>OX388152.1:17500-2517500 GCA_947579745.1 Apocheima hispidaria | reverse complement strand
GTAAGGTCTTTTAGTTTAACAAAAATCAAAATTATATTATTATGTTTCCGTTTTTTTTTAGGTATCCGTCAAATCTGAAGACTAGAAACGAAATTTAAAAAAAAATACATTTGAAACCTTATCATTAAACAAAAGAAACAACACATTATGTTTTGGGTGCACAGAGAGTATATTGTCTCAAGACTCGTGTTCGCTGAATATAATATTATAAGGGGACGCAAAGGTTTGATTACTTTTCAAAATCTTGACATTGGCTGAGTAAACCGAATTAACAATATCGATTGCTCGAGTTTAATTTAAAGGAACTTTAAAACGTGATAAAGAAGCAGGCCCAATTCGGAGTTAATAAAAATCTTTGGGATATAAATACAACCTTGAGCAAACGCTGTTATTTTCTCTAGATAATCAGAAACGACAAAAAAACATACGCAAATTATTTGTGGACATTTTGGACTCTCCAGCAACGAAATACGAGTATTTTGTAACTTGTTTTTTTTTTCATTGCCTATATAGTTACACACTATATTATATATACAGGGTTATAAGGAAAGGGTATGCTAAGCCGAAAAGGGCGCATAGTACTCATCATTATGAACAACTTTTACTATGGGACCAATCCTGAAATCGAGGAAAAGTATCAGCTGTTCCATAGAAAAATGTCTATGAAACTCGATAAATGTACAGCTGATTATTTTTTCTCGATCTCAGGATTGTTCCCACAGTAAAACTTATTCACTATCATGAGTACTTTGAGCCCCTTTCGGATTAGCATAGCCTTTCCTTATAAGCCTGTATAGAAATAACAAAAATACCACACAAATATTAGCTAAACAAGAAACCTTCAATTCGACATGTCATGATATCACAGGCATACACTAATTGGTATAATATATCTCGAGAGGCGAAATACTGACGCAATGTGAAATATCGAAGCGTCGAGCCCTCGCTATGCAGACAAATCCAAACGTGGCTCATTTTGTAGCGTATACTGCAGATTTAAGGTGCAACGTTTCGATCGGGGCGCGAAATTCAAATTTTCTTGCGTTTTATGTCAATTACAGCTTAATTACTCATCGTAGGTTCATGAAAACTAATTTTGCGATAATAAATAGATTGTTTCAAGAAATTACACCAACCAAAAATTCAAGTTGAAAGCTAGTATAAGTACATTTCCCACTAAACCAAAAACCATGATGAAAATCAGCTTATTGAAATTTGTAGCTAAACCAATGTTATCTAGATGATCATTTTACCCGTAATTTTTTAAAACAACTTATTTATTGGCGTAAAATTGGTTTCAATAAATCCACGATGAGTAATTAAGCTGTAACTGACAAAAAACGCAAGAAAATTTGAATTTCGCACGATGAGTGAAACAATGCACCTTAAGAAGGTTAGTCGAAGTTGGTAGGGTTATATCTATATATAAAGAACAAGCCCTTTTCTAGGAATCAATGCACAGACCAAGCCGCTTATGACAGAGACGTGAAGTTTGAAAACAATACTCTTTAAATTCTCTAAGTTAACAATAAGACCAGGTTTTGCGAGAGTCCACATCTAAAGGGGTAAAATGAAACCCCAAAGTTCGTATGGAAATAAAATCTTTTTACATGCTAAGAAAATGAGACTCGGTTTACTAATCATATAAAATAAAAAAAGGCATGTCTCAGAATTTGTAAAAAATCAATCCCTAAAGAGGTGAAAAGGGGTGTTGAATTTACTGTAGCCTAGGCGAGCAAAGCCGTGCGGGTAAGCTAGGTTCTAGGCAACTAGGATGGCCGCCGGGGGAAGGCGGGCGAAGCGCTAAAAAGTAATTTCCGAGTCTGATAACAGCGGCTTAGCTATTATTATATTACCATCCGGAAACCGTTCCGGAGTGAAATAACCGACTCAGATAGCTAGGGTTGTGTTTTTACTGATGACAACAAACGATTCCGATGACAGAACGGAGTCGGAATGGTATGGAATGGTAGCTTCATGTTTTTTTTCTCTTATGTTTTGGCTTCACACATAAGTGATTTCAGCCAATATCAAGTATTGTAATGTAAAATCTCCTTTTACAACCCAATTGTTAGAATGTGTTGCCAATACAATGAAATATCAAAAGAACACCACAAATCCCTTGACATTTTTAATAAAAAACTACCAATGTTAAGAAAGACGTCAGGAATATTATTTCCACGGCCCATGTTTCGGCTCAATTTAAGACGTAAATTAAATTAGCCTCTTTAGTTAAAAATATTTTAACCTTCTTAAATTTTGCTTTTAAGTTTGGATCGCGTTGTGTAAACTTACTTTAGGTATATAGTCCACATCGACACAGTAAATCCCAATTTTTGTAATTACTTAACTGTATTCTGTTTTGTGTGCCAATAAACTAAATTAAAAAAAAATATAAAAAAATCACATTTAAAACGAGTTTCAGTCTAAAAGCCGCACTCAGGGACCTAGAAATCGGGGTTAAAATCATTAAACGTCTCTGATCGCGGCCGGTTGACTAATGCCCGTCTGCACTAAAGTCAACAAAGATAAACTTAGCTAAGCATCACCTAAACTAAGTCGGACTTAGGCATGTCAAAGGAAAGGACATGTCTTGCGCATTTAGGCAACCTCCTTAGTTTGGTGCAACGCATCTTTCATTGTTAGTTACGTCCTAGATGGTTAAGTATGAGCTTAGGAGCTGTCAAAGTTTAGTACAGACGGGCATTAGTTGAGCAAAGTATTTTTATTTTATAACAACCCTGAAACGCTTTCGATGATAGATTTGAGTCTGATGACAGTATGTTGGTCGTCCTCCGGCAGTAGTATTTAATCGTCGCCGGCTCCGACAGCAGAGGCACATCCTATAAAACGTACCAACATCGTGGCCTTCTTCGTCAATGAAAGCCTTGCAGAATTTATCTGTCTACATAAATGTTAGTTTAGAGCCACAATAGATTAATTTTAAATCACAGCCTAACTATACGCGCCATTTTTATTAAGGCCCATTGCATACGATGCGGAATAGCTTGCGCGATTACTTATCATTACGACTCGCGCTAAACGGATCATGCAATACCGGGTTACTTTTTTTAACAAACCGGGAAATTTGTGTGTGTCAGAAGGCTATGGTATAATGATTTCAATTTGTCTATATAAATTATCTACTTTGTCACAATATATTTATACTAAAGACCCGAATCTATGGTATGATTTTTCCGAATTTAAATCTTCAGTTGTATGAAAAACCAGTCGTGGTAGCTCAGTGGGAGTACGCTCTACGCTCGCCACACATTCGTGGGGTCATGTGTTCGAACCCGGGCGGGCCCGTACCAATGAGTTCTTTGGAACTTACGTACAGATATACCACAGGCTTTTCGGTGAAGGAACACACCGTGAGGAAACCTGCATATTTCCGGAGAAGAAATTCGATGGCGTATATGAATGCGCCAACCCGCACTGGGCCAGCGTGGTGGATATGGCACAATCACTCTTCGAAAGAAGCCAGATATCCCAGCAGTGGGATATTTAAAAAAAAAGCTGATGGAGATGAAAAATCACCACAAATTAGTTTTTAGTATAAAGGAGGTTTCAAAAATAAATAAACCCAACGCCCTAAAATTCGCCCGTGCCCTCGGATTTCCTTCACATTTTAAACCGCGTAATCATTTTGTTGTCCGAATCCGTGATCCAAACACGGATTCGGACAAAACCTTTTTAATATGTACTATACGGGCTATACCATTTATGATCGTTTGGATCACGGATTCGGACAAAACCTTTTTAATATGTACTATACGGGCTATACCATTTATGATCGTTTGGATCACGGATTCGGACAAAACCTTTTTAATATGTACTATACGGGCTATACCATTTATGATCGTTTGGATCACGGATTCGGACAAAACCTTTTTAATATGTACTATACGGGCTATACCATTTATGATCGTTTGGATCACGGATTCGGACAAAACCTTTTTAATATGTACTATACGGCCATTTATGATCGATTGGATCACTGACTCGGACAAACTCTTTTTAAAATGTACTATTACATTTATTATCGGTGATCTATTGTGAAAACTAAATATATACCTTATTACCTAATAAATACAAATATATATGCCATTAGTTTGTCGTGCCGTACCAAGTGAACATAAAAAAAACAGGCGATCTTTTTGTTCTTTAGCGCGTTAAATTTTCGTGAGAATATGTATGGTCTGGTCTGGTTATTACTCTTTGCGAGGCCACTAGCGTAGCTTTCGGCCAAACTAAAATAAATGGATGGGCCCAAGTAAGAGAGTTTCGAAGACTGTAAAGTGAGCGCCGGCGCCTTACCTTGCTTCATTCGATCTCAGTCAGTGAAAAGTGCGAGACGTACCTTCGTCAATACAAATTATCCGCAAAAATATGCCGCGATATTATATTCGCTATCTCTTTTGCGTGACAAATATATTATACATACTTTTGATTACCTAAGTTCGTTTGTTTTGACTTGTTATATTTAAGTAAGTTGTGTGGTTAGGACCCGTCCATAATTTTTTTACTTTGGTCGAAGAGCGTAGCATCGTTTAGCCACTCATTAATTCAATTACCTAAGTTCGTTTGTTTTGACTTGTTATATTTAAGTAAGTTGTGTGGTTAGGACCCGTCCATAATTTTTTTACTTTGGTCGAAGAGCGTAGCATCGTTTAGCCACTCATTAATTCAATTACCTAGGTTCGTTTGTTTTGACTTGTTATATTTAAGTGAGTTGTGTGGTTAGGACCCGTCCATATTTTTTTTACTTTGGTCGAAGAGGGTAGCCACTCAGTAAAAAAAAATAGCTTCGCTTCGAGTGTGGTCCCCCGGGGCGGCCGGGGCGGCCTACATGGCCGTGCAGACGTTTCCGTCGAACTCGATGTTCCCCCCGAAGCCGGCGCCGCCGCCGTCCTCGGAGAAGACGCGCGGCTCGCCGTGCCGCGACCAGGCGCTGTACAGCGACGGCAGGAAGTCGTTGAACAGGGGGCTGCGGAGGTGGGAGCCGGCGTTCTCGCGGACCACCTGGAATGTTTAGTTTTACTTTTAGTATGTAGATGTATGGTTTTTTATGTTTTTTTTTTATTTTTTTACTGTTTTGTTTTTTTATGTAGTTTTTTTTTATGTAGGCAACAATACTGTTTGCAACAACCTATAACAGGGTATAATGTGCAATTTAGTACATTCTGAAAAATGTTACCATTACTCATTATGTGGCAATGTATACTTAAATAAATAAATGACATATAAATATAGCACTACTTGTTCTGCGAACGGTTTACCTCGAGAGTACAAAGTTTGCACAACCTAAATTCTAAAATTTAATAATTTTTTTGTCGTTGGCGATTTTTTTTTTCAGGGGAGTTTGCCGCTACGCCATTGGTCGGTCGATTTTGATAATATTTGGCAGAAACATTCGGTACTCAATTCTTTACAAGAATATCGAATATGAGCAAAATCGGTCAAGAGGTTGTCCATAGGGTCGTGATGTCTCAGTTCGGGTCATCAAACTGAGACCTCACGACTAAATGCCAAATATTATCAAAATCGGCTGGTTAATAGTGCTGCAGCAACTTCCCCCCAGAAGGGATTCAGTTTGCTCCTTCTGATTAAAAATTCGACTTTAGTTAAATATATAAAACAGTATCGACGAGTTTTTTGGCGGGAACGCGAAGAAGTGAAGAAGTCATATCGATGTCGAGTCGTTATATTATTTTACAAAACTTGTGTTATTTAGAATATTATTGTGTAAAAATGGTGGATTTTTATCCATTAAGTGTTCGTGAACGTGCACGAGTGTAAATAGTGTAATGTTGTGAAACGTGACTCTTCGTGTTGTTTCCAAAACTCCTTTGAAACCTCTAATAAAGTCTCCACCGCTTTACTGGTGCATGACGTGGACTAAACCGTGACTTTGCTTGACTTACGACTTAATTTAATTGGGAAATATCTGACTTCACTTGAAATATTACAATATTTGACACAGGCTAAATGGACGTTTTTCACACAGCGCCATCTAGCCCCATACTAAGCAAGCTTGTACTATGGGATAACTGATAGAATACATAAATACTTTTTTTTTTGTAAATTCATTCATAGATACAAAAAAACACCCAGACATAGAACAAACATCCATGTTCATCAAATGTTTGTCCCGGTTGGGAATCGAACCCACAACCTACAGCTCAGAAGTCAGAAATCCTCCCACTGAGCCATAAGGCTAGTCAAATACACAAGTGTCGAGCCAAAAAAAAACCTACTAGATAAATATAAATAATGTTTGGGGGGTGCATGCCCGGACAATCCTCAATGTAATAAATAGGTAACATAGTGACAGTTAATTGTTGTCAATATAAAGAAACTTAAAAAGATTGCCTGGTACACAATCTTTAATTATAAGATTAAACTAAGCATGATTGTTTTTTTTTTTTAATACTCATAGTAATAAACAGTATTTTTTTTTATATAATAGGAAAGTGTCGTATCGTAAGTCGTACCCTGTCCAGTCCCTCGAAGTTGGGGTCGTGGTGCGCGCGCGGCAGCCACACCTTCACGTCGCGGTCCAGGCCGCTGGTGGCGAGGACTGGGTGCCTCGGGTGCGCCTCGATGCAGTTCACCTGCGCCGGCACACGTCTACAATGACCAGCTCCACACAAGCTCTCGCGACCGTTTAAGGCGGAATTAGATGGTATAATTTTGCCTTCATTTTGGATGCTTCATCGAATTTTTTTTTCGTCGGTCATCGACTTGTCCCGCGAGAAAATGAATGAAAAATTGTGAAATTAACCGCGGGGTGCAGCTGGTATACGTATACAAACACTAGCTGCACCCCGCGTTTTCACCCGCTATTCTTCAGAAACCGAGTATTTTCCAGGATAACAAGTAGCCTATGTGTTAATCCAGAGTATAAGCTACCTCTATACCAGATTTCATTCAAATCCGTTCAGCAGTAAGTTTAACGGGAACAAACACACTTACATACCTACTTACATACAAACTTTCGCATTTACAATATTAGTGTGATTCCGTGAAAAATTATTTAACTGATGGTGAAAACCGCATCAAAATCCGTTGCGTGGTTTAGGAGGAGTTGGCGGATATTCAGACAGACAGACAGACAAACGCGGAAATCGACTTTATTTTATACTATGTAAAGATTAAGAAGACTTATATAGAGAAGAGGTACAAACATCTATCCCTACTAATATTATAAATGCGAAAGTGAGTTTGTTGCACTTTCACGCTGCAACAAACAAACAGATCGAGCTGAATTTTGAAGCGGAAGACCAGCGCTGTTTGTACGCAACAAGTATTATGCTGAGCTGGAACCGACTTGTGGTTAAAAACAGTGTGTACTATGTATTTTTTATTTATTTTTAACCTACCTTTTTGTTTTTTGTGTACAATTCGTTTTTGTTCCATAATTTTTTTGTTGTCTATTGTCTTTGAATTTTTATAAAACATATAAACATTAATTTAATTTTCTGGCTTTATACTCACAACTCCGCTGGTGTCCCCCTTCATCCACTGCACTATGGACTCAGTTTCCTTGTGCCATATGTAGATATTGGAGCAATCTGAACCAGAAACTATGTATTCACTGTTCGGCCCGAAGAACGCCACGCCTAGAAACCAAGTCATTTTTATTGACCGAGCGAAGCGAAGGTCTCAGAGTTAACTGGGACAAATCGGCATTTGTTTGTATGTTTGTGTGTATATTTGTCCGATGATATCTTGGGAACCGTTGTACCGATCTTCATGAAATTTTGTAAGCAAGAAGTTCATTACAATACAATCCAGGGGTTGTGAAGATAATTATAGGGGTCGCGAGGTCACAGTTCGGCGAGAACTACTAGTTATAACCTAAGTTTTAAAGAAGCAAAATATTCTATTCATACGGTTACGGCTTGGATAATTTGATTTGTTTTTTTCAAAAAATATTATGAAGACATCGAGAAAAAAAACATAGTTTATCACAGTGATAACATGTAAAAAAAATCATCGAAATCGGATAACATATCGGGGTGGGTATCAGTCTACGCTTTTTTAATAATAATAATAATTAATATATTTATTGACAAATAATAATAATAAAATAATTGACACGGCAGCATAAGCAAAAACTAGTTTGGCAATAGGGGTACGCTCAGCGCTATGCTGCGTGCTCCCGGAGGGTCACGCAGGGCTGGGACCCTATTCGGAGAAATGACATTTTATCTCGGTCACTGTCTCTCTAATTTAGAATTTAATGGGAGTGAGAGTGACCGAGATAAAATGTCATTTCTCCGAATAGAGTCCGTGGTTTTCAGCGTATGCCTATGCCCAATACACCTTTTATTGTCAAGGCGGCGGTATACACTCTATTATTAAGCACAGCCATACAGCGTGATAATGTAATGCCGCCAGCATGCTGGGTACGCTGTCAACAGGTAGTGAACTTGAACATTTGGATTATCTTTAGGCCTTCAATCCGCTTTATGTAGTAGGCTAATTAGTTTAGGTAGTTTGTGTGTATTTCGTTTAGTTAATAAAGGCACTAGCTCAATAAAAGTTTAAAAGGGCAGATTGGATACGGGTGGATGTTAAAATAAGTTGACAAGAGCGTGTGTAGACACGGAATGATAAGGTCCCGTAGATATTCCAAAAATGCCCGAATGAAATTGGACTTCAAAGTTTCAAACACTAGCGGTGAAAAAGAAAACACAAGAAAGTAAAACACAAGTATCAGTGATTAGGTTACCTTTGAACGTGGCACTATTTCTGTGGCCACTGTATTTATACGTATACCCTGTTTTGTCTATGTCTATGTTCGACGCGGGGTCGAGGATGGGGTCGGTGTCTCCTTCGGCGGGGTCTCTGGAACACCAAATTATTTGTTTCATTTCTTTGAAAATGCTCTTCTATAGCGTAAGTGAAGAACATCCTAACTAATGATTAATTATTAATTCCTAACTTCGTAACATTGACTGCCCGGTGGCCCAGTTGGTAGTAAACCTACGTTCTGTGCTTGGGGGTGTGGGTTCGATTCCCATCTAGGACAAACATTATGTGATGAATATTTGTGTTTGTTCTGTGTCTGGGTGTTGTTATCTATATAAGTATGTATTTAAAAAATATCTATGTACGTATATCAGTCTCTGGCAGCCATATTACAAGCTTTGCTTAGTTTGGGGTCAGATGACCGTGTGTGCAATAATGTCCCAGATATTTATTTATTATTTATTTATTTAATATTATAAATTTGAAGGTATCTGTCTGTCTGTCTGGCTGTTTTTCGCATTATCTCGGCTAACCGGCTGAACGGATTGACCTGAATTTTTCTATATATATACAATGTAGTCTGTATAGTACGACTACGCTTTTAACAACCAACCGTTTTTAGCGACGTAAGTATAGGCATATGTTTGGTTTTAATATGAGCCACCATGAAAGTACATCCGTTTATTACGACTTCGCTTACAACGACCGACCGCTTTTAACGACGGAAATTCAAACATAATAGTCCAGTTACAACGAAGAGCGCTGACGTGTTTACATATAAATCGTAGGTAACAAGCTATCTCCGCCCCGCGCACCCCCCTTGCCTGCACATCGCTGATTGGAATGCGACTGTTTATTTTAGGGCAGTACTTAATTTGCGGGTAACGAGTGAGTACGCATACAAAAATGGCTTCTACAAAACGAAAAAAAGTTATCTATTGTAGAAAAAAGTGTAATAATACAACGTTTAGAAGCTGGCGAGTCGAATGTAACTATTGCGAAGGAATTCGGTGTAAATCATTCGACAATATCCACAATTATAATTATAAAAAACAAAAATGTATGCTCGTTTAGTACGCCGTCCGGTTAGTACGACGTAACATCACCGTTCCCTTGACCGTCGTTATAATCGGATTCTACTGTATATTATTTAGCAGGACATAGCAGGCTACTTTTTTTGGTAGGTTATAATCAGCGAACAGTAAAATAAAATACAAATTGACACGTCA
This sequence comes from Apocheima hispidaria, assembly GCA_947579745.1. Lineage (NCBI taxonomy): Eukaryota > Metazoa > Arthropoda > Insecta > Lepidoptera > Geometridae > Apocheima > Apocheima hispidaria. Next base: position 2,507,511 of record OX388152.1, on the reverse strand, counting down.
AAGGATTATTGCGTACAAATGGGACGATGATAAGAGCGACGGCGACACAAACTGCGCCTGTTATCGCGATAATTATGGACGCAAATTTTAGCGCTACATGTCGAGAAAGCGTAAAGGAAGAACGAAGATAATGCATACATACTTCGCGTTAGTTTTGGTGTCAAATAAATAGATGTCTTCATCGTTGTAGGAGCCGAGAATCTCGGACCCGTCGTGGTTGTAGACGGCGCAAGTCAGGTGCGTGAGGCTCATGCGGACTTTCTTCTTAGAGCCCGCGGCACCCTCCTGGAACAATACTACATAGTCAAGTTACGGGACTTACCCCCATTCAGAAAAGTTTGTTAACTTTGACGACAGATTAAATGTGTCGCTGCCTTTGTCATTTGCTTAGTGCCAGACAAAGGCAGCATTAGAATTAATCTGTTGTCAAAGCTAACAAGCGTTTCAGTATTCGAGGGTTAGTATGGAGGACCCGGACATAATTCATAACATAAATATAGAATTGTTTTTGGTATAATTTGCTGCCGTAGAATCAATATTTAATTAAATTGAACAGTCCGGAGGTACGGAACATAAAAAAAGCATTTTTTATGCCACATCACTCGAGGAACCGATAACCGGTGGAGAAGAAAGGTTCTTGAGTGGCGACCACGAACCGGAAGACGCAGCGTAGGTAGGCCTCCAACTAGGTGTACCGACGACATTGTGAATGTCGCGGGCAACCGGTGGATGCAAGCAGCCCGTTGTCGGTCGGCGTGGCGCTCTGAGGAGGTCTATGTTCAGCAGTGGACGTCTTGAGGCTGATGATGAGGATGATGATGAAAGGCAAAAAACAGCTCGCACGCGATTTTGTTGACTTGTTGACGAAACTTGGCTGGCGTTGGCGGAGACGTTTTAGGACAGCTCGTATGTCCTTATAGGAGCAGAAACAGTGCTGAGAGCTCCAGAGCGTTCCCTTGGAGATCCCTGACCCCTCCGTCAAGTACCAAGGCAGGCCACCGGGGAGGTTTAAAAGGTATGATCCCACATAACCCAGCAGCATCCTTATGTAACCTGGTATATTGTAAAAATTACACATCGACAAAAAAAAGAGTTGTAAACTTACTGATGTTTCTTCGAAGAAGCTCGGGCAGTAGACCGCGAGCGGGCGCAGCGATTTCCGCCGGTCGTACACCCGGATGTACTTGTCCCGGCCGGCCACCACCAGCTCCTTGGGGTCGAGCGGGTGTCCGTGCACGCTGTATAATGGCACTGTTAAGCTGCACTTTGAGTCTTTCACTTGGAACAATCTGGAATTTGGATGGCATAACTTTATTGTCTAATTATCACGCCACAAACGGGAGGACATTAAGGAGGAGGGCTTCTTATGTTTTTATGTCATAACCCTGTCGATTTTCATGTGGCTTGGGAATCGCAAAACACTGTTTACTAAGAGAACAATTCTGGTCGCAGTTTTGCCCGAAAACCGGAGTCCTAAACGATACCATTCTGCACCATCCCACTGCTGGGATATCGGCCTACCCTCGAAGGCTGATTGGGCCATATCCATTGCGCTGGCCCAGTGCAGGTTGGCACATTTACATACACCATCGAATTTCTTCTCCGGAAATATGCAGGTTTATACACTAATATTATAAATACGAAAGTTTGTGTGTAAGTAGGTAAGTATGTAAATGTGTTTGTTCCCGTTCAACTCTGTTACGGCTGAACGGATTTGAATTAAATTTGGTAGTTTACGCCATGGATTCAAAGATATGCTACTTTTTATCCTGGAAAAATATTCGGTTTCTGTAGAATAGCGGGTGAAGCCGCGGGGCGCAGCTAGTGCTCGATAAAAAAAAACAATAGAGTCGTCTGCTTAGGACATTATCATTTACTTCGCATTCTTTCCAAGCAAGATCACATTGATGGGTAAGTACGATTCTAGCCCTTATTGGCGTGGCAATAGGATACGGCATCAGTATCTCCTGCCTTTAGTAAGAGAATGCTAAAAGGGGAGCTCTTCGCTCGGGGGAGGATGGAAGAGGTACTCTAGCCATCCACCTTAACGAGCCAGGGGAAGACGACAGCACTGCGTGACCCACAGTTGGGGGAGAGGTTTTCGAGGTAGCAGCCACTTGAACACTTGGGAAAAGCTGCAGGTTGTTAGCTGCTTCGACGCTTTCTTATTGTGACCCCAGGGTCTTCCATCGATAACCGAGGCTGGCCACTGGGGAGGTTTTATTGACAGTTTACCCCTTCGCAACCCACAGCCGAGTATTTTGTTGAACACTTCCTCTCGAGAAAATAAAAGGACAACTTTGTGCAACTTTCGTTAAATTCGTGCAACTCTCGTTCAATTCGTGCAATTCTCGTTCAATTCGTGCAACTGTAGTTCAATTCGTGCAACTCTCGTTCAATTCGTACTTTTTTTTTTTACAAGCGAGTCGCTCACCTGATGTTAAGCGTTACGCTTGCCATAACAGTGCCACCCAGAATTTTGACTTCAGCACTTCAAAACCCTGAGCGGCAATGCACTGCACTCGTCACCCTAAGATAATATATTAGATGTTAAATCTCTTTACGCACAATAATTACGCTGAAAACATTGCCCTTCAATCCGGGACACAGTAACGTTTGCACACTACTACTTGGCGGTTGACTAGCTGACAAAGGTGTGGTGTGGACTCTACAGAAGAGCCCTACCAGTAGTGAAACTGACTTTCGTTCAATTAGTGCAAGTGTCGGTCAACTCGTGCTAGTATCTGTTTCCGTGCACCTCTCACCTGGTGGCGTGGTCAGACCTGACGTCGCACTGCATCACGAGCCCGTCCTCCCCGGCGGAGAGCACGACGTGCGGCTCGCTGGCCGACACGTGCAGCTTGTGCGCGGCGCGCGCGTGCGTGCAGAGCCGGCGCCGCGTGCCCGAGCCGCCGCTGGCGGGGCACTGGATCAGACGCACCTGCGACACGGTATGCATTCTTATTTCAGTACAAAATAAGGGATAGAGTATGAAAGCATTTTTACTACTATTTAAGACTGGCTGTTACCCGCGCTGGACACGTGACATAAAAAAAAAAGTTGCCTATGTCCGTCTCCGACCTTCAAGCTTTCAAATATATGCAAAAATTCAGGTCGATCCGTTCAGTCGTTAAGCCGTGATAACGCGACAAAAGCCAGACAGTCATTGACATTTTTCTATGGAGCAGCAGATATTTTTTCTAGATTTCAGGGTTGGTCCCATAGTAAAAGTTGTTCATAATGATGACTACTATAAGCCCTTTTCGGACGGTCACTTGCCGATGGGCGAAATTGTATATATAGATAGATACAACTTATTATTTTTAAATTTACAATTGCTGCAAAAACTTGCAAACCCGGCAAGATAGCTGTGGAGTGGAATGACTGTAAGTCACAACTCACCTGTCCATCTCTCGCACAGGTGACGATATTCAGTTGGCTCTGAGCATTCAAGTGTAGAAACTTGCTCTGGAAAACGTTGGATTTGTGACCAGTCTTGACAGTCTGCAGGGCAGCGTTCTTGGCCCAGTCCCATACAACAACGTTCATATCGTCTGAACCCGACACTAGTAGGTGCCCTGTGAAATCGCAAGCAAACAAAACTTTTTACAATAGTACATTACAGTCGCGGTCTGTAATGACTGTGTTGCTGGCAGCGACGATGATGGCAGAAAGGGCAGGTCCAGGCCGTCACAGCGCGGTCAGCATCCATCCTTCCTAAGGATGGATGGATGCCATAGCTCCCATGCTTGGCAAATGGCTTGGCGATCGCAGAACGCTCACGTTTAGTGAGAGGACGCTGCCCGTCCTTTGGTTCTGGTCGCAGTTTAAGGACATACCCATGTCACACAGCATGACATCCAGCATATAGCAGATATTGAGTGCGGTTTGAAATGCACTCACAGTGCAAAAACCACGAACTCTGCTAACGATCGGTTTAAATTGTTATCCGCCTAAAGCCCGCCAACAAATTAAACCGTTCATAAGCGTGCTTATGTCAGATAGTTTAATTTTTCAGGTTATCTGTCTCATCGCAGTGTCTCATAATTTGATGGCCACAAATTCATTTCTATCTTCACAGAAGACTGGCCTGCATTAAATCCATTTTTTTCTATAAAAAACAGAGAATATCGGAATTCACAGATGACAATTTGAATTTGACATTAGCGCACACAGTGCCCTACCTCATTCTTGTGAGCACCGTGAGCACGCTAAAATGCCGTCACTCATGACGTCACGTGGCTGACAGGAGCCTCAATACTCAATACTGAATACTCAATTCATTTATTGCAAACATTATGTGGATTACATGCAGATCTTAACTAGCATATTATAAATAGGTAAATCATAATGACCCTGATTGGGTATGGCAATATCGTGCGGAGCGGGTCAATCACTTCCATAATTGTCTTATCTGTCAAAAATTCGTCTAGGGTATAGTAGGATTTCGCGAGTAATACACTTTTTAGGGCTTTAGCAAATTAAAAAAAAAAAAAAACTAGTTAATAATAATTTTTTTTATTTAATTAATTTTTAATTATTAGCCTATAAATGCGCATCTTAAGCCGACTGTTTGCACGCTGACAGTGCAAATGGTAACTATGTGCACATTTTAAACCGCACTCAACGTATATGATAGTGATACCACATATTTCAAAGGTTTTAGAACTTACCTTCTGGATGAAAATTAATAGAATTAACACAGCCCCTATGCTTATTTAAGCTGTGTAGTTTTTTCATTCTGTATATGGCGTGCAGAGAGCCATAGAAACGACGTTCGAACATCACGTCTTCTTTGGTTGTTTTGCCGTTCGGAAGCGTCAGACCCATCTCCCGGTGTATTATCTCTGAAACAACATTAACATTATAAATACAAAACAAAAATTAATGTTATTAAATTAAAAACAAAATACCCGACAGCAAAATGTAACCTATGTCACTCCAGCAGGCCTAGTACGAGCGCCGGGATAAAATATTGTCCAACATATTTATCCCTTGAGAACGAGACGGATGTATCCATATTCTAGCTTTGTCACGTTGACGCGAAGACAAAACGGGTGGATATAACTTTATCCCGGCACCCGTGCTAGGCCTGCTGGCATACAGACGAATCCAATGACAACTCACTCGTCAAAGTCGGTCAAGCCGTTTAGGCTACAGCAGGACATACATCCCTTTACATTACCCTCTTTCTTGGGCAGTCGGGTAAAAATAAATAACACACACACACACTCATAGCCCAGCACTGGGATTCCCTGTGTTGTGGATGCCATGGAACACATATATACAGACAACAGCTAACACCCAGACCAGATATTTAAATTTATCATTCAATCTGGTAGATAATTATCTGTTTGTTACCATTTCGCCAGGAATAGAATTCGACCGATGTTCAGATTTCTCAGAGGCAATAAAACTGTTATGGGAAACTGTTGCGCTTGCCATCAGGCTTGCGAATAGATTGCCTTGTCAACTCAGTTGCAAAAAAGCAAAAGGTACACCATTAAAAGCAACATTCCTAAGAAAGACAAAATTATGTCCAGCCTTTATATTACCAGCCTTCTTGGAAAGTCGGGTAAAAAAAAATATATTAAAGCGACATACCTTTAAGTATGACATAGTTATGTTTAGGCCTCTGTTTCAGTAGTACTGGCGGTTTCCTGTCCTTATTCTCGCTCTCGTCTTCCTCCTGCCTCCAGGTAGCCTGGATCCCATCATCAGAATCCGTGTCACCGGTCGGCATGCGGATGTCATCTGACTCATAGCTGTAGTGGGTGTTTGAGGTCGAACTGTGTGATCTGCAAAGTATTCATCTTACAGACAATCTCGCTAATCCGGCTATAAGAAATATCTAGTAATCTAGAGCTAAATTATAAAACAAGGGATAATGTGGACGTAGGATTCTGTCGTATTCAAGCATAACTTATGCACACTTCAGGACCAGACTCCACCGAAGCTGTGCAGAGATGCGTACTGGCTAGAACGGAGCAGGGGATGTGTAATGGCTAGAGTGGAACTGATCTGCGTACAGCGCTGTACTAACGAGAGTTGAGTGCTGAAATAAGACGACGATAGTCACAGCAAAATTAAGCAGCAACTTATGGATTGCAGGGTTCAGAAGACAGCCCAGTTTGATAGTAAAGGTCGGAGTTGCATTAAAGACCTTCAGGAAGCGATATATTTTTATTTGAAACAGATCCATGTTTGCCAACTCCCCTGATGGTAGGCAACTTGTAGTGTTGGTTTTTTTGTAGTGGTAGGGCTTTCTTGCAGAGTCCGCCTGGGTAAGTACCACACCTTTGCCAGTTATTCAACCGCCAAGCAGTAGTGTGCAAGCATTACTGTGTTCCGGATTGAAGGGCAATGTTACCAGCGTAATTACTGGGCATACAGAGATTAAACATCTAACATCTCAGGGTGACGAGCACAGTGCATTGCCGCGCATTGTTTTGAACTGTTGAAGTTCAAAATTCTGGGTGGCACTGAACTCTTATGGGCAAGCGTGACGCTTAACATCAGGTGAGCGACTTGCTCGTCTCGTCACCAAGTAAAAAAAAAAAAAAAAAAACAGTGTTAGGACTCTTTTGCAGTCTGCCTGGGGAAGTACCACATCCGCCAAGCAGTAGTGTGCAAGCATTACTGTGTTTCGTATTGAAGGGCAATGTATCCACCGAAATTACCGGGCACAAAGACAATTAACATCTAATGGTGAAGTCTCATCAGTATCATAAAAAAAAACTTTGTGACTGAAGGTGCACAAAGACAATTAACATCTAATGGTGAAGTCTCATCAGTATCATAAAAAAAAACTTTGTGACTGAAGGTGCACATTGATCTAGAAAAAAAAAAAAAACACCCTAGCCTTGAGAATGTCCAGTTTGTCATTTGAAAGTCATGAAGACTGAACATGCAAAAAAATCACGAATCTGGCAATAACTCCAATGGTTCTATAATTATGAGACAATTTAACTAAATTACAAATCTAAATGTATTATTCTAAATAAATAACACTTCATCATCAGCCAGAAGATGTCCACTGCTGAACGAAGGCCTCCTCCTTAGTAAAGTTTTGAACAAGTATTATTATTAATCGAGAAACACAAAAACCTGAATTCAAATTGTTCCCATTGATACTCCAGATATTGACACCAATCTAACGACGACTCTCTATCAAAAATCAGTTACAAATTTAATTAAACCTGTTGAAGCAGTAAGAAGTCACATAGTTTTGTTCGTTTTTTCTAATTTATTTTAGTTTTAAATTAGTGTATTATGGATGCAAATCTGGAAATAAATCTTTCATTTCATTTCATAGCAACAAACTTAACCATTACCCTCCTTCTAAAAAACTTATGATTCAAATTTTTGTCACAGTTCTTGAAATTTTTCTGAACTTCCCTGGACTAAAATAAATTGCAAATTGCTAAAGTAACTTCACATTTTTATAGAAAAATTATAGCAGAAGTACTTACTATAAATTAATGTGTTCAAAATATTTTAATTAACCTCAGTGGGTAGTTCCAAAATAGCCAAATATTACATAGTTTTCGTATTTTGGTCGAATAATATATTTTTTTCAAAGGGTAAAGTTCTCCCCTAATTCCTTCGAATTCTCACGCTCCATTGCTAGCTGGGATCAGTCACGAAGAAAAGCGTTCAACGCCAACACAAATAATAGGAGTAAACAATAGTACATGTGCAGAAGCCTCACACCGAGATGACAATTATATAAATAGACTCTGTCAACATCGCAATAAAGTTAATTTTAGCATGCACTGCGAAGCACAACTACAACCCAAGATATAATGCCTACAAGTATGCAACACGTGCAAAAAGGCGAGTGATTGTTCTATTGTGAGTGCACATTTTTCACTGAGTTTTCAAAGTTAAACTGAAACCTAATCTTGGTATTCAAAGTGAGACAGGCCTGCTAAAGAGCAATTTCAGGACTTCATCTTAGTTACCAACTTCATATGAATGCTGCACATTAATTTTATTGAAGAGAGGCTTTTTCCACTATTACTTTAGTAGACAATACTTATTATGTATTTAGCCAGTATAGGGACAAAGGTCATTGTGTTAGTTTAGCTGATGGCGCACTTAAGACTGGCGACTTTAGGGACGGCAGTTGTCCCATAGCCCCGCTATTGCGCTGTCCTCTGTCTCACAAAATGTAGTAGTAATAGTAGTTGGTCATTATAGATTTTATGTATTTATCTGTTGTATCTATAAGTGAAATAATATGGATATAATACCGGAGTCCAGACTTTCATTATAAGACTATAATCCTGGTAGTCAGGAGAATATACCGATACATTGGCGACTGACAATAAATCTTAAGAGTTAATGTCACAATTTTTGTAACTGCCACAGCCAGTATCACATGACAAAAAAGTACATAATATTGTTAATGCTTACCCTGCACTATTTGAAGCATCAGATTCAGTGCTTCCCAAGTCCATAAACCTGTGCACATCAAGGTCACTCTCAGTGTCCGAGTTACTGTGTTCATCGGTCCTAGGCCTTGATGGCCGACTTTCATCTATAGATAAATCATCTGAATCTCTTGATGAAGCATTGCTATCTGTGTCCCTTTCTGGTGTCTTCCTTTTTCTGTAGTTTCGGCCGCGCCTCGGACGTCTTATATTTAACAATATGGCCTGAATGTTACTACCAGATGGGGCAATGTTAACCACTTCATTAGACGGCCCTGCGGAAGTCCCGGCCGCCTTGTCGTCGCTACTAGTGCTCTCAGACTTGTCAGCGGAGACTCCGCTATCCACATTTTCATCTTTACTCGAACTAGCAACTAGAAAATCAGGACAGGTAGAGATGGATAGAAACTTTTTACGTCACGTTTTTTTGCATTGCAGAATAATTTTGTGGGAATATTTACCTGTCTCTTTTAAACTATCTTGTGAGCTTCCATCGTTCAATTTTATCTTTTTTCCACTCGTTTTCTTACTGCCAGGGTAATTAACTTCGTCATCGCTCGATGAATTTTCTTCCATTGCGACTTTTGTTTAGTTTAACTACAACAATCAACGACGTAAGGAAATCCACAAACGAATTCAAAATCAAAATTCAAGAAGAAAGAAATAAATCACAGGGGAGATGAATGGAAGATTTTTTTCACGACTTCTTTGCAGCAGAAGATCAAGCAAGAGCAAAAAGAAAAGACGAAAATGATTTGATTTTAGTCTGGTTTGGTGTTGCTATTATCAAATTAGAGTTCCGACCGTATTACCTACAATAAACTCTCTAGTCTGTGAGAAACTTAAAAGAACAAAGTTATAGTCAGTTATAGTTTTCCGTCCTGTAACGTAGTTTATTCCACTCCTTGGCTGTAGGGATTAAAAACGTTGTTATAAAACTTTTTATATATTAGTTTCTAGCTAGTTAAGTAGGTAGGTATACCATTGAAATGTATTGTAGATATTTATGTCAGAGAGGATAGTGACTGTTGATATTTTGTATCATTTTACTAAGACGTTTGTTAACGCAGTGATGCACAAAAAAAAAAAAGTTTTTCCAAAGAAATTTGCGTGCACTGAAGTATTTTATTTACAATAACAGCAAACTGCTAGACAGCGCACCAATCGGAAATATTATATTACAAAAACATATTACAAAACATAAATATTATGTTACAAAATGTATTCATGAAATTTAAAAAAAAATACTACTTATAGCTAACCTAAATTATAGACAGCTATATTAAGAACAACATAGGGTGCGATCATGATTATATCCATTATGATAACTCAAAAATGATCACGGTATCAGAGGTAATAACGCTTCGTAGATCCGTGGCTAATTCAGTTCGATCACGATACAGACAAGTAGACAAACACAGTAAAAGTATTTATTTTTCTTGAGACGATAGACGGCATAACATGTGTAAAATAAGTTTAACTACGGAACCACACTACGTGTTTGATATAGCAACATTTTATCATGCAAATAATTATTAAACTATCAATGTCGTTAGCGATATTGACGTCAACGTCAATAACACGTGTATCTAGCAGCAGCTGTCAATGTCAACTAAAAGTATGTAGAGCTGCCAGATTGGGCGGCACTTCTTGTGTATCTACGTCTAGCGACCTCACCTCACCTCACCTAATATGTTTCTGCCTGATACATTTTACATTATACCTGCTAGGGTTTGATTTGGGAAATGTCTACGAGCTGGCAATTGGATCGGTTGCTAGAGCAGGACGGGCGAAGTGCAAGCGCTTCGCGCATCCACATCAACCGTTCAGCGTTGCCAATACCATCGAAAAATTTGCATTTTGGTAGATTTTTTTAACATTTACCGATCGACCAATACTTTTTTCTGTCGAAGAAATAACTATCGAATTTTTGTATTGGTCCTAGAGTGGAAGTAATGTCTGACAAAAGATCAAAGTCAATAAATAAAAATAGCTGGTATGGCAGCATGTATAAAATGATTCGTACTATTTTGTCTTTTCATTATTTTGTTGAATATCTCTTATAATTTCTAAGATTTTTTATTTACTTACTTGTCTATGTTTTCCGTAATTATTCTATTTTGAACAAAACACTTTCTGCCCGGCAATAAAACCGCTAGGTACTTGGCCTCAAGTTTTTACTGACAAAAAAAAACAAAATACCAATTTTTCTTTTCCAATACTAATTTTTCAAGTATTGTCTACCAAATTCTGTTTGTCGCGATTGGCAGCACTGCAACTCCTCTCTTGCTGCCGAGGCACATCCAATCTTTCAAAACAAAAAGGGAAAATTAAAAAAATTGTTTTGTTCTTACCGCACCACACTGTGCAGACTGCAGACCAAAGATTACTTGGTGCGTTGGTGCAAACCCCTGCGTTATAATTATATTATCTAGTTTTTTACTCTGGTGCGGACCACAGAATTCGCGTTATTAGTGCACACCAAAGAGAATATCAAGTATCACTACGTTTTTTTACGTTTAGCTGAGAGCTGAGCAAAGAGTACTTTTCATATAATTATCACAGAATTCTCCCTATTAAATATATATACCTGAGCTGAGCTGAGCTGAGAAAGCAGACAGTCAAGACAGTGCAGAGATTACTATGGTGTTCTCACTGAGGAAGTAAATCACTAACCACGTTGTTGCTTGTTGATACACTCATAGACGCTAAGGAAGCACTGTGATAATCACTATAAATATGTTTCTCAAAGTTATGAGTTTGTAGATCCTGGCTGTGCCATCTGAAGGTCAGCTGAGTGTGCAATGCATGGAAACAGTGTGCAGTTCCACTCACTGAAGAAGTAAATCACTGCTATCCTGAAGAACTAAGTCACTACTTTCAAGTTTATAGAGTGTTGACTACCTACCATTTCAAAGCAAAGAACATAATACTCTTTCAAAGGCCTTCAAAGAGTCTGGTTTCATTTTGATCGTATAGTAGAGTAACTGTGCCACTTTCGACCTTCCTTCGACCATTTAAAAATGAATTCTCAAGGGGACATGCTCTCGCTTTTAGATTTACTAGATTTAGACGAAGAAGTGGCTGATAAGAGGCTGAAGTCCATCATGTTAAGGAGTAATTACACCAATGAACATCTCTCCAACGCCTTGCAGTTGTTGCGCTACAAACATCTGATCAACATGCAAGATAAAACAGAATGCAACAATGCAGATGAATTCAATTTTGTGGCTAAACTAATCGCAGACATAAACACTGAAACAGTTGATAATGTGTGTAGAATAACTACCACGGCATTGAAACTAAACACTGCTACTTTACTCGGTTATTCCGAACATCTACTGATACAGATTCTAAGTAACGTAAACCCAGCAGATATAAATTCTAATAGTTCAGAATCTGAGTCGAACACACTGTTGTTATTAAAAGTTTGTGATAGTATTCTTGATGCAACTATAGAATATGGTGAGAAACCTTCCATGTTGTTTCTGGAAACTTCATTGGAAGCAATACTGAGCAGTCACAATGAACAACTAAAAGTTCATTTTATAACCAGTACAGTTCCAAAACTAGTCGAAGGAATACTTGGTTATGACATTTTAAGTAGAATCTGGAGCCATTTGGAACGGTTGAATGGGGAAAGCCGGAGCATTGCATTAAAAGTTTTGAGTTCTTTATCAGATTTTTATCTACCTGTCTCCATAAAAGACAAAAATGTAAGATATGAGTCCACAATTGTTTTCCAAGAAAACTTTTGGGATATACTATTGTTTGGCCTTATATCTGATGATCCATTGCTTAGAAAAATGTCTGTGTATCTGGCAAAAAGAGCAGTTGATTATGTAGCGAGTCTCGACACAAACATTAATGTCAAATCACAGGACCAGGCCTTATTTTCATGGGATAACAAAAAACAGAATTTGTACAAGTGCCAATGGGACAGTTTCTTTATATTGATAGATAGTTTGGAAGAAAAACAAAGCAACATAGTCTTGCCATCTTTGCAATTGTTCGATACATTGACAGAGATTGACCACAGTTGGCTTAACTGTGCTTATAACCTCGGCCTGAGACATGATAATGGGCAAGTGAGGCTTAAATGCATAGAGTACAGAATTAAAACAAATATTAACAGCGGATCAGAAGCTGCAGTATTGTTGGGAGCACTTAACGACATAAACTTTTATGAAAACTCACATGACTGCACAATATTAAAGGAAAAGTTAACAGTTGTCATGGCATGTGAAAGTAATTTGACACATGTGCTAAAAGTAGTACCTAATGCCCAATTGTCACCAGTACCATTCTACCATTTGAGTGATATAATAGCAAACTTGGATGTAAATATTAAATCCAGCAAAAACTTTAATATCTCTATGGCTGTGATTGATATCTTAAAAACTTCTTGCAATATTGTTGCAATAAGGGAAGCAATCCATTTTAACATTGCACAATTTGTTGGAAAATCTTGTAAGAGCCTTCACTGGCGAGAAATTGCCAGCATATATGCAGTTTTACGAACGGAATCATGGAACACAGACAATGCTTTATTAGACCTAATAAAAAACTGGGCACTAAAAGAAGATAAAGAAGAATTTTATAAACATGTAACTGAATCATATTCTAATATTGATATTGGTATGCTATACCTAAACAACCATCTCGAAGATATAGACATATTTATGGATATTATATTTAAGAAAGGTAAAAGTATTCAAGATGTTTTGAACAGGCAATATTCAAACAAAATGGAATGTTACGATGATGTACTGTATATGCTGATTCTTCAAAGCAAATGTGATAATGCAGTTAAAGAGTTACTGCCAAATGCTCATAAAACCATACTACAATATACACATTGCTTGCTATACAGTGATATCACTGTAAATATTGATAAGACTAAACCATTATTAAATAGGATACACTTCATGGGAGAAACCTATTTAAAAGATATCGTCCTCCAGCTTTATAAAACTGCTGTAATCTTCCTTCAAGATCCACATACAAGTTTAGAGAAAAGCGTACAAAGCATGTTCATTATCGACAGTCTTTCGCATAACTATCATTTTGCACACAACTTCAACCATGAAATGGTGGATTTGAAACATTTATTAAAGCTGGAAGCTACTTTTGAAAAAAAGGCTATTTCGAATTCTCAAAGCTCGGGAAGATTGCGGAATTCATTTTACGAAACGCACTGTAAACTAGTTAGGACATATATTAGTACAACGAGAAGAAAAGAATTCCCAGTAGAAGAAACTGCAATAAACATAAAGAATACAAATGAAAATAAACTTGATTGGAAAGAAATCATTGACTATGTCGAAAAAGTCATAGATTGTGGTGGATATGGTTGCCTTGAGTGGGTTCTGAGAATAGTAAACGAAACCTTTGATCACACCAACTCGCATCTTAATATTATACAGTTCATCAATAAAACGTGGAATGAGATAGAAGAACTGAAATCTAGCAACCATTATCTACCATGCATGAAAGAGTTTGTAAATGTGATCTGCCAAGAAGCATTGATCAACAAACCAGAATTTAACAATATTGTCATCCATTACTGTAGTAAAATTATAGAATATGGATTCATTAACAATGGCCCATTGTATTATTTGGTACACAATGACCAGTTTATTTGGTATTTTGAAGACCAAAATAATAAGAAAACTAATAAATATGGACATTTAGTTCATATTTTAAGTGAGATACTGCTGTTTTGTCCTGTTCCTAGAAAAGATCAAAGGTGAGAAGATAACATTTAAAATAAGGTTCAAATAACATATAAAATAAAGTTGAACTTGCCGAGGTCTGTGATATTAGGGAGCTATGGACAAATATCCTTTTTTTATGTGACTATGTTTCTATGTCTGACGAACATACTTGGGAATTGGTGAGCAGGTACCTAAGTAGAAGTATTGAAAGCAAATCGGGATATTAAATGGTTTTTATAATATATTTTTTTTGTTTCCAGAATAGCAGACAATTTAACTCTGGACATAATGCGGAAATTAGGCGAAGAATGCACTAAGTGAGTAAAGGAGTAAATGAGGTTTTTGTGGAAAAATATTTTTTCCAGGCAAGCTTTTATAAAATCATAAGTACTGTAAGCTGATCAAAATGAGTCCAAACATCAATCTACTGTTAGTTACTGAAGCGTTCCGTTATCCATCATCAGATCAGCTCGCTGTTACTTATAGTATTGTATTGTCATCGGAACTTGACAGGCATGCAAAATTTTAACTCAATTGAACAAGGGGAACTGGTCTAAAATTCAGTTGCAAGATTTGACCCGAACATACATACATACAAACAATGCAAGTTGTAAAATAGTAAAGATCGCAATTTGAAATAATGGGAGAAAATTATTTTTTGTTTAACTTGACTGTATATTCCAAGAAAGACAATTCGCAGATATAATAAAACCATCAAATATAAAGGTGGTCGCCAAATTATCGCTATTGTTATCTGTTACGTAAGATAATAAAAAAAAATGCGTCTTAACAAATATTTTTCATTACAGCACAAAACATCATTTCAACTTTGCAATTCAACACCAGGCCGTAAACATTTTATCAAAAATCGACGATGCTGACGTTCTACAGACCCTTAGCACCTTTATTAGGAACAAAATCGACCAAACCTTCAAAGCAAAGTTTAGGTATCATGGAAACTCGCAAATACATCGAACACTTCAATCTGCGTTGCAACATCTCTTGTACATTAAGTTTTTGAAGTCGAATGTAGAAGATGGTACAGAAGAATGGTGCTTGGATCTACTTGGGAGGATGCCTCATCAGCCCAGCGTCAGAATATCTCTGGAGTGGCATGTCGCACTGCATTTATACATGAAGGTAGTTCAAAAATCATTAATCTTTTGCACTAGTCAGCAATACTACTATGTCTTATTTGCCGACTGCATAGTTTATTTTTGATTGTTGTTCTTTTTTCTTAGGCATTATATATTCACCCTTAATTCTGGTAGGTAGAAAGCGCCACTGTCTGTAGCTTCAATAAAGTAAAATTTCATCGATGTACATTTAATTTTCTTCCAGAAAATCAAACTAGATCAAAATCTGTTGAAATTGCTGCAATCCAAAAACTTGCCTCTGACGTCACAGATGACAATAATCTACTGGTTGATAAGGCGAAAATTTGAGACTTCTCACCCAGAAGAAGAATTCCATTTCGTTATTCGCACGTTGCTTGCCCATACAATGGGTCAGATGTTTAATATACGACTGCTGGCTCAGTATTTAGCGATAAAACTTCATGATGGTCCTAACGCTCCATATTCGTCAAACGTTGAACCAATATATGATGTAATAATAAACGTCATAAACAAAACTCTCGACGACAATGCTAACGACAAGAATTTAATCAAACTGAAAGAAGATTACTTCATAAACGAATTTAATATAGTTGCTAATCTTACACCGTTTTTCATATATCACACACTGTCACGACTTTGTGAAGTCGGTAGCAATGAAGCGGTAGATACAAATTTAGTTTCGAAATTAATGACAGATATAAAGAAACATACAGAAAAGTTTATAAATCCTGATTTCAAAGAAGAATGGGTAATTAATCATAGAGGTGATGAAGAATTTGTTAAATTAGAAATGAACAGGCACGTACATAAGAAAATACAAGACGATTTGGAGGTGTTGGGCACTATACAAAAGAAATATATCCCATGGAAGAACATGAGTGATATAAATGTTTACAACGTTGAGAGAAAGGTATGTATCTTAACTTGTATCAGGGTTCCGTAGCAAAAAGAAGTCCTTAAAGTCCATCTGTGTCACGGTCACTCACAGTTTAATATTTTATATCTTACAAATGTTTGTGTAGTGTCCCTACATGCACGGCTAGGATAAAAAAAATATACCTCCTCCATCGAGTGGGGTTTTGTGATGAAAATCGAATCTTGTAAATACAAGACCTAATAAGACGAGTGCAAAGAAAGAAAAGGATGGAAGCAATAAATCTCCCTTGTGCCAGACCAAACAAAAAACTAAAATTTTCCATAAAACTTTTTACAGAGAGAAAGTTCAAGTGATCTAATAGTGGTGGCGTCTTTGATAGACAAGCTGCCGAATTTGGGAGGGATGGCAAGGACCAGCGAGGTGTTCGGAGTGAGGACATACGTTATCGATAGCCTGAGACATCTCCAAGACAGACAGTTCCAGGGTTTGAGGTAGGGTGGTTTTCACTCTGCGTGATCTTCTGCAGAACCTTAATTTTTTTAATGCTGTTTCCACACAAATTACCCCCAATAGATTCAGCGCTCAGGAAGATCGATGCACACCACGTATCAGAAATACACATATAAAAATTAACTTTCATTGGGTCATTTCTAGGAATCGGGGTAGTCAATGGGGGGCAATGGGAGTGGTCTTAGTCCCCGCAAGCCGCGCTTTCCTCCATCTTTGGTGCGTTTTTGCCGGACAAGATCTCGTAATGCCGTTTCTTTGGGGGCTATGTACAGACGATAAAATGTATTTATTATTTTGTGAAAATAATAAATATTGGTGGATGTTTTTCACACAGCGCTATCTAGCCCCAAACTAAGCAAGCTTGTACTATGGGAACCACATAACTGATAGAATACCTATATACTTTTACAGTTTTATTGTAAGTATATATAGATATCTTTTATTCCCCAGTGTTTCAGCCGAAAGGTGGGTCGATGTGGAAGAAGTGCGTCCGGGCCCTCCCCTCAAGGAATATCTGAACCGGAAGAAGGCTGAAGGGTACTCCGTGGTAGCTGCGGAACAGACCTCTACCAGCTCTAAGCTTCAGACCTTCAAGTTTCCAAGGAAAACATTACTGTTGTTAGGGTAAGAATTTGGACCTGGCAGTGAAATATACAAGCTTGTACGCACGGCTTCGCTCGAATAGGCTACAACAATGTCAGCCATTTGTCAACAATTTCAGCTCTTTAGGTTCCACTTCCTTCACCACTTCCAGCCATTCCTTATACAGTTATTTCACCCGTTTCCTTTGCAAAGATTCTGAGAGTTAATACTATATATTGTACTAGGTGTTACCCGCAACTTCGTTAGCAGGGACCAATAAAAAAAAAAATGGCATATATTTGTCTCATACTCTTAAACTATATCTATGCAAAAATTCAAGTCGATCCGTTCAGCCGTTTCTCCCAGGCAGAGACACAGTTACATTCGCATTTAAAATATTAGTTAGGGTGCAGTTAATGGGATTTTTTAAATGTAGGGCATTGCACCACAATGCCCCCCAAGCTACGGCCATGGTGTAACTCCTATGTTATAAGATAATTTTGGATGAATATCATTGTTTCAGACATGAGAAAGAAGGCATTCCTTGCGACCTTCTGCCCATGATGGACCACTGCGTTGAGATACCCC
Source organism: Apocheima hispidaria (assembly GCA_947579745.1). Taxonomy (NCBI): domain Eukaryota; kingdom Metazoa; phylum Arthropoda; class Insecta; order Lepidoptera; family Geometridae; genus Apocheima; species Apocheima hispidaria. Next base: position 2,489,684 of record OX388152.1, on the reverse strand, counting down.
AGCAAGGTTTCGTTAGATCTCTTAATGTCCACGTCACCGCCGCGATTTTCGTGTGGGAATACACCAGACAGAATATTTTGTAAGATAAAGGCAATATTGTTTTGTAACTGTTTTGTTTTATTTAACTTACTATTTTTATAAGTCTAATCAATAGCCAATTTTTATCCATTTAAAAGCTATACAGGGTTATTGGTAACAAACCAACAACCTCACGTAGGCAGCTTCCCTGTCACACCTAACTTTAATTTGTTCCATGACTTTTAATAATTCGTTATGTTTTTCTATCAAAGTTAACATAAAAACGTTTTAATTATGGCTGCGGTTTCAAATGCGGGCGAAACTTAGCTGATTTTTCAAAAAAAAAAAACTTGTTTTTTTTCATATTTTTTTTGTGAGTATATTTGTGAGGTGTGATGTCAAGCTGTCTACGAGAGGCTTACTGACTCCGTTCACTATTCAACTCCTCGCAAGATAAGCGCCGCCTCCCCTAACAATCGTGTGAATGAAAAAACGGAGTTATACTATGTGGCTTAAAGTCCATTTTAGATCTGTAGTAAAGTCCATAACTAGTTGACAGCGCGATGACTTGCTACTACAAATCAACTATTTTTTAATACAGTTCTAAAATGGACCCTAAGCCGCATAGTATAACTCCGTTTTTCATTCCAACGATTGTGAATTTGTGAGGTGAGGCGGCGCTGGTCTGGCACGAAGTTGAATAGTGAATGGAGTCCTGATGGCTACTTAACAATAATAACCCTGTATATTGTTAAAGCAATAATCACTTCTGAAATCACATATTAAAAACTAATTCCAGTGTTTATACTCATATTTAAATATAAATTTAAGTTTTAAGTAGGTACTTATATGTTATTTAGTTTTAGATGAGCAAAACAGCCTGATAACTTTCGGTAGGATGGTTATCTTCACTGGTTTCACCTCGAATTCTTCTTTATCGATCTCGATTGTTACATCTTTCTCTGTCTCTGCGGGTAATAATTCGATTGTTCGGGCATAAATTGGGTCAACATCATCGTCTACATTTTTGAGTCTTTTCCATCCATCAGAAACAAATTCAGAGTATGTATATTTATTTTTCCCCAAAACTATACTTAGAGCCGATGGCTGGTTGTCCCTATCATTCTGCGTTTGGATTTTGAAATCTGCAGTTTTGAAGCATAGTTCGTTAGTTGACAAGCACAGTGGGTTCAGTAATTTCGTGTCGTCTCTTGGCTGAGCTTTGGCCGTAGCGGGTATGAAAAAAGACCATTTCTTCTTAGCTTCAACCCGTTTTGGTACACAATTGCTGCATCCAGAGCACGGAGGCGTATATCTCATTGTGCCACTGCAGTTCCATGCGAGAGAATCTTTGTAGCCGTTGAAAAGGAAAGCGGCTTGTTCTCTTAGCGCTCCAAGGAACCAGTATGTGTCTCTTTTTGCTAGAGTATCTCGGAATGCTCCCCATTCAATTGCGGACATGGCATATATCGGACGGCTCGGTCGTTCCTCATTCGCAAGTGGTTCAATTTTCATAGCATCTTTCCAAATGGTGTTTCCATTTACTATGGCCATGGAAGCTTCGATGAGTTGGCGGACTTTTTGCGTGTTATTTTTGCCGGGAGGGGGGAATAAAGCGTTTCCCATGGAGTTTGTACGGCCTAATGGTAGGACTCCAAGGGGGAAGCTGTTGGCGTTGTCGTTTCTTCTTAATAGTCCTGAAATAACATGCAAATGATAAATAAGTGATAGATTCCACACAGTATATGCTTTTTACTAAGAGATGAAGAGGTCAGAGGAGAGCTTTGGTCAGAACTTAATAAAATTACATATTTTCACAAACATTTTATGCTTCTATTAGTAAAAGGCACAGAATTCTCTTTATGGATATTCTTAGAAAAATAGCAAGAACCATAATAAAAAGAAAGATTTTTAAGTCTGTTGATTAGCAACATGACAAACGGTTTCAAATTGTCAAAAAAGCAAAATTTCCAAAGAGTTTTAAGTCCAAGGCGCACAATGACAAAGATGCAAAATGTGGCTTAAAAAAAATATTATTTAATCGTTTTTTATCCTCTAATATCTCTCATATTTACATAATTATTATATTATTTTGTCATTTTATTTATTATTAGCTATGCCCCGCGGTTTCACCTGCTATTCTACAGAACCCGAATATTTTTACGAGATAAAAAGTATACTATACACCTATATGTTCATCCAGTGTGTAAGCTACATCCATACCAAATTTCATTCAAATCCGCTCGGCCGTTACTGAGTTGAATGGGAACAAACACACTTACATACAAACTTTCGCATTTATAATATTATAGTGACCCACCCCGCTTCCCACAGACTACCAAACTTTACATGATCACCCGCTGGGCTAATCTGCGGATTGCCTGAAAATTTTATCAATTCAGCCGTTTTTGTCTTTATGGAACATACTTCGCCTTTTATATATAACTAGCGACCCGCCCTGGTTTCGCAAGGGTACCAAAGTTTACAGTATCACCCACTGGGCTAATCTGAATATTCCCTGAAAATTTTATCAAAATCGGTCCAGCCACTTTGGTGTCTGTATGGAACATACATACATCGCCTTTTATATATTCAAAAAAGGAAAGATATCAATTCGCAAAGGGATTTGACTACATTTTCCCACAAAAAAAACAGAAGTAAGAGGTTGTGGAAGGCGCCACGGGATTAAAGATACAGTCTTTCTCATACCTGTGACTGTCTCAGACAGTGTGCCGTCTCCGCCAGCTACAATGATAGCCTCAGTTCCCTTTAGATTCTCTATTATTTCTTTAGCGTTGCCTTCGGAGGATGTCTGTATCACTTCTACTTGCAGCCCAGCTAGGTGCAGTATTGGTTCACAGTATTTTTCATAGTCTTGTTTGGCTTTTCGCTTATTGGCTACAACAATAAAATAAAAATAAATGTATACCTATTCATTATGATAATACGAGCAGATATGTAGCTACTCTTGTATTCTGAAGCCATTCAGATAGGAATTCAGTCGGAGGGTAGATCTCAAATTGAAACCTTTCCCTTTCAGCGGAGAATATGGCTATGTAATGGCTAATTAGGCTATTAAATCGCAGAAAGTTAAGTTACTTTCACATCAAAGGTTTTGTAGTCATTGGACTTATCTGCAATCCGCCTGAGGAAGTACCACACTTTTGCCAGTTGTTCAACTGCCAAGCAGTAGCGTGCAAACATTACTGTGTCCCAGACTGAAGAGCAATATTTCCAGTGAAATTAATGAGCATAAAGAGGTTTAACAAAATTCAAAGTTCTTTTTAACCGTAAGTTTATACGTCAAATAATGTAAACTATACATGTATATGTGTATAAACTTACACAAATAATTAGGTAGTTCATAAAACTATTGAACAAAAAAAAAGTCAAACATTTAATGTATACAATACAATAACCCTTATAAAATGTCAATTCGATTTTACATTCTCCTTTTTAAATTCATCAAATTCGTAGAAGTTTGCTCAAAAAGCCAGCGCTTCAATCTACTCTTGAAACAGTTGAGACTCGGGGCATCTGTTACTTTATCCGGCAGCCGATTGTACGGTCCGGACCCATCACAAGTGTTAGCTTGCCAGCTTGCTAGCTAAATCATCAGGGTGATGAGCGATATTAAATGCCACATAGGGTTTAAACGGTTGAAGCTTAAAATTCTGGGTGGCACTGAACAATTATGGATAAGCGTGAAGCTTACCATCAGGTGAGCGACTTGATCGTCTTGTCACTGAGTTGTATTAAAAGTAAGTGTTATTATTTTTAAACTCCATTTTAGAACTTCTCAAAATTAAGCCTGGACGCACACAGGCCACCGAGCACAACCAAAAAAAGCTGTCACCAACGTATTTCCTGTAGTTTAATACATTTTATATGGACTTGCTGCACTCGGTTAAAGCCGGTAGTCGCCACAAGTTGCTTCGTGTGGCCCATGTGCGGCCACTATTAGTACTTTCAAAGTTGACTTACCTACAGGGTTGAGGATGACGGTGACGACGGTTGGATTACGGTCCATAGTGATAACTGCATCGCCGTGCTTAGCGGCTTCCTTACACGCCGCTTGCATAAGTAAGTGAATCCTGAAACATTACACTATATCAAAAACTGCTTCAAGATCTGACCTGTCTTGTAATGATAACAAGACAGGCGTAAATGAGGAGAAGCTATTGAGTTACAGTCTGACAGTTATTAAGTTTCAACACTGTATGATTTAAGAACATCAGCATTTAAAATGTTTGCCTATAAATAAATAAATAAAAATAGAAGCATGGCGATGGTGCGAGTGATTTTTATTTACTTGGAGGTAGATTATGAACCCCTAAGAAACATCGTAGAACGATGTTTTATCACTAATTGCATGTAAATAAAGCAATGACATACTCATATTTTTCTTTGACTTTATCGATGGTAAAGTAGAAAGCAATAGCACCAACAACAGTTTTTTTCCAGTTATTTCGTAAGGTTTGAGCAAACTTAGCAATTTTCTCCATCTTTTTGTGTTTTGATGGAATTTAAACTGAATTATATTGATTTTGCGGCTTGCTTGGCTTGTTTGGTTGTATTGGATTGAAAGTGAGGTTATGTTATGACATTTTATGCCGATGCTACCACACTAAAAATACTGTAAAGACGTTTATCTCGGTGAAATGAGGAGTTTTAAAAAAAAAAACCTCATAATATAAGTACCCAATGAGGCGTTTTCCAAAAAAAAAAAATAGTTCTAAAATTCTTACTAGATGGCGTAATAGACCTATCGTTTTACCTGTCATTGTCATTTCTGTCGAAATATTTTATGTTTCTTTTTTAAATCGTAAATTTTGGCTCCACACGTGTATTTAGCCAGTGTCAACTATTGTAATATTTCAAATGAAGTCAAATACATAGTTACATTACTTGAAATTGTCTAAATACATATTTGACTTCATTTTAAATTTTACAATAGTTGACACTGGCTAAATACACAACGTGTGGAGCCAAAATTTACGATTTAAAAAATAATCATAAAATATTTCGACAGAAATGACAATGACAGGTAAAACGATAGGACTATAACGCCATCTAGTAAGTATTTTAGAACTTTTTTTTTTTTTGAAAACGCCTCATTGACAATGACATGTAAAGACATAGGACTATTACGCCATCTAGTAAAAATTTTAGAACTTTTTTTTTTTTTTGAAAAACGTCTCATCGTGTCGTCAAAAATTATCGTGTCATACCATGGATTTATGTTTCGTCCAAGTGTCATACAACAAAACCTATCTTCCAAAAATTAGAAACTCGAAACATATGACCAGGCGGTATGGCCTTAACGGCGTTAGCCTGTATAGAAATGGACGATGGAAAAAAATACTGGCTTGTCAAAAAAAACCTGCTATTTGGATCTGTTTTGTATTTGTAAATGAATTCTTTTCATAACTAATAACATGAATTGTGGTAAAAATCACGATTCTACAGTGCCTAAAGGGTGGATCCTCTGCTCTTCCAAATCAAACCCTGGTAGAAAGTACTATTTCAACAGGAAGACTGGCAAATCTTCGTGGACGAAACCACAGGTGAATTTCGTCATAATTTTTTACTTATTTCATATATTCTCATATAATTATATATGATACAATTGTTATAAATGTTAACTCGTTCATTAATCATAAGATAAATAGAAATGTAGACGTTTATTGTATCCTGTAAACTAGTCATGGAGTAGTTGGGTTCTTGTAGGATGACGAGTCTTGTAAAGATGCACCCAATAAAAAGAAGAAAGCCAAAGAAAAGGAAAAAGAACAAGTGAAGACTAATGCGCACGTCACGAGGAAGGTAAACCAAGAATCTCCACAGAAGAACTTGAAAAGGAAAAGTGATGGAAGCAGTTCACAGGGCTCCAATAGTAAAAAAGAGGGTATGAATCTTAATCTTGTTAATTTATTGTGTTACTTAATTGTTTCCAGTGCCCTGGAGAAAAGGATTTATACCGTGTTTATTCTCACAGTGTTTAAAAGTACTTTATTCCTTAGACAAAATTAATACAGAATGCCAAATTTTATCAAGATAGGTTTTGTTGTTTTGCCATGATGGCAAGAAGCATTAACACATACTTACTTACCAGAGGGATATACACAGACTTACTTTTCCAATTAATACCTATCATCAATTTAAAATTGTATGTGTTGTTTTTAAATTAGGTTACTACTACCAACAAAATGTTTTTAGGAGTCCCTACTTCAAGTAAACAAAATAAGAAGCAAAAACAAAGTCCTGTCAAAACGCCTGCAGCAAGCATTCCAACAAGAACTTCAACTAGTCCAGTAAAAAAGGTGGACACTATTTCACGTTTAATGAAAAAGTACCCCAAACCTAATGCATCTAAATTGAAGAAAAAAAACATTGCCAGTGCTCGGATGTCTCGTCTCCGAGCCGACCTAAGCACGGAGAGCATAGAAGAGAATGCAAAGTCTCTCAAAAGTCCGAATACATCACAAACTGAAACAAAATCTAAAGTAGATCTTAGGAGTCCTAGTTTGAACGACTCCAAAGGCAGTACACAGTCACCAAATAATGAGCAGTCAGCCGCATCACCATCACAATTTTTCGCTGCAAACAAAATAATTTCATCAATGAAAGCGCAATTGCAAGAAGAATATACACAGAAAGAAAAGCCAAAAGACACATTTGCGGATATAGAGCAAGGAATTTGTAACCAAGTTACGGAGTATCCATACATGAAGCATCCAGCAACTCCACCACAGTTTTCTGAAGCTAGCAAGCTTGTTTCAGCGATTAAATCGAAACTTTCATACAAGGCTACTAAAGAAGTGCCGGTGCAATTCAGCTCGGCGAAAGATAGGTTACAATCTTTTCGGCGGAGCTTGGGCAGTGAAGCTATGGATGTAACCATGGAAAGAAGCAGAAGTACACAACAGTGTTCAAATGTGGAAATGGAGGTGGACTTTCAAGAGGTTTGTTGGATATAGTTTTTAGCTTAAGCTTTTATTTAGCTTGCATTGTTTGTATGTATGTATGTATGTATGTTCGTGTCAAATCTTGCAATTGAATTTTATACCACTACCCCTTGTTCAATTGTGTTGAAATTTTGCATGTCTACCAAGTTCTGATGACAACACAAAATTATGCAAGCAAGGTGATCTGATGATAAGACAGAAGGTGGAAAACGGAACTCCACAGTAACAAACAGTAGATTGATGGAGTTTGGACTCATTTTGATCAGCTTACAGTACCAATAATGGATTTTATAAAAATCTTTTTGGAAAAATATCTTTTTCCACATAAACTTATTCTTTATTCAAGCAACATAAATGGCTATGATCAAGTTTGTAATGGTGCCAACTTAACAGTTTTAAATAATGGTATGTTTTTCTCTCTGCAAGTGCAATGTGTTTAGTTGGCCACATTGCTGGAGGCGAGGCCACTTTTTCATAATTATAATGTAACGAGTATGAATGTGACATTGATCATTCTCGCCTCATTACACCTTGGTGCGCCTTTTGGTATTTATCGCGGATAGTTGCGCTTTGATATGCACGACAAAATCAATTGTATAGCAAGAATCTATTTATCTAATTGTCATCTCAAATGACAAAGACAGCAATAGACTTAATCTGTTGTTAAGTTAACAAACGTTTCAGTATTCGGGGGTTGTTCAATTATATTTTTGTGAATGTTACTAATTATACTTTTTCTGTTTCAGACAAAACAAAATGTACCTGCACTTAGCAATGTAAAGGACAATGTTAGTAGTTCTAAGGAAAATATAGTTTTAGTTGTGGATACTAACATATTTATACAAGAGCTGGACTTTATCAAAAATGTCATGAATTCACATATAAAAGGTAATATTTTATTTTTTATACCACTCAGTAACGGGACAATCACCCCGGATTTTAAACAGTTCAAACCCATGCGCTGCGCTCATTGCCCTGAGATATAAGATGTTAAATCTCTTTATGCTCAGTAATTTCACTGGAAAAATTGCTCTTTAGAACGGAACACAGTTTTGTTTGCACACTACTGCTTGGCGGTTAAATAACAGGTAGTCAATTTGTTAGGAGTTAGCATCTGAGGCGCGAAGCCAAAATGATGATGACATTGCAAACCTTGCAGGTTTCACAGTATAATTTCGAATCCCGCAGATTACCCCTTTACCGCACTACGAGACCGTTGTTCCAAAAAACGTGCTAAATTTGGAAGAAAGTGTGGGTTACGGGGATTGAGACCAAGCGTCTACATATTATGTTTGGGTCATAGTTATGTACGATTTTCACCGGCTGACCGCATCGAAGCGCATTTTACAATGTGCTAAAGGAAATTAAAACGTTTATGAACCGTAACTCTGAAAGCGATAGCGAGAGTTGCGCGAGCGGGACCGCGCATAATGCGACTAAGTTGGTACGAGCGAGATGGCATGCTCTCGCAATCAGAATCACGAACGTTTCAAAGTTAGAGGATAAGCTCGCTGGCTCGCCTGATTCCGCTATCTCTTTCGCACTTTTGAACCATTTTTTTTTAATTACAGAGAAGAGATAAAAAAATAATATCACGGAATATCTCAAGAATACCATTGCCAATATTTTAAAGCAATTTTCATGTTATTATTTCTTATTTTGTCGAAGGAGAAGGAAAAATACTCAAACACTGTTTTAGACTTTCGTGGTTTACTACATTACTATTAGTACTCACGGGATATTTACCACGAAATAAATGTGAAAAAATACTTGTTATACAGTGTCTAAAATAACCAACCTGTAGTGTCTTTCCGCTGCAACAAAGTACAGATTGGTTATTTAAGACATGTTTAAAAGCAAAGTTACGCCTGAATCAATCAACTAAAATACTTGTTGTTTTTTTTCTTTGGTCTTGTTTTTTTTTCCGGTCGGTTGATATCGTCCTTTACGTGTTTGAGCTGATCTGACATCATTGTTGTTAAGGTTTCGCCGAACCACCGACTCTAGTAGTACCGTGGCGAGTCATAAACGAGCAGGGACCCTATTCCTGTGCGCTCGAGATTATCTCGGTCACTGTCTCTCTAATTTAGAATTTAATGGGAGTGAGAGTGACCGAGATAAAATGTCATTTCTCCGAATAGGGGCCCTGGACAAGCTGAAGGACAGTAACAACGGAAACAATATTATGCAAGCAAGCTGATCAAGCTGAATCAATCAACTAAAATACTTGTTGTTTTTTTTTCTTTGGTCTTGTTTTTTTGTCCGGTCGGTGGATATCGTCCTTAACGTGTTTGAGCTGATCTGACATCATTGTTGTTAAGGTTTCGCCGAACCACCGACTCTACTAGTACCGTGGCGAGTCATAAACGAGCTGGACAAGCTGAAGGACAGTAACAACGGACATGGCGCGATATGCAAGCGAGCCAGACCCGCCATGAACTACTTGTACAAGTACTTACCAGAGAACAACAGGATTAAAGGTATATATATATATATATTGGTCGACGTTTTTCACACAGCGCCATCTAGCCCCAAACTAAGCAAGCTTGTACTATGGGAACCAGATAACTGATAGAATACATAAATACTTTTTTTTTGTTGTAAATACATACATAGAATATATAGTAACACCCAGACAAAGAACAAACATCCATGTTCATCAAAATGTTTGTCCTGGGTGGGAATCGAACCCACAACCTATAGATCAGAAGGTGGAAATCCACCCAACGAGCCATAAGGCTGTCGCAAGATGAGTTCGCAGTGTGCGAAGGCAAGGGCCTTCAACCAGTATGTGTTGCCAGTGATGACATATATGGAACTGAAACGTGGTCCTTTTGGAAAAACTCAGAGTCGCACAGCGGGCAATGGAGAGTGCTATGCTCGGAGTTTCTTTGCGCGATAAAATCCGGAACGAGGATATTCGCCGAAGAACCAAAGTCACCGATATAGCTCTCAGGATTTGCAAGCTGAAGTGGACGTCTTGTGGCTGGTGATGAAATAAGATTCCTCTTTATTAAAAACCACACAATGGATAGAAAATGTTTTTTGGCGTCAACATGAAAAAATCATGTTGTCCCTTTGTATTATTTTTCAAAACTTGTATTTTCCGAGTATTCATGTGTACCTAATAGTAGTGGAATTATACCAGATAATAGACTAGATAACGTGCACAAGTGGGAAAATCTTACAAAGGGCAAAAACGTGTCTTTTTATGTTGCCTCCAAGACTCCATTGAAGGTTCCACCACTTTACTCGATCATGACTTGGACTGGACTATGACTGAATTAATGATTTGGACTGTGACTGAGACTGATTTTTAATGTAAATTTAAATATACAGATTGGTCCAAATGTTGTCGTCGATTCGATTTTTTTTTTTGTTGTTTCAATGGTGTTTTTCGGATTCTTCTTTGTCTCTCTTCGTAAAGTCCGCCCATTGAAGTTTGAATATTTATAAGCCGCTCTTTTGGAAAATCCTTAAGAAAATAAAAAAAAATAAACATAATTCATAAACTACGAAAAATCGTAGAAAATACATGGTGTATTTTCGAGAAGCCCTTTGTATGAGGAACCTAAATTTTTCGCATTGCGCAAAATTTACAATAAAAATCAGCCTCAATCACAGTCCAAGTCATTAATCCAGTCAAAGTTCAGTCCAAGTCATGATCGAGTAAAGTGGTGGAAGTTTTACTGGAATCTTCAACGGAGTTTTGGATACCATGTTTGTTTTCAGTGCAACCACTACGGGATGCCAATTCCCACATATACCCATGTGAGTCCCCTGATGACGAGATCCTCAACTGCTGTCTCCAACAGGCCGAGAGGGGCAAGTCTGTGGTAAGAGAAAGTATACTACGAGAATCACACTTATCACATCACACTAATATTATTAATGCGAAAGTTTGTCTGTAACTATGTAAGTTCTTTGCCCGCACGGCTTCGGTCGCAGATTTCATAGTTCGCTTCGCTAACATTACACAGTACTTAAATAAGACAACCCATTACACGTCTTCTGGGGTCGTTTTTTTTTTTTTTTTTTTTTCCTATAAACTTAAGGAGTTTATTTTCGTATGTAGGAGGTATGTATGTATGGGAGTACGTTTGTGTTTTCCTAAATTACTTGTAGGCTAAACGGATTGACCGATTTTGACGAGTAAGGTGTCGTTGGATTCCTCTTTAAGCCCGGATTGACAAAGGCTACATGTTGCAGTCGGGTATTTTGTTTTTGTTATAATAATTATTACTTGTTTATATTGACCATTTATACTCTGCAAAAATCCCACTGCTGGGATATCGGCCTACCCCAGAAGGGTGATTAGGACATATCCCTTACGCAGGCCCAGTTCAGGTTGGCGGATTCGCATACGCCATCGAATTTATTTTCAGGAAATGTGTAGGTTTCCTCACAATGTTTTCCTTCACCGGAAAGCCTACATCTGTACGTAAGTTCCAAAGAACTCATTGGTAAGGGCCCGCCCGGGTTCGAACCCGCGACCCCACGAATGTGCAGCGAGCGTGCCCCCATTGAGCTACCACGGCTACAACTTTTATACAAGTCTTCCTAATGTCGTTCTAGATTCTTCTATCAAACGACAAGAACCTCTGCACCAAGGCAGTCGCAAACGGCGTCCAGAACAGGAAGCTCCAGGAGTTGGAACTCGAACAGACTTCAGAGCCGCACGCGCCGCCGGACGAGGCCATGCGCGTGCAGAAACACATATATACGCTGCTCGCTAATATATTGGAGGTGATCGCATTAATCAAAATTATAAATGCTATAGTCACCTTGTAAGACCTAACAATGACATGTACACGAAGGCACACGAAAAGAAACCAACTAAATAAAGTTTTTATTTATTTTCTTAACGAACGCTGGAGGTGCATTTTTTTACGATTACAGTATATCGTCGGGCTCATTTAAATTTAACTTAAACTTCTAGGTATATATCACTAAGCCACTATATATTACGAAGGAAGCGACGACACTGTATCACGTGTCGTATCATGTACCACATAAACATTATAAGCAGCATTTGCACTTTATTCACTACTATTATCTATATAAACTACGTTAAAGTCGGATTAAAATAGTGTGGGACAACCGGAAATTATATTTGCGTTCGCTCCCAACCTTTTCATTCTCGTCTTTACAAAATTATAGTGGGAACAATAAGAAAAAAAAAACCTATTGACATGGGGGCGACAATCGGGGGGACAGAAGGAATAACCCGTTTTAAACGCGTGTGAATCAAATCTCTAAATGAAAATGTTCTGACGGTAGAACGAGATGCGAGCGAAATACGACAACATCTGGCTGCACGTGGTGTTCAAGCCGCCGCCGTGGACGCTGGGCGACGTGCTGCAGTGCTTGCTCAAGCACTGGATGGCGGTCTTCAACGAGGTCTTCCCCAGGATAGAGCATCTCATCACCGAGCTCAGGGACTCTCTACTCACCATGGAGAAAAAAGGTAACCGTGAGCTATCTTCGATCGATGGGATTTTAAAAATGTTTTTGACGTACAGTAACAAGTTTGGTGTTTTATTTTGGGTTTTTTTAATCCCTAATATTATAAATGCAAAGTATGTTAGTTGGTTTGTTTGTTCCTCTTTCACATAGCAATAGAACAACGGATTGACGTGGTTTTGTGGTTGTTTTGTGATGACAGTTCAACGGCCGGAGAATGACATAGGGTATTTTTTATCCCGGATTTAAGACGCGAATGAAACTACGGGATACAGCTACTGACTTAAAAGTTAAAAACCAACATCAATAAATTAGCAACACCAATAACAAATCAGCAACGAGAACAGCAATAAACAAAAACTATTGTATCGTTTTTGTTTATTGTTGTTTTCATTAAAAAGTTTTCAGAGCTAAAATAGCATATGCAGATAAACTAGATAGCAGCATGCAGATAAACTAAATAGCAGCAGATAAACTATGATACAAAATTAATAATAGAGCGCGAGCGGTGTATTCGTTTAAAACCATGCGTGGCAATGCACTGCGCTCGTTATCCTTAGATATTAGAAGTTAAATCTCTTTTGGGGCCAGTTATTTCGGTCGTGCGCAAGCGGGAGAGCGCATGGTGCAAGAAAGTTGGTACGAGTTGGATGGCATGCTATCACAATCCGAATCACGAACGTACTTAACAAGGGTGGAACAAGGATTAATCATGGATTTCTATTGCAGCATCAAAAAATATCACTCAATACGAGCTATCCAACTTCAAGGATCTGTGTTTAGACGTCGCCAAGCATTGCCAAATCATACCAGAATACATGGAGTTAGCCAAGAAAACAGTAGTGAGGTTACAGCGCGAACGTGCGAGCGAGAGCGAAGACGAGGCCGACAAGGATGGAGATAACGTGATCATTGAGGCGTTTGAGGGTGTTTGGACCGTATTTTCTAGTTATTGGTAAGTTTCAATGAAAAACTTATATTTTTAAAATTTCTGTTTGCCAATAGTTCGTGCAGAACTTATACCTCGCGGCCCATATAACTTCAAAGCGCCTGGAACAATTTCGATTATATTCGATCTTAACAATTGTATTTAAATAAACTACTTACTTACCTCGGGAGATCAGCGGTTCGCAAATTGTCGTTGCACATCTTTTTTAAAATGTTTATGCAACTTTGTTGCAAGACTAGCCCTCGCCTGATGGTAAGCGTCACGCTTGCCCATAACAGTTCAAGGCCACCCAGAATTCGGAACTACAGCAGTTCATAACACTGAATGGCATTCGTTAATTGCCTTTCTATTTGGAACACAGTAATGTTTGCACACTACTGCTTGGCGGTTGAATAACTGGCGAAGGTGTAATACAAAAATACATACAAACGCTGATTAAATAAAAATTAAGTCGAATTGAGAACCTCCTTCTTTTTTTTGGAAGTTGGTTAAAAATATGTGATAATTATTTCAGTGCTAAACTTGCGACCGGTCTGGGCATACCGAACTCGGTAGAGGACAAGCTGCCGAGCGAAGACACGCTACCGGTGCTGACCAGCAAGCTACAACTATTTGGGAACCACATATCATCCCTCACCCTGGCTATTGGAGGGTATGGGGAAACATTATAATAATACTAGTTGTTCGCCTATAATGTCTCTAGTGCACAATACACCCCATGCGGGACGTCAGTAATGCACAATACACCCCATGCGGGACGTCAGTAATGCACAATACACCCCATGCGGGACGTCAGTAATGCACAATACATCCCATGCGGGACGTCAGTAATGCACAATACACCCCATGCGGGACGTCAGTAATGCACAATACACCCCATGCGGGACGTCAGTAATGCACAACACCCCCCATGCGGGACGTCAGTAATGCACAATACACCCCATGCGGGACGTCAGTAATGCACAATACACCCCATGCGGGACGTCAGTAATGCACAATACACCCCATGCGGGACGTCAGTAATGCACAACACCCCCCATGCGGGACGTCAGTAATGCACAATACACCCCATGCGGGACGTCAGTAATGCACAATACACCCCATGCGGGACGTCAGTAATGCACAATACATCCCATGCGGGACGTCAGTAATGCACAATACACCCCATGCGGGACGTCAGTAATGCACTGCCCCGGTGGCTCAGTTGGTAGTGAACCTACCTTCTGTGTTTGGGGGCGTGGGTTCGATCCCCACCTAGGACAAACATTCATATGATGAATATTTGTGTTTGTTCTATGTCTGGGTGTTAATATCTATATAAGTATGTATTTAAAAATATCTATGTACGTATATCAGTCTCTGGCAGCCATATTACAAGCTTTGCTTAGTTTGGGGTCAGATGACCATGTGTGCAAAAATGTCCCACATATTTATTTACAATACACCCCATGCGGGCATCAGTAATGCACAATACACCCCATGCGGGACGTCAGTAATGCACAATACACCCCATGCGGGACGTCAGTAATGCACAATACACCCCATGCGGGACGTCAGTAATGCACAATACACCCCATGCGGGACGTCAGTAATGCACAATACACCCCATGCGGGACGTCAGTAATGCACAACACCCCCCATGCGGGACGTCAGTAATGCACAATACACCCCATGCGGGACGTCAGTAATGCACAATACACCCCATGCGGGACGTCAGTAATGCACAACACCCCCCATGCGGGACGTCAGTAATGCACAACACCCCCCATGCGGGACGTCAGTAATGCACAATACACCCCATGCGGGACGTCAGTAATGCACAATACACCCCATGCGGGACGTCAGTAATGCACAACACCCCCCATGCGGGACGTCAGTAATGCACAATACACCCCATGCGGGACGTCAGTAATGCACAATACACCCCATGCGGGACGTCAGTAATGCACAACACCCCCCATGCGGGACGTCAGTAATGCACAATACACCCCATGCGGGACGTCAGTAATGCACAACACCCCCCATGCGGGACGTCAGTGCAGGACTTATCGACTCCATCTCGAATAAGAATAAGAATGTCTCTAATGCTTTATACTGCAACATGGTCGTCACAATTTATGCTCGACTTGAAATAGAAACCCAAGTCTTTCGTAATGGTACAGTGAAAAATCTTATGATTTATGAATATTTTTGGATTAGTAATTTCAGAAAAGTCATTAATTTTATACTTTATTTGCAAAACTCGCTAGGTGCTCAAGAGATGGCGTAAAATTTATTATTTTAGAAAACATTTTTTTTTATCATTTTTATCTACATGTCATTGTCATGTTCATTCGATGGAACCTCATCAGTAATCTTGTCAATGGTTTTGTTTCTTTACATTTTTTGTCAAGTAAGGATGAACAGGCTGTAGCCCAAAATAATATTTTTAATCTGCATAACTAATGAGGGGCACTAAATAGAAAAATCACATTTTTATCAAAATAGGCCGTTAACTGAAATATTTATCTTTAACCGGTGTCCCCAGGGTCCTGGCCGAGAACCAATCGGAACCGACTGCAGAAGAACACGTCTCCCGACTAGAGTTCGCGTTCAAGGACAGCCTGGGGGCGATCGGCGTCGGCGGCGCGCCCGTCACGCGCGGCAACCTCGCGGTGTTCGCCTCCAAGTGCAGGTACGGTGCCCGTCGCTGCACTTTTAGAGTGCGGCTTAAAATGCGCTCATAGTTCCCATTTGCACTGTCAACGCAACTCCGCGGTTTCACCCGTTATTCTTCAGAAACCGAATATTTATCCGAGAAAAATAATAGCCTATGTGTTAATTCAGTATATAACCTGCGTTCATACCAAATTTCAATCAAATCTATTCAGTACAGAGTTGAACGGGAACAAACACTCTTACACGCAAACTTTCGCATTTATAATATTAGTGTAATACTGTTTTTTTTTTTTTTACTTTGTAACGAGACGAGCAAGTCGCTCACCTGATGTTAAGCGTCACGCTTGTATTACGCTATTATTATTATTAATTAGCTATTATTATTAATTACGCTGGTAACATTGCCCTTCAATCCGGAACACAGTAATGCTTGCACACTACTGCTTGGCGGTTGAATAACTGGCAAAGGTGTGGTACTTCCCCAGGCGGACTCTGCAAGAGAGCCCTACCACTACAACACATAGGCTACTTTTTATCCCGGAAAAATATACTATTACTGTGGTATAGCGGGTGAAACCGGTGGTCGCAGCTAGTCCATCATAAAATTTCATTTGCCGCAATTTTGCCGATTCCTCGTGCGGGTACTTGACGGAATCTTGCGACATCTGCCAAAGTTAAGATATAGTTTTCGGATTGCCACGCCATCTATGTTGGATCGAAGAAACTGACTTTAATGGCATAAGGTGTCAATAAGAAAAACGGCACAATAACTGTGATTTTAAACGACTATTTACTACATGAAAATTTTTTTTTTTTTTCTCCCCTAGACTAATGCTGCAGGAGGCACACAGCAAGTTTTCACAACTCGTAGAGCTACTGCAAATATGTAAAAATAGTATTGAATTAAGTAGTTAGAAATAATTTATGTAAATTGATGTATAATAACATTATGTCGGCGCCAGACGATCAGTTGAAACTGACAATCAAATGAAACTAAACGTGGTTCTGTTATGGTCGGACCCTATCGGTTTGTTTTCACTGACATCTACAAATTAACATGTTTTAATTTAATGTTTGTTACTTAGGACTTAACCACGCTAAAACTAGTTTATTTATATACCTCGACGTTTCGGCCAAGTTTCAATGGCCGTGGTCACGAGCTGACCACGGCCATTGAAACTTGGCCGAAAAGTTTGAGCGTGGTTAAGTCCTGATAACAAACATTACATTATGTGTTCGCGAAAGTTTAAAAGTAACATGTTTTACTATGAAAACTGACGTGGTTTTGATACATTTTGTTTTAATAAAACGGGAATGCTCACGTTAAATTGAGTCGGTTATTTACTATAGTTTCGATCACATTCGGTGACTTTTATCAAGGAATGCGGCGCGTGACGCGCGCGACGCGCCGCAGCCCGCAGTGCAAGGCAAGACGAGGTCGCGCGCGTGTCTCGCTTTGCATTCCTTGATAAAGGTCACCTAATGTGATCGAAACTATACTCGGAATAACAGACTCAATTTAACGTGAGTATTACCGTTTTATTAAAACAAAACTAAAATGTTGAAAAATCTGTTATCTGATTTCTGTTGATGTATTGAATCACGTTTGAATTGTCACACAACTTGTTGAAACGAAACTTGTTTGACGGTGTGTTTTACAACAAATGCCGTCATCAACATGTTTCTATACAACGTATGATGTTTGCCGACCCAATTGTGCAATAAAAAAAAAGATTTATTTAGACAAAGTTGCGAGACACTAATCAGCAACAGTGCGAACGTCAAACCTAATAAATCTTTCGGAAAACATGTACAATGAAGGTGCAACGTTTCACTCAGCGCGCGAAATTCAAATTTTCTTGCGTTTTATGTCAATTACAACTTAATTACTCATCGTAGGCTCATGAAAACTAATTTTGCGATAATAAATATATTGTTTCAAGAAATTACACCAACCAAAAATTCAATTTGAAAGCTAGTATAAGTACATTTTCCACTAAACCAAAAACCAAGATGAAAATCAGCTTATTGAAATTTGTAGCTAAACCAATGTTTTCTAGGTGCTCATTTTACACGTAATTTCTTAAAACAACTTATTTATTGGCGCAAAATTGGTTTCAATAAATCCACGATGAGTAATTAAGCTGTAATTGACAAAAAACGCAAGAAAATTTGAATTTAGCGCGATGAGTGAAACGATGCACCTTAATAAGTTTTCAGTCAGTGCGAACGCAGCCAGCAACAAATATTGTTTTTAGTTGGTTTTGAATGTCTCTGTAAAACTGTCAGTTTAAAATGATCTTTTGGACTCGACATTATAAAGTCTATTATAGCGGCCGCCTGTTCCATACAAAGGTTTTCTCCTGTTTCCTCCCTGAATAATGACACTACAGAATATTTTTTTTTCCGTAAAATATATATCTACTACTGTCATGCTCCTTGTACGGAATAGACATTCGCTTAGTTACCTCTCAAGGGTCAAAAGTACATATTAAGGACAACCAATCGTAAAACTATTGACATAAGTTTTTAATTCACACGAATTAGTGTTAATTAATCCAATTAAAATAAAACGAAAATAATAATAATAAGATTCTACTTTTGACCCTTTTTTTGTTCTGTAAATAGTTGTATTTAATTGTAATATTACCTTATAAATATATATGGCAATATTAAATTCTTAGTGTTCAAAGTTTTTGTAAACGTCTAAAGAGTTTATATATGTCGTATATAAGCTACGAGGGCTTATAATAATATTCGTGCAATAATTTAGTTGTATTTGACAGTAGAATGGTTCTTAAAAAAAGTAGAAAGATGTCAAAACCTTTTTTCATCAAGCCAAAAAAGGGTTAAAATGTTTTTTTTTGTCAACATTCTCACCACTGACAAATATCGCGCGAGAGAACGAGACAAAATTACATTTAAATAGAGATTTTAAGGTCGTTTAAAACTACTTTTATGAATAAGAGGAAACACTTTTTAAAAAGTGGTTAGCATTAGGCTCGGCTCTCCGTGACGTCGTTATCTCGTTCGCACTTTTTCATATAAAAAAAAATAAATAAAAAAAATTACAGAGAGGAAATAAAAAAATTATAATAGAATACCGTTGGCAAGTTTTAAAAACATTGGCTAAAATTTAACATTGGCATTGGTCTAAAGATATTAAGTGATTTTATTTTTTTTATTTTCTATCTGTATTTTTTTTTTTTTTTTACTGTGCTAACTAGATCACTGAATCAGGGGAGCCGGCTCTTAATACGATATCACTTTATTTTAATTACATGTGAATAAGGTTTATTAATTTAATCAATTTCATTTCAATCACTAAGTCCTACTATTTTTTCTTACCTATGCTATGCCACTGCTGGGCAATGATCTCCCCCACTTCTTTGTACAAATCACGGTCCTTTGCATCATCACCTAAGCATCATGATCGTCATGCCGGCGTTTTCTAGAGCTTCTCTGGCTGCGTTTTCCATCAGAAACCTATTGTATTGGGCGATCTTACGATCTTGGCCCATACTATGCATGTATCCGACTGTATAATAATATATAAAAAAATATGTATTCTGTGGCACCATTTTGATTGTTTAAATATCTGCGTGTCTTATCATTTTAATATGCAAAAAGGATGGCAACAGTTTTTAAGCTAAATTACAGTTATAAAGTGACACCTCACTAGGTTATATTTTTATATTTGTTTTTTTTTTGTTTATTTGTATAGATTACTAGCTTTCCCGAGCTGCTGCGCCCGAGCAAACCCCATTTTCGTAAATAGTTGCCTAAGTTCGTCCTCATGATTCAGTTCATTAAAAAATTCATCGAAATCGGTGCAGCCGTTTAGTCGTGAAAAAGTAAAAAAACGATAGGGGAAGAGACAAAGCTACTTTATATGGTTCGGTAGATGGCGTTCATCCATGTTTGTGCATTTATTGACGTTTTTGTATGGACTGACAGTTCTAATGTATAGGGAGTCCTGAATCGCGCAAACGTAGTTTGTTGTTCGAGACGAACATATTCATTTTTATACCTCGAAGTTTTGATTGGTCCTGTTACGATTGCGGCTATATACGTCTCAATCATAATATTGGTATAGATTATTATTATAAATCCATGGACTACGGAATTCAAATTTTGACTGACATTACGAAGTATATATTTTTTATTTAAAAGCGATAAAATATCGTCTGGAATTAATGTCGATTCTGTTGAACCATTTCCTAAACTAAACTAAATTTGACAGCTCCAAAATTATTGCTATCCTTTTTCACATATTAAAATGAAAAGAGACTTAGATAATTTAAGTCCTGTGATATTGGTTTAGTTTAGCTAGTGGTACAAAAGAATCGACGCCATTATTTTTCCATTCAGTTTAAGCTGACAGGGGTTGGCTGACAAGAGTGGTTGGCAATGGGTACGATGGTAAATAGTGTTGATTATGTGGTGCCATTTTCGAAATTAAACTGAATTTGACAGATCTTAAACTGTTCCCATCCTACTCTCCCATGTTGAAATGAAAAGAGACGCAGATAATTTTAGTTCTGTCATATTACTTTAGTTTATTGAAAGGTAAAAACAGCAGTGGACGTCTTCTGGCTGATAATGTAATGTAATGTAAAAACAGAATCGACAACATTATTAAACCTTATTATGTTCATACGATATAGTATCTAATATCAACTAACTAAGGCTTATGAACTGTATAAAGCGTCAATTCTCTAATTACTTGACAAATTTTGTCGTTTCCTTCACATATATCAGAATGAACAGAGAAGCAGATGATTTTAGTCGGATTTTAGTATTATTCGATTTGCTAGAAAATTCGTTCTCAGGGTTGACTCCGATATTGGAATTATATTACGAGAAACATATTAAGTTTCATCTCAATCCATTAAAAGTTTACGGATCTAAACGGATCTTTGTATAATATAAATAAATGTTAATATGTTAGTACGAACTCCTGTAATATATCATATAAATTAATACTTATGTTAATTTGATTATATGAAACTATTGACTAATAGTATGGCGCTACAGACGAAACAGCAAATGTTTTCAATTAGGAGCGTTTTCGCCTGTCTCGCTCGCACATTCAGTACATATTTTTACCCTGAAAGTTATAAAGTATTAAAACTTTTAAACTCATAAAAGGACTCGGCGTGTTATTAAAAATATACTTGCCCTGAAAGACTACTGTTGTCGTTTCTGAATAGGTGTATTACACCGAAAGGGGCTATTGAACTCATAATTATTAATAATAATAATAGTTTTTATTACCAAAAATAAATAAATATTTCAACGATTTACCAGTGGGCCCCAAACTAGACTGAGCCTGTATTTTGCTAATAATAACTAGCTGATGCCCGCGACTTCGTACGCTATGCAACTCAGCTTTCGCTCTCGCAGGCTTAGGTTATGTCGGGAGCAAAGCTGGGCCTTCGGCCTCGCTAATTTTTGAAATTTTTCTTTCCATGGAAACCTAATTTAGACTATAACAAACATAAAAAAAGTACCCATATCGGTTCAGCCGTTCCCAAGTCATATTTTTAATAAAATAAATAATAATAGTATAATAAGTAATACGCTTAATAACTGAACTGCTTTTAATTTACATAGATTTTCTTTCGGATTCTCCAACCCTGACTTCGTAAAATATCAGCAGTTGCAAACAAATTGTATGTGTATACAAGACATTTTTTCTATGGAGGAGCTGATTTTTTACCCATTGAGGTCGGTCGCATAGCAAAAGTTGTTTATAACAATGAGTACATTTAATCCCCTTTCGGATTCACAAAGGAACCTAAACTGATACACTCTGTATATAAATGTGTTGTCTTCGTTGACTGAAACCAGCTTCGCTCCACTTCGCCCTGCAAACGTGGCGAAGGTCGGGGCAAATCTGGCGAAGGGCAGAGCGCTGCGGTGTCGTTAAACTTGTTTGATAATGAAAACGGCTCTGTGCTGCGCACTTAATCAAGTTGTAATTAAATAAAAATACTTAATTGTTTTATTTATTAAATGTTGTTCTCGCAAAACATTTTTCTAAAGCTGCGCAGACAACAGACTAGTCCTCTAGTTTCGTTTACTTTCTATCGCACTAGAATTTTTCCTTCCTCTTAAACTCTGACATCCGCGAAGGAGACGTCTGCGCAGACTGTAAGTTATTTGTGTCGCATTGTAATGTAAATACATTAGAGGATGTAAAGTATTTTCGTTGTTATACAAAGATTTTTAAAACTATAGATTCAACATCGACCCACCAAAACCGGCAACAAAATGCAGGGCAACATGAGCGGGAATTATCTCGTTACTCACATTCGCTCAGAAATGCGTCGTAACAGGATATGAATATGGTTATTTTTTCGACTGGTCGTTTACTTAAAAATCGGTCCACAATTTTATTGGTAACTAGCTGATGCCGATTTTAGAAGCCTTCGTACTCGCAGGTCTCGCAACCTTTTCCATTTTTCGTCTCGTAAAAACCTAATTCGGACTATTACAAAAAATGTGAAACAAAAAATATATGAAGCGGTCCAGCCGTTACCAAGTTACCAACGAAGAGGCTCGATTTTTGAATCGCTCGTATGATATTTCGCACGAACATATGCGAAATGACAGACTTTCGAAAGAAAAACGAAACAAAACTAGCATTTTTGAAATAATCATATCACTCGCTAACGCAACGTGTGGTTTGAATCATTCGAATTTGCTTTCTATCAATATTCTTTCGCGTGCGAATTCAAAAATAGAGCGCCAGCATTCAGTTTTAATGTATTTATTTGATTAGTTACACACAACAGATCACCTCGATCGTACTTGATATAATATTTAAAAAAGGATCTGTTCGAACCTGTGATCCAAACCGTGTGAGCACACAACACGGTTACAACAGCGATTATTTGCTGCACCGATGATGGCCAAAGGTAGCGCAGATCCAGGCCATCACAGTACGGTCAGCATTGCAGCCCTTGATGGATAAGCTGGAATAAAGCGCGGACAGAAAGCGCTGCAATGATGATCAAGCTTGAATGCCGAGAGCGTAGCTAAGCTTAGCTCGAGACCGTCATAGCGTGGCCAAATGTCGCGTCATTGCGAACCAAGGCTTGTATAGTGATCAATAAGGTTGTCAGAATAATGACCACATTACGAGCTTTTTTCAGTAATATATACAAATAAATACTTAAGTATATGAATTATTATATATGTAATTAATTAAACATTACAATGCGATGGACCAAAGTTTGTCACGGTGCATTGAGAGTCTTACCCCCGAATACTGAAACGTTTGTTAACTTTGACGACAGATTAAGTCTATTGCTGTCTTTGTCATTTGTTTAGTGCCAGACAAAGGCAGTATTAGAATTAATCTGTTGTCAAAGTTAACAAAGATTTCAGTATTCGGGGGTTATTTACACTGTTATGGATATTCATCTTAAATCGATTGATACTAAGTCCGAATAAAGCAGTCATCATTTTCACTGTTTCTGTCATTATGTGTTATTACATTTCTGTTTCTGTTATTTTCTGTTGTGTTTATATACATGTTGAATCTATAGTTATAAAAATCTCTGTTATTAAGTCATAAGTGTCACCTCTTCCACATTAAGTATGTGTATTGTTAAAAGGTCAGATGTTTATCAATGTGCTATTCTTTTGTGTCGAGTATTTCAAGTATATGTACCTATGTTATCGCCGGATAGTAAGAATTAAAATAAACTTTAAATCACAAAAAGAAAAATTACTTATGTAGGTACATACTCAATGTATTTTGTACGCAATTTTGAGGTCTAGTTTGAAAATGTCTCTATACAACTTTACACAAGGAGCTAAATCGAAAAAAAAATGTTGTTTTTCTACTCCCTGCACCTCATTAGTGATGTAGAATAGAATCTAATTTTTAGATAAATATTTTTTTGGTTCTTTCGTATAGTATAGATTGGAAAACAAGACTACTAAGATATTTTTTGGCTGTTTTGCTTATCGGTAGACAGTGTCATGAGATAGTCATTGTTTCTGAGATAGCTTAGTAGATAATGGTGTTTGTTTTCCTAGTTTATATCTAATTAGCAATTCGATTTTTTGATTAATACGATCTCTCTTCCCTCTCTCTTTTTATCTGCACGAGGAAGGGTGTCTAAAGGGTGACAGCTAGATTTGAATTTAACGGGAGCAAAAGAAACAAACTATTAAGGTTATAGCTTCTCCCTTTAGCTCCCCCAGAAACTTATATATAGCCATCTCTTTCGAAAGATGTCAGGTCAGGCCATGTAGGGAGGCCTGAGTCTAAGCGCATGTTTTTCTCGATTTAGCACCTTAACCATCTGCTTACTGACTGACAACTCTAAGTGCTCGACTAAAGCTAACATTATCACACTGTGGTTTGTGAGCGTTTATCCAACGGGACAGTTTGTAGCTGCGATCAAGTAGCTACGTTCGATACGTGGATGCGAGTTTTTGAGAACGTAAGACGCTGGTTGCGTTCCCACTCTTGTGTTCGCACTGCAGTCTACCTCATCCACCTCAACCTACTTCCGTTGGAAACACGTTCGCAAAACGACTGTGTGATAAAGCGTTTAGGAACGTTGTTGATATGATACTTCTCCGAAGCGGAGCGGGCCCAGTTGGGTCAACATGTCGAAAAGAAAATGAAATTACTAATACAGGGTGGCCCATCGGCAAGTGACCGTCCGAATAGGGCTAAAAAAATATTGCTGTTCCATACATTTTGCCGAGTGTCATTGACATTTTTCTTTGGAACAGCAGTTTTTTTTTTCGATTTCTGTGTTGGTCCCATAGTAAAAGTTGTTCATAATGATAAGTTCTATAAGCCCTTTTCGGGGGGTCACTTGCCGATGGGCGACATTGTATTATTGAAGCGGAGCGGGCCAAGTTGGGCCAAAATGTCGAAAGGAAAATGGAATCACTAATTTTATCTATTAAATGCTAGTGTTTATGTGTTGTATGTTTATTCTCATTTAACCTACTGACAGCTCATAAGCTAATTTTTATCCCAGAAAATACACCAGTGCTATCATACAGTTCCTGTAGGATAGCGAATGAAATGCAGCTAGTGAACAAACACGACCGCTTCCCTTAATCCCGCTCTGCTCCGCTTCGCTCTGCTCCAGTGGAATGTTTTTGACGGGTATTGTATTTAATTTATTTCTAGGGTACAAAGGATTTTCTGTTATTTGTATATATATTTTTCTTTGTTTTACACTGGGTTATCTGTTAGTGTCACATTCGTAACAAAAACAAAAGTTAATTAAATACTGTAAAACTTAATCCGATATTTATATTAACTTCAATAACGGCACAATTAAATTAATTATGTACGTTATGGTATTTTTTAATAGATATCTAAATCTAAAGCCATAAATATGAGTTCTCTTACTACCTAATTCCGATTTGTCATGAAATGTCTTTGAAAAAAAGCAAGGCATTTCTTCTTCTCATTCTTTCTTCTGTTTTTTTTTTTTTTACTATACGCAGATGTTTGTAGTCATTCTATGATCTTTATACGAACACAAACAAAATATCTAAGATATTTCCCAAGCGAATTTTGTATGGAAAGGAAAACAACGCAGCAAAGACGCCGAAAGTAACTAGTCAAGTAATGATAATATTCGTGACAATGACGTAGCTTTGGTTCTGTTGCACCATTTTTAAATAACCTAAAATAAATAGACAGTTTACTATGAAAACTGACGTGGTTTTGATACATTTTGTTTTAATAAAACGGGAATACTCACGTTAAATTGAGTCGGTTATTCCGACTATAGTTTCGATCACATTCGGTGACCTTTATCAAGGAATGCTCAGCGAGACACGCGCGCGACCTCTTCTTGCCTTGCACGGCCTTTAGTGCCTTCAGTGCAAGGCATTTTTTATCTCTAAAACAACGTTATACATAACCAACGGGCTATTGAGTGTGGGTTCAAATTCCACTGGTTGCTATTTTTTGTAAACGCCTTTTAGAGCTAAGCTTTGAAATTGTTTACATCCTAGTCTCACATATTTGAATGAAAATTAAATTTAAAGAGACAAAAAATAATAATACCGAATTGCATAATTTTAAGAATGGTATAACAGAATCTTCGGTAATTAATATTATACCCAGATAATATTCTGTATTATAATATTCTTATACCTACTGTTTTTGTATCTACCTAATACTTACGTTATTTTTAGTTGTAAGTCTTATCGTTACTATCAAAGCCTACACTTTGTAGCTATACTTTTGAATACAAAGGTGACAGCATAACATGTTTTATTTATTACTGAGGTTTATTTTATCCACAGATCACACTAGATACCGCATTACGAGATTCGTTGTTCCTACAAAAAGTCACCAAAGTTTGAGGCGCGGCGAGGGCCGCGGGGAGTGCGACCGAGCGTTCTCATTGGCTATCTCAGGGCTACGCCTACTCGCGCCTAATAATCAACCAATCAGAGTAATTTCTTATAAGTGTATTTAGACTGATGTGAGGTGCGCTTCGAGCATCCTGAATGCAGAATCTAGGGTGCGATCTGTGATTTATCCCACCAATACTTTTACATAAAGGTATGCCATTAACTGGTAATGAATAAAAATTTGCATTATTTGCAATTTTTATAAGCAAATCACGTGAAAACAATATATTTTTTTGTTAACCGCATGCCCTTATCTACAATGAAATTATTAGGATGACAAAACAAAACATAAATTTTACAACAAAAAAAAAACCGACTTCAACAGAACCATTTATTTAAAGTTGCTTCGTCATAGTCGCTTAAAAAACTATCATAATTGCGATTACCTTGGCGCCATCTCACAGATAACTAAGCGCCAGCCGTAAAATACGTGTGATTGAGGAGTTCCGGTGGCCACCAGTGATCTTCTTCATCAGTTCCACTTTATCCAATGATACTTTTTGAATGCAAATGCTTGGCTTGTTGCTGAAAATACCAAAATCGCTATGATGTATGCCTATAATATTCGAGGAGGTCCCTCAATTCCTCATGCATCCCATTATCAGAACTGTTAATAATGGGAGCAATGTGGAAGTATCTCCTTTAAAATAAAAAAAAGAATTCAAATAGGCTCATATAAATGACGCAGGTAACAAAAAAGTCTACTCGAGAACCTCCTCTCTTTTTTGGAAGTCAGTTATAAATAATACTTTTGGCGGATCTACATTGTATGAAAATTATTACTGTAGCGCGGGAACTAGGAGTAGGTACTTCACGCGAAACGAAATGACCAAAAAAGGCAATGAAATCGGCCAACGGCGCGCTTGCATGAGGACGCGAGCACTTCTCCCCTACCCCCGCGCTCGTCCGCGCTCCGCGGTGCCTGTGAACGGCGCACGGGCCGCCAGCCTGCACAGGACCTCGGTCGACGACAGACGCGTACAGCATTCGTTTCCCCCGCGACTCGCGCCACGCGCGTTTCTTTATATTTTGTTACGCTCAACGCCATTTTGTACCTCGATTTGTAATTAAAGACTTTCTACGAAGTATACGAGTGTTTGGTGTTGCCCCTAGCGTTACAATGGCACCCAACTAGCGGCCGAACTTTCTGGACCTACGTTTATGTACCTAAGTTCAACGAACTGTGCGCGAACTCTAAGTGTGAAGTGAGAAATACGACGAACACTCAAACGGAGTACGGACAGCGCTTCGTCAACAACAGAGTGACGCGAACGGCGAAGATGACGCCGACGTCACACTCACAGCACAAGGAGAAGAGTCAAACGCCGAGCATCCCGCATCCGCCAGCGCTAGGTCAGCGCAGGCGCCTCCGCTCCAGGCTCCGGAGCAGTTCCTGTCCACACTCGCGCAGCTCATTACTTCGATGTCCGCTAGTGGCGACTTCAGGGCGTCAACGCCCGTGACGCCCGCACCCGCAACGACATCGAGCAGCATGAGCGGCAGCGCCAGTGGCGTTCACAACGCCAACTTCACGCGATGCACGGCGCGTTTCGACGGGTCGTCGCGCGACGCAGAAGTTCTGGAGGCGTTTCTGGACAGCGTGGAGATCTACAAAGAGTGCGCCGCCGTGAGCGACGAGCACGCACTCCGTGGGCTAGCAATCCTCCTACAAGGCGAAGCAGCGGTCTGGTGGAGAGGCGTCAAGGCGTCTGTGTCGACGTGGCAGGACGCACTCGCCAGGCTCCGCAGTGTTTACGGCGTCAGCCGTCCCGCATACGAGGTATTTAGAGACATTTTTTCCGCCGAGCAGCGCGACGACGAACGTGCTGAACAACTTATATGCAAAGTGAGGGCGCTTATCGCCAAACTTCCATACAAACTCGGTGAATGTATACAAATTGATATGTGTTACGGTCTTCTACACCGTCGTGTACGTAAGAGAGTGCCGCGCGAAAGTGTTAGTAGTCTAGACGAACTATTATGTAAGGCACGAGTCGCGGAAGACTTCCACGCGGAATCCGCGCTTAAGAAATCGAACGTCCCGATTAGTAATAATAATTCTAGGTCCCCTACGTCGTTCACAGACCCTACGACGAAAACTAGCGTATCTGCGCCCCGTAAAAGCAAAGATAGGCCCCGTTGTACGTATTGCAAACTTTTTGGTCATTTAAGCGACGAGTGTCGTAAACTTCGCGATAAGATACCCCCTAGAGCCGTCCATACCGAAAGCGGCAACCCGAAAGCTATCCGATGTTACGGGTGTGGTAAGGAGGGAGTCGTGAGGTCGAAATGTGATGTTTGCAACACGAAAGTTCAGTCGGCCAAAAAAGAGGAGACGGGGGTCGAGTGGAACAGCATGACCATCGACGTTCGGAAGGGTGAATTAAGAAAAAATATCGATGTTCTAGGTATCGATTCAGATATTTTAACGGTCACGTCGGAGTACTCGGACTGCGAAAACTTAGTTAGTACGTCGAGTAGGTACTCACACGGCGCAACCGCGCGAATTCAGACTGCTCAACCTACGGTATCTGCTACTCAACCTATGGTAAAGGTTAGTATTTTAGGTAGGTACGGAGTAGCTATTGTTGACACGGGCGCGACGCACTCGATCGCGAGCCCGATGCTTTACCGAGTCTTACTGGATTCGGGAGTTTGTTTTAATGAGACACAACGTGTAATACGACTGGCGGATGGGTCTAGGACACATAAAACACTGCTGACGGCCGAAGTACAAGTCGCTATTGAAGGCCGCGAGGTAAGTTGCGAGTTTTTAGTGTTGCCTGGGGACGAGACTAGGACTCTGTTAGGCATGGAGTTTTTGTCCCGGGCCGGCATAGTGTTGGACACAGCTCGAGGTAAGTGGATGTTCGCGGATGACCCCCACCACCGTTACGACTTTGTCCGAACATACACCATCAGGTCAGCTGATACTGATTTGATGCGCGCCGACGCTACTGAGCTCGCGTTACGCCCGGATGAAGGTACTATGCTGACCCCGGAGCAGAGACGCACCCTCAACGAATTTATCAGCGATAGGGCGGCGCAGTTCGCACACGATGGACCGGCGACGGAGTTTGCCACCCATCGCATAAAGGTGAGTCCAGACCAAGAACCCATCGCGTCCCCTCCTTATAGGTTGTCCCAACTCAAGAAGGAGGCCCTGCAGAAAGAGCTGGATAAACTTCTGCAAAGTGACATTATAGAAGAATGTGAGTCACCTTGGGCAGCCAACGTTGTTTTGGTGCCTAAGAGAGACGGAAGCTACCGCTTGTGTATTGACTACCGCAAGCTGAACCAGGTAACCGAGCCGGACCGCTACCCACTCCCGCGGATGGAGGATGTGCTGCACGCGGCCAAAGCCAGTGAGTACATGACTACTTTAGACCTCCGTTCTGGGTATTATCAGGTTGGTGTCAGCTGCGAGGACCAGGACAAGACAGCCTTCACCACTCCACTAGGAACTTTTAGGTTCAAACGCATGCCGATGGGCCTGCGAAATTCCGGGGCCACTTTTCAAAGGCTGATGGATAGATTCCGATCTAACCTCAAGGGAGTAGAGCTCCTAATTTATCTTGACGATGCAATTTTACAGTCTCCTGGACCGTTCGAGAACCACCTGGCTGACCTAAAAGCCGTCTTCGACCGTCTGGCTCTGTACAACCTACGAGTGAATAGGGAGAAGAGCCATTTCGCTCGAGAGTCGGTCAAGTTTTTAGGCCACATCATTAAGCCAGGGGGAATTCAGGTAGATCCAGAGAAGACTGCAGCTGTGGACAACATGGCGGTTCCACAAAACGTCAAACACCTGAAATGCTTTCTGCAGACGTCGAGTTGGTTTCGGCGATTCATCAACAACTATGCCAAAGTCGCGAGACCTCTCACGGACCTTCTGAAGAAGACGAGCGTATGGCGATGGGATGCTGGGCAGCAGGAGGCGTTCGAGCGCATTAAGGCCCTCCTTGTGGCCGCCCCCATATTGCGCCAGGCAGATGAGTCGAAACCGTTTATCCTGTGTACCGACAGCAGCGGGTACTGCCTTGGGGCTGTTCTAATGCAGGGGGAGGGCACCAACGAGAGGCCTATCGAGTACGCGAGCCGCCTCCTCACCAGCGCCGAGAGGAACTACTCCACGACCGAAC
The DNA here is from genome assembly GCA_947579745.1 of Apocheima hispidaria. Lineage (NCBI taxonomy): Eukaryota > Metazoa > Arthropoda > Insecta > Lepidoptera > Geometridae > Apocheima > Apocheima hispidaria. The sequence goes on along the minus strand of OX388152.1, from coordinate 2,459,073 downwards.
GCGAGGCGCTTGCTGTAGTATGGGCGTTAGGTAAGTTCCGCGGTTATGTGGAAAATGCCAAGGTTGTTGTTAGAACAGACCATCAGCCCTTACGTTGGCTGATGAGCCAGAGGTCACCGAGCGGACGACTAGCCAGGTGGGCTCTGATTTTACAGGATTTTGATCTCGATATCGCATACACACCAGGTAGATCGAACGCGGTAGCCGATACGCTGTCACGCCCAGTCTGCGCTCAAGATCCAGACTGCGACATGTGTTTCACCGCGGTCGACATGCCGAAAAGGAGTAGCGGCGATATTCGCGAAAACCAGTTAAAGGACCCGGAGGTACGTAAGATCGTCGACGATTTAGAGTCCGACGAGCCCTCTAGGGGGAGACCGTGGTCCGACCGTGGATACACGATATCCGACGGCATCCTCTACAGGTACAGTCTCGAGTCTGATGATGAAGAACACGCTTGTTTGGTGATACCCGAGCATGAGCGCAAGCAGGTAATGGCGGACTTACACGACGCACCCACAGCCAGTCACCTCGGCGTAGAGCGCACGTTGAGCCGCGTGAGGTCGCGCTTTTATTGGCCAGGTATGCGATCCTTTGTTACCAAGTACGTCAAGGAGTGTGTCCCCTGCCAGCGTTACAAAGCCGAAAACCGCAAACCGGCGGGACTTCTGCAGACTCCAGCTGTAGCGAGGAGATTTGAAGTGGTTTCGGTGGACCTGTTTGGTCCCCTAGTCGAGACCCCTAGGAAGAACAGGTGGGTTCTTATTATCGAGGATGTGTGTTCACGCTGGGTGGAATTGTTTCCTTTGGAGAGCGCCACCAGCGTTGAATGCGCGCAAACCTTAGCTAACGAGGTCTTCCTTCGATATGGAGTGCCACGCCGCCTTATCAGCGACAACGGCGTGCAGTTCGTAAGCGAGGTGATGCAGCAGGTGTGTCACGTCTTGGGAATCAACCAGATGCTCACGCCTTTCTATCATCCCCAGGCCAACCCGATCGAACGTAAGAATAGAGACCTCAAGCCACAGTTGGCTATACTCGTAGGACAAGACCACGAGACATGGGACCTTCACCTTGCGGCGGTAAGGTTTGCCATGAATTCAGCAGTCACTGCCAGTACAGGATTTTCCCCAGCGTACCTCACTTTCGGGCGAGAGCTGCGCGCGCCTTCCGACTCTGTAACAGACATGAGGGGGATCTTGGCCGAAGACAATTTCGTGCCCAGCATTACCCCATATCTGAAACGGCTAGGCGCTACACTGGACGAAGCAAGAGACGTTCACGAAAAAGCGCAAGCCGATAGGAAGAAGACTGCCGACCAAACGCGAAGGGAACCTCCCGAGTACCAGGTAGGTGATTTGGTCCTGCTTAAGACCCAGGGATCGAACGACGCTGGACGTGGTCAGACGGCAAAGTTTATCCCGCGGCGCGATGGACCCTACAAAATAAAGAAAGTCGCTAGCCCGGCGACCTGTATTCTCGAAAATTTACAAACTGGGGCCGATATAGGTAAATATCATATTTCGCACCTCACGCCTTTCTCGGGACAAGTGGAGCCGCCCGTTAGGGAAAAACGAAAACGGGGTAGGCCGCGCCGATATCTTGACTAGCCTCACTGTCGAGGCGACTTGTTAGGCTAGAGGGGGAGGCTGTAGCGCGGGAACTAGGAGTAGGTACTTCACGCGAAACGAAATGACCAAAAAAGGCAATGAAATCGGCCAACGGCGCGCTTGCATGAGGACGCGAGCACTTCTCCCCTACCCCCGCGCTCGTCCGCGCTCCGCGGTGCCTGTGAACGGCGCACGGGCCGCCAGCCTGCACAGGACCTCGGTCGACGACAGACGCGTACAGCATTCGTTTCCCCCGCGACTCGCGCCACGCGCGTTTCTTTATATTTTGTTACGCTCAACGCCATTTTGTACCTCGATTTGTAATTAAAGACTTTCTACGAAGTATACGAGTGTTTGGTGTTGCCCCTAGCGTTACATTACGTATTTAAATTGAAGTAAATTAAAAGTAAAATAAGTAACCTGATACTGCAAAATGATACTTCATTTCCCTTAAAGGAATTTGGTAATAATATCATAGAGAATAGTAGGTACGGTAATAATTATATTCTTTGGTAATATAAATAAAAAATATTGGTAAGAAGAAACACAACAAAAAGCCTGTTATGATACTTACCATTTATTAATTAATAATTTTGTAGTTGATACTACTAGTAGTTTACTTTTTTTATAATACTGAGTGAAGAGACGAACAAGTCGCTCGCCTGATGGTAAGCGTTACAGCTGCCCATAACAGCTTAGAATTTCGTACTTCAACGATTCATAACCACGACCGGATATGTCACGGGAAGAAAAAATTCGAAAATATATTTACTAAAATGTCTTCTTACTAAAACTTACTGAAACGTCTACAAAACTGCTGCATTTTAGCTAAATGTACTGACTGTAGAGCCATTAAGAAAAAAATTACCCTCGGCAGAAACTAATATAACATAATCAGCGACGAAAGCTACATAACATCATCTAATTTTAAAAACAAACCGTTGTTTTGCCAATACACAAACACAACACATTGCCCTTCGGCCTGTGATTTTAAGAACGTTCGAAAGTTTATAACGCGACATGCCAAAGATTACCCACACCTGTGCCTATTAAATCCTCCAAAATCAACACGTAGAAACAAACTCAAAACGATTAAAATCTAAAAATCGAAAAACAACCTTCATTACGGCAAAAAACTAGCTTCATCTACGTGTTGTTACTACGTGTTATTGTTGTTATCTACGTGTTATTACTTCATCTACGTACGATATCTACCTGCCTAGTAGGGCTAGTTTTTGCTCAAACGTAAACTCCATGATCAGCCTTGATAATATCTGCAGCCTTCTCGGCGATCATGATAGTGGGCGCGTTGGTGTTCCCGCTGGTAATGGCGGGCATCACGCTCGCGTCCACCACACGCAACGCACGGGCGCCATGCACGCGCAGCCGCGCGTCCACCACGCCTGTTCCTTCACCACCCATCGCACACGTACCTACCGGGTGGTACTGCGTACTTGCCAAATTAACCACATAACATTCCCAATATTCCCGACTTCCAAACTCTCTATCCCCACACTGCTCCACGTTTAAATCTACAACATTACCATCGACACTCTTAAAATAACTCGTGTTAACTATACTTATAAAATCTTCTACCGAATCAGCAAAAACACCTATATCAACCAAGTTGGAAAAATATCCGCTATCTATTACAGGTTTATCTTCAGGGTCAGAACTTTTTAAAAGTATCCTTCCTCTAGATTCAGGGTGTAACAAAGTAACGAGAGCGAGTAATGTCTGCCTCTGAACTCCCGCTCGAGCTACAGCTGCACATATTCTATCGTTCAGCAGAAGTAGTTCTGAACACATAACCACATGCGCTATGGACGCGGCCGGAAGAGCTATTGCAGTCACTTCATAATCGGGGACTAATTGGCCCTTGTTAATTGCAGCGAATCCTATAATAGGAGGCACGGGATATCCGTTCAAATTCATGAATAACTCTAAATTGTGCGATATTGATTGCAAGTTTTTCTCTCCACGCACTACGATGGGCACCATAATATGATCTTGCAAGTTCTGTCCAACTTTTGGAGAATCGACCATGACCTCAATATTTGTTTCCTCTAAATGCACTTTAGGACCGATACCAGAAAGCATAAGCAGCTGCGGGCTATTGATCGCACCTGCTGATAAAACGACTTCTTTATTAGCTCTTACGGTTATGATTTCGTCGCGAGGAAGCTTTATTTCGACTCCTGTAGCCCTTTTATTTACGTCAAGTAAGACTTTTCTGGCGTGCGTACTCTTCAGTATGAATAAATTTGGTCGATCTACGACTGGTTTCAGGAAGGCCAGAGCCGTATGCTGCCTTAAATTGTTGTCAAATGAAAACATTGGTGGAGAATATCCAAGTTGTTGATAACCATTCGTATCCTCGAGGATGTTGTGTCCGTTTTCTTTAAAGGCGTCAAAGTAAACACTCGTTCTCTCTTTGTAGATAGATCTGGAGACGCCCAGATATCCATTTGCGTTATGTAAATGTCCTGTTTCGCTCGATAGAATCTCTTTGTCATTGAGCCGTTCGCTTTTTTTGAAGTAGTGCGTAACATTGTCCCAGTCCCATCCCTGATTTCCCTTCTCAGCCCAGCCGTCAAAGTCTGCTTTATTCCCCCTTACATGGTACATGAAATTAGTTACGCTAGATCCACCGAGCATTTTGCCGAAGTTCTTTCGGATGTCTTTCCTTTTGTGAGACTGACTTGAGAAACCATCATTGACTTTATGGTATTGCCAGTCTGGCAAACTTGGCGTGACAAGGACTGATATCCCGGGGCTCTGAAAATGAAACTTATCTTGAAAGACATGCACAGATCGCAATCAAAGCACAATAAGTAAGTACGAACAGGTAATTAGATAAGTTTTATATTAGTTCAACTGTAGTTTTCGCAGACGACAGATTTTCGATCTACATGGATCATAAATCATCGGAAGTCAGAGATTAAAGGTTTTTACGTGGTTCAGCCAAAATCGTTAACGGAAGATAGAGTTTATAATTTGCGTAGGAAACTCACATTAGTTATTCTCGGTGGTTCATTCCCAGCTTCTATGAGCAGAACCGTCCAGTTGTCCACTTCAGTGAGTCGGTTGGCGAGCACGCAGCCCGCTGATCCTCCACCCACTACGATAAAGTCGAACCTCTGGCCATCTGGAGTAGAACAATATTCTTAAGGATATCTAATTATTGTATCTTACTCTTCTACTTGACTATAATCGACTATCCTTGTGGCGCAGAAGGTGGATTTCCGCCGTATGATCTATATGTTGTGGGTTTGATTCCATGACAAACGTTTGTGTGATGAACATGGATGTATGTTCTTTGTCTAGGTGTTTATGTATTCTATGTTTGTATTTACAAAAAAAAAAGTATTTGTGTATTCTATCAGTTATATGGTTCCCAATTCCCATAGTACAAGCTTGCTTATTTTGGGGCTAGATGGCGCTGTGTGAAAAACGTTCACCAATATTTTATTTATCTTTGTACTTACTGTAGACATTTGCTTGTGGGTAATTCTCGCCGAAACCGAACGATGACAGAGTTACTAGAATCACTTGCAATACTTTCAAAAATGGGATGAGCAACTTAATCTCTGCTAAACACAGCATATCCAACAGCATTCTGAAAATTGGAAGAAAATCGATTCACCTATCCTTCCAATTTTATTGCCAAATACGAATGGGTAGAAACAAGCAAGCGTTCGTATTTTTGTGTATTGTCTAGACTAGCTTGCAAAGATATCACAGTTTCGGTTTTTTTTTCTAAAATTTGTGCGCACTTTACGAGACGTAGTTTTATGAATTTATAATTCGTCATTATAGATACCTATTCGTTCTAACTTGTAAGTAAACATGCCACACGAGCTAGCTCGACAGGCTTAGAGAGCCGTCAAAGTTCGTCAGCGCACCTTATTTTGACATGGTGGTGGAGGTTACTAGGTGTCTTTCTTCTTTGTCATCATTGACGTCCACTGTTGAACAAAGGCCTTCCTCAGACACCGCCACACTGAACGACAATTTGCAATTTACATCTACCGGGTACCCGCGAACTTGAAAATGTCGTCAGTTCACCTATTGAGCGGCCTACCTACGCTGCGTCTTCCAGCTCGTGGTTGCCACTCGAGAACCTTACTTACCCATCGGTTACCGGTTCTTCGAGCAATGGGCCCATTGCCACTTCAGCTTGCAAACCCTGAGAGCTATGTCGGTGACTGCTTCTTCGGCGAATATCCTCGTTCCGGATTTTATCCCGAAAATAAACTCCGAGCTTAGCTCTCTCAATTGCCCGCTTTGCGACTCTGAGTTTGCCCAAAAGGGCAGCAGTTACGGAGCAAGTTTCATTAATTCTTTCTTGTAAATATTTATAGAGATAAACACACTCCACATTCCCACACTCCAAATTCGAAAAAAAATATCCCTAATGTAACGTCTGGTCATGGTGGTTCCTATGTCTTCTGTAGAGGTATGTATTTTCTGTTTCGTCTCATGAACTGAACATACTACTAAGTACATACCATGATTTCTATCAATTTAATATTTATTTGCTAGTCAAACATATTAATGTAGAATCTTGTGTGGGTTGTGTCGTGGAGTGTTTTTTGTCGGTTCCTAGTGATTTGCGAGGTTGGTTCATAGCAATGGTTGGTCGTATAGGCAAAAAATTGTAGAGACTTACCCACAGTCCATAGCAACAGCAAAGCATGCTAACATGACGATACTGATGCTGTTCCGTTTATAGCTATTCAAAGACATCTTTAACGGTCCGTGTTAGAGTTTAATTTAGCAGTAGTTAGATATAAGCAGTACTTATATCTAATAATCTGCTTATTAAGCAGGTACAAGTAGGATGGTAGAGTTGGCTTTGGAAAATCTACTGAAGGTGCAGAGATGCCGAGCGATGTCTTAACTGAAAAAAAATAATAAACAAAAATAGCTTCCTTCATAATACCTTGTGTAAATATTATTTCGAGTATTTGTCCTTCTCCTTTGTTCTGAAAATTGCTTTAATAATAATAATAATAATAATTCTTTATTTCGGACACATGATCCATATGGAGAAAAAAAAAAACATTGGCAATGTTAATCTAAATATATTTCATGATAAAAAAAAATATTACCTGTGTAATTTTTATAGTAAGAAACGTTGATAGCGAGCGAACGATATAGCGAAGCCCTAAATGACTTTTTTGACTTTATAGAGACAAAAGGTAGCGCTAAAAATATGTAAATCATGATTATTTTTCTGACGGTAGATACAATAGTCCAAAACAAGTTTTCGATAAACCTAGATACCTACATGTACGCTCGTAGGAACATTCGCAGGTACAAAAAACAAATTGATGTTCACAACTACCCGACAAGGAACAAGTCTAAACTTGTTCTACCTAAAACTAGACTTGCTAAAACTGCCAATTCCTTCATTAAAAATAGTATATTCTTCTATAATCTACTGCCTGATACACTGACGAATAAAAATGACACACAATTTGAAGAAATAGTTAAGGGCTTTTTAATGGAGAAAGCATATTATGAAATTAATGACTTCACCTGTGATAAAGACTCTACATAAATTGAATGCTATATGTGAAAATGACAGATAGTGATAATATTTTTAAGTTAAAATTAAAATTATTATTATTGTTATTGAAATTATTATTATATTTTTTATTGTTTTATTATGCTGACATTTTTGATTATTTTAAATTTTATGTTATTGTAATATTAATAATATACATTTTGTACCTAAACTGACATTCATAAGTGTACTGTGTGTACCCATATTTGCATGAGAATATATGAATTGAAAATTGAATTGACCTATAATTAAATTGCTTATCATAGACGTACTTGCATTAGATGGAATGGATCGGTATATATGTTCTGCAAAGTCGTAGTATATTATTTTATCATCATCAATAGTTTTCGCAGCGCACGCGATGTAAAGAATATTTTAGGTATTTTTTTTTATAACTTGGGTTATGTATTGGAGTTTTAGTACGGATCCCTAATTTAAAAAAATATATAATATAGCCTATCTCACCCGGGGATAGTGTTGCTTCCCAACAGCGAAAGAATTTTTCAAATCGGTTCAATAGTTTCGGAGCCTATTCAATGCAAACAAACAAACATTCAAATCTTTCTTCTTTATAATATTGGTATAGATTTTTTAACGCGCCCATTCTTCCTCTGTGCCATCTCGACGCCCCTTAATTTGCTCGGGGTCTTCTACTGTCCCCCTGAAACCTGAAAGTCTCAAACGCCCAAAACGTAATCGCCCACGTAGACAACCTATGCCCTAGACAACGATAATCCAGAGATTACGAAAAACATATATTTGTTACTTTCCTACGTGGCTCTTACGTCAACTGGTCCCGCCTCAAACTGGTCCCGCGTGATCAGTTGACTATTTAATTAATTTTATTATGTTTCTTTAGTCAAATGAACCCACTTTAACATTAGGAAGAAAACAGATGTATAATTTCGAAACTATGTAAAGGCGGGTACAAAATGTTTAGGACAAATAAAAATAATACACCAGAACTTGATGATATTAATATATTTAAATATCTGATCAATCGTTTGTTAATGTCGTATGAATTTTTGATGAATCATGAATGTTTTTTTACAAGATTATATTTAAACTTTCAATGTAATCAATAACTTGTTGTTTATAATTGGTAAGTGATTATTAAATCACTAGCAATATACAATAATAATATGAATAACATTTTATATAACTTAAATAACATTAAATAGTAAATAAATTTAATTTACTCTCAATGTTAAGTATGTTCGGGTCAAATCTTGCAACTGAATTTTAGACCAGTTCCCCTTGTGCAATTAAGTTTAAATTTTGCATGCGTTTTGCATTGCAGTTCCGATGATAATACAACATTATGAGAGCGAGCTGATCTGCGAGACGGAAATGGTGAAAAGCGGTACTCCTCAGTAACTAACAGTAGATTGATGGACTTTGGACTCATTTTGATCAGCTTACACTACCAATAACGGATTTTATAAAAGCTTTTCTGGAAAAGAGTATTTTTCCACAAAACGTATTTTCTAATTCTATATTCGATGTTGGGCCCACATCTTACACTATATCAAAATGTCAGGTCTGTAACTTATTCCGTTTAGAAGCTAGAGATCTGTGACATACACGGACGGACGAACGGCGGAGCGACAGCAATAAGGCTGGCTGGGCTACGTTTGCCCAATGGATACGTAGCCCTAGATAATGATAATGATAGTATCCTATATCAGTATTGTCAGTGTTCATGGTGTATACAAGCAATAAGGCCGCCAGTTGTTATGCCTGTTTTTCAAAAGTAAGTATGTTAAAAAGTTTATGTAAACAGTTTATCTATCTATCTATCTATCTCCATCATCATCGACTTATTCAGCCCACTACAGAGCATTATGCCTCTTCCACCATCACCTTGTCATCAGCCGTTCAGTCGTAAAAAGGATAGCAAACAGTTTCTTCGCACTTGTGACTGAAAACTAAATATATTTAGTAAACAAGTATACCTACACCAGCCAAAAATAAAAAGTAGACGGGACTTACTCATAAAAATTGCTCTAATATAAACATATTTGATTGCCTTATGTATTATAATCACGTTAGGTGAACTTAACGAACTGGCACCACCGCCACCTTCAGCTTCTGCCGATACGACTGACTCAATGATAGAGAACTTTATCCATTTATGTGTGTAACCTGTCCATTGGGTTTTATTTTGACACACACACCACATTTCTTGCACTAACAGATTTGCAGATATAGACTAATGAGAGAATATAAGAGGCAAATATAAATATTACCTGCCTATAACGAATCCGATGAGGTAAGTACTATTTATCTGTGGGTAAGTAGGACCTACTTCTCGTTTGTAAAATCTAAGGGTGTCTACACATGGCCTGACCTGACATCGTGTGAAAGAGACAGCTAGATTTGAATTTTACGGGAGCAAAAGAAACAAACTATTAAGGTTATAGCTTCTCCCTTTCGCTCCCTCAGAAACTTATATATAGCCATCTCTTTCAAACGATGTCAGGTCAGGCCATGTAGCGAGGCCTTTATTTGTATTTTCACACTGCGAAAGTTTGTGTGTAAGTAGGTAAGTTTCGTAATCTCCATACGTACGAAACTTGTTCGTAATCTCCACTGCGTACTTTTATTAAATATATCAGAACTTCTCAAGTTATGAAGCAAAGAAGGCAAAAGTGCGTCCTTTTGCCCCGAATGAATATATCTATTTTAGTAGTTTAATATATCTAGTTTTAATGTTTTAATGTAGAGTAAGTAACGTTTTGGTGAAAATGTTGCTTATTTTTGTAAATAAAGAATTGAATTGAATCTACCTCTAATTATGGACAGGGAAATAATGAGAGAAAATAAAAGGAAAATCTCATTGGTTAGACATCGCGGCGAGCGGCAGCGATACCATTTGCGGTTACCATTTGTCAGCAGGTCTGACTGTGGCCGGCCGAAGCAAACCGTTGTCTATTATACTGTTGCTATGTACTTGTAAACTGGATCACAAAAACAATTCTTAGTTATTCTAAACTGGTTTGGAGTTTTCTACACCTTTTTTTAGGTCCGATTTCATATATTTAAGTAGGTGACTATTTTTTATGGCCTTGAATGAACGTACATAATTTTAAGACAAGTAACTAGTTCCGTATACAATTAATATTTAAGTATAAAACAATTTGTAGTAGGTACCTAAGTATTTATAGTAGGTAGTAACGGATTTATGGTAAGTAGGTAACCCACGTGATGTTTTTGTTTCATTAAAATTATTTGATCTTTGCCATTAGTAATTAAACAATGTACACAAACGTGCCACTAAGTACAGGGGCGTATTGTGAATTTTTGGAGCCCTGGGCTAATACTACTAATAATACTATTATTATTATTTTTTTCTCTTTCCTCCTGAGAGGATTTTGGCGTCGCATGTCTTATGCATTTGGCAGTGTCAAGTATACTTATGTATTTTCAAGTTTTGTTAAATAATATCAAACAAGTCATTGTCACAGTCAAAGGCGAGCAAAGCAAGTCACGGCCAAGTCCAAGTCATGCCCCAGTAAAGTGGTGAAAACTTTACCAGAGTCTTCTATGGAGTTTTGGAAATAACACGAAAATTCACGTTTCACGACATTATACCATTCACCAACACTCGTGCATGTTCACGAACACTTAACGCGTATAAATTCACCGTTTTTACACATTAACACTTGAAATAACACAAGTTTTGGAAAATAATAAAATGACGCGACATGATTTCTTCACGTTCCCGCCAAAACTCAATACTATTATTAATTATTCAAGAAATTGTTTTCAACAGTGATGTAGGTATACGGTATAGAAGAAAAATAGGACAATAAAACATTTATTGCGAGAGAAAGATGAGAAAGAGGCTATACAATTTCGCGCGCAAATGAAAAGAGATGGCTTTAGCGCGCGCTAGTCAAAAAACCAGATATTTACTAATAACATCTAAACCAGTCGAAATTCTGTGCCACGCAATCCTGGATATTATTATTACCTCACTATTAGTGCAATAATCACTTGAATATACATTACAGCTTTCGAGCGCCAGCGAAAAATGTGTGTAAATCGAGGTCTTTTCAATGTTTTTTTTTTTTTTTATCGAGAAAATATCATGTAATCTTCCCGCCATGCAATACTAGATGAAAGAACCAAAAAACAATTAAAGGTATCCCAAAATAAGATTTTGTGTGGACTTGACCGTGACTTAATCTTTGCTTGACTATGACTGAGGACTTATTTAATGTGAAATATTTGACTTCACTTGAAATATTGTAATACTTGACACTGGCTAAATACACAACGTGTAGAGCCAACACAAAAGAGGAAGGAGGAAATAATTCAATAAATGTTAATGTCATTAATGTGTCAATGTCAATAAATCAATTTTTATAGTTTATTTATTTTGTGAGGTTTTGTGTGACGAAAATGTGTTATTCATAAATTTTATATTAATTAAAATGTCTAAATGGCGTCAAATAATAAATACTTCGTACTGCCGGTACTACAGTGTGCAGCAGGCGAAGAAGAAGCTCCCAATAATAACATGTAAGCGACCTGAGTTCAACCATTTCGAAGGCCAATCTTACAGCAAGTTCGAGGGCATAAAACTAGCTTCCCAAGGCTGGATACACAATAAATCGAAGAATGACTATTTTATTATTCACGGAGCTGCTAACAAGAAGGAAGAGAAGATCGTTTACCGCAAGAGTTTCGAGGAAATTGGTGTTTGCTCTCAGTTGATTGAGGTTATGTCAGAACATGGTATAACTTTACCGACAGCCATACAAAGTAAAGCTATTCCTTCGATACTGCAAGGGATTAACACGGTGGTGACTGCGGAAACTGGCTGCGGGAAGACCCTAGCGTACTTGCTACCACTGTTTCAACACATCCTGCAATGGAAACCTAGTATTCAGGAGGAATTCAATAGTCCTTTGGCCGTTGTAATTACACCTAGCAGAGAATTAGGTAAGCATCGTTTGTTTGAGTTTACAATTTCAGTCTTAACGCTACAGGTGCTTAACATTCTAAGACATATGTCATTCTTAAAAAAACTACATTTACTAAAGACTTAATGGCGTTCTGCATTTCATCACACACTCTTCTGTTAATCTAATGCATGATTCAAACTTCCTCTATTCCAAAGATTATAAACTTCATTCAGCTGTTAAGGACTTCCATACAAGTTTTTTTTAAACTTGACTACTAAATATCCTATGACTTTCAGACATACATCTTCACTGTTCAAAATTGTTCAAGTAAAAAGAGTTAGCAAATGCTACTTAACTCACTGGGCTGCGTCTGTGTGCAAAAAGAAAGTCAATATTAATAAATTTGGTTTGGTATGCCACTAGTCATGAAATGTATTTTTGTAAATGTGTTGTTTGTATTAAATATTAATATAATGTTAACAAATGCTTGAAATTTTAGCATCTCAAATAGGCGAAGTAGCTGAGAACATAGCCCAGAGTCTCAACCTAAATGTGTCCACGCTAATCGGGGGTCGCACCAGACGAAAGATGCTCAACCCTCCCATAGAATACTGTGACTTGTTAGTTACCACTCTTGGAGCGTACAGTAAACTGGTGACCACTGGAATCTACAAGATAAACAATGTACACCATGTGGTCTTGGACGAGGCTGATACATTGCTGGATGATAGCTTCTCGGGAAAGCTTTGGCATCTGTTGAAAAAGTTTTCAGTAAGTGATTACTGTTTTTTTGTTATCATGTTATGTTTATTTATTTATTTAAGTATACATTGCCACATAATACGTAATGGTAACATTTTTCAGAATGTACTAAATTACACACTATACCCTGTTGGTTTTTTGTTTTAATAAAATAGGAATTCTCACGTTAAATTGAGTCGGTTATTCCGACTATAGTTTCGATCACATTTGGTGCCCTTTATCAATGAATGCTAAGCGTGAAACGCGCACGACCTCGTCTTGCCTTGCACTGCGGGCTGCGGCGCGTCGCGCGCGTGACGTCATCGGCAGCTTTGCAGGCTCGGGGGTCGGGGCGGGTAGAGTATTGTACTGCGTCGGCGCATACTGAAGCTCCTCACTGCAGTCCCCAGGCGTAATGTCGGGAACACTCCAGCACACAGAGCTCACTACGTCACTACTAGTTTCGCCATCACGCCTGTGACTCAGAGCATTCTGGCAATCTCGCAGCTCTCAGGCAGCACATCTTATATATCTATTATACTAATATTATACTGCGTCAAACTTTGTAATTTTGTTTGAATGTTTGTTCTGGAACCATTTTTTTTAGCAATTTTTTGTTAAGTATGTAGTCCCTGCATTACAGGTTTGCGCCTAGTGGATAGTCTGATAGGAAACGGAAACCTGTTCCATTGTTGCTAATATATAATTATATTTGTTGTATTTGGAACTCCTGAGACGATTCAGACTCCGAGATGGGTAATAATGTCACTGTCCCTGAGGGGATTAAGTTATGTTTTGTTCACAGAGCGGGTAAAGTAAAAAAAACTAATAAATGCATAATAAGTAGTACTACCTAGTCCGTGCAACTATCTTAGTTTAGGTCAGAATGACTTCTTAGCATTAAAACAGTTGGCTGACATGTGAACTGAAAGTAACATAAACTTTGTGTACACTTTTGTCTCTCCATCTTTTTTCAATGTGTAAATCTTAAATTTCGAAACACTAGCCAATTTTTTTCATCATTTGTTCCAGATACAATTCAAAGTGGATATTCAGGTACCTCCAGTGGGTTGCCAGTTGACCCTAGTTAGTGCAACGATGCCGCACGAGCTGCCTGAATCTGTGAGCTCCTTCGTAGCTCCGGAATCTCTCAAGACGGTCACCACTTCCAATTTACATAAAGTATTGCCGCATGTGCCTCAGAAGTAAGTACACAAGTAATATTATTAAAAGAATAACCAAATACCCGACTGTAAAATGTAGCCTATGTCACTCCGGACGTAAAGAGGTATCAAACGATACCTCACTCGTCAAAATCGGTCAAGCCGTTGAGGCTACAGGAGGTAATATAGGAACACATATACATACATACTTCGACTGGTAGATTTGCGAACAGGCACAATCTTTTTCGCACAATCTGAATTTTTCAGTTCGGGACGAATGTCACGGTATTTCGACGATCTTGAAAATTTTTTGGCCGATTTTTGTCCTGTCCGAAATTCTTGTTTAGAATTGATTACTAAAAATTTCTGCTAAATATTATCAAAATCGGCTGGTGAATGGCGCCACAGAAAATTTACCTAAAAAAAAAACGCGACGACAAAAAAAATATAGAACCTGTATACCAAGTTTCGTCAAGATTGGTTGAAAAATACGACCTGTACGCGAGTACCAACATACAGACAGATGAAAGCAACAGACTCTCGTTCGTTTCGCTCACTCGGTCAATAAATATTTACGTACACCACGAAAACATTACCCTCTTTCTTGAGCGGTCGGGTAGAATTGCTCAATCGGAATACTAAAATTAAATATCAATAGACAAAGCACTAAATTTTGATACAATGTGATACTAGCTGTTACCCGCGACTTCGTTCGTGTGGACCAAAAAAAAAGTAGCCTAAGTCCGTCACCGACCCTTAATCTATATTTATGCAAAAAATAATCCGTTCAGCCGTTTAGCCCTGATAATGCGACAAACACCCAGACAGAGACAAATAGACAGAGTTACATTCACATAGTTACAATAAGCATTATGAGATATCATCTTATGCTGCTCACCTATTATCAAATAAATCACACTAATATTATAAATGCGAAAGTTTCTGTGTAAGTGTGTAAATATGTATGTATATAAGTAGGTTAAGTATGTAAGTGTCTTTGTTCTTCGTAATGGCTGAACGGATTTGAATGAAATTTGGTATGGAGTTAGCTTATATCTTGGATTAACATATTGGCTACTTTTATCCCGGAAAAATATTCGTTGTTTCTGTAGAATAGCGGGAGAAATTGCGAGGCGCAGCTAGTTACCTATAGTTTCTCGAGTTTGTGTTTGTCCGTGTGAAACGCAGCCAGCCTCCCCTTTGAATTT
The DNA here is from genome assembly GCA_947579745.1 of Apocheima hispidaria. Taxonomy (NCBI): domain Eukaryota; kingdom Metazoa; phylum Arthropoda; class Insecta; order Lepidoptera; family Geometridae; genus Apocheima; species Apocheima hispidaria. The sequence goes on along the minus strand of OX388152.1, from coordinate 2,443,866 downwards.
AATGTCAAGCCAAAGCAGACGCTGATTAGTTTTTGGTCTTTTTGTGAAGCCGCGGGGCGTAGCAAGTAACAAATAATTCCAATTAAAAACAAACAATTTTTCACAGGTTTATCCGTCTCGGCAAAGCTCAGAAGCCCATAGAGCTCCTCAAGCTGGTCCAAGCAGACGTGAACTGCAAACGCCCCGTGATGATATTTTCAAACAAAACTTCCACGTGTGACTTCGTCTCCATGTTTCTCAACGAGAACAACATCGAATGTATCAACATCAACGGCCAAATGAATGTTAACCTGAAAATGGGCAAGTTTGATACGTACAAAAGCGGGAAAGTCAATGTCCTGTCGTGTACGGATATAGCTTCACGAGGATTGGACACTACTGGGGTGAGTTCTGATACACAAACACAGATCACTCCTAGATTCCGCACTGGGACGATCGAATCGCAACACACTACAGTCTAAATTCACATATACTTTAATACGTTCATCGCAATGAAAATCGACACGGAAAGAATAACAATGTCGTACAAAAAGTGTACCCCAGAAAAATCTGTTTAAAACTTAAGATGGCGCTTACGAATACGTAAACGCCATCTAGTTTTAAACAGTAGTCAGCTAATGTCGAAACCGCTATAAAAGCCGATGAAAATATGGTTAATATAGAAACATGGCATTAGTATATTATATATGTCCGCTATATAAGGTTTAGTTCAAATTAGATTGCAACTTAATACGACGTAAAAAGTATGTTTCGAAAAATTATGTTTTCAACGCCATCTCTTGAGAACCTAGCGAGTTTTTCAAATAAAATATAAAATTAATAATTTAACTAATAATAATAATGTAAAAATATTCATAACATGTGGCGTTTTTTCTCCGTACCATTATGAATGAGTTAGCTTGGATTTTTATTTCAAGTCAAGCAGAAATTGTGACGATCTTGTCGCAGATTAAAGCACTGGCGACATCTTACGTACAGTACATACAGTATCTACTAGTTCGGAGCCAATGGGTTCATAACATTTTTTTTGTATAATTATCTATGTTCAATAAAGGTTTTTTTTTTTGTTTTGTTTGTTTTGTTTGTACGTACTACAATCGAGGTACGCAACTTTCTAAAGACATTTGAACTCTTAGTATAATTTCTCTATGGTTCATTGCTAAACGCGAGTAGGCGTAACCTTGAGACGGTCAATGAGATCGCTTGGTCGCAGTCCCCACAATCCGCGCTTTCCTCAAACTTAGGTTACTTTTTACAACAAATAAAACAATTTTGTCTATTCTAAATCTAACGCCAGTCAACTGATAATTAACTACCGTACTCGCGATGCTGATAGGCGAGCTGCTGCAATAATGCACTTTGTACCTGATTACCCTCGAAGAAGGGTTTTTGGGCTGTAAGTAAGTGTATGAGTATGTATGTTTGTGTGTCTTTTTTACCTCCTGTAGCCGAAACGGCTTGACCGATTTTGACGAGTGAGGTGAGCTATCGTTGGATTTTTTCCTAACGTCCGGAGTGACAAAGGCTACATTTTGCTGTCGGGTATTTAGTTATTCTTTTAATTGACCGAGCGAAGCGAAGGTCTCAGAGCTTACTGGGACAAATCGGCATTTGTATGTATGTTTGTATGTTTGTGTGTATATTTGTCCGATGATAACTTGCGAACCGTTGATCCGATCTTCATGAAATTTTGTAGGCAAGTAGTTCATTTCAATACAATTTTTAAGTTCGAATATTAGCTGAATTGGTCCAGGGGTTGTGAAGATGTAGGGATCGCGAGGTCTCAGTTCGCCGCTAACTACTAGTTAAATCTTTCTAGACACAACACATCATCAACTACGACTTTCCTCTGTACACGGCGGACTACATCCACCGCTGCGGGCGCACGGGCCGGCTCGGCTCGCCGCCGCACTGCAGCGTCACCAACTTCGTCGCCTGGCCGCGGGAGATAGCGCTCGTGAGTCTTAGGCATAATGGCTTTAAAAACTCGTACAGGACATCCTCGTCAAAAGAGCTGTGTTGAACGCGAGCATTTTTTCACTCTAATCCATCTTTGACAGCTGGCAATCCTATTTGCATGCCAACACTTATTGGCGCTTATTTGCGCACTTTCAATGCCCCTGGTATTGGAGCTGTCCATAGGCGGCGGTGACCACATACCATCAGGATGCCCGTCGCTTGTTTGCCAACAATTACATTAAAAAAAACACAACTTTTAAAGTTCTCTACATATATTGCTGTGAAGTCGATTATACTTCATTTAAAAAACAAGTGAATGAAATGTTTCCGAAAAATCAATTAGTATTATTTTAATTAAACATACTAAAGCTATATTTTGATAGACAACCCGGCAAAATGTATTCCCCGTTCATAAATGTACGTAGAAATTTGATTTTGATTAAAAACTAGATAAACGTAGTAATCTGGCAGCCGGGTCTTAGACCATAAGCAATGAAACAAGGATAATAACATATCGCTTCAGTTGACGTCGGCGCCAAGTCTGCAATCATGTATCTACATAGTTAATTATGATACAGACGTAATATACACTAATATTAAAAAAAAACCGACTAATTCTAAAGAAAAACCTCATAACTTTACACACGCTGTATAGATTTTTATAAAACAAATAAGAACTAATTAAAGCCAGGGATAGCGATTAAACGCTTTTTTTTGTCGGAAACAATTGTAATTGTAATAGTTGTATCGTCAAGTGTCGTATATATTCTGAAAATAGATCACTAAACCTTGCCTGTTCGAACCGTGACCGACTAACCTTCACACTGCTCTGTCACACTCGCGTGACGGTTAGGAAGAAAATTTCCTGACCTCCACATTAGTATTAACGATAGGAATTCGCTTTCCTAACCTTAACACCGTTGCGTAATCTTTTGTCACGTTCACACTCATGACTGACCTCGACCTTCACACTGCTCTCACTGGTGTGACGGTTAAGAACTAATTTCATACTTTACTACTTTGATGTTTCTACAGTATAAAATACCAGGAGACCAGAAATACTGAGTAGGTGTTAAAGTTTATATCATGTGAAAAACGATACTGGTCTGGGACGTTGTTGTCACAAAATCACAAAACGCTTCAATCGCTTTACCAATATTTCTGATCTCCTGATACTTTGTACTAATTAAATTACTTACATGATGACATTCCTACCGTGTGCCGTAAGATTTAAAAGCGAACATGCCACCGCTCGGCCACCATCGCATTATTATCATATTTTATTTGACAAATTCAGCTTAGCATTATTATTCTTGGCAATTTCACCTGTTAATATATAGCTAAATTGTTTTTGTTTATTTCAGGTACAGAAGATAGAAGAGTCTGTGAGAAGCCACAGCGTGCTTCCCAGCGTGAACGCAAACATCAGGCGGATCATCGAGGACAGGATTGCCAAAATACCAATTAGAACTAGCGGATAAGTTATTTAGTAGTTGTTAAGTTGAAATAAAGTAGTAAAGAAATACGAATGTGTTCCCAGTTACTGTAAAATACCTAAGTAAAGACCCATATCTCTTTTAAGAGGTTATTTCGAGAGAAAGATAGCGCATTATACTTTCGCGCGCAGATGAAAAGAGACTCGCGCGCTAGTCTTAAAACCAGATAATTGCTTATTACATCTAAACCAGGAAACCAATCGAAATTCTGTTCCATGCAAACCTAGATATTATTATTTCCTCACCATTAGTGTAATATACACTAGGGGTTCCGAGCACCAGCGAAGAATGTGTGTAAATCGATGCCTTTTAATGTTTTTTTTTATCGAGAAAATGTCATGTATCATGTTTTCCCGCCATGCAATGCTAGATGACAGAACCAAAAAACATATATCCAAAATAAGATTTTTAATCTACGTAACTCATGAGGGGCACTAAATAGAAAATTCACATTTATATCAAAGTAAGCCGCTAAGGGGGAGGCTTTTGTACTACAATCGATGTCTCTGGCTGATGATGACCTAAGTAAAGGTCAATGCATTGTATTATATCTAACTAGCGACCCGACCCAGCTTTGCACGGGTGTAATTTAGAATAATTATATATATAAACCATCCGTGAAGATAATATATATCTAACTGATGGTGAAAAACTCGATCAAAACCCGTTGCGTTCTTTGGGAGCGGATATACAGACAGACAGGTAAGATAATAAATTACACCCGTGCGAAGCCGGGGACGGGTCGCTAGTATAATCTAAACCATGTAGTTTTCATAGTAAAATGAATTTTAGTAAAAATTCTTAAATTCATTACTATAGATACACGTATTTTTTAGACTTTCGTGGTGGTTTACTACATTACTATTAGTACTCATGGGATATTCACCACGATTCATATTATTTTATTTTTCATAGGAAGTATTGTCAGGTGGCCTGATAAGTAAAGGTACGCGTCCACAATGTGACCAGAGTACAATGCATAGTGATACTGTGAGTGTATTGTCGAGACTTGCAATCGAGTTCTAGTACCAGTGGTACTCGTAGCAAAAGACTGAGAAAGGGGTAGATCGGTTTGTCTGCTCCTAAAATTTCGTAACTTTTTATCATCCACCCGCATCTTCAGTTTACCCGTGAACATGCGCATGCTACTGTGCCGAGATATCGGGAACTCAACAAAAATATGAATGGTGGTAAATATCCCGTGAGTACTAGTAATGTAGATACACGTACCTAGTGCATGATAATGAATCAAATCAACGTTACCAAAATAATTAAAATCAAAAAGCGACAATTTGATTACTTATTTATTCATACAATTCACCATGTTCTAAGTTACTTTAGTTCTTTTTACAATTTTACGAAGTATTTTTAAATTCTTGAACACTTCATCGAGATCCAAACATCTGAGTGCAAATACTCAAAATTGTACTTGGCACTCATCTTTACACACAAAATACACACATGACAAGAATACAACTCTAAAAATAAAGTATCCAAGTACAATATACAGCTAAAAGTATTTTTATGACCTATATCTATATTATTGCTTATATTTTATTCATCTAAACTTATATACAAGCAAAACAATTGTGTAATACTCTTTAAAAAAAAAAAAAATTATACAACTAGCTGCGCCCCGCGGTTTCACCCGCTATTCTACAGGAACGGTTATATTTTTTGGGACAAAGTAGCCTATGTGTTAATCCAGGGAATAACCTAACTCCATACCAAATTTCATCCAAATCCGTTCTGCCGTTACAGAGTTGAAGGGAACAAACACACTTACATACTTACCTACTAACATACTTACACACTTACACACAAACTTTCGCATTTATAATATTAGTGTGATTAAAACAGCGTATTTCTCTATACATCATATTACTTTGAAATACAATATTATGCCGTTAGCACATTTTAAATAGGGAATTACAGACAAACTATACAGCTACATATTTGGTGTTAAAGTTCCTTTTCTTCATAAATATAAACATCTTTGTATATCTATCACTAAAAATTAGGACCTATTTCCACATCAATTCCTAGTATTAGGCTACGTTTATATATTATGTATTGCTTATTCATAAATGGTGGTTTTATCTGCCTTACTTGTAAACACCCCTATTGATAAGTCGTTTGATTCTACGCAGTACTACTGAGAGGTATTTGAGCAGCCCAATTTATCACAAAATCAAACGAGGCTAAAAACCGACATTCTAAATAATATAAAATAAATATTAGAAAGTACTAGGTATTTTTTATTTACTTATTCCATAAACAATACTCCTATTTGATACTTAGTACATAATCAATCCACGCAGAGGCGGACCATCTCTAAAAGTTAGTGCTACATTAACTGGAGTGTCGGAATGTGTGCTGTACCAATTGGGCCAGTTTCCTAAATGGTCTAGTCTCGGGATGTCTAGTGTCCTAAAGTGACTAGTATCACATTGTCACAATAGTATCACAATGCACATAGTGTCAGATATTACAATCAAACAAAATGGGAGTACAATTTGGAATTGAAGTCGTGTTAGGAAGGATTTCTTTGGTAATTATAACTAAATATGAAGTTCTGAGTTGGTTCTGAGTTCTGAGTTCGCGCCGTGTTCAGCCTGTGTTCAGCAGTGGACGTCTTATGGCTGATGATGATGATGACGAAGTTCTGTCTAATTCCTTCTAGCTCTTTTTTTTTTTTCTAATATTCTAGTATATAATTTCCTCATAGGATGTGCAGAAATGAGAGTATGATGAACATGTATATCATCGTAGTCATACTGGTGTGACAAACTAGTATGACCACGAGAAAACGGTGAAAAAAACACAGAGCAAATATTCTGTTCGTGCGGCTCTACCACAGACCAATAAAAAACAAAAAAACCTCACGCACGCTTAGATTTCTTGGCAATTCACGAGATTGTTTAAAATTACGAGAAAGGGAATTGACGAAATGCATTTCGTCTATTCCCGTGGGACTGGGTCCGGGAACCCACGAAGACCCGAAGACTTTGCTTATACGAATCTACTCTAAATAATTAATTTATCCTATGAAGTAAAGTCTCCGTTGAGCATTATACAAAACTACGTTTATAAGACAGTAATAAGAAAATAGTTAATTTGTTAACACTTTGGCATTCGGCTTTGAAACCTCATTATCACAATGCCAGCGTCAAGCTAAGGCCCTGACGAAGGCCCGGGCCGAGGGTCTCTAGCGTCTTCTGTAGACTTCCATCGACTTTCCAAGACATTTTTTCCTTTGGCTTCGTTATTGCTTACGTTCTGATGGCTGTATCTTCGCTGTTCATCGAACACTCTCGTTGATATGCTGAAGACGCTGTCCGCGCTGGTCTTCCGTCTCGTATCTAAAGTAGTCAGGCTGGAACCAGTGGGTGATATCCTGTGAGGAAACCTAGGAGAGCCCTTGATTCTCTCCGTGGAGTTCTGATGAGACATCGGCCTTTTGTGAGTCGTCGGTAGCATGAAGTTGACTTTGGTCTCCGGTTCTGCGATATACTTCTGAGCGCCTGAAGACAAGCTCTTATCCGAATCGTATTTTGAACATGACGGTTCGTCATCTGTCACACGTATTATGGGGCCACTTCTAGCGTACGATTCCCTTCGTAGTTTCAATTCCGGATGGGGAACGTGCAGTGTATTACATGATAGAACCATGCTGTGCTTTCTATGGCCTGGTACAAGACCCGCAATCATACCGACGTGCATTTTCAAAGCTGCAGCTATACTCTGGCCCGTTGGATCGGCAATTGACATGGTAGAAGCTTTTCTGCTAGTCGGCCTGCTGCTACCGAAAAAGCTTTTGATTCTACTGAGTAGACCGGGCTGTTCGTCTCGCTTGTTGAGGCAGAAACTGTAGAGGTCGATGGCTGGTTGTGACTTTCTGTAGTTAAGTTTGGGCTGTGAGCTGAAGCTGACGGAGTTGCGGCCGCGGAAGGCGTCAGCGGAAGGCCAAGAGGCACGCGGGATGACGGGAGGCAACACTGAGAGGAGTAGCATGGGGAGTCCACCGCTAATGCTGGGGGTGCGTTGGTCGTGAGCTCGTCCTTCTTCTTCTACAGTGTTCAGCTCATTCTGATAACAAATAAAATGTTTGTCGTATGATATAAAATATAATATCGTTACTTTATATTATTTAACATAGAGTATCTTTATCTAGATCTCTTAAAACTTACCCGTCTTTGCATAGAAATGGATGCGTTCGATCCTGTCATAGAGTCGAGTGGCTCAGACAGGAGCTTCTCCAGCCTTCCTATCTCCTTGTCCAAGGCCGCCACTTCCCTCTTGTACACTTTGTTTTGGATTTCTATTCTGAAGTGCAGCTCTTGAGTCTCGTCTGTGACAAACCGCCTGGTCTTACATTCTAGTCTTAGGCCCATGCTTTGTATTACGGGGTCTTCTTCGGCTGAAATAAAGCAAATTAAACTCAGATATTAATACTGTTTTTTTTTTTTTTTTTTTTATTATTGTTTGAGCATAGTTATTTTGGCTTTAGACAATCTAATAATAAATCGGCGGTCTAAAATAATTTTATATTTGCTATCACGTCTTCGACGTGTCCGATGACGATGACAAATTTGACTTTGTTAACAACACTTGACTTTGTTAACAAAACTTGATTTCTAAGTCAGAAATTGAATTTTGAATTTTTTTATTTGCACCACGTGATGGTAAGCGTAGCCCTGGTAGACCGATACAGCGATGTCGTGACGACATCCAAAAGTTTTGCGGCAACAACTGGACGAGATTGGCACAAAACAGGGTAGATTAGCGAAAGATGGAGGAGGCTTATGCTCTGCAGTGGGCTGCCGATGATGACTTAAGAAAGTGCAATCGACCATTTGTAGATATTTTATGTGGTGCAGGAACGGAATAAGGAGTTTTGCGTCTTATTCGCTTTTATACAGTCTGTATTTCTTCAAAATTGGTAACGGCATAATGAACAGAGTTGCAAGACTTGATGTCTTTGTTACACGACTTCTAACCAATCCTCGCACGGGATGTTACATGTATTGCGATGATGGTTTAGAATATCTGTGTTCTTGTAAATCTTGTAAAAAAGACAGCTTGTTTCGGGGTGTAGTGGAGGGCGAAAGTTTGTGTGTAAGTATGTAAGGAGGTAAGTATGTAAGTGTGTTTGTTCCCGTTCATCTCTGTGACGGCTGAACGGATTTGAATGAAATCTGCTATGGAGGTTGCTAATACCCTGGATTAACACTTAGGCTACTTTTTATCTTGGAAAAAAATACCGTGCGTGACGGTTAACAAAAATTACCCGATGGTCACCCGTTTTTGCAACCATTTTACGAAGCGATGTCTTTTTTCTCTTTTCTTTTTTCCTCCCTTGAGGATTTTGGCATCGCATGTCTTCTGCATTTGCCAGTGACAAATGTATAAATATTTTCAAGTTTTAGTAAATATTGTCGCGTTATCGCGGCTAAACGGCTGAACGGATCTTGATAAAATTTGATAAGGAGTTACTGTATATCACAAAGACAGGTATTAGTAGTATTAGTATTAGTATTAATACATAGGATACTTTTTTTACGTCGACGCGAACGAAGTCGTGAGTAACAGCTAGTGGGACCTTATTTATAAGGAGAATTCTGTGCTAGTGGGTATATAAGTATATAAACTGAAAACCACTGACTTACCATTAGCTCTAATAGCGACGATCTTCGGCAAAAACAGCAAACACAGGGTAGACGTCGTTGTTATCAATATCAGGCTAGTTATCGTGATATACGCTAACGTAGCCCTTTCCGAGATGATGGTTCCGATCACCACGACGCTGGCGCTAGTGATGACTACTGAATAGACACTTATGCCTATGTATTTAGAGTCGTTTAACGCAGAGATCTTGACGTTTCGCGTCTCCCAGGCCATGTAGACCCCTACGATGAGGAGTAGGCCCTTGTAGGCGTAGAGTGCGCATAACCAGCCAGTTGTGTTTTGCGATTTGCACACTTCTATCTGAAAGGATAAAGGTTAGAATTGTGTCTGATTTAGTCGACTTGTTGTCGTCGGAAATTAAATAAGTTTTTATAAAAACCGTTATTGGTACTGCAAGCTGATAAAAATGAGTTCAAACTTCATCAATCTACTGCTAGTTACTGAGAAATTCCGTTTTTCACCTTCTGTCTCCATCATTAAATCAGCTCGCTCTCATAATATTGTATTATCATAAAAACTTGACAGGCATGCCAAATTTCAACTCAATTGAACAAGGGGAGCTGCTCTATAATTCAGTTGCTAGTTTTGATCCGAACATACATACATACATACAAACATAAAAGCTTGGAAAATAAACCAATTTATTAAAATGCTAATTTGTTCCGATGAACTCCAAGTCCTCTTCGCTTCTTCAATAAATACCGTTCCACTCTAATATCTCATTACTAGGTATCCATGTCGAGGATGCCATAGAACCGTTGAAGTCTTTTTTTTTAAATTTGTTGCTCCATAATTAATTGTGAACATTTTCTTACGCAGGTGCTATGTTCCCGACTGCTAAGAAGGAGGACTAATATTTTTGGGGTGCATGTAAGTATGTATGTGTGTTCCTATATTACCTCCTGTATCCCAAATGTCTAAATTGTCTTGTGAATGCAGTGGATACCTGAGGCTGGTAAATAACGCTCCGGTCTGTGGCGCTGATCTCAATGGTCAGGTTCTTTAAATGTCGCTCCATGGGGTCCATGATGGTCCATAGAGTCACAATCAAGCCATCGATCACGAGCAGGGCGCACACCAGGGAGATCAGCGGTGTGTCTTGGAGTAGCTTCGTCTTGCATACGCCGCTGCGGTTGCTGGGACACGAAAATAATGCTTGAATCACATCTTGCCGCGACTATGCTTGAGCGCTACCGCGGATCGAATTACACGTTAATAGAACCTGCTTCTGTCTAATATGTAAGATATTATTATAGGCTATCTTATTCGATCATTATTAACACTTTGAAAAAAAAAAAAAACCATTTGTCATTGTAAAATTAAGCCCGAAATGATTTAAAGCAACTCATCAACAGCCTGAAGACGTCCACTGCTGAGCAAAGGCCTGCCCCATAGACCGCCACACTGAACGACAATTTGCAATTTGCATCTACCGGTTACCCAGCAACCTGGTTTTGTAACGGGTGACAGGCTGCAAACGTTCAAAAACTGCCAGTTTAAGGCAATGCGCAGCAGTTACAGGACTTCAGCGCCAGGAAGCGAGAAAGTGCTTTAGCTCTTAGGCCGGTTTGTACTGAATGAAAAGAGAGCCAGAAGCCAGAACTCATTAACAAAACGAGTTAGCACCGTTTAGGGTGGACGCCATTGTACGGCCACGATTGCATCGACCAGTCCACCGAAATACGTATTCACGCAACAAAAAAAAAAGGTAGTGTATACTACTCACCCCGATTTTTTAACTGAACATAGCTCTACATTTTGCCACCAAATCGCTTGATGGTACGACGATGTGGCCAAAGATGGAGCACTTCAATATGGAAGAAACTTTTCACTCTAGTCTTGAAAACTAGATAGCAGTACTCAAGAAACAAGGAAGATTACAGAGAGTTCCATTTTTGGGCAGTACGCATCAAGAAAAACTGAAAACGTATCTGATAGTAATATGACGTACATATAAAGTTCAAATAGGACGAGTCACGTCAAAACTTAGAAACTTAGCCTATACCTACCTAGGGACCTGCTACGTGAAAACAATTATATAAACTTGTGACTTCAAAGCAGGCTCAAGCGTAATTTTCTCTATAACTCCGGAGTAAATTTAAAGTTTTCCAAACCAGATTCTCAGAGGTGTTGAAGGAAGCTCAGCTAAATGATTGATGCAAATCTCACCTTATGAATATTCTGTGAACCCGATAAGTTTTCGCAAACATCGATCCGAAGGCTAGCGAGAAACCCGCCGATAGTATGTACACTCTGCCCTGCAAAGAAAATACCTCTGAAAAAATGTTGCCCGACGACCTTTGTCTTAGATCTCTTAAGGCTCTGATAAACTTGAGTATTCGCCTTTTTTATATTTTGCCAAACTGAAAGACAAATGGAGATAACATTCCATATCTAATTTAGTCGATCTAGCGAACGAAATCTCCAACATCTAAATACCACTGTTTATTTTAGGTTTGACCGCCTTCAGTGTAAATACTGCAGCCCAAGCGATTTTTTTTGTTACATTCTCTAGAATACCAAGTTTTTTTTAATAAACACCAGTTTTCAAGTCCAGAGATGTAAGTTGTATACAATCAAGCTTAATCTAAGAAATAGAACAATATCAAAATTATCATGAATCAAAAATTATAAAATTCAGATAACTCTTTCTATCGCACGCACGAGAATCAGAGCTACTGCTATACAATTTCAAATATCGAATGCACCAAAACCTCGCGAAATGACTATCCTTAAGACTCTTAAGCAACTCAGATTCGGAGCAGCTGTACGCTCTATATAGTATATATTATAGTTGTATAGCTGTATATGCTCATCAAAAGTGACTGCTCAGGTTTACCCGCGCCTTTAGACCTTTAAAAGTAACGGACCAAGTTATTTGGAATTCGCGGTAGGTACATACGTAGGTGGAATATTTTAGTGGGTTGCTCAAATAAGCTTCTTGTTTTTGATCGTATTATTCAAGATTTGTTTACGTGAATTATGTCTTAAACTTTGCTTTTTGCTAAGACATGGAATTTTGAACAAATTTGATATGAATTTATTATATATTTATTTTAGTAACAATCTAACAGATCTTGTTGACTGCTTGTTGGTTGACGATAAACGTGGGTTGGAAAATCATCCACTTGTTAGAATACACAATCCTAAGTAATATTATAATTAAGAGGAATATAGCCGCAGTCGTAACAGGACCAACAAAGCTTCAAGATATAAAAATGAATACGATCGTCTTGAGGAAAAAATTTCGCTTGCGCGATCGGAACTCCCTACATTAAGACTGTCAGTCCATACAAAACGTCAAAAATTGTATTAACGCCATCTAGTGAACTTTGATTCTCTGTCTGGATGTTTGTTGCGTTATCACGGCTAAACAATCCGGGCGGGCCGGACCAATGAGTTCTTTGGAACATATACCACTGGCTTTCCGGTGAAGGAAAACATCTTGAGGAAACTGCATACTTCCGGAGAAGAAATTCGATGACGTATGTGAGTCCGCCGACCCGCACTGGCCTAATGTGGTGGATATGGCCTAGTCAGTAATCACCCTACGAGGGTAGACCGATATCCCAGAAGTGGAATGTTTAAATGTTGATACAGACACACAAGTCACTTTACATTCACCCGAAAATGTTACAAATTCTACTTAAATATTCACAAAAAAAGACAGGTACATCCTTATCTCGCTGAACCTAACAATCATCGCAATAAGGACGTCACTGTACGGGTCCTGGGGCCGTACCATGAACGCGTAATTGTGGGACAGAGTAGGCTCAGATGCCGACGCTGCGCGACTGCGAGCCGTATTGCGAGACGATAAAATTCGCATTCGCACAGCGTCAGGAGCTGAACCTATTCTGTCCCGCAATAAGCATTCATGGTACGGCCTCTGGTATTGGATAAGAGGTATGGGACCCCACCTCAAAGCACCTAAGGGCTAGAACAGACGCGGAAAACGTACATCGAGCCACAACTTCGTCAACCTTAGAAAATAAGAGCAAGATTTGTTTCCCTCTCGTTTGTTATCTAACAAACGAGAGGGAAACAAATCTCAGGTTCAACACTACCATCTGGTAGTGTTGAACCTGATCAGATTCGGTACGTTATGGACTTTGGCGCGGACTCAGGGCTTTTTATTTTTTAACTAAAATGACAACGAGCTTACTTTGTAAGGTACTTACAGTACACATCGCAGAGAAGGGCACGTAAGAAGGCAGAGTGGCGTTGTCGACGCCCAACAACGCCACAGCAGTGTAGACCAGCACGCAGCCGATAAGTGTCATGTTGTTCAAACGCGGCGACGAAAGCTTTATGGATCTGAAATATAAATTGTAACTGTGATTGTATGAAATGTTAGTTTTAGACGAGTGTATCCATAACCTATCTAAGTTAGATTTGTCGACCTTCTTGGCTTAGTTGGTAGCGCGTGTGAGCAATTTCCGGCCGGGTAGATGTTTGTTACCTTGGCTTGTATTATGACGTCTTTAATGCTGATTGTCAGGTTAGGCGGTGACCGTAAATCTTATGGCGACGATACGATTCGCGATTCGATACGATTAATAACCAGCTGATGCCCGCGAAGCTTGGCTTCAGCCTCGCAAACTCTTCATAAGAACCTTCTCCTCACAATTACACATCAAAATCGGTCCAGCCTTTTTCAAGTTAGTGTGACCAGGAAAAATAGGGGTTCATTTTTATATATATAGATACAGTAGTTCTCCCGGTAATATCAATGTAGTGTGCTTATTATGTTATCTATACACGATGCGGCGCAGCGATGCGGCAATATTGTTTACAGAGAAGCTCTGTAAACAATATTGTTATAGGTAGTTCAATATAAGATAATTCAAGCGAAGCAGAGGCGGCTTATTTTAAAATTCACGTAAACGAAGTTGCGGGTACAGCAAGTAAAGAATAATTTTAAACGATTTTCCAAAATTAGTCAAATAGGCTATTGAGCTCACCGTCGCTTGCTGTAATGCAAGTTGAACGCAAGGAAAGCAAGCGCGAGCGCGACCCCGGCGGCCGCCAGCGCCGCCACGGCCAGCCTGGCCGGCGCCCACACCGAGTCCACTCGCAGCACCAGCACTCTCCTGGCCGCAGGGACTCCGCCCGCCCATTGTGGCTTCACGCAGTCGCTGCAGGACATCTCGCGACCGTGGATGTAGAGGGCTACTGTTTTCGGGCGGCCGCCTAGGATTAGAAACCGATATCAATCCCCGAAATTTGAATAATCTAACCAAAGACTTCTTGAGGGTCAAATAAAGGTTCTTGAGCGGCGACCACGAACCGGAAGATGCAGCGTAGGTAGGCCTCCCACTAGGTGGACCGACGACATTGTGAAAGTCGCGGGCAACCGGTGGATGCAAGTGGCCCGTTGTCGGTCAGTGTGGCGCTCTAAGGGGGAGGCCTATGTTCAGTGGAGCAGTCTTATGGCTATTGATGATGATGAACCAAACACTGTTTTCTTGAACGATGTCAGACACTTCAATTATTATGATCGTAGGATCCGACACGGAGCCGAAAACTTTAAGGTGGTTCTTCAGGTTTTTTCAACATAGCAACTCAACCTTTGTACTATCAGGACCTTTGTACAACAAAACAAGTTTCGTGCTTTGTATTATGGCCACACTCCAGACCTGCCAATTTTATAATTTTTTTTTTTTATCTTTAGAATAACATTGCAAATGCTAAAGCAACTTTCATGTTACAATTTTTATTTTGGCGATTATAGTATAATAAACATTGCTTTAAAACATTGCTATTCCTAAGATAACTAACAATATTTTTTCCCACTCATTGATTACTAACCTCCAAAAATGTTGAAAATGCGCGAACGAGACAGCCGATGAGGAAAGCGGGCTCTTATAACTA
Organism: Apocheima hispidaria; assembly: GCA_947579745.1. NCBI lineage: Eukaryota > Metazoa > Arthropoda > Insecta > Lepidoptera > Geometridae > Apocheima > Apocheima hispidaria. The sequence goes on along the minus strand of OX388152.1, from coordinate 2,428,849 downwards.
CATGCTCGTAGTCTGCTAATGATATTCAAATACTGTTAATTTTTATTTCAGTTTCAGGGCCGAGCCAAATTTTTAAAGTGATAAAAAATTTATGTTCTTCCTGAAACACCTGCGGCAAGTCTTTGTTTAATTTAATTTTAAATTTCATCAAAAAATATCTACTTCCTGTTAGGTAACGTATGTTAGGTATTTGAACGTAACTTATGGTAAACTAGCTGTTAACTGCGACATCGTTCGCGTGGGCGTACAAGAAAAATTAGTCTATGTCCGTCGCATATCTATCCAAAAAATCTGCTCGATCCGTTCAGACGTTTAGCCGTGATAGCGCGACAAACACTCAGACAGACAGACAAAGGGACAGAGTTACTTTCGAATTTATAATTGACCGAGCGAAGCGAAGGTCTCAGAGTTTACTGGGACAAATCGGCATTTGTATGTTTATGTGTATATTTGTCCGATGATAACTTGCGATCCGTTCATCCGATCTTCATGAAATTTTGTAGGTTGTTCATTTCAATACAATACAATTTTTAAGTTCAAATATGAGCTGAATCGGTCCAGGGGTTGTGAAGATATAGGGGTTGCGAAGCCTCAGTTCGGCGCGAACTACTAGTATTAGTTAGGATAACTTATTCCGTTTTTTTTTTTATTGTTCCGAAATGTATTTTCTTCTGGCATGCAGAAGCATTCAACAAATTCGACGGATAATTAGTTGAAAGTTTGGTGGAAAGTAACATTATCTTTCTTGATTATATTTTTAGCTATATAGCCAGCCTTTGTCTAAGTATGACGTCCTGTCGCAATTATTAACAGTCATCTAATTCTAATGGACCAAATTGTAGAGCAATAAATCTTAGCAACAATAATTAACGTCACTTCAAACAACATCAATTAGTTACACGGGCGAGTAATTAATTGATTTACCTTGAATTTGATAGAACGCTGACGTCCCTATCCTGTCGGCTCCGTTGAACGATACTGGACCCTGGAAACAGACTGATTATGACTAAAATACACATTTAAAGAAACAAAAAATAAAAAGTCTAAATACAAGTCATCATTGTTGAGTGACTAGCAGCGCTCCGTGTTTTTTTTTGTTTTTGACAGGCTACTAGGGACTATTAGGTACTGGCTCTCAAGCAAGGTTGCGGACAGATTTTAAAATCGATGCTAGCCAGTCGAGTACTACTAAGTACACTTAAACGATGCTTAAAATAACTTGTCAAAAGAACGTCGGGCCAAGCTTAGAAGGGTTCCGCGGACAGACAGACGGACATGACGAACTTATAAGACACGATATTACTTAATCACTTATTGGCGTCGATTCCTGCTAAACCAAACTTAGTGCTATTGCTGTCTTTTACTAATAGAAACGCAAGAAAAGATAGCATGAATTTTAGTTTTGTCAAATGAGTTTACCGATTAAAGCCGCGAAGAAGAGCGTACAGATGTACCTACATGTATGTAAGTAAATAACTAAAATTACGTAAAGTATATCAAAAAGTAAGTAGTAAGTAAGCTAAGTAAAGTTTGTATGTGATTAATTTTTATGTTACACTCATATCTCTGTATCGATGTTTCCCTCCCTGCCAATCTTATTTATGCTAATGTAAGCCACATATATATGTAATACAGGTATATGTAATATATATATTCTAACAGGTGCGTAATACTATACAAATGTATTCACCGAAACTCCCAAGAAGCTTAAGTTCGCGAACTGATTTAGGAACTCTTCAGCCATGTCCTTCCTATCGTAGTCGAAGTTCCCGAGCCCGAATCTAGTGGTGCCCCTGTGAAGAGTGCTATTCGGTTCTGAGATGTCGAGGGTTCGCCATAATTGTTCCGATTTGGTAAGGGCTAAGGCCATGGCCCACACGGCGTCGTACGTCTGTGGAGCGTATGGGCTGACAGGCACGCCGGCTGCTTCCATTTCTCGGTGGAACATCTCGTTCGTCTGAAATTACAGCTGCAATGTGTTTTCTTTCATAAAGTATTATATAAAAATACTCTTAAAGAGATGACCAGTTTGTTAAAATATCCAAAGCTCGATTATGTAACAAATGACGCCAAAGAAAACAAACATTGATAATGGCGTGGACGTCCACGGGAAATCAGGTAGATTCTAGGTAAGGATGTGGCAGGATGTGGTCAAAAGCAAAACAATAATTTAAAAAAAGAAGTTTATAGTACGCTTAGCTACGTTGTATGCCAACCACAAATCACAACCCTAGATTCTGCAGGACGCTCAAAGCGCACCATGCATCAGTTTAAATACACTTATAAGAAATGACTCTGATTGGTTGATTGTTACGCGCGATTAGGCGTAACCTCGAGATAGCCAATGAGAACGCTTGGTCGCACTCCCCGCGCCTCCCTCAAACTTTGTTGACTTTTTGTAGGAACAACGAATCTCGTAATGCGGTATCTAGTGTGATCTATGATGCCAACCCACTAAATACCTACATAACAAACATAGAATAAGTAAATGACTGTGGCCGTCATTGGGTTGATAATACATCAAACTTAAATATTTCTATAACCACGTATTTAAAAGCATTTTTAAACTAGATTAGATTAGTATTAGTTTAGTAGTAGAATTACTCAGTTCACCTGCTTTAATCCAGTTTTCATTGGGTGTGTTCCAAGCAAGACTCAAAGCCTTTGAGCGTCTCGCGTATCTATAGACGACTTACAAGCCCTAACATAATTATTACATAGACGAAAGCAAGACTGCCAAACCGATATTGAAGGTGGGCTATAATTTACACATTTTCCTGTGAGCAACTGGGGTAAATTTGCCGACTATTTTTCTTGTCTAAATAGCGTGTACAACCGAAATCCTATAAAAACAAAAATACAAATAAAAATAATTAGGATCAAATACGCCAATTAGATAGAAGTTTTGGAGCTGATAACTGATCATCGACCACTGTTTACGCGGGCCCAGGGTTAGGTGGGTTGGGCGGCGTTGCCCTAGAGAGTTTGCTTCTAGATGTTGATTCGCCTGTCTTGTGTGAGCGTTGCAATAACCAAATCAGTCTTAGGTTCTGACCTGACGTGTGGCAAAACTTCTTAATCTGATTGTAGGTCATACTTAAGTCTTCTAGTACCTATCTATCTAATTATATTTGCTAAAAACAATCTTGGTATTTTTTTAGTTACCTTCAGGATAATAACCTTCTCGTTAGAGAGTATTAAGTTCCTTGATAATAACGGTTAAGAACATTTTTAGAGATAACTTTTTGTCTTAAACCTTAAGTAGGCGCAAGCCTACTTCAGTTCAATTAAATAGTATACTCGATATTTCTTTGAGCTGTTACGGTGACCAGTCCTTCTAGAGGTTTCACTAGCTTCGCTCTGAAGCGAAGGGCAGTTCTACTAAAGCTGGTCTTCGAAATGCTTCGAGTCTAACTTACCAGGCCTGAGTACGACGTCACATCTCCCACGATCCCTCTATGCGCCGTGACCGTAACCAGTCCTTCAAGAGCTCTCGCCAGCTGCGCCCTGGTGCATGGCGAGGTTCCTCTGATCCTGGGCGGCATGCCGGCCACCAACCACGCGTATTCCGCTCCGAACATGCCCAATCTGAACGCCTGCGGTCTCGAGAGATGTGGGAATCAGGATAACTCCTTACAATCTTAAGCAATCATATTATTTACTAGCTTCGCCCCGCGGTTTCAACTGCGTGGAAAATCTTTAAAAAAAACAGTATATATCCTGGACTAAAAAGCCTATGTCACTCCCCGGCGTCGCTCGCTCTGTTGTTGCGTGAAATAGGAAAAAACCAAACCAATTTAACAATCACACATACTAGCTAATTTAAATAAGTGTCGTGTTAAATAAAATAAAAAAATGGTATTCCATATAGCTATTTACACAGCTAGGCCTTGATAGGCTTCTCATTCACGGCGGGCGAAAGTTGTCATGATGACCGCCACTGACGTCTATAATGGTATAGTATACATTGTGCTTTTTAATCGGCTAGGGAACGGTTGTGAGTTAGCAAATAGCTATGTTCCTACGACTTTTGAAAATTCATCAGCTGTTCCATACATTTTACAGCTGATTTTTTTACCCAAATTATAAAATATCGTATTACAGTAGGTGTTCGTTATCTTGTATACCACACAAGAGATTTTTTAAAACTTTTTCTGAGTTGTATACAACATCCTAACAACCGCTCCCTAGCCGATTAAAGAACACAGTGTAAAATGTCACCGCGAAAATAATAGTTTGATTCTTTTCAATGTTTTAAATTTATGCTTTAAGCCTAGTATGTAAGGCTGTCAATTAGAAGCATACTACATAGGTAAAAATTTGTACTTGCGTAGCCTAGTAGAAGATATATCTACATAAAGCTCTGTTTTTAATAAAAGAGTAATTAAGTCTTTGTTGTTTCCTACCAGATATAACGTACTGGTCTGAAATTTTACTTTAAATATATGTAGGTACACAAAATATATTTATTTAGTAATCTATATAGTATATAAAATAACAGGCCTGTTTCTAGGAATCAAAGCACGGACCTAACCGGCCATGATAGAGACGAGAAATTTAAACCCAATACTCCTCAAACGGTCTACTGAAAAATAAGAACGGAATTTGCGAAATTCCTCCTCTAAAAGGGTAAAGGGAGGTCCCCTTTACCAAAGTTTGTATGGAAATAATTATTTTTTGCATGCTAAGCTAATGAAACATTTAATTATTTTTAAACAGAAACAGGAAAGTTGATTTATACAAATATTTTAAATTTAAACAAAAACCTAACCCTATATTTCGCACTAGGTGTACTTATGTAAACTTCTAAGTAATATTATAAATAAGAATGTAACTCTCTGTCTCTCTGTCTGGGTCTTTATCGCATTATGACGGCTGAACGGATCGACCTGAATTTTTGCATAGATTTAGGTTAAGGGTAGGAGACGGACTTAAACTAATTTTTTTTTTGTAGGTCCACGTGAACGAAGTCTCGCGTAACAGCTAGTACAAATAAAGGCATGTCCATTGATTATTAGATAATGAGCCCCTAAAGAGAGAAATGGGGTATTTAATTTACTGTAGCCTATACGAGCGAGGCCGTGCGGGCGAGCTAGTATCGAATAAAACTCACCTCACAGAATATCTTGGGTATCATTTCTTGTGAGAAGCTGCCTATGATAATCCGTGTATCCAGCTCCTGAAACAAATTACCAAGATAGGTAAGAAGCTAGGTACCTGACTGTCTGGACATAAACAGGAATACAACGACACATCGCTCATCATAATTGGTCAAGTCGTGAAGACTACAGCAGGTAATATAAAAAAACAAAAACGTTATCCTTCTTCTTGGGCAGTCGGGTAAAAACTCCGTGGCACTGCATTGCGCTTGTCGCCCTTAGATTGATCATGAACTCCTATTCCACTAAGCACAGTAAGTAAGTTATGCCAATTTCTACAATGAAATGCGCTGCGTAGATTCCGAGTCGCATCTCGTGATGGTTTTTTTATCTGTTTCATCTGTAAAGTACCCCGCGTACGTGCTCGGCCTATAAAAGCCAAGATTCTATCGGGAGAGTATCACATTCTCTATATGAGAATGAAATACGCAAAAAAAAAGCAAGCTTCTTTTTATTCATTTATTTATATTTATTTTATATATGATATATATTTATTTTATCCTTTCGCTCAAGGAGGGTAGATAATGTTTTTGGCGAGTATGTAATTATGGGAGTATACATTAGGTTACAGGAGGTAATACAGGAACACATAAACATACTTACCTACACACTAATATATTTACATACGAAATCCCGAAAAAAGCCCGAAATAAATGAATTGAATTGAATTCAGCCCAAAAACATTACAATCCTTCTTGGGCAGTCGGATAAAAAGTAGATAGGTATTTAATCTCGTTTTTATTATATCTGGAGTTCTATATTAGAGGAAAAGGTTATTTGTTTTCGATCTGGGCCTCTATTCGGAGAAATGACATTTTATCTCGGTCACTCTCACTCCCATTAAATTCTAAATTAGAGAGGTAGTGACCGAGATAATCTCGAGCGCACAGGAATAGTCCCTGTCCCGTCAAATTAAAAGACATCAGGAAGATAAATAAAATAATATTTTCTTATGTTACCTACCTCACTAGTATTATAAATGCGAAAGTTTGAGTTTGAGTGTGTAAGTGTAAGTGAGTTTGTTCCCGTTCAACTCTGTAACGGCTGAACAGATTTGAATGAAATTTTGTATGGAGGTAGCTTATACTATGGATTAACATGGATTATGCTAGTTTTTATCCCGGAAAAATTATTGGTTTCTGTAGAATAACGGGTGAAACCGCCGGTGCGCAGCTAGTATAACATAATTATATCGTAACTAGCTGCGCTCGGCGTTTTCACCCGCTATTCTACAGAAACCAATTATTTTTCCGGGATAAAAAGATAATTCTGGGTGGCACCGAACTGTTACGGGCAAGCTTAACATCAGATGAGCTAGTTACGAAGTTCCACAAAATCGTCACCAACTCCATAAAAAAAAAAACTCCTGCTGACACATGCAAGTTTTTTATTTATTTAAGGTACATGACAAGATGATTTCTGTATTGCTAAGTTATTATAGAAAATTAAGTTTATTATAACCACTCCACAGAGTCTCTCCGTCCTTAAATTAGCTAGTCAGTGTTAGCTAGCTAATGTCTAAGTGTTAATCCAGGCTGTAAGCTACCCCCATACCAAATTTCATTCAAATCCATTCAGCCGTTACAGAGTTGAATGGGAACAAACACACTTACACACTTACCTACTTACATACTTACACACAAATAAATGCGAAAGCATTTATAATATTAGTGTGATAGTGTGATTCTGTAGGCACTTTCGTTCACCTAAATCATAAATTTAACATTGTTGGTAAGATATATTGTCTGACATAACATAGGTACAGTTTTTGAAAATTATCACTTTATCTCTTTGTGCTGGATGTTTGTCGCGTTATCACGGCTAAACGGCTAAACGGATCTTGATAAAATTTGATAAGGATTTACTGTATATCACAAAGACGGACATAGGATACTTCTTTTATGTCCACGCGAACGAAGTCGCGGGTGTTGGCAACACCAAGAAAGCCTGCGGCCTAAGAAATACTGGCCGGTTGACGGATAATGTTTTGAAAAGCGAAGCTCTATGATTGGAATCGGTGACGCATGGCTTTTAACTTTTGGCCGGAGCTTCGGGAGATGGAAGTTGGTTTTGCGTTTTATGTTCATGTAATTTAATTATTGAGCAGCTGGTTTGAATCCTTAAATTATTACGTGATTATATAGTTGAAGTTTATTTAAAGAAATTGCTAACTACCTAATATTACATATTCACTGTTCAAGTCTTATTCAATTGTTAATATGCGTAGGGGATAGAGGGGTATTTGCGTTACATGGCGTAAAAAGAGTTTGTTATGCTATTCACCTAGAGCTGTGCCTAACTGATCATAAAAGCTAGCTGAAGAATTGAAGATAAGCATTGTAAGGCGAGGAGATGAAAGGAGGCTTCAACAAAGGCGTAATCGTATTAGCACCTATATACCTAGACAGATAGGTGTATTATTCAGTTATGTTCTTAAGAGGATAGTCCATCCGCGAAGTTTTGGCGAAATCGATATTTGAAATTGTATAGCTATCGCTCTGTTTCTCGTACCTGCGATAGAAAGAGTTTCCAAACTTTTTGATGAAATTATCTTTTCGGTGGTAGTCTGTTATCACCCCCTAAATCGCAACAAAATCTTTTGGTTTGGTGTCAATGGCTTGGTTAAAGTATAATCTATTCCGCTATATTTTTTTTTATCAAAAAATATTTATGGTATTCTAATAACAAATACTTTTCTTCGTCGAATTTTCGAAGCAAAAAAAATGTTGTTTTCAGTGCCTACAAAGACGAAGATATTGCGCAATAAAAAGAAACGAACATACAAGCGTAGTTTTTCAAGATTTTATTTTCTCCTCTAAGAGGATTTTGGCGTCGCACTTCTTATGCATTTGTCAGTGTCAAGTATACATATATATTTTCAAGTTTTGTTAAATACAACAAAGTCACGGTCAAAGGCGAGTAAATCAAGTCACGGCCAAGTCCAAGTCATGCCCCACTAAAGTGGTGAAAACTTTACCTTCTATGGAGTTCTGGAAATAATATGAAAATTCACGTTTCAAGACATTATACCATTCACCAACCCTCGTGCACAAACACTTAACGGGTAAAAATTCACCGTTTTTGCATATTAACACTCGAAATGACACAAGTTTTGGAAAATAATAAAATGACGCGACATGAATTCTTCACGTTCCCGCCAAAACTACATTTTTTTTTTCAAGGTTTACATAACATATTAAAAAAACATCGAAATCGGATAACATTTAGGGGTGGGTATCAGACTACGCTTTTTGTACAAGATGGCGGTATATATACTCTATTCTTAAATCTAGGTATATTCTATGATTGAGATGAAATATGAACTTGCTTCAATTCTGTAAAGCATTGTCTGCAGGCTCTGAAGCAATAAAAAATATAAAATTGACTAGCTTTTTTATTTTGGTCTCGTCGCAAAACATAAAATTATGTTGATTAATATTTGTGAGGGTAACCCCCGAATACTGAAACGTTTGTTAACTTTAACGACAGATTAATTCTATTGTTGTCTTTGTCATTTGCTTAGTGCCAGACAAAGGCAGTATTAGAATTAACCTGTTGTCAAAGTTAACAAACGTTTCAGTATTCGGGGGTCTAATTCAAAATTCAAAATAGAAGCCAAAGCATTCCTAGCGATGTCTAGCTTCTGAAGTAGATCTGGATGTTTCCAGAGCTGACAACACCGAACAAGATATGTTGATTTGAGTACGAATAGGCAGAAACTAATGATTGTGAAAGCCATGTGAGTATTCATTTTGTTTAATCGGTCCGAACATCGCAAGAGATTTAAAAAATTTTCTTCAATTAAGAGGGGGAAAGATACATCTAGGATAGGAGAGCCCAACAAACGAAGCGAACTATTATCAATTATTTTTATACTAACATTAAATTATAATTTAATATAAATAATAATAATTTAATTTAATAAAATTTAAGTATTATAATATTACGAAGGTAATCGAAAAAGTAACTTTTCTTCGATCTCTTCCTTCAAATTAAATTTATATATCAAAACCAAAATGTCTAATATTGATGCATACGTTTTTGAAAAGCAAGTGTTGTAGTTGAGGTATTGTGACACAAATTGAAATTGAACCGACTCAAATCCCTCCCAATCTAATTATTTCTCAGTCTTAAACTCGATGAGATATTAATAAAATTACGATCTTAAAACGATTAAGAAGTCGCCGAGGCTCTGTTTAGCGGCGCAAACCCAATTTAAAGTTTTCAACTTGAATTTCAAGCACCCTACAAGTAGGTGATGTTTATGACAGTTAAAAATGTAAGCGAAGTCATTTAGTTATTATGTACTAAGTATTAGAACGCAGAACGTTTCAATGTCCCATTTAAGGCCCCTACTCTCGTCCTTAATCGTCTCGCTCATACATTTTAACGACTTTTCACTCAGTGATTTAACGTAGTCGATCACTGAGTGTGAATTTCAAAAACGTGATAAAAATACACGTGTTTTATTTTTTGAAATCGATACATTCGCTTGATTCAATCTCCTACAAATTTAAAGTTATCAAAATCAAAAATTTTGTTTCTAGTTTTAGTTTGTAAATTTAAGTTTTGATTATAATATACTAAATAAAAAATAAAAATAATAAACAATACAATAGCTATAATTTTAATTCAAAATTACAAATTTGTTGTTTTTACAAATTCACTTTTATATCAATAAAAAATCTTTACGCGAGCAAGAGAGAGAGAGCGAATTTCGTGAGAGCTTGTGGTCACTGCCAAAATTCAGTTCGTCGCTAGATAACAAACCTTATTCGAATAAATTAGTATGCCCGAGGTGTCGCGTAGCACACACCCCATATTTATTTAACGCAACCTCAAGCGACCTCTAGCGAGTGACTAAGTAAAGTAAAGAGACAACACAATGTACTGCGGTGTCATCTCTAATAAGAAGTACATAATAGCTCAACGGCGAAAGCCGGGATTTTAGCATAGGTACGGCCATCAAATTGTTTTACAAAGACGTCTGAGGCCAATAAAGGAAGTTCGAGTAATTTTCAGCGAGAAAATTAACATTACACACGTAGGCTTAGTTAGGGAGTTAGGAATCTACTTAATTGTCACACAGATATGACAAATAATATATGTTTTTTTTAATGATTGAATCATTAAAAAAAACCAGAGGTTTGATCTCAGATTATGAACCTCTTGATCTGAGGGTTTGATAATACTCTGGCAGATAATGTGATAGGAGAAAATATGCTAATAATAAAATGGCTAGGAGCACAGACTGCGAGCCACATCCGGCATTACGGACTGTATCAGGCGAAAACCAATCGTGCTGTGTCACGGCTTAGGAAGGAACCTGGCTCACTCGGCAGACGCAACCAATTCTCATATCACACTTAAAAAAAAAAAGAGCTTGTGTGTGTGACGTTACCTCGTTGAAACACGTGTCGATACTATTCTCTGGCAGTCATTTTATTATTTTTCACTGTCGTATAATTAACATACGTATAATTGTACATGCTATAAAAAAATTCTACTGTTGTATATCTCACTAATATTATTAATGCGAAAGTTTGTGAGTAAGTGTGTAAGTATGTAAGTGTGTTTGTTCCCGTTCAACTCTGTAACGGCTGAACGGATTTGAATGAAATTTGGTATGGGGGTAGCTTATACCCTGGATTAACACTTACCTAGACATTAGTCCTTATATTAGCTCGCTAATAGCTAATATAAGGACGGAGAGACACTGGAGTGGTTATTATAAACTTAATTTTCTATAATAACTTAACAATAGACATAACATCTTGTCGTTCCCTTAAATGTACCTTAAATAAATATTCTTTTAATATTGAATATATAAATAAATATTAATATTTTTTTTAGGAACTTGGTGACGATTTTATGGAACTTGGTAACTAGCTCATCTGATGTTAAGCTTCACGCTTGCCCGTAACAGTTCAGTGCCACCCAGAATTATGAACTTCAACACTTCAAACCATGCGCGGCAATGCATTGCGACGTCACCCTGAGATATTAGATGTACCCAGTAATTACGCAGGAAAAATTGCCCTTCAATGCGGAATACCGTAATGTTTGCACACTACTGCTTGGCGGTTGAATAACTGGTAAAGATGTGGTACCTCCCCAGGCTTATTTACTTATTTATAACTTAAATTTAAATAATAAAGGGACTATTTTTTCTAGCTTAATGTGCAACGTTTCGCTCGGCGCGCGAAATTCAAATTTTCTTGCGTTTTTTTCCAATTATAGCTTAATTACTCATCGTAGGTTCATGAAAATTAATTTTGCGATAATAAATAGATCGTTTCAAGAAATTACACCAACCAAAAATTCAAGTTGAAAGCTAGTATAAGTACATTTCTTACTAAACCAAAACCCGAGATGAAAATCAGCTTATTGAGATTCGTAGCTAAACCAATGTTATCTAGGTGATCATTTTAACCGTAATTTCTTAAGACAACTTATTTATTGTCGCAAAATTGGTTTCAATAAATCCACGATGAGTAATAATTGTCAAAAAACGCAAGAAAATTGGAATTTCGCGCGATGAGCGAAACGTTGCCCCTTAAGCTCACACTGCAATAATTCACACAAAATAGAAGTAGCCGGAAGCAGCGGTGCACTTGGGGCAATGTTGCACTAACTTTTATAAAATGCTCTATACATTTTAGACTTTAAGTACCTCCTAGCCACTGCACTACAGAAATATTATTTACAAAAAAATACCTTGCCGTTACATGGCTAGCCACACCCATCTTGATGTGAGTTGACCTTCAGTAGGCTTCAGTATGGTTTTTCCGGAGAAAAAACCGGCTAGATGCTTAAATAATAGGAAAGTCAGTTTCGTCGGCATTAAAAAATCATGCCGCCACTTTGTATAATTTTCCATAACTTGTATTATTTCGATACAAAAATGTTTTTTGATATAAAAAATATACTTTACTTGAATTATTATATGACATTGGCTAAACACACCGTGTGTGGAGCGTGTATGAGAAAATTAAAAATAAAATCTGCTTCACTTTCAGCGCAGCAGTAATATATAAAACAGGATTATTACAGTGTTCACGATTCTTTTTAGAGCGGGATAAACAAAAAAGCTTGTTTCTTTGTGGCACAAACACCGCTAACAATGGGCGAGAGCACAAAGCCTTCGAGGGGAGTTAGTTTTATAATTATTCGCAAAGGAAACTGTAGGTATCGAACAGTATATCGGTAAATAAATGTACGGCGCCTGGAAAATTGTTTACAGATTTTATTTATTGTATGAATAGTGCGCCCGCCTCATCTGATATTTTCTGTATTTTTACTGTACACTGGGAAAAATATAGCGCTTCTAGAGTCAGTGCAAAAGAGAAGCGTCGTGGATTTGAGGGCGCGCGTGTGATTTTTGTTGCGCTTACAACACTGCTCTGGACATCTAATCTACAAGAAGTTTTACTGCAAGCTCTCCTCGAACCCGAATAAGGAACATCACAATTCCGAACCACACTGAAGAGGCCGACCACTGGAGTAATCTACAGTCCACGCTCTGATTCGATCTGTGGACCTCTTCAGTTTCTGGTCCTGATCTGTCATTGCAGCACGACTAGAAAAGCATTCAACAGTTCATTGCTCCGACTACATCTTCTCTATTTCCTCCAAAGAGGATTTTGGCGTCGCACGTCATGCATTTGCCAGTGTCAAGTATACTTATATATTTTCAAGTTTTGTTAAATAATATCAAACAAGTCATAGTCATAGTCACAGTCAAAGGCGAGCAAAGCAAGTCACGGTCAAGTCCAAGACATGCCCCAGTAAAGTGGTGAAAACTTTACTAGAGCCTTCTATGGAGTTTTGGAAACAACACAAAAATTCACGTTTTACGACATTATACCATTCACCAACACTCGTGCATGTTCACGAACACTTAACGGGTAAAAATTCACCGTTTTTACACATTAACATTCGAAATAACACAAGTTTTGGAAAATAATAAAATGACGCAATATGATTTCTTCACGTTCCCGCCAAACCAACTACATCTTTTTTCCCCTCCAAAACTAGAAATGTTTAATACTTTTTTTTATCTTATGTTTTGGCTCCACACTCAGTTTCAGCCAGCGTCAAGTAGTAGTAGTATATTTTATTTTAGTATAATTATAGTAGTATATTCAGTATTAATCAAATATTTCACAATTAAAACAAGTCTCTGCCATAGTCCAAGTCAAGCCCAAGTTTTATAAGACTTTACTAGAGGTTTCTATGGAGTTTTAGAAACAAGATGAAGAGTCACGTTTCACAACATTATACTATTCACCAACACTCGTGCACGTTCACAAACACTTAATGGATAATAATCCACCATATTTACACATTAATACTCGATTCCATTTATTTTCTATGTTTAACATCGTTTATCCTCAAACAGCCAATGATATCATAATATAGCAAATAGGTTCAAATCGCAACGGTAAGGAAAGATAATTACTAACCTACACACTAGTATGAACGTTAGGAAATAATTTTCCTAACCTTCACACTGCTATAGAAACAGTGTTAAGGTTAGGAAGAAAACATCCTAACCATCACGCCAGTGTTACAAAACAGTGTGACGGTTAGTCGGTCACGGAAATAACACAAGTTTTGGAAAATAATAGGTACAATGACGCGACAAGACTTCTTCACGTTCCCGCCAAAATATATGTTTAATACTTGGTATGGACTTGCTATGTACCTACTCAGTACTCGGTTGCTACTATAATAGATAGGAGGGTAAACATATAAAAACACTAGCTGCGGCCCGCGGTTTCACCCGCTATTCTACAGGAACGGTTAAAATTTTCAGGATAAAAGGTAGCCTATGTGCTATTCCAGGGAATAAGCTAAAATCCGTTCAGCAGTTACAGAGTTTTACGGGAACAAACACACTTACGTACTTACCTACTTACATTCTTACACACTTACAAACTTACATACTTAAACTCTTACACACAAACTTTCGCTTTTATAATATTAAGTGTGATTAGTTTACTGTATCGTTATACCACGACGCTTCTCTTATTTCACAGACTCTAATTACTTTAGGCAGGTAGCAGGCAGGTACTTCTATAAAAGGTATCTGATATATAAGTTGTATAAGTATCTCTCCAAAATAAACGGCAGCAAAGAACCCCTTCTCTTACCTTTGCTTAGGTATTTTGTGCAGAGGATAGTCTGGAAAGAGTTGACAAAGGAGTTTGAACTAAACTGCACAGTTTGAAATTAAAACCTTACGACCGCTTTTTGTTCTTTGTTTAAGCGTTTTTAGCATAGTTTTTTTTTTTTTTTTCTTTCCTCCTAAGAGGATTTTGGCGTCGCACGTCTTATGCATTTGCCAGTGTCAAGTATAGTTATATATATTCAAGTTTTGTTAAATATTATCAAGTATTATCAAGTCATAGTCACAGTCAAAAGCGAGCAAATCAAGTCACGGTCAAGTCCAAGTCATGCCCCAGTAAAGTGGTGAAAACTTTACTAGAGCCTTCTATGGAGTTTTGAAACAACACGAAAATTCACGTTTCACGACATTATACCATTCACCAACACGCGTGCATGTTCACGAACACTTAACGGGTAAAAAATCACCATTTTTACACATTAACACTCGAAATAACACAAGTATTGGAAAATAATAAAATGACGCGACATGATTTCTTCACGTTCCCGCCAAAACTCCCTTAGCATAGATTGTGTTGTACGGAAATTAATACAGTTTTAATTTTGCCAAATGAAAGTCAGAATCGCGCACAGAGGTTCTATACAACCACAACACTTCTTTGTGTGGTGTATTTACAACAATTTTATTTTTTTAAATTATTAGGGTGGGACCAAAGATCTCACCTAGATTCTGCATTCAGGACGCTCGAAGCGCACCACGCATAAGTCTAGATACACTTATAAAAAATACTCTGATTGGTTGATTGTTAGGCTCGAGTAGGCATAACCTTAAAATACCAATGAGATCGCTTGGTCGCACTCCCCGCGACCCGCGCCTTCCTCAAACTTTGGTGACTTTTTGTAGGAACAACGAAACTCGTAATGCGGTGTCTAGTGTGATCTGTGGGTACGACAGACGGGCGGATGGCGTTCTTGACATTGCAGAGGTTAGGACATTTCTGCCTAGTACAAGCCGCGCATTGGTAAGGTGTCTCCACTAGGCCACATGCGTAAGAGAAATGCATCATCGTTTAACATCAGACAGGATGGCAGTCAAACGCAAGCCTATTAATAATTTAAAAAAAAAAGCCCTAAGCTCTCAGGTGAGTCGGCAGGCCTTTTTTGTACTTCTCTGTGTATCTAATACTAGTCAAAAGGATTATATTCCTAATACCGAGTAATTCATAATCATTATGTCGACAGAGAATCATTATATGTAAAACTTTTTGAAAACAGGATTCCTCGATACAGCTTTGCCTAGTGAGGAAACTGATGGTAATGTACTTCTAAATTTTAGAAAAACTTCTCTGCAATTTATGTACTTTATTTTCGGACTTTATTTTCTTGTGTATTTATTTTGTTTAATTATTATTTGCTTATCCTATATGTATGTATTTGCAGTAAATAAACATTTTTTCCTTTTTTTTCATTCAAAATATAACAAAGTATTCAAATAATTCTATGAATGATACAATCATGTTCTATTAAATCCGAGAGCCATCTCTATATCTTTCAATACACAAACACTAGATTTATCCATGGGCACGCTTGTCAAATACGACCACGATGTTTGTCTTTCCCTTTTATTACTAATACCTATTCTGTGCTGTTGGGATCACAAATTATTGTTTGCTTTGGGCTCCCAGTTTGAATAGGACCGGGCTTGTACCCTACATGAGGTACATCCGGTTCCTCGAACGTTGATCATCTTCATTCATCAAATCAATCGCTCGTAAAATAAATATCGCATCTCAGCTGTCATTCACTAATTACTTTTTGGCTTACTTTTTGGCTCTACTCATAGTGTATTTAGCAAGTGTCACGATTTGCAATTTTTCAAGTAAAGTATTATTATTATATTAATATTACGAGTGTAAGTATATAACCGTGTTTGTTCCCGTTTAACTCTGTAACAGCTGAACGGATTTGAATGAATTTTGGTATGGAGGTAGCTTATACACTGGATTAACATATAGCTAAAGATAACTTCTGTTTCTGTAGAAAAGCGGGTGAAAAAACGGGGCGCAGCTAATTTCGCAATAAACACAATTCTCTGTCATAGTCTAACCCCCGAATACTGAAACGTTTGTTAACGTTAACTTTGACTAACGTTTAAAAATGAAACGTTAGCTTTGACAACAGATTAATTGTAATACTGCCTAACTAAACAAATGACAAAGACAGCAATAAACTTAATCTGTCGTCAAAGTTAACAAACGTTTCAGTATTCGGGGGTAAGTCAATAAATTTCAGTAACTGTTCAGTTCAAATCATGTTTCAGTAGAGTTGTGGAATGTGGAAGTTTACTTCTAACCGCTTTAATAAAATACGGAATTTTGAAACTGAAAGTGGTTAATGTATTTACACGAATTGCCACTTTCTGTAGAAGCTTCCATCAAAGCATCCACTACTTTCCTAAAGAACGACTTGGACTGGACTGTCTGGACTGATTGTCAAATGGGACAAAATTAATTAAAAAATATTGTGTTCCATCCCTATAACAATAAGGCTGTTTTTATAGAAAATACATTTCAATTTAATCTAAATTTCAAGATGATAGCGATCGAGAAACCGGGCGTTATCGACATTGTTGAAGATACGACGGTCGATGAGTTAGTATATTAGTGGATGGTCCCTAACCAAACGCTTCATCAATAACCACTCTCTAATTAATGTTTCAATTGTGATCAAATTGTTGGTTTCGGAATATAGAGCAGTACCTACAGATACGCAAGTAAATTATTCTTATTATCACATTTTATAATGTGATAATAATTAAATGAGTTTGCCTAATAATAACCAACTCAACCAGCCCCTTTGTAATGGGCATCAAAATATATAACAAATTACCGAACTCAATAAAACATGAATCGCGAGATAAACATTTTTTTAAATTACTGAAACAATTTTTAATAAATAAAGTATATTACTCTATAGATGAGTATCAAACAGATAAAAACATATAGCACTGTTACATAACTAAAGTTATGGTTACTGCTGTCCCTCTCTCTACTCTTCTACTTCTTTAGCTGGTACCCGACGGGGTCCACAATTGTGACCAAAATGTAAATTTACTAAGTACCAACATACATTGTGGAATGCTAAAATAAATATGAATATGAACAACCTCTTTTTCTGGGACTGATACTTCAAGATTGTAATATTTCAAGTGAAGTCAACTATTAAACAACACAATTAAAATAAGTCTCACTCATAGTCTAAGTCAAGCAAAGTAAGTCACGGTCAAGCTCACGTCATGCCGCAGTAAATTGGTGGAGACTTTACTAAAGGTTTCTATAGAGTTTTGGAAACAACACGAAAGTGACGTTACACGACATTTTATTATTCACTAACCCTCGTGCACGTCCACGAACACTTAATGCAAATAATCCACCAATCCACAGTCATGTCGGTGGTACGCTTATCACGCAAAATATTAAATTGTCGAGTTAATTTCTTTTGACATATGTATTTAAATAATTTTAGAATAATGCATTTGCATGCCTAATTTGAGGTTGTTATTAATTTAAACGAGCAAAAAAATAATTGAATTGAATTGTGCGACATTGCAATACGCTCGTCACCCTGAGATATTAGGTATTAAGTCTTCTAGTGCCTATTAATTACGCTGGAAACATTGCCATTCAATCCGGAACACAGTAATGTTTGCACACTACTGCTTGTCTTATAAAGGTTGAATTCTACTCGTATATACTCAAAAATACTCAGAAGGGGTTATACGGCTGTATCAAAGGTCTCGGTATTCATAAACTGGGAATTTATTTGAATACATTAATCTAGATTCAAGAACACGCATTATGATTCGCATGCCATTATCTAAGTACGAAGTTTCACCGCATCGTAACCACGTTATGTCGCTATCAGTCTGCTGAGCTTTGCGCATAATATTTAGCTCTTAGGTAGGTACCTAAGGCTCTGTACCTGTCTATTTATACTACAACTTTTAAGAAAAAAGTATGTTTTCTATCAGTTATGTGGTTCCCATAGCACAAGCTTGCTTAGTTTGGGGCTAGATGGCGCTGTGTGTAAAAAACGTCCACCGATATTTATTTATAACTGTTATCTATATGAGCACGTCTAGCATAATAATGTACCTAAAAGAAAAAAAAAAAACTACTACAATTATCAGATTTTTTTACTAGCGCGCTAAGCCCATCTCTTTTCACCTGCACGCAAAAGTGTATAGAGCTATCTTTGTCTCGGATTAGGCCCTTAAATTGTAAGGTAGCACCATGCCAGTTTTCAGGCCGCCAGCAGGCCTCTGAAAAAAGAAGGCAGGTCTACACAACGTGGTTCTTTATATACCAAAAATATATGAATAATAATCTATAAAATATATATTTAATATTAAAATATATTTATATTGAAATTTGCAAATCTATTCCATTGTTCTCGTATATACTTACGTATAATATCGATACATTGTATTTTCGACTATTTGAAACATCGCTATTAAATAAATAAAAAAAATTGATCGAAGTTAACTGGTCACTATTTCAGTAAAAGTAGTTTCAATAAAATTTTCGCATTTAGATCCCGGTTTTTAGTTCTAAATTATGTAGAACTAGCTGTTACTACTACTACTACTACCCGTGACTTCCTTCGCGTGGACCTACAAAAAAAAGTAGCTTATGTCCGTCTCCAACCTTTAAGCTATATCTGTGCAAAAATTCAGGTCGATCCGCTCCGCCGTTTAGCCGCGATAAAACGACAAACACCCAGTCAGAGAGACAGATAGAGAGACAGAGTTACTTTCGCATTTATAATATTAGTTAGGAAATGATTGGGATTCAAAAACTGTCGACGGCTTTCCTATATTGTGTTTGACGCTGTGGTACATTACTTTGAGTTGCTGGAGCTGTTCCTTAAAGTCTGACTCTGCGAAGGTGATGGAAGCGGCGCAGGTGATGTTGGCCGCCTCCAGCTGCGTCACCAGCTCGTTGACTGCCAGTGAGTACACCTCCTCGTTCTGAGAGAACGCCGTCACCGTGTCCCAGCCGAACTGTCTGGAGAGAGACAGAATTCAAACACAGACAGACGTACAGAGTTTAGTAGAGCTGAACTGTCTGGAGAAAAAAGTCAGAGTAGGACTAGGATATAACTAGAAATTTTGATCCGAACATTGCGACTGATTATGTTTAGATTGGCAGCGCGAGAGGCGCTGCCAATACCAAATATACCTCCATACCAAATTTCATTCTAATCCGTTCAGCCGTTACAGAGTTGAACGGGAACAAACACACTTACCTACTTACACACTTACACACAAACTTGCACATTTATAATATTAATGTGATGCATACAATATTTTATTCCTATTCAATGAAATTAATGGGAAGGGCTAATATTTTTTTCACGGTCTCAGACGATTTTCAGGATTTCAGGTCCATAGTAAAAGTTGACAATAACACAACCAGGATCCTGTAGCCTACACCCGTTGTACACCCGTTCCGTTTAACCCCGTAGTAGATGGGTGGGTTGGGTAGAGCTATGAAGGAGTATTTAGAAATCCACAAATTAATAAAAATGATTTATATTTATTTTTTCAAGGCGATTGTTACACGGTGCTTCTAACTGTGTAAAGTCGTACCTAATGAAGGCGATTCTGGCAGGATTGTGCGAGGAGTCCGGAGCCACCGTCCGGCAGAACAGTGGAAACTCGGAACGGTCGCTGAGCGCTGGCGACGTGGACCCAAACGATACCTGTTGGAATACAAAAACATTGCTAAAAGTATTTAATGCTGCGTCCACATAATGGACTGGTGGCGAGCAGGCAGCAGGAGAGGCAGAAGCGTAGTGTGGCCTTGTTACTCGTCCTGCCGCTAGTCACGCATCCCGCCCACCGCTCCCGATGTTGTCGGTTTTTTGAGCGGTCAAAGCACCGGGCGTGATAGAGATGACAAGGCAATGAATAGCGCGACGAGACGCAAGAGTAGGTAGAGCATTTAAAAAAAAAACATAACGAAACATACCTACATACTATTTTTTTAATACTCTGCATACTAAACAGCAGCTTACAAGCTAAATTGTAGTTTGTATAGGCAGACTGCAGGTTGTTTAAGTTTTCAAAGCTGTACGACGTACGTAAGTATTATATTATTATCTATTGGTGTGTGGCCGCCTCTCGAATATTCGCGATAACGCTGCGCGCCGCGAGGACCATAGTGTGGCTGTAAGGTAAGACAAAACTGGACGGCAGACCCACGAGAGGCAATAAGATAAAAAGATATTTCTCTCTCTTTCTCTCTAAATTATAAGTAACTTTTATTTTCGGACGGAGGGTGTGTTAGGTTAGACGACGTACATAAAATCAATATCATTGCATTGTGTACTTATCTTTATGAACAACGCTTACTACGGTACCGACAATTAAAACACAAAAAAAAACATTGTTCGATTATTTTCGTCGTCTAATAAATAAACCTCAAACAAAAAGTTGTAAGCCTCTCCAAGTTATAATTGGCAAACTCCCTACATACACGGGAATCAATCGTGGTAATAACGGAGCCACGCGGAACAGAGGAATGACCCCACGGGGAAATCCCACGGAAGTCCTGACGGACGCTGGGCGTAAATATCGTCGAAACATAATTATGGCGGCGAAAATTACTACTGAGAAAAAAACAAATGAAAGTTCAAAGTGGGCGGGGCCTGGCTGTCACAGCTGTACGGAGCTACGCAACATCAACCCCAATGGAGTTCTTGTTTTCCTTTTTTCTTGAAAATGACTATGGAATAGTGAAGGAAAATATTGAGGAAACCTTAGCATGATACACATTTTATACACTTTCTAAAACTCGCCTGCAAACCTATCATCTTAAGGCCGCTTTCATACTCGTCGCTCTGTCGCTCGCTCATTCAGATTTTTTATTGATATTAAGGTGCAACGTTTCGCTCATCGCGCAAAATTCAAATTTTCTTGCATTTTCTGTCAATTACAGCTTAATTACTCAAAGTGGATTTATTGAAACCAATTTTGCGCCAATAAATAAGTTGTTTGTGATAAAATGATCACCTAGATAACATTGGTTTAGCTACAAATCTCAATAAGCTGATTTTCATCTTGGTTTTTGGTTTAGTGAGAAATGTACTTATACTAGCTTTCAACTTGAATTTTTGATCAGTGTAATTTCTTGAAACGATCTATTTATTATCGCAAAATTAGTTTTCATGAACCTACGACGAGTAATTAAGCTGTAATTGACAAAAAACGCAAGAAAATTTGGCATTTTTCCATTTTAATTTTTCGTTTTGTACTATTATAATAATTTTTATTTTGAATTGGACGGCCGATTAATTAATTAAATCTCGTAATATCAATTTCGGTTTTTGCCAATCCTTCGGCTGACGCTAACGTATTTCACTCGATTTTATCGTTTGAAAACATAAGCCCGCATTAACTTTAACGATATTAAAACAATAGTATATTTGTTTATAATGCTTTAATGAAAGAACATCTATGGCTGTGCGATAGAAGCTTTAAAGTTATATTGATTTCAATCTTTTTGAAAATTCAGATTCAGTGATTTAATAATGTGAATTTAATGAACTCAAAATGTGTTAGCGAGACAACTATGCATGGGATTAGTCTTTCTTGCTCTCTTTACTGAAGATCGAGTGAACGGAAAACCTAATAATTAAAAAAATAACTAAAAGATTGATTGATTCGTTAGCTATTACACTGTAACATCATATAATATTTTAGAATCATCGAGCTCCACATATCAGTTGTTCCTCTGTTGTCCAACAGTTATTCCATGAGCGTCAAATTTTACGCCGTTTCACTAATGCGACAATCAAACTTCGTCCCTGTACCCAGTCAATCGTCACTGATTGAGAGCCAATACTGCATCTGACGTAACACAATTGCTACCTACCAAAACAAAGCTTCCAAATTCAAATATTGGATTTGCTGATTCAAAACTACCCTCATACTCTGAATTGCTCTATTTTTAGCTCTGAGAGTTCAGAATCGGTTAGCAGAAGCACAAATGGAGCTCAGATGCTGAGAAGCGTTAAATCTAGTTCTCTTTATGGATCTGTCCAAGAGGATTGGATATCAAAGTCGAGTGCAGGTAAGAAAGATGGTGCGGGATTACTTTACTCTTGGTTTGGATGAATTGATACCGTTAGACGGTGCAGATGCGGGTGATTGTAATCCTTACTAATACTAGATCCCTATATCTTCACAACCCCTGGACCGATTCAGCTCATATTCGAACTTAAAAATTTTATTGAAATGAACTACTTGCCTACAAAATTTCATGACGATAGGATCAACGGTTCGCAAGTTATCATCAGACAAATATACACACAAACATACATACTCAATACTCAATACTCAATTAATTTATTGCAAACATTATGTGGATTACATGCAGATCTTAACTAGCATATTTTAAATAGGTAAATCATAATGACCCTGATTGGGTATGGCAATATCGTGCGGAGCGGGTCAATCTATTCCATAATTATTTTGTCTCTCAAAAATTCGTCTAGGGTATAGTAGGATTTCGCGAGTAATACACTTTTTAGGGCTTTAGTAAATTTGAACTCTTCTTCTATCTCTTTTATCTGTACTGCCAGTTTGTTATATATTTTAGCAGCCATTGGGTTTGGTCCGGAGCTATGCATTTCTAGTTTAGACGGTGGTACTATTAATTTGTTTTTGTAATTAGACCTTATTCGGTAATCTCGCTTGTCTGATAATTTTGTAAAGAGTTGAGGATGTTTTTTCACAAATTTGCAGTTTTCTAAAATATATATGGATGTAGTCGTTAAGATTTTAAATTTTATGAAATAAGATCTGTGAAAATTTGGTATTTTGATGTCGGGAAGTTTTATGTTTGCCAGTATTCGGATGCATTTTTTCTGGACAACAAAAAGATCTTTGGCATCCACGCTGTTTCCCCAGAGTATGACGCCGTAGCTGAGCCACGAGAATGCATAAGCGTAATAGGCTGTTAAAGCTGTATCAAGGTCTGTTGCTCGTCTAAGTTCCCTAAGTGCGTATGTGAAACTTGACAGTTTTGCCTTTATTTTTTGAATGTGCCTTTTCCAGTTTACATGCGTGTCAATTTCTATGCCCAGTAAAGTGGCTGAGTCAACACATTCTAGTTTATTATTATTATATGAGAATTGTATGTCAAGAGGGGCTTTTTGGTGGGGTCTAAATTGCATTATTGCAGTCTTTGTCAGATTTAAGTCAAGATTGTGGTCGGTCATCCAATTCATTATATTATTAAAAATGTCAGTGAGTTTTTCATTAAGATTTATATTATTTTTACAAGAGGTCAAAATAGAGATATCATCCGCGAAAATTACACAGGATTCGTTAATTGTTTTAGGAAGGTCATTAATATATATTAAAAAAAAGATGCATGCAACGACACTTCCTTGGGGAATTGAATGATTCATTGGTATTGGGTCAGATCTAGTAATGTTTATCATACCGGAACTATGGTCAAAATTTTCAATTTCTACATACTGTTAGCGGTTTTTTAAGAAGGAGCAAAGCCATTTATGGGCATTGCCGCGTACTCCAATGCCATATATTTTGTCTAATAGTATGTCATATTGTACTTTATCGTAAGCTTTTGTCATATCGAGTAGTATTCCGATTGCATATTCTTTGTTATTTATTGATTGCAAAATGTCGTGTATTATTTTGTATACAGCTAAAACTGTTGAGCGGTTTCGCCGAAAACCGTTTTGACAGTCGTCCAAAATATCATATTTTTCGCAAAAAGAATTGAGACGCGTTTGCATAACCTTTTCAAAAAATTTTGAGGAGGTAGGTAGGAGTGCTATTGGTCTGTAGTTACTGGGTTCTATTTTGGATGATTTTTTGTGTATTGGTTTAACAAGCGCCTTCTTCAAAAGTTCTGGAAACGTGCCTTCGATAAAAGATTGGTTAGTTAACAGATAATACGGTAAAGTGAGTTCTTCGGCGCAGTGTTTAATTAAAATAGGGGGTAGTTCATCAATACCGTAACTATATTTCCCTTTCAAATTTTTAATTACTAAGTACATTTCACGTGGTTCGACCGGGCTTAAGAACATCGAGTTACCAGTGCGCTGGATCACGGGACGGCCACGAGCCGGTCCTCCGCCGCCCGCGCTTCCTACCGAAGCAAAGTATTGGTTGAAGGTATTTGCGACCTGTTGCGGATCGGAAGTAATATCATTATTAATTTTTAGTTTTATGTTATTTTTACACTTTTTTACGTTTTTATTTGTGCGTTCTTTTATTATTTTCCACATTGTTTTAGTTTTATTTTCTGAACTTTTCATTTCTCGTATGTATTCAATTCTTTTTGATTTATTTACTGTTTTTTTTAATAATTTTACGTATGATTTATAGTGGTTAGTTAATGTTGGGTGATTACAGTATGTAACAAGGGGTTTTAGCAGGCGCTTATTCCTACAGGATGTTTTTATGCCTCGTGACAACCATTTATATTTTTTGTTTGTATTTAGTTTTATTTCTTTTTTAGGTATACAGCGGTCTAAGATTTCTGATAGTGTATTATTAAATATTTCATAGTTGTCATTTACAGTTTTATTTGTATTAGGGCTCAATAGCTCAGTCCATTTAATATTTTTTAGTTCATTAATAAAAATATTCATATTTTGTTTGTTAAATAATCTTTTTTTTGTTTTCCATATTATAGGTATATTATTTGAATTTAGAGCATTTTTGATATTGATATTAGTACTTAGGTGATCAGAAAATCCGTAATCTTGGACAGAGACATTTATTTTGTTCTTATCGCAGTTAGAGAACACTAGGTCCACTAGGTACTAAAGTCGATTTGTCCCAGTAAACTATGAGACCTTCGCTTCGCTCGTTCAATTATAATTCGGAGGAATATAGCCGCAGTCGTAACATGACCAATAAAACTACGAGGTATGAAAATGAATACGTTTGTCTCGAGGAAAAAATTTCACTTGAGCGATTCAGAATTACCTACACTGCAACTGTCAGTCCATTCAAAATGACAAAAAATACAAAAAAATGGATCAACGCCATCTACCGAACTATAGGAAGTAACTTTGTATCTCTGTCTGGGTGTTTGTCGCGTTATCACGGCTAAACAGCTGAACAGATCTTGATAAAATTAGATAATAAGTTACTGTATATCTCAATGACGGACATAGGACACTTTTTTTATGTCCACGCGAACAAACTCGCGGTTAACAACTAGTCTAACATAAGATGTTGTGAGAAATCATTTTGTGAAACATTTCCTGCTGATCAGGAAATCGACTTTCATTCTCGTTTGCTAGCACATTTAATATTTTAAATGATACAGATAAGTTATGACGATCGTCAACATCGCCCATCTTGAAAAATCATTTTTAAACATTATCTTAAAAACATTTAGGATGCCTTCAATGTTTGTTGTTCCCATGATAATCCAAACAAATACAATATGGATATATTCTACAGAAACCGGGATAAAAAGCCTATGTGTTAATCAAGGGTATAAGCTACCTACATACCAAATTTCATTCAAATCCGTTCAGCCGTTACAGAGTTGACCGGAAACAAACACACTTGCATACTTACACACTTACACACAAACTTTCGCATTTATAATATTAGTGTGATATGATAATATATAATATCATCATCATCATCCATAATGTCCATTGCCGAACAATGGGTGGATAGAAAGTAGTGTAAGTATATCTCCGGCCTTTAAACTGTACCCATGCAAAAAATCAGTTATTAGTGGAAAGGTGCAGTTATCCAAACGGCATAGCTTTCAGAGTTTGCAAACTGAAGTGGCAATGTCATTCGAAGAACCGATAACCGATAGTACCGACTAGATAGGCCTCATAACGGGGACCGTATTGTGAAAGTCGTGGGCAACCAGTGGATGCAAATGGCAGATTGTCATTCAGTGCGATGCTGCCTTTATTCAGCATCGGATAGCTGGCTGATGATGAGTTATCCGTTACGCTACGCGACGTTGCTTACTTTTAAACCTTCTAATACCTTTTACCCTTGCATAATAACCCTCATACACGCCCTTGTAGCAAAAACTCTTCTCAAACCAATGAAAACACACCAGAAGAGAACTAGCTCTCACAAACTCAGGGTATCCTACCGTGGGAGCTAGTGCCCCAAAACTAGCTTTTTTTCTAGCTTAGTTCTAAGCTAGTTCAGTTTTAGTTCATCACTATTTTAATCTAATTAAGTGTACACTATTGAAGAAAATAAATAAATAATTATTATTATTATTATATAAATGATATTGTTAAAAACTTGCAAGTTGACGATAATGGAAGCATTCTTACCTTTTTAATTTATGTTTTGTAATTGTTATGAATGCAACAATAAATAGGTAATACTTATTCAATAATAATAATACTCAACAATAAATAATAAAAGTCAAAGTCAAAGTTATTTATTGGTAAATATCAACCAGTTACAAGTTACAATTCAAAAATAATAACTTTTTGTATACAGTAGTATGCATATGTATACTCATTCATTCGTTCATTCATTCCAGTACATCCCAGTTCGAATTTGATAGGTATCAACAACACATTAACTGTACACCACGATTCTATTACCGTCCGACTGATTAATAGATTGCGATCCAATATCATCAATTCCTGTCATATCCGCAGTTAATGTGGTTTAATAATTAGTTTCGAGTGCGACGACTTTTTTAATTATCAAGTAGTGAAATTATCAGAGTCGTGTGATAACAGCAAAAACATAAACAAACAAATAGTATTAACAATAAACAGAAACATAAAGGCGCTCCTTCACAGGGAGCATTCGCCTGTAATGTAACAGTTCAGATTCGAAGCATTACAGTAAATGAGGAGAACCGAATATTACAGCGCGCGACCTGTAATGACACAATTTGTAAAATTACATTAGTTAGTGGGAGCACCTGTGATACAATTTGTAACAATGTAAAAACAACTGATTCAGTAATAGGCAAATGCTCAAAATAGAATCTAGATTGTTACATTACATGCTAATGCTCGTCCGTCAGTATGGCAGTATTGATTCAGATTCAGATTCAGATTTTATTGATAACAAATTCAGTTACATGTCATGTTTTAGAAATTTCAATAGTAAAAAATACAATTAATTACAAAAAAAGTAAGAAAAATTGATAATTATTAACATAAAAATACGAATTACAATTACATTTATAAATAAATTCGTCATTTCGTCACTTGAGGTACAGAGTAACCAATACAGGTTCATATCGTCACCTTAATCTTGATGATTTCGTCAAACTTATAAAATGCCTGTTTGACGAGCCAGTTTTTGATCTTACGCTTAAACGAACGTAATTGTAACGTTATGCTCAAAATCGAATCTAGTATTGATATATTATAGGCGAATGCTCCCGGCGAGGGAGCTTTTTAAGACGCAATGGTCATTTCAATATAATAATCTAACTTCATGTATTCATGTAAAGTTACAAATACATATATTCAACTTTATTTCTGAAAGTTCCACGCCATGAATATAATGGAAAGCGAGTACTGTTACAAAGTGCTGCAATCTTCATTAACTTTATTCCCCAACTTTATTCTTGTAAAGTACAATCTTAAGTGGACTAGTGGAGTATATTCTTCCAGAGAACCATCATACCGGAACTATGTTACAGTAAGGCCCTTTTCACTAAAATACAACCCTCATCGGATGTGATCAATACTGTAGTCGGAATTCAACTCTATTTAAAGTGAGTATTATTTTAATAATGTGTCATAGCCACGTCAGTTTTCATATTGTAACTTATCTGAACTAATGTTACTTGCACATTCCTTATTTTCTTACTTCAACGATATTTTCAGGGTGGTATCAATTTTATGTACCTTAACTATACAGGGTTATAAGGAAAGGGTATGCTAATCCAAAAAGGGCTCATAGTACTCATCATTATGAACAACTTTTACTATGGAATCAACGCTGAAATCACGAAATAATAACAGTTGTTCCATACATTTCGTCGAGTGTCATTGTTTTTTTTTTATGGAACAGCTGATTATATTTTCGCTATTTCATGGTTGGCGCCATAGTAAAAGTTGTTCATAATGATACTACTACTGAGTACTATGAGCCATTTTCGGCTTAGCATACTCTTTCCTTATAACCCTGTATAACAGTTAGGTACAATTTTAGGTAACTGAACTTAAAGCACAATCTTAGATATTTTCAGTAGGTACAATCTAATTTTCAGTAAGGTACAATCTATATTTTAGTAAGATACCTCAACTATCTTCCAGTACGGTAAAATCTTAGGTATCTGAAGTATATTTCAGTAAGATACAATCTTCGATATCTGCACTATATTATGGTAAGGTACAATCTTAGATAGGTACATGAACTATATTTCAGTAAGATACTATCTCACATACCTGAACAATATTCCAGTAAGGTACAATCTTGGCAATGCTCTCAGTGACCTCGGAGCAGGCCGTCCCCAGAAGCATTACCATCCTGGACTCCCGCTGGGTGTACAGAGCATGGAAGAAACGGTCCACACCTACGCCTGGGTCGCACTGCGGATAAATATAATATATAATATTTAGAATTTACTGAAAAGACAGTTAAAACAAAAAGAGGAAAATAAAATGCTTAAGAAATGGACCAAGCTGTTACTATGAAGGTTTTAACTATGAATGCGGTTGTTCCTCTACAAACTCCAGTCTCGATGTTTTTTATTTTACTACCCAACTACGCGAAGCAAAAAGGAGGGTTATAATTTTGACCGGTATGTATGTATGTTTGTTCATCTCTATGTATATGGTTCATTTGTTACCTCATAACTTCAAAACTACTTGTCATAATTTGACAAATTAGGTACCGTTGGAAGAGTCTTAATTGTCCGCTGCTTATAGAGACGCCACATTAAATTGAATATGGCGCCCTCTAGAGGACATAAAGTTATGAACCATTTTTTTTTAAATGATGCCTTGTTGTGTATCGAATGAAAAGGCCTAAAGAAAGGGTCGAATGAAATATTGCTTGCAAAAATGCGCAGCGACGTATTAACTGTATTAAACAAGCTGTATCTCAGGGCTTCACCTGTAAATTTCCAGATTCGTGCGTTGCTGAACAATATAATTGAACAAACTAGACGGCAACGGTACATATTGTCATTTCTTACAATAGCATTGGTCAAGATCACGCTGCCTATTCAGCTCAGCTTCGGGGAACAGATATACCTTGGCATCATTAGCTAAGAGATGCAGCATGTATCCAGGCTGATTCAGCTCAGCTTCGGGGAACAGATATACCTTGGCATCATTAGCTAAGAGATGCAGCATGTATCCAGGCTGATTCAGCTCAGCTTCGGGGAACAGATATACCTTGGCATCATTAGCTAAGAGATGCAGCATGTATCCGGGCTGCACGGGCTTGCAAACGCTAGGTCTGAGTCGCCGTCGGTTTGTGACTTACTGACAATAAGTATATCATACTTTAGTATCGTTAGATATGAGATGCAGCATGTATCCGGGCAGCAAGTGCCGCCTGTTCACGTGCTCTACTGCCAGTCTCGCTGCAGCCAGCTCCGAGGCACCGTCGGCTCGCGGCTGCTCCCCCACTGACAGCTCGAATAGCCCCAAGATGGAGACGATGCGGCTGGTTGACGTCTTGGGGAGATCTGATGGAGACGAAAGGACTGCTTATAATATTGATCAAAGATCGTCTAAAAGTTAACAAAATTACATTTTTCTTCATCTGCCAAGAAAAAATCAAACAATTTTTTTTTGTTTAGGGCGGTGAGCATAGGGTTACCAAAATTATATTTTTCTCCGTCTGCCAAGAAAAATTCTAACTATTTTTTGTGTTTTTAGGGGACTTCAAGCTCTTATCGGAAGTATAAATTTTTGTTGTGACTAGCGGACTAGCGGACTAGCGGACTCATTCAACCGCCAAGCAGTAGTAATTACTGGGCTAACAACTCTTGGTGACGAGCGCAGTGCGTTGCCGCGCATGGTGTAGTGTTGAAAAAAAATACATTTAAATTATTCACCATTTTCTTATGACCCATTTCGCTAGCTACTGGGCAGTTGTTACTACTATATCTTTTTCTGTGGCGTGACAATAGTTCTCGAAGTTTTGCGTCAATCTAAAATTGATTCTACAGTTATTGAGATATTGTGAAACTAGGTAGAAAATCCTTACCATTAGCTGGTAAGGATTTTCTACGCGCACGCGCATCTTTTGCGAGGCTGGTACATTTCCGTAAGATATTTTTTTTTATAAATACATGGCTTATGTTGTCGGTCCTCGCAGTTCCACTCACAGAATAGGACTACACGTAAAACCCATACTTATCTCATAACCATCCCAACTTTAGTTGTAAGCGCCGCTTTTGGAAATGTTCTCATAATGCGCCTAAACGCTTGGAAACTTACAAGGGTCAAATCTACATACATATATACACACTACACCCACCTAAGTTGTGTGTTCAAATACATAGCCCATTAAGGCGTGATGGATGTTCAACGCAACCCGAAGCTACGCTTAATGCTTTTATTACCCTTTTTAATGTAATGTAAAAAGATGGTAAAACTTGGGAGTGAAAAAGGATTTAATGTTTTTTGTTAGCTTAGATTTATTTTATTGCTAGCTGTTACCCGCGACTTCTTTCGCGTGGATCTAGAAAAAGTCTCCGAAACTTAAAAAAAAAAAATGTCTGTGCAAAAGTTCAGGTCAGTATAACAAATAGAAACTGACGTGGTGACCAAAAGTGGTGACGTGGTGGTGGTGGATGAATAATTGAGATTGAGATTGAGATTCAGCCGTTTAGTCGTGATAACGCGACAAACACCCAGACAGAGAGACAGTGTTACTTTCGCATTTATAATATTAGTTAGCATATTCGGCTCTAAGATTATACTGTGGTTAGGTAAAAATTGTGAATACTATATTTTTACCCTACTCCCCAAGAAGGAGAGTAATGTTTTTGGGGCGTAAGTAAGCCTCCTGTAGCCTAAACGGCTTGGCCGATTTTGATGAGTGTGTGTAAGTGTGAGTGTATTGTATCGGGGTATATAGCATATATTTTGCAGTCGAGTATTTTGTTTTTCTTTTAATAATATTATTTGTTAACATTGAGGCCGGGTTGCACAATCTAGGTTAACTTTAAACTACAGTTATTAACTCCCGTTTAGCTGGAAAATGTGCTGCACTATTTTATCTATGGTCAGGATAATCAATTCATGCTGGCTGAACTTCACGGTTAAGGTTAAAATTAATTTAACTATAACAGTACCTTTAACTGAGATGATAGTGCAACCCAGTGTGGTACCTTAGGTGATGCCTGTGACGCATTACAAAAGGTTAGTCAATTGCTAACGCCGTCAGCATAGCGGGTACGCTGCCAACTGGTAGTTGATTTGAACATTTGGATTATCTTTGGACCTTAATCTATCTATTCTTTTTTTGTAGTAGACTAAGTAGTTTAGGTAGTTTCTATGTAGTTAGTTTGGGTAAAAGTAAGTACTTACCTTCCTCGTACTTAAAGTTAACATCTAAACCAATGATGTTTACGTATTTATGACCTCGAAACCAGACTCTCGCTATCCCTCGCCTGAGGTTTTAACGAGAAACGAGTTTGCGAAAACTTTCATCCGAAATTATCCTTAAAGTGCTTTTATAATTTTTGTGTCGTACCTATTTATAATAGGTACATATTTACATGTACATACTTATAAGATTACGCTCGGCAGGCTCAGGCAGATAAGATGGGCTGGATTGCAAACGTGAACCCAATCGCGCCGCGATACGAATTGCGGTCGTGCATCGCTGAACCTAACAATCATCGCGCTAAGGATTTCGCGGTACGGGCCTTGGGAGGACTCCTTTTTTATCAACAAGGCCGAACTACGTTCTCCAACAACGTTTCGCTCCGCCATCAAGTACCACGACCGGTCACGAACGAAGTGCGCAATGAGTTAGTACCATTGATAAGTTCCCTTGGCCCGATCCTTACGACGTTAAATAAAAAGTTTTCGATTGTGTTCGAGTGTCATTACCTCTGTATGTTACTTAATAATTATAGCCCTAGTTCCTTAAACTAATCTAGCTGGAGATTCCATTACTGATTTGGGCGTGGGCTTATAGCTTCGATTGCCTCGCCTAATATAATCATATGAAATGCCGGGATAATTAAATATGTTAGCCAGGCACACATAGGGTTGCCAAAAAGTTTTAAAGAAAAAATAAGGATTGAGGGGTGGTAAATAAGAACAGTAATAGAAAAAAAAGTATCAGCTTTTATTTTTAAATTGTTTTTTTGAGACTGGCCTAGACTCGTGGACACTCTACGCTATCACTCGTTACCGAACACCGAACAGTTAGTTCTTTCCAGTGTTTTTGCATATTAATTATTAGTGGGTTAAAACAAAAGAACACCATAAAAATCGTGGTAAATATCCCGTGAGTATTAATAGTAATTTAAAAGAACATAAGTTTTTAAGAAATGGAACGTTATTGCGATTCATTTACGTTTCATTTTATAAAAAAAAAACTTTGAAAGTAAATTGAGAAAATAAAGTATTTTCGCGTACTTTATTGCTATAGAAAAGTACTACTGTGCTGATTTCGGACTGGAAATAATGTAAGATACTTTATTAAAGTACGGATGGCAGCCCTGCGCTCACATAATAAATAGTAGATAGAGTTTTATGAGTAAAATAATCATTTTAGAATCGGTACGTACGCAATTCAAAAACACAACAAAAAAAACACGGAGATATCGCGCACATCAAAAGAACAGTTGAATACCTAGCCTTCACTTGGAGTTATTTAAAGAATTTAGCAATATTTTCTAAATACTTTTCAGCAAAATACTTATAAAGGCCCCTCGCACCTGACAGCCGGATCTCCGTCGGCCAACTTCCAGCCCCCTGCAAATGAAGTTTTTACATCGCTTTCCTTAATTAAAAGTCTATTAAAGACTCAATTTTGTAGAAATACTTTATTGCTGAGATAAAATCATTTTGAGCAGAAATTAATTGAAATAATGCAAATGGAAGTCGACTCCGACTCTTATTTAATGAAATTCCCTTTTTAAGCTAAGAGCCTCAGATCTGAATAATCTTAGTACAGTTTTATTTACTAGCCCGCAAGGCCTCGCTCGCATAGGCTACAATTTCACCTATTCAGGGGATGATTTAAAAAAAAATCCTGACACTTTTTCTTCTTTATTTTTTATGTTTAGTACATGAACCGAGTTTAATTGGCTTAGCAGGAAAAGTTTTTTTTCAATACAAACTTTGGGGGTCAATTTTACCCCATTAAAAGTGGAATTTCGCAAAACCCATTCTTAACGCCGTCACAAGGCCGGAGTCTAGTGCCCCCTAGTGCGTCGTTGCACGCTCTGCCTTCCTGCACATGAACACGCAGCTGGATAATGACTCCTTGAGTGTATTTCAGATGTCGATTGAAAGTACGGCGGTGAGTCGTCGGCGACGATAATGTATTATGGCTCAAGCTTGTGCTTTTTCTATATTCCGTACCACCAGACTGTAAAATTTATTTTTTATTTTACGTCAGCAAATTATACCAAACCAAAATTTTATATTTATGTTATGAGTTATGTCTAGGTCCTCCATACTAACTCGCTTAATTTTTCAACTATACGAGGTAGGCCATGACGCGCGCATGCATCAATATACTCTTTCGTTTTTTTATGTTGGCCCCATGTCCATACTGCCATTATGCTTTCATCTATCCCTTCAATACAGACAAAGCTTAAAGGGAAACATCCATGGAATCCCAATCGTTTTTCAATCGGAAAGTTCTTTATTCCACGATCGACGTTTTCAGCCTAATGTCGTACATTTTAATAATGAAATTGTTTAGGTAGGTAATAAAATAGATGATATGGCTCTAATTATATTTTATTGATTTTTAATTGTATGCCATATTCTTAACTTCTTGCTGTCTGTTCTGTGTTCTTCTATTTCTAATTAACCTAACTAGGAATATTATTATAACTTTGTAATAGAGACCGGAACAGAATTATATTTAAAATACTTTCTTAGTTTGTTTTAAATGTTTCGTTTTTTTTACGAAATTAATAGATGTGACGATTTATCACCATCATGATCGCCAGAACGTGACCACTGCTGAACAAAGACCTCCCTTTTAAATGCTATAGCCTCCACGCTTGGCAGGCGGATTGCTAGAAAGCTGTACAACTCCAGGCTAGCCGTGTTTACCATCTTCGACCACACCGTCAGTTAACATCGGATGAGTTGTGGTTGCATCGCCTAGCCTGTCAACCAGTGTATAATAAAAAAAAAACAGATGCCTTATAGGAATACTAAATCCATAAGCGAGCTTACTATATAAGTCCTCTTATCTGAAGTGGATTGCTTATGAGCTTTAATGTATTGTGTACCTATAGGTACTGCTATCTCGTTTAAGTCGAGTGCCAATAAACCTCGCAAAGACACTAAACTTTATGGTGAATATCGTTAATCCGCGCTAATCTATCAAGATGGGCCATATTCTCTTTCATCTCTACTAATAAATCTAGTAAATATTGAAATAAATAATATATTTTACACCTCACAAGCTCGGAAAGGTTCTGTTTATCATTCGAAATCTGAGTGCAAAAGTGCCTTTTCTCCGCTAGCGTGGAAATAGCCTTATATTAACAATTGTATTTATAAGTTGGTACTGTTATACCCGCAGTCGCCTAATGCTCACTTTGTCATGTTTGTCAAGTCATGTCATGACAAACATGACAAAGTATCATCTTGCCAACATGTCATGTCATCTTTTGAGCATAATAGGTGTACGCTGAAAAGCAGCCCTGTGTGACCCTTCGGGAGCACGCAGCACAGCGCTGAGCGTACCTCCTATTGCCAATCTTGTTTTTTCTATGTTTCCAAGTCCATTTTTTTTTTTGTCAATAAACATATTCTTATTCTTCAAATTCGAACCTTTCTATTCAATAATTTTCCATACCGCCCTCGCCAGCTCACTGAAATTGCATTAATACTTATTTCATGTCAGTACCCCTACCTCAGTTTTGGATTCAGTTAATGTCACTGGCCAGCAGCATGATTGTACGAAAAAAAAAACTTTTAAAAATTTTCTTTTCTTTATTAAATTCACTTTCCATCATCCTAGCGTTTTCCTCGCTGTGGTGTGGTGAAAAGTCTGTTGTGAGTTTCGCTCGGCAGCAAAGTTATTCTGCATCTCGTATCTTTGAAACCCTCGCTACGCTCAACCTTATGAATTTTTCTTTTGTTTGGCTGTTCTGCTATTCGTGTTGGAGACAAATCCAACAAAAGAAAGACCATACAAATCGGTCCAGCCGTTCTTGAGTGGTGTAACTGACCAGACTTTGTTGTATAAATTTGTGTTAGCGCGGCCACCAAATTTATGATGGAGCACAACCAACACGAGGGGGTGATGACTGTGATGATGGATTACACAATAGGAGAACGACAACTGACCTGTGTTCCCGGGTTGATGAGCAAGGCTGCGTTCGGTTACTGGATGTTGTCTGGTCAGCTCGTCCTCTGCGCGGTAGTGGACTGTATAGGCGGTGTGGTGGAAATCCAAATTCGCGGCGTGAGCGCGGGAAGCTAATAGACAGCTTCCTACGGGAATCGTATCCCGAGCGGTAGTTTAGCGGTGGTAAACGTGAGACGAAATTGCACGAATATACAAAATAGATCCGTCGCTGACAGGGGTCAAGCGCAGACCGCGAGCCCAAGGGCAAGCAGTGCATCTCATCGAAACCACGATATTTGACAAGTAGTCGTCGTTCATGGAAAGATGAGGGTAGGAAATGTAGGTAATATGAAAAGAAAGGAAACGACACTGAGTGGCGTTAACATTGCCCCCGGCCTTAAAACCATTGGTTTTAAAAAGGAGAGGAAAAGAGTGCGGTCAGAATATAGGTAAAGCGGGTTGACCGGAAGGCAAAGAGTTTAATTTATTGCGTGGGTAGTGTGCATAAACGAACGACTGGTCGTTTATACACTGAAGTTGCGGTTTTTACTAAACAGACTCTACAGACTCCGTCGGCACCTAGGATTGTCTCGACGACTATACCCAGAGGCCAGGACAGCGGAGGAAGGTTGTCCGTAATGATAAGCACAACGGAGCCTTCTTTAATAGGATTAGAAGGCGTATTCCATTTGCCTCTTGTTTGAAGCAAGTGGAGATACTCCATCTTCCATCGTTTGGACAACGATTGAACCATTTGGTCCAATAAAGCATAGCGTTTTAGCAAGTGAGCGGGCTCATCAGTAGCCACGCACGCAGGTAAATGCTTCAGCGGTGCAATCATTAAGAAATGCGCGGGCGTTAATGCAGTGGGCTCGGAAGGATCCTCACTGAGTAAAGTTAGCGGTCGCGAGTTTATGACGCTCTCTATTTGTGTGAGCACGGTTAACATTTCCTCATAGGTGAGCAACTGTGAACCTATGGTCCTTGCGAGATGACTCTTAAATGCTTTCACATAGATCTCAAAATCCCCTCCCCAATGGGCGCTACGCGGTGGATTGAACCGCCAAGTAATGCGGTTCGCGGATAATTCATCTGAGAGTGCTTTATGAAATTCGTCAGATTCTACAAGCGTGTAGATTTCAGATAATGCGTTTTTCGCACCCAAAAAGGTTCGGCCATTATCGGAATACATGACAGAAATATTCCCACGTCGCGCGAGGAAGCGTTTGAATGCGGAAAGAAACGAGCAGGTGCTCAGAGAAGTCGTTAGTTCAACATGGCAACACCGAACTACTTTATCTACGAATATAAGCAAGTACGCTTTGATTGAGCGTACGCCACGCTTTCTTTGCGGAATTATGGCTATCGGGCCTGCATAATCTACTGCAGTATGTGCCCACGCTTTGGCTTCGTTTACGCGGCAAGCGGGTAAATCCCCCATAAGTGGGAATGTAGGTTTAGGCTTAGCTTTAAAGCAATAATTACATTTATGTATAACTGAGCGGACAATACTGCGGCAGGAAAGAATCCAATATCGTTGTCTAAGAATAGACATTAAGGCGACCGGACCAGTGTGACAGTTCATACGGTGATAGTAGTTGATGATCAACTCAATTACGTGGTCTTTACGCGGTAACAAAATCGGATGCTGCTGATTATACGACAGATCGGCATTTCTGAGACGACCTCCGACTCTTATGAGTCCGTCGCAGTCTAGAAACGGCACGAGCCGTTGTACAGCGCGAGGACAGCGAGTGTCTTTGTTAAGATTCTGTATCAAATCAGAAAAATAATGTTTCTGAAGAGCTTTCATGATTTGCAGTTCTGCGAAGCTAATGTCATAAGCAGCAAAGCATGTAGAACGCGGTAGTTTCTTGACGAAACGATAAACTAGAACGACTATGCGTAGTAGCAATAACCAAGAGGACACTCGTCCGGAAAGTTCCAACAGCGGGTTGGGAACTTCGTCCTGTGATCGCATCACAGGAAGTGAAACTATTTTCTTTGACTCGGGTAGGTCTGTATCTACCTTAGCGGGAAGTACTGATTTGACTGGCCAAGAAGTAGGATCTTGGCATAACCAAACGGGACCAGTGAGCCACACAGGGTAGTCAACTAGTTGTGTGGGTGATAAACCTCGCGACAGAGCGTCGGCACAGGGATTTTCAGTTCCGGGTACATGCCGGAAACTGTCAGCGGGAATCGCGGAAACAATTTTTGTGATGCGCGTTGCAATAAAAGTTTTAAACCTGTGGGGAGAAGCAGTGATCCACTGCAGTGCTACCATGGAATCGGTAATGCAGATTACCTTATCTATGGCATGACGTTTTTCGTAGGTATCGAGAACCCGGCGGACAAGTTTTGCCATGAGTAGGCACGCGCAGAGTTCTAATCTGGCAATGGAAATTGTTTTGAGCGGAGCCACTTTTGATTTGGCGCATACTAGACGGATCATTGGAGCCGAATCAGTATCGAGCTGGGTTCGAATATATACTACGGAACCATATCCATTTTCACTAGCGTCCGAAAATGCTACAATAACGATTTTAGAATTTTCTTCAGCACCTAGGTGGCGCTGAAAGCGCAGCTTTTGAATGCACGGTAACTCGCGCACATAGTTCTGCCAAATATTTACGATATTTGCAGGTGGTTCAGAATCCCAATCAAGTTGCAATGCGTGTAATTTTTGCAAAATAAGTTTTGCGTACAATATTACTGGCGCTATAAGACCAAGAACATCGTACTGACGAGCGATCAGAGATAAGATATTGCGTTTGGTCGCAGGGCGATTTTCGATATTCACCGTAAACATGAATGCGTCACATTTAGGTGACCACTGTAGGCCTAAGACCTTCAAGTTAGTGTCTGGCTCATCGAAATTAATATTAGCGGCATGACGATCAGACATCGGAAGCGATTCCGTAAGCTCGGGTGCATTACTAGCCCATTTTACAAGGTCAAAGCCCCCGGCCTTAAGCAAATTGCGGAGATCGTCGCGGAGTTGTAAACAACCAGATAAGGTTTGCATCGAGTAGCAAACATCGTCCATGTAGGTATTGTTTTCGATGATATTAGCGGCGTGCGGAAAGCGCTTGCGCTCGTCGGCGCAAAGCTGTCGTAAAACTCGCATAGCAAGAAAAGGACTGCTACGCAAACCAAAACAAACTCGGTTGAACTGGTAGGCATCAAGCGGTAATGATGGATCAAAGCGGTATACAAACTTTTGGAATTTACGATCGTCATTGTTAACGAGAATCCTCAAGTACATCTGTTTCACATCAGAAGTGAACGCTATTGGATAAAAGCGAAAATCCAAAAGGATTATGAAAAGATCATTTTGCAAATTATCACCGGTATACAAGACGTCATTCAATGACACATTCGACTCTGATCTTGCACTTGCATCCATGACCATACGCCACTTGGTCGTAGTTTTGTCAAGTCTCGCAATTGCATGGTGCGGTATATAATAGCCGGTGAAATGATCATCATTGTTGATCAATGAGATATAACCTTCGTGTAGGTACTCCTTTATTATTGCATCGTACTCCACTCGCAGAGGAGGTGAAGCGACGAGCTTGCGTTCTAAATGCAAAAAACGCTTTTTTGCGGCATGAAACGAGTTGCCGAGAGCGGCTGCGGGGTTGCGGGAAAAAGGTAACGCCACAGAATAGCGTCCCGAGGAATCGCGGGAGAAATTATCTGTGAAAATGGTTTCATTTTCAAGAGCGGTAGGACTTAAGGTCGGCGCGCACTGCACCTCCTCAAGTTGCCAGAATTTTTGGACAAGATTATCCAAACGCGGTTCTTCTGCAAAGGCGCAGAGAGAAAGACAGCGGTGATTATCACTGATAGCGGTATCATCGATAGAAGCGGGTGTAACGAAAGCGTTTCCGATTACAATAAAACCAAAAATGGTTTCAAAAGCGGTTGGAGAACCTGGAGGTCCAGGGACGCGGCCTGATAGCAATATATCAGCGAAGAGCGGAGCTCCAATGAGTATGTCTATTTCAGACGGTTCAGAGAAGCTGTTATCAGCGAGCGGTAAACAGTTTAGGTGAGAAAGACCTGAAACGTCAATCTTTACAGATGGCAGATTATCTGTTATGCGATCGATAACAAACGCATTAATCGAGGCAAAATTATTACTTAATCGCGAATGTAAAGTGGTTGAAATTAGCCCCTTGATAGGATTTGTCGCGGAACCTATACCCTTAACTACGGTATTCGAAACCTTGTTGCATTTTAAATTTAGTTTAGCGCAACAACTTGCAGTAATAAAATTAGACTGCGACGCACAATCGATTAGACCACGCAACTCGTAACGTTGACCGTTTAAATCGTTAGCATAAACTTGTACCGTTCCTAATAAACAGGTGGCATCAGTTGATTGCGTAACATTATTGCAAAGCGAAACATTAGGTTGCTGTGACTGATAAGAAGCGGTAGGTAGTCTAGATGCGTTGGCGCCGGTCGCTGCATGTGATGAAGGCGTCGCGGGAGGCAGACGCGGGCTGTTGCCAGCTTGAACGCTGCTGAAAGGCTGATGCGGGGCGGATGGAAGCGGCGGCGGAGGCCGAGCCGCGACGTTGCCAGCTTGACCGCGGGAGGCGGCAAGTGTATTAGCATGCGAGCGGGAATTTTCGCGGGAAAGTATTATTTTCCGGCATAATTTCGTGTGATGTTTGCCCGATTTGCAATTGAAGCATTTGTGTATCGAGTTGCACTCGGTATGATTATGCGAAATACTTAGGCAATTAGTACAACCTCTGTTTTGTTTTATGTAAGCGAGTTTGTCATCAATTGAAAGCTTATCAAATGCGGGGCACCTATACAAATGAACGTGATCAGTCTGATTGCATAGGGAACATTGATGCTGTACGCATGATGCTGCGAACGAATGCGTAGACTTTTTGTTGT
This sequence comes from Apocheima hispidaria, assembly GCA_947579745.1. NCBI lineage: Eukaryota > Metazoa > Arthropoda > Insecta > Lepidoptera > Geometridae > Apocheima > Apocheima hispidaria. The sequence goes on along the minus strand of OX388152.1, from coordinate 2,388,115 downwards.
CGTGTTCAGATGCACGTACAGCAGGCAGCATAGCAGGCGCGGTGCGTTCTAGTATTTTGCTTTGTTCTCGAATGAATTTGATTAATTCAACATAAGTAGGCATTGAAGTACCTCTCATATGCATTTCAAATGCGCGTGCGGTGGTCGAATCGATGCGTTTCAAAGCAAGTTGAAACAGAATAAAATCAGATAAGTTATCTAGCTGCAGAGAATGCAGACTTGACACTGCCGAGCAGAATTTATCAAGAAATAATTCTAAGTTTTTTGCGGATGCGGTGTTGTTGTTCGGTTTATAATCGATCAGCTGTTGTAGGTAAGAGGTAGCTAAAGAACGCGGATCATTGTACTTATCAACAAGAGTCTGATAGATCAGGCGGTAGTTGTCGCTATTCGGAACGATACCTGAAATAACAGACAAAGCGCGACCACTGAGCTTATTAATTAAGTATTGAATGCGCTCATGGTCACTCAGATCAGGATTTTTGTGTATTGTCTGAGTAAAAGACTCGTAAAATAATTTCCAAGTCATTGGATTTCCGTCAAAACTCATCAGTTCTAGCTTAGGCAGCTTCACTGATTTACGTTGCGGTGAAGTGCGAGAATCAGTAGATTGAACATTCATAGCGGGCGGATTAAGTTTTTCGGAAACAAACTTACAGCGGCAATACATATCTTCAAATGCATTCAAACTTTGATAATTTACTTGGTACTTAGGATTTAGCATCAACTCGTTGACATTTATTTCGTTCACAATGTCGTTAAACTCTAATTGTAAACGATCAAGCGAAATAATCCCACATAAAAATAAGTCTTTCTCTGTATCATTTGTGGAAGCATTTAAAGAGCGGTTATAAATCTCTTGCAATCGAGAAAATATGGCATCGCGTTTGCCATATAAAGTTAGGCGTTTGACCTCCAATATATTGAGAGATTCATCAACTTTGACCTCACCCTTGTCTTTCGGACGAAGAGCCATTTTTCAAAAATAACTTGTAAATCTAGGCGAATTCGAAATGAACAAACTTAATAGATGCACAGTGACATACACAGCGGGCGCGGTTAGAGATAAGCGGAGCGGTTTGACGCGGCAAGGTACGCGGCAACGTCGATACGTTCTCACGATCTACCCACAGACGCAATAAATGGAGTGAAAAAAATATGATTTTAAGAAATAAAATATAAAAAGGAGCGGTTTTAATGCGGGAAAAGATAGGAAAGCCGATGGAATCCGGCTCGAAGGAAAGTAATGTGTTAGCGCGGCCACCAAATTTATGATGGAGCACAACCAACACGAGGGGGTGATGACTGTGATGATGGATTACACAATAGGAGAACGACAACTGACCTGTGTTCCCGGGTTGATGAGCAAGGCTGCGTTCGGTTACTGGATGTTGTCTGGTCAGCTCGTCCTCTGCGCGGTAGTGGACTGTATAGGCGGTGTGGTGGAAATCCAAATTCGCGGCGTGAGCGCGGGAAGCTAATAGACAGCTTCCTACGGGAATCGTATCCCGAGCGGTAGTTTAGCGGTGGTAAACGTGAGACGAAATTGCACGAATATACAAAATAGATCCGTCGCTGACAGGGGTCAAGCGCAGACCGCGAGCCCAAGGGCAAGCAGTGCATCTCATCGAAACCACGATATTTGACAAGTAGTCGTCGTTCATGGAAAGATGAGGGTAGGAAATGTAGGTAATATGAAAAGAAAGGAAACGACACTGAGTGGCGTTAACAAAATTAATACATTAAAAAAAAAAAAACTGTAAAATTTGTCTTAATATCAGCTTTTTAAAAGACAGGCTAATTACAACAGATATTTAAATGTGTTTCCCGATGACCCCAAAGCTATACTTGTGCGAGATTGGGTCATTTGGCTAACGGACTTGGCTGACATTTACCCCGTGACCTTTGGGAGAGGTCACTGATGCACTCTGCTAAAAAAAACTAGTAAAATAAACAAAAATAATAATAGTAAATATAGTAGTACCTATATAGTAAATTATAGTAGTTAAAGCTAGTAGAAAACAGAGCATTAACTTATAAAAATGTCTTACGGGTTATGTACGCCCATGACAGTTTTTTATATTTCTAGGGTTTTTTTAAATACATAAATTAAATATAATTCAGTAAATTCCGTTTTAACAATTATGTCTTAAGAGGATAGTTCTTCCGCGAGGTTTTGGCACATTCGATATATGAAGTAGTATAGCTGTCGCTCTGTTTCACGTGAGTGCGATAGAGTTTAGGTATGTTGTTAGAATCACAGAAGAGGAAATTTTTTTACCTCTTCTCTCTCTTCTGTGGTTAGAATCAACTACATTTCTAATTTAATATATTTAATTTAAATTCAAAAAATAAAGAAAAATAATAAGAAAAGAAAACAAAAGAATGGATTTTATTCGACTTGGCAACAGATTGCATTCCAAAATGTCGCTAACGAGGGAAATAGCTAAAATGCTGAAAATTTTTCGCTGCATTTTGTGCGGATTCAGCGCGGTTATGCAGCTGAACGCTTGTGCGCTCGTCCGTGCAGCACGGTTCAGTGGCACGGACCACGGACTATCGTGCTACTCTCAGGATCAAAACCAACAGGAATGCACGTGTTGTCATGTATGTCTTTATCTTTGGTATTGAATCCTCTACAGTTATGACAGTTTCAGAATCATCTAGCGCGGCTGTAAATTGTACAACACTTAGCCTTTAATTGCTGACTTGGCCTAGCTAAAGTAATAATATCGCATTGCTCTCTGCTACTTCTAGTACCTTCGAGTTAAGTCGCACTGAGACCCTGAGTAGTTTATATTTATGTTTAGTTTATAGTAGGTACCTATATGTGCAACACGTAACCTATAAAAAACTAAACATAACATGCGATTTTGGTAAACTAAATCATTTCAGAATGTTGTGTGACCCATGTCAGTGTAAAGCATCTGCTTGAAAATAAGCTTAGATTAAGTATTTTACATAAATAGCCTTAAATAAAAACCAGTACATTTATATTTGCTAATTTCGTTTTAAGTTTTAGGAAATAAACAGTGATTTCTGATCTCAAGTGATGCTAATTTACTAATCTTTTAAATATAGAAAATATGTTTTTTTTTGTTTTTTGTTTTTTTTTTTTATATTTATGCTAGTTATTAATTATGTGAACATATAAAGCCACGTGATTCATTAAAATAATCACAATAAGATAAGGAGGCCAGCAAAGCCCTCACGTCATTGCTATGTGAAATAATTTTAAATAAAATTTTATATAAATTTTAAATAAATATATTGACTTCATCAGAACCATAACCAGAGCTGCAAGGTTGATATTATAATAATTTTATTCAAAGTTCTAACCATACTTTATAATGTACTGGAAATAGAAAAAATAATTTCAAACATCCAAACTCTCCGGACAAAATTGGTCAGTTAAATAAATATCTCGTTTCTAAAATTTAATTATGATAAATATTTAATTTTGCGTCGCTAATCATTTTCATAATAACTATTAATAATATACGTAGTAACAAAGGAAAGGCAAAGAAAGGTTTATGTTGTACGAAAATTTCGAAAATACGTACATGTTTGTTTAAAATAAAGCGTCACCAAACATTAATTTTCTTTCGTCCTATTTAAGCCTTGAAACGATAAAATAGTACTAGTTGCTTTGTAATTGGATATTTCAATTCCTAATGTGAATCGCAAGATACATTAATGAGGTTTTGCAAGCGTAGACTAATGGCAGTTCTAGAGAATTTATCTTTATCTCGTAACACGTGACTAATCTTTATTGGAATAAGCTTCCAAAGCTCCATCGTCACGTAAGTAGATAAAATCTGATTTAAATTACCACTCAACACGTCCAGACAAGTTAAAAACATAGCGTTAGAGTCCCTTAGGGTGTCTACACATGGCCTAACCTGACATCGCTTGAAAGAGATGGCTATATATAAGTTTATGGGGGAGCGAAAGGGAGAAGCTATAACTTTAATAGTTTGTTTCTTTTGCTCCCGTGAAATTCAAATCTAGCTGTCCCTTTCACACGGTGTCAGGTCAGGCCAACATATTATGCATATTTTTTAAAATTCTAAATAGGCTTGCGTTTAACACATTCTGCCCGATATTAAGCAATGATGTATGTGGTCTAGGATGGAGCACGCTTGTCGCTTATATACCTATAGAAAAAATAAGAAGTTAGAAATCACTAAGTGTGAATTTCCATAAAGAATAGAGATTTCATAAAGTGTTTTTGTGATAAGATTCCAAATGTTTTAAAGAAAAGTGCAGCTCAAAAGAAATCTGAACAAAAAAAAATATCTGATAATCTGATCAGGAATCTTCTCTTTTAGGGAGGGGTTAGAAAATATAATTTAAAACATCAATACTAAAACGAACATTTCTTAAGTTACGATAGATAAATACAACGTACAGTTTTTGGAAATTCAGACGTCTACGAAAATTGGCATATTCGTGAGATATTAATGGTATGTAATGGTATGATTAGATAAAGTATACCCCTTCAAAGTGAGCCATAATAACGTGTAACGACGAATTAACCACAAACAAAAAATCAAGTGAAGACTAATAATAAGATAGCGAGTGAAAGTTTTTGTAGTGGTAGGGCTCTTGCAGAGTCCGCTATTGCCAGTTATTCAACCGCCAAGCAGCAGTGTGCAAGCATTACTGTGTTCCGGATTAAAGGGCAATGTTTCCAGCGTAATTACTGGGCACACAGAGATTTAACATATAACATCTCAGGGTGACGAGCGCAGCGCATTGCCGCGCATAGTTTTGAACTGTTGAATTTCAAAATTCTGGGTGGCACTGAACTGTTATGGGCAAGCGTGACGCTTAACATCAGGCGAGCGACTTGCTCGTCTTGTCACCGAGTAACAAAAAAAATAAAAAGTGGGTTACTAAAAGTTCCAGAGCTATTCGTATCGATGCATATTCAACGCCACGCGTGGCCTGAACCAATACATAATGTCGTCCCTTGGAAACCCTTTCTACAACCTTCTTTAGAAACTATTAGGGAAATTCTATTTTAAGTATTTTTACCCGACTGCCCACAGGAGGGTAATGTTTTTGGGGTATATGTAAATATGTTTCTGTGCTCTTAGAGTACTTTCTATAGCCTAAACTGCTTGACCGATTTTGATGAGTGAGTGTCATTGGATTCGTCTTTACGTCCGGTATTCAGCAATTTGACCTATTAATTCAAGTTTTGGACTTCTTGAAAGGCGCCGGACGTAAATCTGACCAACCTTGTTGCCACCAAAGTTCTGGGGACGCAGTGACAGTGCGTTGATCGTGTTAAATAACTGTATCGTGTTAAATCATAAATAAAAAAAAAGTTCTAATTTACTGTTGAACTGCTAGACGGTGATCTGCCGTGTTCACAGATATAGGTCCATAGATGCTGCTCATTGTCGGATGATCTCACAAACACCAATTATTATCACTTTCTGTTCTTTTATTCTAAAATACTTTCTCTATATTGCAGTGATGGAGCTGGTCTTGACTGATGGTAAGTTAACCTGACGTTTTAAGTCGTAATGTAGGCATCGCTACACAAGGTTCTCGTTGCGTTCCGGCAGCATTAATTGAGAGCCAGTTTCGATTGCAGGTTAGGTACGATTACCGTCTTTAATTACACAGTCACTGAACATTATGTTAGTTGTGGTCAAACATAATAAAGATAACCCAAAAAAAACACAACTAAGTTAAACATTTCCAAAGGTTTTACTTAATTACTTGGGTGTACAACTTACACAACAAAGTTGTGTACAACTTGGGTACACAACCCACTTGGGTACTTGGGTCTGGGGTACAACAACATTTAATATTTTCAAGCGTGTTCCATATGTGAATGTACATATCCATAATATGTCCTTTCCCATTAAAACCGTAGAACATGAATAAACATAACTGGAACGTCAACCAGTGAATGGATTTGAAAAGTTGTTTAAAATATGCTAAGCACAGTACCCGTGGCGTTGACGGCTTGGGACTCTTTTTAATCCAGAACCGATGTTGGTTTTCGTATCGTAAATATAAAGACAAGTTGTTGGTTTTGTTTGGTGTTAGAACTTTCTCTTTCAGTGATATTTGAAGCTACATTTAGATAATGCAAAATGGCAATAAACTCGAAAGCACTTAATTATAACTTAGTTATACTAGATATCATATTCAAATGTGCAGCTACGGCAAAGTTACGGTAAAACTCCGACAAAACTAAGCAAAATCTACGCCAATGCTCACTTAGGCTACGCTGGAGCTACGCGGAAGATACTACTAAGCTACGTGGATTCTTCACGGATGCAGTGCTGTAGCTCGAATAAGTTATGTCAAGACTACGCTGAAGCTACGCATCCTAAGCCAAAGCTACGGCGAAGCTACGCAAAACTTACGTCAATGCTAAGCCATAGTATATTTAAACTTCGCTGAAGCTACGCCCGCCAAAGCTCAAACTATGCTCAAGCCACGCTAAGGCTACGCTAAAGCTACGCTAAAGCTACGCTAAAGCTACGCTAAAGCTGCGCTAAAGCTGCGCTAAAGCTGCGCTAAAGCTGCGCTAAAGATACGCTAAAGCTACGCTAAAGATCGGTAAAGTTACGCTAAAGCTACGCTCAAGCTACGCTCAGGCTACGCTCAAGCTACACTAAAGCTACGAACAAGCTACGCTAGCTACATCAAAAACACTACGCTAAAGTCGCGCCTACTCTAGGCGAAACTTTATTAATATTTGTTTATTTTGCGCAGGTGTTTTAGTATAATTTTTCTATATTTTTCTTATGATTATGTTTTGTTTTTGGCTATGACATATGGTTATATTATCTAAATTCAAAATTGTAAGTTACTTTAATGATCGGGCATAATATTAACTAACATTGTGATCTTTTACTAGGAGAGGCCATCGGCTCCTAAAATACAGTTTTTAACTAGTTTTCGAGCCTTTGGATTCATCATAATTTGTGTATCTATTAATTTATGTCAAAAATAAATGATTTGATTTTATTGATTGAGATATACCACAGGGAGTCCTAGGTATGTTTTTCCACGTTTTTGTATGACTATATAATTACTGTAACTAGATAAATAAATAGCTGCTAAATACTGTATTAGTCCCTATTATTATAATTATTAGGCTGAGACACACACACATATATAACTAGCTGCGACCCTCGGTTTCACCAACTATTCTACAGGTACGGATACATTTTTCAGGATAAAAGTAGCTTAAAAGTAAAAGTAGCCTTCCAGGGAATTAGCTACCTTCATACCAAATTTCATCCAAATCCGTTCAGCCGTTACAGAGTTGAACGGAAACAAACATACTTACATACTAACAATTAAACTTTCGCATTTATAATATTAGTGTGATAATAATAGGGACTAATACAATATTTAGTAGCTATTTATTTATCTAGTTACAGTACTTATATACTCATAAAAACGATTCACACTCCCCGTGACTCCCTGTGTCGGGGATGCCATGGAACACACAAAGACTTGGACAACAAACACCCAGACCCTGAGCTTCAAAATTCTACCCGGCCAGGAATCGAACCCAGGACCTCCCGCTATGAGGTAGACGTGTTACCAATTAAGCCACGAGGGTCGTCATATGCATCGATATTTCAAACCACGACTCCGTCGTTTGCAGAACGAACAACAAACAATCTCGAAATCACATCACCAGCTAACGTATTATACTATATAAATATAAATTATACTACGTTAATGAGTAACCATACTAAGTAAATATACCCATACTATAGGTTTCAGGGTTCAAGCATACGCGATCCCGATGTAAGCACAATAAACCACCGCGTGTGTTCGTTTATTTACCCTGTCGGTCGACTTCAAGTTAATTACAACACTCCGGGAAAAACCCGGGAAATACACAGCGAAAACTTCTTAGACGTTGATTTAACGTTTTCTTTTCACGCTGCTCGTATTAGATTTACCAGAGTCCGAGTGTGTGATGTATTTGTGTGTTATCAGTATCACGCGAGCAAGTTTTGTTCACCTAAACGTGGATGGACATACTGATGTCCGATAAGGGCCTGCTTCTGTGATTCTCGCTATCCCTTTCGCACTTTACATTTTTTAATATAAAAATTACACAGAGGAAATGTAAAAAAGTTGATCATTGTCTTTAGAATACCATACCATCCTAACATTGTCTTTAGAATACCATACCATCCTAACTCCTAACTAATATTATAATTCAGAGTAATATAGCCGCAGTCATATCAGGACCAATAAAGCTTCGAGGTATAAAAATGAATACGTTCGTCTCCAGGAAAAAACTTCGCTTGTGCGATTCAGAACTTCTTACATTACAACTGTCAGTTCATACAAAACGTCAAAAAAAAAGCAAAAGAAAATTATATAACAAATAATAATTAAAATTAACTTTGTTTCTCTGTTTGTCGACTTATCACGGCTAAACGGCTGAAAGGATCTTGATAAGATTTGATAAGGAGTACCAGTATAATTATGACCAAGACGGACATATGATACTTTTTATGTCCACGCGAGCGAAGTCGCAGGTAACTACTAGTTGCCAATGTTTTATAGCTATTTTAATGTAATTTTTTTATTTTGTCGAATGAGAAGGTAAAAATCTAGAAAAAAAACTGTCCTTTGCCAAAATAAAAAAATAAAACTCTGAAAATTGCTATAAAACATTGGCAATGGTATCATTCCTATGAAATCGCCTTTATAACTCAATAACTAAAGAAATTGGCCTAAAATAATGCTGACGCTCCCGCTTGCCGCGTCAGCCGCAATGCTTGCCATACTATCCATGATTGTTTTTCATGATTGACTGATTTAAATTAACTGATAGCTCATTTAAATTAACAACAGCTTTTCTCTTTTAAATAATTATTTGTAAAAGGGATGGCAACTATTTTAGAGTGGTCAAATATAAAATGCCACAGAATCGATTAGTCGTTTAATTTTACGACTTTTACATTAATTCAAATTAAAATTAAAATTCAATTATTACAAAATAAGAAATTGTGGGGTGAACTGTGGTCATATTTAATATCTAATAGTCCATCAAAATAGAGGTCATTGACAGTTGGGGACAAAATGAGTTACGTGTTTTAGTACGATTCAATTCACCTTTGAGTTATACTACTTTTAATCCCGCCAATTTGTGAAATCATGTACGCACACATATACGCTAAATCTCTCCAGATTGACCTTCAAAAATAAATGGAGTATTCCCTATTTCAAATATGTAAAGGTAGCCCCAATTGCGTGGGCATACTGTAATTCGCCGGAGGTTGGGAGGAGGTGTAATTAGCTTAGGGGGCGACCGACGAGGATCGATTGAGACGATTGAGGCAACCTCACAAGTAAAAGGGTATAGAAAAATAACCTTTAATTTCCCAACAAAATAGCTTTATACTCATGTTAAATGAAAAGGTCTGAAGTAGATATAAATAAATATTAGTACGCATGCATGCAGAAGGGTGATCTCAGTTCAAACATTCTCAGAATTAATTGAAATGTCAACCATTTCAAACTCTGTAAAAACAATTATGGAAATTAGACAACACATGCTTCGGAAGTAAATGAATTTTGTATTCTGAACACGTCAAGTTTTGCATTCCTTCTTGTACAATCTGTTTGCTGTATTATGGCGCTTATCATAAATTTATTTTTTTATTTTTAGTTTTGTTGTCTACAACAGCGAAATAAAACGATCAAACTGCCCGCTAGGTTTCCGGAGATGACATGAAGCACAAACACACGGACAACTAGCATTCAGCCCTAGAGCAGATTAATTAAATTCATCATTGAAACATTGCTCGGCTGGATATCGAACCCGGGGTTTCCTGCTTCTGCACATGCAAAACTAATCGTAGGGATTATGGCAAACCCCCCATCTTCTTAAAGGGGGGGTTCTTCGTTCAGCAGTGGATGTCTTATGGCTGATGATGACTTTTTTAGATATAAAGGTACTGTATTTCGGGTGTTCGTAGTTGTTCATCTGTTCCTAGCTGACCTTCTGGAGCTTAAATAACTTGGTAGGTTTTAGAATGCGAGATTTCGTATTTGTCTTCATTTTTCGGTATTTTAGTTAGGGCTTTGTTTTACTCTCATACACACTTGTTGCTCACGGAGTATTTTATATATCAAATAAAAGTAACTGAACGTGCTATGAAGCGCACTGTTTTACTGATCTGTCTGCTAGTCTCTCTTGTGACAAAGAGTCTACGAAAATTATACTTACTTCTCAGCTTTATAATACTTAGGGCTTTTATAATAATGTACGTAACTAGTCTAATGGTGACATATATTATGCGCAGCCGACATAGATTTCGTTTTAGACGGTCATTTGTAACGTTAGTGCCCCCATCCGACTGTAAAAGGATCGACTTTAAGTTATTGGGATTAATGTGTTCGCAATAAATATAACGTTAAGAAAGTAATACATTCCTAATAATTTATACCTGAACCGAAAAGCTCGGTCCAAAAAGAAAACGTAAAAAAGGAATGGAACGTACAGTATAGCCTCTTGCTCAAATGATGACAATTTGGGCCTATAAATTGGTAGCTCCAGTTTTCGGCGTCGATGTATTGGTACTATTATTGTTTCATTGATATTTCAATCAATCGGGTCCGGATTAAGTAAAACAAGGTTTCTGTTCTTGAACTCTGTGGCTACCCGATAGACCTGTAGTCATACTATGCTCCCCGCGTTACCGAGAATATTGGCGAGGCGGCCACACACAGCTAAGCTCGCACGTCTCCTCGTGCTATTCATCGCCGTGCTATCTCTTTCTACTATATCGCCGGTCCTTTGATTGGCGGTCAAAAAGCTGACAAATTCAAGAGCGGTGGGCTAGGCGAGGAACACGACGCCTACTTCCTTCTGTCCTCGCTACTTTCCTCGCCACTCGTGCAATATAATATGGCCGCAGAATAAAACAACGTTATATAAGCATTGAGCATTCGTTTGACTTGGCGCAGGAAAGTGAGGAGACCCGACCCCAAATAACGGGATCAAGGGAGAAGCAAGAGATATAAGCATTGAGCATTCGATGTCCCATTGGTTTGAGGCACATGTGCCACACTTCACTCAGTCACTATTTGAAAGAAACCTTATTCGTTTGAACATACCCGAGTTATTCCCTAGTACCGGTATATTATGCGAACTATATACAACACAACACGTGATCACACAGCGAGCACTAGCGAGTGACTAAGTACAGTGTGGCAAAGTGACCACATTTTAATGGGATATCGTTTGTACTGCGTTGTTACCTCTAGTACGTAGTACACAATAGCACCTTGTCATGTTAGGCGTTAGAGCTAAACTGCAACTCAGTTATCCGACAAAAGAAAAAAAGACTGGTCTGATTTTGCGGCAAGAGTGGCAGCTGCCACTCTCGCGGGACATGGCGGTGACAGGGGAAAAAAAACGAGTGTGGCAGAACTTCAATACCTCAGATCAGGAAACAAGGGAGATAAGACAAAGGGGCATGCCAGGTGCAAACCCATCTGGCCTATATACAAGCCGGGGCCGGGACCTACGTTTTTAGGCGAACTCACCTCGTGGACGAATAAACTTTTTTTGACTTTGACATAATTCCTGGTTGATCGGTGGTTGTTTGCGAAAATACCATCTGTGATGTAAATAACTTGAATGATGGCATCTAATTTAAAAAAACAAGTAGTAAAATATTATTATTTTTCCAACAGAGAGGTACATAAACATTAATTGTTAAAAAACACATCTCCCTTGCGTTCAAAACCGATCTTTCACATAGGGCTTGACATCAATTGAGTTTATGTAACTTTTTCGCAACAGCGGAAAACGAATTTCGGCCACAAAACAGTCTCCTGTGACCTTTTTAGACGGTGTTAAAAATTGCCATGTCTTGTAACGTCTGTAATTTCCGCACCATTTTCCCTGTCTGCATTCCCGGGGGTCTCCCATTAGTTATTTCACCCAATTTATAACTTGGCGAGTTTCGAGAACGTTTGTCTAAGCTGTCGTGCTGTGAATACTTGAATTGCGATTATGTCAGTTTGATACGTGTGAGAAAAATCGCGTTTAATGGTTATAAGTTGCTGTAGGTAGTCAATTTAAGCGCTAGATAGTCGAAAAGTAAGATTGTGAAAAATTTTGGCCGTGGCCGTGACCATGGTTTATTTACTTTTTACTAAATACATTGATCAGCGCGGTACCGTCCCGAACGGAGAGGCTCTATGATTGCTCTATGACTAATTGACGTCAATTTTTCTAGTGACTTGCCACACATTTGCCAATTATTCTACTGTCAAGCAGTAGTGTGCAAAACATTACTGTGTTTCGGTTTGAAGGGAAATGTTTAAATTAAATAATTGACATAAAGAGATTTAGGTGGAACCACTAGGTTGACCGACGACATTGTGAAAGTCGCGGGCAACCGGTGGATGCAAGTGGTGGTGTTGTTGTTGGGGGAGGTCTATGTTCAACAGTGGACGTCTTATGGCTGATGATGAGGATGATGAAAGGGATTTAACATTTCATATGGCCGACGAACGCAGGACATTGCCGCGCAGCATTTTGAACTGTGGAACTTTAAAATTCTGGGAGAAACTGAACTTTTATGGGCAAGCTTGATGCTTACCCACAGACGAGTATCATCAAGCCCAATCATAAAAAATGTAAAAGTAGTTTTCCTAAGTTAATAAAGTCAAAGTTAATAAAGTTTAATAAAGTCCATTGCCTAGCAGTAAAATAGTTCCATAACATTATCTAACAATTATGCATAGGTACGGAAATACATGTGTTGCCATGTTACCATTTCAAGATCAGGTGATGATAATAATAGGCCTACTGTAACTTCGCTCTGAAGATCCGAGCCGGTGGCAGACTTTTTAAAAATAAACTCAAATGAATGATATAGCAGTGAATAATAAATCAAGATAGAGTGCACGTCAGCTCGAACGAAGGTTCTAAATGTATACAGCGGAGAACTTAAGTTACAGAATCGGATCTTGTAAGGTTCTTAGATTTTCATATCAACGCAAGAAGTCTTGGAACTTTTAAAAGAAATATTGAATTTCTTCTTCTATTTTGCGACTTCATTTGCTGGAGCGTTCTTAGGAACTTTTTATGAATAGTCTTCGATGACTGTCGAAATGAGCTTAATGAGCTTAAGGCGAGGTCCAATCGCAAAACAACAAAAAGTAGCATTTTTCAGCGCTTTGTTCGAAGTGGCGAGATTACTTAATCAGGTGCAAAAAATACTGCGGATAGAAAATAAAACTGAAATTACGTTTAACCGAATACAATTTTGAAAATCTGTCTTAGTTACAAAATAAAAAAATCGCAAAATGACCCCTTGAAAAACCCTTCTGAAATCAAATGCTCTGAATTTTCAGCGGTAACTACAAATTTTCTTTTACAAATTAAAATATCCAGGCTAGTGGTTTATACGGCGAACCAGGTAGTTTTTTTATTTGATTTGTATATTTCCGATAATTGGCAAAAAGCAACGAAAAACTACAATTTACCGTTTTCTGATTAAGTATGATATACGATATTCAACTTTAAGCCTTAGTGCTTTGAGCGGGACAGTACTGATTTCAAATCACGATCAGTCCTCGCCTTAATCGAAAATACGAATAAAAAAACAGCTGTTCCATATAAACATTTTACTTACCCTCGAAGATGTATGGAACAGCTGATATTTTTTTCGTGTTTTCGGGATGATCCTATTATGAAAATTGTTCTTAATGACGAGTACTATGATAATTATCCTAGATTATGTCCGCCGTCTAACTGAAAAACAAGTAGCTATAATACATTTTGTTTTAATAAAACGGGAATACTTACGTTAAATTGAGTCGGTTATTCCGACTATAGTTTCGATCACATTCGGTGACCTTCAAGGAATGCTAAGTGAGACACGCGCGCGACCTCGTCTTGCCTAGAATGTGATCGAAACTATAGTCGGAATAACCGACTCAATTTAACGTATTACCGTTTTATTAAAACAAAATGTATCAAAACCACGTCAGTTTTTATAGGTATAATACAGTTTCTCCGCCTCACAGAAACCCCGGAATAGTGTTCCAAGATCTTAAGAGGTAACTTAACTATCCGACCTTCTATTCCATAAAACGTATTCTCCTTGAATCCTCCCTGAATAATGACACTACAGAAAATATATTTTTGCCATACAATTTATACCTACCACTGCCATGCTCCTATGTTTTTTTTTATTTTGATTTTAAATTTTAAAAGTAGCTATGTCTAATCCGGGGTATAAGCTACCTCAGTACCAAATTTCATTCAAATCGTTTCAGCCGTTACAGAGTTGAACGGGAACAAACACACATACTTACACAGTTACACACAAACTTTCGCATTTAATATTAGTGTGATTATAGGAAACGGAGTCTTATTACACATATATAATAACAAGATAGAACATATTATGACATATTTTTTTTATAAGTTGAAAATAAGCATATTTTGAAACTGAAACTAAAAGGAGAATACGTTGGTATGAAATAGTCGATTGCATAGTTACCTCAATTCAATAAAATCACCTCCCGCTGAAGCTGCCCTGCGGTTTTTGGCGGGAACGTGAAGAATTCATGTCACGTCATTTAATTCCTTTGCAAAACTTGTGCTATTTCGAGTGTTAATATGTAAAAATTGTGAAATTTCACCCGTTAAGCGTTCCTGAACATGCACGAGTGATTGGTTAATGGTACAATGTCGTGAAACGTGAATTTTCGTGTTGTTTCCAAAACTCCATAGAAAGCTCTAGTAAAGTTTTCACCACTTTACTGGGGCATGATTTGGACTTGACCGTGACTTGCTATGCTCGTCTTTGACTGTGACTATGACTTGTTTGATAATATCTAACAAAATTTGAAACATGCATAAGACGTGCGACGCCAAAATCTTCTTATTAATCTTGTAGTACCTTACTGGTGAAGGTATTTTGAACAACTGAATTTCGGTCAGTTAAAACAGCGCTAACCCCACACTTTCATTAATAATACAACGAGCTGGCCGCGGCTTGACAGCAACCGCCACCGCAACAAACATTTATCGCAGGTTGGGGATAAAACTGGGAATAAAGCCGGGCATTCATTGCGATTAAGAGAGTACTCTTTAAAGGCTTACACTGCCCGATTCACAATGTGTTATTCTTATGTAGAGCTCGAAGCAAGCGTTGCGTATTATATCCAACTAACTTAGCAAACAAAGGTGTGAGCTTTCGAATAAAGAGTAGGCCTCCAAAGGTTCTCCCCTTAAACGTTGCCAAGAAATGAAAATTCTATGCCACTTAAGTGTAACCACCATCCAACAAGAGAGAGAGATAGAGAGATAAATATATTTTCCTCTTAGTTTTTCTTATTAGTTTGCGGTCCGTGGTTGTCAGGTGTGTTAGCCAACATACATCACAGCAGCAATATTTTTTTTATTTTTTTTTTAATTAAGATAATTGTGTGGGATAAGTGCTTGTATGTTTCTACTTCACTCTGTAAGAGCTGAGGCATTTTAAGATTATTTTGTAAAGATGTTTATCAATCCATAATTTAGGTAATCATTTCTGTCTAGCGACCCGCCCTAGCTTCACTCGGATGTAATTAAAAAAAAATATAAATTTTTCACGGTGGGAAAGAAAAGTTTTTGAGTGGCGACTACGAACCAGAAGACGCAATGTAGGTAGGCCTCCCAGTAGGTGGACCGACGACATTGTGAAAGGCGCGGGCAACCGGTGGATGCAAGTGGCCTTTTGTCGGTATATCTACAGAAACCGAATATTTTTCCGGGATAAAAGTAGCCTATATGTTATTCCAGGGTATAAGCTAACTCCGCACTAAATTCCACTTAAATCCATTTAGCCATTCCAGAGTTGAACGGAATCAAACACTCTTACATACTTACTTACTTAACTTCTTACATACACATACTTAAACACAAACTTTCACATTTATAATATTAGTGCGATTGCTAGTCTATAGTTTCGCTGCCGTTATAATAGGAATCCATTTATTCTGGATTCATGCGAGCAACAATAATTTTCAGGATGCTTTAATACCCTATAATGACAAAGCTTTTTATCCCAAAATTTAGCTAAACTTAGGATAGTGGCCATAATCATAACCATGGGCTGTAATTCTAATAACTTAGGATTAATAAAATAAGAACTTTGTTATAAGTTTGAGATAATAGACAATATATGTAAGACATTCAAGTATACAGGGCTATTTTTAATAAACCAAACACAGCCAGCTTCCCTACATAACACTTAATAACTTTTGTTCTATGACTTTTCACAAAATTTGATACGTACCCCAATTTTTTAGTTTAACTGATTTTTTAGCTTGTTTATTTTTTTTTTGTTTCTAAGCTTGGCTTCGCTTTTCTTTTTATTTGTGACCACGTAAAGTTATGAAACCAAAGTCACCGCCATAGCTTTTAGGGTATGCAAGTTGAATTGGCAATGGGCAGCCCACGTCGCTAGAAGAACCGATAACCGACGGGGAAGAAAGGTTCTTAAATGGCTACCACGAAATGGAACAAGCAGCGAAGACAGGCCTTCCCGTTAGGTGGACTTACCACAATGTCAAAGTCACAGATTGTCGTTAGTGTGGCGTTCTAGGGGTGATATTTGTCCCGTAGTTGACGTCTTCTGGCTGCTGATGACGATGAATGTTATGGAACTCTAAATTAAATATTTTTTTATTTTGATAATAAATAAATAAAAACAACTAAAATTGTTGAGTATGATTAACAAAAAGTTGACTGCGAGAGAGGTCTTCGGTGTATTAAAAATAGCCCTGTATAAGTAAAGTGAAATGAACCCTTCTCCGGCAATTTGGTTCAGGACGTGAATAAGTCGGAACCTAAATAACTATTACTGCAATTTACTAGAAAACTTTGCCCCATTGTAGTTAAGACAAAATGAAATCTGTTCTTTATTTCTCCAGACGCGGCCAAACCATTTACTATAGTTTTTGATACAGCGCCTCTGTTTTCCATGTCGGTCGGCTTTTCGAACAGACTATAATAATAAAAGTCGTTTTAACTTTTATATGAACCCTGAATTATGAATTTCGTACAACAAAAGGACCTCATCTCTTACCTAATTGGTATATTATTTTGGATTGGGACCTTGCTATTAAAATTCACGGTTAAGTTTGAATTTAATTTTGAAATTCGCTGAAAGTTGACAGATTTAAAAGCAGTTAATTTTACCCGACTGACCAGAATGAGGGTAATTATGTGTGTTCCTTTGTAACCTTTTAAAGCCTGTGCACCACAATCAGATACATTATAATACATAGACCATCATCATCAATCATCATATCATGTCATCATATCGTCATCAGCCAGAGGATTTCAACGATTGGCAGACGGCTTGGGAATCGTAGAACGATCAGCATTTACTAAGAGGACGCTGCTGCCTGTTCTTCAGTGGTTCTGGTCGCAGTTTTAGTAGGTTAAGTTTGAATTTAATTTTGAAATTGTCTGAAAGTGGACAGATTAAAGTGCTGTTAATTTTACCCGACTGTCCAGAATGAGGGTTCTAATTTTTGGATGTGTGTCTTTGTAATCTCTTAAAGCCTGTGCACCACAATCAAATAGATTATCAACATGATCGTTATCATCATCTGCTAGTGAATCTCAACGATTGGCAGACGGCTTGGGAATCGCAGAACGATCATCATTTACTATGATGACGCTGCTGCCTGTCCTTCAGTGGTTCTGGCAAACTATAGGAAGTAACTTTGTCTCTCTGTCTGAATGTTTGTCGCGTTATCAGGGCTAAACGGCTGAATGGATCTTGATAAAATTTGATAAAAGGTTTTTATATATTAAAATGATTGACAAAGGATACTTTTTTATGTCTACGCGAACGAAATCGCGGGTAACAACTAGTAATATATATTAAAATAAAACTAGCTGCGCCCCATGTTTTCAACCACGTGGAAAATCCCTCAGAGGCCTTTCATTTTTCTGGGATAAACTTTTCACTTTCCTTTCATAAGCCACATTTAGCCAAAAAACCAGATGAAACCGTTGCTGTGTTGCTGCAGCTTGAAAGTGGAACAGACAAACCAACAAACACACTTCCGGATTTTTTGTATTCGTAGTGATAAATTATATATTATACACTATTTATATCTATTATTAGTAGGGAGTAGTAGGGTAATCAAAGGTAGTATAGGGAAGGCGAATCAAAAAAGCGACGTAATAATTATTCCAAAACTTTAATTAAAGAAAATGGCAACTTTTTCATTACTAGCCAGCCCGGCCTATACCCGTAGAAAAAATGTAGGCCAAAATTTAATAACCTACATGACGAATAATGAAATTCTGTCGCAGAAAAATTTAACAACCCCTGTTCATTATTTTTGGCTCAACATCCGTTTGGCATGCAAAAAATACGAGTTAATTTCGTGTTGGAGCTGAGCCATTTTAATAATTACCTACCGGTTGGTAGAAAATTATTAATATCTGATTTTTTGTAGTGCTAAACGAAAACAAATATTGCATATTATTAAAAAGCGTTTTGTTTTGTAACCGTACCGAAATCCTGGTGGGAAAGCTTTTCGCGTAATTTAAAACTCGAGACTCTTCCGAGTAAATATATAGGTTCTTACAAGACATGCGCTTCATTGTAGATGCACTAACTCTACAAATTAATAGCAAACGTTTGATGGAGGCAACGAATGACTAGAACGCTGGCGCCTATTTTGGGCAAGAACTTAGCATTGCCATCCAACGTGGCAATGCTGCCAGCATGCTGGCCGCGTTCAACCTCCCCAATGGGCTTGTAGGCTAGTATTTGGTATTTATTTTTAACTAGCTGTTACTCGTGACTTAGTTCGCGTGGCCGTAAAAAACGTATCCTATGTCCGTCTTTGTGGTATACCGTAACTCCTCGTCAAATTTTATCAAGTTCCGCTCAGCCGTTTAGCCCTGATAACGCAACAAACATCTAGACAGAGAGACAAAGTTTCAATAGTTCGCTAGATGGCGTTGATCCATTTTTGTGCATTTTTTGATGTTTTGAATGGACTGACAGTTGTAATGTAGGGAGTTCTGAATCGCACAAGCGAAGTTTTTCCTCGAGATGAACGTATTCATTTGTAAACCTCGAAGTTTTATTGATCCTGATACGACTGTGGCTATAATCCTCTGAATATTTGTTAGAAATAAGTTTGTATAAAGCTGTTGTTTATATTATATTTTGTTGTTATTTATATAATAACAAACTTACCCCCGAATACTGAAACGTTAACAAACGTTTCAGTATTCGGGGGTTAGGATTTTACTTATAAAAAATATTGTGCACATACGAATTACATTATAATATGCTATAAAATACTCATAACCACCAACACACTACAAAATAATATCATGAAATTTAATAGATCGATAAAATATACAATTTCAAGGTAGAGCGTTTGTTATGGAAATCAGATGTGTACTGGTCATAATTATTCTATTGTTCCAATTAATGTTGTCTCAAATGAAATATGATAATATTATTCGACTCACCATCAATCCTCGGCCTCGGAGTGTGCATATACCGGGTATTAAGGACACGCGGGGATAAAGGTTTGAATGTGGGACTGGCTAATGACTCATTAGACGTAGAAAAAGAATCATTAGACAACTCATCCATCTCGCTTACTTTTATGTTTTCTGTTACGAATTCTGAATCCGAATCAGTTTTTGATTCATTAGTATTCCTTTCGGGATGTTTGCTAACCGTTGTAAAGAAATCGTGAAATATTTTGGTTCTTGTTGCGTCATCTACTCTTAACTTTTCCATCGAGTTGTCGACATCTCTGTCTGTGGAAATTTTCGATTCAACCTTTTCTATATTATTATCATTACCGAAATCTATAGTATCGTTAATTAGGCTATCGCTTTCTATATTATTTACTATATTGCTATTTTCAGTTTCGTTATTGAAAACATGTTTTCTTCGAAATCTTTCTAAAAGAGTTTGATATTCCTTAGTGGTCACATGGTTAATATTAAGCTCATCATTACGAATGTCTGTGATATTTACAGTTTGTTTTAGCTCACTAGTTGTGTCTGTCATTTGTGTCCGGAGTGGTAGCAAGAGGAGTGTGAACAGAGACAGGACGAAGGAGGTCTTCAAGGCAGGCTCGTAGAGGGTTCTGAGGTAAAGGGGTGGAGAGGGGCGGGGTGTCCACGTCATGCCAGGCCGGCTTCAGCGCCGACTATCCTGAAAACAAAAAAAAATGCTTAAAATTAACTTTTTATTTTATTGAGTTAATAAAAAATTAGCTTCTGTGCGTCAATTTACTAATTAGTAGGCTTCCGATGTGAAGATAACGTGACCAAAAGTAACGGTTAATTGAGCTGCCAGCAAAATATTTTGGTATGAAAATCGAAATACAGAATGTTGATCCCGTATTTTTTGTTCATTAATTGCTATACGATAAATACCACCGCAATTAGTTATCTGACCTGTTATTTAACGAGTTCACGTAGTAAAATCGTAAAATAAGAAACATGGATTGTTACGATTTTCGAAATATTTCAGCTATTTAGCATATTTCTCGAGTATAAAACGATGACAAAATAATCCGCTTTACCAGCAAAGGTAGATGGCTACATCTTTAAAGTAAATTATGTTGCGTCTTTGTCTGAACTGTGTACTTCTTCCATAATAAAGTTCCCAATGTTTTTTCGTATTGGAAATGTTCCAAAATCGAATACTTACTTAATAGTACATATAATCCGTATACTTGGTCTTAGCTCAAGCGCCAGTAATTTGGAATGGATTGCGGCCAGCGCCGACAGGAGTTTGAAATTCACCGCCTACCCCAGTCTCTACCAGTCTGTTCCGATTGCTGATTTAAATTCACAGATTATAATGAAGCAGAATCCTAACTAATTTTTTAAGACTCTTAGTCCTTTGTTGATCTTGTTCGGGATGTTAGGTTTAGTAATTTAGTTTTTTTTTTCATAATGATGAGTAATTAAAATACTATTTTCTACTTTTGAGTTTAAAATTGTATATCTAGGTCTTGAAGTTTATTTTTGTATTTATAAAAATATATTTTATGAATGATCATATAAACATATATGTATATAAATAAACGAACAAACCCGTTTCTAGGAATCTACGCACAGACTAACAGCTTAAGACGAAGACGAGAAATTTGAACCCAAGGTCCTAGACCATTTGAGGAGTATTGACCTAGAATCTAGGTAAACAATAAGAACAGATTTTGCAAAATTCAACCCTTAAAGGGGTAAAATGGACCCCAAAGCTTGTATGAAAAAAAAACTTTTTTCATGCTAAACCAATGAAAGTAGGTTTGTGTACAAACCAAAAAATAAAGAAACAACACAAAAATCAACCCCTAAAGTATCTCGCTCATCTCTAACCTCTTATCTGAAAGACTATACAGATTTACATCATCCTACATTTATTAGCGACCAGGATCGACTGTCTGTTCATGAACAAATGGTAAAATGCACAGAAGAGGAAAAATTTTTACCTCTTCTCTCTCTTCTGTGGTAAAATGTGTGAATTTGTAGAATATTGTATCTTTTTCGTGCCCCTTTTCGTTCTTTATATGATCCTGAAATATCATATGATTTATATGATATTTCATTTAATGTAGCCTATGCTTGCGAAGCCGTGCGGGTATGCTAGTACATTTTTTTTTTGTAACTTATAAATCTGCGTTTGATCGCCAACTCGCCTGTTGGTAAGCGACGATGTGGCCGGAGATAAAGCACGCACACTTAGAAGATATCTATTCACTCCGATCTTGAAAAAGCTCTAGATCATAACTCCCAGGAAACAAGGCAGCCGGCAGTTTATTCCACTCCTTGGCCGTACGGATTAAAAACGTTGTTTCGAACCGATTTGTACGTATCCAAGGGAAATCAACAATGTAAGGATGGTAGTGAGGCGTCCTTCTACTTGTCCTGACTACTACTGACTTCATAAAGTATGATCGTTATAAAAAACGTTAGTGTGAAGTTACACTGGAATTTCTTACCGTGAGTTGTCCATCTGCGACTAATCTTCATTACCGATTCCTCTTCCATCCCTTCAATTGAATAATTTATGTAGCAGTACGTACGCCGCGTTGATTTTTTACATCTATAATCGAAAGTATTTCGTATCCGCGTGCTCGGGGGAAATTACAGATGCGTGTATTTAATTTCGTTTGAAGTGGTGTCACAAGGGTGGTATTTATTTATACCCGACTGCCTAAGTTGGTGGGTAATGTTATTAGGTGGTGTGTGTTTGTATGCAATTATGTAAGTATTTATGTATCCTAACTAATATGTATAAATTTTTTTTTTTTTTTTTTTTTTTTTTTTTTTTTTTCCCTACCTGTCCCGGCGCATAGACCGGGCCCGCGAGCTGTGTTTCCCTGGCATGACCAGGGGTATTAGGGTTCTAGGGTCGTTGTGTTACAACGCTTTTTTCCTTTATTCTTTCTTAAACAGTTTATACATTTCTTTGTTAATACTACTACTTTTTCTTACCTCTATTTTATATCTAACATTTTCGTTGTTGTTTTGATATATAATCATATATATCTTCAACATATCATTATATTTCTTTGTTCCTTTTTATTACTATATTTGCAATTTTAGAGCAATATTCTAGAAACATATTTCTTGCTTTCGTTTTTTCCATTATTTTATTTATATTTCCTATGCTTATATCTATTTCCATCGATTGTTCACATTCGTGTCTTTCTTTTCCAAAAACAGGACATTCGACGATAATATGCGCTACCGTTTCCTCTTTGACAGGATCACAGATGCACGATGGGCTCTCCCTAAGCTTAAAGCGGTTTAAGTACGCTGAAAACCCACCATGCCCTGTTAAAATTTGCGTGATTATTCCTGACATTTCCATTTTTCTAACTATTCTATAAGCCGTTCTAGCATCAGGAAGGAACATTTTTGTCACGGCGGCAGTGTTACCTACGTTATACCTACGGTTCCATTCGCCAAGGGTATCCTCACGGATTTTCCGCTTGGCGAATGATACCGGGTACTTGTCGTAGTGTGGCCGAATCTTTAAGTTTTGTGCTGCGTCTTTAGCCAGTTTATCAGCTCTCTCATTGCCCTCGAGTCCAGCATGGGCCTTAACCCAGAAGAGGTGCACTTGTTTTCCGTGCGTTGCACATTCTTCTAGGTTACGCCGAGTCTGGACTGCGAGGGGATGGAGAGCATAGGCGTTTACAACTGTTTCCAGCGACGATCTTGAATCAGAAAAGATTCCGAAGCTACTTTCGTGGCCGCTTAAAGCCTCTTCTGTAGCCTTACATATAGCAAGCAATTCGGCCTGGTAGACCGTGCAGTAGGCCGGCAGCTTTAATTTCCGGTTTTTGGTTTCGGCGGCATTGCTCCAAAGAGACAATGCCGCTCCAACTTTACCTTCAATTTTGCTACCGTCCGTATATATTTGAACTGCTTGTGTACTCTGGGTTTCCACCTGTTGTCGGTCTTCCAGGCAAATGAATTGCATTGCTTTATGGTTTGCTGGGTGAGGCATGCTAGTGAAAGCTGTTTTCCGCTCGATCTCCCTGTCTCCTAGTCCTGGCTGTGGTACCCCCCTCCTCGCCTCATAGAGTGCAGCTGCCTCTTGGATTCTGAGATCGAGGGGTAGTATCCCAGCCAGTACCAGTGCTGAGTTCAGGGAGACCGTGCGGTAGGCTTTACACAATTTTTGTGCAAAACCTCTTTGGACAGCGTTTAGCTTATTTTGGGTTCCAATTTTCTTTGTCGCCGGTGCCCAGACACTAGCAGCGTACATGATAACTGGCTCCACTACCGCCGTGTATATTATTCTAATAACCTCCGTATGAAGTCCCCAACTTATCTTGGCGGCTCTGGACAGCTGCTTGTAGATGTTCGCGGCTTTTACACACACGTATTTCGTGTGTGTATTGAACGTAAGTTTATCGTCAATCCAGAGCCCCAATAGCTTTATCTCCCTCGACATGGCTATGTCGATCCCGCCCATGTGCAAAATTGGGGTGTCGAACTTAAGTTTTCTGGTCAACACCATCGCGTTCGTTTTATGTGGTGCGAATTTCAACTTGTTTCGCTTTCCCCAATCGTGCACATGGGCAAGAGCTTCATTTGCCTGTCGCTGGACCTCAAGTCCGCTATCCCCGTCCAAAACTAGGACGACATCGTCGGCGAAGGCTTGGCAGTACACACCACGGTTTTGCAGGCTTTGTAACAGAGGGTCAAGGAGGAGATTCCAAAGAATCGGTCCCCCTATCGACCCCTGCACGCAACCTTTGGTGGTCTCCATCTCTATCTCTTCGCCGGCGTATCTGAGTCCGACGGCTCTCCCTCCTAAGTAGCTATCTATGACTCGTCTCATGTTTATGGGGCACTTCTCCTCGGCTAGTCTCACCCGTATGGCTGGCCACCACGCGCAGTCAAAGGCCCCCTCTATGTCCAATGATATTAACGTAGTTAGTTTTTTGTCATAAATCTTTCCGCGAATATACTTAGTTAGATCATAGAGGGCGTCTTCGGTGCTCCTTTGTGGTAGAAAGCCATACTGGCGAGGACTAAGTCTGGGCACTAAGTGCCAACGTACACGGGTCATCACCATTTTTTCCAGAACCTTTCCTATCACTGGCAAAAGTCCAATAGGTCTATAGGACTTTGGTTCCGTATAAACTTCCTTCCCCGGCTTCCGTAGAATAACTACGGTTGCTTTTTTCCACGGGGAAGGGAAGTGGCCTAGTTCCAGGCACTTATTTGACAGTGATAGGAAAACCTCTGGATTTCTGTATATAGCTACTCTACATATGTCCGAGGTCAAACCGTCAGCCCCCGGGGCTTTTTTATGGTTGAAGCTGTCAACGGCGTGTCGCAGTTCTTCATGTGTAAATGGTGGATCATGTGTTTCGTTTTGATCCTGAGCGTTTACGTTTTCTGCTTCAACCCTAATACGCGTGTGTTCGGAGCTATCATCTTCCTGCCTGTCTACCGGATAAAATGTTTCGGCAAGGAGCTTTGCAGAATTCATCGGACTAAGGGTAACTCCATCTTTAATGAGGGGTATGTCTTCTTGGCGTTTTATTGTTCGGCCTATTACCCGATATATACCCTCCCAAACGGTTTCCTTATCTTGTTTTCTGCAGAACTCCTTCCAACTACTTACTTGTGCTTTCTTAGCCTCCTTCTCATATTTTTCTTTTGCTTCCAGGTACTCAGCGACAACTCTCCCTCTACGATCCGGTGCTGCACAGCGGACTCTGCGTTTCCTGGTGGCGGTCTCCTTCTTCAGCCTGACGAGCTCTTCTGACCACCATGGTAAGTTTATTTCTCTTTTTGTTTTAATTTTTGGTATACTATTATTACTAGCTTCTTTTATTGTATTTATGTATGTATTTACTAATTTTTCTAGTTCTTGTATATTATTTATTTTATCTATTTCAATTTTGTTTATATTATTTTCTATAAATTTTTGCTCTATATATGTCCGAAATTGTCCCCAATTTGCTTTTCTGGTATTGTATGTTCGTGTCGTGCGTTTAACATGCATACCTTTGGCTCTTTCAGCGTTTATTTTAAATAATATTGTGTTGTGGTCGGAGCTCGTCATGCCTTCGTCGAGTTGCCATTCATCCACCAGGTCCAGCAGGTCGGCGGTGCATGCGGTGATATCGACAAAACTACTGTAGACTCTACCACCTCTGATTGTAAAGAAGGAGGGAGTAGTGTTGTCGTTGAGCACCTGAAGCCCTACATTTTCAAATGTTCCTGCTACATCCTTTCCTCTCTCATCTTCAACTGGGCTACCCCACCATGGGCTCTTTGCATTGGCGTCTCCGCCTATTATAACATTCCTACCGACACATTCTACAACTGCACTCAGATGCTCCAGATATGTGTCGATTGGATGCGGATAGGGTTCAAAGTAAAAGGACACGGCGTGGATTTCCCAAGCGCTTGTCCTGATCTTCACCACCACGATGTTGGGAGTGGTGAGATCGGGGCACTGGATGACGTCTAGGTCATCGTCAAACACAGCAATTGCTGCTTTGACAAAGCCGTCATCCAGTTTAGCGCTTTGAAAAATCCTCGCCCCCCTATAGTCCTTTACTCTACCAACAGCACCAATGTAAGGCTCTTGGAGTAGTGCGACTGCTACTCTCCTCCTTGTCGCCTCGATCATGAGTTCGTGGGTGGCTAGTTCCATCCTACGGAGATTTGCCTGGGCGACAAGGTAAGGCCTTCCGTTTGTGGAGTCAATGGGGGTGCCCGTGACCACCTTAGCAATACGCTACTGATGTTCTTGCCATTGCGTCCCAATATGTATACATTGGAATGCGCTGCCCGAGTGGGTCTTTCCTGATAATTATAATCTGGGTGTCTTCAAGTCGCGAGTGAATCGGTTTCTTCTGGGAAAGCATACTCCATCGTAGGCTGCATCCTCGTTTAACATCAGACGTGATGGCAGTCTACGCAATCCTATAAATAATAGTAAAAAATAAATAAATAAAAAAAAAAAAAAAAAAAAAAACAGAAGAATATAGCCCCAGTCGTATCAGGGCCAATAACGCTATGTATAAAACGAATACGTCGGTCTCGAGGAAAAAAACTTCGCTTGCGCGATTCAGAACCCTACACTACCACTGTCAGTCCATATAAATCGTCAAAAAATGCACAAAAATTGATCAACGCCATCTAGCGAACTATAGGAAGTAACTTTGTCTCTCTGTCTGCATGTTTGTCTCATTATCACGGTTAAACGGCTGAACGGATCTCGATATTCATTATTCAAACATCTGCCCGGCAGGGACTCGAACCCGACGGGACACCTGCTCACACGGCAGACGCGCTACCAACTAAGCTAGAATCAATCAGTCAGTCTGTTGACCCATGCCCTCCAAAACCTTATTCTATTCGGATAGTTTTGGCCCCAAGTTATTCCAATTCTTTCTACAAATGAAGTTTTATTAGATTTTTTTAAGCTAGAATAGTCGTCAATTATACCTAAAAGTTGACCCACTCCCTCCGAGACCTTTCCTTATATTCAGGTAGTTTGCTCCCAAAGTTATTCCCATTCTTTCTACAAATGAACTTTTATCTGAATTCGTCTATCTTTGACGAATTCAACCTTTCCCCCGTCCGGCGTCGCATTGTCAAATGTGTCTCAATTAACCGGGTAACCATTCACAGGATTTGCCTACAAAAGTCGCAATCAAATACTGATTACTTTCGCTAAGCTCGCCATTGTGATGTTGCGAGAGTTCCTACCTTATGTAATAACATTCACAGTCCAAATTACATTTCCTGAGTGACGAATGAATAAACTTTTCAAGGAGCGGAACAAGATTTTCGCTTGATTTTAGCTATTGTTGCTAAGTTTGTCGTTGTGATATTTTGAGTTTCTGGAAGCTTGTAGAACTTTTTTATGGAACTAAGTGTGAGACGATCAAGTTGATAGTCTATGGTAAGCGTCATCATGTCCCCACAGCTGGGACACAGGCCTTCTCTGAGAGAGAGGATGGGCCCTAATCCACCATGCTGGCCCATTGCATGTTGGTGAATGTGTCTTGAAATTTTTCAGAGTCTTGGAATATTTTATTTCAATATATTATAAGGGCTTCTAGAAAAAACCCCATGTGTGTTCTACGATTATTTGTAGTTTAGGAGTTATGATTATTTTTCGTAGTTAAGGGGCTATGATTATTTTTATTTTCCTTAGGATTTTCCAAATGTGCGACTCAAAAATATTCTTCTTGGGTGGATTTTTCGAAGAGGGACGAAGGAGGATCCGAAATACACCATTGACAAATCCACCCTCAAAAAGTTTGAATTTTTTGTAGCCGCTCACTTGAAAAATCCTTAAGAAAATAAAAATATACATAGCTCCTAAACTAGGAATACTCGTAGAACATACATGGGGTATTTTATTGAAGCCCTGAAGCCCTTGGTATGAGGAACCTAAATTTATCGGATTGACGTCACCGTTGGGACCGTTTTCACCTGTATAAAACAAATGTACTAGCAAAAAGTGTTCATAAAACCGCGGCAGGTCATGTTGATAAAGTTTTATCTCATTCCCACGGAGCGTCCAGGTGTAAGGGTTGATAAATCCCTCCGAGTTCCAGCGCTAGCTGTCAACGATAAGTCGACAGGTTACAAAGGTCTTTCCCGCAGGACTTTCTCAGGTATTGTGTTTGGACGAATTAGCTACTGGGACAGGATAGAAACGGAAACAAACGAAAACGAGAATTCCTGTTTTAAACCGTACAGCCTTTTTCTTTCTCTTTCTGGTTACGATTTGAGACAAGGCAAAGACAGAGCTCTTGTGAATGATTTGATAATTTTGGTAAGTATTAGAAGTATTAGGCAAGTACTTGAACGCAAACGACTTCATTTATTATGACGTGTCTCTATAATAAGGAAATTAATGTTAATTTGTTTGTCCTTAGGGGACAAAAAAAGGTTTGATAACATTCATCTGTCCAATTCATTAAAAAAAAATGCGAGGCCAAAGGCCATGGTACCGAGCCGAGCCTGCGAGCCTAAAATCTGAGGAGTACCGCGAATGAAGTGGGCATCAGCTAGTACATATATTGTGAGTTTGTTGATAATGTGTAACAAAATCAAGCCATAATTCTTATTGATATGGACGAGTCTCGAGTTTCGCTAAAATAGCTTGCGTAAAAAAATCCAAATGGGACCAACCTTGAAGTAGTATAATTATACTGTATTCATAAAAGTGAATAGGGCTGTTGCCCAAATCACAGATCGATCCTAAACTCTGATTTCCAAGGTAGATGGCACTGCAATAGCGAGGCCTTTATCTTGCAGCACGATAAAGAAGGCTGTGGTTGATGATGATTGAAAGTGAATAATTCAAATTAATTCACTATTGGGGGACATATCGGCATGTCACTCTCCCTGCTCTCGTAATACCTAACTCAAACGAGATTTCATCAATTTTTTTGACGTTTCATGTCCTTTGTTTTATTCGTCCAAGGGATATTTACATTAATTTTACTCACTTGATTTGTCTCGTGCGACTCGATTTTATTTTGATTCCGAGTATAACGATTTCCCGAGGCCTGGAATGAACGAAAAGTTTTAATTGTAAATGAATTTTTAAATAAGACCTAACCACTTTCGATAAAATGGAAACTGACAAACTTTCGCCGTGCGAGATAATTGTTTTCGAGCCAAGCATTCGACGTGCTTGTGACTGGTAGTGAGCTCATTATGATTATGGGCAATTAATTCCGTTGTGTACGATGAACACGAAAGAGATTGTGTTTATCTGGGAACCATTTATTGGACCAGAGAAAATCTAACTATAGAGTAAGTAGATATTTATGTAACTTGTTTATACCTTTTTTATAATTTTACAATCCCAAATAGGTAGGACAGACAGAAAAACAGGCATAAAAATAAGGTCCCGTCGGCACCCTTTTGGTATGGAACCCTAGAAAATTATTAATACTCACGTAAGCTTTTGCCAATGGTCTACAAGGGTATGTCTAAGCTACTTAACGTCCCGCAATAGTGGGTAAAAGGTCTTGAATATTTTAGTTTGAAGCCTGGCATACCCACTGTCCACCATCTTGTTTTTTTCTTCAAAATAGCGGCCACACATAAAACCTATATGAATCAATAGCTGACACTAATACGAACAAAGTTTGTATCAGAAAAAAAAAACCTCAAGCGTCACATTTCTAAGATATACCTAACTTTCAAAGTTACACTGGTGGCGCCACCGGTAAATAGACTTAGAACTAAATTGAAGGTAGGAATTATTATTGGCTCTAGTAATATTGTGTAACTTTGGATATCTTTGGAGCTATATCTTGAAATTCTGACGTTATCGATTAGGTAGACTGAAGAACGCGGGTGCATTCTTCAGTCTACCCGTGAACATGGCGCATAGAACTGCGCTGAAATATCGGAAATCTAAAAATAACGAAATCGGAGTAATGATCGGGTACGTAATGAAATATTAAAAGTTTAAATAGCTAACGGTTAAATGTCTAGGTTCAAAATATCTAAAATCTAAACGTTAAATGGTTTAAAAGCCTAAACTTCATAATGTCAAATGGTCAGAAAGTTTTATTTCAAAATGCCCATGTTCAAATTAATTTAAAGTGTAAATGACCAATAATCAAATTGTACAATAATGTTACACTTACACTTTAGCGCTTCGCCAGGCGCTGCCGCGACACACTCGCGCGTTTTGTTGTCGCAGTTCAAACATAACCTAACCTAGTGTTCAGGGCCACTATATTACGCCAGTTACTTTTTAGCGCTTCGCCGGACGGCAAAGTGTACCGCGGCCCGCTCGATTTGCTCGCTCGGCTCGCGCTTTATTTGTCGCACTTAAAACATAACCTAACCCACTGTTCAGGGCTACTTTATATTTTAAAGATATCAAGTTGTTCCGACAATACAGAAAACAAATTACTCCCGTATTGCGTTACTACTGCAATTAGTCAGAAAAAGAATAAAACGACAACAAAATAAAATACTTGATGATGTTATACTTTATTTATAAAACAGAAAATTCAACTGAAATGCACTTAATTACAATTTTACTATATTCGAAATATAGTAAAAAATTTCGAATATATTTTTTTTTTTGTTGTCGTTTTTTTATTTTGTTGTCGTGTTATTTTCTTTTTTTACTTTACTTTTTACTTATAGACGATTAACATTAGTAATACTAGTAATACGAGTAATTTGTTTTCTGTATTGTCGGAAAAACTTGATATCTTTAAAATATAAAGTAGCCCTGAACAGTGGGTTAGGTTATGTTTTAAATGCGACAAATAAAGCGCGAGCCGAGCGAGCAAATCGAGCGGACTTAGACTTATAGACGATTAACATTTAAAATCATTTGGTGTTTTAAACTGATTTTGACATATCGTATTTTGTTAATTTGATCTTGTTTGTAATGACTTTCGACATCTTAAACCATTTAACATTTAGATTGAAGACATTTTTAACCAAGACATTTCGCTTTTTCCTATTTTCATTTTTAACATTTCAATACGTACTCTACTACTCCCGTGAGAACTAATTTAAATGTAGCCAAACGCGAAACCGCGAGAGTCGAACAATAGTGGGTACTTAATGTACCTACCAAGAGAGCAGCATTTACAGTGTTCATTTACTGAGTTAGATTAGTGTGAATGGGCCCCAATGGAGAGTAAGTGCGACATTACTGTCTGCTATCCAATTTGTACATATTACCCACGGTGATTGGAAGAGTAAGGGCTGTTGCAGACCGTGCAAGTTTAACAGCACTATATACACAGCCTCTGTTAAGTAATTTGCCGCAGTAATAGCCGCATCTTTACATGGATTTATATCTGAAAAAAAATATGGTTTTGAAAATAGCTAAAAACGTTTATATTTTTGTAGTACAAATGCATTATCCTACGGTAACTTTTATGTCAAAGGGTGTGTCGTTAAATGTCTTAGGGCGCATGCGACATGTTAATTTATATAACTTCGATGTAATTGTTTGATCTTTAGAAACTAATTAACTCCAAAATTTATTGATTGTCCTTGAATGTGAAGCATTGTAAAATAACCATTTTTAATAAAAATAAACGAGTTTAATTTTTCATAATATCACTTCTCTCATCAAAGTAATGTGTACTAAATATTTCACATATTTTATTGGCCCTCAGATATTGTATACACGCCCTAATTTACAGGTAACCAATTTATATCGTACCCACTCTAAATTCGCTAAATTAATTTACGCCACGAATTCCTTCGCGTCCTCAAAGCGTGGCAATGTGTACACAGCTTAACGCGTACATGTATATTGAGTATGACCGTATGAGTACTGTTAGGTTCTTTATAAATCATGTGTTATTCGTACGAGTAATCCTAGTGGTACGTAGCGGTACGTGGACTAGACTAGATAAAGCTAGGCTTAATTTAATTTCAAAAACTTAACAGAGCGCCTGGTTGACGCGACGCGTGACTTAAATGCTGGCGTTTATTTGGCTCAACGTATAAGCATTGCCATTCAGCGTGGTAATGCCGCCAGCATTATGGGTACGCTGCCAACTGGTAGTGGGCTTGAACATTTGGATTATCTATAGACCTTTAATGGTCTCTAGATAATTCAACTGTTATTTTTATGTAGTAGGCTAAGTAGTTTAGGTAGTTGTAGTTTGTATGTATTTTGCTTAGTTAATAAAGGCAATAGACAGTCAAAAAAAAAATGCTAGGCTTAACTGAATGGGGAGCCACAGGCAAAACTAATCTCGGATGGCGCCACCATCGCTGGCGCTTATCATAAGTCTCATTGCTTGCACTTGTATGCGCAATTCGAGCTTCATATCTCAACTGTCTCCTTAATTTTGGAGCTTCTAGCTTTGAAAATGAGAAAAGCGAAAGTACTGCGTCTTTTTTCAATTATTTACGTTGATGTTTGAAGCCTAGA
This sequence comes from Apocheima hispidaria, assembly GCA_947579745.1. Lineage (NCBI taxonomy): Eukaryota > Metazoa > Arthropoda > Insecta > Lepidoptera > Geometridae > Apocheima > Apocheima hispidaria. Next base: position 2,355,656 of record OX388152.1, on the reverse strand, counting down.
AACAGTTTTTTTTTTAAATTAAATAGGGTATAGTAAATTTAGGTAATGTTGTTACAAAATAGACGTGTTAATGAATGAACTAAGTAATAAACAGTAAACCTGGAAGAGATCGCTTTAAGCGATAAGGCCGCCAGTTGTTATACTAGTTTTAAGTTGTTTTTTTGGTCATTTGTATGTTATTTCTGGTGTGAACAATAAAGAGTTATCTATCTATCTATCTATCTGCTTTTATCGTAATAATCATTAGGTTTGAAATGGTCATTGACATAACCGAGAAGACGAGTTTGGTTTCCACTTTCTGATGAGCAAAGCTTTGATGTGGATCAAAGCTTCCGTTTTTTCTCATCAGAAGGGAAACGATGTGAAACTTAATTTTTACACTGAAATGAACTACACAGAGGCATGTTTTAATACCAGACGATATTTAGAGTCCATTTAAAAAAAAAAATATTGGCAGGTATCTTCATTAACTAAGCATAATATAAACAAACTATAACTACATAAACTACTGAGCCTACTACAGAAAATAACAGTTGGATTATCCAGAGATAAAATTATGTATTACTAAAATTATTATTTATTTACTAATACTATCTATTGATAATTCATACTTTTGACAGTGAAACAACACCAGCGATAATGCGCCACCTAGCGAGATAAATAAGCAGTTTGCCATTAGATAAACACAACATAAATAGTTATTTATTAAAAAAAAAACATGACAAAACACAAGCTTGGATTTTTGGGATTTTTGTGTCCAAAAATAAAATAATGTTGATTTCATTTATTTCAATTATTTTTTATTTAATGCTATTTAAATTATGTAAAATACTAATAAGAAGGTAGCTTATGGTCGAGCTTACATCTGTAACAGAAAGTGATGAAAAAATATTTATGCCAATAAAAAAAAAAATATATTATTTGATTTTTTGATTTCGTATAATTTCTCGCAAAAATTAAATCATCAAGGCATCAGTATCATAATCCTAGTCACCCTTAAATATAATATAATATAATAAACCCTTAAATATACATGCATCAGAGTGTGTACATCCCTTTAATTTATTTAATAAAGCACTTAACCCTGTATCAGGAAAACTGATTTTCCCGAAAATGAAACGAATTAGATTAGATATTCTGATGATGGGCCGACTGACGTTAACGTCCACTCTAAGCGCACGATTTGAAGCACTTTTGATAATATCAGCTCGTTTTGGGAGCAAATTAGTTTGTTATGCTTAAACTGACGTTAATGAGATTTTAAAAGGGATAAAATGAAAAGGTTAAAGGTGGATATTGCCATACCCAATCAGAGTCATTATGATTTACCTATTTAAAATATGCTAGTTAAGATCTGCATGTAATCCACATAATGTTTGCAAAAAATGAATTGAGCATTGAGTATTGAGATTTTAAGAATAGGACAATAGACAATAGACAAAAGTTTATTTGTAGCAAAAAACATGGAAAAGTTAATTAAAAAGTGAAAAATAAACAAAAAATACACAGAGTTTTTTGCCACAAACCAGCCCCAACTCAGCAAGGAAGCACCGAATTTTTATTTCATCGAGCTAAGCGAAGGTCTCAAAGCTTACGGGAACAAGTCGGCATTTGTATGTATGCTTGTATAATTGTAGCTTTTAATATGCCAGATCGTGTGTATACCGGTTTTAGTATGGCCAGGTTGTAGCTCTGTCTCTATATCTGGGTGTTTGTCTCGTTAACACGGCTAAACGGCTGAACGGTTCGACCTGATTTTTTGCATAGATATAGCTTAAGGATCGGAGACGGACATAAGCTACTTTTTTGGTGCACGCAAACGATGTCGCGGGTAACAGCTATTTTATAATAATGTGTAAAACTTTACCAGGAGCACTAAAATATTTTTTCAGCCTTTTGTGTCCCGTAAAGCAGAAGTCTCTACTAAACTCTAGTGTGATTTACTGAGACTATCAGAATCTAAGCTAATCACACGAGGCGATGCAATAATTGTATTATTATGATATCCTCCCCACACCATGACAGATTACCGTTCAGTGTGGCGCCCTAAGTGCCCTTGTTCAGAAGTGGATCTCTTCTGGCCTAATAATGATGATAGTTATGGAGTAATTAAAAGTGATTTTTGTTATAAGTTACAACACAATAAACTCTAACAATAACTTAAGTCTATTTCAAATCATAGACCTTAAAGTTTTCTTACGTCATAAGGACGGGCGAATAAACATTTCATTTTGTATATCAATCGTATATTCGTATATGTCGCACCATTGTAAACACAGTCGCAAGACGGTCATGCGGTGTCTTTTTTGAGAAAACACATGCAAATCTCACAGATATTATAATTGGCTACTTTGCGACGTAGCGTAGTTAGTATATCTCGACAGATGACACCTGTTTACGAGCGCTAAGCACAATAATGCATGAATATAATGGGACGCAATGTTCGGTTAAGAGCTTCTTGATATATATCTCTATGTTTGAAATATGAAAACAAATCCGGCCGGCTTGGCTCAGCGGCTTCCTAAAGGCGAGAAAGGGGTTGTTCCGCTGTTTTATTATTATCATAGTAAATATGATGAACCTCCATTATCATTCATCTAATCTGGTAAAAGCTTAGGGTGAACGTGCTAGTTGGAGCGATAAACAATATTTATTTCTTGTGGTTTTATCCACGGAGATCTACAATAATCTACATCAACCATTATAATAATTGTTTTAAGTAATATGTAAGTACCTAAAGTAATATACACATTGATAAAGATTACCGTGCGTTAGTGCTTTCTATCAAACTCTTTTGAGAGGTGACATCAACACTTACAAAACTTACTAAATTTAATATTTATAACATTAGTGTGATTAACTGCATCTCTCAATGTACACGCGCCGACAAAAAAACCTGTCATCTAAAATCCTTTAAAAACGACAGTACATTTTTCGGGGGTAAAAAGTGTCGTTATGCGTCGTTTCTCTACGGTTGTTTGTATAAAAATGTCGCCGTATTGTTAATCTGCGTGCCAAAATTAAAAAAAAAAAAAAAAAAATTCAATCATTTTTTTACCCGACAACGGCAAAGCCAAAAGGAGAGTAACGTGTAAGTGGTTAAATACTATGTACAGTTTACTCAATGTAGAGAAATTACATGTTAAAGTTTTTTTTTTTTAAATGTAAGTAAGGTAAAATACTATGAAAACTGACGTGGTTTTGATACATTTTGTTTTAATAAAACGGGAATACTCACGTTAAATTGAGTCGGTTATTCCGACTATAGTTTCGATCACATTCGGTGACCTTTATCAAGGAATGCTCAGCGAGACACGCGCGTGACCTCATCTTGCCTTGCACTGCGACGCGCCGCAGCCCGCAGTGCAAGGCAAGACGAGGTCGCGCGCGTGTCTCGCTGAGCATTCCTTGATAAAGGTCACCGAATGTGATCGAAACTATAGTCGGAATAACCGACTCAATTTAACGTGAGTATTCCCGTTTTATTAAAACAAAATATAAGGTAAAATATATAATTTTTTGATTAGGTACTGCTTGTGAATAAGACGGAGTCTCCGTCGTGAAGGCTCGACAGGCAAACATCAAGTGCAAAATTTCGGTCAAGTCATGAGGTCATGACTGAAGTACGACAAGTTTCTGCTTACAATTACCAATTACTCAAGCTCATTATCGCTGGGAATAGAAGTACCTGTAGCTGTAAGCTCGGAGAAGTTATTTTTTTGTGAAATTTACTAATACAAGTGTCCGAATACTTCTGGGTTCCTTAGCCCGACCGCACGCCAGAGAAACAATTGTGGCGCGTGTAAAATATAGGACCATTTGAAACACTACTGTTTCAAATGGTCCTCTAGTGTACGGACGAAATAAGAAACCCAGGACTTTGAGACCAGAAGAGAGAGAGGTAAACATTTTTCCTCTTCTGTGTTTGAGACTTTAATGATTATATTTGTCAACCAGTACAAATGGTTAAAAATGATATACGAGATGATGATGTATGTTATCTATTCGAAACATTAAATTATTTATAAACAACTCTGTTGTGGAGTTTTTTATTCAGACAAAAAAAGAAAGTATTTTCTTATTTTGTAATTTTGCCGACTTGAATGGCTAAACCCAGGCCGTGTTCAGTAAGGATGTCCGACGATGCTCGATGACATTGCAGCATACTAGTAATGTCTTGGAGCGTCGTCGAACGATCTTTCTGACACGGTCAGCGTTTGCCAAAACGAATGATTAAGGTTTTTGATAAAGAACATACATTTTATTTTTGTGTTATTTTATCGTAGGAACTAAGATGTTTTAAAAAGGTAATTTTATGTATACTTTTTTATGTTAATACTACGGATCAGTATGAATAAATGAATAAGCATCTTGATCCAAAAGCTCGAAGACAAAAATGTAAATACGCCACGGTTTTCTGATTTTTTCAGGAGGATCAAATGTATTTTTTATTTATTTTTGGTAGATAGAAAAAACAAGGTGTTACAAGGTGTTACAAGGTTACAAGGCTCGCAGGACACGTATAAGCTAGCAGCCATTTTACGTCGGCTCTCATATTTCTGGCTGGCGTAATTACTTGGGAACAAAGGCAGACATCCCTGATAATCAAGAGTGATGGCGGATTTTAATACGATACTTTCAACTATTATTATTGTTCTTTAAGTGGTCCTATGTTGTGACTTCTTCGTTTTTTACCTGACTGCCCATGAAGGAGGGTACTATTTTTGGGATGAATATAAGTATGTATGCTTGTGTGTCCTAAATGGCTTGACTAATTTCGACGAGAGAGGTGTCGTTGGATTCCTCTTTGAGTCCTGAGGGACATAGGTTACATTTTTGCACATACTTACATACTCCCCGAAAACATTACCCTGCTTCTTGAGCAGTCGGATAAAAATAAAGAGTTGGGGAAAACATTGGCGGTGTGGTAGGTGTCTGAGTAAAGCTAAGTTTTCGGACTCTGCGGGAAAGACTCGGCGTTTGTTTGTATCTTTACTCACGCAAATACCGCAGATTCAATCTTCACGAAATGTTGTTGACAAGTAGTTCATGTATACAATTTTCGTTTGAAAATGGGGTCCCAGTCTGAGTCAAACAAGTAGTAAATTTGGTTCTGTAGTAATATTTACGTAATCTTCATAAAAATACGAATTTCGGAATTAAATTGTTGTGCCTCGTCTCTGTTGTCTCTGTATCTCTTCGTCTGACGGTCTATCCACAGTAGCCCGAGATAAACTCACCTTAACATTAAGCTTACATGAAAGATGCGAAGGATTACCAGCATAATCGTCTTTTTAAATAATTAATAAAGTCCTTTGTACTTATATTACAGAACCCCTATTTATCAAAAAGGATGATCCTCGCACGATACAATCGAAACAATTGTCTCGCAGGGATCAAGTTAAATTGTGCTACAGACCGCGGTGAATTTAATCAGAGGAAAATGATTCCAGAAAAATAAAGCAAAGTTTCTTAGAGATCTACTCTGAAAGCTCACAGAGGCTCTCAAAGATTTTAACTGTCATCACCGTAGAAATATCTGTACTGGGCGACTGGTTTTACACTGAAAGTGTTCTAGGGTGACTTTGTGACTTGACTTGACTTTCATTATAAGCAACTTTTAAACTAGGAAGCAAACACGAAACTGCGAAAAAATCTGCTGTTTCATAGGTAAATACATTTTGTCGGAAATGAATGACATTTTTTATGCAACAGTTTATCTTTTTCCGCGATTTCTTTGTTGCTCTCATTGTAAAAGTCCGACTCAATTTAAGGTGAGTATTTCTGTTTAATTGAAACAAAATGTGTCAAAATCACTAACCCCCGAATACTGAAACGTTTGTTAACTTTGACGACAGATTAAGTCTATTTCTGCCTCCGGTCATTTGCTTAGTGCTAGACAAATGCAGTATTAGAATTAATCTGTCGTCAAAGTTAATGAACGTTTCAGTATTCGGGGGTAAGCTCCCTAAAATACTCGAGCGCGGCTCTAGATTCTGGACTTGGGTCTTAGAACTCAAATTATTCTATGTATTTTACGGATTTACCTTCTTCAATTAGTTTCATTTTTTACAAGCTTTTATTGAACTTGTTATGTATGTATATTTACAGCCCATCATCGTAGCAGAGGGATGTTAAATGGCTCGAGCAGTATGTAGATATGTTATGATCAAATCTTGCAACTGCATTTTAGACCAGTTCCCCTTGTTCAATTGAGCTGAAATTTTGCATGCCGGTTAAATTCCTTGCCATCGGATACAATATTATGACAGTGAGCTGATCTGATGATGGATACGGAAGAGTTTGAATTCATTTTGATTAGCGTACAGTACCAATAACAGATTTTATAAAAGCTTGAATGGAAGAAAAAAAATATTTCACAAAAACTTATTCATGCTCCAGTTACAACTCCCCGATGAAGTTACCAGCTCGAACGGCCCCTAAATTTTCCTACTCGTGGGCCGGTATCTCTAACTTTGAGAACTACTGCCTCGAGGGATTACTGTATGCTTGGTTCGGATAAACGCAATTTATATATTTACCGAAAATCTTCTGAATCCCAAATCTAATTAAGCTTCTATGTTTATGGATGTCATTGATGTAATGCGAATTTTTAAGTGTGTTTTCGTCACTTGGCTGTTATGATTCGATTTTTTACTCGAGCCCCGCTCACGGGTGGTAGGTGCTGAATTTTTTAATTCTGAATCTTTAAAGAATTCTTGCAATATTTTTTTTACAAACCTTTAAATTAAGAAAACTACAATGAAATCGAATCTTTGAAATTGACTTAGTTTATAAGTTAAAAAAAAAACGATTTGTCTGAAAACCAGCAATTAAAATTAGTTTTGGATGTATATTAGTAGATGAAGGGCGTTTATTGTATTAGATAATATATAAATAACGCTTCATACGCGTAGTTACCCCACTAGTTGTCAATGTGTCGTGGTTGTTATTGAACACTCACAAAGACGTGAACAAAAAACAACCACACCCAGAGCAGATGTTTAAATTCATCATTAAAACATCTGCACGACCGGGAATCGAATCAGGCACCACCTGCTTATAAGACTAATGCGCTACCAACTAAGCCAGGATTAAATAACATATAAAACATTTAAAAAAACTATATACAAAATAGGATTAAGATATTTTATAAAACCGCAAGGCGCACTAAACAAACACAATCTTGGCGTCGCGTAGCTTGCATAGTAAGACAGTAAGAGTTTGATGATTCCAGGGGCGCTAGTCTCGACTTTTCGCTATTGCAGTTATTCGGTTTACGACCGAATTCAGTCGCTATGATGCATAAATTAGACAAGGAACACGAATTGTTAACGAAAAAAAAAAAAAAAAAAAAATAGCGTTCAAAATTCAACGCTTATGTTTTGCGTTCGTGTTCGTTGTCGAATTTTTGCGTCATAGTGACCGAATTGGGTCGCAAAGTGCTGTAGCGAAAAGTCGAGACTACCGCCCCAGCCAAGCATCGCAGTATAAGTGGGGAAAATTTAAAAAAATAGGAGACAGTCGGTATAACGGTCTGTTTTCCCTAATTAAGCCCGAAACCCATAAGTAACGTGAGATGTGATCTGACAAGTTTTCATTGCGCGTATAATCCTAACTTCCTAATCGTAATCTAATCCTAACTAATATTATAAATAAGAAAATAACTCTGTCTCTCTGTCTATTTGTCTCTCTGTCTCTCTGTCTATCTGTCTCACTGTCTATCTGTCTCTCTGTCTGGGTGTTTGTCGCTTTATCACGGCTAAACGACTGAACGAATTGACTTGAATTGAATGAATATATAGCTTAATGATACTGATGAGACTGACATAGGCTACTTTTTTTTGTAAGTACCCGCGAACGAAGTCGCGGGTAACAGCTAGTATATAATAATCCTAGCTTATATTATAAATGCCAAAGTAACTCTCTCTCTGTCTCTCTGTCTGGGTGTTTGTCGCAGTTTCACGGTTAAATGGCTGAACGGATTGACCTGTTTTTTTTTACAAATATATCTTAAGGATCGAAGACGGAAATAGGCTTCTCTTTTTGTAGGTCCACGCGAACGAAGTCGCTGTTAATAGCTAGTATAATATAATGTATATATGGTAGTGGTAGGGCTCTTCTGCAGAGTCCGCCTGGGGAAGTACCACACCTTTGCCAGTTATTCAACCGTCAAGCAGTAGTGTGCAAACATTACTGTGTTCCGGATTGAAGGGCAATGGTTTCAGCGTAATTACTGGGCACAGAGACTTAACATCTAATATCTCAGGGTGACGAGCGCAGTGCGTTGCCGCGCATGGTTTTGAACTGTTGAGGTTCAAAATTCTGGGTGGCACTGAACTGCTATGGGCAAGCGTGAAGCTTAACAACAGGTAAAGGACTTGCTCGTCTCGTCACCATATCAAATAAAAAAAAATGCTTATAATGACCTGCCTTATTTGTGACGTGTCGCATTGAAACATTTTGTCAGATTACGTGGCACGCACAGATGAACCAGATACCTCGTCACGCGGGTTTTGGTCCGATCAAAAGTCACCACAGTTTGAGGAAAGCACGGGGTGCGCGGAGCATGACAAATAATTCCCATTGGCTATCATCAAGGTTACGCCCACCACTGTACCGAGTTAGTACGTTCCGTAGTGATGGGTTAAGCAGTAGGCTGTGGCAGTAGGGCAACATTATTAATCGGTACTTACCTACGTAGCGAACACTTGGGTCGACTGCCGCTCTGCCATAGTAATCGCACTCACTCGAATCTCAACTCACTAACATAACATTACTACACAACACCATTAAAGTACTAATTCTTCCTCAGTGTCGTGCACTCGCGGATTTCCTGAATCAGTGTTTATTGTCACCGTACGGATGTGTAAATCTAATTCAAGATGGGATTGAAAACTGAGAATCATATTTCCTACACGCTGCATAATAAAATCCGAGTAACAAAAAAAAAAAAAAACTACGTGAGAACCTCCTTCTTTTTTAAAATTTTTGTGCTATCGTTTTCAACGTACCTAAATCTAGCCCTGCTACAGATTTTTTTCTCTAGTCTCACCAGTCTCACGCACATGCTAGATGCTGCCGGTCGATTCTATCGTGATTTCGTTGCTTGTCGAGTTTAGTCCAAGCAGAAGGGCCCGAGTGTACAGTTTAGTTAGTTAGAATTCATCAGTGTTCGAATCCCTTTACGGCATGGTGAAAATCGAAAATGCAAGTCTGCGTTTTGTTTAATGAGTCACAACACTACTTTATACGTGCGTTCGCCAGAAAGGGACAACTGCATGGGATATCCGCAAAGAGGAAAAGGGATAAGTGACGAGGTGTCCATTAGACGCTGAGCTCTGCTTTATCTTGTAAAACTGAATTATTTTACTTACCGATGAAAAGTTATTCCGTCTTTTTTGTAGTTTGAATGCGCGGATGACTTTCCACACAATTTCACTGCACAGATAGTCATTTTTGTTTACTGTTGGTTGTCAGGAAAATAAAACAACCGTCTTATTTTGTAAGCCGCACGCACGGACGCACAGCTCTGGCACTTGGTCGGAACTGAGGTTCAATGTTTGGGGCGGCGTCATATATAAGTCTTATAAAACTTATGTGTTGCGCGCTAGGCTCGTCCTAGACTAGGTATCTAGTTCTATTCATCTGTGGTGGCACGTCATTTAATTGGGTTTCTCCAAACCCCCCACCCGCGAATACTGAAACGCTTGTTAACTTTGACAACAGATTAATTCTAATGCTGCCTTTGTCTGGCAGTAAGCAAATGACAAAGGCGGCAACAGACTCAATCTGTCGTCAAAGTTAACAAGCGTTTCAGTATTCGGGGGTCAGTAACCCAAAGTGAAATAACCCTAATTCGGTTGCGTAGGTATTTAGAATAGTCCGTAGGTGTTCTATTTTCACATAGAGTCAAGTTAGTATGTAGTGGTCTGCACGTAATTCAATGCGACTGAACACGACATCTCGTACCATTATAGAGAGCATTGGAGCGAATTGACATTTGATCTTATCAATAAATAGTATAGGGTGTGGTATAGGGTGCCGCATTCGAACGAGGTCATTAGTAATTTCTGAAATCCAAATGGACTTTAAGGACTTTAAGGTTTGCATTAGGGGTAGGCCTTTGTACAGCAAAGGACGTCTTATGACTTATGACGATGATAATGATAATGAAATTGACCTTACAGTTTTATGATCCTGAAAATCGACTTTCGTCATCAGGCAGGGTAGATTGAATACAAATTTATCCTCTACGCTTATTCCACGATTTAAAAGTATTAATAATAATAATAAATATTGGTGGACGTTTTTCACACAGCGCCATCTAGCCCCAAACTAAGCAAGCTTGTACTCTGGGAACCAGATAACTAATAGAATACATTAATACATTTTTTTTTTGTTCATAACACAAATGTTTGTCCTAGGTGGGAACCGAACACACAACCTATATATAGATCGGAAGGTGGAAATCCACCCACTGAGCCACAAAGCTGTCAAATGTTATTTGTACATTTTGATTATTAATCTCACTTCTGTCTTATCACTTATCTTGTGTTATTTCAATAAAACAAAGTCGACAGTAAAATATTTTAGCGAATACAATAAGGAGTCCCGTGGAGTCCAAATTCAATTTGTTGTCATCCTTTCAAGAAATTACCCCCCCCCCCCCTGCTTCGCGTCTGGTAAATAAATTGCGTTTTGTTTATAAAACGTTTCATATTTTTTTAATTAAACTGTGAAGCTTGTTAGACTTGTGAAGCAATCATTGGACAAGTGTATAATGAACATGCATGCTGCATCTACCAAAACATACACCATATTTATAGATAGATCATACCCATTCCCTATCGATTAGATACTCTTTTACAGATAGATCATACCCATTCCCTATCGATTAGATACTCTTTTACAGATAGATCAAACCCATTACCTACCGATTAGACTGTCTCCAAATAATCAAACAAATAATAATCAAAGCGCTAGAGTCCCAGGGCAAACCTTATGCTCCTTTTCTGTGTGACGACCCAAGCCGATGTTCGTATAGTAGCGGTGCCATTGCACTAGTCACTTACGGGCTTATTAATTATTCTATCAGTTATCTGGTTCCCATGGTACAAGCTTGCTTAGTTTGGGGCTAGATGGCGCTGTGTGGAAAACGTCCACCAATCTATTTTTATATTTGATATTTAGTAACGCTTTTTAAGACCCAACGCCATCTGCGATCGCCAAAGTCCGGTAAAGCTATAGAGGCAGGTAGACGCCAACAGCATAGTCAAGTATTAAAAAACCGGATCATTTCTCGAGAAGCTAGCGAGCTTTGCAGAAAATAATAATTGGAAGTTAAAAAAAATATTTTACTGATATTATTAATGCAAAAATATTAGTTCAAGATAAAAATTGCCTTTGATTTTGCCCACTACACGATTAGTCGATTACCTCACATTATATAGATACCATAATATACATAAACCTGGTATATGGTTCCTACAAAATGTGAGGTACAGAATACATACACCTGGTTCATGGTACATGGTACACGGCTAGTGAATGATTGCCGAAACGTCGTGATAATTAAGTCCTGTAAACAAGCTGTAAATTACATGGCACATGGTACCGACATAATGTGAGGTAGAACACAGAAGAGAGAAGTAAATAAAAAAAAAAACCTCTTCTGTGAGGTAGAATGAGCGACTGTATGGCGATTTCCTTTTACCTTCTCATTAAAAAAAACTACTCTAGGATCGTTCAAAACCATTTTAAAACGTAATAGCGGAAACCTTTCCGAATCATAACGCTGCCGGCTCTTCATGAACGTTAAAACAGCTTTCAGTAATTCGATCTGGTTTTAAAGAACATTTTAATTTCATTTCGTATTCATATCGATGTAAAATATTTTGCAAATACAGAATAGTTCCACGTTTTAAGTTTGAGAAATCCTATACTTTTACGCGACTGTTTCAGGTAGAAGGTATTATTTTTGGGGTATTACAAACATGTGTTTTGTTACGATCTAGTTGTTGTAATCAAAAAGTTTCTGACAATTATTTAAATTATTAGAATATTTTTTTTATTTTTATTTTAGGTTTGCGTTTGACTGCCATCACGTCTGATGGTAAACGAGGTAATGGTATTCCTTGACTGATGTCTGATCAGTTAGTTCGTATTTTTACAAGTTTATGTGTTCTTATATTACATCCTGTAACGTAAACGGCTTGACCGACTTTGAAGATTGAGGTACCGTTGGATTCCTTTTTATGTCCGGAGTTTTATAAGCTAAATGACGTAGTCGGATTTATTGTTTTTCTTTTAACAATAGTACTTTTTAAACAAAATGGTGGTATAGGTATCCTAAGGGTATTAAGGTAATTCATAATGTGCCTTCATATTTCCGATTCGTAGTGGATTTTAGAGTTATTATACCTTTTTGAAAAACATTTAAGTATTGTATCTTTATGTTCAAGTCCTCTGAACCGCGCCATTTTTTATCCATGAATAAACAGAACCCAGACTCTTTTCTGTTTCAAATAAACATAAAAGCGGTCCAAAAAATACTCGCAATATCCACAATGATCTAGTCTTCAGTCTTCCTACAGTAACTAGGGTATCGTGGAATGCGTGTGTCTCTGCCATTAGGTCGGAAATAAGAAGTAATATGGGCGCCTCTATATTGTACCTACATAGGCGTATATTGAGGATTTTTTTATAAGGCACGTGGAAAACTACGAAAATACCTGACAAAAATAAATGTAATGGCGATACTGTAGTTTAGTGTAGTGTTTTATTACAAACTTGGTTGTGTAGGTTTACCCCCGAATACTGAAACGCTTGTTAACTTTGACAACAGATTAATTCTAAGGCTACCATTGTCTGGCACTAAGCAAATGACAAAGGTAGCAACAGACTTAATCTGTCGGCAAAGTTAACAAACGTTTGAGTGTTCGGGGGCTAGTTGGTTGTAGTCTCTACCTACGAGCACCTACATGGGTTTAATGTGAAAAATATGTGTAACAAGTTTAATTTCTACTCCTTAATAAAGTTACACCAGACTTGGTTCTTATGTGTTAAGTCACGGAGTTTGTGTTTGTTACATCATTGTTTTATTATACTTACTGACTGGCAATTTAAAATAACTGAGGATATATTTTTTTCGTCAAAATAACTTTTCTTTTTCTCTTAAATTTATTTTGCTCCACACATAGTTTCATAATATTTCAAATAAATCGTAATATTTCACAACAGCAGTCTTAGTCATATGATAATCCAGTTCAACAATTTCAGTTACAGCCCAATCCAAGTACTGAACCAGTAAAGTGGTGGAACCTTTACTGGAACCTTCTCCGTCCGGTGTTTTGGAACCAATCCGAAAAGACACTGTTTTACCATTTTATATCTACGGTTTTCCCACACTAGTGCACGTTAACAAACACTTAATAAACTACCACTACTGTTACATAATTACTAAATAACACAAGTTTTGGAAAATAACAAAAAGTTGTGACAAGATTTTTTAACGGTGGTGCCAGAACTACCGAATTTTTATTTACGTGACCAATACTTTTTTGAATACGTCCTTTTCCCACCGAAACCGATGAGAGATGAAGAATGAGAGTAGATTCTTCGCTATCTCATCCTCTCAGGCTTTATACCAAAGTTGTCAAAATCCATTATGATGAAAATTTTTAATAGAGACCGTGTGTATCCGTTTCAGATTTTTCAGCTCGAAATGCGATACAATAACACATAATACATACATTTGACTGACTGAAGGTACTCATTGTATGGCATTTCCAGCTTCGTTTAACTTTTCTTATTATCGAATACGGCAGCCAGTTACAAGTGAATCGGTCAATAGTTCAATACTGCGGCGTATTAGTTCTGATGAGGAACTATTGCCAACTCGGTTCAACTCTATCAGTTCATTGTTCACCCATCCCCAATATATAGCTTCGTCCAGAAGTGGACGTCTTAAAACTGATAGAGTGTGTGATGGTTGGCGCTACTCCGACATTTTGGAACTGGTACTTGTAGTCTTCGACCAAAAATATTTTACTTTGGTTGAAGCTTGTAGTCACATACCGTTTTAAATGGCGAGTAGCGCAGTTGGGACTATATTCAGAGACGGTGAAAGTGAATGAATGAATGAAAAAGAATAGAACGAATTAATCTCCCTAAGAATGTCTTTATAATTTACGTGCTACATCAAAGCTATATAATATTAAAAAGTAATAAAAGTTCTTTCAGTTTCGTTTTTCATTCACGTGGTCAAACAAAAGTTGAAGAAGCTTTTGTAAGGAATAAACTGGACGAAATAGATAAAACATCGAAACGATATTAAAGAAAGGGCAATTTATAACGCGTACTCAAAACACAAAAGAAAGCTTAAATGACGATACTAGCGTGATAAATGATATCTCTAAAGAAATTGCCTCGAAATCGCTCGCAAGCAAAATTGAAAAAAAATACGAGACGAAAAGTAATTCTTACTGCTTTTCACCAAGAATAATGTACAATACATGAACGTAAAAAAAGTTGGCATACAATCAACAAGTCTTGCAGGTCTTATTCACTGGTTTTTGTTTTTCAAGAAGTAAGGTAAGGTAATACTTTTTTTAATATTTAGTTTTATTTGACAAAAATACTAAAGTGACATATGATATCCGCGATCTTTTTCACTTTTGAGGGTGAAATTTGCGCGCGGCGCACACAGGGTGGCGCTGGAGTTGATTATCTTTGCGTGGCGGTCAGCGCATGCGATCAAAGACACCGGCACAGAATAGATACCGGTACAAAAGCGGTTGAGTTTTCCAAAAAGCGCTTACTTACTCGGTCGCGTTAACGTTAGCTATAATTTGTATGAAATAAGAGCAGCGCTGTCTAGCGTCATCTAGGTGGTACTGTTCTGACTTCATACAAATCATAGTTAACGTAAACGCGATCGAATAGGTAAACGCAATTACAAAAACTCGCACTCTGCACTCTAATCTGTGGTGTTGGGCTCTGCCGATGCACAAACAGTGGAAAATTATGTAATGTATTATTGTGAATCAGATGGCGCTGTTGTGAATACTATATTTACTTATAAGTTACATGTTTATAAGGAAAGTCTGACCGGCAAAGGAGACGAAAAAAAGCTATCACTATCACTAAAGCGATCTCTTCCAGGCGACTATTGATACTATTAGTTATCCGGGCAAGACGAGGCGTCGTCTACCAAATTCCATTATGTCCGCCTACCCTTTAACATCAACGCTTAAGGCTATTTATTTTTATTGCTCTCGACGCCGACCTCTATTTTTAAATCATTTTCTTAACCAATTCCCGGCCCTTTCTCCTGGTGTTTTGAGGTTAATTCGTTTCCCGTTGTCAAGAAATAGCCAATTTTGCGCCTCGCTTTCTCTTGTCATCGTATTTCGCATTTTTATTTTAATGTTGAGATGGGAAAGGCCGGTCACTGTGTTCTAACATGTAATTAATAGCAAGGTGAGTAATAACCGACTCACTATTTAATGTTGAGATGGGAACGGTGGCCGGTTGCTGTGTTCTGACACGTAATAACCAGATGTGTATCGCTCCAGGATTTCTCTCATCAGTATCATATTTCCTTAATAAAGCCGCTGTTTGTGACATTTTTGGCATGCTGTACGAGTTTCGTATACATTAAATTTAAAATTTTAGAATTGACTGGCAAATATACTTTTGGATTTCCATGTTCACTTCACTGACGATGCAATACCTCTAACCTCAAAACCGTTTAACCACCGAGAAATGTTTTTTAAAATTTTTTAAACGTGCCCTTGTAGCTAGCCGGCATAAACACTCCGCCATAAATACTTTCCGAAGCACGCCTACTCTAAAGTATCTGCGAAGTGGAAAGTAAGTAGGTAACCCCTTTTATCTGGAAATAGATTTCACGACAAAGGCGAAGGCTAGTTAGTGACAATAATGGGTTACTGGGAATCATTTTTATTGCATTATAGATGATGCCCGCGAAGCTCGGCGTTGTCCTCACAATTACGAACACAACAAAAAGGAAATCATCAAAATCGGTCCAGCCTTTCCTTTTAGCCGGAGTTACTTATTTTAATCACTAATACCTATATACGTGTTGGACTTGTCTAATTTATATGGTTCGGTACAGTTCCGAATATTGCATCTTTATATTAACATCAAAGTTATTTTACAGTCCGACGGATCAGATATCATACTAGTTGGTTGTTCATCATAATTGCTATATCAATTTAGGTAGGCTAAGGACGCCGGGTGCGGCACGAGATACCGAAATCAAAAGATCGTAGCTTTCACATGTAATTATCCCTATGTTTATATATACATGTGGAGGATTGATGTCCCAGTCTTATCGGATGAGTCAAACAGGACTGGTGCGGGCCGGTGCACCGTTCTTTTACCATGATTTCATTTTGTCTAATAAATGATCATTATTTGGTCATTGAGTAAACTCAGAATAAACGTAGAATCATGTGCTCAAACTGATATCTTGTTATGCTTAATAAACGCTTTATCACTCATTTATACTCAGGTACATTTAGGATAGACTTTGTAATTCAACTTTATTATATACTTACGCTCTTATTCCAATAGGTTAACCGTGGTCACAGATCACACTAGATACCGCATTACGAGATTCGTTGTTCCTACAAAAAGTCACCAAAGTTAGAGGAAGGCGCGGGTCGCGGGGAGTGCGACCAAGCGTTCTCATTGGCTATATCAAGGTTACGCCTACTCGCGCCTAACAATCAACCAATCAGAGTAATTTCTTATAAGTGTACTTAGACTGATGAGTGGTGCGCTTCGAGCGTACTGAATGCAGAATCTAGGTATGATCTGTGACCGTGGTAAATAGTCAGATTTTCATCAGTAATACGCACCAAGTAGTGTCCTATCACTTGATGATCACATGACAAACATATAATAAGTAAATGGGTTTAGTTTAAGTAGAAATAAATAAATAAATGGGTAGAGTTAGAGTGAATATATAGGTTAAACAGGGTTCGCCGATATGTATCAGCGGATATATATCAAGATATATATCAATTGATTTTTATCTTGATATATATCAATTGATTTTTTCCTGTCTTCTGAACTAAACATTTTGGAGATTAATGTTTAACCTGGCAACACGTAGCGAAAAACTACAATTCAGAATAATTTAGATTGTTTCCCAAAATAGCAACCTCATTTAAAGTTGGGGAAATCCCCTTTACTTTAACTTACAAGTACGGCTAGCTTTTCATTGAAATTCAAACCTTAACTTTATATCATATAAGGTTTATTTTACGAGGTAATCAAAAATGGGGATTCCCTGGTGCTCGTAGCGTTTATAATTTTCAAACCCTGAGGATAAATAAATAAAAGGTAATAATAAGTTTAAAACAAATATAATAATAATAATATAGATACGGGAGGGGGGGGGGGGTCGTTATAAGCGGAGCTGTGCGGGCAAGCTAATATCTACCTAAAGCAGTAGTTCTGAGTTCAACTTATGTAAATGGACAATTTAATTAAGACTTTATTTTCCAAACAGCAAAGTAAACAATTCGATTACGCGTATCATTACATTTGTACCTATATTGAGATAATACTTTTCCAAATAGTCGGCTAACGTTACAAACCCGATTCTTTCTTCGAATAAGTGTTACCAGATCGCAACAAGGCGAAATAACAAAATAAACACTTCTGAATTGCAGCTATTCGCTCTAAGTATCCATTTCGGAGGGTCTGATCCTAATCAGCAATGCCTACTGAGCGCTTATTTCGAGAAACTATTTTCTTCGAAAAAACTAGCGACATTATCCCTTTCGAAAAAACGACATCGACGTTGATTCTGTTGTACAACTTTCTAAGCTAAACAAAATTTGATAGCTTTAAAATTATTGCTGCTTCATTCTCACATATTAAATTGAAAAGAGACGCAGATCATTTTAGAGCTGTCGAATTTGGTACAGTTTAGAAAGTACAACATAATCGACGCCAATGGATTGTTATTTGTCTTAGACAAGAAACTAAAAGAAGAAAAAAAAGTTTATTGTAAGTACTTGTTATTATGTTATACCGGAAACTGCATTTATTATCTGCACAAATACACACAACCTCTAACTAATAATTTAAGTTTTTTTTTGTAGTTTTAGATTGTTAATTTAAAACTAATTTAAGCTTAGATTTTATATAGAATAATTATGTCCGTTTGTATGTTTTCTGTTACTACAAAACCATACAAACCATTACCTAAATTACCTACTTAGACTTCTACATGAAACGAATAGTTAGACTACCCAGATACCAATAACATAATAATAATAATAGTAAATAATAATAATAGTAGTAATAAGTAATTAGTAATAATATAATAATAATAATGAAATTGAATGAAATTTATTATCAACAAACGTCTTAATAGCTATTGTACAGAGATCATATTTACATAAACATAATAAACGTACTAGATACGTGGAGTGCATTGGTACCCAAACTAGGAAAACCTGTGAGATGGTGAGAGATAATCCAAATGCTCAAGCCCATTACCAGTCGGCAGCGTACTCAGCATGCTGGCAGCTGTTGTTGTTTTATTGTTTATTTATTATAAAATATATATATATATATATATATATTTATTTAATTTATTTTTTAAACGCCTGTATTTTGGTCACGCGTCGCGTCAAGCAGGCGCTTTAAAAATGGGCAATACATTTTGCCGCCGTCTTGTCCATACAAAAAGCGTAGTTTGATGCCCACCCCTATACGTTATCCGCTTCGATGGTTTTTTTATGTTATCTACACCGTGAAAAACTATACTTGTATGTTTTTTTTTTTTTTTAAATATCGCAATGTCTTCGTTGTTATAGGCCCTTAAAGAGACATTTTTTTGCACCGAAAATATATGTTGAATAAATATAGCCGTCCAGCTGCGAGATGGGTCGACGATATCGTCACCATCGCTGGTCGAACCTGGACTAGATTGGCACAGGACCGAGGCAGATGGCACAGCAAGAGAGAGGCCTATACCCAGCAGTGGGATAAAGAAGGCTGTGGATGAGGATGATGATGATGAAATATAATCTCGAAAATAAGTTTTTATTAGGATACCATACATTAAAAAAAAAAAAAAAAAAAATAGCGGCGTTGATTATGGTTTATCCAAGCCAAGTCAATACCAAAAACAAAATATTTTGTTAAGATTTAGGGGGTGATAACAAACTACCCCCGAAACGCTAATTTCATCAAAAGGTTAGGAAAATTCACTCTCTCTCTATCGCATGCACGAGAAACAGAGCGACGGCTATACAATTTCAATTATCGAATGCGCCAAAACCTCGTGGCAGGACCATCCTCGAATAGTTATATCAATATATTCAGGTTTTAATCTAACTTTTTCCAGTCGCCGTGTCGCTACGTGACTTACACGTTTGCTGTCTCTGGATATGAATAAACGGAGTCTGTCGGTGCGTGGCGTGCGTCAGACACGCACAATGTCTGTAGATATAAACAGACCTTGACGTGCATCTGACGGTTACCATCATCTAATTATAAATGCGAAAATTTGTGTTTGTTCCTTTGTGTCCACCAAAAAAATAACTGATCAACATGATTTTTTGCATGGGTGTTCAAGAGGTGGAGAGTGACAAAGGTTATCCCGGTTAAAAATCCGGTTCCTTAAAGATTTTCCACGCGAATGAAACCGCGGGGCGTAACTAGTTATATTTATGTATCATATTTTACCGAAACATTTTATATTGTGCCGAATTGACTGCGTGTATCGTAAACGTCCGCTTCCTCCTTTTAAATTCGTTTTTAAATGTAAGTAAAGTAAGTAGATATCTACTTATGAATGTCTTTCCAAGATTCGGGCAATTACGTTCATAGAGGGCCAATGAATCCTCTAAGCAACCGACTTGAGAGACCCTTTGAGTCTTGACTTTTGACTTCTCAAAGCTGAAAGGAAGGAATAAAATAATTAGATATTTATGAGGATGTACCGTTTCATTTGGAAAAATTTGGACCCGTCTGTCTACCTGTCTGCTTATTTTCCCCCTACGAGATAAAAAAAAAGTCTGCCAGTTCCGGTCCAATGTATGGAAACTGGATCAAAATCACTCATGTGTGTGGGAAAAGCCGTATCATCCGACGGATGGACTACCGTTTAGCGCTTGACCTTATCCGTTCGTTTGAAAATCACTCGAGTGAATGGAAATACGGTTTGGTATCCTTTTGAGTATTGGACTGTGATGGAATGATATATATCCAATCCATGTACGTACATCAATAAAATAAGTTAAATAGATAAAGCAGACTTATTTACCTCTTTGATATCGTTGCTTCATAAAATCAGATGAATTATAAAATAAATAATAATATAATTTATTTTATTTAATATTGGTGGACGATTTCACACAGAGCGCTATCTAGCCCCAAACTAAGCAAACTTGTACTATGGGAACCAGATAACTGATAGAATACATAAATACTTTTTTTTTAAATACCAACATAGAATACATAGAAACACCCAGACAAAGAACAAACATCCATGTTCATCACAATAATGTTTGTTCTGGGTGGGAATCTAACCCACAACCTACAGCTCAGAAGGCGGAAATACTCCCACTGAGCCACAAGGCCAGTCCAGGTTTTTATAATAAGGATCGTGGTGAAAAAGCTGGTCATTGCTATTCATCGTGGTAATGTTGCCAGAATTGTATACTTTGCCACCGGAAACAATCAGGGCCGGGTTATTTTAGTAAAATTTGAGTATGATTTTTATTTCCATAAATTAGATAACGTTAAATAATAAATAAATTGATTTTAAATATATACAACTTAAAACTAACACTAATCTAATAAACCGCTACCAGCAGGCATCGCGCCCAAAATGCTGGCCGAATTGCCGCGTTGTATTGCAATAGCAATTCTTTGAGCAAGGTAGAGGCCAGCGTTTTGGTCACGAGATTCTTCGACCAGACGCGTTGATACCTCTTTATAAATTGAATAATATAAACTTTGAAGTTTAGTATTAAGTTGTATAATATATAGTTTATTGATAAATATTACGTCAGTAAATAAATAAACAATACTCCACACGCCTATATCCTAAGTAGGTAATTATTTTCTTTGTGTTGGGATACAACGTACCTAACATGTGACATGCACAAAGAAATGGACCAGAGGACCCAGACCCACATAATAATTATAATAATTCATCATTCAAAAATCTATATCTATGATATCTTCTCGTCCAAAATCCCTCAGTGCCTGAAGACAAAGGTTTTCAATCAATGTGTGTTGCCAGTGATGACATATGGAACTGAAACGTAGTCCTTGTCCACTGTCCTTTTGGAGAAACTCAGAGTCGCATAGCGGGCAATGGAGAGAGCTATGCTCGGAGTTTCTTTGCGCGATAAAATCCGGAACGAGGAAATTCGGTGACCGGAAATTCCAATAACCGGTGGGGAAGAAAGATTCTTGAGTGGGTACCACGAACCGGAAGACGCAGCGTAGGTAGGCCTCTCACTAGGTGGACCGACGACATTGTGAAAGTCGCGGCCGACCGGTGGATGCAAGTGGCCCGTTGCCGGTCGGTGTGGCGCTCTAAGGGAGAGGTCTATGTTCAGCAGTGGACTTCTTATGGCTGATGACGATGATGATGATTCAAACATCTGCCTGGCAAGGAATCGAAAACGGGCCATCTTGGTCATTATATTAACTAATCAAGCGAAGCGAGAGTACAGTCGGCATTAAGTGCTAATGAACAAATTTAGCGAAGTTTAGCTACTATTCAATGTGATGTAAAATAAGACCTTTTCTCTCCATAAAAATAGCTGACGCTAAACTGAGCTTGAAGATTATTTTGGTGAATTCGTTCAAACTTCTCCAGATATTCCGGCGCTATAGGCAGAATCGTTTGCCGACTTGGACGAATAAAGCTGGATATATTTATCTTATCACGATTCGACTGAGAACGACTGAGTATTGAGTATATACTATATAAAATGTGTCGTTGTCTCACAGATTTTTGCCTCGCACATTATTATGACAGAGCAGCACTTGCGTGTTTGTTTGATTCAAAGTTTATCGGCTAAGGCGATACCAGAGACAAAATTATGTTATCAAACTATTTCGCGAGCAGATTAAAAGAGATGGCTTTAGCACGTGCTAGTCATAAATTCAGATAAATACTAATTACCATTACACCAGATAATCAATCAAAATTCTGTTCTATGCTATGCTTAGAAATTATAATTTACTTTGGTATAAGATAAATCTGTATCAGTACCTTTAAACATTCCACTGCTGGGATATCAGCATACCCTCGAAGGGTGATTTGGCCATGTCCACAATGCTGCCTCAGTGTGGGTTTGTGGATTCACATACGCCATCGAATTACTTTTCCGGAAATATGCAGGTTTTGACTACTATAAAGTACTACTATACTGGTACTAAGATCTCCAACCTACACAATCAATAAGGTGCCCGAAATAAAAAAGAAAACTCACTTAAGTTTAGCTTTCGATATGATTTTAATATTCATTCCAAATTAGATAGATAGATTAACTGTTTATTGTTCACACAAAACTTTACATAAATTTAAAAAGAGGCTTAAAAAGTAGTGTAAGAACTGGCGGTAATAACTTACTGGTAGTGTAATAACTTACATAAAATTAAATAATTAATAAATTGAAATAAAACATAAGTAAAAATAAATTATAAATAACTTAAAACTAGCCCTAATCTAATAAACCGCTACCAGCAGGCATCGTGCCCAAAATGCTGGCCGAATTGCCGCCTTTAATTGCGATTGCAATTCTTTTTAGCTTTTGATTTCTATAAGAGAAGTGAATAAATCTCGTGAGTCTAAGCCCATCAATATAAGAAGCAAAAACAGATCGACATTCCCCATGTCCTGAAAAAATAGAACAATTTCATGCAATTTTCAGGCGATTCACGTCCCGTGGTTTGTTCTTCCCTGGATGTTATAAAGTTGGATGGCTTTATTTACATTTTTATCAGTGTATTTTCTTGTTGCGTACTTTTGTCGAGGACCTTCCAATATGGTTCTCAGGCAGTCATTGTTTCGATGATATTGTGTGCAGTTTATTTGCAATTTGGAAAATAAAAAAAAAATGAAGGAAAAATTCAATCAGGAAAGGATATCGAGGAAACAATTCAAGGAAGCCAAGGAAAATTCTAATGTATATTTTTTGCTCCATCTACTTAACCGAAGCTTGCGATCGTTTGACCATTACATAAAGGTGCGTTCTGATTTGTGTCGTTGACCGAGCGAAGCGGGGGTCTTATAGAGTACGGGAGAAAACCACGGCGTTTGTATATTTGTATATAAATTTGTCCGATGATAACTTGCGAAGTGCTGATTCTATATTCGTGAAATTTTATAAGCATGTAGTTCATTTTAATACAGTTTTGAAGTTTGAGTAATGAGCATAATTGGTCCAGATTTATAACTTACACTAGGAAACTAAGAATCGCCTAAGTATTTCATCTTTATTAATAAAATATAAAACTAGAGAAATACAGAAAAATTTAGTTATCTTTAGAAAAACAATGCCGATGTCTTAAAGCAATTTTGAAGTTATTTTTTTATAATGATGGAGAGCAAAAATTTTTTTTTTTCAATTTTTTTTCTAGTCCTCCAAATAAAATATACTAAACATTATCTTTTTCCTAGCGCTATAATAATACGTCAACAGCGTTGATTAAAATCGTCAATTTAGCTAAAATCGGTACCGTTTGATTAATCCGTTCCCATATAAATTTTATACCAACGTTTCGTTTTATAGCTATCGTAAAGTGTCGACATTTTCGTTTAGGTTGATGACAGATTTACTTATTGTAATAAGTATGAGTAGCGCACGCGGTTTTGCTCGTGATTTCTTAAATTTTATAGATCTTTTCTCAATAGAAATGTTTTCCTACACTTGTCATAGAAAAGCGTTTTCTTCTTAAACTGTAGCTTATGACATAAGCTCGTAAAATTATCACTTTAATGAGTAAATAATATGATATCAAGTATTATTATTAACAGAAAATAAAAGCCCAACTGCAAATAGCCTTTGATACTCCTAGACCAAGGGGCTTATCCTCTAACTTTGAAACGTTCGTGATTCTGATTGCGAGAGCATGCCATCTCGCTCGTACCAACTCTCGTATCGCTTTCAGAGTTAGGGGATAAGCCCACTGGACACCTAGAGAAATCCAGTGTCACTCCAGGCAAAGAGGAATCTAAGGCCACCTCATTCGTCAAAATTGGTGAAGCCATTTCGGCTACAGGATGTAATATAGGAACACAAAAACATACCTACTTATATATACCCCAAAAACATTAACCTCCTACTTGGGAGTCAGGTAAAAAATAATCAAAAACATTCTGGCGCAATGCATAAGCATTGCCATTCAGCGTGATAATGCAGCCAGCTTGCTGGGTACGCTACCAACTGGTAGTAGAGCTTGAGTAATTTATTGAACTAATATTTTTATGGAAAAAAGAAGAATTATCAAAAGTAACGGAAATAAAGTTAGGAATGTAGTCTGTGGAAAGGTTTTTGAAACATTCATCATCATCATCATCAGCCGTAAGACGTCCACTGCTGAACATAGGCCTCCCCCTTAGAGCGCCACGCTGACCGACGACGGGTCACTTGCATCCACCGGATGCCCGCGACTTTCACAATGTCGTCCACCTAGTGGGAGGCCTACCTACGCTACATCTTCCGGTTCGTGGTCGCCACTCAAGAACCTTTCTTCCCCACCGGTTATCGGTTCCTCGAGTGATATGGCCTGCCCATTGCCACTTCAGCTTGCAAACTCTGAAAGCTATGTCGGCAACTTTACTTTGGTTCTTTGAAACATTAAAGATAATTAATTTGTATATTTAATAACAAAAGGCATTTGTTTGACGATGCCAAATTAAAAACAGAGTAAAGACCTTATGACAAATGGAAAAAAACTAAAAACGGCTCAGTTGTTTTCGCTCTGCTGCGGGAGATTATAGAACGGCCTAATGATGGTGTTGGAGATTAAGAAGAATCTAATACTTAATTAAACCTGCAAATTGAACCCCATTCCCACCACCCAGCGCCATTATCAGACAATCTCATTATACCAAATTAATATTGTCACTAAACATAATATTTGCAAAGTTTCAATTATAAGTTACTTAGAAGTGGATGGAATTTGGATTCTTTTTCAAAATTTAGGTGAACCCAATTTAGCTCGTTGAAAGCCTGCTCTGTTTTAACTTCTTCTTTGTCAGCTTTTTCTTGTTAAAATATTCGTAAAAATGTCGACAGATTCGTTCAAAGGTTTCAGGCACGATTTGACCGACAGCCTGAGCCAGATCAAAGACTCGCATACTCGTGCCAAGCACGCTCTTCGCTTTGAATTAACGAGCAGAGTACCTATACTGCACAGAGTACGAAAGTACAAGTTCCTACTGGTGGTACAACTCGGAAATAACGAAGGCAAGGCAAACTTTCTTTCCTTGAAAACGATATTGTGGATCTGTTTTACTAAGTATTTCTAAAACTGTAGACAATACTCAAAACTCTATGGGCAAAATACCGAGAGTCGATTAAAAAAATACTTATATTATTTACTTAAATTTAATTAAAAAAAAAAATTAAGAAAGAAATGAAAATGTTATTATTAGAAGAAAAACCAAATACCCGACTGCAAAATGTACATATTATAAGGAATCCAACGACACCTCACTCGTCTAAATCGGTCAAGCCGTTCAGGCTACTAGGTACTATAGGAACATACAAACATACATACTTGAATAAATACTTATATACTTTATCATCATCATCAACAGCCTGAAGACGTCCACTGCTGAATAAAGGCCTCGCCCTCAAGGTTGGGGATCGCAGAACGTTCACCGTCTACTAAGCGGACGCTGTGATTAGTGATCCATCCTCCAGTGATTCTGATCGCAGCTTTAGAACATACATACACCCTATAAAATTATCCTTATTCTTTGGGCAGTCGGTTAAACAGGAAAATATCTAATAATATAATTTTTAAACTGCGACCGCTAACCAAGGGGCTCCAAAAGTTTTAATTTGAATCGCATAGAGTGAAAAAGTTTGGAAACATTCCATTATTCCAGTCGGTATTGGTAACAAGCTAATGGATATTGCTTTCAACAAGTTACCAAGAATTTTAAAGTGGTTATTAAGAAGTTTATTTAAAGCAGGCAAGTATTTTTAGACACATGTCGTGTATTATTTTAGTACGTATGTATGGCTTGAATATTACACAAAAACACTATGTCGAAAACTTACTAGTAATCACAAAAGGCAATTTTTTGAAGTAAATTAATTAATTTTTTTTTAACTGAATTAATTTAATCTCGTAAATCAATTTCATCATTCGAGTGATTTATTAGTTACCTAATATGAGACCGCTGATGGAAAAAAGACGCCTTTTCAGATTGTAAGTGAGACTTCTTATGGATGAACCCATCATGTACAGCTTCCCTTATCCCACTGTTGGGAAGGACTCTGGTTTGTTTTGACTCTATTCCACCAAGCATTTGTTCCGGAGTGAAGGGATATGATTTCAGTGAAATTTCAGGGCATAAAGAGAGCTAACATCTAATATCTAAGGGTGACGAGCGCAGTGCTTTGCTATCTGGATGGCTCAGGAAAAAAAAAAAGAAGAAATTTACAAGTATTTTTTGAGCCCACATTGTCTACAATCGTGAATAGAGTCCTCAAAAGTAGGCGACGCATTGACAATGCTCCGGGTATTGGAGGTGTCCACAGGTGCCGCTAACCACTTACTATCAGGCAGGGCCCCCATTCGGAGAAATGACATTTTATCTCGGTCACTCTCACTCCCATTAAATTCTAAATTAGAGAGACAGTGACCGAGATAATCTCGAGCGCACAGGAATAGGGTCCCAAGCCCGACACTTCTGCATCAGTCTTTAAATATCCCACTGCTGGGATATCGGCCTAGGGTGATTAGGCCATATCCACCACGTTGGCCCAGTGCGGGTTGGTGGATTCACATACGCCATCGAATTTCTTCTCTGGAAATTTGCAGGTTTCCTCACGATGTTTACCTTCACCGAAAAGCCAGTGGTATATCCGTACTTAGGTTTCAAATACCTCATTGGTAAGGGACGGACCGACCGGGTTCGAACCCGAGACCCCACGAATGTGAGGCGAGAATGCTCCCACTGAGCTAACGACGCTTAATTGCTACTAATTCTATTTTAAAAAGCTAGCTTTTTTTCTTTTCTCCAAGAATCAAAGTTTGTAATATTTAAAAATTGAAACAAGTCACAGTCTTAGTCCAGTAAAGTAAGTAACAGTCAAGTCCAAATCATGCCCTAGTGAAGTGGTGGAGACTTGTCTAGAGGTTTATATGGAGTTTCGGAAATGACAAGTAAAGTCACGTTTCACGACATTATACTATTCACAAAACACTCAAGCACGTTCAAGAATACTTAATGGATAAAAATAGAATAGAATAGAATCGTTTATTGGCCTTATAACATTGGTAGTTACACTGGGCAAGTCACATTTACAAAATATTTAGTTCATAATTACATAATTTCAAATATCTAATCAAAAACCATAACAAAAAATAAGTACTAATAATAATTAATTTGATAAAAAAAATAGTGTAATTTAATAAAAATCTATCATCGTAACACATTGAAACTCTAAATAACATTAGTTGTGCAAAATAATACAATGATGCGACATGACTACACGTTCCCAAAAGCTAGCTACAAAATCCTCACGTTCATGTCAATTATTACACTTGTTACAACTTGTAGAAATACTTGGTAACTTTTAACGAAGTGGTAGAACCGTTTGAAGCACTCCCGTAAGAGGATTCCGTCACTCCTACGTCTAATTATATTTAAGTACAACTAGTTTACTTTTTTAGTTTAGTACTTACTTTAAGTAGCACTAGTTTTTAGTATAAACTAGGTAAGTAAGGCCACATCACTCGAAGAACCGATAACCGATGGGAAAGAAAGGTTCTTGAGTGGCGACGACGAGCCGGAAGACGAAGCGTAGGCAGGCCTCCCACTAGGTGGACCGACGACATTGTGACAGTCGCGGACAACCGGTGGATGCAAGTGGTACATTGTCGGTCGGTGTGGCGGTCTAAAGGGGAGGCCTATGCTCAGCAGTGGACGTCTTCTGGCTGATAATGTAGGTAAGTATATGGTCTTACCCGCGTTGAACAGTCGGGTAAAAAATGTAAAAAATAACCCTCTGGCCTTCAAACTGTAACCATATAGCTACCAACTGCCAACAGCCCGACTTTAAAATACGCAAGAAAAAAAAAAGAAAAAAAAATTGAAAGAAAAAAAAAACTTCCTTTATAGTACCTACCATATTAATGTAGTAAATAAGTATAGTTATTTTGTGTGTTGTGGTTGGTTTTATAATTTATTTTGTTTGAAATAAACTTTATTACTAACGTTACACATTAAAAAAATACACCCTTCGAGTGTAGGCTGATATCTCAGCAGTGGGATGTTTACTGGCTGAAGCAGAGCAAATACATAAAAAAAAAAATGTCTACTTATAGACGGATAAAGGTAGCTAAATATAATCAACAGTGTCAGAATGCTGGAAACATTGTCACGTCGAATAATTAAATTACTAATTGGGCTAATATTATCACTGTTTTTATAGTTTTTATTAGTATATTGCGTATACCATAAGGTGAGCAACTTTCTCGTCCCATATAATTCAGAAATACAAAAAAAAAATACTGTGGAGTTTTAAAATGTTCGTGCTCAAACTGATAGAGAATCAATATGTAAAGATTAGCTACCTAGATGTTCAGCTTATTCACAGACATTTCGCAAAACAAACTTGTACAGCATTATTAGAATCGAGTTGATCCAGCAATCTGTATCCATTACTTATTCACGGATCATGAAATCTGAGCGCTGTACCTCCCTGTAATCTTCAAGTCAAGACCGGAGCTCTTAAGCGCTAAATCGCTTTTCTAAGCTCCGAGATGTCTTGAAAATTTCATCGCCCAGAGTTTTTCTTTTATCATAGACACTCGAGTGTCAAAACCAGCTGGCTTCGACAAAAACCCCATGAGTTCACAGTTATGAAGCACCCTCCAGCGAGGCTCGAGCCGATGCTAGCGCCCCTTACAACTGCACAAGTGGTTCTGGCCTATTTTATTAGAAAACATGCCACCCATTTCAATCCTCACCTTATTGTTCACAGCTAGAGTCGAGTTTGCAATGCCTGCTGTTAAAATTGTAAGTCCGAAAAAAAAGCACGCAGTAGGTATTTAATTAAACATCTAGGTTATTTTTTCTACGATTACGAAAAGTGGTCGTTTATATGAACTGAGAAGTTTAATTTCGACTCGTATGAAATGCGATTTCTTTAGACCTGAATTTACGTAGACGTGATTAGTTTTTTTTAATTCTTAGTAATAATAGCATTTTTTTTAACCGCTCCTCACTTGCCGTTCTCAAACTAGATTTACCTAAATAAATAACATTCAAAGTAATATATATTTAGGCGATAAGGCCGCCCATTATACTACCGTTTTTTAAATAATATTGTTAATTTTTTTTAAGATTGTCTTTTTGGTGTTTAATAAAGTTATATTGTATTGTATTGTATATATATATTTTTATGGAGTTAAAAAACTAACTAACGCCTTACGATTTTTACTTAACTTTACACTATTCGACATGAAAAGTTCCTTTTTTGTATTGCAATCCAAGATATTAAGTTACCTGCACTCCATAACAGAATTCACCCACAACCGTTCAGGCGTAACGGAGTTCAATGGGAACAAAATTCCTCCAGCACAAACGTGTAGACGTAACGGAGTTGAAAGGGAACAAAATTCATCCAGCACAACCGTTCAGGCGTAATGGAGTTGAAAAGAAACAAAATTCACCCAGCACAACTGTTCAGGCGTAACGGAGTTGAAAAGGAACGAAATTCACCCAGCACAACCGTTCAGGCGTAATGGAGTTGAAAATAAACCAAATTCACCCAGCACAACCGTTCAGGCGTAACGAAGTTGAAAGGGAACGAAATTCACCCAGCACAATCGTTCAGGCGTAACGGAGTTGAATGGGAACGAAATTCATCCAGCACAACCGTTCAGGCGTAATGGAGATGATTAGGAACTATATTATGAGTTATATCAAAGAAAACATAATAAAAAATATTTGTTTCCGATTATCGATTAATTCATCCAAAGTACAGCAGCCTGTTAATCAGCTATTTACGTAGCGCACTTATATTATTATTCAGAAAAATAATAATATTTTAAACGGTAAAAGAATTACAAATTGAAGTTTTGAACTGAAATCACTGCACTGTACTATACCTGCCTTTAAACACCCCACTGCTGAGATATCGGCCTACCCTCGAAAGGTGATTACAGTTATAAGGCCATATCCACCACAAATACTACATAGTTAAAGAGAAAAACGTGTTACGATAAAGAATAATCATCAGAAATATCATCGAGCCTCCTTCCTTCATCCTCCTAACTAATATTATAAATGCGAAACTTTCTCTCTATCTCTCTGTGTCTATCTGTCTCTCTGTCTATCTGTATCTCTTTCTGGATGTTTATCGCGTTATCATGGCTAAGCTGCGGAACGGATCGACCTGAATTTTTGCATATATATAGCTTAAGGGTCGGAGACGAAAATAGGGTACTTTTTTTGTAGGTTAACGCGAACGAAGTCACGGGTAATAGTTAGTCCTAAATGCTAAATTCTATTCTAATTCTAAATATTCTATTCTAATCTAAATATTGAGTTTCATTATCTTTAAGCATAATTATATCATTGATTTTTCCAACACAGGATCTAAAAAATTATAATATACTACGATTTTAAAAAAAATAACAACTTCAATATTTTTATAATATCGTGACGCTACTCAATCATTAATCTAATGCATCGCTGGAGCCGAAACACGATTTCCTAATATATCGCTCGATTGAAAAAAAAAATACTTGAACATGCGGCTTTTTGCATTTCCATTTTTATTAACCAATATCTTCTAATTTGTTGTTAATCAAATAATAATAACATAACAAGTTCAATAATAAAATTTACTTATCCTAACTAATATTATAATTCAGAGGAATATAGCCGCAGTCGTATCAGGACCAATAAAGCTTCGAGGTATGAAAATTAATACCTTTGTCTCAAGGAAAAAACTTTGCTTGCGCGACTTAGAACTCCCTACAATACAACAGCTGTCAGTCTATACAAAACGTCATAAAATGGCCAACTAACGCCATCTAGCGAACTATAGGAACTAGCTTTGTCTCTCTTGTCTGGATGTTTGTCGCGTTATCACGGCTAAGCGGCTGAACGGATCTTGATAAAATTTGATAAGGAGTTACTGTATATCACAACGACGGACATAGGATACTTGTTTATGTCCACGCGAACGAGGTCGCGGGTAATAACTAGTAATTAATATAATTTAGTGAGTTATAACATGACATCCCTCAGAAAATAAATAATAAATTAAAAAGGGTTAAAATATAAACAAGAATATTATCTACCCCATCGCTTATTTATATTAATTAACCAATTACAATGCTGTTTTGCCCAGAACCTTGATCATTTGTCATGTGATAGCCTAGAGGGAGACAATGTGGGCCCTCATCCATATATTAAAACAAAGGGCTCACTCCACAAGGTTGAGGGTGAATCCTGTTGTACTTGGACGTTGGACGGGACTTCCCTGGAGGAATGAAAATTGTTTATGTGATTTCAGACTATTGCACTTTTAATAAAGATATTTTTTTTCTGTAGAGACTTATATATATATATATAGCATATTTATGGATAACTTCATATAAGTACATAAACAGGCTATAATTCTATTCTAATATGATATAATTCATTGTATTCCACTAATTCTTAAACTGCGCATGTATTTTTCTGTGTTAATGTTTATATATATATTTTTATTATATAATTATTATTTTTTATTTCACATATATATACACTTATACTATTTGTAAAACATCATTTAGTTTATTTCTTTATAGTACCTATATATACACATAATAATAATACGATTTGTTTCTACCTACTTAAGTTATATGTTTAGACCTATATGTTATATGTTTTTATTGGCTGTACTATATTTTTGTTTAAGATTATTTTTATATTATGATTTTGTGCTGTTGGTCTATTAATAAATAAAATAAAATATATGGAAATCGTAGTGAAGATTATCGAATGATTAGGGGTGATTCATTCAAATGATTCCCACTCCGTGTCAGGTTAGAATGGATCATCTCTATCTAATCTTTAATCCTTTTTAACTGTAACGGTGACGGTGGGCCCTAAAATATATTTATTCTGACTCTTTCACTCCCCTCAGGTCATAAACAGGGATTATGGGCCTCATAATTTACGATTTTCGTACTGGCCTTAAAGTTATAACTAGGTAGGTTATTAACCGTTTTTTTACTACGCCTTTTTTATATCTCTTTTGTGTGTTAGGTTATTATTTCTGGCACCAGCTTGGATGGTAAGTGGTCGGAAATTTGAAGGATAAGCTAAAGGTTGGGGTGAAAATTATTATTAAACAAGTTTGATGTTTTCTGTAATTGTTAAGGTCTGGTTTACGGTTTTTCTACATTTTCCTGAAATATAAATACACAGATTACTCTATAGATACCGTATTTCGATATCTTTGTTCCGACAAAAACGCAACAAAGCTGGAGGAAAAGGCGGGTTGTGTGGACTTAGACTAAGCGTTCCCATTGCCTATTTCAAGGTTTTGCCTACTCGCGCCTAACAATGAATCGATGATAGTGTATTTTTACCCGACTGCCCAAGAAGATGGGTGCTTGGGGTGTATGTAAGTAAGTAAGGTTTTATGTTGTGTGATCTATATTACCTCCTGTAGCCTAAATGGGTTGACCGATTCTACTAGTCAGAGATTGTTGGAGTCGTCTTTACGCCTGAAGTGACATAGGCTACATTTTGCAGTTGTTTTTTTTTTATCTTTATTTCATCATCATCATCATCATCATCATCATCATCATCATCATCATCAGCCATAATAAATCCACTGCTGAACATAGGCCTCCCCCTTAGAGCGCCACACCGACCGACAACGGGCCACTTGCATCCACCGGTAGCCCGCGACTTTCACAATATCATAATTATCTTAATATAATAATTATCTTTATTTAATAATAGATATTATTTGTTATATTATACTAGCTGCGCTCCACGGTTGCACCCACGGTTGTACAGAAACCGAATAATTTTCCGGGATAAGAAGGGTGTAAAAATCTAAGGTGTAAGCTACCTCCGTACCAAATTTCATTCAAATCTGTTCAGCCGTTACAGAGTTGAACGAGAACAAACACACTTAAATACTTACCTTCTTACATACTTACACACAAACTTTCGCATTTATAATATTAGTGTGATGTGCATTTTGGCCTTCCATTAATTAATTTTATTTCATTCAGTATCATGAGATGAAACTGGAATGTGTTTCAATAATGTTTTCAGACGGCGTCGATTCTGACGCAACACTTACTAAATTAAACTAATCTTACAGGACTTACATTATCTACATCTCATATTTATATTACATTATCATATTTTTTATGTGAGAAATGGTAGGCAATAATTTTAGAGCTATCAAATTTAGTTTAGTTTTAAAAATAGTACAAATGATTACTTCATTATCGTTTCACAAAACTCTATTATTAGTTACTACCTCATTTGTCAATATAATTGTTTTGTGGTTTTTTTTTTTTTTTTTTCTCTTAAATTTTGGCTTCGCACGTTGTGTATTGAGCCAGTGTCAACTTTTGTATTATTTGAAGTGAAGTAAAGTATTTCACAAATAAAACAAGTCTCAGTCATAGTCTAAGTCAAGTAAAGTAAGTCACGGTCATGTCCAAGTCATACCCCAGTAAAGTGGTGGAGACTTTACAAAAGGTTTCTGTGGAGTTTTGGAAATAACACGAAAAGTCACGTTTCACGACAATATACTATTCACCAACACTCGTGCACGGTCACGAACACTTAATGAATAAAAATCCACCATTTTTACACATTAACACTCAAAATAACACAAGTTTTGGAAAATAATATAATGACGCGACATGACTTCTTCACGTTCCCGCCAAAACTCCTGTTTTGTGGTTAGTGACGAAGAGTTATTGTACATCCACCTAGATTTGTCTTTGCCACAAATAAACGATTGTCTATGCTTTTTTACCTAATTAGTGAAAAGATCTCCGGCCTCTACTGCAAGTAGACAGACTTGAAGACCCTTAGATTATAAAGTGAGGACCGTATTTTTATGGTAGGGCTTACCCGAACTAATAACCTTAGAACTATCGCAGACAAAATAAATTAAAAGTCGAAATGGAAATCAAAAAGGACATCTTTTTGTGTGGTCAAAATTAAGTTGTCTAGATTATTAAGATTAGATTACGCACTTACTGCAGATTTTTTGATTTGATATTAAAAAGATCTTTATTTATCATAAAAACTTTAACTTACAAACAATGGACACAGTCCAGTAATTGTACATAACAGAAAGAAAATAGTTTGACTTATCTGGCTAGGATCGTCTGTAGCAGTATTTTGATAACAAAATTAAATAGTTAATTAATATTTTAAAAATGTTATTGCAAATACAAGTACCTATAACTAATTCGCCAATTTACTGTTATGAGCCTTTCGTAAACTCATTTATAAAATATTTAAATGCAGAAAATGAACACCTAAATCAGTTTTTCTATGCTGCTTAGTGACGAGACGAGCACGTCTCTCGCAGTGATGGTACGCGTCACGCTTGCCTATAACAGTTCAGTCTAATATTACCGCTCAAAACCCTGCGCGGCAATGCACACCGCTCGTCACCCTGCGATCTCTTTATAGTCAGTAATATCAAAGCTCTTCAATCCCTTCAAATAGTAATGTTTGCACACTACTGCTTGGCGGTTGAATAACTAGCAAAGATGTGGTATTTCCCCAGACGGACTATGCAGAAAAGCCCTTCCAAAACTAAATAAAAGTCAAAAGTCTTTATCGGTTTATATCGAGCATTAAAGAAGTGGTAATTACAAGAATATTTAATTGTGGACTTATACTGCTGAAATAAAATAGAGTATGAAGCATGGGATCCTTATCTCCAAAGAATTCCCATCACGTTCGTTTATCAACTCAATCCCCATTTACTTGTAATGGTTACATGCATACTTAACTTGGTTTAATGGCCGCGTTATAAGAGTTGTAATTACACATTTTCCAAACGTAACCCGCGATGGTGTGACTTAAATTACAATTTAAATTGAAGAATTTCGTGAATGAGCGTTACTGGGAAGCGAAAATGAATTTTCCTTGAAATGAAAACCTGCCAGATTGATTTCTAAGCCAATTTATTTTAGTCGTCGACATTATAAAAAAAATCTTTGTGTATTTTCGTTATACGAAAATATTAAATGTAGCTAACATAAAAACTAAACCTAAATAATTCCGTTGTAAATAAATTAAAAGTTGCAACACCGACAAATTTGAACATAGATTTTCTTTATATATAAAAGGCGATGTATGTATAATATATGTTCCCTATAGACGCAAAAAAGGGGAAACCGATTCTAATGAAATTTTCAGGGAATCTTTAGATTTTCCCAGCGGGTGATCTTGTGAAGTTTGGTACCCTTCCCAAGCCAGGGCGGGTCGCTAGTATATAATATCATAAAAATAACAACAAAATGTTTCCGAGGGCATATATTTGTGACACGTGACATTAAAACACTACTTCGATTACAAAATGATAGTAAATATAATTTAAAGTTTAAATCTAAAAACAAATAAACTATTTTTTTATTTCATTATTTTATAAAAAATACCAATACATACAGTCGTAGCTCTATCGCATTTTTGTAAAAATCGAAGAAGCAGAAGAAGAATAACGTTATTCTTCTTCTGCTTCTTAATTAATAATCTTATAACTATAAAGTTATAAGATTATTAATTTCATTATTATTATGTTATGAGTTATATGATTAAAGCGAAAGTGATGTCTGTACCTTGCAGGCATCTTTAGTTTCATTACTATTAGTACTCTCGGGATATGCATAAGACGTGCGACGCCAAAATCCTCTCAGGAGGAAAGAGGAAAAAAAAGAAGATGAAGACAAAGAAAAAGATTAGACGAAACTAAACATTGTTTTATACTTTCGTGGTGGTTTACTACATTACTATTATTACTCACGGGATATTTACCAAGACAACCCATTAATACAATAATTATGAATAATAATTAATAAAGTCAAGCGTAAGCCAATTTTGAATTAATCCTATATCTCATCAAAATCAAGTGGACAATTCACTGATCTAATCTTAATTACAGAAAAATCTTTATCTTCCTTGCATTCATTCATTACTTCGAAGTAAGAAGGCAGATCTTCCACAAACTCTTCACTTTCTGGAACGTAGGATTCCACATCGTCACCATATTTTTGACCAATTACTATAGGAATCTTCATAAATGCATTTATATAGGGCATCGGCAACCTTAGTGTCACTTTTAAATAATACTCACTAATCATTATTCTGGTATTTTGTGTGGTATTTAGACTGTATGATAAAGACATCTTGCTCATCAGATTGGCAACAACATTGTCTGGGACGCTTATAGTTTCTGCTGTACATTCGCTTATAGTCTTAGTACTTGTTTTGCTATTCCCGCAATCTGCTATGTAAGTTGTATGACAGATTAATTCTGCTTTCACTGATGTTATAATTACATCACTATCATTTATCACTTTGTATTTCACTTGGACATTTTCTCCTGGCCTGAAGACAGTGTTGGGTATTTCTGTTTGCAGTTGAACATGGCATTTTCTTTTTTTTAGAGGTGTAAATAAAGTCTTTTCTAGTACCGTAACTGAAACTCCTTCAGGTGTAGCTGTATTAACACAGCCTATGACATTAATTTCAGTGTCAAACTTCTTATGGATACTAAAGAAACCTGGCCTTTCAAATTTTAAAACAAGTTTATATTTGATTGTACACGTGTTATTTTCAAACGAGGATGGTATGTTATGCGGTAGTACAATACTGAATGGTCGTTCATATGTGCCAATTGGCAATATGAAGACATCTTCAGGTCCTTTTTCATGTATGCTTAAGTGTTGTGCTGTATACACTTCTCTTCCAGTATAAAAATAAGTTCGTTTGCGACGTCTCTCTTGCCATTCGCATTTTCCTTTTCCAATTAAAGAGAGTATAATACCTTTATATCGACCTGGTTCATCCACTGTGTATCTTACAACTCCTGTGACTGGTCTTCCAGCTTTGTGACCTCCTGTCCTTGGTCTGTTGATTAGTATTTGACAGAACACTCCCATCTATTTTAACGATGTGCGTTCAATGACGAAGGTGAACTATGACTGCGAGGCTATAATATAAACTGATAAAGATATGGTTTAATCTATTGTTATCAATGAACGATATGCGTATAGATAATAATAACTATGTTGACACTTTTCTACCATTTTGTCGTAAGCAAATGTTACTATTTATTATTTTTATCTTTAAAAATAAAAATAAAATGGAAAGCCGTCTAAGTTGTCACTTAAAGTTTTTTTTTGTTACGGGCTCAAACACAAAAACTAAATTAGCATAAAAGTTACAATTTCTGTATATTATATATATATGGTATATTTAAACAACAAATAATGAAAATACTATATATATACTATATATATACTATTATTTTATAGTTTGTAAGCTGTGACTAAGACCAAATTGCGAGTTCAGCTCTCACGACAAACTCTGGACCACCAAAGTCGAAGACCGGGAAGTCTGGGAGGCGGGAAGAGTTTTTTTTGCCCAGCAGAGGTACACTTTAGGCTGAAAATAATAATCAAATTAAAGATAATAACACTTATTGTTATAATAAAATAAATAAATAAACAATGTGGACGTTTTTCACACATAGCGCCATATAGCCCCAAAGTAAGCAAGCTTGAATGTGGGAACCAGATAACTGAAAATAGAATACATAAATACCTTTGTTTTGTAAATACATAAATAGTATACATAGAAACACCCAGCCTAAGAATAAACACGGGAATAAAACGGGAATAGGTAGTCTAGTTAAACCAAGTCGGTTATTCCGACTATTGTTTCGATCGAACTATAAGATTGACTCGCGCGCAACCTTATATTGCCTCGCACTCACCATGATAATGAAACCATTAATTTTTATCAAGGTTATTTAATTTTTATTGAACTTAATAAATAGATCTAAACATGACTTTATCAATTTTCGTTAATTTTTTTGACGTAAAATCTACTTTTTTGTATTAGCTATAAAATTGAGATAAATACTATAGTTTACGCGGAATCGACGAACTTTTTTTATTAACTATAAAATAATATATTTATGTATAACATTATAATGTAAATAACTAGTAGTTCGCCCCGAACTGAGACCTCGCGTTGTTCTGTTTTACAAGATTTTATTTTCAATTACCTACATATTGTATGCTGTTAATAATGTATAGATAGATTACCTAAATGATATGTTGTTCTTCCAAATCAAAACTTGTCATTGATTTTTCGAGCACTTTCAACAGTTTCGATCGAGTTTACATTTAACAAATGAAACAGAGGGAAAATTGCGAACGATTTGAAAATAATCACTTTTTATTGCTTTCTACATAATCGGACAGAGTTTCGACTTACGCTAATGTACGTTACAGGGTAATCCCCAACTGGGCTGTGCAAGACATTTTATATCTTTTGCCCCACCACGACCATAACAACCAAGATGGCGGGGCGGTAGCAAAATGGCGGTGTACGGCAACGTCGGACGTGACGTCATACACAATCAACTAAACTTATTAATCAAATTAAATAAATCATCTGCTTGGCTCGCTTGCCGACCTGGCTAGGCTCCGGCAGGGCAAGGCTTGGCTTGGCTTGCCTTGACTTGGCTGGCTTGGCTTGGCTGGCTTGGCTCGGCTTGGCTGGCATAGCGGCTGACCGTTACACAAAGCATATAACAGATAGTGATGATGGTGACGATGCTGATTTTTTTGGTACCTAAGGTCGTAATGTTGTGAAACGTGACTTTTCGTGTTGTTTCACAACTCCATAGAAACCTCTTTTAGTCTCCACTACTTTGCTGGGGCATGACTTAGACTTGACCGTGACTTACTTTGCTTGACTTAGACTATGACTGAGACTTATTTTAATTGTGAAATATTTGACTGCACTTGAAATATTACAATACTTGACACTGGCTAAATACACAGCGTGTGGCGCCAAAACATAGTAAAAAATAAAATCTCGCGCCCATGTATCACATCTTATGAAGTCAGGCGTAACATCGCCTGTTTGTGTCGTATTATAACGACGCTAAGGTTAGCTATCACAATACAACAATGAAGCCTGTAGTGATAGTTTGGCTAGAACAATAAATGTATCTATTTACTATTTTATAGAAGAATAAGACTATAGTTCTGGGAATTACACAGTACTCTCGAAACGAGAGTATGACTCGCAGCACTAGGCCGGATTTTTTGGAATAATAGTTTTATGAATGATCACTATTTATTACCGGTAACCGGTTGAGTGGCGACCACGAACCGGAAGAGCAGGGTAGGTAAGCCTCCCACTAGGTGGACCGACGAAATTGTGAAAGTCGCGGGCAATCGGTGGATGCAAGTGGTCCGATGTCGCTCGGTGAGGCTCTCTAAGGGGGAGGGCTATGTTCAGCAGTGGACGTCTTATGGCTGATGATGATAATGATGACTATTTATTATCATAATATCATAATTTATTGTAGTGTAGAATACATTGTGTAGTGGTACAGAACCCTCTATGCTCCGTTCGACTCGCCGGCCGGTTTTTTTTGCTTGTTCCCGTTTACTTTTTAGATTTATAAACTTACTGATGTCGTTAAAATAACTTTTGTTTATTGCTCGTATAACTAAATTAAAATTTAATTACTAACATTCATAGGAATAACTCATAAAATTAAAAATACATTCAAATTTCATTTTTCATCATTACATTAATTGTTTATTTATCTCTTTATCTTTAAAAAAATGTATGTTAACTAGTTTTAAACGCATTTTTGAAAACAATTATCATTACTTATCTCGTTTTATCAAATTACTCACAACCTATATCCGGCCCTAATGACGTCATTCAATCATTTTCTTTATCTTCTTTGCCTTCGTTCATTACTTGAAAGTAAGAAGGTGGTTCTTCCATAATATCTTCAGATTCTAGAACGTATAATTCCACATTATCAGCACTATATTTTTCACCAATCACTATAGGAATCTTCATAGAGGCATTAATATGAGGCACTGGCAGCCTCAATGTCACTTTTATACTATATTCATTGAACATTATTCTAGTGTTTTGTATAGTATATAGAAATCCTGCTAATGGCATCATGCTCGTCAGATTAGCGACAGCATTGTCTGGTACACTTGGCGTTTCAACTGTACATTCACCTATAATTTTACTGCTAGTTTTTCTTCTTCCGCAGTCTGCTGTGTACGTTGAATGACAGATTAATTCTGCTCTAACTGATGGAATTATTACATCAGTATCATTTTTAACATTGTAATTTAACAGAACATTTTCTCTCGGTCTAAATATGGTGTTAGGTATTTCTGTTCGCAGATGCACACGATTTTTTCTCGAGCTAAATAGTTTGAATAAAGTCTTTTCCAGTTCCGTGACTGCAATTCCTTCGGGTATAATGGGATGTACGTTGCCAATAACGTCAATTTCGGTGTCGAATTTTTTATTGGTACTAAATACACTTGGATTTACAAATTCTAAAACAAGGTTATATTTGATAGTACACGTGCTGTTTTTAAAAGACGATGGTATATTATTCGGAAGCACAAAAGTAAACGGTCGTTCATATGTACCAATTGACAGTATGATGTCACTTTCCGGACTTTTTTCATATATGTTTAAGTGCTGTGTTGTATAAACTTCTTTTCCGGTATAGTTGATTGTTTCTTGACGATTTTTGTGAACATTTTTTCTTGTCTCATTCCATGAGCATTTTCCTTTTCCGATTAAAGACATATTTATTCTTTTGTATCGATCAGGTTTATCCAATGTAAATCTTACAATCCCGGTGACTGGTTTCCCAGCTTTGTGACTTTCGTTTCTTGGTCCATTAATCAATATTTGACAGGTTACTCCCATTGTGATATGTGTTTTCAATAACAACGTCGTGTGATAACTGTCAGATTATAAATATTCTGATAAAGTGTCTACTTTAAACTCTGTTTTTATCATTACACGTTGCAATAGATAACGATTGTATTCAGGTTGGCCATACAAAATGAAATTTCAAATGAAAATTATGATGGCTTGGACTTTAAATAGCCTTTATTATTCAGTTACACTTACGTATAAAATTTCGTCGATCCACTACAACAGTTTTTTTTATTTTCATTATTAGCCTCTAAATATGA
This sequence comes from Apocheima hispidaria, assembly GCA_947579745.1. Lineage (NCBI taxonomy): Eukaryota > Metazoa > Arthropoda > Insecta > Lepidoptera > Geometridae > Apocheima > Apocheima hispidaria. The sequence goes on along the minus strand of OX388152.1, from coordinate 2,314,133 downwards.
AGGTGGTTCATCAAAAAATTCTTGAACAGATCTTTCCACATAAGTATCATCAAATGCTTCACCAATTACAATAGGGATATCTGTAGAAGAATTAAAAAAAGGCATCGGAAGTCTCACAGTCACTTTCAGTTTGTATTTCTTCACCATGATCTTACAATTTTGTATTGAATATAAATGAGGGAGTATAGGTATCGTACTCGACATATTAGCAACAGCGTTATTAGGGACGCTAGGAGTTTCAACTGTACATTCTTTTATACTATTATCAGTTTGCTTGTTTCTACCACAATTGGCCGTGTATGTAGTATGGCAGATCAATTCGGTTTTCACAGAAGGTATTACAATGTCAGTATCATTGGTCACTTCATAGGTAATATGGGCACTTTGTCCTGGATTAAATAAAGTATTAGAAATCTCTCCTTTGAGATTGAACTCAGGAATTTTCTTGCTGAATGGTTTAAACAGCGTCTTACACAGTCCAAAAATAATGTTTCCTTCAGGAGCTTCTGCCATGACGTAGCTGTACACATTTACTTCAGAACTAAATGTCTTATGTTGTATATTAAACGAATTCGGTTTTTCAAATTTCAGAGCTATTTTATATTTGATTGAGCACACATCGTTCTCAAAAGACGGTGGTATATCTTTCGGTAAGAAGAACCTAAATCGATATTCGTGTGTTCCGATTGGCAGGACAAACGTTGGTTCAGGACCTCTATCTCGAACGCTTATATACTGTGCTGTGTATGTTTCTGTACCAGTGTAAGTAACCGATTCGATACCTTTAGCACTGTGTCTGGTTTCTGTCCAACTGCATATTCCTTTTCCAACAAACGAGAGAACTATATCCTTGTACTCTTCTGGCTCTTCAACTGCATATCTCACGATTCCAGTTACTGTTTTTCCTGCTTTATGGACTCCTTCGCTTGGTCTTCTGATCAAAATTTGACAGGTTATACTCATTGTATATTTGATACGTGCGTTCTATAACATGTTCGTTAGATAACTGGCAATCAGCATCACTACTAGGAGTAATGATAAAATATTATATTTATCATTATAGATTTATCAGTTTTATCAAATCTGTCGTGCAAACTTCTATAGAGTTTTTTTAGTTGACAAAATCTGCGTTATTTTCGTTAAATCAGTTTTTATTGCGGAAATTTTAATGTTTTAAAAATCCAGTCACTAAAAGGAAGTTTATGTTTTGGGGTGTATGGTTTTATTTTAGTGTGAATGTATTAATGTGAGTATGTAAGTATGTATATTTGTGTGTTCCTATATTACCTCCTGTTTAACCGGTTTTTGTGAGTGAGTGAGTTTGGTTTCTTCTTTATGCCTGTAGTGACATAGTAAAATTTTTGTACTTGTTTATTTTTTTGTCTGTTTTTTTAATAATGTCACTTACTGGCTCCAAATTCTTCAATAAATACGTATTGAACACGAAAATGTCTCGCCAAATTTTCTCATACCTCTAAAAGTAAACTCAAAAATATATAACAAAAGTATTTGCGAACAAGCACTGAACCTGTTAAAAATGTACATTTTTATTTCCTGTATTCGTTTCACATTCTTTTTTGTAAGCACAAAACCGTTTATTTTCTCAGTAAAAAAATGTGAAAATACAGGCGTAACATGTTCACAAATTACTTCGACAATTTACATTCTTTGATAAATCCTTGAAAGATATTTTGCCTGGAAGGCGTCTTTGGGAAAATTGATGAATGTTGTCTTTTATGACTACTAACTGCGCCTACGAATCCTGTTCTTTTTAACTACGTAATTTTAACGTATTTCTTTTGTACTCATCCTTTTGTTTTTTCATCAAGATCCGCCGTTCAATTACGTAAGCAGATATTTCAATTTTTACATGACAAACAAACATAAACAAAGAAGCAGAAGTTTCGCGCTATAATTATTAGTGTGAAGTACAAATAGTGGTTTATCTGAATTTCAAAACCAAAGTTAGTGTGTAATATAAATAGTACTTTGTTAGCAACAGAACTAAATATAAGTCTAAGGGCATCTTCCATCTACTCAAAATAAGGTCCCAAGTAAGCTACTCCCCGGTTAAGTGTTAAGTAACTACACTACTCGTCAAAAGTTCTCTCGTTCAAAATGTCGAAGTAGAATCGTCACATAAACTGTACAAATATAAAAGTTAATCGGGACTTTTAATTGTCAAATAGCAGTAATCGGAAAGCAGCTAATAAACAATTTACTCTTGACATGATGAAATGAGTCGAATATAGGAGAACAATCTATCAATACCTAATAAGGTCTTCCTAAGAAATTAGCTAGGTTAAAAAAGAATTTGGTCTAAGCACTCTAGAATAGTTTAATTTTCATGACTATGCTATTTTCAGCCAGTTACAATACAATCACTTGTTTGCACGACTTTAAGATAAAGTTATCTTCGCTACTCTAATCTCTTGCCAGTTCCGCTTTTTGCCCAAATCGTGCCTCACCAGGGTTAATCTTACCCTAGCTCCGGGCAAAGTACAGAGATAGGTGCAAACCGGGTGGCGGCGAATTTATGTCTGCGTTCACCCTACTAACCACGGAATATTAGACATTGTTAGGAAGTGCAATAATTATTTCAGATTTTGTTGTGTTTGTTGTCCTTTATGAATTGCTTGTTTGCTACCTTGTTGTTGATGTTGTTTGTATGTTTGTAGTGGAAGGACTTTTATACAGAGTCTGCTTGACGACGTGCCACACCTTTGCCAGTTACTCAACCGCCAAGCAATAACGTGCAACGTTTACTGTTCCCCTGGCTGTCGCTAAATCGCACTTTATCAAAAAAAAAAAAAATTTTTTTTTTATTATCTAAGAAAACTAATGTATATCTTTAGAATACAATTGCCAACGTTTTATAGCAATTAGTTTGTTATTATTTTTTATTTTGGCGAAGGACAAGGAAATAAAATTTTTTTCGACTTTTCTTTCTTCTTATTCGCCAACCTAAAAAATCATTTAATCATTTTCTACTGTCAAAAAACTAGTAACTGAATAAGACTGAATAAGAGATATATATATCTAATCTCTTGCCAGTTCCGCTTTTTGCCCAAATCGTGCCTCACCAGGGTTAATCTTACCCTAGCTATATATATATATATATATATATATATCTCTTATTCAGTATTCAGTTACTAGTTTTTTGACAGTAGAAAATGATTAAATGATTTTTTAGGTTGGCGAATAAGAAGAAAGAAAAGTCGTTTTTTTTTTTATATATATATATTTATATAAGTATATATATACACTACATAGGGCTTTAAAAGTTTGTATGTAGTTAGTATGTATAGTATGCTTCGCCAGTTTTCTTGCTGTGCTTTTTTGTTTTTTACTGTTTTGCTCCTAATATGACCAGTTATGAATTGATATGCATTTCGACTGAAATAGAAAGTTGTGCATAAATTGCTTCTCGGTTAAATCTGAGTTGCTCAAACTTTTGGCGAAATTCAGGCGGCATACTCAGCCATTCTGTCTATTAACAATAGTCTGTAGATGTAAACCTTGTTATAGTTATATAGCGATACATTAATGTGAACACGGTGGTCGGTCGTTAGGGCTGCCAGTGGAAGACATCGAAATATTGTGATTTCATTTTAGTGTGTAAATAAATCTACAAATTCAGATACAATGCTGATTTATCTACATGAAACAAGGCCTCTAGTTTTTTAATTCAGTAAAATGCTGATACCCGCGGCTTAATAATACTCCAATGTGTGGGTCGGTATTGGACGAGAGTTGGAAATTGATGTAAGATTGCTTCCAATCAGACTTCAACCTCGCGAATAAAAAGTTTCAACTAAAGGAGATTATTCTGTGGTTTCAATCTTATATTATTAGTTTCAACTCAAGCCGAATCATGCGCGAACGCTTAAAAGAATAGCAACATCAATATTTACCCGAATTCTTTATGTACCCAAGGAAAATATTTTTTTTAGAGTGTATGTAAGTTTGTTTAAGTACTTTGTTTTGAAATGACTTAACACATACGCAGGAGAAGAGAACTAGTTCGGGAGCCTATGGATCAACACCCATTGTAAAAACGGAATTAATGTCAAAATAAATAACTTTTGTTTGTTGTTTGTTGTTAGTATGTATGTTAGTGTGTAAGTGTGGTCCTATAATTATTAGGTACCTCCTACAGCTTAAAGCGGCATAATTTTGACTATTGAGATAACATTGGATTCCTCTTCATGTGAAGAGTGTACATTTTGCAGTACCTAGTATGAGATCTCCACCATCTCGCTTGGTGTCAGGAGATAACGTGATATACAATGGGCCACGCTTATTAGAAGAATCCATTTCAATGAAAACGTATTGAAGACATAAATAATAATTTTATTTCTTTCAGGCTACAAGAGAAATCTGGCATCACTTTAAGAGCAGGAAACCGATTTTCGTTCTCTTCGCTTGCACATTTGAGAGTAATATTGAATTATGTCTTAGCAACATTTTCTTTATTTAATTTTCTGTGAAAATGTCTGTAACTAATTCTCATGTTGATCACTACAAGTTTTTTTTAACGATATTTTTATTTTGCTCAGTTATATTAATTTATTTGCATCAGCCTGTATACATCCCACAGTTGGGATATCGGCCTATCCTCGAAGGGCATTTAGGCCATATCAACCGCGCTGGCCCATAGTGGGTTGGCGGATTCACATGCGTCATCGAATTAAATATAAATAAGATATATATTTACATAATTACTTCAAAACTTTCATAAATGAACTTACAAACTTACTTACTTACTTACTTGAGAACTTTGCTCTTACATGCTTTTAACTCTAACCAAAATAACTACCATTCAAACTGCCTTGGTTTTCAATTAACAAGCTTTTTTAATTTGGTAAGTACTAAGTACTTTATTGTCGACTATTCAATTTTGCTGTCAACTATACTTCTACACTCAAAGACAAAAGTGATAATGATCAAAGTTTTGCGGTTTTACTTACAGTCTACTTTTAGTACGTTGAAGCAATTTCAGCACTAGCTAAGATGGTTTCTAGAACTTAATAATGAGTGGGTGAAATTTGTGAAGTCACGAAATAAACCTTACTTACGAAATAAAATCAGGCTTACTAAAACTGCTTTGACTATGGATCACAAACACTGATGCAAGGGCAGCAGTGCGATGTTAAAAAAAATAAAAAAGACTGATGCAGTAAGGTTGCTTTCACGCCCTTAGCTCTTCCTCGCTCGCATATTCAACAATGTTACATTTATAAATATATATAAAAACAAGCCCTCTTCTAGGAATCAACGCACAGACCGAACCGCTTATGAAATTTGAACCCAAAGCATTTGTCATGATGTTCATCTTGTCCATGTTCACTTTAAGACCCACTTGTTGAGAAACGCAACTGAGGTCGTTGAGTATATTATTGGGGTCCTCTAGCGACTCTGCTAAACAGCCAGAAGAACGAATAAATATGGTATTACATTATTTTTCAGATAACATGGTGCGGGTGACACTACTAAATTGATAGTTCTAGGGATCTGGCAAGGATAAAATCGAATCAAAATGTAATCTACTTTAATCGATTTTTGTGAGAATGATTACTTAATAAATCAGTAGAATATGCTTGTATATATGCCAGGATATGACTTGTTATCATGTGCAGATTAATTTAAAAGTATTTTTTTTTTTTTACTTTTATTAACTAAGCAAAATACATACAAACTACAACTACCTAAACTACTTAGCCTACTACATAAAATAACAGTTGAATTATCCAGAGACCATTAAAGGTCTAGAGATAATCCAGATGTTCAAGCCCAGAAAAGTAATTTAAAAGTGATATTAAAAAAAACGAGTTTGTTGTAATTTTTTACCAATTTCAAAAAAAAGAGGTTCTAATTCTCATTCAATAAATAAACGCTTATCCGTGTTTCGTATTTCGCAATTCTGAAATACAGTCATTTAGGATTAACATCTCATCTTATCGTTATAGGAGGCTTATCGCGGAACAAAAAGTTATTTGAAAGCGGTCTGAAAGCAATAACATTATTATAGAAAAACCATTTTGCTACCCAAGTGGCTTCGCAGATAGCTAGCTTCGAGCAAACGATAATCGACATTATTTTTTAAAGAACACGGTTTAGTTTTGAAGTACGCTGCGATGAGGTAAACTAGGAATGATTTTTGTCGTACAAACGCTATGGGTTTCTAAAAAGTTTGTTTTTAGATTATGGAAATAAGCTAAAAATTTGTTCAGCAGTGGACGATCTGGATGATGACAATGAAATAACCACTAAAACGTGATAGCATTATTTTATCGAAGCAAGGTAGAAACGATAGCTGATGGTTGCCGCCTGTCACTCTTTGGATGTGTGACCGCAAACGGAATTTAATTAGCGTGTTTCGGGCGGAACTTATAGGTACTTATCCTTTCTTGCTAATAGTGCGCGCCAAACTGAGACATCGTGACCACTAAACTTTACAATCCCTGGACTGATTTTGGTTATATTCGAACTTTAACATTCTATAGAAATGAACTATTTGCCTACTAAATTTCATGTACTTAAATTCAACGATCCGCAACTTATCAACAGGGGAGTTTTGGCGGGAACGTGAAGAAATCATGTCGCGCCTTTTTATTATTTTCCAAAACTTGTGTTATTTCGAGTGTTAATGTGTAAAAACGGTGAATTTTTACCCGTTAAGTGTTCGTAAACATGCACGAGTGTTGATGAATGGTATAATGTCGTGAAACGTGAATTTTCGTGTTGTTTCCAAAACTCCATAGAAGGCTCTAGTAAAGTTTTCACCACTTTACTGGGGCATGACTTGGACTTGACCGTGACTTTCTTTGCTTGACTTTGACCGTGACTATGAATTGTTTGATAATATCTAACAAAACTTGAGAATATATTATGTATACTTGACACTGGCAAATGCATAAGACGTGCGACGCCAAAATCCTCTTAGGAGGAAAAGAGAAAAAAAAAAAACTTATCAACAGAAAAGTACATACGTACTACGGCCAATAGCAATCCGATCCGCAATCTTATTTAGAAAGGCAGCAGTGGTTAGTTTGACACTCGGAATACAGAAAGTTTGAAAATAGGTTTTAAAACATTGTTGTTAGTAAGTACGTGTTTTTGTGTTGTGTTGGAGCACAAGTTTCCCGCCCGGGCGATGTAAAAACTCAAACTGAGTTACGATTGTGGGCAAATAAGTACTAACTATTTTCGTGGAGAACTTGGGGCTTAAAGAGTAAATAGTAACTGACACATAAACTAGCACATTTTTTAGTTTTAGGTACTTTGCTAAGAACCAGACTGTTGGCTATAGTCACAGAAATATTTATTGGCCATTAAAGCTGCCAGGACATTTTACTATGAAAACTGACGTGGTTTTGATACATTTTCTTTTAATAAAACGGGAATACTTTAAATTGAGTCGGTTATTCCGATTATAGTTTCACCGTCACAGGTCACCGAATGTGATCGAAACTATAGTAGAAAAAAACTGCAAATTGTAGCTTATGTTACTCCGGATGTAAAGAGGTCTACTGGTGGTGGAACAAATACTTACATCGCAAAAACATTACACCTCCTTGGGCAGGTAAGGAACACTAAAAAAGTATCTCCGCTCTTCAAGCTTTGGACAACAAGTTTTGTGCTGTTCGGCTTATTGGCGATGGAAAGTTGGTTGCCAAAAAACTTCTTAGCCTGGAGCACCGCCGTAAGGTAGCCAGTCTGTCAATCTTTTACAGGATTCATTTCGGAGAGTGTGCATCTGAGCTTCATGACCTTATACCACCATCCCCTTTATACTACAGGACGAGTAGAAAGACGCCCCACTACCACCCTTACACTGTCGATTTCCCTTGGATACGTACAAAACGGTTCGAAACAACGTTTTTAATCCGTACGGCCAAGGAGTGGAATAAACTGCCGGCTTCCCTGTTTCCTGAGAGTTACAATCTGGAGCTTTTCAAGGTCAGAGTGAATAGGTATCTTCTAAGTCTGCGTGCTTCATCTTCGGCCACATCGTCGCTTACCAACAGGCGAGTTGGTGGTCAAACGCAGACTTATAAATGTTAAAAAAAAAAACAAGGTTCTTGAGTATTTTAATAAATTCGTTAGTCGATGTTTACCGTCTTGAAGAAATGTAAGGCATGTTTGTAATAAAAGTATGTAGGGATCAAATATCGACGCTCCGTCAACTTGTGAATGGCGCCGTTAACCGTTTTACGGCTTCTCAATAGATATTAATTGGATATCAAATGATCACCTAGTTTCTAGTTGAAACTTTACGATCGGATGAGTTTTATGGTTCGGTACCTAATTTTTTTACGAGAAAGTAACTACATATTAGTAAGACTTTATTGGTCACTGGATTTTGGCAAGAGGTCAGAGTTCGTCGGGGGAACACCATACCTTTGTCAGTACTCGAAGCGGCAAGCAGTAGTGTGTAAGCATTATTATGTTCCGTGAAGGTCAATATTCCTGAGAAACTTCATGAAAACCAGCATTTAATATGCATAATTTAATATTTATTTGCATGGCTCGTACGTTTTCAAAACTGTAATTAAAATTCAAAATTATTGAAATTCTTAATTTTAGGCGGCAGTGAATTGTGAATTGTCGCCTAATGGAAAGCGTAACGCTTACCATTAGGCAACTGACTTGCTGACTTCGTCACAGTGGCATAAAATAGGCTTTAAAACAACTTAAGCCATTTTGAAGGCTTAAAACCGCCCTTTACGGATCAACAAAATATTTTCCTTTCGTGATAACAATATCTAGCCTCTTTCGTCCCCCTCCTAATTACTTAATTATAATCTCAAACAGTGAATAAACTCGAGTAATTATTCATTGAGACTGACAAACAGGAACCCCATTACCTTCTTATTATTCTCGCCAGGAACTTGATTCTAAAACAAGCAACAACGTGAATATATTAAATTAAATATGAAAGATTTAAAATATCGCGATCCTTTTCTTACTTGTTGAAAGTAAAACACAATATTATTTTTGAGTCCTATTCAATCGTCTCTAAAAAAGGTTATCAAGGTGCAACGTTTCGCTTATCGCACGAACTTCAAATTTTCTTGCGTTTTTTGTCAATTACAGCTTAATTACTCATCGTGGATTTATCGGAAACAATTTTGCACCAATAAATAAGTTGTTAAAAAAATATAATAAATAAAAAACAAAATGAAAATTGCTGTAAAATGTTTTGTAAATTATTATGATGGATACAAAAAACCAAAGGTAAAAAATGAAAAAACAAAACTACAAAAACTTGTAATTCCGCGAGATACAGTTTCAGTTTATTTGCCAAAATATATGTAGAAAAAAAATAAGGTAATATATTAGTTGTGTTTAGGTATGTTTTTCCTCAATGAGGCATGTGCAATTTAGTGTCACAATAATTAGCTAAGATTATATTCTGTGACTTTTAATCCTAATTAAAAAAATATATAGTCCCCAATTAGTGAATCACCCTTAGAGGGTAGGCCGATATCTGAGCAGTGGGATGTTTAAAAGCTGATGCAGATAATTAATAGTTATCAAATTTCAACGATGTCGGTCGAATTTTTTGTGTCAAGTTATATATTTTTTTTAAACTTAATTATAATAATATTAAAAATATTTATTACAGGCAACTTAATCTAAAATACATATAAGATACAATTCAAAATTAAAATCCAAATAAAAGTATTATTATCTAGTATTATTTTAGACTTAGGTGCCCTGAATAAAATACAGTGAATTACGTACATCAAAAAAGTAAAAACTTACCATCACCACAAACACATTTTTAGCCTGGGAACGTCTCCATGTTTTTTTAACTTTTATAATTCTTTTTGGAGCAACACATGATTTTTAAAGTCAAACACTTCAACAATTTAAAGTCGCTTGTCAGATGTCATTTTAATCAAATAAATGTATCACAAGGATGATCACATCACAGAGATGTAAATTACATTTTAAAAAAAACACGTTCGTGTAGTTCAGTTTTTTTGCCCCAGTTGAACAGTTAGGCATCAAGTATTTTGTTTTAATATTACTTTTAAATACTACAATAATTGAATTAATTAATTTTAGAATTCAATTTTGAATTTAAATTAAATGGAACCGTAGCATCTCGTAGCGAAGTTTCGCGTAGTGCGTAGTGTCTCGTAGCGGGCACCGTCTACGGTGGCTACGAAGCGACTGGTCCAGCGACAACGTAGACCTTAGCTTAGATGAAGCTTACTAACCGTTACAGAGGGAGTTTTGGCGCCTACGTGAAAAATAATGACGTCACTTTGTATTATTTTCCAAAATGTGTGTTATTTCGAGTGTTAATGTATAATAACGGTGGATTATTATCCATTAAATACTGGTCAATGTGCATGAGTGTGGGCAAACCGTATAAAGTTGTGAACCGTTTGTGTTGTTTCCGAAACTCCGTTGAAGCTTACAGTAAAGCTTTCACTACTTTAGTGTAACACGACTTGGCTTGGACAGTGACTGAAAGTTAGACTATGAGATTTGTTTTATTGTGAAATACTAAGCTTTGTGGAAACGCAGGTTTAATTAAACCTTAGAGTTAAATTGAATTTGGATCTTATTTAAAATCACAATAGTCGAGCAGCTAGGCTAAAAACAGTAGAGGTGGACTCACGGACCTGGGCCAATGTTGACACAAAGTTACATCCACAGAGGTTTAGCCTCTCCTATTACAGCTGAATTGGGTTGTGCCTACATAGTGCCACGCTGCAGCTAGGAATATACCGCTGAGGAATGGAGAAGGCATCTTGAGAAAGAATTATTATCGGAAGAAACCAAGACTTTAATAAGATTGTACTTGTTTCTCTTCGGAGGGACAAGGGAGTAGTTTGTAAGGTAATATATATGTAATATAATTACACAACACTGCTGCTTGGTGGTTGAATAACTGGCAAAGGTATGATAATTTCCCAGGCGGACTCAATTGAATTCATCTTTATTTCCAACTAGCTGATGCCCGCAACTTCGTACGCGATGAAAGCTCGGCCTTCGGCCTCGCTAAACTCTTTGTTTTAATAGTTATTCTGCTATTCGGGGCGGAGACAAATTCAACAATTCAAAGATCATGAAAATCATCCAGCATCATCCATCATCGTCCAGCCGTTCTCGAGTTACAAGTGTTTGAACAAACCCGACTTTGGCTTATTGACCGAGCGAAGCGAAGGTCTCAGAGATTACTGGGACAAATTAGTATTTGTATGTATCTTTGTATGTTTTTGTGTATATTTGTCCGATGATAACTTGCGAACCGTTGATCCAATTTCATGAAATTTTGTAGGCAAGTAGTTAATTTCAATACAATTTTTAAGTTCGAATATGAGCTGAATCGGTCCAGGGGTTGTGAAGATATGGGGGTCGCGAGGTCTCAGTTCGGCGAGAACTACTAGTATTACTGACTTAAGATTAGGTATTAAGAATACTCTTATGGATAGTCATTACTAGGTATAGGGTTAAAATAAACAAAAGCACAACAAAATTATCAGCCCTAAAAGCTCTGCAGAAGAGCCTCACTACTATACGATAGATGATACTTTGAAAAGTACTTTATAAAATCACAGGACTTTTGCTTGCCTATTAGCCATATCCAAAAAGGTCACATTTTACACTGAAGGTTCTTAATTGAAATCAATTAGAATATGTAAGCCGGGGAGCGAGGCGCGCGAGGGGCATAATAAGATTTTAGAATATACCTATTATATATAAATAAGTAGGTACGAACATTATTTTTTAGTAAGACAAATTGTAACAGAGAGTGAAAACACCTTATAGATACAGATATATATATAATATAATATCGCTGCCAGAGTCTGATATTCGTACATAGATATTTTTAAATACATACTTATATAGATATTAACACCCAGACATAGAACAAACACAAATATTCATCACATGAATGTTTGTCCTTGATGGGAATCGAACCCACGCCCCCAAGCATAGAACGTAGGTTCACTACCAACTGAGCCACCGGGGCAGTCGAAATTAGAGAAAAAGAGAACATTTTATATCGTCCTTTTGCTTACTCTCTTTGGTCAGCTGTCCTTGGTTTTCGGATGTGTTAACACTAAACCATCTTCTACCCCTTCTTCTCTTTTGTGGAAAATTTTATTTTTATTTTTATAGCGAATAGTTACTGTTAAACATCTTTATTTTCACTTTTATTTTATAGAGTTTATCTATCTATATTTATAAATATTTTAATCTATTTAATAAATAATAATAACAATAAATAAATATTGGTGGACGTTTCTGACACAGCGCCATCTAGCCCCAAACTAAGCAAGCTTGTATTATGGGAACCAGATAACTGATAGAATACATTAATACTTTTTTTGTTGTTGTAAACACATACATAGAATACATAGAAACACCCTGAAAAAGAACAAACATCCATGTTCTTCATACAAATGTTTGTCCTTTCGATTCCCACCCGGAATCGAACCCACAACCTATATTGATCAGAAGGCGGAAATCCACCCGCTGAGTCACAAGGCTAGTCAGAAAATTATCATAGCGCGCTCGAATCAGGTAAGTCTTTCCAGTGTCACCAAGCCGGCCTAGCCGAGTTTGGGGCCCACTGCCAAGTCAGTATAAATAACATGAGTATACACTAGACTGTTAATTAGTTTATGTCTCTATATAAACCTGTTTCTACAAATAAATTTAGTTACTTTACTATTCAATAGTCGCGAAATTGCATAAACATAAAGTATAAATCAGTGTAGCCTAGTGACGTATATACAATGATAATAGATAGTAGTATTTACAGTGACTTTTACGGAATCCCAGCTACAGAACTAAGTGCAAACTTGATTAATTATCAAATGTTCGCAGCACGGAGTTAAACTGATAGAGAATGTTTCAGCCTCAAGCGGTCGCTTTTGAAACTAGATATGCTACTGATATTTTGATTCCAAATACATTGTTCCGGACAAAACACTAAATATTTAATGCCTACCACTACACAAAAAGAGATAGAAAATACATTTATATTGATAGAGTAAAAAGATGTATTCATGTTTGTTATACGATTCAATAGTAAGCAACCGCGAACGTCTGAATCAATGTTTAGTTTGGCTTGGAGTCTTGAACTTAGTTTCAGGGTGTTCATGTAGTGCAGAGAGCACAGTGTAAGCGCTAATCTTAATGTTTTAGAAGAAAAAAAATAAACAAATTATGTTTGATGACAGCAAGCTGCCTGCGAGAGATTAGATATTTAAAATAACTCTGTAATTTTGGAAGGAATTCTATGTCCTATTTAGTGATTCGTCCGAAACGTTGGTCGGATAGAAATCGTCGTAAACTCGTCAATGCAACTCTAGTTGAAACTATGTTGAACAATCTCCAGGTGCTTCGTAAATTAATGGGCAACGAACTGTTTTCCGAGAGCTGTACCCTCGGAAATTACCAAATGTTGAAATCCACAATGTCGAATAATTCTCTTTAGCAAACTCATTTGGTATTTGACACATTTTATTTGTCGCACGACTAAAATGTCAATTATGATTATTGGACACCTATTCGATATCACAATGTTTGATCGTGGGTTAGTACGAACGAAATTCTTGCGAACTAGCGATGATCGTGTAATCGCGTTCACTTAGGACGACGCCTGATAATACGGGAATCAGCCAGAAGACTAAATTAACTAGAAAAACCACTAGACGCATTTTTTGTTTCTCTAAATGAAATCTTTAAACTAAAAATTCGGAGGTAAAATCGCGGGCGTCGCTTAATATATACATATATTTTTTTTTTTATGTTTCTCGGTGACGAGACGAGCAAGTCGTTCACCTGATGTTAAGCGTCACGCTTGCCCATAACAGTTCAGTGCCACCCAGAATTTTGAACTTCAACAGTTCAAAACTATGCGCGGCAATACACTGCGCTCGTCACCCTGAGATGTTAGATGTTAAATCTCTGTATGCCCAGTAATTACGCTGGAAACATTGCCCTTCAAAAAACTTAAAACTTATTATTCCATGACACAACAAATATATATTTGTGTCAAAAACAAGTGTCGAGATAATAAAACGGGAATACTCACGTTAACAACTGTCAACTCACTTTTTTCTCACACCTTGTGACACTTTCGTCTTTCATCTTCATAGCACTTCTCGAACTCCGCCCTCTATTAAAAGTATAACGACATTGTCCTTTGCAACTACTTTCTTTCGAAACAGATCAAAAGTAGGGGGTAGGAAAAGTTTTTTCCCTAATGAGGCAAAGATAATGAGGGCGCTTGTACTTCAGTTTATATGGGTAATCTCTTTGATAAATCCTAACACGAAATTGCTATTGTCCGCTCCCAATTAGGATGAAAAATTCGAGCGTTCGAGGGATAATTTGAGGGCCGGGATATTTATATTGATACTAGCTGCGGCCCGTGGGTTTACCCATTGACATCGTATCTTTTCGGGATAAAAAGAAACCTCTGATAACTATCAATTTTTTTTCCAACTTATCTTAGCCATGTGGCAATTAAGATTAACATTCAAACTGAATATCCAAATGCAGTTTAAACACATATGATTATACATTTTTATTTTATCTCCTTGAGGTGTACGGGAATCATAGGGACAGAATAAAATAATCATACGAGTATGATCTACCTAGAATCAACCTTATTTTTAAATACCTAAAAAAAAAAACAAGACAAAGACAAGAAGGTATGACCTTGAGCACTTGGAAAATGAGACGGCACTAAGTATGGGATGGCGCATGCATTGATACCCATTTTTTTATTTTCTTGACTGTGTCTAATGTTTATGTATAAGTTGACTTGAATTGAACTTTGACTTGATTGTAATCAACTATAAATTGAATTATTCCTTTGATTAATTAATGGTGTTTTGTACCGTTTTAATTAATATACATAATTAAATAAACTACTTAGCTAAACTCACTGGTAGCGGTCTTTTAGATTAGTTTATTTTTTTAAATTTGTTTCTTTTCTTATCTGTAATATGTTATTTAATTAGTTAGATTAAACGTACTTTGTAGTTAATACTTATTCTTACTCTAAATAAAAACTTAGCTAACTACATAACACCAAGAGTTGGATTCACAGACGTTTATTAGAATAGACGCCGCAAGCGCGTCGATTTGTGTAAAAACCTAGCGCGCCAGGTGTTTTAATAACCTAAGTGCTTACAAATTCTCTATTCGCAGGGCCAACAGCTTTCGAAAAGTTTCTAAAGTTTTGTATAACTTTTGGATGGTCCAATTATGATTTTTTGTATTTACGTTTGACGTACTCCTACGATGACTGAGATCGAACTGAATTTGGGGCATGCTACTTGGTAGACTCACGGTGTCTATTCTAATAAATGTCTGTGGTTGGGTTACTCGGCGCCTATTGAAGGCACAGAAAAGATAATCTAGAAGTAAAAAAATTATGATTGAAGGTCTAAGATAATCCAAATATGTAATACCAATACCAATAGATTTTATTATTCAAAGCATTAAAAAAAAAAAAATATATGCGGTAAAGCGTTGCGATATATTACATTTTTTTCTTTTTATTTACTTATTCAAGTCTATCTAGTAGTAAATAATAACCTTACTGACGTACCATCTTTTACATCATCATCATCATCAGCCAAAAGTCTTCCACTGCTGAACAAAGGCCCTTGAAAAAAGGTTGTTGCCATAATACCACGCTTGGCAGTTGGCTTGGGGATCGCAGAACGCTAAACGTTTTCCAAGAGAACGCTACTGCCCGTCCTCCGGTGGTTCTGGTCAAAGTTTTAGGACATACCCGGGCCAATCACTTAAATCACTCCTAATCATTCATTTTCAAGTCTTGATGACATGAAAAGCGGCTGGTCTGAGACGAAAGCACTCACCCGTTAAATATAGATAAACCCTTTTGCTCCATTTTACCCCTTCTTACCCCCGCACCTTACTCCTTTGTAAATGACGTCTTTGTTGATTAACTTTCGCTCGGTGGACAGGAATATCAAAGTCGATAATTTGGAGAGGTGATAGCGAAAGATGGGCAGTTGACGTCACAGTGTATCGGTTGACTAGGCTACCGAGGTCGTGGACTTGCTCGCACGTGAATATCATCTTTAATTGACTAAAAAGGTTCCATTCCGGTTAAAACAGCGTCGCCTTGTGTACAAATAGCATAAATTTAGAGGATAATAAGGAAATAGAACTTACCTACTTACCATTTATTTGGAATAGGTTTTTTCCATTTATTAAGGCACTAGCTGCGCCCCGCGGTTTTACCCGCTATTCTACAGAAACCGAATATCTTACCAGGATAAAAAGTAGCCTATGTGTTAATCCAGGGTGTACGCTACCTCCATACCAAATTTCATTCATATACGTTCAGCGGTTACAATGTTGAACGGGAACTGAGACTTCGCGACCCCTATATCTTCACAACCCCTGAACCGATTCAGCTCATATTCGAACTTAAAAATTGTATTGAAATGAACTACTTGGCTACAAGATTTCATGAAGATCGGATCAACGGTTCGCAAGTTATCATCGGACAAATATACACACGAACATACAAACATGCATACAAATGCCGATTTGTCCCAGTAAACTCTGAGACCTTCGCTTCGCTCGGTCAAATATTACTCTGATATATTTATCCGAGTATTCAAGAAAAAAAAACAAAAACACATAAAATCCAGAACATTAACAGAGCATAAAAGCTGCGTTCGTCCGAAAGTACAATGTAACAATGGTACACAATGGCGTAGTCGCGTATTGTTCCACATACGCCTGGGGTTTGTACTATAATTGCAAGCAGATGGAACGTGTGTATATGGACAAAAACTCAGACAATTTAATATTCAGATATCTGTAATTTAAAATCTTTATCTTGTGATCTGACAATTTTTAGTTCTCGGGTAATTACTAGCACTCGGGGAGTAAAAATGTCACTGAGGCGTTACAACTCCATCTAGTGGCAAGTTTTGGAGTTACAGTCATAACATGTTTTGAGAAGAAAGACGAGGCGAGGACTGATCGTGATTTGAAATCAGTACTGTCCCGCTCAAAGCACAAAGGTTTAAAGTTGAAAATCGTATATCATACTTGATCATTGCTTTTTTGCCGATTACCGGAAATATACAAATCAAATGAAAAAACTACCTGGTTCGCCGTATAAACCACTACCTGGATATTTAATTTGTAAAATTATATTTGTAGTTACCGCTGAAAAGTCAGAGAATTTGATTTCAGAAGGGTTTTTCAGGGGGTAATTTTGCGATTTTTTATTGTGTAACTAAGACAGATTTTCGAAATTTTATTCGGTTAAATGTAATTTCAGTTTTATTTTCTAGCTGCAGTATTTTTTTGCACCTGCTTAAATAATCTCGTCACTTCGAACAAAAAAACTGAAAATGCTACTTTTTGTTGTTTTGCGATTGGAGATCGCCTTAATGCAAAAATTTAAGCATTTCTGTATATTTAACTCAATACTCAACTTTTTCAAGTTGAAACCCTGTTCCAGCTGCGAGCGGATTGCGGCATTAGGTACAAAAATAATGTTTCCGCCCGGGATCGAACCGGGGGCCTTGTGCGTGTGAAGCACACGTGATAACCGCTACACTACGGAAACTTGACGGTAGGAAACACTTTTCGGCTTCCAATTGAGCTATTTAGCGCGATAGTATTTATTAAATATATATAATTTTAATGACGATAAGTTTAAAAAAAAAGATCTTTACTCGACTAGCAAAGGAGGGCATGAGTTTGGCAGTCTATGTATGTATGTAATTTAATAATAAATAAAAAATAACCGCCTTTGTCAGTTATTCAACCGCCGAAAAGTAGTGTGCAAGTATTGCTTCGGTGTTATTTATTTTTATGTTGCGAGCTCAAAAAGTGTACGACCGATGTACTAATTATACAAACAACGTTGACATAAAGGTATGTAGTTCTAGTCCAACCAACATTTAAAAACATGATTGAGAGCCACCATTGCATTTTCTGAAAAAAACCCATTACTTCCTTTAATACAGTTTAGTTTCTCGATTTAGCCACCTGTACCAGGTTGGTCGCACGATGTAAAGGTCAAGCCTTCATTGTTGTGTAAATCAGTATTCACATTGAATACCCCTGAAAGCGACGGAAGCTGTCAACGGCACTCTCATTGTAGAACTATTTCAATTACTCTAGAGTTATCTCGGCTGAATATATTATACTAGTTGTTACGCGCGACTTCGTTCGCGTGGACATAAAAAAAGTATCCTATGTCCGTCTTTGTGATATACAGTAACTACTTATCGAATTTTATGAAGATCTGTTTAGCCGTTTAGCCGTGATAACGCGACAAACATCCAGAGAGAGACAAAGTTACTGCCTATAGTTTGCTAGATGGCCTTTAACATCCAGATAGGGAGAAAAAGTTACTTTCTATAGTTCGCTAGATGGCATTGATCAATTTTTGTGCATTTTTTTACGTTCTGATGTTCTGTATGAACTGACAGTTTTAAAGTAGGGAGTTCTAAATCGCGCAAGCGAAGTTTTATCCTCGAGACGAAGATACTCATTTATATACCTCGAAGCTTTATTGGTCCGAAAACGACTGCGGCTATATTCCACGAAATTATAATTATACTTATGATATATATATATATATTTATAATATATATATTCATCCGAGAGTGTTCGGTTTGTGAACGGATATAAATGATTCTTTAATTAACAACATTTACAAAAAAAAAAAAAAATATGAAGTTCTTAATACCTACCTTCTGCATAACTTATCTGTATCTTATTTTCTTACTAAAACTCCAATAATTAATTTATCAAAGTAATTTTGTGTTTGAAGATAAATATTAATATTTATTGAACAATCAAATGGTTACGTATATCGTTCATTTGATTTATTAGCAAAAGTGTAAATCTTTAAGTAATTAGCTTCGTAAATAATTTTTTCCATTTAACTGCATACCGAAAAACCAGAATAGGAAAAGCAAATAACTGGCAGAAAATTTCAATAAGTATCGGAATTTACCAATTTGTTCTCAAAGCCTTGAGTAGACTTTCAAAAAGATTTTAGAACCGCAGCGGAAGTCAAAGTTTGCTAATCAAAGTATTAATCAAAACATTGCCTGGCAAAGCTCTGATCTTCTAAACTCTTCGTTTGACTTGATTTAGTGGTTGTGGCTTATTAAGCCGGCCATACACCAGTATTCTGGTCCATTGCACTTTTTTCGGAGTTCCGTACACGGTGTCAACGGCCCTATTACTAAGCCTATGACTATGACTTCTTTCCGTCCTTCCTACATTTAAAAGGCTGTACCTTTTGAACCGTAATAGGTAGCCGCTTCATTTTAACTTAGAATTTGTGTTGTTATAGCGGATATCCTGATATAATTATCTATCCATACCTTTATAAACCACTTTCCGCATGTATGATGGACCATCACTTGAGAACGGCTGGACCGATTTGGATGCTTTATTTTTTGTTGTGTTCATAATTTTCTGGATAAGTTGCGGGGCTCAGCTAGTGTATAATAAAAATTAGGGGCGTCCCCGAATAAAAAATGTGTTTTTCACATGAATTCTTATCTTATTTATCGTTAGAACGGTAGTATATACAAGCTTGAAACTAGTGGCATTATAGTGCATACTCTGTGGTATAAAACAAAATAAAACTTAACATTGGTAAAATGTGAATCAGCCTCGCGCTTAGGATCCCAAACTGAATAAGACAAAACATTTTTTTTTGGTAACTTTGGTACGGAATCCTTATTGCGTGAGTCTTACACTTGGGCGGTTTTTACTTATATCATATCCATATGTTTATGCATTATGGGCATCATCATCATCATCATCATCAGCCATAAGACGTCCACTGCTGAACATAGGCCTTCCCCTTAGAGCGCCACACCGACCGACAACGGGCCACTTGCATCCACCGGTTGCCCGCGACTTTCACAATGTCGTCGGTCCACCTAGTGCGAGGCCTACCTACGCTGCGTCTTCCGGTTCGTGGTCGCCACTCAAGAACATTATGTGGTCTCATTATGGGCATAGCCAAGTTTTATGAGTTTTATGCGAAGTTGTCAATTATTTACGATCAATGAAAAGTATCCTTTACGATTTGGTTAAACATTTAATTTATATCAATCGTCTTCGTCTCTTTCGAGTCATAGTGTACTTTGTTGTTTCGAGTCCTCGGGCAGGAAGTAATCTCCAGCGTTGACAGATTTATTCAGCAAACAATCTCTTATATGTAGAGTTATACAATAAATAGTGTACTAGCGTTCGATTTTACATTATCCGCTTTTCTACAATAATACCTACTTACATTTTCCGGGATTGAAAATACCCTATGATATCCGCAAAAAAAAATACAAAAATCTATCTATCTTTCGAAGTGATGTACAGGTGAGGTGCGGTGAAGAGCAGGGAAATGAATTGAAGTGAAGGGAAGCGAAGGGAGCGAAGGGAAGCGAAGGGTGAAGTGAAGTGAAGTGAAGTGAAGTGAAATAAAGTAAACAAATTGAATAAAACTGTATAAAATTGTGTAACTACAATGCTAAGTTTCAAAAGTCTGTCCTAGCGAACGTGCAGTGTGATGTGTAGTGTAGTAACACATTTAAAAAATATAGTTTGTGGGGTTTTGATTTAATTACTAAAATAAAACAACTATGTACATTATTAAAAATATTTCTTTATTATATAATCGTAAACTTGTAAATAAGCTAGACTTTTTGACTAGCTTATTTGATGTTTTTGGGTATTTTGACCCCAATAATACTAATATTAACAAATAAATATCTCTGTTTCACTTTACTTTATTTTCTCGATCAGGTACGTCTTAACTCCTTTGTAATAATCAGGGAGGTACTCTTCCCAGACTATATCCTGGGGGTTACAAGGGAACTCTTTGTAGTCTTTTGGCGAGAGAGACTTGGCCAGGGCTAAGGCTTGGGGTGACTTCATTAGCCAAGTTTTGCTGGTGAAGAAAGCTAGTGCATCTTGGACCATAACCGATTGGGTGAGGATTTTTTCAAACCTGTAAAACAAACTAGCTGAGCGTCATATAATAAAAGATTGAGATATTATATTATTTATTGACCTATGAAAACTCCCATTCAAAATTGTGTCCATCGTTTCTGCAAAAAAAAAAGTTTTTCAAAAAAAGTTCTAGTACAAATTTTAGGAGCATTTTTTTTTATTTTGCGCTCGAAAAAATAGACCTACGATATTTTGTCTGTTGGATTCTGCTGTAGGAGACCTTTGCCCAGTTTCAGTTGGACAGCATAGGTTGAAAAAAAAGATGCTGCTGTGTTTAGTCGTGAATTAGCAATGTAACAATCTCACTTTCAAATAAATTGCTACTGTAAGCGAGACTATTGCCAAAAACCCGAATTGTTCGTTATCGTTTTCAACAATAAAGATAATACAAATACTACGTAAGATGCAACAACTTCAAATTTTTCAAATTAAGTTTTCACAATGATAACGCGTTCTTCTTTTGTCAGCACTCCATCCTAATCCTAATATTATAAATTCGAAAGTAACTCTTTCTCTAAAACTGTCTCTCATAGGTGATAGCTGTCAAATTTCAGAGTTGCCACTTGCACGAAAAAAAAATTACATAACATTTAAAAAGTGCACTCTTATTGAGGCATCCGCTATATTCATACACGCAATATACTGGTCAAAATCATAACCTTTCCCTTTTGCTTTGCGTAGTTGGATAAAAATATTTACTTTATTTTATAATTGGAGGGAAGAGATTGAAAAAAACCTAATGTTTAAATATTATTTTTTCGATCTTTAGAACGTCAATCTTATGATAGAATAGACAATAGTCATTATTTATTTGTCACAAACGCACACGACACACACACACGACACACACACACACGACATTGATACTTTTTGGAAATTCAAACGTATTGTTGTTATATTGTTATCTTCAATCTCGTGAAAATTCGCGATAGAAACAACTGGACGAGTCTAATAGCCATCATCTAATAAGATGCTCTTAAAATGTATTCAAGATTACATAAAATTCTTTTTACCTGGGTTTTTGCCTGGTAATTTGCATGAGAATATCAGCCGCGTATGCGATGAAATACATCAATGTTACAACCATCTTTATTAACCATCTTCGCTTCGTGAACAAAATAACATTTGGGAAAGGTAACACATCTGAAAAATAAAATTAAGGTCAATGCGAATGAAGCCTGAAACGGACAAAATCATAAATTGGTCTGTGATTTTTGGCTCCAACGTGAGAAAAAAACCCTTGTCGCAGCTTTTACCTGCAAAACGTGTGTTCTTTTGAGTGTTAATTTATAGAAAGGATGGATCAAATCACAGTGTTCATAAATGTGCAAGAGTTTGGGAAAATCGTAGAAAGTAGACAAATTATCCCGGACAGATATGTTAGGATAACTGGTGAAACCGTGGGGTGCTGCTAGTAAATAAATGAAAATTCAAAACTTACTGAATCCATCTTCGATTGCGGTATCAGTGTATAATTTCAGCGCATGTCCGATTGATACAGGATTTGTCGATCCGGAACAGGAATTATAAACAGGAATATCACGTGACCTGTAAAATCATTTTTTATTATCATCATCAAAATAAGATAATGAGACGTGCTGACGTTGTGATGACATTTTGGGGTATATAGTCATGCTAGCTTCACATGTAGATAGGGACTTAACGTAGAGTGCTAATGTCCCTACAGAGATGCGTAACTGGATTGTAGTACTGATAAGGACGTGAGATGTCGCTAGTGTTTTAATTTGCAACATGATCGTTACAATTTCTGCTTGACTTGAAATATAGACCCAAGCTAACTTATTCTTCTATTACTATGCCACGGAGAAAAAATTAGACTTGTTATGAGTATTTTTGCATTACCAGTAAAATTATTATTTTTATATTTTATTTGCAAACTCGCTTGGTTGTAGAGAGGTGGCGTTGAAAACATTATTTTTGGAAACATATTTTTTTACGGCGTATATTGTATCTAATTTGAACTAAACCTTAAATAGCGGACGTAATTATAATAATACTATGTTTCTACTTTAGTTATATTTTCATCGGCTTTTATAGCAGTTTAGGCAAAACAAAATGGGGATTAAAATACGTAAGCAGCGCCATCTAGTTTTAAGCAGATTTAGTTTTTTTTATTTATTTAGTTTTGTTTGATTGAGGTAGAGAAAGAAAGAAAAACATTTATTTTACGCACAAAACACTACAACACTAAATTCACAAAATAAATTTATTTATTTATTCATGCAAATTACAACTATCCTTAGAGGAAATTCCTAATTCAATAGTGTAAGTCAACAACATTAAAAAATATAAAAATAAAATATATATATATATATATATATAAATATAAATATAATGAAGGGAAAGAATAATATATAATTATGTTCAGTTGTTGCTGTAGTGACCAGTGCGACAAAAGAGGTTAGTGCTCAGTGATAATGCTGCAGATTTCTCCGCAGCGCTAATTTTCAGCACTGACCGTCTGAGACGCACGGGACTGCTACCAAAATAGAAGAGGGGAAAACATTAAGGGAATATAATAAATTTAGTTATAAATAATAAATAACCATTAAAAACAGGGAAGTATACAACATTTATGCACACAGATAAAGACAAAGAAAATGAACATGAGCGTGAATTACCAAAAAGTATGTTGTATCGGACTGTGACACCAGAAATATTCCCCGCTTGTCTGCGCAGCAACGCGGTAGTAACCATCGCGAGCCGAATCTCCCACTGCTCTGCGCTACGCGAAGACATTGTGTAGGACCGTGTTTTTTAACGTTGTAAAACACACCGAAAACGCCTCTCCGTGCAGCGCGCTTGGCTCTTTATCCTGCTCTCCGTCTCGTGGCGCGGAGCAGTATGAGAACCGCTTTACGTCCCGAATTTGAAACGATAGATTTGAATGGTGTGTCGTGGGAGTGGTTCCACTGAGCTCATACCTTTCAGCTTTCGTAGCAGCAACCAGTGTCAAGTTGCAGACGTAGTCAACAGGAATGAGGTCGATGTTGTAATCGTATTCAGAGTACAGGGTGCGACAGATACCCATCGCGATTGGGGTCATGAGGCCGGTCGGGCCATACCAGTTGTCCACCCAGCCCGGGGTTGGCTCTGATATTGATCCTGTCACTGGAAGATAGTATAATCACAAATAAGGTAACAAAATTAAAAAAGAAGTAGCAGTTCAATTTTTTTTTTCGTCTCTCTTTTAAGGCTCCACATATCATTGTCTTAGCAATTGTCAAGTTCCATAATATTTCAAGTGAATCGTTTTACAATAAAACCAGCCAGAGTCAACAATTTTAGTTATGGTCCAGTCCAAGTCATGGTAATAAAGTGGTGGAACTACTGGAACGTTTTACAGAGTTTTTGAACCAAAATGAAAAGCCACGTTTTATCACTGTGAATTTTCCACACTTGTGAACGAAATAAAATTATTTGACTACTATTGATTACACACAAATAATAGGGAAAACAATGATTTTCAAAAAAAAAATATTACATACCGGTAGCGCGGCAGCATGATTTTTTCACGTTTGCGTCCAACGCGTGCGACAATCATAATTAAGACTACATAAAGAATACTGGGCATGCTCAAGGGAAGCTTTTCTGGAATTAAGCCCAGGATACTCCCGACACCTAAACGTCAAACGTGATAAGCTCCGACGAGTTGTTGGAGTAATCAAGAGACACTGCTCTCTAAACAAACACGTATTTACTATTGGGGTTACAGACAGTCCTCTGTGCAGAGGGTGCAAGCAAGCTGAAGAAACAGCCGCGCAAATGCTGCTCTAGTGCAGCAGCGTGGCAGAACAACGCACGTTTATTCTCGAGACCCGTAACCTATGAGTAGATTGATAGGTCACTCGAAGAATAAATAACCGATGGAAAAGACCGGATCTTGAGCGGTGACACGGACCGGTAGACGCAGGATAGGTAGCCCTCCCACTACGTGGATCTACGACATTGTGAAAAGCAAGGGCAACTGATGGATGCAAATGGCAAATTGTCGCAGCGCCCTAATGGCTGCCTTTGTACAGCAGTGGACGTCTTTTGGCTGATGATAATGACGTTGAGATAATATAATATTAAACGATTCTTACCAATAGAAGGCCTGACGATTACTGTAGGTATATCTCCATGTGTTTCTGATAATAGATTCTCTGCCAATGCTTTTGTGTACGTGTAAGTGTTCGGCAACCCATCTGAAACCAAACGTACAGCATGATATAACAACTTTATAATCCACGGTATTAAGGTGAACTTTTAGTATATAAAATGAAGTTTCCTGGAAAAAAATAATTACCACTTCTTACTTTTGGAACGTAATTTGTAGTTTCTAAATGAAAGTGAGCATACATTTTAACTTTTTAAAGGATATAATGGATATAATGTTCAACGCAGGTCTACCAACAACGAGGTGGTCCTCTCATAACAAACAGTAGAATAAGGATGGTTACGATCATGATGGCAAAAAACTAAAAAGATTTGTTTTACGCTATTGAGGGACAAGACGTCCAAGTCATTGCCTTGATAGTAAGCATCACGCTTACCCAAAACAGTTGTCCAGAAACGCTTGCCCAGAAGTTTTAAATTCAGTAATTAGAAACCATACGCAGCAAAGCACTAACCTTGTCACCCTTAGATGTCAAATATTAAATATTTTTAGGCCTTGTAATTTCACTGCAAATATTTCCCTTCAATCCGGTACACATTAAGGGAGGCCCCAGGCGGTCTTTGCAAAATAATCCTACTACTACAAGAGTCTTTCCACCACAATTGAGGAGTATCAGAAAGAGACAGATGTAGACCAGCAGTTGATCATCCAGGTATGATGATGATCGGTGTTATCATAGAGCATAAGCCTCCTCCCATTTTCGTCAATCTTCCCTGTTTTGTGTCAATCTCGTCCAGTTTGGATCGATGAACTCGACATATGGGGACGCTTAGTTATAGAAGTAAATAGATCAGAATTAGCACAACATTGCGGCAGGTAAGAGAGACATGGCTTCAAGGACATCGTTACCCAGCAATGGAGTAAGATTGCTGATAATGTTGAGTACTTACTCAGAAACGCAGTAATGTCTTTATCTCCCGTGCCCTGCTCAGCTAGTTTGTACGCCTGGTCTATGGAGGCTGGTGGGGGGTAGATCACTTCTTCGACGGTACTGCGGTTAGCGTTTGAATACGCAGTTGAGACGTACACAAATGCCTGGACAAACGATCAAAATTGAAGCTATTTATAAGCAATGTCTAAAAAAGACAGAAAATATTATGACGAAATGTAGCGCACTAATGAGCAGGACGCCTCGGGTTTAATTTTCAGCCAGGGAGATGTTTGAATGACAAAGGGGTTCGAATATTTTTGTATGGAAGCTGGCATATCCACCTGCTGCATTTTTTTGTTCTCGAAGTTTCCTTGCATGATAAAAGTAATGTATATGGGTAGAAAGCACTTCAACGAACAAAATAATTATGTTCTGTAACATGGTGTCCTAAAGTGTCACGTTTCCGAGATATTTGGAGGTATAGACTTCATTGTTCTCATATAGCGATTCTTACCTTCAAATATCTCGAGAACATGACACTTTATGACACTATGATAGGGAACATCTTTTGTTTGTTTAACCCCCGAATACTGAAACGCCTGTTAACTTTGACAACAGATTAATTCTAATGCTGCATTTGTCTGGCACTAAGCAAATGACAAAGGCAGCAACAGACGTATCGTAATCTGTCGTCAAAGTTAACAAGCGTTTCAGTATTCGGGGGTGAGTGTCTTCTACTCATATATACTACTTCCATAGTGCGCAGAAATTTAAAAAACTTTTAAAAAAATGGCGGCGGGTGGATGTGCCACAGATGTTTTATCCCCTTTAAATATCTTATTTGGATCTGGGTGTTAGTTATCACTGCTCTTGTCTATGTTCCTTGGTATCCCCGACACCCTGGGATATCCTGCAGAATTATGGAGCGGGAAGCGGTGGTTGTGAGCATTGTTTTAATTAATGAATACTTACGTCAATCTGTTTTAGACTCTTGCAAAGCTCGAGCACATTCTGAGTGCCCTCCAGATTGATGGCCATGGCTTCTTTTAGAGGCTCATTGAACTTGATAGTGGCTGCGGCATGAATCACGATAGAAACCTGGAAAAAAAAAGTTTATGACTTTAGATGAGATGCTCTATTTATACTAGCTGTTTGCTAAGACAACGTACATGTGCTAGGAGGATATTATTTTGAACAAGTTTTACTTTGGGACTTATAGCCCAGTAAATTTAGCCTTAGTCCGGGTCCTCAATACTAAGTCCCGGAACTTGACTGGGCTGCTATACCGATAGAGATTATCCTCTACAAACATATACACAACTACCTTTTAATCTTACCTCTATAATATAAATGTAGATAGTGTAAATGTGAATAAGAACGATACAATGCGGCGCTATGCCATCTCCTTAAAGGTCCTTTAAGGCCTTAAAATTCTGGGTCCCTCCTGTTTATGACCCGGTTTCTTTTGTTCCCCGGATTATACCCACAATTAAAAAAATTCACCAAAACTTGAAAAAAGTATGAGTATACTTGACACCGGCAAATGCATAAGACGTGCGACGCCATAATTCTCTTAAGAGGAAAGACAAAAAAAAAAGAAAAAAAATATTTGCACAACAGTAACATTGTTTATATTGAAGGTTAGGCAGGTGAGTAATAAAAACTTGAAGGGTATCATATAACTATAGTTCAAAATTCAATATATATTATATCAATGTTATGTGTCACAAAAATGGCCTCAACTCAGCATAAGGCTGTTTTTATGTATGTGTATAACCACAGAAGAGACAAGTAATTTTTTTTCTCTTTTGTGTGTATAACTTTGTCCTTACCTTTTCTTTGACAGTTTGAAGGTCCGCATGTGACATATTCAGGTTAGTTGCCGCCAGTTCTCCTCTCACAAGAACTAATTTTTCCAAAGCTTCGGGCCTCTTCGCTTTTAGTCTAGAGAATACCTAAAATTATACATAGATTACACTAGTTCTCCATTGGACATAGTAGTAAATAAAAAGATAATAATAATAATTTAAAAAAATACAAATAATAATTTTCGTTACAAAGAACAGAGGCCTAAAGTTATAAAATAATTATTAAAGGGTCTAAAAAATTTACACAACTTGCATCGGGTCCCAAACTAGGCAGAGCCTGTGTCTTGGGCACTCTGAGGCCAGTTGCCAGAACCAGTTTTTCGTGGGGCTTGTCTCATTAACAAATCTGGTTTGAACAACCCTAACATTACGCTGTGCAATAGTAATATCAACAAATACCACAATAATCACTAAGTATTGATAAAACTAAGTTTACATAACATTTTATGCATTCAAAAACTTTAAAAATTAAATTAAAGAAAAAAAATGCATATTTTTTGAATGAAATATGAATATATTAATGGAAAATCCAACATCATAAGCAAGAAGAGGTTATTTCAAAACCGGCGAAAATAGATTTTTTGGCGGTCTGCACTGCCGATTCTGGGTATTATTATACAGAGCTCGAAGCGCGACATAAGAATGGTGCTACCGTCTTGAAGACAGTGCAGACCGCCAACTGGTTGGAAAGTGACATACAGGCTGATCAATTATGTTCTTTAGTCGCTGTTCAGCGGTGACACTTTTCTTTTCCCGAAGTAATACGTAGACTTTATCCACTAGAGGGCAGCTGTAGAGAAGCTTCTCAATTAAAACCTGGAAAGAAACAGTTTCAGTACAGTTAATCATTTATAATTTTTAGAAAAAACCTAATCGGTTTAGAAATGACTGAGATCTGAGGTAACAAACATTTAAAAAAATACCGACTTTACCTCCTCCTTTTTTAGGGAAGGCGGTTAAAAATGTACTAGTAATGTTCTTGACAACTATTAAATAAAAAGTTCATTTTCAAACTGTGAATAAATTAATTTAATTTATTTGTATAGGTATTTTAGGTATAAGTGAAATCAGAGCTTACACCTATCACAACCGGTAGATCTAAGTGTTTTTTTTTCACCTACCCGTACCAGTAGGGATACTTTGGTTGGGATTGGTGAACCAAGCGGATTATAATAACGAATCTGTAGTATCTTTCAGCTGCAAAGACGCGTCCACCATAATAGGAACACCTCGTATATATATTGATATATTTTTTTTTACACACTTAGAATGTACCCATGAAGGCGTTCATTTTGATAATAAACACGATATTCTTCAAATAATATTTTTTTCTTAATGGTTTAATTAATGGTTAATTTTATTTTATTACACGCTATTGAATCGTTTAATTTGTTGGTGCAACTAGCGTGCTACCAATTTAATCCGATCGATATCAGTGTTTATGATTTCTGCACTGTGAGAGCTTTTTAAAACTACACTCTTACGGTTTCAGAATCGTTTAATCTCATAAGAATAACAGACATTCACTTACTGAGATTACACAATAAAAAAGGTTTATATTATTAGTGCTGCTAAGCGCAGCACGCAGACTTAATTAATTAATAATTTAAGGATTTTTAAGAAAATGATAAACACTTTCTCTTAGAGTAAAGAAATAAATTAAAATGCGTACCTTTCCTAGGAAACCCGATCCTCCTGTTAGAAACACTGATTTCCCAGCGTAAAATTCCGACACGCTCAAATAATTATCACCTTTCATATTTACCATAATTTAATACCAAACTCCACTCGTTAATTTTGTAATAACTAAAACAAATTTGTTATCTTTGAAATTATAAGTCTTGCACTTATGTGCCTTGTCCCTAATTTTTAATTTAATCTAATTAAAAAAAAACTGTCAATTATCTTTTTCGCTATATGTATGGAACTGCTATTTCAGAGATGCTGTCTGTATCAAGTACCCGATGACAATTGACACAGGCACCGTCTTTTTTGACTTTTTATAACGTTTTAACTATGACGATATTGGCTGAACTTTGGCATTTCTATCTTTTAAATATTTTCACGCACTTGAACATTGTTGTACTATTTGTATTTGTAAAAGTTGCTCAAAATTACGAGTAGATTGGTCGCAATTCCACGTTGCACTCACTAAACGCAATTAAGCTATCGCTTTCTCTTACTAAATAGAAACACAAGATAGAGATGGCATGAATTAGTGCTGTCAAAGTAGTCAGATCTTAGATCTCCATACAAACTTAGACGAGACCGTAGCGGGTGCCGATTTAATACAAGTTTTAAGTGTCGCTAGTGTACGTTTTTCTTCGCGGCTTTAATCTGTAAACTCGTTTGACAGAACTAAAATGCATGCTATCTTTTTCTTGTGTTTCTATTAGTAAAAGACAGAAATAGCACTAAATTTGGTTTAGCGGGTATCGACGCCAGTGATATCCTAGAATAACGTCGTAAAACTAAATACTTATAATACCTACTTAGGTTAGAAAAAAAAACGTGATTTGAATGTTTAATAAAGCAATTACGTATAAAAATGATCTTTAACCAATTTTGTAGACATTCCTTCTAACAATTGCCTATTTTGTGCTGACATAAGGTGTGGGCACAAAGCGGGCGGGGCGCGGCGAATTCCTAGTACATCCATTATTAGTTGTCTCTTCATTTGGTCTGACTTAGCAAGCAAACCCTTTTCGCCTCGTAAATCGCTCACGAGTTTTTTATTTTTATTTTCAAATTTTGTTTTTTTTTTTGCATAGCAAGATTCAAAAATTTTAAACAGAAGTTTCAATATACACTGTTTCACGGATCCTTTGGAGGACGATTGCTATTTGATACAATCAGTCCTCCCACAGATCCAACTAAATAACTACCTAATCGCTCACGAGTTTATCGTGTCGTCTAAGAAATAACAAATAACACACAACATAATCAATCATTGTTAGTAAACGAAATTGTTGGTGAGTTCATTACATACATAACAAAATTTAGAAAGTCACTACAAGAAATGACGAGGATTGGTGCAAAGATTATTTTTCTGGGGTAGGGACATTATAACTGTACCCGTAGCATAACTAGCTATCGAAAAAACTGTTGCACGTGTTCGCGTTGTCTGGATCCCGCCCGCTGTGTGACCACACCTTTATATAAGGCCGCTATTAGCATGTACGTCAACAGTTAACATAATTATACAATATACAGTGTTATAAGGAATGGGTATGATAAGCCGAAAGGGGCTTATAGTATTCATGATTGTGAACAACTTTTGCTATGGGACTAACCCTAAAATCGAGAAAAAATATCAGCTGTTCCATAGATTTTGTCGAGTATCATTGACATTTTTCTTTTTCTCAATTTCAGAGTTGGTTCCATAGTAAAAGTTGTTCGTAATAATGATTACTATGCCTTTTTCGGCTTAGAATAGCCTTTCCATATAACCCTGTATTAGTTAATATAATGTAAGGTTACATTATTAACGTGTGTTGCTTTGGGAAAACGAAAAATTGGAGATCGGAATTCGTGAGCAACTTCGAGTGCACCCCGTAGAGCGATGATTGCAAAATTGATTTCGTGGGCAATTTCGAGTGTACCTCGACGATGTTATCGAATGTACCTGGACGACGTTATCGAATGTACCTCGACGACGTTATCGAATGTACCTCGACGACGTATCGAATGTACCTGGACGACGTTATCGAATGTACCTCGACGATGTTATCGAATGTACCTCGACGACGTTATCGAATGTACCTCGACGACGTTATCGAATGTACCTCGACGACGTTATCGAATGTACCTCGACGACGTCATCGAATGATCCTCGACGACGTTATCGTATGTACCTAGACGACGTTATCGAATGTACCTCGACGACGTTATCGAATGTACCTGGACGACGTTATCGAATGTACCTCGACGATGTTATCGAATGTACCTCGACGACGTTATCGAATGTACCTCGACGACGTTATCGAATGTACCTCGACGACGTTATCGAATGTACCTCGACGACGTCATCGAATGATCCTCGACGACGTTATCGTATGTACCTAGACGACGTTATCGAATGTACCTCGACGACGTTATCGAATGTACCTCGACGACGTTATCGAATGTACCTCGACGACGTTATCGTATGTACCTCGACGACGTTAGTGTAGTGGGAGCAGCTGGATGTGTGAATGGTGGGATGTCCTCGCGGTCCTGGCCTTTATGTTGAAACATCCCTAATTGATAAATTACTCATATATTACTAGTAGTTCGCGCAGAACTGAGACCTCGCGACCCCTATATCTTCACAACCCCTAGACCGATTCAGCTCATATCGAACTTAAAAATTGTATTGAAATGAACTACTTGCTTACAAAATTTCGAGAAGATCGGATCAACAGTTCGCAAGTTATCATCGTACAAATGTACACACAAACATACAAACATACATACAAATGCCGATTTGTCCAAGTAAATTCTGAGACCTTCGCTTCGCTTGGTCAATGAAAATGTGAAAAGTGAAGAAATACAAGACATCAGGCGTCCATTGACTCTACATTTCCTATAGTATTTGTATTATACCTAATGTGAAGCCAGTGATCATATTAATTTCATTTGTTTCCTTTCTGTTTTTTTAGTCTAAAAACACTTTCTCTGTGAGTGATCGAGCTGGTCTTGACTGATAGTAAGTTCAAATCAAATCTAATCAAATATGTATTTATTGCAAAGTTATTTATAAGGAGAATTCTGTGATTTATTGGTAAAAAACTATTTCCTAAGTAAGTTCCTGTAACCGTAGTAAGGGGATCTGGTCAAAAATTAAGTTGCAAGATTTGATCTTAACATACATACATGCATACAAACATTGCAAATAAAATAAAAAGTTGTAAAAATATACGTAATATTATGCACGTAGAATGTTTACGTATTGTTTTTAGATGTCATCAAGATGACAAGGAAAAATATTATGTTCACCTTACATGTCACAGGTTACATAGGAAAAAATACCAAGGTTTGTAACTGCCAATTTTAGACACGGCATTAGACTACGGATAGAGGGACTTTAAAACTCAATATAACTAGTAGTTTGCGGCGAACTGAGACCTCGCGATCCTTATATCTTCACAACCCCTGGACCGATTCAGCTCATATTTGAACTTAAAAATTGTATTGAAATGAACTACTTGTCTACAAAAGTTCGGATCAATGGTTCGCAAGTTATCATCGACAAATATACACGCAACCGTACATACAAATGCCGATTTGTCCCAGTAAACTCTGAGACCTTCGCTTCGCTCGGTCATAAATATTATGTACAATAAATGGACTATGCCATTGTGAATTTCGCATAATATTTTCTTTGTTCCATACTTTTACGTAGGTGAGTTTTAGTTTTTGAACTTAAATTTTATTTAAATATCAGGTCTGTCAGAATGCCAAAAAAAAAAAAAAATATCACAAAATCCGCAAAATGATACTGGCGGGACTGGCTTCTTGCTTTCTATGAAAATTATTTAAAAAAAATGAAGAAGCTGCTATGTGTTTTTAAATTATTTATCTAATTTTTCGATCTGTTTTCTCTTTTATTTTTCTTGTAAATGTAGTATGTCTTAACTAAACAACTATATCTTCGTTGGTAACCGGTCACTTTCGCCTCTCGCCCCAATGTACTATTCTACTAATGTGGTTTCTTCTGCCTTAAAAATCCCTCTGGAACCGTACATTTTTCCTTGGTAAAATGTAGCCTAAGATACTTACTCATGTAGAGCCTATGACCTGGCTCTTTAACTTTACCCATGCATTCCCAGTGTCCACCAGTGGCGGCCTACTAGGTGATGGTCAACGGGAACATACCCAATAAATCGTGTCGATCTGTTGCTCAGTTACTTTACTGCGTGAAATAGGAAATAACGAATCAACAAACACAGTTTTACTTTATTTATAATTAACAAGGATGGCAGAAATAATTAATACTAACCTCTAAATTTAAAAAAAAACTAAATTTCTTTATTTCCAACATTGACCTTAAAAATTTTGTACGCTTCGGATCTCTGAACTTGTATTTCAGAGATTCGTGTTCCTGTTATGATGACCAGTGTGTGATGAAATAAATGTGACAATGAATATAAATAAAGTAAAATTTTGAAAACGTCTTGTGTGGGTGTGTACTGATTTATGCATGGGTGTGAGGGTGTATGTGTTTGTGTATCATAACCTCTAAATGAATTTATTATTATTAATATAACGTACCTCCCACTACAAATAAATATACTATTTTGTCTGAAAATATCTTATATTATTCTAATTGTGCTAATGTAATCTTCTTGTTTGATCCGTGTCTGTATTCAAATTATAATCTACTTTGGAACTGATAGGTCCAGGTACGACAAGTTTTCACAATTAAAAATTATTAATTATTATTAACTTTGCTTAGCTTATTAACCACAGCTTTGCATAGGGCATCGCAGTGACTTTTATAAAACGTTTTAGGGGCAACGACACAACACTGACGTGTATAGTACCAAATATAAATGTAATTAAACACATTTATATTTAGAAAAAAATATAAATGTAATTAAACACATTTATATTTTTTTCTAAATAACAATGACGAAACTTTATGTCATAAATCTTGGAGCGTCTTGAAATATCATTTCTATAGAACGTCTATGTAAATATTTTTCTACGTTTTTTTTTTGTGAAGCTTCTTTGGTTTGGCTATTATGTTTTCAAAGTGGAAAGATTAGCGGTAATTATTGTAAGAAAATCCGCAATTATGTTACTGAAATTTCAAAACTTAATTGTTTTTATTAAGCAAAAAAAAAAGAAGAATTATCCAAATTCGTGGAACAAAAGTTATCAAGTATGATATAGGGAAGGTGTCTGGAAGAAAATTGGCAACATTGTGTCAAAAAATATTGGTATGATTTTCATTCAATTTATTTCTTGTCGCAAAGAAATTTTTTAACCCCCTGGAGGTATAGGGGTATATATTCGGTCCAGACAATATCCCTCGCTAGGAAGGGGAACTGTCGCGCGTCAGCCGGAGACAGACTCTCGTGCAGAGCTTCAGTTTTATCTGCTAGCATCATCCAGGAGTTAGTTGTGAAGTACTCTAATGAGTCACACATCCTAGTGATCTGGGATACGAGTTTTGTGTATCTGTAAGAAAAAAAAATATTATGAAAAATCAGAAAATGTATGATCGGTTATGTTCAGAATAATCATACATTGGAATAACTA
This sequence comes from Apocheima hispidaria, assembly GCA_947579745.1. Taxonomy (NCBI): domain Eukaryota; kingdom Metazoa; phylum Arthropoda; class Insecta; order Lepidoptera; family Geometridae; genus Apocheima; species Apocheima hispidaria. The sequence goes on along the minus strand of OX388152.1, from coordinate 2,278,948 downwards.
TCACTAGAAACCACAAGTATATTAGCGAAATGTAAATCGTTCAATTGGTGCCATCATTTGAAATAATTTAACTTGATTGACGCAGACGGGGACAATAATCAAAAATAGAGTAAGTAAATTTTGACCCTGCGTTAGTCATAATTCAACTTTAATATTTTTACCATAATTTTAATATTTTTTTATATACCCATTTTCTTTTTTTTTTAAACTTTTTTTTTGCTTTTTTATTTTGCAGTCGTGGTTTTTGTTTTTATTATAGTCTGTAGTAGATAACAACTTGTTCGTAGTTACAATTTCAACGGATCCGCACCGCATCGGTACAGCATTAAGCGACTTTTGAATAAGATTTTATAAATACCGCTAGATCTTTGTAAGTGCATAGGTACGATTAAAATGTGCGCTCAGTACGGTGTGGGCATATCGTTACTTATAAATCAATGTATGGAACAAATTTTACCAATGAATTACCCATGCACCTTTTAGGGGAAAACATTTTAACTGGCCACATTATGTTTGCGTCTGTTTGCATGACGAGGCAAATAAACACAGCACACGTAGCGATTTGTTAGCTCGCGTTTTGAGAAGGCGCTGTTTGGAAACCTACCTTCCGTAGGAAGTTATTCTTTGAATCATACAAATTTTACGTTGTACGCACCAAATAAAAAATAAAAAAAACGCGACATCAAACATGAACATTGTGTTGGCTCCTGTTGTTATTATTCATTACGAACACGTCAGTGATTACACCGCTCTTGACAAAGCGTACGTGAGTGTCGGTGATTGTATAATTTTTTATGAAACTTTGATCACGAACGTCACTGTTCACGGTGACGTTTCTTGCCCGTCACGCTTGCCTATAATAATTCAGTGCCACTCAGACACTGACGTCTATAATACTAACTATTGAGTTCAACGTTGAACATCAATAGTTCAACGTAGTCTACGTAGTTGATGCTCAACGCGTAACGTCTATAATACTAACTGATTTTTATAGTGATAATATTTTTGTTGTTTCAGTTAGTGCAATGTCGACAGTATCGATACTATCGATAATTGTTTGAAAAATAAACAATTACCGATAATCCAAAACTATGGTGAAGTTCGTCCGGGGCTACAATTAATTATTTCCGATAATATCAGGGTAGTGACCATCGAGGTTCAATAATATTGATACTATTGCAAGTAATCAATTGTGTTGCGGCTTTTGTGATATCGATATGAGAGATATTCGCACTATTGCCGGGTTATTTAAAGACTATCGATAGTCTATGCGATGGAAATCGAACTTTTTCTTGGGACAGGAGTGACTTCCAATCTATTCAAACATTATCATGCTCCACAGTTATTGTATCGACTTCTTTCGATATCGAGATCGATTGTGAAACGACTTCAAAACGAAACGACAGTATTTGAGACATTAACTTACAGCGGATAGTGGAGTTCTAGAAAATCAGGACGTAAACTAAGAGCTAGTTAACTATAACGTATATAGTATGTACTTAGGCCTGTTTCCAGAGAGTCGAATCAGTATGTCGGCGACGTACGCGACGAGGTACATGAGCAGTGTGATCAGCCGCACGAGCCAGTAGCGCCGCGTCAGCAGCATGGCGGTGGGATAAGGCAACTCGTCTGGAAACGATAAACAACTATAATGGGTGTATTCCCGCTGTCCCCATTTATTTGTGTCCCCATTAGAAAAATTCAGGATCGGGTTGATCCGTGGGAATTTAAAACAAAATATTGAAAATAGTTACCGTTATCTCAATTGATGGAGATAGCAGGAATAGACTGAAAATAAACTGTATCTAATCGAGAAATACTAAAACCTGTGAAACGTATTTATATTTTGTGTTATATAAATACGTTTCACAGGTGTTGTATGTGTTCATATTTTATATTCTTTTAAGAAGCTTACATAATTATATAATATATTTGAATTTGTTTTTATTGTATTATTTATAATATAGATTCTTCTACTTGACATTCATATCTGTAAACTGTGTACGTAAATTTGAGAGTAAATGAATTGAATTTTGGTAGCACTTTATAAAAGTGTAAACGCAACTTTTCTAATTTTTTTTCTGGCCTGACTTACCTCAATGCATAAGGTTTGATAAGTATAATATCCAAGTGTGCTACATTCGAACGCACTATCACCCAATATCAAGTGAGCGATCTTTTTGTTTATTATTGTCCAGCCTGGATCAAGACGCACGGATGCTTCACAAGCACCTAAAGGAAGATATTTTCGTCAACTTCTAAGATATTTTATGTTTTTTTTCTTCTATGATATTGATAACTTACTAAAATTATTTTTAACGCCTGCTTCGCTGTACAAGGTCGTGAGATGCTTCATTGTGATAGGGTTGGATGATCCAGAGCACGAGTTATAGACGGCGACCTCGGATTTACTGGAAATAAGTTAAGAATTGACTACTTAGGAATGGGTCTTAATTTTTTTTAATGTCTTGTTTCAAACATACTAACAAAACACGCTCTGCAATCATCTCTTTGTAACGAATATCATGATTCCAAGCTAGACAGAATATAATGTATTAAATTTAGTTAACAAACAAGCACAGTTCTGGTGAAGATGGTAGAGATGGACGGCCGACCGTCAGGTTACAAATAGAAGGAAGACTAACAAAAAGGAGGTGAAGGTTAGGAATAACTTGCAATTTGCAGGTACAGGATAACTTTTGAAGTTGTTGGAAAATAAAGGATACGTATTTTTTTGATTTTACCCACCTTGGTACAAATTATCGAAATATCTTCAAATGAAAGTAGGTACAGAAGCGTAATGGTCACTCTATTCGACATTGTACTAAGAACACCTACGATAAGTGTAGGTATTTAAATAGCTTTTTCTAGTTCGCTACAGCGAGACGTAGGTACATAATTATTGTATTATAGGTGTTCCGACATTTCTTGGTCAATAAATTAAAAGAAATGTATGGTATTTTTATGGGTTAAACTAAGATAGCTTAGATCCATTACAGATAACTCGTGTACGATATTGGTCGAGACAAAGAAAACGGGGTAAAAGAAGCCAGCAGTGAGTCGATACCGTCTAATGATAAATAAAATAAAAATAAATATTGGCGGACGTTTTTCACTGACAGCGCCATTCAAGCCCAAACTAAGCAAGGTTCTACTATGGGAACTAGATAACTGATCGAATACATTATACTTTTTTTTTGTAAATACACAGAATACATAGGACCCAGACAAAGAACATCCATGTTCAAAATAAAAATGTTTGTCCTGGGTGGGAATCGAACCCACAACCTACAGGTCAGAAGGTGATACTATTTCTAAATCAGTTATTAAGGGAGTAGTGCAATAATGGTGTTAACCGTTCAGCTCGAGCCGCGGCTACCAGCGTGAGGTTACACACGTAGTCAACTGGGATCATGTCCACAACGTGATCATCGGAGCAGTAGACGACGCGGCAGATGCCTTTAGCGATGCCGGTGATGAGAGCAGTGGCCCCATACCAGTTGTCCACCCAGCCCTGGACGGGCTCGCCTTTTGATGGACTCACTGGAAAATAATACTTATTATGACTTTGTTATAGTAGCTATTCATTTTACTTTAATTTTAAGTATGAGCTTACGCCATACGTGAAAAGAATTAAAACACATATTATAGGTCGCTGCACCAGCAAAATTAATTAAAAATATTTTTAAGTACCTAAACAAATAAATCCAAAAAAAAATCCTGTATAATTATATTGTATTGTCTCTAAATGGTTTATCTGTTGAATTATTAGTAACAGATTCAAAGAGATATATCAAAGACAGATTAAAATAGAATCAAGAGCAATCTGGGGAAGTTCCAGACCTTTGCCAGTTATTTATCCGCCAAGCATTAGTGTGCAAACATTACTGTGTTCCGGATTGAAGGGCAACGATTCCAGCGTATATTTCTAAATAGCTGGATATTAAGAGATTTGACATCTAATATTTGTCGATGACGAGCGCACTGCGTTTCCGCACGTGGTTATAACTGTTGAATTCAAAAATTCTGGGTGGCACTGAACTGTTATGGGCAAGTGTGGTGCAAGGTGAGCGACTTGTTCGTATCGCACGTTTTTTTTGTTTAAAAATCCTAGCTCTGCAACAAACGTGATTGAAGCGGAGGTCCTAAAGGGAATTGCTGTGGAACACGTACTAATTCCTCGGACACCGCTCTTACCCAACAACTTTCGTTTCCGCTTCAAGCGTGTCTAGTTCCCTGCGAATTTAGTTATAGTTAGTTTTGCCATAATAATTAACAACAACAATGTCGAAAACGGAAATTCTGAGAGAGCTCGAGAGGTTTTACGGACAGTTGTACACCTCGACACGAGAACACATTGTCAGTAGAGCTCAGGACTCCAGAGCCGAACTGACCCGACACTACACAGAGGACATCCCAGACATCAGCCTTCCGCAAAGCCTAGACGAGATTAGAATGGCTCTCAAGCAACTTAAAAACAACAAGGCGCGGGGTGATGACGGAATAACGACTGAGCTTCTGAGAGCGGGTGGAAAACCGGTACTTTTAGTGCTCCAGAAGTTATTTAATTCCGTCATACTCGAGGGTACTACGCCAGAAGCATGGCACAGGAGTGTGGTGGTGCTGTTCTTCAAAAAAAGTGATAACACCTTACTGAAGAATTATAGGCCCATCTCGCTCCTAAGCCATGTTTACAAGGCGTTTTCGAGAGTTATTACGAACCGTCTCGAACGCAGGTTTGATGACTTCCAGCCTCCCGAACAAGCCGGTTTCCGCAAAGGCTTTAGTACCATGGACCACATACACACGCTCCGCCAGATTATACAGAAAACCGAAGAGTATAATCGGCCATTATGCCTAGCGTTTGTGGACTATGAGAAAGCCTTCGATTCCATCGAGACCTGGGCGGTATTGCAGTTCTTTCAGCGATGTCATATCGACTATAGGTATATCGAGGTGATGAAGTGTTTGTATAGGAACGCCACCATGTCAATCCGGTTGCAGGACGAGAGCACGAAATCAATCCAATTGCAGAAAGGCGTGCGACAGGGAGACGTTATTTCTCCGAAACTGTTCACGAACGCATTGGAGCACGTTTTCAAGCTCAGTCGAAGAACAGATAACCGATGGGGAAGAAAGGTTCTTGAGTGGCGACCACGAACCGGAAGACGAAGCGTAGGCAGGCCTCCCACTAGGTGGACCGACGACATTGTGAAAGTCGCGGGCAACCGGTGGATGCAAGTGGCACATTGTCGGTCGGTGTGGCGGTCTAAGGGGGAGGCCTATGTTCAGCAGTGGACGTCTTTTGGCTGATAATGTAATGTAACATAACAAAGCACAGAGACAGACGCAGCTAACCGCAGGCTTGAATCTGAAGCTGAATCGACCCTGTCCAGGGCGAGCGATGCCTCAATCTAACAATATTTTTTACAGAGAAGTAGTGTAAAGCGACTTGATCCGCAGATGCTGCCTATTTTGTAGTTCATGCAAACGAAGTTACACCAGTTCTATTATAATTGAGTGGTGTACAGTACAGCTTTTACTAAAGCTTAGCAACCTTACCAATAGAAGGTCTGATAATAACAGTCGGTATATCCCTATGAGTTTCGGAGACCAGATGCTCTGCTAGTGCTTTTGAGAAGGTATACGTGTTTGGTCTTCCACCTGTAACAAAGCATAAAAAAACAAAAGTCTTTTTTCAACCATACATGTTATAGAAAACCCGAAAGTTACATTAAAATTACAATTATCAATTCAAGTTGACGTAACAAATTCATGCAAATGTTTAAGTAGCCAAGTATATAAAGTACAAAAAAATATACAATTTTTTCAATAACCCATTTACAATTTCCTGAGTAATGCTTAGTAAAATATTTGATAGGTACCTAATCAATATAATAATAATTAATAATAGGTGCCTATTGACCCAACACTAGGAGAAAATTATGTCACAGGGGTAAACACATGGGTTTTACTAAAACGTGGAGTGTTGAGGCGAAAATACATATCATGATTTAAGACCGCCTGAAGTCCACTGGTATGGCCTAGATCAGGGGTCGGCATCGCTGTGACCGATGGCGCACGTGCGCCCTCGGCATCCATTTGATGATCATGAAAACACGTCGTTTCTTAGAACAAGCCAACTTTCGGCTTTCAGTACAAGTCGGCAAGTCTTTTGTGACGGCACGGCGTAATAAAGCATACAAACACGTGCAAACTACCTGAACGTCCCGCTGCAGCGCGGGCGTGTGGGGCCCTCCCGAGTGAATGAGCGTGTCAGTGCGCTGCCATACTCGGAGTTAAGTAGTTAGCCACATTTTCGTGTCGTTACTATAGCTAAATATTTGTAGGCCAGTTGTTGAACATGAGTAAAAGACAAAGGACTTACTATTTTAATACAGAGTGAGAAGAACAGTTCTTTTTTATTGAGCTTAACGGGAAAAGTATTTGTTTATTATGCAACGCCAGTGTAGCAGTGCCTAAAAAAGTAACATTGAAATACACTTCAATACTCTGCATGCGTCGTTTAACAGTAGTTTTTCTCCAAGTACTGAAATCCGGAAGACAAATCTAACAAAACTACAAAGTTGGCTAAGAAGATAAAACCTTTTGTAGACGGGGAAATAATAAAGGAAGTATTCATAACAGCTGCTGATTCTGTCTTCCAGAGTTTTAAAAACAAAGCTGAAATAATTCATAATTGCAGCTATTGAAGCGATACCACTATCAGCCAGAAGTATCGAAGTTATCGCTACAGATATGAAATTGGAGTCGAAAAGTGATTTTATAACGTGTAAGTTTTTTCTCTTCAACTGGATGAGTCTACCGACATTCCCGACACTGCGCAGCTATGTGTTATTAAAACGGTATTTAATGATTTTACCACAAAGGAAGAATTTTTGAACTTGTTGCCGCTGAAGGGTCGCACACAAGGATATTTACGATGCATTTATAAAATTTTCAGAAGAAAGTCAGTTACCATTAAGAAAGTCAGCTGCCTTAGTTACTGATGGCGCGCCTGCAATGATAGGCAATAAAAATGGCTTCATTGCGCTGTGTATGGCATATGATGTGTTTCCTCAATTCGCTCATTACCACTGCATCATCCACCAAGAGGCGTAGTGTACCAAAATTCTTCGTTTTGAACACGTCATGAGCATTGTCGTAAAGGTAAGTCTATCAGGGCTGCGGCAATGCAACACTGTTTGTTTCGGTAGCTTTCGCAAGATGAAGATGCTGAGTACGCTGACTTGATATTGCATACAGAAGTTCGATGGCTGAGGAGAGGCAAAATGCTTGTACGCTTTCTCAGTTTAATAAACGAAATCAAACAGTTCTTGTCAACGAGAAAGGAATATTATCCACAGTTGACTGATGACTCATGGCTGCCGGATTTGGGGTTTCTCACTGATATAACAATAAAATTTAATGAACTGAATCTGAAAATGCAAGGAACAATCGTCGTTTCGAAAATGGTTGGATCGGTGAATAAATTCAAAGACAAACTGATTCTATGGAAATCCCAACTGAGAAATTAAACTTCACACTTCCCAACTTTAAAGAAAATTTTCGATCACATGAATGTATGTAAAAAAGATATTGATACCAGTTCATATGCCCCGCAATCAAATACACTTTTGGACGAATTTGATTCTCGTTTCCAACAATATAAGAACCCATTCGCAGAAGGTGATGTTTCGGAAAAGATCACAAATTATTTTGGCACCGAAAATTACGATGAATTACAGCTGGAAATAATAACCATGAATAACGATATCAGCTTGAAATTATACATGAAAGACTTTTGGAATATTGTCGATGAAAACAAATATCCCATTATCTCTTAAAATACACGCGTAAAGTGCATCAATGTACGCGTGCAAATCTATATTTTCAACAATGAAGCACTTGAAATCAAAATATAGAAGCAAAATATAACAAATATAAACTTGGACCATTGTATGAGGACAGGTACTTTTTGTCGGAAGAAATACAAGGCCAAAGATCACATTGATAGATAGTGACTATTTGTTTTAATAACTAGTGCCTGGCCAAACGTTTGGTGGAGGTGACGAGTGACCGGAATGCTGGGGCCTACTTCGGGCAAAAACTCAGCATTGCCATCCAGCGTGGCATTGCTGCCAGCATTCTGGCCATACTCCCCTCCACCAAGGGGCTTGTAGATTAGGTTTTTGTATTTATTTATTTTTGTTTATAATTTGTTTTATTTTTAAGTAGGTAAGTAGGTAGGTTATATTTTATTGTAAATATGTAACTAGTGCCTTATATATTATTTGACTATGCAATAAATGTCTTGTGTTGTTTTTGTGTACCATTTTTTTTTGCGTCAACCATTCGTGCGCCCTACATGAGTAAATTATTTTAGAATGAGCCCTCAGGCTGGATAAGGTTGCCGACCCCTGCCCTTGATTATTCTTACGGATTCAGGGCGCGGATTTTGACATGTCGTGACGGTGTTGTTGATGGTGATACATACATAGTTGGCTCTGAAGTGAGGCTGTCGAAAAATACCGTTAGGTGCTTACCGATATATTTTCAACTGGAGACACAATCTATTTTTGCCCTGCGGTACTATATCCAAGAGAGCAAACTGCTCGGTTTTGTATAATAATACCTTATACTACTTGAATCCTTGTTTGATAATACCTACAGCTGATCTTGTTATTAACGGTTCTGAGCCGTGTTCAACAAGAACGTCTGACGACGCTTGATGGCATTTGCAGCGTACTTGTAATGTTATGGACCGTAGTCGGACGATCTTACTGAATATGGCCCTGAATTGTCTCAATACTTACGCAAAGACAGAGCCATTTTTATCTCTCCCGGCTCTTTTTCTGCTATTTTATAGGCCTCTTCAAACGAGACTGGTGGCGGGTAGACCATCTCCTTTAATACCGCCTGGTCTGTGTTACAGTAAGCTGTTGAGACGTGGACGAATGCCTGGAAATACAACATTATGTCTTTATATGTATCCGTTTTGTAGCGATGATAGCGCAGTGGTTAGCGCGTTAAGATCACACGCCATAGGGTTCAAAATTCAAATCCTGGGTTCAAATCCCAAGAATTTGTGCTACCAGTGAAGGAAAACATCGTGAGATTTTTTTTTTTTTGTTCTCGAAATTTCTTTGCATGATAAAAGTTATATATATGAGTAGAGAGCACTTCAACGAACGACATAATTATGTCCTGTAACACGGTGTCCTAAAATGTCTCCCGAGATAATGGAGATAAAGACTTAATTGTTGTCATATAGCGATTCTTACCTTCAAATATCTCGGGAGACATTTTAAGACACCGTGTTGTTCTACCCCCTTTAAATATCTTATTTGGGTCTGGGTGTTAGTTATCACTGCCCTTGTCTATGTTCCTTGGTATCCCCGACACCTGGGATATCCTGCAGAATCATGGAGTGGGAAGCGGTGGTTGTGAACCATTGTTTTAATTTATTAATACTTACGTCAATCTGTTTTAGACTCTTGCAAAGTTCGAGCACATTCTGAGTGCCCTCCAGATTGATGGCCATGGCTTCTTTTAGAGGCTCATTGAACTTGGTAGTGGCTGCGGAGTGAATCACGATAGAAACCTGGTAAAAAAAAATGTTTATGACTTTAGATGAGATTATCTATGTATATTAGCTGTTTGCTAAGTCAATGGTCATATACTAGGATATTATTTTGAACGAGTTTTACTTTGGGACTTACAGCCTAGTCAATTTAGCATTTGACCCGGAAGTAATTCATAACAGGTATTTTTTTTCTGTAAATGATTGAAGAACTAACCTCTCATATTAATAAATAATAATTTAATAAAAATGAATATCCGGAACAAACTCAAATATTACATTTTGCAATATCGTCTCTATTTACGTTGCGTTAGAGACTATTCCAGATGACGATCGTGAGCACGGCAGTGAGTCGTCGGCAACGATATAGTATTATGGCTCAAACATAAATACTTTTTCTATATTCCGGACCTTCAGACTGTTTAATTTAATTTAATATTGATTATACGACAGCAAATTATACCAATCACAATTTTATATTATAATTTATGTTATGCAAAGCTTATTTATAAGGAGAATTCTGTGATGTTATGTTATGAATTATGTCCGGGTGCTCCATACTAAGTCCCGTAACTTGACTGGGGATACTGATGGAGATTATCCTCTACAAACATACACACAACTACCTTTTAATCTTACCTCTCTAATATAAATGTAGATAAGAACGATGCAATGCGGCGCTATGCCATCTACGTAAAGGCCTTTGAGGGCCTTAAAATTCTGGTTTCCTCGTGTTTTCCCCAATTTGCCCCCAGTTCATTTTTTCCCCGGATTATTCGCAGGATTCAAGAAATTTCATTGCAAATTTTTTTTTTCTATTTTCGGCTAATTACATTTACAAGTGCAAATTGTAGTTTTTTTTTTGGCACGAATGTCTGACTCGGCCTATACGACGACCTTACTTTTTAATAGTGTACTTTCTAGTGCAATCTGAACGACAATCGTCATGGTGTGTGTGTGCGTGTTTGTTAGTGTGTGTGTGTGTGTGAGATTGTGTGTAGATGTATGTATATAACTTTGTCCTCACCTTTTCTTTGACAGTTTGAAGGTCCTCATGTGACATATTCAGGTTAGTTGCCGCCAGTTCACCTCTAACAAGAACTAATTTCTTCAAAGTTTCGGGCCTCTTAGCTTTTAGTCTAGAGAATACCTAAAATTATACATAGATTAGACTATTTCTCCATTGGACATAGTAGTGTTAACTTGAACGCTTTTCCTCGATGCATCAAAACCTCGAATTGATCAAATGTCGTATACATCAATATCTCGAATGAGATCCAAATCTCGAAAGATTTCTCTCGGGATGATTCTGCATGCGCAGCGCAAATGGGCAAATGGCATGCGCAAAAAAAAGGCCAGGCCGCCGCATTTCTTCTCATTTAAAATGACGCAATTATAGTGACTTGATGATGGACGGGCAGCAGCGTTTTCTTAATATATGGTGAAAATTCTGAAATATCCAAGCTTCTGCCAGGTGTGGGCATTACGGCAAAAATAATAGGGGCAGGCTGCGTCAAGTAGTGGACGCCTGATAAGAAAAATACCATAGATAAAAGGGATGAATAACACGAGGAGAGATACAAGCAGAGCAGTGTGTGGCCACCTGGGCCCGTACCGTGAGGTGCTTATTGCGATGAATGTTTGGTTCAGCCGACGACGCTGCGCGACCATAAACCTTATCGCGCGGCGATACGGTTCGTGGTCGTGCAACGTCGTCGGCTGAACCTAACAATCATCGCAATAAGCACCTCACGGTACGGCCCCTGGTTAATATACGTGGCAAAGCGAGGAGTAAAAGTTGGAGTGCAAGGATTTTACAATGTAGTTTTAGTAATCGTTATTTTACTTGAGTAAAGTAATTTTAAACAGAGATTGTTTGGCGGTCTGCTCTGCCGATTCACGGTATTATTATACAGAGATCGAAGCGCGACATGAGAATGGTGCTACCGTCTTGAAGGCAGTGCAGACCGCCAACTGGTTGGAAAGTGACATACAGGCTGATCAATTATGTTCTTTAGTCGCTGTTCAGCGGTGACACTTTTCTTTTCCCGAAGTAAAACGTAGACTTTATCCACTAGAGGGCAGCTGTAGAGAAGCTTCTCAATTAAAACCTGGAAAAAAACAGTTTCAGTACAGCTAATCATCTATAATTTAAAAATTAAAAAAAACTGTTTAGAAATGACGGAGATCTGAGGTAACAAATAAATAAAAAATGTGACTTGAAAACCTCCTATTTTTGGGAAGTCGGTTAAAAATATAATAGTTAAAATATAATATATAACGTTCTTGACAACTTAAATAAAAAGTTCATTTTCAAACTGTTATTTTTATAGTAGGGATAAGTGGAATTAGAGTTTACACCTATCACAACCGATAGGTCTAAGTGTTTTTTTTTTCACGTATCCCTACCAGTAGGGATACCTTGGTATTGGTGTACCAGACGGATTATAATAAAGAATCTGTAGTGTCTTTCCGCTACAATGTCGCGTCCAGCACAATAGGAACACCTCATATATACATTGTTACATATTTTTTTTACAAACACGATATTCCAACTTCAAAAAATTTTTTTTTTCTTTATTAATTTTGTTATAGATTCCGCCATATTGGAACGCCACACGGTGTGTGAAGTCGCAATGTCGTGTGTGCGAAGTGGTTAAAGAGTTTATCGGGAACATATGAACATACTTATATACATACATATATAGCGTACTAACAATTTAAACCGAACGATATCAGTTTTTATGGTTTCTGCACTGTGAGCGCATTTTAAACCATACTTTTAGAGTGTAAATAAATAAATTAAAATGCTTACCTTTCCTAGGAAACCCGATCCTCCCGTTAGAAACACTGATTTCCCAGCGTAAAATTCCGACACGCTCAAATAATTATCACCTCTCATATTTACCATATTTGAATACCAAACTCCACTCGTTAATTGTATAATACCTAAATCAAATTTGTAATCTTCTAAATTATAAGTCCTGTTATGTGCCTTGTACCTAATTTTTAATTAAATAGTCTTTGGTCCGTTGTAATTCCGCTACTGGAGGCGGAATTATTTCGCTTCCGAATAGCGACTGAATAAACCCTCAGATGGGCAGGTTGTCTCGATGTGATTGAAACTACGATGTTTATCGCGACCAGTTATTTAATACACATACACTATTGTCTGAAGGTGTATAGAAGGACAAAGAACAACACAGCAGACACAGCAAGCGAAAGTTGAAGCACAGAGATAGCAATGAAATGAGTTGGAACAAGTATTAGTAGTCGCGTAATTAGATTAGTAAAGTGTCCGGCGAACGAGCCACTAGTGACGTGCGTTCGGCGTCGGAGGTAGGTACGGACTGGCGCGCGGTGAGAGTCTGTTTGCGCGTGCGACCAGCGGTCACTCCGGGCGCGTGACGTCAATCGAAGAACAATAGGAACCGGTTGCATCGGGCGAGCCGTGCGGCGCGGAACCAGCAGTTACTACTTGGTAAGTGTTTATGAAATGGTTATTTGTTTGTGAATGGTGATGGATGAATGTGGAATAAATGTGGGAGAAGCCCACATCACTCCCCCCCAGAGACCTGGTTAAGGGCGATAAAAATCCGGGAATCTTACACGCCGTCCTGACCGAGTGGTTCGTATTGGGGGAGGTTGTGTGGGTGGTTGTATGTTTTGTGGTGATGTGATTGGATATTGTGATTTTTGAAGTTGTGCGTCTGAAGATTGTCTAATAGGTGGTGTATCTGTACTTGTGTCGTCCTGGTCTACCAGTACGTAGGCAGGCTTAAGGCGGTCTGCTGTTACGGTGACTGGTTTTCCTTTAATCAGGAGCTTGAAGACTTTATCTCCTCTTTCGAGAACCTTGTGAGGGCCAGTGTAAGCTGGTTGAAAAGCAGCACGCGAAGCGTCTTCACGGAGGAAGACGTGTTCGGTCGTGGCAAGATCTTTGAAAATAAATACTTTATGCTTGCTATGGTGAGAAGCCGGGACCGGCTTAAGTTTCTCGGCAAACGAACGCAAACGAGCCGTGAAATCTGATATATCGGTTGTGCCTGGTGTGCTTGGATCAAAAAACTCGCCGGGCAATCTCAACGGCTCACCGTAAAGCAGTTCGGCGGATGACGCTTGAATGTCCTCTTTAAAAGCACTACGGATTCCGAGGAGCACCAAAGGTAAAGCTTCCGACCATTGGTTGTTGGCATGACAGGTAATGGCTGCTTTGAGCTGTCTGTGGTAGCGTTCCACGAGCCCATTGCACGCAGGATGATAGGCAGTGGTGCGTTTGTGTTGGAATCCCGTGGATTTCGCGAGGTATTTAAACAAAGCGGACTCAAATTGCCGTCCGCGGTCTGTGACAATGTCTGTTGGAACGCCAAACCTTGATATCCAGCCGGTTATTAAAGCTTTGGCCACCGTTTCTGCCGTAATGTCTTCTAAGGGTATTACCTCCGGCCATCGAGTGAATCGGTCGATCGCTGTGAGACAATACCTGAACCCCTGGGAAATGGGAAGAGGCCCTATTAGGTCGATGTGTAATTGTTTGAAGCGTGCGCGTGGCAAGTCGAAAGTGCCGATGGGTGTCGACACGTGACGGCTGACTTTTGCGCGTTGGCAAGCTAAACATGTGCGGGCCCATTCTCGACAGTCTTTTCTGACGCCAGGCCATACAAATCTTTCAGCTACTATTTTTGCAGTGGCCTCAGCACCCGGGTGACTTAGCGAATGAAGGCTTTGATATACTTGTTTGCGTAATGCTGTCGTAATGAAAGGCCTCGGGTTTGGTGTACTAACGTCACAATAAAGTGAAGTACCGGCATAGTCCATCTTTTGGAGACGGAGGGAAGAGCTATCTGTGAGGTAGTGTTTGAGTTCTGGGTCATTGTTTTGGGACTGGGCAAGGTCCTGCAGGCATATTGGAGTGCTTAATTCTTCTATTCGACTTAAAGTGTCAGCGACCGTATTGTTTTTGCCTGATATGTGTCTTATATCGGTCGTGAACTGGGAAATGTAGTCCAAGTGTCGGAATTGCCTGGGTGAACAGCTATGCTTCCTTTCATGGAAGGCAAAGCTTATGGGCTTATGGTCTGTGTAGACTACGAAATGCCGCGCCTCCAGCATGTGCCTAAAATATTTTATGGCTTCGTAGATAGCCAGAAGTTCTCGGTCATACGGGGAGTATTTGATTTGGGATGGGCTTAGCTTCCGTGAAAAGAATGCCAGTGGTTGCCAAACATCTTTTCGAAGCTGTTGCAAGACAGCCCCCATAGCCACGTCTGAAGCATCTGTAACGAGTGCGAGCTTTGCGTTACAGTCTGGGTGAGCTAGGAGCGCTGCGTTAGAGAGGCTTTGCTTAGTTTCGGTAAATGCGGTAAGTGCCTCGTTAGTGAGGTTGATTGGCGTGGAGCCTTTGACGGCCCCCATTAGAAGAGCATTGAGTGGTGCTTGTATTTGACCAGCATTTGGCAAAAATCTCCTATAAAAGTTGGCCATTCCCAAAAAACGTCTTAGTGCCTTCACGTTCTTGGGTGGGGGGAACTCCTGAATGGCCTGCACCTTTGTGTCAAGAGGCTTAGTGCCACTCTCTGAAATACTGTAACCTAAAAAGGTTACTTCGGGAGCCCCAAAGACGCATTTTGAAGTGTTTACAACCATCCCGAAATCTCGAAGCCTAGTGAACACTTGACATAGGTGGTTCTTATGCTGTGCTGCGTTATGACTAAAAATGAGGAAATCATCAAGATAGCAGTAAACAAAGTCCAGTCCACGCATCATCCCGTCCACGAACCTCTGAAAGGTCTGACCCGCGTTCCGAAGGCCGAAGGTCATGAACGGGAATTCGAACATACCGAAAGGGGTAGTGATCGCGGTTTTTGGTATGTCTTCAGCGCAGACTGGAATCTGATTATAGGCCTTCACGAGATCTATAGTACTAAAGATTTTACATCCAGCGATGTTATGAGTGAAGTCATGTATGTGTCGAATGGGGTACATGTCTGGTATGGTGCGGGCATTTAGGAGCCGGTAATCGCCGCAAGGGCGCCAGCCATTATCTTTCTTCGGCGCCAGGTGTAATGGTGACGACCAGGGGCTCTCGGAAGGTCTAGCTGTACCATTTGCTAGCATTGCCTCAAACTCTGCTTTCGCAATTTTATATTTGTCCGGAGCAAGGCGCCTTGGGGCGCTCGATACTGGTGGGCCGGGTGTGGTGCGTATGTGGTGTTGTGTGTTGTGTGGGATCGTGCGTTGAGTACCAGCTGGACGAGTTATTTCAGGAAATTCCCGCGACATTAGATGGTGGTAACTAGAATCGCCAGTCAGAACCTTTACAGAGAGTATTTTATTTGAATTAGGGGCCAGAGATGCTGGAGTAGACAAGGTTGTGGTATTATCGATTAGTTCTTTATTTTTGCAGTCAACTATTAAATTGTAATGACACAAAAAATCTACTCCAATTATGGGCTTGGTAACGTCCGCTACTACAAATTGCCACGGATAATTTCGACGTAGTCCTAAGTCTAGCGTTAAATGTGCGTAACCGTAGGTGCTGATGACGGTGCCGTTCGCTGCTGTCAGTTTGTACGCAGTGGGTGCACGACGCTCTCGAAGATGCGATCGGGGAAAAACACAGAGGTCACTACCGGTGTCGATGAGAAATTGTGTTTTGGTGCTTCGGTCCGCGATGAAGAGGCGACCTGGACTAGTGGGGCAATCGTCTGTCGCCATTATCGACCGCCCGTGTTGTTTTCCGCCTTGTAATCGCATGGCTTCTGGCAGTTGTACGCTCTCGATCCAAATTTCGTATGGTACCAGCAGAGTGGGAAACGTCGGTATTCTGAGTCAGACCGAGTTCGGCTACGTGATTCAGAACGGCGTCGCTGGCCCGAGCGGTCAGGAGAACGCGATAGACGTGATGAGCGCGTGTAATCGTCGAGTTTAGTTGCGAGATGCTCCACCATCTTTCTGAGTTCGGCGATTTCGCTGGAAGCATTGTTACTGCACGATGTACCGGAGCTTGATGGGAGGGCCGCTGCTGCAACGTTTCTCTCGGGTGTCGTAATGTCCTGAATGCGGTCCGCCAAATCTGCAAGTTGTTCCAAAGTATGGGTGGGCTGCGATGCCAGCACCGTTTGTATGCTCCGCGGGAGGCGGTTGCTCCAGATAGTTCTTAAGAATTCCCATGGGACACTTGCTCCTGCTAGGTCTTGCAAGTGTCGTAGGAACTGGGATGGTTTCCGGTCTCCTAATTCTTCGTGATCTAACAACTGCTTCACTTTTTTTTCATGGGAGGCAGCTAGCCGTTTAATTAGTTCATTTTTTATCTTCCCGTAGCGGTTCGTGAGAGGGGGGTTTATGATTATGTCCTTGACCTCTTTAGCTGCCTTTATGTCTAAATGAGTCAACACGTTATTGAATTTTATATTGTCTTCTGTTATTCCGTGATTTTCAAATTGTCCTTCTAACAGGGCAAACCATAGCTCTGGATCATTAGGAGAAAACTCAGGTACCTTTAAATTAAATTTTCGATAATCGGAAACCCTTTGGTCAGGATCAGCGGTTATTTTTTTCTTTTTGATGGGTCGGCGTGCGGTCACGTTCTCTGGTTCACATTCTCGTGCCGTATTTTCGGTATCGCTGCTGTCACTCATTTTCGTGTTCAAAACGGGGTCACCAATTTGGTCCGTTGTAATTCCGCTACTGGAGGCGGAATTATTTCGCTTCCGAATAGCGACTGAATAAACCCTCAGATGGGCAGGTTGTCTCGATGTGATTGAAACTACGATGTTTATCGCGACCAGTTATTTAATACACATACACTATTGTCTGAAGGTGTATAGAAGGACAAAGAACAACACAGCAGACACAGCAAGCGAAAGTTGAAGCACAGAGATAGCAATGAAATGAGTTGGAACAAGTATTAGTAGTCGCGTAATTAGATTAGTAAAGTGTCCGGCGAACGAGCCACTAGTGACGTGCGTTCGGCGTCGGAGGTAGGTACGGACTGGCGCGCGGTGAGAGTCTGTTTGCGCGTGCGACCAGCGGTCACTCCGGGCGCGTGACGTCAATCGAAGAACAATAGGAACCGGTTGCATCGGGCGAGCCGTGCGGCGCGGAACCAGCAGTTACTACTTGGTAAGTGTTTATGAAATGGTTATTTGTTTGTGAATGGTGATGGATGAATGTGGAATAAATGTGGGAGAAGCCCACAAGTCAATTATCTTTTTCGCTATATGTATGGAACTGCTACTTCAGAGATTCTGTCTGTATCAAGTATCCGATGACAATTGACACAGGCACCGTCTTTTTGACTTTTTATAACGTTTTAACTACGAAGATATTGACTGAACTTTTACAATTTATATCTTTTACATATTTTCAGGCAATGTTGTACTATTTGTACCATAGTAAAAGTTGCTCAAAATGACGAGTAGGATCCTAGAATAACGTCGTAAAACTAAATAATTTATAATACCTAAGTTAGAAAAAAAACGTGATTTGGAAGTTTAATTATAGCAACTACGTAGTAATGTGACCTTTAACCAATTTTGTAGACATTCCTTGTAACAATTGCCTATTTTGTGCTGACATAAGGTGTGGGCACAAAGCGGGCGGGGCGCGACGGCGAATTCCTAGCACATCCATTATTTGTCGTCTCTTCGTTTGGTCTGACTTAGCAAGCAAACCCTTTTCGCCTCTTAAATCGCTCACGAGTTTATCGTGTCTTCTAAGAAATAGCAAATAACACACAACATAATCAATCATTGCTAGTAAACGAAATTATTGGTGAGTTCATTACATAAAAAACAAAAATTAGAAAGTCACTACAAGGAATGACGAGGTTTGGTGGAAAGATTACTTCTGTGGTATTTTTTCTGGGGTAGGTATATTATAACTGTACCCGTAGCATAACTAACTATCGAAAAAACTGTTGCATGTTTTTGCGTTGTCTGGATCCCGCCCGCTGTGTGACCACACCTTTATATTAGGCCGCTATTAGCATGTACATAATTATTTATTGACATAATTAAACAATATACAGTGTTGTAAGAAAAGGGTATGCTGAACACTGTTTTAGACTTTCGTGGTGGCTTACTACATTACTATTAGTAATCACGGGATATTTACCACGATTTTTACCTGTAGCTGTGCCGAAACATCGGGAACTCAATTAACACCACCAAAGCTGTGCAATGGTACCCGACTTAAGGTTACGGTTCTACAGCGAAACGTGATTGAAGCAGAGGTCTTAACAGGGTGTGCTGCAGGGAAACGCGTATTTATCCCTCGGTTACCGCTAATACCCAACAACTTCCCGTTCCGCTTCAAGCGTGTGCAGTTCCCAGTGAGCCTTAGTTTTGCCATGACAATCAACAAGGCACAAGGACAGACGCTGCACACCGCGGGCGTGGACCTCTCCACCAGCTGCTTCAGTCACGGCCGGCTATACGTGGTCCGATCTAGAGTCAGCGATGCGGCAAATTTATTTGTGCACGCTCCAGAAAATGTAGCTAACAACATAGTTTACAGAGAAGCTTTGTAAACAATATTGTTATAGTTGAATATTAATGCAATAACCAGCGACTCCGTCTGCAGGGGCGGCTTATTTTAAAATTCACGCAAACAAAGTTGCGGGTACAGCTTGTACCTAATAAATCGTGTCGATATGTTGCTCTGTTACGTTACTGCGTGAAAGAAGAAAAAAACAAATCAACAAACACAGTTTTATTTTATTTATAATTAACAAGGATGGCAGAAATGATTAATACTATCCTCTAAATATAATTACAAAATTTCTTTATTTCCAACATTGACCTTAAACATGTCTGAGGGTCTCGGATCTCTGAACTAAGCTAAAGCTTGTATTTCAGAGATTCTTGCTCCTGTTATGATGACAAGAAATAAATGTGACAATAAATATATAGAGAATAAAAAATTTAAAGCGTCTTGTGTAGGTGTGTGATTTATGAATGGGTGTGAGGGTGTTTGTGTTTGTGTATCATAACCTCAAAATAATCTATTATTAATATATCTATGAAAAATATTAAAATGAGCCAAGTTTTTATCGCGCTTCCACCAAAGTCCAACCCCATAAAACATGGCACAATGTGATTTTTTAGCTTAATTATTTAGTTTAAAAAACGTAAAAAAATATTTACATACCTTCTTTAGAAATGATATTTCAAGACGCTCCAAGATTATGACATAAAGTTTCGTCTTTGTTATTTAGAAAAAAATATAAATGTGTCTCGATTTACCTATTAGGTTTGCCCTCCTGTGAAGTTTATTTGGTTTGGCTATTACGTTTTCAAAGTGGAAACATGAGAGGTGTTCGCGCCGTCTTCGCGACCTATTTAAAAGACTAAATCTAATATACAGTTTTCTAATATACTATGTCAACTAAACCCACATTTCAAACTCGCGCCATTCGCGCAGCAATCATTCATTCATTCATTCACTCAATCACTCACTTACTTCACTTCATTCAATCAAACTACACACCAAATTTACGTGTTAAAGAATTTATGAAAAATATAAGCAGATTCCAAGCAAAATCTGTGTTTCTTTGTTCGTACTGAACAAGAGGTAATTATTGTAAGAACACAATAGATTGTGTTTTCGATATCACGAAAACGCTTGTGCAGGTTGCTTCTCTACATCACTACAACGTTTGTTATATAACTTTTCGCAAAAACTTAAAACATTCCCAAAGGAATATTTATGTATGTATTTTTTTACGTTGTATTGGTGCAAATGTCTACTCCTAAGCTTTATCAGGAGAACTGCGTACTTCCATCACATTTAATGTTACTTAAATTTAGAAACCTAATTGTTTTTTATTTAGCAAAAAAAATAGAATAATTATCCAAATTCGTGGAACAAAAGTTATTAAGTATGATGTATGTGTCTCGAAGAAAAATGGCAAAATTTTGTCAAAAAATATTGATATGATTTTAATTTAATCTATTTCTTGTCGCAAAGAAATTTTTTAACCCCCTGGAGGTATAGGGGTATATACTCGGTCCAGACAATACCACTCGCCAGGAAAGGGAACTGTCGCGCGTCTGCCGGAGACAGACTCTCGTGCAGAGCTTCAGTTTTATCTGCTAGCATCATCCAGGAGTTAGTTGTGAAGTACTCTAAAGAGTCACACACCCTAGTGTTCCGGGAAACGACTTTTGTGTATCTGTAAGAAAATAATGTATCATGAAAAAACAGAAAATTAATGATCGCTTATGTTCAGAATAATCGTACATTGGAATAACTACCAATAGAAACCAATAATACTCGCATAATGTAAATTGATCAATTGTTGCCATAATTTGAAATAAATAAAATTTGATTGACGCAGACGGGGACAATAATCAGAAATAGAGTAAGTAACTTTTGTCCCTGCGTTAGTCATAATTCTACTTTAATATTTTTACCACCTCGTTGCTTTTTTAGTTTGAAGTCGTGGTTTTTGTTTTTATTATAGTTTATAGTAGGTAACAACTTGTTCGTAGTTACAAGTACAACGTATCCTCACCGTCGGTACAGCAGTAAGCGACTTTTGAATAAGATTTTATAAATACCGCTAGATATTCGTAAGTGTATAGTTACGATTGAAATGTGCGCTTAGTACGTTATGGGCATATCGTTACTTTTAAATCAAAGTATAAAACAGATTTTACCAATCAATTACCCATGCACCTTTTAGGGGAAAAAAAATTTAACTGGCCACATTGTGTTTGCGTTTGTTTGCATGACGAGCAAATAAATACAGCATACGTAGCGAATTCGTAGCTTGAGTTTTGAGAAGGCGTTGCTTAGAAACCTACCTCCTGTAGGTAGTTATTCTTTGAATCATACAAATTTAACGTTGTACGCACCAAATAAAAAAAATATACGCAACATCAAACATGAAGTTTGTGTTGGCTCCTGTTGTTATTATTCATTACAAACACGCCAGTGATTACACCGCTCTTGACAAAACGTACGTGAGTGTCGGTGATTGTATATATTCTTATAAAACTGTGACGGTGATCGTGCCCGTCACGCTTGCCCATAATAACTCAGTGCCACAAAGACACTGACGTCTATAATACTAACTATTGATCTTGAACATCAATAGTTACTACAATATATATCAATAGTTACAGTTCAACGTCTTGAACATCAATAGTTCAGAACTATACGCGACAACGCACTGCGCTCGTCACCCCCGGATATCGCTTGCTCAGAAATTTCGCTGGTAGTATTGCCCTTTAATTCGGAACACAATAACAACAAACAAATAGGTTCAATAATATTGATACTATTGCAAGTTATCAATTGTGTTGCGGCTTTTGTGATATCGATATTATAGATATTCGCACTATTGCCGGGGTTTTCAAAGACTACCGATAGTCCACGTGATGGAAATTAAACTTTTTCTTGGGACAGGAGTGACTTCCAAACTATTCAAACATTATCATGCTCCACAGTTATTTTATCGACTTCTTTCGATATCGAGATCTATTTTGAAACGACTTCAAAACGAAACGACAGTATTTGAGACATAAATTTACAGCAGATAGTGGAGTTCTAGAAAATCAGGACGTAAACTAAGAGCTAGTTAACTAAAACGTATATAGTATGTACTTAGGCCTGTTTCCAGAGAGTAGAATCAGTATGTCGGCGACGTACGCGACGAGGTACATGAGCAGTGTGATCAGCCGCACGAGCCAGTAGCGCCGCGTCAGCAGCATGGCGGTGGGATAAGGCAACTCGTCTGGAAACGATAAACAACTTTAATGGGTGTATTCCTGCTGTCCCCATTTACTGTACACAACATTAGAAAAAAGACAGGGTCGTGTTGATCAGTGGGAATTTAAAACAAAATATTGAAAATAGTTTCCGTTATCCCAATTGAAGGAATAGAATAAAAATAAATAGTTATCGAAAAATACTAAAACCTGTGAATTTATATTCTTCTAAAAAGCTGACACATGTATATATTTTAATTTGTTGTTATTGTATTATTTATAATATAGATTCTGTATCTATCTTCTTGACATTCATAAGTGTAAACTGTGTACACTATGTTGAGAATAAATGAATATATTATGTACTTACTAAAATTATTTTTAACGCCTGCTTCGCTGTACAAGGTCGTGAGATGCTTCATTGTGATAGGGTTGGATGATCCAGAGCACGAGTTATAGACGGCAACCTCGGCTTGACTGGAAATAAGTTAAGAATTGATTTAGGAATGGAGAAACTTAAGTTTTTTAATGTCTTGTTTCAAACATGCTAAAAAAACACGCTCTGCAATCATCTCCTTGTAATGAATATCATGATTCCAAGCTAGACAGAATATAATGTACTAAATTTTGTTAACAGACAAGCACAATTCTGACGATGACGGCAGAGATGGACGGCCGACCGTCAGGTTACAAATAGAAGGAAGACTAACAAAAAGGAAAGTGGTGGAAGGTGGTGAAGGTTAAGAATAACTTGCAATTTGCAGATACAGGGTAGCTTTTTAAGTAGTGCGCAAATTTTGTGTACTTAAGATTGTTGGAAAATAAAGGGTACGTATTTTTTTTGGTTTTACCCATCTTGGTACAAATTATCGACATAACTTCTAGTGAAAGTGAAGCGTCATGGTCACTCTATTCTTAATTGTACTAAGAACGCCTACGATAAGTGTAGGTATTTTCATCGCTTTTTCTAGTTCACGTAATTATTGTATATAGGTGTTCCGACATTTTTTGGTCAATAAATTAATAAAAGCAAAAAAAAAAATATGGCATTTTATGGGTTAAATATGTTCTATTAACGATATTGATAGCGTATTAAAATTATCCTGTATATGAAACTAAGATAGCTTAGATCCATTACAGATAACTCGTGTACGATATTGGTCGAGACAAAGAAAACAGGGTAAAAAAAGCCAGCAGTGAGTCGATACCGTCTGATGATAAATAAAATAAAGACAGCGACATCTAGCCCCAAACTAAGTAAGGCTTAGGAAATCGAACCCACAACCTACACATCAGAAGGTGATACTATTTGTAAAACAGGTATTAAGAGAGTAGTGCAATAATGGTGTTAACCGTTCAGCTCGAGCCGCGGCTACCAGCGTGAGGTTACACACGTAGTCAACTGGGATCATGTCCACAACGTGATCATCGGAGCTGTAGACGACGCGGCAGATGCCTTTAGCGATGCCGGTGATGAGAGCAGTGGCCCCATACCAGTTGTCCACCCAGCCCTGGACGGGCTCGTCTTTTGATGGAGTCACTGGAAAATAATACTTATTATGACTTTATTATAGTAGCTATTCATTTTCCTTTAATTTTAAGTATGAGCTTATGCAAAACGTGAAATGATTTAAAATACATATTTATTTTGAGGTCGCTGCACCAGCAAAATTAATTTTAAACATTTTTATGTACCTAAACAGTATAAAAAGATCACGCGCTTTTCTGTCGTCTACAAATAACCTCAACAAAAAAAAGGTGTAGGTATAATTATATCTTACTGTCTCTATATGGTGTATCTGTTCAATTATTAATAACAGATTCAAAGAGATATATCAAAGACAGATTAAAATAGAATCAAGGCCAATCTGGGGAAGTTTCACATCTTTGCCAGTTATTCCTCAAGCCGCCAAGCATTAGTGTGCAAACATTACTGTGTTCCGGATTGAAGGGAAACGATTCCAGCGTATATTTCTAAATAGCTGGATATTAAGAAATTTGACGTCTAATATCTGTCGATGACGAGCGCACTGCATTTCCGCACGTTGTTTTAAACTGTTGAAGTCTAAAATTCTGGGTGGCACGGAACTGTTATGGGCAAGTATGACACAAGGTGAGCGACTTGCTCGTCTCGCACGTTTTTTTTTGTTTAAAAACCCTGGCTCTGCAGCGAACGTGATTGAAGCGGAGGTTCTTAAGGGAGGTATTGTCGTGGAACACGTAATAAATCCTCGGACACCGGTCTTACCCAATAACTTTCGTTTCCGTTTCAAGCGTGTGTAGTTCTCTGTGGGTTTAGTAACAGTTAGTTTCGCCATAATAATTAACAATGCACAGAGACAGCCGCAGCTTACCGCAGGCGTGAATTTGAAGCTGTATATGACCCTGTCTAGGGTGAGCGATGCTACAATCTAACAACATTGTTTACAGAGAAGCAGTGTAAAGCGACTTCATCCGCAGATGCTGCCTATTTCGTAGTTCTAGCAATCGAAGTTACACCAGTTCAATTATAATTGAGTGGTGTACAGTACAGCTTTTACTAAAGCTTAGCAACCTTACCAACAGAAGGTCTGATAATAACAGTCGGTATATCCCCATGTGTTTCGGAGACCAGATGCTCTGCTAGTGCTTTTGAGAAGGTATACGTGTTTGGTCTTCTAACTGTAACAAAAATATCAAGTCTTTTTTCGACCATACAGATCATAGAATACACAAAAATTACATTAAAATTACAATTATATATTCAAATTTACGTAACAAATTCATTCAAATGTGTAGCCAAGTATAAAAAAGTACAAAAAAAACTTTTTTACAATTTTTTTACCATGCGAATCCATTTACAACTTCCTGAGTAATGCTTACTATATAACCTAGATGAGAATTTGCTCTGAAGTGAGGCTGTCGAAAAACACCGTTACGTGCTTACCGACATATTTTCAACTGGAGACACAAGCTATTTTTGCCCTGCGGTCCTATATCCAAGAGGGCAAACTGCTCGGTTTTGTATAATAATACCTTATACTACTTGAATCCTTGTTTGATAATACCTACAGCTGATCTTGTTATTAACGGTTCTGAGCCGTGTTCAACAAGAACGTCTGACGACGCTTGATGGCATTTGCAGCGTACTTGTAATGTTATGGACCGTAGTCGGACGATCTTACTAAATACGGCCCTGAATTGTCTTAATACTTACGCAAAGCCTGAGCCATTTTTATCTCTCCCGGCTCTTTTTCTGCTATTTTGTAGGCCTCTTCAAATGAGACTGGTGGCGGGTAGACCATCTCTTTTAATACCGCCTGGTCTGTGTTACAGAAAGCTGTTGAGACGTGGACGAATGCCTGGAAATACAACATTATGTCTTTATATGTATCCGTTTTGTAGCGATGATAGCGCAGTGGTTAGCGCGTTCAGATCACACGCCATAGGGTCTGGGTTCGAATCCCAAGAATGAGCTTGAGCTACCAGTGAAGGAAAACATCGTGAGGAAGGCAGCTCACCCTCCAGTTGACAATCTTTCGCATAGCACCTAACGGTGTGTTCCGCCTGCGTCACTTGGGAACCAGTTCCTATCCCAAGCTATATATGGTTGCCATCCTCGACAACACGCTGAGCTTGTGGTTAAATGCTAATCCCGTCAAACAAACAAGTGTGTATCGTATTAGGCGCGGCTAGGAATAACTTTGAAACAGCCAATAATAATGCTGTCTCATTCCTCGATACTCGCCCTCCAACTTTGGTGCGTTTTTGTCGGAACAAAGATCTCGTTATGCAATATATAACCATGCTAATCTAGTTTTTGTAGTATCTGGTATGTAATCTGTGGCTAAAGTAGAGATCAATTTTCGGCACTTCATGGCTAATGGAGAGGTATTCTGTGGCAGAACGAGAGGTCATTGATCGACAGTAGATGGCTGAAGGCTGAAGGCTCAGCTCAGGGTTGAGATGATAACATCATCAAATTTTTTTTTCATATCGATGGATGATGATGACACTTACTCGTAAATGTTTCATCAGGTGGCAGAGGTTGAGCACATTTCTTGTGCCCTCGAGATTGGTTTTAAGAGAAATTTTCAGGGGTTCGTTAAACTTTACCGTCGCCGCCGAGTGGATCACCACAGATACCTAAAAAAAAACTGTATTATTTATTTCATTGAAGCGATCCATAGAAAACAGAATCAATACCTACTAGGTACATTTTTTTCTTCAAAAACTATAAATACGATGTGAGTATATACATACATCTACCACGACATAATAATATTGTATTGTTCGAAATAGGAAAAACTTATTTTGACAAAACCTGACGCAAACAGACACTTTTTATATAATGTGGAAATATTTTTAGTACGGGTAATTAAACTTTTTGCTCAGATTATTAGTTTTAACAAAGTCAAACACTTATTGGTACAAAAATACTAAAGGCACAATAATAATATTATGTAAATGGTTTGAATTATAATTAGTTATGTAAATATTTACTGCGGACGAAAACAAGGTTGTGAACAGAGTTGTTGACAATAGCTTATACACACGTGCACCTGAGGCCTTATTATGTAATTTATCTAGATATGTACTATCGCTTTACTCGAATGCTAGACGGCTTCATAAGCCCCAGAGCTTCAAGAAAAAGCTCATTCTGGGTTTCTTGAATAGACGACTTACCAGAAGAAGACTTACCAGAGCACTATAAAATAAGGGAGCTGATCTGATTTACGCGAAAGGGATAGCCAGACTATGAAAATATACAAAAAAAAAATGGCTATGAAACATTAACAATGATAAAAAAAAAAAATGATAAATTCTAATTTTTTTTATATTTTTCTTCTAAAGAAATTAACTTCTAATTTAGTATAATTATATGATTTGTTTATTCTTGCTTCTTTCGCATGTTTGCTGATTATAATATTGAAATCCATATTATTCAATAACTTATAGTATAGTTGCTGGCATATTGTGAGGATACTATAAAGATTAATATATTATTAATATTATGTTATACACATGAAAATAACATATAACATGAAAATAGATAGATAGATATAAGCTCTTTATTGTGTACACCAAAATAATAATAAAACATGTACAGAGTTATCTTTAAAGCTAGTGCCACAAGTGGGGGGCCTTATCGCTAACAACGATCTCTTCCAGGCAACCATTGCATGGAAAGAAATTCACGTTCTTTCCATGCAATGATTGCTTTGGTGTACACAATAAAGAGCTTATATCTATCTATTTTCATGACAACACCACAGAATAAGCAATAGTACAGGTACAGATAACTCACCCTGAGATGACAATTAATTATAAAGAGATTCTCGCTATGTCGAAATAAAGTTAACTTTAGCACGCACAGCGAAGCGTTACGCGTGCGAAAGGTAAAAGTGATCGCTCTGTCACCTTGCCCTCGTTAGGCTAGATGGCACCGCCACGCGGGCTTTCAAGAGTAAACGCTTGTTGTTTGAAGTGAGGTAGGCCTGACTCACAGATCTGTGGCCTGACTATACGCTGTCGACAGCTGTAAAGGAAATGCTGGCATTGAATAATACCTTCTCTATAACTGTATTCAGGTCTTCATTCTGCATGTTTAAATTCGGTTCGCTGATGTCACCTTTCAACACAACAATCTTCTTTAAATCCTGTGGGCGTTCTTTCTTCAGCCTGTAAAATATCTGTGGAGAATGTCATTAGATAATTAAATTGAAAGCTTCTAAAACAATGATTTTGTGTGGAAAAATGGTGCACAAAATACTGGCTTGTACTTATTTTCCTCTCCCGTAAATACTACTTCCAAAACAGTTTTTGCTTCATTTTTAAAAAAAACTTGTCACCGCTTATACAAAGCTTTGACCAAATTTTGCTTTTAAAAAAATTTGACGAGAGCATGCGGAGAGAAAATCCATACAGTAGTTGAAGGTTTGTTTGGATTTTCTCTTGAATAGTTCAGTCGATGAACTTACTGGCAGATCGACGATTTGTTGTAGTCTCTGCTCTGCTCTGACATTCTTCTTGTCACGCAGTAATACAAACACTTTGTCTACTTTCGGACAACTGTACAGAAGTTTCTCCAGCAACACCTGAAAACAAAATAAAAAAATCTAATAATTTTGTCTTGTTGTTTTTTAATTCGTCTGGTAACTTATTATATATTCACACTAATATTATAAATGGAAAAGTTTGTGTGTAAGTGTGTAACTGTGTAAGTAGGTAAGTATGTAGGGTATGTGTGTTTGTTCTCGTTCAACTCTGTAAGGGTTGAACGGATTTGGATAAAATGTAGTATGGAGGTAGCTTATACCCTGGAATAACAAACAGGCTTTTTTTATCTACAATGTAACGTTTCCTGTAAAATAGCAGGTGAAACCGCGAGGCGCAGATAGTATTATATATATTTATCGACATGGAAAATGTACTAGACGAGTGCATCTTGAGTCGGTTCGGGACAAACTCAACTAACCGGTTTCCGTGACGAAGTGTGCAGTTTGTATTAAATCTTGTCATGTTTTAAATAAGTGTGGATTTTTAATTAAAGTAATAGCCAATTTAAACTATTTTATACTCTATAAGCAGCAATAAAATATTCTCAATTTAGTTTAGTCTAGTCGAACCTCCATGAGCACGATGTAGTCTCCTGTGTGCACCCAGCTTGATGCCTATGTTTCATAATGTAAATGAAATTTGTAACTTCTGTTGGGAATCCATATTGTATAAAAAAAAAAAAAAAAATGTTACGAATTTACAAATTTCGAAAACGTACATATCGCGCGAGAAACGCCTTCCTTGAATTCCTAGCCACATTGAGAGCGACTAGAGTAGTAAATCTCAGGAACTGCCATAACATCCTGCAGTTCTTCAGGCTAGGAAGTGAAAGTCTACTAAATAAGGGACTTGAGGAGGCGGAAGCAGCCATATACAATAATTTCACTTCCCAGGTCATCAGGGGAACCATGAAAGGACAATATATGGCAGCTTACAGTGCAGAAAGTGGTTTTGTGGCACTGAACGAGACAGAAACGGAGCAAACAGGAAGACCGAAATACACGATACCATCGAATGACCCAATTGTAGTCATTGCCAAGTGCACCAAGATAATGCTGGACGACAAGATCCTCGAGATGGCTAAGACTGTCGAAGGGAACTCAGATGTCGAGGCAAGCTGGGAAAACTGGGTGATGCCAAAGATACAATGGGTCAACGGAGTTCCAGGATGTGGCAAGACAACATGGGTAATCAGAAACTTCGATGTGGACAGAGACGCAATCATCACCACAACAACAGAGGCAGCAAACGATCTGAGGGTGAAACTATCGTATCGCATAGGAGACCTGGTTAAAACCAGGGTGCGAACCATGGCTTCCTCCCTCGTAAATGGTTTCGGAAGAGATTGCTTCAGCCGCCTTCTGGTGGACGAAGCTCTCATGAACCATTTCGGAGCTATTGTAATGGCTGCACGGCTTGCTGGTGCTAGCGAACTTGTCCTCATCGGAGACGTCAATCAGCTACCTTACATCGACAGAGAAAATGTTTTCGAAATGAGGTACCATCGCCCGAACCTGATCACAAATATCAGTCAGGAGTTGCTTTGCACACACAGGAACCCAATGGACGTCGCGTATGCGCTGAGGGAAATATACTCCGGTATATATTCCTCAGCTCCCCGTATTAGGTCTCTTGAGCAAAGACGGTACAAGGGGGCGCAAATACCCAGCACCCTCCCCAACACCCTTTTCTTAGTGCACACGCAGGAAGAAAAGGAAAACCTCATCATCCAGGGTTATGGGGGAGGCACAGGGTCGCGCACTCTTACCATCCATGAAGCTCAGGGGCTAACATACGAGTCGGTAATCGCCATTAAGACCAAGCCAAAAATGAAGCTGCACGAGAGCGTGTCACATGCGGTTGTTGCAGTATCGCGGCACACCGGGACCTTCGTCTACTACGCCGACGACATTGAAGACGATGCCATCAGTCGATTCGTGCGTCGAGCGTCGGCTGCGTCACCGAAGACCATTAAAGAGTACAACCTGCAGATGGCCATCAAAGATCGGAACGCGGCGGTGATGGAGGCCCTGGGCCAGGAGTAGGCGATTGAATTGTAAAAGATAGCGTGTATATTGTAAAATTAACATTTATATTAGTTATTTATTTTTGTTTCCTTTGTTGTAAGTTTGTGTGTATACCCCAGAGCAATCACGCTCACTAAAAAGCTTCTTCTTGCGGCGGCGTCGTGTGGCGGGTCGCCCTCTTCCCTTCAATATGGTTGAGGAGAGCGATGGCTGGCACATGCGTCAACTCGTGAACGGGTGCTGCTTGCGGGAGCTGGACTGCTCGGAGTATATACGCAAATCTATAATAGCACTTAGCTCTTTATTAGCATATTCGTTGGTATATTCCTTTTGTAAAGTCTTTAGTATTTATATTCCGTTTTAGTTGATAAAATATTTGTAAAACTTGATAAATGGCACGGACCCCGGAGTCCGTGGAGCAATATTGTAAATAAAAAAAAAAAAAAAAAAACGTACATATCGCGGTCAAAATTTTGTATTTTGTTTTTCTACCACGGGCATCAGCTAGCTTACAATGCTTGCACAAACCATACCCTAGAATCTGCATTTAGGACGCTAGAAACGCATCACGCATCTGTCTAAATACACTTATAAGAAAATACTCTGATTGGTTGATTGTTAGGCGCGAGTAGGCGTAACCTTGAGATAGCCAATAAGAACGCTCGGTCGTACTCCCCGCGACCCGCGCCGCGCCTCAAACTTTGGTGAATTTTTGTAGGAACCACGAATCTCGTAATGCGGTATCTAGTGTGATCTGTGAATGCTTGGGATGCTTGGGACAGGCGGGCTAGTCCATCAGTCCATACGAAAGAAAATTACTTAAAGAGCAAAAATACTGTAAAAGAAAATGTAAAGAATTATCTTTCAGTAAATATTTTCGAAGTGTGACGCATACTTCGCTCATGCATTACGAGCGATAAAAACATTGTTTATTGTTTATTTTCATCTCTGAGTCATGTTCAGATGTTTCAACAATAAATAGTCAATAACTATTGCTATTGTTTTGCATGCTTTGTTCATTGTATGACAATATCGATCTCTGGAAATCGCACACTGTGCAATTTACGCGATCCTTTTTGCACACCTGTAAATTGTGGAATGAGTTTCCACCTGCGGTATTTCCGAGTAACTACAACATAGGGTACTTCAAAAGGGCTGTTAATAGAGTCTTTAAAGGTCGGCAACGTATCTGTGATGCCCCTGGAGTTACAGGTATCCATAGGCGACGGTGATCGCTTACCATCAGGCGGCCCGTCTGCTTGTTTGCCACCTATGGTATAAAAAAAAATGACGATCTGTGATTTTCACTGTTACGATCGGAACTTTGTAGACGATTATTTTTGAGGGTCATTGGTAACTAGCTAACAACCTCTCGTAGGCAGCTTCCCTTTATCATACCAACTTTTGTTCTATGAGCGTGATATACAAAATATAATTATTAAATGTTAGCTCACGTATTTTTTATTAAGTACGTGCGTCATCGGTAAAAAAATATAATTTTAAATTAGGTTGTTTACTTTAAGTTAGGTTAACCTTAACTTATTTGAATAAGTTAAGATTTGAAGAAGATTTATTTGTTGCGTCAGTTTATATAATTAAGATTTCAACATTATTTTTTAACAATGACAGTTAAATATGTGCGATTCCTTAGGGCAACGGTGTGATTAGCTTGACATAAGTTATTTTGGATAGGAAAATCATCCAATGAAAATATGCAATTATGTAATATACATGTATAGGTCGGATTGAGGATAGGATTTCTTGTTCGTTCCATATCAGGTTGAGACACCTCGAGTAATAAAATAATAACGGGAAAAAAGGGTAGTATATTATCAAGCAAGCTTCAGCTTCAGGGCCTCGCTTCAGGGCCTCTCTACATTAGCTGACCCGACATCTGACAAAAGAGACAGTTATGTATTTATTTATTTTATCTATTTATTTATCAATTCTTTTCCATTGGGTGGGCATTACAGGTTCCCCAATTCGCCCACCCATAGACCTTAATCTAATCATAAAAAACTAACTTTAAACAATATTACAACAAACAAAGAATAATTTAAAGAAAAAACTGAAGTTTTTCTTGTGGCTTGAATGGAAGATGATAATGTAATAATAAAAAAAATAATTGCAAAGACAAAAAAAAATAAGATGTAAGAAAAAATAGCGTGGCGCCTCATGATTGTGAAAGTCGACTCCGTATAAAAAGGGAAGGGGCGAGGAACCAGAAGAAGAAGCTGCCACTTGCAACCACCGGTTGCCCAACCGGTGGTTGCAAGTGGCAGATCGTTCGGTGAAAGTTATCGGCAACATATTCATTCTCACTTTTTATTGAACGCCCTTCTATACTATATATATATATATATATATATAGATATTCACAAATAAGGGTCATACACTCATGCCTTAGATAAATCATTCGCGAGTAAAGAGAGTATGCACATTTTGAGAAACTGCGTACGTTGAATTTATTTATCAAAAATATGTAATATTTTTGATGTTTTGTCAATGTTTAATTTGACAGAAAAAATCGTTAAAATCGCATTTTTACTATTTTGTTCGATCTTCAAACAAAAACGTTCAAAAATAATATCTGTAAAAAACTTAATCTTATTAGAAACTGATACTTAAAACATGTATTTATCCTTATCCTAACTTCCTAATCCTAACTAATATTATAAATTCACTTTGGACGAAACCATAAGGGGAAAGCATAATAATATCACACTAATATCATTAATGCGAAAGATTGTACGTATGGACCTAAGTGTATTTGTTGCTAGTCAACGCCGTAACGGCTAAACGGATTTGGATGAAATTTGGTATGAGGGTAGCTTATACCCTGGATTAATTAACACGTGATACTTTTTATCCCGGAAAGATATACTATTCCCGTGGTGTAGCGTGAGAAACCGCAGGGCGCTGCTAGTATTTAATAATCTAATGCTACTGGCCAAAAGATAAGACAACAAAATTTGTGGCAACGACATCAATTTTCATAATAATAATCACTACCTTTCCAAGATATCCAGCACCACCAGTAATGAACACTGATTTTCCCGCGTAAAACTCTGGTACTGGCACGTAACTTTCTGCACCCATTTCACTATTAATAAGCCTCTAGATATAATTTTCAAACAAATGTTTTTATTTGTTTTTTTTTTTTCAAACAAGTTTTTCTGACTTTCTTTTAGTAATAATGGCGAATTGTGTTTATTACAAAAAGTTTACTTTATTTTTTAATATAAATACTTAGATATATTTTATTTAGTACGCAGTATGGAAAACAGTTATTTTGCAACGCTTGTAATAAAACGCGTACAAAGTACACTAAGAACGGCAGTCAATTAACTAGTGATGTGACTGATTATTTTTTTAACATTTTATATGCAATCACCAACAACCACCAGGTATTTTTATTCTCTTTGCTGCCAGGCGGCTCTATCACACTAAGAGTCGGCTTAAAATACGCTCACAGTGCAAAAACCACAAGCAATGCTAACGATCGGTTTAAATTGTTAGAACGGTAATAGCGCGCCAACAAATTAAACCGCTCATTAGCGTGCTTATGTCAGATAGTTTAATTTTTCAGGTTATCTGTCTCAGTGTCTCATAACTTGATGGCCACAGTTTCATTTCTGTCTTCACAGAAGGCTGTGGCCGGCATTAAATCCATTTTTTCTATAAAAAAACAGAGAATATCGGAATTCACAGATGACAATTTGAATTAGATATTAGCGCACACAGTGCCTACATCATTTTTGTGAGCACCGTACAGAAGAGAGAAAGATTTAAAAAAAATCTCTTCTGTGGAGCACCGCGAGCACGGTAAAATGACGTCACGCATGACGTCATGTGGCTGACAGGAGCCTATAAATGCGCATCTTAAACCGACTTTTTGCACGCTGACAGCGTAAAAGGTAACTATGTGCGCATTTTAAACCGCACTCTAAGACAGTGGTACAGAACACGCATAAACATTACAATGAGTAGGTATTAAGGATTATACATAATTATTTATAATATAATTCATAATATAAGTAACGACATCCGGAGTGCCTCTAAAAATAAACGCATGGTCATCATTTTTGTAAAAAAAATTGAGAAAAGACTGCTGCACCTTTCACATTTTAATGAAGTGAATTATTGTGGTAAATGTACCAAAGGACATTTAAAATTACATGTTTTAGGATCAACACACAGGCGGTGGCTTTTTGCAAATGTATTATTTGATCCTAAAACGTGTTCTTTGGTACATTTTCTCTCATGGACCCTTTGGAAGTAAATCTTCATAATTAAATTTTTTGGTGCATCCAAAAAACTATTATTTAGCGCGTGGGCGAATAGCGCGAGGGCACAGCTGCGGTACGAACAACGGCTCTCTCGGAAAAGGATATCAGATTTGCGCTGGCACCCCAGAAGGGGTATGCCCTGGGGTCCTAGCGGCTTAATTATTATCTGTTTGATTATTCGAAGATAATCTAATCAATCTTCTGACAGATCCAGGGATATGTGTATTAATATCTATTTATGTATGTATTTAAAAATATATATGTATGTAGGTATCTATCAGTCTCTGGCAGCCATATTACAAGCTTTGCTTAGTTTGGAGTCAGATGACAGTGTGTAAAAAAAAAAAAGATTTTGAGCCTTTGGTAACCGCCTATACCAAATGTTGTATACTGTATACTTCCTGTTGCCGGGAGCTGCTGGATCGGAGTGCAATAATCGATTTTTAGGTGACTTTAGTGGAGCGAAGGCTGTGCGGGAAGATTTCGGCCTGCACGTGCCTGCTCTATAAGGAGGGTAA
The DNA here is from genome assembly GCA_947579745.1 of Apocheima hispidaria. Taxonomy (NCBI): domain Eukaryota; kingdom Metazoa; phylum Arthropoda; class Insecta; order Lepidoptera; family Geometridae; genus Apocheima; species Apocheima hispidaria. Next base: position 2,243,776 of record OX388152.1, on the reverse strand, counting down.
TATTTTTGGGGTATTAGTAAGGATGTTTGTTTGTGTATTCCTGTCATTATTACCTGCTGTAGCCTAAGCGGCTAAGTGAGGATTTCTCTTTAAATCCGGAGTGACAAAGACTGCATATTGCAGTCTTTTTTTTAATACTCAGCAAGTAAGTACGTGTCTTGACTTGGCTCACGAGGTCACGCCATGTGGGATGTTGACTCAACGATCATTATCCTGGTAGTCGTATCGGCGATTAGCCTTATACAAATATCTCAAGATCCTTGACACGGCGCATTGTCAGGAAGCTGCTCACTCTGCAGCCCTAACCTCCTTTAGAAAAAAAACAGCCATTAATTTAAGACGCTAAGTGATCAGCATTTACAGTTTTCATCAGTTTTTCTAACAGTTTTAATGCTGCTATCAAAAGCATTAAACTTATTTGATACCAAACACTGCGGATCCAAAAAAATCGCACTACTCTCATGCAGCATGCGGCATAGTATATAACCTTACCAACTTTAAACGTCGTATTCTTCGAGCTCTGCCTAAGAATGGTGCGTCCTTTTCGAATTGGCAGCGTAGTCCGCTCTTAATTTGTTTCAAGATTAGATTTTTATATTTAGGTATAGAGATTTGTTGCATTTTTCCTCATTCATGAGCGTAAATACTTGAACCCTCGAATTAATATAACGCATAAAATTAATTTAATAAGGTAATAAGGTTAATCTGAGGTATAAGCTACCTCCATAACAAATTTCAACCAAATCCTTACGCACACACATTCTGATTTATAATATTAGTGTGATTCTTAAATAAAAAAAGTAAGATTTGAATAAGATTGTGAGTCAAAGGAACGTGGAATAAAACATCTGTTACTCTCAGAGTATTATTAATTATTATACTAGCTGATGCTCGTGACTTCGTACGCGATGCTCGGCTTTCAGCCTCGCTAAGCTCTTGTTTTAAAAAGTTATTCTGCTATTATTATATATTTCATGCAATTGCTCCAGGGACTCCGGGGTCTGTGCCTTTTATCAAACTTTACAATTTTTTATCAACTAAAACTGAATATAAAAACTAAAGACTTTACAAAAGGAATATACCAACAAATCCTTATACTATTACAGAGCTAAGTGCTATCATAGATCCGCTCCGACAACGCGCAAGTAGCTGCGGTACGAGACTGGCACTCCAGCCCCATACATCGGACGTGGAGCCTGTACCACACACCGATCACTTAGTGATCATTTGTTAATTTTGTTCGTTTTTTCTATTTTATTTTAGTTTTAAATTAGTGTATTATGGATGCAAAATCTGGATTACAACAATAAACAGAAACAGAAATAGATTTGCGTATATACTCCAAGCAGTCCAGCTCTCGCAAGCAGCAACCGTTCACGAGTTGACGCATGTGCCAGCCATCGTTCTCCTCAACCATATTGGAGGGAAGAGGGCGGCCCGCCACTCGACGCCGCCGCAAGAAGAAGCTTTTTAGTGAGCGTGACTACTCTGGGGTATACACGCAAAACTTACAACAAAGCAAAAAAATAATAATATAATTGTAATATAAATTTATATTATGCTATTCGGGACGCAGATAAATACAACAAATCAAAAACCATGATAATTGGTCCAGCCGTTCTCGAGTTATAAGTGTTCGACAAACCCAACTTTGTTTTATATAAATTAAGATAACTGCAAAACACTTGAACTCTGAACTTAAATTTTATCAAATTAATGTAATAGATAAAGATACATTTAACTACCTTCCGTAATCAGTGTTTACTTGTGGTAAAGCCAAAGCAGACGAAAATATAGTAATTGAAACATTTAGTTTCATATAGCATACATATTCACATATTAAATATTCATATATTTTGCATAGCAAATATTATACATTTTTGTACCCAACTTTCTTACAACGTAAAAAGAGTGTATATTTATATTGTTAGTGAATATATTGAAATGAATATGTTTACTTTAATGTATTTAACATTACTGTCAGTGAACGTTTTGTGTGTGAGTCTGAGTGAGGAAGATATTGACCCCGTTATAGACTTTTTGTTGAATGGAAGATCACAATCTGATGAAAATGTGACAGGTATGATGCTACCTATAGGTACCTGGATACAGAACGATTCTTTGGCTAACAAAGAAGCGTTCTGTATCACAAACAAAAAAAAATTTTTTTTGTGGTTTGACATGTTATTGCTTATCAGTGTCCACCTATGAGTAAGCAAAAACAAAATAAAGGCTGGACAACAAAATTTTTAATGAACGCATCCCTTTTGGATAATTATTATCTCGTTCGCCCATTACAACTGTTCAACATATTTGAGGAAAGAAAAAAAAAAGAAAATTTATGTTTTGGAAACATACAATGCACACGTATCTTAAAAATAATAGCGTTCAACTTTCATAGTGATTTTTTGTTGATATGATAATCTATTGCGATAAGAAGAAATATTTTTTACTAGTTCTTAATCTTTAGCATTCACCAAAATAGAAAATCCGAAAACACTAGCAGTAACAGTAGGTAGGCAGTAATAACACTAGTAGTTCCGCGAACAGTAGACCTTGCGAGCACAAATCTTTTTCACAACGTCAAATCTACAATTTCATAGTCTTTTGATTAGTGGGGTATTTCCCCCCGAAAGGGGAGAAATTTCCTGCGGCGCCATTTACCGGCCGATTTTGATAATATTTGCCATAAAAATTCGGTACTCAATTTTAACCAATAATTTTGACTATGAGCAAAATCGGTCAAGACTAGTGGTTGTCAAGATATAAGGTCGTGAGGTCTCATTCGGGACATCGACCTACGACTTGGGTTTTTGTCGATACGTTATTTTTGGTGGTGATAATAGTTACCAGCTTACAAGGTCTAGGTCTAATTTCTTTTTTGTCAGGTATCTGGTGCGCAAATTTATAAGCCTGCCTGCTTGCCTGCCTTTTTCTTCTAGTCTAGTGTGGAAAGTGATAAGTCTATTTGGGTTACATTTTTGTCATTGTTTTTTTCAGGTGTCCGGTGTGAGGATTGATACACCTGAGCCTACTTGGTCTAGATCAGGGGTTCCCAAACTTATTTTATCTACTGCCCAATTTGAGAATAAATTATTTTTTAGCGCCCCCATTTTTTCACCTACTTTAAAACCACTATCTATAACTTCAAATTAAATTAATTAATTATTGTGAGCTATATTATCGGAGATTAAACATTCATTCTAAACGAGACTTACTATAACCCGCAAGAGTTAACTTGAGACCTGAACGCAGTAGGTAGTACACAACGGTGCTCAGGTCTCAAGTTAAATCTTACGGGCTGCACCTGCCAATGAAAATGATCATTGAAACGCAACTTTATAGTATTCAGACACGAAAACAGAATTAATCGAAAAAAATTCTAGAGTCCAAGAATCTAGAGTCTAGATTCTTGGCTTTCATTTTTTGAATGTAAAGTTTTTTTTTTTTGGATGTTTGGAATGTAAAGTGATAAAATTGTATGTCCCTCTAGATCTAGATTCTCGTCATTTCGATGTCTTTAAAAAGTGCCAATACTGCCGTATTTTATAAGCTTTTGTTTAACTTGTAGTGTTTGTTTGTATACTAGAGTTAAATCTTGCAACTGAATTTTACACCAGTTTCCCATGTTGAACTGATTTGATTTGAACTGATTTTATGAAACTTACCCCGAATACTGAAACGTTTGTTAACTTTGACGACAGATCAAGTCTATTGCTGCCTTTGTCATTTGCTTAGTGCCAGACAAAGGCAGTATTAGAATTAATCTGTTGTCAAAGATAATGAACGTTTCATTATTCGGGGGTGAGTTGAGTTGAACTGATTTTATAAAAGCTTTTCTAGAAAACATATTTTTCCCCGAAAACTTTCTTTGACCTTTAAACAATGTTATATTCTGTTATTATTTTCAGATGGTCCAGGAAATATCTCGGCTGGTATATGGAAATGTGGAAACTGCACCGATTTAGACGATTCCAAAATAGTGTACAGCGAAGAAAATTACTTCGAAGCTGACGATGAAACTGGTGACAATAACGAAGACACAAAGGTAAATGACTTTCCTACGCTTCCTGTTTCAGTTACAAGGTTCTTTGCTTCATTGGTCATCATACTTTGTATTTAAGGTTATCCATTGTATAGAAATACAGGCCATACTGATAAAAGTATTTTTAAATTCATTACAATACATGCATTATTTAAAAAAATCTAAATACCAGTAAATACTACGGACAGAGAAACGGAAATTTATAAATTCTCAGGTAATTAATGAATAATGAATAATACATAATACAATCGTAGCCATTTGTACCGTTGTATTTTGTTATTTTTACCAGACTGCCAAAGAAAGAGGGTAATGTTTTTGAGTTGTATGTGAGTGTGTATGTATGTATGTTTGATATTGACGAATCAGGTGTCGTTGGATTCCTCTTTGTGTGACGTTGGCTACATTTACAGACGGGTTTTTTTCTTATAAATAAAACTTGTTTATTTATATACTTACTGATTACTCTCGCCTGTTGGTATTTATCGCGGGTAGATGCTTTTTTTTGTAGAATGGGTCTGCGTGACCACCGACTGTCCTTATCGAAAGTCACGTTGTGGACAATCATGGATGATATTGTTTTTTTTTTATATGGATCAATCAAGTTTTATATAATATATAAAGCTAATCCACGATGCGTAATTAAGCTGTAAATGACAAAAAACTCCACAAAATTTGAATTTCGCGCGATGAGCGAAACGTTGCACCTTAAGAGAGAGTCGCTTCGAGTCCCCGAAGTCGGGGTAAAATATATGTGGCCGGTTTCCCGTGTAGTTATTTGGTAGTTTCGTACAAAACAGCAATATTTGGTAGTAGCTGTAGATGTCACTCGTGTTTTATTCTTCTTGTCGTCAGTATGACATTTAATAAAAAACACTGTTTTGTTTGGTTACCATCCTTGGTATTTTTCCTACTGTAAGCTGTGACATGTAAAGTGAACATAATATTTTTCCTTGTTTTCTTGGTGACGTCTAATAACTATACGTAAACATTCTACGTGCAAAATCACACCAATATTATAAATGCGAAAGGTTGTATGTTTATTTTTTATTTTTTTTATATATATATATAACGAACTAGTCAATCGTTTGACCACAATATCACCTGATGGAAAGCGACGATGTGGCCGGAGATGTAGCACGCTTGCCTAGGAGGTACCTACCTAAGTAAAGGTAAGTGTGCTTGTTCCCGTTCAACTCGGTAATGGCTGAACGAATTTGAATGAAATTTGGTATGGAGGTAACTTATATACTGGGCTTACATAGGCTACTTTTTACTACTTCTTATCCCGAAATTTAACGGATCTAATATCCCTACAGAATAGCAGGTAAAACAGCAGGGCGCAGCTAGTATTACATATGTTTTTTAAAACTTTTATTTAATTTGCAAAGTTCATAAGTATGCTTGTATGTATGTAGGTATGTTAAGGTCAAATCTTGCAATTCAATTTTATTAAATTGTGTTGAAATGTTGCATGAATGTCAAGTTCTGATGACAATACAATATTATGACAGCGAGCTGATCTGATGATGGATACGGAAGGTGGAAAACGGAACTCCTTTGTAACTAACAGTAGATTGTTGGAGGTTAGACTCATTTTGATCAGCTTACAGCTTTTATAAAATCCGTTATTGGATTTTTGGATAACGGACTGTTATGCGGAGCAATTGAAAAAGGTTTTTAAAAAAAAGGAAATTTATTTCCCTATACAATTATTTATATTGGAAAAGAAAAATGGGAAAAACACTTGGAGAAAATATCTTTTGGCAACCGTTCGGGTCGAGCTCTCTAAACAGACTGACTGGATGACTGACGACCCTAGAGCTGTATCGCTAATTCAAAAGTGCAGCTCAGCCCTAAAGCCTACATTAGACGGGCATAACACCTCCCCGTTTTAGAGGAGACTTTATGGAGAAAAAAAAATTGAAGTCTCCTTTAAACCTCTGTTCTAAGGGGAGCAAAGTGGGTGGAACCGATGTCGGATGTCTGTTCGTCTGTCGCGTCTAAGTTTTGAGGGGTAGGTTGAGATGGTGATTTAAATTGTGTCAACTCGTGTGAACCGCGGTTGCTGCCAGATTTACAATATTTATTAAATATTTTAAAACTAAAGTATGCTACCACAAGAATACATAGTATAATAGTGATCGACGAGTAATGTGTCCCGTATTTAACCAAATGAGGCTCAGTTTTTATCTTATTTACTTGGTTTAGTAATGAATCTATTTTAATGTTATTTTTAGAATGAAATTCATCCAAATCTATATTTTGTAATGAAATAGGGGATACATTATCGACGAAGTCATGAAATTTGGTGATATTACAACAGGTATCCTTAATTAGGTTGAACTCGGTTAAATAGTTAACGGGTGAAGAGACATTATAAGAGTTATGTTTCGGTGAAAATATTGCGCTTTTACAATGTCCGGTACACCCGTTAGGAATAGTAAGAATCCCTAAGCCTAATATGTCTATTTCCAAAAATATGGAGTTTACACAGTTTATAGAGATTTTACTTGGTTTTGACTGTACATAAAGCCATTTGTTATTTGATAAAGGTTTCCATAAATCTAGGTTGCCGAAAATAAACTTTGTTTTGCACTGCTTTGGTTTTTCACTTATCACTTTTGACAGTAATTCACTTTCACACGAATATTTTGCATCGGTTGCATAAATGTTCATGACGTCACATATGAAGTTTCCCGGGGCTATTGTCTTGCATTTGTCCAAGTCGTCGAGGTTGCAATAATGTGATTTGTCCTTGGTCATTGCTATATATTTATTTTCAGGAGTTATCAAACTGAACTTATTAAATATATTATTGTCATAAGGTGTAGGTAGAGCTATATTATGATAAAGCATATATTCAGTTATACTAACTAATGGTACCTGTAGTACAAACACGATTCTACCATTTAAGTAGTAGCAAACTAACTTAGAAATACTTAAAATTAAATGTATGCTATTTATATCTAAGTTAACAGGTAGTTTTAGATCGTTGGGCAGGTGTCTGTAATTGTCGACAAATTCTCGGTATAACTGCTGGGGTGTCATAATTGCTGGGTGTAGAACACTTTGACTGCTAAATAAAAGGGCGTTAATAATATCTCCCAGTTGGAAAGACAAAACAAGTATTGCCGTTTCAAGGCTAACGAATATTTCGTTGACATTAACAAGTATTTGTAGACCATTAGTTGTTTCTGAAATGTTTTGTATGTTAAGCGAGAGTTTGTCGATGGCTTTACTCGAAATAGCTTCGTTATCTTTTATTTGTTTCAAGGTTTTATTGTAAGTAGTTAATATAGATTTAGTTACTAAAATGTTTTCTTTCATTAATGAAACAAATTTATTGTCATTCTTTTGTAATAATCTTATCGCTTCGTCATACCTCAGAGCGTCATTCTCGTCTAGAGTGCCGAAAATCTGTTTTAAAATGGTGCCAACACCTCCTATCCAGGCATTACGTTTACTACGGTTATCTACCAAATGAGAGATGGATTCGAATTCCTTGACTGCATCTTGATAACGTACTGTTAAAGGTTGTAATAAATTGTGGCATTCTATGTTAACTTCAATAATTCGCGTCTGACTACACAAATACTTAGCAGTTATTAAGGCAGCTCCAATATTTTCGATGTGCGGGCTAAAGTGAGTAATATCTATTGGTATTAAGACTTTAAGTTGGGCACTATTGATCCTTAATGTTCCTAAATAATCGAAAAGGAGACCTGCACTTGCATTGATCGGCTGGACGTAATCTTGTTGCGATTGACCTTGGGTCGGAGTTCTGCAAATAATAAACAAGGCAGGTAGGTATTTAGTGTTTCAGGTTTCTATGATGACTTGACAAGAGGGTACCAAAAATCAAGGGTAGCTTATACCTAAATACTTATCTCTATTTCTTATTTCTACTCCTTCCTGATTTCTGCAATAGTTAATTTGGGCTGTAGGTAAACCTTTAATAGGTACCTCTCAGCCTTAAATATAGATAATCTAAATACCTATCCTACAGGAAAACCTAGTTACCTACTATGTCTTATACTATTTTATTTACAACATAGTTATACTTTGTTTATAAGTCATTTGCGGCATCTGCTGATTTCACCTGATCTACATGATGCGTAACGTGACGCCGGTTGATAAGTAATGTAATTGTGTTATTTCCGTTTATTTTTACTATTTTATAAGGGCCTTTCCAGAGAGGAGAAAGCGCTTTTCGCAGTCGAAGATGGTTTTTAAGATACGCGTATTCGCCTACTTTGTATTTGACTGGGCGAGTGCGGCTATCGTAATATAATTTTGAGGATTCTTTGGATTTCCTTATGAATTCCAAAGCTTTTTCTCTTGAATACTTCAGTCGGTTTTGTAACATGCGTACATAATCAGGGTATGTAGCGCCAGGAGCTTCGTTATAAATAGAGTTAGGTATGAATGGCTTGCTTCCGAACATCAATTCGTGAGGAGTAAAATGTGTTGTACAATGGACGGATGTATTATAAGCAAGCATGGCGGTATATATATATCGTGGCCAATTTGATTGATCTTCGTTGATGTAAGATTTTAAGTACTCTTTAAGGGTTGAGTGGCTTCGCTCTAGAGCGCCTTGAGTTTGTGGATGGTATGGGGATGACCACAGGTTTTTTATTTTGAGGAATTCACAAGTCTTTTTAAAGAGATCTGAAGTAAAATTTGTGCCTTGATCGGTGAGAATTGTTTTAGGAATGCCAAATATTGATATATAATGAATCAGGCACTCGCTAGTTTCTTCAGCTGTAGTACTACGAATAGGATATGCGCTGGAGAATTTGGTAAGGTCGTCTTGAATAGTCAGGATAAATTTCAATTTTGCAGGGCCAGCTTCCGGGAGAGGACCAACAATATCAAGAGAAATTCGCTGGCCTGGGGATGTCGATGTACTGGTTATTTGCATTGGAGCGCGGTTAACTTGTCTAAGAGCTTTGTTTGTTTGGCAAGGTTTACATTGTTTCACATATGCTTCTATGTCGCTACGCATTCCTTTCCAGTAGTATGTCTCTTTAATTCTGTTGTACATCCTTACAGAGCCTAAATGACCTGCAACTGGGATATCGTGGTTTTCGAAAAGTATCTTTTTGATTTCTGTAGGTGTTGGATATATAATGTTATTGTGATATATTTTTATCTTTATATTTGTACTATGGAAAAGGTAGGACAGCATATTGTAAATCTTGATAAAGGAATGCTTTTCGAACGGGTTTTTCATGTCGGAAATACTGAATTCGTCAGAGTTTCCGAAAACTATTAACTCGTTTCTAACATTCTTTAGGGTTTGAAATATTTCGGGGTATGATGGTTCATCGAAATGGTGGACTTTTGTAAACATCAGGTAATATATTTTATTATTTAACTCGACTTTCTGGAATGAAAAGAGTTCCTTTTCTGACTCATGGATTTTTGTGTATGTTTCAGAGTCACCTAAAATCTCTTGGATATAAGGATTAGATTCATCTAAATCTAAGGATATGGGAATTAGGATGACCTCGGAAGAGGATTTAAGAAGGCTCTCGTTATGTTCTTCAATTTTGGTATTGAAGCTCTTTTCTTTGTTTGATGTTTCTTTTAGAAATGTGGAGTAATCGTCAACAGGTTCATTTGAAGATGTACTGCTGAATGCTAGCGGGTCATTAGTCGGATTGTCAGAGACTGTTGATGGTTCAGCCTGGGGAAAATCTGTAGTAGTATATTCGATCTCTTCTCTCAGGGCGTCCGGGATGTCAGAGGATAGGTTTATGTCAGTTAAACGAAGGATGTTTTCGGTGTGGTCGAGAGGGTTTGATTTAGGGGATAACACTTCATCAGGATGAAATGATGGTGGTGAGATTAGTAGATCCATGAGATCTTGGTCTAAGCTCGGGTCTCTTGTTGGAGAGTTGGTATTAGATGGGTCTGTTGGTTGGATTGGGTTTACTGGGAATCGCGATAAAGCATCAGCATTGGTATTGATTTTGCCCTTTTTATAATGGATTTCGTATTCGAACTCCTCTAGTTTAAGACGCCATCGCACGAGTCGCGATCCGGGATCTTTGCAATTAAAGAGCCATTGTAATGGCTTGTGGTCGGTGATGATCTTAAAATGGTGACCATAAAGGTATGGTCTAAAGGTTCTAGTACCAAAGATGATAGCGAGACATTCTTTTTCAGTCACGCTGTAATTGCATTCCGCTTTATTAAGGGTGCGAGAGGCATATGCTATGGGGCGATCTTGCCCTATGGGTCCTTGGGATAATATAGCTGATATTGCATAGTTTGACGCATCACAAGTCAAGATAAATGGTTGTTTAAAATCAGGGTATGCCAAAATTGGGGCGGTTACAAGTTTATTTTTTAATTTTTCGAAGGAAAGTTGTTGTTCATTTTGCCACTTGAACGTGGTATCCTTTTTCAAAAGAGAGGTCAGTGGTTTTGCTAGTTTAGCGAAGTCTAGGATAAAGCGTCGATAGTATGAAACTAGACCGAGAAATGATTTGATGTCTTTTGGTGATTGGGGAATTGGAAATTCGGAAACGGCTTTGATTTTGTCAGGATTTGGTTTAACACCTTGTTCCCCGATTACGTGCCCTAAGTAGGCAACTTCTTTGTGAAGGAACTCGCATTTGTCGGGTTGTAATTTCAAGTTAAAGTCACGTAGTCGGTCGAAGACGGTCTTTAAGTTCTCAATATGCGTGGTTAGATCAAACGAGTAGATAACTATATCATCTAAGTATACATAGCATCTTGTGCCCTGCAATCCGGATAGGCATGTGTTCATAAGTTTTTGGAATGTGGAAGGTGCGTTTTTAAGCCCAAAAGGCATTCTGTTGAATTGGTAGTGGCCCTGAGGTACCGAGAATGCAGTTTTGGGTGCGTCCTCAGGAGAAATCAATAATTGATGGAAACCGGAAGTCAAGTCTAAAGTAGTGAAATATTTCGAGCTACCTAATTGGTCGAGGATTTCAGAGATTTGGGGAATAGGATAAGTTTCTCCTATTGTTATGTCATTTAATTTCCTGTAATCTATTACTACTCGCCACTTTCGTTGCCCTTGTGAGTCTAGCTTTTTCGGGACTACCCAAATGGGTGAGCTCCAAGGTGACGATGATTCTTCAATTATATTTTCATTTAACATTTTATTTATTTGTGTTTCTACTTCGGTCTTGTGGCATTCTGGAAAACGATAAGATTTCGTGTGGATTGGTATATCTGAGGTTGTTTTTATTTGGTGCTTTAGAGAGGTAGTGAAAGAGAGTCGATCATTTGGCAAGTGAAAAATGTCAGAGTACTTAGAGCAGATGTCGATAAGCGCATCCGATTCTTCTTTGTTCAAATGTGAGATACGTAATGACTTTATTACTTCAGCTGTTCGTGTTGAACTATCTAGTTGAGTGTGCGGTATTTGTGAAGCGCAAGGGCTCAGGGGTTCTAGTCGAAGGTTTAGGTTTGAGTTAATCCTCACAGGATTTTCTGACGTGTTGGCTATGGTGACGTTGACTCTTTTGTTATCCTTTACCTTTACTATACAGTTGGCGATTAATAGAGATTCGGATAGGTGTTGATCTAAAATCATTCCTTCTTGTAATTTGGAATTTTGTACGGTACATTCGATTACAGTTTCTGTACGTGGTGGAATAACATAGAACGGGTCGAAAAAATGAATTTTCACGTTGTGGTTTCCTACTTTAAGTAAGTCTTCATTATAGTCGATGTTACATCCGAAAGATGTGAGGAAATCAGTTCCAATAATACCATCGTAGGGGAGGTCTATGTCCTTAACCATATGGAATTTGTGATTGACGATTTTCTTTTCGGTTAGTTGCAATTTAAGGCGAAAATGGCCTAATGTGGGTGTCGGTTCGTTACCAGGATCTATTCCTTTTAAATTGATTGGTTCGTTGGTTAAGTTTGGTTTATTTTGGACGCATGACTGTTTAACTAAACATATAGCTGAACCGGAGTCTACTAAAAGAGTGAGTGGTATATCTGAAACTTGAGTGTTTACCAGAATGTGAGGCAACAATCTTTTAGTTGTATCTATATTGATTTCAAACACTTCTTGGTTGTAGGTTTGTGTCTTGGGAATTGTGGATCGGGCGCTTGTTTGGGGCTGATTACCCGTGTGGCCTATGGGTTTAGAAGTTTTGGCGCTTGCTTGGGGCTGGTTACCCGTGTGGCCTATAGGTTTAGAAGATTGGGCGCTTGCTCGGGGCTGGTTACCCTTGTGGCCTATGGGTTTAGAAGATTTGGCGCTTGCTTGGGGCTGGTTACCCGTGTGGCCTATAGGTTTAGAAGATTGGGCGCTTGCTTGGGGCTGGTTACCCGTGTGGCCTATGGATTTAGAAGGTTGGGCGCTTGCTTGGGGCTGGTTACCCGTGTGGCCTATGGATTTAGAATTATATTTAATCTGGGGGGTAGGAGTGTCGGCTTTAGTGTGTTGTCTCGGGCGACACAGTGACGAGACTTTTACTCGTTTAAATCGTTATCAGGATTGTTAGAGGATGGGTCTACTTCATCGTGGTCGACAACATCTTCGCCTTGTTCGGCGATAAAGTTAACGCGAGGTGGCCTGTAGGGAGTGTAGGACCCTTGGCCAGGGCCTGAATTTTGAGGAACCTTGAATCGGTTGTTGTTGTACTCCCTCTTTCGGCATACTGAGATGTCGTGTCCCGGTGTCTTACAATAACGACAGAAAGGTGCAGAGCCTGAGGTTTGTGGGGACTGAATTGAACTGTTCCCGGTTGCCCTCTGTGGTGCTCTGTTGGGCACATACTGGTTGGGTCTCTGTGAATTAGTATTATTAAAATTCTGTGGTTTAGGTTTCGTGTTGATGTTGTCGGGTGTGTTCCTTTTGTAAATACTCTGTTGGATTCGTTCTTCGGATATGGCAAGATTTATAGCTTCGTTTAGGTTCTTGGGTGACCTGCACCGGACGATATTCGATATACGTGGAAGTAGTCCCATCTGGAAATGATGAAGAGCTAGGTCTTCCATTGCTGCGACTCGGCCGGCAACTTCTTTCACTTTGGTTTCCGAAAGGGTGATTTCGGTTAGCAGTTGCGATAAACACGTTTCTATTCGCAAGGAAAATTGCCCTACGGTTTCCTGTAGACTTTGTTTACTTTCTTGGAGATCAGTGAGTAGATGAGAGTAGTGTTTCCTTTCGCTAAATTGTGTTTTAAGGAATTCTTTAAGTTGATCCCATGTGGAGAAGTTTTTGATGGAACAGGCGATTTCCGCTTTGCCTTGTAGTTGACATAGAATGTACTTGAATAAAATCGGTCTTTGACTGTCGTTGGCTAATTCATAAGCATTATTGTAATTTACTAAGAATGAGTTCAATTTTTCCCTCTCTCCGTCATATGGTTTTATGAATTTTAACAAGGTATTCATCTCCATCTCTAATTTGTTAATGATAGGGCTACTTTTAGCGCTTCTGGTTTGTGGCCCAGTAGACGCGGAATGACTTGCCTGATCAGCAATGGGTATATTTAAAGTGAGTTTAGTTCTGGTGTCTTCAGTTGCCATAATGTAAATTAACTTAACCAGAAATGGTAATACACATGAACACAGATAACAATTAAGCAGTAATTTCTTATACTTAAGGTTAAGGTTGATCAAAAGATTGAGAACTTCAGGGTTGGTATTTAGTTAATTGAAAAAGATTGACAATCTCTGATTTCTTAACAATGTTATTTAAAACAATGACCAAGGACTCACTGCAGTGTGTAGGCGTTGGAGATAAGCGCAACGAGCACGGTCAGGAACATTCCGACAGATAAGACGTGACGGCTGCGCGTTGTGACGAGACGAATCGCTGCTTAGGGTTGTCCGGATTTCGGATGGATGATGGTTTATTATGGGTCTTCGATGTTTGTGCTTTCGCTGGAGGTTTTTGTCTGCGGTTCAGGATGCAAACTCTCCTCCAAAGCAAATGATTCCTCTTCTTTCGGGATCAAAGGGCTCCGCGGTTAGTACACTTTATTGGTTGATACACTTTTATTTCACTTTCGGGATCCGGAACGAGTCTGCTGAGCGGTTCCACTGGGGCACTGAGGATTTTCCGAATCCCACCGCTGCCACCAAATGTTATGCGGAGCAATTGAAAAAGGTTTTTAAAAAAAAGGAAATTTATTTCCCTATACAATTATTTATATTGGAAAAGAAAAATGGGAAAAACACTTGGAGAAAATATCTTTTGGCAACCGTTCGGGTCGAGCTCTCTAAACAGACTGACTGGATGACTGACGACCCTAGAGCTGTATCGCTAATTCAAAAGTGCAGCTCAGCCCTAAAGCCTACATTAGACGGGCATAACAGGACGATAAAAGCTTGTTAGCTTTTTGTAAAGCTTGTAAAGCTTTTTTACAAAAACTTATTAGATATTAAATCACTTATTCTGGTTTTTTTTTATACTTACGTACAATAGGAGCGTGAAAAAAATGTTAAGAGCAGGAAACTATTTTTTCTCTCTCGCACATTTCTGAGGACGACATTGAAAAATGCTTTTGCAACTTTTCCTTTAATTCTCATGCTGAGCCATAAAAGTTTTCATTTATTTAAATTAACGATGTAGTTATGTAATTATATCGTCATCATCAGCCATAACACGTCCACTGCTGAACATAGGCCTCCCCCTTAAAGCGCCACACCGACCGACAACTTGCTACTTGCATCCACCGGTTGCCCCCGACTTTCATAATGTCGTCGGTCCACTTAGTGGGAGGCCTGCCTACGCTTTGTCTCCCGGTTTGTAGTCGCCACTCAAGAACCATTCTTCCTCATGTTATCTGTTCTTCGAGTGATTTGCCACTTCGCAGACTCTGAGAGCTACATCAGTGACTTTGGTTCTTCGGCAAATATCCTCGTTTCGGACTTTGTTTTTTTTTTTATTCGATGAAGAACCAAAGACACCTATATAAATCTTTCAGGGCTTGCAAGTTAAAGTGGCAATGGGCAGGCTCGTCAATCCAAGAACCGATGACGATGCGGAAGAAATGACCGGTAGACGCAGCGGGCTACTTGTAGATGCAAATGGCAGTGTCGTTTTAAGATTGTGGTGCTTTCATCATCATCATCATCATCAGCCATAAGACGTCCACTGCTGAACATAGGCCTCCCCCTTAGAGCGCCACACCGACCGACAACGGCCCACTTGCATCCACCGGTTGCCCGCGACTTTCACAATGTCGTCGGTCCACCTAGTGGGAGGCCTACCTACGCTGCGTCTTCCGGTTCGTGGTCGCCACTCAAGAACCTTTCTTCCCCACCGGTTATCGGTTCCTCGAGTGATATGGCCCGCCCATTGCCACTTCAGCTTGCAAACTCTGAAAGCTATGTCGGCAACTTTGGTTCTTCGACGAATATCCTCGTTCCGGATTTTATCGCGCAAAGAAACTCCGAGCATAGCTCTCTCCATTGCCCGCTGTGCGACTCTGAGTTTTTCCAAAAGGCCAGTAGTCAAGGACCACGTTTCAGTTCCATATGTCATCACTGGCAACACACATTGATTGAAGACCTTCGTCTTCAGGCACTGCGGGATTTTGGACGAGAAGATATCACGTAATTTTCCGAACGCTGCCCATCCGAGTTGGATTCTTCGGGCGACCTCTTTGTCGAAGTTGGACTTACCTAACTGGACAGTCTGTCCAAGGTAATTATAATGGTCAACTACTTCGAGCGCATCGTTCCCAACAACTACCGGTACGGGTGCAACATGGGCATTCGACATGATTTTCGTCTTGTCCATGTTCATTTTAAGACCCACCTGTTGGGAAACGCTACTGAGGTCGAGGTCCTCTAGTGACTCTGCCATGATTACTATATCATCGGCAAAACGAAGGTGAGTGATGTATTCGCCATTAATGTTGATGCTGAATCCGTTCCAGTCCAAGAGCTTGAAAACGTCCTCCAATGCGGTCGTGAACAGTTTTGGAGATATAACATCTCCCTGTCTCACGCCTTTCTGCAATTGGATTGGCTTCGTGCTCTCGTCCTGCAATCGGATTGACATGGTGGCGTTTCTATACAAACACTTCATCACCTCGATATACCTATAGTCAATATGACATCGCTGAAGGGACTGCAATACCGCCCAGGTCTCGATGGAATCGAAGGCTTTTTCATAGTCCACAAACGCCAGGCATAATGGCCGATTATACTCTTCGGTCTTCTGTATAATCTGGCGGAGCGTGTGTATGTGGTCCATGGTGCTAAAACCTTTACGGAACCCGGCTTGTTCGGGAGGCTGGAAGTCATCAAACCTGCGTTCGAGACGGTTCGTAATAACTCTCGAAAACAGCTTGTAAACATGGCTCAGGAGCGAGATGGGCCTATAATTCTTCAGTAAGGTGTTATCACCTTTCTCACAACTTATCACTTTTCGCTGTGGTGCTTTATGGGGTCCTAATGGGCTCTTTGTTTTCAGCAGCCTTCTGGCTGATGATGATAGTTTCGGTTGCTCTGTATTTTTCTAGTATTTTTCACAGATAAAAGTAGCATTTTGAAGCCAAATTGATTCTGATTCATATTTTTCCAGATCGAGCTGATTCTGGATGGCATGCGGTGTGTGACGGTGTCAGCAGACAAGCCCGGCGTGGTGCAGCGGCTGACAGGCGCCTGCAACGGAGCCGTCACCCTCCACATGACACCTGCACGACACTTCGTTGTGCATGTGTATGTTTAGATTGAGCTGTAGATAACATATTATGATGGTATCGATAACTTAGTATGTGTTTGTGTATGTCGGTATTTGTGCAGCGAATCAAAAGCGCCTGCGCCGTAGACGTTGCTGTCAACACGACACGTGCTCCTCATTGGTCAATACGATCTAAACAGCACGATATTTGTCGTACATGTGTATGTCTAGGTGGTATAGAATCTCTTCAAACAAAATGAAATATTACTTTATATAATATGTCTTTTGTCTCTCTGATCTTCCTTCGTTCTATTTGTTTTTACCTATTCAATACCTGTTTTTTGTATTTATTTATTTTTGTTTATAATTTGTTTTAATTTTAAGTAGGTTAGTAGTAGTAGGTAGGTTATTTTTTATTGTAAATATGTATATAATTTTTGGAAATAAAATAATATCATCTCTACATAAGTATGTATTTAAAAAATATATATGTACGTATATCAGTCTCCGGCAGCCATATTACAAGCTTTGCTTAGTTTGGGGTCACATGACCGTGTGTGCAAAAATGTCCCAGATATTTATTATTTTATTATTATTTTATTACTTTGTTAATGTTCTTAAAATTATTATTATAACGTTTCTACCTTATAAACCGTAAGTAATAGCATAGAGAAAATACAGAAGTAAAGTAATTTTTCTTTGATAATAGGCAAACTGAAAAACTTGAATTATATTTTCTAAATTTTAGTCCAGGTAAATTTCTATGTGCATGGCGTGGTCTCTTGTAAATGGGAATGCACCAGCTAAGTATGTTTCTAAGTTTGAATGTAATGTGTTGCTGCGGCTACATGCTCGACGGGTGGCGAGGTAAGTAGGCCAGTCGTAGTGTGGTCACGTTACTCGTCTTGCGATGGTGGCGTTTCCATACTTGTGTTTGTATTCGCACTTCGTCAGCACTTTGATATACGTCTAGTCGATATTAAATCGCTGAAAGGAATGCAATACTGCTCATGCTCAGGTCACCATTGAATCGAAGGCTTTATTCACAAACGCCAGGCATAACAGCCTATTATACTCCTCAGTCTTCTGTCTTCAATTTTTTTAAGGTTTTGTGAAAAGTCACGAAACAAAAGTCGTTAAGTGTGATATAGGGATGGTGAATGTGAGAGATTTTGTCTTATTTCAAAAGAACGTTGTAGAGTGGCATCATTATAAAAAAAAAAAAAATTATAAGATTTTCACTAAATCGACTACTTCTTGAACAGATATCTATTAACCCCCTGGAGGTAAATAGGTATGTACTCGGTCCAGACGATATCCCTCGCTAGGAAGGGAAACTGTCGCGCGTCAGCCGGAGAGAGACTTTCGTAAAGTGCTTCAGTTTTATCTGTTCTCATCGACCAAGAGTTACTTGTGAAGTACTCTGTAGCGTCACGCACAATAATGGCTTGGGAAACGAGTTTTGTGTATCTGAAAGAAAAAAAGGTGTTAACGTCTCACTTGCCCAATAAAAAACAAAATTTACAAACTCAGGATTTTGAACATCAACAGTTTGAAATGATGCGCGACAACGCTTTTCACCCTACACCCCAAAATTTCTGGGCATAAAAGTATTGCTATGTAGTAAATAATAACGTATGTACTTAGGCCTGTTGCCAGGGAGTCGAATCAGTAGGTCAGCGACGTACGCGACGAGGTACATGAGCAGAGTGATCAGACGCACGAGCCAGTAGCGCCGCGTGCGCAGCATGGCGGTGGGATAGGGTAACTCGTCTGCAAACGATAAACTGCTTCAATCGGTGTCACCTATAGATGGAATAGTGGGAATTGCAAAAAAAGTTCCTGTTATCATCATTGCTCTATCTATTGATGAATATAGTAAAAAGATTAAAATAGTAATAGAAAAATGAATTCATAAAGTATGTAGCTCTAAGCTCAACTTAGAACCAGCTAAAATGAACTAGTAAAGGTTACTCAGTAACCTATAATGACTTGGCTTCCGACACCAAAGATTAGCTCGCACTGTAAAACAGGCGATGTGACGTTTGACAGTGCATCTCACTCTACTTGCCGAGGAAAAGAAGGACATAAAAAATATACTGTGCTTAGAGGTCTGGCTTACTACCGCAGCTCATTTTCATACAGTGAATTCGATGAATCTAAGATTAGTACTCTATTCTCTCAAACTCAGTTTCTTTCGTCCACATCATCGAGTAGTTCTCATGCTATTTTAAACTTTATTTATTTATTAATAGACCAACAACAGAAAAGCATAATCTTAAACAAACATATAGTACATAGACACATGTTGGTAACAGTTTTTTAAATTTGGAAAGTAATTTTTCTTTGGTGACTCCCTTTCCGCTTCAGCCAACGTATATGTTCATCCAATTTACGTCAAAATTCTCACCAATAGCCTGACTTACCTCACTCACTTTGTATGAGGAGTGAAATCAATATAATATTCCTATATAAGTGTATACTCATCATCAAGGTGAGCCGTCTCATTGGCTTTCGAATATTAATCGTAATGGGATTCATAGTGGTAACAGATGCTTTCACCTGTGTTTTAGTTCATCCATTCTTTCTACATAAATAACAAGATGCGTGAAAGCTTCACTGATTCGTAATGACCAAGAAGAAGGATATCTTTTTGTATTTAATGATTACTGATAACTTACTAAATTTATTTTTAACACCTGCTTCACTGTATAGGTTCGCAAAATGCTTCATTGTGATAGGGTTGGATGATCCAGAGCACGAGTTATAGATGGCAACCTCGGATTTACTGGAAGGAAGTTAAGAGTTGACATTAGAGTTGGTTAATTTTGATTAACAAACGACAGCTATTTTTTATAGCAATTTTTATTACAAGAAAAAAAAAATACCCAACTGCAAACTACAGCTGTGGTCACTTCAGGCATGAAGAGGATTCTAATAACACCTCAATCGTCAAATTCTGTCAAATTACTGCAGAATTACTGATTTATCTGCCGCTTAGGATATAATATACGAACACAAAAACATATATACACTTTAAAAACGTTACCCTCCTTCTAGGAAAGTCGGGTAAAAATACTAAAAACACGCTTTGTAATAAAAATTTCTGTAGAACCAAACTCGATAGAGGTACTGGTAACAATTTAAGTGTTCTGCTACCAGTCTTCCAGTCCATCAAACAAGCATAACTGTGGTGTGGAGGGAGGTGTATAATAGAACGACCCAACATCACGGGCGGGTCAAAAGTAGAAGGATAACTTGCCATTTGCAAGAAATCCTAATCCTAACTAATATTATAATTCAGAGGAATATAGCCGCAGTCGTATCAGGACCAATAAAGCTTCGATGTATAAAAATGAATATGTTCGTCTCGAGGAAAAAACTTCGCTTACGCGATTCAGAACTCCCTGCATTGCAACTGTCAGTCCATAAAAAACGTCAAAAAATACACAAAAATGGATCAACGCCATCTAGCAAACTATAGGAAGTAACTTTGTATCTCTGTCTGGATGTTTGTCGTGTTATCGCCGTTTATCCGTGATAAACGGCTGAACGGATCTTGATAAAATTTGACAAGGAGTTCCTGCACAAAGACATCTTATCTTATACAATCTTATCTTATTATCTTGTACAAAGACGGACATACGATACTTTTTTTATTTCCACGCGAACGAACACAAGGGCACGAAGTCATGGGTAACAACTAGTATGAATATATGAAACTAAGATCCAATAGGCTCAGATCCATTGCAGAGAACTCGTGAATGATATTGGTCTCAGACATAGAACACATGGGAGAGGAAGCCAGAAGTGAGTCGATACTGTCTAATGATGATACTATTTCTAAATCATTTATTACGGGAATAGTGCAATAAGGGTGTTAACCGTTCAGCTCGAGCAGCGGCTACCAGCGTAAGGTTACACACGTAGTCGACAGGGATCATGTCCAAGACGTGGTCATCAGAGGTATAGACCACGCGGCAGATGCCTTTAGCGACAACGGTGATGAGACCCGTGGCTCCATACCAGTTGTCCACCCAACCTTTGACTGGCTCGTCTTTTGATGGAGTCACTGAAAATTTATATTTATTATGACTGTAGCATATTCAAAGCAGGTAATCAGTTTGCTATTACTTCTTTCAGGTTACTGCTTACCATAAACCAAAAACTTACGCAAGGTGGAGAACGATGGCTTTTATAGTATGGACTTCGAAGACATATTCTGAGTCGCTGCACCAAAATTAATGTTATCATTTCTAAGTACCTATACAGTACAGTAGAAGATGCTAGTGTAATATTTATCACTGCTAAAAATCATCTAACTAATCAATAATATAATCATTTAACTACGTAACAGATTTTATTGTCCTCCTATGGTTTAACTCCTGAAAAACAGTGACAGATTCAAAGGTAGACAATCTATACAGCTTTTACTTTTAACATAACTATCTTACCAATGGAAGGTCTGATGATGACAGCGGGTATATCCCCATGAGTTTCGGAGACCAGATGCTCTGCTAGTGCTTTCGAGAAGGTATACGTATTCGGTCTTCCACCTGTAACATATTCATTTAAATGCGTTTTTTTTTGTGAGAAAATTACTGAGAACTAGTGTGACATGCAAAATAATGGTTATTTGTAATTTTTTTTTTTGTTAACCTGAGTGTGGCTAAGATTGCGTTAAGTTTATATTGCATGCGAAGCGTGTGTAAAATGTTTTTGTTAAGCATACAAGTTTTATTTCCATAGCTTAAATAACATAACAAATAATAAAATCTAACAAATTGAAATAAACCTCTATAAAAATTAATTAAATTGAGTATCTCAATACTTACGCAAAAATTGTGTCATTTCAGCTTCTCTCGGTTCTTCATCTGCGAATTTGTAGGCTTCTTCAAATGAGACTGGTGGCGGGTAGACCATCTCCTTTAATATAGCTTGGTCTGTGTTACAGAAAGCTGTTGAGATGTGGACGAAGGCCTGGAAATACATGCATCCGTTTTGTAGAGATAATAACTCAGTTTTTAGCGCGTTCGGAATGCACGCCGAATGGAGTGGGTTCAAATCCCAACCGTGAGCTTGAGCTATTCAGTGAAGGAAGATACCGAGTAGAAACCGTAGCATGGTGGTAAGACACTTTTTGTAGTATTCGGTTGGCTAGCTACCACCGTCAGGACTGCTGTTATGGAGAAGTACATTTGACGTTTCACCTATAGTCTGTTTATTTTTAGATGTCCAAATAATGATCTTTACTTGCTATTAGCTTTTCCACAGGCATTTTTTCACACCTACTTGTGGAGTAAAATCATCCACCTGTGTTACCCCCGAATACTGAAACATTTGTTAACTTTGACGACAGATTAAGTCTATTGCTGCCTTTGTCATTTGTTTAGTGCCAGACAAAGGCAGTATTAGAATTAATCTGTTGTCAAAGTTAATGAACGTTTCAGTATTCAGGGGTTAAAGTGAGAGAACTAGTGTGACAGCCAGCTTGCTTCAAGCAGCGTTGAAGTGAGTCAAATAATTCGAAGCATTGGACAAGTGGACAAACCTAAGCTGAAGATGATAAAGAACAATAATTAAGTACATTTTGACCAACTGTTTTCAGTCTGATTCTTTATGTGTCAGTTGCAAACAAAAATTGCGTTTTTGATCAATGATAGTTCTGGATTTCTTCGCGTGTGATTAGATTATCATTGATCGCTGGTGTGTCAAATTTGTTTTACATCTAAAAGGAAAATACTGTATGGATGATTCAGAACACTGCAGCAAAGAGATTGGCGTATGGTAGAACTTGCGTCTTCGGAACAAACATCTTGTAATGCGATATCTAACCAAGTTTATCTTTCAATGATTTTATAGTATCCAATACGTGTATATAGTACGAATATCTAGTTCGATTATCTAGTACGATTATCTAGTACGATTATCTAGTACGAGTAACTAGTACGATTATCTAGTACGAGTAACTAGTACGAGTATCTAGTAAGAGTATCTAGTACGAGTACCTAGTATGAGTACCTAGTATGAGTCTCATAGTATTACAGTATCATAGTATTACAATATCTAATTTTGTAATCTGTGGCGAAAAGAGAGGGTCAGGGTACTCAGGGTCTGCCTCATAGGCAGATGATGGATAATTTAACACTTACTCGTAAATTTTTCATCAGGTGGCAGAGGTTGAGCACATTTCTTGTGCCCTCGAGATTGGTTTTAAGAGCAATTTTCAGGGGCTCGTTAAACTTTACCGTTGCCGCCGCGTGGATCACCACAGATACCTAAAGGAAAAAACACTGTATTTAAGGTATCTGTTTCATTATTTTATTTAGGCCACTATACCCATAGAAAATAGCACCTATACCTACTAGTTTCTTTCTACAAAACTCGAAACACAAAGCGAGCCCTGCGTCTACCGCAAAAAAAAAAAATGTTCGAAATAGGAAAAATATTTTTGCCAAAATCTAAAGCTTTAAAATAGGTTTCTTAATACTTTTTGTATGGGTCGTTGACTTATGATAAAAACTGGATAGTAAACTGGCCCAAGAGCCCATAGATTTGCCCTGACAATTACGAACACAATAAAAAGAAGACATCCAAATCGGCGCAGCCTTTCTCAAGTGATGCTCCGCCATACATGTGTCAGCTGATTTTTATAAAAGTAACAAAGTGTTACTGAAAGGTGCAAAATATTGAATGGTATGGATACTCATCATTATGAACAAATTTTACTATGGGACCAACCCGGAAATCGCAACAAAAAAAAACAGCTGTTCCATAGAAAAATATCAATGACACTCGACAAAATTTTCGCTATGTCTGGGTTGGTACCATAGTAAAAATTCATAATGATGTACAAGTGATGAGTGAATGACGATGTGTGTTTATAATTATGAACCTATATGAAGATGAACCTTTCAGTAACACTATGTATTTATGATTAAGAAATGTAAAACTATAAAGTAAAAAAAGGTAGCAGACAGAGCTAATAAGTTTATAGCGTCTATACACTCATTAGTCTCACATTAGTTCAAGACTAAATACAGAATATGCCAGACATCATCATTAGCAAGAGGAAGTCCACTGCTGAACAACGGCCTCCCTCTGAGTTATGTTAATCTGACATAGGAAATAAACATTTTCTAGATTTGATTATATGCGAAAGGGATAGCTTAGCATCTTTGCTTAATAGCTAGACTTGGATCTAGGGAGTAAAAGAAACATTGGTACTATTAGCCATAGCAAGTCTCTTTTTCTCCCAAAAAGTTAAGGGGTACGGAGTCTTGCCACAGCTAACTCACTGGCACATTTTATAAGTTTTTCTAGAGCGTGAATTTTCAAAAACTGTACGTAACATACATACATTACAACCACGCCAACGTCCCGTCGACGCCCGTCGGAGAAAATTGGTCCAGTATTGGTCAAGGGACCAATATTGGACCAATTTTCTTCACGATACGCTGTCAACTCTGAAGAAAATGCTGGCATTGAATAATACCTTCTCTATAACAGTTTCCAGATCTTCATTCTGCATGTTTAAGTTCGGTTCGCTGATGTCACCTTTCAATAGAACAATTTTCTGTAAATCCTGTGGGCGTTCATTCCGGAGCCTGCAGAACATCTGTGGAGAATGCCAATAGAGAATATAAGCTTCATAGCTAGTGGTACTTTTTACAGGGTTTTGATAGAGAATCTTCTTAGCAGCTGCCATCTAGTTAATAAAGTTTACGTATTACTTCGAGAAAGGAAAATAAGTGTCAGCGATAAACAGTCAACAAACAGTCAGCGATAATCATATTCTTTAGTTGCTGATCAGCCATCATAAATTCCACCATAAATTTGGCAGCCTGCACTGCCTCCGAGCAGCGCCATTCCTAAGCTCAAAGCCTTAATAATGCGCGAGGGAGACAACCGTGAATGCGACTAATACATCTCGTTTCTTTGAAAGATATGTTAGATGGTCAAAGCTTGTCTTTTTTAACTTATAACATATAGATATGTAGATCAGTGAACTATATTTAAAAAAAAAATTACTTACCGGCAGTTCAATGATCCTTTGTAGTCTCTGCTCTGCGCTGACATTCTTCTTGTCACGCAGTAACACAAACACTTTGTCCACTTTCGGACAACTGTACAGAAGTTTCTCCAGCAACACCTGAAAACAAACGTAGAAAAATCCGTTTACTTGAAAATATTTTCTTATCTCCATGTAATATTCCCGTCCCGATTAAACTCGGTTGGTGTACTAAACATAAACTAGTAGTTCGCGGCGAACTGAGACCTTGCGACCCCTATATCTTCACAAACCCTGGACCGATTCAGCTCATATTTGAACTTAAAAATTGTATTGAAATGACTACTTGCCTACAAAATTTCATGAAGATGGGATCTACAGTTCGCAAGTTATCATCGGACAAATATACACACAAACATACAAACATACATACAAATGCCGATTTGTCCCAGGAAACTCTGAGACCTTCGCTTCGCTCTGTCAAAAATAAAGAAAGGCATGTCTCAGAGTTTTTAGAAATCAACCCCTCAAGGGGTGAAATGGAGTTTTGAAGTTACTGTAGCCTATGCGAGCGATGTCGTCCGAGCAAGCTAGTATAATATATTATAGAAATTCACACTCAGGAATTATTCTCTTACTAATTAGTAATTATTATCTTTATGTTCTTAAAATATAAGTTTAATAATTAATTCATTTAAATAGGACTTAAAATTACATAGTAATAATAAACAAAATAAACTAATCTAAAAGAACGCTATCAGTGGGAATTGTTCCCAAAATGCTGGCAACATTACCACGTTGTATTGCAATATTTAGCCTTTGGGCGAAATAGAGGCCAGCATTTTGGTCACGTGTTGCTTCGACTTTATGTTCTTATATAATCTACGTTCTTATCAAGTACAAAATTATATAATGTGAAAATGCACGGGCGAGACAACTATATAGGCGGAATCTAAGGGTCATTCTAATAAAAAGCCAAAACTTAACAGAATGAAACCACTACGGTTTACCCAATAAAATCACTACCTTTCCAAGATATCCACCACCACCCGTAATTAACACTGATTTTCCCGCGTAAAAATTTGGTACTGGCACGTAACTCTTCACATCCATTTTACTTTTATTAAGCCACTACATATAATTAGAATTTCGAATAAGTTTTTATTTAGTATAGTTTGAATACCAGTTATTTTGAAACGCGTACAGAGTATACTAAAGACAGCGGTCAATTAATAAGTGCTGAAAGTTATATATTTTTTTTTAATTTTAACACTACTAACTTCGAACTCGACCTCGAACATAGACAGTTACATAAAACAAGAAAAAAAAAATTATTAAAAAATTACAATGAGTGATTATTCAACCTTTTTTACTTCTGAAATTACTCAACCATAAACAAACTTCGAAAACATAATTTTTATATACTTGTTTATATTTTTTGTTATATATCTACACAAAAAAATAACGCGACCAACGTCAATCGTCAGAGCGGCTTTAAATACTCGAAGGTATATTACAAAAAAGAACGTTATCTAAATTATAAAAATAAAATATTTATATTAAAACAAAATTATTAACTACTCGCTGTTACCCGCAACTTCGTTCGAGTGGACCTAAAAAAAAGGCCTATGTCCGTATTGTCCGTCTCCGACCCTTAAGCTATATCTATAGAAGTGGCAATGGGCAGGCCACATCACTCGAGGAACCGATAACCGGTGGAGAAGAAAGGTTCTTAAGTGGCGACCACGAACCGGAAGAAGCAGCGTAGGTAAGCCTCGCACTAGGTGGCCCGACGACATTGTAAAAGTCGCGGGTAGGTGTAGCACTCTAAGGGGGTGGCCTATGTTCAGCAGTAGACGTCTTATGGCTGATGATGATGATGATTACATGAATTTATGTATACCATCGACCGAATTTCTGTCCATTCTAAGGTTGCCTGGAAGAAATCGCTTTAGGCGATAAGGCCGCCCATTAACCGGATATTTTAGTATCGTTTAATTTAATTTTAATTATATTTTCTGTGTCTAATACAGTTATATTGTATTGTATTGTGTTGTATTCCAGGGAACATGCCTACGGGAGGTATTGCGTTAGCTACCAATGACCCTGTGAATAGATAACTTCAACGAAGCATGCGACGGTTTAAGTATTTTGATAACAAAGTTAATGATAATAAGCAAAAAATTAAATGGCCCATAAAAAAATAAATCCACAATATTAAAAGGGCTGATTAGAATCGTGAGATTTTAGCTAAGTTATTGCTACGTCTAACAATGATATTTTTTTTCACCTACCAAGTGCCTACTCCTTTGTATTACTTGTACTTATAGTGTTTGAAGAAAAGAGCTAGTAGGTTCTAATTTTGATTAATTGTTTTTGGTTGACAGCCTTGTGGCTTAGTGGGTGGATTTCCACCTTCTGATCTAGGTTGTGGGTTCGATTCCCACCCAGGACAAACATTTGTGTGATGAACATGGATGTTTGTTCTTTGTCTGGGTGTTCTTTGTATCT
Source organism: Apocheima hispidaria (assembly GCA_947579745.1). Taxonomy (NCBI): domain Eukaryota; kingdom Metazoa; phylum Arthropoda; class Insecta; order Lepidoptera; family Geometridae; genus Apocheima; species Apocheima hispidaria. The sequence continues at coordinate 2,216,569 of OX388152.1, read as the reverse complement.
ATACTATGTATGTAATTACAAAAAAAACCTTGAGTTTTCTGGTTCCCATAGTAGAAGCTTGCTTAGTTTGGGGCTAGATGGCACTGTGTGAAAAACGTCCACCAATATTTATTTATTTTATTTATAGGTAGTGGCGTAAATGAAATAGGTAAATATGCAAATGCAGATTTATTTCCGATTTGTCTGTACGAACATGGACAAGACGCAAATCATGTCAAATGTCCATGTCATTGGGAACGATACTCTCGAAGTTGCTGACCATTATTAGACCTTGGACAGATTGTTCGACTCCATACAACGAGCATACAAGGCCACAGATTCATCTGTGGTACAGACGCACTCACTCTCCTAAACGCATAATACGACGCTAATGTCCGCGCTTCATCGATACAAGAGTTTATGGTTTTGTATGACACTTTGCATGTACAATGAATGTCATTCAGACTTCTCTTTATTTTTTACTAGCTGTTACCTGCAACTTCTTTCGCGTGGACCTACAAAAAAAGTAGCCTGTGTGCGTCTTAGATCCTTAAGCTATATATATGCAAAAATTCAGGTCGAACCGTTCAGCCGCTAGCCAGAGACACAGATAAAGAGTTACTCTGGCATTTATAATATTAGTATTAGGATTAAGATTTTTAAAGGGGTGTTGTTTATATTAATGGCAAATGACAATAAGACATATTTATTTTTTATTATTTTAAACATTTAGACCCCAACAGATACCAAGCTGCCACACACACTGCTATACTCGTGCCTCTCCTTTTGCGTCTTTGGCCGTCTATCTGTATCGCCGGTCCGTTGAGTCGCACTCAAAAAACCGCTAAAAACGGAAGTGGCGAGTAACACTAGGAGCATGACGAGCGGCAGGACTAGTAATGTGGATTCTGCTTCCTTCGACACTTCCTTCGACAGTAAAATTGTCGAGTATGTGGCCGCAGCAACACACAACATTGAAACTTAGAAACATACTAAGCTGGTGCATACCCATTTACAAGAGACCACGCCATGCACATAAAAGTTTAGCTGGACTAAATTAGGATTTTTATACAATGTATATAAAACTAAAACTTAAAAAATATTATCATATAAGTTTTTCAATTCGTCTTTACGGTTTACATAATGGAAACATAATAATTGTGTTGAACATTATACAACGTGACTCTCGAAATACGCCAAACATCTTGCAAGCAGACACTTAAAATTTCGAAGAAAAAAACTTTTTTTTGTCAGCTTCTAAGCTTCACCGGGCTGCGTAAGGCCGTGTACTCATGGCTCGTGGCGGCGGCAGCGGCATCGCCGCCGCTTAATGTTATTCACCCTAAGATTTGTATAGACCCTCACATGGTGTCGCCGCGGTGTGTGAGGGTACAGATAGGGTGAATCACACACAGCAGCGGCGGTGCCACGTGTAACAGCCCTTATTATTATCATCAAATTTTATAGACCGTATTAAAATGTTTTTTTTTTTGCTTACGGGAGAAAATTAAATACTTTCGAAAGAAAAAATACTTACGAATTATCAAATGTCATGGAACTTATGTGACTGCGAGAAGTTTGCGCTATATCAAAAGCACGTTATAGAGTGGCAACATTAATATAATAATATATACAAAAGAAAATAATGGTAAGACCTCCTAAACCTTCTTCTTCTCGATCAGATATTTTGTTACTCCCTGGAGGTAAGTAGGCATATACTCGGTCCAGACGATATCCCTCGCTAGGAAGGGGAACTGTCGCGCGTCAGCCGGAGACAGACTCTCATGCAGAGCTTCAGTCTTATCTGCTTTCATTGTCCAGGAGTTAGTTGTGAAGTACTCTAATATGTTACGCACCATAATGGCTTGAGAAACGAGGTTTGTGCATCTGAAAGGGAAATAAAGGGTTCTAAGAAAGACGAGAAAATTAATAATTGTAAATGATCAGAATAATCATAGAAATTTTACGTTGTACAAAAACTTTAAGTTAGTGTACAAGGGTTTTCCATTATTTCACATAACAACTTCAGTCAGCCAGCTTCAGTAAGCAATCATGTTACAACTTCCTCCGGCTCCCAACGTCCATATCAATACAAATACCTAATTTAGTGTCAGCTAAGTATAGATTGATCCGTCAATTTAGTTAATTAATCAAAATATGGAAGTTCCTCATGATAAGCTTAATTTAAACTTTGCACTCTTTGATATAATGTTTAACGACTAAGTAAGTTTCTGTTAAGTTATTTCTTTTGATGCTCTGTTTGATTTTTTATTAGTTAGAATTGTTTTTATGTACTGGCAACTATGGCCACAACCCAATTTCACGAGACCACGTCGTTCTCATGGAGGTGTCATGGAGGTTCGACTAGACTAAACTAAATTGAGAATATTTTTTGCTGCTTATAGAGTACAAAATAGTTTAAATTGGCTATTACTTTAGGTTTACATTGGAAGTGGAAATATTAACTAGTGAGTATAATTAAGATCATACAATAACAAAATGTAACATTGTATGAAGCGAGTTAAAATAGAAAACATCAAAATAATTAGATATATTTAATTATGGCAAATATTAGCAAATCACCGAAATTTTGAAAAAAAAAGGAATGTTACTTATATAATGAAATCTATAGACTACCGATAGTCTATTGGAATCGAACCATTTATTCTAGTGACTTCCACTCTATTTAAACATTAATTGGCTTCACAGGTACTTTAATCTCTTTTTGAATCTACTTTAATTACAGTATGCGAGACTAAAAACTACAGCAGATGTGTGAGTTGAATATCAATAGATAGGAATATCAAGACGTTTGTATGAAACACTCAATCTTAAAGTTAGTGAATAATAACGTATGTACTATGTACTTAGGTCTGTTTCCAGAGATTCGAATCAGTAGGTCGGCGACGTACGCGACGACGTACATGAGCAGTGTGATCAGACGCACGAGCCAGTGGCGCCGCGTGAATAGCACGGCAGCGGGAAAAGGTAAACTATCTGCAAATGATAAACAACTTATATCGGTGTATTCCTGCTGTCTCTATCATCTGTGTCCCCAAACCAAAGATTTTCTCGCACTGTAAAACGGGCGAGGTAACATTTGACCATGCGTCAAATGTTACCTTTAAGGAAACAAGGACATTACAAAATAGAGTAGATACTACTAGCGCAGCTTATTATAACTAAGTGAATTTGATGAATTTTATATTTTAAAACAGAAGTTTATGTCCTCAATATCCTCCGAGAAGTTCCGATACTAGCATAATTTAAGTTTGAACTTTAAATCTTCATTGATTGAAAACTTGATAAAAATAAAAACATAAGTCTTACAGCAGTTTTTTTTGATTGCGCGTAACAATATTGATGTTCAAAAACCGAACGCCCCCGCGCGTTGCCACATAATCATTTTCGTGAATCATTATGGTAACACCTTTTTGAATTTTTGGAAAGCATTTTCCTTTTTTGGAAAGGTTTTAGACCTTCAGCGTAAACTAAAAAGTTCATCCAATTCAACTCTTAATTCACCACCAGTGGCTGACTTTTCTTACTCACGTTGCATGGGGAGTGAGGTAAGGTGCCTATCCAAGTTACCAGTGAGTTAGATCAAGTGATAAGAATCTTTTTGTCTTTTAAGATTACTGATAACTTACTAAAATTGTTTTTAACACCTGCTTCACAGTACAAATTCGTGAAATGCCTTATTGTGATAGGGTTGGAAGATCCAGAGCACGAGTTATAGACGGCAACCTCGGATTTACTGGAATAAAGTTAAGAGCTGACATGAGAATTGCTTAGGATTTTTAAACAAATAATATCTAAGTTTAATTACAAGTGGTTTTTTAAAAGAGAAACAAAATATCCACTGCAAAATCTAGGCCCCAGGGCTCCATTTTTTAATTACTCGCATGGTATTTCGCTCGAAAATATCATACGAAAATTCATCATTACCATAACTTTCTATTATTTCTATCTTTCTATTATCTTATCTATACATATACTAGTAGTTCGCGCCGATCTAAGACCCCGCGAACCCTATAAGTTCACAACCCCTAAACAGATAAATATAAAAATTGTATTGAAATGAACTACTTGCTTACAAAATATTATGAAGATCGAAACAACGGTTCGCATGTTATTGTCGGACAAATATACATACAAATATCATCATCATCATCAGCCAAAAGACTTCCACAGCTGAACATAGGCCTTAATTATAGTGTAGCGAGTTCTGAACCGCGCAAGCGAAATTTTTCCCTCGAGACGAACGTATTCATTTTTATACCTCGACGCTTTATTGCTTCTCATATACAAACGACTGCAGCTGTATTCCCCTAAATTATAATATTAGTTAGGAGTATAATATGTTAGGTATTACATTACTCTTATATTTCATTACATATTAGTATAATTTATCACAATTCTTCACAAAAAAAATGTATAAGTATACCATTATACATATACATTTTTTTTTAGTAGTACATAGTATAAGTACATTTTGGAAAAGATTTTTAATAAATCATCCGTCTCTATGTAGCCCAGTGTATAAAGTCAGAAATTTATAGATTGAATTTTTGGTTTCGTAGTCAGTCTTTCCAATTAACATTATAATGCTTGTCTACTACATGATAACAATGAACTCTAACGAAATGACATAAGCAAAAACAATAATAATGAAAAAATAATAATTCATTAAATTTATTTCAGGCAATTAAAGCCAATAGAAGTACCTTCACAAAGAATCAAATAAAATAAACAGAATATAAGTCAGAAAATGGTAAAAATCAAAGTTTATAAATATGTACTTGCGGAAAAGGTAATTTGTGAGTTTTTTTTTAAGAATTTCATTATAATCAGGGGCAGCTAGCAACAAAAATTTATATATGTCTTGGGCTAATCATTGAACTAAGCCCATCGAGATCGGCTCAGCCAGAACTTCATTTAGTTGTATAGTTTCAAAATTTTAATAATATTATGACAGGTAGGTATTTATTATGCTTTACTCCGTTTATTAATTACACAACAATGAGGATTTCGATAATTTCATTGACATAATTATATTCACTTAATTTGTAGAAAGGATTATTTAAAAAAAAAATGCTTAAGAATCTGATTAAATTTGATATGATTTAGTTCGGTTATAGAATTAGATAATTTATTGTATGTTTATATTTTGGCGTGACGGCCCTGTTTCTCAAATTTAACTAACCTAGTCCATGGCTTGTACAGCCTTTCCTTGTTTCGTAGATTGCAATAGCCCTTTTAAAAGAACAAGCCCTTTTCTAAGAATCAGGGGGCTTATCCTCTAATTTTGAAACTTGTTTCGTTCGTGATTCTGATAGCGAGAGCATGCCATCTCGCTCGTACCAAATTAGTCGCACTATGCGCGGTCCCGCTCGCGCAAATCTCGCTATCGCTTTCAGAGTTACGGGATAAGCCCACAGGTGAGGTGAGCTGAGGTCCCTAGGTGATGGAGTCTCCGTCTCCGCAGGCACTTTTACGGGCGACGGAGTACTAGCCCGCCTGGCTCGCCTCCGTCTCCGCGCTCTACTGAGCGGGTAACGAGAAGATCTCTCTCTCTACCTCGCTCCTCGGTCTCTCTCTGCAATAGTACGACCTCGCAGAAAGAACCATCACTTTCCATGATCTCTCGTGGTCGATTATTCGAGCTAAAATAGTCGACGACGAGAGGCTTGCATCCACGACCGTAGTGGCCTTCCTTCGAAACCTCTTCTTCTCTCCTCTCTTCTTATTTTTTTCTTAGTTCTTTCGGGCCACGTTACACAGGTACCTCCCGAGACATTCATGTCCCGTGAGGACCTGAGTCATCCGGAAGGTTAGGTTCGAGGACCACTTCGAGGAAACGAATGGCTCCGCCCCCCCTCCGCAGATCTACCGCAAGCCGCTCGCTCCAGGATTATAATAATAAAAATGTACGTAGTTTTAATTATTTAATTTGAGATTTCGCTTTTTTTATAGTTACCACGCTTGTACTTGTAAAAAAATACCTCTATACGGCTTTTTTTGCTAAAACTGTCAAAGGAAATTTGTAGATCTCGATGCGGCGATTCCGATACAGGGTTATCAGGAAAGGGTATGCTAAGCCGAAAAGGGGTCATAGTACTCATCATTATAAATAACTTTTACTATGGGACCAACCCTGAAATTGAAAAAAAAAACAGCTATTCCATAGAAAAATTACAATGAAACTCTGCAAAATGTATGGGACAGCTGATATTTTTTTCTTAATTTCAGGTTTGGTCCCATAGTAAAACTTGTTTACAATCATGAAAACAATGAGTCCCTTTCCTGCTTTTACTTGTAGCGACTTAATTATGTATGACAAAAATGTTGGTCATAGCGGTAGCGTTACCCCGAGGCAATGACCCATTTAATCCGGAAAAAAAAAACGTGATCGGTTTCCGTGTAATGCTATCCAATTTTAGGTTTGCCTATTTTTTTTTAGTTAAAAGTTGACGTTCTGTACAAATGTCAATACAGCTGTCACTCGCTGGAGCCTCTCGTGACATTTAACCCCACGATATAGTATTGAACAGAAACAAAAAACATTTTAATTATCAGCCTTTGTATTTTTTCCTTTTCTTACCTGAGACATAATGATGAACTTGACGTTTCGCACAGTACACCAAACTTTTTTTTAAACGTTTTTTGTCAATAACAGCTCAAAGATTACAGCTTCATTGCTCATCGTGGATTTATTGAAATCAATTTTGCGCCTGTGAATAGGTTTCGTCAAGAAATTACGACTAAAGTTTTTTCTTAGATAATATTGGTTTAGCTACGAATCTCAATAAGTTGGTTCATTTTGGTTTTTGGGCTTATTGAGAAATGTACTTATACCTAGTAGCTTTCTCCTTGATTTTTTGTAATTTCTTGGTACAACCTATATTACTGGCGCGAAATAAAGTTTCATGAACCCACGATGAGTAAATAATTTAACTGTACTTTGTACATTGTAAGTACCTACAAGCAAAGAAAATCCTGTATAATTTATCTATGGTACAAGGTAATAGAAAACAAGTTAAAATAATACGAAACTAAAGAACAAATATGAAAGTTACAGGCATGTCAAGATAGTTACGATTATCTTGCTGGTTACGATGAGGCTGGCTTGACTTCATTCTGTAATTAGGTAACGAACAAAATGAAACCAGATCAGACGACGACGGCCATGTTACAACTGAAAATTGCTGCTGAAATCAGAATATATTAGGTACTTCGGTGCCATGACACCAATAAAATTGTTTACTCATCAACATTCTTAACCCATAATCACCCACTAGTAAGCATAGGCCAATCACGTAGGCAGGCGTCCCACTAGGTGGACCGACGACATTGTGAAAGTCGCGGGCAACTGGCAAGTGGCACGTTGTGGGTCGGTGTGGCGCTCTAAGGGGGAGGCCTATGTTCAGCTGTGGACGTCTTCTGGCTGATGATGATGATGATGCAACATAGGCCACTCTTCTAGAACGGTACTCGTCCAGGGGCTCCATTTTTGAAAAGCTTGAAAAGAAAATATCATACAAAATAACTGATTTTCAAAAGAAATCCCAAACAAGTCGCATTTATGAAATAATCTTTTTTTTTTAATATATAAATACATACAATTTCAACAATATTATTAAATTATACCATTATTATTAAATTAATACAATATTATTAAGGAATGCTGTGTTTGAAGATGGTTGAAGACCACAAAATGGTCGTGTGACATCTTTAAGTGCAGTAAAGGCACTATAAAACGCGTTTACTGCACTACTTTATGAAAAAATAAAATTTAGCATTAGTATAAATATTAGCATATATTATATAGATAGATATGTATGAAAAATGCTAAGCTTTTACCTTATTCAGCCCTTCACAAGGTCAGAGAACTAGAGGAGGAATAAAGGCGGCTATACATAGTCATATACTTTATCACGTATCCTGCCATCACTGTCTGCCAACCTAATATCGATTATCTAAGATATGGTGCTTGGCAAGTAATAAGCCTAGTGTCAATTTACTAGATAGCTTCAAACATCACGTGACCACAGCAACTAGGTAATCTAAAGAGGTAAAGAAATAAAATCAGACCAAATAGTGACCAAAGTATATATATATTCATTATAATTTTTTTTTCTTCATTTTATTAGAGTATCTGAAGAAAAAATTTGATAAGTGAATTCCAATTTTTTCACAAGTATGCTGCAAATTTCATCGAGCATCGTCGGACGACCTTACTGAACACGGCCCTGGGCATAATGAATAGACCGTGATCCGGGTATGTCCTAAAAGTAAGACCAGAACCACCAGACGACTTCTTGGTGCAGCTCCACGGACTCCGAGGTGCCCTTTGTCAACTTATACAATTTTTGTCAACTATTACTTATATAATATAAGACTAACAACATAACAAGAGGAAAATCTACAGTACTTATTACCTACTATGTTGCGTGTATACACCGAGCAGTCCAGCTCCCGCAAGCAGCAGTTCACGAGTTGACGCATGTGCCAGCCATCGCTCTCCTCAACCATATCGGAGGGAAGAGGGCGACCCGACACACGACGCCGCCGCAAGAAGAAGCCTTTATGTGAGCGTGAATGCTCTGAGTATACACACAATACTTACAACCTATCTTATTCCAAACATTTATAATTTGTTTATAAATAAATGAAAGTAGTTGATTGATTCAGGCGTAACTTTGCTGAAGTTCATTTATAAACTGTGTCAAAAATAATTAATCAATATGTCCGATATGTCTTGCCGGTGCAACAGCGGTCAGTTGCAGCGGAAAGACACTACATAATATTGGTTATTTTTGACACAGTTTAAATATATAAAAAACGCAATGTTACAAATGATTGTGCAACAAACTGAATGATGCAATGTATCTTTGCACCTACTTAACACTAAAAATATGTAAATAAAATATAAGATCAAAAACTAAAACCCGGAAAAGTATGAAAAAAGAGCAATAAGTATATATTATCCGAAATTCAAAATGTGCATAACATTTTACAAATATTTTTGGAAGTCCCTTTAACCGTACTCTGATATACCTATGATAGTATTTAACAAGGATAATTTTTTGAACTTAAATTTAGATCCCAACAAGTTTCCATGCGGCTACAGCCACACACACTGCTCTACCCGCGCCTATCGTCGCGCTATTCATTCCTTTTACATCTTTGGCTACGCCATCGCCACGGCTTAAAAGCTGTGCCATCTTTCAACCTCTTATCTATCTCGGTCCTTTGAATCGCGCTCAAATAACCGACAAAAACGACGAGCAAAGCGAGGTGCAAGACGAGCGGTAGGGCGAGTAACGTGCCCACACTTCGATCCCTCGCTACTCGTCTGGTATGTGGCCGCAGCAATTCATTACATCGAAACTTAGAAACAAAAGCTGGCGCATGCCATTTACAAAAGACCACGTCATGCACATTAAAGTTCGCAACTAGACTAAATTAGGAACATTTTTACAATGTATATTGAGAAAATAAAGTGTAGAAAATATTGTAATAAAAGTTAAAAGTTGTAAATTTGCCTTTTACCTACGGTTTACAAAGTGGGAACATTATAATTGTAAGAACATCATACAAAGTGCTAGCAAGTAACGCCAAACATCTCCCAAGCAGCAACTTAACTTAATTTCTCGCAAAAAATAATGTTTGTCTTTTTTATCCTTCTAGTTTTTTGGTGCAAATGTCAGTTTCTAAGCTTCACCGGGGTTCTATTACGATCCCTCTCATGTGGAACCGCGTAAGGATGTGGGCGCCGCCATAGTGTGTGAGGGTCCATACGTCAGATAGGGTGAGTCATACACAGCGGCGGCGGCGCCGCTGCCGCCGAGCGCCGTGGCGCAATGTGTAACGGCCCTTATGTTATTTTCATTTTAGAGACGTAATTAAGGCGAGGTCCAATCGCAAAACAACAAAAAGTAGCATTTTTCAACGCTTTGTTCGAAGTGACGAGATTACTTAAACAGGTGCAAAAAATACTGCAGATTGAAAATAAAACTGAAATTACGTTTAACCGAATAAAATTTCGAAAAACTGTCTTAGTTACAAAATAAAAATGGCAAAATGACCCCCTGAAAAACCCATCTGAAATCAAATGCTCTGAATTTTCAGAGGTAACTACAAATTTTCTTTTACAAATTAAATATCCAGGCTAGTCGTTTATACGGCGAACCAAGTAGTTTTTTTATTTGATTTGTATATTTCCGATAATCGGCAAAAACGCAATGAAAAACTACAATTTACTGTTTTCTCATTAAGTATGTCAACTTTAAACCTTAGAACTTTGAGCGGAACAGTACTCACTTCAAATCACGATTAGTACTCGCCTTAAAATGTTTTGTTTTTATTTTGGGAGAGCAAAAATATACTTTTGAAAGAAACATTACTACGAATTATCAAAAGTCAAGTACAAAATGTTTAAGTAATGTAGGAAAGGCGACTGCGAGAGGTTTGGCGTTATTTCAAATTCACTTTGTAGAGTGGTACCATTATATAATAGTAAGATCTTCATGAAATCTTCTTCTTCTCGATCAGATATTTTTTAACCCCCAGGAGGTAAATAGGCATATACTCGGTCCAGACAATATCCCTCGCTAGGAAAGGGAACTGTCGCGCGTCAGCCGGAGACAGACTCTCGTGCAGAGCTTCAGTCTTATCTGCTCTAATCAACCAAGAGTTAGTTGTGAAGTACTCTAAGGTGTCACGCACCATGATGGTTTGGGAAACGAGTTTTGTGAATCTGAAAGAACAAAAAAAGTTGGTAAGAAAGATGAGAAAATTAATACATGTAAATGATCAGAATAATCGTAGAAGTTTTAAGTTGTATAAATACTTTAAGTTAATTGACCGAGTGAGTGAAGCGAACGAAAGGTCTCAGTTTTAACTAGCAAAATTTGCTTTCTTCTGTCCTCATGTTGGTACCCGCGTTCAGGTCGTAGTAATCAACCAACTTTGACGAAACCTGGTGTAGAGATTCTACAATTTTGTAGATTTTTTGTCGGGTTGGGCTCTCAGTTCACACATACGTGGCGATTTTCGATTAGAGGGGTACTTCTCCCATAAAGGGGGGAAATTTGCTGCGGCGCCATACAAAGGCCGATTTTGATAATTTCCGTATGTTGGTACTAGCGTACAGGTCGTATTTTTCAACCAATCTTGTCGAAACTTGGTATGCACTGTACAGGTTCTACAATTTTTAGATTTTTTTAGTCGTCGGCTTTTTTCCGGCTGATCTTGATAATATTTGGCATAAAGATTCAGTACCTACTTGATTCTAAACAAGCATTTTGGTTGACAATTCGTGTTCGTTGTCTAATTTTTGCATCATAGCGACCGAATTCGGTCGCAAAGTGCTGTAGCGAAAAGTTGAACTAGCGCCCCTGAGCCCTTAGGTTGCGTACGAAGTCGCGGGCTTCATCTAGTCACCAATAAAATTTGTGAACTTTTAACACAGAACATATCACTTTTAATACGAAATAATAAATAAAATATGTTTTGGTTACTTTCTGTTGTTTGTACTATGAAATAAATATATTTATATCAAAAGTTGACTTCAGATAAAATCACAAAAACGGCCATTGACAATAGTATCGATATTAGTTAAGTTTGTTAGTATCGAACTGTTATAGTCAGTATAATAGGGATATTATCGAAAAATATTGATAATCCATAACAGTGTATACTGATAAGCAATAACATGTCAAACCACAAAAAAAAATAAGTAAGTGATACAGAACGCTTCTTTGTCAGCCAAAGAAGCGTTTTGTATCAATAACTCATTTTTTTTTTGTGGGTTGATATGTTATTGCTTATCAGTATCCTAACTATCAATAATGTCAATAGTGAAGCTCATCTGGGACGACAATAATATCTTATCTTTCGATTTTCAATACTATCGGATACCATTTAGGTAATCAATTATTGAATTGCGGCTTTTGTGATATTTTTTCTTTGTGACTTTTGTAAGTCTATTACTTTAGCGACTACCACTCTATTTCGACATCAACGCATTCTACAGCTCCTTTATTTAGTTTTGAAACAACTTGAATCACAGTATGAGAGACTAAGAACACAGGCGAATTCTTTTATAAAAAAAACTCAAACTAAATGCTAGTAAATAATAACGTATGTACTTAGGTCTGTTTCCAGAGAGTCGAATCAGTAGGTCAGCGACGTACGCGACGAGGTACATGAGCAGTGTGATCAGCCGCACGAGCCAGTAGCGGCGCGTGCGCAGCATGACGGTGGGATAGGGCAGCTCGTCTGCAAATGATAAACGGCTTTAATCGGTGTCTATACGATAATCGGTGTATTGCCCGGAGTTGGCGGGTATTGCATAAAAAAAAGTCTCCATTGTCCCCATTACTGCATTGATGAATGAAATAAAAATATTACAATAGTTATCGAGAAATCCTAACTTCCTAACTAATAATTATAAATGCGAAAGTAGCTCTGTCTCTCTGTTTGGGTGTTTGTCGCGTTTTCACGGCTTAACGTTTAAACGGATAGATTTGAATTTTTGTATAAAATATTAAAGCTTATCGGAGACGGACATAGGGTACTTTTATTTTCTAGGTCCATGCGAACGAAGTCGCGGGTAACAGCTTGTGGGTCCGTAATTATATGAAACGTAGCTGGCTCTGAGGGAGCTTAGAGCCAGGTACGTTTCCAATACTCAATGCTCAATACCCAATACATTTATTGTAAACATTATGTAAATTACATGCAGGTCTTAATTAGCATATTTTAAATAGGTAATCATAATGACCCTGATTGGGTATGGCGATATCGTGCGGAGCGGGTCAATCTATTACATAATTGTCTTATTGATTAATTGATAATATTTGGTAAAAACATATAAGCAAAATTGGTCAAGCGTTTGTCAAGATATAAATCAGGTTTTGAGTTTTAAGGTCCTTGACCCGAACTGAGATCTCTCGACCTTAAATCTTGAAAACCTCTTTATCGATTTTGCTCACTTTCAAAATTATTGGTTAGAATTGAGTAGTTAGAATCTACTCAACAGCAATTAAGTCTTGGGTTAATTGGCTTTCGGATATTAATCACTAGCTGCGCCCCGCGGTTTCACCCGCTATTCCACAGGAACAGGAAGCCTATGGTGTAATCCAGTGAAAAAGCTACCTCCATACCAAATTTCATCCAAATCGTTCATCCGTTACAGAGCTGGGACCCTATTACTGTGCGCTCGAGATTGTCTTGGTCACTCTCACTCCCATTAAATTCTACACTAGAGAAATTGATCGAGATAATCTCGAGCGCACTTTGAATAGGGTCCCTGAACGGACACACTTACATACTTAAGCACTTACACACAAATATTCGCTTTTATAATATTAGTGTGACAATGGGAAACACAGACGCTTTCAAACATTATGGTAGTTCCATACTTCTTTCAACATAACCATGATAGTAAAAGCTTCATAAGTGCGTAAGGTCCAAGAAGTTTTTTTTGTCTTTTTTGATTATTGATAACTTACTAAAATTATTTTTAACGCCTGCTTCGCTGTACAAATTCGCGAGATTCTTTATTGTGATAGGGTTCGATGATCCAGAGCACGAGTTAAAGACGGCAACCTCTGTTTGGCTGGAAGGAATATTTATTTTTAACTATCGTTATTTAGTTTTAATAACAAGTGTCATTATAAAGAGAAAAATAAAATACCCAAAAGTATTTTATAGCTTTTACCACTCCAGGCATAAAGAGGATTCTAAAGAATCCTCAATCGTTAAAATCAGTATCATTCATTGATTCATATTAAAATCAGAACTGATTCAACGAGACTCTGGAATTTAAATAGAGTCGACTATGATCACCTAGGTGATTACATTCACAGGTGATCCAATTAAGTTACTGTTTCATAAATAATTATTAGGGGAGTGTTGCAATAAAGGTGTTAACCGTTCAGCTCGAGCAGCGGCTACCAGCGTAAGGTTACACACGTAGTCGACAGGGATTATGTCCAAGACGTGGTCGTCAGAGGTGTAGACCACGCGACAGATGCCTTTAGCGACAGCGGTGACGAGTCCCGTGGCTCCATACCAGTTGTCCACCCAACCCTTGACTGGCTCGTCTTTTGATGGAGTCACTGAAAATTGATATTTATTAATACTGTAGCATATTCAATGCAAGTAGTCAATTTGTTATAATTTATTTCTAGCTACTGCTTAGCATGAGCTTGCGCAATATGGAAAACGATGGCTTTTAGTATGGACTTCCAAGATATGATGTTAACATTTCTATGTTAACTATAGTACGAGAAGCTCTTGTAATATCGTTCATTTCTACTATTACTATCATTAAAAAAACTGCGTAAAAAGTTTTACTGTCCCCATATCTTCAATATATTATCTCTTCAATATTTAGTAACAGAGTTAAGAGATATTATGTATATCAAAGAGAGAGAGATACTCCTGAAAATTCGAAATCCATGTTTTATAATCAGTTCGTGGTATACAGTACAGCTTTTACCTATAGCATAACTATCTTACCAATGGAAGGTCTGATGATGACAGCGGGTATATCCCCATGAGTTTCGGAGACCAGATGCTCTGCTAGTGCTTTTGAGAAGGTATACGTGTTCGGTCTTCCACCTGTAACATGTGCAGTTAAATGCTCATTCTTGGCGCTTAAATGGGGCACCTAGATAAGTATATAAAGTGTGATTTAAGGCCGCCTGAAATCTACTGATCCGGGAAAAAAATTGGAAGAGTAGAACAATAAAATGAATATTTATTGTTGTGTAATATTTCTTTGGTGTGAGTTTGCGTGTTAAGTTGGGCTGACTGGGGTTAGGCCTCCGCGTTTGTTCAACAACCAAATCAAATTTATTGACCGATTGGGCGAAGCGAACGAAAGGGCTCAGTTTTAACTGTCAAAATTTGCTTTCATCTGTATGTATGTTGGTACTCGCGTTCTTGTTTTTCAACTAATCATGGCAAAAATTTTGTATACATGTTCTACGATTTTGGGAACAATTCCCACTGGTAGCGATGTTCTTATTAACAACTATGCAACCTTATATCTTGACAACCATCTGAACGATTTTGCTCATATTCAAAATTCTTGTTTAGAATAAAGTATTGACTGAAGAAACTTCCCCTTTTTTTGGAGGGTAATTCCCCATCAATCAAAAATCGCTGATGACTAAATAATTCCATGAAATTGTAGAATTGCGAATGTGCAAAAAAGTTTGTGTTCGCGAGGTCTACTGTTTGCAGAACTACTATTAGCTTATATTATAGTTAACATAAATAATATTTTTTTGCTTATTGTTTGGGACGACTAATTATTGACAAATTTTAAGCGTTGTGCAGATACATATTATGCGGGGAGGATCCTGGCTTGAAATGTTCATTCAAGCCTGAATCCTCACCAAGCTACCTAACAACTAAAACTATAACTCTGGAACCGTCGAAGCAGCTGGTTTCGAAGTTGAACCACGGAAATACCGGATCCTTAATGCAGGCTTAGCTTAAGCTGATTTTTTAATTATCTTGAGAGTTTGTAGAATTAAGAGGTGGGTTGACATGCGGTTTTCTAAGAAATGGTCTGTGGTTTTCTAAGCTTTGTAACAAACTTTGCTTCATTAAAGCACGCAATATTTAAGAACGTTGAGTAGCTTTGCAAAGCAAATTTATATCGGTTCGCTAATAGATGGCGACACGAGTCCTCGAAGTCGCGGTGACGAATTTATCCATGATTTAGATATCGTTCCGGAGATTTATCTGTTCTGATCAATAGGTTCTATTTGTAAGAGTATAAACTTCCTACTTGGGAAATCCGGTACAAATCGAATGACTGATTAGGATACCGCAATCATCCCGACTGGTCAAGAAGCGTGAAAATCACAGGAGTTCTTTATACATTTTAGTGAGAATGAGCACTAAATAAGGTTTAAAAAGCATTTCGGGGACCTTCATTACCTAAGGGATAAAACTTTGTGTGGAAGTTCTTCATTTTCACTTTGTATTTGAAACCACAATTTTCGAGTATCAGTTCTGAGACCTAAGCCCACGTACGAAGTCACGGGCATCAGCTAGTCACTAAATAAAATAGCCTAAGATGTCAATTTTGTCACGACATAAATTATTATGTATTTTAAATTTTAAAAAAAACGGAATTATGATGCGATTAAGTATCTAATATAGGTGACTAATTCTTGACTTATTTTTGGCATTGTGTTAATAAAGTATTCAGAAGTGAGGATTCTGGCGCGAATAACATAAGGTATGGGACGTGACATAAAGATAAACACACAGATCAAATTATCTGTGGATGAGACACACGGAGCGAAGGTGAAACAACCCCTAGTGAGGACTGCGTAGCAAAGCTTACTATTTTCTCTATTTGTTATTGCAAATTATAATTGTTATGACGTACGCTAGCATGTTTATGTTAGCATGTATGTAAGTTTCTCAGTTTACATTTTAAGTTTACGTAATATGGAACGTGTGCTACAAAGATTTAAAAAAAAAAGTCTCAATACTTACGCAAAAACTGAGCCATTTCCGCCTCTCCCGGCTCTCCATCTGCAAATTTGTAGGCCTCTTCAAATGAGACTGGCGGTGGGTAGACTATCTCTTTTATTACCGCCTGGTCTGTGTTACAGAAAGCTGTTGAGACGTGGACGAATGCCTGGAATTACAACATTAGCCATTACCCACCGCTGGAGGTTCGAAACCCAACCACGAGCTTGAGCTATACCAGTGAAAGAAAACATCGAGTAGAAATCATAGCACGGTGGTGAGTCACTTTTCATAATAGGCGGCTAGTTAGCAACTACCGTCAGCCTCAAGCAATAAATCTGTTGCTAAGAACCTAACGGTGTATACGGTGTGACTAAGGGTTCCCCTATTCTGTGACTGAAAGAGAGGTCAATGTAGCGATCGATGTTCGATAGTAGATAAGTAAGAGAAAGGTATTCCGTGGATGAAGGAGAAGTCAATGTTTGATGGTAGATGGTTAAGGGACATGTATTCTGTGAATGAAAGAGCCAATGTTCGATTGTAGATGGTTAAGGGATGGATGGATGGGATGGGGGTATTCTGTGGATAAAAGTGACGCCAATGTGTCAATTTTCTTGTCGATGGATTATCATAATGATGAATGAGCCCATTATACAACCGGTTTTTTTTAATATTATTGTTTTTTAAGTTTTTCTGTTTTGGTGTATAATAAAGTTATATTGTATTGTATTGTATTGTAATGATGGTGACATTTGACATTTACCTGTAAATTTTTAATCAGGTGGCAGAGTTTGAGCACATTTCTGGTGCCCTCGAGATTGGTGTTAAGTGCTATTTTCAAGGGTTCGTTAAACTTTACCGTCGCCGCCGAGTGGAACATCACAGATACCTAAAAAAAAAACAAATCTCAGTTTTAGGTAGTTCATAATGATGAGTACAAAAATACCATTCAATATTGTTGCACCTATCAGTAACACCTTGTATATTTCAGTAAGAGAACCGACGCGATTTTGACTCATTTGTCAATGCTTCGTTTTGTCTCGAGATCGAGAGCGTGTCACCCTCATAGCACTTCATTCTTATAATCATAAGAATGAAATGTTCTTCCATAGCTGGACGAATATCATCATCTCCCATATAGGGGGAAGGTCGCCATAATCCCCACGCTTGGCAGGCGGCTTGGGGATCGCAGAATCTTCATCACCATCATTATCATCGGCCAAAAGACGTCCACTGCTGAACATAGGTAAGGTAAAACTAAGGCTTAGTGGTGGTTCTTGTGGCAGTTTTAGGACATACCCGAAACAATTATCGAAACTAAAGATAAAGATAAAGATAAAGAATGTTTATTTGCACATACACGAGAACATTATACATTTACATGCACAATCAAATGGATGTTAAAGTAGTTTTTGTTGCTTTAAATCATGCTTTGCCTAGAAGGCGTACAAATTTATTTGGAGATGGCACAACACTGTTATTATTTTATTATAAAGTTTGGATTTAATATCATTAAAATTAAGAGACAATAATGCCAGTAGGTAGTATTTAAAATATCATGTCAAGCAATTGAAAATTATAGTAGTCATTAAACTAAAACAGTTGAGAAAACAATGTCAATATATATCAACAATATAGTAGGAATAATTGACTCAATTTAACGTTTATTGCGATAAAATGTTGGTATAAGTACTTATTGCATTTACACCACTATACCCATAGAAAATAGCAAAAAACTCCAAGCACAATGCGAGCCCTACATCTACCGCGAAATTAATAAATACTCGTAGACTGTTCGAAATAGGAAAAAAATATTTTTGTTTAGACCTCGCGCTTTTAAACAGACTTTTTTCCGACTGTCCGAGAATGAGCTTAGTGGTTTTGGGGTGTAAGCATGTTCGTGTCCTATAGTACCTACCTCCTGCAACCTAGTTGACAATTGAGGTGTCGATGGATTCCTCTTTATGCTTAAAGTGACATAGGCTACAGCAGTCGTGTATTTTGTTTTCTTTTAATAAAAGATCGCTGATATCTATACTAATTATTTGTTACAATGTTTCTTGTAGACAATGAGACGAAGACTTAGAACGACGAATTTCTCGTTTGCTATAGGAAGCGGCTATAGAAAATGAAGACATTGGTGATGTTTCAGAGGAAGAGGACATTTATTATAGTATAGTAATAGTTAATTTTATTATTGTCCATTGTAGTACCTACTTCTATAATATTTGTTAGACTTTTTGTCATCTTATTTCAATTAGAATTGGGACAACACGCAAAATAACTTGCAATTGGTGCCCTCCCTCCCCTTTGCCATTTCTAAGCTATGCACCTTAGAAACTTAATATCATTTTCCAAGTTGCTATCAACTTGGAAAACTTAATTTTAAAATTATTTCGGGCAACATCTGATAATAACTTTTAGAGACAAGCGGAAAGAGCTGATAAATACTTCAACCATCCTACCTTCAAACGTCTACGGAACCCTACTAAGCATGACCCGACATGCTCTTGACAAGTTATTATTTTTATTTGCACAGCCAAAGAACTTCTTTTTATCACGTGCTACACAATGTCATGAAATGTTCATAAGTTTTCTCAAATCAGACACGTAAAGTTTCGGAATTAGTAGAAGATTAAACTGGCTTAAATTATAATAAACTAGCTGCGACCCGCGGTTAGCGTGTCCATTTTGCTGTCACAAAATTAAGGCATGATGTGGAACGACTATTATAATCACACATATCACACAGATATCCACACATTTAACACATAATCTGCACATAACGTGTTACGCGTGGCCTACAATAACATTTTCAGGCACCTGATGGGCTTGAAATGGTATTGTAGCGCGTCCGAGATGTACACGGAGTCGCGAGTGGAGTCATTTAACGCAATACAGCGCAAACGAATAGCGTCGTTTATGTCCAGAGTTGACACTTGTAAAAACGCGATTATTAAGTCTTTCTGACAGATTGCGACTGACTGCAACCTACAAACGTTGGGTGGCTATTGCCACCTAACTAGGTATAGTTATTTTTTTAAGTTTTTAACTAACATAAGTTGTGACATAAGTTGTTGTGTCCTCCTCAATAAAGAGTTATTATTATTATTTGTAAGTTTTTGCTAGAGTAAGAAATAAAGAAAGAGTGAATTTCCAAAAATTGTATATAACATACATAAATTACAACCACGCCGACGTCCCGTTGACGCCCGGTCCAAGGGACCAAAGTTAGACCAATTTTCTTGACTGTCAACTGTAAAGAAAATGCTGGACTTGAGGAATACCTTCTCTATAATAGTTTCCAGATCTTCATTCACCATGTTTAAGTTCGGTTCGCTGATGTCACCTTTCACGAGAACAATCTTTCCTATATCAAGTGGGCGTTCTTTCCTCAGCCTGCAGAATATCTGAGGAGAATGCAAACATAGCTACAATAATGTTTTTTTTTTTAGGTTTTGGTAGATAAGCTTCTCTACAGCTGTCCTCCAGTGCTCCTCCTCCTCTACGTATTATTGCCTCTAGTGCGTTAAAACGCATTAGACTTAAAAGTCTACGTATTATTTCGGTAAAAGAAAAGTGTCAGCGCCGAAGAGTGACTTAAGAACACGATTAATCACTGATCAGCTTGTACGTGTCTTTCCCACTATTCATTTGGCGGTTGGCACTGCGTTCAAGACGGACACGACAGCTTTGCGCAAGGCGAAAATACGCGAACAAGGCAACGCGACTAACACATTAAAACATAAACACAACATAACAACGACATACATTAAAATTAATGCACACTTTTTTGTCCCATTTTTGAAAGAATTAGGTATTCATTAGTTGGTCAATGCTGGTGTCAATTTTAACCAATTTTTTTTTTGTATTTTCTCGTTGGCTATAAGTGATCCGCTTATATTAAGTCAACTATTATACTTATAATGAACATAATATTATAATGAAAATTAACTTACTGGTAGTTCAATGATCCTTTGTAGTCTCTGCTCTGCACTGACATTCTTCTTGTCACGCAGTAATACAAACACTTTGTCCACTTTCGGACAACTGTACAGAAGTTTCTCCAGCAACACCTGAAAACAAAAATGCAGAAAAATCTATTTACAGACGTAAAAAAAAAAACATTTCATCAGATGTTTCAGTAATGATAAATCAAAATTATTGCTTTTGTTTTGTTTGTTAAATTATTGCTATTGTACACTAGTTTCGTTATATTCCCGTCATAGTATGTAGACGCTGATGTAGCATCGTCCGACACTATATCATATGATGTCGGACCACGGCCAGAATATTGCTTCAGCAAATGTAGAGATAGGCTCGCTTGTAAGTTGCATGTTAGTAGTAAGATAACCATAAGTTAGAATGAGACCTTAATCCTTTTGTTAGTTTTGAAAAAGAATTAAAACGTTCCGGAAAGCCGGTAGGATTGTCGGTTGTTGTTATCGCGGAGTGGTGCTCCTAAAATCCGAGTAATACTTGCGAGTGGCAGCAAAAGTGCGGTTTTGCTTAGAATCAGGAAAATAAATTGCCCATGTTGTACGCATACTGGTAGTCGTTGGGAACGATTCG
This sequence comes from Apocheima hispidaria, assembly GCA_947579745.1. Classification (NCBI taxonomy): domain Eukaryota; kingdom Metazoa; phylum Arthropoda; class Insecta; order Lepidoptera; family Geometridae; genus Apocheima; species Apocheima hispidaria. Next base: position 2,195,509 of record OX388152.1, on the reverse strand, counting down.
CTCGAAGTAGTTGACCATCGTAACTACCTTGGACAGACTGTCCAGTTAGGTAAGTCCGACTTAGACAAAGAAATTGTCTGAAGAATCCAACTCGGATGGGCAGCGTAAGGGAAATCGCGTGATATCTTCTCGTCCAAAATCCCGCAGTGCATGAATACAAAGTTCTTCAACCAATATGTTTTGCCAGTGATGACATATGGAACTGAAACGTGGTCCTTGACCATTGGCCTATCGGATAAATTCTGAGTGGCACAGCGGGCAATGGAGAGAGCTATGCTCGGAGTTACTTTGCGCGTTAAAATCCGGAACGAGGATATTGCTCGAAGAACCGCAAGGTACCGCGGTGGCAATGGGCAGGAACCATCACTCGAGGAACCGATAACCGGCGGGGAAGAAAGGACGGAAGACGCCAGGCCTTCCACTAGGTGGACCGAGGACATTGTGAAAGTCGCGGGCAACAGATGGATGCAAGTGGCATGTTGTCGGTCGGTGTGGTGCTCTAAGAGAGAGGCCTATGTTCAGCAGTGGACGTCTTCTGGCTGATGATGGTGATGATAAATAATGCGAAAATGCTTGATGGGCCAAAGCGTATGAAAAATTAATATTGTGTGGATACCACTTCAATTTTCCTAGTAGATAAAATGACTACCTTTCCAAGATATCCAGCACCGCCCGTAATGAAAACTGATTTTCCCGCGTAAAACTCTGGTACTGGCACGTAACTTTGTACACCCATTTCACGTTAATTTATTATGCTCTAATAGATTTAATTTGAATTTCTAACAAGATTTACTATAGGAGTTGGAATATAATAATTTCAAATTGTATTAAAAATATAAACTATTAAAAAAAAAAAAATTGTATATATGTATTTATATTAATTTTTTTTAAATAAAATTTTAAATAATATAGATTTTCTTTAGTAGTACTTTGAATACCAATTATTTTGAAATGCTTGCAATGGAACGCGTACGGAGTACACTAGAGACGACGGTTAATCTATTAGTGATGCAAATTATTACTTATAGGCTTACTTATATTTGTAAGGAATCGTAAACACGCGAAATTATCGAACATTATCAGTGAAAAAACACGAGCAAAAAATAATTCTGAAGCCAACATTAGTATTTGACAAGGCATTAGGCTACGGATAAAGGGACTTTGAAACTCATTGGATAAATGTTATGTTCATAATAATTATGGACCATGGCATTTTGAATTTCGAATAACATTTTCTTGTTTCATACTTTTATGTAGGCGGGTTTTAATTATTGGGCTTTTTGTTAAATATCATGGAGGAGAAACGAAATCTATCTATATCTTCTATACATAATATAATAAAACTGTTGTAGCTGAGCTAAATCTGTACATTAAATATTTTTTGAAAATTTTGCCTGTGGGGAATTATATAAGGGATAAAGATGTCAAAAAAGTTTATTTTTTGTCTGTCTGTCTGCGTGTCCGCGACCAAGCGTTCTCATTGGCTCTTCGCGATCTTCTCAAGGTCACGCCTACTTGCGCCTAACAAACAACCAGAGTAATTTCTTATAAGTGTATTTAGACTGATGCATGGTGCGCTTCGAGCGTTCTGAATGCAGAATCTAGGGTGTTATCTGTGCTCTATCTGGATGTTTATCGCGTTATCACGGCTAAACGGCTGAACAGATCTTGATAAGGAATTTAATAAGGAGTTACTGTAAATCACAATGACGGACATAGGATACTTTTATGTCCACCCGAACGAAGTCGCAGCTAACAATTAGTATAATATATATTATATATATCTAAAACATACGTCATTCACACATATTTTATAAAATACTAGCTGTACCCACAACTTCGTTTCCGTGAATTTTAAAATAAGCCGCCTCTGCCTCTGCAGACGGAGTCGTTGGATATTATATTAAAATTCAACTATAACAATATTGTTTACAGAGGTTATCTGTAAACAATGTTGTTGTTACATTTTCTGGAGAGTGCAGAAATAAATTTGCCACATCGCTATCTCTAGACAGGCCCACGTACAACTGGCCATGACTGAAGCACGGTGGAGAGGTCCACGCCCGCGGTGTTCAGCGTCAGTCCTTATGCCTTGTTGATTGTCATGGCAAAACTAAGGCTCACTGGGAACTGTACACGCTTGAAGCGGAACGGGAAGTTGTTGCGTATTGGCGGTATCCGAGGGATAAATACGCGTTTCCCGGCTCCACTCCCCGTTAAGACATCTGCTTTATTCAATCACGTTTCGCTGTAGAGCCGTAACCTTAAGTCGGGTACCATTGCACAACTTTGGTGGGCTCAAGTTGTGCAACAATATGATGGGAACTCCGATTTTTATATAATGAGTTTAAAAATCCAACCGGATAAGTCGCCTCGTATTCATCTGTAACCCAGTTGATGGCGCTGTATTCAACGGTCTCACCCAAGACGCCTTAACAAAGCGCTGTTAATGGCAACTGCCTGGTCTTACTGTAGGGTCAGTATTGCTCTTTCACAAAGCCAAGGGTTCTCTTTATTTGATACTTTTTCTATGTCACCGAGAACACGCGACAGAAGCTCCTACGAGGAGCTTCTTGAAGTTTCTTCTTGAAGATACTGTTTTGCACAAATTAAAAGGCAGTTTAACTTTATTTTCTTACTTGGCGAATGTGTCATCGCCGATTTTAAGTAAAAAATCAGAGAACTCTTGTGTTTGGATTTCCACCTCTCTGTGCACGCATGTCGGTGGTGATCATGTGGATGATGCGAGGGTTCAGGCAAACCATAGCTCGATAGAGAATTTCCACCGATAGATAAAACTATATCTTGAATGGCTCTTATAAATAGTGGTTGATAGATTCATCAAGTGTAAGTAAACTATCCTAACTATACAAATGTCAATACAGCTGTCACTCGCTGGCGTCTCTCGTGACATTTAACCCCACGATTTAGTATTGAACAGAAACAAAAAACATTTTAATTATCAGCCTTTGTATTTTTTCCTTTTCTTACCTGTGACATAATGATGAACTTGACGTTTCGCACAGTACACCAAACTTTTTTTAAACGTTTTTTGTCAATTACAGCTCTAAGATTACAGCTTAATTGCTCATCGTGGATTTATTGAAATCAATATTGTGCCTGTAAATAGGTTTCGTCAAGAAATTACGACTAAAGTTTTTTCTTAGATAATATTGGTTTAGTTTACGAATCTGAATAAGTTGGTTCATCTTGGGTTTTGGGCTTATTGAGAAATATACTATACCTAGTAGCTTTCTCCTTGATTTTTTTGTAATTTCTTGGTACAACCTATATTACTGGCGCGAAATAAAGTTTCATGAACCCACGATGAGTAAATAATTTAACTGTACTTTGTACATTGTAAGTACCTACAAGCAAAGAAAATCCTGTATAATTTATCTATGGTACAAGGTAATAGAAAACAAGTTAAAATAATACGAAACTAAAGAACAAATATGAAAGTTACAGGCATGTCAAGATAGTTACGATTATCTTGCTGGTTACGATGAGGCTGGCTTGACTTCATTCTGTAATTAGGTAACGAACAAAATGAAACCAGATCAGACGACGACGGCCATGTTACAACTGAAAATTGCTGCTGAAATCAGAATATATTAGGTACTTCGGTGCCATGACACCAATAAAATTGTTTACTCATCAACATTCTTAACCCATAATCACCCACTAGTAAGCATAGGCCAATCACGTAGGCAGGCGTCCCACTAGGTGGACCGACGACATTGTGAAAGTCGCGGGCAACTGGCAAGTGGCACGTTGTGGGTCGGTGTGGCGCTCTAAGGGGGAGGCCTATGTTCAGCTGTGGACGTCTTCTGGCTGATGATGATGATGATGCAACATAGGCCACTCTTCTAGAACGGTACTCGTCCAGGGGCTCCATTTTTGAAAAGCTTGAAAAGAAAATATCATACAAAATAACTGATTTTCAAAAGAAATCCCAAACAAGTCGCATTTATGAAATAATCTTTTTTTTTTAATATATAAATACATACAATTTCAACAATATTATTAAATTATACCATTATTATTAAATTAATACAATATTATTAAGGAATGCTGTGTTTGAAGATGGTTGAAGACCACAAAATGGTCGTGTGACATCTTTAAGTGCAGTAAAGGCACTATAAAACGCGTTTACTGCACTACTTTATGAAAAAATAAAATTTAGCATTAGTATAAATATTAGCATATATTATATAGATAGATATGTATGAAAAATGCTAAGCTTTTACCTTATTCAGCCCTTCACAAGGTCAGAGAACTAGAGGAGGAATAAAGGCGGCTATACATAGTCATATACTTTATCACGTATCCTGCCATCACTGTCTGCCAACCTAATATCGATTATCTAAGATATGGTGCTTGGCAAGTAATAAGCCTAGTGTCAATTTACTAGATAGCTTCAAACATCACGTGACCACAGCAACTAGGTAATCTAAAGAGGTAAAGAAATAAAATCAGACCAAATAGTGACCAAAGTATATATATATTCATTATAATTTTTTTTTCTTCATTTTATTAGAGTATCTGAAGAAAAAATTTGATAAGTGAATTCCAATTTTTTCACAAGTATGCTGCAAATTTCATCGAGCATCGTCGGACGACCTTACTGAACACGGCCCTGGGCATAATGAATAGACCGTGATCCGGGTATGTCCTAAAAGTAAGACCAGAACCACCAGACGACTTCTTGGTGCAGCTCCACGGACTCCGAGGTGCCCTTTGTCAACTTATACAATTTTTGTCAACTATTACTTATATAATATAAGACTAACAACATAACAAGAGGAAAATCTACAGTACTTATTACCTACTATGTTGCGTGTATACACCGAGCAGTCCAGCTCCCGCAAGCAGCAGTTCACGAGTTGACGCATGTGCCAGCCATCGCTCTCCTCAACCATATCGGAGGGAAGAGGGCGACCCGACACACGACGCCGCCGCAAGAAGAAGCCTTTATGTGAGCGTGAATGCTCTGAGTATACACACAATACTTACAACCTATCTTATTCCAAACATTTATAATTTGTTAATAAATAAATGAAAGTAGTTGATTGTTTCAGGCGTAACTTTGCTGAAGTTCATTTATAAACTGTGTCAAAAATAATTAATCAATATGTCCGATATGTCTTGCCGGTGCAACAGCGGTCAGTTGCAGCGGAAAGACACTACATAATATTGGTTATTTTTGACACAGTTTAAATATATAAAAAACGCAATGTTACAAATGATTGTGCAACAAACTGAATGATGCACTTTTGCACCTACTTAACACTAAAAATATGTAAATAAAATATAAGAACAAAAACTAAAACCCGGAAAAGTATGAAAAAAGAGGAATATATATTATCCGAAATTCAAAATATGCATAGCATTTTACAAATATTTTTTGAAGTCCCTTTAACCGTACTCTGATATACCTATAATAGTATTTGACAAGGATAATTTTTTGAATTTGAATTTAGAATTTTCGAATGAATTTAGCCACAAATACTGCTCTACCCGCGCGTATCGTCGCGCTATTCATTCCTTTTACATCTTTGGCTACGCCATCGCCACGGCTTAGAAGCTGTGCCATCTTTCAACCTCTTATCTATCTCGGTCCTTTGAATCGCGCTCAAATAACCGACAAAAACGACGAGCAAAGCGAGGAGCAAGACGAGCGGTAGGGCGAGTAACGTGCCCACACTTCGATCCCTCGCTACTCGTCTGGTATGTGGCCGCAGCAATTCATTACATCGAAACTTAGAAACAAAAGCTGGCGCATGCCCATTTACAAAAGACCACGTCATGCACATTAAAGTTCGCAACTAGACTAAATCAGGAACATTTTTACAATATTGAGAAAATAAAGTTTAGAAAATATTGTCATAAAAGTTAAAAGTTGTAAATTTGCCTTTTACTTACGGCTTACAAAGTGGAAACATTATAATTGTAAGAACATCATACAAAGTGCTATGCAAGTAACGCCAAACATCTCCCAAGCAGCAACTTAACTTAATTTCTCGCAAAAAATAATGTTTGCCTTTTTTATCCCTCTATTTTTTTGGTGCAAATGTCAGCTTCTAAGCTTCACCGGGATTCTATTGAGATCCCTCTCATGTGGAACCGCGTAAGGATGTGGGCGCCGCCATAGAGTGTGAGGGTCCATACGTCATATAGGGTGAGTCATACACAGCGGCGGCGGCGCCGCTGCCGCCGAGCGCCGTGGCGCAATGTGTAACGGCCCTTATGTTATTTTCATTTTAGAGACCTAATTAAGGTCCAATCGCAAAACAACAAAAAGTAGCATTTTTCAGCGCTTTGTTCGAAGTGACGAGATTACTTAAACAGGTGCAAAAAATACTGCAGATTGAAAATAAAACTGAAATTACGTTTAACCGAATAAAATTTCGAAAAACTGTCTTAGTTACAAAATAAAAATGGCAAAATGACCCCCTGAAAAACCCATCTGAAATCAAATGCTCTGAATTTTCAGAGGTAACTACAAATTTTCTTTTACAAATTAAATATTCAGGCTAGTCGTTTATACGGCGAACCAGGTAGTTTTTTTATTTGATTTGTATATTTCCGATAATCGGCAAAAAAGCAATGAAAAACTACAATTTACTGTTTTCTCATTAAGTATGTCTACTTTAAACCTAAGAACTTTGAGCGGGACAGTGCTCATTTCAAATCACGATTAGTACTCGCCTTAAAATGTTTTGTATTTATTTTGGGAGAGCAAAAATATACTTTTGAAAGAAACATTACTACGAATTATCAAAAGTCAAGTACAAAATGTTTAAGTAATGTAGGAAAGGCGACTGCGAGAGGTTTGGCGTTATTTCAAATTCACGTTGTAGAGTGGTACCATTATATAATAGTAAGATCTTCATGAAATCTTCTTCTTCTCGATCAGATATATTTTAACCCCCAGGAGGTAAATAGGCATATACTCGGTCCAGACAATATCCCTCGCTAGGAAAGGGAACTGTCGCGCGTCAGCCGGAGACAGACTCTCGTGCAGAGCTTCAGTTTTATCTGCTCTAATCAACCAAGAGTTAGTTGTGAAGTACTCTAAGATGTCACGTACCATAATGGTTTGGGAAACGAGTTTTGTGAATCTGAAAGAACAAAAACAGGTGTTAAGAAAGATGAGAAAATTAATACATGTAAATGATCAGAATAATCGTAGAAGTTTTAAGTTGTATAAATACTTTAAGTTAATTCACCGAGTGAGTGAAGCGAACGAAAGGTCTCAGTTTTAACTAGCAAAATTTGCTTTCTTCTGTCCTCATGTTGGTACCCGCGTTCAGGTCGTAGTAATCAACCAACCTTGACGAAACCTGGTGTACAGATTCTACAAATTTATTGATTTTTTGTCGGGTTGGGCTCTCAGTTCACACATACGTGGCGATTTTTGATTAGAGGGGTACTTCTCCCATAAAGGGGGGAAATTTGCTGCGGCGCCATACAAAGGCCGATTTTGATAATTTCCGTATGTTGGTACTAGCGTACATGTCGTATTTTTCAACCAATCTTGTCGAAACTTGGTATACACTGTACAGGTTCTACAATTTTAGATTTTTTTAGTCGTCGGCTTTTTTCCGGCTGATCTTGATAATATTTGGCATAAAGATTCAGTACCTACTTGATTCTAAACAAGCATTTTGGTTGACAATTCGTGTTCGTTGTCTAATTTTTGCATCATAGCGACCGAATTCGGTCGCAAAGTGCTGTAGCGAAAAGTTGAGACTAGCGCCCCTGAGCCCTTAGGTTGCGTACGAAGTCGCGGGCTTCATCTAGTCACCAATACAATTTGTGAACTTTTAACACAGCACATATCACTTTTAATACGAAATAATAAATAAAATATGTTTTGGTTACTTTCTGTTGTTTGTTCTATGAAATAAATATATTTATATTAATAGTGGACTTCAGATAATATCACAAAAACGGCTATTAATAATTGACAAAAATATCGATATTAGTTATGGTAGTGTTGAACTGTGATAGTCAGTATAATAGGGATATTATCGAAAAATATTGATAATCCATAACTGGATACTGATAAACAATAACATGTCAACCCACAAAAAAAAAGTGAGTTAATGATACAAAACGCTTCATTGTCAGCCAAAGAAGCGTTCTGTATCATTAATTCTGTATTGTATCATAGTTAGGATGCTGATAAGCAATAACATGTCAACCCACAAAAAAAAAGTGAGTTAATGATACAGAACGCTTCTTTGTCAGCCAAAGAAGCGTTCTGTATCATTAATTCTGTATTGTATCATAGTTAGGATACTGATAAATAATAACATGTCAACCCACAAAAAAAAATGGAGGTAATGATACAAAACGCTTCTTTGTCAGCCAAAGAAGCGTTCTGTATCATTACCTCCATTTTTTTTTTGTAGGTTGACATGTTATTGCTTATCAGTATCCTAACTATCAATAATGTCAATAGTGAAGCTCATCTGGGACGACAATAATATCTGTAGTGTAGTTTTCGATTTTCAATATTATCGGTACCATTTCGCAGGTAATCAATTATTGTATTGCGGCTTTTGTGATATTTATTTCTTTGTGAATTTTGTAAGTTTATTACTTTAGCGACTAGCATTCTATTTGGACATGAACGCATTCTACAGCTCCTTTATTTAGTTTTGAAACAACTTGAATCACAATATGAGAAACTAAGGACACAGGCGAATTCTTTTAAAAAAAACTCAAACTAAATGTTAGTAAATAATAACGCATGTACTTAGGTCTGTTTCCAGAGAGTCGAATCAGTAGGTCAGCGACGTACGCGACGAGGTACATGAGCAGTGTGATCAGCCGCACGAGCCAGTAGCGGCGCGTGCGCAGCATGACGGTGGGATAGGGCAGCTCGTCTGCAAATGATAAACGGCTTTAATCGGTGTCTATACGATAATCAGTGTATTGCCCGGAGTTGGCGGGTATTGCAAAAAAAAAGTCTCCATTGTCCCCATTACTGCATTGATGAATGAAATAAAAATATTACAATAGTTATCGAGAAATCCTAACTTCCAAACTAATAATTATAAATGCGAAAGTAACTCTGTCTCTCTGTTTGGGTGTTTGTCGCGTTTTCACGGCTTAACGTTTAAACGGATAGATTTGAATTTTTGTATAAAATATTAAAGCTTATCGGAGACGGACATAGGGTACTTTTATTTTCTAGGTCCATGCGAACGAAGTCGCGGGTAACAGCTTGTGGGTCCGTAATTATATGAAACGTAGCTGGCCCTGAGGGAGCTTAGAGCCAGGTACGTTTCCAATACTCAATGCTCAATACCCAATACATTTATTGCAAACATTATGTAAATTACATGCAGGTTTTAATTAGCATATTTTAAATAGGTAATCATAATGACCCTGATTGTGTATGGCGATATCGTGCGGAGCGGGTCAATCTATTACATAATTGTCTTATTGATTAATTGATAATATTTGGTAAAAACATATAAGCAAAATCGGTCAAGCGGTTGTCAAGATATAAATCAGGTTTTGAGTTTTAAGGTCCTTGACCCGAACTGAGATCTCTCGACCTTAAATCTTGATAACCTCTTTATCGATTTTGCTCACTTTCAAAATTATTGGTTAGAATTGAGTAGTTAGAATCTACTCAACAGCAATTAAGTCTTGGGTTAATTGGCTTTCGGATATTAATCACTAGCTGCGCCCCGCGGTTTCACCCGCTATTCCACAGAAACAGGAAACCTATGGTGTAATCCAGTGAAAAACCTACCTCCATACCAAATTTCATCCAAATCGTCCATCCGTTACAGAGCTGGTTAAATTCTACAATAGAGAGAAATTGATCGAGATAATCTCGAGCGCACTTTGAATAGGGTCCCTGAACGGGAACAAACACACTTACATACTTACCTACTTAAGCACTTACACACAAATTTTCGCTTTTATAATATTAGTGTGACAATGGGAAACACAGACGCTTTCAAACATTATGGTAGTTCCATACTTCTTTCAACATAACCATGATAGTAAAAGCTTCATAAGTGCGTAAGGTCCAAGAAGATTTTTTTGTCTTTTTTGATTATTGATAACTTACTAAAATTATTTTTAACGCCTGCTTCGCTGTATAAATTCGCGAGATTCTTCATTGTGATAGGGTTGGATGATCCAGAGCACGAGTTATAGACGGCAACCTCTGTTTGGCTGGAAGGGATATTTATTTTTAAGTATCGCTACTTAGTTTTAATAACAAGTGTCATTATAAAGAGAATAATAAAATACCCAAAAGTATTTTATAGCTTTTACCACTCCAGGCATAAAGAGGATTCTAAAGAATCCTCAATCGTTAAAATCAGTATCATTCATTGATTCATATTAAAATCAGAACTGATTCAACGAGACTCTGGAATTTAAATAGAGTCGACTATGATCACCTAGGTGATTACATTCACAGGTGATCCAATTAAGTTACTGTTTCATAAACAATTATTAGGGGAGTGTTGCAATAAAGGTGTTAACCGTTCAGCTCGAGCAGCGGCTACCAGCGTAAGGTTACACACGTAGTCGACAGGGATTATGTCCAAGACGTGGTCGTCAGAGGTGTAGACCACGCGACAGATGCCTTTAGCGACGGCGGTGACGAGTCCCGTGGCTCCATACCAGTTGTCCACCCAACCCTTGACTGGCTCGTCTTTTGATGGAGTCACTGAAAATTGATATTTATTAATACTGTAGCATATTCAATGCAAGTAGTCAATTTGTTATAATTTATTTCTAGTTACTGCTTAGCATGAGCTTGCGCAATATGGAGAACGATGGCTTTTAGTATGGACTTCCAAGACATAATGTTAACATTTCTATGCTAATTATAGTCCAAGAAGTTCTTGTAATATCATTCATTTCTACTATTAATATCATTAAAAAAACTGTGTAAAATGTTTTAATGTCATCATTATTATCTATTTAATGTTTAGTAACAGATTTAAGAGATATTATATATACCATAGAGAGAGAGAGAGATACTCCTGAAGATTCGAAATCCATGTTTTATAATCAGTTCGTGGTATACAGTACTGATTTTACCTATAGCATAATCTTACCAATGGAAGGTCTGATGATGATAGCCGGTATATTCCCATGAGTTTCGGAGACCAGATGCTCTGCTAGTGCTTTTGAGAAGGTATACGTGTTCGGTCTTCCATCTGTAACATGTCCAGTTAAATGCTCACTCTTGGCTCTCTAGATGCTCTAGATAGGTATATAAAGTTGGATTTAAGGCCGCCCGAAATCCACTGGCACTGAAATACACTAATCCAGGAAAAAATTTGGAAGAGTAGATAAAAAAAAATGAATATTTTTTGTTGTGTAATATTTCTTTGTTGTGAGTATATATATATATAAACATTTTCTAGTTCAAATGTATCAAAATTGTTTACAAATTGGAGAAAGGCCTCCGCGTTTGTTCAACAACCAAATCAAATTTATTGACCGGGTGGGCGAAGCGAGCGAAGGGCTTAGTTTTAACTGTCAAAATTTGCTTTCATCTGTATGTATGTTGGTACTCGCATACAGATCGTGTTTTTCAACCAATCATGTTGGTATACATGTTCTACGATTTTGGGAACAATGCCCACTGGTAGCGGTGTTCTGGATTAGTTTATTTTATTTAAATTATCTTTCCTTTTTTTTACTGTAATATATTAATTAGTTATGTTAATTATGTAAATTGTGTACCTGTATATAAAATGGTTTAAGTTCTACGATTTTTTTAAACTGTTAAGTCGTTGGCGTTTTTTGATTCGTGGGGTATTTCCCCGAAAAAGGGGGGAATACATCGGCCGATTTTGATAATGTCAGTTGGTACTCGCGACCAAATCGTATTTCTCAACCAATCTTGACAAAACTTAGTATACGGGTGCTACATTTTTTTTTTTTTTTTACTTGTCTGCGATTTTTGATCATCAGTTCGATGTCCCGAACTGCAACCTCATTCAAAATTCTTGTTTAGAATCAAGTACTGACTGAAGAAACTTCCCCCTTTTTTGGAGGGTAATTCCCCAATAATAATATTTTATAATAATAAATAATATTTTTGGCATTGTGTTAATAAAGTTTTCAGAAGTGAGGATTCTGGCGCGAATAGTATAAGGTATGGGACGTGACATAAAGATAAACACACAGATCAAATTATCAGTGGATGAGACACACGGAGCGAAGGTGAAACAACCCCTAGTGAGGACTGCTTAGCAAAGCTTACTATTTGTTATTGCAAATTATAATTGTTATGACGTACGCTAGCATGTTTTTGTTAGCATGTATGTAAGTTTCTCAGTTTACATTTTAAGTTTACGTAATATGGAACGTGTGCTACAATGATTTAAAAAAAAAAATGTCTCAATACTTACGCAAAAACTGAGCCATTTCCGCCTCTCCCGGCTCTCCATCTGCAAATTTGTAGGCCTCTTCAAATGAGACTGGCGGTGGGTAGACTATCTCTTTTATTACCGCCTGGTCTGTGTTACAGAAAGCTGTTGAGACGTGGACGAATGCCTGGAATTACAACATTAGCCATTACCCACCGCTGGGAGGTTCTAATCCCAACCATGAGCTTGAGCTATAGCTCGTAGCTCGTGTTTTCTTTCACTGGTATACCAGTGAAAGAAAACATCGAGTAGAAATCATAGCACGGTGGTGAGGCACTTTTAATAATAGTCGGCTAGCTAGCAACTACCGTCAACCTCAAGCAATAAATCTGTTGCTAAGAACCTAACGGTGTATACGGTGTGACTAAGGGTTCCCCTATTCTGTGACTGAAAGAGAGGTCGATATAGCGATCGATGTTCGATTGTAGATGAGTAAGAGAAAGGTATTCCGTGGATGAAGGAGAAGTCAATGTTTGATGGTAGATGGTTAAGGGAGAGGTATTCTGAGAATGAAAGAGCCAATGTTCGATTGTAGATGGTTAAGGGATGGATGGATGGGATGGGGTATTCTGTGGATGAAAGTGACGCCAATGTGCGACAGTAGATGAGAACTCACGGTTGAGGTGATACTCGTAACATCGACAAAAAAAATATATGTCGATGGATTATCATAAACATGAATGATGGTGACATTTGACATTTACCTGTAATTTTTTAATCAGGTGGCAGAGTTTGATCACATTTCTGGTGCCCTCGAGATTGGTGTTAAGTGCTATTTTCAAGGGTTCGTTAAACTTTACCGTCGCCGCCGAGTGGATCATCACAGATACCTAAAGAAAAAACAAATCTCAGTTTTAGGTAGTTCATAATGATGAGTACAAAAATACCATTCAATATTGTTGCACCTATCAGTAACACCTTGTATATTTCAGTAAGAAAACCGACGCGATTTTGACTCATTTGTCAATGCTTCGTTTTGTCTCGAGATCGAGAGCGTGTCACCCTCATAGCACTTCATTCTTATAATCATAAGAATGAAGTGTTCGTCCACAGCTGGACGAACATCTCCCATATTGGGGGAATGTCGCCATAATCCCCACGCTTGGCAGGTGGCTTCGGGATCGCAGAATCTTCATCACCATCATGATCATCGGCCAGAAGACGTCCACTGCTGAACATAGGTAAGGTAAAACTAAGATTTACTGGTTCTTGTGGCAGTTTTAGGACATACCCGAATCACTTATCACTTAATAATTGACTCAATTTAACGTTTATTGCGATAAAATATTGATATTAGTACTTATTCCATTTACACCACTATACCCATAGAAAATAGCAAAAAAACTCCAAGCACAATGCGAGCCCTACATCTACCGCGAAATTAATAAATAGAAAATATTTTTGTTTAGACCTCACGCTTTTAAACAGACTTTTTTCCGACTGTCCGAGAATGAGCGTAGTGGTTTTGGGGTGTAAGCATGTTCGTGTCCTATAGTACCTACCTCCTTCAGCCTAGTTGACAATTGATGTGTCGATGGATTCCTCTTTATGCTGAAAGTGACATAGGCTGTAGCAGTCGTGTATTTTGTTTTCTTTTAATAAAAGATCGCTGAAATCTATACTAATTATTTGTTACAATGTTTCTTGTAGACAATGAGACGAAGACTTAGGACGACGAATTTCTCGTTTGTTAGAGGAAGCGGCTATAGAAAATGAAGACATTGGTGATGTTTCAGAGGAAGAGGACAATTATTATAGTAGTAATAGTTAATATTATTATTGTTCATTGTAGTACCTACTTCTATAATATTTGTTAGACTTTTTGCCATCTTATTTCAATTAGAATTGGGACAACACGCAAAATAACTTGCAATTGGTGCCCTCCCTCCCCTATGCCATTTCTAAGCTATGCACCTTAGAAACTTAATATCATTTTCCAAGTTGCTATCAACTTGGAAAACTTAATTTTAAAATTATTTCGGGCAACATCTGATAATAACTTTTAGAGACAAGCGGAAAGAGCTGATAAATACTTCAACCATCCTACCTTCAAACGTCTACGGAACCCTACTAAGCATGACCCGACATGCTCTTGACAAGTTATTATTTTTATTTGCACAGCCAAAGGACTTATTTTTATCACGTGCTACACAATATCATGAAATGTTCATAAGTTTTCTCAAATCAGACACGTAAAGTTTCGGAATTAGTAGAAGATTAAACTGGCTTAAATTATAATAAACTAGCTACGCCCCGCGGTTAGCGTGTCCATTTTGCTGTCACAAAATTAAGGCATGATGTGGAACGACTATTATAATCACACATATCACACAGATATCCACACATTTAACACATAATCTGCACATAACGTGTTACGCGTGGCCTACAATAACATTTTCAGGCACCTGATGGGCTTGAAATGGTATTGTAGCGCGTCCGAGATGTACACGGAGTCGCGAGTGGAGTCATTTAACGCAATACAGCGCAAACGAATAGCGTCGTTTATGTCCAGAGTTGACACGCGTAAAAACGCGATTATTAAGTCTTTCTGACAGATTGCGACTGACTGCAACCTAAAAACTTTGGGTGGCTATTGCCACCTAATTAGGTATAGTTATTTTTTTAAGTTTTTAACTAACATAATTAAGTTGTGACTTAAATCTAAAACTCAATGTTTTTTTTCATATGGATCATGTATCCTCAATAAAGAGTTATTATTATTATTTGTAAGTTTTTGCTAGAGTAAGAAATAAAGAAAGAGTGAATTTCCAAAAATTGTATGTAACATACATAAATTACAACCACGCTGACGTCCCGTTGACGCCCGGTCCAAGGGACCAAAGTTAGACCAATTTTCTTGACTGTCAACTGTAAAGAAAATGCTGGACTTGAGGAATACCTTCTCTATAATAGTTTCCAAATCTACATTCTTCATGTTTAAGTTCGGTTCGCTGATGTCACCTTTCACGAGAACAATCTTTCCTATATCAAGTGGGCGTTCTTTCCTCAGCCTGCAGAATATCTGTGGAGAATGCAAACATAGCTAAAATAATGTTGTTTTTTTTAGGTTTTGGTAGATAAGTTTCTCTACAGCTGTCCTCCAGTGCCTCTAGTGCATAGTAAGTCTACGTATTATTTCGGTAAAAGAAAGGTGTAAACGCCGAAGAGAACATTAAGAGAACATGATTGATCATTCATTCATGCACACTTCTTGCCCCATTTTTGAAAGAAGTAGGTATTAATTAGTTGGTCAATGCTGGAGTCAATTTTAACCAATTTTTTTTTTGTATTTTCTCATTGTGATCCGCTTATATTAAGTCAACTATACTTACATATTACAATGAAAATTAACTTACTGGTAGTTCAATGATCCTTTGTAGTCTCTGCTCTGCACTGACATTCTTCTTGTCACGCAGTAATACAAACACTTTGTCCACTTTTGGACAACTGTACAGAAGTTTCTCCAGCAACACCTGAAAACAAAAATGCAGAAAAACCTATTTACAGATTTTCAAAATTATTGCTTTTGTTTTGTTTGTTAAGTTATTGCTATTGTACACTAGTTCGTTATATTCCCGTCATAGTATGTAGACGCTGACGTAGCATCGTCCGACACTATATCATACGATATCGGACCATGGCCAGAACGAGTTTTTAAGTTAGTCTTTAAATATAATTCAAACGAATGAGACCTTAATTATTTTATTCGTTCTTAAAAACAACTTAAGGTGCATCGTTTCACTCATCGCGCGAAATTCAAATTTTCTTGCCTTTTTTGTCAATTACAACTTTATTACTCATCGTGGATTTATTGAAACTAATTTTGCGCCAATAAATAAGTCGTTTTATGAAATTACGGGTAAAATGATCACCTAGATAACGTTGGTTTAGCTACAAATTTCAATAAGCTGATTTTCATCTTGGTTTTTGGTTTAGTGGGAAATGTACTTATACTAGCTTTCAACTTGAATTTTTGGTTAGTGTAATTTCTTGAAACAATCTATTTATTATCGCAAAATTAGTTTTCATGAACGTACGATGAGTAATTAAGCTGTAATTGACATAAAACGCAAGAATTTGGCGCGCTGAGCGAAACGTTGCACCTTAAAACTTTCCGGTAGGATTGTCGGTTGTTACTATCGCGGAGTGGTGCTCGTAAAATCCGAGTAAGGAATCAGGAAAATCGGAAATTCTTATGTTGTTCCCGTACTGGTAGTTGTTGGGAACGATGCGCTCGAAGTAATTGACCATTATAAATTCCTTAGACAGACTGTCCAGTTCGACTTCGACAAAGAAGTTGTCCGAAGAATCCAACTCTGATGGGCAGCGTTCGGGAAATCGCGTGATATCTTCTCGTCCAAAATTCCGCAATGCATGAAAACAAAGTTCTTCAACCAATGTGTGTTGCCAGTGATGATATAATAATGGAACTGAAACGTGATCCTTGACCAATGGCCTTTCGGATAAACTCTGAGTGGCACAGCGGGCAATGGAGAGAGCTATGCTCGGAGTTTCTTTGCGCGATAAAATTCGATACGAGGATATTCCTCGAAAAACCAAAGTCACCGATATAGCTTTCAGAGTTTACAAGCCGAAGTGGCAATGGGCAGGCCACATCACTCGAAGAACCGATAACTGGTGGGGAAGAAAGGACGGAAGTCGCAGCGTAGGCAGGCCTCCCACTAGGTGGACATTGTGAAAGTCGCGGGCAGCCGGTGGATGCAAGTGGCACGTTGTCGATAAGTGTGGTGCTCTAAGAGGGAGGCCTATGTTCAGAAGTGGACGTCTTCTGGCTGATGATGATGATGAATAATGCGAAAATGCACGATCGACTAAGACTAGACTAGACATAGACTGGTCTTTGACTGTCTTATGTAATTGATGGGCCAAAGCGTATGAAAAATAAATATTGTGTGGAAACCACTTCAATTTTCCTAGTAGATAAAATCACTACCTTTCCAAGATATCCAGCACCGCCCGTAATGAACACTGATTTTCCCGCGTAAAACTCTGGTACTGGCACGTAACTTTGTGTACCCATTTCACGTCTATTATGCTCTAATAGATTTAATTTGAATTTCTAACAAGATTTTATACAGGAGTTGTAAAATATTAATTGCAAATTGTAATACAAATATATGCTATTTAAAATACACATATATATATATATATATATATATATATATATATATATTATTTATAAATTATGTTTTATATATTTATTTATATTTATTTTTTTAATGAATTTTTAAATAATATAGATTTTCTTTAGCAGTTTGCATACCAATTATTTTGAAATGCTTGCAATGAACGCGTACGGAGTACACTAGAGACGGCGGTTAATCTATTAGTGATGCAAATTATTACTTTTAAGCTTACTTACATTTATAAGGAATCGTTAATACGCGGAATTATCGATCATTGTCAGTGAAAAACACAAGCAAAAATAATTCTGAAGCCAATATTAGTATTTGACAAGGCATTAGACTAAGACAAATAAGGGTGTCTAAAAGGGACAACTAGATTTGAATTTCACGGGAGCAAAAGAAACAAACTATTAAGGTTATAGCTTCTCCCTTTCGCTCCCCCAGAAACTTATATATAGCCATCTCTTTCAAACGATGTCAGGTCAGGCCATGTAGCGAGGCCTTAAACTTTAAAACTCATTGGATAAATGTTGTGTTCACTTGGACCATGATATTTTGAATTTCGAATAACATTTTCTTGGGGAGTTTTGGCGGGAACGTGAAGAAATCATGTCGCGTCATTATATTATTTTCCATTACTTGTGTTATTTCGAGTGTTAATGTGTAAAAACTGTGAATTTTTACCCGTTAAGTGTTCGTGAACATGCACGAGTGTTGGTGAATGGTATAATGTCGTGAAACGTGAATTTTCGTGTTGTTTCCAAAACTCCATAGAAGGCTCTAGTAAAGTTTTCACCACTTTACTGGGGCATGACTAGGACTTGACCGTGACTTGCTTTGCTCGACTTTGACAGTGACTATGACTTGTTTGATTATATCTAACTAAACTTGAGA
The DNA here is from genome assembly GCA_947579745.1 of Apocheima hispidaria. NCBI lineage: Eukaryota > Metazoa > Arthropoda > Insecta > Lepidoptera > Geometridae > Apocheima > Apocheima hispidaria. The sequence continues at coordinate 2,177,043 of OX388152.1, read as the reverse complement.
ATAAATATGTATACTTGACACTGGCAAATGCATAAGACGTGCGACACCAAAATCCTCTTAGGAGGAAAAAGAAAAAAAAAAAAAAAAAAACATTTTCTTGTTTCATACTTTTATGTAGGCGGGTTTTAGATTTTGTTAAATATCATGGAGGAGAAACCAAATATTTTATAAAATATGTGCGAATGACGTATGTTTTAGGTATATATAGGTATTATACTAGTTTTTACCCGCGACTTCTTTCTCGTGGACATAAAAGTATCCTAAGGCCGTCTTTGTGATTTACAGTAACTCCTTATCAAATTTTATCAAGATCTGTTCAGACGTTTAGCCGTGATAACACGACAAACATCCAAATAGAGAGACAAAGTTACTTCTTATAGTTCGCTAGATGGCTTTGATCCACTTTCGTGCATTTTGACGTTTTGTATGGACTGACAGTTATAATGTAGGGAGTTATGAATCGCGCAAGCGAAATTTTTCCCTCGAGACCAACGCATTCATTTTTATACCTCGAAGCTTTATTGCTTCTCATATACAAACGACTGCAGCTGTATTCCCCTAAATTATAATATTAGTTAGGAGTATAATATGTTAGGTATTACATTACTCTTATATTTTATTACATAATATTATGATTTATCATAATGCTTTTAAAAAAAATGTATAAGTATAATATAATGATGATACCAATTGCTATCATCATCATCGACAACACCATCTACGTCACTGGAGCAGCTATGCCAGCGGCCCAGAGCCTCGCTCCGTTATTTCAAGGAGCTGGGTTGGCTCGGGTAGACGCTAGCAGGGGGAAATGCACAATACACCCCTTGCGGGACGTCAGTGCAGGACTCATCGCCCCCATCTCGAATAAGAATAAGAATATAATGATATTAGTAGATTTTGGAAAAGATCTTTAATAAATCATCCGTCTATGTAGCTCAGTGAATATAGTCAGAAATTTATAGATTGACTTTTTCGATTCGTAGTCAGTCTTTCCTATTAACATTATAATGCTTGTCTTCTACATTATAACAATGAAAAGTTCATTTCAGTTCAAAGAAATGAATTAAATGACGAGCAAAATAAAATTTAAATTATTTTATTTCAGGTTCCTTCACAAAGAATCAAATAAAATAAATAGAGCTAGAATAGTCGACAACGAGGGGTCTGCGTCCACGACCGCAGTGGCATTCCTTCGGGCCACGTTACACAGGTACCTCCCGAGACATCCATGCCCCGTGAGTACTTGCGTCATCCGGAAGGTCAGCTCCTCATGCCCTTGAAGGACCCACTCCTCGAGTACAGGCTGAAGCACTTCGAGGAAACGAACGGCTCCGGCCCCCCTCCGCAGATCTACCGCAAGCCGCTCGTTTCAGGATAATAATAATAAATGTGCGTAGTTAATTATTTAATTTTAAATTTCGCTTTTTTTTTGTAGTTACCACGCTGATACTTCTTAAGAAATACCTCTGTACGGCTTTTTTTCGCTAAAACTGTCAAAGAAAATTTGTAGATCTCGATGCGGCGATTCCGATACAGGGTTATAAAGAAAGGGTATGCTAAGCCGAAAAGGGGTCATAATACTCTTCATTATAAATAACTTGTACTATAGGACCAACCCTGAAATTGAGAAAAAAATCAGCTATTCCATAGAAAAATTACAATGAAACTTTGCAAAATGTATGGGACAGCTGATATTTTTTTCTCAATTTCAGGTTTGGTCCCATAGTAAAAGTTGTTCACAATCATGAATACTATGAGTTCCTTTCGGCTTAGCATAGCCTTCCCTTATAATCCTGCATTACTAAATTAATTATGTATGACAAAAATGTTGGTCATGGCGGTAGCGAAACCCCGAGGCAATGACCCATTAAACCCGGAAAAAAAAACATTTTCGGTTGCCGTGTAATGTTAACCAATTTTAACATATGGAACTGAAACGTGGTCCTTGACTACTGGCCTTTTGGAGAAACTCAGAGTCACACAGCGGGCAATGGAGAGAGCTATGCTCGGAGCTTCTTTGCGCGATAAGATCCGAAACGAGGATATTCGCCGAAGAACCAAAGTCACCGATATAGCTCTCAGAGTTTGAAAGCTGAAGTGGTAATGGGCAGGCCACATCACTCGAAGAACCGATAACCGATGGGGAAGAAAGGTTCTTGAGTGGCGACCACGAACTGGAAGACGAAGCGTAGGCAGGCCTCCCACTAGGTGGACCGACGACATTGTGAAAGTCGCGGGCAACCGGTGGATGCAAGTGGCACATTGTCGGTCGGTGTGGCGGTCTAAGGGGGAGGCCTATGTTCAGCAGTGGACGTCTTCTGGCTGATAATGTTATCCAATTTTAGGTTTGCCTATTTTTTTCGAGTTAAAAGTTGACGTTTTGTACAAATGTCAATATAGCTGTCACTCGCTGGCGGCTCTCATGATATTTAACACCACGATTTAGTATTGAACAGAAACAAAAAACATTTAAATTATCAGCCTTTGTATTTGTTCCTTTTCTAGCCTGTGACGTATGATGAACTTGATGTTTCACACAGCGCGCGAACTTTTTGCATTCAGAACGCTCGAGGCGCACCACGCATCAGTCTAAATACAGTTATAAGAAATTACTCTGATTGGTTAATTGTTAGGCGCGAGTAGGCGTAACCTTGAGATAGCCAATGAGAACGCTTGGTCGCACTTCCCGCGACCCGCGCCTTCCTCAAACTTTGGTGACTTTTTGTAGGAACAACGAATCTCGTAATGTGTAATGTCGGTATCTAGTGTGATCTGTGATTACAGCCATAAGGTGGATTTATTGAAACTAATTTTGCGCCTGTAAATAGGTTTCGTCAAGAAATTACGATTAAAATGATCACATAGATAATATTGGATTAGCTACGAATCTCAGTAAGTTAATTCATCTTAGTTTTTGGGTTTACTCAGAAATGTACTTATACTATCACCTTTACTTTTTTCTATAGTATAATTTCTTGGTACAACCTATATTACTGGCGCAAAATAAGGTTTTATTGAACCCACGATGAGATACTAAAATCTCGCGAGTAGGGTTGGAGGATTGAGGGACCACATTCAAAGGTCTGTATCTATTTACATATAATTTTACAAATACCAAGATTATTTTTACAATTGTTTTAAGACATTGGCTATATATATTTCGCGAATTCCAGTTTGTACTCTTGGTTCACACACAAGTGATAATTTAGCAGAAATTGACAAAAAACGCAAGAAAAATTGAATTTGGCGCGCCGAGAAACCGTTGCTGCTTAGGTATACGAAACTTTTTATACTATACACATTTCTCCTTGTTATCTTGATGACGTCTATGATAAGCGTTCTACGTGCAATTTTTTTTATTTATTATTTCGTACTTTTTACGTACGTACATAAATAAACACAATTATTAAATATTGCGATTGAATTCGTTTCTACGCCATATTTCACCAGCATCAGCCATGACAATTCCACTGCTGCACATAGGCCTCCCCTTATAGGGCGATACACCGAACGACAATTTGCCATTTGTCGGTTGTCGGCGACTTTCACAATGTTGTCGGTGCATCTAGTGGGAAGCCTACCTAGGCTGCGTATTCCGGTTCGTGATTGCCACTGAAGTACCTTTCTTCCTCTTCGGTTATCGGTTCTTCGAGCTTTTCTGCTTCATGCCCATTGCTGCTGCAGCTTGCAAACCCTGAAAGCTATATTGGTCATTTTGGTTCTTAGGTAGTAGTAGTAGTTGACCGAGCGAAGCGAAGGTCTCAGAGTTTACTGGGACAAATCGGCTTTTGTATGTATGTTTGTGTGTATATTTGTCCGATGATAAGTTGCGAACCGTTGATCCAATCTTCATGAAATTTTGTAGGCAAGTAGTTCATTTCAATACAATTTTTAAGTTCAAATATGAGCTGAATCGGTCGAGCGGTTGTGAAGATATAGGGATCGCGAGGTCTCAGTTCGCCGCGAACTACTAGCAAAATAAAATTTAAAAAAGTAACAGTCAAATTACTACTAATAATTAAAAGAAAGAGAATATATTTTTATAAGTCGATTAGAAAATTAACATTCTTTATTTACAAAAAGTTATCTATTATAACAAAATATATAGCAACATAGCTTACAATATCTTACATAATAATCTTCGGTAGGTATAAATCATTTTAAAATAATGGCACGATTTACAGTCACTTACATTAAAATAATATTAAGCCACAATGTAATAATATGTGTACAAACATGTTATCTACATTGTAAGTAGACAAGCAAAGAAAATCCTGTATAATTTAGCTATGATACAAGGTAATAGAAAATAAGTTAAAATAATACAAAACTAAAGAACAAATCTGAAAGTTTTTTTTTTATGTTACTTGGTGACGAGACGAGCTAGTCGCTCACCTGATGTTAAGCGTCATGCTTGCCCATAACAGTTCAGTGTCACCCAGAATCAAGCATGTTATTTATTAGTATATTTTAGTCACATAATATCATAAGTTATTTATGTATTAGTATATATTACTATTAGTTTGTAATATGTCTATATGAGTATTTAGTGTAGTTTAGAACACACACATAATTTCCATTATTGCACACCCCGTCATTTACAACTTCTACGATCCTCTCCATCCCAAGGTTGCCTGGAAGAGATCGCTTTCAGCGATAAGGCCGCCATTTGTTACACTAGTTAAAATGTTTTGTTCTCTGTCCTAGCTATACGATCTGGTGTGAACAATAAAGAGTTTATCTATCATGTCAAGATAGTTAAGGTTATCTTGCTGGTTACGATGAGGCTGGTTTGACTTCTTTCTGTAATAAGGTAACAAACAAAATCAAACCAGATAAGACAACGACGGCCATGTTACAACTGCAAATTGCAGCCGAAACCAGAATATGTTAAGCACTTGAGTGCCATTACACCAATAAAATTGTTTCTTCATCAACATTCTCAACCCGTAATCACCCACTACTAAGCATAGGCCACTCACGTAGGCAGGCCTCCCTCTAGGTGGACCGACGACATTGTGAAAGTCGCGGGCAGCCGGTGGATGCAACTGGGACGTTGTCGGTCGGTGAGGCGCATAGGCCACTCTTCTAGAACGGTACTCGTCCATGGGCTCCATTTTTGAAAAGCTTGTATGATATTTCAGTTTTTTTTTTAATTTTTATTATATGATAAACAATTTCAACTAAATTATATTATTATTACTACATTGCATGGATAATTGTATATTATTCTGATTAAGGTTCAGCGGCCGACGCTGCTCGCCCGCCGAAGAACCTTTCGCGCGGCGATACGACTCGCCATCTTGCAACGTCGGCGGCTAAAAAAACAATCATCGCAATAAGCACTTCACGGTATGAGCCCGCGTCTTATGATCATTTTGTCTGAGTTCAAACGGAGAATTTAATGTATACTGCCTTAAAATTAATTGAGCCAAATGTACTTATTTGTGTTATATGTACGTTTGAAACGGATTTATTTGAACTGGCTTAATTATTTAACCACGTGTGTGGTATTTCACTGCGTGTCCGTCAGTTGCAGAGCCAAAAATAACCTACAAATTGTAGAGTCAAAATGGAAACTTAGCACTATGATGTCTTAGAACAAGTACATCACAACTCCATCTAGATTTTGATGGCATATTAAAATAAGCACGAACTTAACTTTATGGGATAAAACAGCAAATTGCATGAGGAGGAGATGAAAGATATACAGGGTTATAAGGAAAGGGTATGCTAAGCCGAAAAGAGCTCAAAGTACTCATCATGATGAACATATTTTACTATGGGACCAACCCTGAAATCGAGAAAAAAAACAGCTGTTAGGAAAATTTCAATGACATTCGACAAAATGTTTGGAACAGCTGATTTTTTTTCTTGATTTCAGGGTTGGTCCCATAGTAAAAGTTGTTGATAATGATGAGTACTATGAGCCCTTTTTTGGCTTAGCATACCTTTTCCTTATAACCCTGTATAAATGGTCGGTTTCAGTTCGCGCTACATCATACATAGATGAGCTAGAGTTTTGGTGAAATTCACACAAAGAAATCAGTCGGAATCAAACAGAAGCTCCTGTGTCGAGTCATCAGGCTCCAAAGACGGCGGTCCGGTGGAGCTGCCGGCGTTAGACTCGGTCAGAGGCTGGGTTTGTCCATCCTTCAGATCTTTCAGCATCTCACGCTGCTGGCGCGAGAAGAAACCCATCTGGAAAAAAGATACAATGATTCGCGCCCCGTTTAATAATTATATTATATCATTTGCAAATGGCACATTATGGTTCATATCGTTCGTATCAGGAACATTAATGCTTCGAGGTATAGAAATGAATACGTTTGTCTCGAGGAAAAACTTCGATTGCGCGATTCAAAACTCTACATTACAACTGGCAGTCTATACAAAACGTCAAAAAACGCATAGAAATGGATCAACGCCATCTAGCGAACTATAGGAAGTAAATTTCTCTCTGTCTGGATGTTTCTTGCGTTATCACGGCTAAGCGGCTGAACGGATCTTGATAAAATTTGATAAGGTGATAAGTTATATCACAAGACGGACATAGAATACTTTTTGTGTCCACGCGAACGAATTCGCGGGTAACAGCGGAACAGCTAATCATAATATATTGTGTATATCACAAGCATGCCTATTTTATTTGACTTACCTTATACAACAGAAATACTATAGCCGCCAGTAGGATGAGTCCAGACACTACGCCGAGTATTATGGGCCATAGAGGCGGTGCCGGGTCCAAAACTAGTGTAGTGGTTACTGTAGCGGTGCTGAAGACGAAATGAAAAACAAGCAGATTAGTAAAAATTCACTTTGAGACCCTCCTCCTTTTTTTTGGGAAGTCAGTTAAAAAATAAAACAAATGACGGATCGGACCTGGTCATCGCGTGCCGTTTCACTCGCGCCAACTTACTCGCACAATGCGAGCGAGCGAGGTAGCAAACGAAGACCATCGCCACCAGACTAACAAAATAAAGCCCCTGGTGTCTTCAACCAAAGTAAAATGAATGGACGAGACCAAGTAAGAAAATTTGAAGACTTTAAAGTGAGCGCCGGCGGTCACCTTGCTTCAGTCTGTGAAAGGTGCAAGACGTACGTTCGAATGTCAAACGGATCGAGAGCAACTGATAAACACATCCCTTTTTCTCTCGTAGATATTATATTCGCTATCTCTTTTTGTGACATACATTTAATTACGTATGAAGCCTTAGTTCGATTGTTTTGACTTGTTATTTTTAAGGAATTTGTGTGGTTAGGACCCGTCCTTTCATTTAGTTTTCGAGACAGGTGGCATAACAAAGGCCTACACCCAGCAGTTGCATAAGAAAGGCTGTGTATGAAGATGATGACCACAAATGGCGAAGAAACTGCAGATAATTGAAGGCAGTGGCGTCTTTTATTGCGTTAAAGATGCAAAAATTGTTTGTAAATTTTGCAAATTTTGTGGCTGCCGACGAAATACTTATCAATGAAAAAACATTTTTAGCATCGCTGCAAACAGGCTTCCAGGGACCCTATTCCTGTGCGCTCGAGATTATCTCGGTGACTGTCTCTCTAATTTAAAATTTAATGGGAGTGAGTGAGAGAGAGATAAAAATGTCATTTCTCCGAATAGGGGCCCAGAAGTTCAGAGCTCAGAGTTTTGGCGGGAACGTGAAAAAGTCATGTCGCGTCATAGTAGGTACCTTCTATTTTCCAAAACTGCTTTTTCGAGCGTTAATGCGTGAAAACGGAGGATTATATTAATTAAATTAAGTGTTCGTGATTATGCACGAGTTTTAGTGAATTTTATAACGTCGTGAAACGTGACTTTTCGTGTTGTTGCCAAAACTCCATAGAAACCTCTAGTAAAGTTTGCACCACTTTAATGAAGCATGGATTAACTTGATCGTGACTTATTTTGCTTGACTTAGACTGTGACTGAGACTGTTTAAATTGTAAAATGTTTGACTTTACTTGAGATATTACAATACATGACACTGGCTAAATACACAATGTGTGGAGCCAACATTTTTTTTGCATATTTAAATAATACGTAGCTTAAGAATCGGAGTTTTTTTTTGTAGGTCCATCCGAAAAAAGTCACGGGTAACAGCTAGTTTTATATATAAACATAAATAAAACACCACTTCTCTTACCTGTTGCCATCTCTGGTATTGGTTAATACAACTTTGGTTGTAATGTTTAGCGTAGTGTTTTGTTCTAATAAATCCCCTGAAAGCAAAGCAATTAGCGTTAGAAACACTTTAATTATAATAAGCTTTAATAAATAAATAGGTATTTTTTTGAAATATACATATACTGATACATATATAATAATAATAATAATAATAATATGAGCCTTTTAATTCGGATAACTACAATTTTGACTAATACTAATTTAATTCTACCACGTCTACAGCCGTACCCGTTTGCCCAAGTTTGGCAAAGGCCTCTTCCAACTTCTTCCACTTCTTCCTGTCTCTAGCAGTCCTTGACCATAAATTTCCAGCCACAGTTTTAACGTCGTCCTCCCATCTTTTGAATTGTCTTCCACATTTCCTCTTTCCATTTCTAGGGTACCAGTTTGTGATTGTTTTACTCCACTTCTCAGATCCTCTTAAAGTGTGACCTGTCCATCTCCATTTGTTCTTCTTTATTACGAATGTTATATTTTCTAGTTTTGTTGCCTTCCTAATCAGTATGTTTCTCACTCTATCCGATTTTTTAATGCCTAACATACTTCTTTCCATTGACCTCTGGCAGACTTCCAGCTTTCTGTTGTGTTCTTTAGTGAGAGCCCATGTTTGACATCCGTATGTTAGCACAGGGAGAATGCATGTGTTGTAGAGTTTTCTTTTTATGTTTATACTTATTTCTTTATTCTTCATAATTTCTTTAAAAGACCAGTATCTCTTCCAAGCATTCCCTATTCTTGTTTCTATTTCCTTTGAAGTTTGGTCTATTGGTGAAATAACTTGTCCGAGATATGTGTACTCTTGGACATATTCGATAGAATTCCCGTTCGGTGTTATTGGCTCAACTTTACTGTTTGTCATGGCCTTTGTTTTAAGAGTATTCATTGACAACCCTACTTTTCGACTTTCTTTTTCTAGGTCTTGAAGCATCTTTGTGAGTTCAACTGAAGTGTTTGATAGAATTATAAGATCGTCTGCAAACCTTAAATGGGTAAGTTGCTCCCCATTTATGTTTAACCCGTAGGTATCCCATTCTAAATTTCGAAATATTTCTTCTAAGACTGCTGAAAATAGTTTAGGTGATAGTGGGTCCCCTTGGCGTACTCCTTGTTCTATTCTGATTTCTTTCCCTTCTTTTTCCAATTTTACTTTAGCCAAGCTATTTCTGTAGACGTTTCTGATGATTCTTATATACTTTTTCTCAATTCCTTGGTTTTTAAGAGCTTGCCATATTTTTTCATGTTCGAGTGAATCGAAGGCCTTGCTGTAGTCAACAAAGCAACAGTACAAGGGTACATTATGTTCTTTGCTCTTTTCGATGATTTGCTTGACGACATGTATATGATCAAGTGTTGAGTAGCCACTTCTGAAGCCTGCTTGCTCTCTTGGTTGGTTTTCTTCGAGCTTTTTTGTAATGCGGCTGAGGATTATCTTGGAAAAGATTTTGTATACGTTTGACATTAAGCTGATCGGCCTATAATTGCCTATATCACTCCTCTCGCCTTTTTTGTGTAATAATATAATGGTAGACGTCAACCATTGTTTTGGGATATTTTCGCTTTCTATTACCTCATTGAATATTTTTGTAAGGATTGTGACAATTACATCCTTGGTTGTTCTTAAAAATTCATTCGTTATGTTATCAGGTCCGGATGCTTTATCTTTCTTTTGTGTGTCGATAGCTTTTTCCACTTCTGTTGACAGTATTTCGGGTACATTATCATCACCTGACAGATCAATTTCTGGAATGTCCTTTCTGCTCATATAAAGGTTGCGATAGAACTCTGTGGCAGTGGCAAGAATATCAGGTCGTTTGGTTACATAATTTCCGCGTTTATTCTGTATATTCGGTATCCATTCCTTTTTGTCGGTAAGGATTCTTAAAGCCTTCTTGATGCCACCCGTTTTAGCTATATGTCTTTCTAGTGTTTTTAGTCTGTGTCTTTGGCGATCTTTTCTCATAGCTTCTTTGATCTCTTTGCTCAGATTGGATATCTCCTTTCTCGTTGCTTTGGTTTTTTCCCTGGTGGATATCAGGTCTAATCTTCTTTCTAAAAGGTTTGTGATTGTGTCCGATTTTTTGGTATTTTCTTCGGTACTTATGTTTTCTTTTACATTGTTACATCGTTGGCTTAGTATTTCGCTGAGTTTGTTATATTTGTCCTGCAGGTTAAGATTTTCTTTGGTTTCTAAGAAGTTTTCGAGTTGTGAATATAATTTTGCTGTATTTATTTCACCTTCTTTGATACATGTTTGTAGCTTAAATGGTCTACGTTTATTATGTTGTTTTAGTGTTAATTTTGCTCGTATCATTCTATGGTTGGTGTGAAAATTAATTTCTTTGACAGTTCTGCAGTCATCAAATAGTCTGCTTTTAGTGGTTAGGATGTAATCTATCTCGTTTTTATAAGCTCCGTCCGGCGATTCCCATGTCCATCTGCTGCGATTTTTGAAATCAGTGTTGAGGATTTTTAAATTGTGTTCATATGCTAGTTCAATTAGTTTTCCGCCGTTTCGTGTTCTTTTCCCGTAAGTATATGGTCCTAAGATCATGTCGTCTCCTCTTCTTCTCTCGCCTACTCTTGCATTAAAGTCTCCCATCACTATTAAATTTTTATGTGTATGTTCTTTTAGGGCAGTATTGAGCTTGGAATAGAATGAATCGATTTCTGTAATACTGGCCTGTTCTGTAGGAGAGTACGTTTGCACTATGGACCAATATTTATTACCAATTGACAGGTTCAATATGGCGATGCGTTCTGATATGCCTATGATCTCTTCTATATTATCCCGTAATTCTTTTCGTATTATAAAACCCACTCCATATTTTCCAGGAGTTTCTCCTTTATAATAGAAAATAAATTTTCCATACTCTTCTATCTTTTCGCCATATTTTCTCACTTCGCTGAGACCGATAATGGTCCAGTTAATATTTCCTAAGGCAGTTATAAGTTCCTCTAAATTTTCGTCTGTTCTTAGAGTAAGTACGTTGTATGCCGCGATGTAGTAAGAGAGATTATTCGAGTTGTCTGATTTTGCAGGGCGGTTTTGAATATCTCTTGAAGTTGGAAGGTTGTAGTCTACTTCCCCCACGGTGACTGGCCGGCTTGGGGTGCTTATTTTTGTTTTTTTGGTTTGTTTGTTTGCGTTTAGTTTTTCTGTTTGGTTGACGTTGCTTATTAGTTTTTTGTATCTGATAATGATGCTGATCTGCCCCGAGTAACAAAGTTCTGTAGGTTAATTTTATTTTTCTTTGGTGCATATTTAAGTGCTTGTCCCTGTGTGTTGTTAGGGGACTCAATTTGATCTCTCTTTCTCTTTACATTATTGTCTTCTCTGGGTTCTCTTACTATAAGCCTGTCTTTTTTTATGAAAGCTATTTTTCCTTTTTCTCGTTCTTGTAACATTTTGGGTATTAGCTCTTTTCTTTTTTCCAGCGTTTCCTTTGAAAAGTCTTCTTTTATGTAAATGTCTGAGCCAAACTTATTTTTATTTTTATAAACTAAGTTTCTCTTCCATATTGAAGTAAAACTTACAAGTAAAGGTCGCGTTTTATCACTTTTCAGCCCCAGTCTATAAGTTTTATTTATTTCAAATGGTTGTATTGTTATTTTGGTTTCTTTTTCAATCATCCGTGTAACGTACTCTATAAGGGAACCTTTTTGTTCAGTCTCAGTCACTCCAAAGAATATCAAATTATTTCTTCTCTTTTCATCTTCCAGAAAATTTATTTTTTGTTGCATTATTTCTACTTTTGTTTTTAGAGATTTATTTTCTTCCAAAATGACTGCTAATTTTGCATCCATGCTTTCCGAAACGCTTTTAGTAACTGATTCCGTTATTTCTATTGTTTGTAATGCCATTTGCTCCTTAATTTTGTTAAATAACAAATCCATTGAAATTCCTTCCATATTTTGGGGAGATTTCCCGAAGTGGCAACACAATTTTTGAGTGACAGATTGCTCCTGATTGCTCTGACAATCAAGAATGTCTGTGAGTTGTCAATTTAAAATTTTTTTTAAGGTAGTTTTGATACTCCAAAGATAGTTTTGTTTAGTTATATTGGCAGTACTCACTCGATGTCACTAACTTCAGATCTGTTTTTTAACCTCAATTTTATATTTTATGATGTGAAAGCTTTTCTGTTTCTTCGTTATTCTCTTGTGTTTTTTAGTGGAATGTTTCTGTGTAACACTTCTCACAATAATTCGATCACTACTGTTAACTTTTGTTCTCAATTCCCGTTGATATTGGATAATATTTTGGAAGCAACGACAATGACTGTTTATCTAAAGGACACCGGAACCGGAAAAAAAAAAACTGATACATATACAGGTGGTCAATAGTCTTATTGTGGAATACTGTCCACCTAAACAGCTTGATGGGCAGCCTTCTGCGCTGGAGTGCCAGGTTCGGGCAAATAATATATTTGATTGTTTAATTAACTCGGTGTGACGGTCGCCATTTTCCTGTTTTTTGCAAAGTAGCAAAAAAAAGAAGTCCATAATTCGATGTTTGACGATAGGCCACCTCGTGACCGCCCGCCACATATTTAAAAACACGCCACGAGGTAGCCGGGCAGCTCAAGGGATTAATGGCCTGGGTGTCAAAATGTCTGAATGTAACACTGTTTTAGACTTTCGTGGTGGTTTACTACATTACTATTATTAGTTTCCCGTGAGTACTAATAGTAATTTATTTCATGAGGTCCACAACACGTAGAGAAAACTATGAAGACTATGAGTGTGTCCTTATTAGTGTTAAATAAAGAGGCGTTTTAAAAAAATAAAAAAAGTTCTAAAATATTTACTAGATGGCGTAATAGTCCTATCGTTTTGTCCTGACCTGTCATTGTCATTTCTATCGAAATATTTTATGTTTATTTTTTAAATCATAAATTTTGGCTCCACACGTTGTGTATTTAGCCAGTGTCAACTATTGTAATATTTCAAATGAAGTCAAATACATAGTTACATAACTTGAAATTGTCTAAATACACATGTGGAGCCAAAAAACACGAGAAAAAAAAGGCACACGTACATTTTTTTGTCTTTCATGTCTTGACAGTGACAGAAAAACCTCAAGGTACATCTAACGCCATCTATTTGGTACTTTTATTACCAGGTTTTTTTTTTTTTTAGAAAACGCCTCATTGTATAAACTATCTAAAAGAAAATTCGTTTAGGCTGGCAATTTGACGTTTCATATCTAACACGGTAGCGCTCTGCTGTAAATGACACTTGCAGTCACCCATCCGAAGACATACCGTGTCGTCCCTTGGTTAACATTGGCGTTGGGCTAGGAATACGCTATGCTATAAAGCGGTATTTGAACGACGTAGTACATTTAATGATGTAACACGGTTATTTTTTAGAAATGTAAAGAAATAACATACTCGTAATATAATACTTAAACAATGCTCACCATATTTAGCCAAATCGAACCGCAGCGGCAAAACTATTGATTGTGAAGTTTTGGCAGGAATAGTCCAGGCGCATTCTAGTATCAATGATCCCCTATTAATATTAAATAATTCGTTCTCATCCAGTTTGCAGCCTTTGTTTGGACTTGATATATTTAACTGCAAAGTTCAAGTAAAGGTTGTGGTAAATATTCATTTATTCAAATATAGGCTTGCATTTGATTGCCAACTTGCCATGTGGTCTACAAAAGATCCGCAGAAACAGCACAAACATTTGTTAAATTACATTTCATAAGACTCAAATGGTCGTGCCATTTGAGATCCGAAATATAAAAAAAAAATACATGTGTTTTAACTATCTGTTATTTTGATATAGCAGCATTTTGCTACAGTAGCATTTTGCGTTTTGAAACAAAGGTGTTTTGGGTAGACGTCCTTGTCCTTGCCTTAGACAGAATTGTACCAATTATTTTTGGGTTTCGAAGGGTACAAAAGCTATTGAAATTAGGGTACGTACCGTTATAGGTAATATAATTGTAAATTCAGTGTTAAGCCAGCTCGATGGCCCAATATTCGAAATCTAAAAAAAAAAAAAAACATTTAAGTTTAAGGGTGTGGCATTTAGATTTATTAATCTTCAAGATTCTGAAATACTTACCTCAAAATAATGCATGAATAAAACATCACCAGATTCATGTAACTTATCTCTTGTAACAGGAATAGTCTCGTTAGGAAGCGGTTTTCTAAAATGAAAGGATACATTTCTCAAAACAATATTGTTACACTAGTAGCTTTAAAAATAAGTCCAACATACCCAGCAACATTAAAGACGGCAATAGGTTGAATTTCCATCATAACTTCTACGACCGATTCCTTGCTTATATTCCTGTTGTACAGCGGATCATCTAGTTCAGCTATTATTTTCAAAACAGTCTCATTGCTTTCTTTATACTCTAGTTCTATATCCCAGGATACATTTTCATCACGGAATAAAGGTGCTGGAACATTGCAGGTCATCACTAAGCCTTCTAATGTGCAAGGGCTGGGAAGTCTCTTTGGAATCAAAGGTAAAGTAATGTTGACTCGTGCCCCATATGCCGGCTCTTCAGTGTTCAAGATTGTAAGTTTTGCGCCTAGTTTTTCACTAAGACCTGGAGTATACGGACTGCAAATAAATATTAGCATGATTATATAGTCTGTTAGATTTCTAAAGCTTTCGAAGTTGTTAGATTTTCGATATACGGCGTCTAATCAGAAAAAAAAGAATTGGTGTTAAATTGTTAATGGTGTCTCCTGTTCTGGCTCTTTCCCAGTTCGAAGGATCCATTCATTTCCATTCGACGTGTTAAGAATATGAAAATTATTTTTATTCTCTCTTTCTCTTGCACATTATAATTAAATATAAAGCAACAAATAAATAAATAGTAAAAAACAATAATTATATCCTAATATTATAATTCAGACGAATATTGGCGCATAAAGGAATATAAAGCTTCGAGGTATAAAAATTAACAAGTTGGTCTCGAGGAAAAAACTTCGCTTAAGCGATTCAGAACTCCCTACAATACAACTGTCAGTCCATACGAAACGTCAAAAAATGCACAAAAGTGGATCAACGCCATCTAGTGAACTATTCGAAGTTACTTTGTCCCTCTGTCTGGATGTTTGTCGCGTTATCACGGTCAAATGGCCGAACGGATCTTGATAAAATTTAATAAGGATTTACTGTATATCACAAAGACGGACATAGAATACTTTTTTATGTTCAAGCGTACGAAGTCGCGGGTAACAACTAGTAAGTAATAAATAATAATAATGTATAATAAAGAAAATATTGCAAAAATACATTTTTCATTATCCCCACGGTAACACTATATGATAAAAAAAAAAAATGGATGTGTGAGCGAGGAAGAATAAAAATGGTTTCGTGTATTTAACTATTGCTACTATTTTTTTAAATCTAATGTTAAGTTTTTTATATTAATATAACCTGATGTTAAGCGTTACGCTTGCCCATAACAGCTCAGCGCCAACCAGAGTTTTGAACTTCAACAGTTCAAAACCATGCGCGGCAATGAATTGCGCTCGTTACCCTTTGATATTAGATATTCAATCTCTATGTGCCCAGTAATTACGCTGGAAACATTGCCTTTCAATTTGGAACACAGTAAGGTTTGCAAAGTAGTGTTTGGCGGTTGAATAACTGGCAAAGATATAGTACTTCCCCAGGCAGACTCTGCAGAAGAGACCCACCACTCCTAAAACATGGGCACTATTATAGGAACCTTAGCACCGGGCACAATCAGGGACCGGCTATTTCAATAATGCTTTGTATTTTATTACTATAATTGTTTTAATTTTAATTTTTTACTTGTTTTTACTGTTTAATAATTCGAAAAAATATTTAGAAATTAAAATTTCTACGATTTTAACTCACTTTTCAAAAGTCTCCAATGTCATTTCTAGCCATGGAGTACAAATCATGTCCTCGCCACAGTCTCTGAGTAACTGGATGAGAAACGAAGACTCCAGAACAGAATCTTCTGATAGCCTCGCAGAATGATGGTTGAACACAGTGGAATTATCTGGAAAATTATTCAATTCAGATAATCGAGGGTTAGAGGGAACGAATCGAAACGATAAAACAACAATACTGTGAAGTAGGCCTATCTCACTGCGATCACGCTAATACTGCGGGATCAGTACGAAACCCGCAGGATTCGTTTTTAAATCCAATCTAACAAGTTGTTTACTTCTGTGTTGGAGGTATTTTAGTAATGGGTAGGTAAGCTGCACTTTGCATGCTAAAATTAAATTTATTGCGACGTTTCGTGATCCTTTTTTTATTTGTCATCTCGGAAAGAGTCTTCTGTATTATTTTTAGTTATTTATTCTACGGTAAACGCAAAGAAAATATGATATTTCACTAGGATGAACGTCTTAAGTCGGCAACCAACGATATATTATGACCCCAAGACCCCCCGAACCAACGTTATATTATGACTACGTTTCCAAAGTATCTTTAAATGACCTATTATATAGACTAGTGGTAACATATGACGTGAATTAATTACAATCAAAGAACTTACTTTTCAATACATCTATGGGCTCCAAAAACAGCTTCATCGAAATCGGCTTTGATAAATCTGCTGTCGACTGAAAATATTATACAATAATTGTTTATTGGACAGCTATTGTTTTTTTTTCTTTGTACTCTTTAATTTCGCAAACGGTATGCATATTATTGCATTGATATTTAAAACTGCAAGTCCGGTCCTTGCAAAGCGAAAAACAAACAATCACAATAGTGTTGCTTTACATGGTTGGCAAGGTAACTTAGCGCTATAGTTTAAAATTATTTAAATTTATACTATCATTGTATTAATTATAATTCGAAAGAGTTTACAAATTTAAGCCGTGACGAAAATTGTACACTTAAAACTTGTTTTTAGCATTCTTAGATGTAAGTCTAGTAGTTCTGTACTATTAGTATTATTCGCACCAAAAGAAACCTCGCAACTCCTATAACTTTACAACCCTCTTTTTATCCAATATCTGAATTTAAGCATTGTGTTGAAATTAAGAACTTGTCGATAAATTTAATGAAGATCCGATTACTGGTTTGCAGCTTATCGACGGACAAATATACAAACAGACCCACGAACATACAAATATACAAACTTGTTCCTCTAGACCTTATCGCATCACCAGTTTAAGTATTACTTACTTGATGTTCTTCAAAATAATTACCTTTACGTCGACAGTTTGTTCGTTGCACCGCGTATTTCCCGGTGCTATGGATATATTGTCCTGTGAATCTTCTGATATTGTCGCACGGTTTTCTTCTGGATCTACTACAATTTTTGTTTTGAATTCTAAAATAAATGGTGATTTTTTTAGGAACATAGAATTCTTTAATGTTAACTACTTTCGCAATTTGAAACACAAGCTTTGACAAAAATTAGAGATGTGCAGTGCAGATGAAAATTTAGTTTGAGATCTCAGCCAGTAGTAATTAATATGTTTCTTACCAGCTTTTACATGAGACCACTGCGGCCTAGCAGGAGCAGTAACACAGAACAAGGCGGTGAAACCAGTAGCGTTGTGAGGAAGGTTCATCGCATCGGGTACTTTGATTGAAGCATGCACTGTGATGGTTGGCACACAACGATATACATATGCAGTGCCACTCACTGCAGCACCAATGGCTAGGTCTGGAAAACAATATCGGCGCAGATTAGATGTATACAAGGTTATAAAGACAGGGTATGCTTAGCCAAATGGGGCTTATACTACTTATGATTGTGAACACTTTTACTATGGCTATCGCAAAAAAAAAAAAAAAACTATTTTGTCGAGTGAGATTTTTCTATGGAAAATATCACAATTATTTCTCGATTGCATGGTTGGTCCCAAAGTAAATTTTGGTCATAATGACGAATTAGAGATAAATACTAAATAGTTATTTTGGATAGTTAATGCTTTATGAATCCAGCAAAAAAAATGTAATGTATACTTACATCCTTTGATCCAGATTCTCCAATAAAATCCTAATGTTACTCAGTAGTTACACTTTTATATATTTTAAAAATTAACTTACCATTACAATGATTGTCATCAACGTCAATTCCTTTAGGTATTGATATGCCGAAGCTCCGAGCCCCTTCTGCTTCAATTTTCTGCGTATATTGACTTTTAAGACCTTTGGCAGAACCCCTATAAATATAGACCACCCCTGATTCATCATTCTCCCACGGTGCTCCTATAGCCACATCTGCAATATTTTTGGGTAATGAGTAACAATATTGAAAGAATTCTGAATTGATGAAACTTGACATGCTTGTAAATCGACGGGCACTAATTCCGTTATATTTGGTTAGGCGACAGACATAGTATACTGGGATATTAATGTATTCGTCTTACCTCGGGTTTCTGAAACGTTTGTTAGCTTTGACAACAGATTAAGTCTATTGTTGTCTTTGTCATTTGTTTAGTGCCAGACAAAGGCAGCATTAGAATCTAGAATATGTTGTCATAGTTAACAGGCGTTTTAGAAGCCCGAGGTTAACGGGTAGCTTTGGGTTACTATCTGACCAAAACTGAAGTCGCCATAAAAAACATCTAATATACATTTCGTCGAGGGTGAATTATATTTATATTTCTATGGTAAAATAGATTTTATTTATTCGCAATTTCATGGTTGGTCTCATAGTAAAAGTTGTTTATGATAACGAGTACATTGATATCCTAGAGTATTGCCATCGTCTAACAGAACACGCAGTGTAAACTTCACCTTCACTGGAAGTTTTTAAGCGTAGAATTCTATTGCACTATATCCCTGGATAGTTGCTGCATCGTCATGCTCACTCTGATTTTAATTATGTATATGTAGGTATGTATATAATTATTATTTAGGTATGGATATATTATTGTAACATTAGTAATACATAAGTATGACATTTCTGGTGTGAACAATACAGAGTTATCTAGCTATCTATAATTATAATTAATTATGGTGTATCAGGTTTAATATTCATAATAGATCTTCTTATTTCATGTGGCCACGATAGTAAAATTTTGATACAAATTATATTATGGATAGGTATTTATTCTATAAAGAAGTCGGAACCAATCTACACATTGCACTCTCAGTATACAGAAAGCTATAAACATTCTGGAATGTTGATATTGATACACGAGATAAGGCCGGAAGAAGCATACAGCTGCTTGCAAAAGCTTGTAGTGATAAGATAAAAAACTATAATTATATTAGATTTAATAGCAACCTCGGAAAAACGCGTTTCACACTATGAAAGTTTTGTTTTAACTACTGAGAGATAACGACAATGATATTGAATACAATAGATAGATAAACTATTTATTGTTCACATCAGATATTACAGAAAAGACGATAATGAAATTACAACTGGTTACCTGATTGCTAAGAACGAACTCTTCCAAATTAAAATTGAAAATATATTTTATTTTATATATCCCAACGAAATAAATTAAGCAAATAATGACCAAGGCCTCATTACAAAAATGTTGTACAGCATGCAAAACATTTATCGTAGAGCTACATTTTAATAGAGAACACACCAAATTTCTTCAAAAAATTGTGCTACGTAACACAGATATCTCACTGCCCACAAATATGTCATATATGTAGTACGCCAAAGATGTTCGTCACTTTACCTCTAAAGCCGTCTCCATCCACGTCTCCAAGGTCTGCTATGGTTGTCCCAAAACGCGCGCCACTTGCACTCGATCCCATCACATGACCAGAATTGGTCAAGTTAAATCCATTGTCCTGAAAAGATAGTTCACTAATATTTTTAAAATGTCTACTATTTCTATTCTGTGCGAAAACTACAAGTCAAACTCAAAACGTGCTAGAAAACATTCAGAATCTAAAAAAACACTGCGTTCTTTTGCCGAGGCTTCCTGGGGAAGTATCACACCTTTGCCAGTGATGTTAGCAAACAGTTAGTGTGCAAACTTTTACAGTTTGCAAACAGTTACTTTTATTCAGTATGTTTCTGGAATAAACAACATCATTAAAGGCCAATAAACATCCACGGCTGAACCTCCCCTTAGAACGCCACTCTGAACGCCAACCTGCCACTTGCACCCACCAGCTTCCCGCGAATTTCAGAATGTTGTTTATCTGCCTAGTGGGAGGCCTACCTACGCGGCGTCTTCCGGTTCGTAGTTGCCACTCAAAAATGTTTCTTCTCCATCGGTTATCACGGCTCTTCGGAGCGATATGGCTTGGCCATTGCCACGTCAACTTGCAAACTCTGAAAGCTTTGTCAGTGACTGTTTCTTCGACGAATACTATCGTTTCAGACTTTAGTGCGCAAAGATACTACGAGCATAGCTCACTCCATTGCCCGTTGTGTCTTTCCTATATACAAAATGACACCTTCCATAAGCTGTCTTTGTTCGCAACGCAGGTAAAGATGGCAAAATGTTGTTTATTTACCACTTGCTTGGTCATATAGACGAAGACTGCCCCTTGATCATAAGGCAGGCCCCCGTCTTTGGTCACGTAAGTTGGGGCTCCAACTAGTAAATCTGAGATTCCGTCTCCATCTATATCCAGGCAACAAAGACTGGCTCCAAAGTACGCCCCAAGTTGTGGACCTCGCAGCGTTGCGTGTATATTCAAAGGATTCTGCTCGCGTGTAGCAGGTTCGAATACCAGAACCTGCAATAAAAGAAAGTGGAATAAGTTGGATATCAAAAATATGACCTCAAAATGTGTCAAATAAACTATTTATGTATGAACCGGCCTTCTCTCGAAGGATGATTGGGCCATATCCACCACGCTGACCCAGTGCGGGTTGGCAGGTTCCATACTCAATCGAACTTTTGCTTTGGAAATGTGCAGTTTCCCCTCAAAAGTTTTCCTTGACCGAAAAGCCAATATCCCATATTTTTATATATTTTATATAGCCAGTTTGCAATAAATTTATTAAATATTGAGTAATAGATAATCCGTTTGACTTTTCGTGACTAAATTCAGTTTCTTTCACCCAAAATAGATGGCGTGGTAAGCATTTATCAATGTATGTTATGTATATTGCCGTTGACACATATTGCCTTTAGATTACTACGTCATCTATTTTGGATGAAAGAAACTGAATATTACAGGGAAAATACTCCATGTTATTGCTAAACGACTTAATTATAAAGCCACACAAAGTAAAAATAAAATATAAGCAACCTGTCCGTATCCTCTCATTGATCGAGGTGCTCCTCCAACAAAAAGTGTCTTAGCATTGAGTTGGAAAATTCCCGCTTCTACACTGTATCCTAAACAGGAAAACGAAATTATAAATAATGATACAACGATACAATAACTTTATTGGTCTGTGAAACTAGGTGCTACATAGGTGACAAGTAGGCAGGTAATCCTTACCTATAGTGCTCTAGTCTCTACCTTGGCATACAGACATTGCGTAAATCTAACTTATGATTACTTATACATATTGTTATTAGCTAAATAACTTTATTACACACTGAAAATGCAAATTTAACTTATTAAACACCAAAAAAAAATAAAAAGTTATACTACATAGCTGTTACACGCGACTTTTTTCGCGTGGGCCAATAAAAAAAAGGTAGCTTATGTTCGCTCCTATCCTTTAGCAATATCTATGCAAAAAAACATGTCGATCCGTTCAGCCGCTTAGATGTGATAAAGCGACAAACACCCAGACAACGAGACAGATAGACAGAGACACAAAGAGACAGAGCCACATTCGTATTTATAATATTAGTTAGGATTAGGATTTACATAAAAAAACAGAAGTCAGGGTACCCAAAAGGCTGGCGACGTTACCTCGTTGAACAGCAATGCTAATTTTCTGGCCCTTTGATCGTTTGTTCTTTCTATCAGCCGCATACACAAATTAAATTAAAGTACCAAACGAAAATAATGTTATTTTTTTTTTTAAAATGTGTTTGACCTCTACACTCGCTTGATTAGGTGTTAAACAGTGATTCGGTTTACGTAAAACCAAGCATGAAAAAAAAAGAACAGTCGAATTGATAACCACCTCCTTTTTTGGGAATTCGGTTAAAAAAGTAATTTTGTTGTTTGTGATTTTTCATTTATTTTCAGTGGCAGCAAAGTAAAATTTGAGACGAAGTCATGCTATGAAAAATTAGCCTGACCAAGGACCAAGGGTGAAGCTACGTTTTTGTAGGAACAAAGGACGCCACGTTCTCTGTTCCATAACTAGTTTACGTAACCCTGATTTTACTTTTGTTAAATTTTACTTGCTCTTTCTATATTGTACTTTTTAGTTAATAAAGTTATTTGATAACTTTTATGATTTTATTAGAAAAATAATTGCTGAGCTGGTTGACAAATATTGGCAATGAGCCATCACACTAATATTATTGCAAATGTTTGTGTGTAAGTAGGTAACTATGTAAGTATGTAAGTGCGTTTGTTTCCTTTCAACTCTGTAACGGCTGAATGGATTTGGATGAAATTTGGTATGGAGGTAGGTTTCCCTAGATTAACACACACTTTTTATCCTAAAAAATTCAACCGTCTCTGTAGAATAACGGGAGAAACCGCGGGGCGCAGCTAGTATTAAATATTTTTAAAACTGACGTGGTTTTGATACATTTTGTTTTAATAAAACGGGAAGAGTGCAAGGCAAGACGAGGTCGCGCGCGTGTCTCGCTGAGTATTCCTTGAGAAAGGTCACCGAATGTGATCGAAACTATAGTCGGAATAACCGACTCAATTTAATGTTAGTATTAAATAGTTGAAAAAGAACACTTCAAAAAGTACGAACTTCAGATTTTTTCTAACTGAATAAATACAGTACGTACCAAAATAGTCATCAGGTCCCAGTTCACGGGTGTAGTACGGATTACTGATAATTTGTTTACTGAAGTAATTGCTTCCTTCACGTGGGTTAAAACGATAATTTACGATGCCACCTGAAAATGAATTTTAATATTATTCGTACACAACCTAACAAAATACCGTGGTTTATCAGAAATAAAAATGATAACTAATGACAGTCTACTACCAAGAGTAAAGCCAAATAATTTCTTGTTGCTTCCAAGATTCCGTAGAAGCTTCCAGTTAACCACTTTACTGAAGTCACTGTCCAGTCACTGTGACTGAAATGGTTGACTTAGACTGTGTCAACTAAGTATGTCTTATTTTTATTGTTAAATTTATTATAACAATGACAGAAAAGTCAGCTGACTGCCGCTCCGGCTCGTTCCTGCTGCAAAGGTTGGGCATTCGCATCCAGCGCGGCGAGCGTTATGGAAACCTTTGCTCCGGGAACAGTAAGGACTGGTTATTTGAATGAATGCTAATTTATTAAATTATTGTTGACTGTGTACTTTTATACTTGATCGAAGAATAATAAATATATTAATTATAATAAAATAATAGCAATGTACCACCTCGAAATAGATTTGTACTGAAAGCAGAATTTTAAAGCGACAAAAAATATGTTTACATCCATTTGATTGTGCATGCTAATGTATAATGTTCCTGTTAACAGCGACTTCGTTCGCACGGACCAATAAAAAAAAGCCTATGGCCTTCTCCTACCCTGCTATATCTATGCAAAAATTCAGGTCGATCCGTTCAGCCGTTTAGCTGTGATAAAGCGACAAACAGCCAGACAGAGAGACGGAGTTACATTCGCATTTATAATATTAGTTAGGATAATGTACTCGTGTTTTGTGCAAATAATTTTTTTTTTTAATCTTTTCTTTACTTACACTTGTTTTTTTGTGTTAGTTAGTGATTTTTAGTGAACACGGGCCTTAGATTACCTGTCCACTGCAGTAGACCAGGCGCTCCAATAATGACGTTGCCGTTCTCAATAACTTTAACCGACATGCCGGCCTGGCCATACGCGTAGAAGTTTAGGTGAGTGCCGTAATCGCCGTACTCCTTCCGTTTGCCGTCCGTCATGAAAGCTTGCCGTCCTGAAACCGTGCTTCGTAGATCGAAAAGGAGTCTTTTATTCCGTGCACCTCATTAGTATTACAGGGTGTTACTGAAAGGTGCAACCCTATTAAAAGGTATGTCTGTACTCATCTTTGTGCACAATTTTATGGCACCAACCCTGAAATAGCAAAAAAAAAAATATCACCAGCAGGGCTAGCATGCGCACCGCGACAAAATCTTTTTGTTATGCAACAACAGGACACAGCTACGATTATGTATAAGTTTGTCTCATTTTTCACAACACGAAGTAGAGAAGATATTGTCGCGGTGCGCATGCTAGCCCTGGTGTTCCATACATCTTGTCGAGTGTGAGTGACTTTTTCTGTTACAGCTGATTGTTTTTTCGCGATTTCAGGATTGGTCCCATGGTAAAAGTTGTTCCTATTGACACAAAACTTTTCATATTGTTGCACCTTTCAGTAACACCTTGTATATTATGTATATTTTAATTATTCAGTGTTTGTTCCATAGACTCCGTCCGTGCCTTTTTATCAAATTTCACAATTTATATCATCAAAAAATTAATATACCTACTAGTAGTTCTGCGAACAGTAGACCTCGCGAGTACAAACTTTTTGCATAACCTCAATTTTTCAATTTTATAGTTTTTTTGTCGTCGGCGATTTTTGATTGGTGGGGGTATTGCTATTCTGTCCGTATGTTTGTACTCTCGTACAGTTTTCAATCAATCTTGACGAGTCTTGGTATACAGGCTCTACAATTATATACGACAAATAAACAAATAAAATAGTATTGAGTATTGAAAACTATTTTATAGTTTTTTTTTTGTCGGCGATTTTTGATTAGTGGGGTATTTCCCCTAAAAAGGGGGGATATTTGCTGCGGGGCCATTTACCGGCCAAGTTTTATAATATTTGGCATAAACATGCGGTACTCAATTCGAACCAATAATTTTGAGTATGAGAAATATCGGTCAAGAGTTTGTTAAGATATAAGGTTCTGAGGTCTCAGTTCGGGACACAGACATAGTCAATTCTCGAATACTTATAATAACTATCAACACTTTTTGGTTTAATTTATTTATTGAAAGGTTTAATTTAATTTCGGTAATTTCTCGATACGACCTATTTATTAGCGCAAAATTACTAGGATTACTATTACCACGATGAGTAACTGAGCCATAGTTGACAAAAAACGCAAGCGCTGAGCTTAACTAAAAAAACAATTTACAAAATGTTTACACAGACCATGAAGTGTAATTTAGGTTTTTGGCGGGAACGTGAACAAATCATGCCGCGTCAGTTTATTATTTTCCAAAACTTGTATTATTTCGATTGTTAATGTGTAAAAACGGTGAATTTTTACCCTTTAAGTGTTCGTGAACATGCACGAGTGTTGGTGAATGGTATAATGTCGTGAAACGTGAATTTTCGTGTTGTTTCCAAAACTCCATAGAAGGCTCTAGTAAAGCTTTCACCGCTTTACTGGGGCATGACTTGGACTTGACCGTGACGTGCTTTGCTCGCCTTTGACTGTGACTATAACTTGTTTGATAATATTAAAAAAACAATGAAAATATACAAGTATACTTGACACTGGCAAATGCATAAGACGTGCAACGCCAAAATCCTCTTAGGAGGAAAAAGAAAAAAAAAGTATAATTTACTTTGAAATCTATGCAATGAGAAATACGAGTTATTTATTAACAACCAGCTACGCATCAAAGTTCGACTGCTATCTAACAGAGACCTTATCATTCCGGGTCAATGTCCTTTTTTTTATACATTATTTTTATAAATAAATACTTTTTATAATTTTACTACAATCATCAAATTAATTATAATTATGATCAACATTTATGCAACTGAGTAACGAGATGAGCAAGTCACTTGCCAGATGGTAAGCGCTTAGCATGCCAATAACAGCCCAGTGCCACACAGAATGTAGAACGTTCCCGAAGAACAATTATAGCCCACGTCTGTCTACTACCCTTATGCTATATCTATGCGAAAAATTCAGCTCGACCCGTTCAGTCGTTAGGCGTGATAACTCGACAAACATCCAGACAGAGTTATATTTGCATTTAAAATATTAGTTAGGATTTTTCACTCAGGACGTAAAAAGGAATCCAAATGACACCTGCCAAAATGGGACAAGCCGCTTACGTGGGCTAGTGGAGATAATATAGAAAGACTCAAACATACTTACTTACATACTGACATACTTACGTGTATACTTACATACAGGGTTGGGCAGAATTTGAACTACTTGTAATTAAAATACAAATACAAATACGTATTTGGTATTTGTATTTCAATTACTTCCTTTAAATGTAATTTGTAATTCGTATTTCAAATACCTGACGCCGAGGTATTTTGTAATTAGTATTTCAAATACAAAAACCACTCTCCAACAACAAGAACAACAAGAGGCTCCAACAAGAGCTCTCCAACAAGAGGCTGTTTGTCTGACAGTACATTTAAAATCTAGTGTTCATGAAAGGAAACACTGGTTTTACTGATTAATTAACTTGTTTTCCTCTACTTTTCAGCCCGTGCTGGTCTAGATTACTTATTTTGTAATTTGTATTTCGTGTTTCAATTAAAAATACTGCATTTTGTATTTCAAATACCTCCATTAAAGATATTTTGTATTTCGTATTTTAATTTCTTTTAAAACAATTCGTATTCGTTGTCGAATTTTTGCGTCATAGCGACCGAATTCGGTCGCAAAATGCTGTAGCGAAAAGTCAAGACTAGCGCCCCTGCTTACATATACCCCAAAAATTCTACCCTCAATCTTGGGCAGTCGGGTAAACAATAACCCTGATGTAGCAAGTTTGAGAAAAGTGTATCTACTCACCTCTTTCACTAAGTGGATAGACCAGGCTGTGTCTATTTCCTTTTTCAATAGAAATCAAACACACCCCATGTGCTAGTAAATGTTTGGAACTGTACGGCTCGGTGTATCTCGGGGCACAATACTAAAAAAGAAAATTAACTTTATACCTCACTGTCTCGGAAAGTACCGTATTCCTTTTTGAGAAAGTACGTCAGTTGTACAAATATGCGGGCAGAAAAAGTTTATGAAAATTCATTTGGAGTTTTTGGCGGGAACGTGAAGAAGTCATGTCGCGTCATTGTATTATTTTCCAAAACTTGTGTTATTTCGAGTGTTAATGTGTAAAAATGGTGGATTTTTATTCATTAAGTGTTCGTGACCGTGCATGAGTGTTGGTGAATAGTATAATGTCGTGAAATGTGACTCTTCGTGTTGTTTCCAAAACTCCATAGAAACCTTTTGTAAAGTCTCCACTACGTTACTGGGGTTTGACTTGGACTTGATCGTGAATTATTTTACTTGATTCAGACTATGACTTAGACTTGTTTTAATTGTGAAATACTACACTTCAAATATTAGAAAACTTGACACTGGCTAAATACACAACGCGTGAAGCCAAAATTTAAGAGAGAAAAAAAACTCATTTGTTAATGGTCGTTGGAATCGGTCACTTTCTCCCCGCTGTGAACAATGTACTTTATCGCATATAATCCCGCCTGTTGGTTATTCAACGATATGTAGATACTTAGATAATATTACTCTCTATTTAAAAACAGTATAAACAGATACAGTTTTTTTCGTGATATCTGTGTTGTCGCCATTGTAAAAGTTATTCATAATGATGAGTGGGTATTAAGCTCCATTCGGCTTAGTACCACCGTTCCATAACAGGCGAAACCGCGGCACACAGTTAGTAATTAAAATGTATCTACTCACCAATGCCTTCCCATCCGTCAAAGAAGCTACAGTTGCACCAAACCACATGTCATCATTGAAAGCTCTAGCTAGAATAATAACAGACCAATTATAGATTCAAATTAAGCGATTTATAATTCTCGTTGGATTCATTACGCTGATCCATGATGGTTCTTTTGGTTTCTTTCTTTCTGTTTGTAGTGGTAGGACTCTTTTGCAAGATTCCGACTTGGGAAGTACCACACCTTTGCCAGTCATTCAACTGCCAAGCAGTAGTGTGCAAGCGTTACTGTGTTCCGGATTGAAGGGCTATGTTTCCAGCGAAATTACTGGGCATACAGAGATTTAACATCTAATATCTCAGGGGGACAAGCGCAGTGCGGTGCCGCGCAGAGTTTGTAACTGTTGAAGTTCAAAATTTTGGGTTGCATTGAACTGGGCCCGTACCGTGAGGTACTTATTGCGATGATTGTTATGTTCAGCCGACGACGCTGTGCGACCACGTACCGTATTGCCCCGCGATAAGGTGTATGGTTGCGCAGAGTTGTCAGATGCCTAGCAATCATCGCAATAAACACCTCACGGTACGGGCCCTGTTATGGGCAAGCGTGATGCTTAACAACAAGTGAGCGACTTGCCCCCAGTAACAGCGAAGTAACAGATGCCCCCAGTCTCAACTGTTTCAAGAGTAGGTTGAAACGCCGGCTCTTGCGCCGGGCTATCGAGCAAACGTTCTATGATTTCGATGAATTTAAAAAGGCAGACGTCAAATCGACTTGACATTTTATAAATAGATATATTATATATATATATATATATTTATAGTATATTAGTCGACTTTATTTTGTGTGTTGTCTATGGATTATTTTTTATCTGCAATAAAATTGAATTGAATAAGTGCACTGTATAGTAAAAATGCACAAATGTAAAATGTAAATGTATGTGTAATATGTTAAAATTTTGATTGTTTTTGTTCAATAGTTCAATGAACTACCTAATTATTTGTGTATAGTTTACTACACATTATTTGATGTATGACGTACGTTTGTCGTAACTTATGTTTACTAATCAAGAACTTTGAACTTTGTCCATTAAGTGTTCGTGAACGTGCACGAGTATTGGTGAATAGTACAATGTTGTGAAACATGACTCTTCGTTTTGTTTCCCAAATTCCATAGAAACCTCTAGTGGTCTCCATCACTTTAGTGGGCATGACGTGGACTTGACCGTGACTTACTTTGCTTGACTTAAACTATGACTGATACTTATATTAATTCTGAAATATTTGACTTCACTTGAAATATTACAATACTTGTCACTGGCTTAATACACGTGTGGAGCCAAAAGATAAGAAAGGTTCCAGAAGATAGAAAAAAAAAAATGATTTCAGCGTCCTGCAGTTGTAAGCACAAATGCAGGACGCTCTTACAACTGCAGGACGCTGTAATAAATTATTATTTTTTGACTTCGGACTAGGCATTCGTTTGACCACAATCTCACCTGATGGAAAACCGACGATGTGGCCGAAGACTTACATAAACAGTTAACTTACATAAATCAGTAGGTTCCACCGCTGGCGTGCAGTTAACAGTCTTAGAACGTGCATCGATTGTATCCAGGCTGTCTAGACTACAATTGAACACTAGTCCCGTTTGTCCGGGTCTGGTCCTCGCTTTTGGTGCACCTACTATCAGCCTGAAATGTGGAAAACCAAGTTGAAACTGACCATACACGCGCAAGCCTTGGAGACGAGTCAGTGGCAAGAATTACGAAATACCTAACTGCGAAATGTAGCCTATGACACTCTGGACATAAAAATGAGCTTAACGTGCAACGTAGGTTCATGAAAAATAATTTTGCGATAATAAATAGATTGTTTCAAGAAAAAAATTATATCAATCAAAAATTCAAGTTGAAATGCACTTATACTAGATAAGTGCATTTCTCACTAAACAAAAACCAAGATGAAAATCAGCTTATTGAGATTTGTAGCTAGGTTATCTAGGTTATCATTTTACCCGTAATTTCTTAAAACAACTTATTTATTGGCGCAAAATTGGTTTCAATAAATCCACGATGAGTAATTAAGCTGTAATTGACAAAAAACGCAAGAAAATTTGAATTTCGCGCGATGAGCGAAACGTTGCACCTTAATGACGGACAAGCTGTTTAGGCTACAGGAGATAATATAAGAAGACACAAACATACACTCTTACATAAATATCTAGTAAAAGAAAGGTTATCTAGTAGTAACCACGAACCGGAAGACGCAGCGTAGGTGGGCCACTAGGTGACCATAGTGAAAGTCGCGTGCAACTGGTGGATGCAAATGGCGTTATTGTCGTTCAGTGTGGCTCTCTAAAGGGGAGGCCTTTGTTCAGCACTCGATGACTCGACGTCTTCTGGCTAATGATGGTGATGATGAATGTTTAATCTCAGTGTAATAGTCCTAAAAGACTCGCGGATATGGAACTTTGGCACAACGAGAAAAGGAAAAGAGGACAATTTATAATTCAGGACTTAGCTACGCTAAAACTAACGAGTCAAGTCGTGACCACGGCTAATGAAACATGGCCGAAACGTCGAGGTATATAAATAAAATAATTTTAGTTTGGTTAAGTCCAGATGATTTTTTTTTTTTTTTTACAAGTAAAATATTTCTTTATTTCCAACATTGACCTTAAAGATATGTGGGCTTCGGATCTCTGAACTAAGCTAAAGCTTGTATTTCAGAGATTCGCTTGTATTTCGTGTTATGATGACCAGAAATAAGAGTGTCTACACACGAAACGATTTGGTCGGTCCCGTCATCGCTTGAAAGAGATGGCTATATATAAGTTTCTGGGGAAGCGAAAGGGAGAAGCTATAACCTTAATAGTTTGTTTCTTTTACTCCCGTGAAATTCAAATCTAGCTGTCCCTTTCACACGATGTCAGGTCGGGCCATGTGTAGACACCCTAAGCGTGACAATGAATATAAATAAAATTAGAATTAAAATACAATTTTTAAAGCTTCTTGTGTGGGTGTGGAGTGATTTGTGAATGGGTGTGAGAATGGGTTTGTGTATCAAGTTAGTCCGGCCGGTCTAAGTCCACGCGTGTCTGTCCAATCTCCTGTACTATTTCGTAGATAATTTTTATGTAGATAGGTTACTTAGGTACCCACGTAGAACGTGAAATAGTACATACCCATAACGGTTCAGCACCACTGAATATCCAAAAAGCTCTGCATCGGCAGCAGGATTTTGAAAAGTAATTTTCGTATTCTCGTGATATATTCCACTTCCACTCACACACATAACGCACACTACTACTACGATGATTTCGAAACACATTTTCACTGCACTTATATTCTATAATTTTTTTGTTCAGTTTTTCTTAGTAATGTTTATTTTTCTATTATCATCAATCGACACAGAACGACCACAATGTCCCTGAAAAAAAAAATTTTATTAATAGTGAACCTGTGTGGTGTAGAAACACCATCAGAATGTTTATCGTACCTCTACCAGATCTCTATCAGATAAACCAGTACCTACCCTATTAACAGGCATTAATTAAAATTTTATAAATTGGAACGTCTATGTTAAAGTATACAGGGTTATAAGGAAAGGGTATGCTAAGCCAAAATGGGCTCATAGTACTCATCATTATGAATTTTTTTTCTATGGGACCAACCCTGAAAACGAGAAAAAATATCAGCTGTGTCATAGAAAAATGTCAATGACCCTCGACAAAATGTATGGAACAGCTGATTTTTTTTTCTCGATTTCAGGTTTGGTCCCATAGTAAAAGTTGTTTATAATCATGAGTACTATTAGCCCCTTTCAGCTTAGAACACCCTTTCTTTATAATCCTGTATACGCTTGTACCAGCACTCGACTCCTAAACTATATAGCTTAGTGTAGATCTATAATAATTAAATAATGATATAACTAAATAAATGCACTTAATAATTACTTATATTTATTAATTGTCGCCCCCAGTCTCCTAGTGAATTATACTAATTTAAATCTTTACATTTTGAATAGAAGGACAAAGTCCGAAGAGATCTGTTAAAAACCTTGCAATCTAATAAATTGATATATAAGTTTATTATATGAAGTCGAGTTCCTTTGGCAGTGTTTCAATTTCTCATCAACATGAGATATGCCATCTCATGTTGATACTTTTCAATTTAACTTCATGCCTCGGAAGTTCACTTACTTATATACTGTTAAGAAATTCTGTAGAAATTATTCGTATTAGCGTTCTGTATTCAGACTTCTATACGTTTGTTCTGTGTTAGGAATTCGTTCTAGAACATTCAAATTAAATTTTGAACAAATTTCGTTCGTATGAGTGAATATAACTTCTTTATGAATGTATGATAGAACCGTATTTTCATAAGATTTTATTTTATAAGAAATTTTTGTTATGTAGTCATTTGGAGAACCAATGTTTAATATCATTACCGACTTGAAGCATTTAATTATCGTATTCTTCTTGCCCCTCATTTATCCGCATGTTCTTTTCTAGCTTTATAAAAGTCTTAATGGCCATAATTATTGGCTTTTAATACAGTATTAGACAACTTTTCCAATAAATGATTTCGCCTTGAGTATTTCTCAAACCATACGATCTATTGATTTCAAGGCTCCTGCAGCAGCCTTATTATGGACGTTCGTGATTCTGATTGCGATAGCATTCGCCGAACGAAGAACGAGGAACGGTAAATGTCAAAATAAAAGCAAGTTAAGGTAGCGCGTGTGTCACGGTTACTGCTTTCCTTGATAAAGGTCACCGAATCTGATTGAAACTATAGTCGCAATAACCGACTCAATTTAACGTATATTCCCGTTTTATTAAAACAAGATGAAAAAATAGTTTGAAACTTAGAAGCAGACAAACCTATCTACCCCTTTTCTCAGTCTTTTGCTACGGATACCACTTATCAATAACAAAAATTGTGGTAAATTTACTACGATTTTGAATTTCCCATGAGTACTAATTTATATTAGAAAAATCTCTTAAAAACTCTTTTCATAGTTGGTATTAAGACCACCATAAGGCAATTTCTGAAAAACCTTCAATAGAAGAGAAATATGTTAATCAAAGTACTTGACTATATACTTACAAAATTTTTGGTGTGCTTCCACGTTCGTTTTTTTTTCCAATTTTTGACTAACAAATATTAAAGACTGTCGCGTAAAAGTGGTTCTTTATCATCATCAGCAGAAGAAGACATTCATTGCTGAAGAAGGCCTCCCCTCGCAGAACGCTTACCATTTTAATAAGAGGACGCTGCCTCCTTCGGTAGTTCGCGAAATTGACAGTTTCACTATGACGTAACTGTCAAATTTGCGACTAAATCGAGTTGCAAGTTACAAACATAAGGCAGTGGGTCAACTTAAAATGTGCTACAACTAAAATTCACTTTCTTAATTACTTTGTAACACTGTACCTATATATATATGTTTACATAATTTTGGGAATGTAGGTAGATTTAAACATATGCCTAAAACAACATAGCACTTGTCTTGCCATTTGCCATTGTAGCACAATGACAATTATTTATCTATTAGAACCGGAACTCACTATGACAATATACCTAATATCACTATTGTAGGAGCTTTGTATAACAATAAAATCGATGATTCATAAGTTTACTATAACTAAACATATAAAACTGTCGTGTTGCTGACGCGTTGACAATCAACGCACAGCCTAAACCAGCCAATTTTCATAGTTCAGGGTAACTTCCGAACAAAATGGTTTATTTTTAAAAAACGCATTTGGTAAATGATAAAACGGTAGGTATTTCCCCGTGATTTTCCTGTGCAAATCCGCATTATAACAAAGTTACGATACGTTAGTTTAATACCAACACTGTTATTTGTAAGGAAATTCATACGAGTTTACCGGCTTACCTTCTGTCAAAATTATATATAACTAAAGTAGATATGCAAACACCCGTCTTTCTGAATTGTGTTTACACCATTATAGTAGCACTTATCGATTTATGGACACTATTATTTAATTTTTTTTGTTTCGTGAAAAGTTTTTATTCCCGCTGTTTATGGTAGATATTTATTATAATAATTGTGTACACAACCGTATCCCAGAACGCAAAGTCGGTGACTGATAATGATATGGTCATTTGGATTGCTTCTGCAACAAATATAATTACTTACTTTCTTAGTTAATGTACATGGAGAAAAAGATAGTACTATATGCTTCTGCGGGTAGATAAAAAGAGATGAAGTGTATGGTCGCGCTCCCGCATCCCGGCCTGGAGCTATCTCTTTCACATGTTTTTAACAAGTTAATAAAATCATTATGTGTTAATAAAATAATAATTAACAGTCACATCGTCCTTAGCCCAGCATTACTAAGTAATTAATAAATAAAGTAACTAATAATAAACTAATTTAATAAAGTCTCATATATAACGCTATATAGAACAAACCCTTTCCGAGTTAACGCACAAACTAAACCGCTTATGATAAGAGTCGTGAAATTTGGACCCAATATTCCTCGTATTAAAAAAATAGTAATCCGAATATTTTGCTAAATTCCACCTCCTCGCTGTGTCTAATAAGCATTAAAAAAAAGACATGTCTCAGGATTTTTCAAAAATCAGCACCTGAAGAGGTGAAATGTGGTTTTGAAATTACTGTAACCTATGCGAGCGAAGCCGTGAGGGCAAGCTAGTCCCTCAATAGTCGTTGAAAATCACAGCTGTGATTTTTTATGAATGTTACTCTTAGCCTTCACAGAACGCCTGCACCTTTTATATTGGAATGAGTATCTCCTCAGTGGATATAAATTGTCTTGTCTACAGGCACTGACCCAATAACAGTAAATACCTACAAGCTACGACTTTGAAAAATCTGACGAAGAAGTGACACGGTGTCTATGACTGTCACTCTTTCATTGTGTGGCTGCTTCCTATTGCATACAGAACATTACATTATAGTATAACATCAACAGGGCTAGCATGCGCACTTCGACCAAATCTTCTCTACTCTTCACGTCGTGAAAAATGAGACAAACGTATACATAATCGTAGCCGTGTCCTATTCTTGCATAACAAAAAGATTTTTTCGCGGCGCGCATGCTAGCCCAGCAGGTGAGTTAGCGATCAAACACAGGCTTATTAGAATTAAATAAGTTATGTGAAAAAAAAACAGACAAGCTTTTATAAAATCTGGTATTGGTACTGTACTCTGATCAAAATGACTCTCCGTCTTCCACCTTCCGAATCCATCATCAGATCAGCTCGCTGTCATAATATTGTATTGTCAACGGAATATGACAGGCATGCAAAATTTCAACTCAGCTAAACAAGGCGTAGGTACTTACTGGTCTAAAATTGTGTTGCAAGATTTGACCTTAACATATTATAAAAATTAGACACCACCAATAACACCTTCCTGGCTCAATTGGTAGCACGTCTGTCTTATGAGCAGGAGGTCTCGAATTCGATTCCTGGTAGCGCAGATATTTGAAAGATGAATTTAAGTATCTGGTCTACGGCTGGGTATTAATTGTCCATGTCTTTTTGTGTTCCATGGCATCCCCGACACAGGGAAACCTGTATAGTGGTGGACCATGGGTGTAAAGCGTTATTAAAATGTATTAACTATCCAACAGGTTTTTTTTCGGGTAAGAAGAATGTGTTTGTCCGGGTAGCTGTTACGAAGTGGGAACAAACATATTTACTTAATCACTACACTAATAAAATAATATCACACTAATATTATAAATGCGAAAATTTGTGTGTAAGTATGTAAGTATATAATATAAATATGTGAGTGTGTTTGTTCCAGTTCAACTCTGTAACGGCTGAACGGATTTGAATGAAATTTGGTATGGAGGTAGCTTACAACCTGGATTAACACATAGGCTAATATTATTTTTCTGTAGGATAGCGGCTGAAACCGCGGTATGCAGCTAGTATTAATAAAATATAATAATATGTTAGTTCTTATACATATACTTTCGCATTTACCGACCACACGCACCGAAGGACGGGCAGAAATCTTCTCAGCGATGAGTATTCTGAGGTCCCCAAGACATCTGTCAAGCGTGGGGATTATGGAAGACGAAAAAGATATAGAAAAAATTGTTTTGGACGAGACAGTGAAGCTTGGTTTGCGGAACATGCGCACGTCGTGGTGACATTTAGCAGGTAAACGTAGTGACGCACCTTCTGTACGACCAGGGTATCTTCAGGCATTGACATTGACATAATTATATAATGCCAGAAACAGGCCTTCATCGTAATACGTGTCTGTGCCAGAAGACATTGACCTATATCCTATTCATAGGTCAATCAGAAAAGTCAAGTTCAGTATCCCGTTTTCCAAATTGCAGCCATTTGGGAAACTATTTGCATGATAAATAAATTGAGTTGTTTACGGGGTGAATACTGTTAGGTATTTATTGTATAACCTAATGATTAGGTTATACAACATCTTTACTAATCTAGGTCTTCCAAGATCTTGTTTCCAAGAACACGTTCCAGAACGCATCACATCTGGCTATCCACCAATG
Organism: Apocheima hispidaria; assembly: GCA_947579745.1. Taxonomy (NCBI): domain Eukaryota; kingdom Metazoa; phylum Arthropoda; class Insecta; order Lepidoptera; family Geometridae; genus Apocheima; species Apocheima hispidaria. The sequence goes on along the minus strand of OX388152.1, from coordinate 2,140,680 downwards.
AGCAGCAGCGATTATGACTTTGACGTTACCAGTGCAATGTTATGATTGGCTTCAATTTTGCTGCTCCGATATCATTGGAAGATATAACTTTAAAATGGCGCACGCATTACGACGATGCCACTGATTATGATACGAACCGACCAACTTATTTGGAGAGTTGGCAAAATCGTGGAACTAAAAAAAACCCACTGATGGCTTTACATTTGTTCTGTAAATAGGCTCCCTCCACACTCGAAATAAATTAGTCGTACAATCAAGGGTCACATATCATCGTTTGTGTTTCTCTATGTTCTGCATATTAGTATTTATAATATATTATTAAGTTATTCGATAAAATCATACGCTAGTATAGTAGTGGTAGGCGACAATCTTATAACTACAAGTGGTAATAAAGTATTATTTGCATGTAAGCAGTAGCAGATCACAAGTTGCGACGCAGTGCATTACTGTGCGTGAAAGGAGGAACGCTACATGCAAGAGACCGCGGCTTGACTTGGGTAACGTTATCATTTCGCTGAGTGACATGGGAATCTTACAGACGATGACCGAGCCGCGACATATACGTATCGAGCAATGTATCATGGCGCTAGTGCACTCGTGCCAGTGCTACGATGCTTTTTGCCAGCAACTCAATTGCCAGAAGATGAAGCGAGTGATGATGCACATGAAGATATGCAAGCGCAAGATAAAACGAGATTGCGTAATCTGCAAGCAGGTGATTGCGATGTTATGCTATCACGCCAAGAATTGCGACGAGTCGGAATGTCCGGTACCTTGCTGCAGGCGCATTAAACAGAAGATGTACCAGCATCCGATGTAGCAGCTCGTCCAGCAAGCCGTACTGAATGCCGCAGCCTCAGCAGTAAATATGCGGAAGAACCCGATTTTAAATCTTATACACACCGATAAACATAACTTGGCACTCTGTGCGCCAATGAGCATAGTAAAGTGTTTCTTCTAAAGAAAAAAAGTAATTGGGTCTGAATCTTACACTATAATACATAAAGGAACAATCAAAGCTATCATCATCAGCCGTAAGACGTTTATTGCTGAACATAAGCCTCCGCCTAATCGTACCTATAAGCGAAAGTAGTTCGAAAATTATACTTTTTCAATTTCTAAAGATCTTTATTTCAGTCAAATTTATAAAGGTTGCACTAAACTAGTGTACATTAATTCCTAGTTATACAATAACAAGCATATAATTTATTTGGACAAGTACAAACCTGTGTGAAAAATTTACAATATGATAATAAATGAATAGACTTAACATTTTAATACGCAGTAAGGAGCATTACACATAATACTAAATCATTAATGCAAGCTTTAGTACTGGTGAGTAGAAAATGATACTGATTTTAGGCAAAATGATTGAATATTATGTAGTTCTTCAAATTGCTACCGCCAACTTATAACAACTGGTCGGGAGAATACAGTGAAATCAGCTTTACCATTTATAATAACCATTTACCATTTATAATAAACTGCCAAATTATTTCAAAGAGCTAAACTGTAATGGCTTCAAGCACAAATTGTTCAAATTTTTAATTGAAAAATGCTATTATAGTGTTCATGTCTTTTTAGAAGATAAATTTAGTAAACAATTGTAAATTTTTATAAATAATTATCTACCATGACCATAAATATATCTGTACACCTTTCAAGGTAGAGCATTTGATACTCATAATTATTATGTTACATCTATATTTTAAGACAATGTTCTCACAAATAAACATATTTTGATTTTGATTTGATTTTGATTTGATACCAAAAAGTTACTTTTTAAAACTAAGTACTTGTTTATTATTTTCTACAACGTCCAAATTTACCTGTAAATATATCAAATGTACCTATATGTTGAAGTAGTCCGTGGCGAAAGGAAAATAGTTGTAAAGATTATTTTTTACAATACTTTACCTTTTGTTACCTTTGAAACGTTATGTTTGGGAAACGAGTTCTGGTAACACTGTCTAAAGAAAATACAGAAAGTAAACCAATGATACTAACTTACAAGTAGACGAAGACGAAACGAAAGCATGTAAACGAAGAAAGAAGAACGAAGATTAATGACGTAATTTTTAGACGTAAGTAAGGACTTACCTACTGCTTTTGATGAATATTAACGTCTTTAGTTTTCGTGCATTAATAACTTATTTATCTATTTTCGCCTAGGACGGCAAAAACAAACTAACGTGTACAGACAATACTGAAAAATAAAAATAAATAAAATTATTCATCAGTAAAAGGAACATTCAAGTTTTTACAGTAAAGTAAATAACCGGCAAACTAGAACCTGAACCTGAACCCAAACTAGAAGGTAACCTTGTGTCTGGGTAGTTTGTTTAAAAAAAATTTCTTATGCTAATTTGTGTACATTTATTTAGTGTTAATTTTATTTTCATTATCATGATTATAACTATTAGCATAAATCAAATACAGCTTTTAAATACATAGGGCATTACTCATAAAACTTTCTTAATTTTAATCAAAGCTTAAAAAGGTCTGTCTCGTTTTTGCGCGTGACATTTCACATCAGCCTGAAGTAGACAGAAAATTTTAAGTATTGCTTAACTCAAAACAACTTTTATGAGTAAGACGGTAAGGCATGGATTTTGCATCATCGGTAAGGCCTTGTATAAAAGAAAACAAAAATTTAACAACAACAAGACAGCATGCCGATTATACATTTATAGGTACGAAATAAATTTATTTTAAATTTTTATGTTATTTAGTTTAGGTATAGTTTTTGTGTTTTTCATATTAAAACCACTGTCATATAAACAAAATTATTCAATTCTAATCTTCAGATAATGGGACTCACTTTTGTCTTAGTTTAATTAAGGGCATGTGACTATTGGCTTACAATATACAAAATTAAAGTTAAAAATTAAGTGACGGTGTCCAGGAATGGTAAGCACACGTCGTAGCCTGGAATGGGAGCTGGCTCCGAAATGAGGCTGCCAACACTGACAGATTTTCAACTTGAAATACTTAGGTAGTTGAGCTAAGAAATTATCCAACCATATTCTATAGTTTCTTCACTGTTATCACCCGAGCTAAAGTTGTAGGTATTTGGCCTACCACGCCCTTTGGCATGCGATCCAGTCTACTCTAATCACTGAGCTATTATCGCTACAATAAATGCAAAACAATAACTAGGTTTAGGTTTAAATAACTTTATTATCAACAAAGACGACATTGTCACTTATGTGATAACGTAATTTAGCTTAGATAGGTGTTCGTCGTCGTATTCTAATTTAAATAAAATTTACAAATAAATAAATGCTGAAAGTAGGTAGGTATTTAAATTATTAACATAAAACAAAGTAAGTAAGTAAGTATACTTTTGATAACTTTGATAATCAACCTGATAATATAACAGATAACTGATCTAAATATTTGTTGTACATGAGACATTTTTTTTTTTTTTTTTTGTATTGTTTATAAATTGATACAAAGATATCTTTGTATTAATTATAAATTGATACAAAGATATCTTTGTATTGATTATAAATTGATACAAAGATATCTTTGCAAAATAGAGTGCGAGGGTAAAATTATGACTCATGTACAAATAAATACTTAGGTCAGTTATCAGTTATATTATGTATCGGTATTGTAGTAGCTTAGGTACATAAATCTGATTAAATCTGCAAAGAGAATATTCGCCGATGAACCAAAGTCCAACATAGCTTTCAGGGTTTGCAAGCTAAAGTGGCAATGGACAGGCAACATCGCTCAAAGAATGTGCTATCGGAATCGATATAGAAGAAGGTTATTTGAGTGGCGACTACGAACCGGAGGACGCAGCGTAGGTAGGCCTCCCGCTAGGTGAAACGACGACATTGTAAAGTCACGGGCAACCGGTGGATCAGAGTAGCGCTCTATTAAATATTGGTGGACGTTTCTCACACAGCGCCATCTAGCCCCAAACTAAGCAACCTTGTACTATGGGAACCAGATAACTGATAGAGTAAATAGATACTTTTTGTAAATACATAGACAGAATACTTAAACACCCAGACAAAGAACAAACATCTATGTTTATCACACAAATGTTTGCCCTGGGTGGGAATTGAACCCACAACTTACAGCTCAGAAGGTGGAAATCCACCCACTGAGCCATAAGACTAGTCGAAAGGGGGAGGCAATTGTTCAGCAGTGGACGCTTTCTGTCTGATGATGATAAAAGTAAATAGCTTAAGACTTGTAAAAGAATATTATAATTATTTAATGACAGCACAATTATCATTTGTCGTTTCCGCCAGGCGCGATAAGGCAAAATGAATCAGTCATTCTTTGCTTTATTATTAACTAGCTGTGCCCCGCGGTTTCATCCGCTATTCTACAGGAACCAAATATTTTCCCGGGATAAAATCCTATGTGTCAATCCAGGGAATAAGCTATCTCTATACCAAATTTCATACAAATCCATTCAGCCGTTGCAGAGTTGAACGGGAACAAACATAATTACTTACTTACACTATACAACATTCGTATTTATAATATTAGTGTGATGGATGGGTAAAGAATAAAAGTAAGTAAGTAGCCTTTGGAATTTGACACTTTGGCACTATCTATCATTGTGTTGATGTGCTCGAAGATAAAGCACGCAGACTTAGAAGATACATATTCACTATAACCTTGCAAAGCCCTAGATTGTATCTCTCCGGAAACAAGGAAGCCGGCAATTTGTCCCACTCCTTGAACGTTGATTCGAAACGATCTGTACCTACGTATCTGAGGGAATCAACCGTTTATGGATGGCAGTGGGGTGTCGTTCTACTTATCCTCTAGCAAAAGGGGGTATGGTAAGATGAGATCATGTATCTGTTTCAGAGCTACATGATCTCATCTTACATTCTCCGAAATTAATCCTGTAAAAGATTGACAGGCTCGCTACCTTATATAATATGTGTTCAGGTAAAAAGACACAGCTATATGAAAACAAATTTCAACACAACATAAATCAGTTTCCGAAGATCGTCCATCTTCCCATCGCGGTCCCTGTCGTGACATTTTATCTGCTCCTTTGGCTTTTATCTGAAAATCCAGTGGAATATATCCGTAGGGTGGCTGTCATTGGGAAATATTGATGTGTTATCCAGTGGTTCTTAACTATAGTCTCATACACCCGGTGTGTACTAATACTGCGATCTGAAACTAGCAGAACTTTTCAGGAGACGAGTGTGAAGTTCTATCCCAGTCAATTTAGCATTTGACCCGGAACTAAATAAGAACAGGTTACTTTTCGGTACATAATTATAGAACCAATCTTTCATATTAATATACAATAATTAAACAAAATGCGTATCCGGAACAGACTCAAATTTTACATTTTGAAATATCGTCTCTATTTGCTGTATGTTAGAGTCTATTTTAGATGACGATCGTAAGCAAGTCAGTGAGTCGTCAGCGACGATAATATTATGGCTCAAGCATAAATGCATTTTCTATGTGCCGTACTTACCTCCAGTTTAATATAATTTGTATTGATAAATAGAGAGATAAATAAATGAACTAAATAATATCTTCAAAAAAAATTGGTTGATCCAGCGGGATCACTAAAAATACCTACTAAGCGCGACAATAATAATATTATGAATAGGTAACATCACAGAAAAGAGAAATTTCGAAGTAAAAAAAAATTATCTTCTGTGGGTGACATGCTAGGTATTCAACGTTACCTAGTAAAGTTCCGTTTTTTTTTTGAATGAGAACGCATTCTAAATTTGGGGATCAGACGGTTCACTCGGTTGAATGCTTACTCGAATGAATGTAATTGTTTTCTTTCATTTCACGCTTACACGCACAGAATTCATCTGTGCTTACACGGCACATAGTAACTGTTTTCTCAATTATGTCGTCAAACGAAGTTGTGCATAGATCCTGAATAAACGTTCTCTCTGCGTTCAGATGTTTAATTTTTCGTTCATTCGGAGCTCGAGTGAATGATGCTAAATAAAAAACCAAACTCGATCCATTTCTTTTTTTTTTGTTTCTTATCCGAATCAAATTTGATTTTTGATTCAGTTGAATGCACGTCAATTTTGATTCATTTTATTATCAGACCATACACTTCGAGTGAAAGATGCCGAATGAAGGACAAATGAACAAAAATGAATCGTCTGATACCTTACATAACAAGTGAGGGACTTTGCCATCAATCTGATCGTCATTACGCCGGTAATGCACTCCAGATGAGGGGGCCTCACACCTTGCTGGGGCATTCTGAAATGCACACTAATAACAAGTATTATTATAAGAAATAAAAAAAAAAAACTACAAAATGTAGCTTAAGTCACTGTTGGCATAAAGAGGAATACAACAATCGGTCAAGCCGTTTAAGTTACAGTATGTAACATAGAAACCCTCAAACTACTATATCAGCCTTTAAACATCCCACTGCTGGGATATCAGCCTACCCTCGAAGGGTGATTAGGCCATATCCACCACGCTGGCCCAGTGCGGGTTGGCGGATTCACATACGCCATCGAATTTCTTCTCCGGAAATATGAAGGTTTCCTCACGATGTTTTCCTTCATACAGTATAGTATACACTCCAAAAATATGACTTGTCTTCTTGAGCAGTCGGGTAAAAATCTGTTCAAAGAACTTTTTCAGCCAATCTCTTTATTTACCTATTTACATGTCTGTAAAAAAGACAAACCGTTTTTATAAAGTTCTAGCGACTCGCCCCGGCTTCGCACGGGTACCGAACTTCACAGGATCACCGCTGGGCTATCTGCAGATTGCCTAAAAATTTCAACAATCTTGGGCTGAATCTTCAGTGTTGTCTAAAGCAGGCCAAACCAAATACCAGGGACCCTATTCGGAGAAATGACATTTTATCTCGGGCACTCTCACTCCCATTAAATTCTAAATAAGAGAGACAGTGACCGAGATAAAATGTCATTTCTCCGAATAGGGTCCCTGTACTAAAACCTAAATCAAACCATGGACGTTTTAACAAACCAAGGGCCCAAAACTAAGCTAAGCTAGCTACAAAGTTCCCAAAACATTCGGATTTATAAGGAAAGGTATGCTAAGCTGAAAGGGGCTCATAGTACTCATGATTTTGAACAACTTTTACTATAGGAACCCCGAAATATAGAAAAAAATATAAACTTTTCCATACATTTCGTCGAGAATCATTGACATTTTTCTATGGAACAGCTGTTGTTTTTCTCTCGATTTCTAGGTTGGTCCCGTAGTAAAAGTTGTTCATAAAGATGAGTACTTTGAGCCCTTCTCGGCATAGTTTACCCTTTCCTTATAGCCCTGTATTTTTGTGCCTAGTATAAAAGTACTCACATTATTATATCAACATCCTTTGTTTAAGCACATACCTCAAATTGTTTTGACTAATGTTTCTACACAAATAAAATAATAATGTACCTGCTACATATCGAGCGTTGCTTAATAACAGGTCGCGTAGAAAAATCGAATTATATTATCGTAGTGCAGAATAACTCTGAAAATATTTAGTTTAATGTCAAGCACTGGGTTACTGCGCACGGGGACCAGAATAAAAAAAATACTTTTCTTTTAACGTTATTTTTTTTTCTAAATTAGTTTTGTTTTTTTATTTTGTAAAGTTGTTCAAACATTGCAGTGTTCTCAAGAAGACTTCCAGTATCAATCGAGTGTAATGTAAGTCTTTTTTTTTTTAAATCGGAGATCCTGGTTGGTGGCACGCGTGATCAAAATACTGGCATTCATCCGGCGCATAAATTTTACCAGAAATATATATAGATATATATAGATTATGTATTCCTTTATTTACTTACTATCCCAAATCAAGCGGTTTCTAATGGTAAAGTTAGGGTACCTACATTTGCATTGGTCTGGCCTTTGTCAACTTTCGCGTAACCGGAAAACTGTTAGAACCGACTAAAATCCGGTTCCAGAATATTATATAATATTACTAACTTAGCCGCACGGCTTCGCTCGCGTAGGATACAGTAAATGAAACACCGCACATCACCTTCTTGGGTTGATTTACGAAAAATCCTGAGACATGCCTTTCTTTATTTTTTCTTTAGTTTAATTGGCTTAGCATGATAAAATATTTTATTTCCGTTCAACCTTTGGGGGTCAATTTTACCCCTTTAGAGGGTGAACCTAGTTTCGCAAAATCCGTTCTTATTGTTCATTTAGATAATTTGAGGAGTGTAGCGTTCAAATTTCATGTATATATCTATCGTAACCGGTTTGGTCTGTACGTTGATTCCAAGAAAAGGGCTTGTACTTATAAATATATAGATACCTAGGTATTCTGCATGAAACCCTATGAACATGTCTTTTCTCAAACTTGTGTCGATAATCTGAGGGATCATCATCATCATCATCATCATCAGCCATAAGACGTCCACTGCTGAACATAGGCCTCCCCCTTAGAGCGCCACACCGACCGACAACGGGCCACTTAAGAACCTTTCTTCCCCACCGGTTCCTCGAGTGATATGGCCTGCCCATTGCCACTTCAGCTTGCAAACTCTGAAAGCAATGTCGGCAATGTCTGAGGGATAATCATAGGAAACGTTGCATATTATAGTCCTAGTGAGACTGGAACTGGAAACGTTAAAAGAAAAGTTTAATAAATTCCAACAACATTCTTCAACTTTTCATCCGCAGAAAAAATAAATGCAACGGCTAGTTAATTTTAGCGACATCTTTGTTACGTTTCGCTAACTAGCTGATCAGCAGCACACATACAGGAGCATGACATTGTTGTCAATGTATTATTTTAGTTTGTACACATTTGTAGAGATGGCACTAATACTCTTTTGTAACTAAGGATGTATGGATGTAATTATGTCTGTAGTTGCTTTGTCAAGCTATGTTCTATGTTCAATTTGATGCAGTTCAGCAATTTAATTGAGCAGTGGGGAAGAAGCGATCAAATACAGCACACCTATTCTAGGAACTTCTACAAAATCTTCTCCCAGGCCCGAGCCCTCCCATTTTTTCGTTATGACTCCTAACTAATGTAGTGTGTAGTGGTCTGCTTGCTGCCGACTACACTTGATTGAATATTGAAATTATACACAGGTTAAAAAAAAACAGTATTATCCTACACTTCATCAAAATTTAACACAAGTTTATACATAACTTGTAAAACCTGCGTCGTTCTTCAAAGTGGCGGCGAAGAAAGCAACATCCATATTTATGCTTTTACCCACCATCTGTGGCTTTTACCGTAGAGATTGCTTTTACTAAAGCTATGCACCATCCGAAATTCGAAATATATCGGTTGCTAAAGCAGCAAAAACTGCAAATAAGACTCAAAAAGAGCAACAGTTCTCCATCCCTAAACTTCATTGGATATTCAAGAGAATTTAATATACGTGATACGTAATTATGCTTGACAGTTGACAATCACTTTATTGTTGCATACACCTAGTTAGGTACTAATAATAGATATATAACTAACTAGAAATTGTTACATGAGACCTAAACAAAAACATCTTTCAAACCAAAAAAAATAATAATATGTAGCTGCTTTGCTTCCATATGTTACGACTAAATACCAGAAAGCTTATCTTTCTATACTTTATCCAGTTTGGTTATAAATTATAATAATATTAAATATCTACCCCGGAAGCGGGAATTTGCGTCGAGACGTCATGGAAAAGTACAATAGAATTGCATCACCACAACAATCTTATAACAGTCTTGTACGGCATGACATAAAGTCTCATTCTACCTAAGTAGGAAATGTCATTTGGACACATCGAACCAATGACGCTGATTAAAAGTTCAGTAATATATCAGGCGGCAGCGTGATTAAAATAACCTTGTGGATGCACCAGCTATTCGCTGCAGTTGCCAATTACGTACCTAAACATAAACATACAGACGAAAGAAACAATTGAACCACATTAGATGTTACCGAATAAAAAAAAAACTAAATCATAAATTTGCGGACAATTGTTTTTATTTAAAATGTAAAAATATTTGAAAATCCTGGCTGAATCGATAAAAACAATTTTGGCGCGAAAACATATTTTTTTTCTTGGCAAGAGCGCGATGCAAACAAATGAGTTTTTAATCTCACAATAACTTCTGTGCGTCTCACATTATTTTTTTCAAGAATTTGTCTCGTTTGATTGAATTTATTGTCTGGTTCGTGTGGAAAAACAGCTGCCAAAATTAAGCATTTAAAGGGTAAGTATCCATTGGACTTTGGCTAAATGGTTATGCGAGCTGTGAGTGTATACTAAAAGTTTTAAAGCAAATAAACAAATTTTATTATCTGAACTGTTGTTCCGCTGAAATGTAAGTAAAATACACAATATTTAAAAGCTTCATATCTAAAAGCTTCTTGGTAATAATACTGAGTTTTAAGTTATCGTTCGTAGAATAGTGGGATAAAACGTTTTAAGATGGAGTTTTGGCGCTCTTTCGTGTGTCAATGTAATATAATGTGGATTATTATTCAATAAGTGACCATTGTGACCCGGGTATGTCCGAAAACTGCGACGAGGGAGCAGCGTTAGTAAACGGTGAACATTCTGCGATTCCCAAGCCACATGCTAAGGTTTGGGATTATGGCGATTCACCCCTTTCTTAAGGGGAATGCCTTCGTTCAGCAGTCAAATATCATATCAAATCAAATATTTATTTATTCATCCAAAAAGACCATTCCTATTATTACAACCAACCAAGACACAGATACGCAAGTACACGGGAACAAGTAATAAGTAAACTTACTTAAAAATATGTCGTATATTATACATATTCTGTGCAGCATTATAACTCAAAAACGGGAAATTGAGTTACTTAATAACTGTAAGCAATTTGTTTGTAGTTGAGTTACTTAATAACTGTAAGCCATTTGTTTGTAGTTCGCCGAGCAAAACAAGGAACTCAGAGTTTAGTGGGACAAATTGAATTAAGTTTTTGAGACACGATTAGATTTTTCGCCGAGTGGTCCCTATCTTGTAAGCGATTAAGTACATATCGATTGTAAGGCAAAGACAAATTGTAAGACGAGCCACTCTGCGCACAGATGGTATTATTTAGATTTAATTGACAAAATTTATTCTACTTTATGTCCACACAAATCACCACTTAGTCAGAGTGGACGTCTACTGGCTGATGATGATGATGAACGTTCACGAGTCTGAGAAAATCGTAGAAAGTGGTGAACTTTATATTATTACATACTTTTTCCCTCACGATGTTTTTCTTCACAGCTAGCTCAAGTTCATTGTTGGGAATTGAACCCAGCATCCTCCAGCGTGCGACCCGAACGCGCTAATCACTGAGCTATCATGGCCAGACCCCAGTAAAATTTCGCTTAGCCTTGGAACTTCGGTGGGCTCGGTCAAAATTGTTATATATTTTGTTTGTGTCTGCTATAGTTTTCTACGAACAAGTTGAACATACATATATGTTTCAATTGTGTCGTGGAATGGAAATTATTGGACTTATGTTCACTGTTCAGTCGTGCATAGGACCGTCAAAACGGGAATGAAATTCGAAATTTTATTTATAATGGTACTTAGATGGATTAGATCAGGCAGAAAATACCTATCTACAGACAATATTTCTTACTAAGAAGATAACAACCGCATCGGTAGAAATAGTTATAGTTATTAGTTTATACATTTATATGGTTATAGTCTGGCATTAGTTAGTAGTTTATTAAATTTAAGTAACTTCTACAGATCCGGTTTTTTTCTTCCAATACAATGAATCGATCCTTACATGAAACTGAGTCGATCCGCATTAAAAAAAAAAATCAAAACAAGTAATTTTTATGCAGAACTCACGCTTGACCAAAAAAATAACTACGCCAAAATCATTTTTTATACAAAATGAGTACCTAACTGGTTCTAACTAACCTTAGACGAAGTATGATGCTAAATCCATGGTTCTGACAGTTTTCCCGCAGGATCTCAGCAGGATTCGGAAATGGCCATACTGTCTCAGTTTAAAAAAAACATTCTGTATACTCTATGTACCTGCGCCATTCTAATTTTTTTCATTGCGATAGAAAGTCAACCGTAATTTATTTTTTCTTTAATTTATTTTTTCTTTTTTTATTTGTTCTGCAAACTTCTCCGTTTTGGCCTTTGTTCTTATATTAACTTTATGTCACTGACCATTTCTTGATTATCATAATTATATAAACATAAATTAAATGTTTCTGCAAATATTATCAAAATCAGCCGGTAAATGGTGCCACAGCAAACGTCCCTCCATTTTAGGAAAAATCGTCTAACAACAAAAAGTTCTATTCAATTGTAGAATTGAGGTTATGCAAAAAAGTTTCTGCTCGCGAGGTCTTCTGTTCGCAGAACTACAAGTTATCAGACTGTCCAAGGAGGGTAATTATTGTAGGTTTCGTTAGATTCCTCTTTCTGTCCGGAGTGACTTAGCTAGGTACCTTATTTATAAGGAGAATTCTGTGCTAGGTACATTGCGCAGTTGGGTGTTTTCTTTTTTTACTTGTTACAAAACTAGCTACAGTTTCACCAGATTCGTGATCGTAACCTTCGTAATCACTGTAAATGTGACCAATGTATCTATAAAAGTTGAACGAAGAAGATCCTCTATTTAGTGTTGGCTGAAAATCTTCCATTATCTGAACGTCAACGATCTATAAATGAAAGCATTGATCGCTTGTGATTGTTGTTGGCTTGTAAAACACGTGTGAGGTTTATTTATAACTGCATAGCTGCATGGGACATAATGACGTGTTAAGATATCTGTGACTTCTCTTTTTGGAATCTACAAAGGTTCGCGCCGAACTGAGACATCGCAACCCCTAGACCAAATGTGCTCATATTAGCACTAACATCGCAAATTAGCACTTAACATTTTTATGGAAATGAACCACTTGCCCAAGAAATTTCATGAAAATTTGATAAACAACTCACAAGCTATTGCCGGACAAATAATATATACAGCATTTATATGGGAAATAATATTCATCAAGAAAAATCGTCACTATCGCAATTTTGGGTAGTAAGCCTTGTGTTAATTTTCGTTTTTCTTGTATTACCTCTAAAATATGATTTCATAATCATTTCTATATTCTGTGTATATATTTACACATAACAAAAAAAAAATGTAATTTTAAATTAACTAATAAATATATATGTACTATTTTTTAATATATTCTATTACTTATTTATTGCTTTATTCTAGCATTCTTGTGTGTTCGTCGCTGGCTTTGAATCTGACGACTGACTTGGAGTTTTTATTAAGGCGCTTAAACTATGGGGTTTAAACTCTTTCAGTGACATAACAAAGTATGATGATATTAGGATAAGGTTATTTTGATAATAAAGAATAACGTTTATTTGCATAATAAACATTTGCATCTAGATACAAAACACCGATGCTACAAAATAATGAAAACGAAAACAAGTTTAAGAGTTCTATCGGAGGGACTAGGGTAGCCTGTGTCGTAGGTTCAAGGCCTCAGAAGAGAAAAAAAATATATATCTCTCTCTCTTTTCTGTGCTCCAGGCTCATCCTTTTACACATATATAATACTAGCTTGCCCGAACGGCTTTGCTCGCATAAGCTACAGTAATTTCAAGACCCCATTTCATCTCTTTATATGTTGATTTTCGAAAAATCCTACATACCTTTCATACATGCCTTTCATTCATTCATGCTTTTCTTTATTTCTGTGCTTAGTACACAATATACCGACTTTCATTGGCTAAGCATGAACAAATATTTAATTTCCATACAAACTTTGGGGGTCGATTTTACCCCTTTAGAGGTAGAATTTCGCAAAATCCTTACTTTTTTTCACTAAGACCATTTCAGGAGTACTGAATTCAAGTTTTACGTCTCTATCATAAGCGGTTTGGTCTGTGCGTTGATTCCTAAAAAGACTTGCTCTGTTATAATATACTAGCTATTACCCGCCACTTCGCGTGGACCTACAAAAAAAAGTAGCTTATGTCCGTCTCCTACCATTAAGCTATATCTATGCAAAAAGTCAGGTGGATCCGTTCAGCCGTTTAGCTCTCATAACGCGACAAACACACAGACAGATAGACAGAGAGATGATAGACAGAGAGACAGAGTTACATTCGAATTTATAATAGTAACAATAGTAATTAGAATTAGGATGATAGATACTTTAGTACAAGGATGAGTAAATAAAGGAAAATAATATCAGGTAGAACTAATACCTCAAGAAAAACACTAGTGTTGATAAAAGACAAAATACTTGTTATACTTGGGCTTTTTAAGTATAGTTCATAAATAAAATTATGCAGCCAAAGACTTTTAATTATTCTTTACTTTCCTAAGTCACGCTGCAGATTATATAACAAGCTCAAGGAAAGGTACCTAAGCTATAATACTCTCAATTTAATAACCTATTTATAGAAAAACTAAGTGAATGGAAAGAATCGATGAGTGCGCGCGCACCACAGGGCTTCTTGCAACTACCACCAGCATTCCTATGATATTCCTTCGAGATAACCATACATTGCTTAGTGGAATCCCTACCTATCAAATCTCACGTGATCAAACCAGCAATGGTTTACGCACACATCGATCAAGACGAGGTCAACTACACAATGCAAGTAAAGTAGTAGACGTTACTCCAATAGAACCTGTGGGTTAGTGATGCTATGTGCAGCTGAAAGATCGCCGGCTAAATAGGAAGCATGGTGTATCGGCAAAAAATATGACAGTATAAATTGGACTTGATTGAAACAATTCCGTCCTAATTGGACTGATTAAAAATACACGATTTAACTACAAGACAAGTACTGAACATAGTTATTCAAGTCGAGAAAATCGCTTGCGGCGGACGTCTGGTTGGAAAGACCAGTCTGGGTCGGGCCGGTCTGGTTACGGTCATTGGATAGCTTGTAATGGAGAGGAGTGAACGATTTTCAGAGTACCTGTTCGCGAAGATGGGGCCGGCAGACAGAGGGCCGAAGACCACAGAGGCCCGGTCTGCTCCGATTGAACCCACTGGATGGAGGAAGTGTCTGGGTGACAACACGATGCTCGTGGTCACTTTGGCTGGTGTGGTAACTGGAATTGCTTTTGGTAAGTTTTATTCATGTAAAACTAGTAGGCTTAGTGATGCTAACAGTGGTCCTGAAAACTTTATTATTTTATATGTTATTTATTTATTTTACGATATTTTGGCTTTAAGTTTAAAAGTTTTAAGTTTAGTTGAAATTACTCAAGTATTAGTGCAATACCGTTAAATGTATTTTTTTTATCGAATGACGAATTATCCATCCTATTTATTTTAATTATCAGTGATTAATTACTTCATAATTTAATTTTACCATACTTTCACAGCTTAGTTGCTAGTTATAGAATTTGTGAAGAACATTTCCAGGTTCAAAATAATGCACTTTATAAATAGGTATGCAATTATAAAAAAAATACTGAACAGACGAGTTGTGGCTGATGATGGTGATGATAAATCTCGGTCATCAGAATTACTATATTTTTCAGGATTCGGCCTCCGGCCCTACAGGCTTGGCCCAGATGCTCTCATGATCATATCATACCCTGGAGAGCTGTTTATGAGGGTTTTGAAGCTGATGATTCTTCCTCTGATCATCGCCAGTCTCATCGCTGGTTCAGCGAGCTTAAACACTAAGATGAGTGGGAAGATCGCAGTCAGGACGTTGCTGTACTTCATTTTGACTTCAATGTTTAACGCGTTGTTGGGGATACTGATGGCGTTGCTGATACATCCAGGGCAACCGGAGCTAAAGGAGAATGTAAGGAATTCTATGGAGAGGAAGAGAGACCATAGCATATTGGACAGTCTTTTGGATATCGGTCGGTAAGTCATTTTTGTATTTTTACTATTTTATTTATTACTAAATACAACGACACCTCGAAGGCTGCAAGGCCTTCTTATAGGAACACACAAACATAATTACATACTTACAAATTTTCAAACTTACAAACTTACATACTTACAAACTTATATACTTACAAACTTACATACTTAAAAACTTAAATAATCACATACACCCCAAAAACATTACCCTCCTTCTTGGGCAGTCGGGTAAGAACTCGTTAAATTATGAACCTGCTAAAGAGCCCGCTATAATAATAATAATAATTAATCCTTTTTTATTTTCCTTAATATGAAATAATAATAAAAAAGCACCCACTTTAAAACAGTTCAAATTCGTTTGAAATGTTGAAGTTTTTATTTTTTTTTCTCCTCCTAAGAGGATTTTGGCGTCGCACGTCTTATGCATTTGCCAGTGTCAAGCATACCAATCTTGAAGTTCTAATTTGTGGGTGGCACTAAACTAATAAGGACAAGCGTGGCGTGGCCTGACAGTGACTCGCTTTTCTCGGCACATTAAAAAAAATATATATATATATATATATATATATATATATATACAATTTATTTACCTAATGGTTATGTTTTTCGGGTGTACGTATAATTGACCGAGCGAAGCGAAGGTCTCAGAGTTTATTGTGGCAAATCGGCATTTGTATGTATGTTTGTATACCTATTTGTCCGATGATAACTAACCGTTGATCAGATCTTCATGAAATTTTGTAGGCAAGTAGTTCATTTCAATACAATTTTTAATTTCGAATATGAGCTGAATCGGTCAAGAGGTTGTGAAGATATAGGGCGACCCCTATAGGGTCTCAGTTCGCCGCGAAATACTAGTATTTGCATGTGTTTAAGAAAGTATGATCTTAAAAACACATGATATACTAATACGGCTAGCAACAGATAAAATAAAAATACGGTTCGAATGGAAAATCTTTTAGACGGTAAGAAGCAATTAGTTACAGCTAAAGAAATGCTTAGCCATTTACATTTCTTAGTCATGCACTAAGAAAATAAATTTTAAATAAACTCCAAACACCAAGTCAAACATTTGCTGGTATTTCAAAAGAACTTCAAACGAGGTTTGATAAGCGTGTAAATTGACGTAGATAATGAAGTTGTCTATTATGTCGTCTTTCTTTTACTAGTTATAGAGTGAATTGAGTTTTGTAAAATGTCTTGTTATTTTCTAAGACCTTACTCACTAAAAATTATGTAACACTAGCTGCGCCCCGCGGTTTCACCCGCTTTTCTAGAGAAACCGAATATTTTTCCGGGATAAAAAGTAGCCTATATGTTAATCCAGGGTATAAGCTACTTTCATACCAAATTTATTAAAATCCGTTCAGCCAACTTGAACGGGAATAAACACAATTACATACTTACACACAAACTTATAATATTAGGTGTTTTTTTTTGCTTCTACTATGTGATCAATAAAGTTTCACACTCATAGGTCTAAGATTTTCTGTTTTGGGGAAACCGTAGAACATACACAATGACTCGGACAACTAACACTCAGTCCCACATACATTTATTATGGAGCTCGGCAGGTGCACTACCATCTAAGTCTAGAAAATTAAATGTGCAGTCATCGAATTCAAACACAATTTTAAACATTACAGAGTATCTGATATAGGGTATAATCTATTATATTTTTTTACATTTATGTTTTACTAACAGCACCCCGCGGTTTCGTTCGCTACAGAAACTATATATTTTCCGAGACAAAAAGTCTATCGACTATCTGTTAATCCAGGGCAAAAGCTATCCCCATACCAAATTACATCCAAATCTGTTTAGCCGTAAACGGGCACAAACTTACGCATTTATAATAATTACTAGCTGCGCGTCTCGTTTTTACCCGCTATTATAAAAAAAAAATGATAAAAGTAGCCTAAGTGTTAATCCATGGCGCAAGCTACCTCCATACCCAACTTCATTCAAATCCGTTCAGACGTACAGAGTTGAACGGGAACAAACACACTTACATACTCACACACAAACTTTCGCATTTATAATATTAGTGTGTTTAATAGTGTTATTGTAACTGAAAGAAACAATTGCGCGATCTTTGGTTACTGTCAAAAATTTCGTTGAGGTAACAGTAGAAGAAAATAGAGTAGAGGCTTTGCCTAACAAACGGACTAATATATACATAATATATTAATGTCAGCCTATTTTTGAAGAGATGGCAATAACCAACCATCGCACAAGAATGCTACATGTAGCATAGTTAGAAAATAATACAATTTCAGGAATATTTTCCCCGACAATATAGTTCAGGCCGCGTTCCAGCAAGCCCACACAGTGTACGTCCAGCCATCACCTATGTTCGGAAACAATAACACGGAAAATAACACGCTGGCTCTAGTACGTGTGGTTTCATATCGGTGAGTAGCAAAGACATATCTCTAATTAGCTTTTATAAATTTCCGCGGTCTCATCGCGATTATAATCCATAATATGGTATATTATGGATGAATTACATATCCATGTGGCGATGATCCACTAATGTGTGGGTATGACCATCTCGTTATCGATGTTTAGGTGTGTGCTGGTCACCACCTAAGAAAAAAGTGTCATGTCACTGTTGTAATGGACTGGCAAAACCCGTTTGTTCATATCTCTAAACAGTATAAAATTGGATTAAACATGTATCCAGTTTCATAAATTAAAGTTTCACACTGACAGACGACGTTATCGTGAATGAATTTAAATGGATGCGCTGAATTTTCATGGATTACGTACCGCTGCTACCAGCTACGCAATATTAAACGTTACACGCTTAATTCGTTTTACTGTATTCTGCTGAGAAAAAAAAATAGAATCGGATTATTTTTCCATCAGTTTCAATTTTTTACTTTTAAATACAATAATTGACTAGCAAGCATCGGGGATCTTCTGCTAATATGTGGTCATCAGCGCCTATGAACAGCAACAATGCCAAAAGTTTTGTCAGTGTATTTGAGGACTCCATTTGCCCTTCATATGAGGCAGCCTAGAATGTACTAGAAGAAAAACCGAATGTAGGAAAATAGATTTAAGAACAGCTGAGCAATTAATTTAATCTGATACCGAAGTAACCGACAAACGTACATTTAGAAATACTAGGTATTACCTACTTCTTTTACATAACATTGACTACAAAATGAGCCGCACCATCAAATTTTACCACTGTCTTACGTAAGTCAAAGTTTGCACGAACTGACTCCAAGGCCAAGGTTCGCATCATGCCATGAATTGATCGCGATTAATCCCTTGGGCGCATTGCGTGCTAACCCCTAACCAATGCCTAATCATCGAAAATAGTTTATATTTAGCTGCATGCGGTGATTTATAAATAAACTAGTACATTTTCGACATTGCTTCCATCACTTACTGGAAACCTTGAATTATTTTCATGCAAATATCTAAAAGTTCCACCTGAACTTATAGAAGCTATTGTTAGATTATTACCTACTTAGAATTTGTTCAAGGAATATTGTAAATCGTCTTCTTGATAATAAACGATGTTTGAATTAGTTCTAAAAGATTTTGTCATGTTCAAGTCTCTGCAACTCTTACAATTGGGTTTTCAGATCAGGGACCAACACTTTGGGTCTGGTTTGCTTCTGCTTGGTCTTCGGGAGTTTGGTTGGAACTCTAGGAGCCAAGGGTCAAGTGGTGATAGACTTCTTCCAAGCAATCTTCGATGTCATCATGAAGATGGTGACTGGTGTCATGTGGTTCACCCCCGTAGGAGTCAGCAGTGTCATAGCTGGCAAGATACTAGGCGTGGAAAATGTAGGTAAGTTATTAAACAAACGAAGTTATTAAAGAGAGGAACACCAGTTTGATATAAATGTATTTGTCTTCGTTCCAATGTTTGGCTGATAAAGAACTGACGATGGATACAGCCTGAGCAAGTACCCAATGTGCGCATGTTACATGTGGCACGTACAAAAAAATCGACCAGCTACTGAGATTCGTACCATAAACCTATAGATTTAAATGTCTTACCACCGTCCGACTATCTCGTTCCAGCGCAAGTGATGTCGCAACTTGCGTGGTTCATCGCTACGGTCACCATCGGTGTTTTTCTCTATCAGTTGGTGGTGATGCAACTCATCTACTTCGTTTTCCTTAGAAAGAACCCTTACAAGTTCTACTGGGGACTATCTCATGCCATGCTCACGGCCTCTGCCACTGCTTCCACGTAAGTTTGCTATTATAATCAAATAATTACGTATCAGCTTCTTATAGAGACTGTTGATTTTTTATTGGTGTGATGTATTTAGTTTTTCGTCTTTTCTACTCTTTTCTAGTGCGATATGTGTGTGTATGTATGTATTTATTGTGACTTGAATTCTATTGAGTTGTTTTAAAGGTTGTTATAAGTGTTGTTGTTCTCATCAAAATTCACTAGCTGGCGTTGCTAATTCAGGTTTCACAAAATTAATAGTATCCCACAGATTCTATACTTTTTAAATTTTAATTTAGTGTCTTAAATTATAAGCGAAAGTTAAATGAGTTTAACAGAATCACCCTTGCTAATTTGAGATCCAAAAATATGACGCTTCCATTATCAAGTAGAACTTTATTAGTATAGAAAAAGAATATACTTTCACTATACTCTGTACTTTACTTATGTAGTATGTAGTATCTACTATGCCAATGTATCTGCTGTAGTCAGTAACTCACGAAACTCAGGGGTCTCGTAAAAAAATAATTATTCCACACAAACTAATTCACTTTACTCGAAGTAAATCAATCGAACGTCATCGCGAGGGGTTGGGGACGGCTGAGCATTGGCCGCATGTACTTTACATCATATAAGATTTTAGTTTTGACACCTGCATTTATTATTTCCAGGGCAGCCGCCCTTCCAGTGACGTTCCGGGCAATGGAAGGCCCGCTCCGGATCGACCCTCGCATCACACGGTTTGTGCTACCTATTGGATGTAACATCAACATGGACGGCACCGCGCTATTCGTCGCCGTCGCTAGCGTCTTCATCTGCCAGATGAACAATATGCACCTGGGATTCGCTCAGCTGACTACTATATTGTAAGTCTCCATTGCGTATTCGTGTGCATCGATATTTAAAACTACAAATCCGTCGCTTTCAAAGTAAAAACAAACTATCTACAAAAATGTTGTCGTACAGAGTCCAAATGATGAGTTAATTGTATGATGTCTTAAGAAGGCTGGAGACCCAATGGTCATTGACCATTGGTCAATCTTCACAAATGTTTTGTCAATAGCCGCTAGCACCGTTGTAGCAATTGACAATTACTTCAACTGGATTAGAAAATGATCAATGGGCTGCGTCATCATCATCATCAGCAGCAGTAGCTAGAAGACGACCGCTGCTGAACAAAGGCCTCCCCTTTCGGCCTGCATCAGTGACCAGCAGTATTGACAATGGTCATTGATCGTCCTTGTATAAAGAAAACAACAGAAATTCATCTTTATTTTGATGGTATATAAAAC
Organism: Apocheima hispidaria; assembly: GCA_947579745.1. Taxonomy (NCBI): domain Eukaryota; kingdom Metazoa; phylum Arthropoda; class Insecta; order Lepidoptera; family Geometridae; genus Apocheima; species Apocheima hispidaria. The sequence goes on along the minus strand of OX388152.1, from coordinate 2,119,388 downwards.
GAAAAACCAAACTTAGCTGTATTGGAATAAAACAGAATATTAAAAAGATGGAGACCAGGGAGTTGGAACTTAGAGGTGTTCGGTTTAATTTCGTGCAACATCATAGATGATGAGCCCTATTGTGGTCGATCTTGCACGATCGGCTGCGGCTAAACTATCAACTTTTGCTTTTGCAAAAGTCATTTGCGTCACTCTGCGATGCCCTGAAACACTAAATTCATCTTAGGACGTTGACTCATTAATAGGTCTCATTTGTTCAGTGATAAATGATTATGATATCAATAAGAGACTGGAATAGAACGTAGCACTTATGGATTTAGTTTGTACCTGGCAATACTAATGTAGCAAAATAGTGGTGTCGATATTCTTTTACCATTTGCTAATCTAACTTAGATTACTTTAGTTTAGTGAATGCCCAATATAGAACGACTAGCCTTGTGGCACAGTGGGAGGATTATCGCCTTCTGAGCTGTGGGTTTGTATGGTCGATTCCCACCCAGGAATAAACATCTTTATGATGAAAATGGTCGTTTTTTTCTTTGTCTGGGTGTTTTTATGTATTCTATGTATGTATTTACAAATAAAATGCATCTAAGTATTCTGTCAGTTATCTGGTTCCCAGAGTACAAGCTTGCTTAGTTTGGGGCTAGATGGCGCTGTGTGAAAAACATCCAGCAAAATTTATTTATTTAGATCTGACGCTAGTGCGTTACTTTTGCTGCGTTAGGTTATCATAATATTTAATTTAGAATAGGTACTTATTTCCACCGTAAAAGTTTACTGGGACTGTTAGCTATTATTGAACTAATCACTTTTTTCTTATTCTAGTCTGACGTCAACAGCAGCTTCTGTATCATCGGCGTCGGTTCCGTCAGCGGCGCTGGTGTTGCTTCTCGTCGTGCTGACGGCGGTGGATGCGCCCACGCACGACGTCTCTCTGCTCTTCGCAGTCGACTGGCTAGTGTCAGTCTTTTGGAAATGTATTTGTAGCATAGCATAGTGGTAGGGCTCTCTTGCAGAGTCCGCTTGGGGAAGTACCACACCTTTGCCAGTTATTCAACTGCCAAGTAGTAGTGTGCAAGCATTACTGTGTTCCGGATTGAAGGGCAATGTTTCCAGCGTAATTACTGGGCATGCAGAGTTTTAACATCTAACATCTCAGGGTGACGAGCGCAATGCATTGCCGCGCATTGTTTTGAACTGTTGAAGTTCAAAATTCTGGATGGCACTGAACTGTTATGGGCAAGCGTGACGCTTAACATCAGGTAAGCGACTTGCTCGTCTCGTCAACGAGTAACACAAAAAAACAAAAACAGAAGTTGTATACTAAGTGCTAATGTCCATCAAAAGATGCGTAAACCGATTGTAGTACTGGTAAGGAAGTAAGATGTCGCTAGTGCTTTTATCTGCGACATGATCGTCACAATTTCTGCTTGACTTGAAATAAAAATCCAAGCTAACTCATTCATAATGGTAAGGAGTAAAACGCCACATGTTATGAATATTTTTACATTATTATTATTAGTTAAATTATTAATTTTATATTTTATTTGCAAAACTCGCTGTGGATTGAGATGCCGAGAGATCTTTCATTACATCAAAGCTAAAAAAAAAACTAAAAAATACGCGACAAAAACGAAGCTTTTCGTCGAAAGTTGAAAGCGGTGAATCCGTATCGATCCGATCCTGATCCGATCCACTTAAGATAACAGCTGACAGTTATCTAGATGTATATATTTTTTCTCTCTTATGTATTGGCTCCACGCATTGTGTATTTAGCCAGTGTCAAGTATTGCAATATTGCAAGTGAAGTCAAATATTCCACAATAATGAATACAAGTCTGTCATAGTCAAAGTCAAGCAAAGTAAGTCATGGTCAAGTTGACGTCATGCACCTCTAAAGTGGTGGAGACTTTACTAGAGATTTCTATGGTGTTTAGGTAACAACACGAAGAGTCACGTTTCACAACATTATACGATTCACGAAAATAAGTATCATTGAAGAGTTCCGGTGGCTTCTTCACCGAATGATACTTTCTGAATGCAAATGCTTGATTTGTTGATGAAAATGCCAAAATCACTGTATGATGTATGCCTGTAACATTTGAGGAGATCCCTCGATTCCTCGTAGATTCCATTTTCAGAACTAGATTCTGATAAAAATGTGGCCAATCTGGAAGTGTCTTCTTTCAAATCAATAATTCCTCCTTTTATTTTTTTGAAGTCGGTTAGAAAGAAAGAGATAGCCCTGCCACGAGCTCAGCCATAAATGTCGATTTATCTTCTGTCCCAGTGATCGGATCCGGACCACGAACAACATGCTGGGAGACTGCTACGCGGCCGCGGTCGTCGACCACCTCTCTAAGAACGAGCTCATGGCATGCGATGCTCTCATCACAGTAAGTAACCAAAGAGAATATCATCACTACGTTTAACAGACGGGAGTTCCGTATAGAAAAATGAAAAAAGACTATTGTATAAAACATATACCTACTAGAACTGAATACCGATAGAGATAGTGCGATAGTGTCGAGCCGTCGATAGAGCAAGACAGTGATAGCTGCCAATTTTTTTTCGTACATTTTTTTTTCTCTTACCTCCTAAGAGGATTTTGGCGTCGCACGTCTTATACATTTCCCAGTGTCAAGTATACTTATATATTTTCAAGTTTTGTTAAATATTATCAAACAAGTCATAGTCCCAGTCGAAGGCGAGCAAAGCAAGTCACGGTAAAGTCCAGGTCAGTAAAGTGGTGAAAACTTTACTAGAGCTTTCTATGGAATTTTGGGAACAACACGAAAATTCACGTTTCACGACATTATACCATTCACCAACACTCGTGCATGTACACGAACACTTAACGGATAGAAATTCACCGTTTTTACACTTTAACACTCGAAATAACATACGTTTTGGAAATTAATACAACGATGCGACATGACTTCTTCACGTTCCCGCCAAAACTCAATGTGACTTTTCTATTTAGTTATTTTGTTTACATATTTTATTCCCCTCCTTATTTATACAGATTAAAAATCTTATTTTGGGATATATGTTTTTTTGGTTCTGTCATCTAGTTTCCATGTCCGGAAAACATAATTACATGACATTTTCTAGCTAAAAAAAAAAACATTGAAAACAGGCTTAAGCAACAACAGGCTAACAGGCTTAACAGGCTTAGGCAGGTTTTTTTTTTTTTTTCAGCGAAATATGTTTGTAAATAGAGGTATCCATTTACACACATTTTTCGCTGGCGCTCGGAACCCCTAGTGTTTTTAAAGTGATTATTACACGAATAATATCTTAGGATAGCATAGAATATAATTTTGATTTATTTCCGTATTTAGTTTTAATTATCTTATTTTTTTAACTACCACGCACTAAAGCCTTCTCTTTTTACCAGCGCCCAAAAGTGTAGCGCTACCTTTTTCTCGAAATAGTCTGTGTTATATAACCCCTTAGGTGAGAACAAAAACAATATGTTTTACAAAATATGAAACTAATATTTAGATCTACCACCAGGAATCAGCAAACGGCATAACTCCAAGTTCGGACGCAGACCTCAACATCACCACGCCGGGGAACAAGTCGCTCGTCTCTGATGAGGTCATCATCGACATGCATTTACAAAAAGAGAACCATAATTCTATCAAACGAATTTAGTATTTACAGCGTGATTTTTAAAGTCGCTTTTTGTTTGTTGGCTAGGGCCCGGTTTTACCGACAACGGATTTTAACTAGTGATCAAAATACGTTGCTGGGGTAAAATGGTCGGCTGATTAACGTGGATTAGTATCTGCAGTGAAACAAAGTAAGAAGTTGCGAATTTTAAAAATGTGTCACGAGACTAATTGTCATTTTGTATTTTGTTGTATAAGAAGGTATTTTTAAAATGATAACATGAAGGTAAAAATGTCTAATTTTAATAATAATTATAGTTGACTAAACACACTGAAAATAGAAATGGAAAGTTATTAAAAACCAAAAACAAAACTAAATTTAAATTATTAAGCTATTTAAAAATAAAACAGTGCTTAGGTCGCCATCCGCAGGAAGGATACCCAAAAGTCTGGTGACGTTATCTCGTTAAAATGTATTGTATTGCCAAATAAAAAGGTAAAAACCTCAAGGTATATTCACCGTCCAGTTTTAGATTTAATCAAATTATTATCTACCGAGGTAACATAAATAAATATCCTCTTGATGGGAAAAAATTGTACTACCTACTAAAAGTTTTTCAAAGAGCGGTTATCTCATCTTTTTTTTAAATCATCGGTTAAATAGTTGGTGAAAGAGGGCCCTAACAATATGAACCCTATATTAAGCTCAGTCAATTAAGAATTGTAGGTGAAGGAACTTCCCTTGAGTATGTACTAGGCATTTGTAGTTTGTAAGACTGTTCGCTGTATGTAACGTTGGCATAATGTAGTAAACTGAGAAATTAGTAAGTTAAAGTAAATTCACTTTCAACCTTGTATCTAATACATCATCATCATCAGCCAGAAGATGTCTACTACTAAACAAAGGTTCAGTTTTTTAATATTTTTATCAAATTACACGAATTTTGAAGCTGTATGTATTACCGTATTTTACGACAAAGCCAATATAAAACGCGGCCAAAAAAAAACACGTAATACTGAATTATTTTTCTTCGTGACAACTGTAGACGCGGGCCTTAAAATTCGATATACCCGGTGTTTTAAGTGTTTTTTTTTAAGTTTTTTGTCTTCTTTTTTTTAAAACAAAAAAACGAGCTCTTGCTCGTTTTCCTAATTCGACTATCTTCCTCGCACTTGTTCAACATTTTTGAATACCTATCTATAAAAAAACAATAATGGGAATTAAAAGGTAACGCCCACGGTCCTTAAAAAAGTACTTCAATGAGGTAGGTAGTATCCTAGCACTTTGCCCAATTTCGTCAGCCTGACGCCCGGGGTACTATTTTATGTACCCCAACTTAAAAAGCCTTTGTCTCAAGTTTGAAATTACTGCCTTCTTACAAAGTTATGTATCGGAACGCATGCTGGAAGTTTTTATTGTCTGTGGTCAAGAAATAAGATATGGCGCAAAAAAAAACATATTGATCACTCATCGAACAAGATGGCATCCGCTCGTCGAATGTGTAAAGGCCTCGCTACATGGCCTGACCTGACATCGTTTGAAACAGATGGCTATATATAAGTTTCTTGGGGAGCGAAAGGGAGAAGCTATAACCTTAATAGTTTGTTTCATTTGCTCCCGTGAAATTCAAATCTAGTTGTCCCTTTCACACGATGTCGGGTCAGGCCATGTATAGACAACCTCAGTTGAATTCTTGACGATTTGATTTTGTGTGTTTATTCAAAATAGTTGCTTATATTATATATTTGATTTGATGTATGCATACAATCCCAAAATCATATCCCAAAATAAGGTGGTTTCACAGTGTTAACAAAATATCGAATAACTATTGTTCTACGACTTTTGAAAATTCACGGAAGACAATAAGCTGTTCCATACAAAATGTTTGTGGTGCAATAAAATGTATGGAAAAGCTGTTTTTTTTTTTTGTTTCTCTCGTAGAGCAATCTTGTATTTATTTATTATTATTATCTTGTATACAACATCCTCACAACCGCTCCCTAGCCGATTAAAAAGCACGATGCTTATAATTTTTTTGATTTTTGAACATGTGAAATAGCCGGATTGGGGAAGCGAGCTCTCAAACCGTTGCGAAAAATGTGAATAGAATAAATTATATTCTATTTATAAATTATAATAAACATATTTTGTTGTAACCGATATAGCTCTCAGAGTTTGCAAGCTGAAGTGGCAATGGGCAGGCCACATCACTCGAAGAACCGATAACCGATGGGGAAGAAAGGTTCTTGAGTGGCGACCACGAACCGGAAGACGAAGCGTAGGCAGGCCTCCCACTAGGTGGACCGACGACATTGTGAAAGTCGCGGGCAACCGGTGGATGCAAGTGGCACATTGTCGGTCGGTGTGGCGGTCTAAGGGGGAGGCCTATGTTCAGCAGTGGACGTCTTCTGGCTGATAATGTAATGTAATGTAATGTTGTAACGTTTGTATCTGCTTGTTTTGTACGCGAGTATTATTAGGTATATGTTCTGTGACGAGAGTACGAGTGAAGTGTTTGGAAGTAGCTAAGCGTAGTGTAAGAATAAGGCACATCTGTGATATTGGAGTTTGTAATGTTGTTTTTTGGAGTTTATGCTACTCAGATATTACAGAAAACAATTGAATACTGACAAAATGACCACTTGTTTGTACCACAGATAATCTCGTATAAATTTTGAAGTCGACGACCGAAGCTCACACACATCTGTCAAAATATATATTTTGGCTGTATAAATGTTCATTCTCATTGGTTCTTTGCTAGGCACGAGTAAGCTTTGAGATAGCCAATGCCTTCGTTTCAGTCCCCGATCCACTGTCGCTTCCAAATTTTGTGGTAATTTTTTTGTTTAATATCTTTGTGTAGCCTTGACTTGAATTGATAGGTTGTCCCCCGAATACTGAAACGTTTGTTAACTTTGACGACAGATTAAGTCTATTGCTGCCTTTGTCATTTGCTTAGTGCCATACAATTGCATTATTAATATTAATCTGTTGTCAAACTAACGTTTCAGTATGTGGGGGTGTATTTGAGAAACTTTGAATAAGATACCAAATGAGTGGACGTATTGTGGCCTGGGCTCGCGGACAGGGCGGTGTGAAAAGAATGAGTGGCGCTCTATGGAACGAAATACACCATACATTTTTGTGTCACAGCGCCCGTCACAGCGCCCCGTCCGCGCGCCCGTGGCGCTCGCTATATCAAGCCTCATAGGCGTCGATAAAGTTAACACTATTATATCAATCGACGTGATAAATTTGTAAAGTTAACACGAAATCAATGAAGAACTTTGTCATACTAAGATATTAAATTTAAACTTCTTCAAACGAATCTTAATACGACAGAGTTCTATTAGCTCGACTAGAGAGAGAAACTGATAGTAGTATACATATAGTATTTCGCATGTTCGAGTTTGACTGTACAGTTGCCTTATCAGATAATAAGTAATCAAGTAATGTAATAAAACATTTCCATTGTATGGTTATTTTTATTTAAATAATCGTGAAAATATTCTTGATTGCTTGTGGAGTTGTGGCTCAGTTCGTTTTTTTTATCTTATGTTTTGGCTCCACACGTGTATTTATTATTTAGCCAGTGTCAAGAATTGTAATATTTCATGTGAAGTCAAATATTTCACTAAATAAGTCTCATTCATAAGTAAATAAGTTTAAGTCAAGCAAAGTAAGTCACGGTCAAGTTCACGTCATGCCCCAGTAAAGTGGTGGAAACTTTACTAGAGGAGTCTATGGAGTCTTCAACTCTGTAACAGCTGAACGGATTGAATGAAATTTGGTATGGAGGTAGCTTATACCCTGGTAATCCAGGCTACTTTTTATCCCGGAAAAATATTCGGTAGCTACACCTAGCGGGTGAAACCGCGGGTATGTAGTGTATGTTAGTGTGTGTGTGTAGATGTTTACATCTGTAACTTTCCAATTAGTTTTTTTTGTAAATGTTATTCGTTGACGAGACGAGCAAGTCGCTCACCTGATGTTAAGCGTCACGCAGTTCAGTGCCACCCAGAATTTTGAACTTCAACAGTTCAAAACTATGCTCGGCAATGCACTGAGCTCGGTACCCTGAGATGTTTGATGTAAAATCTTTGTATGCCCAGTAATTACGCTGGAAACATTGCCCTTCAATCCGGAACACAATAATGCTTGCACACTACTGCTTGGCGGTTGAAAAACTGGCAAAGGTATGGTACTTCCCCAGGCGGACTCTGCAAGAGAGCCCTATCACTACAGAATAGATTACACATTAGTTTGTTTGGATATTGTTCAGATTCCGGCAGCAAGGCTGCACCATTTCGCGACATCACTCAAGAAGCAAAGCTCACTCTATACACACACTTTTATATCCGTAGGTGAGTGCCGTGGTAGCTCAGTGGGAGCACACTCGCCTCACAATCGTGGGGTAGATTTCGAATCCGGGTGTTCCCGTTTCAATCATTTCTTTGGAACTTATGTAAGGATATACCACTGGCTTTTCGGTGCGGGAAAACTTTGTAAGTGTGCAAATTTCTCGTGAATAAATACGATGGCGTATGTGAATCCGCCAACCCGCACTGGGCCAGTGTGCTGCATATGGCCAATCATCCTTCGAGGGTTGCCCGACATCCCAGCAGCGTGATGTTTAAAGACTAAATAATTATATTGAAAATTTCCAAAAGCTCATCATTTGGTATAAAATATGGATTGCGCGGGTATGGATCACACTGATTACGAGAAATTGGTATTGGAAGTAAAAGCAATGATTCAATTTTACAATTTTGTATATATTTCCGTGCTAACACTTCACAGACAGTCTCGCTGAACTTAATATATATTTTACAAGATTCATTTACAGTTATGTTTCCGTTATAAAGTATCACTTTTAAAATTATTGATGAAAACGTTGTTTTTTTTATTAAATTTATGATTGTGGAGACATGTACGAAGAGACATGAATTGATATAAAAAAACGAAACAAATATGTGATAAAGTAATTTAAACATAGAAGAAAAAAATCACAGTACAAATTATTACTAAAAACTGCAGTATTATAACATTCAAGGCACAGAGAATATGTCATTGTGTGACTGCATTTGATTTGAAAACGTACTAAAAGCTTAAAAACAAAATGCTAAAATACCTTATAGCTTAAAGTAAAGCTGAATTTTTCTATAAAAATACAACATGGCAGTCTTGATTTAATGTTTCACAAGAACCTAGAAATGTACATGGTATGCTAGTATTTACAAATTATAGTTAAACCCGAGATAAGTTATATACAGCTACCGCAAAAACCGGTAATAAACACTTAACAAATCACTTTGAGCACATTCGTGGCAGTCAATTACAAATGACATGCACAAAATGATAATAAAATACACAGATCTGACCGATTTAATCGGTCTCAATAAATACAATAAGAATACTCATAGGCAAATTGTCTTTTTAAATATTTACATAAGTACAAGTCTAATTATACTAAGTTATTCTAGATACAGTTCATATTCTCATAGTAGAATGTGGAGGTTTTCTACCAGCGGCTGTAGGCGGTAAGCCTGGGCCTACTAAAGGTGACATAGATGGAGACCTAGTAGCTAAAGGCGATAATGATGGCGAGAAAGATGGCGACATAGCCGCAGCGGCTGAGAAACCTCCAGGAATATCGTGGCTTATAGGAGACCTAGGTAACAATAATTGTGGCTGCCTACACGACAACGACGGAGCGGGACAACTCCTCGGTGCAACAGTTGTAAGTAAAGGAGGAGGCACACTTTTACCACCCGATATAGAAGTCCCTTTACTCTTAGCACTAGAAGCACCACTATTACCACTTTGAAGTGATACTGCGTCATCCTTTAATCTCGCAATTTCAGAAAATACGTGAGCTAACGGTTGGTATTGAGGACCCCAATCTAGCAAGTAGTCCCAGTTATAACTTCCGGTTAGTTCCTCTTCTGAATGCACTATAGAACTTAGACTTCCTGTCATTGAAGGTCCAGCAGTGGGTACGGCTGTGCTATCCCCCGGAGCACTAGGGAATGCTCCCAAAGCCATTGCCCGGTCTACAGCAGCACTTGCTTCATCTGCACTGCTCGCTCTTTCACTACCCGTTACTTCGTTTAGTTTTGCATAGATTAAATTTGTAATATCATTTTCATGAGCTCCATCTTCATCAAACATGTGCATTGAATCTATAGGAGCATGATGTAACATCGCATCCTTAGCACCCACATTTTCTGAGCAACGTCTAGACGAAGTTGAAGCACCACCTCCTGTTCCGGTATCTACGATGCCAAGTCTTGCTAAATACTCTTGTGTGTTATGGACAGAGACATCAGATAAATTGTCATCGTCGACTCCATTAGATTGTCTGTGTAAGCCTTCTCTTTGCAATGGGCCTTCATTAATCATCCTAATTTCTTCATCTTCGCCATCTTCACCATCTTCAGCCGACCCTCGACCACTTGAACCTGATTGATCAGAACCAGAAAGTTCCGATGTGGTTGCTGCTCCGGAATTTGAACTGGCTGTATGTGGACCATACGGTGGAATCTCGTCATACTTTGGTGGGGCAAATTGATTCGGAGGAACATTACCAGTGTTTCTTATAGGTATTGTGTCAAATGCACTTGGGTCTACATAGCTGTTTGTAGCGCCTACACCTTCTGAGCTCAGGCCTGGCTTGTTTTCTTTTTTATCTCTCTTATTTTTTAATTTAATAAATACGAATGCCGCTGCAAATACAATGATGACTATAACAAATGCAATAAGTAATCCTAATGCCCAGTCTGATAGCCCACCACTAGGCGCTGTTGCTGTATCAGTTACTTGTTCTGTATCAGTAGCCACAGCTAAATCATTCAGGCCTATTTCTACAGCAGTCTTGTTTGTAAGTGAGCCTTGTCTTCCGGAACTGGCAGTAACAACCAAGCTGATTGATTTGTCTCCTCCAAATAGATTAGGCACAGATTCAATCTTTTTCTTTAATATAATAACGCCTGTAGTCCGGTTTATTTTGAAGAACGGATGAGAAGTCGAAAGTTGGTAAACAATGCGTCCATCAATGCCCTTGTCTCGATCAGTAGCAGTAGCTTGACCAATAACGTATCCAGCAGGTAATGATCCTGACTTAGGAATCCGAAATTTATAAGTTTTCTGCGTAAACTGAGGGTAAAACTCATCTCGGCTTTCAATGTCGATTCTCACTTTTACTGTCGAGCTTTTACCGCCAACATCAGAAGCTTTGATCGAAAATTCATATTTATTTTTTTGTTCGTAGTCAAAAACTGCGTTTGTGTTCACTAAACCTGTCAAAGGATCAATACGGAACATTTTCCACGAGTCATCGTTTCTGTTGAAGTTGTTTGAAATTTGTACTATAGAATAGTTTAGCATTCCGTATTTTCCTTTATCCAAATCAGTGGCTCTAGAAGTAAATATTGAAGTACCTACTCGCTCATTTTCTGCAATGGTCTCAAAGTATTCATTGACTGGAAAAGTCGGAGCGTTATCATTTACATCTAAAATGCCAACTTTTATATAAGCTGCATTACATAGTGATGGTATTCCTTGATCACAAGCTACTATGACTAGCTTGTACTCTGTATCATCAGAATCGTAATCAAGAGTTTTATTAACAGTTAAAATTCCTGTAGTCGGGTCTATTGAAAACAGACTTTCATCATCTCCAGAAGTAATGTTGTAAATAATAGCTGAATTTGGAGTTCCATACAGGTCAGAATCAGTAGCTGACAGCTGTGCTAAGGTGTATCCAATTTTTACATCTTCGCTGACAGTCAGTTCAAAGTCACTTGTGGAAAATATAGGGGCGTTGTCGTTTGCGTCTGCTACAGTAACAAAAACAGTTATAGATGTTTTATTATGAGTGTAGGTGAGCATCTTTCCTTGCTCAACAGCGGCTAGGCCGAGTAAGTAAGAATCTTGAGTTTCTCTATCTAAGTTGCTTATCAGAATCAAAGCCCCTTCTGAAGTGACGTCAAACATGTCGCCTTCATTGCCGGATATGATGTGGAAATCCAGATTGTACTTTATGAGGACGTCATTAATGCCCCCAATTTGAAGTAACGAAGAACCTTTCTTTGTGTCTTCATTGACTGTGATCCTGAAATTGAAAAAAAATGTTGATGTTGTATTAAAATGTAGTGAAACCAAATTTATTTGCATAATCGTAGTCTATCAACCCAAAATAAAGTAGCCTTAGTAACAGTACTTTAGTATTTGTTTTAAATGTAGAATAACTACATAGGTACATTACCAATCAAAAACTCAGAAAACGAGAACTACCACAATAATTTTATTATTGTTAATAACTAGCTGCAGCCCGCGGTATAAACCGTGTGAAAGTTCACAAAGGCATTTTATATGGATAAGAAGTATTGCTTTGTATCCAAAATAAGTTTTTGTGAAAAGTTATATTTATCTAGACGACCTTATTTATAAGGAGAATTCTGTGATCTAGACAAGCTTTTATAAAATCCGTTATTGGTACTGTACGCTGATCAATATGTGTCGAAACTTCATCAATCTACTGTTAGTTACTGAGGAGTTCCGTTTTCCATCATCAGATCAGCTCGCTGTCATAATGTTGTATTGTCATCGGAACTTGACAGGTGTGTAAAATTTCAACTCAATTTAACAATGGGAACTATATAATTCAATTGATTAGACCTTAACATACATACATACAAACAAACATTGCAAGTTAAATAAAAGCTTGTAAAATATAACCGATAGCTAGCTAGCTGATGCCCGCGACATAGCACCTTTTCCAGATAATTACAACACAATAAAAAAACATCCAAATCGGACCAGCTGTTCTTAAGTGATGCTCCGTCATACACGTCGCAATTGATTTTATATATTATATTATATATATTGACCTGTAAGTATCTTGCCCAATGAAAGGCTTGATCTCCGTAGTAGCACCCGTGCTTATCCTCACTGCAGCTACAGCACTTCTATTTGGTTTTCCGTGATCAGTTGCCACAATGGCCAGCTGAATGTCTCTCTGACTGCCCGACAGCGCGCTGTAGTTGACGAAAATCGCCCCAGAGGTGGCATCAATGTAGTAACCCTTTGCGGGTCGAAGGAAGGAGTAAGCAATCTTGCCGTTATCTCCGCTGTCGTTGTCTCTTGCGCTTACAGAGCCGATTTCTTGAGTGTCGGTACCTTCTGAAAATTTAAGAAGTGAATGTGTTAAGATTACCCACTGGTAAGCGCATCATAACGTCTAGACGTCCGTCCGTCCGGGTACCATATCGTATCGAATGCACTCGGTCTCTTATGAAGCCAGCAGGCCGAGTGTTTGTTTTAACTTTTCTATTGAGTGTTTGTTGTAATAGCTTAAAATCCAGACTGAGTCGGGATACTAGCTCTTGCAGTGTTTACATCATTAAATGGTAAATTCAACGAAATTTCGTTGTTCGCGTCGAGATATTACAGCAAAATTTCCGCGGAGCGAATGGCACGCCAATTTCGGTTTCGGTTTCGGTTCGTGAGTGGTTAAAATAAAACTAACATTAAATATCTAACTAAAATTGTTTCAAAAAAACGTTAATAATTACCTGGTAAAATTCTGTTGTACGAGATATCGTCAAAAACCGGTGAATTGTCGTTGACATCCGTAACTTTGATGGTCAGTGTAGTTTTAGCCACATGCTCGCTATCTGATGCCGTTATATTTAGATCATAAAGTTTATTAGTTTCAAAGTCGAGTGGCCTGTTCAATACAACTTTACCACTATATCTGTCTACAGAGAACATATTGTCCCCTTGCATTATTGAGTATTTCAGGGCTGGATATGTATCAACATCATTCGCAGTCACAGATGTCAGCACCGCCCCTACTTCCGCTCCTGTAAAAAGCAAATACAAAACGTTACTCTCTCGTTTGACTGCCAGTATAAAGATTCACACAATAAAACAAAAACTGCGCCGACATACAATGATATAAAAACAAAAAAGTAAAAAAAAAACCGTAAGCGAAACGCGAACCGTTAGGGAGGCACCGCTAAATCATTCACTCGAAAAAATGTAATACCATCCAATAAATATTGATCTGAAGGAGTCGCTTTATTTAATCTCGTCGCTGGAATCGAAAAGTCGCAATGTAACCTGGCCGCGGAGTCGAGAATACAAATTATGTAAAATGTCTCCCTTTTTGTAAAACGCTTTTTGCTCTACCAATTTATTTCGAGGAGTCGATAGGCCTCCCAACAGCAATTTAAGGCCGAATACGACCGAAGTAATAAGTTAGCGGAGCGTACCTTCCGAGATGGAGATTTGGTTCGGTGGCGGGAACGTGGGCTGGTTGTCGTTGACGTCGACCACATTGATGCGCAGAGTGGCGGTGCCGGTCATCTGTGGATCGCCTTCGTCGGTCGCAATAACGGTCAGCTTGTACGTCTCCCGGATCTCACGGTCGAGAACGATGTTCGTCTTTACCGACCCCGAGAACGCCGGTTCAATAATAAAAGCATTATCATGGTTTCCGTCTACGATGTGGTACAAAATCCTAGCATTAGCTCCACGGTCGCCGTCCTTAGCAGCGAGTTGTACGACAAATTCACCCTTAGTGTTCCCTTCTAAAACGTTCGCGATGTATTGCTGCTGCGTAAATCTAGGAGCATGGTCGTTTTGGTCAAGCAGATTTATTATAACGTCGCAGTAGCCATATAAGACGGGTGTGCCTTCCGTCCGCGCGACGACGACGAGCTGCCGCCGTGGACCCGGATTCGATTCGTAGTCCAGATTATTCGAGTTATTGACCCTTATGACGCCGGACGAAGGATCGATTTCGAATGCGTACTGATCGTTTCCATTTCCGATTTCATAAATGATCCGCTGTCGGCGTCCGTCGCTCCTCACGGCCGTCACTTGCAACACGTCTTTCCCGTACTCCATATTTTCGTCTATAGTGACGTTATATGTCGCGTTTTGAAAATTCAACGTTGGCGTCTGATCGGAAAAATCTCCGACGCGAATTTCAATGAGACCGACGGAGCTTTGTGGCGGGTTGCCTTTATCTTTGGCAATTATTTTTAAATGTATGAGTTTTCCGTTTTCGCTTGCCAAGCTCTGTGTAGCCGTTAGTACGCCAGTTGTAGGATTAATGCGAAACTTGTGGTTGGACGTATCGAGCAGCTCGTATATCATTTCTGCGTTGATTCCGATATCATTATCTGTGGCTGACACACGGAGCAAGCTCTGGCCAGGTGGCGTCAGAGTAGCTACCTGTTCTCTGAACGGATATTTTGTAAATATCGGCTTATTATCATTTACGTCGTTAATGGTTACTTCAACGGAAACCCTCTGCGAGCGAGCAATATACCGCCCTTCGTCGGTAGCCACAGCTTCAAAATAATACACATTCGTTTGCTCCCTATCAAAAGCCCTGAAACAAAACAGCAAAATCAAGTCACTGTTTGGAAATCCTAACTAATATTATAATTGCTCTGTCTGGATGTTTATCGCGCTATCACGGCTAAACGGCTGAACGGATCGAGCTGAATTTTTGCACAGATATAGCTTAAGGGTAGGAGACGAATATAGGCTAATTTCTTTTTGTTGGTCCATGCGAACGAATTCACGCGTAAAAACTAGTACGAAATATTTTTGCAAGGTCGAAATCCAATTAACTCACCCAGTAGTAAATATGATTCCAGTTTTATTATCGATCCTGAATAGTCCCTGACTTTCGTTTGCCAATGAATATACAATGCGCTTATTGAATCCCAAATCAGCATCTGTTGCTCTCACTTTTATGACTGAAGTTTCAATCATGGCGTCCTCGGCAATCGCGGCTGAATAATGGCCGGTATCGAAAACTGGATCGTTGTCATTCTGGTCCTCGACTATTACTGTTATGTTGCAGGATCCTTGCAGAGCCACCGGTGAGCCGTGGTCGAAAGCAGTAATGGTCAAGTGGTATTTCGATTGCGTCTCTCGGTCTAGCATTCTTGCCGTCAACTTTCCCGTAGTAGAATCGATCGAAAATTTATTCCCATTATTCCCGGACGTAATGCTATAAGTTATAACCCCATTGGCTCCGATGTCTTTATCTGTTGCAGCGACAGTGTGTATAACTTCTGGCTCGTTATTTTCAGGGACAGTTAAAGGATAGCAAGAACCAGATTTAAAAGTAGGGGTATTATCATTTACGTCCATGATACTTATCGTCACAGTGGCGACGTCGAAGTTTGATGTTGATTGGAATGTGCTAGAATCTGTCACGTATACAGGGAACATGTAGTTGTCTGTTTCTTCACGGTCTATGCGTGTTTTTACTGTGATTGTGCCTAAGCGCTCGTCTATTGCAAATTTGTCATCAGCAACTCCAACTGGTATTGCGTATGTTAGATTACCTGCAAAAAATAAATAAGAATGTTATTCCTCTTATGTTCCAAAAGTTATCCGAGTATGCTGACGTGTTTGGCCTAGCGGTAGCGTCGTATTACGTTCCAGAGTGAATTACGTTACGTTTTTACGTTACGAATTGAAGTATTTGGTCTAGGTTTGGTTAATTATATTTATTGTTTATTCAATTTATAATAAACAGAAACTTACTTGAAGTACCCCGAGAAGACTTTGCGTTGAGTCTAGTCACAAAACTTCCTGGACGAATATCTTCACTAATGTTTGCTCTGTAGTAAGAATCAGTAAACCTTGGAGGTACATTAGTAGATTCTTGCAAATTTAGCAACAAAGTCATGTGGCTCTGTCTTGGGAATGGAACTCCATGATCTGAAGCTGTCAAATTCAATCTGTACTGACCAGGTCGTACTCTCGAAACATCTGACGAATATTTGTTAGAAAAGGTCAACTTTCCGTTTTCGTACTCCATAGAAAAGTACGCGTGATCATTTCCATTTGAAATATAGTAAGAAATTCTTCCATTGTTTCCAGAGTCAGCATCTACAGCTAAAGCTTGATACAACGTAGCCGAATGAGAATTTAGTGAAACAGTAACTTTATTTGATGAGACAAAAGCAGGAGCATTATCGTTGGCATCAGTGACTGCAATGTGCACTGTGACTGATGTAGACATTCTTTCTGAAATGTTAGTAGCCAAATCTGTCGCTTCAAGGATTAGCCAGTATTCTTTCAAAGTTTCATAGTCGAGGGTTGATGTTAAAGTCAGGGAGCCAGTTAAAGGATCTAAATTAAAAATATTTTTGGTTGACGGCAAAGAGGAGACAATACGAAAATTAAGTTCTCCATTTGGACCTGCATCAGAATCTTTGGCAGTAAAATTATAAACAGCTGTTCCAATAGGTGTTATTTCAGATATCTCTATATTGATAGGATCTTGAGGCCATTGCGGAGCGTTATCGTTGACATCAACAATATCGATTTTGACAGTGACAGCACTACTTTGGGGATTATTAGTAGCTGAAGTATCCAATGCTCTAACTTCTAATCTGTATTCTTCTTGGATCTCTCGATCTAACTGTCTTGCGACTACCAATGAACCTGTTCTTCTGTCGATTTCAAAAGTCCCTGGTAAATGGTCAGATGTTAACGACATGAGTAGGTACGAAATTTGTTTCTCTTCATTGTTTATCGAGTTATCATGGATGTCGCTGTCACTGCAAGCCACAGTACCAACCACGTATCCGATCATGGCACTTTCCTTTACCTGAAACATAAGTGTTTGTTTAGAAACATAGTCATGACATTGTGTTGATGGATTTTTGTTTATCATTCTCAAGTAGCTTGAAACAAAGTACGTATTTTAAAGATAGGATTAAAGCTATTTTTTAATTAAAGCGAAATCAATAACTTACTTTAAAAGACAAACTTGAGCTGGTATAAGTAGGTCTATTGTCGTTCAAGTCTAGCACTTCTACTTTCAACTGCCTTACTGTCTGTCTCGGAGGTGTACCACTGTCAGTTGCTGCTACTGTCAGCCGATAAATAGATCTCTCTTCGTGGTCCAGTACTGAAATTTTAAAAAAATATAAAAAAACAAAATCATCAATCATGACGTATTCGCACTAATATCGCGTATTTGCCCTAAAAAATATGGAAAACTGTAATTATTTACCTGTGCTAGTTTTAATAACTCCAGTATGAGAATCGATAACAAATACTCCAAATCCATCCATATCTCTCTCATTAAGAATAGAGTAAGTTATAGAAGAGTTAACTCCATTGTCTCTGTCTATTGCCTTGACTCTAGCTACTTCAGCACCTGGTTGCTGTTCTTCCCTGACACTGACTACATCTTCTCTGGGGTCGATGATCTCAGGCGGGTTGTCATTAACGTCCGTGATTTTTATGGTTACAGGAACGCGAGTAGACCTTGGAAGAGGACCTTGGTCTTTCGCTTCCGCAAATAGGGAATAGGATGATTTGAACTCGCGGTCTAGGATTTCCTTAGTTGTTATTACACCTGCGAACAAAATAATTATAATTGTTTTGACGGC
This sequence comes from Apocheima hispidaria, assembly GCA_947579745.1. Taxonomy (NCBI): domain Eukaryota; kingdom Metazoa; phylum Arthropoda; class Insecta; order Lepidoptera; family Geometridae; genus Apocheima; species Apocheima hispidaria. The sequence continues at coordinate 2,101,329 of OX388152.1, read as the reverse complement.
AGTTGATGAGTGTGAAAGTAATTCTTAACTAATCAGATATTTTTATTATCTTAATATTCTCATAAACTATTTTCAGTTTTGTAACATTATAATAAAATTTGTTAAAGTCCTAAGTAAATTAGCTTCAGATCATCTTTACTTGGTTTAAGAATTTGACAATTTTAAAACGATTACCCCGAGTCTCAAACCCCAGAATTAAGCATTCATAAAAGCTCGCTTGCGGCAAAATAGCTATGCTTATCCAAAGAAGATTCCTTATTGGGAACCTAAGCTCATGATGCCAGAAACGGTGAAGGAAAAACGTGATTTTATGCTTAAAACTGAAAACAATAAACGTCATAAAAACTCCATGATTAAAATTAAAATTATAGTGAAATACACGCTATACATACAATCAAATGCAAATGTAAGTGATGCAAAGCAAAAGACCTAGAAAAAATATACGTAACATAAATGTACATTCAAAAGAGTACATTTTTAGTTTATTTACATTAACATAAAAGTTATTTTTCTAAAGACTTACAAAAAATCACAATTACATGGTTTTGGACTTCAGATGAAATATAATACGTAGCATTTGTTAGAAGATAAATGTTGCTCCAGCACAACGAATCACAAGAATAATTTTAGTAAAGGCCGAGAAATTCGTATCTGCAAATTCATTTACAATGGCGTCACCTTGTCCCTTGATCGCAATTACCTTTTTTGTTTCAACAGCCGGTATTATTGCAATTTATAGCCGAGAGTCAGATTCCAACTACATTTTACACCTATAATTCATTTACAAACATATGAAAATAAAAGGTATCCGTCAACCAAACGAGTTGTAGAACCATGGAACGTCCTACACGTACATTTGTAACATATGAGCTTTAAATACCCGACGACAGTATCTGGCCGAGGTAAGGCCTGTAATAAAACATGGGAGAGAATAGCGAGGCTCCTACATAGCAATATTTTAATAATAGTTAATGGCGGGTCACGACGCATGCGCGCGCGACGACGTTTATAACTCGCAATTGACGCGCATAAATTCATTGTGCGCAGCCTCCCGGTGCTGGTACCTTGCTGCCTAGCGGCGGCGTGACCTTCCCAATAAAAATTGCCATAAACGATTAACAACTGCGAAGTGTTTAGAGACAAGAGATACGATCGCCCAGAGTGAAAGACTGAGATTCGTCTGATCTTTGAGTCGCCGACGAATAAAACCGACGAAGCCATTATGCTTATAAAAGGCTGTGAGTTTTTTTGCTACCGAAAATATTTTATAAGCACCTGTTCGAATCTGAATCCACGATCGGAGCCGATCGGGACCACATACAGACGTCCATGCGAATGATTTACGAATATAACTGCACCGCGCTAAAGGGTGAACTCCCAGTAAAGATTCGCTAACTAGCTCGTGGGGTGTTGATCGCCGATAACCGAATTGAGACGAAAAGATCCACCATTCATCAGTCAGTTATCGGTACGATAACGAACTGCCAACCCCCGTTTTTGCGTTTTGCCCATATTGAGTAGCGAAAAACTCACACGATTCCGGCGATATGCATCGGTGCGATTAAGAACCGGTGAATCATGCGAGCCCAGATTATGCCCATTTATGAATAATATTCCAATCGTATCGAGCGAAAACACGGCCTTTATAATACCTGAAGTGTTTTATTATAATTCCGTTTTCTAATGAAAACGGATATTGTTGAATACAATCAAGTAATAACGATAAAATAAACTCATAATATTTGAGAATACAAAAAACTGATCTTATTACAGGATGGAATGCGACAGATGGTCGTAGAAAGCCGTTCATGGGAAGGCCCAAAACAAATATATGCGCCATCAGATCTGCTCCCTATCCATTTAAATTGTGCAGGTATTAAAGGTTTTGTTTGATGAAACTGTTTGTTCAGTCGATGAGTCTTAAGGCACGACACTCTTTGGGTTTTAGCTTTCAAAAGTGCCGCCGGACTAAACAAAGCTTCGAGTGGCCTGTTGGTCACTGGAATAGTTCTTCGCTTGGTCAAACATAAGACTGGAGTCGGCATTACGGTAAAATTGCATTGTTCTAAGTAAGTACGTGTTGTAATGACGCGTGTAGCGCCAGCCCTATTTGGATTTTTAAGAAGTAACGTAAACAAAAAAATCTACTACCATAAGTGAAAATAAATAACTACAGCAGTATCGATAAATAAACTGCCTTTTGAAGAAGCGCTGCCGATTGGAAATTTTATTTGAAGACCCAAACGAACCCTGCAACGCACGTTCCATCATAATTTACAAGCCAAATTTATTCCATTTAAGAATGAATTTTCTACACTCACCTGTAATGGGGTTGACATTGAAGCTCGTATTGGATGGAAATATTCCATATCTCAAAACAGCGTTATCTCCCAAATCAGCGTCAGTTGCTGCAATTTTCCCAACAAATGCTCCGATCTTCTGATTTTCCTCAACTTGAAAATCATAAGCTGCTTTTGAGAACACTGGATCATTGTCGTTTGCATCTATGACGTTGACAACCAGATTTGCGGTGGCTGATAAAGGTGGAATTCCATTGTCAGTAGCTGTGATCATCATCTTATGTTTAGCAACCGTTTCTCTATCTAGTGCTTTGGCAAGGTATACCCATCCGGTACTGGGTTGTACTTTAAAAAATTCGTCTGTACCGTTATTTAGAATACGGTACGTAATCCGTGCGTTGTTGCCAGTATCCTTATCTATCGCTTGTATTTCTAATATCTGCAAAGACAATTTTCATTACATGGATGGCTCGCAAAGGGAATGCGACTGAGCCCATATTAGGAAACTCAACGCCGAGATCTAAACCGATGCTTGTAGATTGTTATCGTCATTTGTTCCACCATCTAAGTAATAAATTGTGTAACGCATTTTGTTTGAGCTGTCACATACGTACAAGTAACGCATCGCACTATTTGTCAGAGTCCGCCTGGCGAAGTACCACACCTTTACCGGTTATTAAACCACCAAGCAGTAGTGTGCAAGCATTACTGTGTTCCGGATTGAAGGGCAATGTTTCGTAATTACCGGGCATAAAGAGATCGTGTTATTTTGCGTGCGAATTGTGTAAATATGCTTAAAAATAAGTACAATTCGATTTTGATAATTTTTACACAAGGTGTGGTAAAGATATTTCGTAACGTCTTACCTTGGTATTCACAGCTTCAGACTCTAAAACATTAGTTGTATAAGAATCATGCTCAAATACTGGCGGATTATCGTTGAAATCCTGGACATCCACGACCAGCGTCAAGTTGGAGCTAAGTGGAGGCGCACCGTTGTCCCTTGCTGTAATGACGAGGTTGTGACGAACCAGGTTCTCGTAGTCAAGAGGTCTGTAGGAAAAGTAAGTAAATTATAAATAGAGTATATTTTGGTATTGATATCAAAGAAGACACCAGGTTCTCGTAGTCAAGAGGTCTGTAGGAAAAGTAAGTAAATTATAAATAGAGTATATTTTGGTATTGATATCAAAGAAGACAAGACTTAATGTTTGTGCATAATTTGTTGTCTCTTTAATTTGTTTTTACACGCATTATCACCAATGGGTGGAGAATGGTTGGTTGTGCGTGTATAAAAACAAAGAATTCAAATCTGTAGTCACTTCAAATAGGTCTACTTGTACTACTCGATCTTTTGCAAATTTTGCATATATAATTTAGGTCTAATGATAATATAATAGTATGGTACATTTTAGCGGAAATCTTGAATTAACTCTACCACCATTGAGCTTGTGCTCAATTAATTTTGATTCCTCGAAGCAAATGCTTTTTATAGGAAAGAGTGTTTTTTTAATAAAGAAGAAACAGGAGTTGCTGTTTTAGGTATTTATTATTATGTAGCCCAACGTACAAAAATTGGCATCAAATGTCCAAAAACAGGATAGTGCAAATTTGAGAGCCTGCATTCATACTAGGCTGTGAACGCTGTGTTTCACCGTTCACAGTTTTCTGCATGCTACCATTTTATATAAATATAAATATTTATTTTATCGTCATAACTTATATAAAATCAGGTAGGCCTGATGTTATGACTCACGCCTAGCCTGTTATAAACAGAAATCAAAATGAAGTGACAAACCTCAGCAATGTGACTAGTCCATGCTGATGATTCACAGCGAAGGTGTTTGAAGGTCCACTCGCCGAATCGAGGTGGTAGCTGATCTGTCCGTTCTTCCCATCGTCCTCGTCAGTGGCCCCGGCTGCGTAAACAACGGATCCGATGGCAGCTGACTCCGCTATTGATACACGGACTGATGACGTTCCGAACTCTGGTGCATTGTCGTTCACGTCTATTAGGGTTATCTGGACCTGTAAAACAGTTTTGAGAGTTTAAAAGAAGTCGGTTATAAATCGATGGTCTTTAGTGAAGTACAGAATTTTTTCCGACTTTTAGCAATCTTGTATAAGCATTGTAATATCAGTATGATAATTACACAAGATATAATAATAATGATAGTTATGAGCTGATAATGTCAGGATGATGAGCGCTGCTCCACGGTACGGGACTGGGATTCTTATGAGTGTTTGAGGATGGTTCGATTTTGATGATTTTGGCGATTCCAGAGGGACATGTTTACTCGTGTTATAAAAAAAAAAACAATTTGTTTTTTTTTATTACTAAACTTCATTGGTTACAACTCTGTGAACTGGTTCATTTGTTGTTTTAAACAAAGACATAAACTGTTTCAATTTGTTTTTTTTCGGTATTTTTTAGAGCAGTATTATTAAGACTAACCTGAGTTTGGTCATAGTTCTCTGGGTTTCCATTCGCAGCTCTCACGTTGAGAAGATATGAGGGTGTAGTCTCCCGGTCAAGCTGCGCTGCCGTCATAACGGTACCACTCGACGGGTCCAGGGTGAAGTGGTGGTTTGGGTCCCCAGACACGATGCTGTAGCGGATCGGTGGTTTTCCTAGGAAATAAGTGTTATATTTAGCAGTGTTAAACTAAACTCATAAAACGTATTGAAACTTAATAATTTGTTCGTTTATGTTCGTCTGTCGGTTGCAGGTCACAGTAATGTTTGCTAAGCAGTAGGTCTACAGTTCGGCAAAAATACTATTCTAATTCTGTTTTCTCGTAAAGTTCCTAAAGTTGTACATCATCGTCATCATCATCAGCCAGAAGTCGTCAACTGTTGAACCTAGGTCCATTAGAGCGCCACACCGACCGACAACGTGCCACTTGCATCCACCGGTTGCCTAAAGTTGTACACCTTCCAGTAAATATCTAGTCATAATAACACCGAAACTGACCCCATTTGTCTCAATTTCCCTATCATTGTCTGCACCCTAGAGAAATAGGCACAAACTCAGTATTTCACGTCCGCCATAAATACTGACGTATCGATTTCCGCATTATAATCTACACGAATTTCTTCAAAAACGATGTTGATATTGAAAATTGTTACGTGTAGCATTATAGTGAATTGTTTTTCCAAATTATTTTCACTGGTTTTTTTTTTTATTCTTTCTATTCATTCCGTTCAATATTGAGAATTCTGTGAGGTAAACTACTCGCTCGGCTAAATACTCGATAAATAAATGAGACACAAATTATGAAACTATTGAAGTCATAGTAAGCTACCGCACTAATATTGACAGATTCATGTCAATTAAATTTTTATTTAAAAAAAAAAGTCAAGTGTCAGTCAAGTTTTGTGAAAACTTTTTATTACATGGGCCTAATTTCTATTTTTAATGGATTTTACTTATATTTGATCCGTCCGGCCAAATAAGTCCCAAAAAAATCCTTTACCCTTGATCTATTTCCAACCTGTCTATGGATAATTACACCTTCTCTCAGATTAAATTAATACAAGGCATGTCTTCCACGTTCCAAGTCCGCTATTGTTGCGTCTCTCAATAAACTGTTTTGGTCTCTTTAAGTGCGTTTGTTCTTATTGCTAATTGTGTCTAGACCCTAACTCGGTGCTGAATTAGCATTTGTTTGATTTACATTGTGAATATTGTTTATGGTTTTGAATGAGCTACATTGAAGTTTTTTTTAGTTCTCCTAAAGAGGTTCATCCATTTTTTCGGATGAAATGGCTTGTTTGGATACATTTTAGAAGTGTAGAACTGTTTGTATGGTCTAGATTTTTTGTTTCTTGTATTTACGTTTTGGAAAACTAAAAGGAAGCTGTGTGTGGTAACGGAAAACATTTTTGAATCTATCAGTTTTTAATTGGCAGTTCTCACAACGATTTAAAGGGTTCATTGTCGAAATATTTTTTTGCTGAGCGCAGTTTTTGCGCTCGTTTTTTCGTCGGTCGTTTTGGGCAGATCCGCTGACGGGAGATTGATATACAGTCTTATTCGTGGACATGCCCGGCAGTCTTTGTTTGTGTAACAGGTCCCGGCCTCCGCTTCCCTCTCCCCGCCCACGCCCCGCGTCCTCCCTTTGTCTCTCCTCTTTATACAATCGGTGAGGCTCAACCTAGTCTTATTTCGGCTGGATTCGGCATCCCTGTTCACTCCGTTTTTGTCCACTACATCGCTATTTTCAAGGTTTTTTTTTCAGTGTTACCTTCATCACCAAGTATTTTGCCACTATCCTCTCCCCAAACCCTATCACGATAAATTTTGCGATGATCTCTTTATCCCAGTCACGGTAAATTGTAACTTTATTTGATTTAGAGTTACTTATAAGCGGAATCTTAAATTCATGAGCATTAAATAACGTTAAGCTCAACTTCGAAAGGATTACTGCGAAACATTAGCCGAGCGTTCATATTTCTTTAATTCGTCGATAGCAATAAAGTGGAGATGTCAACGGTGATCAAGTTCAGAGCCGGGTGTTCATTCAATTCATTAGACCCGAGCGGTCATCACGCGGTCCGTGGCGTACCGGTCTGCAAAACAAAATAAATTTGCATCTCGCCCTTCTAAATTGAAATCATTAAGGTCCTTCGTTTGAGTCCGCTAGGTAGGTAGGCGCCAAGAGATGGCGCTGTCGTTGAAAACTCAATTGAGGTAATCTGCCCCAGTTTTAATTCACTTTGCGACCTCTTACTATTGTTATAAACACATCTCAAAAATAATAGAGCCCATTAATAGCTGCACTCGACTGAAAATTCAAATAATGTTCAACGCCTGTATGCACGCATGAACATTACGCACACATGCGAATTCAAAACGGTTACAAGCAAATACGAAATTTCGTTGCTCTGTATATCGTCTCGGTGGCCGAAGTCATCAGTTTGATTAGGTCGCGCTCGTGAGGTTCTGGGTTCGAACCCCTAAAATTAGGTAGTATTATTTTTTATAATTTAATTTCGAGAATACTATTTATTTTAATTTTTGCTGTGGGTTTCTTGACAAACTTATTCAAAATTAGTAACGAAACTTATAAAAGTATATATCTACATAAACCTAATATTGTCGCATAAATATTTAAAATGCGAAAGTTCGTGTGTAAGTGTGTAAGCATGTAAGTTTTTTTTTTTGTTATTTGGTGACGAGACGAGCAAGTTACTCAGCTGATGTTAAGCTTCACGCTTGCTCATAACAGTTCAGTGCCACCCAGAATTTTGAACCTCAACAGTTCAAAACCATGCGCGGCAATGCACTGCGCTCATTACTCTGAGATATTAGATGTTAAATCTCTGTGCCCAATAATTACGCTGGAAACATTGCCCTTCAATCCGGAACACAGTGATGTTTTGCACACTACTGCTTGACGATTGAATAACTGGGTCCCTGGAATAACCCCATATCGGGGGTTCTAAAGGCACCGAGTCTGGTACCTTCCGAACAAATTTTCCACTTTTTTTCGTTTTTTTTCAAATTAATTTCGAATTTTACATACCTAATACCTAATGAAATGAACCTAATGAAATATGCAATACCCAAAAATGTTGTGTTTTCCGCGTCGATAGACATTATTCTGCGACTAAAAATATGGATTTTAGACCCGGGTTAGATTAATTTAGTCCATAGTAGGTACTGTTGTTTGTTATTTGTTATTTACAACACACAAAACTAACTTATAGGTAGGTATGTAGTTCATCTGTGGTATGTAGGTAGGTAGGTAGGTTGGTTGCTTGGTTGGTGGCTAGGTAGGTATTATTAGTATAATGTGCATATTTTGATCGCGCAGCACGAAATATTCAAGATTTTCATATACCTCTATCTACCACCTTACCACCTACCTATATAGGTACCATACCTATAGGCACCTTTTACAAAAAATCTATTATTTCACTAAGAAGGAAGTTTTTCAGAATTTTTTCAATATTTTTCCCGGGATCAGTGAGCGTGCGCGCAACGAGATCATACATAAAAATGCAAAAACCACATTCATCATCATTATTGAGGTGAATTTTTTTCCAGAAATTTTGCATTATTTTTCCTGGCAGCACTGATGGAGCGCGCACCGAGCCCCATACTCAGAAATGCCGAATTCCAACAAATTTTAGATATGGGGTTATTACTTAGTCACACCAAAATGCGAAAGTTTGTGTGTATGTAAGTAGGTATGTTAGTATGTAAGTGTGTTTGTTCCCGTTCAAATCTGTAACAGCTGCATGGATTTTAATGTAATTTGGTATGGAGGTAGCCAAATTTAGGTATGGTAGCCTCCATTCCAAATTTCATCCAAATCCGTTCAGCCGTTACAGAGTTTATACCGCGGGTGAAACCGCGGGGCGCATCTAGTATCCTATAAATTTTGAAAGTAGCTCTGTCTTTCTGTTTGTTATCTGTTCACGATAAAACGGCTGGACCGACCTTTACGAATTTTGGCAAAGGTATTCTAGTAAAATAAAATATTTTTTAATTTAATCATTTTATGTATTTTTTAAGAAATCTCGTTACGTTAGGGAGAAGGCTGATGATGATGATGGAAAATTTTAAATCTATGACCGCAAATGTAAAACGCAGTCGGACGGGTAGAAATCCCCCCATTGCTATGAAAATGGGTAAGAAATCTCGGTACGATAGGGAACAGGCGGATGATGATGATAATGATCCTTAAAATCTATGACCGATAAACGACGAAGGTCTGTGACGAAATTCACAGTTGGACGGGTACCAATCCCCCATCGCCATGAAAATGGGTAAGAAATCTCGGTACGATAGGGAACAGGCTAATGATGATGATGATGATATTTAAATCTGTGACCACAAATGAAAATCGCAGTTGGACGGGTAGAAATCCCCCCCATCGCCATGAAAATGGGCAAGAAATCTCTGTACGCTATCAACAGGCTGATGATGATGATGAATTTTAAATCTATGCCCGAAAATTAAAATCGCAGTTGGACGGGTAGAAATCCCCCATCGCCATGAAAATGGGCAAGAAATCTCTGTACGTTATCAACAGCCTGATGATGATGAATTTTAAATCTATGACCGCAAATGAAAATCGCAGCTGGACGGGTAGAAATCTCCCCATTGCTATGAAAAATGGGTAAGAAATCTCGGTACGATATGGAACAGGCTGATGATGATGATGATGAATTTTAAATCTATGACCGAATCACATGCGAATTCAAAACGGTTACAAGCAAATACGAAATTGAGTACCCGATTTTCGGCGTTCCACCTATCAGTTCGACTGGCCGAGCGGTCGAGTGGACGGATTTTCATTATGCTTCGTTTTGTAGTGTGTCAATGAGACGAAGGATCAATCCTCATTTGAAAATTACTGTTTTTGTAGATTTTTGTTCTTTTTGTGCTATTTTTTTACAAAATAAGTTATCAAACAACACAACAAACACCACACACAAAACTAACTAACTAATAGGTAGGTAGGTAGGTAGGTAGGTTGGTTGGTTGGTTTGTTGGTAGGTAGGTAGGTATTATTAGTATTATGCACATATTTCAATCGCGCAGCACGAAATATCCAATATTTTCATATACCTCTATCTACCACCTTACCACCTACCTATATAGGCACCTTTTACAAAAAATCTATTATTTCACTAAGAAGGAAGTTTTTCAGAATTTTTTCAATATTTTTCCCGGGATCAGTGAGCGTGCGCGCAACGAGATCATACATAAAAATGCAAAAACCACATTCATCATCATTATTGAGGTGAATTTTTTTCCCCGTAATTTTGAATTATTTTTCCTGGCACTGATGGAGCGCGCACCGAGCCCCATACTCAGAAATGCCGAATTCCAACAAATTTTAGATATGGGGTTATTAGTTAGTCACACCAAAAATAAATATTATAAAGAGGAAAGATTTGATTGTTTGTTTGTTTGCATTGAATAGGCTCCGAAACTACTGAACCGATTTGAAAAATTCTTTCGCTGTTGGGAAGCTTTTTAGCTTTCTTTATATATATATTTTTTTTGTAACTTGACGCAAATAGAAGGGTTTTGTGTGTGTATTATAATTTTTATTTTTTTGTTATATACACGTGCGAAGCCGGTGCGGGCTGTAAAGGATTCAAACAGACAGACGGACAGACAGACAGACAGTCGGACATGACAAACTTATAAGGGTTCCTTGTAGTACTACGGAACCCTAAAAATTTATAAATGGTTACCTATGTCAAAGTCCTCAAAATACAAGAATAGGGGTTCATTTTTATACATATAAACTAGTATTTCGCGAGGCTGCACGGGCCGCGTGCGGGCCCGCGGGGCGGTCCTGCAATTGGGTATGGCTGGATCGTTTAGGTCGACTTGTAAAGTTAAAAAAAAAGGAGGAGCATGATGAAAACGGGTAAGCTACCCAACAGCGAAATAATTTTTCAAATCCGTTGAGTAGTTTCGGAGCCTATTCAATGCAAATAAACAAACAAACAAAGAATCAAATCTTTACTCTTTATAATATTGGTATAGATAGATTATTCTATCATCATCAATAGTTGTCGCAACGCACGCGATGTAAAGGATATTTTAGGTATTTTTTTTTACATCTTGGGTTACATTATTCGAGTTTTAGTAAGGATCCCAAATTTTTTAAAAATATAATATAATATAGTATAGGGATAGTGTAGCTTCCCAACAGTGAAAGAATTTTTCAAATCGGTTCAGTAGTTTCGGAGCCTATTCAATGCAAACAAACAAACAATCAAATTTTTCCTCTTTATTATATTGGTATAGACTATTCTTTCATCATCAATAGTTTCCGCAGTGCACGCGAAATACATCATCTTGGTTTACATTATTGGAGTTTTAGTAAGGATCCCTAATTTTTTTGAAAATATAATATAACCTATGTCACCCGGGGATAGTGAAGCTTCCCAACAGCGAAAGAATTTTTCAAATCGGTTCAGTAGTTTCGGAGCCTATTCAATGCAAACAAACAATGAAATAAATAAACAATCAAATCTTTCCTCTTTATAATATTGGTATAGATAGATTAGGTAACCAAATCAAACACTGCACTGCACACCGATACCGAATCTCGCAACGTCGCAATTATCGAAGGCCGCCCGCGGACTAAGCCGCGATGCAAGGATACCTAGTCTCGCTCACACACGCTCCGACAAGCTGGCAACGTCGCGTAAACCGCGTGACGCGCGCGCGGCACAACCAGTGTACACGATTTTTGCAAGATGCACCCACACATCAATATTTCACGCACACCATGATCGCATGATTCGCATGTAAAGAACACACCACTACATTCGTAAAATTTGTCGTAATTATTGGGTTGAAAAATGGTATTTCCTAGCCATGAACATTTTAAATTATCGACTTTGCGATACTTAGAGGCCAAATTAGACCTATGTTAAGTCATGCCCAGTTCAAAATCGTAGTAGGACGCCTAAAAAGGCGTCGATAGTTTTGTATGAAAGTCGAAGGACCTTAATGGCGTTCCGATTATCTCACTCACGAAGACCAAACTGTGCTTCAATTAAGTGTTGTAAAGATTTCCCTATGTGAATTGTTGGCGATTCCCGATTTAATTTAATGAATTAATTTATCTAATGCAATGAAGTTAGATTATCTGGGGGCATTCAGCATAACACGGCCGACACCGGACTGCTTTTAGAAATCCTATTGTTTATCGGATCGGGACCTCGGGTTGACTTTAATGCGATGTGAAAATATTTTAATGTTTATCACCTCCTTGGCTTAAAATAAATAATTGCTAATGTATCGCAGATTTGCATCGACAATAGCACGTTCAGGAATTCAAATCGTAAATTTTATGTTTAACTGCATTTAAGCAGCCAAAGTGTTTTTGCATGGCAAATGATTTAATTTTTTCTGGTTCTTCCGGTTCTTCTTACTTGTTAAGTCAACGGGGAAAATCGTCATAAATAATATATTATACAATTAAAACAAAATAGATTATGTTAATTCCTAAACATTGTTTGATCGCGTAATTTAACGTCTTTCATACCTTCCCTGTGCTTCCAATATTCAGCACGACAGTCAAATGTCAAGGCAAATTACGCTTATTTCAATAGAAAATTTAACACTTAAATCGTGTTAACTCACAGTTGAAAAAGTTAAAAATGATTGTGGTAGGTACCGACTGGCAACTTTAAAAAAACGGTCTAAAAATGTTGGAGGCAAAAACTGTCGCACGGGGCGAGGTCGACGAACCAAAGGATTTATTCGACTGGGATGCGTCCGCGCAACTCCGCCTAAAAGTATCCTTGGACTCGAATTCGAATTTCAAATTTTTTCAGTAACTATACAATTCTGCGAGCGTGAAATAAAAATTGTTTTTTTTTTATTCGGAGTGAGCTGGAAAAAGGTTGGTGGTATTTCTTATCGAGTCATCTAGTCATGAGTGATTCTTACTTCATAATATTTTATGCGACAACTTTGTATGAAGCAACCAAAAAAAAATATTTGTCGTCATTACATTCCATCCTTTTGCCGTTTATAAATGCAAGTCTAACTACGGTAAAAATCACGAAAAAGTCTACATATTTTGAATTTAGTTTTAGGTGTTTTTTGAATCGCTATTTCGAATACTATTTTACAGCGAGATCGTATCATCAATCTAACCGAACTTCCTTTAAAATTTCTACTTTGAAAGAAGTTCGTTAAGATTGATCATACGATCTCGCCGTAAAATATTTAACACTTAAATCGTAAAAAATTTAACACAAAATACGTAGACTTTTTCGTGATTTTGACCGTAGTTAGACTTTGACTCATTTTTCTGCACTGGTACAGAACAAATAATACTGCAAATATCTTGACAGCACTCGCATGACGAAAACCGGGTTATGTTTAATTTTGATTTTTATTGACCAAGGTAAGATATTATAATGTACAAGGATAAAATAAAACTAACACTTATCTCACTTATCTGTAGCCAAAATGCTGACCAAATTGCCGCGTGTAATTGCGATTGCAATTCTTTGAGCAAGGTAGACTGTAACATTTTTATGATTAATTTTCATTTCAACTAAGTTAGAGCCAAGTCATATTTTAATTATGCATATTATTAAAAAAATGTTCTCTCAGTATTATAACGGGAAACTGTAGTCTATCTCCAACGCATATTCCGTCATAAATGATAAATAGCATATGTGTGTGGTCCAGCGGACTACACATTAATATAATATGTTATTTTAAGTATATAATGTATAATTATCGTTATTTCGTTGGACGGCAATGGTTTAGTAATCATGGAAAAGTAGACACGTAGGTACTATAGTGGGTTGAAAGCTTTGATGAATAAGGTGTTGTTCCTATTTGCGGTGTTTATTTGTCTTACAAAAGTCATTCAGCGGCTTAGTCCCAACGTCTGCACTAACGTCAGTGGGATGTGGGGAATTCAAATTTCTAAAATTCTTACTGACTTTTTACTAGATGAGGCTAGGTACTAGTACCATTGAAAATAAATAACTTATAATACTAGTACTTCGCGCCAAACTGACCTCGCGACCTTTAAAACTTTATAACACTCCACTGATTTTGCTCATATTAAAACTTAATAATTGTGTATAAATGAACTACTTGCGTACAAAATTTCACGGAGAAAAGGTCAACGGATCTCTTGTTATCGTTGGAAAGATTGACATACATCGAGTTTTTTCTGTCCCGTCTGCTATAATTATATAGATATTATGTCTGTTTGTTTGTTTGTAGTGGGTAAACTCTGGAAATATTGAACCGATTATTAAATATCGTTCACCGGTAGAAAGCTACATTATTTTTGATTTATATAGGCACAGCGCAGATGAAGCTGTGGTCAAAAGTTAGTTTTAAAATAATAATAAAAATTGTTCAAATTAAAAACATAAATATCAGGGTAAACTAAAACTCCGGTAGTGTCGAAAACATACTTTCTACACCTCGTTTCTCGCCCAATTTGCCCAGTCCACACGGTGAGCCAAAACAGGTACACATTTAATATTCCCCTTCAAAATATCGAATATAATATGTATTTTTTAATTAATGGATGTTTATCTCGGGGCCGCAGCTATAAATCTGGTGGGGGCGTGCGTTTGTACACCGCACATAAATGTTACGGACCTCTTTCTAATTAAACTTGAGAATGGGTGGACGATCTAAGAAGAAAGAAACTAGCGAGTTGAAAAAATAATGGAGAAGATTTGCGTTTGTGCAAATTTTATTTCAAAATCAACTTAATTTTTAGGAGAACACGAAATAAAGGTTTTGTAAAATCACACACAAATTTTGACAGCAACGAGAGAAATATATTTTTTTTTAACCAGAAAACTAATCCTGGTGCTAAACTGGTGCCTTATCTTCGACCACATCATCGATTTGGAGATTGTAAACCTCCAAATCGATGATGTGGTCGAAGATAAGGCACCAAATTTCAGAATGAAATGAAGTCGAAACCAAAGTATTTAGATGGATATGAAAGATCTAGACAGGATGATTTTTCACTGTCCACCACTTATCCAGCAATTAAAAACAGTACTATTCCGAATTCAAGGGCAATTTCCCCATCGAAATTACTGAGCACAAAAAGATAACATCTAATATCTCTGGGTGACGAGCGCAGTCCATTGCCGCGCGTGATTCTGAACTGTTGAAGTTCACCATTCTGGATGGTACTGAACTGTTATGGGCAAGCGTGATGCTTAAAATTAGGTGAGTGACTTATGAAAACGGAAGAGATATTTTTTTTTCTGTTTCCAAAAAGATTGTCAATGCAACCAAACAAACAAATCAAAGAATAACAATAACAAGTCAATACAAACAAATTATGCCCCACGTCAAAATAGTGTTTTCTATGGAGACTTCTGGCCCTTATTTATAAAGAGAATTAAAATAAAAAAGAAATTAGGTAGCTTACAAATTGAAATCGCTATTCTCACAACTTGCACCAATCGCAACGTGATTTTTAAGCGCAGTATCTTATGAATCTAAAGATTTGATTCGCAATACTAATCCCGGTAATATTGCTATTGTTGGCCTGGCTAATAACTTTATAATTTATTTGTTATGGGGTCCTGCCAAATGGCTTAATGTTGCACCTAGATAAGTTACAGGTAAGTTAGTTAGTCCACGAGGTGACCGAATTTATTGGTTAGATGGTACAGCATTATAGCTGTTTTAAATCTACATACGCGTGTTTGTTCATTCAAAACAGCTGAACTGAAAAAATGTGATCTTATACACGACTGCCCAAGAAAGAGGGTATTGTTTTTGCGATGTATGTAAGTATGTTCCTATATTATATTATTGTTCTCCTGTAGCCTACAGAGTTTGACCGATTTTGACCAATGAGATATCGTTGGATTCCATGTTGTACTCGTAGACTATATTTTGCAGTCGGGTTTTTTAATTATCTTTTAAAATTAAAACAAGTTCTCGAGTTAGCCCCATAACTTTACATATAAATAAATAAATATTGGTGGACGATTTTCACGCACAGCGTCATCTTTTGTAAGTCCGTACATAGAATACATCGAAACCCAGACAAAGAACAAACATCCACGTTCATAACATAAAATGTTTATCCTGGGTGGGAATCGGACCCACAACCTACAGCTCAGAAGGTGGAAATCCTCCCACTGAGCCACACGGCTAGTCATACGTCATATGATACGGAAGATACAGATACCTATTAATGTAGGTTACTATATAATAGAAGGAAAATCCCATCGATCATCCGATAGAAACGGGGACGTCTACAGAATCCAGTAGACATCTAACTCTCCAACATCGCTGTTTAGATGTAGAAGTCAATAAACACGTTCGTTATCTTCGCACAGAGCGGTGCGTTCGCTAGACTACGGCTTTCTATTTAGGTGACTGTAACACCGAAGTGTGAAATGAATTATGAAAAGGATAAGTAATTAAATTTTTGGTGAGTGTATCGTCAATGGTACTGACTAATAGTATCACGGACCCGGACATGGTCTAATGATGATGTGGAATTTTGTAAACTGCGACAAGAAGCACCAGAGGATGGGCAACAGCATCCTTTTAGTAAACAGTGAGTGTCCTACAATCCTCAAGCAGACTGCCAAGCGTGAGGGTTCAAGGCTTTGTTCAGCAATGGACGTCTTCTAGCTGATAATAATGCTGATGCGGTCGCAGATGCGGATCCTTTACTGTCCGATAAACGAAAGAACGTCCGATAACTCAGCTGGACGTTTTTGAACCATGCGGATGAGAACGTCTGTACAGATGATTCAATCCGCGTAAGTTTTTAAAGAAGTTATTTTAGTCCTTGTTTTGTAACGTTTCAACGTGCGAGACTTCTCATTATTGAAGAGGTGACAAAGGAAAACTTTATCGCAGACTATAATATAGCTTTGCAACTGATTGTTACTGAGCCAGCATCGAGCTGTCTCGTAACGGTGTGACACGCACTCTCTCCACCAGACTGCGCTATTCTGTAGCGCGACTTGCCGCACCACTGTAAATCACGGGATCGCAAACCGTACCGTTACGGCACTTGTCCATGGGAATAGTACCCTATGACTGCGCCATTGTTACGACATGCAGATACCATGGGAGTGGAGGGGGAGTCAGAAGCTGGACTTGGGAAGTTCCACGTAGTTACTTTGATGCAATATTTCTTACGACTACATTATCAGCCGAGAATAACCACTATAAGATGCAAGCCTTCCATAGTTTCTGCCATTCTTTGTGCATCAATAATAAACAAAATTATATCGCACATGTTGTCACTACTAAGATTACTGCAGTGCATTAATCATCCAGAAGACTGTACCACGAAAATCTAAATTTCGAATTTCGAAACGAAAAAATGTACCTTGTTCTCCGAAGTTTGACCGGCCAATAACTTGAAAACATAAATTATTTTGAAAAACTTTAACAACTGTTTCACATAGCGCTAAATCCGTTATATTCATAGCTTGTCCTGCGTACATTTTAATGTTGAACTGTAGCTGTTTCAAGATATCTATGTAATATAGCTACGTCGTCCGTGAAAGGGTCTATGGTACGGTACGATTTGACAAATAAATTATTGCAATGCTTAGCAAGTGCGTGCCTTTTTTATGTTACAGTGTATGTGGCGAGCAAGTCGCTCACCTAGTAGTAAGCGTCACGCCTGCTCATAAAAGTTCAGTGCCACCAAGAGTTTTGAACTTTTGCCCTGTTATTAATAAACGCGGATAAGGCTTGGTAAGTTGCTCAGTCTTCTGTCTTTTCGAGTTCATCAGTCAATCGAGTTCTAATTTCGAAAGAGCGAAAGGGACTTGGAAGCAATTGGTAACTAATCCAAAGACATTCCACGTTTATTAATACGAGGGCTAAAGTTCAAAACCATGTGACCGAGCGTAGTACATTGCCACTGCGCTTGTGCAGTGTAAAAAAAGACTTTATAATGTTAGTAAATTGTTCTATTTATATTTAATGGTGGTGAAGCTAGGCTTCTTGCCCTTTATCCTTCAAAAACATGTTGCTGGACGGCAACTTTCTGAGTCAAAGAAAGTAACATCCCTACATTTCTACGCCAGATTTATAATCACAACAAAACCGCGATACGCATCTCACATCAGCCGTTAATTATGACGGCAATGAGCTAGTAAATTCGAAATTGGAATGCGCATGGGCATAGCTCGAATGGTTTTCCGCGTCTATATTTTAGCTGTCAGTTGTGGTGTTACGCAACGGTGTGATAGAGGCTACTTGCGCTTTGCACGAAAAGTTAATTAGAATTGTGACTAAAACTATTTTCTTTTTGACTGACTGCCTAAGAAGGAGTGTAATGTTTTTAGGTTCTATGTGAGTATTAAGTGTGTATGTTTGTATTGTGTCTATATTACCTCCTGCATTTTTTATTTTATTATGCATTTGCATTTATCTAAACGGCTTGACCGATTTTGACAAGTGAGGTGTCGTTGGATTTTTCTTTACGCCCGGAGTGACATAGGCTACATTTAGCAGTCCAGTTTTGTTTTCTTTTAGTAATGTGACTTGTTAATTCTGATATAGATATACATTTTATAAATTGAAAAATTGAATTGAACACAGGACAAAGATTTGTGTTATGCACATGGATGTTTGTTTTTTGTCTGGGTGTTTCTATGTATTCTATGTTTGTATTTAGAACCAAAAAAAAGTATTTATGTATTCTATCAGTTATCTGATTCTCATATTACAAGCTTGCTTAGTTTGGGCCTAAATGACGCTGTGTGTGATAAACCTAAAGCAAAAAAAAAAACTAAAAAAAACTCGGCAATCAAAATCTATGCAAACTGCATCTTAGCCTCGTGAAAACGTCTCCAAGAGAATAGAGAAAAGCAGTACTCATAAAGAAGAGCGTGTAATGGAAACGATGGCTGCACATCAGATGGTCGTGATTCTGCCTGGGACAATGGCCGATTACTATTGTGCATAAGTATGCGTTCCTCTTTATGGTTGGCGCAAATTACAAGATAAAGGTGGCAAAAGATTTGTAATCTTTTTCGAAGTTTGTCAGGATTCTATTTCATTTACTCTTAAATGTTATATGAACTTCTATCGTTTTCATCTACGTGAAGTTCCGTCAAGACAGGATAATTTGCGCAAGCATATGATGACAGAAAGTATCGTAAAATGTTGTTAGTGGTAAAGCATTGCACTTTTCCACTGGTATATAAATGATCCACTAGTTATTTGTGATGAGGTATCTATCTATTCGAAGGCCTGTATAAGTTTTACGATGGAGCGGTCAAACTAAATACAAAACATAAATATTCCTTATTATCTTTTATATTATTTACCGGACTGCTTTATTAGTGCACTCATGATCTGACATTTAGTTACTAGATATCACTAACGGATTGACTAACACCTTCATCTTTCGTTTGTTAGGTGCTGGTGATATGCAACTTTTGCTGTCTCGAAGCCGAAACTTCAACGGCACCAGCATCAAAATAGTCAATGTTATCATATCCATTTACTGTCATGGTACCATGCTTAATGTATCTGTGAAATGTCAATTCGATCGAAATCTTGGAATGGTTCGAACAATCAAATTTATTACAAGTTTTGATTTGAAAGAATAACAAAATTATAAATTTAAATTTAGGTACTTAGAAATTTCTATACACTAAAAATAGTGTAGTGAAATATAAGCTTGTAAAACGGAACTTCTCGAGGTCTCAGGTTGCGGAGAACATAGATGCTATCGCGGGAAACTACTAACTACTAGTACTGCTAACTATTTGTATGTGCTAAGTTTAAAAAAAAGTTAAGTGCACTATTTTCTTGAGCGTACACCACTAATCACTATTCTATTCGCTGCTGTATCTATCCTCTTATTAAAATACAAATAGTGCTCACGATTTCAATAAATTCGTTCAAGCAAAAAGAAGCTATAAGGTCATTTCGAACGATAGTTTCCGGGAACCGCATAACTTTCATATTTGCTCTTTACTTAAGTATATTTCGGTGTACGTAATCTTAAACCCTTTGCATTATACGCTGTTTTTCTTAGAAAGTTAATGATGGCAGCAGAAAATAGACCCAATGAAATAAAAGATAAATTTTAAGATTTTTAAATATTCAAGATGATTTTGAAAAATAAGAAGGATATGGTATGATACATGTTTATTGGAAAGTATAGAGTAACTTACCTCGTTCTCCGACAGTAGCGTTCAAAGTCCCAACGACGGTTCTAACTCTTACATCTTCCTTTACGCGAAAATTGTATCTTGATTTGTCAAACAGCGCCATCCCCACGCTAGCTGGCACCACCATAACATGGACCACAGCTGCTTGAGGAGCTGTCAAACCCCCGCCATCAGTCGCGGAAACTTCAAGATCAAACTCAGCATTATTCTGTACTAGAGCCGGCTTCGTCACCAATATCTCGCCCGTGCTTCTATCGATGCGGAATATATCATTGTCATTGCCATTTACGATTCTGTACGTAACTGTTCCGAATCTCCCTGAATCTGCATCGGTCGCCGAGACGGCAATTATTGGCTCGCTCGATATCCTCCCTTCTTTCAAGGACACGTTGTAGTCCTTAACAGTAAAAGCTGGTACGTTGTCGTTTATATCAAGCAGTTGGATCTTCACCATTGCCGTTGTCGAGAGGCCCCCTGCGAATAAATAAATAATTGGTCGGTTGATTGTTTGTATTGTTGTAATGCTATGTTTAATTGACAGACACTTGATTTATGCGGATGTCAATACTTATGCCGACAACGTTGTACAGATAGTAATTGTTTGAGCTTTGTTGCTTTGCATAATTTTATTTGTTCTGCTGATTCTATTCCTGTGGTGCATTGAAAGGTCAAAGAGATTATATAATTATATATTATTATTAGATAATTCTGCAATAATGTTGGTTGAAATATTTCGGTTGCTATATTTCTTTTTTTAAACTCATCTTAATCCTTATAAAGTAAATTATAGTGACGTAATAGTAACATAATAGCAACATGATAGGATACAGCAGTAACGTTTTATATGCAATGAAACTTGATGCTATGCTGCTTTAACAAAACTGTATTGCAACGGCATAGGAATTTTTATTAAATTAATTCTTAATCGATTGTGTCTTAAATCTTGAGATGTCAAATTAGCATTGCTGAAACGGAGATATCCGGCTACATAAATACAAACCACTATAATTGGTAATGCAATAAAGAAACTACATTCCTCTGGCATGTCTAAATAATATCAAAGTATAAAATAGCATGCTATAAAAGATTTTAAAGCCGACAAAATATTACTTGCTAACGGCAGTCGCTGATAAGCTGATATGCAATCCTTATAAGCCTTAAATTACTCAATTGTTTAATAACTTGATACCCCGATGTTCCACGTCAATCGATACGATCACTCGAATGTTTTCTCTGAAAAAAATAACCTTAAATCCAGCCAAAACTTCCTTTCCCAAGCGCGGTCGGCGACACAAAGTTACCATCACGAGTTTGGCAAATAAAAACGAGAAGTAATAGTTGCTCGCTTCTCGCCCCATAAATCAGGTGGGGTTGCCGACAGATATTTTCGGAATTTATTTCGGCCTGGTCAATCCGCTTCAGTATTATTTTTGAGCAATGGTAATGATATAACATCCTCTACCTATAGCATCGATGCATTGAGTACTGGAGTACGTGGATGACGTACTGGTTCCTGCATTTGACGCGTCACATTTTTGACAATTAAGGAGAGAAAAGGGGAGCCAACGCAAAAAGTTGAAGATCCAAAATTGACTGATGCGACTTAAATTACGGCTTTATATGCCTGCTTTTATTATTATTACTTTGATTATTTTGATTTCTGTACTTGGTCTCTTGATTAGCTGCGCCCCGCGGTTTTACGCGCTATTCTATAGAAACCTAATATTTTTCCGGGATAAAAAGTAGCATGTGTGTTAATCCAGGGTATAAGCTACCTCCATACCATAATTTCATTAAAATTCCTTCAGCCGTTACAGAGTGAAACGGGAACAAACACACTTACATAGTTACCTACTTACACACTTACACAAACTTTCGCATTTATATTATTAGTGTGATACTCATGTACCGGCTAGTAAATCTAGAAGATATTCTTATTGTCACTTTGAGACTTTTAGATATATTTTTTTTATTTTTTTATTTCGTATTTTCACTGAGTGAGATATATAAAAAAACTAACACGACATGTCCAATTATTGGTGTCAATTGTTTGTTCTAGAAGCCAGAGAGCCTTCAGGTGGCATGAGAACTTTGATACTGGGGCTGGCCACTTTGAACTTACTTACTTTAATTGCTAATTAGAAAAGGGTGGGACTGGTAACTTTTGTTATAATGTATTTGTGTTAAAGGTTATTTGATTAATTTGCGATAATGATCATTTTCGATTACCGTATAAAGGAATATTAATCGACCATTACGCATTAATATCATAAAATCGTGCCACCGTTAATTCTAGTTAATACAGTAATTAATTTAGAAGTATCTACATAAATCTTAAGAATTTACCTAGAATAATCAAGTTTCTATACAGTCTAATTATTTCGGAAATTAATAAAGTTCTCTCAAATATTTTACCTCCTAGGTGTAGGAATGCTGTTTACCTACTTTGAGAATAAGTAGGTAAACTGAGAGTTAACCGTTCGTATACAACTTGTTGCGTACCTCTGTCAGTAGCGATAACCGGGAACTCGAAGTCGCTGTTGGCTTCATAGTCCAAAGGGGCAGCCACGCAGAGCTCTCCCGTGTCAGGTTTGACGACGAACTGAGCTCTAGTAAAGCTGTCTCCGAGGGTGTAGTTGACAATAGCGTTCACTCCGCAGTCGGGATCTATGGCTGACATCTGAGGAACAGAGAAAGAATACTTGTTAATGAAAAATCTTACAGGAGAAGGAAGTGACTCGAAATTTAAATTATAATTTATTAATGTGTTCACATTGAACAGTTTTGTATTTTTATAATATTGTCAGAGTCCTTAATATTAGTATTAGTTAACAATTTCCAGACAATTGGCACACTGAAAGGTTCTTCTACTAGTTATCCTTTAAGAATAGCACTATCTAAGAAACGCGTGATTTATTAGTACAAATCAAAATTCCTATCTTGTATACTAGAAATAAACGCGAAACAAGAAACTCCATCCATAAGATTCTAACGTAATAAAAGCCACTTTACAGCAACAGTAAAGGGACTCGGCGAAACTAATTGTTTGCGCCTACAGACGCTAAGATTGCCATCGTAATTAATTAGAGGTATTTACTTCAATGTGAATTGATCAGCACAATATGTGAGGTCCTCCAAGTTATGAACAGGATACTGAGTATTGCTTTACATTGCTTTTTAAGAGAGACTTACAGCGTCCAGAAACTTAAAGTGACATAGATAGGAAAGCCCAGCAGCCACAACCCAAGACGTTTGCCACAGAAATGATTAATCACTTAATCGAGCAGAGATTTCAAGCTGATTTCCAATATCTCAATACAGTTATCTCGAACGAGGGACCCGTGTAAAAGAAAGGACCAAAAGGAACAAAATCGATACTGACCTTTGCACGAGCTCATTATAAAATAAACAATCTAAATGCATCCGATATGCGATGATAAATGAGAGTGAAAATGCCGATATGAAAATAAATCAAAACCGTATAAAATACTCTTGCGAGTGTCAGAGTGGTACGCACAGATAAAGCGGTTCACAGCCAAAATAATACAGAGCAAGGATTGAAAAGGCAACGAAAGCTTGAATACCAAAAGAGAACAAACGACAAATTGGTCCGGTAAGTGTTAAGTGGCCAGTAAAAAAAGAATCATACAACAACACCGATAATTAGCTCGAAATCATCTTTTTCTCTTTATCTTCTGTATATTACGTACGTGACAACGGCACTTGATTAATTGCGTCCACGTCCAATGCCAAGATAAATGGCAGTGGAGCTCTGCGTTTATTCTTTTAGGTTGGAATTTGTATCTTAGACTCGCTAATTCTGTGGTACAAATTGGAATGAGAGCTTCTGCCAATCGAGTGTTAGTTTTAGTGATTTTGCTAATGGCTTCATTCTTGTATCTTGCCTTATTAACATTGTTGAGCAGTCATTTATATAAATTACTTTAGTATTGAGTTCTAAAGGAGTTAGTTGAAGATCATCGCCAAATCGGTATTTCAATGGCGATGACCATAAAATCGATGGCTCATTGTTAAACGTTTTGTATTGTCCAATAACACTTGCGACTTCATTATAACGACTTTGAATGCTAACTTTTATGGTAATTATGAGGTTTTATCGACGACCCGGACCCTTTTCCAAAATATACGATGCGAAATTATATATTATTCTGTTCGAGTTTAACATTCATTAAAACAACTTCACTTCACTATATCATTCATCTACCGCGTCGCTACTGCGTTTTTGTTTTGTCAATCATTAAATACGTACACGCGACGGAATTGGATACCGAGAAACACATTTGTAGGTTCGATTCCCGAATCAGATTGCTTACTTTATTATTATTGGGAGTTTGGAGTCTGATTGATGCTCGATTGAGCGCAGCATGCAAACCTCATGGTACCACTATCTCCGTCGCACTGTCCCATATTAAGAAAAAACTCAGTCTTACGTCGCCACGACCCCGTATTTCAGTTTTTAATGAAGAGATCTTCGATAAGTGTAACCTTTCGTTTTGGAGCCACACACGATGATTCGACGCTTAGCGCGTTTAATGACTTAAAAAATTCTAATACGTTTTTATCTGAATCAATTATCGGCTTCAAATCTGTTCAAAGTATTCGTACATAAATATTATAATTTCGAAACTTCCCTCGAGAATCAAAAATTTCTCACATTAAGTATAAAATTTAAGTAATAATAGGTATTTTTAATATTATTATGAGTAATGTCTTGAGAAATGATAACGTTGGTAAAATATAAGATACAAATATGAAACTAACCTATAGCGCGATGTCATTACGGTTGGCGGTGCAAATAAATATATAAAAAGCTCCCACTTTTAAAATATGAGTGCTCTAGAGATAGGAGTTATCTCTGACCGTCAGTATTGGTCCTTAAGATGTTTTGTATTTAAATTTCTCAATCAACCTAACACAGGCTATATTGGCTACCACGGCGAAGCAGATAAGGATGGTCAAAGGGAGATTTATTGCAAATACTTACTTGAGAATACGGTACTTAAACGCGTCTTTATAACAAACCGCAAGATTACAAGAATATTCATTTTCAATGAGTAGAAGTCCTAGAAGCTTACGACACAAAAGCTCGTCACGATACTGTGTGATACATTTATTTGCAACAAATGTATGTCTTCCGGTGACACATTTATTCTAAGCTTCTAATGATGTTACAATAAATATTACATTTTTGTTTTTGTCACTAAACTTACTTTCTATTGTTTACATAATAACGTTAATTAGCTGATGCCCGTAGCTTCGCGCACGGTATTACTAAGATAAAATTCAAAATGCAATATTGTGAAGATATTATACTCTAATATTTGATATATCATAAAAGACGGATGCATTAAAACATTTAAAGACAACATTCAACATTCCAAATCCCATAGAAGACAATTTTCAGAGTCTCGAAGCCTTAAATTTACAAATGTCAAACAAAAGTTATTTAAATTCAAGGAGAGCCTCATCTAAATAAACCAGCTGCCTTGTTTACTTGACTCAAAAAATAAGCAGAAAATAAAATGATTTGTAACAAAAAATAGTAAAGATTCTTACTGAGTTCGGCCGTCGGTAAAGGACATTGTAATTCAAACTGATTGGCACACAATAATGGTATCAAACGTAAACCATTTAAAAATTGTCCGCGTTAAAAGGAAAAAGGTAACCGGACCAGCGACAGTAGTGCAAGGAGCAAATAAACTTGGCAGCGGACAATACCAGGACTCGACTGCGAAGGATTTGTAGAGCCATTAGTTGAACAGCTCCAACTTTATCACAAACGAAAACCAACGTTAACCTCCTAATACTAAAGTGGAAGTTGAAACTTCAAAACTCTTTATTTATAATTAAAAAATAAATCGAATTTCTGACCTGCATACCGATGCGACTATCACTTTCTTTGTAATTGGTTTTAATTGAAGATATTTAGAGCATGCTTTTTGAGAGATTATTTTTATATGGGCCTTCTTTTAAATAAATTGATCATAAACGAAGAAACAATAAAGATAATTGACGAGAGTTCAATTAAAATTGATGGTCATAATACTTTTGTTAGAAAAGAAAGTGGCCATAAAATTATTTCAATCACGGTGTTCTATTTTGCCAAATTACTATGCAAAGACGGAACAAGTCAATAAATATATTAATATTCAAGGAAGACATTCTTTTTTTTCAACATAGTATAAGTCCCATAAATTCGATTACAACAGTAAATACAATTACAGAATCTTTATATAAAGTGTAATCAGCAGACAAAAGTTTATCGTGAATTTCTTTAATTGAACTTAAAACCACATCGTATTTGACCTTTGGGTTCTATTCCTTTTATTTTATTCATTATACTCTTTATTGTACTGCAGTTTATTTCTCTGCTTCGCTTTAAAGAATTAAAAAAGATAATTTTATTTAGCCAGAAGTTAATAGCGAGCTTTAATCTGATTACGTATGAGATTTTATTGGTTCTTTTACTTTAATTTAACACTTGCATTATCTTCACGATTGAATTTCAGTATGAAGTTGGCTACATAAGATAAATTTGCGGCCTAGACTTGTGGCTTTTTTTGTTTTAGGGTAATTTATGCCACATTTCCTAGAATATATGAGTAAATTAAGTAACATTGTTTGACTGAGTACATTTTTAAAGGTTTTCCATGACTGACTAACATTGAGGTGATATGTTATATGGGGATCTGAATCACCTATTGTACAAACCAACTAAATTTCGATAATTATAAAGAGTTCACATTTGGGGGCCTTCCCTTGGAAGTTCCAAATATTATGATAATTCACCGTAACAATGAGAAAGAAGTAGTTTGTTACAATTTTGTTAGTGTTATCATACTGGGGGGATTATTTGACTATGGTATTAGCAAGAAAGTCGTGTAGGTTCTCATGAAAATTTCAAGTCATCTCAATAGCAAGTAAAGATTAACTAGCATTCAAACTGCGATTTAAGCTGTCTTATTCTCAAACTACACTTCGCAATCTGAGTTTCTACATTTATAAGCGGTTCTACTACAACATGTTCGGTAATCAGCCGGTCTTCAATGTAAAATGATACTAGTACTGCGTGAATAGACTCACCAAAATCATTTGCTGCCGTAGGCTTAGGTCTATTTACATCAAGAATTTTATTTGAAAGAGATGTATTCTCTATATAAATGAAAACAGCGGATACGAGTAAGATATGTAAGCTCTGAGGAATGTTATTTTGCGCCGGACAGTGCTGCATATTTTTGATTTGATTTTATAAGTTACTTCCTTCTTTGGAACGGAATTAGCTACTAAATATTTATATATGGTTATTATTTTGATTTAATTGAAGATATATTGATAGGTACTATTGATACTTTATAGAAATCGACAGCTCACTTCCTATTTACTGTTGTCTGTTCTCATATTGCAAAAATTCCACAAATAACTGTTCCAGGATGTAGTTCAAAAAGTATAGAAGAAAAACCACGTTGCAACATTTACTAAGGCAGTGTTCATTTGTGTTTATTCTGAATCAGTGATTTATTTTATTTATTTATTTCTAAAGTATTATTGCAGATCCACAGAAAAAAAAAAACGTAATAGTCAAAACTTTTTGATTTAATAAAACGGAAATACTCACGTATTCCCGTTTTATTAAATCAAAAAGTATCAAAACCACGTCAGTTTTCATAGTCAAAACTTTAATTATAAATTTTAGGTAGTAATTGTCACACAACGTCTATAAGTTGCAGTCTTTCTGCCAGACTTCTGATGATCAAGTTATTACACCTTTTTATTAAAACTTTTCCTGACAATCACGAATACAACAAAAAATAATTATCCAAATCGGTCCAGCCGCTCTCAAGTGATGCTTCGTCATACATGTAGCTATTGATTTTTATATATTAGAAGATATTGAATATGCGCGAACGAGATAGCTCGCTTCTCTCGTAGAAGCAGTCCAAAAGGTTCTGGATACGAAACGATTCTTTGTCGCGTTAAATAAAATGATTTGACATCCAGCGATATATATTCGATGTAAACTCTTGGAGGCGAATAAAAACCGATATATTTTAGCGAAACGACCTGTGTAGGTGTACGGTGGGGATAAATACACGAATTTTATAGTTGTATCGGTGTGAGGTGTCAACGCATGTCAGCGGACGCGGCGCAGGCGC
This sequence comes from Apocheima hispidaria, assembly GCA_947579745.1. Lineage (NCBI taxonomy): Eukaryota > Metazoa > Arthropoda > Insecta > Lepidoptera > Geometridae > Apocheima > Apocheima hispidaria. The sequence goes on along the minus strand of OX388152.1, from coordinate 2,073,197 downwards.
ACGTAACCGTAGTAAGAATAACAGCAGTACCCTGACTTGATACATAACAACTTTATTAGAATTTGCATGGTTACTAGCATTACGTTTTTTTATTTATTGATATGCATAATATACTACAGCATCTAGAACGAATTATTTTAATTTTTAGACCAAAAGGAGAGCCACACTGGGGAAACACCATACCTTCCTAGTTATTCAACGACCGAGCAGCGAGTGTGCAAACATTACTATGTGTTCCGGATTGAAGGGCAATGTTACCAACAAAGTGACCATGCAGAGTGACGACGGTAGAGCATTAACGCGAATGGTTTTTAACTGTTGAAGCTAAAATGTTGAGTAGCAAAACTGTTATGGACAAGCGTGACGCTTACTTACCATCAGACGACTTGTTCGTCTGATCATGCAGTCTATAAAATATTGAAAGACAGTAATCACCCACTAAATGTATGCCTTTCTTTGTAAGGCTATTAGTTCCAAACTTCCAATCCTAAGCTGATTTATTAAATGATTATTTTGCAAGAAATGTGATGTTAACGGCCCATTTTAATAAAAATATGATTTTTCTATTTAGTGCCCCTCATTAGCTATGTAGATTAAAAGTCTTATTTTGGGATATATGTCTTTTTGGTTCTGTAATCTACCGCATGGCTTGAAAACATGATTACATGACATTTAATCGATAAAAATAAACATTGAAAAGACCTCGATTTACATATATTTTTCGCTGGCGCTCCGAGCCCCTAGTGTATATTCAAGTGATTACACTAATAGTGAGGTAATAATAATATCTAGGTTTTCATGCAACAGAATTTCGATTGATTTCTTGCTTTAGATGTAATTAGCAATTATCTGGTTTTTTGACTAGCGCGTGCTTAAGCCATCCCTTTTCATCCGCGCGCGAAAACGGTATCTCTCTCTAGTTTTTTTTCGTACCTTTGAATTGTACGAACTTAATAACTGGCTGTTGTTTTACAGGATGGTGTGAATACTTTTGCAGAGAGATACCCGATAGCCGATACGCTGTGGTTACGCTGCGTAAGCTCTGCGGTCGCATCGCCGATGCTATAATCGCTGCGTAAGCTTTCATTAAATTTTTTAGGTTTCCGTAGTACTACAAAGAACCCTTATAAGTTCGTCATGTCTGTGTGTCTGAATTCTTTACAGACACACAGACATGACATGATTGTGTGTCTTCTTTACCTTTAACTTCCAAAGTTATAAAGCTACATGCATGAAATTTTTCACACCGATTGTCTAACTATAGATCTCAAGTTAAAACTTTTTTGTATCATAAGGGTAGCTCCCATACATTTAAAGAGGGGATGAAAAAAATAATCACGTGGTTCCCTGTCTTGTGGGGTGTCTTTAAAAGTTAACAATTTTGAAGGAATACAATAAAACATTACCCTCCTTCTTGCATGGGCAGTCTTGTAAAAAGCATTCTCAGCTGGCCGCTTTTCGACCTGCAAATAGCTACCTATCAGAATTCTGTTACCGTCGAATAGTAAAAGCAGTTTTCCGCTCATGTGGTCATAATAAATACCACAACCGCGTCCGGTCGCGATGTCCTGTTCATTCGGGCTGGCTTCTTCATTTTGAACCAGATTATTTCGGAGCTTTGGGCTACAGCGTGCCAACTTATATTTACAGTTGAGTGAAAGAGCCACCATCATTATTTTTTGAACAATACTGAAAGCCACCGGTTGAACATGATTAGTTACTTCATTTGACCAATTGTATAGTTGAGTAGATTTGTTAATTCATGATCATCCAATCTTGATATTTTGATACTCCGTTTTGAATGTTCTCAAGTTATATCAACGCGTTGAATTGTGACGAAGCATTCACGGGTCTGTTCGAATAAAATACATATTAGATTTATATTTTATTACATAAATTTGACAGCTTCTAATAAATGTAAATGTGTAGGTTGCCGTGTCTTAATTAATTATTCATATTTTGGCATAAATATTTTTATTGTGTCGAATATTTGTAGTAATTTTTTCAATTTGTCAATAATAACAATAAATATTAAATTTATATGGACGTATAGAGAAATATCTTATAATCATGTCTATTTTTGGAAGTTCTTACTTTTTAAGAAATCACATTGTAGAAAGGGAATTAGGTTTTTTTAAATTAAAAATGTAAGTAGGTACTTATAATAAAAATAGCTTGACCGCACGGCTTCTCTCGCTACAGTTATTTCAAAAACTCATTTCATCTCTTCAGGGGTGGGTTGATTTTCAAAGAGAACCTTGACCATCTGAAGCGTATTCCCAGCGCGTACAAAGTCTTAATGATTTAAGAGCTATATAAAAAGTAGCCTATGTGTTAATCCAGGGTGTAAGCTATAAACCTCCATACCAAATTTCATGCAAATCTGTTCAGCCGTTACAGAGTTGAACGGGAACAAACACACTTACATACTCACATTCTTATCTACTTACATACTTATACACAACCTTTCGCATTTATAATATTAGTGTGATAACTAGAGGTTATCAACACAACAACAGCAACAGTTGCAACAGCAACAGCAGCAGCGGCAGATTGCCGTTCAGCGTGGAGCTCTAAGTTAATCTTTGTTCAGCATTGGATGCCTTCTAGCTGATGATGAATGTAATACGGAACTGCCACGTCCCTGATACTACATTAATTTACTTAAACACTTAGGGCCCACAGATCAATTTCTATGTTATGTTATGTTAGGGTTATAGTTTAAGTAAGAAAAATAATTGACCCTCTTTCATCATCTCAAAGCATATACAATACACAAACAAGTCCTGTTGATTATCTATTTTACGATTAGTGCTATAATTAGCGAGTAAATGTATACTACAATTATTACTTGTCATTTAAACCGGCGAGTAGGGACTATACTTGGAGATGATGAAAGAGGGCATCAGAATTTTTCTTACAAGCAGTGTTCTAACTTTATAAGCTATTATTTACATGTAAATACAGAGGTTATGTTTGGAAATAGCATAAAAAAAAACAACATGTTACAGACGTCCCGTAGCGAAATCGCGCGAAAAACATCGAAATAGCGTTAACTAATGTCCGTTGCACACTGTGCTATGTATTATTATGACATTTATAAGCAGAATAATTTATGTAGGTGATGTTATAATTTTGTGTGAACACGTATTTCGATTAGGCGTAGCGGAATTTCGATTTTATGATTTTTTTACGATAAGGATGTTCGTATTTGCAATAACTTTGTCCACGCTTGAGTCAAATTCAGATTCAAAAAGTAATTATTAAAAGAAAACAAAATAACCAACTGCTAATATAGGACTTTTTCACTCTGGATATAAAGAGGAATCAAATGACACTTCGCTCGTCAGAATCAGTCAAGCCGATTTTTTTTTAAATACAGTATTGCTCCGCGGACTCCGAAATCCGTGCCTGTTATCAAATTTTACAATTATTTTTATCAACAAAAATTCAAGTCATCAAGCCTTTTAGACTACTGAACTGGAGGTTGCAGTTATTTTTTCTGCGAACTCTACAATGTTTCAGCCAATCAGAAGGCGCTTCTACTGTTGTCACACGCCTGTTGTAGCTATGGGTTGTTCCGTCTTCGTCCCAGCGGTCTCATGCCATTTATTGTCTCATGCCAAACAAGTATTACCAGCTCAACCCACACATATTTTTTTTTCTTAATTCTCCCAATCTTGGCTCATCTCCCGGCAAAAGCGACTAAAAAAGTATGGATAGCATAAAAATGCAAGTTATACTTTGTTATAATTATTAGTACTGAGGTGCCAAGGTGATAGCTTCTAGTCGATTTGCACAGATAAAACAAATCTCACTATACTATCTTATAAATATACTACTAACGTCTGATAAGTTATTTTTTAAATTTCACACAACACCAATTCCCAAAAGCACGTAGGTGTTGCTGTAATTAATAGTCAGCATCAAAACTGCTATTTAAAATTCAATACTTAGCCTGAATGTGGTGCGATTAGACCATCATGCGGGATTACTGTCGAGTTTATCAATCGAGATTATTGTGGACAAGTTCGCTTGCGCAACGCGACAATAAGCTGGCTTGCGCAAGTGCCGACCCGGGAAATGGATCATTTCAACAATAGAGATTTTTGTTTACTTTTTGTGAGGTTTCAAATTTATTTTTTGATTAGAAGCTTCATTATATTATTTATTATAATTATTTTCTTAGGATTATAATATTTTTTCCTACATAATGACATAACCAAAAGGCCTTCCCTGATGGTATCCCAGAATTTAGGGCCTTACAGTTCTACTCTACGCAACACTTCTTGCTTTTAGTAGTTACTTTTTAGTTTTAGTACCTTTAATGACGCATTCGTAAGAATAACGTAGGTTGTCATTGGCTGTTACATACAATAAAAAGCCCATATATTTTTTATCATTCAATTTCAGTTTCCGACAACACGTACGTTATCGCTACCTTAATTCAAGTTAGAGGTGTAGACGAAATTGAAAAACTATAATTTCGGCCGTAAAGGTCAAACAAAATATGAGTTTAATAGGTTCTTATCTACGCTATAACTCGCATTCTGAGTCCGTTACGCTCCCACAGAACTGGTATGCGCGGTTATAGATATACTATGGCTAAGGCACAGGCTGGAGCGGGTAACCAAAAGTACCAATTTATCAATTATGGTTCTTAAAGGGTATTTACTATATAGTCGTCCCACTTTTAAAGTTTTTTGAGCGAAAACTCTAATAGTATGCTGTATCTATCGTAATAATAATATCATTTTGTAAAGAAATGCTTGTAATAATTAATGTGCTGATTAGACGGAAATTATCGTTTTTTTTTTCAGTCAACGTAATGCAAACGGTTGTTTCTTTGTAACATTTGTAATATTTTCACTATATACAGATACAACATTATCGATATATTTGGTCGTTTTGGAAATTTACACAGAGACTGGCATGCACGAAAATCCAAGTTAAAATTACTGTTATAATAGTTTAAATAAACTATAACTTTAACCTTAACCATGAAGTTTACCACAATCAAGTTTGTTGTTACCGTTACAGTTAACTGAGTAGGCTTTGTTTGACAGCTTTTAACTATGACGTTTACTTTTACCTGCCAATTTTGCGTAGTTAATGTTACCGTTAAGTTATGACGTCATTATGACCATAGTTAAATGGTGCAACACATTTATTTTCTACTTAACGGGAGTTTTAGCTGCAGTTATGACTAAAACGCTGCTGTCCGTCATCCGGTAGTTCTGGTCGCAATTTTAGGACACCAGCTCTCTGCCGTCTCTATCTTAGGCCAGGAGCTAACCGTAATTTTGAAATGGACTCTTTTGTCAATTAGCGGAGTAATGAGGGAGTCTTATTATCAACACTTTTCGAGGTTTATTGCTCGGGTGGTTTCTATGGCGGTCAATTGTTAATGGTCCACTTGCCGCTGACGCTTAGATTACCTTGGTCAAGCTGAAAATTGAGATAGGATAAGTTTCGTTTCATTTGAAATGTCGCCAAAAAAATTATTAGCCTGTGTCCGTTGTGTGTGCGTTAAACTTGCCTGTTAGCTTGTGTGTCCGTTGTGTGTGCGTTAAGCTTGCTGTATCCATTGTGTGTGCATTAAGCTTGCCTGTTAGCCTGTGTCCGTTGACTGCACGGCTATATCAATGTCTCGTGCAACCTCTAGGCGAACAAGTGTTTTGATATGTTGGAAACTGTGGTACCCATGTGTATCGAACGAAAAACTAGGATGGCCCTTCTACACTAAGTTCACAAAATCTGTGGTTATAGGCGTTTTTTATTCATCATCATCAACAGCCTGAAGGCGTCCACTGCTGAACAAAAGCCTCCCATTTAGAGCCACACTGAACAACAATTTGAAATTTAATTGCAAGACGTAAGAAATTTATCATTGGATCAGAATACATATTCTTAACAAAAGTTGTTGAATATTATGCCTATCACTTTTTAGTGAATTTTATTCTTGCAGATTAATTAATATATATTTTTTAAACTAACGATTTTCTATGTCGCATTAGCATTACTCACTGTCTCGCTCGCACATAAACAATTTAATTAAAAAAAAAAAAACTACTGAAGGTTACAAACTATTATTTATTCCAATATTTTCTTAAAACCTAGAGTTATAATTTAATTGACTGGTATCTAAGTACTACTTTACTAAGATTTGAAATGTATCTAATGCAAATGTTTCGCTACCAGCTCATTAAATTGAATCGTTTTGCATGTAATTAGTGCAGTAGTTTTACTGTTATATGGGTGATTAAAAATTAATTTATCTTACCTATTAAGACATTATTTAATGACGTCCATACATCACCTGTCTAGTCGAGCAATATCCATACAAGTTTCTTCGTCCAAACGTTTAACAATTTATCAAATACAAATCCTGTTAGAATCACATTAATAGCACAGAGAAATTATATAATAAAGAGTGCCAATGGCCGTAGAAAGATGTGTAACCCGATTGTAGTTCCGATAAGGACGTAAGATATCGCTAGGGTTTTAAACTGCGACATGATCATCACAATTTCTGCTTGACTTTAAATAGAATCTAAGCCATTTGTAATTCTTTCGCAGAAAAAACGCTACTTGTTAAGAATATTTTTGCATTAGTAATATCAATAAAATGATTATTTTTTATACTTTATTTGCAAAACTCGCTAGGTCCTCAAGAGATGGCGTTGAAAACATATTTTTAACGTAATTTATTGCAATCTAATTTCTAATTTACACTAAACCTTAAATTGTGGACTATACCAATACTATATTTCTATATTAAACATACTTTCATCCGCTTTTATAGCGGTTTGATCATGATCTGATTAAATACGTAAGCACCATCTAGTTTTATGCTGTTTTTTCGGGGGTACACTTTTTTTGTATGTGATTGTCATTCTTCTCGTATAATTATTCTGTGCTAATAGTCATAAACTAAGAGCGCACCAAGGTTTTCTCGCCGATTTTCTGTTTCACCGCAATCCTTACTGGGAAACATAAGAGGGATAAAGGCGTGGGATAAAAACGTGGCATATCCCAATGAAGATTCGGCAGAATCTATCCTTTGTCCTCGTGATTCACGTCTATTGATTTCTAACGTCCTTGCCAACGTAGTCAATATCGGTTCAGTTGTCTATCTGAAGGAAAGGTAACAAAAACAAAAAGAGTGAGATCGAGAGAGACAGAGAGAGAAAGTTACCCTTAATGTAGAAATTATAGAAATAGAATAAGATAGAGGTGGATATTATAACAAAAGACTTTTAAGCGAGGAAATGGTAATGTTCAGCCTCCATTAAAAGAACGGCGACGTAACCTTAATTAGTACCTACCTTTTAATATGGTCTCTTTTTAATCTAGGAAATTTGCACGTGTCCTGTTGCGGATAGTGGCGAGATACTGCTAGTTAAATTTATTCATTGAATTAACCTTCATTTCCACTGAGCAATATAGCGTTTAGCGGCGGGAATCCAGGGACATGCTGAATCATTAGCCTTATCTCATTATTCAGCGCTATGTATAAATCTCACTAATGCTTCCATATCTTATAAATCTCTGCCGCCTGCTTAATTAGATTGAGCTGGGTTGCGCGCACGCAGTACGGATGTGTGAAAACGTGTGCTCAAATGAGGCGCCATCTGTTTTTAAAGCAAGAACTTGTTGCTGTAAGCGTGAAAATGTATGTGGTGGAATGAGTCGTCATCTGTTCTCGACCTAGGAACTAAAAGCTATATTATTACTCCCTATCGCAATTGCGCCATTATATCTATGTGTATAGTGTAAATAAAATGGCGTGAGCAGGATAGAGAGACTGATTGCAACTGAGAGCTAATCTATTTAGGTTTCTGTTTTATATGTGTGATTTAAGACGCAGTATTGTGGACCTGTGTGCCTTCTGTGTTTGAAGTTATTACACTACACTACACTTGTTATGTGAGATTTCTTTCAATGAAGTATTTAAAGAAATTCTTAAATCTTTACTATAAAATTGACTGTTTGAGTACTTTGGTCGATGCCCTCGGGATCACCCATTCGAAAATTGTTCTGGGCCTGTTTTGTGAACCCAGTCAGAAACATTATATTAGAGATGTAGATCTTGAATTGAATCGAAAAAAGAAAAATATAGGAGCATGGTAGATATAAATACTAAGCCAAAAAAAATGGTTGTGTCATTATTCAGTGAGGAAGAAGGAGAATGCGTTTGTGTGGAATAGACGGTATCATTGTAAAGTTATTTCTGGAGAGTTGAGAAAGGCTAATGGGGCTACACCACGAGGTTTCTAACTATATACGCTTAAGTCGGAAACTTCATTAAACGTTCAAGACTCAGTACCACATCCAAAACCATTTATTTCATAGTGTAGCGTATTCACAATGAAACATTACACTGCTGATGAAAGATGGCGCGGCCACCAACACACGCGGAAAAGCTCACTTCATTTGCTTGAATTAGTATAATTTATAGTAAACTAGCGACTCGCTCCGGCTTCTCAGGGGTACCAAACTTCACAAGATCGCCCGCTAGTCTAATCTGAAGATAGCCTTTTTTTTTGTGACGAGCAAGTCGCCCACCTCATGCAGAGCGTCACGCTTGCCCATAACATTTCAGTGCCACCCAGAATTTTGAACTTCAACAGTTCAAAACTATGCGCGGCAATGCACAGCGCTCGTCACCCTGAGATGCTAGATGTTAAATCTCTGTATGCCCAGTAATTACGCTGGAAACATTGTCCTTCAATCCGGAGCATAGTAATGTTTGCACACTACTGCTTGGCGGTTGAATAACTGGCAAAAGTGTGGTACTTCCCCAGGCGGACTCTGCAAGAGAGCCCTACCACTACAAATTTCATCGAAATAGATCGAAATAGACCGTTTTGGAGTCTATTGGTCATCGCCTATTATATACAAAGATATGTCATATATTAAAATTATTCATGAAATTTACGAAGGACGAAGAAAATACATTTTTTCCAGTTTTTTCTTTCTTCTTCGCCAAAATAATAAATAATATGCTAAAGTGCGAACGACATAGCGAGAATCAGGGAAGCTGGCCCTTAACCATATCAACCACACACAAATGAAAATGGTAAGACCTTGTGACGCACTTCTCTGCATTGAAAATTCATTGAGCAGCGAGTTATCTTGATATTGTTTCGATTACGATTCTTGGCTTAGTTGTTAGTGAGGCCGCCTTATGCGGATATCTCGGGTTCAATTCCCGGCTAGGCAGATATTTGAATGATGGGTTTAAATACCTAACCGTGTCTTTGGGAGTGTTCTTTGGCAACGCTGATACACTCAGGGAATTCTAGTCGGGAGCTAGATTGCTAGGAGCTAGTATAAGAGTGTCGATAGTTATTTTATTATTTAAAAAAAAACCGGCAATAGCACTACTAACACGATCCCCACTTTCCCACATAACGTTATCTCAATTTATTTGAAAAAAAAAACGTTTTATTAAAAACTGTTAGTTTATTTTAAAAACAGGAAAAAATAATTTGATAGATATAACTATGCAACAAAGCAAGAGAGTCGTGATGCAAACAAAAACTGAAAGTGCATATCGTAGTGGCAACTTTCAGACGCCAAAAAATATATTTGATTGATTACCGGTAAATAAAATTGTTTAGTCAAAATGTAACAGCCAGTTCAGTCGGAAATAATATTATAATTTGCAATTAAGAACTACCCACGCAACAAGGTGCAGTTGCAAAAAAAAAACTAAGGTGGCAACCTAGTGAGCCGTCACGTCGCTGCTATTAGTATGCACAAACAAAGAAATTTAAAAATATGTGAGCATCTACTTTTACCCCCACCAAGGGGCTCGTAGGTTAGTTTATGTATTTATTTTCAAGTTTGTTTAAAGTTTTCGTTATATTTATGTCAATTTAAATTTAAACTAGTCTTAGATTACATTTAACTGTACATGTTGGTTGTTTTTTAGTCTTTAAAGAGCAGGAAAACATGTTTGTTCTCACTCGCTTGCATAATTAACATATTTTTTTGTATATAAATTAAATTACATTTAGAAAAACGAAAAGTTTTCTTTATCATTACATTTAAGATGTCTTAACCAACTTTCATTTGACCCACAGAAGTTTTCATTAATTTAACAATTGCCCAACTATTATGTAATGTGCTTAAATTAAATTCAAAATTAAACTAAAGCATGTAAAGCGTCGTGGTTTACGTGGTCGTGGTAATAAAGAAATTGTTCCAAAGAAGTCCTAAAAATCACCTTAATACTGATCGTGCGATCGATAGAGCGCGCGTATATTTATTTATTGAATCTCTTGACTTAACCTCATGTTATATGAAGCGATGGCCAGTTAGGAAGCGGCCTAAGTTGCAATGTCGCAATATTAAAGTGAATAATAGAACTACAGTAGAACTTGTTTAGTTATAGTAATATTTGTTCATTAGTGAATAATGATCACAAATGCCATTGTTATTAGTCTATTACTGAGTGTCAAAAAGTTTTACAGTTTGTACAGTCATGGATAAAAATGTTATCATGCTAATTATATAGTCAATTATAGTAAAATAAAAATAATAAATAGTCATGATAATAATATAATAGTAATAATAAAATATGAACTGTAATTTTTACCTAATTACATTAGAGATGCCTATTTTTTTTTAAAATTGATCTTCAATGATATTTGCGTGTTATTTTATTTTAGTATTTTGTAATCTTATCGTTTGCTTAACATTTTATTTTAAGCTACCGACTTCCTTCGCGTGGATCTACAAAAAAAAATACATTTTTCCCAGAAAAAAGTAGCCCTTTGCTATATCTATGCAAATATTCAGATCAACTCGTTCATCCATTTAGCCGCAATAAGTACCCAGAATGAGAGACAGAGTTACATTCACTTTTAATAATATAAGTTAGGATTAGGATAAATTTAGAAAGAATGTTAAACCTTAAAAAATATTATATCAATTTACTAGCGGCTGCTTTAACAGTTTTCCGGTGTGTAAAGTATCATAATTATGATTGCCCTTACCTCATAGTGCACATGACCTCCTTGCGATTCTTCATCAAAATTGATCCAGCCGCAGAGTTACGAGTATTTACGAATTTATAATATTTATATGGGCTCAGCTTATGACATGAAGGTACGTGAAATTTAACAATTATTTTAATTTTACATCGTTAATCTTGCAAAATATGAGACATTCTGTCACATTATTAAGTCTAGGTCAATTTCAATGATCTAGACTTAATAAAATTCTGGTAATAAAATTTTAACTCAAAATCCTAAATTAGACTGGACAATAAAAACGTGTATTTTACGATTCAAAAGTGATGTAAATGCCTAATAATTTTAAGTATGATAATGATCTTAGGAAAATTAATAATATAATTATTATACTCATCGAATTCATAAACTTGAATAAGTATCCTGCTGTTTCTTCGGCAGTATTTAATGATAAATTTACAACAATCGTAAGAATAATATAAAATATAGAATAAAATATGTAGTAATAAAATATATAATAAAACATTGTACATAATCATTTTGATTTTGGTCATAAATAATTAATTATGTGAATTAACGATTGCCAAATAAAAGTCAACAAAAATACTCTTGAAGTTTTAAATTAAGTTATCTAGCTAATAATTAGTCTCGATTGCCTCCTACCACGATGTATCTCGTATGGTAGCCATCGCGAATATCTCGGAAGATAGCGTTGAGGATAAGAAATGTCGAAGTTAGAATTTTTTTTCAAGACTTGATTGAGAAGTACCCTTGAATCTCAGCTTTTGAGAATAGGGGTCCTGGGTACAGGCATCTCTCGTGCTGTGCAATCTGCCTGTGCCAACCGAGTCCACATTCGATCCGCAATTTTAACAATATCATCGATTATTAATCGTCATATTCATATATTATTCATAATATTAGTATTAGTAGTCGTGTATTATTCATCATTCGTTACCTACTATAAGTACTTTATTTTTACTCTGAAAATAGTCGAAATGTCACAATTTTACTGCAAAATAACAACGTTTGGAAATAAATGTACTTAACGTGGTTTACTTAGGAAACCAAGCTAATTTACAGATATAGGATCTAACACTTTCTCATTCATCCCATTTATTTCGCAATAGGTAAGTATCTGCATCAGGTATTGCATGGTCGGTATCCCACGACGTCTGAACAGTCAATAAATGGGTACTTCAACATTTAATTACTATTTCTTAACGTATAATTTCCTTTTAAAGCTCGAATGTGGGACACTGACCTGTGTAACAGCTGAACTAATTTTATGCTTATGTATATTGTATATATTTTGTAGTTTAAAAAAAAACCTTATTGTCAACTTGAATTGTGTTATATTAGAACGGAAGAACAAGCTTCGTAGCGTTTGTTTGGTATATATAATTATAGCACATTAAAGTTTAACAAAGTATATGATTATTACGTAGTATATGACCTGACAATATTTAATAAAATATAGAAGAAAAAAAATAGCAGATAAAATAAAAAATATCTATCAAAAACTTACTAATTCATTAAAACTATTAACATGACGTGCAATTAAGTACATTCTGAAAAACGTTACAATTACGCATTATGTGGCAATTAAACAAATAAATAACTATTCAAATATAATAATTAGTATAAAAAATCCAATAAGCAACCAAACGAAAACTATAATTAATATGAGAAATTGTATTATCAATATAATTTCTACGATAATTATTATAATAGCTGATTATTATCGGGTATATTAAGTCGTAGGCGCTTTTTTCACCGCCTGTACATGAATAAGTCACCCCGAGGCGACAAAAACATTACGCCTGGCTACCGTTCCGCATAACTAGGCCACGCTATGTCTAGATACCTACAGTGTCCAGTGAGAAAGCATAGTCTAGACTGTAGACCGAGATTAATGTAGTGCTAAGACGTAGAGTTATAATGGCTGGTCGTTGGAACTTCCTGCGTGCTTCATTCGATGTACTGATAGCTGAAAACAATGACTAAGTGCCGAGTAAAGTATTGTTAGGAGTTATTTATGCCTTAGATATTTATTTTAATTTTTTACATTTATTGGAATAAAATAAAATGTAGTGGGTTGGAGCAGATATTTGGCGCGGCCACCGCTATTGCTATCTCTTTCATACATTTTCATTATTTAGCAAGATAAAAATAACCGAGCGGGCATTTAAAAAATACAACCTTAAGAATACCATTGTCAATTGTTTATAGCAACTTTCATGTTATTATTCTTTATTTTAGCGAAGAAGGAACAAAAGAAGACGAAAAGATGTATATTTTCCTTTTAAATTGCTTTCAAACATTTTGAAGAATAGCCTGAAAATTTTCTAGCAAAAGTAGCATTCCTTGTTCGAACACTGGATGGTGCCGAAACTATTTTCGGAATAACCAAGGAGTAATAAATAACGTGAGTTTTCCCATTTAATTAAAACAAAACTTTCTTTATAATTACAACACAGCTCACCGCGTCGGTTTGGTTAGTAGCCAAAAGCAAAATGCGGTACTAAAGCTACCAAATATATTAGCCTAACTATGAAGCAAGAGAGAGAGAGAGTCAAAGATATGCCAGTGAGATAGCATGTCATGAAAGTTTAAAGGGGTTCTCAAGAAAATGACATAATAAATGGCTTCATATTATTTTATGGCGCACATTACCCTACTTCGGCGGTAAACGCGCGGTATTATATTTAATGTCACCAGTGGATACTCACTATTCGTAAGTTGTTTAGTGAATGGCATGCAGTTAGAAGATCGTTATTTTCAAAGATAATACAACCAGTTGATCATGCATAACGACAAATTATCTTTACAACGTACTAGGCAAGACAAGTTCGCGCGGATGTCACGTATTAGCTTACCTTGATCGAACACTGAATGTTGTCGAAGCTATAGTCGCAATAACCAAGCCAATTTATCGTGAATTTTCCCTTTTTATAATAAAACTTTATTATTACAAAACAGCTTACCGCGTCGGGCCCGAGACGAGGTAAATAATCGCGCTTCCGATTGGGTGGCTTAAAATTATTCATGCAATTTACGATTAAGCTTGTTTCGAAGAGCTAATCAATCATAGGCGATCTAAGTGTGAGATAATCTAAGAGATATGCTATTATGCACGTAATATTTTCGTAAGGTTTGTATGAGCTGTCAATCTGTTACTTGACCTGTATTTATTCCGATAAGAACAAACATTATGAAACGTTATCTTTTTAAGCATCCAATTTTACTACAAGAAATGTTATCATAATTATTTGACACTTGCAGCACTTCGCTGTTACTATCACATAATAATTATCTCACCTGTTTTCCTGCAGGAACCGTTTATTCTACTATATAAAAGGTAAGCGTTTATCCAGGTTATAAGCTATTCAACTAGATATTCAGACCTCCATAAAAATGCATTGATATTTAACTGTCAGCTGAGAAATCCTGGGCGTGGAAACACTTAAATATAAATTCAATTCACGAATGCATTGAATGTGGTGACTTTTAAGAGCCAGCTTCTTTCACAGACTATTTCGTTTGCGAATTTTCAGTCGGTTATCCATTAAATAAAAATGACAATATATTAAAGCAGTTTCAAGTAAAGTTTTCTATTTAATAATAGCGCAACACGGCATAAAATTTTATTATCTAACGAAACACAAACACTTTATACTAAGACTATTCTAAATACAATCTAAACTTAAATAAAAGAGCTAAAATTACAACCAAAATTATTATAAATTAATTTTAGATAAAAAACAGAGCTCAGGTATGTTTTTATTTATTTATTTTTTTCTCATCTGTCATGTTCTATTTTGACGAAAAAGAAGAAGGAAAGAAGATTATTTTATGTTTTTTTTTTTACTACTTCTTCGCCTAAAGAAAACAATACAAATTTTCAGTAGCCAAGAGTGTTTATTTGGTTTTTTATTTCCGGACAGAGAAAAAAAAAAAAAAAAAATTGCGAGCGAGATACTCAACCAAATTATGGAAGCGAGCTTCAAGTTACGCACCTGAAAACTTGTCAGATCACCATGTCATAGAATCATGTTACTTAGATGGACATTGCGACTTAGATGAACGTAATACTTGGAAAATTGCAGGAAACTAGACAATTTCAAGTGAAACAGCAGCAAAGCAAATACATAAATAAATCATTCTTAATTTGGTGTTGAGACTCCGAGCAAGTTTTGTGATAGGCAACTGGTATTTGACTGAATTTAAAACGACTGTTTAGCATTTTGATCAGTTAACAAAAAGTTATACTATTTAATACTTACTTATAATGCATTAAGATCATTTTTACATGTTAACATCAAGTTTTATGAATTTAATAATTTAACGATTTACTATGGGTGCCATAGTAAATCATTTTAAGTTGTATTAATCGGGAATTTTGGCGGGAACGTGGAGAAGTCATCATATTATTTTCCAAAACATCTATTACATATTTAATTGTGGATTTTTATTCATTAAGTATTCGTGAACGCGCACAAGTGTTGTTGAATGGTATTATGTTGTGAAACGTGACTCTTCGTGTTGTTTCCAAAACTCCATAGAAATCTCTATTCTACTTTACTGGAGCATGACGTGGACTTGACTGTGACTTACTTTACTTGACTTAGACTGTGACTGAGACCTTCTCGGTCTCCTCCTTTAAATTATAAGTTATAATAACGAAAGTTTTTTTATACATTTATTGTCTCGTCATTTCATGTTTTTGAAAATGAAGTATTCAATTAATTTTTTATCTTTAATGATATGAAAATGCACGAGCGAGATAGCTGTAGACGATTAAGAACCTTACTTCAGTAGTAGATAATTATGGCTTCCAAATAATAAAGACGTATTAGCAGAACACTTCACTAATAAACAAGAAAATTAAAATCAACAAAAAGCATGCAATGTCGATAATGTCTAAAATACAATGCAATGTGAGTAGGTATGCAATACAATGACTAAAAATAGTGAAGACAACTTTCTGCACTGTATAAACTGGTTGAAATACGGTTTAACGAGCAGTTTGGTGCATTTACATACCATTACACTTATGCACAGACAATTTTACACCATAACCATCTGCTATGGACTTTAACACGCGAATTTAACTTATTAAGTTAGTCTCCGTTGATTCCAGTGAGGACCAGACACGCAACAAAGGTACTGATCTATCGAACGCCAAGCCGAGCGCTTTTTCGTGGCACATTTGGGTAAAGCTTTTCGGAATTTGGAACGCAACTTTTATTGGAAACTGTGTAAGACACAAGAGATAATAGAGAGATAAGAGATTTTTCCTTCTAGGTCTTATATGTATGTTATTCTTCTATCTTTATCTTTTCTGTCGTTTCTGTACGTTCATCGAATGACTGTTCAAAAGAATATTTCTAAAAAAAACTTCTTTTGTTTTACACCTTGTGTCTTGTATCTTGTGTCTTCGATCCAGATACCTTTCTACGAAAACGTATCAATATTGTCTCCACGTACGTTTCGAAAAGCCTATCCTGACTGTCAAGTAATTTACCAGCCAAAAGCATTTCAAGCTGAAAGGCAAGCGCACCATATCCTTATGGTAATCCCATTCGACATTTTTGCCTGTGTTCGTTTGCATCTAATATTTCACTAGACTCCAGCGCATCTTATTTATGCGTTACCGGTTGAATAAGACGTATCTGTCCGCGTATACAGGTTTCGATCACTAATGATGTGACATCGGGCCCTTTTTTGCTTCGTCTAACTAAATAACGCCGACGTGCATTGGATGCTTAATTTTGCACGTTAGCAAAACGATGGATGTTGAGAGGCGGTTGAGAATGGTAGTACGTGGGACTACATTGTGAATTACTATTCCTTTGGTAGACAACAGTTCATCATCAGAGAAGACGCCCATTACTGAACAACCCCCCCTCCCCTTAAAATGCCATGCACACTAAACGAAAAATTTGCCATTTTCATTTCGCAACTTTCACAATGTCGTCAGTCCACCTAGTAGAAGGTTTACCTACATTGCGTCTTCCGGACGCAGTCGCCACTCAAGTACCTTCCATTCCCATCAGTTATCGGTTATTCGAGCGATGTGACCTACCCATTGCCACATCAGCTTGCTAGCCCTAAAAGCTATGTTAGTGACTTTGGGTCTTCAGCGTATTTACGGATTTTATCGCGCAAAGAAACTCCGAGCATAGATCTCTCCATTTATGATTCTGAGTTTCTCCAAAAGGCCAGCAGTTAGAGCGCGCTCATAAGACACGATTTCCACGTGCGCTGAAATTATGTCGATTTCGACATGATCGAAAGTTCAAATAAAAAAAAAACTAAAGATATCAAATGATAAGATAATAATAATTACCTATCTGAAACAGTAATCTTTTTTTTTTTAAATTGCGAACGAGATAGCTATATCAGGGAAGCTGGCTCTTAATATTGCAGCTTAGGTCCTTCTGTATCCTCTGTCAGCGTGAACATTCTCCAATAATAAATCGTACCAAGAGGTCAAAAGGCAAGTCTTTCAAGGCAAGGAGAGAGATGGATGTTCTTAAATAAAATACACGGATAAGTTTATAATATTTGCTTCGGGCCAAGATTTCCATTTCTCAATTTGCTTTGCTTCTGATAGATTCATTATATCCTAGTTAAAGCTCGCGATGAGTTGCAATTTTCTCGGCGTTCTAAATCATACCGTTGCGTGAATTAATTTTGTGGACAAACGCAACATCACCGTTAATTTCAAATTGATATTTCGTTTTCAATACTTCCAATTATTGTTCAATTTCAAGCAAATAATTCCAATTAAGGGCGCTGGCGGTAAATCAAAATTGCCCATTCGTATTTCAATTAAAACATCCGAATAGTTTCTGGGTATTAATCATTAATTGTAATTGAGTGACCTAGTGACTTGCCACCTACAGCTACAGCTTTCTTTTTCACGCATTATAAATGAAGTGATTTGCATTAAGTACATGGAGTAGAAGACTATGGCAAGGGGTTTACAAAATCCTCTGTTGCCACAATTTAGACAATCCTCCATGCAAAAGAGGGTATTTTAAATTTTAAAAAAAGCTGCAATGTAATAATAACTATGCCAAAGTCTGTCAGACCCTAAGTCTTCGACTTTCTCAAAGTCGGTAAGTAGCATGCGCTTACCAAACGGTTTGATATAAGTAAATACAATGGTTTGATTGACTTTATTAATTAATAGTTATAATTTGTAAATTCATTGTTTGATAACATATGTATACTTGTTATTTATTAATTTATCATTATAAGACATAAACATGAAAATTGCTATTACACATTTAATATTGATTCTACGTCAGCAAATTATAAAAATACAATGGTTATTAAATTGGTCGCTCAACAAACAAAGCTGCGACATAATGACGTCTAAACTAAACGAAATTTGACATCTCTAAAATTATTGCCAACCTTTTCAAACATTCTGAAAAGAAAACAGACGCTGATCATTTTCGCCCATTCGGATTGGTTTACTTTAGTGAATGGTACAACAGAATCGACAACATTATATTGACATAAACTTGATTGACAGTTTCTATAACAGATCTACGATATTAAATGCTTAATACCTTTAATTGACCGCCAAGTTGGCATGCAATTTATTTAGTAGGCATAACTATTTACTTAGCCCAACAGCCTGGAGAGGTATCTGCATATAATTGGACCTATAATATTTAATCTATCTGCATCCTACATCTATTCGCCCTAGATATTATAAATATCGAGGCTTGGGGCTGTTTGTGTCAGTGTTAAATCAAAACCGATTGATGTAAGTTACCTACAGCACGTTTCTCTACAACAACTAGAAGCATGGTTTATATCTATATAAAAATGTATTTAAAAATATCTGTGTACGTATATCAGTCTCTGGCAGCCATATTACAAGCTTTGCTTAGTTTGGGGTCAGATGACCATGTGTGCAAAAATGTCCCACATATTAAGGTGAAAATTAAAATTGAGAAATATAAAACAACCGTATTCGCGCAAAAAGTCACTAAAAAGTTTTCCTTAATTCAGCCTGGTATCCCTAATGGAAGCGCCCGAATCACACTTGACCAAACTCTATGAATGTGACAGAAAGTAGTATTTAAGTAAATTTAGAAAGTAGTAGTTTGTGGGTTAGCATTTACGTATTTCTACAAAAACAAAAAACTATGCTGAATCAACACGTTACAATAGGTTTTTGAAGAAATACTCAGAAGCAAAGTTCAACGTACCTATCTTTAGATCTTAATTTGTACCCGTTTACTAAGAGGACGCTGCTGCCCGTCCGCTGGTGGTTCTGGTCGCAGTTTTAGGGCATACCCTGGTTATCTATTAAAACTTCATTGTATTCTATTCCACTAAAATCAATTCAATGCCTGCTGTACAATGCACTTTCTCGATAAATTACAATATACATACATTCAGTCCGTTAACATGGAATATCATCTCGGGGCGGTTCGTCCTACAAACCGTCCCACGAACCTTTATAAGCCTTGAGCCAATCTTGGCCCGCTTTCTTCACATTAGGAACATAAACTTTAACAGTAGGTGGTAGGTGGTAGGCACGGATCACACCCTAGATTCTGCATTCAGAACGATCGAACCTTACCAAGCATCAGTCTAAATACACTTATAAAAAATTAGTCTGATTGTTAGGCGCGAGTAAGCGTAACCTTGAGATAGCCAATGAGAACGCTTGGTGGCACTCCGCGCGACCCGCGCCTTCCTCAAACTTTTGTTACTTTTTGTAGGAACAACAAATCTCGTAATGCTGTATCTAGTGTGATCTGTGGCGGTAGGCTAGTAGATTGTCTACATGCACAGATTACCCCAATACTGTTTGTTTAGATAGATAGATGACAAATACATTTTAGGATATCATTTAGTTGTCACCTTTAACGACTATTACTATGGTACCAAAAAAGATTTTTTTTTTGATAATGGCGTGTACATAGCAATTACAATGTATGTAATGTGATATCGCATGTCAATGCGAACTCACAAGTTTGAAGAAAGCGCGGGTAGTGGGGGCTGAGATCAAGCTTTTCCATTGGCTACCGCGATGTTTTTCCTATCCCGTGGCTATCAATGGACCAATGGGAGTGATTTTTTACCCGATTGCCCAAGAAGGCGAGTAATATTTTTGAAGTGTATGTAAGTATTTATGTGAGTATCTATAAATAAGTATGTAAGTATGTGTGTTTGAGTGTTCTTATATTACCTCCTGTAGCCTAAACGGCTTGTTCGATTTTGACGAGAGAGGTGTCCTTGCATTTCTCTTTACGTTCTGAGTAACATAGGCTAAATTTTTCAGTTGGGTATTTTGTTATTCTTTAATTTGTCTGTATTTGAACCGATATTCGGTGCGCTGCGATTGTCCTGAGTGCGGAATCTATAGAGGGTAATCTATTTTAGTGTTTTTTTAAAGTAATATATGACCAAATAAATATTGAAGACGTATAACGTATAGTGTGATCTTATTTTTTTGTGTAACTTAAAAAAGTATTTTTGTTGTCCGAAATGTTTTAAACTTCGGTAAACAAGAAAGCAAAGACTAAAGGCTCTGTCAACCTTTTTTAAAGTACTATTTTTCATTAAACACGCAATAGGTAATTACAACATTTATTTCTTTCATCTCAATAACTGACGAACAAAATAGTATAATAATGATGGTACGCAGTTCAAGAGAAAGTAAATGAATGATACCTATTAAACTCAACAATTATATCTAAGCGTTACAGGACAAAAGCGTTAACGGGTAAGGTCTACTCTACTATGCGAGTACGGTGTCCACGACTTAGGCCGTTCTCACACTGTTCTGCGCCACGCGTAGGGGTGCGGGACGCGGAGCAAAGCGCGGGGTGCGGTGGCAAGTGCGCGACGCGGAGAGGCGGTCACGTTTTCAGTGTGTTGTACAAACTGAGATACTTCGGTATAACGTTAAAAAAATGATGTCCCGCGTACCGTGGCGCGGAGCAGTGTTAGAATCGCCCTAATAGCGTTAAAAATAATCCCAATGCAATTATTGTAGAAAATTGCAAAATATTCCATGACGCTTATCCGCGAGAGTTGCATATTAACCGATTGGACCTTGACCCGATTCCCCAAGAAAGAGGGGAGGGGGGGGGGGGGGGGGGGGATATGTTTTTAAATCAATAGTACTGAACTCAATCGTCATTTTACTTTTGTGATAAAAATATCTCAGATAGATATAATTTCAGATATAAAGTTTCATAGAATAATAATAATGATTGCAGGCAAAATTGTGTTCTTTTGTTCTATCGTCTTTTGGTTTGAAAATCAAACATAAATACTCATTATTATGACTACAATCTGATGTTTGATGTCCATTTGACTCTAAAAATAATTTTCTAACCATTTGCTTACATACGCATTTATCTGAAATTCAAATAGATAATTTATGACACTTGCATTTTGTAAGTAAATAGACATACTAAATCAACTGTCAAATTATAAAATCTGATGCTGTACATATTGATCGATTAATTTGGATTATTGCTTATGAAAATACTTAGAATATTATGTTCATATTTTTATATGAAAAATACATAAATCTTGATTAAGTTTTCTAATAACTTGAAACATTAGGTACATATTTTCAATTCTTAGCTATAACAATAATATCAAGATCCAAACTTATTTCTGGCAATCTAATCAAACAGTTCCAGGCAAAATTATTATTTTCGACAGTGTCAAGAAAACTATCTAAATTATGCTAAATGGTCACATTGAGACATAATATACTTTATATAAGGCAAAGTACTTAAGTAACCTCAGTCTTTTCAGAACTTTTATGAGTAAAAATTATCCTTCAATATTAAGCTCAACTCATCGCCATCCCACAAACTAATGCGAGGGCGGCCGACTACCGTCGTCTCCGACCCGCTTTCTACGCCACAAAATAATGGTCTCCAATTAATATTATTGTACATACAGCGTTACAGAAGAACCAGTGTAAGTCGACCCCTGTGGGTCGCAGACCTATGCTAGGGTTATAGTGGAACTTACTGATAAGGAAAACAGTCGTTTTGTGTACGTATATGAAACTATTTATATTACTTTCTCACACTTTCTCGACATCGCTCTGAATATAAACATCAAAACGTGTATGAAATTTTCGTGTTAGATTTTTCAATTTATTCTTCAATTTTTTAATCATAAAAAAATCTTACTTGGTTTTAAGTGTGCGGACAGAGCTGAAACGAATCAGAACTCTTTTAGGGTCCCGTACCTCAGAAGGAAAAAAGGGACCCTTATAGGATCACTTCGTTGACCGTCTGTCTGTGTCGTTTTTTAGCGAACGTGTGTTTCGTTTTGCGAACGTGTTGGTTGAAATTAATACCAAATATTTACCAAGCTATAAAAAAATCAAGCTTTTTAGTTAACGCAGTAAAAAATACGGTCATTTGTGCTGCATTTTTACACTCGCTTGGAAATCAAAACCTATAGAGCACTTCCCTTTGACTTCATCATGTACTTTGTCAAGAAGCAAGGTCTTACAGCATAAGTAAAGGAATAAATCTGAAAATAATTAATTACTAACTTTGTATATAGTTATAGCGCATAAAACTTTTCTGCGAATACAAATTTAAATTTGTAGTTGAACAAATGACCGTGATGTATACTGATGTATGGGAGAAACACGTTGCAAATATCGCTATAGTTGCGTATCGTTGTATTGTAGTTGCAAAAAAATATTATTTTTTTGGCTACTACAAAGATCAGTTTGTACGCAAACTACGGTGCGCGATACTTGCACTTGTCCGGTGTTATTAGCAGCGTAATATTGAAAAAAATGCAATCTGTGACAGCTCAAATCAAAAAACTTTTCTATATATATTATGCTATCAAAATGTATGAAACAGTTACCTGCGTCCTCTGTCGCACGTAAATGGATACTATATTTTTCATTAATTTTCTATTAATGCTTGGGTAGTACGGGTACTGTAGCTATAACATTAATTTAGCTTCTGTAAAAAAAGCTATGCACTGGCATAGCATACGTGCTCATAAAATCTACAAAAATATAGTCAAATCTACATCATATAAGAATTACTGTTAATGATGTAAAAATATCTACTCAATTACCTTTTATAATATAGAAAACTTAAAACAGTAAAAACATTTTATTACAATCCCATCATACTAAACTAGATATTTCATAACGACCATTTAATTATATCAAAAACGTACAAATTATCTTAGTAATGTTATCTGCTAGCGGTTTCCCGCGGTTTCACCTGCGTAAAATCCCTCAGGAAACGTAAATTTTTCCGAGATGATAAGTAGCCTGACACTTTGCGATCCTTGAACTACATCTGCTCTATTGCTGTGTGAAAGAGGTACAAACACATTTATTCGCATTTGTAATATTTAATAATGATTCGTCCTGCGGTTTCACCCACATGTAAAATCCCTCGGGAACCGTAAATTTTTCCGGAACATTATTATTTTATTATTGTATAAATTCAAAATTGTGTTAATTTCTTGTTTGCGTATAATTTTAAAATAATAACATTGTGTTCTTTTATTAGGTGAGGCCATCGGCTCCTAAAATACAGTTTCTAACTAGTTTACGAGCCTTCGGATTCATTATACTTTCTGTACTTGTTTAATTTTTGTCATAAACAAATGATATATTATTAGAAGAAAAACAAAATACCCGATTGTAAAATGTAGTATTTCTCTCCGTACCTAAATAGGAATCCAGTGATACCTGACTAGTCAAAATCGGTCAAACACAAACATACATTAATAAACACTTATATAATTACTTACATACTTTCATACACCCCGAAATGCTTTACCATCCTTCTTCGGCAGTCGGGTAAAAAATAGCCTATGAAACCAAATGCAAAAATTTACCTCAATCTGTTGCTCTATAGCTGCGTGAAAAAGGAAGAAATAAACCAACAAACACACTTTCGCATTTAAAATATTAGTTGGGATACCTAAAATAACAAACATATGTCCTGCACTCACCGGTCTGACCAGTAATTAGCACTCGAGTTTGCCCGTAAATGTGCATAATATCAATAAAGTAGCTATACATTTTCATGATACCACATTACATTATGCCATTTTAATACATTACACTTGTCAATGAGAAATATGAGAGATATTGTAGGACTAAGATAATAAGAAAATTCAATTACTTGACCAGCAATGACGACGAGTCTAGTATAGCATTCTCGAAAAAAAAACCTGAGTGAAAATTCCGTGAGGATTTTTATAGAGAGTTTTGTACTTGAAAATCAATCAGAAATCAGAAATCAGAAATATTTATTGGCCATAAATAACATTAAATATTACAGGCAAGTCACTATTATAAAAAAATACTTAAGTTTAGAATTAAATTTAACTAGGCAAACTAAGTTATTAATTATTTGAATAATTTAATAATATATCATGACAGGTGGGTACTTATTATGCTTTACTCCGTTTGTTGTCCGTACAAAAATGAGGATTCTGAGAAGTCCATTGACATGTATTCACTAACATTGTAGAACGGATTGCTTTCAAAAAAATGCTTAAGAGCCTTTTTATCGCCACATGTATGTACGCCCATAACTTGAGAACGGCTGAACCTATTTCAATGATTTATTTTTTGTTGTGTTCGTGATTTTCAGGACATGAATTGCATGATGAGTTTAGTATGGCCGAAACAGAGCTAAGGCTAGGGCATCAGTTAGTATAATACTAATTTTGTTGCAGTTCTGGTAAGCCTGGATACCACGTTTAGGTTTAATTTTAGAGGAAGATGATCGTCCTCTTTTATTAAATACCGAATAAATCGTATCCAGGAAGTGAATTAAATACAAATTACAAATTGCATATAAATAATTATGATATACGCGACTGCCGGGACCCATCGATTACGCTGCAAATTAGGAGTTAATATCACCTGATTCCCATGATTGGACAACGGTATATCTGAAAGTAAATATTAGGGCCGAACCCCACAGCAACTTTTTTTTTATGGTACTGACTGACGAGACAAGCAAGCCGCTCACCTGTTGTTTAGCGTCACGCTTGCCCATAACAGTTCAATGCTACTTAAATTTTTTAACTTCAACAGTTCTGAACTCTGCGCGGCACCGCACTGCGCTCGTCGCCCTGAGATATTAGATATTAAATATCTGTATGGCCAGTAATTTGCCCTTCAATCCGGAACACAGTAATGCTTGCACACTACTGCTTGGCGGTTGAATAACTGGCCAAGGTGTGGTACTTCCCCAGTCGGACTATTGCAAAAGAGCCCTACCACTACATAAAATATATAAGTACCAAGACAAAGTGTGTGATGTTACAAGCTTGGCATCCGAGACGCGACATTTTTATGTTTTTGTGGTGAATGTAAGTGAATGAGTAGGTATGTTTGTGTGTTCCTTTATTACCTCTTGTAGCCTAAACCAATTGACCGATTTTTACAAGTGAGGTGTCGTTGGATTTCTTTTTACGTCTGAAGTAACATAGCTACATTTTGCAGCCGGGTATTTTGTTTTTTTTTAATAATATTAATTGCTGCCATGCGAAACCGCGATAAGTCTACAAATGTGTTACGTTTCGTTTATCTCGTATGGCATGCTTTGATAAAGCTTTGTCAAGTCCAAGTCAAAGTCCAGTATTGAACTGATGTAGATTGATGATGGTGATAAAAATGCCATCAAGTAGAAAAGCAATATCAAAAGGCTTAATCAGCATAGCGTTTTTTAAATACTCGTAGCATTAATCAAGTTTTAAGCGAAATAAAGTCATTGGCTAGTCAAGTTGACCTGATCTTCGGATTTTCGTTTCCTTTTACTACATAATGCTTTACCTATATCTTCTATCTGCTATTTTTTTAGCATCAAATTTTGTCTTTCTTTCTCCTATGTCTTAAATGCCACTGCGCTTGCAATATCGCGCGTGCGCTATAACAGAAATGCCGCTGATGTTTGCGTGGAACCAAAAGCGAAGTGCGAAGCTTCTAAGGACATTCAATTACTTATTGCATGCCCTAAACGCAACATAGTTTTAAAGGTGAAGACGCAAATTATAACTGAACAACGGAACTGGCACAAGTATGGATTTATCTTTCAGAGTCGTAGAGCGTTCTCCTCTACGTAGGCCTATCGACATAGTGGGTTTCAATCCTCAAGTTGGACCACACACTCTTACGATACTCTACGTAACATAATTACATCGTATTAGTGTGAAATCACAGTACTGATGTAAGTTAAACTACATTAAATACATATGTTTACGGATCAAAATGTGGACGAGGCGATGAGAAAAAAATATTATGCAAGAACGTATTTTGAACACGAGAACATTATCAGGTATTAAAAAATTATGTCTTATAAAACTATAATTATGAGCAGTCGTTATCTACCTTAACGGAGCTTTTTTCTTGTTACTAACTTTGGACACAATTGCTCGCAGTGACCCTGGAAGAACATGAAGTGGCAATGAAAAACATATGGTAGGAATGTTCGCAAATAAAAGTTCACGGCGTCAATCTCCTACGAAATGGACAGACCAGATTAAAATACTGACCGTTCGGTACATCCCTGAAGCCGTAAAGTTTGCAGCAGACAGAACAAAATGGAGGAAAAGAGTCCAGAAAGTGATCAATGATCAAACCGCTCTTAACTAGACATGACCTTCAGCAATGAAGCTTAGAAAGAAATATATAAGAAGAAGATTAACCGTATACATTATAATAATAAAACAACCCTATCACAAAAAAATGTGGATACAATTTGGCAAGAATGTAGTGTGCATAATGAGGTAAGACATTTTATCTAGAAATATGCAGGCGTACTGGAAAATTGCTAATAAAGCACGGGCGCTATTATACAGAATGTATTTTGAAACATGGATCAGTGCCATTTGAGTGTTAAGCACCTCAATATTAACCGATATAGCCTTGCCACGAACCCTGAGAGCCACTCCATGGAAAAGATTGATGACGGTACAATGTATAGAACAGCTTTTTTTTTCTCGCGTTTATTTGGTTAATGTCACAATTAAAGCGGTAATTATTGAGCTTATCTATCACTCACCGATGATCCACGACTCAAAATACACCTTTTTCAACTGGACCCGTAGTGAATCAGCATTGTATTTATTTATCGCTGTTAGTTACTATTTTCTGTGCGTTATAAAATCAACTTTCTTGTGACGACATGAGTATCTATATTAATTCTTTTATCATCTTAGAGTTTATTTAGTTTATTTCTTTATGCTGTGTTATTTATCTGTGCTTAAGCTTAAATATACAACAAAAAAATAATATAGAAGTAACTCATTTAATTCTAACACCTATTTCATTCTAAGCAAAAACAACTTGAATGCAAACAAAACCAAAATTAACCTCTACAAAAACGATGAAAACATAGACAAAGGGAGCACAATAATTGTTAACAAATCTCGTAGTCGGATCCCGAATCGTATCAACAACTTCTGAACGCGATCTCAACACCATATAATTTTCTTTTTATCTCTTTACCATGTGAAGTTTTTTGAACAAGTTATGAATGTAATTGGTTGTTTTATGGCATTGTTAGATAATTAGGGCTAGATGTTTTTTGATGCGGCGCGTGAGAGTTTTACATTGCGATCGTCACACGATAAAGTTATAGATACTCGTGATGTAAAAGCTGTAAAGTTTTGAGTGGTTGTATTTGAATATAATTTACAAACGAAACGGAAAAACTATGAAAATTTTCTAAAGCAGATACCAATGTGATTATCCATGATAGGTCCACAGTTAAGTTGCTTGATTTTTTATTGTCCTATTATTAAGTTAAGTAAACTAACCTGAATTAAGAGAGCTACCCGCAAAATATAAGAGAATAAGATAATTTATAAAATACTAGTTGTTACACGCGACTTCGCTCGCATGGACCTACAAAAACAAAAATAAAAGTAGCCTATGTCCAACCCTTTAGCTATATCTATGTAAAAATTCAGCTTGATTCATTCAGCCTTTTAGCCGTGATAACGCGACAAACACCTAGACAGAAAGACAGAGAGACAGAGTTACATTCGAATTTATAATATTAGTTAGGATAAACATTATTGAAAAAACAGTGAGGATTTGAAGTTGCATAATTGCTGAATAGGTATTCAAAATATACCTACCAACCATAGCTTACTCGTCATAGAAGATTAGTATCATTAATAAGCATTTTTATTAATAAAATACACTAGAAACATTAACATTACAATCAATTTTACAGCAGTTCGATTACACCTAAATATTATCTACCATTACATCACAAAACGATCTCTACCGTTCTCCTATCAAAATAATTACCACCGTACCAGCGGAAGTCTTAAAGAATATTTAATCTAAGATTCAGACACTTCATTCAGCGTACCGTGTAATTTAGTACCTAACCACCCCTTTTCTCTGTGAGGCTTAATTGAAACAGCTAGCTCGCTCGCTCCGTTATGAGTGGCTGTCGTCGGTATGCACGTTTCACAGCATAAAATAGGTAAAAAAAATACGCTGATGGGTTGGCATGATGATAGTATTCTACAATTTTTCAGTGGACGGTAAGGTTTTTTTATGGAAATTATGGAATTCATGGAGACTTTACATACATTGAAGAGCAATTCGCGTGATTTTTCAGTTTTAATTGAACGTGCTACACAAATGCGAGACAGCGGGCAATGGAGAGAGCTATGCTCGGAGTTTCTTTGCGCGATAAAATCCGGAACGAGGATATTCGTCGAAGTCACCGATATAGCTTTCAGAGTTTGCAAGCTGAAGTGACAATGGGCAGGCGAGGTCGAGGTACCGATAACCGATGGATACGAAAGGTTCTTGAGTGGCGACCACGTACCGAAAGACGCAGCGTAGGCAGGCCGCCCACTATGTGGACCGACGCCATTGTGAAAGTCGCGGGCAACCGGTGGATGCAACTGGCACTATATCGGTCGGTGTGGCGCTCTAAGGGGGAGGCTTATGTTCAGCAGTGGACGTCTTCTGGCTGATGATGATGATGACATAAATGCAATTATACAGCAAATATTAATCGGGTAGTTCGAACAGCTTTCCGTCCAAAGAACAAATCAAGTTTGAAATTTTAACACTGTTTGACAATGTCAAGTATTTTTCTGTGCAATATCGCGACTAGATTTTTTTTTTTAAAAGTTTTGTGAGAGTGGAAGTAATTTCAAAGCTCATATTTGCTACAAAAGATGAAAAAGAAAACAAAAATTTAAAGCAACCATATTAGCTACGTAATCGAATATTTATTTGAAATAGTAATTTTTTTAGCGAAAATATAGGATAGGATAGGTAGGAGAAACGAAAGACAGGAGGGCCGGACTTAGTTAAGAAATTATTTGTTTCACTGACCTCTATAGCCTACTACCATTAAAGACGTCAGTGGACTCGCAAAAAAATAAAAAATAAACCTCATTGAGATGCATTGAGCAGCACGGTATGGGTCCGAAAAGCCCGTAGGTCTGTGTTGAGATGGCCCGACTATTTTTAAAGAGGTTTTATTCAAGATTTTCTCCCAGTTATCGATGATCGATTCCCCATGGTTCAGATGATCGATTCGAACGATGGTAGGTCTTCCTGTATCATTTTTCTCAGCTCCCTTTAACCGCGGTTTAGCTCAGTAAACTTGGCTTTGATAAATAATAATAACTAGTTAAGATACAACTGGAAATTTACACGATTAGTTACGTGCTAACTAGGGTTGCCGCTATCGCAAATTATTATGGTGTGCTATCTTGCCCTGGAGGTGTTTTTAGCTTCAGTTTTATAGAACTATCCGCTTCTGTATCAAAATTCTAATATCCATGCTTGTGAAGTTCTCTACTTTACGCTACTTTTTGACGAGCATTCGTATTCAGGTCGGTCTAAAGATGTCGTTGAAATATGGAAAAAAAATTACGTACATAAATTTGTAAGTTGACTGGGAAATTTTATTGGAAATGCGGCGTATCTGTGTTTGCGTTTTAAGCATTGTTTTTAAGACTTTTTGAAATGGAGTTTTATTTAAGGCGCAACCCTAGAGGCAACATCTGAACCGGACTACGTGATAGTGTCATCAATATCCATTAGGTATTATTGGAAACATTAGTGATTTCGGAACAAGCGTGAATGTCCGTTAATTTTGGAGATAGCCGGGTGAAAGAGACATTTTTCCTTGACATCTTTACTAAGAGGGTAATAGCTGTTTTAATGCGTTTTTCGGTTTCAATTCAATAGATAAATTAGGTAAGAAGCCAAGACATGAAAAGCAATAAGTGGCTTTAATTGAGATAAGCAATGATTTAGAGCAAGAAATAGGAAGAGTAAGAATTATGTAATTAGGGTACAATTTAATGTTGCAAAAAGGTTTTTTTAATACGACCCTCAGTCATTTTGTTTAATTTAAAATGTATATTGTGCGAGCATGACAACGATAATGACTTTAATGCTGTCTTAAATCCCCTAATTTTGCGTAAGCCTTCAAACTTTGGACCAGAAAAAACATACAAACAATTAAATGGTAATGTTGATAAAAGCCGCTTGGGATAGTGACATCTCTAAATAAATAAACAAAAAATAAAATCTTGCGGCATTGAGCAGAGTCGTCGTGTAGCGTTATCTTCACTTTGAAAGCAGATCAATCAATCCGTTAAAAAAACGTCTTTTTGTACAATGAAGATTAGTATAACGTCTACAAAGGTTACTTAAACATTGAATAAAAAAAACTTTAAAATATATTTTTTTGAGGAAATAACAGATACTAATTGAACAAATAAGTGATTTTAAACAAAAAAAAATGATACGTTATACAATTTAAAAAAGTATTGTAACAATGCAATAATTAGTTAAACTACCTACCTAATTAACAAAATGAAAGCGTACGCGTTTTTACGCGGCATTCTTTTATGTTTTATCGTCATGGTTTTTGAACAAGTCAAAAACACGTATAATTCTATCATTCCGGCCCATGACCACTTTGAACCGCAAAAACAATGATAAAAATATTCCCATTGTTAAAATTTAAATAGTTTTCATATTACAGCGCAAATTTTTGATTCAAAACGCGTGCTTTTGCCGCCGGCTGGTAGAAAGCGCGGCAAAAAGGCGCGCGCGTCGTGAGGTGTGGACTGTGGATGCCCGAACCTCCGACGACCGACGACCACTTCATGATCGCGCGTGGCGAAAATTGGCACATTTTCGGAAAAGTTCGGAGTTTTTTTTTACAATTTTCACAAAGCCCTGTGAAAATTGAAAGCCGTAGCTATTAACAATTTTCATCCTTCTCATTTTACTAATTACACTGTACATTTCAAGGCAACGGCCCGAAATTGTAGTGGTTCTACTTTTTATTTATTGTGGCCTTTTATTTTTTGATTTTTCAGTTACCCGTTTTTATCTAGCCTAAGCCTAACCTATTAACATTTTCGCTGAGTGAAATATCCGGCTCCAAACTTCGTCGCGAAAACGTCAAGCATATAATCAGGTTAGTTCGTATTTGACACAATAAACACTTTACTCTGTAAATGCTGATACGCTGACAAGTGTTCGTTCGTTAAGCCCCGAGATACGATCAAATACATGCAAATTAATGCGAATACTTAATTATTCGATAGCGACCGGGCTAGTTTTTGAGATAAAGGCTTTGTCACATTTAAAGCGGAGCGGTACGACGCGATGCGCAAGCAAAGCGGTGGGGTTCCTTTTAAGCGTTATAGCTGCATTTCTTGATGAGTAAGGGATTATTTTATAACTAGCAGGTCCCCGCGACTTCACCGGCTTTTCTACAGAAAATAAATATTTTTCCGGGATAATAAGTAGCCTGTGAGTTAATCTAGTGTATATGCTACCTTCTTACCAAATTTCATACAAATCCGTTCAGCCATTACAGAGTTGAACGGGAACAAACACGCAAACTTTCGCATTTATAATATTATTGTGATTATAGAAAAAGGCGAAACTCTGTAAGCAAAGCTGTGTCAGCTTGGACTAACTAGAAACGTAGCTACAATCAGTACGTACTCCTGGCATAATTCAAATAAAAAAAATTATATCGATAGATAATAGTGTTTCCGTATAGTTACCAAGTTAATATAGTTACCAAGTGTTTAGTCCTTTTCACTCTTTCGAAATTAGAACTCGATTGAAAAAGACAGAAGACTGTGCAAACGGTCCAAGATTTCTCCACGTTTATTAATAAGGGGGTTAGACCATTATTTTCTTAGTCTAACGTGACTTTTCTAACGCTCTATCTAAAATAGACAAACCAAAAAAAAAAGTGGTAGCTTTGAAATCAAAAGAAATTGTAAGAACTCAGGTCAAACCAAAGACAAAACTGATCATGTAAGGTGGCATCAAGAACTTTTTATATGCGACTACTCGCGCTGCTTTCAGTGTGTTGATGTCTTAAACACGGGGTATGAAATCATCGAGCATATTTTGTCATAATTAAAATACCGTTTTTTTATTCGTTGTAATTATGTCAGTTAACTCATTGATTGTTTTCCTTGATTTTGCGACGAAAATTGGTAATAGTTCTGTTTTGATAACGAACGTTTTTGAAGTTGGTTTGGACATGGGTGATTCTTTATGCTTCATAAATATTGCTACAGTACACATTAAAAGAGAAACTACAATAATAATATTAAGCGATTTCAAATTGCACCGTGGAGAAATATGTGTGCTTCGCACCTATATATATTTCATACAAATTGAATATTACAGTATTAATACTTTTGGCATAAATTTCTGACTTTCTTTAAATAAAAATTCCCATTATACATCATCATCGGCCTACATAAAAATGATACCATCAAAAAAAAACGTATTTTTTTTTTTCATACAAAGTTTGGGGGTCCATTTTAACCCTTCAGGGATGGAATTTTCCAAAATCCGTTCTTATTGTTCACCTAGACCATTCGAGGAGTATTGGGTTCAAATTTCACGTGTCTATCATAAGCGGTTTGGTCTGTGCGTTGATTCCTAGGAACAGGCTTGTTCTTTTATATTATACTCGTATTATATAGATAAGAAAGCTTATGTTGGTTTGTTTGTTTCTCTATCACGCAACAATGGCAACGGGTCGATGCGATTTTTTGCCTGGGTATAGTTATATTTTTTTACATAATTATTATTGACCGAGCGAAGCGAAGGTCTCAGAGTCTACTGGACGAGTATATACGAGTATATTTGTATGTTTGTATGTATATTTGTCCGACGATAACTTGTAAACCGTTGATCCGATCTTCATGAAATTTCGTAGGCAAGTAGTTAATTTAAATAGAATTAAAAATTTCGAATATGAGCAGAATCGGTCCAAGGATTTTAAAGTAATAGGGTCGCGAGGTTTCAGATCGGCGCGAACTACTAGTATTAAGCCTAGTTACAGAAATACAGACGTTACTTCAAACTCAAAGGACCGCTAGTCGAGATAGAGAATCGTAAATAGCTGTTAAAGCAAGCGGGAAATGGAGTGTGCGTCTGTTTGTGTATTACTCTATTATTGCGCAGAATGACTAAGTTAAACTGTTGTATTCAGGATGTTGATGTGCCGGGACTGGCAAGATCTTTATCATTGACGATTGGCTCTATGTTCAAAGTCATATTCAATTATTTCCATTGGAACACATAGCAGCACTTGAACATGTCAAACAGAAAAATTACATAGCACTAACATACTCGTAGCTTACAATAATATCCTAAGAAGCGGCTGTAAAAGGGCCTTGTCAAGCCTTAAAAATATTTTCCCGCTTTTTTAAAGATTTCAATTCTAGCTAGCTTAAAAACGCCTTTCAAAAGTTGCCCTGTATAGATAGTAACACAACTGACTTGCAGTGTGGTTAATGTAAGTACCTACTCGTAGCTGTTAATCGGATTATCAATTCCACCGTCTAGATAACGGCTCGAGATATCTTGGATAACTTCCACAAAAACGCACTGAATATAAACCCTCATCTGTATAGTTACTACTTTAACTAGCCTACTTTAGCTATTTTCGTAAATATTCCAATATAATTATAACTACTCATGTCATAAATACTAGGAAACCTAGATAATAATATAGCTACTTCTTAGTTACTCACTTAATCCACCTACTCGTACATAGTAGCGACATAAGACAATGTTTACAATGAGAGGTACACTCTGCCTACAAACTGCTATGCAGTTTGGGAGAATCAGAAAAAATGCTATATATGTTTAACTATTGAGAAAAAAAGTTTCACTATGAAAACTTACGTGGTTTTGACATATTTTGTTGTAATAAAACGGGAATACTCACGTTAGATTGAGTTGGTTATTACGACTAAGCGTGACACGCGCGCGACCTCGTCTTGCCTTGCACAACGTATACGAACACTATGCGTGTCACGCATAGCATTCCTTGATAAAGATCACCGAATGGGATCGAAACTATAGTCGGAATGACCGACTCAATTTAACGTGAGTATTCCCGTTTTATTAAAACAATATGTATAAAATTTCATGTTGCTCTTACGCAACGCTGAGTTCTTCAAAGCTTTATATGGACTGATTCAAGCGCTGATATTGTTTCTATCTCCGTCACTCAAGTCTATAATACCGATGCCCGCCTGCACTAAAGTCAAGAAAGATAAAACTTAGTTAAGCATCACCTAAACTAAGTCGGACTTAGGCATATCAAAGAAAAGGATTTGTCTTACGCTTTTAGGCAACCATAGTTTGTTGCAACGCATTTTTCGTTGTTAGGTACACCCTAGAGAGTTATGCTGTCAAAGTTTAGTGCAGAAGGGCATGAGAGTGGCAGAACTTATTCTCACAGGTTGCCTGAGAGTTAGATTGCTGATCTTTCAGGCACTTTCTGAGTCACCGGTTGTATGAGTCAACAAAGAATTGCATAAAAACATATGACCAGTGATAATTTTCGTAGTCGCTACTCAAGAACCTTTCTTTACCATCGGTTATCGCTTCTTCAAGCGATGTGGCCTGACAATTGCCACTTCAGCTTGCAAACTCTGCAAGCTGTGTCGGCAAATCAGTATGTAATTATTTCAAAATATGATTATGCGAAAAAATATTATGCCAAACATTTCATTATAATTAAAATTAGAAACCTAAAAAATATACGAGTCAGAGACTATCCCAAAAAACGATATCGTATCTTTATTTTATTAATTTCCATTATAATTTCATGCAATAAAAAGTGTTACATTTAATTACTGACCCGCTTAGATATTTAAACAACTTGATAACCAAAACATAAAGACAAAAACTCGACTGAATTCAAAGACTAAGAATACCCGCCCACTTCGTTTAGTTCTTCCATTTATCTCACAAATGTAAAAACGATTATACAAAGCCTTGCACTACAAGGTATACAAGTGATCTAAGTCAAGCGCGCAAAAAGGCATAATAGAAGATACCACATATTTCACATACTGCCTTATCCTAATACTGCTATAAATCAACCGGAACAAACAGACCGATGCATTAAAATAATACAATCGGATATAAACATTCACTTAGAATAACATTAGATCACTCCCCGTGGGATAGTCTCGAAAAAAACGCTTGAAAAGTCCTTAAAATGTAGTAATTCTGCTGCGCATGCGACGCCGACTATGGGCGGTGGTAAAAAAAAGATGGCGGCCGCATTTCTATATTTACGTTGTAAATGTGCGTTTTTACGAGCACTTACGCTTCGCTACTGCTTGAGATCTGGATCAAGTGATCAGTGATAGCGTTTCAGATTGGTTTCTAAATTTAGGGGTTATTTGTATACTTTTATTCAAAGACTAAGTTCTCTACGACAGATAATCCTCGACATGAAATAATAACAACGACAACAAAATCTTAAATATGGATGTACAGAGAAGCATTGCCAAATTCGTGACTGGCACCAGAAACCAACCACCAGAACCAGAAGTCGAAAACCCACCAATCTCGTTCACCTTCTTAACATAGAAGACCCACTCACCCCACTATGTATCATCGTGTTTTTAACCACACACTCCAAGAGTGTCTGACTAATACGATGTAAGCATCGAAATTATAGACACCC
This sequence comes from Apocheima hispidaria, assembly GCA_947579745.1. Classification (NCBI taxonomy): domain Eukaryota; kingdom Metazoa; phylum Arthropoda; class Insecta; order Lepidoptera; family Geometridae; genus Apocheima; species Apocheima hispidaria. Next base: position 2,037,178 of record OX388152.1, on the reverse strand, counting down.
AACACGTTATCATTATAGTCACTGTCTGTAATCGCCTACTGCTGAGCTGCTCTCTTCTTGTACGGCTCATGTCAGGTTTAATTCGAGTTTTTTAACATACAGTCGAAATTAAGAAAGACAAAAATCAATGTAAATAGCTGTTCCGATTCGGCAATTCTTGACGCAGCACAAACGAGGCATCCGCGCCAAATGCGATAAGATACTTATTCCTGTGAGAATTTCCTAAAACAAAATTATAGCCCTGAGACCTCCTCCTTTCCTAGACAAATACAAAAAATAACTTGTACTATATAAAGCCTCAACGGCAACTACTGTCACTAAATTTAAATCTTTCAAATTCTAAATATCTCAAGTAAAACCGCTATCTCTCATCTCATAGGCGTCACCATAAATGTGCACGGCATTGACATTGCAAAATGGCTCTGTGAAAGCCTTATTCAAGCACGTATACTTGACATAAACTATTTCTAATAATACACAATACTTGAGTGACTACCTAACTGCAATCTCAGCTTACATTATGTACCCAGGTATTTATTTAACTTTGGATTTGGTACTTGGCTGTTTTATTTGCGTTTGATGCAGTTTAATTGGCTCATGTCATTCCGTTCCAAAACTATTGTCAAAGACAAATGATGTTAGGGAACTTACCGCATTATGCATATACGTATAATGTTTTAAGTAATATTATAAACAAATAGATAATTATTTAAACTTACTGTGTCTCATGTTACATACATATCATTTAAAAGTACTAAATCGATTATACTTCGTAAGTCACTAGCCGACCGGTATGGTGCGCCACCGTCGTCTAGTTCAGTTGGTTTTTGTTACGTGAAAGTGACGGACGCTCCGGCAGCCATTTTCTGATTAAAAAGGTAATATTTAATGGTGACGGTTCCTGCTAGAGTGAACTAAGGTTGGTCCAATATATGACATCAAAGTTATATTACCATTAGGTTCCTAGAATAAGAGTTCCATTATTAATTGTTGTTAAAATAACTCGTCGAAGGTTAAATTAATAAAAAGCTACTCATATACAAATTATTATTATTTCCTAATATAAGTGCCCCTTCAGTTCAGAAGTGGGATAAACGGGTTCATCACTCGTTTGTCCCGCCCACAAACTTAGCGAGATGTTGACGAGATCTTCTCTCTTTTCTCCATCATGCTAAGTACCCACATTTTTTTTCACTCCCCCTTTCATGCCCATTGAGCTATGATTTCATGTCCTAATAACTTATTCGCTGATCATCTTGATTTAGAGATAATGGAACTCTTAAGGTAGAACTAAAGTGAGTAGGGACTATTAAATATTAAGGTTGAATAATAGTATGTTTGCTTATATTTGAAGTAACGCACATTTTCTTCATCTTTTTTTGAATAAAGTAATATTCATGATTTCTGATGAATATTTTGTCAGTTCTTTCGAAATTATTTAAGAAATATATAGATATTAACGACGAAGGTCGATCAATGTTACTTGTTCAATTTATTTACTGAAAGTAAATATACATTGAAATGAAATGAAATTTACATTATAATTATTATGTATAAATTATAATATTTGGCAGCTACTTGAATTTTAATGTCATAACGTTAAAAATGTTTCTGAGCTAAGACAATGAACGGCTCGCCGTGCAGCACCAATGAGGAGTGTGAAATTCCTGGCGGGGGCGAAAGTATAACCCTTGGCAGTGGTCAAGAAGACGACACGGGTGAGTGTCGAGCGACATGCATCGTAAGTTCAGCAAATGGCGTTAAAAGTAAGTACAGTCGGGCTCACAGAAAAGAAAAATTATAGAAGAGCACTGTAGGCGTGGCATTGTAGCCAGACATCGAGAGAGGCTATACGGAAATGTTTCAATCTATCAGAATAAGACGAAAGTCTACGACCCATACATATATCTCTAGCTATGGATCCTAAAGCATCGCTTTAATATTTTATTTAATTCGATCATGTGGACTTGGTAGAAAAGAGACCATATTACTGAGTTGTACTGAAGCACACTAAAAATAAGAGTATAAGTAAATGAAAGTTGTAGGCTTACAAAAGTCTTTAATTAATCTTGAGATAAATCCCAGTAACTTTGAACTTCGGTTTATGATGTAGTCGTAATGGCTAGGAAAAGTAAGTATGTCATCGCAAAACACACTAGCAACATGATTGCGCATAAGAATTTCGTTATTAAGTGAGAATTCAAAAGTAAGACTGTTAATTTTCCTAGTGAAACTAATGACAAAGCATTTACTGACGTTAAAATACATGTAGCTACCATCACACCAAGCTGGCTGTGAATTTAAGTCATTTTGCAGTTGGAGAAATCGTTGAAGTTTTAGTTGTACTAAATACTTTCAGATCATTACATACATCAGACGGATCAGTGGCTGTAACGCCTTAATATTGCATATAAATAAGGATGTAGTTTACTGACTTTTTACTATTGAAAACCCTACAAAAACCTTTAATACCGTTATCTAAAGAATTTCAGTTAATGTTATGTAACTTCTGTAACAGTTTTCAATGAGTAACGTACATTGGCTCTATATTGCGAGAATTGATCCTGATCAAGAAGATTACCAATTATTTTAAAGAAATGCCTATGACATTTATGTTTCATTCCTAAGCAGCGTTTTAGCGCGGGGCTAAACCAAACCAGATATTTGGTATCATCGCTTTTCGACATTGGAGTGTATTTAATTGTTTATACCCTTGAGTATAGTATAAAATGCTGTCAAATCCACATCGATATTACAAGACGACAGGGCAGAGTGACACTCTGCTTCCGATAACTCAGAACACACTTCACTGTATTTTACACTTATTAAAATTGTAGTTCTCGGCTTTAAGAGTTTCATAAAGTGAACAGAATTATTATCTATGTCCAATACTATGGCAGGGTGATATCTGTTCAGGCGACTAAGAGCCTCTGCACCATAAACATGAACATCAACCGTAGCAAGTACAAGATCTAGTATACAGTTATAAGTGTTACATTGACGAAGGTGACAAAGAGACGTCGTGTCTAATAACAAGCGTGGTTTCATCATGTGCTGGACTAGCCCTTAAAGCCACTGAGTTAATTTCTTTAGTCCAGAACAGACCAGGAATGTTACAGTCACCAAAACAGACGAAATCATTTGAACTATCAGAATTTAAGATATTTTTATAACAATTATCGTAAAAGAGTTCATGTTGTTCCTGTGGTAAGTATGAAGGCAAATAACAAATACAAAAGTATACGGTTTTGTTATTTGTTATCACGCGGCGGAAGTGTTAACCATAAGTCCCAAGAAGTTTTTCGGATAGCATGTATGCTCTTTTTAATAGCGATATCAATGCCGCCGAATACTAGAACGATCACGTCGGTATATATTATAGCGAGCATCAAATAGCTCAGCATCAAATATACTACTGTTAAAGTTAGTTTCTGTGAGATAACATACATACATAATTTTAAATTAAATTTTTATCATTTGTAACGTGTGAACAACGTAATGATTTCTATGCAAGTATTTTTGTGCGTCTGAAAGGACCGAATGTAGTGGAACATTTAGATTGCCAACGCCATGCTTACTAGACGTGGGCGTTATTTCACGTCACTAGATACAATAACTAGCTACGCGGCATGTAACCGAATCACTAGTTTCTAGTCAAATTACAAGTGCTGATTTTTGTAAATGCGTTACTGACGCTGTCGGTCGGTCGAACGCTTTTTCATCGCGCATATAAAATACTTAGTTATAAAAATCACTAGTTTTGAAACAGGTGACACCGACCAAGTCACTGGTTTCATTACGCTTATTGAAAATGACGTAACGATCCACGTCTACTGCTTACCTGCCATTTGGCAAATGGAACTTATTTCATTTCAAATTGACTGACCGAACTTTAGTCAGCAATTATTTGGGATACTTTGAGGTTTCATTATTGGAACAGGAATTAAAGATGAATTAAATAAAAGTCTGTCTTTGAAGTCAAGGAAACCTGCAAAATAATTGTGCAGTTTTTGGACTGGCAGCACTTACATCCCGTTTCACTCCTTGTATAAAATAAGAATTCAAAAAAGACCCATAGAGAACCCAACCGTATACGACAAAAATAAGGTCGATTTTAAAATGTTACAGCGTGACGCTTGTAACGCTTTATTCATTCACTACCTAGTAATTCGTTAATTGGCAGCATTGCCATTAGGCAATTATACTACTGGCATTGATACTAGGCTACAGCGGATTTCCATACAATATTGCCTTGACAGCTCTTCTAATCTAGAAGTAAACATATTTTTCTCGTCTATGGTCGGACTAATCCGTCGCGGCAAAGTAACAAACTGAGCGAGGGAGCGGAAGGTAGCCGGCGGAGACGCCGGTGAAGCCGCAAACGCTCTGCATACCATTGAGCGAGGGAGCGGAAGGGAGCTGGCGGAGACGCCGGCAAAGCCGCAAACGCTCTGCATACCATATATTCGATGCGGAAGGGAGTCTAGTTAGTAGACAAAGCCACAATATATCTCCATACGTTGTCTTGATAGTGTGGCAGGGAGCCTGAGAGCTAGGCAAAGCCGCAGAGACTCGTTATAAAACTCTGATGACGCGGAAGGGAGCCGAAAGAGTCGGCAAAGCCGCGGTCGATCAGCACATGATACAAATAAAGCGGAAGGGAGCCTGAGATGTAGGCAAAGCCGCGATCACACGTCAACTTATAGAAATGATGAAGCGGAAGGGAGCCTGAGAGGTAGGCAAAGCCGCGATCATACGTTCATTAATAATACGAATAAAGCGGAACTTAAACACTTAAAACCTCCGGACGAATATTTCTAAGACAAAAGTAATGCAGTTTCACAATTATGAGGCTACTCCGATTGACCTCAAAATAAACATTGCTGGTTCTTCAGTTGTTGAGGTTTGTGAGACGGATTTTCTCGGAGTAGGTAACTCTGGACACAAGCCTGAATTGGAAATCTCACCTCACAGACATCGACGGTAGAATCTCCAGCCATTGTTATACTTTATCGGTATTAGTTGATGTAGCATCCACTGAAGTTGCCAAAAATGCTTACTATGTAAAGGGTAAATAACATTTACCCTTTACTGACATATGGGGTTATCTTTTGGGGGAATTCCGTCAATGTGAAACAGACTTTTACCCTCCAAAAATGCTGTCTAAGAGTAATATATATAGTAAAAAAAAAAAAAAAAAAACCGATGACACTTTGAGGCAATTATTTAAAGGAAAACATCACTTAACTTTGACTGGAATTTATATTCTCGAGATTTCTTAATTCGTAAGATGTAACGGGGATTTATTTTAAAATAGGTCTGATTTGCGTGTGAGGAATAATGCAATGAGAGGCAATGACTACTTCTTTATGCCACGTGTTCAGTGTGCAATTTATGAGAAAAGTACCTTCATTAGTACTATTAATGTTTATAATTTGTTACCAAAAGCTATTACTGACATACCAAGCAATACGCAATTGAAGCCTAAACTAAAAAGTGACTAATTAATAGTGTGTTCTACGACTTGAAGGAATTTATGAATAGAGATAAGTCTACAGAAATGACATTATGAAATAAGCAATTTCAAATCTGATTAAACATAGATGACATGAAATTTATTTAAATTCTATTCTTATTCTATAATTAATTATTGAAATCAAATTAAAATTACCTGACATTTATCAAATTAGAAATTATTTAGTATTATTACTAATAATAAGCCTTTCAAAAAATGTATGTGTAAAATCCTGAATATTGAATGCCCGATTAGGGTATGCTGATAGAGACTATTGTTGCACTAATACCTAGCATAACACACAATGTGTCAGTTAGTCAATAAATATTTCTGAATCTGAATCTGGAAGGGAGCCTGGGTGATAGGCAAAGCCGCGAACGTTTATTTTCTGATGCGACGGGTTCATCGAGAGATGCCAGCTTAGATTTTGTTAGCGCTTAGAGTGTGCTTCGCGTATTTCAAACAGGTTGACCTGTAATCACGCTATAGGTCAACAAAGCGACCATCGATGCCTACGACGCGAATATCATGTAAAGGGGATGGCTCAGGCTGTGCGGACGAATGGTTGCCTAGTGATAGGCGGCGCAAGTATTATTATCGTTGTTTACAAAATGATCCTAAAACACCAGATCAAAATGAATCTAGGTACCGACATCCACGTTTCCCAAGTCCGCTTAATTTAATAAGCATGTTTCTGCAGGGAGTAAGTAGATAACGGTGATATAGTTATAATTCACGCTACAACTCTGAAAAATCAAGACGAGTTTTCTGCTTGTCTCGTCTAATTATCAAAATTGTATACATAATTAGATAAAAATAGTTATACATTTTTAGTAATATTAATTATAATTTAAAGTCAAATATGTGTGACATAACTATACAATTATAATTACAGTATTGCTAAATTGTCTTAATGTTTGTAGATTTATAAAACTTATAAAAATACTGCCAGATAAAATTACATTTGTGATAATAGTTAGAATCTTATATATTTAATAAAACAGCTTAAAAATATTATCTAAACTTAAATATACATACTAAAACTACAAACAAAATAAAAATAAACTATATTATAATCTAAACTTGAATGTACAGACTAAAACTACAAACAAAATTAAAATAAATACTTGGATGAATTGAGTCTAAAATATCTGTAAATGAAAGGCCGCATTTAGGACGCTGTCTATAATGATAATGTCGCTGTGATAGTTTCTTGTTAAATTCAATGACTTAATTTGAAACTGTTTTCTTCCCTGTTCTGATTTGTGTACTTGCACATAAATATCATAATTACATACACAAATAATTTTAAATAAAGAATTGAGGCGATGGGACTCGCTCTAGCAGGATGGCCGAGCTGTTAGGGAACTTACCGCATTATGCATATACGTATAATGTTTTAAGTAATATTATAAACATATAGATAATTATTTAAACTTACTGTGTCTCATGTTACATACATATCATTTAAAAGTACTAAATCGATTATACTTCGTAAGTCACTAGCCGACCGGTATGGTGCGCCACCGTCGTCTAGTTCAGTTGGTTTTTGTTACGTGAAAGTGACGGACGCTCCGGCAGCCATTTTCTGATTAAAAAGGTAATATTTAATGGTGACGGTTCCTGCTAGAGTGAACTAAGGTTGGTCCAATATATGACATCAAAGTTATATTACCATTAGGTTCCTAGAATAAGAGTTCCATTATTAATTGTTGTTAAAATAACTCGTCGAAGGTTAAATTAATAAAAAGCTACTCATATACAAATTATTATTATTTCCTAATATAAGTGCCCCTTCAATGATAATCAAAGATTATGAATGAAAGAGAGAGAGAGAGAGAGAGAGAGAGAGAGAGAGAGAGGGATGATAGTGTATTTTATATGTGACTCGGCGACAAGACTAGCATGTCGCTCGCGTGACAGTTAGTAAGCATCACACTTGCACATAAAAAAATCAGTGCCACTCAGAATTTTGAACTTCAACAGCTCAAGATCATGTGCATCAATGTTTTGACCTCTAAGCCATAGATATATTAGATGTTAAATATATTTATGTACAGTAATTTCACTTGAAACATTGCTCTTCAATCCGCCACTCGGTAATATTTGCACACTACTGCTTGGAGGTTGAATGACCGTCAATACTTCCCTGGGCGGACTCTGAAAAATATTCCTATCAATATTGTATAGACAATAAATATGTATTGCTACCAACTTTATTTTACTTATGCACATGAAGAAGCATGTGTGTATGTCAAACGATCACGTGAACAGAGAACCTAAGCCATATCCTGCAGGACATGATCGGAATGCAAAAAATCATTTGCATAAGTGAAGTTTGTTCAAGCAGCGGAACTCACAAAGTGATCAATTAGCATTTTCTAAGTTGGAGCCAAGTGAAGGAGCCAAGTTTTATGAAGGATGCGGATGTTTCGGTGGACTTTAGTAATTGGTTGGTAATTGAGATAAATGAGCGGAATAAAGCGGTAAAGGCTTTGTTGATGGCTTTGATGGTTAGTAAGTGCTAACTGAAATTCGAGCGGTTGCTTAGCAATTGAGCAAAAGCTTGACCTAATTTACTTTTTTTTCACTTGTTGAAGTTTTTAGCGCGTAGATCTTGTAAGATAAGCGTAGATAAGTTTTTGGACGGTAGTTGTGGTAAAGTCTATCCTCCGTATTAATAAACCGAACGTTGGAATAGTTTCTATGTGTTTAGTCCTTTCCTTTTCTCTCTTTCGAAATTTGAATTTGATTGAAAAAGACAGAAGACTGAGGAACTACTCCAAGGTTACTCCGCGTTTATTAATAAGGGAGCAAAGTTTTACAATGCAAATTAACTTTCCTCTCAAAATAACTTTAAAACTACGTTTTATAAAAAATACATGGTAAGGTAATTAATAATCCAAGTGTTATTGACGTTAGGGAAATTACCAAATATGGCTCAATATTTAATTGACGTATACCTAGTACGTTACACTGTATTTCGGCTTTAGTTATTTAATTATTTTAAATTTATTAATTATTTTAAATTTAATTTGATGCAGAGCTGAGCAGGAATCGACCAATAACATCGGTTGAAATATACATCTCGTCTCCGCTCCGCTTCAATTGAAATAGTCATGATAGAGACGAGAAGAATTGTATCAAATTTTTTGGCGAGCGGAGTAGCGTGGGTGGAGCGGAGGGGTTATAGTGGTGCTGAGCAAAGCGGACTATAGCAGTGCATTGCGATCGGAACGGAGAGGAGCGGAGCCGGGTTCACTATCTATGAACAATACATAATTACAACTCCGCTCGTCTCCGCTACATATAATAGCTCCACACCGCTCCGCGCATCTATGCTTCAAGGAAACTCCACCTCTTTTCACAGCTTCACTCCGCATCGCTCTGCTTCGGTTGAAACGCAACCTTATTGCTACAGACTAAAAACAATTTATCCGTTACCATAGGATAGAGAAAGATTTAAAAAATATTCCTCTTCTGTGACGTCGCCCGCTTCGAGAAGACTAATTATTTCACATAGAAATAATTGATAAGTCTTGTTACGCAACTTATTCACAAGTCCAATTTAAAAATTATCTATGTACAAATTTGCATACCTACTGACATATTTTTTACCAGCGGCAATGTACTATGGACGATGTCTTATATTAGCTAATTAAGACATTATTTTTATAAATCGTTTCTTCGTTTTTTGGCTCGAAGTATAGATAAGCCTCGCACGGCGTTGTCAAAGGTGCCGTTGACTCAATATATCTTTCGAAGACATATTTATCTTGCGTGTCAAATTTGAAATAGGCAGATAAGAGTAGGTTTAAGTACTATAATTAACATACGTGAATGTCTGGTTTTAATGTAAATATCAGTTAAATATATACCGATTACCAATTTTTGGCATTAATCGCTTTCTCAATTAACAAAGACGGATCTCTTCAAATTTAGGGTAAGCAGGTACCTTCTAGGTAAGCAATAAGCTTGCTCCATCCTAGGTTACTTGATTGTAGGATGGGGTCAAACGCAAACCTATTATAAATTATATTTTAAAAAGTGATCTTACTTGTACTCTCGAGCGGAGTTTCGTGCGTCTAAACTATTTGTGAAGAACATAGCGACATACCTGAAAAAAAAAAAAACGTTAATTACAATATACAAAAGTCAAAAGAAGCTGGTTACTAAAACTAATTTTAAACGTGAAAGTAACAATGTTTCTTTATATTTGTGAATTGAATAATAATCACTTCAATAATACTCAGCTCGGAAGGGTTTTGTGCCATGAAATTTTACATAATGGCATTTGATTTCATAAAATGCGAGAAAACTTAACATAAAACTTAACACTTTAGAATGCATTTTGAAAATTCTTATTCAGGTTAAAGTCATAAAGAAAAAAATCCTACATTTTATTCAGTCATTTTTTTTATTTAGTCTTTCAAGACATATAAAACTCGTAATAAGCAAATGATATTTTAACACGGCTGCCATTTCCATGGGGTTAAAGTTGAGTCATATATTATAGTGCACCCGTATATGAACGGCGACTGAGTCTGGGCAGATTTTACGCTAATATACTTTCAATGGTAAACAGTTCAGTGCCTCAATGACTTAAGCCGAGTACACATAAGAGCTGTACAGTTACTGTTACTAAGTCTAAGACGAAACAGCAATAGCGAGTACTCTTTAATGTTTGATTTGCGACAAAAACAGCCAATCAACAAGTTGATAAGCAATTAATTCCTAGCCACACTTCACCCTGCCCACTACTTCTATGAATTATTAACATTAATAAGATGGTAGTAGCATTTAAGAGTTAGTAGTAACATTGAATAATTTTTTTAAAAGCGTCCTATAAAACGACATTTCATAGTCTTACTGCTGAAACGGCACATTGGCTTCTGTTATAAGACCTTGAGTTTTCCATAAAACGGCTCATAACTATGAAACTTCTGGTCAGAATCCGGAAATGAGATTTTTATCGAATTAAGGGAAGATCACCCACTTTCAAATAATTTTGATGCCACAGAAAAACACAAAACTCACGCTATGCTCGCGTTGTCGTTACGTATTAAACACTAAAATTTTTGGTAACAGTAACGTGAGAAGGGTAATCATAGTTAGCTTGGATAACGTATATATCCAGCCTTATATCCGAGAACCGATAAAATACGGGATCGAATGAAACGCCAATTTAACAGCGTTCGAATGTATTTATCTAGAATGAACCTACGTTTGTGGAGATTTATTTTATTTTATTTATTTTTTATTTTATTTACTTCGGGAATCTTACAGCTTGTACAAAAAAGTTTAATTTTATGTGGACTTTATAACATTCATAGACTTTATTCTTTTGTCTGGTCCAAAAGATTATTAATAAAAATGACTAGTACCTGTAGGGTAAACTAACTGATATTATTTTAGGATGTCATTGAAGTCGTCATTATCAGCAGCCAGAACTCCACTGCTGAACAAAGACTTTCTCCTTGAGTAGGAGAGGGGGAAATGCCATAATCCCCACGCTTGGCAACCGGCTTGGGATAGCAGAACGCCCTCCGTTTACTAAGAAGACGCTGCTGCCCATCTTCGGTGGTTCTAGTCGCAGTTTTAGGATTGTACTCGACACAACAATTTACTATGGGACCGACCCTAAAATTCTGCGACTTACGTTACTGACTCCAGCGACGATCTATTCCCCATATAGAAATATTATACTTTGAATACATATTAAAACAAGTTACACGAAAAAAAAAAAAGTTTTATTGCAATATTTTACTCGAGTTTTTGACTTGCATGGTTTAATGCTTTTATAAGTTGGATTGTTCAGGAAACAAGGCTCAAACTACAAGGAAGTAAATCACGCAATAAATTAAGTGAACAACGACTATCGATCGACTATAAAACGGCAAACGATTTTACAACGGTATGCCAATTATTAGAGAAGATCTAGTATCCACTATTGCTTAGGTAACAGATTTAACAATTCAATAAGAGCTATTCGATTGTGTGGTATGAGTTACGAATTATTCGCGATTAAATCTTCTGATTGATTTAATGTATAGAGAAGATGGCGTGCTGTCAAGAACTTCACAGCTTTCAGTCGGGTTGGATCATACTTCTCGTGGCAGTAGAGACGTGGGACAAGGGAGGGGATATAATTGGCGGAGAAATGAGAATTATACTTTATCGCGTAAGAATTTTACTGGTTGTAAGTATAATTAAATAGTTTATAACATTTGATTCTTTCTATAACTTTGTCGTACTTACTGAAAGAGAGAAAAATATATATCTTTCGCAACTGTATTCCGTTTTGTTGTTTGTTCGGTCTTACGGGTATCACATAAATGCCTCGCTAACCCGACCTGACATCGTGTGAATGAGATGGCTATGTATGAGTTTCTGTTGAGCTGTTGACTAAAATGAAAAAAAAATAAAAAATTACTAGCATAAACATAAGCTTAAATTCGGATAACATATAAAATAAATAAATTTGTAACACACTGGTCTTATGTCTATTAAGGTTATAGCTTCTCCCTTTCGCTCCCCAGAAACTCATATGTAGCCATCTCTTTCACATAATGTCAGGTCAGGTACATTTTCACTTGCAACTTAGACCACAGAATAAAGGTGTTGTACAAACGGAATGTGTTTTAATATTTATGCCTCTGGACAGTTTAAATTATTCCCTGTGCAGTTCGGCTCGGTTGAAGTTTATATATCTTGAAATAATCCGACTAAACCGAGCTAACCCTAGAAAGCTAACGTCCTTTGAATTGACGAGCACTGGGAAGTAATATCGCTGTATCTTTTTAACAGTGCGTGTGAGTGTTTTGTCTCAACTAGTCAACGCAGTCGCGGGGAGGTCATGGTAGAAGTGCAATAATCTTGCAGCTAAGTGTTGTCATTATTGAGATTCTTAAGCTTTGTCTGTCATTTCGACGCGAACCGCGACTAAATCTTTTTGTTATGCAGGACACGGCTACTATTATCTATTTTTACGTTTGTCTCATTTTTCACGGCAAGAAGAGCAGAGAAGATTTTGTCGTGGTACGCATGGTAGCCCAGCAGCAGGCCGAGCACGGGCGCGTCTGCTGAGCGGATTTCTGGTTATCATAAAACGAATAATGGCTTAAGAGCCGGCTCCTTTTATTCAACTATCTCGTTCACGCTTTTTGAAAACATTTTTAATATGAAAATTGCAGAGAGGAATGTAAAAAAAAAACAGTTTAATACATATCTTTTTCATAATAATAATTGATCAACACATTTTTTTATTCTTCGCCAAATTAAAAACTAATAACATGAGAATTGGTGTAAAACATTGATATTGTCAATGGTATTCTAAATATATTAAATGATTGAAATAATAAAATTTCCTCTTTTTTTTTAAATTGTGAACGAGATATGACAATCAAGGTGCTGTTCCCCAGCAGGGTCTTGATCTACAGTTACTCGGATCCGGCTCTGGAAACCCTTTTTAGTGTTTCTCCCGTGCAACTCCGGCAACAGTTGCCGGCTACGGCTGCCGGGGCACTTCCTATTGTTATATTGAGACAGAGCGCCGTATTGGTGTATCAGGGCTAACCTTCTGTTTCGGTTTATTCTGTAATGTTATTGTAGTATTGTACCAAGGGTTTGGCCTTTTCATTTATAATCATAGGGAGTATAACGCGATGTATTATACTTAGACGATGGTCCAAGTGTCGGCGCCGAGAACAGTTGTGTCACTATGTTTTAGCGATTTTATTTGAAGTTGGATTGGATAGATTTTTTTAATATGCTGGAAGCCCAGGATATCAAAAAAATTACTTTTGCCTTTTTATCGAACTATTAAGATATATTTATAGAACTGAGAAACTGAAAAAAAAAAAAAATTGTAGTTTAAAAAAAAAAAACTTAAGCAGTAATTTAAATATAGTTGACAAGTTATCGTTAAAAACGGTGACAAAAACAAGTGGTTTCCGAAAAATTTAACTAGGTAGTATATGTTATGAAATTGACCGATGTCAATCTATGGGTTGTATTTAAAAATGCTGAATGCTAGATTATAAACTAATTTAATTTGGTACGTATAAAATTTCTGTTTTAGATCTAGCAAATAAATAAAAAAATAGCAAAATGTAAACTTATGATTTTGAAAATTCAGTCGAGAATTCTATATGAGCTAAGTCAAGGCTGCTCAACTCCATGCCCGCGGGCCATAATGCTGCCCGCGGACGAATTTTTATGGCCCTTGTAAGAAAGTTACAAAATTGCCGCCAAATTGAAAAAGTGTTGGGTGCCGTGGAAAGAACGAGTAAACCTACCTACCTAGCTACCTTACCTACCTTACGCGCGGTTATCGGCCTCACCTGCCGACCGGTCATCCTTTACACGGGTAACTACCCAAAAGTAACTAAAATAGGAACCGTTAGTGGCCCGCCGAAAATTTATAAATCGTCCGTTTGGCCCGAATATTAAAAAAGTTGAGCAGCCAGTGCCAAGTTGATACTTAGATTATTATTTAACGTACCTATTCGTACACACTTATTATTTCTTTGTTACAAGGAAAGTCGACAACATCTTTGGTTTGTCTCTCCAGTAAATAAACTCTTAATTTTTGCATTTGCCGACCAAATAAAAGAAACAAACAGTAGCGTCATTTTCAAAACTCCAGGTAGCCGGTTAGTCATCTAATTACTACATCAAATATTGGCCTTTGAGTTCTTTTACAGTCGACGACATGAGACACGGCCGGCGACATTCTTAGTTACGAAGATTAGTGGAATATTAAACGACCCAGATTTGCTAGATCCTCCGTTCACATCGTCTTAACTTCATCTCGTGTTCTTCACCGTTTCGCGAAGTAAAAAAGCAATTCTACAAATCAATGCCCATTCAGATTGGCTTAGTTATGTTAATTTTCTTAAATAAGTAGCCACTAACCAATGTTATTTTATTTGTGGTACTAAATGTGACATTAAGCACTGGAGCAACTGTTAATGCGGCCCAGAGCCCAGGTATCTATGAAAGGCGCTGCTGGCAAGGAAAATGCAAAATGCGGAATGCCGGTGTATGTTATGGACAAGTAAGCGCATTGAATATCTAGTAAGAATAAAAATGTGAATGTAATGTGATCATTAGCGACTGTTTGTCGTATCGCTATCCCCGCTTGTAAATATTGAACAGTCGCTTGCCTCTAACAGCTTAGGCACACCTTTAGGTCCAAAATACCGCGGTCGTGCTAACAGCAAATGCCGGGACCAATCGCGATGTGTTAATATTATTTACTACATTGCACTTTCGCAACGCGATATATTGCAATAGTTTAAATACCCACCCGACTATATAGAAATTGGTCTGGTAATGTTTGACATAATGTGGTCGGGTCAACTATTAAAATGTATGGTTAGTATACGGGTAAGGGTTACATCATGCTAACATTATCACCATTACGACTGAACTATCATATTTTAGCTCCTTGGGAAAGTTTAACATTTTATTTGAATAATACGGGGAACTTAAGTTATGATGAGTCGGTAATTCCGACTTTAGTTTCGATCACGTTCTGCGCACCAAAATCTTTTTGTTATGCAAGAACAGGACACGGCTACGATTATGTATAAGTTTGTCTCGTTTTTCACGACTTCAAGTGTAGGGAAGATTTTGTCGCGGTGCGCATGCTAGCCCTGCATGTCAGGTCCACTTACAACATTGTTTCAATCTGGAAAATCTGCATGTAACATGAGTAAGTATTTTCCTATCTTTATCTATTATCTCAGATATTAATATCATTATGTCCTCTTTAAAAGCATGAACAACGGTAAGGAAATAGCTGACCCTACCCTCGAATCTATCTACCGAAGATTCCCCTCGTACGGCACAAATTTAATAATTAACCTTATAATATTAATTATATATCGGCACTTACATTAAAAACAGCAATGAAAGTACCGTTCTGCGAGCAAAGATCAAACAAGAAAAGGGTTGTACTGCTGTTATCGATACTTGAGTATTTCAAAGACTGTTCCGCCTGGATTCTGAATATTGAATTAGCGAGTTCATCCCTAATTGCGCACTAAACTATTAACCTTTGCATTATTATGATATTGATAGATTAATTATAAGTATTTTATGGATAAGGCCAACATTATAAAGCAAAAAAAAAAAATGATCTCGTATATGTATGTATTGTATATCACAAAACTGTTAGATACTTTTATTTATTTATTTTGATAGGTCCTTGTTCATTCATGCATTATGATAGGTCCATAGTTCCATGTTGATTGGACTTTAGAACTATGCTTAGCTGTATTTATGTTTTAGAATTGACTTTCTTGCGACTTAGTTACAGTTACACTATTATTTATTCTTTGGTTTGATACACTAAGTCAAAAGCAAAACATAGAGCACTACAAGGTTTTCTATCTCACGCGGTTTTATCCGCTATCCTACAGGAACTATAAAATTAATGTTTCCGGAATAAAAAGCCTAGCTAGTCTCCGATAATTACAAGCAAGATGCCTTTAAACCCATCCAACCGATACAGAGTAAATATTTTAGGTAGTTACACACACGACGAGTATTTCACGCCAACATTATTTATAAATATAGTGACAGAGTACATATAGTGAAATACCTAGTTACCAAGAGTTTTGTCGCCTATGTGAAAAAATTATGCCGCTACTTTGTATTATTTTCCAAAACTTGTGTTCTCTCAATTGGTGGTGGATTGTTGAACTATGCGAATCGAAGGTCTATGATGGGTTACAGTACCCACCATAAAATGGGGTATTGTTGTTAATCACAGATCAATATTGTATAAAATCTTAAAACGTTATACAACAGTGATTTGCTGTACAAAGTCTCCGACCTTTGGCGGAGGAAAAGAAGCCAAACATACAAAACTAAAAGTCAGTGGTTGTATTTGTGTACAATTGCCTGACGACACCTTGTGAACCGTTGATCCGATCTTCATGAAATGAAATGAATTTTTGTAGGCTTCAATTACATATCAATGCAATTGTTAAGTTCGAATATTAGCAAAATTGTACACATTGACTGTTCCGTAACGTGCACGAGTGTAGTCAAATCATATTTTTACGATATATCGTGTCTTTTCGTGTTGTTTTCAAAACTCCATAAAAGGTACCAGTAATGCTTACCTACATCATTTTACTGTGCATGTCTCGGTCTGGATAATGTCTAACGTTGATGACTGAGACTAAACTTGTCTTATTGTAAAATACTTTAATTGAAAAAATACAAAACTGGACAATAAAATATGTGTGGAGCCAAAAATCTCGGTGTGAGCTGGCCACTACACGAACTTGCAAAACAAAAATGGTTCCTACTAGCTACAATGCTAAAGCCGATTTTGATTGATGAATGTCCAACAATAGCCGACCGATGTCTAGTTTACAGTTGTACGTTCCAGTAAGAGTTATCAACGAGTACTGTAATGTAGCCAGCATTGTACGATTGGAGATTAGGAGAATATCCTTAACGGTACAGAGGCATGGCCCACACGGGCACGAGCCCGTGTGGGCCGGAAGGCGTAGCGCAGACCATGCGACTAGTTGGATATTCTATTTACCCACTCACTTAATGATAAGACTGTGTCAGAGGTTTTCTGCCTTCTTTCTGTATAAAGGCAGGGTAGGGGGTTTGGTAGGACTCTTTTGCAGACTCTTTTTTTTCTGCCTGGGGAAGTTAATTTGCCAGTCATTCAACCGCTTAGCAGTAGTATGCAAATACTGTGTTCTAGAGAAGGGTAATGTTGGGTAATTACTAAGCATAGAGAGAATTCACATCAGATAACAGGTCTCAGGGTTACGAACGCAGTGCATTGCCGCGCATTATTTTGAACTGTTGAAGTTCAAGATTCAGATTGGAACTGAACTGCTATGGGCAGTTGTGTAGCTTATCATCAGGCTAGCGACTTGCTCATCTTTTTTTGTTATTAGTGATTTTTTTTATTCTTTTAGTTCATTGTTACAAAATCAATTCCGAAACAAAAGATTATATTTTCATATGATCCCCATTTCATAATATTAAGAGCTTATAAAAAAAGTAAATCCATAAAATCCACCATAATTTCTATGTGTGTATCGTTTAGCTATATTCCTTAGGATTTTCTTAGGATGCAGCAATTTTTTTTTTGCTAGCTTATTATCTTACTAACTCAATCTAGTAACTACTTCAAGAAAGCTAGTACGCGATCTTGCAACAGATTTCCCGTTCGCAATTGAATCATCATCATCAGCCAGAAGACGTCTGCTGCTGAACATAGGCCGCTCCTTAGACCGCCACACCGACTTGCAACGTACCATTTGCATCCCTGCGACTTTCACAATGTCGTCGGTCTACCTCGTGGGAGGCCTGCCTACGCTGCGTCTTCTGGTTCGTGGTCACCACTCAAGAACCTATCTTCCCCATCAGTTGTCGGTTCTTTGAGTAATGTTGCCTGCCCATTGTCACTTTAGCTTACAAACGCTGAAAACTATGTCGGTGAATTTGGTTCTTCGGTGAATATCCTCGTTCCGGATTTTATCGAGCAAAGAAACCCCGAGTATTGCTCTCTCTGTTGCCCGCTGTGTTACTCTGAGTTTCTCCAAAAGGCCGGTCGTCAAGTACTGCAGTAATTTTATCGCAAGTTTGCGCGGTATCTTACCGAAATGCGCGGCACAGTATCCGATCATCGAGCTTTATCACCAACGCTTGGGTTTATTGTCTCCCTAACCACCTTGCATTTGTTAAGTTTGGGCTCGTTAAGTAAATAAGCAGTAAAGTTATTGAACTAAGCTAGCCATGTACTTTGATAAGATAGTTTCTATTTTGAATAGTGCCTCGAGTTTACAGGTTTATCTCCGCCTTTGACCGATTTTCCAGTCTAAGGCGAGATGAAGAAGCGCGCGTCTCGCTTGTAACACTCCTTGAAAAGGATCACCGGATTTATCATAACTATAGTTGAAATAACCCACTCAATTACACGCGTATATTCCTGTATCATTAAAACAAAAAAAAATTGTATATTTTAAAACTAAAAATTTCATTGTAGAAACTACTTGCCTACACATTTACATGAGGATCTGCTCGGTAGTTACGCAAGTTATCGTTGTATAAATATCACACATTTCCACATGCACACAAATGCCAATGCTGTAAACTTTGAGACCTCCGCTTCGCTCGGTCAATGAGTATAGTAGTACAAAGTACAAATCGACTGAAAATAGTCGATTCCTCGATCCGTCAAACTATCCGACACCTAGGAAGCTCAAAACTAACTCTATTTGCAGTTCCAAAGTTTGCTCATAACGTTTTATGAACCTTATTCCGTTGGACTATATTCAAAAGTCATAGTTGATGGACTGTAGTAGTAAAGTTGTTGATGCGAGATTGACGGGATCCGTTATATAGGGTCGATTGGGGCATTGCTCGCGTCTGAAAGCGAACGTAGAAATTTACACAAAGCGAGCTGGCATGGAGTAAAAAAAAAAATTGCAACCGAATTGAATATCTCATATTTTTTCGAAGTCTGGTGAAAAATTATTTGTTAAAAGCATGTCTGGCCATACTTAGTAGGGTTCCTTAGACGCGTAGTACGGTTGAAGCTTTTAACAGTTTTTTCCATTTCTCTCAAAAAGTTATTTTCACATGTTGCTCGAAATAGTTTTAAAAGAAAGTATTTACTATTATCTATCAACTTGGAAGATGATAAGTTTCTGAGATGCATAGTTTAGAAATGGTAGGGGGGCTCACATTTGTATGTTACTTTGTTGGCCCATATTTCGCAAGCGATACCTTTACAACATTCGATAAAAAATTAAAGTATGAAAAATCCTTTTAGAAGACCTATTCATAAACAAACCAAACACAAAATAAATAAAAAACCCACTTTAGATGTTGGTTTACAATAAAAATTATGTTGTTTTTTTATTCTTTCAAAACTATTAAATTTAAAAGATGTGTTCAGACTTCCCACATGATAGAGTAAAACATATTTTTTTCTCGTTTGTCATTTTTACATGTATGGGAGATACACTTATTATAAAAAAAAAGAAAAAGTTTTTGAAACTTTTTTGAGGTCTCTACTTAGACTATCGTTGTGCAATTTAATGTATGTACGTTGATAAATTTGGACGTTGTAGGCTGTCAGACAAATACAGAGGTACAGATAGACAGATAGAGAGAAAGACAGAGTTACTTTTGCATTTATAATATTAGTATCTATAGTTTGACTTTTAAAACTTGAAAAACTGTTTACTCGCCATATTCCAACACAACCTTATCGATAATACGCACATCACTACGTGCAGAGAACGCTGCGTTGTTTCGAAAATGGAATGCGGTTTTCAAATTGGGAAACGTGTTCGTTTCGTGATTTCGAAAAAATAAATCGATCTTTTGTCTTAGCACTGGCTTGTTTGTGAATGACTACATTTTTCAACGATTTATTTTTAACGAGAATATTATTTGCTTACAACAAGAAGCGAAGACCTCAAATTCTAGCAACATCTTTGCCAGCAGATCTTTGATCTGCAGGCAGATCTCGAGCGAGTATAGTTCATTTAAATATGAGAAAAATCGGTCGAAGGGTTGTGAAGGGTTACTGGGGTCCCGAGGTCACAGTTCGGAGCAAACAACTAGTTTACATTGCGCAAAAAAAATAAGGTAAGTACTTTTATCTTGCTCAAAATTTTCGGTTTCTACAGGATTGTAAGTATAACCACGGGATGAAGCTGCTTCACTCATGAATGGTATAGAAATTAACGGCTTTCAATCAACCGCACCATCAATTTCTTACAAACTGTTAATAAACAGTTAATACATCAATCAATCCGAAACAATGAAGCGCTCTACTTATTCAGAAATAAAGTGAATCGTCAGGGACTTGATGGTTCGCCACCATTTTCTCATCGAACTTTTTGGGGTTCCACAAAGTAACTGAGAAGCCTTAGTGTCCGCTCGTCTAACTTGACAGGATGCTATTCAGAAATTTGATCCGGGTCTGTCCTAAAACTGCGACCAAAAACCGTTGTAGAACAGGCAGCAGCGTCCTCTTAGTAAACGGTGAGCGTTCTGCGGCCCCCAAGCCGCCTGCCAAGCGTGGGGATCATGGCAACACACCCTTTTTCTAAGGCAGCTTTCTAAGGCATTGTTCAGCAGTGAACGTCTAGGCTGATGATGATTATTCAGAAATTGGGTGCGTTTCGCTGTTCGATGTTTTACACAATGTATACGTATTGTGAGTTATCGATAAAAAATAATAACGGAACCCTTTTCTATAGATACTCCAACAAGCACATGGCTAGTTTCTTAATCATTCGCGCATACCGAATGTCTATCTCATGCACGTTTGCTTCTTAACTGAACAGTGTAAGTTTATTCTAATTACGATTTTATTACTCAGTGATAAAGTACAAATTACATTGTTTCTAATAAAGAGTTTAAGGGGCGTATAGTAGAGTTATAAACAGTTGTGATACTTGACACAAAAGACGGTAATTAATATACATTATTTAAAATAAAATGCCTAATTGCCCTTCGTACCTATTACACAGCTTGTAATTTATATTTATTTATAATTTATATTTTAGCACTATCTTAAAAAAATAGTCTAGTCTAAAACGTTATCTCGACCCGTTCCAAATTGGAAAACGATGACTTTTCCTAAGGAAGTCAAGTGTGCGTAACATGCAGACAGACGGATGGACAAACACCGAAGTATCGCCAAGACTTTTTTTTACTGTTTTGATAAGAAATCCCAAAATTTGAGCTATAAGAAACTCACCAACATAATCAGCCTACAATAGTCCACTGTTGGACATAGGGCTGAGTATGCGTCTCTCCCAAAGCACGCCACTCAGTCCGATCTTCGGTTCGGTTCATCACACCATCGAGTTTCAAGGCGTCCTAAACTATGTTTGCTGATTCGTGGTTCAAAATCTGTATGTATTGTGTACCATTCGGCTATTATTTATAGCAACCCTAGTCACTTCCAATTTTGTAACGTTTGACAAATACATGGTGTTCTTGATTCGTGCTAGTTGGTGTACTGCGTCATTGCGGCGATATCAATCTTTTGAAGAGGTTATTGAATAGTCGTGAATTGCCGAGTCATATACAATTGGCTAGCGCATATTGACGCGGCGGGAGGTATAGAGGTATGGGAAGTATGTTCCGAAATTTCGATAAAATAAATTATTGAAATCGATAAAATTAATAATGTTGATTAAAATATTGTTTTAAAATACACCACATGTATGCTGAATAGCTTGTGTGAAGGATACCATTCCTAATGTTTGCTTTAGTGATTGAATGTGAGTTTGATTTCAAAAACGAGCTATTTTAACTTTGTAATAATACAATAAAATAACTCATATGGAAACGTAACGTAACAATTAAGTAAAGTAACGAAAAGTAATTGATCACTTTTATATTATTTTAAACTAACTGAAGCCTCCGAGTGTTGCTTGAACACTTAATGCGCAAAAGTATCCATTGACCACCAATGCTATTATCATGATAATATTACACGGACTGCAAAAGCATTTTATCGATAAAAACAAACAAATGTATCCCATCCCTAGCAGCCACACCATGAACATTAACGCACCTCATAGTAACCTCAATAGCACACCGGCGCTCATCTCATTTCGCTCAGATCTGTATCTGGTAACCTTTAAACAGCTGTTAGTCGTACTTTCACGTCGCTCTCGAACTTTAAATCTATGGTTTTTTTTATTCAAATGTTGTAAATTCATAGCCTTCATTTCTGTTCATGTCCGGTAACTATGTACTTATAAGGGCGTATAATGTTTACGAGTATAATGCATTTACGGGATAAGGCAAACATAAACATAAACATAAAACATATCAGGGTGAAGAGTGAAGTGCATTGCCGCATTATGATTTTGAACTGTTCATTGAAGCTTATAATTCTTATTATAAATAATGCTTACGTTTCAGTCAAAAAAATAAATAACACCAAACCTTCACAAAATAAATAATTATGTAAGATATTATTAAAAAAAAAAAAAAAATACAGTTGAAATAACACATTTCTCGCTATTATATTATTCAAAATTCATCAACATAAAACGAGATCACGATGAAGATGAATATAATTGTTCCCCGCGAAGGCGATAACATTAACAATAGCCTTGGTAGTCCGTTACCAGATGCCATTTAACCCTGGGAACCGTTCAAGTTATCTACCAGCATTGTCTAGTGTACCAAATATTTTTGAAAAAGATTGCCAGATGGGAGTATGACCGTACATTTCCTGAGAGATATGCAAAGATCGACGTTAAGTAAGTATAGTAACTGTAAAGAGCATGTTGACGTATACATAAATGATGGGATTCCGGAGGTAAATATTATTTTCTCGAAATTAAGCTCTTTGAAATTTAATTTTACATATCAAATTTACAGAAAAAAAAGTCAATTCATAATTCTGAGTGCAAAATACGTATTTTGCATTTTTTTGTATATGCATTTCAAATAGTTCACATAATATCTGCTTATAATATAGCTAATATTTAGCTTCTTATTTATGAAATAAATTTTCTTCTCTGGATAAAGAGTACTCATCATCATTATCAGCATAAGACGACCACTGCTGAAGATAGGCCTTAGAGTGCCACACCGACCAACAAGGTACCACTTGCATCCACCAGGTGTCCGCGACTTTTACATCTTCATCTGTCCACCTAGTGGGAGGCCTGCCTAGGCTTCAACTTCCGGTTCGAGGTCGCCACTCAAGAACCTTTCTTCGCCATCAGTTATCGGTTCTTCGATTGATGTGGCCTGTCCATTGCCACTTCAGCTTGCAAACTCTGAAACCTATATAAGTGATTTGGTTCTTTGGCGAATATCCTCGTACCGTTTTGTAAAGAATAATAAGCCTGAATAATTAGTACGTCTCGCACTATCCGACATTCTTTAACAATACGGCAAGAATGACTTAAATACTTTAAGAGTTAAAAATAACGACTCGCAAGGTTATGCGTTATAATATATTAATAATAGTTTTATAGTTGGACAAAATGATCCATAATCATATGTTATACAAAATTGTTTTCAAAATGATGCCAGTGGTTAAAAAAACATTGATGGCTGTTTGCATTAAGTCGGACGAGAGACGAAAAACTGGTGCGAATGCGAATTCGGACCGACTCCGGTCTTGTAAGTATTAATAATTTTGTGCATTTCTTCGATTAGTACATTTGCAATGGTCACTGAACCTGAGGTACACATTAAAATGATATCTTGGTTATCTGTTAAAAAACGTCA
Source organism: Apocheima hispidaria (assembly GCA_947579745.1). Taxonomy (NCBI): domain Eukaryota; kingdom Metazoa; phylum Arthropoda; class Insecta; order Lepidoptera; family Geometridae; genus Apocheima; species Apocheima hispidaria. Next base: position 2,013,396 of record OX388152.1, on the reverse strand, counting down.
ATTTCACAGAATTGCCGTCATTAAAGTACACGTCATTGTACCACATTTATTATGTAACAGATTTACAATTCATATTTGTTTTGCAGTCAACGTGTTTAAAATGTTATCAAAATGTAGGTATACAAAAAATAAATTTACAAAAAAGCAACAGTAATAATTCTTCAGCAAACAAATTCACAATCCAATCTCATCCCGACACCGGTATCGTTCGCAAATTGATTAACTCGCGAGGACCTTCCAAAAGGTTGAGTTCAGAATCTGGTACTGAGTTACCAAATCATCTGTGTCGTTGGCAAAATGAAAGAAATAAACATTTTCAATGAGTCGCTGTCAGTTTTTTAAAGAAAATACGACGGTGGCTCCCTCACTCCACTTTAGAAATAAGTCGGTTTGACGTAACACAAAGATTAATTGTTTTGATCCTGTCCGGCTGTGACGGAGCACCTCCCGCGAGTCGATTTGATCTCTCGAGTGGTCGGCATTTTTTTATCGATATCGATAAGAATGTGATTATGGTTCTTTCGTCACTAGTCGTGTTTGTGTCAAATGACATTTGACGTGTTGGTAACTCAATGTGATAGATTTTTTTGTACAGCTAGTTATAGGTATTGCATTTCTTATTTTAATAAACAGGAGTTAACAATTTTTAAAGGTATTTAATTTTACTAGATCGTATAATTTAAAAGATTACAGTTTTTGAATCCCAATATAGACATAGAGATAAGTAAGTACCAGGTATTACAATCAAAACGTATAAAAAGTTACCTACCTATAAACACAATTATAATATTCTACAGAATGAATCTGATAAATAACCATACAAGTTTAATTGCTAATCAATAAAGTCATCGAACTTCGGTTCGAGCGAATTGAAACGATCTGAATAAAACGCTGATGGACATAACGGAATGTTCCATTAGATGTGGAATATAGAACTATATCGAGTAAAAAAACAAAAACTTTGAAGGTGCAGATACCGAAAAAACAATAGTACCATCTAAAAAGTATGCTATGTACAGCAGTAAGAAAGTGTGGGGTTTTTGCATAAACTTGAAAGAATCGGCATTATATTATTTTCCAAAACTTATGTTTATTTGATTACTAAACAATCATCATCATCAGGCAGAAGACGTCCACTGCTGAACATAGGCCTCCCCCTTAGAGCGCCACCGACCGCCAACGTGCCACTTACATCCACCGGTTGCCCGCGACTTTCACAATGTCGTCGGTCCAATAACGTGGGCGAATGTTTAGGTATAAATGGTATAATGCTATAAAACTTGTATTTTCGTGTTGTTTCTAAAACTCCTTAGCAGCTCTAGTAGTCTCCACCACTTTACTGTGGCATGACTTGAACTTGACTTTTACCTACTTTACTTGACTTGGCTTGACTATGACTGGTTTCGCAATATTTACAATAAAAGTTGAAAATATTCCAATTCTTAAGAAACAGAAGAATACGTTTGTTTGGAATAGACGATCGTATATAGTTAGTTACCTCTTAACTTATCACCGGTATTTGCATAAGATGTATTTGCACCAAAATAACCTAGAAAGCATTGAAGGTAATTTTTAGTAAAATAAAAAAAGTTTTAATTAAAAATACTTAATTGTATTTTTTTATGAAATTAGTATAATATAATAATTATTGCAGTATTTAGAGTAATAAGAAGCTAATTTTAACGTGCACGTAATATTCGTACAACAGTTAACCACAACTAATAACTCCTGCCGATGTAACTGCGCAGTAGACCAATTTAATAGCGCGAGTAACTTCGATCTACCAATGGCAAAGTAGAGTACTACGCACGCTAAGATCTTGCAATGTTATTGGTTGATCGATTTCGCAGCAAAATCGCGGCCGGCCGCTCGTGTGCCACCTTGGACGGCCGCCAGTCTGACAGTGTACGAATCGTGTAAGCGGGACAAAGTTAGAATGCATAACAAGCAATACTCCGCCATTTGCGCTTGCAAATAAAGTTCACTATAAATTATTTACACGTTCGGCTACTGTCGGAAACTGGTCTGCGCTTTTCTGAGAGAACTGCCGAACAGAATTACTACTAACTTGTGTAAAACTGTACGTATACCGTTTTATTTTAATGTTCAGTGGGCAGTTCCATTAAATCCTCACGACGTGATTACTTACTTACTTTATTTTTTTAAAGAAACATGGGTATCTATATTTAAACATATATTTCTTTTATGTTACTTAATTACTACATTCAGATAATCTAGCCAAAGAGTCTAGCCGTTAGCCAATTCCACACATTAGCCAGGTCACGATGTAAATGAACTAGTGAGGGGGCTATCGATAAAAAACATCGACAATACAGTGGGGCAGCCTTGATAAATGATCGTCCGAAAATTGCATGTCAAAAGGTAACCAGCCATCTCAAGTCCACATTTTAATACGTCTTGTCGACAGGACCTTGAAGGCCAGTTAGGCCATCACCGAGGGCAGTTTTTGGATCGTTTGTTTGATTTTTAATTAGTTTATCTTGAAAACTTAATTATTGTTCGATGTGGTTATGTTTGTTTCTAAAAAAGAGTTGATTTCTACCGATTTTTGTTAACAAAACTACAAAAAGGAATACTTTTTATAGAAAATACTTGTACCAAATATCAACATGGCCGTTGCATAAGACGATATCATACTTTAGTTTATCACAGATTAATAATTACATAATATATTAAGGATACAGTAATATTTAAAAACTTTGCAAAAATAATACTCTAAGATACCAGATAATAGATAATACTCGTCTGCACTAAGCTCAACAAAGATATAACTTAGCTAAGCATCACCTAAACTAAAGTGGACTTAGGCATGTCAGAGGAAAAGACATGTCTTACGCATTTTAGGCAACCTGTTAAGTTTGGCGCAATTTTTTATTGTTGGGTACGTCCTAGAGAATTAAGTATGAACTAAGGAGCTGTCAAAGTTTATCGCAGACGGGCATAAGACATATATCAATGGCTTAGAAATTATATTTCTCAGTGGACGAGCCCTTTTATGACCCGTCTGCCCAAGAAAGAAGGTAATGTTTTTGGGGTGACACACATGGCTGATGTGAGTATTTATGTAATTAGTATATAATTATGTATGTTTCTACATGTGCTCATATATTACCTGCTTAAGCATAAGCGGCTTGACCGATTTTAACTAGTAATGTGTCGTTGTCGGATTCCTCTTTACGTTTTGAGTGTGTAGGCACACATTTTGTACATTCTGTGTACATTTTGTAGTCGTTTTTAGTTTTTCATTATATATTAATTTAAGGCGGTAAATAAAATTGAATTCGTAATACTAGAATATTTTAAATTCATATTTTCTTTATACTTTTTAATTAATCCTAGTCCCAGCAGGCCTAGCACGTGCGCCGGGATAAAGTTGTGTCCACCCGTTTTCTCTTCGTGTCAACGCGACAAAGCTAGAATATGGATACATCCGTCTCGTTCTCGCGGGATAAATATGGTGGACAAAATTTTATCCCGGCGCCCGTACTAGACCTACTGGAGTGCAACAGCGGAGGGGTAGGAGACTAAGGGCGGGTAAAATTTTGGCTTTGCCAAAAGAATAATAAAAAAATTGATTTATTTAATCAGGATTTTCATCAAGTGCTTTTAAGTATTTATTTGTTTTATAAATTTAGTACCAAGCGATTTTTCGATTAACTGCCTTTCAGATTCAATCTAAACTTGATATTTAAAACTTGAATTTTAGTTTAAATTCCAAGAAAACACTGCTGAGAGGAAGCGACCGCAATTCATAACTGACTGTAGTGATGGGACAGAACCAACAAAACAGTATTTAATCCTCAGTCCTGTTTGAGGATGTACAGACGTTATGAATTTTGTGTAGTTAAAACTTTTCAGTATTCGAAGAAACTGTAGAAATGTTTACATTTTAAGACCTTTTTAAAATATAAATACGTTAAAATTTCAAAAATAGTTGGACACCAAGCCTTTGATAGCAGATGTTAACCAATTGAAGTGCACAAAAAAAGACGGCTACCAAACGTCATGACTTTTTTTTGTCTTGGTTGAAGCTTCTTACAAAAGTTACAATAATGTATTTTGTTAGTAAAATTCTTTATCTTGAAGCGTGTTGTTACCAACTTTGTGTTGTGGCTTGAACATTTTTTAAACACGCAGGTTTACCCGGGTATTGCCTAAAACTGCGACCTTAACCACCAGAGAACGGGCAGCAGTTTTCTCTAAGGAAACGGAGAACATTCTGCGATCCCCAAACCACCTGCCAAGCGTGAGGATTATGGTAGCTACTACCCCAATATGGGGGAGGCTTCGTCCATCAATTGACTCTTCTAACAATATAAAGTCACAGTTGAGTTAACTCCGGCTTTAACATTTGCTTCTTGTCCATCCCTAAACTCTAGAAGTTAATACTTTCTGACGCGTTATGCGCCCGCGCACCGGCCTGCTCAGCGTTTAATTAAAAACGGGACTCGAAATACCCGAGCTTTATTTGTAAACGCGAATACTATAGCAGGTAGAGTAAGTTTAATTAAGTGCCGCAAATTATTACGAACTTAGTTTTATTAACTGTGCTTATAAACTTGTTTTATTTTGTGGAGTAATTATTATCGGTAGCAAAAATGGCATTTGATGGACGAAAGTCAGAAAATGGACGACAAAAATCTGAAGCGATACCGATGCACAAATAACTTGATCCTATCACTAGCGATTCTTATGTTCCCCTCACTAAACTTAACTAATTTGACAGGACTAAATTATCTGCGTTTCTTATCATTTCATTATGTGAGAAAAATATGGCAACAGTTTTAGAGCTCTCAAATTTAGTTTAGTTCAGAAAATGGTACAAAATAATCGACATATTTGCTTTACAAATTTGTGAGTAGCAAAGGACAAGACTTTTGCTGAAAAAACTTTTATCAATCTACCAAGAAAAATTGGTAATATGTGAACTACCTTGATTTATTATTTTGGTCATAACATTTGAGAGAAGCATGTAATTAAAGAACAAATAAGAGCAGAAAAAAATAAAAAAAAATATAAAAAAAGAATAGAAAGTGCTTTATTTCTAAGGCTTAAAGCGCGCGCGGCCTGGTCGTGATTTGAAATGAGTACTGTACCCGCTCAAAGTTCTAAGGTTTAAAGTTGAAAATCGCATATTTGATTGAAGAAAAAAACGGGAAATTGTAGTTTTTCATTGCTTCATTACCGATTATCGGAAATATACAAAATAAATAAAAAACTACCTGATTTGCCGTATAAGCCACTAGCCTGGATATTTAATTTGTAAACGAAAATTTGTAGTTACCGCTGAAAATTCAGAGTATTTGATTTCAGAAGAGTTTTTCAGGGGGTCATTTTGCGATTTTTTATTTTGTAACTAAGACAGATTTTTGGAATTTTTAGTTTTATTTTACACGTAGTATTTTTTGCACCTGATTATTTAATCTCGTCACTTCAAACTAGGCGCTCAAAATACTACTTTTTGTAGTTTTTGCGCATAGACCTCGTCTTAATACGAATTTCCAAGGTTTCAAACGTCGGGTATCATCGTATACATCATCACGACAGACCACAAATCTCCATTTTCATTGCAGTTGCCTTCTAGATAGCGAATCTTGCATACATTTGGCGACGAACGAAATCTAACAGCCAAGTTCTTAGGGGAACATGATTTTTTACTTTTTTAATTCCAGAGCTTTGGTCATTTTACGTCACGACTTACAACTTTGTATGGTAATCATTGGAGAATGGATTTGTTTTTTAAAATATGCATTTGTTTTTGTTTTTTTTAATATGTTTAATTGTATTCCCGTGACCATCGGATGATATGTCGCCACTTCCGTTTTTTTCTCTTGTAGTGCGAATGGGAACGTGACGTTCTTTAGCGAATTCTGGGGCGGTACTTTTTTTTCTTTTATATTTTTGTCTAGTATTGTAATATTTCAGTCAGTAATATAAACAAGTCTCAGTCATAGTCTAAGCCAAGCAAAATAGGTCACGGTCAAGTCTAAGTTATGGCCCAGTAATGTGGTGGAGACTTTACTAAAGGTTCCTATGGAGTTTTGGAAACAACGAAAAGTCTCGTTTCACGATATTAGCTATTCACGAACACTCGTGCACGTTAAAAATCCACCGTTTTTACAAAATAACACTGGAAACTTTTTTTGAACTTTTTTTGGAAATAATACAATAACGCGACATGACACCTTCACGTTAAAAAAAAATATGCATGACATTTTTTTTTATTACACATTTTTGTCCAAGATGGTATTTCTTGTGATAGATCTCAAATCGTTAAAACTTGATTCACACCCTATTGAGGTATATAGATCTAAGAAGTACACACTACTTAGTTAAAATTTTTTTTTTAATAATTTTTTTTTTAATTTTTTTTTTTAAAATATTTGTTGCACCACTGGAATTTCTAAAGTTAGACACAAAGAGGTTAAACAAACAAAAACCTTAAAAGTACGCCTCTTCAATTCTATATCAAAATGTATACGACCATAATCGATATGTTGAAACCATTCAACTTTCCCTCAAGTATGTACTTAATGTAGTAAATAGATAAAACATTGAAGTCTTGTATAAGTCAAGAAGATCGTAAATACTTTGGTACCATGTCGAAATAATACAGTTGAATTACATTGTGACACAGCTCCATAATGAGTATGGATGAAGGAGCTGCTACAGTCGCGCTTCGTCGCTTTTTATATCGAAAGTGAAAATAAGATGGCAGCTTTTTATGGTTCTGTAGTACTACAAGGAACCCTTATAAGTTCGTCATGTCCGTCTGTCTGTCCATCTATCTGTCTGAATCCTTTACAGCCTTATGACTTCTATAGTTACAAGCTTACATGCATGAAAATTTGCAATGCAAAACTAGATGAACGATAAATAACCAGTTTCAAAAAATTAAAAATACATTTTTGTATAATAAAGGTTTAATATAAAGAGGGGATGAAAAAAAATATCGCTGTTCCCCACTCGTGGGGAACCATTGATTAGATATTTTAAATTGAAGTTAAGGTTTCCTCCACAATTTTTTTTTAAATCAGATGTACCGCTTGCAAAATATGGGCCGACAACTTGCTTGCAGTGTGTGTCCCCGCCATTTCTAAGCAATGCATCTCAGACACGTGTCATTAGTTAAATTATTAGATTTTAGTAAAAGATTTATTTTAAAATTATTTCGGGCAACTTGTAATAATTACTCTTTGAGATAAGCGGAAAAAACTGATAAATACTTCAAACGTCTTACTCGCCTACGGAACTAAGCATGCCCGACATGTTCTTAACAAGTTATTTTCTAGTGGTAACACTATTTAGCAGCGTTCGCCTGGGAAGTATCATAATTTTCCAGTTATTCAACCGCCAAACAATAGTGTGTAAACATTACTATGTTCCGGATTGAAGGGCAATGTTTTCCATCGAAACTCCTGGCGGTAAACATATTTATCTTCAAATATCTTACGGTGACGAGCGCAGTGCATGGCCGCGAACTCAGTTTTGAACTGTTAAAGTTCAAAACTCTGAGTGGCACTGAACTGTTACAAGTGTGACGCTGCTTGTGACAAGAGAGTTGCTATTTCGTCAATCATGAAAAAATGGTGTAGTTCCATTTTTGACTACGTTCTTAATAACCCGTGTCGCATCGTACCTTCGTCATTGAAGGTAGTTTATATTTTATTTATTGTGATAAGCGCCTAGTGTTAAAGTATTTTTCGGATCGTTCGCTTTCGAAACCGTATGAAGTAAATTATTGACACTTTCGAAGATATCTTGTTGAAATATTTATTTTCTGGCAGTCGTCATTGAGGTGTCGAAGGACCAATTTAAACTTTCTCTATAAGTACTTTCGTAATCACTTCCAAGTCATTGGAGTTTTCGAAGTTTGAAATAGACGTATAAGTCGTTATGAGCACTGGTCAGCGGCATATACATAATGCACAGATCACACTAGATACCGCATTCGAGATTTGTTGTTCCTACAAAAAGTCACCAAAGTTTGAGGAAGGCCCGGCTCGTGGGGACTGTGACCAAGCGTTCTCATTGGCTATCTCAAGGTTACGCCTACTCGCGCCTAACAATCAACCAATCAGAGTAATTACTTATAAGTGTATTTACACTGATGCGTGGTGCGCTTTGAGCGTCCTGAATGAATCTAGGATGTGATCTGTGACACACCGTTTTTAAAATATTTTTTTTAAAAGATTAAGATTACATAAGCAATAGAACAGCGGCTTTTGTTCATCTATTGGGTTGTTTGCAGCATTTATGTGAAGTGAAGTGTCTTTATTTTGCGCATTTATGTGCGTTTACCCCAAATACAAATACAAAAACACATGGAATAAGCTGGAGGAGGCCTTCACCCAAAGAGGGGTTCCAACTCAAGAAAGTGAAGACGAAATGTAATATAATTTAAAAAAAAAAAAAATATAAAAAAAATATTATAACAAAAAAAAAAAAATTGAATGTTATTTAGGAGATGGAATAAATGGGCTTTATTATTATTATTATTTTTACCCCAAATATAATGCGGAATGTTTTTTGTAGCACGAATAAATGAAAGTCTCACAAAACTCGCCATAACGCTATTTTATTCTTGCCATACTAAAACAAATAAAAATAGTTGTTTAATTAAGAAAAGCTAAAAACTATCTAGTTATTTTCTATAGATCATGTAGCACATTATCAGCCAGAAGACGTCCACTACTGAGCATAGGCCTCCCCATTAGACCGCCACACCGACCGACAACGTGCCACTTGCATCCACCGGTTGCCGGCGACTTTCACAATGTCGTCGGTCCATCTAGTGGGAGGCCTGCCTACGCTTCGTGTTCCGGTTCGTGATCGCCACTCAAGAACCTTTCTTCCTCATCGGTTATCGGTTCTTCGAGTGATGTGATCATGTAGCAATCTGTCTAAATTATTAGGTCTTAATTTGCTTATTTCTCTATGTAGGTACTCTAATCATAGATAATATATACTTAATATAATAATCATAGTGCTTACATTCGATCGTAGTAAATCTCCCTCCTAACCTCAAAGATAGGTCTTAACTACAACACAGCTAAATCTTTCAATAACGTCCAATGCAAAAAGGCTTAACATGTAGATAGCATTTGAACAGATCCAATTAGCCCAGTACAGACAGAAGCTAGGGTTATCAATTACAACTATGCACACAAATACATTATCAAAAAGTTACAGAAGAAACACAATAGAGCTAAATGTGTAATCTAATCCTAGCTAATATATTATAATTTCGAAAGTAACTGTCTCTCTGTCCCTCTATCTGGGTGCTTGTCGCGTTAAAACGGCTAAAGGGCTGAACGGATCGGCTAAATTTTTGCATAGATATATCTTAAGGATCGGAGACGCATATAGGCAAAATTCTTTTATCGGTCCACGCGAAGGATGTCGCGGGTAATAGCTAGTCTAAAGTGGTAGTAACTTCTACGGATTTTGGGAAACAAAACGAAACACATTTCTTTAAAGTCGCTTATAATAAAGTCGCTTTCTGCGTCTGTCTGTATATTCACTAACTCCTCATAATCCACGCAACGGATTTTGATGTGGTTTTCACCAGTAGTTAGATATTTTCCACGGATGGTTTATTGGTAAATAAAAGAATGTATTCTAAATTACACCCGTGCAAAGCTGGGGTAGGTCGCTAGTAAACTATATCTTTACTAGCTGTTACACGTCACTAAGCTAGAATTTGGACATGTCAGGTTTCTATAACCTTAATTTCTGACCATTTACAATTTAGCGTCTATAAAGGCATCTGACAGTAAGTAATTAAATAATTAAAATAATTAAAATAAAAAAATAAATAATTATTTTAACAAACAGCTTTAAAGAAGCTTTTAAGATTAAAAATAAACACGAACCACATTATCGTGAAACAGAATATTTGACGTTAATATTATTACAAAAGTATCTAAGTACTCAAGAACAAAAGAAAGCTTGGACAAAAAAGTTTTTTTTTACAATTTACAGGTTTCAAGGTACAGGGCAGCCCTATATGTCTATTCACGAGTCAGTTCATAAATCCCAGCTAGAATGTGGGTCACAGCCTTCAGGTGGCGACGAACGTCGTTCGATGCGCATGCGCTTGTGAAAAGGTGCACTTTTAGTGTGAAAATGATAAATTTTAAAAGAGCTACGCTTTTATAAAAATTAAAATAACGAAAAGTAGAATCCGGGACGAGATTGTAAGCTATCCTTAAAAATATAAAATTTTAAAATTAAAAACGTTGTGCCGGACTTCGCTCGTAAACCTAAGATCATCCCCAAACGAACCGAAACCGTTATAACCATATAACCGTTATTGTCGTTATAACCGAAATTACACCATGCTAATATATTATTAACTATTTTATTAATACACCGTTTGACATAAGTCTTAGGTATATCTTTTTATTTAACTGCCAGATACCTATGTTCACAAAAATCTCGCTAGATAGCCTAGAGCCTTCATTGGCCATTAGCGCGAGCGCGCGGCCTTGAGCCCCGCAGACGGAGCCATTTTACATCTAATCTAACGAGAGCGAAAGTGATAGAGCGATTCCGTAACATTCAGTGTAAAAGAAGCTCTGGAGCGCGGGAATATGAGATATAAAAGCCTGCATTCGCGCTTCAAGCATCTATCCGTATATTTGGTGGAAAATTTGCTTCGCCGCGCGTGCGTGCTAGAATTAACTTTATTGCATCGTAGCGAGAGTTTCTATTTACTACAATATTATCTCAGAGTAAGTCTTCTGTATCTGTTCTATTCTATGCCATGGTGTTAATTTTATTAATTTAGTTAAGTGCAAACTAGATCGCAGCTTAACGACTAACTTAAATTATATGCCCACGGATAAATGCATGAGATTTTGCAGCAAAATATTTGTTTGACCACTGCTTTATGGATTCGAACCGATAATTCGACAAGTGGTATTTGTGAATTGGTGATTAAATCAGGGGACTTTAGCTACTGTAACTTAAATACAGTATTGACAGGCGTCGCGAATGACAGGAATGAATTAATTCTCGTATGGACTGTTATTGCGTTTTTGTAGGTTATTAGCATGTTAGCAAAATAAACGCTAAAGCGTACATATGTCGCAATAAATGATTGAGTATTGAGTATTTTCAAAAAATAATACGTACCATTAGCAAATAAAAAATTGGTGGACGTGAAAAAACAAAAACTTAAATCCTTAGTTTCTTTTTTAAGGTAATCTATTTTAAACTTAATGTTTCTAGATTCTTTACTTTATGTATAGATACACTAAAGCTTAACTTTAATAGGTTAAAGGGTATCACACCTTCGGAAACCCATAAATTAAATAAAGTTTAACGGAGTGCGTTTACACATCGATAGTAAAGTTAGGAATTCGGTCATTAAATTCGATACATCGCGCAGTCATACACTACTCTTAATGGCTGGTTTTAAAACCGTTACAAAATTTTAATAAAATAAAATTGTAATACAAAAATAAAAATGAATCCTTACCGAAAATTACTAAAATGACTGAAAATGAAAAAATGACTGAAATTACTAAATACAAATTAACTTTACTGGTAAGTATAGGCATAGAAAGATCAGACAGAAATAATTTTGTTTTTTCAAAGTATATTATTAAAATCGAACTCCCTGCCTCCCTGCCTTTGCCTGTATAAGCAAAGTATTCAAGAATAATAATTTTCGTCCTTTTCTTTTTAAACAGAACCAACACAGCCGTTTTTCAACACTAGCACTGCTAATATTTCATTAGAATGAAAAGCTGTATCCATAAAATTTCCATCTTGATTGATATCGTTCTTAATAAATGATTTATTAAGCTGGTTTTCGATTTCTCCGCTGACAGTTACGTTTTTATCAACATCAGGAATTTCAAGTTTACGAGACAACACCTTGTTTTGATCCAGTAATCTTGCGGCTGGCTTTAGAGCTAATTGAATGTTGTACATTGTGTTTCTTAATGTTATGTTAGTCTGCTGTGTAAGATTTATTGAAGGATTTTGGCGCCAACGTAAAAATTCATGTCGCTGCTTTGTAATATTTTCTGGAACTTGTGTTCTTCTAAGTGTTAATGTAAAATAATAATGGTGCATTATTATCATTTGGTGTTCTGTAACGTAGGCCAGTGTGGAGAAAACCTGAGCTAATCGATCAAACAATCAATCTTGGCGTGTACCGTTTGCGACTATATTAGATATCGATTTAAAGCATTTTGATATCAAATGACCTTTCGTAACATTTGAACAAACCCGTTTTTCGCTTTACATCGATTTTTAAAGGCTCGATTACAAGATCTATTTTCTATCATCGATTAAAACCATCTAACACAATCTTCTAAGGTAACCCCTACGCACACTTCTTTACTAGGCAATAAAGTCCGAATAACACAAATAGACAATACGAATCGAGTAACGATTGGGGATGAAGTAAATAGTTATTTTCCCGGTTTAATAGTTCATTTTGTTGTGTTATTAACTAGTTCACCTGTTAGTAAGCAACGATGAGGTCGAAGATTATGCACGCAGACCTGGAAAATATCGATATTTTTTAATAATATTTTAGAACTTCAACGTAAAGCCAGTGATTTTAGTCTAGAGCAATCTGATCAATTGATATTGCTTCTGTCTCTGTCACTACTATGTCCATTTCAGTAATAGTGACAAGAAATTTGATAGGAAACTAAATATAAATTGCTTGTAATTAAGATTCCTAAAGTTTGACACAAAGGTAGTTCACACAAAAATGTATTCTGTCTGATAAAATTACTTGCTCTTTAGTTCAAATATATAACATAATAATTATCTGATTTAGTAATTATTTTTCCAGATTTTTTAATATTTAAAAATATCTTTCAATTTATGTAATGAAACCTGGCTACTGGTTTTTTAACAGTACATTAGAAATTCTAACCATAACTAATAGTAACTTTATAAGTCCATACCCTACTCTAATATTTAAATTTAGATTTTGATGCATTGTGTCCGACAAACCTCATCCCTAGTATCGAGTCGAACCTCGCATCAATTACTCGATAACGACTATCGATACATACGCAACACCTGCCGTGTTTTATTATTGTTGGATTAACACTAAACTAACGGTTTAGTGATTCAGATTAGCACTAGTTCTGATTTTTTATCAGAACCCATGTCGTGGCAACTTTGTGCTAAGTTTGACCAGCTTAGACTCGAAAAGTACAATTTTTGTTCAATTTTCTTATTTGTACTAGATTCACTTGGTCAATGAAATCTTTTTTTTTTTAATTTACGACTGTCATGTCCTTGGTTATGTGAAGGTAATAGTTTAACAAACAATATCATATTTAGGACTTTCTGAGTAAAGGCCTTCATTTGTAAGTTTTAACCGACTACAAAAAAGGAGGGCTATTGTATGTACGTCCGTTTATCTATTTTACGCTCAACCACCTATTTGCCCGATAGTCTATCTTTCTGCCCGTTTTCTAATTAAATTAAATATTAAACTTCCTTTAATTTTTTCGATAAGTAAATAAGTAGACAGATGCATTTAAAATACGTTTACAATCATCTTACTTTTAAACCAGAAATAATTTTTTTTCGGTTAAATGTTATGCTGGCTTTGGATTTTCTTCATTAATTCAAAGCTTCGCGTGTCCACCAACAGCCGTTATTCGGCCATCAGTCGATCGAAGTATTTAAGTATTCCACTCGATTTAGAATCAATTAACTCAGCAAAGTAGGCAGAGTCTCGATACGAGTTGACAGATGGTCAGCGTCAGTATCGAATACGGTTGCCTATCTGTCAATGCCGATTCGAATCAACCAGGGAAACTGCACTAGTAATCTAGTTTGCAGTGTTCCCATAACTGCAGTTTTATTTACTACTGGCTTGCCCTGGCTTTGCTTGTGTAGGCTACAGTTTCAACATCCCAGTTCACTTTTTTACGAGTTTATTTTAGTCACGCCATTCTTTATAATTAATACTCAATACTCAATACACTTATTGCAAACATTATGTAAATTACATGCAGGTCTTAACTAGCATATTTTAAATACGTAATCATAATGACCCTGATTGGGTATGGCTATATCGTTATTTTATGCTTAGTACAAAGCCAGAGTTCTATTGGCGTTGGTGGCATGGAAATCTAGCCTAAACGGAAACTGGCTCTCAAGTGACGCTACCGGAACACACCGACAGATGTCGACAGATTTTCTACTTGACTACTAGCTTGCCAGACAAGTTTTAAAAAGTACCCTATCAACATGGATCGCAATGTTTCCGTTTACCGACAGCTCAAGCTAATAATTGGGATTTGATCCCACACCCTGCGGCGCGAGATCCCAACGCGTTGACCACTGAGCTATCATCACTACGAAAGAACCGAAGAACTGCTTACAAGAAGAAAAGGCAAACATGTTTAATCGCAGATGTTAGATCGCAGTCCAACGTTAGATACAAATAATTTTCCAAATAATTTTCTTCAGAAACAAGAAATGTAGAAATAGTAAATTTTTCAAAAACGGATACTTTGTGAATAAGCTCTCTAGATTATTTAAGCTATTTTTTATAATATGGATCCCCAACAGAAGTTACACATTACATTCAGAATTATGTATCATAGGCATCAAGCAGGGTGCACCCCCAATTACAGGAGACCACGTCGTGCTCATGGAGGTTCGACTAAACTAAATTGAAAATATTTTTATCTATATTATATCTCCCGATATATCTGATTTCTCAAAAAATCTAAGATATATTGCTGTCATAAATCATTTCCCCGAGAAAGCTGGGCCAATTCAGGATTCTAGGCTAGAGTATGTACTTTATGAACTATAATTACAACTCAAATTAACTCTGACTGTAAAGTTTGAATTACTTACTTATTAGCAAGCTTTCCTTTTGCAACTTTTCCCTCGTAAAATGAGAAAAGACTAATTTTGTAATAAAACCTGATGACTCAATAATTGTGTGCCTTTTGCTGTAAACCCTTTTATGTAACATCGGTGTCTATAATCTATGGACGCCGCTGCTTATTGTCTAAAAATAAATGCGGTTTTAGAGCTGAGTAATTGAATATTTAACTACTTTTTAAATTTGTATTATTATTTTCTTAGGGTTGTAGTCAATAATTTGCATAAAAATCAATCACTAAGAATAGAAGAAAAGATTTTTAATTATAAGATTTTAATTTATTTCCCCTGTCTTTTAATTAAATATAAATTAATAAAGCTTCTAGTCATATCTCATCAATTGTACAAGGATGCCATGGAACACACACAAAGACACGGTCATTTAACACTCAAAACCAAAGCAGCTAATTGATATTAAAATATTTTTGACATATGCCCGTCCGCGAAACGAACCCGAGACCTTATGTTCATAAGGCAGACACTCTACCAGCTAAGCCATGAGAGTCGTCAAATTAATTGTTTTTCAGATTAATAGATTTTTTTGTGATTCCAAGTACTACCTATGTTTATTAGTGTTTGAGAAATTATACCTGAATATTGAAACGAATATGTCGCTAGTTTTTAAAGCTTATTATATTTAAGTGCAAAGACCGGCGCAAATTTGCACAATTCTTTGTCACTATCTATACCAATCTACATAAAGAAGTCTTAATTAACTCACTTGCATGTACCTTATCGTCGTCATACCGGTAAAGGTCAGTCCACACTCGTACAAAAAACAAACGGATCAAAATAAGTCCTTTCTTAACTCTTAATTCTCTAATTTATCGAACGCAAGTGTTGATTTGAGATCATGGCTCGATGATCCAATACGAATGAATTTGCATACAATCAGGGACACAATTTCTGTGCGCTCGAGATTATCTCTATCACTGTCTCTCTAATTAAGAATTTAATGGGAGTGAGAGTGACCGAGATAATCTCTAGCGCACAGGAATAGGATCCCTGACTGATTACACGAGCTGCCAATCACAATTGCATTGACGCCATCCCGCTTGTGCCCGTTTACTCACACTATGCAAGCAGGACGATATTTTTTTTCTGGTAATATATTTACGTTTGGCCACCAACATGCCTGATGGTAAGTGACGACGGTGTGAGGATGAAGTACTTACGTCGATATATAAATCTATTTACACTAAGCACGATTGCAATTGACAGCTTACATAATCAAGCTGATGATTTACTATGATAGCAAAAAACAAACGAGACCACCGTCACTGTGACACCCAGCTCGACGCTGAGATGAAAAGAAACGCAACCATTACAAAAGAACATACAGGCTAACACAACGTTACGGGTTAACGTGAGCAAGCGTCATATAATTATGCAATAAAACCTGAGGATGTGCGTTTTTATGAACCCTTTTGTTTTGTCATCGCAATTGTGTTTGGAAAAGAGAATGTAACCAGGGGCCTTATCCCGTAACTCTGGTGGCGATGGTCTTCGTTTGCTATCCTGCTCGCTCGCATGGTGCGAGTAAGTTGGCGCGAGTGGGATGGCACGCGATGACCATTGCCACCAGAGTTACGGGATAAGGCCCCAGGTTGCTCCTTCAAAAAAAAAATGTTTTGGATTAAAGCTGCCTCCAATCCTAAATTGATGTAATAAAAAAAAAAATACCATTGCCACTCACGAAAAGGCATTCGATTCATGATAACAGTGAATAAACCGCTCTTTTAGTCACTAGAGAATAAAAACATTTTGAATTTGGAACGACTTATACGAATTATGTACTTAAAAAAACGTGCTGAACGTACCTACTCGCTGGCTGAATGGAGCTATACCATTGAGTCACAAAACCCTCCCGTCAATTTTCGTTAGGTTCTTTTCTGTTTTAAATACTTTGCTACTATTTACTAGTAGTTAGTACTGAGACCTCGCTATGATGACTGCCCCGGTGGCTCAGTTGGTAGTGAACCTACCTACTGTGCTTGGGGGCGTGGGTTCGATTCCCATCTAGGACAAACATTCATGTGATGAATATTTGTGTTTGTTCTATGTCTGGGTGTTAATATCTATATAAGTATGTATTTAAAAAATATCTATGTACGTATATCAGTCTCTGGCAGCCATATTACAAGCTTTGCTTAGTTTGGGGTCAGGTGACGATGTGTGCAAAAATGTCCCAGATATTTATTTATTTATTTATCATAATAATAATTATATAATTATATTGACAATTATTAATGGAATTAACTTAATTTATATTATTATTATTAAACTTGTGTTGTCAATTATTAATGTAATGTAATGTGACGTGTAACTGGGTGTTATCAATAAATGATTTGATTTGATTTGATTTGATTTGATTTGATTATCCCTATATCTTCACAGCCCCTGGACCGATTCAGCTCATATTCGAACTTAAAAAATGTATTTAAATGAACTACTTGCCTGCAAAATTTCATGATGATCGGATCAACGGTTCGCAAGTTATCGTCGGACAAATATACACACAAACATACACACATACATACAAATTCCGATTTGTCCCAGTAAACTCTGAGACCTTCGCTTCGCTCGGTCAATTATCTCGCAGTCAATGTCAGAGTACACATGTTTTTTTATTTCGGTCCTTCTATCCTCACTCCCCTCATTCTAGTCTAGAATCTCACGCTACGCTCGGGATTCTACTCTAGAATCCTTCGCTGCTCTCGGGACACAACTTAGTCCCTCGTTTTTTTTTTTTTACTTATTTTATAATCTACTGTTTTTTATAGCATAGACAACGGCACGCAAATTTAAAACAATACGATTGCACCCTAAGTAAAGGGAAATTGAAAGCAGGCACATAATATAAGTTAGCAGACAGCAGTAAATAAACCCTCCCTGTGGGAAGGTGCTGGACGATACGATCGCTGCAAACGGAACTTACGTGAAACGAGCTGTAGAGTTGTTTTACAAGAAAGAAATAATGTTATTGCTGACCTTTAGAGGGTAAAAAGTGTGTGAATTCAAATTTTACTCGTAAGTATGTAAGAAAGTAATATTATTTTTAATAAAAACCGATAGCAAAATGTAGCGTATGTTACTTATTAAAGAGAAATCCAACAACACGTCACTCATCAAAATCAGTCAAGTGCTTAGGCTAGAGGAGGTAATAGAGACACACAAACGTACATACTTATATACAACCCAAACTCTACCCTCCTTCTTGGGCGGTCGGGTATAAAGACCCAGATTTTAGATAATCCTAAAATATGAGATGCGAAGTTGTAGCGATAATAGGTTAGTGGTTAACGGTTTTGGGTGTAGATTGCACGCCGCAACGTGTGGGTTCAAGTCCCAACAATGAGCTTGAGCTACCAATGAAGGAAAACATACCATGGTAGTAGGGTACTTTCTAGTACTCGGCTGACATCTTCAGCAGCTGACATATGTCACCAAGCACTTTGTTTTCTGGCAGCTCCACTTGAAAGTCAGTTCCCCTTCCGGGCCAGGTACGCTTACCATCCTTGATCACTTAACATCTTAACACTTATCATCGGCCCAGTTTGTGAGCCTAGCCTGACAAAAAATAATAAAAAGTTCAAAATACTTGTCTGCTTAAATAAAGATGTCATCAAGAAAAAGGTAAGAAATAAGAGCGTAACTGTATTTTGGGATAAGCCGCTTATCTGTATTCTAGAGATTGTCACAGGTTTTTTGGTTTCAGATAACAGAGGAGCTAAAGGCCTTCTATTGAAAGTTACTTTGTCGCGACTCATGAATAATTATGTCCTAATTAGCAACATTACTTAAGCTTATCTATCCAACAAATGTAAGCAAACACGAATTACAGGAATCGACATTATACGTTTAATTAAACATAATTAAAAATGAATAAACTGAACGAAAACTGCAAATGTCTTATAAGAACCGTATACCGATGCAGTAAGCTATAATTTATGACCAATCAGCACGTTCCGTCAATTGTGAGCCTCATTCAGAAATACCTAGGCAATTTAGATTATATCTAGTTACTTCACGTAAGGCGGTCACATGCAATCACTAACTAAGGTGGTTTGGAGGAGTGTCGGCTTATTAATGCAGATGGCCACGATGATAACTACAAAATCCATTTCAGATTGCATTGGCACAAACTAAGCACCTGCTTTATAAACTATTGATGATAAGGCCCTGATAGTCGCTTGTACCAGTGCAAGCCCGTCGCTTATTGGCCCTTGCAAGATTGTAACTTTAATTGTGTAGGTGCTCCTGTACAAGCGCAATGTACGCACATAACTATACACATACTGCAACCCACTGGTCACTTGCTATTGCCACAGTGCTTATATAAGGTGTTACCTGGTCGAATGACGGAAGAACACTGGCTTTCTAACAGCTCTACACAAATTAAGTCAGCTTCCGAATGACGTTAGCTGCGGAATAAGTAACGATGTGAAGTTTCATCCACAACAACTCTCAAGGATCTCCATTTGCATAACAGGAGAGGTTGGTGCTCAGTGATTGACTAACGGCTAAAACATTATTTAAGTTGGATAGTTGGAGAGTTTAGTGCTCAGTGATCGACTAACGGCTAAAATATGCTTTAAGTTGGACAGTTGGAGAGTTTGGTGCTTAGTGATTGACTAACGGCTAAAACATTCTTTAAGTTGGACAGTTGGATAGTTTGGTGCTCAGTGATCGACTAACGGCTAAAATATTTTTTTTATATATTACACTAGATTACACTGCACTCCACTAAAATTTACTATACTATCTTAGAAATGGAAGGAAAACCAAGTTAGATTAAATAATTTCGAATTATCACACTTTACACAAATATGTTCGCATATTACAAATTCAAACCTACAAAAATCAGTCGGAAAAAAAAAGTATAATTTTAAAATGAAATTAGAAAACTAATTTATTGTTTAAGCAATTTAATAACAATACAACAGGTATTTGTTGTGCTTATTCCTTTTTTCTTCTTCTTTGAACAAAAATGAGGAAGTTTTTTGAAATAGTCACGATGACTAGAAGATATTCATCAAATCAAATTGTTATCATTACAAATCTCTTTGTGCTGTAAAATTATTTTCAATTAAGCCAGCAAGCATGTTATTAAAATTTAATGTATCCGGGCTTGGAATAGATCTACCTAATTGATTTTTTTGCAACGACGGCATAAGAAATGCTATATTTTATTTGTGAAACTGAAAGTACAATTGCCTGTACTTTCATGTGCTCGTGTCATTGAAAATATATTTTTAACCGACTTCCAAAAAAATAGGAGGTCTCGAGGCGACTGTTTTTTTTTGTTATTACCTCAAAACTCCTTCATTTATACACTGATTTGAAAAAATACTTTTTTATTTGAAAGTATATACTTCTAGAATGGTCCCATTTTTATCAAAATCCGGTTCTGATAATGGATGAAAATATAGGCATATTTACATAATATAGCGACTTTGGTATTTTCATCAACAAGTCAAGCATTTTTGTTCAGAAAGTATCATATTCATATTCATATTTATTTTACCATTCCACAATGTATGTTGGTACTTAGTAGATTTACATTTTGGTCACAATTGTGGTCCCCGTCGGGTACCAGCTAAAGAAGTAGAAGAGTAGAGAGAGGGACAGCAGTAACTATAATATTTAGTTATGTAACAGGACTATGTTTTTTATTTTTTTGCATTAACTTTTGAGAAATGGGAATTATGGAATAAGGGCGCCAATTCGATGTCCAGTAGATAATACTACCTACCGTATCTGTATACTTTGTGTATTTTTAATAAAGAGTTATGTATATAATTATGAGAAGTAGACCTTTTGCGCTCGAACATTTTGAGAAGTTATTGCTCATAAAATGCATTGCTTGTCTTCAGCAAATAGTAATACTTACATATAAAGTAAATGCTGTAGGTTTAAACCTCGTTGACATTTCGAAATATAGCTCTCCAAACCCTAAGTTAACTAGTCTAACACGACTCTGTGATACATGGTCTGACGTCTCTAAATTACTGTGCTTTACTTAAACGCGGGAAAATTCTACAAATATTTAACATGATTTGCAAGTGGCGACCAATTACTTTGATAACTAGTTCTATAAACTTGGTAGGGCACTTAAAGCTTGCGTAAGAGAGAGGGATGACCTGCTTTAAAGGTTATCTCCCACTGGGAGCATAGCGATAGAAGTCTATCGGAAACCACTCTCTTAAACAGACTCTTAGACTGCAGATGCGGGTGTATGATAAAAAGTTACGAAAGTTAGGAGCAGACAAACCCCCTTTCTCAGTCTTTTGCTACGAGTACCACTGGTACTAGAACTCGATTGGTCACATTTTGAACGCGTACCTTTACTTATCAGGCCACCTAACACTGGATTCCACGCACTGGCGAGTTGAAATCCATCGCCTCCATTGAAATTAATGTAGTAAACCACCACGAAAGTCTAAAACAGTGATTGACAACAACAAACATTAAATCAACGGTAAATTAAGTAATTTTCAACCAATTTTTTTTTTAAAACATTACGGCAATATAAAAAAGTCACTGTACATTATGCAATTTTCTACCCTGCATGGGAACCGCGATATTATTTCTCTTTCCTCCTAGGAGGATTTTGGCGTCGCACGTCTTATGCATTTGCCAGTGTCAAGTATACATATAAATTCTCAGGTTTTGTTAGATATTATCAAACAAGTCATAGTCATGGTCAAAGGCGAGCAAAGCAAGTCACGGTCAAGTCCAAGTCATGCCTCAGTACAGTGGTGAAAACTTAACTAGAGCATTCTCTGGAGTTTTGGAAACAACATGAAAATTCAAGTTTCACGACATGGTATAAACCATTCACCAACACTCGTGTATGTTCACGAACACTTAACGGGTAAAAATTCACCGTTTTTAAACATTAACACTCGAAATAACACAAGTTTTTGAAAATAATATAGTGACGCGACATGAATTCTTCACGTTCCCGCCAAACCAAACCCCCGCGATATTATTGTTGGCTAGGAAAGATCTAAGAAAATGTTGCTAACTTTTGTTTTCATTTTCTTCTATTTATCTTATTGTGGGAAACAAGCATAACGCCCAACTAGACGCTGTAAATTTGTATCGTGGAAAGTTGCGCCTACTTATGTTTCTATTTTGCTGGTTAACAAATTATCGAATTGATTGGCAGCGGAATAGGACGAGATAAAATGTTTTATCTATCTGGCTTATTTTCTTAGATAAAAAAGGAAAAACAACGAAGTGAGAGTAACCTGACTTAGTTGTTACACTAGTGTAATCGTATCTTTTTTTAAATATTTTTTAAACCAACTTCCAAAAAAAAGGAAAGATTCTCAAGTCCAAAGTTAAAGTATATTTCTTTAGTGTCACAACTATTACATTAATTACTTAAATAAAAAGTCTGTGTAAAATAATAAAAAATCTGTTTAAAAATATCAAGTCAAACAATAAAAAAAATTAATACCACAAAATAAAAAAAGTGTTTTTATTTTGTGAACAAATTACTTAGTCACAACGAGTACTGCGCTTAATATACATATATTTAAATATATAGGTTAGAGAGGATCTAAATGCTCACTATACCAATCGGTACCCAGCAACCCAGCATGCTGGAGGCATTTCCTCGTTGCCTATTATGCCAGCATTATTATAGTAACTCTACTTACTTACAGCTAAATTTATTTATAGATACATTATTAAATTATCAGATCACAGCAGTGTGATGAGAAAACTTATCTCCAATTAAAAGGACATCTTAGCCACTTACTTCTTCAAAGCGTTGTCTTTTTCTACCCCTTATCACATCCTATCCTTCCTATATTGTGTGCTAAAACACCCACTTCTTCATCCCATCTAAGATTGATAGCATATCGCTAAGTTTTGACACATAACTGTTCTCATATGACACAAAAAAGGTCAAAGGAATCTTAACGAGAACTAGACGAAGTGCAAAAAGCTTGATCAAATCTAGCTACGGTCTATAAAGCTAGTTAGTGATTGAAAGGGCATCGAAAGGCTCCTAAAGTAGCATAACAAAAACTAATGGGATTATTAAAGATCGCGAAATAGGGATAATAGCGGCAGTTAGTAACCAGCTTGTTGAAGATAAGATTCGAACCAATTTATTTGGTACGTGATAAATCTTAATTAATTATAGTAGATAACGCAAAAGGAAACAACATTAGTACCTAACTGCTAACCGGTTTATATTTCACCCGCTATTCTACAGATCTATTTTTTCGGGTTAAAAAGTATAGGCTACCTATTAGTATAAGCTGCCTCCATACCAAATTTCATTCACATCCGCAGAGCCGTTACAGAGTTGAAAAATACACTTAAATACTTACATACCCTCATACTTACACACACAAACTATATGGGGGAGGCCTATGTTCAGCAGTGGATGTCTTATGGCTGATGATGATGATGATGACACAAACTATAATATTAGGTGTGATTTTAATATAAATAAACTATGATATCTTGAATATATATCTTGAACATAATCGCGACAATGTAAACTACGAGATTCTGTTGCGGTTACAGTTCTTTTGCTATGGAAATTAGTAACCGTTTAGGTATGTCGATATATAAACATTCTAAGTTTGGTACATACTACACAATGATATGCTCGAAGATGTAAGATACTTTGTTAAGGGATGTGAAACCATCAAAGTTTATAATGAGTCTGGGTTGATTATATTTTACCAATAAATACAACATATGAACCACGAACGAGTTATTTTAATCCGCGTTTGACCACCAACCGCCTGTTTTTGGCCTGTTTCTTTAAAATAAGCAATGGAACATTTTAATACTTCTTTGTTCTATAAATTTTGTAAGATTCGCGTCCTTATGTTTTCTTCTCAAAAACATATTAACGACTCTGGCTTAGTTGAGAGCGCGTCTGTAGTCTGTTGATGAGCAAGAATCCCGTATTCGATTCTCAACCGGGCATATTTAAGAATGATTAATTTAAATATTTTCTCTGGGTCTGGGTGCTATTATTTTATCCAAGTCTTTGTGTGTGACCTGAAGCTATGAGGGTGAAGCGTTATCTTTAATGCGAAATTACTGGGCATATAGGGAATTAATATCTAATATCTCTGGATAATGCAGCTTTTTAAACTGTGAAGTTCAAGTTCTGGGTGTCACTGGGCTGTTATGGTCAAGCGCTTAACATCAGGCGAGCGATCAGGCGATCTTGTTCGTCTCGTCACACCATTGCATATTAAAAAAATTAGACAATCCAATCCAATCCTCCAATCCCCAATAGTAAATCTGAAAGTGAATCCATATTCCCCAGCGAAAGTCGGGTCAAACGTTCAGGTAATATGCGTCGTTGCGTCGTATTGCCAGAGGCTAATTTACGCCTGCTGTAAGCTGTAAATCATTGATGGAAAGTGACAGTGGCTTAGAAGGGATTGCCAGGTGGATGAGAAGAGATTAGATAATAATAACTTTAGTAAAATAATTTCAAAGTAGGGATCACAATGATCTCACAACACATGCAGCTCGGACCGCGGTGTGAATCGTTGCGTGTTTTATTATCCATCATTGATTTTTTTTTATTGCATCTTTCGTTTCTTTTTCAGAAATTCAAAGATACACTTTAAAATTGTAAAAGCGAGTCTAATGCGGATGTTGAGTAAATTAACACCTTTAAATACATGAAGACCAGTTACCAAAATGTCCACTTTTCATTTTTAAGCTTTGAGAAGTAAACCAAACTTCTCAAAGTTTTAAGTCTATTAGTCAATTTCTCATTATGACTACTTTTTTATAGACTTACCCGCGACTTCGTTTGCGTGGACCTCCAAAAAAAAGTAGCCTATAACCGTCTCCTACCCTCAAGCTATATCTATGCAAAAATTTAGCTCGATCCGTTCAGTCGTTTAGCCGTGATAGCATGACAAACACCCAGACAGACAGACAGACAGAGTTACATTCGCATTTATAATATTAGTTAGGATTACGATTCTTACAAAAAGGCATGACATTTGTGTCATCTGCTACAAACTGTTTTGATGGTCAATCAACATAGGGTTGAGTGCTTGAGCCTTGCGCATGATCTCAAAGTAAGGCGTGAATGAGAAGAGGTCTATTTTTTTTAGTCAGTAGGAAATCTTTGTAAGGTACCCGGCTGTATTGAGAAACAATCAGGTAGCTGTGGTGAGTAAGACAGGCTGATTCAAGATTGAATCAATTTGAAATTAAAAAGGTTTTCTTTTAAGAATCCCAGCCTATACTTTCGTAGTGATAGTTTTACTAATAAAATAAAAAATGTATTTTAAACTATTTTATGAATGGAAACCATGAAGGATCGCAATCCCACTGATTTTATAGGCTCACGCAATAGCTTACGTAATGTGAAAGTGGCTCTATTAAGTATGTACTTGAGATGTCTATGAAGCACCAATACTTAGGCTTAAATTTTATGGGCATTTATTTCCTTGAGTCAAATATCTAATGAAAACTGCACTTTATTCCACTGGATAAGAATTGATTTCAATTCTCGGTTAGTAAGATCCAGTTGGAACCAGATTATTATGACATAAATGACAGTTCAATTTCAAATGTGGAAGATCTGTTATTGGCTGAATGAATATCAAAACTGTTCTATTCGTGTATTTATTTTATTACTACTTTTATTGAAAGTTAGGAATCTTTCAGTGTGAAAGTGAATATGTTATTGTTATTGCGATGTTTTTAAATACGCGTTAGTTGTTTTAATTTAATCTAAGCCGCCATATTTTTGAGTCGCGTTAAAGATTTTATCTAGTTCAAATTATATTTCACGACAGTTTAGACTTCCTTAGCGAGTCGCGAGTAGCGTCAGTCGAATCAGCACCGGTGATAGTGCCAGTATGAAGTCGACTTCTAACCCTGAAGGCTGTAAATCCTGTTACAATATCCACAGAATAGGAAAAATTAAAGATGCGTGACTCTAACAACTATTAGAGATCTAACTACGCGAGTCATGGTAATATTATCAGTCAGAAGCGTAAAAACCAAGTAATAGAAAGATGGATGGACCAATATCGTCACACGATAGATTTTTTATGGAAAACGCAGACATCGAAGCCTTAGAAAACGCTGGCGTGACAATCTTGATGCTTTCTGGGAGGGTTGGCAGGAGAAAGCAATGGACCATAATTTGTGGAAGGAAATGGGGAAAGACCTTTGCCCAGCAGTGGGACAGCAAAGGTCATGTGAAAAATTAGAAGAAGATCACAGTTGTAGAATTTCAGTCCCAATAACGGGATAGAACAATTCCTGAACTTATATATATAGTTAAGGAAGGCTTATCGATCGTAGTTACTTTGCGTACCGTTTTTCAGAGCTGAGGTTCCATTTTCGTATCGCAAGTACAATGTACGCATCAAAATATCATTCGTAATGACTGACTTTTAAAAGAAATCCCAAAGAAAAGACGCATTTTTGTAATAATTATATCAATCGCTAACGCAACGAGTGGTTTCAACTATTCGAATTAGCTTATATTATAGAAAATCTTTCATGAAAATAATCATCTTTTTTCTTCTTTTTTTTATGTCTTCTTTCATGATCTTTCAAGGAGTCCCTGGTTATCTGTACCTTACTGATCTGTGCTAAAGTTTATAGAAAACGTAGTTTATTGAAAAAGTCGTGATCTCACAAACAATTTCACGATTTGTCTTCGCGATATCCCGGTGAGCGGTAACGCGGTCTCTGGGTCAGGCATTATTTATCGTTTTGTTCACCTTTTCAGTACATAAAGCCATGAAAGAGGCGTATTATTCAATTCTTGAGAAGAATTGATATACCCATATTTGATTGATATACCCTGTATTTTGAAATAAAACAATGGAATAAAAGATTCAGCCGACTTGAGAACCTCCTCCTTTTTTTTTGGAAATCGGTTAAAATGAATCCAGCGAACTCAAATGTCAAATTTGGCAAGCCGTAGTTTATTGGAATTAGATTTGCGTTAAAAACATCATTAAAATCAAACTAACGGTTCTTAAATTATTGTCGCACAAATCCTAACTATAATATTATAAATTCGAATGTCTCTATCTGTCGCTCTGTCTCTCTGTCTGGTTGTTTGTCGCGTTATCACGGCTAAACGTCTGAACGCAATTTTTGCATAGATATAGCTCAAGGGTCGGAGACAGACGTAGGCTATTTTTTTTCTGTAAGTCCACGAGAACGAACAGCTAGTATACATATTATAATATGTACATACAAACGCCCACCAAAATATTTAAGGCATTTATATAAGAAAACGTATTCGATATAAAGTAACTAGTGTTCAATATAGTAGTCGATAAAACGGGAAATTATGCAATGGCACAGAACCTCTGAATATGTATACGTGTCTACTCGACGCCGTTTTTATGTAAATTGGTGCGTGCAAGACTTCTAGCGGAATACACAATCATGAGAGCTTTGGTTCGTACTGGGTGCAGTATCAAGGAATCGACGAAAGTAAAAGTATCATACAAAAGTACAATAAACAATTACAAAAATTTAATTTCATGTAGTCTGCACCTATAATTATGGTGACGTTTAGCCTGTATCAATTACAAAAATTTAATTTCATTTAGTCTGCACCTATAATTGTGGTGACGTTTAGCCTGTGTCCATTGCTTGCCTCTTTCTTTGTTACAATGACGTGCATCATGTTAATGTCTATTAAATAAATAAAATAAGTTTTAAAAAAAGTAAAACATGTAAAGTACAATAGACAATAGACATTTTTTTTATTTATGGAAAAAACTAATTAATTAAAAATAAAATAAAATGTTTAAGAAGTTATGTACCTATCTAAATGTTCGTCAGCATTGGACGAGCGGAGTCTCCTGGCACAGGCATTATATGTCTACAAGAGGACTCCTTCCTCCTTTATATGTAACTGAAACTCAGTTAAAAAATAAAAATATTATTATTATAATACGGCGTAATGTTGCCAGCTTTTTGAGCAACTTACCTGCAGTTTGCGGCCTTAAAATTATTTGTTTGCTTGTTGTTCTTAAAAAAAATAAAAAAAAAGACCGACTGCAAGATTTAGTCTATAAATCTCGGAATGATACAAGGATTCTAACGACTTACATTAAAATGGTTCCAAGCGTTCAAGAGTTTTAGTAGACTTAAGAAACCAGCATACATACATGAACCGCATAACACTCCTTTTTATGAGCAGTCATGTAAAAATCCGAGTCTACGCTAACTATCTGTCCGTCCTAGTTTTAAAATGTTTTATCATTTGATCCTATTACGGAATAGCCCCTTGAAATGTGTATATATATAGAATAGGGCGGGTTTCCTGACATATAATACTTAGTCCAAATTAAATAATCAAGGGGGACACCATCCAAGAAACGTGTTGTTACACGCTTATAGATAGAGAAAGAGATATGATAGAGAAGAACACTTCTTCTCTAACATCAAACTTTGTGTGATTATAGTGCAAACTTTTTAGTATACCAAGTGATATTGAAAATGAGTCAAGTGTGCGTCGGGATCGCTATAAGGATCTCGAACTGAATAAACAAAAAACATGGTAACTCTGATACGGGAGCCCCTATATTCCAGTGGCCTGTCCGACTCGCACTTGGCCAGTTTTTTTATTTTTTATTCTTGATATTTTTTTTGGAATACAATTCTTACTAATATTATAATTTAGAGGATTATAGCCACAGTCTTATCAGGACCAATAAAAACTTCGAGGTAAAAAATGAATAAGTTCGAAAAGTTACAACTGTCAGTCCATGCAAAACGTCAAAAAATGCACAAAAATGGATTAACGCCACCTAGCGTACTATAAGAAGTAACTTTCTCTGTCTGGATATTTGTCGCGTTATCACAGCTAACCGGCTGACCGGATCTCGATAAAATTTGATAAGAAGTTACTGTATATCACAAAGACGGACATAGGATACTTTTTTTATGTACACGCGAACAAAGTCGCGGGTAACAACTATTAAGCAATATAATAACTTTGCAGTAGTAAAATTTGCGGATTTCAACGGGATAAACCACATCAACAGTACAAATAAGTATTTCAATTATATTTACGAAGTCGACGAACTGAGTGGAATTTAAACTTAAGGACAACTTATTTAACATGCAACAGAGAGCTTGATTGTGCATCCGTTAGGTTTTTTCGTGATTTAGTGACAAGATCCATTTAGGATTTGGTTGTTTGCGAGTGCCAAATCATGCCAAAAATGTTGCTACACGTTTTTCAGTTCTCGTGCGCGCAATAGAGAGAGTTAGTGAATTGTTAGTGATAAAATTAGCGTTTCGGGGGTAGTTTGTTATCACCCCCTAAAACTTAAAAAAAAATGTTTTAGTGTGAATGACTTGGATTAACCATAAACTATTCCGCTATGCTTTGATTAAAAAAAAATGTTTATGGTATTCTAATTACAACAAGAATACTTCGACGTATTTTCGATGCAAAAAAATTGTCACTTTAAGTGATAATAACAATGAAGATATTGCGAAATAAAAAAAGAAAAAACATGCAAGCATAGTACACGATGTACACGATGTTTCACGATGTAGATAACATATAAAAAAATCATCGAAATCGGATAACATTTAGGTGTGGGTATTAGACTACGCTTTTTGTATGGACAAGACGGCGGTATACTCTATTCTTAAAAGCAAAAAAAAATGATAAATTATCTGTCAGCAATTTCACACCGAGACTCCTTTAAACGACTCCAGATGTACACATATCAACTCCACACAGCACTCACAACACTAGTAACTTGAGTTCATGACTTTTTGTACCTTTAATAATAATAATTCAATTGTTGCGCCCAGGCGGCACACAATGGGTCCGTGTGCTTGCATCCGAGCTATGCTAATTCGTATGTTTAATGCATATTATTTTTATGAGCGAACTGTCTTCGAGTTGAGGGCTTACTGCTTTCGAAAAAAGACGACGAAGACAGCCAAATGCCCTTTCAATCATCCAGTGGGACACGTAATAGGTGAATTTTATATTAAATTAATATAAATTATATTACATAAATTATAATGATTAGACTGTAATAAGTCAATTGTATTATTAAGAAATTAAGAATATGTATGCTATTTTCTGTTAAGAGAATATTCTTTTCGCGAGGTTTTGCCGCATTCGATATTTGAAATTGTATAGCTGTCTGTTTCTCATGCGTGCAATACAGAGAGTTAGTGAATTTTCCTAACTTTTTGATGAAATTAGTGTTTCTGGGGTAGTCTGTTATCACCCCCGAAAACTTAACAAAATCTTTTGTTTTTGGTTCAATGGCTTGGATGAACCATAATCTATGTTGCGACGTTTTGATTTTTCAAAAAATGTTTATGTTCTAATAACAGCTACTTTCCTCGACGTATTTTCGACGCAAAAAAAATGTCATTAAGTGCCTATAACAAAGAAGATATTGCGAAATTAAAAAAAAAAACAAACATGCAAGTATAGTTTTTCACGGTGTAGATAACATATTAAAAAATCATCGAAATCGGATAACATTTCATCAGACTACGCTTTTTGTATGGACAAGACGTTGGAATACTCTATTCTTAAGTACTTTATTAAAATTGTTTGAAAAATGCGAAACGAAAGTCCGATTGCTTATCTAAGGTAAGACTAGACTAAGTACAAAATTTTATCGAATGCAATCTAAAAGTACAGTTAGGAGGTAGTGAGAAAGTTATCAGTGGGTAACATTCAAGCTTACTTGTCGAAAGCTACGGTATTTCCGTACTTACACTCTCAAAGACTAAATGATTCCTTTTTTACCTGAAACAAAAAATACATAAAAGTTAGACTACTTTTCTCATGAACATGTACTTAGAACTAGGTTTAAACTAACAAAAGTTCATTAAGTTCAGTTCAAGTTAGCTTCATGATTGATATACCAAAACTCGTACGAAACGGTTTGATTCAACTTTCTTTATTCGAACTGCTGAACAGTGGAATGCGCTGCCCGAGTGGGTTTTTCCTGATAATTATAATCTGGGTTTCTTCAAGTCGCGAGTGAATCGGTTTCTTCTAGGCAAGCGTGCTCCATCGTAGGCTGCATCTTCGTTTAACATCAGACGTGGTGGCAGTCAAACGCAAGACTATAAAAAAAAACATTTAATAAATAAGGGCAAATTTTTGGCCGCACCAGTGCCCCGCACAGCGTGATGACATCGAGCACCAGTTGTCGATTGGGACTATTGGAAGAAACACAATTTTACCATTTGAGGTATATTGGGAGTTTTTTTCAAATTCACCTTTAGTGGTTCAGTACGAAATATTTCGGCTCAATTAACTTTGGATGGTAAAATAGCATCAAAGTTACCACCAGTGGTTATCTGAGCTGGATTCACCGTATTTTTTTTTTTTTTTTGTTTGGCCCCGCTGTTTTGTGATCAATCTGTCTATTATAAGGAATAATTCTTAACGTCAGGGAGACAGAAGTGTGATATTCTACACAAATTGGTACCAAGGGCCGCCGCTGTAAGCACTGCTGTTCTCACCACTGTCCCGCTGCCGCTTGCTTGTTGTCAAAAACTCAGCCTAACACAAGGGATATGTCCACCGGATGTGGTACACAAATAAAACAACGTATGCATCATCTACAATTCATATTAGAGGTGAGGGATAATTAATCGCAGAAGGCGTGGACTGCAAAACGACAGAGCCACAGTTCAAGTAATAGTCACTTATGGAAAGCATTTGTTCAGTGCCAACTTTTGAAGTGCCTCGTATGGTACAATAACAGTTTAAGCCTCTTGCCAAGAACCTTGTTTAAATTGGGAAATATTTAACTTCACTTGATATAATACTTGATATTTGTATTGGCTAAATACACATAATGTGGAGCCTAAACATAAGAGAAAAAAAAAACATGTTTTTTGAGGCATAATGTTACAGAATATTAGTGTAGTACACGGAACCCACTGCCGCATCTGCCACACCTGCCACCTAAGGCCAACAATCACACATACAACTCGACTATTAAAAAAACAAATTACTTAGTTCCTAATAAGCTTTTAAAAGGAGTTTTGGCGGGAACGTGAAGAAATCATGTCGCGTCATTTTATTATTTTCCAAAACTTGTGTTATTTCGAGTGTTAATGTGTAAAAACAGTGAATTTTTACCCGTTACGTGTTCGTGAACATGCACGAGTGTTGGTGAATGGTATAATGTCGTGAAACGTGAATTTTCGGAGCCTCTTAGGAGGAACGAGAAAAAAAAAATAAGCTATTAAAATTGAAGCTGGCTGTCATGATCATAACGCTGTCACGTCGTGTGACTTTAACATTTAATTTGTACAGTTTTTGGAGAAACATATTTTTTTCTAAAATTCTCCTCTGTGTAGTCTCTGTGTGTGTATTTAGCCATTGTCGCCTTTTGTAATATTTTACAACCAAAAGAAATCTCACGGTTTCAGTCACGATCCAGTCCTAGTCATTCTTCAGTAAAGTGGTGCAAGCTTCATCGGAGTTCTGGAAAGACACGAAGAAGACGAAAATACACGGTTCACCTGTTTCTACGTTTCACCCACACGAACATTAATTGGTGCCACTTAATGATCTACCATTTATCCAACGGAATACAATTTTTAGAAAATAATATGTAAAAATTAAAGCAGCGACATGACCTTTCTAGGTTGGCGCTAAATCTTCGATATTTATTTTTTAAGAAGTGACAGATAACCTACAAAAAAGTGGTAGCGTCGTTCTCTATTTTTTCCCGCCCGGGATAGCCCTGAGGATGTGTAGGGCGCAATATCACGCTTAAGTTCAACACTTGGATCAGCTGCACTCATCTGCAAATCAAATTGACGACCACGCAACAGTGCGGTGCGTTCAAGCAGATGTTGGCATTAGTATTTTCAGGGTCTCGGAACTTTAATCGTTATTTTAGTAGTTAGTGTTAGGAAACAGAGCAAGGAAATAAAAATATCGGGCTTGGTGGTGAATGTTCTTAATTTTGATCCCGAATCCGTGAGACGCATAATAGGTAGGTTTGGATATCGTAGCGAAATTAATGATTTACAAAACCATCATAATCTAAAATTATTAAGTAGGCAATTCTGGCTCGGGGGTAGTTAGAGATGGGGCTCTAACCATCTACCTAAAGGCGGAATTAGACGGTTCATCCAAAGTGATTCACCTTTAGTGAATGATGAAAACGAGCCTGGGGAGGACGACAGCGTCAAGTGGCTGACGTTGCAACAATTCAGGTCAAACGAGCTGAACAGCCATGATAACGCGACAAAAACACCCGGACAAAGAGACAGAGAGACAGATAGACAAAGATAGAGTTACAATCGCATTTATAATATAAGTTAGGATATCGCTCTCTTCCCTTATTCCTACTTATACGCCAGATAACGCATTCTTTCTAATGCCACACTCTCAACTCGGGCTTGTTAAAATCACTTTCGACTTGCCAATGATCGCTTGTTAAAAGTTTGCACTTGCAACGCGCCATCCGCGATCTCGTCACGACGCATCCCTAATAAATATAATATCCATATTTCTTTGCGGATAAGGGAATAAGCGATCGAAACGAGGACGTGGCCATCAAACCAGCGGACCATCAATAGCTACATTTTTTGAATCGCTCGTATGATTTCTTCACGGAAATATCATGCAAAATGAAAGATTTTCTATTTGTAGAAGCAATTCCAACGAGTGCGTTGCGTTAGCGAATGATATGATTATTTCAAAAATGCGACTTTTGTTTGGGATTCAGTCATTACGCATGATATTTTCGTGCGAAAATCAAATGAGCGATTCAAAAATGTTTTCAGATACAGATACAGATTATTTATTAATAAATTATAAAATTTACAGGTAAAGAAAATATCACTTAATTTCATATTTGGTACATCATAGATTAAAAGCGTTTCAGAGTTTTGACAAAATATTTTTTGTAAGCTTCAAACTGGTTATCAACTTAGTTTGTATAGGGGGAGTAAAGTGATTCCCAGCCAATTTTTTTTTTTTAAATTGCGTGACAAACAGGCAATCCGGCTTCCCGTTGGTAAGTGGTCACCGCCGCCTATGGATAACTGCAACACCAGAGGCCTCTTCAGTGTAAGAATTTAATATTTTTCTTGACGCAACCCATCTAGTGGCAAACAACTTGAGCAATTATGTCTTCAGTGCAACAGTTGATTTTTATGTGTCGTTGGTGGAACGAAGGCTGCGCGAGGAGATGTCAACGTTCGCCAACATTTCCGCCATTATGCCGCCTTTTGCTTAAGATGTTTGCCGGCACTGTAATAACTCCGCGTAAAGGCCCCTTGAGTCTGCAAGATATTTCATTCTTATTGAGATGGATATGGGAGCAACAAGGATAAAAACAATGTCGGTGGCTTTATAATCACATCGTCGGGTACATGAAGATGACATTGAAGTTAAAGATCGATCACTATTGATATTATCATTGTATGAGAACAATAAGCGCATTAAACCAAAACGCGTAAAAATGTACGTCCCAGAGAGGTTCTCACGAATGCAAAGTTTTATGTCTCCACCTTACTTTCCGAAATTTCAATACAAATCCAATTGGCGTGCTGCCATCATCGTTTATCAGAAAGAGGCTGAACAGAGAACATGGCTTGTGTCCTCTTTATTGTGTTCTTTGTCTTTTATGTTTTGTTATATGTTAATATGTCTTTGATTCCAAAAATAGTAATTCTCTTGGTTTATGGCTTCTTTTAAAAGCTCACTGCTGAGATACCGGTAACCTCGAAGGGTGATTGGGCCATATCTACCACGCTGGCCAAGTGCACGTTGGCGGATTCACTTACGTCGTCGAATTTATTTTCCGCAAGTATTACAGGACTACAAAAAAAAAACTTTAGACATTTCAATTGTCTCTGAGTAATCCAATTATTCGTTTCATGTAGTAGGCATAGTAGTTTAGGTAGTTTGTTAGAATTTATTTCCATTTTCTTTAATGGCACTATGCACTTGCCCGGTTAATAAAGTGAATAATTTAACACAGAAATTGTTGTTATCATTTAAAATTGATAGAAAACTAAGCCGGCAATAAACCATGAAATGCATAACCACGTCAAAACTGTCAGAACAGTCGTATTTACAATCCGTGTAACGTTTAAAGGAGTCGTAATTCAAGTAATCACTTGTAGCTCTGACATAATTCGCGATTCTAATGAATAATAATAATTGCTGGAAATATAAACAGTGAAAGTTGCACTGGTCTGTTTGTTTTTATCTGATCATTTATTCTGTTAAAAAAAATGTGTTTTTTAAATGAAAAAGTTTAATTTTTTGTCTGACGACGAATTTCGTCTAGATCGCACTAATACAAGTTTATAATTTTCCTTATAATTCATAGACGGCGCAATTAAGAGTGAACCATTTTGCAGTTTACGTTGCCGATTCAAGAAGGTTGCACCATTATGCAGAGATCAAAGCGCGCGTTGTTTCAATTTGGTAAGATATATAAGATATATGGTATTTATACAATACCAATATAACCTTACCAACTTCGAAAAGCATGTGTTTCGAGCTCTGCTTAAAGATGGCACGACCTTAAAGCGGTAATTGCAAAATGGTGTTGTTACATACGGGTATTAATAACATTTTTTAGTTGCACAATAACTTATATACGTATTCTACGAACAATGATGTCAAACCATGTTACAGAGCAATATATTATTGTAAGTACAAAGGTAAATCAAAGAAACATTTTAATACATATACAGTTGATATTATTATTAAAATAAATCAAAAAACTTGACTTCAAAACATAGCCTGTATCACTCCAAGCATAAAGCAACACCTTACTTGTCAAAGTCCGTTCTACACCAGGTATAGAAACATACAAACATCCATCCACTGAGCCACAAGACTAGTGTAACCTATACCTTGTCCTCTAATGCGAGATCAATGTCGCTACTTCCGTGGCCCCAAAGCTATACTTTGTCGGCTCGCCGATTATCATACAATGCTCACTTGCAATGCGGCGCTAGTGACAGATACGCGTTTCCTGTACCGAAATGGGTGGCAGCCATTTTGTTTTGCTGTTTCACAAAATGGCGGACCTAAGGTGCTGCGGTTTCCATTATTGTATCTAGCTCAAACTAGGGACAGCTTTTCTCTTAGTAATTTTCCTTTCAACAATTTATTGTTCCAATATTGGACTAGAAAAAGGAAGTTTTTTTTTTTAATTTATATTTTAAGGAGTAGTTAGAGAAAGAGTGACTTCAGACATGATTTGATATTTTCATGCCAAAAACGAAAAAATAACAGGATAGCCAATACGAATGACGCGAGAAACTAGAGGTCGTGTGTATAACCAGCCCTATCTCACTTCGAACACGAACGTTTAGCCTTAAAACTTTAAACATCTAACCTAACGAGTGCGTAAGGAATGAATCCCTCTCGCCTTTTCGCACGCGTTGCGCACTTATAGGCATTTATAGTGACTTATGTACACTTTGCTACGCGTGCTACAATTAACTTTATTGCGACGTAGCAAGAGTCTCTATTTATTTGTTATCTCTGATGAGTCTTCTGTATTGGTATTGCTTATTCTATAGTATATCCATAACCACGGGGCGCCGCTAGCACGAATTGATCAATATAGCATCGCCAGTTCACACAGATATTAATATAGATACCGCATTTCGAATTTTCCAACTGAAAAAGCGCGGGTTGCGGGGACTGCGACCAAGCGTTCTCATAGGCTATCTCAAGCTTGGCCTACTTGCACCTAGCAACGAACCAATAAGATTAAATTGTTATATGTTTATTTTGACTGATGCGTCGTGCGCTTCAAGTGTCCTGAGTGCGGAATCCAGGAGCGATCTGTGCCGGTGCACCACGCACTTGTTACGAGGCGCTCGTTCTAACATTATGTTAGGCGTGATCTATACAATCCGTGACTGGATGTTACGTCAGGCCTAAACTGACCATAATATCCGTTTCCTAACGTAGCCCATTCAAGTTGCGGGACTTAGTATGGAGGACCCGGACATAATTCATAACATAATTATAAAATTGGGTTTGCTATAATTTGCTGGCGTAGAATCAAAATTTAATTAAATTAAACAGAAATATAGAAAAAGCATTTATGCTTGAGCCATAATACACTATTGTCGCCGACGAGTCACTGCTGTGTTTACCTACGATCGTCATCTGAAATATACTATATTTACGCAAATAGGGACGAAATTGCAAAATGTAAAATTTGAGACTATTCCGGATTTGCATTACTGTTTTTTTTTTTTTTTTTTATTATTTATAGGCTTGCGTTTGATTAATTCTTGTATATGAGAAGTTAGTTCTACAATCATGTACAGGAAAAAAAACTGTTATTACTTACTTTCGGGTCCGTACTTATATCGCATCTCGGCGCCACCATAAATATACTAGTAGTTCGCGCCGAACTGAGACCTCGCGACCCCTATATCTTCACAACACCTGGACCGATTCAGCTCATAATCAAATTTAAAAATTGTGTTGAGGAACTACATGCCCACAAAATTTCATGAAGATCGGATCAACGGTTCGCAAGTTATCATCGGACAAAATATATACACAAAAACATACAAACATACATACAAATGCCGGTTTGTTCCAGTAAACTCTGAGACCTTCGCTTCGCTCGGTCAACTACAAAACTATAAAAATAATAAATATATAGTAGAAATATACTAGGACCATCACAAGTCCTGGGGAAGTAGGGGGACGCGCAACGCAGTACTGATATTCTCTGTCCGAGATTGACGTTGGAGTTTCTTTTCGTCACAGAATCCACGTCCAAAACTAGCTGTAGAAAACAGACTTCTACTTTTACTATTTTTCACCGACTTCCAAAAAATTAAGGAGAAGGTTCTCAAGTCGCTTTTTTTTGCGTGACCGACTAACCTTTATATTTGTTACCTCAGACTTCGGTCATTTAGAAAACGATTTGAAAAATTCTTTATGTATTTGACAGGATATACTTCCAGATTGATCCCTTTTTCCATAATCCATTGATAATTGGATCGCTGTGGAATTGAAGGAACTCTCAAATTATCATAGGCATCATACACATATAGCGATTTTGGTATTTTAATCAGCAAGTCAAGCATATTTTACATTCAAAAAGTAACATTTACTGACGTGGAACTGTTGAAGACCACAGATGGCCACAGATGTCCTCAAAGATAAGTTTAATATTTCAGTTTAATATTCTGCGGAAAATATCCGTCCAATTACATCACAATATGCATCCTACAGCTTACTGCAAGCTCGTAATATTCGACACGGTTTATTAACGAAAGCAGGCGGAAACTCACGAAGGCATTTGTCCCGCTCGCACCATTGTTGTGTTTCTAATTTACGATCAGGAAGTCTGTTTGCAGAAGCGAGTGAGCGTGATGTGTAATTACCAGCTTGAACTTAGTGAAAAACTATACAGGCAGTAGGCGAGGTCTAACGTATTTTTAACTCTTGGTGTCACTGCGACTTGTATGCACATGTGGAGCTAACCGTCAGCCGTAACTTGCTCGTCTCGACGTTGTGTTCTGTATTTTTTTTCATGTACATAATTGTCAATATTATACAATTTTATTTAAACAATATTATAGTCGAACCAAAACTAAGACAGTCCATGACGATCAGCCCCCCTACCAAACGTCCCCATCAAGCTGGCAGCGTTACCACGCTGGATTTCCCGCGAGATGCACTGCGCAAGGAAATGGCCCGACCGAGGATCCCGCCCCGCCACCCTCAAACGACGGCTTAGATCGGCCACGAACTTCTTGGCGTCGGCGCTCCACGATCCAACCGTTTCGACGGCAAACAAACAAAGATCTCGTACACTGATTTTATATTGTATTTAATTTTTAAAATATTATTGTCATTTGTTGTTTTCCAGGCCTTTGAATGACTTGAACATTTTTGACACCTTTTTACGTTGGAATCGCAAACAAATGTAACTCAATAAGCAACAAAACGTATTTCTAGAAGTTGACATATGAAGGAACTAAAAACCTTTTGCGGAATGCTATCAGTTTTTTAGAAAAAACGACGGCGGCTTCAAATTAGAGGACAATCTCTAATTTGAAGTAGGTGAAACTGAAGATTGTCTACTGGATGTACCGTGTCGTCCCATTCTAGCACACCGTCAATCTCAAGCTTTACGTAAAGTCTACAAACAGTACAAACACGTCACATGCAAAAATATTTTACATTTTCTCATTGAATTCATGCAGCTCAGGAGTAAATCTCGTATGAAACTGGCCTAGACTGTAAACTTTGCTAGAATGTGACATGCGCTAATAATTGTGATTGACATTGTGATTGTTTTAATTTTTTTTTTATATTACTCGGTGACGAGACGAGCAAGTCGCTCATCTGATGTTAAGCGTCACGCTTGCCCATAACAGTTCAGTGCCACCCAGAATTTTGAACTTCAACAATTCAAAACTATGAGCGGCAATGCACTGCGCCCGTCACCCTGAGATGTTAGATGTAAAATCTATAATCAAATGTTTAACGCATAATTTGACTATGTTTAAGTACAGGATGTATTCTAAAGTTTTTCGTTAAAAAGTTTTTATTCACTTATTAGTCTTCCGAGTGATTAAAGATTCACACTCATAGTAGTCACCTTGTGTAGTGGTAGGACTCTTGTGAAGTCCGCATCAAGAACCACGTCTTTGACAGAGTTATTTAACCGCCAAACAGTACTATGCAAGCATTAACGTGTTCCGGATTGATCGGCAATATTTCCTGCGAAATTACTGGGCACAAAGAGATTTAGCATCTAATGTGACAAAGTCATCTAACAAGGTGACGAGCGCAGTGCATAGACGCGTAGTGAGCTGTTGAAATTCAAAATTTTGGGTACAGTAAACTGTTATCGGCAAGTGTGAAGCTTAACATCAGGTGAACGACTTGCTCTCAGTACTGAATTCCCTGTCAAAAAAAAAAACCCTATAAAGCACCCTCAAAGGCTGCTTCTCAATGCTACTGAAAAGTGTCCGTTTCCTAAATTATAAAACATTCTAAAAAAAAATACTAATCCAAAAATGATTACTGAAAATCTCAATAAAAACGTCTCTAACCTCCATTATCGCAAAATAAATCCAACCAAAAAGAACTCTTTTCCATCTTATCTCACATCTCAATGAAATGTAAGATTTGACCGTCACGTCTTCCTCTTCACATAAAAAATCGTTAAAAACCAACGCCTTGGTTGTAAACAACTGAAATTCACACGACTGATGACTATTGATGGGGTTGCGGTGGCTTTGAAGTGGTTTTGGATTTTTGAGAAACAATTTAGACGGCACTTTGTGGGATTTGGAGTCATCATTATGTTGAAGTAACGTACGTGTAACCGCCAACCCGCACTGGGCCAGCGTGGTGGACATGGCCCAATCACCCTTCAAGGGATATTACGACATCTCAGCGGTGGGATGTTTAAAGGCTGAAGCAGAACGTACGTGTAAGTACGTGACGATAAACGCTCTAATTTTGTGGATTGATCGAAGCAAGAAGCCGAGTGAAATTAGTTGTACCGATTTTTAGGTCATTTTCAATTTTTTTTTAGTAAAACGGGAATACTCAAGTTAAATTGAGTAGGTTATTCCGACTATAGTTTCGATCACATTCGGTGACCTTTATCAAGTAATGCTAGGCGTGACACGCGCGCGACCTCGTCTCGCCTTGCACTACGGGCTGATTTATTGTTGTATAAGTTATGATTGGGAGTAAGATTAGCCGCTTTCAGGCTCGATGTGTAGACTAACAAACAAACACACAATCAAACTTTCGCATTTATTTAGCAATTGTTCGATCTGTGGTCGTATATTCCTTATTTACATTTTACAATTCAATTTCAATTCTTCGATATAAGGTTGAATTCTTGAAAAAAAATAGTTTTTCGTTTGAATCCGAAATCTCCGTTCAGAACCTCGATCCCTTTCTAGATTTAGGAAACTGGTAGAGACAGGGCGATTTGTATCGAGTATTATATCTTCAGAGAATATTCCAGTCGTTTCATAAATATCACGGTAGCTGCCGTCATGGGAACCGAAGGAGTCGTGACGGATCGACACACGATATATTTTGTATTTTAAACTTCCGTTAGAAAATGTGGCGAGAAATCATTACCTGCTTGTGAGCTCTTTTCTAGAATGCCCTGTAGTATTTCAATTCCAAGAAAACCTTTACCCGCCGCGATCCTGCCTGTATATATGTATCAGACAGGCTAAATCTCTTCCTATCACACTAATATTATAAACGCGAAAGTTTGTAAGTGTGCAAGTAGGTAAGTAAGTGAGTATGTAACTGTGATTGTTCCCGTTCAACTCTGTAACAACTGATCGGGTTTGAATGAAATTTGGTATGACCGTAGCTTATACCCTGGATTAACACATAGGCTACTTTTAATCCCGGAAAAACATTCGGTTTCTGTAGAGTAGCGGGTGAAACCGCGGGGCGCAGCTTGTATTATTTATATATTTTATGTAGATATATCTACTACATCGACACAATTTTTTTTCCCCAAAATTTAAATCACTTTTGGCGATGAGGCCGTCCATTATAATATCGGTTGTTTTAAAAAAAAGTTTAATTGTCTTTTTGATGTATTGGTGTATAATAAAGTTATATTGTATAGTATTGTACCTGACTACTTAAGAACGAGGGTAATGTTTTTGGGTTGTATGGTGATCCCATAATAATATTACATCCTAAAGCCTGAACAACCCTATAGCCTACCAATTTTGATGAGTTAGGTATCGTTATTTCTCTTTAAGTCCAGAGTGCAATCTTCTTAATACAAACGGTGACGTCAATCCAAAAAATTTTGGTTCCTCATAATAAGGGCTTCACGAAAATACCCCATGGATTATCGCCCGCACTGCGCTCGTCACCCTGAGATATTCTAGATGTTAAAAATCTGTATGCCCGGTAATGTCGCTGGAACCATTGCCCTTCAATCCGGAACAGAGTCGCTTGCACTTTACTGCTTGGCGGTTGAATAACTGCGAAAAGTGTGGTACTTCTCCAGATGGACTCTTGCAAAAGAGCCCAACTACTACATAAAACTATACCTCCTTCTAGGGTAGTCAGGTAAAAACAAGTCAAAGATTGTGCGTTGAAAGCACTACGTATCTAATTTATTGGCTTTCTATCCCAATTAATTCTCGTGTAAGCAAATCAAATGCGTCGTTATTATCTTCGTAATGAATGGTCAGAAAACATCAAGTCAATACGGAAATAGTGTACTTTCATGACCGTCCCTATGCTCACAAATCCATGTTATTAATAAGATTACATTGACGTTGTCCCAGTTTGGATGTGGTTATTAAACCTATTTTCTTTGGAATTAGCGGAAGTAGGTTTCTAACCATGGACTGGTGCCACAAAATGAAAGTCAAATGAAATAAATTAAATGACGAGTGCAAGAGCCGGCTCGCCTGATTCTGATAACTCGCTCGCAGTTTTGAACCTTTTTTTTAAAATATAAAACTAGTTGTTACCGGCGACTTCGTTTGC
Source organism: Apocheima hispidaria (assembly GCA_947579745.1). Taxonomy (NCBI): domain Eukaryota; kingdom Metazoa; phylum Arthropoda; class Insecta; order Lepidoptera; family Geometridae; genus Apocheima; species Apocheima hispidaria. Next base: position 1,970,978 of record OX388152.1, on the reverse strand, counting down.
GTGGACATAAAAAAAGTATCCTATGTCCGTCTTTAAGTCGTGGTAGCTCAGTGATAGCTCGCCTCACATTCGTTAAGTAGCGGGTTCGAACCTGGGCGGGGACCCGTACCAATGAGTTACTTGGAACTTACGTACGGATATATCACTGGCTTTACGGTGAAGGAAAACATCGTGAGGAAACCTGCATGTTTCCGGAGAAGAATTTCGATAGAATATGTGAATCCACCAACCCGCACTTGGCCAGTGTGGTAGATATGGCCTAATCGCCTGATACCTGATACCTGAGAGTAGGCTTATATCCCAGTAGTGGGATGTTTAAAGGCTGATACAGATGTCCATCTTTGTGATATACAGCAACTCCTAATCAAATTTTATCAAGATCTGTTCAGACCTTAAACTGTGATAACGCGACAAACATCCAGACAGAGAGACAAAGATACTTCCTATAGTTCGCTAGATGGCTTTGATTAATATTTGTGCATTTCTTGACGTTTTGTATCGACTGACAGTTATGATGTATGGAGTTCTGAATCGCGCAAACGAAGTTTTTCCCTCGAGATGAACGTATTCATTTTTATACCTCGAAGCTTTATGGGTCCTGATACGACTGCGGCTATATTCCTCTGAATTATAATATTAGTTAGGATTTCCTATTTTGGCGAAGCAGAAGAAAAAAAATCTTTAAAAAGTTGTTTTTTTTTCTTTCTTCTTCGTCTGTTTGAAGCCAACGAATGGTGGCTCCGATAGAAATGTAATGCAGAATGAATATTTCAATGCACCGTTTGAAAGCAGCATTCAGCTCGGTCGTACATTCCAGTTACTTGCCTAGACGCTTGACCAACATAAAGCTATGAAACGCAAGATGTTCTTTGATATTCAAATGGTAACCTAAGCAAAGCAATCTAGAATATTGATTCTTATTTCTGAAGATTATTCTAGCTTTAAGACTGCAATGAAAGAAGCATTTTGTTTAAAATAACAACCAACTCATAACTATAGGGCCTCGCCCCGTCTTTCCCGATTCTAGCTATCTCATTAGCACTTTTCAAATTTATTTTATATAAAAATTACAGACAGGAAATATAAAAAAATAAAAATTTAATAAATACTATTGATGATATTTTAAAGTAATTTCCATGATATTATTATTTATTTTGGCAAAGAAGTAAAAAAAAAACTACGCCTTTCTCCGACGCCAAAATAAACAAGTAATATTATTAAAAGAAAAAAAATGTTATCCGACTGCAAAATGTAGTCTATGTCATTCAGGATGTAAAGACGAATCCAACGACACCTTATACGTTAAAATCGGTCAAGCCGTTTAGGCTACAGGTAATATAGGAACGCACACACATACTTACATACACCCCAAAAACATAAGCCTGCTTCTTGGATTGACGGGGTTTTTTTTAATTAGCTTAAAACCATCACATCAGAACTTTCCTAACAAACTAAATAGCTTTTAAAGTTGCTAAGAAGCAACGTTTCATTCAGCGCGTCAAATTAAAATTTTCTTGCGTTTTTTCTTAATTACAGCTTATTTATTTATTTATTTCTGGAAAACAAACAGCTTTATAAATACAAATGGAAAGACTAAATAAGAAAAAACAAGCCTTATTAGTTTTAACAAGTGGCAGAAGGATACATCCCAGTATAAGTAATACATTATATCTAAGAAAACAAATAATTAAATTTAATTAAAGATTTCAAGTAACATATATTGAATTTATGAGAAGTATAACAATATATCAATAAAAAGAAGTAAGTCATCCTATGGTATACTTACTAAATCCCCACAGAAGAAGTTGAAAAAGCATGGTATTTAAAGAAATTTTGTCTCGCAGTAAATAAGTCAACATCCTTTGAATAACCGACATTGTAAGTGATTAATTCCATGAATTTACACAAAACCTTCATACGGAATCAAAGTAAATCTTATTTACAAATACATTTTAAGGAAATATTTCAATTCATTCATAAAGGAAGTAAGTTTCGCAACTAGAGACGAAAATCCAAATTCCAAGTAGATAATATATACCATTTTGTTAGGTATAAGCAGAGATCTTGTTAGCCTAGTCCGATACAGCTATGTCCTCGTCTGTTCGGCTCATCTATTCATTTCTTCCTCTGAAACGTACTCGATAAACATGCTTTACCGGCGATATACAGCGGACCTGTTCGAAGGCGCATTGTGAGACAAAATATTAAATTTTGCCTCCAACATTTCCTTTACAGTACGACGAATCTCACGGTGGGTTGGATCACGATCCTATTTTTGCAGATTGAGGTTAGATGGATATGGCCAGCGGTATGTTTAATCAAAATAAGAATTTGATGTTTTAAGCTGGCTTTTAAACAACTGCCCAAAGCGGAGAATATTTTTGGGGAGTCTTTAAGTATGTATGTTTGTGCTCCTATATTACCTCCTCCTTAGCAGCTTGAAGGATTTTGACGAGTGGAGTGCAGATGGATTTTTCTTTAGACTAGTGTCATCATCACACTATAATATTATAAATGCGAAAGTTTGTGTGTAAGTATGTAAGTAGGTACGTATGTACGTGTATTTGTTCCCATTCAACTCTGTAAGGGCTGAACAAATTTGAATGAAATTTGGTAAGGTTGGATTAACACATAGGTTTTTTTTATTCCGGAAAAATATTTGGTTTCTGAAGAATAGCGGGTGAAACAGCGGGACGCTGCTAGTAGTAAGCGTATTCCATAGTTGTTGTTGTAATAACCTGTGATGTCCCCTGTAATTATCATATCCTGTATGTGTTAATCCAGGGTATGAGCTACCTCCATACCAAATTTCATTCGAATCCGTAGCCGTTACAGAGTTAAACGGGAACAAACACACTTACATATTTACCTACTTACACATAAACTTTCGCATATATAATATTAGTGTGATTGAAATCATAGTGCATATTTTTTAACCCTTTCACCTCACCAACCTCGTGAACATCTTATTTATGCCAGTTTAAAATAACTCTTTGAGCCGATTCTTCAATCGACTGATAACTGTTATAATAAACTAATATGACGGTTTGAAAGCTTTTGTATAGAAAATATGTCAAGCCGCCATATTATTCCGTAGACAACAGATATTAGCCCTTAGAAAAATAACGCAAAATCTACACTGCTTAATATCCGTGCTTCGCTCGTTGATAACTACGAAACTACATCCTGAATTAATTTGATTACAATCAAAATGAAATGTATCACATACCGACAAACACCTTTTCCTTTCCTATCAACTTTCACGTCATAAAATCGATCAATCAATCATTTAACTCTGATTACACCAATACCTATAAGAACTTGTTTAAATTTAATAATCTTCATCTTTGTTGATATTTATTTTGGAACTGGAAGCCGCCGTTTAGCCATTATTGCTTCAAAATTGATACTCAATATGCAAATTTTGAAATGTACGATTAAATTAGTATGGACCAACGGATCTTGGACGAGTATTGATAAGCAAATGATTGGTAAAAACTTGTCAAAAGCGGTAAGTCGAGAATCCCGTGCGTTGATGACACATTCCTTCGATGTTGAATATTCAATCGGAGACCTTTATTTTCTCGTGTATGCATATTAGTCGTTTATAAACGTAAATCACGAACATTTATGAAATTGAGATCTCGCTTCTAAAGATATAACATTGCTAGCTGTTATCCGCGACATCGTTCGCGTGGACCTATAAATAAATAAAAAGTTGCCTATGTGCGTCAACGACCCTTAAGCTATATCTATGCAAAAGTTCAGCCGTTCAGACAGAGACAGAGTTTTTCAAATGTATAATATTAGTAAGGATTTTACTTGTTCGGCGCGAAGGTGTTATGACAGTTGTAATAGACTATACAAAATTGAATAAAAAACCACCCTGAGATATTAGATGTTTAAACTAAATTTCTTTGTGCTCATTAATTTCAATAGGAACCTTAACTCTACATTTACGTATTAACATAATTATTGTTTGCATTAAACTGCTTGGGAGTAGAGTTACTGCCGAAGGTGTGGTACCTTCTCAGACAGACTGCAAACCTATCACGACATATAGGTCGTGGAGATAAAGGCACAAAAATTCAATCACAGTTTCAAATTTTGCAATATTTCCGTTATAATGATAGATATTCTAAAGGACGAGCAGTTCAAGCTTTAATTATTCAAGTTATAGTAGATGCTTACAAACAACAATGCTCATAGAATAAATACCAAATGAGTGAATGCACGATGTGGAGTGTGACGGATTGATGGCTTGATGAAAGCAGGTTAACGAGCAAGCCTTGTAATTTGCTTGATTGTTTTGAGCTCGTGGGACTTTTGATGTGACTGTGGGGACGAGTTGGCGATGATGTTATGTCAGACGAGTTTTGTTTAGTTCTCTTTTTTAGAGTTATTGGCATCATATCCAAGACAAAAGGTTGAGGTTTTAGGGTGTATGTAGTTCAAAGGGTAGTAAAAAGTTTAATAAAAACACGCGTGTTAGTCACACAACACACCTGCGGACAGCGGACCAATGAGAGAAAAACAGAGGAAATAATATTTCTCTCTCTTGCTCTCTCGTTTATTAATCAGCGGGTTGTGCCGACCACACCGCAGATTTCTAAGAGCTCCAAAACAAATATTTGCACAACGCAACTTTGCATAAGCTTGTAAAATATTTCACACAAACGTAAACCTATTCACATTCTCATATAGACCACACGTTGCCTTTCGTTTCACAACTAGATAACAACCCAAAGGAGATTATTATGACAACCAACAATAAGGATGAAATACTACCACACCAAATTACTAAAACACGTCCATTTGAATCTCAAAACCTTTACGACGTAGATGTAAAATTCAAATTAGCTCAGCAGAGATTTTCGTGGGGGTAATTTAAAAAAGTATTCCATTGGCTGCCTAGACCAATGAATGATGTTAGTTATAAGTTACAGTAAGCAAAGTGACAGGTTTACTTACTATTGTGCTACTGATTGTTAAAATGTTGATAAGAGCTTAAAAAGAACCTAATCATTTGGTAAGTGTAAACTATATGAATATTTACAAGTTAAAAGTACTAATGTCCGGAATACTCGTCTTGACAACTACCTAAAAAAATTGCAGATGGAACTAGAGATGGGCTTTATAACATACAATAGCCACTGAAATTTATTATTAATTTATAATCTTATATATATATAAAAACATTAAAAATATCAACCGTGACTATTACGAAATAGCTACCTAGCTGGCACATGCACGCAGTCGTTACAAAACCCTGTTAAAAGTAGGAAGAAAAGTTTATTGATAACAAAATAGTTTCTTTTTCTTAATTCCAACATGCAAGATAAAATAATACTTACAACTGTAACAGCTCACCAACAAAAATATTGTAGTGTCATAATCGATTAAAGCTATCTCTTTAAGGCAACCTGAAGTAATGTGTGCGTTGTTTAGTTATGTAATGTTTTTGTTTTCACTATCTCTTTATCTGCTATTAATTGGTGAAACTTGATATGTTCATTCAAATACGTAGTACTCAGCTCTGTAGTATTTTTTTTTATATTTGTTATAATGTATCTGGCTATCACTTGTTTTTTTTTTCCTATAACAATTCCAATTATTTCACTTTCTACATTTCTATGAAATTCAGTACCTTTTTTAAAATTATAAGGAAATAACTTTGTATAATATAATTTGACCTCCCTTTGTTGTCCTGGTTATGAATAAAGCTTTCCCTTCCAAGAAGGATAAAAAAACAGCAGGTAAAGTCATTATCAGTGCTGCACCAATCATCTTCATTAAACCGAAAGATCAAACCTCAAACTATAGTGAACTTTAATGGCATCACGCTTTGACAAGAGTATCGATAACCACCACCCGTTAAATAACCCATAATAACAGAAACCCTCTGGAAAACACATAAAAACCAATTTGAATCCGGTGCCGGAAAAAAAATCATTTATTTCTTACGATTGTCGGCCGCGATGATTACTTCCAAGAGGCTTATCGGTTTCCGCTACCAAAGCACCTCGACACCGACACCGGCACAAAACTGGACACAGTGTCGACCACAGTGGATATACAAAGAAGAGGTTTTAGTGGACGATTTTCACAAGGCAGCGCCTTCTAGCCCCAAACTGAGCAAGCTTGTACTATGGGAACCAGATAACTGATAGAAAGCACAAAAAAGTTTTTTTTTTTTAATAAGTATGTACATACATTTGTTTTTGTTTTACCGTTCCGTGCGGTAATAGTGCCGACGTGACCAACGGTTCCAGCGGAAGACCAGCACTGGTTTTTCTTAACCACTATTATGCAGAGCTGGAACCGGTTTGTGGTTAATAACAATGTGTATTATGTATTTTTATTTTTTTATCTACCTTTTTGATTTTGGTTTTTGTGTTCTATATTTTTTTTAATATAATTTTTTTGTCTATTGTCATAGAATACATAGAAACGCCCAGACAAAGACAAAATATCAATGTTCATCACACAAATGTTTGTTCTGGGTTGGAATCGAATCCACAACCTACAGCTCAGAAGTTAGAAATCTTTCCACTGAGCCACAAGGCTAGTCAAAGAGTTTAGGTGGCATAGAGGCACCATAAAGGCAAGGCCACACCAGCGCCAATAATTTCTTAATAGTTTCGAAGGCGTTCTCTCTTCTGATTTTAGGAAATTTTGTGGAAACTCAGCTTACCCTGGTAATAAATACTCATAAAACCAACGTGATCACGTTGCTACTGCCCAGTAGTTAACAGCAGACGCCCCAATAACCGTTTCCGGAACAATTATATCGCGAATGGTGATTGGACATTCATCTATTGCCACCGCGTGGTCACGATGCGGCTCTGTTAATTTTACTGTATCATCACGCTAATATTATAAATTAGAAAGTTTGTGTGTATAAGTAAGTGTGTTTTTTTTTTGAAAAGTAGGGAAGAGAGAGACAACTATATATTTCCGAGTAACGCGTTAAACTGTGCAGGGTGAGGGAATGTAACACTGCCGTTGTATAAAAAGACGGCTGGAAGTTTAAGGTAAGCTTCTCGCTAGCTCATAACAAATGAATTGCAATGCCACCCAAAATTTGGAACAGACATAACTCTGATAGACGCTGTTGATACCTTCTGGCTAAATCTTCATTCAACAAGAGAACAGTTGTTTAACCATGTCTTCTTTGTATTTAATCCATGGTAACGATGATGTCGAAGCTACAACGTGCACAGCACCGACAAATGGAATACGAGCTAATGACAGTCCGGCCTGCGGTTAGTCCATCATTAACTCCGTCTCGCTCGCACTCATAAATTAAAGCGAGAGGTGTAATCAGAGATCGGGCTCTACGTGATCTCCATTACACTCTTGATGCATTTTGGATTCTTTTGTTCTTTCATATTTTTTTGGTTTTTAGATTAGTTGCGCGGTTTGGTCGCAATTTGGATCGTTTCTGGAATGACTGGCTTAGTGGAATTGCTTTGGGGAAGGTGTTCTCGGAAATTTTACGTTTTCAGGTCACCTATGAAGACTTATTACATAATCGTATTGTATTCTATCAGTTATCGGGTTCCCAAAGTATGAGTTTGCTTAGTTTGGGACTAGACTGGGCGCTTTGTGTGAAAAACGTCTACCAACGTCTGCGTCTACCAATTAACCTTAAAAAATCGTTTTTTTTAAATAATTAACCTTTAAAAATTGTTATTCAAATTTTCTACAATACAACAACGGGACCTACTCGTAAGTAGTTACCGTTTCGAAGCGTAAATGGTTTAGCCGATTTATTTTTACTGACTGTCCACAAAGGTGGATAATGCACAAACAAAGTACATACATACTATATTTACTTGTAAGTTGTCATATTTTTTTTTTTTTATTTGGCTTAATACCAGCCTACTGCTTCCTTTGTGTGTAAATAAATGACATTGGTTTTATAAGTACCAAATATTAATAATGGCTGGGATCATGATTTGAACCTTGAGAAAAACCCGAGCGTGGTTACGAATGACAATTGAATCTAAAGTTTTTGAAATTCCTTTAAGCACTATGCCAGTGGAATACTAACAAGGATAACATTCGGATAGAAGTTTTTTTTCATTAAGAATGAACATAATGAGGGCATTATGTCATGGGATTTTCAAATGTTTGGTAAGCTCAATTTGTTTAATTTTAATGAAATAATACGAACAGGACACTGATTTTTATTATCTGGTGCTCACACATTCCATTTTTTTTTAGTAACGAGTAAGTACAGACGGTGATATTTAAAAACGCTTAAAATGGTTTAAACCAATTCAAATGTTGATCCATACAGGTTTTACACTAAAATGAAACATAATATGTTTTTCTATTAAAACTTGGTTGTTTTAATTTATCATCGTCATCAGGTAGAAGAGCAAGGCTTGCTCAGAAAAGGGAGGAGGGGCTACCGCTAGGCAGGTGGCTTAAAAATCGCAGAACGCTCACCGTTTACTAGGATGACGCTGATGCCCGCACTCCGGTGGTTCTGTTCGCATTTTAGGACATACTCGAGTCCGGGTGATTGAATATGACATAGATCATTTTTGAATTATACTACTCTCATTTGTTCCGGATAAACTTTCTGTTTAACTATTGTATATTAATATGAGAAGTTGATTCTACAATTCTGTACCGAAAAACAAAACCTGTTATTAATTACTTCCGGGTTAAACGCTAAATTGAATGGGCTGTACCGCAGGATAATGGTAGTACATGGCATGGTAGTTTTAGGACAAACCCCCTGCTCATGCTCTAATTCTAAGCTTTACATGTCTCCACATCTCTAACAAATATTTCCTCTATTGATGAACAGTCGGACAAGTATAAGTAAACAAAAATTTTAAATAAGCTCTTGTGAATTTGGAAAAGATTTTTCATTAAACATAGCTAAAAACCAAGGCAATAAAATTGGTTTCAATTTTGAAAAACGATTATTTACTGGTGTTACTGGTGGGTTTATTTACTGATGTGAATCCGACTGTATTTTTTACATAAATTAAATAGTGCAATAGACATTGAACTCCACAAATGCTACCAATTACTGAAGACACCTGAGAAAGGTACGTGTTCATTCTAAAGAAATTCAAGCTCGCAAGCTATCAACTTACACCCTTGTAAAATACCTTAAGCTCATACACTCCATTGCACCCCAATAAAAAGCTATCCTTTCACTTCACCTACACGTACAAAAACTCACGAAAGTTGGAGGAGAGCGTGGGTTGCGGGGACTGCGACCAACCGTTCTCATTAGCTATTTCAAGGCTACGTCTACTCGCGCCTAGCAATGGTGTATTTATAGGTGTATTCTGACCTTTGTTGCGCTTCGGCTGTTGTGAGTACGGATACTAGGGGTGATCTGTGTAATTATAATACTAAATGCGAAAGGTTTTGTGTAAATTTGTGAGCATTTTGTTGCCTCTCTCCTCCATATCGATTGCATGGATTCGTATAAGGTATGCACTCTAGATTAACGGATGTACTACTTTTGATTCCGAAAATAATATATGAAATTTGATTTCCAAACAATACATTTCTCCTCCATCAGCCCATTAAAATCCTTCTGCTGGGATATCGGCCTACTCTCGAAGGGTGATTTCACCATGTCCACCACGCTGGCCAACGCTGGTTTGCGTATTCACACGCCATTGAATTTCTTCTCCGGAAATATTCAGGTTTCCTCACGATGTTTTCCATCACCGAAAAGCCTGTGGTATATCCGTACATAAGTTCCAAAGAACTCATTGGTACGAGTTTGAAACCGCGACAAACTGAGCTACCACGACTTTTACTACCGACGAGAATTTTAGTGCGTTTACAAACAGTCAATATAGCAAACTTCAAATTAGTAGCGTCACTGTATCAAAGTAGCAACTTTTTTATTAGGTACAAAATTATAGTGGATATAATGTTGCATTCGGTAATTCGGATGCGACGACTCAATTAAGGGGTGGGATTATTAAAATAATTACGCACCGCCCCGCGACCAATGAGCGAGCACGGACATGCGCCACCCAATTAGACACGCAGGACGTTTGCGACGCGGTTTTTTGCGCGGAAACATGGCCGTGGCAATGGCGGCGGGAAAAAATGGTTTTGGCGGGAAGAAATTGCATTATGAAAAAAAATGAGAATTGTAAAAGATTTCTGCAAACATTTAGAATACCTAATTAATCTTTCTTGTTAAATTATGTAGGCATAATAATAGGAATTATTCCTGAACAAATAATCAACTAGTAGTATATCGACAAAACCACAAATACATAAAAATAAATCATGGCTTTTATTTCAAAATTGTAAAGACTCTAGTTGATAGACAGACATAAATATATGATAGATACATGTACAACGAGTTTTTTTCCTACTATGTAGCCAGTGTCAAGTTTTGATATATTTGATATTCCACTCAAATTTTCGCTGGAAACATTGCCCTTCAATCTGCAACACAGTAATGCTTGCACACCACTACTTGGTGGTTAAATAGCTGGCAAAGGTGTGGTACTATGCACAAGAGTCCCACCACTTCAAATGTAATCAATCGTTTACAAGTCAAGTAATATACATACCTACCAATTTTTATTTTTTATTTAGTCTCCAGTCCAGTCTTTAGTCCAGTCTATATAAAAAATAATTTCATTATCTATATAACAACTCAAGCATTTTCTCAGATCGTAGTTTCAAGTTTCAGTGGTTTGTGGATACAGTAAGTGGCTTAGGAGATTAGAGGGAATATATGAACGTACTTACACACTTCTAACTTATAACTCTTCTTTTTCGTAGGCGGGTAAAAATAACATTAACTAGAAAATAAAATTAAGTGTCACGCAGACAAATTTCTAACATAGGCTATTTGAATATTTAATTTCGACTTTATGTCAAAGAAGATACAGTTGCCTCCAGTGCTATTGACGGGAGCCATTGTCGCTGCAGTTTGCCGCGTGTCGCCTACGACGGAATAGCACCTTAACTTTAGTAAATTCGAAAAACGTTTATTTTTAAATGTATTAATCTTTCTTAGTGAAATAATTAAATACTAATTATTTAAATTATTATCTTTCTTTTCTTTTCTGTGATATATTAAATAGTTATTTATGTTAAGTATGTAAATTGTGCACGTGTATATAATTTATATATCTTGTAAATATTTATTAACAAAATAAACTCCTAATTACTGAAGTTTGTGTTTCACGCTATGAAAATTTGTTAAGTTCAGATAGTTGGCGTTTACAAAAAATCACAACCGAGTACTTAGTAGCTACGTACTGGAAATTTTACTATTTATACCCTATAAGCCTTATTAAATACACTTATCGCCAATAATCAACGTCAAAAATAACGAGACGAATCGTCCCGATATCCTTTAAACATCTTATCGTAATACCAGTCCATCAGATCGCTCAATCGGTGGTCACTGTCAACTCTATACATGGGACACTTTTACTTACAAGCTGAATTCAATCATAAAACTACGACCATAAGTTTGCTATTTAAATTAATTGAAAAAAGATTTGAAACTTCGACCAGGTCGATTGAAGACGAGAAATGTTAAGCTTTAAGGTGCAGAGATTAAAGCTGACTTTTTCATGATGCTAGGATAGTATATCTAGTATACCGTGGACTTAAGACTTTAATTAGCATCATGTTAACTTCATATCAACACCTTCAATTTTATTCTCGAAAAAATAACTACGATAAGGATGAGTCAAGCTAAAATGTTGCTTGTAGCTAGTTTTTTATTTATTTCTCGTTTGGAAGGATATGATCGATAAGCGTAATATTAATATTCTGAATTTAATATTGGTACGTAATGTGAAGAACAGCGAATATAATTTATTAAATACAGTGCATACTGCATAAATCACCATAATTTTATTAATCTTAACTATACTAATATTATAATTCAGAACAATATAGCCGAAGTCGTATATATTAAGACCAATAAAGCTTCGAGGTTTAGAAATGAATACGTTCGTCTCAAAGAATAAACTTCGCTTGCGCGATTCAGAACTCCCTACATTACAATTGCACAAAAATGGATCAACGCCATCATTTATAACGTCCAAGATTATATAAGGTTCTTGTGAAATTACTGAACATAAAGAGATTTAAAAACAGCTTCTAGAATTTATTTTTAACCGTTCTCAAGTCGACAGCTTTACAGTTTTTTAGGTAATGTTTTTTTACCTCAGAACTCCATCCGACAAACCGACTTCTTTTTCTTTATGAAAAAAGATACTTCCAGATTAGTTCCATTTTTATCAAAATCCAGTTCTAATATTGGGATCCGTCTGGAATTGAGGGAACTCTTCCAATATTAAAGGAACACATAGCGATTTTGGTATTTTCATCAACAAGTCAAGCATTTGCATTCAGAAAGTATCATTGGATGAAGTGGAACTGATGAAGAAGACCACAGATGGCTACCGGAACTCCTCAATGATATATAGTATTTCACGGGTAGCGCCAAGAATATTCGAAAACTTTTTGAAGTCGGTAAATTTTTTAAACATTGTTTTAGACTTTCGTGATTATTTACTACATTACTATTAGTGCTCACGGGATATTTACCACTATTTTTATTTATGTTGAGTTCCCGATACTTTGGCACATTTGCATGCGCCATGTTCACGGGTAGAATTTCGGCACAGTTGCATGCGCCATGTTCACGGGTAGAATTTCGGCACAGTTGCATGCGCCATGTTCACGGGTAGAATTTCGGCACAGTTGCATGCGCCATGTTCACGGGTAGAATTTCGGCAGTATCGGGAACACAACAAAAATAAAAATCGTGGTAAATATCCCGTGAGTACTAATAGTAATGTGGTTTATTTTTTGTTAAAATTATTAGATTTGCCGCTCGAAACGTATCCATACGATGCGGCCAAAGCAAGATATCTATGTCAATAAAACAATAAGAGCCTATGTTTTTTTGTGCTGTTTTTTATACTACATTCAACACTGGTACAGAAAGACCGGTGTGTAGTACTCACACAAGAATTCCGCTATATAAATCATTTACTCGATTTCTCGAAGATCGATTAAGCCCTAATAAAGTTATAAAATACGAGCCGAGCATGATCGGTATTCTTTGATGGGCTGCCGTGTGTGATAACGGTAAGTGTAGGTATTTTGTTATCACTGAGTAAGATGAGATTTCAATTAGGATTCTGGATAGCTATCTGCGTCAGGTATAACCCTCTATATAAGGCGTGGGCAACCATTGAAAAGTCGCGGACCAAACTTTCGACCGTGCATGAAGTCACGGACCATAGGGATGTGATGTGTTTGTGTAAGCGACCAACCGATAAATCTTGAAATTGAAAGAATTTATATTTATACTAGCTGTTACCCGCGACATAGTTCGCGTGGACCCTCAAAAAGTACCTACATTTTCCCCGATAAAAAATTAGCCTATATCCGTCTCCGACCCTTAAGCTATATCTATGCAAAAATATAGCTCGATCCGTTCCGCCGTTTAGCCGAGATTACGCGACAAACACCAAGACAGAGAGACAGTGTTACTTTCGCATGTATAATATTAAGTTAGGAGTCGTATTAGGTGGTAGCCCTAGAGCGTCCAAATTAGCTTTATAGGCTGAGTCAAAAACTCATTTCGGTCGAGATAAGAAAACTTATTGGATAATGTCATCGGTTGAGTTATGAGTACATTCTTTTAAACTTTAGGTTGAGTTAATATTTTATACAAATGCATAAGACGTGGGACGCCAAAATCCTCTTATCCTATTATCTTAAAAATAATATATTTTATACCTATTCAAAGGATGTAGACGGAACAACTCAAAACAATCGCCGATCTAAATTAATTCACAATTGGCAGAAAATAAAAATTGTCGACTTGTGAACCTTTTTTTTGGAAGTCTGTTGAAAAATGGGATTTATACCAGAATTTACTCCTGAGTGAAAATTGTATTTTATGTGTGTGGTCAGTGTGGTGTATAATTAGTAAAAGGGCTCCTTTTCATTTAACTCACTCCTAATCTTTACTCCACATAATTAACAACAACATTCTTTGTAAATTATGCTGAATTTGTCGCCAAGATTGAATGAGCAATAGTGATACAAAATATTCGAATTGGCGCCTCCACAAATCGAAGAATTATCCGACGATCAATAAAAAGGTTATCAACATAATGCCATCTTATATATCAGGCTTTAGTAAGAATCTCACACACTAAAACGAACAGTTTCTTGTTTCTATCACTTACTCTTCAAATTTTGTCGCATAGGGGTCGTTTCCGTCGCCGTAAAAAAGTCGTAAAAATACAGTTGGTCACTTATGGGCTTAGGAATAAACACAAGAGTTAAAGATATACCATTTATTCAGATTTTGTGTGTAAAAGTTACTTTGTAGATAAGGGGACAGGTAATATTACGAGACGTGTGGAATCCATATTTAATATCGTTGGGAATGATTATGTTGTATCAGGAAGTGAGAATGCTGTATTTATTTCTATTATAAAACGATAACAGATAGAGTGCGGCTTAAAATGCATCATATTTACCATTTGAACTGTCAGCGTGTAATATTTTTTTTCTCTTATATTTTGGCTTCACGCGTTGTGTATTTAGCCAGTGTATGATGCGCATTTATTGGCTCCTGACAGCCACATGACGTCATGAGTGACGTCGTTTTAGCGTAATCACGGTGCTGACAAAAATGAGGTAGTGCGCAAACGTCAAATTCCAATTGATATCTGTTAATTCCGTCATTCTGCACTTTTATCCAAGAAAATGGATTCAATGCAGGCCACAGTCTTCTGTTAGTGGTGGACCGACGAAATTGTGAAAGTCGCGGGTAACCGGTGGATGCAAGTGGCCCGTTGTGGGTCGGTGTGGCGCTCTAAGGGGGAGGCCTATGTTCAGCAGTCGACGTCTTATGGCTGATGATGATGATAATGACAGTCTTCTGTGAAGACATAAATGAAATTGTGGCCATCAAATCATGAGACATGAGACAGAAAACTTGAAATATAAAAACTATCTGACATAAGCACGCTATTGAACAGTTTAATTTGTGGGCGCGCTATTAGCGTAGGTAATAGTAATTTAAACCGATCGATATCACTGTTTGTGGCTTGTTTGTTTTTGTTTGAGCACTGATTGATTGTGAAGGGATCAAGCTGATTTTTAGTATATTTTTTGTTGTAGGTTCACGCGAACGAAGTCGCGGTTAACAGTTAGTTTATAATAATTAAAGCTCTAAATAAAAACAAAACGAATGAAGTAAGCTTTCCGCAAAAGCAGTTTTATTTTCTTGTAAATACATTGTATTCACGAGAATAAATATACCCTCTCAAAACAACCACATTAATCTTCCCCACATACGTCACTTGACCGGGCATGCAAATGTGTGGACGTAAATTACTAATTTATCTGTGCCTCTAGTACGTAGGAAGCTATTGCATTAACTGTGCCTTTTATACGTAGAAACTACAATTCAATCTGTGTCGTTTTTGCTTATCTCGCCCCCCTGCTCGGCTTTATGACGGACAGACGGACAAGGCACAGTAAAGTTCGACCGACTTATCTGTAGAGTTGGCCAAATGGAACTACAAGTTTTCAACGAATGTCTGTAAGTTTTGTTTTCAGTTTTGTCTAGTAAATGCGATGGTGGCTCCCTCATTCAACGTTCAGATAAGTTGGTCGTGCTGGACATGCTGGTTGTGATTCTATCATCTGTAGATGCGTGGTTTGCGCTAGGTGCGACATGACTCGTGAACAACTGCCTATGTAGCGCTTGTAGTTGAGGAGGTAGGGGTTGGTTTAGTAACGACAGTTTTGGAGACAAAAAGCAGCAGTTAATACATAAGATAACACTGAACTATTTTTAGATGGATCTTTGTAATCTGGTGTTTGTCTGAAAACGGACGAAGGAGCTAAGGCCGTCATTGGTTCCTTTAAAAAGTGTTTTTATTTTAATTACACTATATTAGCTCCTCAACTATTACAAATGACAATACGAGGCGGTCAGTTTTAAATCCTGTGGTTGTTAGGCACCGCCTACACTCTCCACCCGCTGCGCTCGTTGACGTTCTGAGCGGATTTATTAGTGTACGCATACCCTTATGTAAATACCCTGATATGGATAGAGATCTAATGTTTCAAAGTATAGCATGTTTTATAGTTTGTGATGCTTATTGTTACTATGTAGATTCTACAATGATGTAAGTATATTTCTAGCGAAAAAAAACTAGAAAATAGAATCTCAAAGAGTTCAGAATACCAGGAGGACAAACAGGCCATTATTATTTATTATTTTATTTATTTATTTATTGATACAGAAAAAAAAAAATAAGTTGTTAATTATTGCCTTAAAACCTACTACAACAATTGCATTACTTAACTCAATAACTTCAACAAAAAAACCGACTTCAAAAAAATACTCCATAAAAATTTATATCATAATCGAGATTATCTTGGTGCCGCCCGTGAAAAACATTTATAATTGAGGAGTTGCGGTGGCCATCAGTGGTCTTCTTCATCAGTTCTAAGTTTTGGAAAATAATATATTGACGCGAAATGACTTTACGTTCCCGCCAAAGTACCTTTCCTATAGAAATTCTGTCATTACGAATGTGGCTTTATGAAAAATAAAAAAAAACGTAACTAGGAAAAAAAACTAAATTTTGAAAAAAGTTAACTTCTATTTATAGACAAATGTAATGCCGGTCCCAGACTTGCAGGCCGAATTCCGAATATTCGCGCGATAAAACCGTCTCTACTCGTGTCTGAGTAGCGGATATCGCCTCGTTGCTCAAACATTCAGGGTTAGGCCTGCAAGTCAGGGACCGGCATAACAAGATTATGCTAACGTCACCTATAAAATAAAACTACCGGCCAACTCGTAATTTCTGTCAAATCAATCTCGCAAAAAATCTCAAACATAAGATATGATTTTAGAAGACTACTTCAAAAATTTACAACGTCAGCAAATCTAATTTCTATAACGAAACCCAAGCCTGGGCCACAAAGACCATAAGACTCACTAGCTTGAGTCTATCTATTCTTGATCTTGTAGCCTGACTAAACTGAGACTTCCCTATTGCTGAATCACTGTGCTCAGTAGAAAACCTCTATCCGTTAGAAAAGATTACCATTAAATTCTATGACATCCATGACTGATATTTCTAATATATATGAATACAGCCAAAGGATAATCTTTGAGGAGATGTAGCAATCCCAACATCGCTTCCTTAAGGTTCTGCATATTTCATAAAATCATTATAATGATAGTGATAACAAGAATGTATTTATGTTGTGGCTACGACCGCGCTGCGAACAATTCTTATAGCTACAAAGTCGTGAAACGCTGAATGAAAACCGTAATTTCTGGCTAATTTTGTATTATTTTTTTGTCAAATTTCTGATACCTACACTTATTTCTACCAGACAAAACTATCGTATGCTTCATGTGGATTCATGTGTGACCAATTACAGACAAAACTCTTATTTTATTAGAGTATGCTACACTTTCAATGTCGGTTATTCGAAGGATGTTGACTTATTTACAGCGAGACAATATTTCTTCAAACACTGTGCTTTTTCAACTTTTTCCTGCGATGATTTAGTAAGTATGATATACTTACTTCTTTATTTTTATTTTTTCCTCTTTTATTGTTATAATTATGTTGTCATTAGCTCTCAAAAATTCAATATCTATTATTTTACATTTAAATATTTGCTTACCTAGATAGATAAATATTTGTTTACATAGAATGTATTACTTATACTGGATGGTATTCTTCTGCCACTTGAAAAGTGATATGGCTTGTTTTTTTAAAAATTGTCCTTCTATTTGTATATTTATGTAAATCTGTTTGTTTTCTGGAAATAAATAAATATAATTTATATAGGCACTTAGGATAACTTTTATAACTGTAAGCCCATATACTTAAAAAACAATGTTAAAATTTGACTTTTTAAAATGTTATTTTATCTGTCACAACGTTTCTCAGCGGCTCGGGTGTTTAATGTAAAACTTTTATACGAATTTGGTTAGTTAAGATCTTTAACAATGGGACAATGATTTTTTACGCCAGAAAATCAGGCATGGCTGACCATCTGACACGGAACAAACTGGTAGTTCTAATCACATTTTCTTCTCGATTGAAATGGTCCAGCGGCCACTCAGCATCTTACACCCAGCTTACTATCAGAAAGTCAATCAGCCGAGAAGGTAGCCGTTTTAGATAACTGTATACTCCCAAAGCTTATGACCGAGTGTGTTACCAGTCACAGATAATTAAAAAAAATGTCAACGGCAAATTGACAGATATTTTAGATAATATTAACCTTTTACCAGTTACTTTATCCGTGGAAAGCACAGTTTCATCAGCCAATTTACGTGCAAGCGACTCATTGTAAAGCTCAGTTCACACCGCTCAATTACGCATACTTTAGGTCCAGTACGCTGATATTGCATGTATTTATTGCCTATAATTTCTCGTAAAGACTTCATTTAACCCACTTTTGTCATGGACTATAAAACGGATAGAGGGTCAGCTCTATACGAAATGTCATGTATCTATACGTACTTAGCTAAATTGAATAAATATATTGGTGGACGTTTTCACAGACAGCGCCATCTAGCCCCAAACTATATTCAAACTATTCCTTTGTAAATACATACATAGAATACATAGAAACACTCAGGCAAAGAACAAACATACAAAAATGTTTGTCCTACTGCACAGCCTACAGTTCAGAAGGCGGAAATCCTCCCACTGAGCCACTTCACAAGGCTAGGTTAATTATATATTCCCTTACTCGAAAAGGCTTGATTTTCAAGCCAGATAATTTTATTACGAGTGGCAAATACTTTGTATAATGATGTATATAATAGTTATCTTTCTGTGATAGAATTCTTCTGTGCCATCGTCGCTAGTGTGTAAACGGTACAGGACAAAATTGATGGCGATATAAAACGCGGTATCTTGATAGCAGCGCTTAGAAGGTCACAATAATTTGATTACAGCACCGTATAAAGAAAATCACACTAATAAATCATTGCCTATAAAAATTTACGAGGAGGCATCCGATTTTCGTTATATCTCGCTTGCACAGTCAATATAATTATTTGCCTATTTTAATTATTATATATAAAATTACTAAAAACCTAAAAAAGTATTAAAAAACTGTAAATTAAAACATCTAAAATTATATGAAAAAAAAAGTTGCAAGAAGAAGAAAGATGAATAATAACCGTTAGTAATTTTACATAATTAATTTAAAATATTGGTCGTGTCTTGTGACAGAGCCCATAATGCGTAAAACAACATTAAATAATAGAAAATTGGATTTGTGCTGAAAAAGTCATTAGCAAACCATTAGTAAGAAACTTTTAAAGGTTCCTTGTAGTACTACGGAACCCTAAATTCACGTCGACTCATAGAAATAGTATAACGTTTTTGTTGTTCTAATGTACTTACTTCCTATTTATTTTCCAATTGGTTATAAATATAATATCTTACCTCGTCAATAACTTACTTTAAATAATACCTTACCATGATAACCATCCACTTTCTCTCTATTTTGAAATCAGCAAGTTCTTACCTGAAACAAATTATTAAAAATAACTTAATTTTGTTGCATTCAAAAATAAACTAGCAGATTTATATCTAATTGAATAATTGAAACTAAAAACGTAACATCATTAGCCAGAAGTCGTCTACTGCTAAACACAGTCCTCCCCCTCAGAGCTCCACCCTGAACGACAATTTGGCATTTGCATCCATTGCACTTGCACCGGTTGCCTGCATACCACTACCACAATGTCTTCGGTCCACCTAGTGGGAGGCCTACATATGCTGCGCTTCGTGGTCGTCACTCAAGAACTTTTCATCCCCGTCGGTAATCGTTCTTCGAGCGATGTGGCCTGCCCATTACCTTTTCAGCTTGCAAACCCTGAAAGCTATGTCGGCGACTTTGGTTCTTCGGGAAATATCTTCGTTCCGGATTTTAGCGCACAAAGAAACTTCGGGCATAACTCTCTCCCTTACCCGCTGTTTGACTCTGAGTTTATCCAAAAGACCAACAATTAAAGATCACATTTCAGCTCCTTCTGTTATCACTGGTAGCATTCAATGGTTGAAGACCCCTGTCTTTAAAATCGTAACAGATACCTGCATTATGCTTTACTTTAATGACATGCCATAATAAAAAAATATATATTTTTAATTAAATAATACGAGAAGAACTAAGTTTACAAGCAGACAGAATTGTTCTACGAAATCAAAATTGTATGAAAAATGGATTTTCCTTAGCATAATAATTATTGTAAGTATTTTTGAGCTCTAAGCTAAGAAAGTTTCAGTAATATTGTAAAACAGGATTATGTTTAGAACGGTGGTAACCATCGCAGGTAGCTACAGACCCTGGTCCTGATTATACGAATTAAGAAAATTGCATCGCAGTCTCGATGCGGCACAACCTTCTTTGTTATTCCGAAGACGTTGCTTAGCCTATTGTTTATAAATATCAAAGAAGTTAATTAAAAAACCATTTGAGAACGACTACGATTCCAAGTAAATTATTTACGTCTTCTTTAAAAAAAAAAAAACAAAATAACGTTAATATTATTATATTAAATAGGTTAATCAGGCTAGCTATTATATTGAGCACAAAGTCACCCGATTTAAAAATGCCATTAAAATTTTAAAGCATTATTTATTAAACCATGCCGTAAAATAAATAAAAAAAAACAAGATACACTTCTTCCCTATAAAAATATTAAAACAAAACGTCTTCAATCACCGTCATTTATAGGCCATTAAAATTACAATTTAACACTAGCCAAGGCTATCGTTGGTTTACATTGAAGAAATCTTAAATCACTCACGTAGTTAAACATTTGACATTAATTTTAATTGGACAGTAAATTTTAATCAATTTGCGTAAATGTCGTGATAATAAATTTAAAAAATATCGTCGTGGTTTTTTTTTGGCACGGGTAAGCGATTAAATTTGTATGGGTACTTAGTTATGGTTAATATTTAAACGCTTATAAATTTTAAAGGATTTTTTTAAGGATAAGGATGCGGTCGCGTAACGGCCGGAATCAGCATGAGGGTACGCTTCCACCAAAGATGACCAAGGTAGCCAAGCAATATGCCATAAAAAAAACCTACCAACAGGCTAGAAAAATAAGTAAGTATTCAAATATTGGTGGACGTACCAATTTTCTGAATTAGCTACGCTAGCTCTGGTGGAAACGGACCTTTAGTGTGTTTGCTTTATTATTGTAGGCAAAACTATTGTCCCAGTGTCAGTTAGGTAGACAATTATTAAACTTGTCAACGAACCCGCCTGATTTACCATACAATAAACACGTTTCAATGCGAATTAAGGACAATACTGTCATGCAGTGCCAAAGAGCCATTGTTTGATTTAAATTTACATCAAAATGACTGGTAATTCATTGCTACCTGTCCTGTACTTTAGGATATCGTTACTACCTACGATGCTGGTTACGAAAAAATAAGTTCTGTTATTTTTAAAAGTATTAAAATACCCAAGTACTTTAGCCTGACAAAAGAAGATAATAATTGGAATTAATTATATGTACACAAAATTGCGAGACAGCTTATTTATTTTATTTCAAGCTATATCATAAAATAGTTGTTCAGTATTTCATCAAAGTGTATTAATAAATCCTTCTGACAGTCTTAATTACCCAAACGCCCTCTCACGATAACATTTAAGGTATGGTAACAAATTACGAACACTTGATAATAAGTGAGGATGGCCCTAAATCTGATACGTGCCCGAATAAGACGCGGCATCACTCCTTGTATGAACATTATTGTGTAGACGTATAAACAGTAAGTGACCAGATCCAATTCTATTGGCTGTATCTCGCAGCTTTTCAACAAGTTTTAGCGAAAAATTTGTTTTCTATTGCCATTAATATACGCTTATCTTACCAAAGTTCATCAGAATCAGTTCCGCCGCTTAGGTACTGCAAGTATATATAACTATACTATATACTCATTCATCTTTCTTATCGTCTGGTCGAAGCAATACCTGACCAAAATGCTGGCCTCTATTTTGCCTAAAGGCTGAGCATCGCAATACAACGTGGTAATGGGGCCAGCATTTTGGGAACTACTCCCATTAGTAGCGGTCTTTTGGATTAGTTTATTTACATATATTATGTTTCTTTTTTAGTGTAATATATTAATTAGTTAATTGTGTAAGTTGTGTGTGTATATTATTCATAAAAACGTCATTAAAATCTGATAGGAACAGCAATAATAAGGAATAATATAATAAGGAAGGTTAGTTTCGATTGTGACGTGCTGTGTTAATATGTATGTATAAAATAAAAAAAACGTTAAAATAAACCGTCAAGACATCACTCATTTAATTTTCTAATATTAGTGTTAAATGTTATTAGTATTCCTATTGCATTAGACGGGATATACTCGTAACAGCGTAAAAACACTTTAAATTTGTTGTAGATACACTAGTGAAAAATATCTTCCGCAAACTAACGCCTGATTCAATTACATTCGTTATAAGTGTAATTTTTAGTATACTGAAATTATTAATGTTGGAGGGTTTTTTTTTTGCAGTGGTATTTAATATTTTCAAAATTCTGATTAACGAGAACTTTAATGTTTAACTAGCTAGCTAGGTTTTTGTTATGGAAAAAGTGTGGATGAGTTAACTAGATTTGGTTTGTGTTTTGCATTTTCCCGATTATTTACAAATTTACTTCAATTCGAAACCTTTTGGATCTATGGGAGGACTGAATCAAATAGCAATTACCTCCCACAGATACGTGAAGCCGTGCATATTGAAATTTTTGTTTTCTATTTTTGAATAATATCGTGTATAACAATTAAAAAAAAAAAAACAATAATACAATATTTTATAAAAACTCGAAACCTTCGTGGGCTCCTTACTGTCTTTATATTGCGAAGTGGTGAATGTTCAAATTTATTATTTTTATCTGTGACAGTAATCTCTAAAAATATTGTAATAATTATTTAATCTGTGATACGGGGTCGGTGCGTGGACGCAGAGGTTTTTGCAATCTGTCACTCATTTTGACAGCAAACAGCTTTGGCATTTTTTGCAAACTTTATTTTATTATTTTAATCACGGCTCAAAATTAATGGCAGATTCAGAAATGAATAATTGAATATCCATAAAGTAAACACATTATTCGAATGTTTCACAAACTATCTTGGCGAGTTTTTTATTCGGTTCGAAACATAAAAGTTGCAGCCACGGAGTTATTCAATTAGAGTGTCGTCAAAGCCTAATGTTAATTTAGTTAAGCAGATTGTTTTATAAGAATATTAATTTTACTCTTTATTCCATAACAACAAATTTGATAAGCTTATTATTTTATTCAAATAAGACGTCATTATCATCACTCAAATTCTAAATTTACTATTTAAACTATAATTATTCTAATGGAGCAAATTAATTAGTTGAAGCTATAATATCTAAGCAAAATATTTTTGCTTTAATATCGTACAAAAACACAATATCTCATAAAAATAACCTTTTCGCATAGGCATAACAAAAAATCCTATTAATCTTTGATATAATAGCCCCATATTTATGTGCACCCATAAAAAAACTGGTTTTGATGAAACTTCACCTTAAACGAAGACGGTAAACAAAAACTTTGCCTGATTAAATACTGAGGTTAGAAAAGAGATCACTTTAAAAACTTCTTGATTTGATGAAACGTTCATATTTAATATTTGCCGTTAACTGTACCAATTTTGTAAAGACATACGTACTATGACCACAATTTTTACGTGGTTTTAACCGACTGCCCAAGAAGGAGCAAGTATTTAAATTTTGTTTTATTTTTTATATTTAAGTTTAGATTATAATATATCATTACTAAAGGATGTATACGAAATAATGTGTTAAACTATCACTATTCGAATTACAATCTAAACTTAAATAAAACAGCTATAATAAATAATAATTATTATACAAAAGTACCGAAATAAAAATAGTATTTAAATAAATATGTATGTTTGTGTGTTCCTATATTACCTCCTGTAGCCTAAAGTGCTTGGCCGATTTTGACGAATAACGTGTCGTTGGATGCCTCTACGTCCGGAGTGGCATCTACATTTTGGAGTCTGGTATTTTATTTTTCTTTTAATAATGTTTTTGTTATTACTAACAATTATGACAAGTAAGTAACTATACTTACTTTTTCGGTGACCAGCCTAGTTTTTTTGTAAGATTAAAATTAAATACTATAACTAGCAGCTTCCCACGGTTTACCCGCTATCCTACAGGAGCTACTTTTACAGCTATTTTTTCTTCTGATTTTATATAAAAACCTATATCGTAAAAACATATTCCTTTATAAGGGCACACCACGTCCCCTTACCTCTTCCTAATAAATCTAAGCAACCTTAGCATGGGTTACCTGGAAGAGAACGTTTTAAGCGATAAGTAATTTGTAATTTCTGGTGTGAACAATAAAGAGTTATCTATCTATCTCTACTGTTTGTAGAACAACTTGTATTATTACTAAGTAAGCTTCTGAGATCATCCATTGAGAGTCCCGTCCGCTCTACGCGTGGATAGGTCTGCGTAAAGTTCAACGCACCGATGGAATGCCACATCCCGCGTGCACAACATAGAAACATAATTAGTGTTCTCATCTCGGCCTCAAAATGTCTACCACTCTGAATTGTATACATTTTGAGGCTGTGTTTATTAGGCTACTTTGGATTAAGTGAGGAAAATTAAAAACAATACCGTCTTTCGAGTATATAGTTAAGAATGCTATGCTTAACTGTGGGCGATTACACGACATTTACTGAATAATCCGATAGGACTTACCATGGTCTGAATATATGTATATTTTAAATCTCTGTTTTTTTGTGATTGTATAATATTTTTTAAGTATTTATTTAATTTATTTTTTTTTGTTTTTGTTTGTATATTTAAGTTTAGATTATAATATAGTTTACTATTATTTTTATTTAAAATTATTATATAATCTCTAATTAATAATACATTTTTTTTTTTCGTTTCACACTGTTTTAGACGTTTGTGGTTGTTTACTACATTACTCACGGGACTACGTTACTCACGGGATATTTAGTATGTTTTGTAGAGTTCCAGTTATTTCGGCACAGTTGCATGCGCCATGTTCGCGGGTAGACTGAAGATGCGGGTGGACAATAAAAAGTTACGAAATTTAGGAGCAGACAAACCGATGTCCCCCTTTCTCAGTCTTTTGCTTCGTGTACCACTAAAATAAAAAATCTTGGTGGCTAATAGCCCGTGAGTACTAATAGTAATCATGAAGGGGAGGTGGCCACGTGATGGTAAGCGTAGCACTGGTAGAGCGATACAGCGATGGCGTGACCACATCCAAACGTTTTGCGGCAACACCTGGACGAGATTGGCACAAAACAGGGTAGATTGGCGAAAGAGGGAGGAGGCTTATGCTCTGCAGTGGGCTGAATAAGCTGCCAATGATGATGACTAATAGTATTTTTTTTTCATATCATTTTATTGTGGTTTGGATTAAGTAACTCATGTGTCACCCACACCATGCTATGTGAAATTGAGTATACTCTTCATGTCGTGCGAAAATGAGACAAACATATACACAATCCTAGCAAGGTCCTGTTTTTGTACGACAAAAGATTTGTCGCACTGCGCATATTACTTCGAATACAGAGTTTAATTTATTCGTTAAGCTGAATTTTCGTACGGCCAAACAAAGCTTGATAAGAATGATGTACTAGCTAAATAATCAATTAATTTAATTTAATCTATATGTTGCTAATTCGGTAACCCGAGGCGTTCAATCTCTAAGCTGCTATTTATAAGTAACAGATACGTTCCAATTATTAATTCTCTTTTTTTTATATTTTAGTGGAAAAGCAATTAAGGCCCGCCGCGGTGATTATGTAGATAACTCATTTATCAGATTTTAAGATAGCGCCGATAATGACGTTCTTGAGAAATACGCTGATGTCAAATCGACTCCAGTATTTAGACATCCGCCAAGTTAAATAGACGTTAGATTAATTATTTTTAACACTTAGCCTCATTAAAATTACTGGTATTTGCTAATTGAAATTTAAAATAGTTTGGTAAAAATCTTTGTTAAGCGAGTCGAACCGAGCGCGTTGAAATCGTTCGTATGACACGTTGAAGCCATTATTAATAATAAGAAAAAAAAAGTATTTTGCTTAATTAATAATGTTGTATATGTATACATTCACTTAATAATTAGATATATAGATATGAAACCAAAGATGGCTTTAAAATTAGATAATCATAATTTGTAGTAGTTATAAAGATCGGCAAACTATATTACGGGACAATGATATAACTTTTCTCGTTTTGGTGCTTAATAAGTTGAATTTCTATTTTCAGTGTGTAAAGAAACCATCATCAGTCGGAAGACGTCTACTGCTGACATAGGCCTCCCCCTTAGACCGCCACACCAACCGACAATGTGCCACTTGCATCCACCGGTTGCCCACGATTTTCACAAAACATGTATTATTGCAAATAAATGATTTGATTGATCGATTGATTAGATATGGGGGAGGGGGGCTTCTAAGTCCTTAGTTGAGCAGTGGACGTCTTCTGACTGATGATGATGACGCATAATTTGGAAATTTTTGTGTTTATTTTTACCTCCGACACAAACAGTCTGTGAAAAGAAATGATTATGAACCCATCTTTTTTTTCTATGCAATATATGTTCTGGCTGATGATAATGCATATTTTGGCAACATGCAAGTAAAGGAAAGAGATAGAGGTTTCAAGACGATACTTAATTTAAAAATACTCAACATTGGGTGGCATCCCATATAACTCTTGACCAATGTCCATCCGCCAACTTTACCTTACAAATTAAAGCGACTGCCAAAAATAATTTATCAATTCGAAGCTTGGCTGATTATTCACGCTTATGACAAATGGGGCAGGGATGTATATTTCACGGATTTGCGATTTGCCATACGCATTGAGATTGTATGCTAGGGTTCCGTGGAGGAATTGCAATTATCATCCTATCAGCCCACATCCGTCCACTGCTGGAGATATACTTCTTGCTTGGAAAGCACTGGTTGCTCGACATTTCTTCTTTGGTCATTGCCACACTGCTTACAGCCCCACTGTTCATGTCGCTGTTCACTGCCACACTATTTACTGCCATACTGTACACTGACATACTGTACACTGACACACTGTTCATGACACTATTATTATTATTTTATTGGATGTTTGTTCTACGTCTGTGTGTTTTTTATAAATTCTATGTACGTAATAATAAAAAAAATAATTATCTATTCTATCAGTTATCTGATTCCCACAGTACAACTTTGCTTAGTTTGGGGCTAGATGGCGCAGTGTGTGAAAAACAAACTGCCCTCGTATTCATAAAGAAGAGTCATTAAAAAAAATGTCAAACCGTTTATCCAATATATTATTTAAGGACAAGATTACTTTGTATTTTCAAGAAGATTACTAGTACAGGACAAAAAACACTATTTGTATTCTGTTCTTTGATATACAAAATTACTGAAAACTTTTCAGCGATAGAAAGACAATTTTAAGGCCACGGAACCAATACCTACCGAACCGTACACGTTCTTGACCAGTTAGTCATTTAGTGTACTTAACCCTGTCTCGAAGTGTAATGTATGTATCGACGAGTTTATTATGATTTACACAACCATACATGATGTATGGACACTTACTTTATTATAAAACGGGATAAAAGAAAATATAAAAGAAGAAAAGTATTGAAATGAATAATGTTATTTTTGACATTCGTGTATGTTACTAAAGAATTTAACTTTGCCATTATTTTGGAAGTTATTTCGGGATTAAGAGTTAATTTAATATTCGTCCCGGCTTGATCCTTAGTCCGCTCTTTCCTTATATTAAGTTTAGTAATCCTAACTAATATTGTGAATTCGAAAGTAACTCTGTCTCTCTGTCTATCTGTCTCTCCGTCTGGGTGTTTGTCGCGTTATCACGACTACAGCTGAACTGATCGACCGAGACAGACATAGGCTACTTATTTTTAGGTCCACGCGAACGAAGTCGCGTGTAACAGCTAGTGTTCACATAAAGTCTATGACAACCAATACACATGGTGTTATAGGTACATAGGCGATAGTGATCACTTACCATAAGGTCATCATCAAGCAAGATAATTGACTGAGCGAAGCGAAGGTCTCAGAGTTTACTGGGACAAATCGGCATTTGTATGTTTTTTTGTATGTTGTATGTTTGTATGTTTGTGTGTATATTTGTCCGATGATAACTTGCAAACCGTATCCGATCTTCATGAAATTTTGTAGGCAAGTAGTTCATTCCAATACAATTTTTAAGTTCGAATATGAGCTGAATCAGTCCAGAGGTTGTGAAGATATAGGGATCGCGAGGTCTCAGTTCGCCGCGAACTACTAGTTTGTTAAGAAAACCTAATCCCTAGCCGAGAAGATGAGAAAACCTCCGAGCCGAGTGTCACGGGTGCCGCGGGCCGCCCTCGTGCGTCGTCGGCTCGTGATCGGCAATCATCGTAATAGTACGCGCGAACTCCCGCGCAAGTGATTTGTTAGCTTTCCTTTGTACCACGGTAGGATTACAGGCTTGTGAAAGTGAAACTTTTTACTACTTCGAACTGTAACCATTTGTTTTTTACCTGACTGTCCAAAGGGTCGTAGTATTTTTGTTGTATGTGTGTGTGTTCCTATATTACAATCCGTTGCTTAAACGGCTTGACCGATTTTGACGAGTAAGGAGAATGTGGACTCCTCTTTACTTCCGGAGTGCCATAGGTTACATTTTTTTTTTTTTTGTAGTAGTGTTTGGTCAGACATGACCATGTCACCTTCATAGGTCAATCCTTAGTAACTATCTCCCTTTTAGACATAAATTAATTTTTTAGCAGTATTCTGGCTTCCTCCGATAAGGGATCAGCCAGAACACTGCTGTACCATCCAACCTCTAGGATACAACTTGCAGTCGGGTATATTTGGAACTAGATAAATTAGATAAGTCATAGGCCGGGTTGCACCGTCTAGGTTTACTTAAACTACAGTCATAGCTGCAGTTCAAATTCCCGATAAGTAGAAAAATTAGATGCACCATTTTAACTATGGTCGAAATGACGGATAACACTTGCTAGCTAAACTTCATGGTTAAGGTTAAAGTTATAGTTAATTTAAATATAACTGACTTTAACTGAACAGCCTGAACTGTATACACCAGGAAACAAAAATCAAAAACAGGCCGACCTTAAAATCTTTTGCCACAAGTGGTCGTCATGAACTTGAAGAATAGAGTATACCTCCGTCTAGTCCATACAAAAAGCCTAGTCTGACCCCACCCACCCCTAAAAGTTATCCGATTTTGATGATTTTCTTATATTATGTTATCTATACCGTGAAAAACTATGCTTGTATGTCTGTTTTTTTTTTAAATCACCATATCTTGTATATAATATAAATTTTATTGCATTTTTTTTTTAGATGACGGAGCTTTTGGTCTCTAACGGCCTCTACAGCTATAACCGGAACGCAAGAGGCGTTGAGCCCTAAAACTATTTTTACGGCGCGAAGGTGACTAGCGCAAGGCCACCGAATGTGGTACGAACTTCGGCTTGGGCCGTCACCCGGGAGGGGGATATCATACTGGCCCTGGCACCCCGGAAGAGGTGTGCCCTGGGGCCTTAGTGGTTTGGTTAGTATCTGTTTGATTATTTGGAGAGAAACTAATCGATCTTCAGACAGATCCTGGGATTTTTCGACCACGCCGGCGAGGTTGGTGTATGATTGTGTGCCTTTGGTAACCGGCGCCTATACCAAATACTGTTTGCGGGAGCTCTCGGATCGGTTTTATTGCATTTCATTTTTCTACATAAATATGCGTTTGCCTGTTTTTCGCACATGAGAATTCCTTCGCGACAAATCTAAAAAACATTTTATAGCTAAGATTTCCTCATCGGATATTACTTTGAAGTTTTAGGTACAACGCGAATACCAATTATTTTGAAGTTGTCATACGCTGATTCAAAATATTCAATTTTTCAAATTGTTTCTGGTTTGCGACACGTAGCGTGCGTGATTGAGGTAACAATTCGTACTGACCAACCACTGTGCGTGGCGATTCATTCTAATCATCGTATTTATTGTATGGGAGACCTGTAGAATACATATTGGGCCGATAGTGTTACCTTTTTTAGTTTGAGGTTAGGGTGATAACAGTGATGAACTGGCCGACTACACTAAAACAAAGTTCGTACCGGAGTTGTTATTTCCTACATTTAAAGCTGAAAATGTAATCTATTCAGTCCACTGCTGAACATGGGCCTTTGCCAAGACACGCCCTTAGCCTGATCATCGAGTTTTCATCTTCAGTAGATGCCATGCCAGTATAGTTTTCTGTATGAATAGAACAGACCCCAAAAATCGGTTCTATGACAGACATGCACCCCAAAGCAACCGAGATACAAACCGTATCTCGAGAAAATTTCCAGAAAGTAAAAAAATAAAGGAGGTCTTTGTTCAGCAGTGGAAGTCTTCTGATGATGATGATGATGATGACATAAATTTTGACAGAAGATTGCGTACCGTAAAACAGTTTACACATTCAAATCAACAATCACAATAATCACTAATTCCACGCAAGCTCAGTCGAAACCCATCAGAAACACAAAGCAGTAATTATTACTGGTAAAATTATATTACATATTTCTTATTATTTTAAACAGGATGTAACAAAAATAACTGATTTCTTTATACACCATACTTGGAATGCTCAATGATGAGCACATAATCGTTAGCTTACTACACCAGTAATCCTAATTCTGAATAAAAAGTACGGTCACACAAGAAATTATGTTTTTCATGGCTATATTGTAACAACGTGTATTGGTTTTCATTGGATTTTTTCTTTAATTCAGTTGAATAAACTGACGACAATTTAACTGTTAAAATGAAGTTGCAGAAATTTACTAAATAACCAATAAAGACAACTGATCTCAGATAACGTTCTTCTCGCGTTACATCCTGTAAGATTACAGGTTGATAGGTTATATTACACGTTATAGGTAACGGGGTTCGTAGCACTCAATTAATCTTACAATCGACCACTTAGGGGACGGTAGATTAGGTAACAGTTGTTAAAATAGTACATAATAGCAGTAGGTCAGTTTGGTAAGCGGGGGTTGGTGCTATTTGTGAAATATCTCGGGACCTATTTGCTTAGGTGCTATTTAGGTTGGTGCTAAAGTTAAAAATAATTATTGACTTCTTTTTAATGCTGAGTGTAATCTTACGTAAGGAAAATTGAAGCTTGATACGTACTTCTCCTTCGTCATTATTTTTTTTAAACCCGCTTTTCAACAGGAACCCTGTATGTTTCCAGGATAAAAAGTAATCAATGATATAAGCTATCTCCAAACTTAATCTCATTGAAATCCGTTTAGCCGTTAGGAAGTTGTATCTATACGAACAAACATAGCAACACATTTACTCAAATTTTCACATTAATATTATAACTTTTTTTACTATTAAAAACATTAATACAAAATATTTTCCTTGCGCAACGGAAAACGGATTTGTTACTATCTCAAGTTGTGTTACTGGTTTTTGTCCTGTACTGCGTCGACGTGAAGCTTCATCTCATATAGAGGACTCACATAATATTGGTCTGTCAGTCACACTGACGGTACGATTAATGAATTACAAGTATACCTTTAACTCCTACCAGTGTTAAATATATATTTTACAGCGATTTCTTCAACTACGATAGATAAATTGCATTTGCAGTAGTTATATATTACTAGTTGTTACTCGCGACTTCGTTCACATGGAGATAAAAAAAGTATCTTATGTCCGTCTTTGTGATATAGAGTATCTCTTTTCCAATTTTTATTAAGACCGTTTAGACGTAATAACGAGACAAACATCCAGACAGAGAGTCAAAGCTATTATAGCTCGCTAGATGGCGTTGGTCTATTTTTGTGTATTTATTGCTTTGTATGGACTGACAGTTGCAACGTAGGCAGTAAAAAACGCGCTTAAAAGGTGGATATTTAACAATTATTTATTTAAAGAAATACCAACAATACACATATTAATTATTAACTATGGGGTAACACTTTTTTAATCAGATACAGTTTAGAAACCAGTACCAGGTGAGGCCTTGAGAAAGGCTGGACCGATTTTGATGTTTTTTTTTTTGTGTTCGTAATTGTAAGGACAAAGTTTTTATGAAGAATTTAGCGCGGCCTAAGGCCTTCGCGGGCATCAGCGGATACAATTAAAAATTAAATAATGAAGTCATCTCATATGACTTGCATAACCAATAAACACCCAATTTAAACCATTAAAATTATATTCGACATTATTAAATTAAACATTCATCGTATTATTTTACACTACGCACATACAGACAATCGTGCCTAAATTCGATCGGGGCAATAAAAAACCGATAAAACATGTCTTAAGACAATTTTTATGTCTCCAAATAGACACAGGCAGTGGCCATGTGTTATCAACCAAACATATCGAATATAATGTATCTGATTTATACGAAACGAGTGCTTTTATTGTTTTATAATAGGTGTGTTCAGATGGTATGCATGATTTGGTACTGTTAGAATTAATTTATGATGACTTATGTATTCTGTGGTAAGAATGGTATGGTTGTGGGTATGTTTGCGAATTTTATACGCTTTTTATGAGACTTCTGGACCCAGAATCAGAATTGTTCAAGCCAGTTTCACTTCATCATAATTAATATTATCAATGCCGAAGTAGCTCAGTCTCTCTGTCTATCTGAGTCTGTTTGGGTATTTGTCGCATTATCACGGCTAAACGGCTTAACGGATCCAGCTGATTTTTTGCATAGATATAGCTTAAGGGTCGGAGACGGATATAGGCTTTTTTTGTATGTCCTCGCGAACGAAGTCGCTGGTACAGCTAGTAGTACTTTTTGGTAAAATGGTTCCTAGTAAAAATTTGCTGTATGGCATTTATTTATCAATCGATAAATTTGTGTGTATTTGTGGTGGTACTAAAATGTTCTTGCATCAGTTAGAAAAGTATTGCAGTTACAGACAACCCGCATTTTTTCGAAATATTTGCTTTTTATAGTAAAAAAATCTTTATTAATTTTATTTATAGATAGATTTATTTATTGTTTTTTTTTTGTATAGTTTCTGCCCCAGAATAAAATAAAAAGAGGAGAGGGACGACACAAGTTTAAAAAATATATTAAATTATAATATTTTATAATAATGTATTATAATATATTATAATAATGTATTATAATATATTATAATAATGTATTATAATATATTACTATAATATATACTATTTGATATATTCTACAAGGATAGTGAAAAATTACATGAACTTACGTAAGGGTACTTTCATAAACAAATATTGACTTTTGTTGTTTATAATCTAGCTTTTTCCGAAACCTTATATTAATAAGAACCTAAATTAAGGCCCAGTCGGTCATTTGCTATGCATCAACAGTTTCACTTTATTGCCTTCGTTAAAGGAGCTATAAAAGTCAAGTTTTATTTATAAACTCTACTAATATTTAAGATGAGTTTAGGTATATGATTGTCAGTGAACTTTACACTGCTTATTTACGATGGCAACAAAGGTACGGCCAATTTTAAGTCGCCATTATTAAAAATCCTAAACCTAAAAACTCCTAAAACTTATTGTGTCTTCCTAATATGCGACATTTCTTATAAACAGAAATTATTATTATGTTCATATTTTTGTTTATTTCCCATTAAATTATTTCACTTGTTGAGACGAGAATGATAAGTAGAGACAGAAATAAAATCGAGTGTGATCGAGGTAGAATTGCCATACTTATTTTTTGGTTATGCCACCAATTCGCCTGTTGGTAAGCGACGATGTGGTCGAAGATGAAGCACGCAGGCTTAGAAGATACCTATTCATTCTGGCCTAGAAAAGCCCTAGATTGTACCTCTCAGGGAAAAAGGAAGCTGGCAGTCTATTCTACTCCTTGGCTTGTGAATTAAGAACGTTGATTCGAAACGTTTTATATGTAACCGAGGGACAACGAGGGCTAACGAGGGTATCCGAGGGTGTTGTGTTTTAGGTATTTGTAGAAGACATGCCGCAACTTTCAAAAGTGCGCCTAGATGGCATTTATAACATTTAAGTATGGCAGCTGTGTAACGAAAATCTTGAAAAAAAAACAAATTTATTTAAAAAAAAAAGTTTATTTTGTATTTTTTAATGTTATTTTTTTCTCTTTCTGTAAATTATCATCTATAGTGAGAGAGAAAAACTACGTAAATAATGCAGCAAGATCAACCAAACATATATATAACTTCGTAGTTCATTACGAACAATTTGTACCAATAAAAGTTTGAAAGACGTATTGGGCCCGGTTCCACCGATGCCGGCTAGTGTATCGTAGGGGTATCGAATCGATAATGGTCAGCTTTAGTGCCAGTTAGATGGATTGATTGATATCTGGTTTGGTTAAGGGGACGAGTTAAAGCCATATTTTTTTTTTTAGTACAGCTATGTTAGACTCGAGATAGGCGTCAGATGGAGTCGCCTTTTTCAGAGAGTGGGACACGTTGAAGTGAAAGTGATAGCTTACATAGGTTTTTGCCTTCAAACTGGCGCTTTGAATTCATCTCCGCTGCAGTCTGTTTACATCTCATTATAACCTAGCAACCAAGTTTCGTCAATGAGTGCGAAAGAAGAAAAATATTTAAAGTTTTTCGTTTTTTTTTTTAAATTAATCGTATTTAATTTCGTAATTGTAAGAAGACATTGTTTTATCTGAAGTGATTTAGTTTTGCTTTTGCTAAATAAATTTACTTATTTAACCTTCGACTAAAATGTACTTATTGATCAAAAAATCTAACTTAAAAAATAAAACTACTAATAAGTTTTTGAAAAAATACAGACAATTGGAATGAATAATCACAGCATTCGCCTTAACGCCGCATAAGCAATATCGAAAATAATTTGGTTATAAAAAAATCAATCGGTTAAGTTACCGTTAACCATTGATTGGTGGTCAAATTAGAGGTTCTGTTTCCCATGAAACAACTGTTTGAACATATCAAAAAATGCTGAAGCAAATGCCATGACTAAAACGATAATACCTTGGTAATGTCTGTTTGTATTATTGTCTAGAAATACCTCAATAATTATGAGATATCTTTTTGTTTTCTGTCGACCGTGAAATGGAAGAATAAAACATTGAATTTTGGAAATTATGGTTCTAGGATGTGCGTGTCTCAATACGTTGGTTATAGACAATTATTTGTTGGTGAGAGTCAATTACGGTGTTTGATACGCGGAACATTTTATGAAGGGAGAATCAAGCACATACTTACATACTTTATAATTTTTAATATCCAGCTATGTATGTAATAGGGATAATAACTTCAATTTTTTAGTGGTAATTTGAATAGCAACGATATTATTTCATGGAGATGTTATCTATTTGAAATCAAAAACGCTTTAAATACTCGATCAAAGTCTGGAGCTTTTCAAAAGCGTTCTATTTATGATTTTTATTTTTGGCATACTAAATTCTACATAGGCTACCACTTTTGGAAAAAATATATCACATAAAAGAGAGCGAGAGAGAGAGAATAGAATTTAGTATAACAATAATAAACAGCTGATTGACAGACAAAATTAAACTTGACACAATGCTCACGTTATCATAAAACTACCAAATAGAAAAGTTCCCTATTCTGTGCAATTAAAAGTACAAAATCCCGAATGCAATTTTCATAGCTTAGCGATTTCAATTTCGCTATGTTAAATAATCGAATAATGCTTTAGTCAAATATTTACACGTGAATCTGTTGAAACGGATGAAATGACGTAATTTACGATGTACAATTGGTCTCGACATAAGCTCATAAAAGCTACAAGTCTAAAAAACTGATACGAATTTTTAACTAACAATTTTTTTCTGCTCTTGCGGAGATGCCATAAATATCTTAACATATTAGACCAGAAACAAGTAGGTCGTTTTGAGCATAGGCATGATGTGAGGTATACGAGAGTTTTTGGGATCGAGGCATGTTTTTGCGAGCGCTATTTTTACATCACATATATATATATGCGTGTATATATTGTATACTGGCTGAGCTATCGTGGCAAACAAGGACTCGGACCGCCTGATGTAAGCGATTACCGATACCTGCCGGGCTATTCTGGCAGCTAAGTGAATGTGCATTTTTCTCCCTATTTCTACAGATAAAAGTTAAAATATGTTACTGAAAAGATAAAGGAACTGCAACCTATAGTAATCACTAAATATTTTGATATTTCTGTATAGTAATCGGTAAGAAAAATACAAGTTCACTTAACGCGATCACTTTGTTTACAGAATACAGGGGCTGTAAAACCAGGGCATCACAACCTTGCCATCTTTAGTAATAGCCCTTTTGAAGAGCCCCGCGTTTATACTTATCACTTTGCTGCACAAATTTCAGTTTTTTTTGGCAAGGGAATACTGCGAATGGACATTATCTCTTTGCATCATTGCCTTTAAACATCCCACTGCTGGGATATCGGCCTACCCTCAAAGGGTAATTGGGATATATCCACCACGCGGGCCCAGTGTGGGTTGTCGAATTCACATACGCCATCGAATTTCATCCCCGGAAATATACAGGTTTCCTCACGATGTTTTCCTTCACCGAAATGCCAGTGGAATATCCTTACAGAAGTTCCAAAGAACTCATCGCGATCCTATTGAACGCGAATGGTCATTGAATACGTTTTATTGAAAAAAAAAGCGGGAGACCTACTAAATTACAGAAAACAGAGCGCAGCTAGTGACTTGTAGGTAATTAAACTAGCGCTGCTATCTTGCGTGTTTTTTTTTTGTAATACAAAATTATGCCGTTTACCTACTTTTGAAAAATGTGCTGCGGTCATTTTGGGTATCATTCTTGAAAAATTATTTTAATTTTTGTTTTGATATTTTTTATACAGACCAAAATTAAATGGGAAAAACTTGACCAGTAAATGGGGAAAACTATTCCATATTTTGTAGTCATTATAAAACATATCAAAAAAAAAATGTTCTGAATATTTTGGAATATTTACCTCGTACCGAAGCACATTTTTAAAAAATACACGTAATAATTGTATGTCTTAAAAAATTTACGCGAGCGAGATAGCGCGATGGCTCTATTTACTGCACCAAAAAAAAAACATTAAATGATTAACTCGGACATTATTCTAAGAGGTGACGCGAATTCCCAATCCATGTAGGCACCGCCATAATTCCAGTATACACTAACCCTAACCCTCAGGCGTGACTCCCACAGTCCAGGCCAAATATAGGCCGGAATGGCCACACGAGGCCCGTTTAGTGTTTAGTGACAATTATAGCTACAACGGTGGCTGGCCAGATCACGAGCACTATTAGCATGTGCGTGACCCTATAGGACGTGTTGGGTGTGGAAGTTCCTTTAGCCTTGTTGAGCAGGAAGCTTTGGCTCAGTTTTTGTAGTAATTAGTTCAGTATAATACTAAGTAGTATTACTTACTATTTTGAATAAACGTTTGCTCCATCTGTACCTTTGAATTAAATAAAGTATGTTAAAATGTTAGGCTTACTGGAGAGAATCGAGGCGCGGCGCGGCGTACAAGTGGCCGTGGAAAACTCGTGATTTATATTCTACCTACAGATTAATTTCTTTTACTCCTAGATTCCGCACTTCGAATAATCGAAGCTTATTCGACGCATCGGTGGAATCGCGACGCATCGGTCAAAATACACATTTAAAAATTACTTATTTGCGTTGATAATTTTAGATGGTTTAGCCAATGGGAACGCATGCACAGTGCCCTTAACGCGCTCTCTCCTTAAAATAAGATTTCGTAATGCGGTATCTATAATATTCCCACTGTGACTGTAAATAATCAATATAATTATGTATAATTAGGTCTTCGCCTGAATAAAAAAGGTTATTTGTATTTTTATGCAGTCTCTGGCCTGGTGTTTGCTCATAACAGTTCAGTGCCAACCAAAATTTTCAACTTCAATAGTTCAAAACTCACCGACCTTGCCGGCGTGGTCACAGAATCCTAGAATCTGTCCGAAGATCTGTGTGTTCTCCAAATAAACAGATAATAATCAACTAGGGTTCCAGGGCACACCCCTTCTGGGGTACCAGGGCAAGTCTGATATTTCCAAAAGCCCAGTAAAAAAACTGTAGAGGTCGTTTTTAGGGTTCCGTAGTACTAAAAGGAACACTTATAAGTTCGTCGTGTCCGTCTGTCTGTCTGAATCCTTTACAGCCTTATAACTTCCAGAGTTATTGTAATTTAAAACCCTGCGCGGCACCACATTGCGCTAGTCACGCGGACACATTTGACTTTCCATTATCTACTACTACTACTACTATATCAGCCTTTAAACATCCCACTGCTGGGATATCAGCCTACCCTCGAAGGGTGATTTGGTCCACCACGCTTGCCCAGTGCGGGTTGGCGGATTCACATACGCCATCGAATTTCTTCTCCGGAAATATGCAGGTTTCCTCACGATGTTTTCCTTCACCGTAAAGCCAGTGGTATATATCCGTACGTAAGTTCCAAAGAACTCATTGGTACGGGCCCGCCCGGGCTCGAACCCGCTACCTCACGAACGTGAGGCGAGCGTTTCTCCCACTGAGCTACCTTGACTTTTTCCATTATCTACGTTGATCTATTTTATTTTTTTCATATATTTATTTTAATTTTGTAATATCCTTTTAATTTGCACCAGTGAAGGTGGTCATACTTTTATGACAATAATAACAATTGTAAAATTTATATTGAAATTAAAATTCTCGTAATAAATTAAATCGTAAAAACCTCGTGTTTTTCTATTAATCCTTGTGCTATGGTAATTGCTTTTGCTCGTTATAAAACTAACTAAACTTGTTAACTGGTAAATAATAAGTTTAATGTTAAAAATTCAATTGGTTTCTATAATAAACTCTGCTACTAGAAAAGAGTACTCCATCTTATACAGCATCATCATTTTCCATCAAGCTAGTTACAGAGAAACACGAACCATTTTCTCATAATAAAAACTCTTATACAGCGAATATTAGTGCGCCATTAAAAATATTGCAAGCTATCATTTTCTATGATATTATTTTAAATTGTTATTTATATAACTGAAAGATAATTGGAGCCGACGTCAAACTTAAATCACTTATTTTCAATCCTATTTCAAATTATTATAATTTGAAAATTATTAATATATTCCTATATTATCAAAATGCTATTTGTTCTGTAAATTCTTCACTTTCCTCATAATCACTTCAATAGCATGTGTACAATATTCTGCTTGCGAATAGGCAATGTGTAATTGACCGAGCGAAGCGAAGGTCTCAGAGTCTACGGCAACAAATCGGCGTTGGTATGATTGTATGTTTGTTTGTATATTTGTCCGCAGATAACATGAGGACCATTGATCCGATCTTCATGAACTTGTACTTCATTTCAATACGATTTTTAAGTTCTAATATGAGCTGAATCGGTTCAGGGGTTGTGAAGTTATAAGGGTTGCAAGGTCTCAGTTCGGCGTGAACTACTAGTTACGAGTAGTACACGTGTTTCCGTAAAGACTTATGCATAAGCGATCGATAACGCTATTTATGCTATAAAATAATCTGTAAACTTAACATCTAGCTGAAGTCACGTGAAAGGTCCTTTTTGCCCTCCGCAAGGCACAAAGCAGACGTCTGAAAAGGTTTTGGTAGGTTTGCCCCCAAGTAACTTGGCTCCAACAGACCCAAGGGTCAAGGGCATGAGCATATTGAGTATTAATTCATATTATTGGTGATTAGACGAAACAGTAGGAAGCACTTTCGTGGAGACAAATATGTATTTAAATAAGTCAGCCTGTAGTCTCACTGCTATATGTAGCAGTGTAAGAAAGAGCCTATGGGCCTATTGGGACTACACCACGTTGTAGCCAGGTACCTTTCGAAGATTATAAAAAAAACTCTAATTCTTTATGCCATTGCTCCGCTTAATATATCATTTCCTCAAAACAAGACGTAACTTTTCCAGGGTTAAGGAAATAAACCTACAAAAATATGAATTATACGGAACCGTTGCATCCTCGAAATTTAATATTCACTTAGTAGTCCACTCTTCAATGTACTGGGCATCTAGCACAATTTTAGAGCTAAAATAAAAAGTATGAATTAAAATGAAGTCCATACTGTCACTGTCATTTACCGCCACTGACAGCCACCTCCCGCGCTGTCACCTCATTCGCTTTTGTTGTGCGGGCATCGCAGCATCGAAATTCTTAAATTATCTTTACTGACTGCTAGAAGTGTTTTCTACTTACGATTTATCAACGTCCAAGTGCTATGGGGAAAAGAAAACGCAAAAGTTCTCAAGATCACATCAAGAGAAAGATTCGCAGACTGGAGAAACGTTTACGACAGTACGAGAATTCTGAAAGCAGCGACGAGGGTAAGTACAAGTACTTATCTGTCTGTCTTTCTATATTATTATTCTATACATATTCATGCTGATATGCATATTCCACGTACAAATAATCTAGGCGAGTAATAATTCCATAATGAGTTTCCATAATAATATAATTTATTTTATAACTTTTTACATCTACCCTCAATTCTCATATTTTTTGAGTATTGTCTTATCGAGAACATAAATAGTGTTCACAGTGATTAGAGAGTTTGTAGTTCGATTAGAAGGCGGTTTATGTGTTTCTGTCCAACATTCAGTTATGTGCCTTGGTACTATGACGCGATCATAGTCGAGCACTTTTAAGTACTGCGATGCGATCGTAGTCATGTTATTTGAGTACCGTGATGCGATCACGGTCATTTATTAGATCCTAAGCAGTTCGTGTTATGATGCGATCATAACCATTGCTTTGTATGATTTCTGCAGAGCGCGCCTACGATGGCAGGAGTCCAGCTCATACTTCTTCCAAGAAGAATGATCCTGTTATGGAAGTAATGGAATCCGATACTGACTCCTCTGATTCACAATGGAATATTCGGTCTGCAGTTCATGCCATCGACGTTCACCATGAGGCTTCACCTCAAGCAGAGCGTATTTTACCCGATACTTTGGTAGACTTAGCCGCAGCAGGGCCATCGACTAGCCAACTGAACACAACCGCTCCGCCAATCAGCAGCGCTGATCCCCCGATCCCTACTCTGCCTGCCAGCATATTGGAAGTGCTAGGTGAAGCAAAAGGCAAACAAGAAGTTTTTG
The DNA here is from genome assembly GCA_947579745.1 of Apocheima hispidaria. NCBI lineage: Eukaryota > Metazoa > Arthropoda > Insecta > Lepidoptera > Geometridae > Apocheima > Apocheima hispidaria. The sequence continues at coordinate 1,929,681 of OX388152.1, read as the reverse complement.
GGCCAAATATTCAGGCAGAAATCTCTGAACGTTGGGGTCGCATCTTATGTGAAGGCCTAAATAAAGACCAAAAGAAAGCACTTGCTGAAAAGATTCTTGTGCCTGAAAATTTTCAGTTGGTGAAAGCACCGAGGTTAAACCCTGAAATAGCGGCGGTAATGATCGAGTCTACCAGAAACCGCGATAAGCGCCTCGAAAAGGCACAAAATCAGCTTGGAATTGGAATCGCAGCATTAACCAGTTTAACATCCTCTCTTATTGAACAGGATAATAATATAGATAAAATTGAATTAATCAAACGATTATCAGAAACAAATCAGATCCTTATGGATTTACATTTCGAAAATACATTAAATCGTAGGAAACTTATTACCTACACATTGGACAAGAGGTTTCTTGATATTGTACAGAATGTCAAAAGAGATTCTCTACTCTTTGGTGACAACCTCACCGATAAGATTAAAGCTTCTAAATCCGCTGAAAAATCTGGACTTCAGTTACGGAAAACAATAAATACAACAGAGGTTTCGACGTCGAAAAATCCCACTAACCAGCAGGGAAACTGGAAGGGCCCACCCCGTCAAGCTCATCGCGGGAACCGGCAGGGTGGAGCCAAAAGCCGTCCGGTATACCACCCACCGCCCTTGAGACGACCTGCTCCTATGTTGAACCGCTATCAAGCCCCGTCGAGGACACAATCGAAACCACAGTCGAAAACTCTATAGAGGTATACTCGGGTAGATTAAAATACTTCTTGAAAAATTGGAAATCAATTACAAATGATGATAATATTATACAGGTCATAAAAGGTTATAAAATTCCATTCTTTCAGCCAGTTTTTCAAGGAGTACTTCATAGTACACCTATCTCCGAACCCGAACGACACCAATTGCATTTGGAAATAAATAAATTACTTCAAATGGGGGCCGTGGTACCTTGCAAAGATTTACCAGATCAGTTCATATCTAAAATATTCCTAATACCTAAATCAGACGGAACATTCAGGTTTATTCTTAATCTCAAATCGCTTAATAAATTTGTAGAATCAATCCATTTTAAAATGGAAGACTACCGAACGGCCTCTAAGCTGATGTCGCCTTTTTGCTACATGGCTAGTATAGACCTTAAAGATGCATATTTTTTTATAAATCTGCACGAGGAGTCAAGGAAATTTTTGAGATTTAAATTCGAACAGCAAACCTTTGAATTTCAATGCCTCCCTTTCGGTCTATCGTCAGCGCCGTACATTTTTACCAAACTTCTTAAGCCGGTTGTGTCTTTTCTTAGAAGCAAAGGCCTATTCATAGTAAATTACTTAGATGATTTTCTTTGCCTAGGTGGCTCGTATGAGGAATGTCTTAACTGCGTTACTGAAACAGTAAATTTATTGGTTCAATTAGGGTTCATGATTAACTACGAGAAAAGTCAACTTGTGCCAAGTCAATGTCTTAAATTTTTAGGTTTTAAATTCAATTCAGTTGATATGACCTTAGGTCTACCAATCGAAAAACGTAATAAAATAGTAACATTAATCAGGCACATATCTAGTAAAAAATTCATTGTTATTCGAGAATATGCTAAATTTCTCGGCGTACTTACCTCTGCCTGTCCAGCTATAGCTTATGGATGGATGTATACGAAGCTATTCGAAAGGGAGAAATATCTAGCTTTGCGACAATCCAATGACAACTACGACTGCAAGATGATGTTAAGTAAAATACTAAAAGAAGACTTCTTGTGGTGGGAACGACAAATATTGATTACGACTAATCCTATTCGAAACGCGCGTTACACTTGCGAAATTTTTTCAGATTCTAGTTTGACCGGCTGGGGTGTAGTATGTAACAATGAACGATCTCATGGATTTTGGGACTCGGACGAGTCTAAGTGTCATATTAATTTATTAGAATTAAAGGCAGCATTCATAGGCCTTAAATGTTTTGCTAATAAAATGCGAAATACCGAGATTTTGCTTAGAATTGATAACACAGTTGCCATTTCATACATTAATAGAATGGGCGGTATTCAATTCAGTCATTTAAATAATATAGCTCGCGAAATTTGGAAATGGTGTGAAGAAAGGCAGCTGTACATATTTGCTTCTTATATTAAATCAAAGGAGAATAAAGAAGCGGATGAAGAGTCTAGGCGTACTAACATTGATACAGAATGGAATTTGTCTTCTAGGGCGTTCAATTCAATTGTTAAAAAATTCGGAGAGCCTGAGATTGATCTTTTTGCATCACGTTTAAACACAAAATGTGATAAATACATATCTTGGAAGAGAGATCCATCCGCTTATAATGTTGATGCATTTACTATAGATTGGAGTTTATTTTTCTTTTACGCGTTCCCTCCATTTTCACTTATATTGAAAAGTCTTCGAAAAATTATAAATGATGGGGCTACCGGAATCATGGTAGTGCCCTACTGGACAAGTCAGCCCTGGTATCCCTTGTTCCAGTCCTTAGCATGCAGTGAACCGATATATTTTCACCCGGAAGATAAACTATTACTGTCTCCTTCCAGGGAACCTCATCCTCGATGGAAGACTCTTACCCTGGTATCATGTCTATTATCAGGTCAGCCTTCACACGACACTCGCTACATTCAGAAACAATCGATATTATGATATCATCTCTCTCTCAAAGCTCATTGAAACAATACAATGTGTCATTAAAAAAATGGTGGCTTTTCTGTAAAACAAGGAACAGTGATCCTTTTTCGAATAACTTGCCGTTCTTGTTAAAGTTTTTAACTCACGAATATAAAAGCGGGGCTAGCTACTCTAGCTTAAATACCTACCGATCAGCTTTAGCCTTATTATTTGGTAAGACCTTTAGTGAGAACGCCCTGGTTGTCCGATTTCTGAGAGGGGTTTTTAGATCAAGGCCCAGTTTTCCTCGATATCAAACTACATGGGACCCTAATGTGATTTTTAATTTTGTTTCCAATCTCTTTCCGAATGAAGGCTTAGTCTTAGCTGAAATCACGAAAAAATTGGCAGTGTTACTTGCATTGTCTTCAGGACAACGAGTTCAGACACTGGCACTTATCCGATTAAGTAACATAATAGTTAATGATTCTAGCATAGAGTTAGTGATCAATGACATAATTAAAACGTCGACTAGTAAGAAATCAATGCCACATATTTTGATACCATTCTTCCCCGACAGGATAGAAATTTGTCCTGCAAAGACGCTCTTATCGTACATTGAAGCCACAAAGTGTTTCCGATTAGAACCAAACACAGAAAGGCTTTTTTTAACAACCAAAAAGCCCATCCATAATGCGAGTCCCTCTACTATTAGTAGGTGGATCAAACAGATCATGGGCGAGAGCGGTATTAATACAGAAATTTTTTCCGCTCATAGTACTCGCCACTCGTCAACTTCAACTGCTCATAGACGAGGATTGTCAATAGACCTTATTAAAAAATGCGCAGGCTGGTCGGGAAATAGCTTAACATTTGCCAAATTTTATAATCGCCCATTAACTTCCGTCAGTGACGAGAGCGCCTTTGCAGAATCTGTATTTAGTTTTGATTGAAATAAAACAAGATATTTTTTGTATAATTACTGAGATTTTATTTAATAACAACAAAATATTAATAATTTCGCAATATTCTCTAAACATCCTACTAAGTGAATATTAAATTTCGAGGATGCAACGGTTCCGTATAATTAGTGGTTAAACAAACTTACCTTGTGACGTTTGACCATAATTATGCGAACCGTTGCATCCGAAGAAATTTACAACCCGCCCAAACCCAGAACTGCCAAATACCAAGTTCGCTTCCCCAATAATTTTGCGAAATTACTCATACCTCTAAAGAAATGAGGTGACAGCGCGGGAGGTGGCTGTCAGTGGCGGTAAATGACAGTGACAGTATGGACTTCATTTTAATTCATACTTTTTATTTTAGCTCTAAAATTGTGCTAGATGCCCAGTACATTGAAGAGTGGACTACTAAGTGAATATTAAATTTCTTCGGATGCAACGGTTCGCATAATTATGGTCAAACGTCACAAGGTAAGTTTGTTTAACCACTAATTGTACACGTGAATTAAACAACGTCCATAATTATGTATATTACCCAGAAATACCTACATACGTACCGACAGACCGTTTCATCATTTGATGATTCGAGCCGATTCACGACAATCAAAACTCTGCCTTGAAATTGACAGCTAAAGTCGAATTTCAATTGTTAAGACTTCGAAACCAACAAAACTCACCATTGGCTGTAAAATTATAACTTTTTTTCTTCTTTGAGGCTTTTTATAAGGTCGGTATAGTAGTTAATGGTCTCTGAGTAATTTCGAGAGGGAGACGGGGTAATTATGGCTCTCCGTGTGTCATTGTCGGTACCCAGTTCTAATTTTCGGCCCAAATTGATATAAAAAATTGTGATTGTGTGGTAGGCTGCCGTTGGGTATAAAAAGGTTGATTTCGCATCGATGATCATGAAATTTTGGTAATAGATGTGTAGAATTATTCTTTGCTGCGGGCACACTGTAAAGTGACGACATGCGGTGGTAGAACCGAACCGAATCATAGCAAATTTAAAAAGGCTCTTAAGCATTTTTTTTAAAGCAATTTGTTCTACAAGTTAAGTGAATACGTGTCAATGGACTTCTCAGAATCCTCATTTTTGTACGAACAACAAACGGAGTAAAGCCTAATAAGTACCTACCTGTCATGATATATTATTGAATTATTCAAATAATAACTTAGTTTACCTAATTTGATTCTAAATTTAGGTATTTTTATAATTGTGACTTGCCTGTAATATTTAATGTTATTTATGGCCATTAGATATTTCTGATTTCTAGGACTCTCCTGAAGAGTCCGACTGGGGAAGCACCTTAACTATGCTAGTTACACAACTGCCAAGCAGTAGTGTGGAAATATTACTGTGTTCCGGATTGGAGGACAATAATTCTAGAGAAATTACTGGGCATAAACAGTTTTAACATCTAATACCTCAGGTGATAGCGCAATGCATTGATGCGCAGCGTTTACGATTCTCAGTGATACTGAACTAACCATGATGCTTAACACCAGGCAAGTAACTTGCTCGACTTATCACAGATCAACAAAATAAAGAACAGGGTTTTTTAAATATTTTTTTTCATGAAACGTCTATGCCGTTGATTGATTATTTTTAAGGTTTTATTTCTTGAGAATAGACATGGTTTCGTTTCCTGTCACTTTCCTGACCTAATCTATTTTACAAGTAGTAACATTGAAAGGTGACTGGAATAATTATCCGATAAAGAGTAAGCTTCAGGTTTGTTTTATTTTATGTTTTAGCTCCAAGCATAGTGTATTTAGCCATTGTCAAGTTTTTTAAATCAAGTGAATTAAAAAAAATATTTCACTATTAAAAAAAAATTCTGTCGTACTTAACTCAAGCAAAGTTAAGTCACGGTCAAGTCCAAAATGATAGTAGATTCACAGATTTCCCAGTTGTAATCATCGTAATGTTTATTGATACCTAGTAGTTCGCATCAAACTGAGACCTCGCGACCCCTATAACTTCACAACCCCTAGACCGATTCAGCTCATATTAGAACTTAAAAATTGTAATGGACTACTTGCCTACAAAATTTTATAAAGATCGGATTAACGGTTCTTAAGATATCGTTGGACAAATATACATACAAACATGCATACAGCTGCCAATTTGCTCCCGTAGATTCTGAGACCTTCGCTTCGCTCGCTCAATAAGAATACTTTAAAAGTTCAAATTTTTTTTATAACATACACATTTTTAAATAACTTAACGATGACTAACTTGATAAATGCTACTACAAATTGTGATAAATTTGTATCAATCAGTCTGCACTTCTTCCTTTTAAATACAGATTATCACAAACCAAACTTAACAAAAACAAGCATCAAAATATTCATCTTCCGCATAAAATATAAGACAGAAATCTCAAAGATTAAAGTCGATGAAACTATTTTTAAACTAACGCCCGGGGCTTGAACCCGCGTTTTTTATCAAGCTATGGCCATAAAAGGTTGAGTAATGATTCTCTGTAAACTCGGATGGAGGCTGACTGATGTGCATTAACATTCTTCAGGATAAGTGATATACCTAATATTAGGCCAGTTAGGACTAGGCAAAGTTAGATTAACCTTAAAACTGTTTATTTTTATCACTTGGAACGATGTAACTTACACAAATAGAACAAATTTAGACGAGCGTTAGAAATCTTTTACTAAATTGTTTTTCATTTTTTTTAGAAATCCTGTGGTTTTATTTATGATCAGAGTACAGTTTTTTGCAACTTAATTTATTAACAAACATTAACCATTTTCGTCGTTAACTTAATTTATTAACAAACATTAACCATTTTCGTCGAAGAACCAAAGTTGCCGACATAGCTTTCAGAGTTTGCAAGCTGAAGTGGCAATGGGCGGGCCATATCACTCGAGGAACCGATAACCGGTGGGGAAGAAAGGTTCTTGAGTGGCGACCACGAACCGGAAGACGCAGCGTAGGTAGGCCTCCCACTAGGTGGACCGACGACATTGTGAAAGTCGCGGGCAACCGGTGGATGCAAGTGGCCCGTTGTCGGTCGGTGTGGCGCTCTAAGGGGGAGGCCTATGTTTAGCAGTGGACGTCTTATGGCTGATGATGATGATGATGATGATGAACCATTTAACAAGGCTGAATAAAAATAATAAAATTTGACTTAAGGAATTATGGCATTTTCGTGCGTTTGCCAAATACAATGCTTTATTAAATAATTATAACGTTGGACGGAATATTTGTCACACACATTTACCCCGTATTGATAAACGTGGGGAACCCTTGGATTAGTTACCAAGTGTTTAGTCCTTATCGCTCTTTTGAAATTATAACTCGATTGAAAAAGACAGAAGATGAGCAACTGCTCCAAGGTTTATCCACGTTTATTAATAAGGGGGTCAAAGCTCAAGTTCAATAGTAAAATCTTCGATGCTATGTTATTTTTAAAGACAGAAAAAAGAATACCGAATTTTTTTAGGTACCTAACATGTAATGCTCCTCATAGAAGTAACGTGTTGATTCAACCCATCAACGTGACGGCGACAAATTGCTGTAATAACCAGACATTGCTTGAAATGACGGTTTAATAACTACCTACTACCTAAATACTAGTTTATTTAACTCACGTAATGCCTGCACTGAGTTAATTGACCTTAGATTACACAGAAGCTTACTGTCACCGAAGTTAAGTTGCAATTTTCGTTATATTTTCCCGCTATTTAATTTTTTTAACAACGCAATAGCAATAATACAACAATCAATACAATAGATAATATATTACCAAAATCTTTATTTAAGGTACAATATCCGAAAAATAACATGAAAAATGACGTCATGTGCGCAACAGACGATATCTGGATGATTTTCGTGCTCTCGCCAATACACGCGCTAATTTCCCGCACAACGCTGCTTTTCTTTAAAGATGTTTTTCGAGCTGTGCAGACGTGATAACTTAACGTATTAAAATAAAATAAAAAAAATAAAAATAGCAGCTAGTCCTTTATATGTTTGAGTGTGAAACATTTGTACATACTGATACACTTACACAATCAAAAACTTTCGCATTTTTAATATTAATGTGATTTGACCTAGTCTCTCACACGTCTGGCAAACTCCATTGTTTAATATTTCACAAAGGTCCTCCCTTTTCAGTTTTGGTGGACACGTGCCCTTATTCTATAACTCTACGAACAAAACTAGTATCTGTCCGGTGACTACCACATCTCTACCTACACTTCAAAATGTCACAATGTCATCCAAAACATTCGAGGGTTTCGTGAACAAAATTGGTCCAAAAATTACTACCTTGGTATCCAGACGTGTCATTACAGAAGGATTAGAGGAAAATTATACTTGGATTAGGTTTCTTGTTAATGATTTGGTTTTTTGTCGAATTTCGACAAAAAGTCGATGATGCATCATGTTCGACTTTTTGGGAGGATGTTAGGTTTGTAAGGTTCTTTGGTTTTCTGACTGCAAAATATTAATATGCAAAATGATATTAACATATTAAGTACCGGTTTCCATATAACACTTTTTTATATTCAGAAAATTGCTATGGAAAAAACAATTGGTTTTCTTTACACATGAAACATGAGTTTTACAAAGACTAACCAGAACCATGAAGTTCATTAGTGAAAGTCGTGACTTAATAATAAAATTATACACTTTTCTTCTTGATCTGTTTCTTTCTTCTTCTTCTTTTCTTTGCGAGCAAAAATGTATTCTGTATATATACATTTTTTTCATGGTTCACAAACCCAAACAAGCCAAACCTCAAACATCCAAACAAAAACCAAACCTCCTCCTCTCCTTGCCAAACATCAAAACCAATTCAGCTGTTTTCTTGTGAAAATAACATATTAGCATAAAAAATAATAAATTAGCACGACATTTGCATAGTGTTTTATTTATATTAGTATATTATATTAGTATCAGCATCTGAACAAAGTACTCATGAGTCCCCCTTAGCCACACCGAACGACAAGCTGCCATTTGCATTTACCGCGAGTGAGTGAGTGAGTGAGTGAGTGAGTGAGTGAGTGAGTGAGTGAGTGAACTACCTAATGGGAGACCTACGTAGAACCTACGCTGCGTTTTTTCGGTTCTTGATCGCCAATCAAGAACCCTTTTCGCAATAGGTTATCGTTTCTTCGAGCGACGTGGCATGCCTATTCCTACAACCAGCCCCATACAATATTAGTATACCTTTTCGATAATTCTTCTTAGTTACCTTTGGTCTACTAAACTAAGAACGCTGCCCACAACAGACTCCACTAGACAAATATGGCCGCGCGTTTTTTCTATCGTCATTATAGTCCATTTTTTCGGGCGAGGCCATTATCCGATCCCATGCGTTAGGTCGTAATGATACGAACTCAAATTACAAGGCAAGGTTTGGGGCCTATTAACATACCTAGTCGTGCGGATGTATCATTTGGTTTCGTATAATGCCTGTGAACGGACCTGCTCAATGGTTAGCGATTATGGCGGATTGTGTAATCGAACTATACCAAGTCTACTATTTTCGTGTAGACTCAATATTTCACTCAGATGCCAGTTTGCAGTCCACGTCAATAATCTTGCTTGTAAACTATAAAATTAATTGAATCAATTAAAAAAGCTGAATGTTTACGCGGACTGGCCTTAGGGGCGCTATTTGCGTCAACGTTAATTGAAAAAGTGATTCTTACACCGGCCGTATTTGTTTGTCATTTGTTTTTACGATGCGCAACAATTCATTTGGTTCCGTATCTCAGCCTAGATTAATTGAAAGACCATTTTAGGGGCTTTGAGTCGCAAAAGTAATTTCTTACTGTATCAGTCTGGCATGATTTTCTCTAGTTAAGAAACTTTTTTTTAAATCGGGCAAGTGCCTTTATTAACTAAGCAAAATACATACAAACTACAACTACCTAAACTACTTAACCTACTACATAAAAATAACAGTTGAATTATCCAGAGACCATTAAAGGTCTATAGATAATCCAAATGTTCAAGCCCACTACCAGTTGGCAGCGTACCCAGCATGCTGGCGGCATTACCACGCTGAATGGCAATGCTTATGCGTTTAGAAACGAAAAACGAATGCAATAAAATAAAGTGTAGAGAGAGATTTAGCATGATTATAATACAACGCAGCTTTAGTGTTACGTAAGATTTTGACGTTCAAATTGTTTAGTTATTGATCATAATATATATAAGTTGGACCCGCTCCTGGTCACAGATATCACTTTTACAAAGGTTGTGCAAAATATAAGGGCTACTTAGTTTGCTACGGAATCCCAAAAACTTTTTTTTCTCTCTCGTGTTCATTCCTTCTCCAACGCCAAAATATAAAATTTCTACGTGAAAAACATCTAATTTCATATTGTAATTGAAGATTGTGAATATAAGATAATATAATTAATCTATGATATCAGCAATCTTTTAGGTAACCTAATTCAACGAATTAATCGAAAATTTTTATATTTGCCTATTATACGTGTTTGTATTTAAAATGGTCCAGGCATGCACGCTTCAAATATTCTTCTTAATAATTTTAACATTTAACAAAAAATAAAAATATTTAATTTAATTAATTTAACATAAATTAAATAGCATTAAATAATAAATAAATTCTAAGTAAAAATAAATCATAAATATATATACATTCTTCTTTATATATTTATTCATCTTTACATTTAAAAAAAAAATTGCTGTGCGTCCCCCGAATACTGAAACGTTTGTTAACTTTGACGACAGATTAAGTCTATTGCTGTCTTTGTCATATGCTTAGTGCCAGACAAAGGCAGTATTAGAATTAATCTGTTGTCAAAATTAACAAACGTTTCAGTATTCGGGGGTTAGTCTCGCAAAAAATCCATAAGGCAAAATGGTAAGCCTTAAATGTGTCCATCCATCGTAATATTTTAAAAAAAAACTTAATGTAAAATATACAAAATAGTAGTCGGAAAATTGGGTACTGAAAACACGAGATAACATTTTTAATTAATAATTTAAAATTACATTTTCTCTTGTATCGATGAATTAACGGTTATTTTAATTTCTACAAATTAATTCACACTTTAACTGGTTATTTTAACTTTTAGGGATACCTTAATAACGGTATAGGTAGCTACCTATACCGTTATTAAGGTATCCCTAAAAGGCGTCGGGAATGGGATCCAATATCCTCGTGTCTTTGTCGCATTAGAGCAACTGGCGCATGTACACTCGCGCTGTAATGGTGGAATTCCCGGGCACATCCAATTACAGCCTTATTGGGCTGGCTTTGTCCACAGAGTATAAAATTGTACAGAAACTGGGAAACTCACAACCTCTATTCCAGGTTCTTCTAGTTATCTCTAATGTTATTAGAGCGGGAGTTAGGAAGGCTGAAAAAATAATACTGTAAGAGATTGTGGTATGCTGAAAGCAATAATTTACGCTTTATGTGAACGGAGCCGGGTATTTTCTAAAACTAGGACCAGCATCCACGAAGGATGGGCAGCAGCGTCCTCTTAGTAAACGGTAAACATTCTAAGGTCTTTGCCGCCTTCTAAACTTAGAGATTATGGCAATCACACAATAGGTGGAGACTTCGTCCAGTAGTAGACGTCTAAGAGCTGATAAGCACAATATGCGAGAATAGAATAGAAACCACAGACCTACAGAAGACCTAGACTCAGATCTGAAGCAATGTAAAGTAGCTAACCGTCAGGTGTTCACCACGGATCGGTGGTTAGCCACCGAGCGAAAATAACAGGAAAATATGATTATCTCTCTTTCTCTCTGGTTATTAAATGTCGGTCGGCGCCAACCAAGTGGTCACGTGTTAGCAAATTTTAGCTGATCTGACAAGTTTTTGTCGTGCGTCAAGCTTTTTCAATGGAATAATTTTTTCTGCTCTTTTTGGGTTGGCGACATAATTGTATCTGGTAGATAATGAGGTCTTCTTTCCCTCAGCTATCGAAAAGAAGTCATAAGACCTGTTTTTCTGTTGATACTGTAATCTGTAACATTGTTCCTTAGTCGAGTTGAGAATGAGGAACCGATCGGCGCGATTTGCAATTGGATTTGATTGGAGGCATTTCTAGTTTTCTATATTTATGGAGTTCACTGAGCAGATGGACTATCTTCAGTGTTGAAATTATCGCAACACAAGTTATAAATGCACTAAATGGGTAGGTTAGAGAGTAAAGGCGCCGTCGGTCCGTCCTTCCTATAAAGTTTCGACTGCTCTATCCTTTTGAACTGGCACATCAGGTTTAGATGCTTGAAATTTTCACAAAATCTGTGTTATTACGAAGGTGTTATTAGGAAATCCGCCTTAGGCTTGATTTTTCCACCATCAGATAACTGTTATCTGAGGAATAATATGGGGTGCTGACATATTTTCTATACAAAAGCTGTCAAACCGCCATATTATTCCTCAGATAACAGTTATCTGACGTTGGAAAAATCAAGCCTAATGCGGATTTCCTAATAAATAATTACAATAGTAAACAATACAACACCCGTATAAAAAACGTTGTTTTTTCCACATTTAATGTAATTGTAGTGCAGATGTACAAGTACAATATGAATACAGATAGCACCCAATAATAAAAGTCGGTTATGTGTGAGTCCCGCTCGCGCTAAGGATCCCGTACTGAATTAAGGCGAGGTCCAATCGCAAAACACCAAAAAGTAGCATTTTTCAGCGCTTTGTTTGAAGTGACGAGATTATAAAACTGAAATTACGTTTAACCGAATAAAATTTAGAAAATCTGTCAGTTACAAAATAAAAAATCGCAAAATGACCCCCTGAAAAACCCTTCTGAAATCAAATGCTTTGAATTTTCAGCGGTAACTACAAATTTTCTTTTACTAATTAAATATCCAGGCTAGTGGCTTATACCGCGAACCAGGTAGTTTTTTATTTGATTTGTATATTTCCAATAATCGGCAAAAAAACAATGAAAAACTACAATTTATCGTTTTCTCATCAAGTATGATATGCGATTTTCAACTTTAAACCTTAGAACTTTGAGCGGGACAATACTCATTTCAAATTACGATAAGTCCTCGCCTTAAGGTACACACTTTTTTTGTAACCCAGGTACGGATCCCACGAATGCGATTCTGACTCGCACTTGGCTGGTTTTTATGTTAATTTTAGAATTTTGTTTCCAATATCCAGACTAGAGTAATTAAAGGTATTTTTGTTCCCATCGGATCGATCACTTTAAAATGGCCTTTTCAATCTCGATTTGCGCCGTAAAACCCTTTATAACACTAGGATTGAAAGCATTCACATTTTCCGATTGACTGAAATCTATTTAAACAAAATCATATAAAATTTTGTAATATGATTTGTTTAAAATCATATTACATTTAGTAATATGATTTTGTGCCCAAGTGTGGACAAGGGAGCCGTCCGGCCATTTGCTGCGGGTATTAGCGTTTGCTTATTATATTATTCCCTGAGAACAATGCTAATACAGGTTTATAATATATTAAACAATACTTTAATAGTTATTACAGACTGCGTTTGTAATCTAAATTGTAGTGTAATATTGTAGTGGTAGGGCTCTCTTGCAGAGTCCGCCTGGGGAAGTACCACACCTTTTCCAGTTATTCAACCGCCAAGCAGTAGTGTGCAAGCATTACTCTGTTCCGAACTGAAGGGCAATGTTTCCAGCGTAATTACTGGGCATACGGAGATTTAACATCTAACATTTCAGGGTAACGAGCGCGGTGCATTGCCGCGCATAGTTTTGAACTGTTGAAGTTCAAAATTTTGGGTGGCACTGAACTGTTAGCAAGCGTGACGCTTAACATCAGGCGAGCGACTTGTTCGTTTCGTCACCGAGTAACATAAAAATACAATTAAAAAAATAGTACAATAAGTCGTTGTGAGTACATATTTAATAAATAATAATAAAATTAGTCCAGACGTACAAGCTCACATAATTTGTGAAAGTTGCTTGAAAAATAGAAACTTCGGAACGTACGATGTTTATGATATTAAAATCTATATATAAAAAGAACAATCCCTTTTCTAGGAATCAACGTACAGAACAAACTGCTTATGACAGAAATCCAATACTTCTCAAATTGTCTACGTGAACAATAAGAACGGATTTTGTGAAATTCTACCTCTAAACCTAAAATGTATATGGAAATAAAATGTTTTTTCATGCTTTTATAACTCAGGATTTTTCGAAAATCGACCCCTAAAGGGTTGAAATGGGGTGTTTCATTTACTGTAGCCTATGCGCGCAAGCTAGTATTTCATAAAAAGTTACAAAGCCTATTAAACATAAATACATAATTAAATATTTACGTATGTATGTATGTTCCCTATAAACTCCAAAACGGTTTTGATTAACGGGATATTTACCACAATTTTAAGTTTTATTGAGTTTAGTATTGTCTACCCGTGAACATGGCGCATGCAACTGTGCCGGAATATCAGGAACTCAATAAAACTCAAAATGTATTAATAGTAATTTAGTAAACAGTCTAAAACAGGGTTTTGATCAAATTACCGATTTTGAAAAAAAAAACAGATTATTCCAGCGGGTGATCCAGTGAAGTTTGGTACCAGTGCGAAGCCGGGGCGGGCCGCTAGTTATAAATATTACAGAGTCAACGCAAGTGTCTTGACCTCTGTATTAATCTGTCAACGTATCCCGTCATAACCTGAACTAATAAATAATTAATAATAATCGACCACCCACTAATAATTATTAATTGAATCTGCGTCGATTAAATGACGAATCGGCAGCGTGAGCATGTGAAACATGCCGGCCGAGATTTAATAAACAATTTAATTGCGCTGTCTTTTTTATCCAAATCATAAAATGTCCTTTAAATAAATTTACTGCGAATAATAAAATTAATGGTTAATACACAGAACTGGAAATGTAATCAAAAGAATCGGAAACATTAAAAGTTTGCCCGACTTTGTAAAGATCGGGCAAATGCCTTTTTTTATGAACTAAAATGTATTTAAATGCAGTTTAACAGTTACGGAGTATGTTTCTTGAAATTATGATAAAGATTGCACGTATTTTACACACAGTTTATCAGAATATTTACGAGGAATGTTCGCGTTTTTGGAAATCGAATCCACTTGCTGTGCGAACGTGAATTCACTTTTATGAAACTCATATTGGAATAACATTAACATACAAAAACTCTAAGGCTACCATGTTTTTTTTTCATCATCATCATTATCAGATAGATAAATAAACTCTTTATTGTTCACACAAGATCGTACATAGCTAGGACAGAAAAAAATATATAAGTAGTGTAACAAATGGAGGCCTTTTTATCAGCCGGTGGCCTCCCCCTTAGAGCTCCACACTGAACGATAATCTGCGATTTGCATCCACCAGTTACCCGCGTTTTTCATAATGTCGTAGGCACTGGTAGGTCCACCTTTTTTTTTGACGTGGGGAAAATCTTCATATGGCTTTGGGGTGTAGTTGGGTTTTATTTATTTATTTATTTATTTATTTATTAAAAACAAACATGACAACACCCTTACAGTCCAGGACCAATACGATGTATCAGTTAATTTTATTTAATTATATTAATGTAACTACCGAATTATATTTTCACATAGCCTATAAGCGGCTTCTGTGAATTCTGCCAGATTGCACTCAAAAATATCTACTTTTTCAGACATCATGTTCAACAACGTTAAAGCGCGAGACGTGGGGGCAAATTTGAGGAGGTTCGTCCTATAAGTAGGTAAACTGAATGTGGGAAAACCTCGTCGCCTGGTCACCGCCTCGTCCGGTGCGCACAGCCGCAGCGCTTCCAGCACCTCGGGATGGTGCAGCTGGCCGCGCAGCACGCGCCACATGTACTTGCAGAGCGCGACGTCTCGCCCCACCCCTAACTTAGTGTACCCTACCATGCCGATGACGAACAGGGTCGGGTACATAAGCGGGTAGAAAGGATAAACGCCGTACTCCTTTAAATACAAGTAGCGCGTGAACTTATTCTGTATTTTATCCACCATGTCAAGGTACTTAGCCTCATGGGGATTCCATACCATTGCGCTAGTTTCAAGCCGGCTACGAACGAGTGCATTATATAATATTTTAATCACCCCCGTATTGCGGAATGCCTTGCATTGCCGCAGGATAAAACCTAAGTTCCTAAAAGCTTTACCGCAGATGTCGACAATGTGCTTACGAAAGGTTAGCTCGGGGACCATCTGCACGCCCAGATCGCGCACGCACTCGACTCGCGACATCACCCCGCCGTCCATCTCGTACGAGTACTGCAGTGGCGCCCGCTTGCGCCCATAGCTCATCACCTCACACTTAGCCGCATTAAAAAACAATTTATTGGTAGTACTCCACTGCACTATCCTATCAATGTCTCGCTGGAGAAGCTCACAATCCGAAATGTCCTGCACCGACATAAACAATTTGAGGTCGTCAGCGAATAGTAGACACTTCGCACTCTTTACGACTTCCGGAAGGTCGTTAATCATGAAAATGAACTCGAGTGGACCCAGATTACTGCCCTGGCTCACTCCTGAAAATGTATGGTATGGCTCGGATTCATATCCCTCATACTCGACGTACTGCCGGCGTTCACCCAGGTAACTCGCGAAGAATTTTAAAAGATGCCGGGTGAAACCCATCGCTGCAAACTTTTCTAACAAGATATCATTATCTACTTTATCAAAGGCTTTTTGGAAGTCGAAGTACGCGGAGTCTACCTGCCCGCCGGCGTCGATCACTGGCGTCAAGTACGTCATGAACGAAAGCAGGTTACTCCCCGTACTTCGACCCGGCCGGAAGCCGTGTTGCACGTCAGACAATTGAGACCTAACTTGGTAATAAATACATTTGTGTAAAGCGGATTCAAATACTTTGGCGAACGCAGACAGTACCGCCACAGGTCGGAATCCGGACACGTCAGAACCCACGCATCCTTTCGGCACTGGGATCACTCGAGTTACTTTCCATTCATCCGGATAGTGACCCTCTCGGAGACAAAGATTAAAGACGTGCAACAGAGGCCTTTCCAATACCGATCGACAGTCCTTGACTACGAAGGGCGGTATACCGTCAGGGCCAGTCGAGCGTTTGGGCTTAAGGCGGCGGAGCGCGTCACGGAGGTCGCGCGCGCTCAGCTGGCCGACGTGCACGCGGGCCGCACCGGCTCGCGCGCCCGCCGCGCGCTCCGCCGCGTCAGGGTCCAGCGCCGGCCGCGTCTCGCTATAAACCGACTGAAAATAAGATGCAAAACATTCCGCACACTCCTGCTCACTTAACTCGTGACCGTTTTTTGTGATTCTAGTTGTATTGCGTTTGGATTGCTTGCACTTAATATAGCTCCAAAAAGATTGAGGGTCATCTTTAAAATTTAACTGTAATTTATCCTGATAAGCTTCATAATTAGTCTTTAACTTATTTTTTACTTGAGAGCGATAGCGAGAAAACGTTTCGTAATCACATTGCGCCCCCGTCATTTTAAACAACTTATGATATCTCCACTTTTGCTGGATATCCCTTATTAGATCACCAGAGTACCAAGCAGGATAGTCGTACTTAGAATTAGTATCCCTATTTACCTTTCCTTTTTTCCGAGGAACGCACTCATCAAAAACCATATTAACCCTCGAATACATTAATGCTAAAGCTTTATCTGGATTGTCCAGTTCATATAAGCTGTCCCAATTAATTTGTTCCAACTTGTAATACAACATCGAAAAATTGGCTTTGTTAAACTTCCAACTCTGTTTATTAAAAGTGTTACTATCCTCGATGGGATTTATGGGATTATACCCATTAAAACCTCCATATGCTCCAAGATATTCAACCGAAGCCTTCAGCACCGCGCTTCAGCTCCTCCCAGGACAGCTACGTGCTATCCTGAGACGCCTTAGTGTGTACTAAGACCGGGGCATTATTAAAATTTATGCGAATAAGGTTTTTGTTTCTACTAAATTACGAAGCGAATTTTTTCTGATGTGCCACAATTAAAAGGGGCGTCGCAATATACGGCAGTGTCACCCTTTCGTAGTAAATAATAAATGTGTCTGAAGTCGTACGTCTGCCGCTAATTCTAGACGAAGCTATAAGACATAATGTTACTAGACATTTTCAGCTAATGCAAGTTTAGTCTAGACCTAGTCGTCAAAGCACCGCCTAATGGCATCATTTCCTAGACTCCATTGGCTTTTTATTGGTTTACGTCCTCTACATTGGCTAGCACAATATATTAACTTCAGCAGTATCTCTAGTTACCGCATTTACATGAAAATAAAATTAAAAAATTAAAAGAATAAATTATTTAAATAAATAAACTAATTAATTAAATTATTTTTTTATGCAATTTTTAGGATTCTGATTTTTGTAATAGATAATTTTGCTCTCCTCTGTCACACTCGTTTTGCCGGAGATAGAAATAATGTAGGTTTCTCCATTGATTAAATCTAATACGCACATTACATTACTTTCTTTGTATATTTACAGCTGCACTGACTGACGTTTTAGGCCAGTAAATGTTATTTTGTAAGCGATTTTATAAACCTTTAGCTAATGACGTGGGTTTTCTCACGTAGGTACTGAGCCCCCACGCCTGGGCTTGGTACCTTTATTAAAATGATTATGTTATAGAATCACAAGCCTTTGTACCCAGAAATAATTACTTACTAGCTTGAATAGATATATTTTCATAAAACAGACAAAATTACATTTATTTATTTGCAGCTTTTGCTGCCAATTTGAGAAAAAAACGAATTTTTGGTATAAATCGTACGATTATCATAAATGTGTGTATTTTCTTAAAATGTTCATGAAATCAGCAAATGAAGTAGTACATACTTGGTTTTACTTAAGGCTATTTATCAAAGTCCTGAAAAAATGGCATAATCTTTATATATAAATTGTATGTGCCGACACGCATACAATAACTCGGGGCCTCGGTGTGATTAAATTTAAAGGTACCAGAAGTACCGCGTGTGTCGCGTGCGTCGGAACGCAGTGATTCGATATTATTACTTTGGCTAGGTCTGAGCGACCCCGACCTCAGCAGTTAAAGGTTAATTTGAATTTATAACTGATTGATTAAATGGGCTATAACAATGTTAGAGTCACTAAGAGGAATTATAGCTCTTTGTTGAGAGTTCCTGAGTTGAGGTACTGTCTACCATTAGGTATATTTCTAGCTACCGACTGCGATCTGTCAATGCGGTCGAAATAAAAAATATTCCATCGTATTGTGGTAATAGTCGTGTTTTTGTCAATAGGAAAATTGCTATCGGAATTATTGAAAAATCGATTTAGACAAACGTAGAACAATCGAGAAATAATGGTTTTCTTTAGTGCGGTTAGAATTTATTGCTGTTTATTCAAAGGATTACTTACTTTGAAAGTGTTTTTGCTAGATTAGCTGTGGAAATTAGAATCGTCGCAGAAATATATCTTGTCCCATAAGTTATTGTTATTTTTTTATTTGCTATTTCCAATTTGGACAAAATTGTGCAGCTCTTATGGGGTCGTCTGTGAAAATCCGTCAAGGTTTTATAAAGTTTTATAACAAGGTTTTCTTATCAAAGCTCTGACGAAAAAACGTATTTAAAATGTAAGTTGCATGACAGAAAGTGACCTATTTCTGGCCATTATACCACTGACATTGGAATAATACTATCATTATCATCAGCCAGAAGACGTCCACTGCTGAACAAGTGCCTCCCCTTTGGAAAAGGGGTTGGTTGTCATAATCCTCACGCTTGGCAGGAAGCTTGGGGATCGCAAAACGCTCACCGTTTACTAAGAGGACACTGCTGCCCGTCATCCGGTGGTTCTGGGAATGTATAGACCGTAACCGAATCCAGTATTGTAATCATCAACAGCCATTGACGTCCACTGCTGAGCACAGGCCTCCCCTTTACATCCACCGGTTGCCGGCGACTTTCACAATGTCGTCGGTCCACCTAGTGGAAGGCCTGCCTATGCTTCATCATCCGGTTCGTGGTCACCACTCAAGAAACTTTCTTCCCCATCGGTTATCGGTTAATCGAGTGATGTGGCCTGTCTATTGCCACTTCAGCTTGCAAACTCTGAAAGCTATATCGGTGATTTACAATACAAGTACTGTAATAATACAATAATACTGTATCTACGCTGGTAATATAAAGATCAGTGGGATAGAAAAAGCACTTTTTTGCGACGCATTCCAAAGCTTCATCTTGTCTGATTTAAGGAGTATATTTTAATCGTGCCAGCTGTCTTACTCGCACATTCGTAAGTTTTTGTAGGTAGAGTATGAATTTGCAATAACAGTAAGTTTATTTTCAAGTTGTATATTTTTGTTGTTATTAATTATCGCATATTTTAAGAAATTATTATTTATTATTTTATTTAATTTTTATATTATTATTAATTTTTCGGCAGAAATAAAAAGAAGAAAGCTTTTTTTCCCGTCAAATTAAAAGATATAATGACGATAATCGTATCAATAATAAATAAGCACAAAATAGAACGTTTTCGAAGTTCTAATGTTGTTATTTACAGGTTTGAAACTACGTTTTGTTTATTTTTCACTTTTTAATTTATTTTTCTATGTTTTTTGCTACAAAATAAACTATTGTCTATTGTTTAAAGGAAAGGGTATACTAAGCCGAAAAGGGCTTATAATAGTCATCATTATGAACAACCTTTACTATGGGACCAATACTGAAACAGAGAAAAAAAATTAGCTGTTCCATAAAAAAATATCGATGACACTCGACAAAATGTATGGAACAGCAGATTGTTTTTTTCTCAATTTCAGGGTTGGTTGTTCATAATAAAAGTTGTTCATAATAATGAGTACATACATACATTTCAATATTGTTGCACCTTTCAGTAAAACCTTGTATACAATAAAAATGCGCGAGTGAGAGCAGTTTGGACGGGACAATCCGATTACAATCCAATGCAATGAAAGTCATTAAATAGACGCATCATTCAAGTGCTTAAACTCTATTTACCAAGTACGTTCTATAGGAATCCATTAGACATGAAACTTAAATATAAAAGGATGAATTCAGAAGTCATTGCTTCACACATAAAAGTTAGATTTATGATTGCGGTAACCTCTGGGCTGGGCTTACGATCGAGAACTAACAACGCAGTATATTCACTAACAGTAGCTCCTTGAAAATCATATCTCTGACCAAAGATTAAGAGTAGCGTAGTCTGTAACAAGGACTTATGTCCCAAAGCTGCGACCAGAACCACTGGAGGGCAGAGCAGTGTCCTCTTAATAAACGGTAAGCGGTATGCTTAGCTATCAGAGTTTGCAAGCTGAAGTGGCAATGGGCAGGCCACATCACTCGAGGAACCGATAACCGGTGCGGAAGAAAGGTTCTTGAGTAGCGAGCGTAGATAGGCCTCCCACTAGGTGGACCGACGACATTGAAAGTCGCGGGCAACCGGTGGATGCAATGGCACTTTTTCGGTCGGTGTGGCACTCTAAGGGGGAGGCCTATTTTCAGCAGTGGACGTCTTCTGGCTGATGATGACGTAGAGGTAACACATCCGTCAACACAGTGCTTAAAGAATACAAGTTCAAGCGATACTGCAGCGGCAAAAAGCTTTCTTGCTAAATTAAGAAGTTATAATCATCCTTACTGTGTACGCTCTAAGCCACTTTCCGCAAGATGCTATATAATCGTGGTCGCTTTCAATGCCCTCTGGATATTGGTGGCCCATATCTGTGTCCATACTAGATTTTACATGCGCAATTAGATTAGGTTTTTCTTGCATTTCTGTGAACTATAAAAGCTTATTGCTTCTTATAAAGTGTGTAATGATTACATTCAAGATATATTACGTGTGAGAATTTGAAATATCAATTACGATTGATTTCTATGGCGACTAATAAAGAGAGTATTCAATGAATATTCGTTGAATTGAATTCTATTTAAATTCGATTACTCCTAAAAGCTCTTTTGAAGTTTAACTAATAAACCCTAAAAACAGGCGGCTTTTTTTTTTATATTACACTAGCAGGTGTAATATAAAAACAAAGCCGCCTGTTTTTAGGGTTCCTTACCTTAAAAATAAAAAACGAAACCTTAATAAGACCACTCCCATAACCGTCTGTCCGACTGTCACAGAAGTTTTTTTTCATTATTAACTTATTTAGGTAAAGCGTGTTTGCTCAAGAAGTATTCAGTAAAAAAAATAAAAAAATTGAGAATGTTGATTTATTTTTATTATTCAAAGACTAGCTGTTACCCGTGACTTCGTTGGCGTGGTCCGTCTCTGTGATATACAGTAACTCCATATAGAATTTCATCAAGATCCGTTCAGCCGTTTAGCCGTGATAACGCGACAAAAATCCAGACAGAGCGACTAAGTTACTTCCTATATATAACCTAGATGATGTTAATCCATTTTTGTGCATTTTTTGAAGTTTTGTATTAACTGAAAGTTGTAGTATAGGGAGTTCTGAATTGCGCAAGCGAAGTTTCCCTCGAGACGAACGTAATTTTCATACCTTACCTTTATTGGTCCTGATACGATTGCGTCTATATTCCTCTGAATTATAACATCTGAATTTTGTTTTAAAAAACGGGTATACTATTATTTTTTTCTAGAGTTTTATCGATATTCGACCGTGCCACTCCCATTGTAAAAGTAGTACACATATTATAACTAAACCTAAACCAAGCCCTTGTCCCTCCAAAGAGAAACAAGTACTTACTAGCTTCTTGAAACGGGTATACTCACGTTAAAATTGAGTCGGTTATTCCGACTATAGTTTCGATGACATTAAGTGAACTTTATCAAGGAATGCTAAGCTCGAGACGCGCGCAGCTTCGTCTTGCACTGACAGCACTGAACTGCTGCTCCTTGTATTACAAAGAAAAACAAAACAGTGCACGTTAGCTCAATCTAACCTGGCCAATGTCATCATATACCCAATTCATCAGCACAGTCGCAGTACGCTGTGACATTTGGCTGCAATCTGCTAGTGCATCTCCTGAATACATTAGACTTAATAAAGCGGGCTCGGTGCTTTTCATTAGGGCTCCCGGACTATCTTGATGGGGCGGACAGAAGGTTGTACGGTAGTACAGGGCTGCCAATTAATTGAACTGAAATTCTAATATAAGAATACGTATTCTGTTTTATTGTTCAATGACAGTGCGTGAATACTAATTTATCCGTGGTGCTTTTTAATCGGCTTGGGAGCGGTTGTTATGTTGTATACAAGATAACGAACAACGTTTGTTCGAAGGCTTTTGAAAATTCACGAAAAAATATCAGCAGTTTTTTTTTCTCTTGGATTTGGCTTCACACGTTGTGTTTTTAGCTAGTGTCAAGTATTATAATATTTCAAGTGAAGTCAAATATTTCAAAATAAGTGTAAGTCCTACTCTAAGTCTAATTCAAGCAAAGTAAGTCACGATCAAGTCCACGTCATGCCTCAGTAAAGTGGTGGAGACTTTACTAAAGGTTTCTATGGAGTTTTGGAAACAACACGAAAAGTCACGTTTTACAACATTATGCTATTCACCAACACTCGCCTACGTTCACGAATACTTAATGAATAAAAATCCATCATTTTTACACAATAACACTCGAAATAACACAAGTTTTGGAAAATAATACAAATACGCGACATGACTTCTTCACGTTCCCGCCAAAACTCCATCAGCAGTTTTATATAAAATGTTCGTGGATCTTGCAATAAATGATTTTGTAATGTGTTATGTTAAACAGCTGTTTTCCCCCCGTAAATTTTCAAAAGACCTAAGTGAAGAATGAATGAATATTATATCTGCGAAAGTGTGGTTGTTTGTTCATCTTTACAAAAGCACCAGCTGTAGCTAAAGAGCCGGAGAATGACATGGAGTACTTAGGTACTGCGTAGTTTGTCCCGGAAAAATCTACACTTCCATTAGGATTTTTTACGCGGGTAAAACTGCGGGGCGAATGTAGTCAGATATAATTTTGCTTTTTTTTTTTATCTTGCGTGTGACTCACCACATCTGAAGCGATGATGCGGTATAGATACGATGCAGTAAGTTTGTCTTAAAGGAAGAAGTTTAGTACCCAATTACCCAATTCCAAATATGGACAGCCCTGTAATTTACCCGGAATAGTTCAGGAGACAGATCGACAAGTAGTTTTTTCTTACTAATTAGACTAATGAGCTTTATTTTTTTTTTGGCTGTTGACGTTTTGTGCTAATTGGAGCTAGGCTTAGCAGCTCGTTTGTTTTGGTTATCTCGGTTTTGGAATCGGGAGCTGGCGACACTGGCAACTATTTACCAACTCGAAATGATAGCTCACGGCGTAGCTCGACTAGATAATTCTAACAGATCAGCTAAGTTAAACAACCTTCAGTTTAGTCAGTTTTTGATTCGGTGCCATGACTCGCGGTGACCGTATCAAGACAGTAAGGACTTTATTAGTGAGCGCTACCGTAGTTTGGGTGACACGTTTTGACTTCTATGACACAATAAGTGGTATCTCTCTCGCACAATCAATATTTGTAACTATACATTACGTGAGACTATTTAAAGATGTTTAAAAAATATTTTTGGTTCTTGAATTATGGCCAATAGTAGAACCACTCAAGATTGCAAAACAGCTCACAAAAAAAATGAACGGACGGCCCAGGCGGAGATGGAGAGATGAGTTAGACTGAAACCTTGAAGGACTGGAGCCAGATTTCACAGAACAGAGAGGGATGGAAGAAAGGGAGGCCTTTGCCCTGCAGTGGGACGGTGTAGGCTAATATAATAATTTAAAACTATTAAAATGGTGGCATCATAAGGTAGCTAATTTTACCATTTCTAAATAAATTCCTCTCGGGACGAATTCTTAGTTTTTTCTTAAATTAAAAGACTATTTATTTCACACATTTTCAAAACCTCCATGCAGGCAGTCCGAGTGTTGCGGGCTAGACGTTGACTTTTGGGGCATTTATCAGTGTAGGTAATTTTATTGCCTCTACCTTGCTCAAAGAATTGCAATAGCTATTCAACGCGGCAATTCGGCCAGCATTTTGGGCACGATGCCTGCTGGTAGCGGTTCATTAGATTAGGGCTAGTTTTAAGTTGTATATATATATTTATCATTTATTTTTACTTAGGGTTTATTTCAATTTATTTATTATTCAATGTTATTTAAGTTGCTTAGGTTAAACCCATTAAACTCATTTTATTGGTTCTGTCGCAATAATTTTGAGTGTTTTGACGAAAATATTCAAACAAACAATTCTACAAATAGCAAAGCAAGGCTTATACTATTATTTATCTGTGGTAAAGGTACCAAAACAGTTACATAATGTTATTGCTATTAACGCGAAACGGCTCCGTCCCGAAAACGGATAATTGCATCGGAATCCCGAATAAAACTGAACAAGTAAGAATCGAGTTTTTACCCGCGTAGTTGGTAGTATCATAATTTCTTGTCCAGCCTTGTGTTCGTTTTGGGTTTTTTTGCGCTTAAGCCGCGGCGGCGTTTTGTGATACCCGCGCAGATAATTCGAGTGCTCGCCATTCGGAATAATGTTGGCTACTTATTGGTAGGGTTGCCACTGTTTTGGAATAAACAGGGCCTAGACGAGAATAACAAATGATTGGTACGGAATCAGAAGCAACATAATACCGAACAGCACAATATTAAAACGATATACTTTTTACCTGACTGCCCAAGAAAATGGGTAATGTTTTTGGGAAGTATTTAAGTATTTATGAATGTATTTCAGTAGGTATGTATGACTATGTGTGCTTATACCTGAACGGCTTGACTGATTTTGACGAGTGAGGTTTCGGTGGATTCCTCTTCATGCCAGGAGTGACGTAGGCTACATTTTGTAGTCGGGTACACTGTTTTTCTTTTAATGAGTTTAGTTTTGTAAAATGTACGTATATATACGTACCTAGTCCTCTTTTTTGAAATGACCAAGATCAATGATCATAAAAAAAAAAAATGTTTTCCCCCAATTTTCAGTATTATGATATATAATATAGAATAGTATATACCTAGCTATTTTAACTTTTATTTAAATATTGATAAGAACAGAATCGGATTATACGGAATTCCACGGCAAGTTTTCGTCCGCGAATGATGGGAACGTGTTATTTATGCATGGCAACCCTCATTGTGCTGACGGTACTCACTCGGTTATGTAAGAAGATTCCTTTATTCTTTCACCACTTTTTACCAAAGTCCAGTTACTGTACAGTAATGGGGTGTGATGAGGCATTTTTACGAATTCACTTGCTCTCGCTTCACAATTGTGACGTCACCGTATATTATCAAGTTTTTTGGAGAGTGCTCAGACGTAGGATATTTTCGTTTTTTATTTTTACTTTGAAGTAATTGACATAGAGTCATTCACAGTTGAATTATCACTTTATCAAACTGAATCTATGTCCAATATCTAGTGTTTTCCTCTGAAAATATCGCGTCTAAGACAATAGAAATCCTAGTCATAAAATACACATAAAACCTACTCGATTTCACAATGCCATCATCATCAACAGCCAGAAAACGGTCCCCTTGTGAACAAAGGCCTCCTCTTGTTCAAATATTGTTCAATCAATAAATGCCACAATTATGGAATTCTCTCTCTGCATCAGCCTTGCTGGGATATTGATAACCTCGAATGGTGAATGGGAGTTTACCCCAAAATTCTATATATTTTTGCGGTCTATATTTCTAAGTTGTTCTAGCTCCAGACGTATTTAAATAGATCATGAATTTATCCGACTGCCCAAGAAAGAGGGTAATCTTTTTGTGCGTATGTAAGTAAACGTAGCCAAAACGGCTTCACCCATTTCGACGAGTGAGGTGTCGTTGGATTCCTCTTGACGCCCGGAGTGACATAGTTACATTTTGCAGTCGGGTATTTTGTTTCTCTTTTCATTATTTTTGTTTTGAGTTTTTGTAATGTTTATTTGCTGCAAGAACATAGATATAATATTTACTACGATTTATACAAACATGCTATAACATAATAACAAACAAAAATCACTTTAAAAATTAACACGCGCTTGGCAAGTTATTTTGGCAAGCAAGTACTCTAGTAATAGTGCTACGGCGTACCTAAAGAAGAGGGAAATAAATACTTTATTAAATTGTTTTATTTTTAAGCTTATTGTAATTTCCTTAACAAACAGTAATTGTTATCTCACACATCAATAAGTATTGACAATGTAATCTCTCAAAAAGCAACAAACTTTCAGGATCGGAAAAATGTAATCAGCTCAAGAAGTGAATTTAATCCCGCGAACGGATCTCTCTTAAATTTATTTGTCCTTGTAATTTAACATTGTTGCTCTCGTTAATTTCTCAACAGCTTATTCGCAAGCCATTACCTTATCGGTCGCGCGTCACTTGCGCTGATAAATCAACTTTATATGGCCGGTTTTAATTGGCGTCTACTTTTGTCCCATTCGCGTGTTTTCACATTATGAAGATCTAAGTGAAAGTGATTTAATAAAATAATAATTTGACTCTATTGATGGCATATTAAATTTTTTTTTAAGAAATGACTTTTTTTTAAAACTAGAATGCATACAAAAAAGTTTGTTACCAAAACCAAAAAAATAATAACTTAGACTTTTTTTAATGAATAGTATACAAAATAGTATAGTAATAGAATTAGTATATATATATATATACATTTTCATTTACTTTAGTTAGGTTATACTATTTTGTAAAGTTAAAGATAAACAATTTAACGCCTTATTTATATTGTACTAGAGGCGATATTGCAGCGGAAATACACTACAGGGGTTCGTATAATCACGAGTTTATTGTTTTTTACGATGATTTTTAGGTTCAGCCATCGACGCTGCGCGACCGTGAACCTCATCGCGAGGCAATAATATTCGTGGTCGCGCAGCATCGGCGGCTGCCCTAACAACAATCATCGCATAATGACTTCACGGTACGGGCACTGATTGGTCATAGATTTAGTTTGCTAACGAACTTCCGCAAATTTACGCCTGATTCAATCAACTATATAAAGTATAGGTATTACAGTCAAGAATCAGTTATACTAAGTAATTAAAATATCGTTTTATACCATCCATAGCGCTCGCTCTTGGTCAGAGCGTTGAGACTTTGACGTCGGCGTGGGTTGGAACTCTGCCCCAAATAGTCTTTGTCTCCACTTAAAAATAAACAATCTAAGAGCCTGCACCACATCAGTCTATGTCAAATGCAACTTGCCGAATTACAATACAGTCCATTGTGAAGTCGACTCCACGCCGAAAATTCCCGAATAAGTAAATACCGAATCCGACCGACCTGTCACCTCCGCCTTGTCTTTTAAAACGATACCGCATTGTCTCAGGTTCACTTCACATGTTACAGCAGTTACATTTTGACTCTATTCTCGACGTGATAAGATTAAAATTTGGTTGGCAGCAATTAGGTTTAAAGATTGTCAGAGTGTTGACAAGTGGATATCGGCTTTAGCTGTAGAGTTTTTAGGTTTATTTTCCATTGAAAAGATTTTCGGTGAGTTCGTAATGCAGTATTTATGCAGTATACCGGACTTTCGTCCGTTGACAGCGCCTATTTATTGCACGTTGCCGAAAATCGACTGAACGAATTAATGGGTTTAATTCGTTTGATTTAGTGTACAATGAAGGAGAATGTTATTTTTACGAAATTCTTTCAAGCTAATCGAAGAATATTAATGGTAACACTAGATGTATCTTTTATTAAAATCAAAAATGATTTAATTTCAGAAATAATATGGCATTTATAGATAGATAGATAGAAACTCTTTATTGTGTAAACCAAAAATAAAAAGAACACACGTACAAAACTATCTTATACTTAAGCTAGTGCCACAAGTGGCGGCCTTATCGTTAAAAGCGATCTCTTCCAGGCTGATTATTTATTGATTATTTTATTTTGATGAACAAAACCATATTAATGTATAAAGAGGTAAATAAATAAAAAATAACTGTTTATTACATTATCTAATACAAAACATTATTACAGTGATGCTTAATAAGTAAAACTACGAACTCTAATCCGCCAACCCGCACTGGACCAGCGAGGTGGTTATAGCCCAATCACCATTCGAGGGTAGGCTGATATCCCAGCAGTGGGATGTTTAAAAGCTAATGCTGATGCACTCTAGAGCCTTTAAGGGTAGTCTTAGATTCAAATAACAGTTGTTAACTGACTTTTACTGAACAGATTCTATATTACTATCTATCTATTACTATATATACTCTATCTAGCTTACATATTCTCCTCTCATTCTTACGTATTACCAAATGTCGTTCCCATTCTCACCACCGAACTTCAATTAACCCTGTTAGCCAAACAAACGGTGTTACCTGATAAATCACAGCATTCACCGGTAGCGGGAGTCGAACCGGCTACCCGATAGCCCCGGGTCACGAGATACTATCGCATCGGGACATTCTGCCTCACGTTAATTGTGCTCGAACGGCTAATTGACGCCATTTTCAAATCTCTGTGTTTGACAGAGATTTTGAAACCTATTCTTCGCATACGATAGATATTTTTTAATTATAGTCTCTATGGTCGAAAACCATGCTTAAAAAATCTTTGTAATACAGAAATTGTAAAAGTAATTTTAAAAGCAATTTTTATTTTTTAATCCACACTATCAATCAATTAATCAATCATTAATTTTAACCACAGTCGTATTTAGCCAAAGTCTAATTTCATAGTATTAAATAAAGTGAAACGTAATTATTACCAAAAAAAAAACAGTCATAATCGTACATCGTCAACAATATTAGTCAAAGTCCAGTCAAATAGTCAAGTATAAGTTTTTAATGTCTATCGAGTATAGAGATACCTAAAGAATCAATAATACCTAAGTAATATGAATAATAAGAATTCCTAGAGAAAGAATAGAGAGAATCCTAGAGAATGTCTATGGAGTATAGAGATACTCGATTATCTCTATACTAGATAGACTAGATAGATAGAATGTCTATCGAGTATAGAGATACTCGAGTATCTCTATACTAGATAGACATTAAAACTTTACAGACAGCAGACAAAACTGATATCGTGAAGAATTTGATGCATAGTTCATTTTTTATCTCCGGGCCCTGTTCAGTAGTGTTCAGTCAGGTCGTCCGACGACGCTCGATGACATTTGCAGTATACTAGTAATGTCATGGAGCGTCGTCGGACGACCTGACTGAACACGGCCCTGTAGCTCGCAAAAGAGCATATCCATTGTAATGCAGAACGCATTGGAAATAATTAGGAGGCATTTTATGTTTTTTCTTCAATTTAAGTACTTAAGTACTATGAAAACTGAGGTGGTTTTGATACATTTTGTTTTAATAAAACGGGAAGACTCACGTTAAATTGAGTCGGTTATTCCGATTATAGTTTCGATCACATTCGGTGACCTTTATCAAGGAATGCTAAGCGAGACATCCGCGCGACCTCATCTTGCCTTGCGGAATAACCGAGTCAATTGAACGTGAGTATTCCCGTTTTATTAAAACAAAAATACTCATTATATAGGAAGGCGCATTGTCGAGGCAGGGCACATTTACAGAACTTCAGCACCATTTACATTACATAATGTACTGCGTTATTTTATAAATTTGCTAAAAATATCAAAACTTAAACTACAAACTTACTACTTTAAGTTATGTTCTACAACGATAAAGTTCGAAGTTAAAACAAAATCGATTTCAAAACCAAACGGAAAACCCGATGATAAACATTATAAAATAGTTCTCGTTAGGCGTTTTATATAAGCAATAACCATTAAAATAACTTTTACAAATCAAGCCAGCGCAGATGATTCACAAAGACTCCGATTTTATATTTTCACCGCGACCACATCAAAATTGTTTTAGTATTCCTCGAAAATAGTAATAATAATTAAGATCATGCACAGCCAATCTTTATTATATATAATACCTACCTAGCGCGGCCGGTTCAGGGTCAATGGCCACCAGCACGTGGGTGCTCAACATATTTCATAATGCATTTTTCAACTAAACGCAGCGAAGATACGACTATCTGATAAACTTCTTGATACCCGATGATTTAAATAAAACTAATGACAGATTTTTTTCTTTTTAATTAAATTAATATTGCCAGCCAGTTGAACGACACGATTTGTCTGCTTTTGTCAGATAAAACATGAATGTCTGTGAATTTATTTTTCAGTTTGGTACAACTGATTCCGGATTCGAAATTTGAATGGTGTTCGCGCGAAATGCTCGAGTTCAAATACTTCAAGTTGCTTTGTTTTGTAACTTTGTTTTCGTTCTCGGGAACGCTACCTATAAGGGCGATCGTAGTAAAGTTTTATTTCTGTCACTGAATCAATTACATTGGGTCCATTTTCGAATAAAAGCTAACGATAGCATTCTAATATGTAATAACTATAAAATATTCCAATACAAAACTACTTGGCGAAAGGCAGACCGTATCACGTACAAGCTGAATCTTAATACTATTTATGGCGTCAATGGATTATGAGCTTTAAAGTAATTCAATTTGAGCTTAAAGTACCTCGAGCAAGCCCGGGAGTTGGGAGGGCGACGTGTTATAGAAAATTACGATTTATGTTATTGTTTTAAAGTTGTTTATTGAATGTGAGGGAAGTACGAAGCGGGATATCAAGTTTCGTTCTCACTTCGTCAGGTGTCGCTGGCGGCGCGGCATTGTTTTGCTCGCTTTAGTCCTATCGAGTGTGAACCCGACAAAAACTCGATGGGAGGAAGCGGGCGGCGTTCAGAATAGGGACCTTTTTGGTTTTTTCAATTTTCGTTTGTGGAATATGAATAGATATGCGTTGAATGTTTGGGGGTCGATTCCTGTGTGCTGATTTTGCTTTTTTGTGTCTGGATAAAAGTGGAGGATGCATTTTTGGGATCACGATGCACGTGCAGCAGTGTGCAGCAGCGTGCGTGTGTAGTTTTTGGGTTGTTTGCCGCAAAAAGGGACACTTATCTATCAAAACCAAATTGGTTCACCTTTGTCGGCTATCTATCTGTTAGGTAGTAGTGTGCATAGATTACAAATTGACGATATTTACTTTCTATTAAAATTGTAGGTTACAGAGATACAGGGACCCTATTCCTGTGGGCTCGAGATTATCTCGGTCACTCTCACTCCCATTAAATTCTAAATTAGAGAGACAGTGACCAAAATAATCTCGAGCGCACAGGAATAGGGTCCCTGCTTATGAAATTTGACGAGATCAGATCAGGGCCGCGCAAATTTTTAAAAAGTAGCACATGTAACTATACTACTATACTATCTAGACTATACTATCAGACGAGTGGCTTTCTCGCTCAAACAGGTATAATTAAAAAGTAAACACGGGATGACGGTAAACATAATGCCATATCATACTTAGTCCTCAGCTTAAATCAGCCAGTTTGTAATTATTATTTTTTCCTCTTGTTTTTTGGCTCCACACGTTGTGTATTTAGACAGTGTCAAGTATTGTAATATTGCAAATGAAGTCGAATATTTCACAATTAAAATAAGTGTCAGACATAGTCTATGTCAAGCAAAGTAAGTCAGGGTCAAGTCTACATCATGCCCCATTAAAGCGGTGGAGTACTAGAGGTTCCAATGGAGTTTTGGAAACAACACGAAGAGTCACGTTTCACAACATTATACTATTCACCAACACTTGTGCACGTTCAAGAACACTTAATGGATAAAAATCCACCATTTTTACACATTAACACTCGAAATAACACAAGTTTTGGAAAATGATACAATGACGCGACATGACTTCTTCACGTTCCCGCCAAAAAACCTTTTCACATTTTACTAAAAAAGAAACAGTCAGTTGTCTATGCCACAGATAATAATTATCGAACAGGTCTAAGATATTAAGGTGTAAGCGAGAGGTGTGACGTCATCGATCATCTAAATCGCCGGATCGATGTTATCCGATCCGTCGGCGATAGCGCGCTGTTAAATGGGACCTATTGTGACAGTTTTACTTTGGGCACTCATACCCGTGGTACAGCACAGGGTACCGATGGAAGAAACATTACCCAAGTAAAAAGACTATATATAGGAAGGTCCATCGGCAAGTGACCGCCCGAAAGGGACTTATAGTACTCATCATTATGAACCCGACTGCCCAAAGGAGAATGGCGGGTTAGCGTGTTGCTTCCTTTATCCTGAACAGCTTGACCGATTTTTGGACGATTGAGGTGTCGTTGAATTCCTCTTTAAGCCTGGGGGTAACGTAAGCTGCATTTTGCTGTCTTGTTTTTTGGTTTCTTTTATTTATTTATTTAGTTAATTATAATAGTTATTTAATTATGTTACTTATTTAGGTTCACCTACACTGTGCACACCAATACAATGTCTTAAATATAAATAAAATAGAACTTAATGTCACAATACTTACAGATGAAGACAGCATGCAATAATAAAGAGCGAGGTACTATAATTATCATCATCATCATCAGCCATAAGACGTCCACTGCTGAACATAGGCCTCCCCCTTAGAGCGCCACACCAACCGACAACGGGCCACTTGCATCCACTATAATAATTATAAATAGTTATAAATATAAATAATTCTGATAACAATACTTGTTTATAATAAAAGAAAATCACAAGTCACAACATTCCGTTTTTTCCATCGCTACACTAAAAGCGACATTCAACTTTTAATCCTCATCCCGTGTAAGTATTTCAACACGGTCTTACTCCAGCATCCCGTCAAACTAGCTGCATCTACTATCTTCCCTCGCTCTCTTACCTGCTGAGATTAGTTTGGGTTCGAGAGGGATGGATGAAGAGATATCCCGGAACTAATATCGCTAGAAACGGTGTAATGATATGGCAGTATGTAAGGTCCACATATAATGGTACTGTTTATCTGACTGCAATGCAGAACTTGGAAATTCGAAACCAGGAATCGCTATCCGAAACTATTTCATTCCGAATTACGATAACCCGAATATTCGGAATGCACAATCTTTTACTGTTGTGTTAATTAGAATACTTAAAACTTATACACTACATTTGTTTTGCTTTTACATGGTTGATGTTACATATGTAGCGTTGCTGCTAAGATAGATAGTTTTCAAAATTACAAAAAAAAACAACGTATCCAACCTAAAGAAAAAAATGACGTCAAAAAAAATGTAAAATGGTGGAAAACAAATGATTTATATGAAAGTCTAAGATTAAATTTTGTAGTTTAAATTTGGAATT
This sequence comes from Apocheima hispidaria, assembly GCA_947579745.1. NCBI lineage: Eukaryota > Metazoa > Arthropoda > Insecta > Lepidoptera > Geometridae > Apocheima > Apocheima hispidaria. The sequence goes on along the minus strand of OX388152.1, from coordinate 1,895,961 downwards.
CCAAGTAAAATGCAAGATAATTTGAGTTCAACATGATCCGTTTGTGAAACGAAAATTTCATAGGAACCTAATATTTGAAATTATCTCAGATATTTTAATGTTTATCTTAATGAATAAAAAAGTCACTGGTGCCGGGGCAATCGAATACGGCATCGTTGTCCTCAGCTTGTAGTAAGAGCCCATTACAGCTACTGACGTAGACGGACAGCAGCGTCATCAGTGCGAGAAGCTATGCCCCCGAGGCCACCAACCCGCATGCCCAGCTTGGCGACTATGGGCAAACCCTCCCATGACTTAACAAATAAGGCCCCCAGCCCCCAGCCCCCAGTCACCGGCCGTCCTGCTATTCCTGGCCAAGGCGGCGGCCATGATAACGGCAGGACAAGGTTCTATGAATCTAAGATCGGGCTAAGTAGCGTATATTGGTAGAGACCTATGACCAGCAATAGACTATGATGGGCTAATGATGATGATGATGGTGAATAAAACGGATATGATTTCAATCTCAGGTACTGGCTCACAAACTATGATACCATTATGATCTCATTAGCATCGAAAGAATAGGTGTGGAATAATGCATTCAACGGTCGAGCATCGGCACTGTGGTAGGTAAGTTAGAGTTGCCTTATCTTTATACGAAAATTGAAATAAAACGTTAAGAATAAATGAATAATATCAATAACTATAGCAGTACTCCCAAGGGAATAAGATTGTAAGTATCTTCAAAGATTATTGATGGCATAAAACAGAAAAATATTTATTTATTTATTTATTAAAAACAAACGTGACAACACCCTTACAGTTCAGGACCAATACGATGTAACAGTTAAATAAAATAAGTAATATAAAATAATTATGACTTAGAATAAATACCTTTCGTATAAACCGTTACTTTATGGTTTACTCTTGGATAGCGGACATACCTGTAAATTGAAAAACAAAAATATTAATACATTTGTACAAAAAGCGATCTTAAAATAAACACAAAATAGATTTAGCCCAAACATGGCATTTAATTATGCTGATAGGGTTCAGATTTATCGGAATGTCTTTAATTATAATTTCAGGGTGCCATAGTAAGCAGACAGACGGACATAGCAAAGCTATTTTGGTTCCTTACCTGATTGTTTCGCTATTTGAACAACTTTACTCATATAACATATCATAAAAAAAAAAAAAAAACTATTGCAAAATTCACTGTACGTTTTAGTCACGTATCAGTTTTAAATGTCATAAAAAAACAGTTATCTATCAAAATAATTTTCTATGACAAAAGTATTTGTAGGTGAATTGTCCTGTACCAGTATTGAATGTCATAAAGTTGACGATAATTTTAAGACTTCCATAAAGCGTTGTTGATTGCTTGCAATCTTTTATGGTAAAAGGTTTGGTTTTACTGCTACAATATTGCTGTTGTAAATTTTAGGCTAATTAACGAGGTAAATGTGATTTGGATTCGATACCATTATGTGGATGTCAAAATAAGTATATAAAATGTATCCTCTTAATTTTATCCTTTTTTTACGATTTCAATTAAAATATTATTTCTCATACTATAATTATAGATCTCTTACAATATAACATTGTTCCCGCTCTGTTATAAGTAAAAGATTTTCAATTTTGTATTATGTGTATTTTATGTGTATTATTATGTATGTGTATTATTATGTGGCAGGACTGTTGTGCAAGAGTCTGTCTGGGGAAATTCACCTTTGACAGTTATTCAACCGCCAAGCAGTAGTGTACAAGCATTGCTGTGTTCCGGATTAAAGGGCAATGTTTCCAGCGAAATTACTGGGCATACAGAGATTTAACATCTAATATCTCAGGGGGACGCAGTGCGGTGCCACGCAGAGTTTGGAACTTTTGAAGTTCCAAACTTTGGAAAGCATTGAACTGTTACGGGCAAGCGTGACGCTTAACATCAGGTGAGCGACTTGCTCGTCTCGTCGGTCAGAACGCATTTTTTTTTAAATTGTTGTACACAACAAGTTTCAAAAATAGAGAACAAAAGTTTCTATATGCTCTGCTTCACGGATTTGTGGGAGGATGATTGCTATTTGATACAATCAGTCCTCCCATATATAGACCCAACTAACTAACTATCTAACTATTTAATATAATAACATTATTAATGCTACTCAAATTTTTAATCTAGAATGGTCGATGAGAGTCGTGTGCATACATTACCAGGGGCGCTAGTCTCGACTTTTCGCTATAGCACTTTGCGACCGAATTCGGTCGCTATGACGTAAAAATTCGACTTTGAACACGAATTGAATTCGTAAAAACGCAAACATAGCGTTGAATTTTCGACAACAAAATTCGACAACAAACACTAATTGTTCTGAAAAAACGCAAACATAGCGTTGAATTTTCGACAACAAAATTCGACAACAAACACTAATTGTTCTGAAAAAACGCAAGAATAGCGTTGAATCTTGCGTCATAGCGACTGAATTCGGTCGCAAAGTGCTATAGCGAAAAGTCGAGACTAGCGCCCCTGGTTCGAGTATAAATCGCAATGGTGAGTTAAATTACGGAGCATCGCACACAGTGCATTGCCGCTCATGGTCAAAACGCTGATGTTCAAAATTCTAAGTGGCAGTGAACTGTTATGGGCAAGCGTGATCGCTTTCGACCAATCAGTAGTTAGGTTAATACCATCATTTAATCATTCCGAGTTGTTTCTTTACATCATCACTAATTAGTAAAGTTTTATATCAGGAAACTGTTACTGATTGACTAATAAACGGACTCCATCATAAGTTTATTATTGGAAAGCTTTTAGAGTACTCAATACTTGATTGATTCAAGGTTTCGGATCGAATTTGGATAGCTTAATATGAAGAGGCAAAGACCACAAAACCGGCTGACAGCTTGTCTATTCACCCTCACGAAAATATTATGCGTAAAATACCATAAACTAGTCAATTATCAGAACACCAGAAAACTAACAACAAACAGAACATCCTTATAAAATAGTGCCACAAGTGGCGGATTTATTGCAAAAACGCGATCTCTCCCAGGCAACCACTGTTGCTTGATGATGATAATTGTGTAAATTGCATTAATTCATTTTTTTTGTAGTGGTAGGTCTCTCTTGGAGAGTCTGCCTGGGGAAGTACCACACCTTTGCCAGTTATTCAACCGCCAAGCAGTAGTGTGCAAGCATTACTGTGTTCCGGATTGAAGGACAATGTTTCCAGCGTAATTACTGGGCATAAAGATATTTTACACCTAACATCTCAGGGTGACGAGTTCACTTGAAGTTATATTTATGTTAGCTTGGGTTCGTCAAGCGTGACGCTTAACATCAGGTGAGCGACTTGCTCGTCTCGTCACCGAGTAACATAAAACAAAAAAAAAGGTTTTTTAAAATATTTATTTTGCGGCGCCGGGGTCGACGAGTTGGTGTTTTAATTATATTTGTATATATTTTAATATTTGTGTTTGTTCTATGCCTGGGTGTTAATATCTATACCTCTAAGTATGTATTTAAAAATATATATGTACGTATATCAGTCTCTGGCATATTACAAGCTTTGCTTAGTTTGGGGTCGGTCATCGTGTGTGCAAAAATGTAAAAAAAAAAAAAAAAACTCGTAACGCGGCCGCGTTAACTCCGTGGAATGGTAATTATTCACGTTATGGCATATAATACCATGTAGTGTATTTCTTCTGCAATATCGGCTGTAGTAAAGTAAAGTGGTAACTTTTATGATTGAATACTTAGGTTATAGTAAAACCATATTATTGCACATTTTTACTACTCTCTAGATAAAAAAAAAAACAAGTTTTTTTCATTCAGATTCCGAACGTGATTGAAACTACAGTCGGAATGACCGACTCAATGTAACGTGAGTTATTAAAACAAAATGTGTCAAAGCTAAGTCCGGTTTTATAGTTAAGCCTATAGTAAACATTGTAGGTATAGTTTATAGTCAAGTTATTCATTATTCCGAGCAATAAATTAAACACACACCTATTCTTTTTCATTCTGAATGAAAAAGAATTATCGCGGAGGAGATTCCGATTACGAAAGTAACAACACAAGTCAAGCGAGCATCTTAAAATAAAATTTAAATATTAAATCCACATTAAGAGCCGCGACGACATTTTTATTATCACGAAATCGACATAAAGCGAATTCTGTATGTAAAATTAATAATAATTTACCCATGCTTTTGTTTGCTAAACGTTGGAGAATAGAATCCTCGCGAAATAGCGTAGTTTACATAAATTAATTAGATATTTAAACAAAAAAACTATCGTTAGTTTCTGTATAATGTCGATAACATGGCTACTATAAGACAAAAGGAGTATACAATTTAGTTTTTTTGGAACTGGTTCCGTATATGCTTACTTAAAATAAAATAGTAAGGTAATTTTATTATTTTTGTAAATTGTAGTAGTGGGACTCTTTTGCAGAGCCCGTCCGGGGAAGTACTACAGCTTTGCCAGTTATTCAACCGCCAAGCAGTAGTGCGCAAATATTACTGTGTTCCGGATTGATGTGCAATGCGTACAGCGTAATTATTGCGCAGAAACAGATTTAACATTTACTATCACAGAGCGACGAGTGCAGGACTGACACGCAGTGTTTTGGACTGTATTAGTCAAAATTCTGGAGTGCATTGAACAGTTATGGGCAAGCGTGACGCTTACTATCAGGCAAGCGGCTTGCTAGTTCCGTCACAAAGTTTCGTCAAAAATATAATGTTAAATTGGTGAAGCGTGAGTCAGGTCTCTTTACATGTAACGTTCTTAAACGTAGACATCTTACTTAATGTCCGTTAAAGTTTTATAAAAAAATTGTTATATTGATGAAGCGTGAGTCATGTCTCTAAGTTACTTATTGCAAAACAATGGCGTCCTTCAAAGTTCTTTTTTTTTTCTCTTTGACGAGAGGAGCATGTCGCTCACCTGATGTAAAGCCTTTCAATCCTTAGCAGTCATTAACAGCAGAATTAAAATTCTTACTTAACACCTTCCTTAGCAATCGCCGTTTGACGTTTTTCTACTTCCTAAGTTTATATTACCTTTTGTCTCTTTTAGCATTCGAAGTTAGAGTACTTTTCTTTTTCTGAAATTTGGTTTCAAGTGAAACGATCAAAACAAATCATAGTCATAGTCTAAGTCAATTTCAAATACAGTCGAAGTCATAATTCAGTAAAGCGCTACCTAGAAGCTTTATACAACACGAAAAGATAACATTCCACTTTATACGATTTGTCCACACTCGTCGATATTAACTTACAGCTATCATTAATATCCCATCATTATTACTCGAAAGAATACCAGTTTTGAATAATGTCATTATAAGAAATAAAAAAAAACCCGAGTGTAAAATTTAGCCTATGAAATTCCGGACGTAAGAGAAATTCAAAGAAATCTCACTCGTCAAAATCGGTCTAGCCGTTTTGGCTACAGGACTCACATACTTACGTATACCCCAACAACACTACCCTCCTTCTTTGACAGCTGGATAAAACTAATATAAAGTTTTGACCTGATTTTTTCTCGTTCACTACTTACCATCGGCCGAGAATATTGGCAAGCCTAGACCCGAGTTACTAAAAACACTTCAGAAGGATATTTTTTTCTTAAAATGCGGACCTCTAAAACCAGTCAGGAATTTTTAATGGGCCCTAGTTCTTATCTCTCGGCTAGACCACATTTAAGTTGACTGATGTAATTCGTATTTTTTTTTATTTCCATCAAGTGACAATAAGAGATATAGCATAGTGCTACTGAATGTCAAATGTCACTGTTTTGGAAATACACTTTTAGGATCAGAAAGATTAATGGCTCCTTAATGGTATCATTTTAAACTAGAACGAAATAATTATATTACTTTTTGCCTACTTAAATAGTAACAGGTTTTTTAGTGCTTCTAAGTAACGAGATCGAGTTGCTCGCCTGATGGTAAGCGTCACGCTAATAGTTCAATGCCACCCAGAATTAAAAGCTATAGCAGAACACTGCGTGACATTGTCCTGCCCTCGTCACTCTGTTATATTCTTTCTTTCTGCTCAGTAATTACGCTGAAAACATTGCCCTATAATCCGGAATACAGTAATAATTGCACACTACTACTTGATGGTTGAATAACTGGCAAAGATGTGGAACTTTGCCCGGCGGACTCAGAAAAAGAGTCATACCACTACAAAAAGTGGTCTGGTTGTATACTGTATAAAAAATCCAGCTGTGCCCAGCGACTTTACCTGAAATTTATCAGTTTTGTCTCAAATTAATTAAAAAAATATCTTTTATTTAAATAAAAAAGTAAACGAACAAACAGAAAAACAGAGCAATTTTGAGTTAAAAATATTAGTGTGTACCATGCAAAATTATGTTGATTGTTATCACAAACCAAATCTTGAGCGCCCATTGTTCTTCTTAACGTTGTACTCTTCAAAATTTTAATAGATAGAAACAAAAACATACAATAAGCTACTAGGTACTAGAAAATTTTGTCATGTATCCAGTCAGATTTGACAAGCACGACACGACAACACGACAAGAAACGAAAATCATGTTTCCTTTAAAATATGTAAATAACATTGAAAATCCAAACTAAAGCGAAAGCCTTATAAGGGCTAGGTCATAGTAGGGTCTCAGACGCTACCTCCACAATTTCAACTACTCGCCCAACGTAACTAGATCTCCGTTTGAACCTGCTTGCTAAGCGAAAATGGTCTTTAAGAGGTCATGTTAATGTTTAAGAGTGTTGTTGCCTATTGAAAGAAGTCCTATTGAATGGTTGTTAGTCGGTTGTGGATAGAGAAGATTTAAATAAGTACTCAACTTAAAAAACTTGCGGTCATATTTAGTAATATATGGGTTTTATCTAAATTCTTCTTTGTTTCATTTAGAGCTGTGTAGAGTTTTAAAAGCAATTCCGCATATTTTGACTAAAATCTGCTGATCAAACGTGAGTACAGACTATTTAGATTTTCAGATCATAATAGGTAGCCAACCTTTCGTAGGCAGCTTCCCTACATCACACTTAACAACTTTTGACCTTGCGTAACCACCTTATTTTTGCGCCGCTAAATAGAACTTTAATTGATTTTGATACAGTATATAATTAAGTAACAAATGTTCCGCATAAGTGGGAATAGTCTGCTGTCACTAAACAGTATATCAACATTTTTCCCCATAATTAGAAATTAAAATACAAATAAAAAGAAAGAGAAAAAAAGAAAAATAAGATAAAAACCTTACAAATAAGAATAGCTACTAGATATACCTTTATTCCTATTTACGTTATTATTATTCCAATGCTTAAAAAAATTATTAATAAGAAAGGGAAAGGGTGTTATTTGGCTTAGTTTAACTTACGATTGTGGCAAGAAATATACAACAATAGCAGACATGCGTTCTTTCGTCCCTATTATACATTTGTTTTGTATAAAGTGTGAAGTAAATCTTCAATCCGCTACGCTGCACGCCACGCTCATCACCGACTTCAACCTGTCACCATCCCGTAACATTATTGTAATTTATATTTATACTCTATGCCTTACTTTTTTCTAAATTACAGTACAGTTTGATAATACACGCACGGTAGCATTCCAGTTTCGTTTCGGACATTGTGAGGTTTTGGTGACGCGTTTTGTAAATATGACACTTTGATGTGGATATGCATTCTTCAAGTGTTTTTTTATTGTAGACTAATTTAAATTTTTCCTTTAATGGTGGCACTCTTGTGGCACTACGGGAATAATCAAAACTGTAAAGAATGGCATAGATAATAGAATAGAATACCCCGCATTAATAAACGTGGAGTGCCCTTGGATTACTTACCACGTATTTAGTCCTTTTCGCTCTTTCGAAATTAGAACTCGATTGAAAAAGACAGAAGACTGAGAAAGTGCTCCAAGATTTCTCCGCGTTTATTAATAAGGGGATAGGTTTAAAAAGGTCCTTCAATCACGTCATACCATTAGCCACGACCCGCGACTTCATCTCGTAGACATAAAAAAAGTATCCTATGTCCGTCTTTGTGATATAAAGTAACTCCTTATCAAATTTTATCAAGATCCGCACAGCCGTTTAGCCGTGATAACGCGACAAACATCCAGACAGTGAGAAAAATTTACTTCCAATACTTCATTAGACGGCGTTGATCCATTTTGTGCATTTTTTGACGTTTTTTATGGACTGACAGTTGTAATGCAGGGAGTTCTGAATCGCGCAAGCGATGTTTTTCCTCGAGACTCATTTTTATACCTCGAAGCTTTATTGGTCCTGATACGACTGCGGCTATATTTCTCTGAATTATAATATTAGTTAGTTAGTCTATCTCTCGGAAAATATCACACCGTAGGTTCGTAACTATTCATAGAGGCGCCTGCGCCGCATCGAGCCTTGCTGATAAGTGTAAAATAGCGAGCAACAGCGTATAATGGTAGACCTAGATGCATGTAGAATATAATTATTCATACATATGTATATTATATAAATAAGTTGACTTTGAAAGTTTTTTATGATAAAATTTTACTTGTTAGCCTCTCTATCTAATAAGTTAGAATACAAAATACAGTGATTCGTACCTATATATTTTTTATCAACTGTAATTAGTTCGATATCGCATTTAGTAAATAACAATACCCTTCAACAAACAGCTTCTTATCGCTTTTTTTATTTTGTTTATTGACTGTATCATAACGCTAGAAAAGAAAAGAGACTTATGAAAGTCGAGCAAACGGGCTATACTTTAATAAGATCTTCCATATAATTTCACCGTCAGCTAAAAGATTTTACAAACAAAAATGCACATTACATTACATTACATTATCAGCTAGGAGATGTCCACTGCTGAACATAGGCCTCCCCCTTAGACCGCCACACCGACCGACAATATGCCACTTGCATCCACCGGTTGCCCACGACTTTCACAATGTCTTCGGTCCACCTAGTGGGAGGCCTGCCTACGCTTCGTCTCCCAGTTCGTGGTCGCCCAAGAACCTTTCTTCCCCATCGGTTATCGGTTCCTCGAGTGATGTGTCCTGCCCATTGCCGCTTCAGCTTGCAAACTCTGATAGCTATATCGGTGACTACACATAACTGTGCACATGCACAATAATTTAAATGCATATAAATAGGTTAAATAGAAGTAATATGTAGCTATGCCGTTTTGCAAACTTAAACCAGAAAGTTACATTACTGTTGAAATAATAATTTCAATGTGAAAATTTTATTTTATAATACATTAGCTGTTACATGCGACTTTGTTCGCGTAGACCTACAAAAAAAAGAAGCCTATATCCATCTCCGATCCTTAAGCTATATATATATTTATGCACAACTTCAGGGTGATCCGTGGTAAAGCGACAAGCACCCAGACAGAGAGACAGGTAGACATAGTTACTTCCGCATTTATAATATTAGTTAGGATTACTAAATACTATCTGTACGTTGTATCGTTAAGTATCATTATTCTTGACGAGTCGGATAGATCGTCTGCGATCTGCGAGCGAGCACTGGAGCGAGCACTGTAATGTAATCGTAGGCGTTCAAGTACAAGGTTTGTCCTTTCTAAACGACAACCATTGTAACTATATCTGTGATCAGGCCGTTCCGAGATCTGGATTATATGGGAAAAGGGTGCGTACGCGTGATACTCACGGACAAGCAAGGTGGCAAGCCAAAGAAATAACTAAATCTGAACTTTGAGAAAACCTATTCTGTTTATTTGTTATAATTACGGTTTATATAGTACGAGTTTTATTAACTCTTTTATTTTTAATGTCTCATTATGACAACAATATCTTTTTTAATGCAACTAATTGAAGAGACGAGAAACAGCTCGCCTGATTGTAAGCGCCACGCTTGCCCATAGCATTTCAGTGCCACTCAGCAATTTGAACGACAACTGATTGATTCTTAAGGAATTTGAAGTAGGTACTTGACGACAGCTAGGAGCTTTCACGTATCCAAAGAGTCCGTGTAAGGAAATTGCTTGGTTTGCGAATTATTATACTAGATTTTTAAATAACAAATGTTTGCAAGTGAGCACCGGCTACTTCTGCCTGTCTCAAATATTTTCCAAACAAATCCGCCAACATGCTTGCCATCTTGCTCCATCCGTGTGTACCATTCACACGAACAGAGCCACGGGGAAGTGTTCCGGAGTAACAAGTACCGTGGTACTCGCTATATTCCTTCTATATCCCTTATTTAAGGACGTATTTGTTCTAATGTCTGTGGGACCCAGTGCCATTATTGTCTCGCCGTCCTCGCCATTTCGCTGAAGATTTCTACGAAAACAATTGATATTGGAATCCATAGGGAATTGTTTAGAGAAATTTCTAAGGTAATATCAATAAGAATCGATTAGGAATGAATGCGAGCGTATCGACCATTTTACTATGAGTACTGACACAGAAGAGGATTTTTTTTTACCAGTACTGAGATGATTTATACAGACACTGCTTTAGACTTTCGCGGTTCACTACTTTTAAATTAATAATCACCATTAATAATTTGTAGTGGCTCTCTTGCAGAGTCCGCCTGGGGAAGTACCACACCTTTGCCAGTTATTCAACCGCCGAGTAGTAGTGTGCAAGCATTACTGTGTTCCGAACTGAAGGGCAATGTTTCTAGCGTAATTACTGGGCATACAGAGATTTAACATCTAATATCTCAGGGTGACGAGTTCACTTGAAGTTATATTTACGTTAGCTTGGGTTCGTCACGCTTTTAACATACCTTGAAAAATATTACTGGATGTGATCGAAACTAGTCGGAATAACCGACTCGATTTATCGCAAGTATTTCCGTATTATTGAAATAAAATGTATCTATGATTTTTGAGTCGAATAAAAATCGACATTAAATAAAAATCCGAACGAACCGCAGTAAAAGACACAAGAAAGAAACAAATAAATTAACAAAATCAACGTCAACAATACAAAATACAAACAACAAGAACATTCTCAACAATTACAATAGCATGCCAGTACAGGCTAGTAAAATATGTCTATATTCACCTATTTTTACAAAAAACTCCACCATACATGGTCACCAACTTGCATGCGCCCAGCAGACACCTCGTGGCCCGTACAATTACACACGCAGTCTTGTTGAAATTCGCGACGAGTAGAAAGGCCAGGCGATCGGGATTTACGCGGATATTCCCAGAAATTCAAGATATTGACGAGAATTGAGGTTATATAATATAAATAATTATATATATGATATAATAACACAGGTTTTGAAGGATCAGGGGTTTTGTCACGGGATCGGATAGTTTGTTAGATTGAATAAATGGCTTTCAAAAGTTATGTAAAATTTAGTGTGTTTAATTTAGTGACTTGTCACAGAATTAGATTCAAAATCAAAATCAGATAGTTTAAAAATTGAATAATCGCGAAATTAGATAGTTTGGAAATATATTAGTCTAGAAATTAGTAAGCTCCAGAATTTCATACTCAAGTACATTTTTTTTAATTTACTCTGTGGTTAATCAAAGCTGTGATCTCCTAAAAGAATTCTCTCCTACAAATATTCTGAATGAAACAATGAATCGACTCTGTGTCGACTCGCCTCGAATGAATGGCATGTCTTTACAAACCTTCGACCAATTAGAATTAATTTTATTAACTAATTATGTTTTTGCATCCTAGAATTCCAATTCCTGAATCTGGCAATCCTACTAAGTCGAGCCTTGGTATAAATCTGTCACTGCGAGTAACTATCTTTAGTTTGAGTTATACAGCGACCGAGAACTAACAAGGTATCTTTGTAATGTAAGTTCTAGTTATACGCTTGCCTTTCCTGTTGAGGGTGAGCATTCGACTATGTTTTTTAAATATATTCGTCTGGAGTGCACGTGATTGGGAGTACTTAACGTAGTCGGTCAGTCGGATTATCGGATGAGACCGGGATCGGATGGGAATTGTAATATAATTTAATATTCAACTTTTGTACGGATCCTACATCAAAAATTAATAGTGGTTTCAGACCGGACCTATAAAATATTATGATTGATTCCATTCGTTCATCTCTGCGTAGGATCAAACCTGAATAGGTCTGTTCCGGTGTTGTTGACTTTTTTTTTTTTATATTACTCGGTGACGAGACGAGCAAGTCGCTCATCTGATGTTAAGCCTCATGCTTGCCCATAACAGTTCAGTGCCACCCAGAATTTAGAACTTCAACAGTTCAAAACTATGCGCGGCAATGCACTGCGCTCGTCACCCTGAGATGTTAAATCTCTGTATGCCCAGAAACACTGCCTCGAATAACTGGCAAAGGCGTGGTACTTCCCCAGGCAGACTCAGCAACAGTGCACTATCACGACAAGTAACTGACACACTTGCAAGTAAGCTTTTAGATAATATTTTTTCATACATCGATAATAAGTTACTTGTTTTTATTTTTAACTAGTTGCTACCCGCGAATTCGTTCGCTTGGGCTTAATAAGTATCCAATGTTCGTCTTTGTGATATACAGTACCTCATTATCAAATTTTCAAGATCCGTTCAGCTAATGCGACAAACATCCAGATAGCTATTACTTTCCATATTTCGCTGGATAGCGTTAATTCTCTTTCGTTCATTTTTTGATGTTTTGTATGGACTGACAGTTTACAACTGTCAGACCGTTTTTTCCTCGAGACTAACGTATACATTTTTGGACCTCGAAGCTTTACTGGTCCTGATACGACTGCGGTTATATTCCTCTGAATTATAATATTAGTTAGGATTATTTACTGCCTAAACAAAATACATATAGTTACTAGTAAATATATGAATTTTTAGTTAATATGGTTATGAGACCACTTCGTTGTTCGTGCGAAAAAAAGAGTAGACGCCATTTGCACGACCTGCTAGAGTGTAATTCAAGAACATTAGTTTACGTGACGATACAGGCAAGGGGCAGCAGCCCCTAGTAATGTGTGGTGAGAGTCGGTCGGACTGCTCGCGAACCGAAGAGTAACGTTACGTTTCAAGTCATTATAAAACAGTACGGACATTTTAGACTCGCTTGCTAGTATTGCCTGCGGATGAAATGTTAGAGATTTTGCAGCCTACTAAAAAGTCCTATCCGATCTGTCTCGTGAGATCAACTCAATGAGAACAATTGAAACAAAATATTGCCTTGTCCTAAAGGAAGTAACTTGAATACATACGTCTCCCCATTATAACCTATGATTGAAGTTATGACAGGCGCCTATTAAATTCCTAATCACACTAATATTATAAATGCGAAAGTTTGTATGTAAGTAGGTAAGTATGTAAGTGTGTTTATTCCCATTCAACTCTGTAACGGCTGAACAGATTTGGATGAAATTTGGTATGCAGGTAGCTTGTTTCCTGAAATAGCACATATACTTTTTATCCTGAAAAATATAATGAAACCGCGGGCCGCAGTTAGTGTAATATACATCAAAATCAAAATTCCTTCGTAAACCTCGCGTACATAATCATCAACAAATTAAAATAACACACGAAAGCCAAAACAATACAACCGAATAATTCTCAACTTTAATTTTCTAATAAAAATGCCATTCCTACATATAAATAATGACAGTAAACAAATCGACTCATCGGTGGTCGGACGCCTACGTGGTTTCTTCAAATTTTAACTTAACGGTTTTTGTCTTTCAACACGAGACACGTGGTTGGTAATTGAAACCTGAGCATTATTCGTGTTTGGCTCATTTAATTGAACGAGCGCAGCGAAGATCAACGAGTCTACGGGAGCAAACGGCAGTTGTAAGTATATTTACTACTAGCTGCACTCCGCGGTTTCACCCGCTATTCTACAGGAACAGTTAATTTTTAAGCTACCTCCATACCAAATTTCATCAAAATCCGTGCAGCCGTTAAAGAGTTGAACGGGAACAAACACCCTTAATACTTTCATACTTACCTACTTACATACTTACACACAAACTTTCGCATTTATAATATGAGTGTGATTCGTATCTGGAGTCAAAGCTAATAAAATTTTAAACCACTGAAAAACTTGAACCAGTGCGGAAAAAAAAATGTTGTTTTCTGCTTCGCACGGCATATTTGCTGGTTTTTTTTTTCTCTCTCCACCTAAGAGGAATATTTATGGCGTCGCACGTCTTATGCATTTGCCAGTGTCAACTATATTTTATATATATATTTATATTTTATTTTATATAAACAGTCTATATTTTCAAGTTTTGTTAAATATTTTCAAATAATAATATTATTAAATAATATTTCATAATCACAGTCAAAGGCGAGCAAATCCAAGTCATGCCCCAGTAAAGTGGTGAAAACTTTACTAGAGCCTTCTATGGAGTTTTGGAAACAACACGAAAATTCACGTTTCACGACATTATACCATTCACCAGCACTCGTGCATGTTCACGAACACTTAACGGGTAAAAATTCACCGTTTTTACACATTAACACTCGAAATAAGACAAGTTTTGGAAAATAATAAAATGGCGCGACATGAATTCTTCACGTTCCCGCCAAAAACCCATCTTTGCTGTTCTTTGTGCAAAGAACCCAGAATAAGATTCCAAAGACAGGTATATAATTTCACGTTGCCTATAAAATAAGATGTACTACTACATTGAAACTTGTAATTTAGCAGCCGTAGAATACATGAGCTGACCTTACGTATCTATGGTCATTGTGCTACGGAGTTATTATTCATAATTTTCAGCATAAACCAAGTTTATTTTTGAGCTGGCCGTTTCTACAATGAGTACTAACTCATGGGTCGTTTTGTCCCGTTAACCAGTGAAGTTTAACCACTGTTTAACTGCTAGTTACTTTGCGACCAATAGTTTTCCTTATGTAGACAAATGGCAAAGACTATAGACACCATAGACAATATTGATATCAGCGGGAAAATAGTATAAATTTGTTATAGATCAGCTTGTTTTATATAAACCTGAATTGTGATGTATTGAGGAGGCCTTCCACACGAGAGGAATGATCAGATGATGTCAATCTTAAGTTATGAAGTATCAATCATAACAATAATTATGTAGGTAGAAAATTAAAACCCGACAACATCCTTAACGAAGACGCATTTTTTAATATATTTATAAATTATTTTTAATATTAATATACAGTCGATTTTAGAACCTTCTCCTTTTATTTGGAAGTTGTTAAACACGGAATGGCTATCTCAATATTTTTTTGTGGTGTGTGTTCAGGTTTTTATAAATTGCACAACTTTCATAAGTAATTAAAAAGATTTTAATGAACATTACTTAAGTATATCTTATATCTCAAGGAGACGTGCGCAGTGCACTGCCTCGTAGATTTTTGAACTGCTTACGTTCAAAATTCTGGATGGCACTGGACTGTTATGGGCAAGCGTGTCGCTTACAATCAGGCGAACTACTTGCTCGTCTCTTCAAACGGTTGTAAAAAAACATAAATAAATAGACTGTCAAAATTATAGCCCTCCTTTTGCCGTAGTCGGGTAAAAAGAGCTCGCTCAAACTTATACTCATTTACTTTACAGTATAACAACTACCTATAATTAAATTTGTAGGGCTTTTAACTTTTCGTTTTAGTATCGTCATTTAGCCAAATCGACCAAAATAAGTGAGTTGGACGTTTAGTAGTACTAGTGCTATGTCTTGTGATTCTCAAATACCCTACGGAGTTATCACTAGGTGCGAAATTCCGCGACTTCAAAGATTGTTGTCGCTAAATCCATTACGAGAAAGCACGCAGCTTGCCAGGTTTTAACCATTCATATTTCCACGTTTATTTGGTATTGCCAATTAGTGTTGTCGTAAAATCGGCTCGTCATTACGGGAGGTCCTTTTATACACGCGAACACACGGCGCCGAATTGCGCCGAGTCATCGATGACCCGATGAAATGCTGAGCAATCGAATTGCAAAACACGTTAATTGCTAGAAGTATAAATTGCATATGAATTGCTGGGCTTGTGAATTGACGATAGTCCAGAACGTATTCGGCAAGAAAATAAGCTTTAATGCTTATTTTTATTGCATCCTGCAGTATAAGATCTTAAAGTAGACGTTTTGAATAGAATACTGATTTTATTGAAAGTCCGAGTGGTATAAAGTTTTCGTGAGGATGCTGTGGATGTTGTGAAAAAGCTAATTACAAATGGTGTAAAATGTCTACCAAAGAACGAAAAACTTCAGAATTAAGCTTTAAAAAAAACTCATATGCTTCGATAATGGTTTCCTTGATCAAAATAAAAGTCTCGTTTAGCGACAAGGACAAGTATTTTTCTAGTTCTAATATCTTGCGCAGTGAGAAGAATATTTAATGTATTTATACAGTTTTGTATTGACATTAGTTCGCCAAAATACTTGTTCGTATATTTTCGTGTATGTTTTTGGTCCCCCAAAAGTAATTACAAGTTCTCTTGCAAAAATACGAAGCATTGTTATTTCCAAATGTACTTTCAACTCAAACACCAATTTTACAGTTGCATTTAATTAGGTTTTTGATTGATTTACGATAATATCTTTTCACCCTTTGGGCCCTTGGTAGAGAGGTCAAATGGGAAATGAGAAACCAATAAATGGGTCTTCGTGTTTGAGCTTCAGGAAAATTACATCGTCATGAATATTAATGTTGTGCGTTTTTATAATTATGGTGTTGTTTGCATATTGGTAATTGGGCAATTTAATGGATATTTGTGTAATGAATTCAAATTGGAGCTCATGAAGTATTTTCTGAATACTCCTGGTCCTGTTCCGCGGTTCTGCCCACTTTCTTAAGTAACTGTAAGCCGTACATTTTTTTTTTTATTTAGTCTATTATCCCCTGGTATAATCTGCTTACATCAGGTTTGATTGTATGACTATTAAGCATCAAACCTGGTATGAGTATTGACTCATGGAGAGCAGTGGAAAAAAACAAAGTTACTTTCAAATTTTCGAATTTATATCGCGAATTTATATTATAATTATTATATATAATTTATATTTATATTCTGTTATACTACGGGGACCGTCGATATTTTCGTGTAAAAACTAATCTATGTGTGAAATCAAGGTTGACTGTAAAATTTATCAAAATCCTTTCATCCGTTAAGAAGTGTGAAACACACGTACTAACGCACAAACTTTTGTGTGTAAATATGACTGTGATTACTGATTAATAGTATTGAATTTGATTTGTTATTGTGCTCTACGAACTTGTATTAAAATCATAAACTGTTAGTGCAACACCATTAACGGCTTAACTTTGATAAAATGTGATTTTTCTATTTAGTGCCCTTCATTAATTATGTAAATTAAAAATCTTATTTTGGGATATACGTTTTTTTGGTTCTGTCATCCAGGTTTTCATGGCGAGAAAACATGATTACATGACATTTTCACGATAAAAAAATTCTTGAAAAGACCTCGATTTACTCACATTTTTCGCCGGCGCTCGGAACCCCTATTGTATAATATTCAAGTGATTATTACACTAATAGTGAAGTAGTAATAATATCTAGGTTTGCGTCACTCAGAGTTTCGATTGATTTCCTGGTTTAGATGTAATTAGCAATTAGCTGGTTTTTCACTAGCGCGCACTTTTCATCTGCGCTCGAAAGTGTATAGCACTATCTTTCTCTCGAAATACCGTCTTAAGCTGAATAACATTACACGAGACTCCATCCAGTCACAATCCGGTCCTGTGTTTTGTGAATCTTGTCCCAAAATAATACACGTAGTTAAGTCATGGCTCAAAGATTGTCAAAGAGATTTACGACCTATCTGTCATTATTAATGGCAGTTTTTTACTGAAAATAATGTAAAAGCCGCGTTTGTTTGCGTTTACGATTATACATCTAATTATTTAACGGTATAGTCATTCATGGGGGAATTAATTCTTTGTGATTTATAATTGCCAAAATAATTTACGTGATATTTAAGTGTTGTTGTTTTATGGCTACTAAAAGGCTGAAATATGTTTTAATATTATTTATGTATTAACATTAACATACTGACTTTTTTCACGGGTACAGACTATAAGAAAAGGCATGGAATAGTTCAAAAATTTCAGTTCTTACCCGGCTATCCAATAAGGAGGGTAATTCTATTTGTGCGTACGTAACTTATTAAGTATTTATGGCTGTGTGTTTCTAGTTCCTATTAACCTCCAGTAACTTCAACAGCTATACCGATTTTGATGCGTGAAGTTTCGTTGGATTTCTCTTTAGGCCCGGACTGTCATAGGCTACATTTGCAAACGGGTTATTATATTTTTAATATTTTATAATAAAACTTGTTTGTATTCATAGATATTGACCTCAGTTATTAGCTTACAATAAGATGATTATCGAAATACACTGTTTTATTTCACAGTTTTTTGTGATATAAATAATACTTTACTATTTTTTTATACTGGTATATTGATTTTCCCTGTCTAGATGTCATAAAAACAGTCTGGTTCTCTTGAATTTGATTAGTATAGCCTATAATTTAGCCTTGATTAGTATATCGCTTTAGGCGATAAGGCCGCCTATTATACTATATAACTACCGTTTTTAAAATGTTATTATTCATTTTTTTTTAAGTTTATCTTTTTGGTGTATTATAAAGCTATATTGTATTGTATTGTATAAGGCTGTAGAGCATAAAACGAACAGTCACAGAACGGTAATTGATAAGTCATATCTTTTTACTAACTGGTCAAATCTTACTTTCATTAGAAATAACAGTCCGTTTCTCACTGAGTGGTCAAATCTGGTCAGACTACATAAAAATGTAAGATTTTCAAGGCCACTAAAATAACATAGACATAGCAATATGTTGGACCCTCCTTTTAATATTTTTGTTTTCTCTTGTCTGTCAATACAAAAACAGGAATTGTAAAGCTAATTTTCGAACAAACCTGTGAACAACATTTTTGCGACATTAGTACGCCTCCCAACTTGATCGACTCCAAATTAGATTTGATGGACCGGACTTGAGTGAACCATTAAGATTAGAGCACACAGCCTACTCTTGTCCAAACAAAAAACGGCAACTGTTTCCTACTCTCAATTCTATTCTGTTATTTTATTCACTATCGATAAAATATTTAACGTAATTTTAGTCAATCGCATACATACGAAGCTTTAATATACATTAATATAGACGAGACAAGAACTCGCTACCTACGTTACATTTTGCATATTTTATTTTATTGCCTTTTTTAATTATTGAACAAATGATTAACACAGACTCATAAATACCTTACTTTTAAACGTATAAAACCGAATCTAAGAATTAAGAACCTACTATTCAAGACTAAGGAGTTCGTTTATCCATATTTCTCAAAATCAATGCCATAAAATATAAAACGTCCATAGATTAAGACTAAATCCTATTTTAATTATTATATATAGTGATTAACATTTTGCCGTAGCTATGGTCGAACAGCGGTCTTAGCTTGCAGTATATTTGTGTACGTAACTCAACTATCGCGATTATTTAAATTTGGAATTCCGAAATCTATCCGTACGGTTTCGAACGTAAGATCTTCCACGGAGATTCCCGGAGCGGCAGGGGTCCGGAGTTTGGCCACTAAATGAGCGATATCGAGTATATTTTTGTGTTTAGCTTAAAAAGTGCTAGAGCTAATCGAAATCTGTAGTCAAACAAGAAAAATCGAAGTTTGACAAATATATTTATAATAAAATCGAGCCTTCTTCAGATTTAAAAGGTTTGAAACTTTTACTTGCCTAATCTAATTGAATTAGCCCGCCCGCCGCCCACTCGTTCCTCGGGACGGAGTTGAAAAAAAAAACATTTCAACTGACTACCAAGAATGAGTGTAATGTTTTGGGGTTTTAACTATGAAAGTATGTATATAAATTTGTTACTATATTCACTCATAAAGCTTATACGACTTGGCAATTTTACGAGTGTGGTGTCGTTAGATTTATTTTTGTTGGTAACAGGATACATTTTACAGTCGGATTTTGTTTGATTTTCTATTAATAATAATATTTGTAGTTGCTAAATTATTAAGTCTACAATATATCATAAAAATAATTCATTTATTTTATAGTCTGGACTTGTCTGAATAAAGCTTGTTCCCCATTTGCAGTTAAAATTAACCTCAGTCACTACAATAATTCCATATTAAAACCACATGTCCTTACAAATAATAACAGTTTTATTAATTCCCAGTTGACAAGGAAAAGGCGGATAGCATGAAATAACTAATCTTGTTCGTTATATTGTAATCTTACTTTACTTATGTTGACTTGAAGTTGTTTTGTTTTTTTATTAAATGTGATGTTACTGGTCTAGTTAGTTTCGATGCGGTTCGAAGTAGTCTCATTTTACCCTAACAAGCAACGTTTTATTTACTTATAACTAGTGCTTAAAAAGAGTCTTTATTAAAATAACATACGAGTACGCCATACAAGGGAGAATGGGGAGACATTTAAGAGGGTGGCCCATGTTCAGCAGCGGATGTCATCTGGCTGATGATGTGATGATGACGCCATACAATATGTATATATATTATACTAGTAGTTCGCGCCGAACTGAGACCTCGCGACCTATAACTATAACCTAAAAACCCTTGAACTGATTCTG
This sequence comes from Apocheima hispidaria, assembly GCA_947579745.1. NCBI lineage: Eukaryota > Metazoa > Arthropoda > Insecta > Lepidoptera > Geometridae > Apocheima > Apocheima hispidaria. The sequence continues at coordinate 1,875,438 of OX388152.1, read as the reverse complement.
CTCATATTCGAACTATAAAATTGTATAATGCCATTATTGATATATGCTCATGTTACTGCCAAAGAATATAAATAATATATTAAGAACTAGTTGCTACCCGCGACTTCGATCGCGTGAACCTACAAAAAAGTAGCCTTAGTCCGTCTCCTTTGCATATAGCTTAAGGGTTTAAGCTATATGCAAAAATTCAGCTCGATCCGTTCAGCCATTTAGCCGAGATAACACTACCCAGACCCAGACACCCAGACAGAGAGACCGATAGACAGAAAGGCCGAGTTACATTTGCATTTATAATATTAGTCAGAATACATGGATGAGGTGCCGCTGACATCACGAATTTGAAATGAAGAATGTTTGAATGAGAATGGAATCAAAGGTACTGCGGTCTGAACATATAGTTAACGACTTCGTTCGCGTGGACATAAAAAAAGTATCCTATGTCATCTTTTTGAGTACTTCCCGCTCGGTAGAACACCTTCGTCCACACTGTTGACGATCGGGAAAAAAAAGTTCCGTTGGTTCGTTGACTTGTAGATGAATGAATGATAGATTTAATTTTTTGACTGTCTCGCACTACTTTTCACCTTCTGTTTCTTAGTCATTTTGAAGGAACCACATCCGATTTTTCTTCTTCTCGTATCGCCAATTCCCTGGCCCCAAGGTAACGGTCCATTCGATTTATGACGTCGCGGGTCCCCGCCGGCGACGCGCGCGCTAATTGGTGCGTGTTTGCAGACCGTCGCTCCACACACACAAACACACCGAAATGTATACTGATATGTATTTGTGTGAGCAGTGATAAGAGGTTGCATTGAGTATGCACAGGTTAAATTTTATGGGTACTTTCTTTAAGGTTATTTATTTACTAATACTACTATATCAGCCTTTAAACATCCCACTGCTGGGATATCAGCCTACCCTCTAAGGGTGATTAGGCCATATCCACCACGCTGGCCCCAGTGCGGGTTGGCGGATTCACATACGCCATCGAATTTCTTCTCCGGAGATATGCAGGTTTCCTCACGATGTTTTCCTTCACCGTAAAGCCAGTGGTATATCCGTACGTAAGTTTCAAAGAACTCATTGGTACGGGCCCGCCCGGGTTCGAACCCGCTACCTCAGGAATGTGAGGCGAGCGTTCTCCCACTGAGCTACCACGACTAAATTTACTAATACTTAAACGTTATTTACTTATTTAATATTTAACTTTAAATTTGACAATCAAAGATTTCTCAGAACAGCAAAGTACGGTCTTCATTGAAAACACTACCATGGAAATAGCACTGAAATGACCGTATGAATTATCACCTAGCAGTAGTAAGGGTTTGCAAAAAGTATGGTGCACAGATTAATAAGGTTTTTACGTATTACGTGTTCTCTCGCTCGTACAAATTAAATTTTAAGTATTTATACACATGCCTACAATAACGTTATCTCTAACATTTAACAGATGATCTTACTTTTTCTTTAGGTATTTATTCAATATCAGGACATAGATACCATCATTGGAAATACAGGTTTTTTTTAAATTATTAAGTACTAAGTCGATGAACACCTTGGTAAAAATTACATTTTCGGTGCCTTTTTGGTGCTAACTCTTATTGCATATTTCTTTTAAAAAAAACCTTTTTTGTATCTTGTGTGAAAAAAAAAACACGAAAAAAACATACAGATAAACTAAACGTAAACAACTTAATTTAAAAAAAAAAAATCAGAGAAAATAAAGGCTCTAAAATATAATCCAAAATCTCGCACTACTATCTACTACGACTGTCTAGTTGACATGGGGCTATGAACTGAACTGTCACCGCCGCACTGATTAGACCTTAGACGAAGCATCATACTGGACAGACCCATGAGACGTTGCCGCTCCGACGTTCACATTGTCATGTTTCTCTTTTTATTTCACGGGTCGTCGCATAGAGTAAGCGAGAGAGCTATTGTAAGATTGGCAACCTCGCACTCTGTGTCCATTTTGTGACCGACTAGTCGGTCACAACATTGCGATCGGTCTTACTAAAAAAGCAAATTGGATCAAAATATCGCTGTGAATACTTAATATTGTTATACATAGTGGCATTATGGCGTGTTGTGCTGTGTATTGTGCATCGAGAACAACGAAAGGGGGAGTAAAAGATCCAGAATTATCATTTCACACGTAAGTCTTTCGTAGCGTTTTTTACCTAAAATAACCAGAATCAAAGCTAAATATTCGTTTCACTTAAAGAATATACATGTTTGAAGTCATACAACTATCACGCAGTGTTATTTAGTAATGAATTTAAGCATTAATTTAAGATAAATAAATGCATTGTTTTACGTGTTCCTGCTAGTGAAGTACCACTGCACGTTTCAAACTTTGTCGATATTTGGTCGATATTTATCTAATAATATTCTTGTAATATCCTACATATACTACATTAAGTGAAACATGAACCGTTAATTCCTTTCCGCGTTTAATCGGCTTGATACGTATTCTATGGATAATTAATTTTAATCTTTTTGAAGCTTTAGCGGCTTGAAATGTATGATAATTTGTACCAATGTTGTGTCATGGTTAAACAATTAATTAAAATAAAACATTTTGTTATAGGTTTCCAAAATGTCCGGAAATCAGAAATCAGTGGATAAAGGCTGTGAGGCGCGAAAACTGGGAGCCACCTAAATACTCTCGACTTTGTTGAAAACGTTTTGAAAAATCTAGTTTAATGACTGGGCTGTCAATTAAAAAACTAGGAAGAATAAAAGAAACTAGGAGACGGTGTAGATACTTATTAACTTTCATAGTTACTATATATACTATATATATTCGTACTATTTACATGGCAATTACGAGTTTCGATGTTCAATAAAGTACATATTTTTGCAAACATTGTGTTCTTAATTTACAAATTCTTAGTTTTGTACACTGTGTACATTTTTATCGATAGATTCTGCACTAGTTTTCACTTCCCTACTCACTAAACGTCACAACAGAAAGTGGACACGCTGCCAAAGCAATCACTCTATCCAGTGTGATACAAGATCCTTGGATTAGACCGTTACAGTAGACGTCAGCTCGCACAATCAGCTGGATAAGGAATTATAAGTTTTATTACAATTTTTTGTCCTGCTCGGTATAGAGACGTTAGATAGAGACTAATGAGATGGACGTGTGTGATTGTCGTTTTACCACATCGATCATTGGTCGTTGGATCTTTGATTTAATTGCCCGCCATTCTCTAGCTCTCCTGTCCCTTATTGCTGAAAAGTCAAACGTAAAGTGCTTTTCAAAAAACGCAAAACTACATCACATTAAATAACTTTTGTTTGTTATAGTTGTTGTTTATTAGTGTTCTTCTGCAGAGTCCACCTGGGGAAATACCGCACCTTCAACCGCCAAGCAGTAGTGTGCAAACATTACTGTGTTCCGGATTGAAGGGCAATGTTTCCAGCGTAATTACAGGGCAAATAGAGATTCTAATATCTCTGGGTTACGAGCGTAGTGCATTGCCGCGCACCATTTTGAACTGTTGAAGTTCAAAATGATGTGTGCACTGAACTGTAATGATGAAGCTGAACCTTAAGACTTGCAGTTCTTGTCACCAAGTGACAAAAAAAAACAAAAAAAACCCAAAATGTAAAGTTCGTATTATTTTTTTAACTTTGGTTCTTTAGGTGCAAATGGGCTCCTAAAATGTATCTTTCCCCCACGTTCCTTCTTATTTGAGGCTACGTAAATGTACCTTAATACCTTAGGATAATGTATTAATAACGAATCCTGCTGAGATACAATACATAATTATGTACAAATCAATTAAAAAGTTAATTATAAATGTTTCAGACAATTCAAAAACTCGACAGCCGGTCAAAAACACTTTACTTACATATTATAACGGTAACATATGTTTGCCTGGATGAAATCGCTTTAAGTAGTATATTTTATGTATATATAACCTATGTCGTTTTTTGGTCTGAAAAATAAATAGTTACTTATCATACTATTTTACAAAAAAATATGATATATAATTGACATAAAAAAAAACAAACACTTTATACTAACACTAACCTAAATACAATCTAAACTTAAATAAAAGAGCTAAAATTACAACCAAAATTATTATAAATTAAAATTATTAATTAATCACAGAGGTTAAACAATTTATATTATTATAAATTAATTATAGATAAAAAAAAGAGCTCAGGTCACTATCCGCGGGCCGGGTACCCAAAAGGCTGGTGACGTTACCTCGTTGAATAGAAATTATACAATTATACAAAAATTACTGCCAGTTATTTTGTTTCTCTAAATAACTACCTGCTAATCGACCTTAAATGACAATAAAGGTAAGAAACTAATTATCGGATGCGACTTACAGTCCTAACTTGTGCATGTGCACAATAGTCGGACGCTCAGGCGACAGATGAAAAGATCCGGCGCCAGATATTCGTTGGACGTCCGAGCATCCACTGCTGAACAGAGGCCTCCCCCTTAAAGCGCGACTTATCCTAATCTTAACTAATGTTATAAATGCTAATGTAACTTTGTCTCTTTCTCTCTGTATCTCTGTCTGGGTGCTTGTCGCGATATCATGGCTAAGCGGCTGAACAGATCGACCTGAATTTTTACATATATGTAGCTTAAGGATCGGAGATGGACGTAGGCTACTTTTTTTTAGGTCCACGCGAACAAAGTCACGTGTAGCAGCTAGTTGCTTATTGTTTGAACTTTTAGATGAAAATGTACTGGCCAGATGACGGCTGGATGCGACTTACAGTCCTGTCCGATACTTTCTTTAAGTCCGCAATCGTAAGTAAATACAATATCTGCAATCAGCAAGCGCATAATTATTGCACAATTCTGTTATTCCTAACTAAGGTGGTAAATTTCACTCAATCGGCAACACAAACAAACATAACTAAGCTGTGACGAGAGTCCTTTGCGTTTAAATCAGTCCTAGACGTGTTGACCTAAGGGCTATTTTCATTTAAGACGTTGTTTTTCGAGTGGCTCGAAGTTGTGAAGATCAATGGGGTAAGATACTCGAGGATTTCGGCTTAAATCTAGAAACGCCTTTATTAGAATTCTTGTAGCGTTTGCTGCTACAACCGTAAATATTTAGATTCCAGCTGTGTAAATGTGAGTTGTGCTGCAAATTTACATGTTGAATAAGACATATTGACAGGTTGTATCACCTGTATTAAAATAAATGTTTCATTTGTTATAGATTATTCTACAGATATCGCATTACGAAGTTCTTGTTCCGACAAAAACTCACCAAAGTTGGAGAAATGTGCAGGTTGCGGGGACTGCGACCAAGAGTTTTCAAGAGGTTAAGTCAACTCGCGCCTGGCAATGGACCAATGAGAGTAAAATTTTATAGGTGTATTTTTCCTGATGCGAGGTGCGCGGAAGCTATGGATCTGTGTGTTTCATACATTGATATAGTACAAGTTTCTGGGTGTTTGGTTAAACGATATAGGCACAAACAAAACAACAATATGTTTAATCTTCATTATGCAAATTTTAACATGAGACCGAAATTGAAATAGCTAAAAAAACCGCCGTTCCAAGGAAAAATGTCGGTTAAACTCGACGTAAATGCATTGTATGGAACAGTTTTTTTTTGCGGTTCCAAAGTAAAAGTTGATCATATCGATGAATAAAATTATACTGTAAACTCACAGTGAAAACAACGCGTTGATGTCTTTTCTACCAACAGTTTATTACAAGTATTATAGTTTGACGAAGTACTACAGCAACTATGCCACATTAATAAAGCAATTTTAATATAGCATAACAAGTAATCGGACAGTCGCCCAATAACATCAAGAAATTAATATCTTTATATATAAATGAACGAGGATTTTTCTTAGGATCAACGCACAGAACAAACCGCTTATGATAAAAACGTAAAATTTGAACCTGATACTTTTGCGAAATTCCACATCTAAAGAGGTACAATGGACCCACAAAGTTTGAGCGGATATAAAATATTTTTTTATGCTAAGCCAATTAAACTTCATTTATGTACTAATCATAAAACATAAAGAAGGTCGTGTCTCAGGATTTTTCGAAAATCAACCCCCAAAAGAGGTGAACCGGGAGGGGTTCACCTCTTTTGGGGGTTAATTTTCGAAGGGTTTGGTTCATGAATTGGTTCATTTCACTGTGGCCTATGCGAGCGAAGCCGCGCGCAAGCTAGTATTGCATAATAAGTGATTGGACAGTCGGTCGCCTAGTTGTAATGGTAAGCGTCATGCTTGCCCATAACTGCCAATCCCATCAAGAAATTAAATTTTAGGTTCTATTTCATTCTGTTTTAAGTCACCAATTGAACAACAAAAGTTTCCAGTTTATTTTAGCATTTGATCAGGAGATAATGCATAAGCGAATGCATTATGGCATACCACCAAACCTCTTCTCGGAATCTCAAACAAAGCGCAGTTAACCCTTCAAGGGATGTTAGAAAACTTAATTTGTGGCTCAACGAAGGTGGTTCTGACTTAATTATATGTAGAAATACAAAAACAATGACGTTTTAAAACGTATTCGATCTCCGTTGAATGGCAAAAATGGCTGTTAATGATATCTTGGTCAGAAAGCGGTAATTTACAGTCTTAAAATATTCCATTTACAGCACTCTAAAAATGTTCTAAGAAATGAGGCTTCGTTGGTGTGAAGTTTTAAAATAGGCTTGAGGTTTTTAATGACCTAGGTGGTTATTAGGTTACTTTGTGTGGAAACGAGTTTTTTTTCGGTCTTTTATTGAAGAATTAGTTGTTTCACCGTTTCCCTGAAGAGAGAGTGAAAGTACTTTTTCGTAGTGGGATTTTTCAATAAAAAAGCTGACATCGAATTCGCATGAACCGGTTCCTCCAAAAAACTTGTAACTTGCCCTAAATAAACTTAATTTGTGGAATTACACCGAGCTGGGTTTATCTGCATCAAGTAAAATATGAATAACGTTGGAAGGCAACTGTTTATAAAAACGGATAACTAAATTAATGAGCTGTGGTAAGTATTATCTACTAGAGAGAAGAAAGGTTATGTGGACTATCCTTAACGTTAGGCCCAACACCCACTAAAGAAACGAGGCGAGCCGAGGGTTACTAGACCGTGGTCAAGTCAACCTTTTTTAATAGAGCTTAGGACAGGCGCGCCGGGACGATTTGAACCTACATTATTATAATAAACCGGATAGAGTTAATTTTTCCACGGCCGCTTAATTGCTGCGCCTCGCCTCGATTCGTCAGTGAGCGCTAAGCCTTAATTCTCTAGAGCGCAAAAGATAACTATTGCAAACCGTCAATAAAAGGTGTTTAGTATCTTGTAAGCTTCTCAATTAACCACTTATTGCGACAGAAAATACAAGCTACTCAAGCTAGTAATGATGGACATCGTCAATGGCACAACGTGTTGGTAAGTGGAAAAAGTATTGGTCGCACAACATCCGCAAACGGAGCGTTGCTAGCGTGCAACAAGTTCACTCCAACAAGACAAGAATCAGTTTGTTGAACTTACGATGGCTCCATTAAGAGCTCATTTGAGAACAAGTAATATTATTCGAAGAAAATGAAAATATTCGAGTACAGAATTTAGTCACTCAGGACGTAATGAGTAAATACGAATACAACGACACCTCACCCGGCAAAATCAACCAAGCTGTTTAAGCTACAGGAGGTAATATAGGAACATACAAACATACTTACATTTTATTTTAATAATACGGAATACTTACGTTATGTCGGTATTTTTTTTTAAGGAATGCTGCAGGCGTGATCGGACTATCCGGAATAACCGACTCAATTTAACGTAAGTACTCTCGTACTGGTGGATGCAAGTGGCCCGTTGTCGGTCAGTGTGGCGCTCTAAGGCCTATGTTCAGCAGTGAACGTTCAGCAGTGGACGTGGAGTTATTGATAAAATAAAACAACCTTTTGGTTTCGACAAGAATTTATAACCACTACTTTTTAATTATCAGAAAAAATATGTTGGGCAATGGAAGTGAGGTAAGAGTACGTAAATGTGCAGTCAGATTTTTTGTTTGCGTCATAATCCCGATAATCCCAGAGCTATTGCAAGATTAAATTTTCTTAAATCCTGCAGGGATTAGCTTTCACAGGCAAGACAACTATGACCGAGGCCTACCGAGCTTCAGAATTGAGCGAGATTATTGAATGAAAGTAAGACGAACAAATAGGTAAAATGAGTACGGGAGGAATTTTAAGCAATAAATACCGTTCTTTGGATATTTTAGCGATAACAATTTTCAATAAAAAAACAGTAAGTTTAGTAAAGGCAGTTTTGTAACGCATTTTTTTTCCCTGGTTATTAAAGAATAGTGATGTATTAATAAACATAATTTCTGGTTTTATAGCTCAGGGGTATGGGATATGACCGCCGCCGTGCCTTTGCTCGCGCGATTCGACCACAAGACTGCAATACAAATAATAATGAACACACAACACAACACAATTGCTTATGGGCCACAAAATGGTTCCCTAAATTGTTTCAATATACCGAAGCGAGTACAATGTTGCATTAATTTCCATTCTTGTGTAGGGTTGATGGAATTAAAGGTGAAGTTGGTAAAGTTATATTGTATTGTATTGTATTGTCAAAGGTTGATGAACCGCATAATTTGAAAACGTTGTTACTTAGTGCTAAACAATATTTTAATAGAGATACGATTTTAGAGCCCTTAAAATGACCCCCGCAAATCTGTCCCTTCGGACAGATTTCATTGTAGCTATCTCTTTTTCTCTCTTACTTATCGCATCTTCTTTCGCATCCTTTGGCGGCTGTAAACAGACTGCAGGGGAACCGAATTCACAGCGTCATTTAGAAGGTAAAAACATATCTTTAGTAAAATATCATTGATGCTATGCTAACATCTCGTTGTCAAATGCGCAAAGCAAATTTTGACATAAACTGACCAGTGGGATTATCCCGTAACTCTGAAAGCGATAGTGATAGTGCGCGAGCGGGACCGCGCATAATGCGACTAAGTTGGTACGAGCGGGATGGCATGCTCTCGCAATCAGAATCACGAACGTTTCAAAGTTAGAGGATAAGCCCGCAGCTTTGTTGTCTGTCATTTCATCTTCGGAAATAGAGTGTTAGCTATTAATGATTAACTCCACGACACAATGATAATTATAGGGCATGCATAGAAAAAAGAAACCTTGAAGCCTTAAAACACGGCTAATTTTTACAAAACTTCGATCCGCTTAGACTTGACAACTATACTTTTATTGTGTATATTAAGAAAATATAATTTTTTGCAACTTTTTTCTTTTCGCATCGTGCCTATAATCCCTATTAATCCTCACCAATATTATAAACGCCTTTGTTCAATGGTTTGTTTGTTCTGTTACGCAGCTTCACACCCATGAATTTTACATGGGTATAGTTAAAGGGCCGGAGAGTGACGTAGGTATCTTTTTATCCCATAAAGGTTTACGTGTGTAAGCTAAGTACATAAGGTTGAGGCTAGTTAAGTACCTAACTTTTATTATGAAGACATAATCGTGAAAACTCATGTGCGGCCGCGGATCGTTGAAATATTAGGAAGTAATTGTATTATTTTGGGTTGCTTATTCTTTTGTAACAGCCCTACTCAGCTGATATAGAGATGGTTCAATTGTATTGTGTGAGAAATTGAGTAAATTACAAAGTTGCACATGAATTCATTTTAGTCATAGAGTATCTAATGCATGCACTTCGTTTGTACCTTTCTACGAGTTCATTTGCAATATTCAAATCTGTATTCTAATATTCTAGATATCATATATGGCAGCTAAGGAAATTTATATATCAACTAGAATAACGGTATGATAAACTTATGTAATCATCTTCAATTAGTTTCACAATTCAAACCGTTTTACATGAATACGATACGATGATATCGCGGTATTGCAATACGCAATGCGATGCGCAACTAAAACTTTAGTGATGCGCCACGTATCCGCAAAAATCGATAAACTGTATCGATAAAACATTATTACATTAAATGTCGTGTCGATACTCTACGAGCGATATAATCGTATTAGACATGTATGATGCCAACGTTCGTGAGAAGTCGTGTAGCTCAGTGGGAGCATGCTCACTTCATGGGTTCACGGGTTTGAACCCGGCCAAGCCCGTACCAATAAGTTCTTTGGACTTACGTACTGATTTAGGATGTTTTCGGTGTAGGAAAAACATCGTGAGGAAGCCCGCATATTGTCCAGAGAAGAAATTCGATAGTGTATGTGAATCGGCCAACCCGCGCTGGGCCAGAATACCATCGAGGGTAGGCCGATATCCCAGCAGTGGACTTTTAAAAGGCTGATGCAGAAAGAAGCCAACTTTCGGAAGCACAAGAATAACAAAATTACATTCGTTTATGTAAATAAGACCAGTTACAGAATTATCCATCGGCGCCTGTGTACAAATGTTTCGAAAATGCCCTTGCATTTTCTGTTTTATGGTAATAAAGTTTATATCTGAGATGAGTGAAGCGACGCTCGTGGTCCGTAGCATTAGTAAAGTTACTAATTTATATTGATAGTAAACAGCAACAAACGGGGACACTATATTATTCATTATACATCATATCAATAACATGCATTAGCTATCATTCGATTTCGTAGATAAACCTTATCTGCCAATCATATGACCATCTTCGTAAGACATTATTATGAGTAATGAGCATATTATTCATTTAAAGACAATCTTAACTAGTACACGACTATGTAATGATCGTAACCATTATATCACAAATAAAAAGTCAACAGGGAACTAACACCAATTAAAAATGAACTAGTGTTGCGCCAATCGGAATATCGATAAAAGAAACCTTCATGTTTATCTGATATAATAAGAGGCGACTGCCGTGAAGGCATTACTGAGTTTCCCTTTTAAGAGACGGCTTATAGTGTCAGGTTACCAGGACGAGAAAAAAACAGTCAAGATTAGCAATTACTATATGCGTACCGCGAAACTGGATAAACGGATGCCTCCCAGGATAAAATCGAGACGCTAAAAGCAGACGTAATTATCCGTGAACTTAAATAGGCAAATGGAGTTCGGCAACCGAACGCGGCAATAATAATTTATTTTTTATGATATCATATGTTACTTTTGTGTTAATTTGAGACGCTGCGCAATAGCTTTTTGTTTTTATGCATCGCTAAAATTATAGTGTACGAGTATGTTACAATTATAAACTATGATAAAGATTGAAATCGAAACGTTGAATGAATTATGGCAAAAACTATAATTTTAATTTATAAATGGATTCCTTTGTAACTTTAATAATATACGTATTTACTGTATGAATAAGCTTCAAAAAAATGTATAACAGATATTTCGCGAATAATAATTCTTAGGAAAAATAATATTATGTGACTTTATTGGCAGATGATTTGCATAATATATATTTTTAATGTTGCATTTTGGAAACAGGTTTACAAATGGCAAGACAACTTTTTTATTATTATAAAATCATCCCATAAATAAATATCTAACAAAATATTTGAAACAATTTTATATTCATAATATGTTTTGTGAAAACGTGTTCTTTTTGTGTTAGATAACAACAATATTTCATTTCAATTTATAAACGTATGTCCTTTATTGATAGCTTAAAGAGTTTTTAGGAATATTGATTTAAACACAAAACATTTTAAAAATATTTATTTTTATAACGCCGAAAGTAAAGTCGTAATCTAGGTCACAATAACTAGTTGTGCAATAAAAACTGTATCTATAAAAAGGCGTCCGCAACCTGTCACATCTCGCCATCAATAGTGACGACAAACATCGGGGCGGGGCTGATCTATCGATATTAACTAGATCAGTCATGAATGTTGCACAACACTTTTTTGGGATCTTTAAATAGTATGTTCAAAAGAAATAGAGAGCTGTAAAGAACGAGGCAAGTTTAAAATGTATTCAATGATAAGACACACAACATACACACACAGTAGACATACAGTATCAAGATCCTAACTCAACTGGAAAAAAAAAACTAAAGCTTAGCATTATTAAAACAGGATACTTACCCACGTAAATCTTACCAAGTTTGAACTTATTGGAAGCACACCGGTCAAAAACCAGCACATAAAATTCATTTTTAACTTCAAAAACATTTAAATTGCTCATCAGCGAACAAAACTAAACTCATTAATTAACAAATCAAATATTCAAAAATACCTAAAGCAAGAAGTCATCGTACAAAAACTAAGCTAGAATAACAATAAAATATAACGACAGAGCTGTCCAACAGGGCCGTTATTCTGTATCTTCGTTCAAACTTGTAATACGGCCGTAGTAAGTCGTACAAGTACGGTAAGTCGTATTTATGCGACTAATGCAAAACTTATTCTCCTGTTTTCTCCCTGAATAATAAATAACACTACGGAAAATATTTTTTTGCTGTTTAATTTTTTCTTATAAAGTTTTTTTTTTTTTAATGTCTGTTTATTTTTTTTGGAGGGTTTCACTCAGTGACTATGCCACCCCCGTAACAGACAAAGGAACATATACATAAACTAATACTTATAATACAAGCTTATATAATTTTAACAGCATTAAAGCCAAAAAAAATACATTGTAGCGTAGCAAATAAATTTTACGGCAAAAAAATATGTTCGTAGTGTAATTATTCAGGGAGGAAACAGGAAAATACGTTTGCATGGAATAGACGGTGCATAGTTAACTCTTAAATCCGTGGAATTCGCATGGTATCGTATTGTTTATGCCATAAAGAATACTATTCCATGCGAATTCCACGGAGTTAACTTAACGTGGCCGCGTTACGATTTTGAACGAAGATACAGAATAGCGGCTCTGATTTCTTATTCATAAAGTCTTTAGAAATACGATATCTAGATATAAGTTTGAAGGATGGGCTCAAAGGCATACAGAAGGTTAATTTTACACAACTCCTATGTAAACGGTTTCTACAACTGATGAATATTCAAACTTGCATATCTGTTCGAGGATAATTCTATCATTATATGCAACTTTATGGACTAGCTGCGCTACTTTTTGATTATAAATGTGTTTTCATTAAAAATCGTTATGAATGGATAGTTTTGTTTTGAGCTATTGTTTATCTTGACTAGGCTATGTGAAGGCCTCGTGTCACATGTGACATGTGCAGTCCACGTGCACAAATTGCCGCACGATTTTTTTTTTTTTTTCGACTATAACATGCGAACGGTAATTGATCTGATTGGACTGACCTACTTCGTGAAATTTGACGATAAAGGTCAAGGTTTCAAAATCACACTTTGGGGCAAAACAATTGTGTGTATATGGAGGCTTAAAATAGTTTAAGCCAATAATACATAATGAGGTAGTTTTAATTTTAGGTATTCTATTAAGCTATTACATCGAGTGAAGCGAGCACAGAAGAGAGAAGTAAAAGTAAAAAAAAATCTCTTCTGTGGAAGCGAGGGACTCAGATTCTACGGGAAAAAGTTGGCGTTTGTACATATCTACGACTACGACTAACCCTATTATATGTATAGACTACGCAATTTTGAATTCTAAATAATATTTTGTTGTTTTCCACACGGGTGAAACCGCTGGTCGCAGCTAGTGTAATATAATTTACCATCTGCTTCTCATGCACATCCTTCTTTAAAAGACTGTAAAGCAAGTACGGTACTTTCATTCATAATATTATTTCATGTTCCAGGCATGAAACCCAAATTACCCAACCATGAATCTTACCATGATAATAGTTAGCGCATTCCTAACGTGTCACCCTTTCGTTCAGCCGACTCTTCAATAATTCATATTTAAAAACGTGCTAAGACTGTTACATACACATTAACACTTCAACACCTCAGAACAAACAAACAAACACACGGACATTATATTGCTATTCCCCAAACGTACTCGTATATGAATCCATTTTTTATGCTTCTTTTCGGTTTATTGTTATTAAGGACGGAACCGTTCGAGAACTTTTAACTTATTCATGATGAGCTTTTTGAATGACGTTCTTTGAGAGTGTAGAATGGACTGTAGGGGTCTCATTATGTTGGATGTTATGGTAAAAAGTATCAATAGCAGAGCTAATAAAATTATGTTTACACAATTGGACCATATGCATATCACTATGACAATATGAGATCTTGTAAGCTTTGTTATGTCGACATTCAAATACGGGACATATATCGCCTAATAAGAACGTTTCCGTCTTATACATTGTCTTATGATCAATATTCTTATAAGACTGGATTGTAAATTTTAATAGATAATTTAAAAATAAAACGTTTTAAAAAAGGTATTTACTTATTAGTACTCACGGGATATTTACCACGGTTATTGTTTTTGTTGAGTTCCCGATATTTCGGCACAGTTGCATGCGCCATGTTCACGGTAGACAACTGGCGCAACTGGCGCAAATGGCGCATGCAACTGTGCCGAAATATCGGGAACTCAACAAAAACAATAACCGTGGTAAATATCCCGTGAGTACTGATAGTAATGTTGTAAACAACCACGAAAGTCTAAAACAGTGTTTACTTATATTTTTGTCTTAGGTGCCAACTAAAACTATATACAAATTAAAACTAAATTAAATATGTACAAACTTTGCTGAAATAACCTGCCCCTGATTGTTCTCGGTGCAAAGGTTGTAGCAAAATCGCTATTTTAATTTTTTCTATATTGTTTTATTTATTTATAGGTGAATATTTAAAAATACTAACAGGTTATTTATTTTGGTTTTCAGACAAAACCAAGAAATTTGTCTGATAATTATATTATATAAACCTAATTTTCCTATAAGGACCCAACAAGAAACGTCTGAAATACGCAGCAATGGAGTCACGTTATTATTTTGTGACCGTTGCCGTCGAGATGGGCTAGTAGTGGTGGTAGAGAAGCCTAAACTTTGGTGTTCGATTTAGGGTGCCGAATTCAAGATACGGGTGGAGACTCCCGGTCCCACTCGTTCCTGGAGAAAATAATGGCCATTGCAATTCAGCGTAGTAAATAATTTGAAATAGCATACGCACCGGACGCGCGGACGGCGCGCTGTGACACAAAAATTTATGGCGCTATGAAGCAGCAGCGGACGCTTGTTGAATTTCCTTCCAAAATAGAAAAAAAATTACCTATGTAATACACGTGTACTGTGCAATTCCGGGTATACGTTTTATGTAATATACGTATATATGTTTAATTATGTATATATGTAATGTGTTAAATAGAGAGCCATACATTTTTGTGGCATAGCGCCCAGTCAGCGCGCCCAGGCGCTTGTTATATCAAGTCACTAATATTGCCATTACTAATTGACAAAAATAAATTTAAAACCTAAAACAAACAACAATAAAACTATCATGCAAATAATTTGAACTCTTACATTATTTCATAAAGCCTTTGTCGATAATAAAATTAGTTTCATTTTTATTGCAATTTAAGCCATGAAAGGATATTATTACCCATAAATGGAAATACAGACTTCTGTACGAGGCTTTAATACTTTGTAATAAAGTTGAAGATCGCGTGCGAAGAGAAAGGTCACGCTTGGGTAGGTACCATTCGAGATAATATCATCGATGAAAGAAAAAGAAACAATAATACTTTAGTGCTGTAGCCCGTCGGCACTTATTATCGCAAATATCGATATTGCAATCACGTAAGCTTTTATCGATAAGTCGGTAAAATGTAATAGTTTATTTGTCAACAGCACTTTAAGGAACATGTCTTTGCTACGAGTATCTTTGCAATCTCGACTCTTTTTGTGCTTAGCTCCTATTAAATCGGACTTTCACGATTATTATCTGTAATTCTGTACGTAATTTAACTGTCTTTGGTATCGTCGAGTAAGTGCTTTGGGAATCGATTGATGAGCCTCCTGACTTAATTGGATGCGCGACTGCCTCATAAGCAGGAGGTCCTGGGCTTGATTTCCGGCCGGGCAGATATTTGGGTGATAAATTTCAATATCTGCTCTGGGGCTGGATGTTAGTTGTGTTCTTTGTGTGAATTCCATGGCATTCCCGACACACAAGGAATCCTAGTGGAGAGCTATGAATGAAAGTGGTTTTTATTTATATCATCTTCATTTTTTTTTATGTTTCTCGGTGACGAGACGAGCAAGTCGCTCGACCTGATGTTGAGCGTCACGCTTGCCCATAACAGTTCAGTGCCACCCAGAATTTTGAACTTCAACAGTTCAAAACTATTCGCGGCAATGCACTGCTCTCGTCACCCTGAGATGTTAGATTTTAAATCTCTGTATGCCCAGTAATTACGCTGGAAACATTTCCCTTCAATCCGGAACAAGTAATGCTTGAACACAACTGCTTGGCTTGGGGAGGCCTATGTTCAGCAGTGCACGTCTTCTGGCTGATAATGTAATTTAATGTAACTACTGCTTGGCGGTTGAATAACTGGCTAAAGTGTGGTACTTCTCTCCAGGCGGACTCTATTGATATATTGATGAGTACATAATGATATCCTAAAATATGACAACCTAACTGAACAGCCTATATAGGTAAGTGTCGGTAACTGATGAAAGGCAATGAAATAATAGCATCACGAGGATATGGGACACTTTATAAACCAGAAAACGAGAAATACCTGTAAAATCGAGAGGAAATATGAAAGGCGTAACTATTAACCTCATAATCTGATAACTGTTACGCTGTTTATCTTGAAAGAGATCTGTGATAACTTAATACAAACTAACTTTTAGACCACCCATGTGATTGAAGTTTTACAACTTCTTTCTCTAGTCACTGGAAGCAGAATTCAAACGGTCTTAATAGATAATTCCCTAGAAATGAGTCAATAAAACTCGAAAAGGACTTCTTGTACAGGGTTGCCAGATCAGACTGTCAAAATTACCGAACATTACTTCGGTTCGTGCTTAACTCACCACGGAAGCAACTTCGCGTTGCAAGCTAGTAATAAATTAGCGATATGATTGAATTATACTCTTCAGCCAGAAGACGTACACTGCTGAACCAAGCCCCCTAAGTGCGCCACACTGAATAACTATCTGCCATTTACATCCACCAGTTGCCCGCGACTTCACAATAGTCTGTCCATCTAGTGGCATCCGCTTCGTGCTCGCCACTCAAGAATCTTTCTTGCTATAAGCGATATGGCCTGCTCATTGCCGCTTCAACTTGCAAACACTGTAAGCTATGTTGGTGGCAACGGCAGTATTAATGGATTTTACAAAGATACCGAACCACTCAAGCTGCGGTACTCTTGTCATACCGAACACAGGGCTAAATTACCAAACAGTTCAGTAAAATACTGAATGCCTGGCAATCCTGCTCATGTAATTGAATAACTTTCAAATAGGAACATGGGATGAGCACCAAAGCCTGTGTTCGCTGTTCTTTAGTGGCATTCCTGTTTTTACGAGAATGCTGTATAGGCGGTGTTTCCATGAGTTAGTCTACCGCTGCGATTTGTATTGCGGATAAGCCGAGTCATTGAGTTGTTAATCGTCACCCTAACGACCTTTAATTAGTTTCTGCTTGCATCAGACTTGCAAACAGATCAAAGAAGTAGAGTGACAGTTTGATGCACAAGCATTTTTGCACAAGCAGCAGATTCTTTTTAGAGAACGTCAGTTATTAAATCGCCAAGTTAAAGATGAGTTAGGTTTGTGGAAAGGCCTTCTTGAAGTAGCGGTCTTTTCCAGAGTCTGTGTGGTATAAAATCGCCAAGAAGTTGCAGAGGGAGTTCTGCGGAAAGGCATTATTGAAGTATCAGTCTTTTTCAGACTCCGCCAGTTGTTCAATCGCCAGGAAAGGCAGAGTGAGTTTTAAGGAAAGCCATTCTGGAAGTATCACTCTTTTTCAGAGTCTGCTAGTTATTCAATCGCCAAGAAGAGGCAGAATGAAAGTTTTGCGGACAAGCAGTTTTCAAGTGTTTGGTCATGAGACGGAAGGTCGCCTTCTTCGGGCATGCAAACAGGATCTTTTTCTGGATATGAATATCCACGAATGATCCTAGAGAGCAGAATTCCGGGGAAGAGGGGCCCAGGACATCCGAAACGGAAATGGCAGGAACGGCATCAAGCAGTGGACGGAGCTACCAGCATCTAAAGAACGCAGCATGAGATCGCAAGAAGTTTTGTCAACTGACCTCCAAACTTCAGTATGAAGGTGGCATTGAATATAATGATGATTTTTGAAGTGGCAGAGTATTTTTCAGGGCCCGCCAGTTATTCAATCGCTAAACAGTAGTGTGCAAACATTACTGCGTTCCGAAGGACAATGTGTCTAGTGAAATTACATAAGCATAAAGATATTTAACATCTAATATCTTCGGGTGAAAAGCGCAGTACATTGCCGCGCAGGGTTTTGAGCTGATGAATTTCAAAATTCTGGGTGGCACTAAACTGTTATGGGCAAGCGTGACTCTTACCATCTGGCGAGCGCCTTGTTCGTCTCGTCATTCAGTGGCAAAAATGGCAAACCTTAAAAGATTACAATACAAGAGATTCGTTTAAAAAAAATAGACTACAAAAAGGTTACAAAATGAAAAAATATAACTGTGATGATTTTATTTCTGTTGTTTTGATAATATATTTAGCAAAAAACAAAAGTAAGTATTTACTCTTGGCTTATTCTATTCTTAACAGTCGATCATTTGGCGGCCTTCGCTGCTGATTTAAAAATTTCGCGGCCTTCTTCAATCGGCACTAAGTATAAAGGCCGCCAAACTATCTCCCCAAACGTATCCTCCACTTTCCTCCCTGAATAATGACCTATATTTTTATACAATTTATATCTACCACTGTTAATGCTCCTGTTTTGTCTGTTTGTTTTTTGCTTCTGTTGTTTTAACTAAACGAAACTCATTAGTAATAAGATAAAACATAGGAAGGAGCATGGCTGTGGTAGATAATATATGAATTATATTTTCTCTAGTGTCATTCATTATTCAGGGAAAAAACAGGAGAATACGTTTGTACGGACTAAAAGGTCGCATAGCTTGCTCTTAAGTATTTTATTTACGAATATTTCATTATATTATTTATTTCTTCACAAATCGATTAATACTTTAATCGCCACTGTGGAGCTAAAAATAATATTAATATCGATTATTATTGGTAATGTGTTAATTTTACTGACAAAACTTAATTTAAACTTGTTGAGCCATGTTTCTGTCTCTATAGCTCCCACGCCCATCTCAATCAAAGTGACAAGTTGATAGCTTAACATATCTATTGCCCGAGAATAAGCTCGCCATAAAACGTTTAATAAGTTCGCCAAAGCACAGACTGATCATCTCTAGATTCCGCGCTCAAAATACACCTATCAAAATTTACTCTCATTGGTTCATTGCTCGCGATACGAGAAGTAGCCTTGAGATAGGATATATGTCAATGAAACGCTTGATAGCAGTCCCCGAACCCGTGCCTTCCTCCAACTTTGGCGACTTTTTGTCGGAACGAAGACTTAAAATATAATCTGTGCGCCAAAATTATTACACGTTCCCCTAAACCTAAACTTATTTAAATAATCACAAAGTCACAGATGGCCCATTTAATTATGATCATTGATACTTCAGCGGCTTATTTGCAAAGAATACAAGTTAATATCTATACAAGCGAGTATAATAAAGATCAAGTTTAATAAAATGCCACGATATTTATTAGTCTCGAGGACGGGCGAAATTCGTTGCATTTTTGTGTGGTTATTCGAGATATTTAAATTATTCGACGCTCGGACCGGGTCTGGGAGCCGCTTTTACTCGTATATTGATTCTTTTATTGTTTGACTTTAATAAGTTCTTTAAGCAATTGCTGGGTATAATTAACTTGGTGATATGCAAAACATGGCGCACGCACACATCTGTCTTTTCTTGATTGTATCGGTAGAGCAAAAAGTTGTCGTGATGTTCGTGTTAAAATACTTATTAACTACGTGTACAGGACAAGTTATGTTAACGATAACTTTTTTTTCGTAGTAAAAAGTGACTTTAATTAGTAAGATTTGCTGTTCGTTATTAAGAAAGATTGCATAAATTTCTGTTTCAAGCAAGAACTATTATTTTTGCTTACAGTGTTCCAAACTTTTTTTTTGTTCTTGATTTGACTCCACACATTATGTTTGTTTTGTTAACCAGTGTCAAGTTTTGTAATTTTTCAAGTAAAACATGGTAGTTCACAATAAAACCAAACTTAAATCATAGTCTGACTCAACAATTTCCGTCACAGTCCATCCACTTGGATGGACAGTGACTTGTGACTTGGATGTTTTCAGTAAATTGAAATAAGCTTGACTGAAAGCTTCTACGGAGATTTGGAAACAACAAGAAACGACACTATTCACAACTACGATTTGCTCACAGTCGTAAATTTTTCTCTAAGCTTCGACAGGCACAGCAGGCAGCGTTCATGCATTGAAACTTCTTTTTTTTAATTGGTTTGGCTTGGTATTTTTTGGAAACTATTTACTGTAACTTTTGATAAAATAAAGAGTCATCAACGTATAAAGCTCTGTGATGCCACAATAAAGCGATATTTCACAAAAATAATTAAAATGCGTTTTCCATTCTAAAAGAATCAAAACAAAAAATCCCTTACAAAGGAGCGAGTCATCGTCAAAACTCGTATAGAATACACAATGAACGCATTTTTTCCTTCATCTCTTGTTATAATAGGTTTTCTGTAGACTAACAAGAAACTATGTCGTAAATTTTACCTTCCTGATGATATCGCGGCTTACCTGAAAATTAAAAAACACGTTTTAATAAAACAGTCTTTTATAAAATAACTAATTGTTAACCGCGACTCCGTTCGCGTTGCCCTCAAAAATAGTAGTCCGTCTTAAGCGTTATGTATGCAAAAATCCAACTCGATCTGTTCAGCCGTTTAGCCATGATAACGCGACAAACACCCAGACAGAGAGGCAGAGAGACAGATAGACAGAGTTACTTTCGAATTTATAATATTAGTTAGGATTCAGATAGAAGTAATACATAACTAAAGTGTTTTTATTATCTGTATTATTAATAGGGCTTGAATAAGCAAAAAAAAACAGTGAATTACTGTTAGTGGGTATGGGCATAAATATAAATAATTAAGTTTAATTGACAAACAATTTAAGAAAATTGGAATTTGGCGCGCTAAGCAAAACGAACCTTAATAGAGCCACTTGCATTTTCCAGGTCTAAATCTATAAGCAAAACAGTTTTTTTAATAATATTTTTTCAAACCAGTATTAAAAAGCTACTTGCCTGGAAGATATCGTTTCCAGCGATAAGGCAGCCAATTAGACGCCTGGTCTATAGTATTACATACTGTATCTGTTTTTCTATACTTTGTGTGTGTTTTTAATAAAGAGTTTTTTTCTTTCTATCTATAAAACTGAAGATGAAAGTCCTTAAAGACATACTGCTAATTTAACGTTAATCTTCATCATCATCATCATGTAGTTTTTTTTTTGACATGAAATGTATATCTAACTGCTATATTCTAGGTTTTTTTTTTACTTTACCTAAATAAATAAAACAGGAGCATAGAAGCGGAAGATGCTAATTTTATGGCAAAAAAATATTATCCTTAGTGTCATTATTCAACGAGGAAACAGAAGAATACGTTTGAAACGTACGTTGAAATAGATGTCCCATAGTTACTTCTTAAGTAACCTACACAAGATACGCTACATAAAATCTGCCCATCTGCACTAAGCTTTGACAGCTCATATGTTCATACTTAACTCTCTAGCCCCCGAATACTGAAACGCTTGTTAACTTTGACAACAGATTAATTCTAATGCTGCCTTTGTCTGGCACTAAGCAAATGACAAAGGCAGCAATAGATTTAATTTATCGTCAAAGTTAACAAACGTTTCAGTATTCGGGGGTAAGACGTACAATGAAAAATACGTTACACCAAATTTAGTAAGTTGCCTAAATGCGTAAGACATGTCCTTTCCTTTGACTTGCCTAAGTTCGACTTAGTTTAGGTGATGCTTTGCTAAGTTTTATCTTTTTTGACTTTAGTGCAGACGGACATAAATCACATAATAGTTGCAACCAATGTGTGAGTATTCTATGTATGAAAAGTTGAAATTGTTACTCAAATTGTGATTTTTCCTAACAGGACACTAACAGAGATGACGTCAACCGTCAAAAACAGACATCACATCCTACATTCTCTCATAACCCCTAGAAGAGGCTGGAGTACACGAACTGAGATGAACGTGGATGATAAATAAAACAGATACGGCTTACTGAGAACTTTGGACGTGTGGTGAAAGGTTGAAGCGCGAGCGGAATAAGAATATAGTAGAAAATTGCACATAAATTAGGAATTGGCTAGTGTGGTAGCTCAGTGAGAGCACGCTATAATTGTATCGTTATAATATCCACTAATAAGCTGGTAACTGGTTGTATGTGTTTTTGCAGTAAATAAATAATTTTCATTTTTTCAATTATATATGTATAAAAATAACAGTAGATTTCAACTAGGTAGCAAATGCGAAAGGTAAAGTTTTTAACGTGATATTTGAAAACAGCGACAGATAGAGCATGTCTAATAGATATAGGCAATGCGTTCCACAACTGGACTGCCTAGAATGCAAACGACTTACCATAAAATATTTCACAACGTGTGGAAGGGGTCTTCAGAGACAGGGTCAAAAGACTACATTGTATTAACTAAGCAGCTATCAAACTGAGCTTTAACCCGCCAGCTCTCATACCATGGGGCTGTCAAAAGCATTGTCTTAATAAAAATACTTTACTAGCACGATGCGCCCGCGCCACAGTGCCGTCAACATTTCGTCGAGACAACGAAACTCTGCATACGTGCGCCGTAAGGACGTGGGACGATTTTTGATTTCCTAAAAATCAGACATTTTACAATCTACGGTGGGTAAAACCCTTTTTGTGGAAGCTGGTAACATTCACCGACTGGTTCTCCTACACCACGGATTGCATAGATACCGCATTACGAGATCGTTGTCCTACCAATAACTCAACATTGGAAGAAAGCGCGGGTTGCGGGGACTGCAATCATGCGTTCTCATTGGCTATCACAAGGTTATCCTACTTGCGCCTAGCCATGCACCAATGAGAGTTAATTTTCCAAGGTTTATTTTGACCGATGCCTGGTGCACGAGGTGCGGGTGATTGTCCCACACACATAGATATATATTTTTTCCTACATAAATAAACTTATTCGTAGTTACTTCAGTATTTATGTTTTAATGTCTCTACCTACTAAAATGACAGCTATATGTATATAATATATAACTTATAATTATAGTGGATATAAAAAACTAACTACTAAATACTAACTTACAAAACAGAGAAAACTAATTTAGAAGGCGTAGGACTACTACGGAAACAAGTTGGTATTTTTATTATATTTATTTTGTTTGTATACTGATTTTTTATTTGCATAACTAAAATGACATTAAATAATAAATAAATTGAACTTTGAACTTTGAGCAAAAATTTATTATACTCAATATACAACTTAAAACTGACTATTAAACTTATTTGTTTGTATACTTGTATGTTTGTTTGTATATTTGTATACACACAACTAACTTATCTACCTTGCTAACTTACGACTACGACTTACGACTTTTACTAACTTGCGAATCGTTATCCAATCTTCAAGAAATGTTTAAGGCTAGTCATTCATTTTCATAAACTTTTAAGTTCGAAAATCAGTGTGGAGTTTGCGAAGTCATAGAGTCACGAGGTAAACTGTTCGAGTAATTAATAAAAATAGTAGTGCGTTGAACTGACTTCAAACATTTTTGTAGAGACAAGACATCTATATTTTCCACGGAAGGTTGCCAGTTTTGTTCTAAAGCACGATCTCGATTCTACATTGTTCGCTTCAAACTTTTACAAATTACTCAAAAGTCCAAACCCAAAATTAAAACGCAGCGCAAACGGAAACCAATGTTTAGACTCTTTAGATGTTCGAAATTAGAAAATTTCTCTAATTAGTTCCATTTCTACCATTTTAAACTGTAATACCAACATTATAAAACACGTAAGCCGACTTAGGGTATAAGACAATGACTCCTACGGTTTAGAACTGTTTTTATTGGCTATGCGCCCGAAATGGAGTGTGTTTAGACCCAAGAGTGTTAATGGTTGGGCAAACAGTGAACGCTACTGTTGGCGTTGTCAGTTTTTTAGATTCCTGTGACCCGCGGTGAATGCAGCAGCTTTTTAAGTAATCTTAAGAAAATGATCGTATTAAAAGTTTTTATCAGAACGCAGATAATATATGTCGGTTTGGCCTGTACTGATGCAAGTTAATTAAAATTTTAACTTTTGATAGCCTTAAAAACGAATCTTCAATAAATGTATTTGAATTAGTCTAAGGGCCGATTCATTCAAGTAAAGTGTTGATTAGCTATTTGGCAAGTAAAAGACCCAAGTAACTTTGGTTTTTGTTCAGTTTTTGTGGCGTAAGTATTTTTTTTAAATTTGGCCTATGATAATGACGCTTATTTTTGTCTTATGTAGCTAAGGAACCCTACCTAAAACCACTGTGTGCACACAAAGTGTACGACACTTTGAATTACTTTTCGGGATCACGAATATACGAAATTACATTATTCAGAGTAAAATTATAGATTTCAAACGATGTCAAAATGCAGTTCTTTAACGCTCACTCAATATAATAGACACAGCCAACTTAAAAAAAAACTTCATTTTGACACTAAAAATATTATTTATGCCCACTTTGTTGTGGTTTTTTTATGTTAACTTAAGTGTTTCGTTGTGTTAACTTAAAAACATCAATGCTTTTTTTTTATTTTTTTTTTTTAGTGGCAAGTTATAATTGATAAAGAAATGTGTTAATATAACTGTTCCACCCAAACTCCTAACTAATTTTAAAAAAGCAGTAGGCTCTCGCATAGTTTAAACTTTTCCATTTCTTCCAATGCATTTTTATACCCAATACTCTGAAACTTTTTTCAGTAACAGCAAAAAAAAAAACAACCAAAAAGGCTCACGACTGGAGACATCAGGGCGCATGCGTCACGCAACTCGGAGGCGACGCGAGGAATTCCGAGTCGAGGGAGTTGGCGGCTCGTTGCGCTGTCGACGCCATCTGGATGCTAGGGATGGGACGCTGTCCCATCCCGAGTTTTGATTTGTGGCATATCGATAAACATTCTAAATCGATGGTTTAATAAAATAAACTTCTATGTAATGCTGTTACTATATTGCTAATGAGTTGCCAGTGATTTAAAAAATTAGCACTCTCAACACCAAATATGTGATTTTACGGTGTTAAGCTCATTTCACAGCTATGCGGATTTAACAGCGGGCCGCGTGCGCCCGCGCGACGCTACGGTGCCCGATGCCTACACAATACACATGCGTAGTCTACGTTTTATAGTGACGCGGATTGTTTCCTATGGAGTAACCTTAAGACCTTACGCACAGCTATGAAATTAGCCTTATATTTAGGGATGTCCTCAATTTATTTTTACCTTTGTTTTTAAATCTTAAATCTCTCGAGAGATACATTTTCAAGCAATAAATCTAAAATTGAAAAACATCTGAGCTATATTTTATTACTTATTAAAAGAATATTCTTTACAAACTCCCATCACTACGAAAAAGCGCGGCAACATCGCTATCCTCCCTCCTTTTTACACATCTATCACTATTCTTCTTTCCTTCTCTCACGTCGACTACCTTATTTAAATAAGATTGCTCAGGCGCAAGTACTAAGACATTCGAATTTCAACTTTATCAGTTTTGTTTTAAAGCTTAAATGTCGTGTTAAATGTATATTATAGGCAGGTTATCCCGCTCCCTCTGGGGAAGTTACTTGAGTTAGATGTGCGTTGTGCTGGAACCATGGTCCAATTTTCGATAGCCTTGGCCTTTTTTTTTCTAGATAAATGTTAGTCTATGTCACTCTCCGGCCTTTAAGCTATAATATATTATGGTACATTGAACTCCTAATCCTCGTACTCATACTCGAAATCCTCATTTTTGTGTAATGAACAAACGGAGCAAGCCTAAATGTCTTAATGTTATTAAATTGTTTAAATAATTGATTAGTTTGGTTAACTCTAAACATAAGTTTAATTTGTAAAAGTGACTTGCCTGTAATATTCAATGTTATTTTTGGCAAATATTTTATATTATATTTATATATATATATTTTTTAAATATTTAATATTTCTGATTTCTGATTGCTCTGTTGCTGTGTGAAAGAGAAACAAACATACGTATTAATATTAGTAGGGATTGAATAGAAATATAAAGATTTTGTTGGTCTGAGATCAGAACTATTTCGAGTATTTTGTGTGTAAAATATGTAGGTATTCTAGGTACGTACCTATTCAGTATCACAATACTTTTATTATGCAATAGTTACTATGTTTAAGCTTGCTGACAGTCAAATTTGTAACGGCTGAACGGGTTTGGGCGGAATTCGTTTCGGAGGTGACTCAAACGAAAGCTATCATCCGTAGCATTATACTAAAAAAAGTACCTATCGTTAGTATAAGATATTCACGAGGCTCATTTCGAACAAAATCTCGATCGTTAATGCTTTACAAAATGCTATTGCAAATTACATAAGTTATTTTCAAACGTTATTATTTAACCGAAGCTTACTTAAAACAAACTGTCGGCACGGTAGCTCAAAGAAAAATCACCACCCATTCCGCACACAGTAACTTAAACGTAACTTAAATATGACTTGTGCATAATTCACACGCCCACTTATTTAAAACCAAGCGTAGATGACATGGAACAAATGGACCTCGATCCTTCAACCCAACTTTAACATAACTTAAGACTAACTTAGTATTAATAGTGCATTCAGAAAATACCTAGTACTTTATCTGATAAAATATGTTTATCTTTGAAGCTAAAAGCTGATATAATGTCCTTTGTGTTTAAAATTCACTGATCTAGCAGTGCCCTGTGGATTTACCCAGGACTTTGTAGTGTTTTCGCATTTTTTAGAATATATTAAATATTCCAAACCCGTTTTGATGATACACACTACTTTTAAACTACTTAAAAGAAGTTTAGAATAATAACAGAAGGTTAAATTCCCTTTAATTTAATTGATTTAAATATTGAAAGTGCTAAAACTTTGGGTAGCAAAATGTCTCCCAATCACATTTATAATTTAAATTTTACATACCTAACTTAATTCTAACTTAGACAAGAACAGTTAGCAGTAACTTAACACTAAACTGCGGTCGGCAGTAAGCGATTCGTCGCCTGGGAGTAACTTGAGGCGTCAGTAAGTTAGAGAGAAATTTAGAACATTCTGACAGATCGAATGTCAAATCGATAGGCGGTTACTTTACGTTAAGTAAATTGATATTTAAGGCATCGTGTGCTAGTTAGAGGTATAAAATGCAGAAAATTCTTAAAACACACTTACATGAAAGTAAAAGTTGATATGATAAAATAATTAATGTTATCTTTTTGATAGAAATGGGAATACTCACGTTTAATTGGTTATTCTTATTATAGTTTCGATCACATAGGAATAGGGTTAAGTTTATTTATAATGTTTTCTTTTTGAATTTATAGCTTAACTTGTATAATTAGAATCAAGGATAAAATTTAACGTCTATTTAGTAGGCTTATAGATTGCAAATTAAGGTCAAATCAGGCAATTTATTTTTAAACAATAAACCCTACCTTGCCGCCCTACCCTACCCTATGTATATACCCCACCGCTGGTAAGTATTTTGGTTTGTTGAAATGGTTAGACTAAGCCGAAAGATCCAGCATAACGTATAGCTCTCATAATTTTGAACTATTGCTATTAAGGCATCAATCCTAAAATCTTGAATAAAGTTCGTAACCAAAATGGCCACCTGCATATAAAAATAATGGGCGCCGCCAGGATTACTTTGTGGGAGATGCATCTGCCTCTAACATACTGCAAAAATGTACATCAATAAAATAAAAATTATAGGTAAATAATTATACATGTACGTTGTGTCAATTAAGTTACGTTATACGTTGTGTCAAATTCAACTTACAGTAACTTAATAGAAAATAAAATAATCTTTTTATTCCCGGCAGAGGGGTTCAATTTCACCCCCTTGCTCCGGCTTCCGGCGCCCATGAAACTATCTCACTAAACTACTAACTATCTAAATCTCCTCAGGCATTGGATTGTTATCTCCACAAACTTCGTGTTTGTCTGTATTATATTGTCTTTTTTTTTGTATTAAAACTCAGCCTTTGTAAGTTCAGAATTATACACCAACCACATTCTGCTTTTGAAATTTGACAAAATACTGCCTATATTCTCATCGTATTTGACAAAAACCGATCATATTCTCCTTTAGAGATTACTTTTCCGAAGATGTCATAAAATGGATATCCAGATAATTGTGACACAAGTCGCAGAAACCATAAACCCAACAAGTCAAGCCAAATGTTCTTACTGTAAGCCATCAACTAGCTCCTATCAACTTCCTAGCTATCACAGGACAGTCATTAATATCGTCACAAAACAGAGCCCCGATGTAATCTGCACAGTGGAGAGCGTCATCAATCCGAGAACGCACTTAGTGAAGCGTTTACAAGATACGACTTAGTAAAAGTTCTTAAAAGATACGAGTAGTTCCACGTGCAATCTCTTTGCAGTAAGAAACTTTTATGGTTGATAATTTAGGCTAGTTGGCTGGGCGTTATGACCTCTGATCACATGCGCACCGTGACAAAATCTTCTTTACTCTTCATGTCGTGAAAAATGAGACAAACGTATACATAATCGTAGCTGTGTCCTATTCTTGCATAACAAAAAGATTTTGTCGCGGCGTGCATGCTAGCCCTGCTGGTCGCAGAGGCTTCCTGACAATTAGTTTGATCGCTTATAAAATGTGATCCGCGATCTGTATAATTCGCTATTTTCAATGCCGAATGTATAGCCGTGCAGGTAAAGTGCTCACGAAAAAACACTAATTAAGTAAGTTCGAATAATATTAGGCCACCTGAAGGCCAATACTAACTTGGATATATCTCGTAAATGATTAAGCTGTAAGTCGTGAGCCCTAGTAAGTCATGGTAATTTTAAAAGTAATTACAGCCTGTATCACTCACTCAATCACTCATGTTTTACTTAATTCATGAATTGCTTAGCAGCAGCAATTCATTTCGATAATCGAATAAAAACTACGCGTTCACTTAGCTTATCACTTCACTTGGAAATACTGTTTCGCTGCAAAATATAAACTATGAAAACTGACGTGGTTTTGATACATTTTGTTTTAATAAAACGGGAATACTCACGTTAAATTGAGTCGGTTATTCCGACTATAGTTTCGATCACATTCGGTGACCTTTATCAAGGAATGCTGAGCGAGACACGCGCGCGACCTCGTCGAAGGTCACCGAATGTGATCGAAACTATAGTCGGAATAACCGTCTCAATTTAACGTGAGTATTCCCGTTTTATTAAAACAAAAATATAAACTACTAGGTACATTTATGGGTGGAGATCATAGCTATATTCAATGAAAATATCATTTTATCCTCACAATTTTGTATTTTAAATGTCGTATACACCATTTAGGTTGGAAATAAACATCGGCACTCGACAAGCGGAAATAATAATAGTGAATTCTTCAGTGGAGTTGTCAAGTTGCTTCTAAGTTAGTGCTAAGTTAGCTCAGTAAAATTTGCGTGGGTGGTGGCATAATTTCACAAGTGGATAATAACTTACAACTTGAAGTTGTATTTGTATTGGGAGTAATGTCTAAGCTGTAAGCTTTGTTTCGAGTTACTCAGTGTATAATGTCTAACTTAGTTAGTTTTCTTCATCGTTTGGTTGCCTACCGGGCCAAAGTTATCAACTATTTAACCGTATCTAAAATAACCGGCCAAATGCGAGTCGAGTTCGCACACCGAGGGTTCCGTAACATAGTTCGTAGAGATCGCTATAAGCGATAAGGCCGCCTACATCTGGCGCTAGTTTAAAGTAGATTTTTGTCTTATGTATATAATTGACTTGTATTGAATATTAATATGTGAACAATAAAGAGTTGGCTATCTAAAGTTTAAAATATATATTAATAGCTGCTACCCGTCTCCTACCGTTAAGCTATATCTATGCAAAAATTCAGGTTGATCCGTCCAGCCGTTTAGCCGTGATAACGCTACAAACACCCAGACAGAGAGATAAGAGTTACATTCGCATTTATAATATCAGTCAGGATAAGGGTATTCCCCCTAAAAATTTGTAATTTTTATTATTATTAAGGAAATCAGTAACAAAAAAAGAAAGCGGTGAAATTTCAAGCTGCTTCCTATTACGGTTCATAAGATAGAGCCTTTTAAAAGTAGAACAAACAGCGGCGTAGTCAACAATAGGAGACCCTATTACTAAGAGTATGGTTTAAAATGCGCTCACAGTGCAAACACCACATACACTGCTAACGATCGGTTTAAATTGTTAGTACGCTCACAGCGCGCCAACAAATTAAACCGATCATGAGCGTGCTTATGTCAGATAGTTTAATTTTTCAGTTTATCGGCCTGTGTCTCATAATTTGGAGACTGTGGCCTGCATTCAATCCATGTTTTTCTATAAAAAACAGAGAATATCGGAATTCACAGATGACAATTTGAATTTGACATTAGCGCACACAGTGCACTACCTCATTCTTGTGAGCACCGTGAGCACACTAAACTGACGTCACTCATGACGTCATGTGTCTGACAGGAGCCTTTATATGCGCATCTTAAACCGACTGTTTGCACGCTGACAGTGCAAATGGTAACTATGTGCACATTTTAAGCCGCACTCTAAGCCTGCACCGTCTGTTGGTACGGAACCCTAAAATTAACCGGCTTGATAAACTTAGTAAAGCTTCGCTTTAGTTGTTATAAGTGGTTTAAAAGAGCTTTAAGTCTGAATTAAACCGAAAGGTTATCGTATACGAAACCTTATTATTTGTGATTCAGTCAAGTGTGATTTCTCGAAACAACGCGTCCTTCGAATTAATGCAGAGCCGAATCTGAGCCACGCTCAGTTACTGCTGACTCGACTGGTATTGTGTTACTGAGCTCTGTCTACTGCAAGACAACATTAAAGGGTATAGCAAAATATTATTGATTTTAGTTTGAATAAAAATTCGGAATTACAAAAAAATTGGGAAAAATAAGTTTATTTTATTCAACAAATATATAGATGTATTTTTTTTTAAATATAAATATGTATAAAACGAAACTAATTGCGTTTATACCTAAAATAAATAATATTATATACCTATATTTACAAATTGGATTTAATATCATTTGGCTAAATAAAATACAAATCGACCAATTCATAGATTCTCGTTACACTCTCATTAGGCGATGTAAAATCATACAACTTATATTTGTAGATGAAGTATTTGATATTTAATGCTACCACAATTTTCCAATACGATATTGTTGGGGGGAATATAATTTATAAGCTAAGTCGGTTGGCTTCGCTTTAAAAGCCACGCCAGCTACTGAGAAGAAGATCAACAGAGAACAATCTTAGATCCGAGGCTACTTGACGAATAATTGTGGCGGAGGTGGAATACAAATTTGATTGTATGTGTTGTGTTACATACAGGAGAATTTCACGACGCCATAAAACTAAACAACGCTTCAAGACCTTACATCTCACAATTTTAACACTATTGACACAATTGAACTTACATCTCATTGTCATGTTTCAATGTCTTGTTTATGTTTGCCGCGATAGCTACCTTAGCTTAGTCCTAAGAGCACAAAGTTGCTTTACTATATTTATGAATAACTAGCTTCGCCCTGCGGTTTCACCGGTTTCATCCGCTGTTTTACAGGAAAGGTTAATTTTTTCGGCATAAAAAGTAGCTAGCTAGTAAAAATCTGTTCAGCCGTTACAGAGTTGAACGAGAACAAGCACACTTACCTACTTACACACTTAAACTTTCGCATTTATAATATTAATGTGATTATGTTTGCGTAGAGTCTACCCTTCACAAAACTTAAGCTTAAAAATTATATATTACTGGAGATTTTTCAGTTTCAGTTGTTATTTCGTGAATAATATCATATAGACGAAGAAACAAACATACAACATTTGCTCATTTAGTATGTACGAGTATTATACTAGTGTGAGTATTATTTCATTCTCTCGTACGTAAATTCACGGTAATAAGCACAACAAGCATGGCAACGTTGTGCATGCACACATTTGCTCTTTACAAAGCTATTTCTTTGGATTTCCTCAGCTACACAGCATCGCATTCAACCACAGGAGTGGACACGAAACTACCCGTACAATATATTATGTCGTTACGTAGGAATAAAGTTCTCTTCCGACTTTCATTTTGATATGTTTATGGTGCTGAGTAATTTGAATATCCTGAAAGTCTTACAGCAATTTACACAAATACAACCCCTAATGCGAATCTGTCGTCTGTTTTTGATGAGGGAAACGTTAGATAAGGTACATTACACTTAACGCGAAAATTGGTGGGCAATCTGCCGGCTTTCTTCTTTGTTGTGAGCTTGAGAAATATAGTGTAGATCTCCATGCTTCATCTTCTTCTCACCGCATCGTAGCTTAAACAACAGGCGAGTAGGTCTTTAAAGCCAGACTTATACGCGGTACAAAACCATTGTATAGGAGGCGTGAGGAAAGTTAATGAGTTTATTATTACTTAAGCTGTCATAAAAAAAAAACAGACTTACGCCCGTCTGCACTATACTTTGACAGCTCCTAAGTCCCTCTAGGACGTACCTAACAATGAATAATGCGTTGCACCAAACTAAAGACGTTGCCTAAATGCGACTTTCCTTTGTCATGCCTAAGTCCGACTTAATTTAAGTGATGCTTAGCTAAGTTTTATCTTTGTTGACTGTACTGCAGACGGGCATTAGGATAGAGAGGAATACCTAGCTAATACTTTATATGCAAATTGAAAATTTGGCATCAGTCCAATTCTACGATTTTATGCTTTGAGGATTTGATTGTAATTCGATTATATTATGTAACCCTTGGACCCAGTGGAACCGGTTATGTCCTCAAATTGCGACCGGGGACACTGGAGAATGGGCAGTAGCGTCCTCTAAGTAAACGGTGAACATTCTGCGATCCCCAAGCCGTCTGCCAAGCGTGAGGATTGGCAATCCACCACTTTTCCAAGGGGCCTTTGTTCAGCAGTTACGTCTTCTGGCAAATGATGATGAACAGGAAACTAATTTTAACTTGATTTTGTGAGTGCATCCTTGTTTAAACCTATTTTTTTTACGTATCGATGTCCCACTCACACTTTACCGCTAAGGTTTGAATTAGGGTGAGATTTGACGGTTCAAATGGACTCGTTGAAATCTAATTATTATTAAAATCACCATTTTGATAATCTTTTAGCAGCGGTACTTTATATTGTCCCGAAGTGTATAAAAGCGGTCAGCTTAGGACAAAAGCCTGAGCCCCGAATTCTAAGCGTGTAAAAATAAATTGCCAATGGTTAGGGCTCGCCGATCAACTTTTGATGTTCTTTGGTGGTCTGGAACCGAAGCTTGATACCTTTGAGGGGCCTGACGTCTGGGTCCGATGGGGTCTGATTGCGACCGACGACCGACCGACGAAAACAAAAGGTGGAGAAGGTTTAAAAAAATTAACTGTTAATTTTAGAATAAAAATCCCAATGTCTTTAAAACAATTTTTGTTAACATTTCATACTTTGACTAAAAAGAAAGAAAGGGTTTTTTTAGTATTTTCCTTCTCCTCGTCCAAAATGAAAAATATAACACGAAAATTGCCATAATACATTAGCAACGGTATTCTAAAGATAAACCCCTGTTTTTTTTTTTTTTGTAAAAAGTATATATTTACTTTATTTTAATTTAGGTAACTTCAAAAGATTTAATGTGAAAATGACTATATAGATTCGTAGGTGTTAAATAATCATATGAAAATAGTACCTTTAAGAGTTTGTTTTGTTGAATTTGTAAGTCGTTTAGGTTTGTCGAAGCAGCATTGCCCCATACTTCAAATAAATAATCTATGTGTGGTTTAAATTATACAGTTGTTTTACAGTATAGGAAAAAATAATTATATAGATAAATTATAATCTAAACTTAAATATACAAACTAAAACTAGATACAAAATTAAAATAAATATTTAAATAAATTAAATCTAAAAGGTAAGTAAGTACTTATACATCAATTTTTTTATTTGTTTTATATTTTCAAAATGTTGAAAATATGTCACAGAGGTAGCCGAGAGCGTGGCCTTAAATCCCTGCACACACACACAAAAAGGTAACTGCGCTATCGTAAGATCGGCGGTACAATACGCGGACTGCCGGTATGTTGGGCACTCGTATGCGTTCTAGGGTTGCCACTCCTAACTAGCTGTTCGCCTCAAGCCGGGACCTCGCGTTCCCTATATGTTCACAACTCAGTAACCGTTTATAACCGGAAATATTTTACATTTACTATGAATAATGTATTTTTAGGCGTATTTTTTATACCTGCCTACCCTTGAAGGCTTGTAATGGTTTTGGGGTGATCTATTTTTTTTAAGTATTTTTGTGTTCCTATACATCACCTGTATATGTACACCTGTATGTATTGTATACCACCTAAAAGGTTTAACAAGTGAGATATCGTTGGATTCATCTTCTCGCCCGGAATTTTACTTTTATTTCTTGTTAAATATTCGCATCAGCGTCTTGCCTAAAAAAATTCATGAAGATCGGATCAAAGGTTCGTAAGTTATCATCGGACAAATTAATATGCACACAAACATACAAATTTAGAAACGCCGATGTGTTGCCGTAGACTCTGAGCCTTTGCTTCGCTCGGTCAATAATGCTGTGATGGTTACAGAACCATTTTCTATTCTTTTTTAGATAAATTACGTCTGGAACAGTATTTTATTGGTAAATAATTTACCAGCGGGCTTATCCTCTAACTTTGAAACGTTCGTGATTCTGATTGCGAGAGCATGCCATCTCGCTCGTACCAACTTAGTCGTACTATGCACGGTCCCGCTCGCGCCACTCTCGCTATCGCTTTCAGAGTTACGGGATAAGCCCACTGGTAGCCCTATCTCAATGACTGTGCATCCACTGACGTCCAGCTTGGACCATATACTGCTATTTATGAGGACTCATGTTCATACACGCATTGCACCGTTGCATCACTATTGTGGCTTGTGGTGACGATTAATCGCGCGATTATTGCTAGTCAGCTAAATAAACTTAAAATTGCTGTATGGAGTCATAGTCAAGACTCTTGCAAGTGAATACATTTCATTGACGTGTTCCATCCTCGGCCTTAACGTCGGTTACCACCAGGCGAGTTGGTTGCCAAACCTAGATAGATAGATAGATACCATATCAAGTAAAACGGTTTAATTTCCTGGTAGTGATCTCTTTAGGCTATCAGGCTGCCCATTTAAATACAGGATTTATGGTTAAGTTTAAGTATTTTTAAAATTTACTTTTGAAGTTGATTACTTAGAGCGAATATACTTACTTACACAATTTTGTGTTCTAGGTCATCATAATCATCTGCAGCTATTAGACGTCCACTGCTGAACAAAGGCCTCCCCTTTACAAAAAAGTGGGTCGCATAATCCAAGCGCTTGACAGGAAGCTTGGGGATCGCAGAACACTCACTGTTTACTAAGAGGTCACTGCTGCCCGTCCCCTGGTAGTTCTCGTCTGTTAGGGACATATATAATCCATACAATAAATAATAAACTACAATCTACTTTATTAGACACCATCAAAATTCTAAACCCATTAGTATCAATCTGTGCAATCTACATTGATTTACACGTTCATTATAAAGCCGTGTATACAACGACGTTACGAACGGCGACAACGCGGTAACTGTAAACTAGGATTGCGATCAATATCGGATCTGTGCGCTCTTCCTTGACTGGGTTGCTGGCGGCATTGTTTTGAACGCACCTGTTAATTTTATAATAATAAATTTAACTTTATATAGTATATGTAATCAGAGTGTATGTTGCGTTGTTTTGGCACGTTATCAGTCGTGAAGAAACGTGTGAGTGATATACAGAAATAGTATGTGTAACTAGTTGAGAATTTAAGTGTATAAGTGTAAAGACCTGAAAATCAGATAAGTAAGAACAGAAATAAGAATAAGGAAGCAAAATTTAATAGGACAATGTTTTTCAATTGATTCGATGACAATATATTATTTTTTTTAATTTCATTTTGATGTATTGGTAAATCGAGTAAAATTACTGAAATACGTAAAATATTTATTTTACTCATCGTGAAAAACATTAATTGAGAATGTTAATGTTAATACTAGCTGCGCCAGCTTCAGTTTTTCTTAAACCACCCCAAAATTGAGGCGACCAAATAAAAGCGTTTAAGCCATTTTCGAATTTTTGCGAGAATAACGCACGGCAATTGATTTTTATATTTATAAAAAGATAATTATTTCAACGTTTTCCTTTTCACAATAAATATTCAATACTAAGGTATACATTGTCAAGTTTAAAATTAACGCAATCAATAAACAAGTTGAATATGCGTCACCAAAGCGTATACCCATTTAATAACCAACACAATCTCAACCCATTTATCCGCGACCCATAAACTTACCGGGTAAATAATTAAAAACGCACGTTGAATAGCACACTAAATAACGCAGCATTGTACGCGTGGGCACTAAAACACGCGCGGTGTCAACGCTTCCGCACTATTGAGGCTCTAGTTTGCACACGGCCTTACGACCAAATACTACATCCATATATATAAAAGAAGCCTTTTTGTAGGAATCAACCCGATCCGACAAGAAAATCCGTCGTAAACTGACACAACTATCGCATCCAACTACTTACATCCAAACCTTTAAGTTGTCAGTCTTGATCTACATATCTTGTCTAGACATATGGCCGCGAGTGTCATTTACAACTAATAATAAAATTTTACACTTACAGCCATCCGCTAGGTTTTCCTATATAAAGGATGCCATTATACACCCACACAGACACGGACTATTGATACCCAGACCCAGAACAGATATTTAAATTCATCATTCAAATATTTGCCCGGCCGGGAATCGAACCCAGAACCTTACTGCTCATGCGGCACACGCGTTATCAACTTCGCCAGGGCGTCAACTAAGCGCTACCATGTCACAAATTGTAGATTATTTGTTTTACATCTATACGCATATTGCATATAAATCATCCATATCTAGTGCCCGTCTGCACTAAAGTCATCAAAGATAAAACTTATCTAAGCATCACCTAAACTAAGTCGGACATAAGGATGTCAAAGGAAAGGACATGTCTTACGCACTTAGGCAACCTGCTAAATTTGGTGCAACGCATTTTCCATTGTTAGGTACCCCCTAGAGAGTTGAGTATGAACTTAGGAGCTGTCAAAGTTTAGTGCAAACGGGCATAAGAAGCTTTTGGATTACCTAAATACTTAAATACCAGAGTATTTATACAATACCAGCACCAACCTTTTGCAAATCTCGGCTTCTGACTCTGATAGGTCGATTAAGGAGAGGGAAGAAGTTGTCCCTCGCAGCTTAGAAAGCTGGCTTTCACTAGCAATCTTACGATCTAAGATAATGTTTTTACAATATATTTACAGCTGGATAAAGTGCATTTATTTTGTTGAAGACAAAATGCCGCAGGCGTTAACCGAGTGCTACGATTTACAGTTAAATCCACCAAGTATAGAAAATCATTCTTAGCCTTTGCTTGCGACCTTGGTTTTTTTAGGTCTAGGCATTGGACCACAAACTCATGTTATGGTAAGTGAAAGTCTGGCTCTCATGTTGCCGTAACACAGTTTGGTGTTTGATGACAGACTTAGTGGTAGCTAGCCAGCCGAGTATTAGTGGAAAAACTCACAATACTTTCCTTTTTTATTATTATTATTTTTCAATTTGAACCTACGCCTAACTGCGTGCGACCTTGCTACAAAATTGGTATTTTGAATTTAAAAAGCTACACTAAAAATGTTGTACGTCGACGACAAGATTTTATATTTATGGGCTCACAGCCTGATTCTTTATGGATATATAGACCAGACCAACGATGTAACCAAATATAGAGCTTATCGACCAATAACAGCTCTGAATCTCCTCTCTAAGTGATTATCAGGTCCACTGAGTTTGTTTATATGGTTAGAAATCTAAAAAGAATCATCTTGTTTACACGTTTCATCTTTAAGGCCCGGACACAATAGGGTAAAGGCTACGAATTCCGATGACCTAGTGAATCATAGTCCTTTGGTTTCAAATTAAAAGGAAATCACAGCCGCCTGTCGTTGCAGCGAAGCAAGCGAAGTGTGATTTCTGACGTGCTCCAGTGAAAATGTATAAAATAATCGATATCCGAGCCGAAGCGTTATAAAATATAATAGGTTCTATGCTACAGATTGTGTATAAGCCTTCAAAATTAGAAGCGAAGATGCAGAATTGATATCAACAAGGAAGTTTATGGCTGCTAAGTGTTATAATAACCTCTGGTTAATAACAGAACCGTATAGATAGTTTTACGTATGTATATTGAGTGAGAAAATGGAAGATGGACCAGCTGAATAGACCGGGCTTTGTAGCATTAATCTAGTACACGATTTGTGAAATTGTTCCACAGTTTTAAAGCTATAGAAACAGAAATACGGAATTGTTTACAGAAAAAAGAACCCATCAAATTTGAATATTCCTAAAAGTGTGAGTACAATACACCTATGAGTTGCCTTTTGTGAATTGAGTCAATCCAAAAATTGCGATATAGTATGGACCCAACGAGAGTTACTCGTTTTGTATCGGTTTTGTATAGAACAGAGGACACACGTACAGACGTCCGTTTTTACTTGTTATTAAACGAGCCTTGTAAAGACCACACAAATTTTCAAACAAGCAAGTGTGTCAACTCACGGAGAACAATAACAATTATAATCAACCACGAGCTGCCGAGAGGAACCATTTACTTTTTCTATCACAGTCTCACGGTTATCATTAATATCTGTGAATAGACGATTAACATTGAAGTCATTTGTGGTGGGAATATAAAAATATTTGAATAAAATAGGGAGGACAAAGGTTGCTTCCGCTGTCAACACCACATACTAAAATTCTTATTTTGAAATATTCACTAGAGTGGATAGATTTAGGGAGTGCTATAGTTGGGGGAGTGTATAGTCAACCATGGTCATAGTCTCCGCCAACCAGTGATATCACACGTTGACGTCACACCCGATGAAGACTAGTTTGAAGATAGCGGGGACGCTCGTACAAGAATGTCCATTTGTTCATGTTTATTTAGCAGTGAATTTCTTCTGGCTGATGATGATGATGATGATGACATTTTTAAACTCGTGCTATGCAGTACCAATTTATACTAAATCTAATAGGAATAAAATAGCCTTCAGAACCATCAGATAAGATCCATTAGGTAAGATCCATCTGATAAGATCCATCAGATAAGATCCAATCAGCCACAGATTCAGTACTTGTTACGCAGTAATAAGTAACGCAAGCCTAGAGTACGACCTAAGCGCCTGGGTTGGATAGTAAAAAAAAAATTACGTTTTAAAAGTAGGCCAAAACTATGCTTTAGTAAGTAAACAAAGATCTTTAATACTTAATAGATGGGAAAATAAAAGTATATTTTTTTATTTAATATAATTATTATTGTGGGTTTGACGTTGCTTATTATTAATTATTTATTTTTTTATGAATTAATTAATTTGTATTATCAATATTATTGTTCATATCAATATCACTATTTTTTATATTTGACCTGTAAATTTATATTTATCGATAAATGACTTTGACTTAAGATACATCTCAGTTAAACTATATTGTATAATAAAAGAACAAGCCTGTTTCTAGGTATCAACTCACAGACCAAACCGGTTATGATAGAGCCGTGAAATTTGAACCCGATACTTCTAAAATGGTCTAGGTGAACAAGAAGTACGGATTTTGCGAAATTGTACCTATGAAGGGGTAAAGTGGATTCCCGATCCACAAAGTTTTATTTAGTTTGTATTTGTTTGTAAAAAACTTTTCTCGTGCTAATCCAATGAAACTCGGTTTGTGCACTAAGCTTCAAAAATAAAGATTGAGACTTGTCTCAGGATTTTACGAAAACTAAAGAGGTAAAACGGGGTGTTTCATTCACTGAAGTCTTTGCAAGCGAACCCGTGCGGTCCAGCTCCCGCAAGTAGCACCCGTTCACGAGTTGACGCATGTGCCAAGTATTAAAGTGTTTTTTTTTCTCTTATGTTTTGTCTCCACACGTTGTGTATTTAGCTAGTGTCAAGTTCTCTAATTTTGCAAGTGAAGTCAAATATTTCACAATTAAAATAAGTCTCAGTCATAGTCTAAGTCAAGCAAAGTAAATCAGGGTCAAGTCCACGTTATGCCCCAGTAAAGTAGTGCAGACTTTACTAGAGGTTTCTATGGAGTTTTGGAAACAACACGAAAACACGTTCACGAACACTTAAATAAAATACACCTTTTTAAAACTAGAAATAACACAAGTTTTGAAAAATAATACAATGACGCGACATAACTTCAACACGTTCCCGCCAAAACTCCTTAGGTGAATTTCACAACAAAAATAAGTCTCATTTTGTGTACCTAAAATCAGATGAGTTAGTAGTCAAATGTCAACTATACGTATAAAAAAAGTTTTAGGTTTTTTAGGTAGGAGCAAAGCAGAAGATTAGCAATTTGAAAAATAAAATGACACAAAAAATACCCTTTTAACAATGAAGTAATTCTTCGATGTCAGAACATTGAAGCGTTTTCTCTACAAGCAACCATCAATGGCCCCGACTTCGTTTATTAGTTTAGTATAAAAATAACCCGTAAGACTCCTCAGACTTAAGAGGACACTTATCGGCCTACCTTTGATCTTTCATAACGCGTATTATAAAACGCACCCGACCTACCATATCTATATTTTATTAGATCTCTGAGAATATTTACTGTTAAACCATTAGCTTTTAATGACTACTTGTAATTTATGCCAAAAATAGAATTATTGGATAATTTTGTAATGCATTTTATTGCAGACCTACTAGGTTCGCTAGAATAAAAGTCACATAAAAATGTAATAGAAAATTGATGGAGACCTGGATAAGTCCTGATGGTTATGGTTATGGTATAATCATTATTCAAAGATATATATATAACATAGAATAAAAAGTTAAATTTTAATATCACAGGTCTATCAGACTTTGGTTCTACCCTAAAGTACAGAAACCCATTAAAAAGCAAATGGCAAACCTCAGGCCGTATACTGAACTAATAAAATAAATAAGGCAATAGATTTCCGCCATCGCCGACGTAATCAATCACTAACTCGGATGTGGTAAAAAGCTCTCCTTATCAAGATTATTTCCAAGGTAAGAGCGCCGAGAATGCATAGTTTAATTGTGGAGAAAAGTTAATAACTGGTGAGTGCTGCAAATGTTCGTCGACAGTGAAACGCGACTTTTAATCGCTTTCGGAATGTCGGATTAATGAATGGAGGAGGCAGTTTGAGCAGAGTCAATATATATTTTTTACTATGAAAAGTAAAGGTCAGGAAATTTTCTTCCTAACCGTCACACCAGCATAACAGAGCAGTGTGATGGTTAGTCGGCGAAATTGAGGTGGTTTTCAGACATTTTATTTTAATAAAATAAAAATGAGTATTCCCGTTTTTTTTTAAATTAAACAGATTTTGTATGCAACTGAGCAACGACAAGAGCAATTCGCTCGGCTGATGGTAAACGTCACGCTTGACCATAACCGACGACCATAATCTACGACGAAAGATACCAGAGGACTGGCCCCATTCTACTATATGCACCTCGTTCATATATATATACTTCAGACTGCCGGGCCGGGCCGTTTTGTACTCAGTGGTCTGTTGATTCATTTGTTTTGTTTCCTGTCATAGTAGTCATTTTTAGCGTCTGGATAATGTAGGTATGCACGTTTATTTCTTACGTTTTGAGGGTTCTCTAGTTTTTTCGTCGTAACAAGAAATAGAGAACGAAAATCTTCCGACAAAAATTCTGTAGTCTGTGGTGGCTCTTAGACTCTAAGGCCACCAACATCATCGGCTTATACTGCCTAGAGTATCTGATTGATTAACAGACAAAAAATCTGAAATTTGTGTCTATATTATGACTGCCCAATTAATAACACTTTATCAAGAGTGCAATACTTTATATAAGTTAAATGCCTCATCAAGTTTTAGCTTCTACGATCGTTGTTTTATCGCACATTATGGCAGTGTGAGTTAATGGTAACTGGTAGAAACTTACCCACGGCAAAAAGCCGAGGTTCAATGGATGGTTCTCGACTCTACTGTGACACATTTACTGCTTTTTACCCCGTTTATTTCGCTGCTTTATGTCCGGATTCAGGTCCAGACGATTTATATGTCATGGACGACTTTATTTAACTGTTATTTATCTGCAACAATCACGGAGCTCGGGATCTAAGTGATTAAACTTCAAATATATAGCGCTTTTCGGCCGATATTTTTCAGATTTTAATGAAACTCATCATTAAACAAAAAATCGAATGAAGTACCAAATCTAAGAAAATTCAAAATTAGGAAATCTTCAAGGTAGAATAAATATAATTATCTTTTAAATCAATGTTTTATCTTTGATCACATCGTCGCATACTATTAAGCAAAATATGTAAATACTAGCCCTGCGGTTTTACCCGGTATACTACAGTAAGCGAGTATTTTCCCGGGATGAAAATAAACCAATGAAAAAGTAAACCAAAGATAAAAGTAAACCAAAGAAACTTTATATTTTACTAGCTTTATATTCTACCGCTATCCTACAGGAACGGTAATTTTTTTTTGGAATAAAAAGTAGCCTATATGTTAGTCTTAGTCCAGGGTGTAAGCTACCTCCATACCAAATTTCACTCAAATCCATTCAGTCGTTACAGAGTTGAGCAGGAACAAACACACTTACACACATACAAATAAACTCTCTCGTTTATAATATTAGTGTGATTTACTCTCGCAAGAAAAAAAAACACATCAACATTAATTTAAAATGGACTACTTACACATACTGCGTACAACCATTAATTTATATGTGTAAAAAGCGCTACATAACCAGCGAGAATCAGGTTACAGGCGCCTAGTATTTAAGTTAAGGTCTAATTCATTTATTCGTCCACCAAAAAACCAAAGTTGCATCACTCTGAAGTTCTAAGATCATTTCTGTCTTAAGAGACTATCATAAATGCATAAAAGAAGGATAACACCCACCGCTGGGGGTTAAACCACCCCTTTGTCCATAGAGACCGCGTGTTAACACGTATGAAACTTT
The DNA here is from genome assembly GCA_947579745.1 of Apocheima hispidaria. Classification (NCBI taxonomy): domain Eukaryota; kingdom Metazoa; phylum Arthropoda; class Insecta; order Lepidoptera; family Geometridae; genus Apocheima; species Apocheima hispidaria. The sequence goes on along the minus strand of OX388152.1, from coordinate 1,832,159 downwards.
GAGTGTACTGTCAGCAACAAAATGGGATGTGTAAAACATCTTGAGTAAGTAAGGAAAGTGTACGTGTAGGAAAATGAGAATTTGATATGTACTTGAACATTGTTGTCAAAAAAGTGGGTCGAACCTGAACCCGATTACCACAGGATCGAGAGAGACCTATACCAGCAGTGGGATAAGGAAGGCTGTGAATTATGACTTGTTAAAAACCCTAAAGCAAGCTACGTAAGCCAGTGACGAAAATACAAGTACCTACTTTCTTATCAAACTTTAAGTTAAAAATTGCCATGGTCATCAATCAGCTAAAATTTATTCTCTGGTAATGGTCGTTCCTTTCAAGAGACCTAGAGACAACGCTTCAAGAAGCTCACCCCCGAATACTGAAACGTTTGTTAACTTTGACATCAGATTAATTCTAATACTGCCTTTGTCTGGCACTAAGCAAATGACAAAGGCAGCAATAGACTTAATCTGTCGTCAATGTTAACAAACGTTAAGTTGTAGTAGTAGGGCTCTCTTGCAGAGTCCGCCTGGGGAAGTACCACACTTTAGCCAGTTATTCAACCGCCAAGCAGTAGTGTGCAAGCATTACTGTGTTCCGGATTGAAGGGCAATGTTTCCAGCGTAATTACTGGGCATACAGAGATTTAACATCTAACATCTCAGGGTGACGAGCGCGGTGCATCGCCGCGCATAGTATTGAACTGTTGAAGTTCAAAATTCTGGGTGGCACTGAACTGTTATGGGCAAGCGTGACGCTTAACATCAGGTGAGCGACTTGCTCGTCTTGTCACCGAGAAACATAAAAAAAAAAAAAAAAAACGGGGTCAGACTGGGATTCATAAAGCTCTGGCATTCGTGAAAGCGAAGACCATTAATAGATAACTTGCACAGGCCCAAGACTGAACGCTCTTATAAGCATTATTTTCACATCACCACTCTTTTTGTCACAACTGTACATTCCTAGGTGTAGTCCAACCATGCTTGCGGACGAAGCGAATTGAAAACGATTCATAAAAAAAAACTCTGCGCAGGTATAAAAGGATCCTGTACCATGACAAATGTTTAGCTATCCACAAAAAAAAAGTTCTTGTCTATCATTTTCGAATATGCGCGAAATGGCACAGCGATGATGTTGTAATTTTTTGAATCGATTTTTTATCGATTCTTCATTAATCGGTATTCAATTTAGCTCGGTCTTAGTTCTTTAGAGCGATAGGTGTGAGCTATTTTTTGTCCGTAAAAATTAGAATGGCATATAGACTGAATTTAGATTGACCACTTTAATATGAAATGTCAGAAAGTAATTTCTTGGTGTTGATGCATGAAAATATGAAAATAGAATGAGTGTTCAAAAAATAACTTTGAAGTAGGTATGAAGTAATTAAGACATTGATGTTTTCATGGTTTTTTTTAATGTTTTGGCTTCACATATTGTATATTTAGCCAGTGTCAAGTATTGTACTACTCGTATTTGACATATTTTAACTTCTAGGCTTTTAAATTGATTTTAGTTTAAAAATCGATACAACAGAAACGACGTCATTCAATAAGGTTAATTTTACAGGTTTTTATTTAACTTGCAATGTTTGTATGTAAGTATGTATGTTCGGGTCAAATCTTGCAACTGAATTGTAGACCAGTACAGCTTGTTCAATTGAGTTGAAATTTTGCATGACTGTCTAGTTCCGATGACAATACAATATTATGAGAGCGAACTGATCTGATGATGGAGACGGGTGGTGCAAAATGGAACTCTTCAGTAACTAACAGTAGATTGATGGTGTTTGGACTCATTTTGATCAGCTTACAGTATCGATAGCGGATTTTATAAAATTTTGTCTGGAAAAAATATATTTTTCCACAAAATATTATTAACAAATTAAAATGAAGTTCTTATCTCAAGACAAAAGCGGATTTAAAGTTTAATTGGCCCCCTATTACCAACGAGGGGACAGATCGAACGAATTATTTCCGGGCTGTCCCGTGCTGCTGTCTCAGGAGGACAAGTAATATAGAAACACATACATACTTAAATACATCCCAAAAATTTTACCCTCCTTCTTGGGCAGACGGCTAAAAATGGGTCATTACCGCTCTTCCCCGAGCGGCACAAAGCTTTAACCCAAATTACCAGCACACACACATACACACACCGTCAAAACATCATCCTTCACCGTCCAAAACAAAAATGGGCTACGGACTTGACGATTTTATAATACCAAAGGGAAGCGTCTATGCCTTATAACAACTAAAAAAAGTTTATTCCTCTATCCGTTGCCTCTACGCCCATCCACGTACTTTTATTACGGTCTATTCGACCGCTTATGCTGTAAAATATACTTAAAAGTCGACAGTTTATGATATATTTTAGTCTGATATCAAATGTGGAAGGCAATCTTTGAGCTTCATCAATTATCTTCAGTCAGAGTTAATTACTTTTATAGAGCGGCCAAAGATTTTTTTAATAGCAAAGTAGGGTTTGGACTCGATGGCCAGTTTAGGCGTGATTGTTTCTCGGAAATTCTTGGTTTCACTACGGGCAGTGTGATGTTTCCAAAGTTGGCGGCTTATTTGGTTTTATTGGAAGTTTGGTTATAACGGGGCAAAGTCACAACAGGTCCTAAATCAAACATTTCTATGTTCAGTTTCTAATAAATACTAAAAATACTGATAAAATAAAAGCTGTTTTAACTCGCAGATACTTCAAATTGCTATATATCAATAGAGTATTCGTATCAACTTTATTGAACTTTTTTTTTTAAGTGGTTAGTTAGCGAAAACTTTTTTACTATTAAAGAACTTTCGGACAAGACATCGTGTCGCTTGTATGTTTACGCAAAATATTAAATTATTGAGTTTATTTATTTTGACATAATGTACCTTTTTAAATAATTTTGGAGTAGTTAATTTTCATGCCTGATCTGAGGTTGTTAAAGGCTGTTAAAACTTAATTTAAGATCTATGAATTTGATACAATCGCCATTAACGTCGTCATTGTGTACATCGCAACTTACTAATTATTACTTACTTACGTACGCAATAAGCATTTTCACCTATTTTACTAGAAATATACGTACTTTCTTGGCATTGGCTACAAGAATTTACTGATTTACATTAAATGTACGAAGACAAATTTTAATTGTTTTTTTAAATCGCATTATTCGTCCATTACTACTTCTACAATCCTTTCCATCCTAAGGTTGCCTGGAAGAGATCGCTTTCAGCGATAAGGCCGCCATTTGTTACACTAGCTAAAATGTTTTGTTTTCTGTCCTACTATGTACGATCTGGTGTGAACAATAAAGAGTTTATCTATCTATCTACCATTCGGCTAGTGTTAGCAGACCATTCGGTGATCCACGCAGCAAATTCTGAAAGTCACGACATTCTCTTCTGAAAATTAGCTACAATGTAGAGGTATGAACTGATCCTAAAGGGAAGCCCATTTGGTGGCCTACACTATAATTCGTGAAAATCGCGCCATTCTTATGTATTACTTAAAGCGCTCGTTGTTTATAATTGGTAAGTTTTCTATGATATAACCTTACCTTTGAACAACACGCGCTTCGAGCGTTCATAATGGCGCGACTTCCTCGAAGCGACAATGTATCGTCAAATTGTCTGCCCACCTCTCTACATTGTCGCTAATGCTCACAGGAGTGGTCTGTGACGTTAAAAAGCCTATCAAAACTAGCCATTTAAATAATTCCCAGCCATTACATCGCAATCTAACCACATAAATAAATATTTACTACGTTTTTATCAATATTGATCTGAGCTTTACCAACAATCGGCAAGCTAGCTACGAACCAACTTTATGTGTTTACGAGCCTTAATGCGCGGCTCTTTGAGATCTTCGATCATTAGCGCTAATAAAAATCTATTTACAAAGTAATGCAAATTATTTTCTCGAGTTTTATGATGTTTAATATTAGGTATTTTTTCAAAGGCGAGACGTATATTATTATGTCCGCTTTAACTCGTCGCGTATAATTACTCGTGTATTATTTTCTATGGGAATAAAAATGTTGGTGGAACTAGGCGTGTTCCCTAAAACCATGATATGCCGGATAAGCCTTAGTTTATTAAGCAACCCTTTTCGAATGTTCGTGAATTAATCTTATTTTAATATATTTAATCCCTACTTAGTAAAAAAAGCCCTACTGCAAAATATAGCATAAGACACTAATTTCACAAATTTAAATAGATTTAACATCTAAAATTTCTGGGTGACAAGCGCAGTGCATTGGTGGTTTTGAACTGTTGAAGTTCAAAATTCTGGTTGGCACTGAACTGTTATGGGCAAGCGTGACACTTAAAAACAGCTGAGCGATTTTCTAATCGAACCTTCCTTGTCGGGTAACAAATAACAAGGAACGATATGATTTGGTGAATTTGTTTCTATAAACACAATTTCGAATGTCGCGAAAATCGGGGCCATTCCGCCCGATCAACTACATCAAAAAACTCGGGACAACGCATCAGGAAAGATATATTGTAAGTATAGTATGATAAATAAATAAAAACCTTTTATACTATTCGGTATAGTTACTTAAAAATTTAAAAGGAAATCGACAATGATACTTGGAAAAAAATCATCTGGCGCCAATGTTCTCACTGTACCTGCTATTGCGACAGTGGCTCTCAAATATTTAATTACATCGGTCTTCTTAGGAAATGAACCCTATATGTATGTTGAAATTATTTTGCGTTATTTTAGGCATCTAGTTAAATTAGTTTAAAATATAGGTATAATAAAGTTAATCCAAAAAACTTATGAACCGATTATAGTCATTATAGTATATTAGGTACATAAATTAAACTATTCAAAAACGTTTTAACGACTAGATGCTAAATGTAAGCACAGGTAGCCAGCACATTATTATTTTAGTTATTCATCAAGGATCTACAGCTTTTTACCTAAAAACTGACACTGATTGATATTTATACGCACATTCAAAGTCTTAATGAATCGATTTTCCCATATTTTATATCACGCGAATATCATTTGACGAATCTAAAATCATAAAGAGACAATTAAATTCAATAATTAATTCATTTTGACCGCGCAACTAGTTTTTAGAGGTAGTAAAATTTGGCAAGTAGTGGGAGCCGCGGACTGAAACGTCGTGACTTTTTAATTATTTAACTGATAACGTGCTAATTAACGTTTTTTATACATCAGTACTTGCAAATCAAACAGCTACCGGAAAAGATCAGAGGAATTATAAAACATTTTAGTGTAATAGCTTCCGTGACTATGACCACTATGTAAAACAAAATACACTAGGTGTTATGAGCAGTTTTCATTTTGCTTATAGTTTTCTGAATTTTAATGTTAGCAATAAATTTTATTTTTATTGAATTTTATTTAGTTTCTAGAGGATATTTTACTATTGACAATAAATTTTAAACTACGCCATAAACGTCTAAAACAGTTGTTTTTACGGATGCATCTGTATATTACGTGGAATTAAACGTTTTGCTGTAGCTTTCCGCAATTTTACTGAGTATACAATAAGTAAATGGGGATATTTATACACTATAACAACATTATTAATATCATTAATTTCATTGTTCTCATACAAAAGCAAAATTTGAAAAAAAAACTACATTTTGTAGATTATAATTTACTAACTTATTATAAATGTGTCTGTGATTTTTTAAACTTTTTAATTATTCATAAACTACACACCAAATAAAATATATATTTTAGAACACAAATTTAGCCAAACACAATGCTGCCTATATTTTTTCAAACATTTTAAAGTAGTACCATATATGGACATTATTTAATTTTTTGCCAAATATTATTCTATCTATAAACGAAGTCTATATCTCGAAATAAAATACAAAGGACGGGGAGGTCCTACGTTTGAGTGCCACTGGTCCGTCAGCCGCTCGGTCCCTCTACCTGTCTTCAATACCCTATACCCAAATTGTGCCAGCATAATTGCCATTATTACGTCTCTACCTGACTCTCCCTCCATATAACCACGGCCCTAACTCTATAACTATCGCATACCGACACACCGACATACAAAAATTTATTTGATTGCTAGAAATTGTCAGTTGCGTGTATTCTTTAACTAGCTGCATCCTGCGGACTCGCCCGCTGTTCTACAGGGACAGTTGTCCGGCTACAAGGTAGTATTTGTGGATACCTACAATTACTGTAGGTACCAGATTTAACAGGTCCCTAATCGTTTTTTTTTTTTTTTTAACTAGACTGGTTAGCGCTTGACAACACCTTACCCGATAATGTGGCTTAGGATGGAGCGCGCTTATGCAGGTTGGTTCAAACGGTGACCGTCAGACCGAAAAATTAAGGTTCAAACTTTTGTTGAGTGGGTTTTTGATAGTGTATTTTGGATCCCTCTTCGAAAAATCCACCCAAAAAAAGTGAGAATATTATTAGAGGGATGGTAAACTTATTCTACAGAGATAGCTTTTGTCTCTACTGAGAGAATGAGACAAAGTTTAATTTTAAAATAAGAATGCTTTTGAGGACGCGGTAGGCCCTCGAAACAAAATTAGCTAACAGGGATGATTTGCTAAATACAGGAGAATATGCTCTGTAATGACTGCGTATCGTAATGACAGTAATGACAGCCGAGTGGGAACAAATATTTCTACATGTGCAATATTTTTTTAGAGCCGTGGTTCTGAGTACGCTCACTTCACATTTGTTGGGCCGTGGGTTCGAACCCGGGCGGGCTTTTTTGGACATACGTTCTTACATACGGATATACCAATGGCTTTTCAGTGAAGAAAAACAATGTGAGGAAATTTACATAATTATGCATCTTCTGAGAAGACATTTAATTGGATATGTGAAACCACAAATCCGCACTGAGCCAGTGAGGTGGATATGGCCTAATCACCCTTTATGGTAGGCCGATATCTAATTTTAAAGCATACGAAGACGCAAGATTTCTAATATTAAGTCACTAAATTTATGGGCTCTGGTTGGATTCGGGCTGAACTGTGTCGTTGGACTCAGTTATCCAGGACCAGCTCTTCGGGAGTAACCAGTCTTTATTCTGTTTGAACGTCGTAGTACAAACACACAAACTTTCGAATCGAATATTAGTGTAATCTGTTGTTGCGTGTTGAGCTGCAGAGTAACAACATAATAGATACAGTTATGTGCGTAGATTACGACAATGATATACGAGTATGGGAGAGCACGAAATATTTTATTTGGTAAGCTTTCTTGTAGTGAGGTTATTTCTTATTTGGTTTTTGGAAGTTTATTGTACCTAGTTTGTACCTTTCTTGTTAAAAACCACCGGACAAGTTTAGTGACCGAGGGCTCCGTAATTTTTTAGGTAAATTTATGTAACTTTGATTACAAACTTAACTTTGCAGTTGGAAATATGATCTCCAACTATACACGTCACGGTCATACCTGACTGCCCATGAAGGAGGGTAATGTTTTAGGCGTGTACGTTTTTGGGTTCATATAAGACGCTCTGCAGCCTAAACGGCTTGACCGATTTTTACCAATCGAGGTGTCAATTCGATTTTTCTTTATGTGCGGAGTGTGTGTGTAAAAAATGTATAGTTCATATTACATTTACTTCGTACATTTTTAGTTATAATAATAATACATTGCTCACAAAAATAATAAGTTCCAGTTTTTCGTAGCACATTGCGGCAAACATAATACTAAACCAAACTTATACACACAAGTACAAGACTTCAACTATTATTTATTCTATCGTACAAGTAAAAAAAAAATGTTATCTTTTTTGCTTTAATCGAAGAATGATTTGTGTTTTTTTGTCTGTGAGGTTGATACTGAATTAGATATGAAACTGTTTATTTAATGTTATCATTCTTACCTAAAGATTTTGTCGTTTAATTGTTGAGTCGAAAAATCACCATCAGAACATACCTGAAAAGAAAAGAAAAAACCATTAGCGTATTTATTTCAATTAAACTAAAGCTTTTCCTTACAGGGAAAATTAAAACATAAATCTTTGCCATAAACACACTTGTGCGCAATAGAACACTAAACATAATTAACACTAACTGCATATCCTCCTGTGTTTCTGGTGCTAAGAAGACGAGCAGCAGCGTCCTCTGTAAACGGTGAGCGTTCTTCAAAGCCGCCTGCCAATTACATCTTACAGTATCCTCTAGTGCTGATAGAGAACATCAGCTGATTCTGCTTTTAATATCCCAACAATAAAATTAGACTCACAATCGCAAATTTGCATATAATTACATACATCGATACATCCTTTATTAGTCGTCCATTTAACCTGACCTCTTTATTCTTCACGCACGAACAAGATCAAAGCTCAGTTTATATTAGTCATCGTTCACACCAATCGACCCGGCTTAAGTTTATCTCTTTATGCTTTATACATCAAAGAAATGTAAGCTCAATTTATAATGGTTGTTAAAGTCTTGATACTTGAAGTGCCAATTCGAAATGACCTGCATTTGCTCTCATTCCAAGTACCAATCAGGTCAGGTTAGACTGGTGCGGTATCAATAAAGTTGTTCGTCAGGCGAGATTGACAGACAATACGGTTTAAGCGAGGTTTGACTCAGGATTCTTTAAGGTCAGAAGTCAGGCAGGCCTAATACCATAGCAAATGGTTTACACGATGACTGGCCTGGATTTGATATGATTCATGGTGATATATTGAATGAATGATTCGAATGTGAGTAAATGGCTGTTAATACATAACTACATTTAAAGATTTCGGAGTGACTGCAAGCAAAAGAGTGAATTCATATTTATTTGGTTTACATTTGCCTAACTTCAAACTTCAAAACAAAGACGAAGAAGATGGCAGGCATTTTCAAACACTACCAATTTTTATACTCGTATAGCTAAAGCTACGGCCAGACATGAGCGGCAGTCACGCGAGAAGCTGGAGCGTCAGCTGCGAGGGAGTGCTTCCTACGCTTTCTTAGGGCGGCACATCTACGCGACAACCACGATACTTTTATATAAACAGGACAACAAAACAGGACGATAGTCGGACGCATCATAGGACGCATATGGCGCGCAGGGTCCAGGGCTTAGCTGCCTATGATGCACGACTGAATTATATCGCCCTGCGATAAAGTTTACGATCGCAAAACGTCGCCGGCCGGCCGCCCTTGTAACCATCGCAATTAGAACTTCATGGTGTAGTTTCGCGTCGACGTCGTAGACGTTCCCGCTTTCCGCGACACTAACGTGCAGGTTTGGCCGAAGGTTTAGTGTTATTACCATTGAAAGCTATAGTTCTCTCGATATACAGTTGTTGTGGTATAAGGATGTAATGTACTAGCACTTATAATGTTAATAGCTCATAAAACGGCTGTAAAATGAACGTAATAAAGTAATTTCGGCGACATCAAAGCTAATACCATTAGTCTGTGTGTAATACTAAACCTGGATTAGTAATGTAAGACTATGAAAACAGCTGGTATTTATAACTAGCTGCTGCTCGTGACATCGTACGCGTTGTAGTGGGGCTAGGCCGTTGGCTCAAAATAAATAGGTATGGAACACCGAGTTCATACAAGGATCGATAACAGGCGTACACAGACACACGTACGACGATCCCGGTGCAAGTCAGGCAAACCACTTGACCAACTTGATCCGACGACGCACAAACGCGTAGAAGACAAACATAATACGAACATTATCTTACATTACTATTAGTACTCACGGGATATTACGGAGTACTCATGAGTACTGCTATAACTGAACATTTGCTTGACGCGGGCTCTGACCACTAGATCGAATTTCACAACCGGCAAATCCTGTCTACTGAGCGCCATTATATGCCCAGGATCGTGAAGGAAGCGATTGAAATACCGAAATTTCAATCGAAGTGATGGATTCCAAGTCGCCATTGCGTGGAATCCAGTATTAGGTGGCCTGATAAGTAAAAGTACGCCTCTAAAATATGACCAAAATACCATGCTTAGTGATACTGTGAGTGTGTGTTGTCGAGACTTGCAATCGAGTTCTAGTACCAGTGGTACTCGTAGCAAAAGACTGAGAAGTAGATCGGTTTGTCTGCTCCTAAATTTCGTAACTTTTTATCATCCACCCGCATCTTCTGTCTACTCGTGAACATGGCGCATGCAACTGTGCACAAATATCGGGAACTCAACAAAACTAAAAATCGTGGTAAATATCCCGTGAGTACTAATAGTAATGTAGTAAACAACCACGAGTCTAAAACAGTGTTAAACATTATTTTTTTACTATTTACATATAGCTAGCGAGATGGTGTTCAAGAGTGGAAGCCACGAAACTCGGTGGAATGACGATATACGTGAGGCGCGAGTAAGTCACTGAAAAGGAAAAACCGACGATAGGGCTGAATATCATGGTTTTAAGGAGTTTATAGTCCATCGGTGATGGACTGGACTTGTAATAACAAAAGGTACCGCAAAGATGGCCCAATTATTATTTTAAGAAAATAATCTCTGTGACTTGATGACACACTCACACAATGACAAAAACTATGTGTGTGCACAAAGTTTGTGTTTGTGCCCGAGTGGCACAGCTGACATCACTATTAAAGTAACAAGATTAACATTCCTCCATCATGATAGCGATCTTCAGAAACATTCAGTGCCCATCATCCTTCACGAATAAAACATTAGAATGTAGAGTAACGCTTACCATTGTATACAAACATTAAGGGCTCTTTCACATTACAGACGCACTTGCATCCGTTCGAAGGAATGACATCTCTAGATTTAATTTATTTTCGACTTTCTTTTCATAGCACTAAAGTTTTTGTTAAAGCATATACAACATTGACAACAATAAAGGCTGGAATAAAATAAACTTTCTAGTGATGATACAGTGGTTAGCGCGTTTGGATCGCACGCCGCAGGGCGTGGGTTCAAATCCCGATAATAAGCTTGAACTAGCGGTGAAGGAAAACATCGTGAGGAGCACGGTGGTGGTACTTATTCTGGTACTCGGATGACTGGATATCACCGCAGCCTCACTTGAGCGCCAGTTCCAATCCCAGGTTAGGTGTGTCTACCATCCTCGACCACAACGTCACTTCAGGTGAATTTATAGTCTAACGTCCAGCGTGTCAATCATGAAAAATAATGTATAGAATGCGCACTGGTTTGAAAGAGGCGTAATCCACCTTATTGTTAGACCATAGTAGCGTTAAGCCACTGTATCGTTAAGACACTATATCGTTAAGCCACAGTATCTTTAAGCCACGTTCTCGTTGCAGCGCTTGTTTTTGTCGCTCTGTCGGTCCTCAATCACCGCACCCACGTCGCAAGACGCAAGGTTGTTAATTAAAATAAATTACTGACAAGCTGGGGATACCGTTGGTTTAAGCACGAAAATTGGATGCGAGCGTAATGTAAAGTTGGATCGCTGTTTTTGAAAACATGATTTTTTGAAAAAAAAACTGCAGCAGATTTTATCTAGAGCTTGTTTATCTGAGATACTACTTAGTAATATTGTATTACAGAAATAACGATAGCTTTCTTAAATTCTACGCCTATAAGTTTAGTATTATCAAGTGTTATTAGTTTAGTATTAAGTGAAATTGTAAGGCTACATTTATAACATTAGAGGGCGTGGGGTGGGGGCGGCGGCTTTATATAGTCACTAAAACGGTCTTGTTAGGCCGTCTAAATGCACTCTGCTACTCTCCAAAGTCGAAAAACCGGCTTTACTTTCAATTTTGACCATCTAATTATGTATTCCGTATATTTTTGTAGCTAGTTGTAAAGAAATTTGCTAATTCTATTTTTATTATAATAATATATATTTCGTAATATAGCTGCTAAAATACTTATTATCCGTCTCAACATAAACGTAAAAGCACATAATAAAAATTAATCTGTAGAAGTCACTGTAAAACTAATAACATCATTAAGACATTACGATCGAGTAAGAGACCCTTCGTAGTCCCGATATCGATGACGTCTCAGATGCATTGATTAGAGCGCGGCTTAAGCAGTAGAATGCTAATAAGACCGGCTGTCTATGGCGAAACATCGCAGATCTATCGCGATATTTCAATACGAAGTTGCACCGCCCAGTAAGTATTGGGATGTATGGTAAGCCCCATGGACATAGATAACAGACTATATTCAAGACTGGCCGTTTATACCTATGCGTTTCTTTATTAGAAAAGTAATTCTTTAACCTTGTAGCAATTCACACTGTTTTCATCGCCGTAATATTAATAGCCACTTACTTTTTACCCGATTGCCCAATAAGTGAGGTAATATTTTTGGAGTGTATGTAAGTATTTTTGTGTGTTCTCTGTAGCCTAAGCGGCTGGACCAATTTTGACAAGCGAGGTGTCGTTCGATTCCTCTTTATGTCCAGAGTGTACTATGCTAAATTTTATAGTTATAATAATAATAGCACATTGTGGCAAAATTAATACTTGCTATCCCCAGTTATTTTGTGGCGCGTTGGGACTAAGCCAATCGGAGTGGACCGAACGCACACGGCGTTTTTTTTTTAAAAACAAAGGCGATTGCAAACAGATTGACTATGTGCCACTAAACTCTATAACCCGTATTAATAGACGTGGAGTGCCTTTGGATTAGTTACCACGCGCTTAGGTCCTTTTCGCTCTTTTCGAAATTACAACTTGATTGAAAAAGACAGAAGATGAGTGTGCTGAGTGACACAATGTGCTCGAAGGTTCCTCCGCGTTTATTAATAACGGAACCAGAGTCTGTTTCTCTGGAATGACGGTTTCTTTACGATATTTTGCCTACATTTTCAAGAATAGCCATATCTGCGGACGATATTCCGTCACTGTCTTCCATAACTCCGTATTTGTACACATGTATCTAGGAATTCTCGTGCACAGAAGTTCTGTAGCTCAAGCTTTTCACGAGTTGACAGCAAAATGCAGAGATCTTTGGATATGTTGCCAGTTTGACGGAATTATTACTAAAGTAGAAACTACTGAGTTGGTATTGTTGACATCTGGGTTGTATGATAATGAGCTATATGCTAATGAGAATAGATGTGAGATCGGGTTTGATTTGGATGTCCATGTTGAGATTTTTAAAATATTTATACTCTTTTATTAAAGTAACAATAAAGTTTTTTTTTCTAATGAAAGGAACAACAATATTGAAAAGTATGTATGTACTCATCATTATGAGCAACTTTTACTATGGGACCAACCCTGAAATCGCGAAAAATAATATCATCTGTTCCATAGACAAAAAACTCGACAAAATGTATGGAACAGCAGTTTTTTTTTTCGCAATTTCATGTTTGGTCCCATAGTAAAAGTTGTTCATAATGATGAGTACACAGATACTTTTCAATATTGTTGTTCCTTTCATTAGAAAAAAAAACTTTATTGTTACTTTAACAAAAGAGTATAAATATTTTAACCTTTCCGTAACAACCTGTATAGTAACTTTCTTGATCATCGGCCAATCTTTCGCTAATCTTCAAGATAAAAACTAGATGGAAACTGTTTACACTGGAAACTGATTATTTGCAAGTATGACAGATCTTACGAACTAGTGCCACAAGTAAGCGGAATTATAACTAATTGTAATCTCTAACATGCCACGTGATACAGGAAGATAGTAAAAACCTAAAGCCTACACACTCTTCACACACAGATGATACACCAGTAAAGCTCAGAGATTAGGTGCCAGTGTGTGGTAAGCATACAGCAAAAAGGTATGGACAATACTGTGACCGGTAAAAGCAGTATTTATGATTTCACGGTATCGCAGCCCGTCATCGCAATAGTCGGTTTAGTTTGAAGTAAATAAAAATTAGGTGCTTGGATGTGGCAGTTGGGTACGTAAGTAGGACAGTAAGCACTTGTTACCCGACTGCCCAAGAACGAGGGTTATTTTTGGGGTGTATGCAAGTTTGTAAATTATAGAAGTATTTATGTTTGTGTGTCCTCCTGTAGTCTAAACGGCTTGACCGATTTTGACGAAAGAGGTGTCGGACGATTCCTCTCTATATCTTGAACCGTTTGAACCGGATTTTTGTTTTTCTTTTAATAATCATTGTAAACTGCCTTCTCCAAAGAGCAACTTTCGTGCCTCCTGTGCTGATTTACATACTAGGCGCGGGCGAACCCGGGCGGGCGTGCTAGCGGACAGACAACCACATACCTTTATATGTAGAATGCTTGTAAAGCATTGTTATATGGTAATTGAATTCTGTAGTGGGAAATAAAACTTGGGTTGATGATAGAATGTGATACTGGAATTTTGTCGAGTCTCATCAAGTCTTTTGTAAATAATATATAGTATTTACTGATACTCTGTTTCGAACTCAAAGGAACTTAAAGCAAGATTTGGAATATTTCTACAATGATAACATTACTCGTAGCTATTTTACTGAAATCTTCTTTTCTTCTTTTCTCTTTTCTGGAATTTTATTAGGAACGGTGCTTAAGGCCATTGAAAGGACGCGTATCTCGATTGTAGTAACTGAAAAGGACGTAAGATGTCGCTAGTGGTTTAAGCTGCGACATGATCGAAACAATTTCTGCTTGACTTGAAATTTACAAACCTGACTCATTCGTAATGGTACAAAGAAAAAACGCTACTTGTTATAAAAGAAAATATATTAATATCACCAAAATTATTAATTTTATATTTTATTTGCAAGACACGCTAGGTACTCGAGAGATGGCAGTGAAAACACAATTTCTTTAAATATATTTTTTACGTCGTATAATTGCCAACTAATTTAAACTACCATAAATAGCGGACATTTATATATCTGGGACATTTCATATTTATATCATTTGTATGTTTCTATATTAAACATATTTTAATCGGCTTTTATAGCGGTTTGAACATTAGCTTGACTAAATACGTAAGCGCTATCTAGTTTTATGCTGTATTTTCGGGGGTGAACTTTTTTGTGTGAGATTGTCATTCTTCTCGTAAAGTTTTTCTATTCTTGTAGCTATTTTTCAATAGCCTTTGATTTTTACGTGATAATAGAGATGTTTTGCAGTGTTCTCTAGCAGAGTCCGCCTTTATGGGGGAGTACCATGCCTTGCACTTGCCAGTTATTCAGCCGCCAAGCATTTGTGTGTAAACATTAGACATAAAATGCTTCGTGTTTTTTTTTTTTTGCGTAAAGTGTTTTAATATCCCAGGGTGACCAGTATGTATTTGTATTTAATGTAATGTATTTCCTCGCATGGTTTTGAGCTGTTGGAGTTTGAATCTCTGGGTGTCACTGAACTATTATATGCAAACGTGACACTTACCATCAGACAAACTAATGCTTCACTCGTTGGTGAGTAGCATAAGAAAAAAAAAATACAAAATGTTTTTTTAAGCGGGACAGTGTAAAAAAAATCCAACTCATAGGAGGAAACTGAGTTAGGAACCAATAAACATCATTTTGGCACAATATATATTTGTTTGGTCAGGCGTTAGTTCCCTATATAAATTGTATCAGAAGAAAACAATCGAATCAGTAGAAGTAGTTATAGTTTAACTGGCATTAGTTAGTTGTTTTAATTTGACTAATTTCTACTGCTCTGATTTTTTTTTCAATACAATGAAACGATCCTTATATGAAACTGTGTCGATCCGCATTTTTTTTTTGAAAAAACAAATTAAATTAATTATGTAGAACTCATTCTTGACCAAAAGAATAACTACGCCAAAATCGTTTTCATACAAAATGAGTAAATTGTTCCTAAGACAGTTTTCCCGTATCTCATAAGAATAGAATATACCACCACTAAACATTATCCGATTTCATGATTTTTTTATATGTTATCTACACCGTGAAAAACTATGCTAGTATGTTTAATTTTTTTGTAATTTCACAATATAATCGTTGATATAGGCACTTTAAAGTGACAAATTTTTGCGTCGAAAAGACGCCGAAGAAAAGCAATTGTTAAAACATTGTAAACATTTTTTGAAAAACAAATCAAAGCGGCATATGTTATAGTTTAATCCAAGCCATTGACACCAAAAACAAAAGATTTTGTTAAGATTTAGGGGGTGACAACCGACTAACCCCGAAACGCTAATTTCATCAAAAAAAATCACTAACTCTCTCTATCCCACGCACGAGAAACAAAGCGACAGCTACATAATTTCAAAAATCGAATGCACAAAAACCTCACGGATGGACTATTATCTTAAAGAATCGGATACCTAATTACCTATACCCATACTGTTCCATTTAAAAAATCAACCTCTATACATAATTATATAATAAGCAGACGCCCTATCAGATTTCTACCAAAGTAAAATTATATTTCCTTTACCCTTTGTAAAACATTAGTATTTTATTTTTAAATAGTTGCTTTTCATGCTATTGTAGGTGAACGGAAATAGACAAATGTAGATGTTTTATCTAACATTTTCATGGTACAAAAGCTCTATTTAACTTTACAAATGCAAATTCTCGTCCGGGCGTGCCTTGTCTGATACAAGTCTATCCTTCTATAGTCTACGTGGTCTAGAGCATGTAAATAACGCTTTCTAATAGATCTAGGTTCCACGGGAGTTTGTCTAGCGACTGACTTAGTTTAGCGAAGTGACCACAATTAAATAGATATCGCAAATTATCAAGGTGTCGCCTCTAGTACGTTGTACATAATAGTTCAAAGATAAAAATATTATGGGACTTTATCTCAAACTTCACGGCCTTTAGCCTTGATGAAAAATTTAATAGAAGGCAGTCGGGTAAAACCTTGATAGCTCTGAGTATTTTTTACCAGACTCCGCGATGCAAAAAAGGAGGTTTATGATTTTGACCGGTATGTAAGTGGGTATGTATGTATGTTCATCTGTTCCCTCATAACTTCTAAACTACTTATCATATAATATATGATAAATTAGGTATCGTTGGAAGTCTCGATCGCCCGCTGGCTACAGGTTATATGACCTCACATTAAATTGAATACGGCGCCCTCCAGAGGACAAAGTCATGAACAATTATTAATTCAATTATACTTTTTTTTTTAATGTGTTGTGTATCAAATCAAAGGGCTTAATTAGCACATTCCAAAAATACATATATAATGTTAGCTGTTTCTTTTAACTCATGTAACAAAATATTTTGCAAGCAAAATACGCCGTGTCGTAAGAATATAGTCGGGCTTTAGCTTTTCAACCTATCTTTTTAAATTTAAAATTGCCTTTCGGGTCGATGGATCATACTTCTAGAATGTTCTTGGTTACTCTATATTTGAAGACACCCTTATTTTCGGGAAACACAAACTCCGGTTCCACATCCTCGCTGTACTTATTAAAGTTGTGAAATCGAAATGCTTGCTTTGACCACTAACTACGAACGCGGTACAAATAATTACAAAACCCTAGCGACTCCAGTAGAGTCAGTCTATAAATTCGGTTAATCAGTGACCTCCAGTCGCAGACTGAGCGGCGCGGGCGCAAGATTTACTTTACTGGTACGGAGTTATTCGTGATTTCCGTGTGAATTATTACACGCTTTGAAATTTTATTACAGACTGTTTTAAATAACTGTAATATTAACGTCCTTGTGTTGACCGTCCAATACAAATAAGCATCAGTTTTTTCTATCCTGTGCTACAACAGCTCCGGTCGTAAAATAACTTTTATCCAGATCTAAATTTAATCCCTAAGGCCCTAAGTACCTGAAATAAATGATTTAATTGTTAAACATGTTTGCCAATAACATGGTAAATATGTACTTGTTATGTTAATATTTTAGTTGTTTTTGTTTGTTTTCGTGTACAAGTACGGTACCGTACCGTGCGGTATCAGCGGGTGACGTCACCGCCGGTTCCAGCGGAAGACCAGCGCTGGTTGTTCGCAACCAGTATTATGCTGAGTTGGGACCGTTTTGTGGCGAAAACAATGTTGTGTAAACTAGTATGATAGTACCTTATTGTTGTTTTGCTTTTGTGTACATAATGTGTTTTTTTTTCACAAATAAATATTTGTCTATTGTCTAAAAATAGAATTATAATAATACAATATTGAAGTAAATGTAATATAGAATTGGACTTTGGACTGTATATTAAATAAAATCCCTAAGTAGATATAAGATTTGATTCAGGGAAAATTCAGAATATAGTTTTAATACTGATCTTCCGAATTAAAACTGGACGCTTTTCCACTAAATATGTGCGCAAGTCCGTTGATACTATGTAGGAACGTAAAACTTCAAGTTGGAAGATTTATGTCTATTTATTACTAGCTGCGGCCCGCGGTTTTACTCACTATTCTACAGACACAGTTAAATTTGTCAGGTTAAAAAGTAGTAGAAGTATGTGTTATTCCAGAAAATAAGCTACCTTTATACCAATATCCATCCAAATCCGTTCAGCCGCTACAGAGTTGAACGGGAACAAACTCACTCACATACTTACCTACTTACATACTTACACACAAACTTTCGCATTAATAATATTAGTAGATTATCTCGGGAATGCGAGAAAATCCATAAATTAAAAGCGCGCGGAACTATACAAGCATATTCTGCTCAAATACTTTGTGTAAGAATTACAACGTTTGTTATTATTAGCAATTCTTTCGCCACCAAGCTTGCAAAGTTTAAAGCTTTACCCAAACAATTTTACCTTCTACCCAAACACCGTCTTAAAGTCCCGAGGTATATTGAAACAAGAAACAAGTTTGTTAAACAATGCCGCCCAGTCAATACGAACACCTTGCTATTATTAGATTAGAATGAAACAGAGGTAGAACAGCAGAGCAAGTAACGATAAACGTCATTCCGGTCATAAATGGTACTTACCAATCACAACAGTAACTATCTTATCCAATATCCCTACTAATATCATAAATGCGATAGTGTTTTATAAAAATCTGGGATATTTTTGCACACACGGTCATCTGACCCCAAACTAAGCAAAGCTTGTAATATGGCTGCCAGAGAATGATATACGTACATATATATTTTTCAAATACATACTTATATAGATATTAACACCCAGACGTAGAACAAACACAAATGTTCATCACATGAATGTTTGTCCTAGATGGGAATCGAACCCACGCCCCCAAACACAGAAGGTAGGTTCACTACCAACTGAGCCACCGGGCAGTGTATTTGTTGGTTTGTTTTTTTTCTCTTTCACGCAGTATCATAGATGATAGATCATATATATATATTTATGCTTTATCACATATATATTTTTTTATTGATATGTCATCAAATCATAGAATGGATCGACATGCTTTTTTGCATGAGGATAGTTCAAGCCGAAAAGTGACATAGGTGATGACTTTTATCCCGGATTGATTTAAAGTATACGGTTTCTAAGAGATTTTCTATGTGGTTGAGCCCAGCTGAATCTTATCCTAAATAATATTACAAATGCGGAAGTAACTCTCTCTCTCTCTCTCTCTCTCTCTGCCTGGGTGTTTGTCGCATTATCGGGGCTTAACAGATTGACCCGATTTTTGCTAGATGTAGCTTAAGGTCGGAGACGGACATAGGCAATATTTTTTTTTATAGTTCATGTGAACAATTCTTATAAACCCTGAATCAAATTGGGAAAACTTTCAGCGTCCTAGTAATTTTATAAGCGTATGTTTGTTTGTTTCTGCCTCTCATGTAAGTAATTTAAACGTTAATAATAAACATAGTAATTATTCAACACTGTCTTAGATAGATGAAGAAGTAATCACACTAATATTGTAAATGAGAAAGTAAATGTGTGTTTGTTCCCGTTCAACTCAGTAGCGGCTAAAACAGATTTGAATGAAATTTGGATGAAGCTTACAACCTGGATTAACACATAGGCTACTTTCTATCCCGGAAAAATATTCGGGTTTCTGTAGAATAGCGGATAAAACCGCGGGGCGCAGCTAGTAAGCTGTATATTCCCAAAAAGTTAACAGCTTTTGTGAAATAGCATTGCCTTGTCGAGCACTAAAACCGACGTGCTTACGTTATGTCATAATTATGTATAGTTGTTATGACACAGGACCTTTTAGCCATTATAATGTGTGTGAAAGAATTTTATTAAGTATTGGCCGACTTTTCGGAGTTGTCTCTCTGTCGTTTATTATATTTACGAATATTAATCATAATGTATTTGTAGTCAATACAGCCTTGTACCGGACCTACTAATGAGAAATGATTTATTTCATTTGGCACTTCGGTACCACGGTTTCATTGTATTTTAACTGAAATTAGATTTTATAGATAATTTGAAGACACGTGAACCGAAGTAAACAATGATAAAATTTATTTAGTGTCCTGGAAAATTATAATTGTTAACTTGTCATTGTCAACAACTCATGCCAGCCTCTTCTTGTTACACTTTGGAATGGACTCAAAGCTTATAAGTCACATTTTACATTCCCAAACTTATGAAAAAAATATCGAATTAAACAGTTCAAAAAAAATATCTATTAATTACCTTTCCTGATTAAACTATTGAATTAAGTGTTCGTTTGATCAAAGTTTTGGCCACACTATTGCTTAATTACCGTTAAGCAAGTTAGTGGCCAAAAGTAGATATTTCCAATAAAAAAACAGACCTGATGAAACCTCGCAAGGGTGTACAGATAGAGAGGAGGTAGTGTATGAGAATGGGTACAAAGTAGATACTGTTATGAAAATATGTGGAAATTGGAACGACGCCAGAGCAGTACTTAGAACTTACCATTTCTCAAAATCCTATCATCAAACATTAATTCAACTCGATAATGTGGCACGCCAGTTTCAAATATTACTGCAAAACGCTATAATTTATAGTCAAAGTAATTGTTTAACATAGCCATGTTTACATCAAGGACGATTCACATCGCAGTAAATTCCCGCATAACTAAACCAAAGTATACATAAAGCTAGTTATTAATAATACATCGGCTTAATCATTTTCAATCACACTTCTAGAGACAAACATACAGACAGCCGGACAGCTAGCAACATTAGCAACACACGAAGTGTGCTTGAAGGTTCGGTTGCATAACAAGTACCTAAATTACTAAGTGTTGGGCCGTAAAGCCAATTTGTCAGTTAGCAGTGGGCCGCGCGTATAATTCGACGTACAAGGCCATGCGATTGGAAGCCCTGTTTACGATGCTTTGTTTTGTTTGTTAGGCAAGGAAGATATTTATTCTAAGTGGGTATATGCGAGATTTAGCTGTGCTCCGCGATTTTCTACTTTTTCGTGTTTTCCCTGGATACAACATAACCATAATGCACTTCACATCATGCTGACGACTCTCCTGGCTTTCTGTTCTTCTTGCTCTTCTTCTTCTCTTCTTTTAGACGAGAGTCTACCGTGTTAGCAGCACTATTACTTTGTAACTTATCTGGTAATGATATTCGCTTTCAAGACACCCAGACACAGGGCTTCACGAAGCTCAGTCTGACATTCGTAAAAGCGAAGGCCATTAAAACAATAATAAATAAATATTAATAACAATAATTGGACGCAGGGCTTGGGTTCAAATCCAGGCTGGGTAGATGTTTTAATGGTATGAAATATTTGCTCTGGGTCAGGGTATCTATGCCTTTGCATGTGTGTCAGCAAAATGTGTGTTTCCTAGTAGTACCCGTTTACAAGCAACTAAATCGTATAGCTTTTTAATTGCTTCGTTCTTTAGATGCTTACATTGTTGTAATCTAGGTCATAGATAGTAAGATCATGTAAGATGGACCTGCTTTTATCTCCGATCGATCTGGGCTTCGAATGTTCCGGGCCATATTAAGGCAACCTGCTAAGCCGCCGGCTTAACAATATACATTACCACCTTTATGCTTTATTGATACATTTTTTATAATGTTTTAGTCATTCCAAAGTCAAACAATTAAATATTTACTTACATAACGTAGGGCAATACAAAATAAATGTTTTTCATGTATTGTTTTTATTTTGGGGCAGGAAACCGCAAAAATTAGAAAAAAAAATATTTTTTCTTCTCCGCCAAAATTAAAAAAAAAAAAAACTACCACAAAATTTCTATAGAAATAGAAAAAGTTATTAGCCTTATAATATTTTGTTACATTGGGCAAGTTATTTTAGGAGTTTTGGCGGGAACGTGAAGAATTCATGTCGCGTCATTTTATTATTTTCCAAAACTTGTGTTATTTCGAGTGTTAATGTGTAAAAACGGTGAATTTTTACCCGTTAAGTGTTCGTGTACATGCACGAGTGTTGGTGAATGGTATAATGTCGTGAAACGTGAATATTCGTGTTGTTTCCAAAACTCCATAGAAGGCTCTAGTAAAGTTTTCACCACCTTACTGGGGCATGACTTGGACTTGACCGTGACTTGCTATGCTCGACTTTGACCATGACTATGACTTATTTGATAATATCTAGCAAAACTTGAGAATATATATGGATACTTGACACTGGCAAATGCATAAGACGTGCGACGCCAAAATCTTCTTAGGAGGAAAAAGAAAAAAAAAAAAAGTTATTTTACAAGAAGACACTATTGTTTTGTTATAAATGGCAATGTTATTCTAAAAATGTTTATGTTAAAAAAATGTTGAAAAACTGCGAACGAGATAGCTGAATTAGGGAAGCGAGCCCTTAATGTGTCAGAGATACGAATGCGACTCACTGCACTCAAAATTATTGTGAAATATTGTACTTCAAAGAAAATAAGCCTGGATTATCTTCTTAAACAGTTTAATCTTCTCCGCGTAACTCAAACTCTACATTAAAATGAAAACTACCGTAAGAAGCATAAAACGCGTCCACACGGCCACCTCAAAACCAGTCCATTGAAAAACAACTGCGTGTTAATGTCCTAGTGAGTTTCCATCAACAGTTTTCAATATGAACCCGCATTGTATCGAGGTACATCAAATACCTTAATCTATGGGATCCACTATTCAACCATAAAAAACAATATCATGTCGAATCGAGGAACATGGTCCTTAATTACGGGCATACTAACGTCATACCACTTTAAAACCAGACTTAGGACGAGCACCTTAAAGTTGAAAGTTAAAGGTAATGATAGTGTCCATAATAAGCTTTCTAAAAAAAATGACTTGGTCGGCGTAAGAAGGAATGTGGCCGCCTCGCGAGCAGTCGAAATGTGTGCAGCTAATGCTTTGGTGTTATGAAAATTTTGGGAAAATATTTTTAGCGACATTTTGGAAGGATTTTATTGCCTTTTCCCATTCACAAAAGCTCTGAATTAAGGCTAAAACACGTTATGCATTGGGTTAATGGACATTGAAGATGCGACTGGACTTAACTTAGATGCAAATACCGCTTAGCTTTTTTCGCTTAGGTTCGGTATATTTGAATCTTTAGACCATCAATGACCTGTCTGGGTGTCTGGGTAGTCTGGGTAGTCCAACTGTTTGTTTTGCAGTTCGGGTAGTTTGTTTAAGCTTGTATGTATTTTATTTAGTAAAGAAATATGTATATACCTATAAAAAACAAATTAAGAACTTCAATATTATTATTATAACAATAATTGATCCCTTATTCCTGTTTCTTAGACGTGTTTTATTGCAACGAAAAAATAATAGAGTTTTTTTTTTTATGTTACTCAGTGACGAGCCGAGCAAGTCGCTCACCTGATGTTAATTTTACTTTTATTATAGTTAGGTACAGTATTTACTAATAGCAATATTTTGTTTTAATAAAACGGTAACACCCACGTTAAACTGAGTAGGTTATTAAGACTATAGTTTCGATCACACTCTGTGACCTTTTTCAAGGAATGTAAATAAAATAAAAACAAATACTGAGAGGCAAGACGATCAGTTTGTTCGCCTAAGTAAACAACAAAACGATTCTACTGTACAGTTTGTGTTGTAGAAAAGTCACTTAGATTTTCAATAGACAATTACCAGATATAGTAATACCTTGCGCATGTGAGATCGTGTCTTCTGATTTAGGCATTTTTGAGACCGAGATATTAAGATTATCTTCTAAAAAAATTGCATCCGGTCTCTACCTACTATTAACGCGTGAGTTAAATCATTTTATTGGCGCTAAAAGCACCTAACATACCTCTTAGCCTCTTTTTAAATTCTATGTCAATAACATCCCGTGTAAAACCACCAGAATATACGGTTATGGTAATTTTACTCGTATCGTGACGGATTCCTATCATTAAATACCTAATTAACGGCTTCTTAGACAAATTAATACGATCTTTATCTATTGGCCTACATACTAGAGATTATATTACGCAAAATGTACCTGTCAAAAGACATTGAGACTTTATAGAACTCTGTCACGGTAAATCGATGTTTAAAAAATATTGAGTCATCAATGATTATTAAGTATAAATTACTACGATAAAGTTCTAGTAGGTATATTTTGTATTACTGTGTTGCTATATAAAACCTGCTCATTAACCTAAAAATTTAGGAAATTGTTAAAATGACTGTTTAAGTTTGCGTCCGCTCGTTAAAGTATCTTAATATTAAATGCTGGTTATTTATTAATTATAAATGTACGAAATATGCATATGAAAACGATTAAATGTATAAATCGGCCACATCTCTGTAAATCCGTTTTGAGCCCAAACACTTCAAAATATAGTTTAAGTTCATAATTTTTTTTTCGTCTTTAGAGGACGTCGGCATTTGCCGGAGAGATAGATAATTTGAAAAAAAATGACGTTCGACTCAAACGGGGAAAAAAAATGTTACATTGTAAAACTTGTTTTTTTCCCGACTGCCCAAGGAGGAGGGAAATACTTATGGGATGTAGCTAAGGATATATGTACAACGTTTGTATGTACTCATGTAACTGCCTGTAGCATAAACGAGTTGACCGATTTTAACGAGTGATGCTTCATTGGATTCATCTAAATAAATAATAATAAAAACTAAGCAAATGAATAATATGAATAAGAACATCCTTATGTCCAGTGTGTAGGCTACATTTTGCATTCGAGTTTTTTTTTAAATACGAAAAATACTTGTTTTGAGTGTTACATTATTGTTAGCATTGTGATAATTTAGGATCCAAAAACAGGAAGTTTCAAGATTTGTGTAACAAGCTATGGCTAGTTTCACTCTACAGAGCAAAAACAAAGGTCATCATCATCATCAGCCGTAAGACGTTCTCTGCTGAACATTAGGCTGCCCCCAAAGCGCCACACTGAACGACAATTGGTCATTTGCATCCACCGGTTGCCCGCGAATTTTAGAACTGCCCAAACTGCGTCTTCCGATTCGTGGTCACCACTCAAGAACATCGGTAGCACATAGGAACGTCTGATATAAATAAGAATTTAATGCTATGTCGGTAATAA
This sequence comes from Apocheima hispidaria, assembly GCA_947579745.1. NCBI lineage: Eukaryota > Metazoa > Arthropoda > Insecta > Lepidoptera > Geometridae > Apocheima > Apocheima hispidaria. The sequence continues at coordinate 1,806,962 of OX388152.1, read as the reverse complement.
AATTTCGTCGCTACCAAACTGGGCGGATACATATAAAAGAGAGATTGAATACTCTCAAAATAATCAAACAGATAATAACCAAACTAGGCCCCCAGGCGCACCCCTTCTGGGGTGCCAGGGCAAGTATGATATCCCTTTCCCGGGTGACGGCCCAAGTCGAGGTTCGTACCGTAGCGGTGGCCTTGCGCTAGTCACCTCGCCGTAAAAATAGTTTTAGGGCCCAACGCCATAATTATGTGTTCGCCAAAAACCGATAAAGCTGCAGAGGCCGGTAGAGGCCAACAGCATAGTCATTTATTAAAAAAGCAAAAAAGACAGGGAATGTTATGGGCTGTTACTGTTACGTACTAAGTACTAACGTACAGTTTTCCGTTAAGTATTTGTGAACATCCACGAGTGTTGGTGAATGGTATAATGTCGTGAAACATGAATTTTCATGTTGTTTCCAATACTCCATAGAAGGCTCTAGTAAAGTTTTCACCACTTTACTGGTGCATGACTTGGACTTGACTGTGACTTGCTTTACTCGCCTTTGATTGGGACTATGACTTGTTTGATAATGTATAACAAAACTTGATAATATATATGTATACTTGACACTGGCAAATGCATAAGACGTGCGACGCCAAAATCCTCTTAGGAGGTGAAACAAAAAAAAAAAAAAAAACGTACAGTTATTTTGTTGCAAACTATTTAAATTATGTTCAGGTTGACTAGCAATGCTGATATTTTCCCCCAAATTAATTATTATTATTTAATATTGTAAATGCGAAGATTTGTGTATAAGTGTGTAAGTATGTAAGTGTGTTTGTTCCCGTTCAACTTTGTAACGGCTAAACGGATTTGAATGAAATTTAGTATGGAGGTAGCTTACAACCAGGATTAACACATGGGCTATTTTTTATCCCGGAAAAATATTCGGTTTCTGTAGAATAGCGGGTGAAAACGCGGGACGCAGCTAGTAAAATATAAGTTCAAAAACCCGCCTACGTAAAAGTATTTAAAACAAAAAAATATTATTCGAAATCCAAAGTAGCCATATAATGTAGCTACATAATATTTTCCCAATGAGTTTTAAAGTCCCTTTAGCTGTAGTCTAGTGCCTTGTCAAATATATTGGTATCAGTCTACGGTTAAGGGGACTATAAAGACTAAAGGGACTTAAAGTTAGTATAAGGAGTAGAAAATAAAATTCTTTCATCCCAGAAATGGCTACTTAAACAACCCGTGTGACATCAAAAAACCATACAATGGCGACGATTCCCGCTGAACCAAACTAAGTTAATAAAATAATATTGCTGTTAATAAAAACACAAGAAATAGATAGCATGCATTTTAGTTCTGTCAAACGATTTAACCGATTAAAGCCACGAATAAAAACGTACACTAGCGACAATTTACGATTTATTAACATTATTTATTATTATTAATTTTTTATTATATTATTTATTAACTAACTACGATTATTAAATTACTAAAACTTGTTTTAAATCGGCTAGTAATTTAAATCGCACCCGCACCCGCTACGGTCTCTACTAAGTTTGTATGGAGAACTAAGATCTGACTAATTTGACAGCACATTCATGCTATCTCTATCTTGCGTTTCTATTTATTAAAAGACTGCGATAGCTTAATTGCGAATAAATCACTAAAATGTAAGTAAGTACATATCACTTTACTAGAATTCTTCCGAATTATTTTGTTACAGTCGCAAACTTTTAATACTTGGTTTTATTGTAACTTTGTAGAAATAATGAAATGTATTTGTTGATTGTGATGAATAAACAAAATTTCACAACACCAGTACATGTTTACACAAAAATTTCGAAATTGGACTTTTAACTGGCACCACTGGCTGCCCCAAGCGTCAATCAAATAAATTTCGGTAGAATCGAGCACACAAAATCTAATTTCATACTAAATATTTATCGCCATAATAAATCCAGAGGCGTACTGGGAGCAAAACCGTTATAAAAACTAGTCTGGTGTGCGCTCGGGCTCCCGTAGAGATGTCGCCCGTGTGCTGTTTTTGTTTCCCAACCTGGCAACCTTCTACGGACCAGCGTGATGTATATTTATGAAAGTTCAAGCTTTACTTCTAATGATGATAATGTTATGAAGAAGACAGAATTATTGATAGAGAACTTGTAAAAGAAGTTAGAAGCAAGGACTAATCTTTTTACTCCTTAACGTCTAAAACACAAGGGATCTTTAAATAATCAAACCATACTCAGACTCAAAGTTATGCGACGTTGCCACCATAGCCCAGACACCATCCAGCACGTCACCGGGGCCAGAAGTTCTATTACAAAAACTGACTGTTTATACACGACTAAATTACGGCCGTTATCCTTTCATTTTTGAATTGTTGACTGCCCCGATGGCTCAGTTGGTAGTGAACCTACCTTCTGTGTTTGGGGGCGTGGGTTCGATTGCCATCTAGGACAAACATTCATGTGATGAATATTTGTGTTCGTTCTATGTCTGGGTGTTAATATCTATATAAGTATGTATTTAAAAATATCTATGTACGTATATCAGTCTCTGGAAGCCATATTACAAGCATTGCTTAGTTTGGGGTCAGATGACCGTGTGTGCAAAAATGTCCCAGATATTTATTTATTTAGTCGTCTTATATAAACAAACAATTTTTACTTATTTAATGAATGTGAAAAAAATTATCGAATAAAAAGTAACATTTATATGACGAAAAGGGTTTTCCAATAAAACTTAAACAATATAATTATTTACCTATGTTATTAATGCAAAAATGAAAGCCAACATTTTTTTTAAATCAAACCTATTTGTCGTTCTCACTCTCTCCAATAGGCAAATAATAGTACTTCTGTAAGTAGGTACAAGAGTTTGTCTCATAATTTCTACAAAAACAATAATTGTTCTAATCTACATTCCTCAAATCAAACAAACAGTTTCATACAATATCAAATTAGTAACAAAGCAATCTGGTTCACGAAGCCATTTGAAAATCGGACAAGGGTAAACCCGCAGGCGAACGCTTATCACTTACAAACAGGTTAATATTGCCACAATAAAAATATACCAGCCCGTAGGCGGGATCCTTAACCGAATTAAAAATACCATTCATAAGAATTAGCCTAAACCTGTTACGGACAAAATCGGACGAAATAAAAAGAAGATTATTAAAAAAGAGGTATTGCTTAGTGCAAAGCTTAAAATACGTTTTTGATGCTAGCAACATTATCCCTAATTCTTATTGACAGCGTCGCCCTGCGTCTTGTAACTTGTTCAAGTTATTTTATTTGGGTCACTTAAGAGGCCAACGATCTTTGAATAAATCCTTTTATTTTTAAATCGTCGGTTGTTTAATTTGTATTTTTATCAATTCTATAATCTAAGAGGGTAGGGCAACAATCGTGTGAAATATATGCCGATAAAATGCTAAAGTGCGTGGACAAGAATAGATAGTAATCTCCAGAAAAAAGATGCGCACAGTATGAAATATTGCCAGGATGTTCAATTTAAAAGATTGAATTCTATAAGAATAAAAAAAGAGGTGTAACTTATTTGATGTTCTGTGTTTATATGAAACAATAATATCTCGCACTAATATCATTTAATCGATTGCAAAATTTTGCAATAACATTTTCAGATTCCCGTTAAGTTTAAGACTGAGAACAATAAACATGGTCATTAAATTACGTTACTGAGTGATAAACTTTTATAACACCAATTCTTAACCGTTTAAACTTCTCATGTATGATGAACCAAGATTTATGAGATGCAACATTAAAATTATTCCCTTTCCGTTTTACAATCGTACATCACTATTTCGCACGTAATCGTTAAAAAAAAAGGCAAGTCGATAATTTCTCGGTCTGTCCGAAACCGATTGCATGTAACATTGACGTTGTTACGTCGATTGTCTCGATTCTCGTTTTTCGATCGATTCGTTATGTTGCATTATCTGTTGTGTGATTGTTGGTTGCGTCGAACCGATGCGAAATTTATGATTTAATTGCTGCTTGCGAGTTTTTACGGGTTCAATGCACTGCGTAGTAGCGTGTGTTAGTGTGATACTGAGATATCATCAGATGCTAGTCAAGCGTGTAGTTCCATTATAATACGATATCGTGTGTGGTACAGGACTCATGAGTTCATGACCATCGTCATGGGAAATGCTTGACTAATCATTCGGTAGCAAGTTCATGTTTTAAATTTGTAATGCTGCTCCGCGGTCCCTTTATCAATTTTTTGTCAACTACTACTATAACGTAAAATTAATGACTTTACAAAAGGACTTAACTTAGGTTAAAGAGACTTTTAAATTCGGCTCGGATCGGAATCTGAATAAAGTATAATTTTATTTATTTAAATATTATCCGTAACAATAGAGATTTTATCTTACGTAAACGTGTTAAAATATATTCAAGCGCAACTAAACCGACAAATAAAAATAACAATAAACATTATGCTCGAAACAAAATAGTTGTAATTTAATATAGTACGTCGCATTTATTATAATGGCCGACCAATAAAATACCTACATGAAGCACCAAATGTGCTATCACACCGTGAATAAGGCGCAACTCGGCAGACATTATCGTAACACGATAGTGGAGGAACATAACTAACGAGGTCCGGTTCTATTCCCGTGATAAAACTTAGCGAAACAATATCGACTCGATACCGAATATCGAGTGAGTTAATGCTCGCCGATCGTCGATAAATCGAGAATGCCGATATGAATGCGCGCATCACTAGATTTGTTTTTTCTTGTTTTATTTGCCATAGATTAAATTACAAAAGGAGGTAGACGGAGGTGGAGAGTTATTTAAGCGAAAACTGGACAAACTGCGCTAAGAAACTTTGTTGTAAGTAGAGGCTTTGAATAAGAATTTGTACAAGGTTTAAGATGACGAGAAAGACAATGATGTCGATTCTGCTATACCATTTTCTAAACTAACTAGATTTGACAGTCCTGAAATGATTGCTTTCTCCCTTATTGAAACGAAATAGATGTAGATAGTTTTAGTCCTGTTTGATTGGTTTAATTAAACGAGTCGTACAAAGAATCGACGCCATCCTTGCCAATTCTCCACGTTTTGAATGACGCATCTCTGGGTTTACACAGGGTAGGAGCAAAACTGTTTGTCAGTCGACATGATCAAATCAAGACTTAATACTAAAAATATATTATAAATAAATAATAATTAATTTAAAAAAAACAAAAAAAAAACAGAAGACTTAAATTTCAAATAAATCACAATAACGTACCTATATCATTTTGTATGATACTAGCGGCCCGCCCCGGTTTCGTACGGGTGTAATTTAGAAAAATTATATTTATAAACCTTCCGTGAAAACCGCATCAAAATCTGTCGCGTGGTTTAGGAGTTAGCGGATATACAGACAGACAGACTTGACGCGGAAAGCGACTTTATTTTATATACCATGTAAAGAATAACACACGAACTTACACACGATTCGCATTTACAATATTAGTGTTAATAATAGCCAATATACTTTACTTGATACTGGTAAATATACACTCCGTGTGGAGCCAATATTCAAAAATAATATATTTTGATGGAATTTATTTAACTTACAATCGTAAATAATTTCTACAAGAAACCTTAAACTTATCTAGGCACCTGCATTATGCCAACATTAAACCAGTAATATAATAAAAGATGACTGCAGATGTAAAGCGATGTAAATGCGCCGTAAATCTGTTTGAGATACGTCAATATCCTGATTCACTATATTATAGCATTTCCACGTTCCAAAGATCCATTTGCATGTATTTACGATATCTTTTATAGTATTCTACGTAAAAACATAAACAGAAAATGAAAATTACGTAGATCCGGAGAATTTCGATATAGTCAGTTTTTTATAGCTAAAATTTCGCAATCCGGACACCAATAGTCAAATCCGACTCAAATGTTATAGTTACGAGAACTCGTGAATAGCTGACGACTCTATAAGTTGACGACATGGTCGAGACAAATTTCAGGGTTAAACAAATTAAATTCTGTTCCATTAATGTTGTTGAATAAAAAGTTAATAAAGTTGGCGTATACGCCTATTAAGTTTATAATAGGTTGAATTGAAATAGGAACTCTGTGCGCAGGGTTGCCCCGTACTCATTACAGCGCTACCAATTTGTATTTACGGTTGGCAATATGATGAACTTAAAAATTTAACGCTGGTGGCTGTCGTTTTTATTCAGAAAATATGATGGTAGCGCTCTCGTTCAGCTTTACATATAATTTTGTCGAACTGTTCTGCGACCGGTGAGCCGTCGTTCGCCATCCATCATTAAGGCCCAGCGATCGTGGACAGCCCTATAATTTCCTTCGCTCCCGCTACCCCGCACGCCGTCCCTCTCGCACCCGCGTAAACGCCCCGGCTTTATTAAAAGAAGACGTCGAAACGAAATGAGTTTCGACGAAAAACCCTCTACTTACCCGCGCATTTTATGTTCAGTGGATTTAATGTTTGTCTGTAATAAACAAGTGTTTAGTTCTTTTATCAAATTATAATTTTATTACAAAAATACTAATTACTCACTAATTCAATGTTAATTACAGATTAACAATAAAACATAGTTAATTGATCAATGAATAAAATACAGAAAACCATACATTCAGTAGGTATCTACTATTATTTATCGTTTACTTATATCCGGCAGTTTCAGCACAATACGGGAATATATTACTCAATGCTAATAAATTGTAAATAGTGTCAATACGTTGTAAGTTGTACCAGAAATCGGCATCTGTAGGCAAATTAATATTGCTCAAAACGGCTTGTCCTTACTCATTAGCATAATCTATGTCCCCACTCAGAGCTGCATAAATGGCAGAATCATGCGTTTCGGTATTTCACAAAAGGTCAACGATGAATAAATTACCTATTTTCTGATAAAAACTATTCAATTCGATTGCTTCTGTTGCATTCAAGTGAAGCTCGCTAAATACGCTTTTAACTGATAATTATCGTTGGAAGTTAACATCGTTTTATTTGAATATATTGCCGTGAGTATTCCATTACTTCACTACTACTTATATATAACTTTCATTCGGTTAAAGTATCGGGTTAAGGAAAATACAGTAGTAGTATCAATTCTGTGACACCATTTTCTAAACTAAATATGACATCTCTGAAATGTTTGTCATCTTTTACTCACATAATATTGAAATGAAGATAATAATATATGCAGATAATAAAAATTGTATAACCGTATGTAACAACTAGCACCGCCTCGCGGTTTCATCCGCTATTCTACAGAAAACGAATATTTTCCCAGGTAAAAATAGTGTAGTCTATCAGTTAATCCAGGATATAAGCTACCTCCATACCGAATTTCAACCAAATCCGTTCAGCCGTTACAGAGATGAACGGAAAAAAACACAATTACATACTTACGCGCAAGCTTTCGCATTTATAATATTATTAATATGATTCTCTAAACTTTAGAGAATTGTGCGTTAAATAGCTCTTTCACTGTACGAGGGCACGAATGCCCGAATTTTCCTGAAGAACTATTTCGGTGTTGCTATTATGAAAAATAAATTCTCCACAATGGTAAAAAAAATAGGTTGTGCAATTGCGCCTAAGTTTGTGATAAAGCTGTACGAAGCTGTACGCATCCAATCAAAATAGCATCCACACAAAGTAAGAAAGTATTTTTACTGTTTAATTTCAAATTTATAAAAAAACATTAAAAAAGTGAATCGAATGAGCTAGACTATCGACTAGAAAGGAAACCAACCGTTTATATACGTGTATATAAACTCGAATAAATGATCAGTGGGACCGTATGATCAGCAGGAGCGACTGATTTTGGATATTTAAATGTTTACGTATTTATGACAGGTCAATCGAATTAGTAGGTATTATTAGTAGCAAATACAAGTCTGTCAAATTTATATCTGAGATGTAGTACTCAAAATGTTTCTAACAGATACACAATGACATTTATACATTTTATTTTCATCCTAGGCGTTGTACTCACGTTTCAAAATATAGATAGTCGAAGCAGTTAGACTTTACAAAACCCGTTCAAGAAACAATAGAAAATACTTTTAGAAAATAAGAACATATCTCAGATTTATACTAGACTAGCCTTGTGGCTCAGTGGGAGAATTTCCGCCTCAAGCATTTGTGTGATGAACATGGATTTGTTCTATGCTGGGTGTTTCTATGTATTCTATGTATGTAAGTACAAACAAAAAAAATGTATCTATCAGTAATCTGGTTTCCATAGTACATGCTTGCTTAGTTTGCGGTTAGATGGCGCTGTGTGTGAAAAACGTCCACCAATATTATTATTTCAGTCACATAAATAAAATCAATTATCTCCGTAGAATCATTGTGAAAAATTGTAATCATTATGTGTGTATCAAAAATTATGCATTGATTATTTTCACTGAACTAGGCATCGTAACCTTTTGCGACTGCGCCCCGAGCAGTAGGTAATCGAGGCACCCCGTCGATTTACATCGAGATAATTTTTTAATAATCGATTCCTCATTCAGTACCGCAACACTAAGCGTTACGATGAATGACGGAGCAAAAACAAAACGCAACAAAAAAATAGCACTTTTTTCAAGTAGAGATGTAACTTGTCAGGTTATCTATAATATAGTGGCTAATTAATCAAGTCACACGCGATTTATTTAACTATGTTATATAGCTATATATATAAGCCTTCCGAAGATGTTTGATTAAAAGAGTGCGGTCAGGAAAAACAGTGCACAAAATTAGACAGATCGCGTAAATTGTAGCAGCATGATCGATTTTCCTAGCCTAGCATATCTTGTTTTCTAGCCACGCTAAATATCTCGCACTAGTAAATCCATCTGTTTTTTTTTACAAACATGACTATTATAACTGACGTGGTTTTGACACATTTTGTTTTAATAAAACGGCAACCGAACAATTGGGGGCAGCCGATAACGTCACGCGCGCGATGCTCCGCAGCCCGCAGTGCAAGGCAAGAAGAGGTTGCGCGTGTGTCACGCTTATAGCATTCCTTGATTAAGGTCACCGAATGTGATCGAAACTATAGTCGGAATAACAAACTCAATTTAACGTGAGTATTCCCGTCTTATTAAACTAAATTGTTTTTCTCTTGTTTTGGCTTTACATTCAGTGTATGTAGCTAGTGTCAAGTTTTGTAATATTACATGTTTGAAGTCATATATTTCACAATTGAAACAAGTCTCAGTCAGAGTCAAGCAAAGTAAGGTCAAGTCCTAGTCATGCCCAAGTAAAGCGGTGGATACGTTACTAGATGTGTTTTGGATACAACACGAAAAGTATAGTTCTCAGACATGAATACTCGAAATAGCACAAGTTATGGAAAATCGAGATTTTAGTCATATAATTATCCGCTTTACACTGCGACAAGGCAGATGGGAGACCACTCAGCCTATACGGACATTAAGTTCGTATAGACTATGTTATCGCTTTTACATCCATTTAAGAAGAGGAGATGAAAAATACGACAGAAGGGAAAGGTTTTATAAAGAAAATCGTAATGAAATCTGGGAAACTTCAAAATTAAATTACATAACCCACTAAAAATTTCCCTGCGTTTCTGCGTACAATCTGCAGCAATCAAAATGCAATTAAAGATGAAAAGGCGCACTGCGCTACCATCGACTTGAGCATCGACTAGACACCTAGTAGAACAACCTTTTCAACATGGCCGCCAAGTTTCCCCGCCAATCCGAACAAGTTGACAGCGAGCCACGGAAAGCCACGTGCGGGGGAACGTAACTGATGGGTCCGGACTTGAGATTTAATAGGGATGCTGCTCTTCGTTTCAAAGATGTGTAGACATTTTATAGTCCAATATCTACAGTGATATAGAATTAATGTGTCGGGTATTAATTTAAAGACTGCAAGAAAACCGGACAAAAGAATAATCGAATATCCAATAATGTACTTATTACACCTAAAAGTAACTCTGTCTCTCTGTTTTTTAGGCTTTCAAGATTAAACGGCTGAACCGATCTTGATGACATTTGGATTTTGAGTTGCTTGTTATTATTACATAATATTTTATTTTTTATTATTAATGAATGTGTCCTATGACCTATTGTCATATTGCCCTATTGTAGCTAAAAATGAATTGTTTGATTATGACCAGATTTGGAATACTTTTATTCCAGAAAATGTAAGAAAACTAACAACAAACCGGAAAAAAACCCAAGATGTCGCAGAAATCTTTCCAATTAGATCTTGATAACGTTTAATTATGTTTTTTATTACTCTGGAATTACTATCTACTATTACTATCGTCAAAACTAATTCACCACAACTTTAAAAAAAATTAAGACAAGTCTATAAGCCTCTATGTTTGCTCGCATGAGAGATGAGGTTTCTGGCTTGATATTTTATCTTTGATATTTTTGAACCAATGAAATTTTAATAAAGACAGGTTTTACGCAAAAAACGGTGCTCATATTTATATTATCTTTGACTGTGCTTTGAATTCGGCTCCGCTGCAGTCTGTTTACAGGTCATTGTAACCTAGCAACCAAGTTTCGCCAAAGAGTGCGAAAGAAGATGCGAAAAGTAAGAGACTAAAAGAGATGTAGCGAGTAAAAGAATCTGTCTTAAAATGCAGGTTTTCGGGACCCATTAAACCATACATATTTAATTCTTTCATTCCTCCAAGGGTTTGTTTGTATAACTTTGTTATTATTATTTTTCCTCGAAGGATTTTGGCGTCGCACGTCTTATGCATTTGCCAGTGTCAAGTATACATAAATATTCTCAAGTGTTGTTAGCTAAAATCAAACAAGTCATAGTCACGGTCAAAGTCGAGCATAGCAAGTCACGGTTAAGTCCAAGTCATGCTCTAGTAAAGTGGTGAAAACTTTACTAGAGCCTTCTATGGAGTTTTGGAAACAACACGAAAATTCACGTTTCACGACATTATACAATTCACCAACACTCGTGCATGTACACCACAGATGTACACGAACACTTAACGGGTAAAAATTCACCGTTTTTACACATTAACACTCTAAATAACACAAGTTTTGGAAAATAATAAAATGACGCGACATGATTTCTTCACGTTCCCGCCAAAAAAACTACATATTTAATACTATTTTTATTTAGTTGTCCTACAAACTGATTACCCAGAACAAGGATCATGATGCTTCGTCTAAGACCCAGAATAACAAAATATTGTCTACGCTCTATGGCGTAACAAGGTTGTGACCAAACTTTCGACGTTGCGTTCAATCCTAAGGTTTTTTTTTTTTTCGATGAACGTTGGCGTTGCACTTCTTCTGCATTTGCAAGTAGATTTTTTACAATAATAATAAACCAAAACCTTTTCCCCTTCAACTCTACCTATTTAATTTGAAAACAATAAATCAATAAGCTAGATACCATGAAAAAACACGTCATTCTAAAAAATCTTACTTATTTTTAACAAGAACTTGAATATTATTATGTACATACTAATTGCACAAAAGAATTTCACTTACGAAGCGATACGGTAATATTTTAAGACAAAAACTGGTTATGCGGGAATCGACATTTTGTCTTCGACCTAGCTAGACCTAATTAAAATATACTCGTGAAGCAGCAGCGGTGAGACATGTTTAATTAAGGGCTCATTACCTGTACCTACCCAACAACTGAGTGCTTCGGCAAAATAAAAGTCTTAGTCCGTTATACCATTGAGTTAAACTTCAGTGTTTCACTTGCAAGACAAAATAACTTTACTGCCCAAGAAATGTATTCGTATCCTCGCTAATATAAAATCCCCCGACATTTCTATGTCAAATTACCAAAAACCTTATTTTATCAATTTTTTTTTAATCATTATTGTCTACATATTTGAAATCGCTAAATTCTTTAAAAAATACCCTCGTTTCTTTCATAAAGTAACAGATAAAGCACGCAAAACTAGATACCGATATAGGCATAAAGCACGCAAAACTTGATACCGATATAGGCATAAAGCACGCAAAACTAGATACCGATATAGGCATAAAGCACGCAAAACTAGATACCGATATAGGCATAAAGCACGCAAAACTAGATACCGATATAGGTATATACTCATAGAACCGAATTCTAATCTAGAAATGCACAGCTCTGGACCTAATACAATGGCTGTAAAAATATTTAATAAATTGACGAACAAACTGAAAGATTTAGAAAATGATGATTGTTTTATTAAAAATCTTAAGTGCACCCTCGAATCCAAATTTTTTTACACTCGAGATGAATTTTTTAAAAATAATTTTGACGACCTACAAATGGATCGCTCCGCACCAACTGTTGCCATACCCTAATAGGGTCATATGTATTACTAAACCCAAAACATGTTATTTAAGACCTGCATGTATCCACATATTACGTCGCAATAAATTATTGAGTATTGAGTATTGAATAACCTTATTGGCACAAAATATGCCCGGCGTATTGTAGACACATCCCGACATATTTATGAAAATTATACATAACAATGCGTGAGCACAAAGTGAGCTCTAGCGAGTGAAAGAGGGAAGTTGAGCAAAGTAACCACAATGAAATGGAACATCGCAATATAAAACAATAGGCTCTTACATCCCGCAGCAGCATCGGATTTGCCCTGTTTGAGGCAAACTGTAATGTTTTGCTGGGAAGAACACAAATCCCTACCCAACAAGGAATTTTCTACCACGTTTAATTTTAATAACTATCATAGTAATATTTTTCCACTATGAGGCTAAGTTTGAACGATGAAACTGTTGGAACTCTTATCAAGGTTCTCAATAATATTTTTTCATTACTTTAAAACGCTCTCCGAAACGGCACTTTCGTTATGATCGGCGGGAAACATCGCTGGGCTTTAGTGCTTCATTTTACGAGCTTCGTGCAGGGCCACGGTTCGAGCGAGTCCACGCCTGAGCGAAACTATGATCTAATTTTAATATTTAGAATTGAAATCATGGTATCCAGTATGTTCGTAAATGTACTCGTTTGTTCCCTCAGTGGACCTTGTAAAAACTATCGGAAAAAGTATTTAGCAACGATTTTGACGATTGAGGATTTGGATTCCTCTATACGTCCGGAGTGACATAGGCTACATTTTACAGACGGGTATTTTGTTTTTCGTTGAATATAATTATTTGTTATTGATAAATAATTTTATTTCAACATAACTTTATTACCTACTTCTAGATTGACTAAAGACTAGTCAGTCTTGATTACGCAGAAAAATACCAACATTGATTATTATTTACAATCCTAACTAACATTACGATAGTAACTCTATCTCGGTGTCTAGGTATCAACCTGAATTTTTGCATAGATATAGCTTAAGGATCGGTGACGGACAAAGGCTAATTTTTTGTGGGTCCACGTGAACGAAGTCGCGAACCGCTAGTACTGTATAAAAACGTTACATTATACGCTACGTTTGGTCGAGTTGCGTGTACTTATGCATGCTCATGTAACGGGCTATCGTGTAGAAAGAGAATTTCAGTGAAATAGAAAACGCATCATTACATGATTAGCTGAATGGTTTATTACACAAATATTGTTAATTAGAGTTCATGTCATTCAACTTTCGATTTTAACATTTTATATTACTTTTTTTTTTTTTGTTTGAATAAAACGGGAATACTCACGTTAAATTGATTCGGTTATTCCGACTACAGTTTCGATCACATTGTATTGAGTTTTTATAGTGAGTATTCCCGTTTTATTAAAACAAACTGTATCAACACCACGTCAGTTATCAGTAATACTTATATAGTTCGATAGGAGAGTAAAAAGATAACATGGCAATTGCAACGAATTGTTCGTATCACAAACCACAGCCGAAAACCTTGAAAAGGGGAAAAAAGGTTACAAAACTGCGCCGACGACGTTTTTTTTTTTTTTTTTCATTCAGATATTTTTTTGTAGAAGTCATACAATCGAAAAAACCACCCAAAACTAAATTTGAATGAATGAACAATTTGAACTTTTTTTAACCCAATCCTTTGGAAAATCCTAAAGAAAAAAAAACATAACTCCTAAACTACGAAAAAACTTATTTTCGTGAAGCCCTTGGTAAAGTTGAATTTTTAATCAGAGAGAGTAAGCCGACAGATCGAAATGTCAGTTGTCAAAATAATGTTGCTAACTTTCAAGTCGTAGTGAAGATCTAGTTCCGGTTTTATCCTTCAAAAGAACAGAACTATAAATTATCATTAAATCAATTAATAGTTGCGACTTTGAAGAAGATTTTCGAATATTATTTAATGAAAAAGTTCACAAAACTGATATGATTGAATGATCTAAATATTTTTACCACATCGCTATTATTATTTTATGAAAAAGTGGCAGCACTCGTGATGTCAGTTCACTATGTCTGATTAAAAGTCCAAAGCCCGAGCAATTATTGTTAAAATCTCGGGAAGCATTCGTTTAGATTCGGCCTCATAAATAAAATCTTTTACAGTAATTAGTAGAATCGCGTGACTGTCAGCCATAAGGGAACTTGTCCTCTGAGTATTTAGAATCTATCTAGCTGTTCTCTTTAATATATTATTGGGATATCGATATTATAACTTTATAATGATTGAGCTATAAGTGGATGAAATAATAAAGATTGTTTAATAGATTAAAAGCGGAAAGAAATATCAGGGCAACACAAGAGTACCGCTAGTACTTACATTATGAAAAATACTAGGGCGCCCCGCGGTTTCACCCGGGCTGCTATACCAGAAGCTGTTTTTTTTTCCTGCATAAAACACGAGGTGTGCCTTAGTCCAGGGTTTGTGCCATTTCGATGTTAAATCTTTTCAGCCGTTACGGAGTTGGGTGAGAACACATAATATCTCAGATATATAGATAAACTTCTGCGAAGGCTGTACTACACAGAAATTACAAGCAATGTTCGAAGTAAATTCATAAATACCAAGTAGGTAAGAATAGAAAAAGAAAAAAGATGCACAGCCATAGACTTGGTTCGTTTTGGATTTTACTAAGAGTGCGGTTTAAAATGCGCACACAGTGCAAACACCACACACACTGCTTACGATCGGTTTAAATTGTTAGTACGCTCACAGCGCGCCAACAATTTAAACCGTTCATGAGCGTGCTTATGTCAGATAGTTTCATTTTTCAGGTTATCGGCCTCAGTGTCTCATAATTTGATGGTCACAGTTTTATTTCTGTCTTCACAAAAGACTATTACCTGCATTAAATCCATTTTTTTCTATGAAAAACAGAGAATATCGGAATTCACAGATGACAATTTGAATTTGACATTAGCGCACACAGTGCACTACCTCATTCTTGTGAGCACCGTGAGCACGCTAAAATGACGTCACTTATGACGTCATGTATGACGCCTTTATATGCGCATCTTAAACCGACTGTTTGCACGCTGACAGTGCAAATGGTAACGATGTGCACATTTTAAACCACACCGTAAGTACTACCTACGTACCTATGTACTATATTAGCGGGTATCAATGACATTTGACTTGAGATGCGACTTTAGCGCACTTAAAATGACCCCTGCAAATATATCCTTTCGGACAGGTTTCATTACAGCTATCTCTTTTTCTCTCTAAATTTTCGCATCTTCTTTCGCACTATTAGGCGTCTGTAAACAGACTGCAGCGGAGCCGAATTCAGTGCATTAAAATATCATTGGCAGGTATCCTAGAAATCCCAAAATCTCACTAGCCCTCGTGCCATAGGAAAGCTGTAAGTAATTGATCTAGTGGAGTTTTGGCGGGAACGTGAAGACGTGAAGACATGTCGCGTCATTGTATTATTTTTAAAACTTCTGTTATTTCGAGTGTTAATGTTTAAAAATTGTGGTTTTTTATCCATTAGGTGTTCGTGAACGTGCACAAGTGTTGGTGAATAGTATAATGTTGTGAAACGTGAACGTGAAAACTCTTCGTGTTCGTGAAAACTCCAAAGAAACCTGAAGTAAAGTCTCCACCACTTTAATGGAGCATGACTGTGACTTACTTTGCTTGACTTAGACTATTATTTTATTTGTGAAATATTTAACTTTTACTTGAAATATTACCATACTTGACACTGTCTAAATACATAACATGTAGAGCCAAAACATCATAAGAGTAAAAAAATAATAATGACCGAGTGAGTGAAGCATCTGCAACAAAAAGACGAAATGTCTCTGCAACGACTGGCTTTGCTTTCATCTGTCCGTATGTTGGTACTCCCGTACAGGTCATGTTTTTCAGCGAAATTTGACGAAACCAGTTTTCGCCGAAACTAGGCTACGACTTCATAGATGATTTTTTGTCGTCGGCGATTTTTGATTAGAAGGGTATTTCCCCCAACAAGGGAAGAAGTTTGCTGCCATTTACGGACCGATTTTGATAATATTTAGGTGAAGCATTAAGTACTAATAAATTTGAACTAGAATTTCAAGTATTAGCAAAATCGGTCAAGAGGTTGACAAGATATGGTCGTGAGGAGAAATTGAAGATTGTGCGAAAAAGTTTATGTTCGCGGAGTCTACTGTTCGCAGGGATACTAGTTTTTGTAGCTGCAAAAGCCTCGATGAAATCGACCTATTCCTAAGCATTAAAAAAGAATACCATCAATATTTGGCAGTTGATATCATAATTATATTATGAGTACTAATTCGAAATTAAATAAGTGCACACGCGCATTGTCGACATTTTGAAGCAAAAATTTTGAATCGCTTCCTACGCACGTGATGACGCGATAACCATGGCAACGCGCGGAATCCAAGATGGCTGCCCTTATCATGTTATTGAAAATCCCGCCAATCTTGCTACAGGAGCACTGTGTAGGATTTCTGCAGTACAAAAATTCCTGTATGCAAAATATGAACTGTATGCACTGATGCGTACACGTATTGTGTGCATACCTATAGTCAGACCCCGTTTTTTATTTTTTTTAAAAATATTAACTTTATTGACACGGGCCTAACCTGGTTTTTTTTTCCCTTATATTTTGGCTCCACATTTTGTGTATTTTGCCAGTGTCAAGCTTTGTAAAATTCCAAGTGAACCACAATAAGAATCACAAGAAAAAGAAGTCTTAGTCATAGTCAAAGTCAGTCACGATCAAGTCCAAGCCTTGCCCCAGTAAAGTGGTGAGAGTTTACTAAGGGTTTCTATGGAGTTTTGGAAAAAACACTAAAAGTCATGTTTCACGACATTATAATTCACCAACACTGGTGCACTCCCATGAACATTAAATTAATAAAAATCTATTTTTACACAAGAAGACTCGAAATAACACTATAGGAAAATAATACAATGACGCTACATGACTTCTTCACGTACCCGCCAAAACGCCCTAAACAGATTTATTCGGTAAGGATTTAGACATACATTTTACTGGAGTAAAAGAAACAACCTATAACCGTAATGTTACATTAAATTAACCTTATGTTTATATTTTATTATAATAATATTTTCAGTTTATTTTAGTATGTAATGCGGCTATTTTTACGCATCACCGAGTGTCTCATAGTCTCGTACGTCAACTCGCAGCGCTCAGCCAGTTTTGCGCTCGGAGGTGTTTCTCTGTGGTCGTTCTACTCTGTGATCGGAGTAAGTGCTGGCAGCAGGAAGGATAACTATCGATTACGCGATAATCGACTATTGAGATAAATCGATTCTAGTTTCAAAGCTATCTTATCGAGCTAAATAACGGAAGCTTAAGATACTGCCTAGTCTTGAATGACACGTAACTTGACCGGTCACCGTAGCTACTGTTAGGTAATCTAAATACCTACTTTTTCATCATATATTATACGGGTGATACTGAAAAACGCAACAATATTGAAAGGTATGTATGTACTCATCATTATGTATAACTTTTACTATGGGGGCAAAACTGAAATCGCGGAAAAACATTAGCTTTTCCATAAATTTTGTCGAGTGTTATTAACATTTTTCTATGGAACAGCTGATTTTTTTTCGCCGTTTCGGGGTTGGTCCCATATTAAAACTTGTTCATAATGATGAGTACATACATTTAATACCTTTCAATAGTGTCTACGATATTACATTAAGCCGCATGTTGAGTTTTATGTGCAATAAGTACAAGTTTTTGTAGTGGTGGGAAGTCTGGGGAAGCTTTAGGGTTAAATAACCTTTGCCAGTTATTCAACCGCCAAGCAGTAGTGTGCAAATATTGCTAGTCTTGTTCCGATTTGAAGGGCAATGTTTCCAGCGTAATTACTGAGCATAATGAAATGTAATATCAATATCGTAGAGTAACTAGCGCAGTACAATGCCGCGCAGTGTTCTGAACTGCTATAGTTTAAAACTGTGTGTGGCATTGAACTGTTATGGGCAAGCGTGATGCCTACCTTCAGGCGAATGGCAAGCTCGTCTCGACACTGTTCCATTTTTTTTATGTAACTTTGTAACATCTAATGGCCATCTGTGGTAGATTCCCTGACATTTGGGCAGATTTGGCTATTTAATTTTTATTTTATTTTGGGAGAGTACAACAACTTCTTTTAAGTATCCATCCTATTCTATTTTAGACATTAAATTATTTTTTAAGTGGTTCCTTACTTTAAGATAATTCATAATAATTACTCATTCATTAGCTTGTAAAGCGTGTGGCGTGAATCCTAGTTTTCAAATCGAAGTTTCCTAAATAGACGCATTAGTCGTCTATTTATATCAAAATGTACCACGAAACACGTGAGAGAGTCACAAATAGTTGCAATAGTACAGAAATCGTGAGCGACTGACACGACACAGGGGCAGGTGACGAAAAATCAATCGATTGTTTACTGATTTCCTATAACGAAACATTTTGTATACACAGTACATACAGACAAGACGCAGTAACGTATACCTAAATTTTTCTGTCCTAGAACCTATATTCAATCTTTAAAATAACGATTTTCGGCTTGACTTTTTCTTTCTTCTCAAAGAAGAATCTAGCTATACCTATATATTATACATGCCTATTTGTGATAGCTTTTAATTAGCTTTAAGTTAAAATATTAAACCTGTTACATATGCGCTAGCTGTTAGTTATACTAAGAGAATAAAATAAAATAAAATAAAATACTCGAAAAGGTCTATGTGGCATTTCGGGATTGATGATTCAATTCACGTCAATTCGATTTCAATTCCAATGTTTACCGCCCTACAAGCTTTTCAACTTAGGTTAACAAGATCACGACTGTAGCAGATAAAGATCGTTGATTCAACATCGAATGGATTTAATCGATTGTAGCGCATGTCTAAACAATTTCAAATCTCGTGGAGTACAAGCAGAATAATAATTAAATTTTCGTATGCGAAATAGTTGAAGAATTCAGTCTCATTTTGGAAAAGGAACACGTAGCATGTTCGAAATTCGAAACGCCATGCCCATTGCTCATTGGTCCTGCAGAGTTTGGTCGCAGTCGGCAGGCTCAGGCTTCCTTGCCCATACACTGTTTAATTTTCAATTTAGATCGCAATTTCCGATGCGCTCGCCACACGCCCAAACTGGCATCACTTGGTCAGATAGATTTATGTACGGACTGGCAATGAGGGTTGCCAGATGAGGTATTTACCAGGGAAATGCTGAACCACTACTCATTTGTATTTTTAAAATTGAATAGTTAGGTATGATAATTTTCTGACTTACACACCACATTCAGTATTATGTTATTTCAGATTATTACGAATGATTATATAAAATTCACTGACAATAATTAAATAAGCTTAATTCCAGTCAAATAAACTTTTAGGCAAAAATAATAAAAATTATATGTCTTATAAGTTGATTATGTTTGTAACAAAATGTTATATCAAATCACAAGTTTAGTTTTTTTACAGTTTGCCAACCCTACTAACTTTGGCTTGTGAGAATATATTAAAAGAAATTAACTGGCGTAAGTTACGAGCCTTGACAAGATAAGAGTTAATGAAAATTCGGCGTTTTTTCAACAAATTCGTCAATAAAGACCGAGATAACTGGAATTGATCTGTCTCACAACTGATTGGATCCACTACTTGCTTAAATACGTATTAAAACTCAGATAAATATTAAAGAAAAGGCGACATTTTCCAAAATAATCACGATAGAAGAAACCTACAACCGTTAGCTTATGCGCCGTAAAGTAAATACTCTGATGTTAAATTAATTATTTAATCATCATTAAATGAGATATTTATAACGTTTTTATTATTATTGCAAACAATTAAATAACGTTCTTAACAGGTGCTTACACGTATCATAAGTTATGTTAAATATCGCTATTATATATACTAAGGTATATAAAATTCAGTGCTATAAACCGTATAAATCGCATGCCTATAACATTATCATAGGATCTACAATTATTACCTCGAGTTTATTGGTTGTTAGCTTTTAGACAGTTATTGCAATCTCGCGATTTCAAACGAAATAAGACACCTACCGTGCAATAGTTTGGAATGGCACCAAGCTAGCAACCTGACCAAGATATCCTTATAAAGGAGGAGTAACAAAGGTAAAAGATAGGATAGAATCGTCACATACAATGTTTACATCCTGACATTTGGCTGCTTATAATGCCAGAGACCTACCCACTACTGTAATTGAAACCAATCTAGCAAATTGGCCGATCTCACGCGAGTCCGTAGGGTAGGTACTAGGTATATCATAGGCTCAATACTATACTTATACCTATACCTTCGCCTATACTTTCGCTCAATACCACGACTCAATTTGCCACCGATCATTAGTCACTTCCTCAACGCTAAGTCCAACTTTATCACTCCACACACCGCATAAAAAATAAACTTTATTAAGTAAGTAGTTCTACTCTCGAGAAATATGGAATTTATCAATCGGTTAGTTTACGATTAAAAGATTCAAATTCTAATTTACATACATATTGATGCTTTCAATAAGGTTTGGTTTTGATAATTTACATCGCCACGAAAATTATAATCGGACTATAAAATGTGTTTTATGGTTTGAATAAGACATGACATTAGATTGAGGGGATTACGTATGCGAATTTAACTCACCTTTAGAATGCAGCTGCCGACGGCTTCGCTCTCGGAGACGGTCACGTTGTAGAAAGACTGGTCGAAGATGGGTTCATTGTCGTTCACATCAAGCACTGTCACCACTAGTGTAGCAGTCGAGGAGAGAGGAGGGTTGCCGCGATCGCTCGCTACGACCTGAAGTCGCGGCATTGGGTTTGTCTCGCAGTCGACACGCTCACGTGTCGTCACCAAGCCTGATCGCTCGTCGATCGCAAACCAGTCCGACTGCGGAGTCGGCAGCAGGGAGTATCTGATGTCAGAGTTGGCTCCCTCGTCTGCGTCAGTAGCTGACACCTGCACGACAGGCGTACCCGGCGCGACTGCCTCGGGCACGCTCGCTCTATACTCAGACTCTGCGAACGCCGGCGCATTATCGTTTACATCGGTCACTCGCAGACTGATGATGCGTGACGCGTGCAGAGGAGGAGACCCCTTGTCCGTTGCTACAACGTTCAGCGTGTACGTTGAGCGGGACTCGCGGTCCAGCGGCAACGCGACAACTACCAAGTAAATGATGTTGTCGTGAGTCCGCAGGTCGAAGTGGCCGTCGCCCCCGCTCAGCGTGACGTTCACGTTTGAGTACTCTGTTTTCGAGTCAGGATCGTGCACCGATATTCTGGCGACGAACTCGTCCAGTTGTGCCGATTCCGATATCTTAGGAGTGGCGTCGTCGCTCAAAAAGATGACGTCTATCGTCGGTTGATTGTCATTCACGTCCGTCACGCGGATTGAGACGAAAGCCGTCGTCTCCAAGGGCTGCGCGCCTTTATCTCTAGCTACGACCACCAGCTCATGCAGCTCTTTTGTCTCGAAATCCAGAGCCTTATTTACAGTAATCTCCCCCGAATCTGGGTCTATTTTAAACATGTTCTCCTTATCGCTCTGTCTCCTGTTGATCGAGTACTCGATTAGGCCGTTTTCACCCGCGTCGGAATCTGTCGCAGACACTTTCAGCACCGTCGTCCCGACTGTCGCGTTTTCAGGAATGTTCGCAGAATACACACTCTCTGCGAAAACAGGTGGGTTATCGTTAACGTCTAAAATAGTTATATTCACAGTCATCGTCCCTCTCAACGGCGGGGTCCCTCCGTCCAGCGCTTCTATAGCCAGCTCATAGTGATCCGTGGTCTCTCTATCCATGAAACCGTTTATCTGGAGATCCAAATACAGAACACCGTCTCTTTCCCTATGCGACGATAATCTAAACGCATTGTCCGTGTTGCCCGACACTATGTTGTACCTCTGTGTGTTGAAAATCCCCAGATCTTGGTCCTTTGCAGGGTTGAGTTTCCTTTTAACATCTCTAGGAGTATTTTCAGAGAATTCTACATTCATAATTGGGGTAGGAAATGTAGGGGCGTTATCATTTTCGTCTGAGACTCGGACCACGACTCGGATGTTGTCTCCGCTAGCGGGGATGGCGACTAAAGCGTAGTGATCTCTGCGCTCGCGGTCCAGGGGTGCTCTGGTGCGGATTTCTCCCGTGTGAGGGTCTATCCTGAGGTCGTCATTGACGGCGCTGCCTGGGACCGGCACGATGGTGTAAGGAGGAGCTGCGTCTGGTAACTCATCTCCTAGGTGGCCGACGAGGGTGTCTGCGCGTGCGTTCTCGCGCACCGTGAATTCTCGCACGTGTTCTGATGTGGCCAGGGTGGCCAGCGCAAGCCACGCCACAGCGCGCCACATTGCGAGACGACACATCACCGCACGCACATTGTCACTCGCACCTGAAAATTAAACAAAATGATGTTATATTTACAGAATATACGTGTACAACGTGTACAACCTAAATTTTACTAATAAGGCCTAGTTTAGAAAAATCACTTATAAAATAAGAAAAAAAAACATACTGAAGTATGTATTTTAGTAGTATAATGACCGTAATGCAATAAGAATATTTTTTATCTAAGCTTTATATTGGCCCCATTAATAAAAACACCTCACTAAATTTCCGAGTCAATCAAAATTTAGGTCAATCATTGGCTGAATTACTAACTTTCGTTTTCTATAATATAAAACCTAAGCTATACGTTTTAAATCCTGACGAGGCACAGAAAGGATTTTATTTTAGAGCCTTAAACTTGTTCCAGACACTACATTTCGTTAAAATTGGCCCATAACTTTGTACTAAGGCTATCTAAAAAACTACAAACAGTATGGACAATCCATGTAAATCTTATGGCAAAGCGAAGTAGACAAAGCCACAAGATAATATAGTAAACGCATTATCATCTGATAAATCATTCAATCTATTTCGCTCGCACTTACAGGTCTTATGGAGTAACCTTTTTTGCTGGACGACTCAGATGACTGTAGTTAACTGTAGTTGAAATAAAAAATAAAAAATAAATAATGTTTTTTTTATTACACTCAGCAGTTACCGTATAACAGTTAGAAGTTAGATATAAATAAGTGAATTAAAAATGTACTTTTATTTTTCACACATTCTTTAACATAATTTAATTTGCATTTAATTTTCTATTTCAAATTGATTTTCTAACAAAATATTTTTTGAAAGGTTGACAATACTCATTTTTGAAGTTCGTTAGTGTAGCAGTTAGCGCTTATAGGATCAACGTCCTAACTGACTCTCTTTATACAACTCCAAACACTACTGTCCAGCAAAATCCCGTGTCCTTTATTCCAACTTAGTTATTGCCATCTAAAAATGCCTTTTTCACTACTACAAATAATAAAAACGCATAAAACATACACGTTTCAAGGCATACATATTCAGGCGGGCATATTTAAGAGCGAGACACTGACGTGAGCCGTGCAAAATGCTGACAAAAAGTGGGGATGGCTAACCCTGTATGTTATAGAAACTAGACGTAAGATGAGACGAGTATTTGTGTAATCGATTATAAACTAAGCTATGCTTGGCTATACATTGATTATTCAACCACACGTTGCGTCCTTCAAAAACTGCATAGATCTTGTGGGATATTATGATGAAGATGGAACAATCCGGTTTCCTAAGCTGAATTTGGGCACCTCGGCTCTATCTTTGATTATTATATATTGGTTAGAGTTAGGGCTTGGAAGAATCTAACTTATATTTTTAGGCGATAAAATTTAATGAATGTTTTATTTCGGTGTTTTTCGCCGCTCCAGAGCAGAAAGAGAAACATACTATGATAATAATAATAACGTTTAATTCAGGCTTGACACCCATAATACAGAAAACAATACAAAATACAAGAAATCTGAGATGGCCTACTTCGGATACGCACTCTGGTGCTCTTCCCTCCACGATTTAAAAATCGGACTCGTCAGGTACTCATTCAGATTTTTCAGTATTTCGTTTTTCGAACTTCTCAACCCAGCCCGGAAGGAAGCCACTCTGGATCTGAGGACGGCATATAAATCCGGAATCCGTGCATCCGCGAACATGCCCGACGCGCTACAGTAGCGTGCTTTATAATGTTGCTTTATAATTTATAATGTTTACATATAATTAGTTTTTATATATTTTCATATTTTGGTATATTTTCGTATTTTCATATTTTAATTTTAAATATTGATATTGTATTAATTTTTTCATAGTTTGTGAGGTAAATGTAAGTAACTGATTTCGTTATTATCTCAGTATAAATAAATAATTTATGCTTGTAGTATACTACAATAAGCTATTACATTAATTAGTTAGTGTGATTGTCTTGTTTCGGAAGACTAATAGAAATTTTATCCAGGTACATACTTAATTTAGTAAATATACCTACTATCACAGATAAAAAAAATTACTTTTTTTTATATCGCTTTGAAAATTCCTTAAGAAAAAAAAAGTATAACAACGAAAACTCGTAGAACATACATGGGATATTTTCGTGAAGCTCTTGGTATGAGGAACCTAACTTTTTCAGATTGACTTCACCGCTGGGATCAACCTGAGTACAATGGACTAGCTGCGCCCCGCGGTTTCAAAAATT
The DNA here is from genome assembly GCA_947579745.1 of Apocheima hispidaria. NCBI lineage: Eukaryota > Metazoa > Arthropoda > Insecta > Lepidoptera > Geometridae > Apocheima > Apocheima hispidaria. The sequence goes on along the minus strand of OX388152.1, from coordinate 1,782,025 downwards.
TCTCCGGAGCCGTACATTTTTCCGGGATTAAAAAAGCCTATATCACTCTCCGACCCTAAAACTATATCCTTGCAAATAGGTTGACAAACGTAACTCTGTTCTGTTGCTGCGTAAAAGAGAAACAAACCAACAAAACACGCTTTCGTATTTTAAATATTAGTTGGGATTTACAAAGTTCTTAAGATAATCTTATTTTTTTACGCTCAAAAGCGGATCGGATTATTTTTTTCATTTAAGTATTGACAGATAATAAAATTGATTTAAAGGATTAGATACGATTTGTATGCTGATTGTTTCAGTAGCTTATTATGTAAATCAATCATTTTAGATGATTACTTTTTTTATTTAAAAACAGTTTTTTTTTGTGTCAACGATGTCTTAAGGCCGGGTCTATGAAATTTATTTTATTTTTATATTTTTTTAACTAATAACCACTCTGTACACTGAACGTTATAAATAATTAAAATAACTCTTTACTTATCTGCTGGATCATTATCTAAACTTAACCAAATTTAACATCTTTCAAACACCTTTTAAATTTTACTGCACACTACCGCCTGGTGATGTGCAAACTTTACTGTGTTCCGGATTAAAGGGCAAAGTTTCCAGCAAAACTACTCAGTATACAGAGATTTAGCATCTTTTTCAATATCTGTGTGACGAGTGTGGTGCATTGCCGTGCAGGATTTTGAGCTGTAGAAGTTCCAAAGTGTCACTGCCGGTATAGGCAAGCGTGACGCTTACCATCAGATGAACAATGAACTAGTCTCGTAGATCAGTTGCACAAAAAAAAAACCACGGAAGCAAAAACAGGAAGACCTCATCAACTGCCACGAAAACAAATATTATGCTAACCAAATCTAATATTACTAAGCTAATCCCAGCACTGATAAGCATGTTCAAGGCATACTACAAAAAACAATTTCTTGCGTACAGTGCACCCAACTTATGAATAGAGTTGAGTGGGGAAGCTGCCATCGTATTTTCTAACCAAAACGTACCCACTCGTCAGTAAGTTTAAGTTCCCTCGTTTAGCCACCTAGCCCAGTCAAGTTACGGGACTTAGTACGGAGGACCCGGATATAGTTCATAATATAAATATACAATTGCGTTTGGTATAACTTGCTAACGTAGAATCAATATTAAATTAAATTAAACAGTCTGGAGGTACATAGCATGGAAAAAAGGCACATTTACTTGAGCCATAATACATTATCGTCTCGTCTTTATCTTATCATATCATTGACGACTCACTGCCGTGCAGATCGTCATCTTAAATAAACTCTAACGAAGCGCAAATAGAGACGATATTGCAAAAAGTGAAATTTGAGTCTGTTCCGGATAAGCATTTCGGTTAATTATTGTATATTATTATAACAGGTTGGTTCTACAATTACGTACGGAAAAAAAACCTGCTATTAATTAGTTCCGGGTCAAACGCTAAATTGACTGCGCTAACCCGTAGAGATAAGTTGGTCTCACAGTAACTATTATTTTTTAACTTAACACAAGTGATGCCTTTGTTAAAAGGGTGCCAGTTTTTTTCCGTCACTTTTTTTGGGCAGGTAACATCCGCAGGTAGATGAGAGAGCTCCTTAATTTTTATCTACGGTTTAATAATGGTATTAGTCTTTGTTAGATAATCAAATATAATGCCTACTTTATTAGAAACGGTTACATAGTATGCTAGTGTGTGCTGCTTTACCAGTGCATTTATATAAATTATTTTTAAGATAGACTTTATGATTCTTTGCCAAACTCGATTGGTCCAACCAAGGTAACGTACAGACATATCGGAAGAGAGGCAATGCTATTTTCACATTAATTATACAGAATGATACTATGGTTTTCTATGGAGACACATCGTCATGAAATCGTCGTCTATGATTATCTAATTGTTGAATAAGTCATTGAAGTAGGTATCAGGAAGGGATTGTTTTCCACGCCTACCTTATGGTGATTATTCTAATTATGTACTTATTCTGGAAACGTTTTTTTTTTTTTTATTTAAAAATACAGCCGTATGTCTATGGTCAGAAGTATCTAACTCAGCGAATGAGTAATTTACGTAAATAAAAACTAAAACTTTACTTATGTCAACTTTTTCACGCAGACGCAAAATTGGGCCAGAATTAATTACAAAAAGCTTTAATAAGTGTCGGCTTATAAAAACGGGGAGTTTCTAAACAAATTAGCGTCAAATATGCTGCGTATGCGCTGTTGGCCGGTTGGGAAATTTGAAATTTTGGATGTCGACACCGAGTATGCGGCCCAGAATGAGTTATAGCGCGCGGGTCGACTAGACGGGATTCTTGGACGGTAGTCGTTTTTTCTACATGGCGAAAGTCCCGAATATTTCAAACGTAGTTTTTTTTTCATTCAAGATGTGCATAGAGACTCATCCAGACTTTGTAATTGTGACTTCTCTTCATTCAAGATTGGCATAGGCCTGTAAAGTCTTTAATTTTTATATTCAGTTCTAGTTGATACAAATAGTTACATTGGATAAAAATACATGATGAGGCATAGAGACTTATCTAAGTCTGGTAAGATTTAGTGTCTAGTTAGTACCCAAGCGGTAAGGGACGACAGACAAATATATGGATTAACAGTAGGAACGACGGAATGTGTAAAATGAGAGTGGATTCTGATGTAACGAATGATGGAGATGAATGGACGAACTTACACACTTTACTGACCCCAATCACGGAATAAGGGTGGGAAGATGATGTGATCTAAGTGTCTAGTAGTTGACGTAGTGTTCCTGAGATACTGCGGTACAGTATTGCAAAATTATTTAATTCATAACAGAATCGCTGAATTCTAAAAGCTCACTTTTAATTAAAACTAGACTTGTGTAAAACACTGCTTTAGTCTTTCGAGATGATTTCGAATATTGGGAACTCGTATATTATTAAGTACTCCTTTATTCATCAAACTATCTGGAATTTGAATAAGATTAAGGTACTTTCCCGAATGATTTTCTCGATGTCAAAATCCTTTTGCTTTGAGTACAATTAAGATCTCAAAAATCCTAAAAATCGTGATGAGCGGGATGTTAATTTCTCTATATTCAAAGGTAGTCTTTTATGAGTGTGAATAGCATAACCATTTAAGGTGGCAACTATTAAAAAATATATATATATTACACCACGTCATTTTTCATAGTAGACTTAATGTCATTAATCAGTTAGTTATGTTTTTTTTATTTTTTTCCACATAGGTACACATATTACTTATGAGCTAAACTAAACCTAAACTGAAATTATTAATCTTTTAAACAATGGATTTAGTTCAAAATTTACTTTAGCAAGTCAAACTCTGGTCTCCACACTAGGATCGTGTAAATTGATGAAATACAACGAACGGTTGCGAAAAACTATAACTTATTTTGCTTAACGTCCATTCTATCATCAAATTTCCTTATCTACTTACTTATCATAAATATTCTAAAACAAACTTAGGTAGTTTTTTAGTTACCATAGAATCGCGCCGGATAAACGCCAACATTTTGGTCGAGCACCATTTTTAAACTCAACATAATATACGGCTCTTACGTCAACTGGACCCGACTCAAACCGGACCCACGGGATGAGTTGACTATATTTTATTATTTTTCTTCAGTCAAATGGACCTTAAAATTCGGAAGAAAACAGTTGTATAATTTCAAATCTATGTACAGGCGTCTACAACATTTTTAAAAACAATACACTGGTGTGTGAAGTTGATGATATTAATATGTTTTAAAATCAGTCTTATACACAGTTTCTTATGTAAACTACACAATTATATTGATTATGACAATACATATGAATGAGCCTACGTCATATAGCTTATAAGTCGAGTCGCGACGCTGCATATAAGCTATATTATTACCATATTGAGTTAGATTCTCGTCAGGTAACAATAAACGTGGTATCACAGACTTAAATAATAGCTGCAATGTACTTTGCCTGCTTAGCATTCAATGTGCTATCGGAGAGGTATCAAGACGCCTGACACGCGCGGTTATCGGTTAAACGAACTTTTGTTACGTTTTTTTTTACAAATACCTTGCGTTGACCAAAATCCCACCATGGGAAGCGCCGATGTAGCCGAAGATGTAACTTGCTTGTCTAGACGGAACCTATTCACTTTTTCTTCAACAACCCCGAGTTGTACCAGGACCCCTATTCTTAAAAGCTGAGATTCAATTTCGCCTCGAAAAAAATGTCGAGCATCGAGATTTCTTATTCTGAACGCTATCTTTCGAGATATTCACGATAGCTAGAGTGCGAGATACATCGAGAGGTCGGAGGCAATCGAGACGAGATACAGTCGAGATTATAATCTCGAATTGGACGTCAATTTTTTAAATCTCTGAATACCCTTTTCGGAAAGAGAGGTGCAAGTAAATTTCAAACCTCTGCAGTTTTAACTAACTTATATTGGAAACGCTTAGTGCGTGTCAAAGGTTTTTCAAAGTTGTCTCCTTTATGTACGTGTAGAAGGACGATGATGACGGGATTAGGTCATTCATGTGCACATCATAGTGTATTCTGTACACCGACAGGCTAGCCAACTACTGTTTTAGTAATCACTAGTTTTTTTACTTTGCCAGAGCTTAAAGATCTTTCTAGAATGTTACCCAATTCTCTGATCTACCACAGGGAAATTTAAATAACCGGAATCTTTCGTTTATCCCGGGGATACAATAGTTTTGTCCACCTCGTCCTACTGGGGGATAATATAAATGCTTAAAAAATACTATTTGCAGTAAAGTACATAATGGTTAATGTACTTCTGAAAAATTTGAAACATTGTCTTGTGTACGCCAGAAGTTAAAAACATTTTAGTAATGGTAATTTTAGTAAGGTTGCCTAGAAGATATCGCTTACCGCGATAAGGCCACCAGCTGCTAATTAGTTTTACTGTTTTTGCTATGTGTGTAAAATTTGTCCCGTTTTATTAAAACAAAATGCTTTTAACTTTGATTTTTGACAGCAAGCAAATTTTTAGTCATGAATTTCCGTAATACACATTTTCTCGCTCGCACACACTTATTTTTATACTGCGCGATTTTATTTATTTTTTAATTTAAAAGTTTTAGTTTAATTATAAATTGTAGTTAAGTATATATTGCATTCAATAACCGAACAACATAGAAGCAATATTGTCGTTTGCTTAAACAAATAGATACTTGCATAAGTCAACATGAAAATTAGTATGAGACATGTTTAAACAACAACAAAAGAAAATATTGCAAAAAGGTTTTTCGATATCTTTCTCAGTAATTTTATATAATTAAAAAGATTGTGATTGTGAGAGAGCGTGTATTTCGTAAATTTATAAAACAAAGAACTTTCTGAGATGTTTCTTACTAGTAATTTTTTTTTATTAATTTCTTACGCTACATTGTCACAGTGAAACTAACTAAAACTATGATAGGATGATACATTTTATAGAATTTTCCCACACACATGTCTCCATTGTACACTCAAAATATTTAGTTTTCTATACATTATATTTTAATTACGTTTCATTTGCGTAAAAAGCGTACTTATGAAGAGTTTTGAGCATGTGGCATGAAATTTTGTAGGAACTTTTCCTATTGTACATGTGTAACACATACATTAAGACAGTACAAATTTAATACTTTTTCAAGTTTTGCTAGTTTTGACTTTCAAGTATTTATTAAAATAGATATTGAGTAATTGTTTAACCTAACTTTCTAAATACTACTATAATTTCGAGAAATATAGCCGTATCAGGACCAATAAAGCTTATATACCGAGGTATAAAAACGAATACGTTCGTCACGAGAAAAAAACTTCACTTGCGCGATTCAGAACTCCCTGCATTATAACTGTCAGTCCATAAAAAACGTCAAAAAATTCACAAAAATGAATGAACGCAATCTAGCGAAATACAGGAAGTAACTTTGTCTCTGTTTCTGGATGTTTGTCACGGCTAAACGGCTAAACGGATCTTGATAAAACTTGATAAGTGGTTACTCTATGTCACAAAGACGGACATAAGATACTTTTTTTAATGTCCACGCGAACAAAGTCGCAGGTAACAACTAGTCTATCTACAATATACAAAAGAACAAGCTCTTTTCTAGGAACCATCGCACAGACCGCCTATGATAGAGACGTGAAATTTGGACCAAATATTTCTCAAATGTGTTTTATGAAATTCCACTTCCACAGGAGTAAAATCAACCTCCAAAGTTAGGACTAGCTCATCATTTTCACTTAGGTTTGTCAAGTAAAAGTTTGGAAAGAATAACTTTCGTTCAATAAACAATTCTTAACCCAGGTTCTTAGGTTTGTACCAAAGCAAGTATAATATTACGTATTCTAATGTTTTTAAAGATCATTTAAAATTATGCCCTGCATTTTTTGTTACATTTATTACTAGCTATTACCCGCGACTTCGTTCGCCTGGACCGCCAAAATAAAGAAAGTAGCCCATGTCTATCTCCGACGCAAAAGTCCAGCCGTTTAGCCGTGATAACGCGACATATAACCAGACAGAGAGACAGATAGATTCGTATTTATAATATTAGTTAGGATTTACTTTATTCCTTGTCTCTACACATGTGTGTTGAAATCTAACGATGTAAATAAACTTACTAAAATGTTTTATGTTTACTACTTTATGATTTTAGTAAGATTTAGTTTAGAGATAGAGGTTTGGTTTAGTACTACTCTATGCTCTACGTAATCTATGTAATGTTGTGATTTAGTTTAGGTTGGGACAACAGTCAGTCAAATAGGTATACCTAGAATCATTAAATACTATTTCCTAACATTCACTTCATAAAGTACGTTATTCAGCTTCCTAAGTCAAATTTCAAACCAAATGATAGATGACGCAGTAAACAATTTGTAGCATCAATTTCTAAAACACCAAAGAATTTGTAGAATCGCCTTGAGCTAAGACCGTTCTATGAATTTAGAAAAGCCGGTTCATCTACGGGCTTCAACCATAACCGAGCAACCTGTTTTGGTCTTTTATATCCACCGGCATATCAAAAAGTAATTAAGAAGAGCAAAGATATTAAAGTCCGGGTGCCGTCGGGGCGTTCAACTAGTGGCTACGAGGCCTGACACCGGCTGAGCCTACGCTTCGAGCTTACAACTGAGCAAGTACATTCAACGCCTATCTAGTCCTGTCTTGCGTCTGTTAATTTAAAGCTAACTTCAATGACATATCGAGGTACTCATTTCTACTCGTTCCCAAAACTGATAAAACAAACACATCCCGAGCTTAGTAAAAAAACGTGGACCAACCTCCAAAATCTTTCAACACAACACAATTTCGTTCACAAACATAATCAATTGGTTTTTTTCTCATGCGAAAACGGAATTAAGTTAAAAAGCACCAAGTACAACACTAATTTGTAATTGACACGACACTTCACTGCAATCCGGAATGCACTATTTTGTTTTTGGAAAAGGTTTGATTTGTAACGTGTGTGTGTTAAGGTGCGCACGCGCGTTCAGCCACGCCGGAGGCTGGGAAGGCACTGGCGGTGCGCCGGCGGGGCGGGGGCGCCTCCCCCAAGGAAACAGGTTGGCTCGCATACCGTTCGGCCGGCAATTCTGCATCTCCAGAGGAACGCCGAACGCCGCGTGAGCAAGGACTCTTCAAACTACGATATAATCACACTTCACACTATATTAAAGCACGAAAATATGTGTGGAGATTTATTAGTATGTTAGTTCCCTTAAGATAAGAATATACCGCCTACTTGTCCATACAAAAGTGCCTACTGTTTCCCACCCGTAAATGTTATCCGATTTCTATGTTTTTTTAAATATGTTATGAGCACCATAAAAACTATTCTTATAGGTTTTACTTTATAGGCAATATCTCCGTAGTAACCTATTTAAATTAAGACGAAGAAAAGTAGTATTTATTAGAATACAAAAATGTTTTTAGAAAAAACAAAACCTATTAGTGTAGATTATAATAAATCCGAGCCATTGACACCAAAAACAAAATATTTTAATAAGATTTAGGGATTGAAAACAGGTTTCCCCCGAAAAGCTAATTGAAACAAAAAAATAGGTAAATTCACTCACAACCTGCGACTCTCTCTATCACACCCATGTCGATCAGAGCGATAGCAATAACATTTTCAAATACTTACTACCCCAAAACCTCCAAGGACCTCTTACTCGACTCTGTAAGGCCTCAACTAGTTTTATACAATTAAAAAGTTCAGACTCCGTATTCTCTGGAATAACACATACGTAGGTACTTTTTGTTTCTAGGTATATATACTGAGCTTTCACAGATCCCACATAGAAACCTTATTTCTAAACGTGTGATCAGACAATAACGCACCAATGTTTGAGGAGAGCTCGGGTATCACCGACCTACACTCCGTTCCTATTGCTTATCTCTCTTATTTTTGGCTCCACACTTTGTGTATTTAGCCAGTGTCAAGTATTGTAGTATTTCAAGTGAAGTCAAATATTTCATAATTAAAATTAGTCTAAGTCAAGCAAAGTAAGTCACGGTCAAGTCCACGTCATGCCCCAGTAAAGCGGTGGAGGTTACTAGAGGTTCCAATGGAGTTTTGGAAACAACACTAAGAGTCACGTTTCACAACATTATACTACTCACCAACACTCGTACGCACTTAATGACACGAACACTTAATGGATAAAAATCTACTATTTTTACACATTAACACTCGAAATAACACAAGTTTTGGAAAATAATACATTGCGCGACATGGCTTCTTCACGTTCCCGCCAAAACTCCCTATTGCATATCTCAAGGTAACGACACGCCTAGAAATGAACCAGTTAAAGTGAAGGTGTATTTTTCCACTGATACTTGGTCGTTCGATCGCCTTGCGGAATCTATAGGGAGTTATCCATGGACACTTCATAGACTTCTCCGCGGTATACAGTGTTCCTGGTTATACTGCGTGTTCAGTTAGATGACAGACTTGTCTTAGGATATCACTGTACCTTCATTTTGAACAACTTTTACTACAGGAACAATACTGTACTGTATATATACTATATCTTGGAATAGCTGCTGTATCGTCATGCTCACTTTATGCTTATAAATATGTATGTCTATAATAATAATAATAATAATATATGTTTATTGTCTCATAAAAGTTGTACACATAGTAGCTGTTTATAAGTAATAATTTGATTCATAGATAGATAGTTAAGTAGGTAGTCTAAACTTAAACATTAGCTTATTAGGTAGGTGTATATAAAGCTATTTATGGAGTGTTAGCACCCGAACAAGATATTCTGTATCTCGGATACTAACGTCTTTCTGCAGTAGGTTTCTCTTTTAATCGTATTAATTTTCAAATTTAAATTTTGATTTTTTATGATGTTATGTCTATGTATGTTTATTTAGATATATATTGTTGTAGTAAGTAGTAAATATTTATTATTTAACTATGTTTTCAGTAGGTATGTACTCTATATAATTATTATATATATATATATTTTGCGTGTAGCCTAATCCCTTAATAGCACACCCCGTCCATTACCTCTTTCATACAAATCCTCTCCATGCTAAGGTTGTCTGGAAGAGATCGCTTTAAGAGATAAGGTCGCCAGTTGTTACAATAGTTGTAATTAGTTTTTTTTATGTCTTATGTATGTAATTTCTGGTGTGAACAATAACGAGTTATCTATATATTACTGAAATGAAAAAAAAAAAACTAAGCCACAATTTTCTCCATAAAAGTCATTTACCTTCGATGAAATGTGTGTTTTCTTCGTGTTTACAGGATTAGTCCTCTTGTAAAAGTTCACAACCGTTGTCTAACCAAACACTCAGTGTAATACTTTCGTACGTAGTACTACAATCAATATAATCTTCTCCTATATGAAATAAAATAAAAAGTATATATAAAAATAGAGCTGTATGAAATAAAATAGACAAGAATTTTTATAATGTCTCATACAAATTGCCATAATTTCTGTGGGGCAGAGAACGCGCGCGCGTTGATGTCTTTTCTATGACCTGTTGTTTTGTACGGCCGCTACGCGTAACTCCCTTGTCTTGTCTATGCTGTCGATTCTGTTGTTGCATTATCTAAACTAAAACTAAATTTGACAGCATTAAAATTGTTGCCATCTTTTGCTCACGCACAAAATGAAAAGCAAATATCTTTAGCCTTAACCATATAAATAGCAGTTGGATTATGGTGTTGGTGAATAGTATATAAACCGTGACGTATGACGTGACGAAGTGAAACGTGTCTCTTCGTATTGTTTCCAAAACTCCATAGAAACCTAATAAAGTCTCTACCACTGGGGCATGACGTGAACTTGACCATGAGAGGGACTTATTTTTGCTATTGTGAAATATATGAATTCACTTGTACAAGTACTGATACTGGCTAAATGCACATCGTGCGGAGCCAAAACTTAAAAGAAAAATAATAATTGGAACTACAAGCTGAATGAGCGGTATGAGATACTATAACTATGGTAACAATTTATAGATCAATCAATATCAAGAATGAATTCACATCTACTAAATTAAGCGCTTTATCGCTTCAGAAACTGGTTCTGAAGTCACCCCAAAAACAATATTTTCATCAAAATCGGTTTATTAGCCGTTACATGCGCTGTTCCGAACCAAATCTGTCGTCCATATACAGCGAACGAAACGATTGCGCGTTTTAAGGCCGTACAGCGCCATCTAGTGAGCTATGCCTGAAACTGAAACTCTGCGAGTAACCAAGACTCAAATAACGTATCTCGGTCTAAAAGGTAAGTTATGGAGTCCAAGTGATATTTCAGAAGTGATAGAGGCACTGGAGACCACACTTTTGTACGGAAGCACTATGAGACTAGGTAGTTCTTTTCTCTTCCATGAGTTTTGGAAACAACACGAAAGGATACGTTTCACACTAATATTATAAATGCGAAAGTTTGTGTGTAAGTTTGTAAGTGTGTTGTTCCCGTTCAACTCTGTAACGGATGAACCGATTTGAATGAAATTTTGTATGGAGGACATAGACCCCGGATTAACCAAAGGCTACTTTTTATCTCGGAAAAATATTCGGTTTCTTTAGAATAGCGGGATTTGATTTTTTCCCTAGGGGGAAAAACGGGCCATGCTTAGTAGGGTTCTGTAGGCGCGTAAGACATTTGAAGTATATATCCGTTTATATCGCATATCTCAAAAAGTCATAATCACATGTTGCCTGAAATGATTTTAAAAGAAAGTTTTTATCTAAGATATATCAACATGGAAGACAAGAAGTTTCTGAGGTGCATAGTTTAGAAACGGCAGGTCCTAAAGTTGCTTGCAAATCTTGCAATGTGTCTCCCACATTGCAAGCAACTTTGTCAGCCTATATTTCGCAAACGGTAAGTCTGATAAAAAAATTTTGTAAGAAACCTTAACTTCATTTCATAAGACCTATTCAATGATACCCCACACTTGGGGGACATTAGTTTTTTTTTTTAGTATCCCCTTTTTACATGTCCCATTCATGCTACACAGCTAGGGTAGCTGTGTAGCATTTTACAAAAAAAAAATATTTTTTGAAACTGTAGGTCTATACTTAGGCTATCGTTGCAAAATTTCATGCATGTAAGCTTATACATTTGGAAGTTATAAGGCTGTAAAGGATTCAGACAGACAGACGGACAGACAGCTAAACCTACAGCCCTGCGAATAATATAATTCAACAGAATAAAGTAACTTTCGCCGAGGGGAGAATAGAAAGTGGCCAACGAGGGTTGGGTACCCGATGGGCTTTATTACACACGAGTTCAAAAACAAACTTTCTTCAGAGTGATACATACCTAGTACTTAAGTACTTAATAAGGTTAAGAAAAACAAAACATTTTGAAAATGTTGTTAAATCTATTTTATTTATTTTTTAAATAACTTTTCTAGGAACCAACGCAGAGACCAAAACTGCTTATGACAGAGACGTGAAATTGGTGAGACGCAAAATGGTCTAGGTAAACAAATTCTGCAAAATTCCACCCCCAATGTTTGATTGGAAAAAAAAACTTATTGCATGCCGAGCCAATGAAACTCAGGCTGTGTACACAAAGCATACAAAATAAAGAAAGGAATATCTCAGGACTTTTCGAAAATCGATCCCTAGAGTTGAAATATGCTGCACTATGCGAGCGAAGCCGTGCGTGCAAGCTAGGACCTAAATAAAACAAAAGCAGCGACCAACTAAAATAAAGATTAAGGTGCAACGTTTCGCTCAGCGCGAAATTCAAATTTTCTTGCGCTTTATGTCAATTACAGCTTAATTACTCATCGTGGATTTATTGAAACCAATTTCGCGCCAATAAATAAGTTGCTTATAGAAATTACGGGTAAAATTATCACCTAGATTATGGTTGCCTGGAAGAGATCGCTTTCAGCGATAAGGCCGCCAGTTGTTACACTACTTTTTAAAGTCTGTTTATAAATTATGTAAAATTTGTGTGAACAATAAAGAGTTAATCTATCTATCTATCTATCTAGATAACGTTGGTTTAGCTATAAATCTCACAAAGGATTTTCATCTTGGTTTTTGGTTTATTGAGAAATTTAATTATACTAGCTTTCAACTTGAGGTTTTGGTTGGTGTAATTCTTAAAACGATCTATTTATTATCGCAAAATTAGTTTTCATGAACCTACGATGATTAATTAAGCTGTAATTGTCAAAAAACGCAAGAAAATTTGAATTTCGCGCGCTGAGCGAAACGTTGCGTTAACTAGGTAATTTAAATGTCTAAGGTGACAATCATTTCAATTTTGAATTCCAAGTAGGAAGCAAGAAAATTCGATTCTAATTTTGAAATATTATATCCTGTGATTAAAATCGCCAATTCTACAAGTATAAGATTTATCAAACGTACAAGGCTGCTAAAATCGCTTCAGAAGCTATGCTCTGAAGTCGTTCAAAAACTTACAAAATTTCATCTAGATCCACAGAAGAGAGAAGTAAAGAAGTAAAAAAAAATCATTTTCTGTGATTATGAGGTTGGCCTCTCTAGATCTGGGACCCTATTCGGAGATATGTCATTTTATCTCGGTCACTCTCACTCCCATTAAATTCTAAATTAGAGAGACAGTGACCGAGATAAAATGTCATTTCTCCGAATAGGGGCCCAGCCCTTGAATACTTCGAATGAAACGGTAACGTGTTTTAAGACAGTACAACGCCATCTAATATGGGTAGCTCTAAAACAACAATATTTGCTATCGTTTGACCGACACCCTATTCATAAGCATTACTTCGCTAGAAAGATTATTTTAGTGGAACTCTTAAACTTTATTTAAAGTATACACTGTACGGAATATAGGTATTCAAGTTTAATTCATTTAATCCTCTTGAAATTGTGGTTACATTGCAGGTCATATTAAAACAATTTTACTATTGTCCAACACAATCTCCCTTAGTAAAAATATTGTTTGAACACAATCCTCGCATGATTTTGTGGCATCCCATGCGAAATTATTAGATAATTTTAGTATGTATACAAATTTTCCTATGGTATACTGACAAGTATAATTATAATCAAAGGGTATACTTAATTTTAATAAACATAAATACCTACCTACTAGGTACAATAATTACAATCATAATTAAATAAAAAAATATTATTGGTAGTAATATAATTTTTGTTAGGCTTAATCTTAGGATAGGCAAAATCCACAGTTTAAGCCGCACCAGGTCGAGGATGTCAGCACCTTCGAGTTTTGCTGAGTAGAGGCTGGTCCCACGCACGACCATCCCAAGAGATTCTTCCACTTGAACACCCTTTGAACACCCTGGGGTTCACAGAACTCACTATAGATTTATTAATACATTCACACTTTGACCCATTTGCTTTTATTTCCCTTATAATACCTATTGTGATTCAATATTGTTCATAAATCACATAACACATAATAATAATAATATAATTTTGTGTAATGCATTCCCACTCAGCCCTATAACTCTAAGGATATGGAAGTAATTTGACGGGGTAACTTATACCCATGATTAACGCATAAGTTTTTCATCCCAAAAAATTGTGGTTCCTTTAGGATTATGGATAAAACCATGACGCAAGGTTGTTGATTAATTAATTAATTATAGGTAAAGATGCATGCATTTTATCAATGTATTTATTGAGCTATTCATTACATAATCATTTCACAAACAAATTGTTAGTGACTGAATTTGTTCAACCCTCACATTCTGAAACCATAAAGGATTTTATTAATTATCTACTCGGTCATCCTGACTGTGGATGATACAGATGGAGCATAGATCTTAAATTGAAACCTTTCCATTTCAGCCCAGAATATGGCAGCTGTAGTAGACCTTTTACAAACATATACAAAGATAGAAGTTAGTACATAACTAAAAATTTATAATTAATTATAAATAGTACTAACAGGGGCATAGATACCGCTGTATCAATTTTTTTAAGAGATCATTATCCTTCATTTGAGTCCCCAACCAATTTTTGATACAGGGCTTGTCTAAGGCAAGCTACACCACTTAGTACTAAGTTGTAATAGTTAAGAGTTGGATCTTCTGTATCCATCTCAAAGCTTCTTCAGACTTCATTAAGAATATTGTAGGTATCATAGCTTAGCATTATTTGCAGTGTTCCCGTTTGCATACTCAAAGCAGTACTAAGTATATCGCTCAAACTCATTTTGTGAACTTGCACATTAAGGCGCACCACACACCAATACTAAGTACAAATGTTGTACACCACACAAAAGATTTATCATAGACCTACATTTAAATATGAGTGCATTACTAGACAACACACCCGCAATTCTTCACAAAAAGTGTGCCACATAACACAAATGTGTCATTGGTGTGTGGTGCACCTAAGGGCACAACTTTTAACAAACCATTTTTAATTTTATTTAATTAAATATTTGTAACAGCCTTATACATGTAACAATACAGTGATAAATTTATTGAGCAGGCATCAAGTCGTGCAAGGAAAGCTATGATATTTTAAACTACAACCTTAATGGTATTGTGGGCCAGTAAACTGGCTTGTATTTGTCACAGTCGGATATAAACTGACTCTGAATCGACATCTCAAGGGCTGCGATTTTTTGCCAACGAACTCCGTAAAGTTTTTCATACTCAGCCTGACGGTCAATTGGGCCGACTGGAGATGATTCTAGCAATCTTATTGGCATTTCTTCTTCAAGCTTTCGTAATCGCTCGCGTTCTATACGTATCTTCCTAAATTCGGCGTTCTTTTTGAGAAAATCCAGAAACTCTTCGCTTATTTCAAGCTTGTTTTCGCCGTCGTCCTGGTCAGTATCATCTTCTTCTGTGGACTCGTCTTCAGAATCGCTTTCACTTTCAGCACTCATCGGTGCTGCACTATCAGTCTTCTCCGTGTTTTCAGAAAATTTACCTTTGACGTAATACTGACGAAGCATTGTGCGTAGAATATTGTTTTCGTATTCCATTGCCATCGCTCTAGATTTCCAATGAGCCACCTGATGCTTCAGTTGCCATGTTGCAGCCACCGTGAACTTTTCAGCCCAAGAAGACATGCTTTTTGCGAAACGTTGTTTTTCTCTCTTCAGCAATTGTGTTTTGTTTTTGAATTTCTGTTCTAGCTTCCTACGTTTTCTGCGTGCAGATTTTAAGGCACCGGCTGATTTAGCGCTATTTGTGTTTGTTAGATCATATTCGGGTGGTTGGAAAAACATCGCGCAGTCATAGGGGAGACAATAATGGGGTGTCTATAATGTTAATGTACAGCCCAATAATGTACGACCCGATAATGTACGGCCTGGAATGTACGACCGGTAATTGGTGTACTGGGCTGCCAATTATCAGGTCTTACAATACAGTGGGCTTATCCCGTAACTCTGAGTGCGATAGCGAGAGTTGCGCGAGCGGGACCGCGTGTGGTGTGACTAAGTTGGTACGAGCGAGATGGCATGCTCTCTCAATCAGAATCACGAACGTTTCAAAGTTAGATTATCGGCACGTGCTGATAATGTACGGCCGATAATGTACAGCCTGATAAAAGACGACCCAGCCTATTGGCTGAAAGACTGCTCCTATTGGTCGATGTGTCTATGATCGGTTTTGATTCCATGCTTCGCTTGGACGGGCGTCGATAATGTACAGCCCAATAATGTACGGCCTGGAATGTACGACCGATAATTGGTGTACCGGGCTGGCAATTATCAGGTCGTACAATACGGGCTGTACATTAACAGCACGTGCCAATAATGCACGACTAGGAATGTACAGCCAATAATAATTATTTCGAGGGTTAATGTGTAAAAATGTTGGATTTGTATCCATTAAGTGTTCTTGAACGTGCACAAGTGTTAGTGAATAGTATAATGTTGAGAAACGTGACTCTTCGTGTTGTTTCCAAAACTACAATAACCTCTAGTAAAGTCTCTAGTCCGCTTTACTGGGGCATGACGTGGACTTGGCCATGGCTTACTTTGCTTGACTTAGACTATGACTGACACATAATTTAATTGAGAAATATTTGACTTCATTTTGCAGTATTAAATATACTTGACACTGGCTAAATACACAACGCGTGGAGCCTAAAAACAAGAGAGAAAAAAACGAAGCACGAAATCGTCTTATGTTATAGACTAAGAGGCTCTCAGCCAATGAGGGATGGGTTGTCTTTTATCAGGCTGTACATTATCGGCCCGTGTCAATAATGTACGGCATGATATTGTACGTCCAATATTGTGCAGCCTGATAATTGATGTACCAGTACATGGCATATCAGACTGTACATTATCGGCTGTGCATTATCGGCCCGTGTCGATAATGTACAGCCGATATTTAACGACCCGATAATGCACAGCCTGATATTCCATGTACCGGTATATCGGGTCATCAATTATCGGGTCGTACATTATGTTCTGCCGTACTTCTTGTTCTTGTATTTAATTGTTGTGAATTGTGAAATGGTGATTGATAATTATATCATAGATGAATGTATTAGCGAATTATATTGTAAATGCATTATTTTGATTTGATTTGATTTTGAAAAGAAAATTCAACAAACAAATTCGACTCAAATATAAATCTAATTATTATGTAAATGAACGCATAAACAACTAAAATGAAATACAAAGATTGCTGCAGAACATGTTTGGATAATAATTATAAAGATATGCGACATATAGATTCAGCTGTAACTATCGCGGGAACTGAAATTCGTCTGATAGAAATCTTAGAAAATTTCTATGACTACAAGGTAAAAATCATGCTCAATTGTTGTGGTTACAAATATCTGCTATTTGAACATATGATTATATATCCATATCCAAGAAAACCGTACAGTTACATTCTTATTACAGGTTTCGACCCAGGACTCCTCATTTCCCGAGAATATCTGCATCAACTGTGTCCACCAACTTACCATTACATACTCATTTAAACAGCTCATAGAATCTAGTCAGAACAAGCTTGCAAACACTGATAATGAAGTTGATACCCATAATGATAATAATTATGATTGCAATTACGAATCTGAAGATGATAAACCAATAGTAAAGCTGAAGTATAGTAAAAGGGACTTTAAACCCATGAATAGACAGAAAGAGGAAACTAAGACATTGTTTTGTGTTGAATGCCAAGCCGAGTTTGTATCTGCATCATTGCTAACTGATCACTGTCGAAGCACACATCCTATTAAATGCTCAGTCGGCAGGGATTGTGAATTTTGTGAGGAAAAGTTTGAAGACTTTCGCTCTTTGGTCCTTCATAGAAAACTTCATCTGAGACCTTTTTTATGTGAACAGTGCTGGGAGGGCTTTTTTACTGATGATGAACTAAAATCTCATACGTGCCACCCGAGTCTTTTCAAAGAGAGAAAGAAACCAGATAGAGTATTACGGCAGTGTGACCAGTGTGGAAAATCATACCCTCCCGGATATATACGAATCCATATGCTTACACATAGCAGTGAACGCCTATACAGTTGCAAATATTGTCCTAAAAAGTTCAAAGTACCAGGTGGTCTCCACTCACACATACAGTGGAATCATAAAAGACTGAGGAATCACAAATGTGAAATTTGTAATGCCACTTTTATATCGTCTAGTTCTCGCAGCACACACATTCGTAAAAATCACTTGAAAGAAAAGAAATATGCATGTGACAGCTGCGGTAAAAGGTTTTTCTCCAAATCTGAGTTGCAGAGACATTCACTAACTCACACAGGAGTGAAGAATTTTCATTGCAACATGTGTGATAAATCTTACCAAACTAGATATGGCTTGAACTGTCATTTAAAGTCACATTACTCATGAATCAATCATGCTTGTGCCAAGGCTAGGTTTGAACACAAATTCAACTATTGTACTTTAACTTAGTTTGGAATTATTGCAACTCCTAATAATGTGAATGTTGATTTTGAAGTCAGCAATATTGGCACATGCCACTACTGTATGTTACCTGACCAAGTGTTAGGGACCTCAAAAAATATAAATTTTTATTGATTATAATCCTAATTCCATGTCATTCCATTTAAAATATGGATTTTTTGTTACTTTAATCAGTATCTTGAATCTTTTATTTGATTTTTTAATTTTATTTGTTGCCCTCCGGGAAGGGCTGACCCGCATGTATGAACTTATTTGAATAAGGGTAGTCAATCACGAATTTTACTAGAGCAACCCAAAATCTGACAATTGGGAAGATATGGTCCCGGCATAGCACCAAAGTTATTTTGTGGCGTAAGCATCTCTGGGATTCAAAAGTAGGTCAAGTTTTTTTTAATGTATATAAAATTATTGTGTCGTTGGGCATAGTTATTTCAAGTTGATCTCATATTTAGAAATATATTTAAATAGTATAGAGTTGAGATATGTATATAATACAATTAATACACAGTTATTTGTGAGTGACAATTATGTTTTATTACCAAAATTTATTAAAACACATTTGTATATGATATAAGAATCAAGACGATTGTGCTAAAAGTGTTAATTTAAGTTTTGTACAACAAATAAAATGTGTAAACACAGTAATGTGTAACATTACTACACTATAAAGGCACAGTCCACTACATAAACATCTATCAGCTCTACATGCATAATTGTATTCTCATCTTCAATTAATTATTATTATATTGGTTGATAGTGCGGCAGAACACTATTATTATAATTTTAATTAAGTCATCATGACTGATAAAGCAGATTTTAGATATTTTACTTTAGTCATCGAGTCAGGTGTAAAACCCTAGCCGAAATATGAAGTGGTGGTCCTAATATATATTCTTGACTTTTAAATTTTGTAGTAATTTATGTAGGTCCTTGTGTCTCTGTCGACCATAGGTTAAGAACCCATGGAATGATGTAAAAGATGCTTATGTAGCTGACTACAGAAATTTTGCACGAAGCACTGATAGATAATTGAGGTTCATATGTCATAATTAGTTTTATTGTAAAGTACTTGATATTTCAGCACACAACAATTTAATGAATATTGGGAATTTAACAATGAAACAATTTAAAATTATACATACCTAATTATTAGTGCTTAATTAAATGTAGTGTAGTTACAACCATAAAAGTAAAATTATTTTTACACTAAAACAATTTATAAGGCCTCTATCTAAATCTAAACAGGTACATATTTACAAAAGTTGATGTGGATAAAAAGGTAAATAAATTGACATGTTTAACTCCTATTTGAAAAATGTAGCACCTTGTAAATACATACATTTATCTGGACTGAATTCTGTTCAGCTTATCTAGTCTCGTGGAGACAAACAAATTAATTACATTTTAATTTTCAATTTTGAATTGCTCCAAATTTAAGTTCAAAATTATTTTAAAAACTATTGGTAAAGCATCGTCGCTCAAACACTTGCATCATAACAAAAAAGTCTAAATAGCTTTCTTTAGTCTTGCACATACGGTTTCTATTTTTGGACAATCTGCAATCTCCCATGCCTCTTAGAGCCGAAAGCGATGTCTAGGGGGTTGAGAAGTGAATCCCATGTTGAGAAACAATTGGTTGTATCAAAGAATATCATTCTGTATATTTTATCTATGGTTATATTTATTGTAGTTATAGTTGACTAAATATATCCAGCTACATAAAGTTTTACTGAATCGGTGGGTAGGCTAAAATTTTAATTAATTCCCATGAATTATAATTATGCACTAACTTTATTCAGTCACTCGGCTAATTTTTTCTCTAGATGTTATCAAATAGGAGTCTTAGAATATACGAAGAATAGCTAAGACGACAAGATGTTTCTCTATCGTTTTATTTTTTATAATTACAAATATTATATAATTCAAAATACATACATATAACATATATTATTATGCTAGACCGAAGGATGGTTTTTAACTAGTATTTTAAACGCATTAAAATGCTATTAATTGCTCAAATCTAAGAAACGTTAGTTCTAGTTTCTCCTCCCTAGCTCAGCCTCATCTATAAGTATATAAAAATATAAAATATATCACATTCTCGATCCAGTCCAATAGAAATCGACGGATAACAGACATACTATATTACATTTCAGGCAAGATATATGGCAGTGGGGAATAAAGTCAAAGAATCAATGAATATACAATTCTCAAGGCAATTTAGTTCTTGGATTTGAATCTTCAATTACATATTTCTAAACTTGAGTTGAGAAACGTTACCGAAGGACGGGCAGCAGCGTCCTCTAGCGAACGGTGAACGTTCTACGATCCCCAAGCCGCCTGCCAAGCGTGGCGATTATGGCAAACCACCCCCTAGGGGGAGGCCTATGTTCAGCAGTTTTTTGCCTGGTAATGTTAATATAACCTTGAGTTTTTTTTATGACATCATTTCATTTACTAACTGGTCTAAATATTTGTAACCATATCTCTTGCTGAAATAAACACATTATAATTTTGTCTTCAGGCGAGCAACGCCAAAACTGTTTTTGTTACTACCGATATTTCCAATCCGTTATATTCGAGTGTAATCTGAAATGCAAAAAAATATAATAACAATCACGTAATGATAAAAACGGGACATTTCATATCTTTCAATAAAGTTAATTTTAAATTCGTTTTAAACCTAATTATTCGAATATGACAAAATTATACATCAAACTTATTAATATTAGGAATAGCTGCAATAAAACTGATTAAAAATAATAAAAAATATTAATTTTATTGCTAAAAAAACAAGGCCATGCATTTCGCTTATTGAA
This sequence comes from Apocheima hispidaria, assembly GCA_947579745.1. Taxonomy (NCBI): domain Eukaryota; kingdom Metazoa; phylum Arthropoda; class Insecta; order Lepidoptera; family Geometridae; genus Apocheima; species Apocheima hispidaria. The sequence goes on along the minus strand of OX388152.1, from coordinate 1,760,859 downwards.
AACCAAACTTAAAACTTGATTAGACTATTAAGCATGTTAAGATCTGCTCATCTGTTGTCTAATAGAAATATAAAAACCTTACAAAATTAAAATACAACACCGCCAACCAAGCAGTGAAATTATGTATCAGCTAGCTAGTCTACAAAAATCCGGGTTTTCGGACACTGATCATCTCGCAAAACTTATGTAAGCCGTGTCATTACATTTTTCACCTTATCCAGTTATTTTTGTAGTGGTTTCTCTTGCAGTGTCCATCTGGGGAAGTACCACACGTTTGTCATTTATCCGACCGCAAGCAGTAATGTGCAAACATTACTGTGTTCCGGATTGAAGGGTAATTCCACTAAAATTACTGACCATAAAGAGATGTAACATCTAACAAAATCTAATTCTGGGTAGCGGTTAACTGTTATGGGCAAGCATGACGCTTACCATCAGACGAGCGACATGCACAAGCATGGCAAGCGAGACAACTCGCCACTAAGTTTCACAACAAAAAATAAAAAGACAATCTGTGAAAGATACAGGATATGATATTATTTCAAGATTGCCACGCCATCTATTTTGGATAAAGGAAACTGAATGTAATGACACAGTGTCAAAAATAAATATAGTCGAATCAAAAAAATGCCAAACAGCCCGTTTGGCATTCGAAGCCTTTAAACAGTTTCGTCAAATGTCCAAAGGTATTTCAACTTTATTTCAATGTCACTTACGACCTAATTTATTTTGTAGATGATATTAGACAATCGAGTTGATCAAAATTCGAGATACTACCGTTACTTATTAACCTGCTTATGCTTATTTATAACGCTCGATAAGCTAATCTGTTATAAAAAAAATGTCTCGCTTTCTCGCGTTATACTTCTCGTCAGCAAGAAGTTAACAAAAAAAATTATAGAACGGTACAGAGCCCGGCAAACATCGTGAGCAAAAAGCGGCTTGGTGGGGGAAAAGTTCGCTCCGACCAAGAGAGAAAAAATCAACCGTTGTGCAGAAGAGGTAATTATTCAAGATATTTGCCGGATACTGTACCCCTAGCAAAACAAATATCGAAAAAAAAAACATTCGTAAGCATTTGATAACAATTTGTATGTCAATTTAAACAGCGCCTCAAGCGGGCGTACACGGAAACTAAACTTTTCATAGATTTTCTATAGCATACGTAGGTAACAAAAGTATGTCCTAAAACTCGGAACATCGGAGTACAGGCAACAGCGTCCTCTTAGTAAACGGTGAGCGAATACGATGCACAAGCGTTTATGGCAACCCCTTCTTTAATTAGGTGGCCATTGTTTAGCAGTGAACTTTTTCTGGCTGATGTTGATGATGAAGATGACGAAACGAAAATATTTATGCTAGGGGTACAACAGCTTATCAAGCGTTTATGCAAGGTAGCAGCAGTAACATTATGCGTTATTCACAACTAGCTACGTATATATACAGCTACATTAATACATACAGCTCAATCACCGTGCCTCAGAAATTCAAATCTAGTCCTATTTGATACATAACTTCGTCCGCGTCCTCGCTGTAGTTATTACCCTCGGCGATCGTACCGTTATCCTGAACAGTTTCCGATGCGGTCGCTTCCGTCTCGCTGTCGGAGTGTGTCGAGGCGGAGATGTTGAGTGTGGGCAGGCCCAGGATCACTCGGATCTGGTCGGTGAGGTGAGGCGCGGACACTATCTGGTGGTAAATACCCTCCGCCGTGCTCAGTATCGTGTCCACGTTCAGAAATGATGAGAGGTCGTTCACGTGCTGAAAATAAACAAAGCAAATTTGAGTTTGGTTTTTTGGTCTCATGGGATGGAACATCAAGAAAAAAGATAATTATGTAAAGAGAACTAAATAAAACACCACCGCCAAATTTGACAAATTTGAAATCTGTCAAATTGTCAAATATTATGATATCTGTCAAATATCTGACGAACTGACGAATTTGCCAAAATTCGTAGGCTGGTAAATAACACCGTTCAAGTCTACATGTATTTGTGAAATTTGATGTCTGTCAAAATGTCCGTTTTGGTAAATTGCCCAATATTATGATATCTGTCAAAATCTCCAATTGTGAAATTTGATGTCTGAAGACTGTCAAATTTGCCAAATTTCGATTCGGACTATGTTGTTTGTTAATCTACGCCGACGTAAGGTGTTATAAAGACTTAGGTTATTAGGTAGGTAATTCCTAGACTAAATTGAGTTATAATTAATACAAAGGAATTAATCTTTTAACTCTGTCTCAAAATAATATAGAAGGATAGACATTAAAATGAATACAACTCACTTTTAATATCTCAGTGAATCCATAATCTCTGCTAATTAGCAAATCTTTTTCAGCATCGAGGATGGCAACGCAGACTAGGAGATGGAAGTTGGCACATGGCAACCCTGTCCATAGCACTTCCCATAACCTGGAAAATATAAATAAGTTTAAAGTATTACTAGTAGTTCTGCGAACAGTAGATCTCGCAAGCACAAACTTTTTTGCACAACTTCAATTCTACAATGTCAGTTTTTTTTTGTTACGGCGTATTTCCCCCAAAAAGTCGGGAAGTTTGCTGCGGCGCCATTTACCGGCCGATTTTTATATGCGTCTTATTTTTTAGATTTTCACACACAGCGCCATCTAGCCCCAAACTAAGCAAGCATGTACTACGGGAACCAGTTAACTGATAGAATACATAAATACTTTTTTTGTAAATACATAATTAAAATACGTAGAAACACCCAGAAAAATAACAAACATCCCTGTTCATCAAACAAATGCCTGTCCTGGATGGGAATCGACCCCATAACCCACTGAGCCACAAGGCTAATCGTTAAGACAGGAACGGTGCATAAGTTTGTATCGTAGTATATGATATCGTGTTAGGTCACCTCATAATATCTTCGTGCGAGAACTCCCTCTTGAACCAGACGAGCAGCCACCGGAAGCAGAAGTACATGTTCCCCGAGTCCTTGGCGGCGAGGTGCGCGGCCAGCGGCGGCAGCGCGAACGTCACCAGCTGCTGCAGGCTCAGCAGCTGCTGCTTCATGCCCGCCTGGTCCATGTCGAAGTTCGATGCCTGCCGAGGACGGGGATAAACCTTTTTGTACTGAACAAACATTACAGAGTCCTTTTTTTGAAACTGAATGTTATTCAGCCTACTTTTTTTTAGTATGATTTGGCTCCACACGTTGTGAATTTGGCTAGTGGCCAGTATAACAATACTTGAATATATCAGATGAAGTCAAATATCACACAATTAAAATAAACCTAAAGTAAAACACGGTTTTTTTCTAGTATGTTTTGGCTCCACACGTTGAGAATATGGCCAGTGTCAAGTGTTGTTTTATTTCAAGTGAAGTCAAATATCACACAATTAAAATAAATCTAAGTCAAGCAAAGTAAGTCACGGTCAAGTTCACGTCTTGCCCCAGTAAAGTTGTGGAGACTGTACTAGAGGTTTCTTTGGAGTTTTGGAAAACACACGAAGTCACGTTTCACAACATCATACTATTCACCAACACTCGTGCACGTTCACGAACACTTAATGGATAAACATCTATCATCTTTTACACATTAACACTCGAAATAACATAAGTTTTGGAAAATAATACAATGACCTGACATTACTTCTTCACGCTCCCGCCAAACTCCTTCTGCGTACTTTGGTCAATAAATAATACGTGCTATGGATTACGCAGTCAGGAACATCGAAGCGCACGTCGTGTCGGTCAACATTCACATTCATCGATTCTTTGCGAGGCGCGTAAAGCGTGGCCTTGAGATAGCCAATGGCATTGCTTGGTCTCAGTCCCTGCAACCCACTTTAGTGCGGCATCTATTGGGATAGTCTGTGGTTTCGTGGCACACAATTTCTTCAAGATTCATTTGGAACTTTTTATTCGATAATATTTAGGTAAAGTACACATTTTTTTTTTCGCTCGCTTTGCTCACACCCACAAAATGGCAAGAATGAGATATACTTACGATTTTATCCATGAACCCGACGAAGCACCAGAAGGCATCTACTTCGTTATCGAGCAGCAACAGTAGCGGCGCGAGTATATCGCTCATGCCCTGCACGTAGCCCAGATCGAAATTATACATCACGTATGTGAGTAGGATGTCTTGTAACGTTGCCAGGTGAGGATTGTTGTCGCCGGCGTAGTAGGCGTGCGTTCTGCAAACAAATTCAAGCTGAGAATAAAATAGAAATTACTATCATCGATTAAAGTAATCAACACGACCAATAAAATAGCTGGCTGAAAGCGAGTCTGACTCGCGCAAACTTCCGTACAAACTTAAGTTTGAAGTTGAAAAAATTATCTCCCATAGATCGATATACGTCCCGGTAATTTCTCTAACTGCAAATTGAAGGTTGTAATAGCACTTTTTTTTTAATGTGATAAATATATGACCCTACAAATGAGTGATTTTCAGATTTATTCCTTTACTTATAAACGAAACGCCTTGCTTCTTGCAAAATTTCATTATTCTATGACCCTATAGGTATCAATTTACATGCGAGTACGGCAAAAATAACAAAATATGTGGCATTGACCATACTTTTTGATTCCGTTGACATAGAAACTTGTTTTTATTTACAGCTTCAAGGGACCGTAGACCTCAGCATTTGCTATTAATTTCCACTAGATAGCTCCACGCATTCCTGAGAAAGTCTTGCAAATCGCTCGCTTAATGATTCAAAATTCACTATCATACCTGTCTATACTATGTTGACACCCTTAAAAAAATACTGCTACCAAAATACATTTTCGCTCGCTTCGCTCAATGCGTACGTTTCTTCTATTTTATTAAATAGTTTTATTATCATACCTGTCCGTTCTATTAACATCCTTCTCTACAAGGCTCTTCCTGTCCCTGTAGTCCGCGAACCGCGCCTCCTGACCTTCAGTCATTGAGCGCCACTGCAGCTTCATGGAGAAGTACTCCTCGGTCTTCCGCCGCTGGAGCGCCTTCAGCTCGGAGCGGGACATGTGCCACGGGTGGTAGTCCAGGACGTATTTCCATACGTGTGCTCGGATCTTGTGCTCTACGCCCTGAAAATGTAAAATTATCATTAGCTACACAATACAACAATTGAATTTATGCGCCTTGGCATGATTGGGTTTACAACTATACAAGCTAACTTGAAAAAAGTAGTTTTTAAACTAGTTTTTTGTATTTGGCGCACCTTTTTAGTTACGTACATTTATGTTTATATATATAACTGGCAAAGTTGTGGTACTTCCCCAGGCGGACTCTGCAAGAGAGCCCTACCACTACAAAAAAAAAGCCTATGACACTTCGGACATAAAGAGGAATCCAACGACACCTCACTCGTAAAAATCGGTCAAGCTACAGGAGGTGATATACGAACACCCAGACGTACATTCTAAAAACATTACCTTCCTTCTTGGGCAGTCGGGTATAAATACACCAGCTCATTCAGCTTTTCCGACCAAAGGGCTTTCGAAGAAGCTGAAGGTGGCTGTTAGACTTATGTGGACAGATCACATAAACACTTATTTGATTGTAAAAAGATACTTACTCCTCTAAATATAAGTTGTTTGACACCTTCTACTTCTGTGACTCTCCCCTCGGTGTCCTGTAAGCCCTCCCATTTCTCTTTCGAGAGCGGTGCTCCCCTGAAAAATAATATATTCTTGTTATATTATGTGAAGTCAATACGGCCTTTTTAGAGCCTTTTTGTCGTTCAGTGTGGACGTCTTCAGGCTATTGATGATGATGAAAAAATCCCCGGACACAAAAAAAATAATATATATACGCTAAATATAAATACTAGCTGCGCCCCGCGGTTTCACCCGCTGCTGTTCTACAGAAACTACAGATATTTTTCCGGGATAAAACAGTAGCATATGTGTTAATTCAGGGTTGAGAAGCTATCTTCATACCGAATTTCATTCAAATCCGTTCAGCCGTTACAGAGTTGAACGCACAGATCACACTAAATACCGCATTACGAGATTCGTTGTTCCTACAAAAGTCACGTCAGTGTGAGGCGCGGTTCGCGGGGCGCGGGGAGTGCGGCCGAGCGTGCTCATTGGCTAGCTCAAGGTTACGGCTACTCGCGCCTAACAATCAACCAATCAGAGTAATTTCTTATAAATGTATTTAGACTGATGCGTGGTGCGCTTCGAGCGTCCTGAACGCAGAATCTAGGATGTGATCTGTGGTTGAACGAGAATAAACTTACCCACGTACACGCTAACTTTCGCATTTATAACATTAGTGTGATTTATCTTGATTATTATCAAGGTTAATTATCGCTTCGAACCCTGGTCATAGGACATAAAACCTATTTGACCGAGCGAAACGAAGGCCTCAGAGTTTACTGGGACAAATGTCCGACGATAACTTGCAAACCGTTGATCCGATCTTCATGAAATTTTGTAGGCAAGTAGTCCATTTCAGTACAATTTTTAAGTTCGAATATGAGCTGAATCGGTTCAGGGGTTGTGAAGATATAGGGGTTCGCGAGGTCTCAGAACTACTAGTTATAAATATAGTGTCGCAAGCCCACCTCGGCAGGCTGGGCCTGGGCGGCAGCGTGGGCTTCACGCTGATGACTTCGTACTCCTCGTTCCTCGTGGTGGTGGTGCCGTCCTCCATGGCGCTCATGCTCTTCGTCAACAGATCTGCGACTTCCTCGGAAACGTCGCGTTTGCCGTTCACTGAGTCAGCGCCATAAAACACTAGAAATTACATAAAACGGCTTTAGTATTCATAAAATAGATAGACAGGACTAGGATAGATTATACTATGAAAACTGACGTGGTTTTGATACATTTCGTTTTAATAAAACGGAAATACTCACGCTAAATTGAGTCGGTTATTCCGACTATAGTTTCGATCACATTCGGTGATCTTTATCAAGGAATGCTAAGCGAGACACGCGCCTCGTCTTGCCTTGCACTAGGATAGATTAGCCCAGGACCGACGAAGATGCCATATGGCATAGCGAGAGAGGCAAATTTTAGCAGTGAGATAACGAAGGATGTTGATGATAATTTTAGAAATGTCGGGCGTAAAAGGTAACTTTGTAGCGATGATAGCTGTCGTCAGCGCGTATATTTTTTTTATGTTACTCGGTGACGAGACGAGCAAGTCGCTCACCTGATGTTAAGCGTCACGCTTGCCTATAACAGTTCAGTGCCACCGAGAATTTTGAACTTCAACAGTTCAAAACTACGCGCGGCAATGCACTGCGCCCTTCACCCTGAGATGTTAGATGTTATGCCTGTATGCCCAGTAATTACGCTGGAAACAATGCCCTTCAATCCGGAACACAGTAATACTTGCAGACCACTGCTTGGCGGTTGAATTACTGGCAAAGGTGTGGTACTTCCCCAGGCGGACTCTGCAAGAGAGCCCTACCACTACAGAATGCGTTCGGATCACACGCCGCAGCCAAAAGTGAGCTTGAGTTACAAGTTAAATAAAATATTGGTGGACGTTTATCACACACAGCGCCATCTAGCCCCAAACTAAGCAAGCTTGTACTAAGGGAACCGGATAACTGATAGAATACATTTTTGTAAATACATACATAGAATACATAGAAATACTCAGATCAAAGAACAACATCCATGTTCAACGCACAAACGTTTGCCCTGGGCTGGAATCGAACACAGAACCCGGAAGCTTCTGCTCATAAGGCACACGTTCTACCGTTGAGCCAATCAGGTGGTCTATATGTATATTTATATGATACAAACATCAAAGTTTGACTGGCAAAGGATCGACGAATGGCAGAATCAAGGCGAGACATATCGAGGAGTAAACAATGGGGGCTGTTTATGATGAAAAAGTACGGGTGTAGTAAGATCTCACCAATATCTGTAACCTTTGAGAAAGCTGTCATAGTAGTCTCGTACGGTCTCTGTTTGAAATTCGACACCAGGTTCCAGACCACATCCGTAGTATTCTCCTGAAAGATATCCAACTCCGCAAAAGACTTATTCAACACTTGACTCTCTGAGTTGGGTTCTACGACCATGTACGTGTTTCTGTCGTGTCTGGTTTTTGCCGTTTTTATGTGGTTTTTCAGATGAGCGACGAATATCTCAGCGTTGCCGTGTTGGAAGTAGAACGTGGTCTGCCAGACGCCGGGTTTAGTCGAGAACTGCATTTGTTGATTGTTCCGAGTGACTCGGAAGGTCTTCAGCTCGTCGATGGGGATTTTGACGATGCGCGCGCGAGCGTTCGCGTAGTCCGAGGTCAGGTTGCCGCTGAGAGTGCGCTGACGACGACCTGGGAATCAATTTGTTGTTGTAGTCAACGCGGCCCCGGACATCGGTAATTCTCATACAATCTCCTTCCGTCTCCTTGAGTAAGTATCCATGTGAAACTAGTTGTCTCAACAGAATAAATAAAAAAGGTGTAATTTTTCAAGTTTTAGCTGTTCAAAGATTCATGAAAATAAGACGCAGAGTTGTTTGTATGGCTGAGTACTTTGATTATTCTGAAGACTTGAGTATTACACTAACTCAAATAATTCCGTCGCGCAATTATCCGACTCGCTGCTTAACACAAGATTTCAAATACTTAAAGTAGTGTAACAAGTGCCAACCTTGATACTTTATTGTTTACGGCATTTAAATACATATTCCGGCGTGGAGGAACCAAACACCCTTCGAGGGTAGGCCGATATCCCAGCAAGCCTAGCACGGGTGCCGGGATAAAGTTATGTCCACCCGTTTCATCTTCACGTCAACGTGACAAAGGTAGAATATGGATACATCCGTCTCGTTCTCGCGGGATAAATATATGGTGGGCAAAATTTTATCTCGGCGCCCGTACTAGGCCTGCAAGCAGCAGTGAAAGGCTGATGCAGATGTAGATAAATTTATATTAGTACTCACGGGATTTACCTCGATTATGATTATATTTGAGTTTTTGCGATATTTCGGCGCAGTTGCATGCGCCATGTTCACGAGTCACAGATGAACCAGATACCTCGTCACTCGGGTTTTGGTTCGATCAAAAGTCACCACAGTTTGAGGAAAGCACGGGGTGCGCGGAGCGTGACAAATTATTCCCATTGGCTATCATCAAGGTTACGCCCACCACTGTACCGAGTTAGTACGTTCCGTAGTGATGGGGTAAGCAGTAGGCTATGGCAGTAGGGCAACATTATTAATCGGTAATTACCTACGTAGCGAACACTTGGGTCGACTTCCGCTCTGCCATAGTAATCGCACTCACTCGAATCTCAACTCACTAACATAACATTACTATACAACACCATTAAAGTACTAATTCTTCCTCAGTGTCGTGCACTCGCGGATTTTTCGAGATCGAGCTGTAAAGTCGAATGTTTTTTTCGAGGTCCCTCCTTTCTTTGCGCGTTTCAATAGAATGTGTTATTCTAAAATGTGACATTTTCTCAAGATCACGCGTTTTGTTAGGTCCGAAAATAATGTTAGTTTACCCAGAATCAACTCAGTTACTTCAATTCATCATCTAAAAATCTATTTAGCCAGGAATCGAAATTAACAACTGAATCATACACCTAATAACCTTGAAATACTTACGACGTATACTATAGTCTACTGACAAAAACGCCATTATTGTTTACCAGAAAAACGCGGGCGAAGCCGCGGGCAGAAGCTAGTAACGGATAAAAACTTCAAACATCCTACGCACCTACGCAACCCTACTAATCTCACCACAGTCTCACGCACATGCTAGATGCTGCCGGTCGATTCTATCGTGATTTCGTTGCTTGTCGAGTTTAGTCCAAGCAGAAGGTCCCGATTGCACAGTTTAGTTAGTTAGTTAGTTAGTGAGAATTCATCAGTGTTCGAATCCCTTTACGGTATGGTGAAAATCGAAAATGCAAGTCTGCGTTTTGTTTAATGAGTCACAACACTACTTTATACGTGCGTTCGCCAGAAAGGGACAACTGCATGGGATATCCGCAATGAGGAAAAGGGATAAGTGACGACGTGTCCATTATACGCTGAGCTCAGCTGTCTTGTAAAACTGAATTATTTTACTTACCGATGAAAAGTTATTCCGTCTTTTTTGTAGTTTGAGTGCGCGGATGACTTTCCACACAATTTCACTGCACAGATAGTCATTTTTGTTTACTGTTGGTTGTCAGGAAAATAAAACAACCGTTTTATTTTGTGAGCCGCACGCACGCACGCACAGCTCTGGCACTTGGTCGGAACTGAGGTTCAATGTTTGGGGCGGCGTCTTATATAAGTCTTATAAAACTTATGTGTTGCGCGCTAGGCTCGTCTTAGACTAGGTATCTAGTTCTATTCATCTGTGTCACGAGTAGACTGAAGAATGCGAAAAAATTCCAAAGTTCAAAGCAGACAAAACGATCTACCCCCTTTATCAGTCTTTTGCTCCGAGTACAACCTAACAAATTTAAAAATAATCAAAATCATGGTAAATATCCTGTGACATTGTCCTATTATTATAATAGCTCAATATCCCGTGAGTACAATACAACATCACGAAAAAAATATACCGAATATAGATAGTTTCTTTTGCATCTATGATATTACCGTAGATTATTGTACCGTTGTATTGTATTGATTAAAATAAACGATATTAGATTATTCGAGATTTTACCCTAACTACTTGATTGGAAGGTGTCTTTCCTTATCAAACCAAATTATTTTAGGAAACCACTTGTGTGTTATCAGATAAAAATATACTATCTGAGAAGGATAAACTAATATAAAAATACTCGTCTCAATAGGAGAAACTTTTTGCAGGATGTTAACAATTAGATCAATTCATACCGGAATAAATTGTTAACATTTTTCATTTCAACTGAAAGCAAATCGTAGCATAAATGGCTTTTTTGGTAGGTATAAATTGACCATGGCATAGCAGGACTGTAGCATTTGGAGGAGACAGATTACTTTTTTTTTGCAGGTCGACATGAACGAAGTCGCGGGTAACATCTAGTACTATATAAACTTAGATAAATGAATAGCAATCCCTAATGTCTTGAATATTAGCACAGATAACTAAATAGCTACTACAGTATTAGTCTGCTACTGGTTCAGACAATAATTTTGATTGATGATTGAAGCCATTGAAGTCCTCACCAATAGTGTTGACGACAGCCCACTCCTGGTCCTGGGTATCGGAATCTATGGTGATGAGGTCGTTAGGCCGCCACTCTATGCACTTGCTGTTCTCCGAGGTCTGCACGATGCACAGCATCCCGATGGAGTTAAGGTCGGCGACCGCCCGCCCCAGGCATGCCTTGAGCAGCACGCCATCTTGGGTGAATAGATCCTGTGGTTTTATTTTTTGGGTAAGAAATGCAAATTGCATGGAATACAATTAATTCATCCCTGCTTTTTACCTGACTACACAAAATGGGGGGTAATGTTTATGGTGTGTGTGGGAGTATGTTTGTTTGTGTGTTCCTATAAATGCTCTTGTAGTATAAATGGCTAGACCGATTTTGACAAAATTAAATGTCGTTGGATACCTTTTTTGATCCTGAGTCCGGAGTGACATATAGGCTACATTTTGTATTAGTTTTTTTTTGGTTCTCTTTTAATAATAATACTTGGTTAGATTGCTATAGCTAGCTAAGGAACCTTTACAAGTTTATAGCCAAAATGTTGAACTTCAACAGTTCCGAACCCTGCACGGCCAGGCACAGCGCAACACCAGCACATCTAACACCTTGAGATATATTTAGTTTTTTTAGGCGAGCAGCACAGGCTGACGTACCTATATCACACAGTGTTAAACTTAATCACTGTCAGTCAAGTTTATCTTCTCCGTAATTATCCAAGTGTCTAGCTTGTTTTTAAAAGTATTTATAGATTTTGCTGAGACCACCTCCTCAGGCAACCTGTTCCAATTGTGAACCACTCAGTTGCTGAGGATGTGTGACATAGGTTGTTAAATCTTTTTATGCTTAGTTCACCGGAAACATTGCCCTTCAATCCGGAACACAGCAATATTTGCTCACCAAAGCTTGGCGGTTGAATAACTGGCAAAGGTGTGGTACTTTGTTGTAATTTGCATGAATAAATAAATAAATAAATAAATAAATACTTCCCCGGCCGGACTCTGCAGAAGAGTCCACCACAAAAACTCTAAAATGATTTTACTCATATTTGAACTTAAAAATGATATTGTAATGAACTAATAGCTATGACAATTTCATGAAGGTTTGATCAATAGTTTGCAAGTTATTTTCAGACATAGCACAGTACATACACACAAACATGTAAATAGACATATATACTCGGTACTTGGTGACCAAACTTCTGCAGCATCTGCAGAATGCAGTCTGCAGGTGCAGTTATGTTGGTCAACAGTATACAAATATACATTTAAACTTCGATCAAAGTAAAATGAATGGACGGGCCCAACTATACAACTTCCTTAAAAATAACAAGTCAAAACAATCAAACTTAGGCTTCAATACACAATTTAAAGTATATATAGTACATTTGTCACAAAAAAGATATAGCAAATAAAATATCAAGACATATTTTTGAAGATATTTGGATAGCATGTATTGATGAATGTACGTCTACACTTTTCACAGACTGAGAGCGACTGAAGTAATGTGAGCGCCGGCGCTCACTTTAAAATCTTCGAAATTCTCTTACTTGGGTCCGTCCATTCAATATATTTTGGTCAAAGCATAAAAAAAAAACAGAAAATCATAATTCTGCTATCTTTACTTTACTCGATCAAAAACATTCTCCACAATAACAAATCTGTGGTGTACAGATTTGTTATTGTGGAAAATGTGAATCATGTTTGTTAAGTTTGGTGGCAGCTATTTGTTTTTTTTTCTTATCCATAAACAGATACTTGTCTTACTTTCTTGCATATTTACAAGTTTGTGTAAAATGTTTTCAGTGAAGATATATGACAGAACAAGGAATTGACTGACTTTACTAGCAAAGCACAGCAATTTTAAGTTGATTATCATTTTGGTAAGTAATGGTGCGTAAATTGTAGTGGCTAAAAATAATGTACAAAATAACAACATAATATGCGTAATAAGGCAAGAGGCGCCTCCAGGCGCAGGTAACGATATTACTTTTTACATTACTCATCACTGACGCAATATCACAATGTTAAGGCATAACAGAGACCCTGTTTACAACATAAACAATTGCTCAATTACTATGACCACGCACAAAGGTCATGCGGTACCAACAGTGAACAAAACAAGAAGGAAATTTGGAGAAAACACAACTTACTTTACATTGATCGGGTATATCTTCTACTGAACTCGAAGACATGACTTCGTTAGGCACTATGGCACAAACAAAACTTGAAGATATTTTAACAATTTACGCCATAGTTTTCAGATTTCTCCAAATAAAAATAAAACGTAAAACGGCTATATTCACTATGTATATATCTAAATTTTTATTTCCACATCAAACAAGTCAATTCTTTTTTTTAATTTTTCGTTTAGACCAGTCTTGACTTGCCAGGTTAAATATGCTAATTTAAGCGCCAGCTAACTTTTTTATTTGTCTTTTTCGTCCTCTGAAATGAACAGAGACTTTGCACAGCGCTTGTCAAAGATATTGATAATCTTTGACCCAGGACCCCTATTCGGGGAAGGTGACATTCAATCTCATCTCGAAAAAAAACTCGAACTTCGAGATTTCCTATTCTCAACGCTGTCTTTCGAGATAATCTCGATGGGTTTATGCTCGAGATACATCGAGTGGTCGGAGGCAGTCGAGATGCCAATGAGATGGCATATCGCGACTCATTTGTTGCCATCTTCGAGGAAAAGGTTGCCATTTTGTACAGTGACATTGACAACTTTATCATAAATTAAAATAAAAATAAAATTCTAACCTAATACGAGTGCAAAAACAAAAACTGCCATTGAACAACCACCGATCAATACAATTAACACCGTACAAATTCTCTACGTTTGATGGTCTAACTCATCACATGTCATTGGCTAAATTGCAAAACACTCTCGCAGAAGCCATAAAACAAGAATTGAATTGAATAACAATAGCTGTAGTGAAAGTTGTTGTTTTGTTCTGAAAATTTGTTGCATGATGGCGGAAAGTTATATTGCAAGAATGCTATCAAGTGCTTTGGAAGAAGCAGAAGAACGAGCGAGTGAGCCACCGGCGCCACGTAGGGTATTTCCGGATAAAGAAGATGCCTCTCACTTGCCTAACAAATTGTTTAAAAACACAGGAAATCCGGAACACAGTTTTGTTTGCTGACTATTACTTGGCGGTTGAAAAACTGGCAAAGGCGAAAGGCTTCCCATGGCGAACTCGGAAAGAGTACTACCACTACAAAAATTAATTTTAGTATGGAGATAGCTTATACCCTAGATTGACTCATTAATATTCAATTGCGCAAGATAGATGTTTGTGTTTTTATGTAATATAACCCATAGATAAGAATGTATACTAGCGATATAACATTCTGTAGCCTGAAAGACTTGACCGATTTTGACGAGTAAGGGCTAAGACAGACAACGCTAAATTTCTTGCTGATACCGCGCGGTAGCCTCAAGAAAGGTTTCACATTGAATAAACACACCCTGAGTTGTCATTAGATTCCCCTTTATGTCCAGATTGTCCTAAGCTACATTTTGCAATTGAGTTTCTGTTTTTTTTGAATAATATTACTTATGTCTGGTTGTAATTTCATTTTTTTCTTTGTGGTATTGTTACAGTGGTAAACATTATAATAAGGGAATAAAGGCGATTTTTTTCACAAATTATTTTAATAACCTTTTTTACAATAGAATAAATAATAATAAATACCTATGTTTACTTTAAATAAATAATCAACAAATCAAACCAATGTTTTAATAAAGAATTCTGTGGCTACATATAGTACTTGTCTGTACTACAGCAACATAATTATCCTTATTAATATTCTTTACACATGCCACAGCTGAATGGATTTGTTTTAAATTTGGAATGGAAATAGATTATGTATAATTATCAAGTATGTCTTTTCAATTAAAACTATATAGTTGGTGATAATACTAGCGAAAATAATATACTCACAGTACCTAAATAATAAATTCTACTTGGCCATGTGACAGTATTAATACAAAAATATATATTGTTACTAAACATTACCTCTACCGTAGCAGGCACATTTAACTCTTTAAGGTTATAATTATAAATGATCAAAGACAATATCATCACTATGATTACTACTTTTAAGAGACTGTAGCTCCATAGAAAAAATTATAAATATTTAAAAAATATTACACGTTTCATACATGATCAAATCTAATTTTTTTACTAAGCACTTGCGCCAGACTGTAAATGATTTTCAAAGTTGTTGGCTATGCACATTAAAGCCTCCATCTGGCTTTTTTATCTCGTTTTTTTTTTTAACTTCACATGTGAAGGCATCGGCTGCGTCAAAAGTGTGTTGCAGCTTCTTTGGTGCCACATATTTTTTTGATTTTGGGGTATCTGTAAAGATAGTTCATAATTATTTGATTTAAGCTAAAATTAATAAAATAAAAAAAGAATTAACATAAAATTGTAAAAAGTATGTATATTTGTTTGTTTCTATATTATTATCTTCTTTAGTCTAAATGGCTCGACCGATTTTGATGATTAAGGTGTCGTTGGATTCCTCTCTATGCCTACCTCTTTATGTACTCAGTGATTCTGAAACAAAATTAATATTCCTTATCATTATAAATTCTATCCAAATGGCAACAAGGCTTTATAATTAACCACAAATAGCAAGAATTATGTTACTATGTGTGTACTGTGTACTATGATGTGTGTAAGTATTCCATGGAGCTTACCCATGGATCTACCTATTGTAGGCCTAAGATATACTGTACAAACAAAAACTATGTGAAGGTTTAGTATGAACTAGTTTGAACAAAACCTCCTTAATAAACTTCTATCTTCCTCCATTTGCTTAGAGTGACTCATCATCATATCATGAGCCTCTCAGTGATTTAGCTACCCGATTTAAAAGAAAAAACTGGCATACCTTGAATATTTACTGGAGTAATTTTCTTTTTATTAATTAGAATATTTTTTTTATTAATCTTATGAAGGGCATGTTCGTAGTAGCAGCTGCTGGTTCTAGGTACAATATTTTGTAGGTCTGAAACAAACATTTATGACTGATTTAATAAATCAACCAAGCAATATGGACCCTCGAGTCCCAAAGAGCAGTAGAAGTGATGTCGGATGGAAACAAGACTCCTTCTTAATGCAGTGTATGTAAAGGACATAATATTTACCTTGAAACTCCACAGCTGACTCTTGACTGTTGTGGTGGCCAGATAAAGATTGGATACTCATGGTACTTAAAATTTGCAATTGTTCATCAGACAATCATATGTTGTGCTCTTCGCATAGCGGTGTTTTTTTGTCTTGTCAAGGACTTCATGTCATGCCAAGTCTGAAATAGATGATTAACAAAAGTAAGTATTTACTGTCATAAAAAAGTCTTTTTCATGAGAGTTAGTTAGAAACAAAAAATATTGGGTTTGAATGGTGGTAATTAGCATTTCATGATTACTATTGTGATATTTTAAGTTGATTGTGGACATGTGTGAGTTTATGATAGATTGAACTTACTTTTCGCCACTCTACCCAGGATTTCACGGCGCCAGGGACGCTGTTGATCTCCTGGATAAGGTTTTCCCATCTTTTTTCGGCTTCCTTTACTTAGAACGAAGCCGTAAAGCGAGCTATTAATCTCGCCTTTTGGGCCACCGTTGGATGCACTTTTTTTTGTTGTTGAAGATCCATTATGTACAAAAAACAATCATGTTTTCAAGCTTAGTTCAAAAAGAATACAAATACTACGTTTAGTTTCTAACACAGAGGTTTCTAACTTCTAACCTAAGATCAATAACAAATTTAATAATAGTAAACAAAGAACTTTATTCACGTTTCGTTTCCCACAAATTCTCTTGGGAACGAAAATAATTTATTTGAGTTTTCCTACTTAGTGTCAATTGTAATAATTAACATAAACATTATAATCTAGTTTAATTTACCGATATCTAACTAATCTAAGCATGGATCTTGAAGAATCTAAGCCTTTAATCAACAGAATCGTCCCTACATATATTTTCTCGATTTCACCGGTTTTCTGTAAACACAGTCGAGAAAAATGGAACGTAATTTGAATGAGAAGAGTCCATCTCATCTCAAGTTTGTCTGAGAATACCAAATGGTTTGTTTTTGGGAGATTATCATGCGACATTGAAAAGTCGAATTCGAGATAAAAATGTCATTTCGCCGAATAGGGCCCCTGGGGATAAAGGGACAAAGTGATTAAGGATAGGGCTTAAAGTATCACACATTTTTTATTATTATTATTTCACGTAAGTATTTATTTTCATTCTTAGATTTAGGTCTTTTACAATACCGATATTAGTATCATTATCATCATCATCATTGGCAGCTTATTCAGCCCACTGCAGAGCATAAGCCTCCACCCTCTTTCGCCAATCTACCCCCTATTCGGCGAAATGACATTTTTATCTCGAATTCGACTTTTCAATGTCGCATGATAATCTCCCAAAAACAAACCATTTGGTATTCTCAGACAAACTTGAGATGAGATGGACTCTTCTCATTCAAATTACGTTCCATTTTTCTCGACTGTGTTTACAGAAAACCGGTGAAATCGAGAAAATATATGTAGGGACGATTCTGTTGATTAAAGGCTTAGATTCTTCAAGATCCATGCTTAGATTAGTTAGATATCGGTAAATTAAACTAGATTATAATGTTTATGTTAATTATTACAATTGACACTAAGTAGGAAAACTCAAATAAATTATTTTCGTTCCCAAGAGAATTTGTGGGAAACGAAACGTGAATAAAGTTCTTTGTTTACTATTATTAAATTTGTTATTGATCTTAGGTTAGAAGTTAGAAACCTCTGTGTTAGAAACTAAACGTAGTATTTGTATTCTTTTTGAACTAAGCTTGAAAACATGATTGTTTTTTGTACATAATGGATCTTCAACAACAAAAAAAAGTGCATCCAACGGTGGCCCAAAAGGCGAGATTAATAGCTCGCTTTACGGCTTCGTTCTAAGTAAAGGAAGCCGAAAAAAGATGGGAAAACCTTATCCAGGAGATCAACAGCGTCCCTGGCGCCGTGAAATCCTGGGTAGAGTGGCGAAAAGTAAGTTCAATCTATCATAAACTCACACATGTCCACAATCAACTTAAAATATCACAATAGTAATCATGAAATGCTAATTACCACCATTCAAACCCAATATTTTTTGTTTCTAACTAACTCTCATGAAAAAGACTTTTTTATGACAGTAAATACTTACTTTTGTTAATCATCTATTTCAGACTTGGCATGACATGAAGTCCTTGACAAGACAAAAAAACACCGCTATGCGAAGAGCACAACATATGATTGTCTGATGAACAATTGCAAATTTTAAGTACCATGAGTATCCAATCTTTATCTGGCCACCACAACAGTCAAGAGTCAGCTGTGGAGTTTCAAGGTAAATATTATGTCCTTTACATACACTGCATTAAGAAGGAGTCTTGTTTCCATCCGACATCACTTCTACTGCTCTTTGGGACTCGAGGGTCCATATTGCTTGGTTGATTTATTAAATCAGTCATAAATGTTTGTTTCAGACCTACAAAATATTGTACCTAGAACCAGCAGCTGCTACTACGAACATGCCCTTCATAAGATTAATAAAAAAAATATTCTAATTAATAAAAGGAAAATTACTCCAGTAAATATTCAAGGTATGCCAGTTTTTTCTTTTAAATCGGGTAGCTAAATCACTGAGAGGCTCATGATATGATGATGAGTCACTCTAAGCAAATGGAGGAAGATAGAAGTTTATTAAGGAGGTTTTGTTCAAACTAGTTCATACTAAACCTTCACATAGTTTTTGTTTGTACAGTATATCTTAGGCCTACAATAGGTAGATCCATGGGTAAGCTCCATGGAATACTTACACACATCATAGTACACAGTACACACATAGTAACATAATTCTTGCTATTTGTGGTTAATTATAAAGCCTTGTTGCCATTTGGATAGAATTTATAATGATAAGGAATAATAATTTTGTTTCAGAATCACTGAGTACATAAAGAGGTAGGCATAGAGAGGAATCCAACGACACCTTAATCATCAAAATCGGTCGAGCCATTTAGACTAAAGAAGATAATAATATAGAAACAAACAAATATACATACTTTTTACAATTTTATGTTAATTCTTTTTTTATTTTATTAATTTTAGCTTAAATCAAATAATTATGAACTATCTTTACAGATACCCCAAAATCAAAAAAATATGTGGTTATTTTAGTGTGTTATTTTCAGTGTTAATGTGTAAAAACTGTGAATTTCTACCCGTTAAGTGTTCGTGTATATGCATGAGTGTTGGTGAATGGTATAATGTCGCGAAACGTGAATTTTCGTGTTGTGTCCAAAACTCCATAGAAGGCTCTAGTAAAGTTTTCACCACTTTACCGGGGCATGACTTGGACTTGACCGTGACTTGCTTTGCTCGACTTTGACCGTGACTGTGACTTGTTTGATAATATCTAATAAAACTTAAGAATATATATGTATACTTGACACTGGCAAATGCATAAGACGTGCGACGCCAAAATCCTCTTAGGAGGAAAGAGAAAAAAAAAAAAAAAATGACAATGACAGGTAACACGATAGGACTATTGCACCATCTAGTAAGTATTTTAGAACTTTCTATTTTTTTTTTTTGGAAAGAATTTGGAAAGAAGATTTGAGAAATCAGAGTTGAATTTCACTCTGCTGTCAGAATTAGAATATTGACAGTTATTAGATTGTTTAGCCGCCTTTAGCCCTTAAATAAGTTGGGAACCGGGGAAAAAATATGAAAGAAACAAATAGTAGGTGCTAAGCGTAAAACAGCACAGTTTTGTAAAGCGATTTGAATTTTTGAAGCTTTTTTGGTTATTTTGGTATGATGACGTCAGTGGTCAAATGACATGAGTAAATTTTCTCGGGCCTTATTCTAGCGCCCTCGAGATTATCTCGGCCACTCTCACACTCATGATATGCCTAACGAGAGAGAAACAATGACCGAGACAGTCTCGAGCGCGCCAGAAAGAGGTTCCTCGTTCCAAAGCATAATTCGCTCCGCGTGAATACTACCCGCTCAAACTCCGTTCCGAAACCAAAATTCATCCGATGATATTCACTCGAGAAACAGCTAAATGTTTTGGAAGGCAGCATTTACCAGGAATTTATAAGAGAAGATGAGGAGGTCGCTTTAAAAAATAAATTTAGAGATAATTATATCGACCTACCGGGCAAGTATGCGCACCGCAACAAAATCTTTTTGTTATGTAATTTCAACACATGAAGAGTAGAGAAGATTTTTTTTTTTTTTTCTTTTTCCTCCTAAGAGGATTTTGGCGTCGCACGTCTTATGCATTTGCCAGTGTCAAGTATACATATTTATTCTCAAGTTTAGTTAGATATAATCAAACAAGTCATAGTCACTGTCAAAGTCGAGCAAAGCAAGTCACGGTCAAGTCCTAGTCATGCTCCAGTAAAGTGGTGAAAACTTTACTAGAGCCTTCTATGGAGTTTTGGAAACAACACGAAAATTCACGTTTCACGACATTATACCATTCACCAACACTCGTACATGTTCACGAACACTTAACGGGTAAAAATTCACAGTTTTTACACATTAACACTCGAAATAACACAAGTAATGGAAAATAATATAATGACGCGACATGATTTCTTCACGTTCCCGCCAAAAAAACTCAAGATTTTGTCGCTGCGTGCATGCTAGCCCTGCTGAATTTTTGCATAGATAATATAGCTTAGGGATCGGAGAGTTTTTAACTCGGGGAAAATATGTATGGCATTTTCCACGCTGGTGATACCTTGTGATTTCAAAAATAACTGATTATAAATTGTAAATAGGTATATAAGTATCAATAAGCTCGTTGATTGTCCTGACTCTTTTCATTGAAGAAATTAAAATATTATTTCTACTTTTAGTTTAAGTTTGTACTTAGAGTTCTTGAAGTCAGTTTTATTTTTTTCTTCTTATGATTCATTTTATATAATACTAGCTGTGCCCGCAACTTCGTTTGCGTGAATTTTAAAATAAGTTGAAGCCGGAAGTAGCTGGAAACTGGCCTTAAAATTGAACTATAACAACAGAGCTTCTCTGTAAACAATGTTGTTAGTTACATTTTCCGGAGCGTGTACAAATAAATATGCCGCATCGCTGACTCTTTGACAGGGCCACCCACAGCTGGCCGTGACTGAAGCAGCTGGTGGAGAGGTCCACGCCCGCGGTGTGCAGCGTAAGTCCTTTTGCACTGGGCTCACTGGCTCACTGCACACGCTTGAAGCGGAACTGGAAGTTGTTGGGTATTAGCCACAGATGAACGTATTAGCGGTATCCGAGGGATAAATACGCGTTCCCCGGCACCACTCCCCGTTAAGACGTCTGCCTCAATCATGTTTCGCTTTAGAGCCGTAACCTGAAGTCGGGTACCATTGCACAGCTTTGGTGGGCTCAAGTTGCGCAACAGTATGATGGGAACTTCGATTTTTAATTGATGTTGTGAGCAGGAAGTCCAGGACCGGATAATGAGTTTAAAAATCCAACCGGATATGAAGTCGCCTCGTCTTCATCCATAACCCAGTTGATGCGGCGCTGTATTCAACAGTCTCATCCAAGACTCGCCTTAACAAAGCGCTGCCTGGTCGTCCCGTAGGGTCAGTATGGCTCTTTCACAGAGCCAAGGGTTCTCTTTATTTGATACTCTTTCTATGTCACCGAGAACACGCGAAAGAAGCTACTCGGAAGAGGCCACAACTTACTGATACAGTCAAACAGATCTCTAGCTCGCTCCCTTGGTTCTACAAACTCACGGTAATACAAAAACCAGTTTCAGCTGAGCCTTGTGCACTAAACGTCGGGTATGCTCCGGAGTTCAACTTATAGTGGACAAATATTATGTTTATTTGCGTCATAACTTCAATATTCCTAGACCAATTTCGATGAAACAAAGTAGCGCTGTATCTATGTAATAGTAGCACTGAGCTTCAAAGTATGTATTATATAATATCAATTGAACAAAACTACAAACTTAAACATAAAAAAAACTACAAACTTGAACTCCAAATTTCACCCCTTCAGGGGTTGATTTATCAAAAACTGTGAAACACGTGTTATATATTTTATGTTTATTGATAAATTTGCAAAGTTTCATAACAATAGCTTCAAAAAAAAAACCTCCATAGAAACTTTACCAACCCTTTTCACCCTTTCAGGGATTGATTTATCAAAAACTGTGAAACACGTGTTAAATATTTTCTGTTTCTTGATAAATTTGCAGTTTCATAATAATAGCTTCCCAAAAAAAAAAACCTCCATAGAAACTTTACCAACCCTTTTCACCCTTTCAGGGATTGATTTATCAAAAACTGTGAAACACGTGTTAAATATTTTCTGTTTCTTGATAAATTTGCAGTTTCATAATAATAGCTTCCCAAAAAAAAAATACCTCCATAGAAACTTTACCAACCCTTTTCACCCCTTTAGGGGTTGATTTATTAAAAACCGTGAAACACGTGTTAAATATTTTCTGTTTAATGATATATTTGCAAAGATTCATAACAACAGCTTCACAAAAAAAAATACCTCCATGGAAACTTTACCAACCCTTTTCACCCCTTTCTGGGATGAAATTCGGAATCAAAAGTATCCTATATGTTAATGCGTAAAATAAGCAATACCTAAACCAAGTTTCATTAAAATCCGTCCGGTAGTTTTAGCGTGATGTAGAACAAAGGGACAGAGAGAGTCGACAGACAGACAGACAAAAATAAAAAAATACTGTTTTGGCATCTATATCGCTTATGTAATTTCCCACAGGCAAAATTTTCAAAAAATATTTAATGATTTAGCTTGGCTACAGTGTTATTGTAGTTATGTATAGATATAAGATTAGTTAGGATACTTACCCACCTACTAAGTAGTTTTTTTTCTTCAAAAACTATGAGTACTATGCGAGTAGGTGTAGATGCGCGATAACATATATGTATTATATTATAATTTTTAGGTACGTAGTAAATAATTTAGCTAAAATCTCACGCTTTTAAACAGACTTTTTAAAATATTGTTGTAATCAAATGGACTTGAATTATAATTATTACTTAGATGTTTGTCTATTATACATACTGATTGAGCTAAAAAGGAGCTAAACAGAGTTGCTCTCTGATTGGATTGGGAACAAGTATAATGAGCACCAAAAAATACTTCGACACCATAAGCATTCTTAACAAATTTTTTTTACAAACAAAAATAAAAAACGACACAGGTAACAAAAAAATAAAGTCTAAATTACAATGGTGTTTTAGTCTTGACTGCATTTCAAATTGTATTAAATGACCAAATATAGTAAACTATTGTTACTCGCGGTCCGTGACTTCGTTCGCGTGTACCAACAAAAAAGTAGCCTATCGCACCATTAGGACAGTAGTGACCGATCTCAAAATTTTCGTGAAATGAATTAGTGACGGAAATCGACTTAAAACAAGCTACGCTACCGGTCTGTAAATTTAAAACTGCCCAATTCGTGTGGGAAGAGGTCTAAACGACTATATCGGTCTCTTTTTAGGGTTCCGTAGTACTACAAGGAACCCTTATAAGTTCGCCATGTCCGTCTGTCTGTCTGAACCCTTTCCAGCCTTATAACTTAAAAAGTTAAAAACTTACATGCATGAAATTTTGCACAACGATAGTCTAAGTAAAGACATACAGACATTCAAAAATTAAAAAAAAAACTTTTTTTTGTAAAATAAGGGTAGCTCTCATACATGTACATTTTAAAATTTACCCCACATGTGGGGTATCATTGAAATAGGTTTTTTAAAATGATGTTAAGGTTTTATATACCATTTTTTATCAAACGTACTGCTTGCGAAATATGGGCCGACAAATTTGCTTGTAATGTGTCCCTCCCCCTCGCCATTTCTAAACTATGCATCTCAGAAACTTGTAATCTTCCATGTTGATAGATCTTAGTAAAAACTTTCTTTTAAAATTATTTCGAGCAACATGTGATAACTACTTTTTGAGATGTGCGGTAATAACGGAAAAATACTTCAAACGTCCTACGCACCTACGGAACCCTACTAAGCATGGCCCGTCATGCTCCTAACAAGTTAATTTTATTAAAAAATATTTAATCAGCACTCATGTAGTCCACCCACAGTCCACCAAACGCCCAGTGTAGAATAGTCAATCGACTTTGGACTCATTTGTTTTGTTATCTTTACGTTTTACCCGACTGTCCAAGACGGAGGGTAATATTTTTGGGGTGAATGTAACTGTGTATGTCTGTGTGCTTCCAGTTCCATATTACCCCCTGTTGGCTAAACGGGTTGACCAATTTTGCTATATTTTTTGGCAGTTTTATACAAACTATCCAGAGACCATAGTAACCGGTCGACAGCTCGTTAGTAGCCGTGGCCTCGTTACCCACGGTGAAACTACGAGGAACCCGAGGCGGGGCCGCTTCTCTGGGCTTGCTACCTAAGCCCACGTTGAAGTGGCCACAGTAGGCACGGTAAAGTCGCAGCCACTCACAACCGTGATAGGAGTAGCGCAGGGATCCTCGCTCTCTAATATAATGTTCTCTCTCCTCCTTAACAATCTACCAGAGAACATACAGGACGGGCACGTCTTGATGTATGCCGATGATGTGGCCGCAGTGGTGACCGCTCCAACTGTAGAAGAATTAGAGTTAAGGTTGAACCGAGTATCGCGCGACCTTAATCATTGGTTCAAAATCAACGGTTTAATATTAAACATAACGAAAACGCACTTCTTACAGTTTGACCTCTCAGGCCACAGAAAAAAAGCTCTCAGTGTGGTGGTTGGGAGCGACAAAATGGAACAGGTTAAGAACACGACTTTTTTAGGTTTCCAAATCGACAGCGCTCTGACATTGGAGGGTCACGTAGACAGTCTATGCCTGAAAATTGGACGTGCTTGCTTTGCACTGTGGCGGCTAGCAGTTATTTTACCGAAAAGTATGGTCCGGAATTGTTATTTTGCATCTGTGCACTCTCTCTTACAATACGTTGTAGAGTTCTGGGCGTGTTCTGAAGACTGGGAACGCGTTTTCAGAATGCAAAAAAGAGCGGTAAGAGCCATGGTGAGAGTGCCAGAGGACACAACAGCATTACCTCTATTCCGGTCCATGAAGATACTAACTCTCCCTTGTCTTATGATTCTGCAAGCAGCCTTGTATGCGTGGGATCACCTAGACGAGTATTCTTGTCTGGGCGACCAGCGCGCGCAGCCCGTGCGGCTCAAGCGCGTGCTGCGCGCGCCCCCGCGCCGTCTGGCGAAGACGTCCAAGCAGGTGCACGTGATGGCGACGGATGTCTACAATCGTCTCCCGGACGAGTTAAAAGACGCGCCGTCGCGACAGTCGTTTAAAATACGAATTAAAAAGTGTCTTGTTGAGGAAACATTCTACAAGATAGATGAGTTCCTACCGAAAATTGTTTTAGATAAGTTTTTGACATGTTTCTTATTATTATTATTATTTTACTTTATTAATTGATTATTGTTGACATATGTGTTTATTTTGATTAATTAATTTTTATTGAATTATGTAAGTTCTCTTCTTTGTTTTTGATTCTATTTGATTTAACATGAATTTACCAATGTACTTATATTTGCTATTATTATTATTATTATTTCGTTCAAAATGTATAAAAAATAGAAACTGACGTGTGACCGATGGTTATGAATAAATGAGATTGAGATTGATAGGTTGCGGTGCTGTATGGGAAGCACCGCAACTGAGGCGAGCTGCAGTGGCGTCGCACTGGCGACACTGCAGCTGAGGGTTGGAGGCCGCGGCGGGAGAGGACTGTTGGTGTGTCGTTGCCACTTTCCCTACCTGTCGCAGAGGAAAAGGAGCGTTGGTATGGCGATGCACCGCTCTCCCTATCCTCTGCGACCGAAGTGGCAGGTGGCGGGGCCACTAAACTGCCCCGTTGCAGGGGGACTTCTGGCGTTCAGACACGGGATCGTCTGGCGCCCATCGGCTGGCTTGGTCCCCGGGAAGGCGTTGCGGCCGCCATGTGTCCTGGCGTGTCGCGACAGGGGGTGCAGGGTGCAGCACCCGACCCCGGAGGAGGGTCCGCAGATGGACGGCCGCGGCGAGTTCGCGGTTGTGTGCGAGAGCGTTCCCGCGTTCCCGCCACAAGCGGCGGAGGAGGGACACCGTGGAGTTTTATTGGGATGGATTCCTACGTAACCGCACTGTCTCCCCGTGGCAGGGATGTATGCGTGCGCATTTCTCCAAGTAAAAAAAAAAAAGTAAGTATGTACTTACTTGGTAACGTTATGACAGACAATTAATTACTCCTCAATTAACCTCAAGATCTTTTACAAAACCGATGGTCGTCCGTTTAAAAAAGCTCCGCATGTCTTTACTTATTTTTATGAATAATAAAAATATGTAGGGAATGTAAAATACTTATCACTCATTATTACTTAGGTACCTGCATTGTTTTTCTTTTCTTTGCATAATTTTATTGTTCTTTTTGTTTGCGAGTCCATTATAAAATGTATAAAAGTAACTATTCGCATCACTAAACGATTGACCGCCGTCTCTAGTGTACTCCGTACCTACGCTTTTCATTACAAGTGTTGCAAAATAACTGGTATTCAAACTTATGAGCTAAACAAATTATATCTAAATTTCTACATTCAAATAATATCGCAAAACTTTTTAATTACTCTTCAATAAAAACTTTTTCGGTATTCATATAAAATCTTGTGGCAGAATAAAATTGAAATGGGTGCAGAAAATTACGTGCCAGTACCAGAGTTTTACGCGGGAAAATCAGTTTTCATAACTGGTGGTACTGGTTATCTTGGAAAGGTACGTAATGATTACGTTAAAGCAAACTGACGTGGTCCCAAAAATTTTGATATCCTAATGATAAGCTAAAAACAAGCGAAAAGACAAAATCCCTTGTCCAAAAAATAAAATTGTACAAAAAATATATAAGACAAGCGTAAGACAAGAAACAGCGCCGGGGTCATAGCTGAAGGACGACATCGAGAAGCTAAAACAAATCGTTGCAGTTGACGAACTCAGGCCTTACAATTGACGAGCCTCATAAGCGAAAGCTTAGAGTAGTATAGTTATCGAAGTGCACACATCAATGCAAGAACGGAAAGTTTTTACCTGTCTGTACCATCAAAATTTAGCCGATAAACTTTAGGATTTCACCTTCGAGACTTTTTTGACCTCAAATTGAGCCATAAGTCAGTCAAAAAAGATGTTGAGACCTGCAAAAAATATACTAGTATGTCTGCGTTCTGTTCTGCTTTTTGTTGGTTGTTTTGTTGTTGTGTTGGTTTGTTTTGCTTGTTGAGAACAAACTTTTTTGCACAATCGCAATTCTACAATTTCATAGATTTTTTTAGTCGTCGGCGATTTGATTTTGTTTAGAATCGAGTACTGAATATTTAGGCCAAATATTATCAGAATCGGCTGGTAAATGGTGCCGCAGCGAGCCTCCCCTCTTTTGGGGGGAAATACCCCCATATCAAAAATCGGCGACGATTAAAAAATATATCTGAAATTGTAGAATTGTGATTGTGCAAAAAAGTTTGTGCTCGCGAGGTCTATGACTGTTCGCAGAACTACTAGTAATTATTATATGGTTCTTTCCCGTGTCAGCAGTGCACATAATCTTTTCGTGTACGCTCCTGGGACCCTATTCCTGTGCGCTCGAGATTATCTCGGTCACTCTCACTCTCATTAAATTCTAAATTAGAGAGACAGTGACCGAGATAATCTCGAGCGCACAGGAATAGGGTCCCTGGACCGAGTATAAACTGTAACCTTTGCTCCTAGAGACGTCACTAGAAATATTTTCTTAAGGTGTAAACAACTTTGAGCAAGCTAGTGTACAATGGATGCAAAACAAAAAAAATAATTGACTTATCATTGCTGAAACATCTGAGAAAATGACACAATGATAAAAATAGTTTACTCGACTGTCCAAAAATAAAGTTAATGTGTAAGTAAATAGATTATTCTCAATTTTGTTTTTAGGTGTTGGTAGAGAAACTTCTTTACAGTTGTCCTAAAGTGGACAAAGTGTTTATTTTACTGCGTGATAAGAATAATGTCAGCGCAGAGCAGAGACTACAAAAGATCATTAATCTCCCAGTAAGTTCATTTTCTAATAATATTTAGCTATATGTAACCTACAACGACTTATGTTTTAGGCAGATCACGTACTTATAGCCAAAGAGAAAATCAAGTCTAATTTAGTTTAAAAGGACATCAGCTTTGACCATATTCTTTCAGATTTCTTTCAAAAATGGGGATATCAGTCGCGTTAACAGTTGTCTCGCTTTTACACTAAGTCTTATATAGTGAGAACTTAGTAAAAAAAAATTGCTTTGTGTCATACAATAAATAATCTACCTACACCTCTGTATTGATTCTATTGGAACAAATTGTGGATTGGATTGGTTCGTCTTGAGACGTTGAGGGATGCATGACGAGAAGACTTGACCGAGTTTTCCAAACGCTGCCCAACCCAACTGTATTCTTCTCTTGACCTCAGTCTCAAAATAGTTTTTACCTAGTTTGAGCGTCTGCCCTAGGTAAACATACTTTTGAACAATATCCAGAGAGGAGCCATTTATGGCAACCGGTCCCGGCACAACGTGCTCGTTAAACATTACCTTGGTTTTATCCAAGTTCAAGTACATAAAAAAGAAAAAAAAATATTTTAAATGAGGCGTTGTCCAAAAAAAAAAAAAAAACTTCTAAAATACTTACTAGATGGCGTTATAGTCCTATCGTTTTACCTGTCATGAGGCGTTTTCCAAAAAAAAAAGAAATACTGGTAATAAAAGTACCCAATAGATGGCATTAGATATACCTTGAGGTTTTTCTGTCACTGTCAAGACATGAAAGACAAAAAAAATGTACGTGTGCCTTTTTTTTTCTTGTGTTTTTTGGCTCCACGTATATATTTAGACAATTTCAAGTATAATGTAACTATGTATTTGAATTCATTTGAAATATTAAAATAGTTGACACTGGCTAAATACACAACATGTGGAGCCAAAAAGGAAAAGGATTTCTTTTTTTTTTTGAAAACGCCTCATTAAGTTTTAATTTTTCACAGATGTTCTGCAGGTTGAGGGAAGAACGGCCACAGGATTTAGGAAAGATTGTTCTAGTGAAAGGTGACATCAACGAACCGAACTTAAGCATGGAGAATGAAGATCTGGAAACTGTTATCGAGAAGGTATTCTTCAATGACAGCATTTTCTTTTTAACATTATACAAAGACAACTACAACAAAAGTTTTTTGACCGCGCGAAGCGAAGGTTTTAGAGTCTACGGGAGCGAATCGGCAGTTGTAAGTATGTTTGTATGTATAACTTAAGAACCGTTAATCCGTTTTCATGAAATTTTGTAGTAGTTACGTACAAACGTTAGTACGTTAGTAGAAGTTTAAGTAGTTTATTTCAATGCAATTTTTAAGTTCTAATATGAGTTGAATGAAATGATTATGATATGAGTTGATTAATGATGCGACTATGGCTAACTAGTCGCTCGTGCACACAGAGATGACTGATGCGACTATGGCTAACTAGTCGCTCGTGCACACAGAGATGACTGATGCGACTATGGCTAACTAGTCGCTCGTGCACACAGAGATGACTGATGCGACTATGGCTAACTAGTCGCTCGTGCACACAGAGATGACTGATGCGACTATGGCTAACTAGTCGCTCGTGCACACAGAGATGACTGATGCGACTATGGCTAACTAGTCGCTCGTGCTATTCATCTGTGCTCGTGCAGAACTGAGGCCTTCACAACCGCTTGAACGATTCAGCTTATATTCAAATTTTAAAGTTTTATTGAAATGAACTACTTGCCTTCAAAATTTCATGAAGGCTGGATCAACGCTTCGCAAGTTATCGTCGGACAAATAAACACATACATACAAATGCCGATTTGTCCCTGAAAACTCTGAGACCTTCGTGTCGCTCGGTCAACTAAGTGACATTTATAAATAATTATCGCTAATTCTTCACTAATATTTGGCATAGTAAAAACTGAATTTCATGAAGTTTTCAGAAGTTGGGATTCTAGCATAAAGGACATTAGATGATAGTGTTGATGATGATGAGAACTAGTTAGTAGTACATACAAACCTTTGAGTGGCGACCACGAACCGGAAGACGCAGCGTAGGTAGGCCTCTCACTAGGTGGACCGACGACATTGTGAAAGTCGCGGGTAACCGGTGGATGCAAGTGGCCCGTGGTCGGTCGGTATAGGGTTCTAAGGAGGAGGCCTATGTTCAGCAGTGGACGTCTTATGGCTGATGATGATGATGTATAGGTATTTTATTTACGCTATTACCTATACCATACAAAGTACGCTTGGCAGGGAGCTTGGGGTCGCCGGAGATATTAGATGTTGGAAACATTGCCTTTCAATCCGGAACACAGTACTGTTTGCACACTACTGCTTGGCGCTTGAGTAACTGGCAAAGTTATTATACATATAATTATACAAATATCTATAACAGATTTATTTTTGATTTAGGTGTCTGTGGTGATCCACTCGGCGGCGACGATAAAATTTAACGAACCCCTGAAAATTGTTCTTAACACCAATCTCGAGGGCACCAGAAATGTGCTTAACCTCTGCCACCTGATGAAAAATTTACGAGTAAGTGTCATCATCATCCATCGTCATTAATGATCCATCGACATGAAAAAAAATTTTATCATCTCAGAACAGAGTAATCTATTGTCGAAGATTGATCTGTCTTTTAGCCACATATTACCATACTACTACTGAGACATAGCGTTCTCATTGGCTATCTCAAGGTTACGCCTAGCCGTGCCTACTAATGAAACAATGAGATTCAAACGTTATAGGCGTGTTTTGACCGATACATTGATTTCCTGAGTGTAGGATCTTTTGAGGTAAGCTGTGCCGTTAGCGGACATTTCTATTCTATCCTACGCCAATCTCAATGCTGCCGTCATCGATCTTCTAAAATATTAGATCGATGGCCGCCGAGCCCTAAATCATCCATAAAGTATTTTCTTTTAAAACAAATATGGCACAAAGGCAAATAATGATAATCTAATGACACGCGAGGAAATTTCAACAATCATTGATCAAAAAACGCAATACTTTTCGTTTGCACAGTAGGATATTTTAAAAGAAAATGTAAATTATAATAATTCATCAATTTCAGACAAACAAAAAGATAGCAAGCGAAGATCTTGCGAGTTGCTTACGTTCAACAGTCGAAAAATCACACTAATATTATAAATCTAATTGGCCGAGCGAAGCGAAGGTCTCAGAGTTTACTGGGACAAATCGGCATTTGTTACATACATTTTGTTCGTATGTTTGTGTGTATATTTGTCCGATGATAACTTGCGAACCATTTCAATACAATTTTTAAGTTCGAATATGAGCTGTATCGGTTTAGGGGTTGTGAAGATATAGGGGTCGCAAGGTCTCAGTTCGGCGCGAACTACTAGTAATATAATTGTTATAAATGCCAATAACGCATGTGTCTCCTGAACGTACTTATTTTGATTTTGAATGATATATGGTACTTATGAAGGTTATCACCGTAAGATAAACAGTTCACATCGGAAAGCGATTGCCACCATGGGGTGCAGCTAGTGATACGTAGACTTTTGTATGAACTTTTTTGCTTGACAAGCTAGGTAGGCATTTGACCACAGACTCACCTAATGTTAACTGACGATGTGGTCGAGGATGTATTCCGGGCTGTATGTTAACACATACAGCCCGGAATGGGAACTCGTGCTGAAGTAAAGCAGCCGGAATACGCCCATACGGAATACGAAATATGCTTTGTGACAGATTTACTTACAACTTGAGGCTGAGGGTGTTAGCTAGCCACCTGAGTACTTCAGAAGAACCATGCTTTTGTTTCCTCTCGATCCTAACCTTACTTTACTATCTGTGCCTTTATGGTAGCTCAAGTATTAGCAGCTTGCAATCCGCCAAGCTGTCGTCGCTACAAAACGGATGCATAACATGGGCTTGTTGTATTACCAGGCCTTCGTCCACGTCTCAACAGCTTTCTGTAACACAGACCAAGCGGTATTAAAGGAGATGGTCTACCCGCCACCAGTCTCATTTGAAGAGGCCTACAAATTTGCAGATGAAGAACCAGGGGAAGCGGAAATGGTTCAATTTTTGCGTAAGTGTTGGCGCAAATCATTTTATTTGTGCCGTACCCCAAAATAAAAAAAAGGCGTAGAGGTGTAAAGTTCGTGTAAACTCATCGGAAAAATATTAATATATATGTACATTAGGTGGACAAAGTCATTTTGAATTTCGAATAATATTTTCTTGTTTCTTACTTTTACGGTTTTAGTTTTCAAACCAAAGAAAATCTACACGAGAGGAATTACCATCTCATACCCGAAAAAACCTCGAAAAAACGTAGGTATTATTACTAGATGGCGCTACCTACGACGTAAATAGTCAGCTAATTTTCGGACCACAATAATTTTAATGAATTAATCGATAATCGTACACAAATAATTTTTATTTATTTATTTTTCAAATAAGATGAAACTCAAATTTCAAATCTCAAAACCCGATTTTCATTCAATTTTCAAGATTAATTTTATTTATACTTGTTAGAAGCGGGAGGCTTACTTAGCTGCGTGGGAGGCATTCACATGATTGTGTGCGTTCGTATACAGACGTAAGTTTGCGAATGGTCTTAGGTGGTGCTAGCTACATTCATAATAATATTGCTAAGAATTACCAAATACAAACATTAAAAAAAACGCAGCTGGCAATAATAAAATTCAGTACAATATTATTGCCCGGCTCAACTCCGGACGGCAATGACTTACTTTAATTAGACGGGTTTGCATGATACATAATTGGCCATTTTCGAGCAAGTGGTGTTTAAATCAGATTATATATATAACTATACTACTACTCTATGGAGTATTTAACTGTATATGTTACAGATGGAAGACCAAACACGTATACCTTCTCCAAAGCACTAGCAGAGCACCTGATCTCCGAAACTCATGGAGATATACCCGCTGTCATCATCAGACCTTCCATTGGTAAGATTGTTATCCCTAGGGTAAAAGTACACCACTCAATCATATCATTACATAATAACATCTGGCTCTTGAATTTATGCTAAAATATGCTAAAAATTCAAGAGATAAATCATAAGACTGTAATATTTGTTCCGCAGTTTTTTAAGGATATTGTAGAAAGACATACTATATAATAAAAATAAAGAAGATATTAGGTACGCAAGATTCTTAAACATACTTAATTTTTAGTACCTACTTAGAAAAGTATACAAGTTTTGGTGTAGCGACCCAGATTGTCTTGGTCCAAGGCTCTTGGAGTTCCATACTGAAAGCTATCTTTCTCCACCTTGCGTAAGCTATTAACTAGATATACGTTATAGTAAATTGACTACATACCTATATTGAATATGCTACAGTCGTAATAATTTTCAGTGACTCCATCAAAAGACGAGCCCGTCAAGGGTTGGGTGGACAACTGGTATGGAGCCACTGGTCTCATCACCGCCGTCGTTAAAGGCATCTGCCGCGTCGTCTACAGCTCTGACGACCACATCTTGGACATGATCCCTGTCGACTACGTGTGTAACCTCACCCTGGTAGCCGCGGCTCGAGCTGAACGGTTAACACCTATATTTATTTATGTAATACCTGCCTTGAATGGGCGTTACAGCTTCCTAATTCACCCATTCAATGTTCATAATAAACTTATGTTAACTTATATTTATTAATTAAGTATATGTATAAGCCATAAATATATAATATTTATACACAATAAAACGTTTAGTCGAAAAATGACAAACGGTCTCAAGTTGTCCACAGCGTCAAGGAATGTTAGGTTCAAGGTCCACAGTGGCCATGACGAAAAATGTACAAAGCTCACAAAGACCAAAGAGGGAAACGTCCATAGCGCAAAAAATCCACACTCTGTCTGTCAATTGGAAAAGAAAACTAACATTGTTGTCCCGGATTCTTAGAAAAAGTTTCAGATCATCCGCAAACAACAAAGATTGAAACGAAAACTCCAACTGCCCCAAATTGCTACCCTGACTGACGCCAGAATAGTATACAAATACGTATTTATAAGTATAGTACGTACTACATTTATTTATTTATGGGTATAAAAATATTCACCTAAATAGGTATACCGATCATACAATTTAACAATTATTAGGAACAAACAAAAATTGTTAGAAGAGAAACTATGTTGTTTTAATAATCATATTAACAATAGCGGCATTCAAATCTTTATAAAAGATTTAGTTTTCAGTTGATTGTTGAACCGATACAATTTGTTATCAATGTCAGTGTCTTTGCTCTCTGCTCATTTAAGAATTTAGTTACAAACACATTCTGCATTCTGGCCAAAGAATAATAATTCTGGCTATGGCATTTATTATGACGTATTTTTGCGGATCTGGATACTTGACATTTGTGATACGAGTTTGTGGCTTTGGCGGGAATTGAACCTACAAACTCTGTACTTATCACCATCGTATTCATCATCACCATTAATCACTACACCAAACGGTAGGTCAAAAAGCTAGTAAAACTATTTTGCCCACCAATGGGGCTAAACTATCAGAGGGAACAATAATTCGGTAAACTAGAAACGTTAGGGACGTTTTGGCTTTCATGACATTTTTCATGAGGACTTGCTTTAATGGCATTTTCATTTTCGGACGATTTGCTCCTGGCCATTCTTCCCTGTGGTCAATTTAGTTGAACGGACATCATAGTTAGGGAACTAAGTAAATACCTATAAAGACATTTTGCACGGAGAACCACGTGATCTGAATCGGGCATCGTTTGTGTAAAATAATTAAACAATTCTAATGTCAACTTTTAACTTCCTTCCAGTAAATCCGAGGTTGCCGTCTATAACTCTTGCTCAGGATCATCCAACCCTATCACAATGAAGCATCTCACGAACTTGTGTTGTGAAGCAGGTGTTAAAAATAACATTAGTAAGTTATAATCCAGTACGAAATGTAACACAAAAAGATCTCATAAGCTGCGATAGTGGCTCCGAACTTCTAACCCCTTTTTTAGGGTTCCGTAGTACTACAAGGAACCCTTATAAGTTCGTCATGTCTGTCTGTCTGTCTGTCCGTCTGTCTGTCTGAATCCTTTACAGCCTTATAAGTTCCAAAGTTATAAACTTACATGCATGAAATTTTGCACAATGATAGTCTAAGTATAGACATACAGTTTCAAGATTTTATTTTAATATTTTTTTTCTAAAATAAGGGTAGCTCCCATACATGTAAAGGAGGGGGGGGGGGGGGCAGGGTAAAAAAAAAATCGCTGCATCCCATCATGGTGGGTGTCTTTGAACAGGTCTTTGTAAGGGTGACAATTTTGACAGAATAAAAAAACATAATTTTATATTAATGGGTCATACATGTAAATCGGGGATAAAAAAAAATTCGCCTGTACCCCCATGTGGGGTATCATTAAATAGGTCTTTTAAAAACTAGGAATCTCAGAAACTTGTTATCTTCCATGTTGATAGATATTAGTAAAAACTTACTTATAAAAGTTCAACATGTGATAACTACTTTTTGAGATATGCGGTAATAACGGAAAAATACTTCAAACGTCCTACGCACCTACGGAACCCTACTAAGCATGGCCCGACAAGTTATTTTTTTAACTACCTGATGCCCGCGGCTTCGTACGCGGGTTTAGGGCTCTGAACGGAGGCTCTGTGCTCTCAAATACAAAGTAAAAACGACGAACTTCCACACAAAGTTTTAACCCTTAGGTATTATACTTGAAATGCTTTTTATACATTTTTTTGTGGACATTCTCAGAAAATTGTATAAGGAACTCCTGTGCTTTTCACGCTTTTCCCATTCGGGATGATTGCGATATCCTAATAAGTCATTCGATTTTATGTTATTTCTTACAAAATAGAACCTATTCATCAGAACATATAAATCTCCGAAAGAGTATCTAAATCATCGATAAATTTGTCACCGCGATTAAGAAGACTCATGTCGCCATCTATTGGCGACCCGATGTAAATTTACTTTTCAAGGGTATTCAACGTTCTTAAATATTGCGTAATAGCTCCAGTTTCCGTAACGATTGTAATGAAACAAAGTTTGTTATAAAGCCTAGAACACCACAGACCATTTAAAAAAATCATCCCATCTCTTATTTCTACAAACTCTCAAGATAATCAAAAAACTAAGTGCACTAAGGCAACCGTATGTTCCGTGGTTTATGTTGTTAATTCATTTCGTTATAACTTCAATATTCCTGCACCGATTTTGATGAAACAAAGCCAATGCTATGCGCCAAAATCCGCAAAATATATTTTAAAAAACTCCATGTAAATATGTGCCTTAGCTTCTGAGTTTACCCCGGACAAACAGGCAAAAAATTTGAAAAATATATGTTTTGGTTCTGTTGGTTCAAAAATATCTTTAATGTACAGTAATCCCCACGTTACAGTTTTATTATAAGAATATAGATATTTTAGATATAAGATAAATATAGATATAGAAAACAAGGATATATCATATATATCCTTGTTAAACAAGGATATATCATATATATCCTTGTTTTCTTATCGTTTGCAGACGAGCTACCTTTTCCCGCCGCCATGCTATTCACGCGGCGCCACTGGCTCGTGCGTCTGATCACACTGCTCATGTACCTCGTCGCGTACATCGCCGACATACTGATTCGAATCTCTGGAAACAGACCTAAGTACATACGTTATTATTATTTATAAAATAAGTTGAGAGTTTCAATTAAACGTCTTGATAATCCTAGAAATCGCCTATCTGCTGTAGTTTTTATTTAGTCTCGCATACTGTCGTCATTAAAATCTTTTCCAACCTGTAGAGCGCGTTGATGTCCAAATAGAGGGGAGGTTACTAGTCTAGTGTTGACGAAGGAAACTTCACGATCGTTAGTCTGTTGATAGTCCGTCAATAGTGCAAATATCCATATCACAAAAGCCGCAATACCGGTCCGGGTCCGGCTTGTACTATTAGCTAAGGTCAACTATCGATAGTGGAACTAACAATAGTTCGGCAACACAAGAGCATGAGTGTACCGAGATAATTTTCGTAGAGAGATTTTGCAAAACATCGCGACCTGTATTTTCCAACATCTGCCTTTTATATTTAAATGATGGTAGTAGGACTCTTTTGCAGTCCGAGTGGGCAAGTACTACAGCTCGGCTAGTTTCATTATATGTATAGATTTTGTTGAGGCTTGTAAGCATTAAAGTCCTTGTACAACGTAAAATTGCTATGATTAGTCTGATCATTTACGATTATTTATTTACTCATTCTGTTTTTGTTCTTTCAGAATCACAAAACTCGTTTCCCAAATTATCATGGTGCGTGACACCTTAGAGTACTTCACAAGTAACTTCTGGTTGATGCGAGCAGATAAAACTGAAGCTCTGCACGAGAGTCTGTCTCCGGCTGACGCGCGACAGTTCCCTTTCCTAGCGAGGGATATCGTCTGGACCGAGTATATGCCTATTTACATCCAGGGGATTAAAAACTATCTACTCCAAAAGTAGATTTAATGATATCACACCATTATTTTCTTTAATATAATATTGTTGTCACCCTTCAACGTGCCTTTAAAATATCGCAAAACTTCTCGCAGACATCTTCTCTTCTCTACATTCTGAACAATTTTTGTTGTGGCTTTTGATAATGTTCGTACTTAAGTAATTATTATTTTTACTCCCTAAATTAAAACAAAAGCATTTTAGGTGGAGTTTTGGGGGAAAGTGAGAAAGCTATGTCGCGTCATTGTATTATTTTCCAAAACTTGTGTTATTTCTCACGTATCGTAAGCAACAAAATTCAAAATAATTTATTGTCAGCTATGTGTTTTACATGTTGCTCGAAATATTTACTTTAGTGTCAACAGCTGATACTGTATTGTAAACCTTTTTGGGCATACAATACAGTATTGATCAGCTAGATCAATCAATATAAGCATTAATGTCATTTACAGAATTACAATATTATTTATTTGAAATGAATAAATTTTTAGCATATAGGAATTTGTCAATTTTATAATAGCATTTTTAGTAATAGATTAATTAAATTGTTTTTAAATTTGTCTAAATATCATAACTCTAACTGTTTATGGCAATTGATTAAACAATTTAGTGCACATTACGTATTTACTTTTTTCATAGAAATTAGTTCTACAGGTCTGGAAGGGTAATACATAGTATCCCTTGAGTGTTTTTCGAGGTTTCCGTGTAGTCTTTATGTCGAAGCTATTCTTATTTCGTTTTATAAATAAGCATGCCTCGAAAATATACATCGATGCCAAAGAGAGTAATTTAAGTTTTTTAAATATCTCTTAGTTTTTTAAAATTTGTCTGGCTCCAGTAATTGCTCTAATACATTTAAAAAAAACAGGTATAGTCAATCAATTTTTGGGTGGGGTGATGCTGTTTGCAACTATGGTGTCCCGCAGGGTATTACAATAGGGCCAACATTGTTTATATTGTATGAAACACTTTTTGTTGATTGGAATCTGGTTGTACTTATGGTCAAACCTTAGTGTCATGTTACTATCATATTAGGAAGGATAGAAGCTAAAGGGCTATGTATAACTAGCCCGGTACATCATTGTATTATTTTCATTGTGTTAATGTGTAAAAATGATGTATTTTGATTAATTAAGCGATCGTGAACGTGCACAAGTATTGGTGAATAGTATAATCTTGTGAAACGTGACTCTTCGTGTTGTTTCCAAAACTCCATATGACGTGAACTTGAAATACTAAAAAAATATGAATTGTACGAAGTGAGAATTTGTACCGATATCGATGCTTTCATATTACAATACTTGACACTGGCTAAATACACAACGTGTGGAGCCAAAAAATTAAGAGATTTTTTTTGTATGTAGAGTCTAATTTTTGTACTATTATTTTATTCTGGCTTTTACTAGCTTACATGTTTAGTTGAAAAAACGTTGAAAAATATCTACATACTTACGTTCTGTATAAATTATATTTCAAGACACTAGTAACTAATAAGTAATAAAAGTAAATATTAGTATTTAAAGTACCTACTTACTAGAAATTATTGTACGCTCGTAAAGGGCAGACTGTTGAAACTTTGGAATATGTACCCTACCATCTATTATATACACAATTAAACAATAAATTATTTCTGATTCTGATTGTGATTCTGAGTTATAACATAAAATTTCGCCATTGTTCTTTATTGTTTTCTATTCAGTGTATATGTCATGCAGTCGGGTTTTATTTTTAAAATATTTCTGTAGCTTTTCGTATCTGCACATAGTTAAGTCCACAGTTTGAAGCAACTTTACTTAACTTTACCGGATGTGCGAGAAAAAAGAAGTAATTAAAACCAGACAAGTGCGAGTCTGACTCGCGCATCAAGGGCTTGACTTGGGCCACAGATGATCATCTGTGACTTTGGCTGAACTTTGCTCTAACGAAAAGATATAGGTGCGACCATCACAGAACCTATTATATTTGTTATGTCCTATTATGTACCAGGAACTCTGAATTATTAGGTATCACAGAATAATCTCAAGCAGAGTTTGAATTCATGTACCTATTGTACCTACCTATCGCATATGTGACAGCAGAAATGGTATTATTTATGCCGGTCCATAGAATCTGTGTGTGCCGGTCCCGGACATGCGTCTATCGTCTATCTGGAAGGTCGTATTCGGCATGCGACATGAACTATAGCGATTCGTTGCGAATATTTGGCACGATTGCACTAATCTGTCGGTTTTATTGTCCTCGTAAAATAATTTTTGCGGCGAATATTTGGAGTTTCCTCCCTCATTGGCGTCCTTTAGTGTAGTGTTAACTTTCATTAGAAAGTAATGGATTGGAGTATGTAACGAAATGGTGATAGAGATTTTCTCTATCACCATTTCGTTACATACATTCACTTCGAAAACGAAACAATAATATGGAATCCACGAAACTTCAACCACAAAAAGAAACACATAGTAAAGGGCGCTTGGCGTCGTTTAAGTACCTACTAAGTATATAATAATAATACAAAAATTAAATTAATGTGCCTATTTTTGAAGCTCTCACAAACATGGTATAGCTAAAAATAAGTAGCAGTAATAAATACTAAGCTAGTTCAATTAAAGGGTAAACCTGGAAAACGTGCCCCACTATTCAAAGAGTTGAAATAAAAAATCGAATGTCATTAAGTAATCAGTTTTAATCATTAGTTCATTTGGCATACTAAAAATTCAAAAAATCTTCTAATATGTAATTAAAATCGTCAATTTTTGAAATCATTGGTGGGGCACATTAGACGGATATGTCTGTCTAATGTGCCCCAGCATAGCCTTACTTACTTTATACTTTACAGCCTTTTTTCCTTTCCCTTTGCCTTTATTCTTTTCGCTACACCTTTTTAACTTTACCTGATAACGTGTGCAATCTTCGTGTAACCAACTGGAACATTACACACACTGAATCCAGTAATACTTAATTTCAATAATGTGTCAAAATAATATAAAAAAAGTCTTTCGATTCATACCATTGACTCTTACAAGAGACCGGCCTTCCACTTTTCTTGTACTGATTGCGGGGTCCCAAATTGTTATCTTCTTTTCACTATTGAATCGTTGTGCTAATAGAAGTTTCTTAGCAAAGTCACAAGCAACAGATTGAAGCCTTGTTTGATCCAAGAAAAATCCAACAGACTTCAGTTTTTTAAAGTGATTCACAAGTCTCAACTCGTTTTCTTGGCCTCTTCTCCTAGTTCTGCTGGTCTATTCATAGCCTGTTTGCACGTCCAACCTTTGAGGGTGTCTTCGAAGAGTTCGTGACGGTATCTCGTAAGTACAGCTCTCCTCATCACTCCCATATTGTTATAAATGACATCTTCTACTGTCTTCTTCAATATATCTTCCTTCCATTCTCTCAGGTCTGCTGTTGTCATCTTTCCCATATCCTAACACTTGCTAGTTGTTTATTAAAACCTTAATTATAGCAAAATAATAGAGATTATTAATGAGTCACATTACCCGACAAAAATCGGGGCACATCAGCCATTGTTCAGTGTAATGTGCCTTATTTGACAAAATCGGCTCATACTAGCAGAAACTAAACGTAATACTTTGCACGACAATCCTTGAGAAGATTAGAACCAAATAAAAACTTGGAAAAAGCAAAAGCTCATTATGCAAATACTTGTAATTTAGGTTTAATAAACATTTATTCTCATAAAGATAAAAGTATCCCTTACATGAGAATCAATTACATAGAAAAATTATATTGTAAGTCGTTCTAGTTAAGGTAGGTACACAATTAACACATTGTTAAATAAATAGATATATAGAATAGTTAGTTAATAATTTACATTATATAACATAAAAAAACCAATTCAGAGTGTCGTAAAAACCTTTTAGTCACTTTTTCTCATTTCAATCAAAATAAAACCAGCAGCAAACAGTAAACTTACATGTAAACTTTACGTGTCAGCCATATTGGTGTGGCTAACCTCTCAGACTAAATTGGTGCCGAATTTGAA
Organism: Apocheima hispidaria; assembly: GCA_947579745.1. Lineage (NCBI taxonomy): Eukaryota > Metazoa > Arthropoda > Insecta > Lepidoptera > Geometridae > Apocheima > Apocheima hispidaria. The sequence continues at coordinate 1,719,158 of OX388152.1, read as the reverse complement.
ATGATTTTGGGAGTTGCTCGAGTGGGGCACATTACCAAATGTGCCCCGTTTGCCTGCCCGTTTACCCTACATTTTATTAATTGCGTTGGTAAAGTATATAAACTGAAATTTTATAGTTACCAAGCATTATAGTTAAATTAATTGTAGATTGTAGCGATTATTTGGCCGGAAGGTATGTTTTTAAGATTTTCGAAATTTAATACCTTAATAAGTTGCGCTACTTAACTGTTAAGTGGTCAAATTCAGGTAAAAATACAAATTGCAATACAAATACTACGCTCGCGAATTACAAATGATCCTATCCTATCCTATCCTATCCTGTGATCCCATTATTATCCTTTGTGTACAACTTGCCACATAATAATCTGTTTAAATTTTGACTAAAAAACCCAATCTTTGCACCCAGTTGTTTGGACTTCAGAGGATCCTGTCGATTTGCCTCCCCTTTGATCTCTCTAAGCGTAAGGGAAAGCTGAAGGACGTCTGATGGTTTCGGGCCTATTTGATCGCAGTACATTAACGCAGCGTTCGCTCTGGGTCAGGAGCCCAAAGCTCGGAAGTCTCTTTGATATTTTAGTAGGTGTCTAACAGAACAACAAAGATACAAATGTTCCCAAGACTGTAATAATAATGTAATTAATTGAGACAAAACAAGGCATTCAGCTACGTCATGAGAATTGCTGAAATGGATAGTCAAAAAAAAAATTAACGACTTCCCGTTAAAATCCTGTTTGCAAAGGTAGGTAGCTACTTAATTTTTAGGCAAGTAGATTTTTAAATTAAAATTTTATGGAGAAAACCGTGTTACTTCGATCGAAACATTATTTTTATTTCAAGTAAAAGAGACGAACAAATTAATTCAGTTAATAGGACTTAAAATTACATAGTAATAATAAACAAAATAAACTAATCTAAAAGACCGCAAATTTTATGGTAATTAATAAATAAAAAAATCAACAAAAAAATGTATGTATACGTGAATTAAAAATATTATTTAATCAAAAGATCTGAAGAATGATATTTGCCATCATGGTCATGATAAACATTTGTGTGACGAACATGGATGTTTGTTCTTAGTCTGGGTGTATTCATGTACGTATTTACAACAAAAAAATTATTACTATGAAAACTGACGTGGTTTTGATACATTTTGTTTTAATAAAACGGGAATACTCACGTTAAATTGAGTCGGTTATTCCGACTATAGTTTCGATCACTTTCGGTGACCTTTATCAAGGAATGCTCAGCGAGACACGTGCGCGACCTCGTCTTGCCTTGCAGGAATGCTCAGCGAGACACGCGCGCGACCTCGTCTTGCCTTGCAGGAATGCTCAGCGAGACACGCGCGCGGCCTCGTCTTACCTTGCATAAAGGTCACCGAATGTGATCGAAACTATAGTCGGAATAACCGACTCAATTTAACGTGAGTATTCCCGTCTTATTAAAACAAAAAAGTATTTATGTATTCTATCCTAGTTATATGGTTCCATAGTTTTATCTGCGTCTGGTTCCCATAGTACAAGCTTGCTTAGTTTGAGGCTGTGTGTGAAAAACGTCCACCAATATTTATGTATCTTATTTTCTCTCGTTGGTCTGCTGACTGTGGTTATTCCCAACGCCCCCACTGATGGGGACTTTCGTGGAGACGTTGAGATTGGGAATATACCGTGTTGAGGTGTGTTAACGCTATAAAAGAACTTATTATCAGTCGGTCTACGTATCTGAGGTCTACCTTCTCTGGTGAGGTCACGTCACGTTTTTCATCGTGACTTTATACATGGTGATTCTGAATTTTTTTGTGTTGAACTCTACAATTAAATTTATAAAAAAAAAAAAAACAAGAGTATAAATGTAAATAGATTAACAAATTAAATTCATATTGCACATTATGCTTAGATAATATTAATTAAATAAATTACAAACTTTTTTTTGTTACTAAATAAATCAAAGTGAAAATTAAAATATTAATTTTACTAAACAGTGTTTTAGACTATCGCGGTCAAAGGCGGATGTCGTCTTGATGACCTTTAATAATAAAATAACTATAATAATAAAATAAGGTCGCCTTTCTCGTCTGTCTATACGAGTTTTCTCCTGAACCACGCAACGGATTTTTACTGTATGCAACATAAGTTACATAATTTTTCACGAATGACCTATACAGGGTTAAATGGAATGGGGTACCTATGCTAAGCTGAATAGGGCTCATAGTACTCATCATTATGAACCAACCCTGATATCGAGAAGAAAGCATCAGCTGTTCCATATAAAAATGTCAATGACACTCGACAAAATGTATTAAACAGCTGCTTTTTTTCGATTGCGGAGTTGGTACCATAGTAAAACTCGTTCACATTCATGAGTACTATAAACCCTTTTCGGCATAGCATACCCTTTCCTTATAGCCCTGTTTATATAGTTTTTTTTTTCTATATTACACCCGTGCGAAGCCGCAGCGGGACGCTAGTATCTAGTAATATATATATGATGACCAAACAAGTATATTTTTAAAAAGATTACCTGCAGAACAGGCGAGCTTAGATATTATATTTGTCTGCGTAGTGGCGGTGGGATCACGTGCACGTCATTCATATTTAATTTTATTACTGTGCTCTACAATACAATAATACAATATTGACGATAATCGGTGTGAAATACTAAATTTTGAATGTGTAAAGCTGGTAAGTACAACATAAAAAAAAAAGTATTTATTAACAGACGTAACAAACGTAAGTAGTAAAACAATATAAATTGTTCAGTGTATATATAGGTATAACTATATAGCACCAATACATTTTATATACCTAGCTGACTCCCTTACATAAAATATAGCGCTATATTTTTCCGGAAGGGTGTTACGGTTCCTATTACCAGCAAAATCGCGGGCGGAGTTCTTTACTACTACAACAGTTGTTACTAAATTACCATACCAGGCATACCTACGCAGGTAAAAAATATATACAATTTTGAATGTTTACTTTACTTTTTGTCTGTTTGTTTTACTTTTAAACTACACTGTCTAGGAAAGTACCTTATTACTTTTTAGTAGGTACCTACATATATTTTAATGAGGGAGAATGTAGGTAGAAAAGTATGTAGGTAGGTGTGTACCTATGTCATTACTGTCATACAAAATATGCGGACGAAAAAAGTGTATGAAAGTTCATTGTTAACTTTATACAGTTCCTGAGATTGATAACATATTTTTTTTTAATTTTGTTGGTAAGTGTCTGTTAGGACTGTAATAATGTCAAAATACATTAAAGATTAACACCAAGTCCATAAACATTTAAGATATCCACCCGCACTGGGCCAGCGTGGTGGATATGGCCTAATCACCCTTCGAGGTTAGGCCGATATCCCAGCAGTGGGATGTTTAAAGGCTGATAGAGAACTTGGTTTTACTAAAGATGAAATATTACAAAATAATACGCGAGCTCGCGGATTGGTTGCTTTTTGATTTATCTAGCGGAAAATAACTTGTGACGTCAATTGATCCACGAATACTAAAATAATAATAGATATTACTTAGGTATACGAGCAAAATTCATTATAATTATGTACATATATCTTACTTTACCCAATCACAAGTTTTCCGACAAGAGCCTTTAGGCTGCGTTTCCACGGAAGCGCAGCGGAGCAATGCGGAGCATACCTGTGTAGCGGAGACGAGCAGGGTTGTCATTTTGTATTGTTCGGTGGTAAGTGAACTCTGCTCCGTTCCACACGCACTTCCCCTTGAATATTTATTCTTATATGAACCCGAAAATAGTGTGTTGTAGTGATGAGATTGATAGTTATTAAGTAAAAAGTAAAAAATTAAATAGTTCTAATTTGATAACTTTAAATGCATTCTTTAAATAATTGTATAATTTAATAATTATTTCAATGATTTTCAATCCTGTTTTCTGTTTTCAATGTTATCAATTTCAATATTATTAATTAAATATTCTGTTTGTATTTTTTCTTTGTTAGTTCTTAATTCTGCTATTTTATTGACTCTATTACTTGTAAAATGACTTGCCCTATGTAACAAAATGTTATAAGGCTAATATTTTTTCTATTTCTATTTTCCAACTCGTATCGTACCACTACAGTCCGCCTCGTCCTCACCGATATACCCGCTGCACCGCGCTACTCCGCTCGCCATACCTACTGTTTGATACAATTCTTCTCGTCTCCGCTATAACCGTTGGGTTTGATCTTTGGAGCGGAGTGGAGATGAGATGGTGTATTTCAACCAATGTGATTGGTCGGTTCCTGCACTTCTCCGCATCGCTCCGCTTTAGTGGAAACGCACCCTTATGTCGAAAAGAGATTCAAACCTTCTCATATTATTTTTCTCAAACGTTGTCTTTTATAAGCGAGACCAAGTCAAGACTTTAGAAGTGGAAAAATACTTATATATTGGTATATAACCTCTAAGAGTTCTATTTATCTGTGGTCAAGGGTAGAGACTTTAAAGGTCATTTTTGCCATAATGCCCTCGCGTGGCAAGCGGGTTGGAGATTGCCGAATGATTCACCACTTACAAAGAGGACGCAGGTGTCCGTCCTCCGGTGGTTGAAGGTCGCAGTTTTAGGACATCCCTTCAGCCGGAGTTTCGTAACCGGTTTCGAGGGAGCAATTATTTTGACTTGTACGTAACCAATTATTGCTATCAAGAATTATTTAATTGACAATTACATATTTGAATAAAATTTGTACATATTTATTTAGATAAAAGTTGTGTATGTATTTATCTAATGTTAAATTTACGTTCTGTATAATCCTAACTAATATTATAAACGCGAATGTAACTCTGTCGCTCAGTCTCTTTGTCTGGGTGTTTGTCGCGTTATCACGGCTGAACGGATCGACCTGATTTTTTGCATAGATACAGGGTTATAAGGAAAGGGTATGATAAGTAAAAACAACATTTTCCCGAGAAATAAAGTAGTCTATGTCCGTCTCCGACTATACAGGGTTATAAGGAAAGGTTATGCTAAGCCGAAAAGGCCTTATAGTACTCATCATTATGAACAACTTTTACTACGGGACCAACCCTGAAATCGAGAAAAAAATATCTGCTGTTTCATAGAAAAATGTCACTGACACTCGACAAAATGTATGGAACAGCTTTTTTTTTTTTTAGGGTTGGTCCCATAGTAAAAGTTGTTCACACTCATGAGTATTATGAGCACCTTTTGGCTTACTATAACCTTTTCTTATAATCCTGTATAGTCGGAGACGGACATACGCTACTTTTTTTCTCGGGAAAATGTTTTTTTGTATAAAAGTCACGCGAACGAAGTTGCGCGTAACAGATAGTGGTATATAAGTCGTGGGCTAGTCGTTGAACTGGGCCGATCGAGATGTGCCTGGGCAGATCACGATACGCCGTCATTTCTTGATTTAGCCGATAATTTCATGATGTGCCCAGTATAAAGTTGTGCAGATCGATGAGAGCAACCAAATTGTCGATTTGCCCTTCTAGTCACTTGGCCACATCGAGATAAGGCTGGGCGCATCATAATGTATTTCCGATTCACGACGCTCGCGGCGCTCGCGGCGCTGTTTGCGCGTTGTCAGCTGTGTGTTTACGTGCGAGAAAGATGGCGGCGTCAAAACAAATCTTAACCCTTACATACTATATCCGAGCATGGCTGGGTAAATATTAATTATCTACACTTTATTTTATTTGCTTGTACTTTGGTCACCCTACAGAACCGATTTGCCCTGGCGTGGCCGGGCAAATTGGCAAACGTTATGCTTTGAACGATATGGCGGTTATTAGACGGCAGGCAAATCAAGAAATGACGACTTATCTTGAATATTTTATGGCGGCTTTGTAGTGGTAGGACTCTTTTGCAAGATTCCGACTGGGGAAGTACTACACCTTTGCCAGTTAATTAACCGCCAAGCAGTAGTGTGCAAGCAATACTGTGTTCCGGATTGAAGGGCAATGTTTCCAGCGAAATTACTGCGGGCATAGAGATATTTAACATCTAATATCTCAGGGGAACGAGCGCAGTGCGTTGCCGCGCAGAGTTTGGAACTGTTGAAGTTCAATATTTTGGGTGCCATTGAACTGTTATGGGCAAGCGTGACGCTTAACAACAGGTGAGCGACTTGCTCACCTCGTCAGTTAGAACAATAAAAAAAAAAAAAAAATATACTGCCCAGGCAGATCACAATCAGCCCAGTTCGACGATTAGCCCGCGACATATATATTTGGTCTAAAAATATATTTGGTAGCTTGGATTAAAAAATTAACAAGTTTCTTCAGTGCTGCCTGCAAGGTGGAGTTGTTGTCATATTTATTGTCCAAATAAAAACTGAAATTGTGAAAACTTTTCAAGTTAATGGAATGACACATTTTCGGTTTTAAAAAAAAAAAGAACAACTAGCATTAGACAAATATTTCACAGGCTGACGATGCTCATGAAAGTAAGGTCGTGTGAATTCCAGGTTTGAACAAGAACAATGACGACTGTCGCAATCATCACCTCGATCATCCAAACACTGCAGATGCTTTTTGGGGCCTTGTCACCTTACACGGGCACGTCGAGCTTCTATCCTGAACCAGCTACTGTGTGGGGTGAGTATAAAGGGCGAGAAGACCGGACACAATAACAAGACCCCTATTCTCAAAAGCTGAGATACAATCTCATCTCGAAAAAAATGTCGAACTTCGAGATTTCTTACTCTCAACGCTATCTTTCGAGATATTCACGATGGCTAGCGTTCGAAATACATCGAGAGGTCGGAGGCGAGACGAGAGACGATCGAGATTGGAATCTCGAAACCGAGATCAATTTGTCATATCTCCGAATAGGGGCCCAGCGTGGACCATGAAAGCAGCCAAAAATAATTTTCTTTTTTTTTTAGCATTATACCATCCTGCTGCCCATAAACTAGCTGCAGCTTAGTTCTTACCCGACTGCCCGTGAAGGAGGTTAAAGTTCTTAGGGTGTATGTGAGTAGGTAAATAAGTATTTATCAGTTTTTGTGTGGTCCTATAATTATTACCTCTTGTAGCCTAAGCGGCTTGACCGATTTTGAGGAGTGAGGTATCGTTGGATTCCTCTTTACGTCGGGAATGACATAGGCTACATTTTGCAGTCGGGTATTTTGTTTTTCTTTTAATAATATTAAGTAACTGTGTCTTATGTAAAACCAAGCGTTTAGCGTTGAAAGCCGCCGGTGGTGCCGCCAATGACTATAAATCCTTGGGTACCGCTTTTACATCTAACCTAACAAGTGGGAAAGTGAAAGAACGATAACTCTCACCTCTTTTCACGCGTTGCGTACTTGTAGGCATTTCTTGTTAGCGTTACTATACTTAAATATACCCGTAGTTATATAGTAACGCTTCGCTGTGCGTGCTAAAATTTCGGAGTGAGTCTTCCTTACTTGTTATCATCATCATCATTTCAGTTTTAGAACATGCCCTGCAGGCCTAGCACGGGTGCCGGGATAAAATTATGTCTTCGCGTCAACGTGACAAAGCTTGAATATGGATACATCCTTCTCGTTCTCGCGGGATAAATATGTTGGACAAAATTTTATCCCGGCGCCCGTGTTAGGCCTGCTGGTCCGTACCGTAGGTAGGCACTTTTGTAGGTATATTCTGAGCCCTTGGTAACAAAGGCAGCTTCGAGAAGGGTTTGCACTGTTGAAGTACTTATCTAAAACATTTTGGTGGTCTGCAGCTGTCATCGGTAAGCGTGGCGCTTACCATTGAATGTGATTTGTGCAACTGCAAATACTATACATTTCTGTATGGTGAACTTGCGACTAGCCTTGTGGCTCAGTGGGAGGATGTCCACCTTCTCAGATGTAGGTTGTGGGCTCGATTCCCACCCAGGACAAACATTTGTGTGATGAACATGGATGCTTGTTCTTTGTCTGGGTATTTCTTTGTATTTATGTATGTATATGTATAAATAAAAAAAAACTATCAGTTATATGGTTCCCATAGTACAGGCTTTGCTTAGTTTGGGGCTAGATGGCGCTGTGTGTGAAAAACGTCTACCAATATTTGTTTATTATTATTAATAACTTTCTCTTCTCTTCACTCAGTTTATATTTTCAATCCTGATTTCCGGGAAATTTATACAATTGCTTCATACTTCTGATATCGTTGTACTTTTTGGTAATTTTGGTACAACGATGTTAAAAGTTCGTACCTACCTGAGGTATTAGATGGTCCTCTTTGTGCCAAATTATTTCATTTGAATAATTATGATACCCTCTAAAACTGCACCTGGCAGCAGCGTTCTCTAAGTAAACAGTGATCGTTCTGAAATCCTCAAGCCGCCTGACAAGCGAGGGGATTATGGGCCCCCATCCTCCTGGAAAGCAAGGAAAGGCCTTTGTTCAGCAGTGGACGTCTTCTGGATGATGATGATGATGAATTATACCTCCGGTTCTTTGTATTTCTCTGTTTATCTTGAACACAAAAGACTACGTAATTAAAAAAATTATGATAAATATAATTGTGTGGCATCATTAATATTAATATTTTGTTTATTAACTTTAATGGTAATAAAAAAAATATTGTATATTGTCGTTTTTAGGTACTGTAAATAAATATATATTTTTTATTGTAAAAAACATGACTAAAATGCTGCCATGAGTCCAATTATATTTTACTAGAGATACGACTTTGGCGCCCTTGCAATGGCCCCGCAAGCCATATGTAAGCGGCATATCTATTTCATTATAGCTATCTCTGGTACTATACTCTCTTACGCTACTTCTGCTTCAAATCGCGGCCCACTCGCGGCCCTAATCTTTGTGAGACTTGTTTTATTACCCGACTGCCCAAGAAGAAGGATAATGTTTTGGGGTGTATATTAGTATGTGTGTGTGTTGTGTGTGTTCCTATAGTACCTCCTGTAACCTAAACGGCTAGAATGATTTTGATGAGTGAAGTGTTTAGATTCCTTTTTACGCCAGGCGCGACCTAAGCTACAATTCGCATTATAGGTTACACGCTATTATCAAAAAATATTACGTACATGCTATTACCAAAGAAACTTTTATCTATACTGTTACGTAAAACTTTTTATCACATCTTTAATCTTTTGATTATTGTGGCAGATGGTCAGAGGTTCGACTTCATCGTGGTAGGCGCAGGGTCCGCGGGCTGCGTGCTTGCCAACCGACTCTCTGAAGTACCCGACTGGTCAGTACTGCTCATAGAAGCTGGAAACTACCCGTCTATTACTGCAGATGTAAGTTTTAATCCTCAAATACATAACATTTATCTAAAATAGTCCAGATGAAAGTTCAAAGTTCAAAGTGAAGACAATATTTGTAGCAGGCGAATCTAGGTATATGTTTAAGGCAGTGCAGGGTTACGGGCTTAATTTAAGTTACGGGGTTACGGGGTTCTCCTGTTTCTTAAAATTCCGAACGCCAGGAGCGTATAGTCCCCAATAATAATTGTACATTCACTGGCGAAGTAAGCCCGACTGCCCAGGAGTGTATTTTTTTACGTGTATGTTTGGGTATTGCTATGTTGATCTCTTACCGCCTAAACGGCATGACGGATTGCGAGGTTTCTTCGTTAGATTCGTCTTTATAACCCGAACTTTTATGAACTCATAAGCTGCATTCGGGTCTTTTTATTTTTTTTAAACTTGCCCTTGTCCAGTTCCTTATTTCAGCAGCGATATTCAACGGCTCTCAATAAAAAAATTGTGGTTGTCTTTTTCAGGCACCTGGCTTTTTTTCATTAGAAGCCAGTTCATCAGATGACTGGAATTATACCTCTGAAAATGACGGATACACAGCTCAAGCTCACAAGAACAAAAGAATCCACGAAACCAGAGGAAAGGCAGTAGGAGGCACCAGTAATGTCAACTATATGGTGTATGTTAGAGGAAACAAGGCAGATTTCGACAGCTGGGTAGCTCAGGGCAATGAGGGCTGGGGTTGGAGTAACGTAACTTACTACTACAAGAAAAGTGAACTTTTGAACGATAGCCTTTTATTAGAAGGAATTACATCCCACTTACACGGTACTCAAGGGTACCTTGGAGTCACTCGTCCCTTGTTCGAGAAAGAAACGAAACCATTTTTCGATGCATTCAAAGAAAGTGGCCACGAAATTCTATCTGACATAAATGGCTTTCACCAACTGGGATATGGACCGACCCAGTTTACATTAAATAACGGACTTCGACAAAGCACGGCGGTATCTTTCATCCGGCCTATCAAAGACCGCCCTAATTTACATATTCTGACTAAAACTTTGGCGACTCAAGTGATCATTAATGAAAATAAGGAAGCAATTGGTGTGAAAGTAAAACTTCCCAGCGGAAACATTGTACGTCTCATGGCCTCTAAAGAGGTAATATTATCGGCAGGCGCTATCAATAGTCCTCAATTGCTGATGCTATCTGGTGTAGGATCGAAGAATCACCTTAAAAAAATGGGCATACCGCTTATACTAGATTCTCCCAATGTTGGACAAAACTTACAAGACCATTCTCTGACTAGTCTTATTTTTTCCGGTACAAAAGATGTATCGTCGCATAGTGGTTGCAGTTATCCTGTGGTTGATAGTTTTAGCTTCCCTGGGCCTATCCTAACTGGACACGTTGCGCTTAATAAGAGTCAGACGTACCCCGATTATCAGGCTAACGTCTTTATTTTCCCTCCCAAAGCCCTTCTGCCTTCAATCATGTGTTCGCATCTCTTCAAATTGAATGACGAGATTTGCGAAGCTGTACTTCAAGCTAGTGACAAAATGGAAGTCATTTACGCACATCTCTGCCAGTTACATCCAAAATCTAGAGGCTCCATATTGTTAAGAAGTAGTAACCCAGAAGATCCTCCTTTGATCAACTTGGGATACTTCACTGATCCTTCAGATTTGGACGACCACGTGGCCTATATTGAAGATTTTTTAAAAGTCCTGAAGACGTCTTATTTTAGGAATATAAATTCGTCGGTTGTTAATTTGAAGGTTAGTCAATGTAGGCACCTGGAGTTCGGCAGCCGGGAGTACTGGAAGTGCTATGCTTTGAACACGGTTACAAGTCAGTTCCACGTATCTGGGACGTGTGCGATGGGACCTGAAGGGTCAGGCGTGGTGGACGCGCGGCTGCGCGTGCGAGGCGTGCGTAGACTGCGCGTGGCAGATGGCAGTATCATCCCTACCCTCACCAGCGGTAACACGAATGCTCCCATCATGATGATCGCCGAGAAAGCAGCAGATTTGATAAAAACAGACCATGGGTATCATAATGGCTAAGAATGTAACAGGGTTTTCCATTACAATTTCTTTGACGTAGATACTAGAAACTACCACAAGTTCAATATAATTTTTAGCCATAATTAGCGCGCGAAATTCAAATTTTCTTGGGTTTTTGTCAATTACAGCTTAATTACTCATCGTAGGTTCATGAAAAATAATTTTGCGATAGTAAATAAATAGTTTGAAAAAATTACACCAACCAAAAATTCAAGTTGAAAGCTAGTATAAGTACATTTTGTTTTAATAAAACTTATAAAACTGGAATACTCACGTTAAATTGAGTCGGTTATTCCGACTATAGCTTCGATCACATTCGGTGACCTTTATCAAGGAATGCTAAGTGAGACACGCGCGTGACGGAAACACGGAATGTATCAAAACCACGTCAGTTCTCATACATAAATACATTTCTCACTAAACCAAAAACAGAATTCTGTGCCAAAAACCAAGATGAAAATCAGCTTATTGAGATTTGTAGCTAAACCTATGTTATCTAGGTGATAATTTTACACGTAATTTCTTAAAACAGCTTATTTATTGGCGTAAAATTGATTTCAATCACAGAATTCTCCTTATAAAATGACTTTGGTTTCAATAAATCTTGTAAATGACAAAAAAACGCAAGAACATTTGAATTTCGCGCGCTGTGCGAAAGGCCGCCATTTGTGACACTAGAGTTCGTAAGGTTGTCCTGTTTGTGATTTTAGTTCGAGTTTATTTTGTAAATAGATAGTATAAATACTTTTTGTGAAAAAATCTGTCATACCTTTGATTGAATAAGGCTATAAATATTTTGCGGAAACAAGCTCGTCTTCGAAACCGTTTTTTATTCAAATTTATCAAAGTTATACCTATATACACAGAATTCTCCTTATAAATGTCTTTGCCTATATAGTATTTTATTGTATATAGTATATAGTACCTATATCTCTGCTTCAGCTGACAAAATTTGATTTCATCTGTTCGTAAGGTCGTATTTTTCGACTAATCTTGATGAAACTTGGTGAACCTGTGTTTTACAATTTTATAAGTAGAATTTTTTGTCGTCGGCAATTTTTGATTGGAGATTTATTTCCCCCAAAAAAACTTACCTATATCTTGACAACCTCTTGAGCGATTTTGCTCATATTCCAATTTGTGCACATACGTTTGTGCTCGAGGTCTACTGCTCGCAGAGCTGCTCCGCGCCGGCGCGGCGGGCGCGTTACGAGTTTGAACGAAGATACAGAATAACGGCCCTTACCTTAATTTTAAAAGACCTATAATATGTTTGACTGCCCCGGTGGCTCAGTTGGTAGTGAACCTACGTTCTGTGCTTGGGGGCGTGGGTTCGATTCCCATCTAGGACAAACATTCATGTGATGAATATTTGTGTTGTTCTATGTCTGGGTGTTAATATCTATATAAGTATGTATTTAAAAAATATCTATGTACGTATATCAGTCTCTGGCAGCCATATTACAAGCTTTGCTTAGTTTGGGGTCAGATGACCGTGTGTGCAATAATGTCCCAGATTTATTTATTCTATTTTTATCCTAACTTTACTAGTTTGAAATGTAAAGTCAAAGAGCAATTTTGTTTATTTTTTAATCTTCCAAAAGTGTTATCATTAAAAGACGTATTCAACAACACCCCACATGATAGGATAACACGAAATAGTTTTATTCATCATGTATGGGAGCTACCCTTATTATTTGGATGGAACTTACCCTTATTTGAGCGAAAAAAATTTTTTTTATTTCTTTAATCTCGTGGTCTAATTAGACTAGAGGGCGTTCAAGTATTACGTAAGCAGATTTATTACAATTATTTACCCCCCCATCTCCTTGTCAGCAAAAGTAAGCAAAGCTCTTACCCCCTCCCCCCCCATGCTTACGTAAACATTTTTCAATTATAAATGTTTTTTTTAATATTATAATTAAAATGTTAATTTTAAAAATAAGAAAATAGATTTAGGATAGAGATTAGATTTTACTGATACAGTATTCAACACAGAGTAAGGGACAAAAATATTATAATGTTACGAATATAACAAACTTATTTTAAATTTTTGGTACACATATTAAATTCAAATTAACAGTCTTCAGTCCATGAAACCCGAATCAATGATTGTAAGTTGGAGGATTGCCATCCGTGTAAAAAAGTAAATAACTACCGATGACGTAATCATCATCTAGACTCCCCTACCCCCCATGTCATCCAAAATAAGCAAATAATGCTTACGTTATACTTGAACGGCCCCCTACCGTTGTGCAAAATTTCATGCCTATGGAAGTTTTATGGATGTAAAAGATTCAGACAGACAGACACACAGACGGATAATGCGGATAAATTATTATCCCCAGCAAAATTCCTTAAATATTATTATTATTATTATCCACACAACACAAAATACATCACATACAAAAACACATATCACATCACTAAGTAAATAATGAAATAATTAATATTTAATTAATTAATTAATAATTAAGTGCGTTATCAGATGAAGATCTTCGGAAAGATTTCCCTTCCACAGCGATGATATTGAAGTCAACAACCAACCTAACACTACGTAATATTAGTATTTTTCATACATTTGAAAGTAGTACTACTGCACTCGCAATGCCCTGCGCTACGACAGACTGCTAACATACTTTTAATAAAATTGCACAATACTAACTAAGCATGTCCTTAGTGCAATTAGCGAGTTCGATAGTTCGAGCCCTTCAGCTGATTCTTGGATTGACCTCATACAATACAGGCACTTCTCATTTTTATCCGGATTCGGCTTCACTATACGGTAAGATTATTAATTTTTTATGCTAAGAGTACTCAGTACATGACAATAAAGATCACAATAATAAGTTTTTGTGGAAAAATATATTTTCTAGACACGCTTTTACAAAATCCGTTATTGGTAAGTACTGTACGCTGATCAGAATAAGTCCAAACTCCAATCTACTGTTAGTTACTAAGGAGTTCCGTTTTCCAACTTCCGTCTCCATCATCAGATCAGCTCGCTCTCATAATATTACAATATGAAATTATGACAATACATTGTCATCGAAACTTGACAGGCATGCAAAATATCAAATCAATTGAACAGGGGAAACTGGTCTAAAATTCAGTCAAGATTTGATCCGAACATACATTCATTTTAAACACAGTTTTAGACTTTCGTGGTTGTTTACAACATTACTATTAGTACTCACGGGATATTTACCACGGTTATTGTTTTTGTTGAGTTCCCGATATTTCGGCACAGTTGCATGCTAAATTTCGTAACTTTTTTATCATCCACCCGCATCTTCAGTCTACCCGTGAACATGGCGCATGCAACTGTGCCGAAATATCGGGAACTCAACAAAAACAATAACCGTGGTAAATATCCCGTGAGTACTAATAGTAATACATTCATTTTCATACATAGGTTGTTGCGAAAATTGTTAGCCCCAGAATAAATACAATCTCTTTTTTCTTGAAAATATTTGGAATTGACGGTTAATTTTTATACAATTCTCTTTGGTGTAAATCATATGTGTAGTTCTTATTTTAAATATTTTTAAAGATTATTGTCACGCTTCCCTCGCACGACGTCTCGCGGGTAGCTTTTCGTGAATTTAAACGTGGTCGAGAGAATCCACAGAAAAGATTTTTTATGAATTCGCACTCCGCAACCCGTGTCCGTGTCTGTTTCTTTTTTCCGTGCGAAGCCAAAGTCCTGAAAGGACGAAAAAAAAGGAGTAATATTTTTCTCATTTCTGCATCTTCGTTTAACATCAGACGGGATGACAGTCAAACGCAAATCTATAAATAAAAATAATAAAAAAATAAAAATGAAAGATAACCGAAACGATGACCCAAACCCGGCCGAGTAATTCATGAAAATACAATCAGGTTAGAGTGGCTATTGCGGGATTTTAAAACGGTGCGAGAGCAACTGATAAACACATCCTTTTTTTTCTAGCAGATGTTATATTCGCTATCTCTTTTTTTGTGAGGAATGTAATAGACATTACTGTTAATTACGTATTGAAGCCTATAAGTTCGATTGTTTTGACTTGTTGTTTTTAATGAAGATGTGTGGTTAGGGCCCGTCCATTCATTTTACTTTGGTCGAAGACCTAGAGTACATTTCCCGTCGTCTTGATTGCTGCAAAGTGCAAACTTATGCTAGAAAAGTTCGAAGGAGGAACTTCGCAAAACGTAGGTATCCTAGTATCCTACGTCCATACAACTGACGAAGTTTGGATCTACCGCTACAATCCTCTCACGAAGCAACAATCCATGCAATGTGATGTTTGAAGAAGTCGAGTTGCCCACAAAAGTTGTTAGCGGTAGGAGCGGTAATAAAAAATGATAGCGGTTTTTTTTCGACGCTGTGAATAAATAGCAGTAACTCCCCTAATAGAAAACCGTAGAACAGCACTATTTATTGTGAAGTTTGTCTGCCTCAAGCTTTCAAGGAGTTGTATAGCGAACGACCAAGGAGTGCTGTCCGTGGCACTCTTTTTCACCAAGATAACGCGCCCGCTCACACAGCTGCTAGAACTATAGACTGTTTGAATACTTCGGGGCTTTGATTATATTCTCAGCTTCGGGGGGTACAAATGTTATACCCCATCCTCCGCAGAGCCCAGATGTAGCTCCATGCGATATTTTTTTAGTTCCCACGGTAAAATTGAACGACCCACAGGAGAAATTATTAGGTAAGATGCCATCGAGGTAGCTACGAAGTAAAATATACTATGAAAGATACTAAATATCATAATTAGATTTAGTGCTATCGCCGCGCGCCAACTCTAAAGAGGACCTGGGACAGAGCACCTGGGATAGTAATGATGAACTTATACGTAAACAGAACTTTATGACTTCATGGTCATAATATGGGAAGGACCCATATTATGACCATGAAGTGATTAGCAATTACCTATAAAACATCTTGCAATACATGATAATATACCTATTAGGAAAATATCTAAATAAAAAATATTGAACTTCAATATTCTAGGTGGCACTGATTTGTTATGGGTAAGCGTGACGGATACAATCAGGTAAGACCTACTCGTTTCATCACTCACTTTCAGAAAAATAAACAAACAAAATATGAATAGGTAATAAAAATTGAATTATATATTAAGTAAAATATTGGGCTGGCAGTTAGAAAGGAGTTAAATTGGGCCTAGCTATAGATAGGCACATCTTCCGTATGCCCAAAGACATGATTCAAATCCACAAAGTGGCGGATGTCTCAAAGCCACCCAGCTGATCCAAAAAGAGATGGCTAGACGAGCACGAAGCCTTCTGATATCCATTTTAATTTTTATTTAGTTTACTTTTCTAGGACTTCTTTTTCGGACAAATAAATTATTAATGAAATATAATTTATACATAATATAAATTACGAAAGCAGTGGGAAATTAAATGATAAAATAGTTTGTTGTGATTAATTTCCAGATGGTCAGAGTTTCGACTTCATCGTGGTAGGTGCAGGATCTGCCGGCTGTGTGCTAGCTAATCGACTCTCTGAAGTCTCCGACTGGTCTGTCTTGCTCGTCGAAGCTGGAGATAACCCACCTATTCTTTCAGATGTAAGTTATCTCGAAGCTATTTGGTATAGGTACGTTTAAATAGGCACCTTAGTGGGGAAAAAATAAACCAAGAACATTTTGTATTGCTTGCAGGTAGCCAACTACCTAATGCTTGTACCTGATTCGAAATTCGTCTGGAACTACACATCAGAGGATGACCACTTCAGTTCGCAGGCTCTCAAAGATCACAGAATACATTACAGCAGCGGCAAAATGCTCGGTGGAAGCAGCTCTAACAACTTTATGTTTTATGTTAGAGGAAATAAGGCCGACTATGACAGTTGGGCTGAGATGGGCAACTATGGTTGGGATTGGGAAAACGTCATCTACTATTTTCAAAAGAGTGAACGTATCAAGGATGCCAACTTACTACGTGAAATTAGTGGAGTATTACATGGTACTGATGGATACATCCGTGTGACTCGCCCCCTCTTTGAAGAAACCAATCCATATTTAGAAGCCTTCCGCGAAAACGGTCGCAAAATTCATAGCGACACAAATGGATACGAGCAACTTGGCTATTCTCTGCCTCAATTTACGATGTATAATGGGGTGCGCCAGAGCACGGCTGTTGCTTATATCAGACCGATAAAAGATCGGCCTAATTTATATATATTAAAGAATACATTAGCAAGAAAAGTGATCATGGATGATTACAATCAGGCTATTGGTGTAGAGGTCAAGCTACCTGATGGAGACGTCGCTTGTTTTATGGTGACTAAGGAAGTAATTCTCTCAGCAGGTGCAATCAGAAGTCCTCAGTTACTGATGCTTTCAGGAATAGGACCAAAAGCACACTTAGAAGACATGAACATCCCGGTCTCTGTGAACTCTCCTAATGTCGGACAAAACTTACGGGACCACCCCGTTGTAAAAATGCTAATGACTGGGAAAAAATATTCAAACTCTATGGATAAATGTAATCCACACCTAACAAGTGCATCTTTGATGCAGACCTGTGACTATAGCTCTGATGATATAGCTAATACCTTCAAATTTCCAGGTCCGCAACTGCTGGGCTATGTTGCCCTCGATGAAAAGCAGAACTATCCCGATTATCAATCGTATCTCTTTTTAAATACCGCCAGATCTCTTTTTTCAGAAGTGTTGTGCTCAAATATATTTCGTATGCAAGACGACATCTGCGAAACGATCGCCACAGAGAGTCACGATTACGAAAATATTCTAATTGTAATTTGCCTTTTACATCCAAATTCTACAGGTTCCATAACGTTGAAAAGTAATGATCCTGAAGTACTACCTCGCATCGATCTAGGGTACTTTACACATGAATCTGATATAGAAACCTTTGCGCTATCCATTGAAGATTTTCTCACAGTGCAGAATACTTCTTTCTATAGAAGTATTGACTCTAAAATCGTTGACTTGAAAGTTCATCAGTGTAAGGGTTTGGAATTCGGCAGTCACGAGTACTGGAGGTGTTTTGTCCTGAACACAGCGTCAACCATATTCCACCCTTCGGGTTCGTGTGCTATGGGGCCTGAGGGGGTGGGAGTGGTGGACGAGCGCCTCCGAGTGAGAGCAGTGTCTGGTCTGCGCGTGGTGGACGCCAGCATCATGCCTGCTATCACTAGCGGGAACACCAATGCGCCCACTATCATGATCGCCGAGAAGGCAGCTGATATGATCAAGATCGACAATGGGTACTTCTGACAAAAACAATGTAACCACTGCTCTCATAATAAGTACCTAAAACAATTTTATTATTAAAAGGTGATGTTTTTATGCGAGGGTTTTTCTACCTCGTACAGTTGAAGGTCATTTTGTTACCTCACTTGACTTAAACCTGTCTTCTGTCCTTTAAAACTGCAATGGACTCGATTACCTACAATTTTAATGAGACACATTTTTTTTAAATTTAGATATTTTTCTTTACTTAGGTAATTTAGATAAAATAAAATTTAGGTTCGGTTCTAAGCAAAACATATCATATAGCTACCTTATATGCTAGGTCGTCTATACCCAAAGTTTTCCAAAGTAGGAAAGGTAATCGGATTTTTAAAGTCCTGTAATTCCTATAACAGCGAAGACTTACAAAATAAAAGACAATACAATTTCTATGTAAGTACATACTATTAATATTAATATATAAGTTAACAATTGTATATAAGTTATTTATTATGTGAGAAATTAAACTTATTTTTATCAACGAAGCATAATCGAGTACCTACTTGAATTAATAGAAATATAATTATGTATGTACATGTAAGTATGTATGTGTCTATACACTTACAATACAATATACAATATAACTTTATTATACACCAAAAGACAATAAAACTTAAATATGAACAATAATAGAAAACCGGTAGTATAATGGGCGGCCTTATCGCCTAAAGCGATTTCTTCCAGACAACCTTGGGTTAACACTTATGGGTTATAAGCTCGATGCCTCGATGCCTGTTCATAAATAATTATAAGATAAAGTATACTTAATTGAATAAAAATATTAGGATTCCATTGATAATTTAGATATATTTTATATTTTCATTGTTGTTTTTGATTTTACCCGCTTTTCTACAGACACCGAATATTTTCCGGGATAAAAAGTAGCCTATGTGTTAATCCAGGGTGTAAGCTACCTCCATAGCAAATTTCATCCAAGAAGGTGGGTAATGTTTTTGGGGTGTATGTATGTATGTTAATTACTTCCTGCAACCTAAACGGCTTGACCGAGTGCGGTGACGTTGGATTCCCCGTCCTCGTCCGTCCGGAGTGGCATAATTAGGCTTCATTTTGCAGCTGGGTTAATATTTTAGTAATATTACTTGTTTTAAATTTAATTCGGTTTTGTTGTACCTATCTGAGATTATACTTTTGGCGCTTGTACTCGATGGGATAAAAATAGCCAAATCTATTCACTCTGGTTAAGTGTTCGTGAACATGCACGAGTGTTGGTGAATGGTATAATGTCGTGAAACGTGAATTTTCGTGTTGTTTCCAAAACTCCATAGAAGGCTCTAGTAAAGTTTTCACCACTTTACTGGAGCATGACTAGGACTTGACCGTGACTTGCTTTGCTCGGCTTTCAGTGACTATGACTTGTTTGATATTATTTAACAAAACTTGATAATATATAAGTATACTTGACACTGGCAAATGCATAAGACGTGCGACGCCAAAATCCTCTCAGGAGGAAAGAGAAAAAAAAAACTCTTCCAAGAACTTCTGTATTTCCATACCAGCCAAATAACAAATGCAAACGAAATAGGTACCTATTATTTATCTGTTAGCACTTACCTTGCACAGAAAAAAAACTGATGATAAGTATGTAAAGTAGTGCAAACACAGTGCAAATAAAGTTACGTGCGGTATTTTGATACTATAAGTAGGTAAGTACTAGGTACTTCTTTTTGTTCTACGGTAGGTACCTAACACGTACCTAAGTACCAAATTAGGCAGAAAACTTCTAGGGAATGATATAAAAATACAATACAATAATGGATGCAAGTGGCCCGTTGTCGGTCGGTGTGGCGCTCTAAGGGGGAGGGCTATGTTCAGCAGTGGACGTCTTATGGCTGATGATGATGATGCTAAACAATAATAGAAAAACCGGTAGTATAATGTAAAATAAAGTTTTCTACGCTTATTTAAATTTATCTTGCCATTTAATTAACTACTAACTGTTTTGCTACATTTAAATAGTGTGAGTTTTTGGATTATTTCATTTAAGCAGCAGGACCCATACGTTTCTGCTGTCAATATTTATAAACAGGTAAATTTTCATTATCAAATATCTTGGAGATTGAAACGGTTACATTATTAGCATCTGGTTTGCGTAAATATGACCACGTTTCTGAATTTCGCACTAAGCTCAAGTGGCTCCCCATCCGCCGTCGCCGGAATGCTCACATCCTGGCCTTCCTTTACAGTACTCTTTTCAATCCCTCTTTCCCGCGCGACCTTCAAGGATTCAGTTCACACTCGCTCGTTGAGATCAGCGGATACCCTTACGTTCGATATAATATCCCTTCACACAGAACCTCGTTCATAGTTCCTCTTTCGCGGTAACAGATGTTAAGACCCTACCAGTTCGTAAAATGCCAAAAAGAGCTCTTTTCGGCCAAAGTTTCCAATAACAATTCTTAAAGAATCCAAGTACAAAAAATATACACAGGCTATGGAGTTAGCTACGGAAATCAAGCATTCACCTTCACTGGAAGTTTTGCGTCGAGTAAAATTTCACTATATCTCAGAATAGCTACTGAGATATAGTGGCTAGGAGATACAGCCGGGTGGCTGGACTAGCTGAAGCCGGGATGACAAACAAAAGAAGCCTCTACGCGTCCTAGCCCGCTCACTAAGTACTAAGTACTTGCTCACGTACTAAGTTGGATATTTCTGGTGCTCGCTTTCAAGTGGACAGCCTGCTCGCGTAGACATCTACTCTGGCGCCACTATGACTGCTTACGTAGACATGTAGGTACTTACATCTAGCGCTTATTATTGTTATTATCATTTTTTTTATTACTTAGACATATTTGGTACATTGAAGATGGATTTTTGGCAAGAGCTTCCAGCGGCGTCAGTGCAGGCGGTGGGACCTGCTATTAAATTTCTACAAATTTTGTTCAACCTGCTAGGAACTCTACAGCAAAACCAGGAGAATTACCCGCGACAACCTATAGTTACAGGTCAGTTTTGTGTAACACAAATTTGTAACCGAGTCCGGTTAGGCGTTTTATAAGTATTAGTCAGTCCTAAATAGTCTTAAAGTCTAGAGGTATTAGGCCGACTGGTCTCTAATAACATGGTTTAACAGCAACAATGTAACTTTGCATCCGACCCACGGTATGGTTACTATGGTTTCTACATACATACATACATACATACATACATACATACATACATACATACATACATACATACATACATACAAACATGCAGACAGACATACATATATAAATACATACATTGGTGTCTAGCTTACGTACCAGGTACCAGCACCGCAAAACATATCAACAGCCTTACCAAAACCTTAGAGCAACGCAGGTACCTACCCGATCGTCCGGATCGGCCGGAGGCCGCGAACGCGATGCTAAAACCAAAACTAAGCTAATACGTACCCACCAAAACGTATCGTATTATCTCACTCATAGCTTTTCACTGATATAAATATAAATATTGCAGAGGGTCAGCGTTTCGACTTCATAGTAGTGGGAGCGGGCTCGGCAGGCTGCGTGGTTGCTAACCGACTCACCGAGGTCACCAATTGGACCGTGCTGCTCGTCGAGGCTGGCGAAGATCCGCCTATTACTTCCAACGTAAATATTACCACCATTGCAGAACTTTAAGATAAAAAAGGTCCTTTTTTTTGACGAGGACGACGAGAACACTATACGACACTACTTACTCGTAAGCCTGCAAAGAGAACTTAATAACAAAATAAGTCCCAAACTTAGGTAAATCAACGAGAAACCGATTACAAACTGGTCTATTAGTCAAGTTGCGCCGTGTGCCCCCATTAACTACAAGTGCTCCGTGTGTACTTTTTTGTGCTCTGGGTAGAATGTACCCACGACTACCCTGACCCTGATATTGTGATGAGGTCGTGTGCGAACAGGAGCGCGCATGGTGTGAGTGTGAGTAAATTGGTACTAGAGGTACGATCACAATCAGAATCACAAAAGTGTGTACATAATAAGGGTTCAGAACGTTGGCTTT
Organism: Apocheima hispidaria; assembly: GCA_947579745.1. Taxonomy (NCBI): domain Eukaryota; kingdom Metazoa; phylum Arthropoda; class Insecta; order Lepidoptera; family Geometridae; genus Apocheima; species Apocheima hispidaria. Next base: position 1,696,649 of record OX388152.1, on the reverse strand, counting down.
GATACGAGCTCGTTAAACATATTAATTTATGTTTAGAAATAGTTTTTTGTAGTTTCCCCGCGGCAGACGAGCCTTACTTTTATCTCATCTACTAATGTTAGTAAATACAGTGTAGCTGGTAGGTACTATTAAATCTTATCACGCCTTGTATTATTATTTACAGATTCCTGGGTTGTTCCCCCTTATAGATAGGTCTAATGTCGATTGGGATTACTTCTCTGAAAATGATGGGTACTCCAGTCAATCGCACAAAGCCGAGCGTATTCATTACCCTCGAGGAAAGATGGTGGGAGGATCCAGCGGCGCTAATTACATGTTCTACGTGAGGGGAAACAAAGCGGATTACGAGGAATGGGTCGCAGCAGGAAACATAGGCTGGGATTGGAATAACGTCACCAACTACTTCAAGAAGAGCGAACGACTCCACAGCGTCCCAATACTACAGAGCAAGTCACGTTGCTTGCACAACACAGACGGATATCTTGGTGTCACTCGACCTTCATGGGACAGTGTCAGACCCTACTTCAAAGCTCTAAACGAAAACGGACGGACGATTCTAGGCGATACCAATGGCTGCCAGCAGATAGGATACTCTGCCCCGAGCTTCACAATCGATAATGATATCAGACAGAGTACCGCCGTCGCTTTTATTCAGCCTATTAATAGTCGTCTCAACTTGTATCTTCTCAGAAAAACTCTAGCTCGCAAAGTTATCTTTGACGAAAACAAGAGAGCGATCGGCGTAGAAATTAAACTGCCTGTGGGAAAAATAATAAATGTATTCGCTTCCAAAGAAGTCATTCTTGCCGCTGGTGCTTTCAATAGCCCTCAATTGATGATGCTGTCTGGGATAGGACCGGCAGAACATCTGAGAGAGCACGGTATCACAGTTATTCTAAATTCCCCGAAAGTAGGTCAAAACCTTCAAGATCATCCTATTGTACCGGTATTGTTAACGGGTCGGCAAGGCATTTCAACCGTCTTTGCCAACTTTGTCGCGTTAGCAAATTTGAATAAGTTCAACATCCCCACGTTTCTAGGACACATTGCTCTGAATCGGTCGCAGACGTTCCCAGACTATCAGATTACCGCGTTGCTTCTTCCTGTATTGTCTATTAATTCTCCAGTGCTGTGTTCTCATATCTTTAAAATTAAAGACGAGTACTGTACGTCCATGTCCAGGGCGGCATTGCAGGGTGAAACTTTATTACTAGAGGTTAGTTTACTACAATCCGAATCCAGAGGACAAGTTCGATTGAGATCTAAAAATCCCGAAGATACACCTATCATCAAGACCGGATACTTTAGTGATCTGCGTGATATAGAGACCTACGCCAATAGCATAGAAGATTTTTTGACAGTGTTGAATACAACTTACTTTAAGGAGATAGGGTCTAAAGTTGTCGATTTAGGTTTAAAAGAGTGTGCTGGTATTAAGTTTATTAGCCATGAGTATTGGAAGTGTTTTGCAACGAATATGGCGAGTACTCAGCACCATCCCTCTTCTACGTGTGCGATGGGCCCCGAGGGGGTGGGGGTGGTGGACGAGCGGCTTCGAGTCAGAGGGGTGTCAGGTCTGCGCGTAGTTGACGCCAGCATTATGCCAAAAATCACGAGAGGTAACCTAAATGCGCCTGTCATAATGATTGGTGAGAAAGGGTCTGATATGATCAAGATTGATAATGGCATAAATCCAGATTTTGGGCGGATGAAAAATAAAAATTTTGACCAATTTTAGTGACGTAACGCGAGAAAAACTCGTTCGTCAAACATTTCATATAAGTAGTTAAGAATTTCAATATATTTTTTTTCAATAATATTTATATTTAGTAGTTTTTTTAACAGTAGAGTTCAGAAGCACAATATTTTTTTTGCACAAACTCAATTCTTAGCACAATCAATCTTCACGATTTTTGATTGGTGGGGTACGTATTTCACACAAAAAAAAAGTGAATATGTGCAAAATCGGATGTTGTCCGATTTTGCTCATTTCAAAACGACGATCTGGGACCCTATTCCTGTGCGCTCGAGATTATCTCGGTCACTGTCTCTCTAATTTAGATTTAAATGGGAGTGAGAGTGACCGAGATAAAATGTCATTTCTCCGAATAGGGTCCTTGTGGGCTTATCCAGTAACTCTGAATGCGATAGCGAGAGTTGCGCGAGCGGGACTGTGAATAGTGCGACTAAGTTGGTACGAGCGAGATGGCATGCTCTCGCAATCAGAATCACGAACATTTCAAAGTTAGAGGATAAGCCCGCAGTATCGGCGATCTCTTTTAGCTATTCGTAAATTACGTATAGGTAAGTACGCTTACCTACGCGTAAAGGCTTCAGCACCATGGACCACATACACACGCTCCGCCAGATTATACAGAAGACTTAAGAGTATAATCGGCCATTATGCCTGGCGTTTGTGGACTATGAAAAAGCCTATGATTCCATCTAGACTTGGGCGGTATTGCAGGCCCTTCAGCGATGTCATATCGACTATAGGTATATCGAGGTGATGAAGTATCTGTATAGGAAGGCCACCATGTTAATCCGATTGCAGGACGAGAGCACGAGACCGGTAGTTGTTGGGAACTTGGGAACGATGCGCTCGAAGTTGATGACCATTATAACTACCTTGGACAGACTGTCCAGTTAGGTAAGTCCAACATCGACAAAGAGGTCGCCCGAAGGATCCAACTCGGATGGGCAGCGTTCGGGAACTCGCGTGATATCTTCTCGTCCAAAATCCCACAGTACCTGAAGACAAAGGTCTTCAAACAATGTGTGCTGCCAGTGATGACATATGGAACTGAGACGTGGTTCTTGACCACTGGCCTATTGGAGAAACTCAGAGTCGCACAGCGGACAATGGAGAGAGCTATGCTCGGAGTTTCTTTACGCGATAAAATCCGGAATGAGGATATTCGTCGAAGTCGCCGATATAGCTTTCAGAGTGTGTAAGCTGAAGGGGCAATGGGAGGCCTATGTTCAGCAGTGGACGTCTTATGGCTGATGATGATGATTATTATTTATCAATCAATTTGTTGTATTTTATCGGGTCGTGAAACAACGAGCTGATAATTTAGATCCGATATGTACAGAAGACTGGGACCCTATTCCTGTGCGCTCGAGATTATCTAGATCACTGTCTCTCTAATGTAGAATTTATTGGGAGTGAGAGTGACCAAGACAATCTCGAGCGCACAGGAATAGGGTCCCTGTACATTAGTGGGACGCAAATTGGTGCCTAAGCATAGCCTGAGCTGATATCGTGCGAAAGGGACAGCTAGACTTGAATTTCACGGGAAAAAAAGAAACAAACTATTAAGGTTATAGCTTCTCCCTTTTGCTCCCCCAGAAACTTATATGTAGCCATCTCTTTCACATGGTGTCAGGTCAGGCCATGTATAGGCACCCTTAAATTGAGGTGTGCTTTATCCATGGACCTAGTACCCAGAGGGACCGCACACTGCCTAGACCTAGACCTTTGACCTGTATTTTAAGACCTGTAAGCTACTTTGTGTGTGTATAAATAAATAAAAATAAACCATGTTCTGACAAATAAATGAATCTTGAATCTTTGTCCCATTCTAGTGTTGACATCGTTACCGATCCAAATCACCCAACACTTTTTATACTAATTTATTCCTTAATAGTATCACCACAAAAATAAATTTATGTGGCCTAATTAATCACGGGTGTTTTCTTTAAATGTTTCTTATATCAAAATATCACTATTTTAAAAATGATGCTATTTAAAATCGTGTAAGAACTACACAAAATAATACCAACGGTTAAGATATTTTTCCAACAGTGGCAGCACTAACCATGCACAGCCGGATATTCAGTGCATGAAGAAGCTTCATGATTCAGTGTACCCTCCATGAAGCTGTATTACCTACAGCTTCATGCGCATGGATTTATCCTTAGACGAAGCATATGATGCTAAATCCATGGATTTATCAACGTTTCGTCTAAATTCATGCGTATACACAAACTATCATGCTGTTCAATACGGGCTGTACATTATTGAGTCGGAAATTATTGGGTCGTGTATTATTGTGTCTCGAGTGGCAGTGATGCCAGCTTAGTTTTTTCTGCGCTAGATCTAGCCTTTTTTGGCTTGCTTAATCCCATAATGAGGCATTTTCCAAAAAATAAGAAATCCTGGTACTAAAAGTACCCAATAGATGGCGTTAGATGTACCTTGAGGTTTTTCTGTCACTGTCAAGACATGAAAGAACAAAAAAATTACGTGTGCCTTTTTTTTCTAGTGCTTTTTGGCTTCACATGTGTATTTAGTCGATTTCAAATAACGTAACTATGTATTTGACTTCATTTGAAATATTACAATAGTTGACACTGGCTAAATACACAACGTGTGGAGCCAAAATTTACGATTTAAAAAATAAACATAAAATATTTCGACAGAAATGACAATGACAGGTAAAACGATAGGTCTATTACGCCATCTAGTAAATATTTTAGAACTATTTTTTTTTTTTTTTTGAAAACGCCTTATTATGATTAACCCCTAAAGGGATAAAGAATTTCTGTATGTAATGTATGTACAACCTAGGGCGAAGAGGTATAATTCGTTCAAAACAAAAACTGAGCCTTTTATTCATTATTTTGCATCTTACCCCTTTTTTTACATTTTAGGGCAAAACCTAGCCCTTTTTAAGATTCGATGTAGCCCATAAAACTGATGCCGAGCTGGCAGCACTGCCGAATGGAATGGATGGATTGTGGAGTGGAGTTGGTAGAATGGAAGAAAAGCCAAATAGAAAGCGAAAATATGATTTTAAATTTATGTGACTAAAAATGGTTCAAATGACGAAATACTAGTAAAACTTAAAGAACAAATTCGCCATTGTGTTGGAATGTAAAATAGTTTGTATTCTTGACTCCTAAAACCTACACAAAACATTTTCAAAATGACGCATCTTGATGTAAGTAAATTTTACAAGAAATAAAATCTAGCAATGCACTGCTTATTTTGCTTACAGTCGACTAGATATACTGTAGCTATTTTATCTGTATTTTGTTTAGTCATGAATACGTGTATTGTGCATTACCCCTGCCAGCATCTACCTGAACCACCTCAGCTCCTTAAAATACCGGAGCAAGGCTCTGGGCCGCTGGCACAGTTGCTCTAGTGCCATAGGTTTCACTAAATTCACCTAGGTCAACAAAGTGGAACTAAGACGTCTCTTGATTACCTTAAACCTAAACACCTAAGTGATACAAGGTGTGAAGGTGAACATAGTGGAATGAACCTTAAGTTCAGGACACTTTGCAAATGAGTTTTGCACTAAAGTCAACATCCATGTGTTGGTCAATCTATGCCATGTGGAGAAATCCGGTGACTCCCGTTCCGGATCTTACCTGGTGCAAAGTATAGGGTATTTGTAAATATGTTTGACTATTTTGTAATTTATAACTTGACTTAGTGTAATTTCTCGATTTTGCTTTTAATAATAATTTCAAATTTATTTCAAATTTTCAAATTAATAATACTTCATAAATATGAATGAAATAATATTAAATCTGTGCCAAAGGTTATTTTGCTGGCCTACTTAGTAAATTTATTATTTGTTACACAAAAAACTGACCAACTTCTTCGTAGTCCTTAACCCGCACAAATAGAAGTTTAGATAACATGGTGAATTTAAAATTACAGCAAAATATTTTCCAAGTAACCCAATTGGTTTAACTCTGTTGTAGACTTTTATGTTTTATTGGTACTTTAAAATAAATATCTACTCATTTAATTTGTTAAAAATTAAATAATTATTTTCTTTTTCATTGTTTTTTAAAATATCGTCAGTAAATTCATCCATTTATGGTTCATACTACCTAAGAATGGAAGTCCCTGTAACAGGTTGGGACATCGACCTGAGAACTCACAACCATATTATATCTTGACCGATTTTGCTCACATTCGAAACTCTTGTTTAGAATTGAGGACCAAATGCTTCTGCCAAATATTATCAAAATCGGCCAGTCAATGGTGCCGCAGCGAATTTCCCCCCTTTTTGGGGAAATACCCCCAATCCACCACCAATCAAACATCGCCGACGACAAAAAATTGTAGAACCTGTATACCAAGTTCCATCAAGATTTGTTGAAAACTACGACCTGTACGTGGGTACCAACATACGGACAGTTTAAAGCAATACCCCACCAATCAAAAACCACAAAAAAAAACTATGCAATTGTAGAATTGACATTGTGCAAAAAAGTTTGTGCTTGCCAGGTCTACCTTTCGCAGAACTACTAGTTTTACATTGTTTTGGCTATTATCGTAGAGCAACACAGGCCTCCGGGCCGTTCGGGCCGCTACTGAGTTGCTCAATGTTGATTATAAATGAAACTAGTAGAGTAACAACATAAACAAGAAAGGGTATACTTTTCAAGTTTAAGAGGGTCTGACCCCCGAATACTGAAACGCTTGTTAACTTTAACAACAGATAATTTCTAATGCTGCCTTTGTCTGGCACTAAGCAAATGACAAAAGCAGCAACAGACTTAATCTGTCGTCAAAGTTAACAAGCGTTTCAGTATTCGGGGTATAGTATATTGAAAATTAAGTACCAGTTAAAACTTTAAAGTGTTTCCATAAATATGATTACAGGTCAGCAATAGCAGTACAGATAGCAGTTCAGGGTCCTCATCAGACTCCAGCAGCAGTGGAAGCTCCTCCTCTAGTTCAGGGTCGGGGTCCAGCAGCTCTGACTCCGAGTCCACCAACTCAGACACTCCGGCCACCACTGCACCGCCTCCAAAGTCACCAACAAAAGCAGAAGAACCCAAAAAGAAAGATGAGCCTAAACAGAGGAGACCATCAAAAGTTAAAATATTATCTTCAAGTGAAGATGATGCACCCAAAACTGCCAGTCCTTTGCCACCTCGGAGAAGGGCCTCCACTAAACCAAAAACAGCTGCCGAAGTACTCTCTAAAGGCAAGACTGGGCCTAGAATACCGGCAGGGGCCAAGACCCCCAAACCCAGCTCCAAAACAGTACCCAAATCAAACAAGTCAGACTCTGGATCTCACAAAAAGAAAAGCATATTTTCACCCGATAACAGTTCTGAATCTGATACAGAAAGTAAATCATCAAAAAGCACAAAAGATTCTCCAAAAAGTAAGAGGAGTTCACATAAATCAAGCGAAGAAAAAGAATTAAGTACACCGATCCAATTAGACAATGACGACTCTAATTCAAAAGATTCTAATTCCAAAGACTCAAAGGTATCTAAAGAGTCGAAAGATTCAGTTCGTTCCAATAATTCCAAAGATTCAAAATATTCAAAAGACTCTAATACTTTGTCAAAGGCTTCCACTGTTAATTCGAAAGCATCTACGAGTGCATCAAAAGCGTCAACAGTTACAGTTCATTCAAAAGCATCGAGTTCTAAAGTCTCAGGGTCAAACTCGAAAACTTCGAATTCTAAAGACAGTGCTAAGCGAAAAAACGGTAATAGGCCCAACGGGCCTCCTCCAAAAAGGCCCATTGAAGATAAGAGTGCCTCCTCATGTACCTCGAGTCAGTCTTCAGTGGAATCAGTTTCCGATTCAGATAGTGACAGCGAACCTACTCCCAAAAAGGAACCAGTGAAGACTGGGAAAACTAAACCACCATCGAATTCAAGTAAAGTAAGTTAGATGACAAACTTCTTAGATAAACATAAAACGAGAAAGTGCAATATGTAGCGGATGACAAACCAGACATAAAAACTAATGTCATGCTTCAAAATCTGTCAAGACGCTTAGCCTAGAAGTGGGAACAAAAAATCCTATACATACATCGGCCAGAAGACATCCTCAAATGAACAAAGGCCCTTTGAGGGTTTGCTATAATCCTCACGCATGGCAGGCGGCTTGCACAGATACATACATCCAATCATCTCAACATTACTCTCTTTCTAGACGGTTCAGTAAAAAGCAAATAAGGAGACAGATCAGCGTAAATGGCATGTTTCTGGATTAAGGTTTTCTGTTGTGCAGGAAGCGACAGGTAAAAGCGGAGACTCCGGTGACTCCCACGGCACGATGACGCGGAAACTGACGCGCTCGCTGTCGGCGCGCGTGTCCAGGATGGCCACGGCCACGAGGACGGCTCACACGGACACCGACTCCGAACTCGACGAGAAGCCCAATCTCAACCACATCGATACTAAAAGGTAGATGTATGTCTATGTATTGTTATATCGATATTACCGTATTATTGCATGCTCTGTCTGCAGCATAAGATCATCATCATTATTAATTTACTTAAGTATTTATTCCTAGCTGTTACCTGCGACTTCGTTCCCGTGGACTAAAAAAATTTGCCTAAGTCCGTCTCCGATCCTTAAGTTCTATCTATGCAAATAGTCAGCTCGATCCATTCAGCTGTTTAGCAGTTATAACAAGACAAACACCCAGACAGAGAGACAGAGTTACATTCGAATTTATAATATTAGTTAAAATTATTATTACGGATTACAAAATTATAATAGTAGTTAATTGTAGATAAAGCTGACAAAAAATAAATTAACTATTAACGGAAAACGATGAAAAAAACAAATTTTACTTACTGCAAATATGCCTTAATACTGCTTCTTTGACCAGGTTTTAAAAAAATATGTATAAATATAAAAATATTTTTAATAAATAAAAAACATTAACAGATGATTCATATCAATTGTTATGGGTTGGGTTTATTAAAATAAGATTGAATGCTAACGCGAGTTTTAATGGCGAAATTTTATTGAGTCGAAAAACATTGTAATTGTAAGCAACGACTTACCATGCCACCTCCGGGTGCCCTAAAAATCTGTCATTAGGGCTGCCCATATATTACTCGCCATTAACTGCTTTACGTCGTATTGTCACTCCTCTCCTTGATGGAACAATTCTTTGTACATTAATTAATGAGTATTAATGTAAATTTTCAGCAAAGACTACAAGAAGAATATGTTGCGAGGACGCGGCGCGGTGGGCCGGTCCCCCCTCAAGCCGCCGCCCTCGCCGCCGGACGCCAAGCCGCCCGGGGAGCGCGTGTGCCCCGTGCGGGGCTGCGACTCCTCCGGACACCTGGGTAACTACTCGCCCTCGGCACGATACAGTGCCGGATAATTCGACAACAACTGTTTAGGCTTTGTGCCCATTAAATGTATTTCTACTTTATTTATATTTAAGCTGTTAGTTTTCCATGCAAAATAAAAAATAAAAATAAAATAATTCCCTTCTGACGCGTACGAGAGCTGTTCAGGTTTAGTTCTGTGTGCGGTAAAGTACAGTAATAGTGAGTGGTGTCTGTTGCAGGCGGCAAGGCCGCGCGCCACTTCACGTTCGACGCGTGCCCCGTGTACCACAACGTGACGGGCGCGGCGTGCGTGGCCGCCGGCGAGGAGCGCGCCGCCGCCGGGGCCGCGCGCCGCCGGGCGCTGCTGCAGCTCCAGCAGCGGCCGCGCGCCGTGCCCAGCCTCGACCAGCGCGCGTACCAGCTCAAAGTGAAGGTAGTAGTGTGCCACGTGGCCGCCGGCGAGGAGCGCGCCGTGCACGACGTTCATAATAATATTTACGGACATTTGCCTGCCAGTAATACACACACACGATAGATATAGAGTGTCATTGACATTTTTCTATGGAACAGCTGATATTTTTTAGCCTATGTCCGTCTCCGACCCTTAAGCTATATCTGCAAAAATTCAAATCGTTCCGTTCAGCCGCTCAGCCGTGATAACGCAACAAACACCCAGACAGAGAGACAGAAAGAGAGAGAAAGAGTTAATTTTGAACTTATAATTAGTTAGGATTTATATTGGAGGCATTTCAAACTGAGAACAAGGAAAAATTATATTATTAAGATGGCTGTGGATTCAAAATGATTTATTTAGGAAATGATACATCCATGTTGTCTCTAACTACCAATCTTTTAGAAACCCATGTCTTCATATTTAGATAAGAATCTTTCCATTTGTCTTATGTCAAGGTTCATGGCCATTCAGTTTCAAATAAATTTTTGTTTTTCCCCAACTTTTTTTTAACTTTGTAATTTGTTTCCAGGACATGCGTTCGAAATGGAAAGGCAGTCAAGAGCTGAAAGAGAAGCTGGCCGCCTCCGGGAACGAGGACATGAACGAGGACCGGGAGCCCATGCTGGACGGGTTCGCGCCGGACTACGACCTCAAGCTGTTCCGGGAGGCGCAGGCCCTGGCTGCCATCAAGATCGAGGAGGAGCTGGGGGACCTGCCCTCGGACAGGGGGACGAGGTACGTGCACGGGATTGTGGCGCTTCTTCAACTGTACATCCGTCAGTGGATGAAACTAAACCGAAGATTATTATAGACAAAACTTAAAAAAAAAAAGGTTTTTTCAATAATATATGGAGCTAGGGCCATGACCTTGTACGGTATATGATTTGTTGGTTATTGTGTTAAGGACGTTTATTTTCTTATAATTATTGAAAATAATTAGTTATTTTACGAGTAGAAAAATATTTTTTCATGTGTTAATTACTACACTTTTGGAACAAAATAGCGTGAACGTGAATAATTAGGTGGACGTATTAAATACTTCTTGACACAGATGACAGTGACAGTTTTTAGGTTCATAAAACGTAATTAGACTATCAAACGAGATTGATCTAATGAGGATTTAATATTTCGGAAACTTCAGTGATGCCATCAACCAGCAATCAATAATTTAAAAAATATTTTTCTACACGCTAATATGGTCATAAAAATGTAGATTTTTATTGTGACAAGCTTCTGATTTGTATTTTAATTAATTCCTCTAACCACCGCACTATGTGATGGCCCACAATGAAACAAAACTATTATATTGAATTTTATAATCACACTAATATTATAAATGCAAAAGTTTGTGTGTAAGTATGTAAGAGTGTTTGTTCCCGTTAAACTCCGTAACGGCTGAACGGATTTAAATGAAATTTGGTATAGTGGTAGCTTACACCCTGGATTAACACATAGTCTTTTTATCCCGGAAAAATACTCGGTTTCTGTAGAACAGCGGGTGAAACCGCGGGGTGCAGCTAGTAAATAATAAAATGTAAGCTGGTCTAAAATTGAGTTGCAACATTGGACCTTAACATACATACAAACTTCCAAGTTAAATAAAAGTTTGTAAAAAGACCCATCGCTAATTGACCGGGCGAAGCGAAGGTCTCAGAGTTTACTGGGACAAATCGGCATTTGTATGTATGTTTGTATGTATATTTGTCCGATGATAACTTGCGAACCGTTGATCCGATCTTCATGAAATTTTGTAGGCAAGTAGTTCATTTTTATACAATTTTTAAGTTCGAATATGAGCCGAATCGGTCCAGAGGTTGTGAAGATATAGGGATTGCGAAGACTCAGATCGGCGCTACCAGTAAATAGATTAGAGTCGTGTCGGTAACCGGCAGCTTACCGCGGCAGGTTCGTGGTGATGGGGAAGTTCATGATGGAGGTGTGGTACCAGTCGCCGTACCCGGGCGCCGCCGCGCGCGCGCCGCGCCTCTTCGTGTGCGAGTTCTGCCTCAACCACCACAAGAGCGCCGCCGGGGCGCAGCGCCACAAGGACAAGTGCGCCTGGAGGCACCCGCCCGGGGACGAGGTCGCTGTCTACACGATCCTCACCTCAACACATGTACTGCTGAACGAAGCGTCGGTAGTGCAGAGTCCGCCTGGGGAACTACCACACCTTTGCCAGTTATTCAACCGCCAAGCAGTGGTCTGCAAGCAGTGTACTGTGTTCCGGATTGAAGGGCAATGTTTCCAGCGTAATTACTGGGCGTACAGAGATTTAACATCTAACATCTCAGGGTGGCGAGCGCAGTGCATTGCCGTGCATAGTTTTGGAACTGTTGAAGTTCATAATTCTGGGTGGCACTTATGGGCAAGCGTGACGCTTAACATCAGGTGAGCGACTTGCTCGGCTCGTCACCGAGTAAAAAAAATAAAAATAACCTTCGTGCCATATCTCAACGCAGGCGGCGTTGGTATCGCAAAACGCTCACCGAGGACGCTGTGCCCGTCCTCCGGTGGTTCTTGTCGCAGTTTTAGGTAACCCTTATTGTTATTTTTGCCACGCTGTTACGTAACATCAGGTGAGTTGGGGTCGAACGCCTCGCTTGTCAAACATAAAACTTTGACCGACACGGCATTAACGCCAAGCCTGAAAATAACAAACAGAAAAGGGATCCCAAAATGATGTATTATTTAATGTTTACAGGGTTAGTTTTAATTAACGAGCCACCTCTCACAGACATACTCGACTACTTTTATTCCAGTACTCAAAACAAAAACAATTAAAACTAGGGCCCTAAATGACAATAAAATTACGCAGTTTTAAATGAAACGCAATGCGAAGACATAAGAAAAGTTGTTATTTTTTTGTATATTTTTTCTGTTGTTTTTTTTTTTGTTGTAAATACTGTACAACACAGCACAACGGGTAAAGCCTAATGGGTGACATTTGCACACAAAAAGGTGCGTCCGTACCGACTTTTTGGGAAAACTTGTGGAACAAACTGTATCTATAATAAATAATATATAATGTGTAGTATCAAAACATTTGTTTTTCAGTTAGTGTTACATTCGTTTTATTAAAACAACCTGTGTAAAGTTAAAGACAATTGATTGAGGCAGTTGATCCTTTGTTCTTTTTGTGATGGACACGATATTGCTGCGGAAAGACATTGGTTACTAGACTCGTATGAAAATGAACTTCCGCAAAGAAACGCCTGAATCAATCAACTACCTTGTGAAACAAAAGTTGTTGAGTATGATATAGTCAAGTTGGTAGAGGAGGCTGATTAGTTAAAAATAGTCCTGTATTTAAGTAGCACGGCATGAACGCTCGTCATCCCCCTTTTACTACAGGACAAGTAGAATGACGCCCAATTACCATCCTTAGACTGTCGATTTCCCTTGTATACGTATAAACATTTTACGTTTTTAATCCGTACAGCCAAAGAGTGGAATAAACTGCTGGCTTCCTTGTTTCCCGGGAGTTATAATCTAGAGCTTTTCAGAGTGAATTCTAAGTCTGCGTGCTTCATCTTCGGCTACATCATCGCTTACCAACAGGCGAGTTGGAGGCCAAACGCAGACTTATAAGAGTTTAAATAAAAATGAGGAGTAAGTGATCACCGGTTCTGCACCAACAGGTGTACAGGAAAGACTTCCTGAGCGTGTGGCAAGTGGACGGTCGCAAGCACAAGCAGTACTGCCAACAGCTGTGTCTGCTCGCCAAGTTCTTCCTGGACCACAAGACGCTGTACTACGACGTGGAGCCGTTCCTCTTCTACGTGATGACGTGCGCCGACGACGAGGGCTGCCACGTCGTCGGGTACTTCAGCAAGGTACGTGCTCACACTGCCGCCGGGGACTTTACTAGCTGGGCCACGTGCTCATACTGCCGCCGGGGACTTTACTAGCTGGGTCACGTGCTCACACTGCCGCCGGGGACTTTACTAGCTGGGCCACGTGCTCATACTGCCGCCGGGGACTTTACTAGCTGGGACACGTGCTAATACTGCTGCCGGGGCCTTTACTAGCTGGGTCACGTGCTCACACTGCCGCCGGGGACTTTACTAGCTGGGTCATGTGCTCATACTGCCGCCGGGGCTTTACTAGCTGGGTCACGTGCGCATACTGCCGCCGGGGTCTTTACTAGTTGGGCCACGTGCTGATACTGCCGCCGGAGTCTTTACTACCTGAACGATGAAGAATAAAATTTATCAGATCTGGTCCGTATCGCGACAATAGAGCGAAGTTTCAGTGAGACTAAAAAAAATTAGCTCTACTATGATTTTAATAAGCTTGTTTCATAGTACTAGTTTTTGGCGCTTGTCTTACTTAATTTACAATATTTCGATAAAATAATACAACAATAAGTATGTTGTATCTTGGTTCAGATTTTACGGCTTAGAATAGGTTCGAAGGCTTCGAAGGTGATGAGAACCGAGAAAAGTAACCCGTAGAAAACACAAAAAAATAAATAAAAAAATACAGTTTCACCTGAATATAATATTCGTGTCGAATTAGTTGTGCCATTTTATAATCTGACAGCAATATTAATTATCTGAATTTATTAACCGACTTCCAAAAAAATAAGGTTCTCAAGTCGCCTGTTTTTTTAAATGTTTGTTGCCTCAGAACTCCGTCATTTATGAACCGATTTGGTAAATTCTTTTTTAATTTGAAAGGAGATACTTCCAGTTTGGTCCCACTTTATCAAAATCTAGTTCTGGTAATGGGATCCACTAGGAATTGAGGAAACTCCTCAAATATACGCATAGATATAGCGATTTTGGTATTGTCATCAACAAGTCAAGCATTTGCATTCAGAAAGTATCATTTGGTGAAGTGGAACTGATGATGAAGACCAATGATGGCCACCGGAACTCCTGAATAATATGTATTTCACGGGAGGCTCGAAGATAATCTCGATTATGATAGTTAAGCGACTAACAAATTTAAATAAATGTTTCTGATGAAGTCGTGTTTTTTTTTAAATTAAAATTATTTGCATTTCATATACGAATACTTGTAAAGCAACAATAGTCGTGCTGTCGTTATAGCATCAAATCGACATTATTCCCGAAAATCTTATCACAAACGTTTAATACGATAAATCAACATGAAATCCATAAAAAAAAACCCCTAAAAGTAATAATTAGCGACACAAGAGTTACGAGCAGCCGTACTACCATTGAGACGCGTCGTGTCAGCTGCGCGGTCACTGCCCTCCCCCCGCCGGGTACCTGGGGGCAGCGGGTGGACACGCCCTTACAATGCACGCCCTTGCGTGAGACTGCCACCATAAATATCGCTAAATGTATGCGGCTGAGGTCGCCGAATGTTAGCCTAGAGCTTGAGGCAGGTTAGGGTATTTCGTACGCACTAGCATAATCTAAAGTTCCCATGCAACATATCAGTTACAAGTATTATGCCAGGGAAAGACATTTTGGTATGACTGTAAACTGTCCCAGGGAAAACATTTTATGTAAAAGCTTTTATAAAATCCGTTATTGAAACTCTAAGCTGATCAAAATGAGTCCAAACTCCATCAGTCTGCTGTTAGTTATTGAGGAGTTCCGTTTTCCACCTTCCGTCTCCATCATCAGAGTAGCTCGGTCTCATAATATTGTTTTGTCATTGGAACTTGATAGACATGTAAAATTTCAACTTAATTGAACAAGGGGAACTCAATCCGTAACACAGTAATTTCTGCACACTACTGCTTGGCGGTTGCATAACTGGCAAAGGTGTGGTACTTCCCCAAGCGGACTCTTCTAATAACAACTACCACTATTAAATAGTATTTGCTTTGGTTCTTGGTTGCATTGCATGCATTGTTACTCATTATCACAATGCGAAAGTGTAAGTGTGTAAGTATGTAAGTGTGTTTGTTCCCGTTCAGCTCTGTAACGGCTGAACGGATTTGTATGAAATTTGGCACAGTGTTAGCTTATACACTGGATTAACACATAGGCTGTTTTTTGTCCGGAAAAATATTCGGATTCTGTAGAAAAGCGGGTGAAATCGCTAGTCTCGTCATATATATAATTAAATTACTAGTAATACCTTTACCTAACGTGGGTTTGGGAATTAAGGCTACGAGAGCTTACACGCCATTTATTTAATTAAAACAGTCCGAAAAATGCCTCGTTATATTTGACATTGTGTTAACAGCTTCGTTATACTCTCCAGGGCGCGACCTAAGGTCAGACAGAAGGCTAACTTGAGCAAATCAGCATACGTGGTTATAATACTGCGCCTCGCCCTGCTGTATTGGCTAGCATATAAAACGGGTTATATTTTCCAGGATAAGAGTATCATATTGTTCAACACCGCTGAAATTGCTTACTAAATCTGTCAGTTTGACATCTGTCATCTGTCAAATTGCCAATTTTGATGTCGGTTTTTGTCAAATCTCAAATTTACCAAACACGTTCGTTTGCGAAGTTGTATGAGGATTCTGTCACGCTGACGCCTTTTCAGAGTCATTCCATCACATTAAGGTGCATCGTTTCACTCATCGCGCGAAATTCAAATTTTCTTGCGTTTTTTGTCAAATACAGCTTAATTACTCATCGTGGATTTATTAAAACCAATTTTGCGCCAATAACTAAGTTGTTTTAAGAAATTACGGGTAAAATTATTACCTAGATAACATTAGCTTAGCTACAAATTTCAATAAGCTGATTTTCATCTTGGTTTTTGGTTTAGTGGGAAATGTACTTATACTAGCTTTCAACTTGAATTTTTGGTTTGTGTTATTTCTTGAAACAATATATTTATTATCGCAAAATTAGTTTTCATGAACCTACGATGAGTAATTAAGCTGTAATTGACAAAAAAAACGCAAGAAAATTTGAATTTCGCGCGCTGAGTAAAACGTTGCACCTTAAGCTATCGGCCGCAATTCCAGCGTACACTCACTAAACGAAATTAAGCTATCGCTGTTTTTTACTAAGTAGAAAAACAAGACAGAGATAGCATGAATTATAGTGCTGTCAAATTAGTCAGATCTTAGTTCTCCATACAAACTTAGACGAGACCGGAGCGGGTGCCGATAAAAAATATTTTAAGTGTCGGTAGTGTTCGTTATTCTTCGCGGCTTTAATCGGTAAACTCGTTTGACGGCACTAAAATGCACGCTATCTATTTCCTGTACTTCTATTTGTAAAAGACGGCAATAAATAGCACTAAGTTTGGTTTAGCGAGTTTATGTGGAATCGACGCCAATATGTACAACGTAATTTCAGGCGTTGTATGTTATAGAATCCTAACTAATATTATAATTCAGAGGAATATAGCCGCAGTCGTATCAGGATCAATAAAGCTTCAAGCTATACAAATGAATACGTACGTTTCGAGGAAAAAACTTCGCTTGCGCGATTCAGAACTACCTACATTACAACTGTTACTGTCAGTCCATACAAAAAATTTACAAAAATGGATCACTGCCATCTAGCGAACTATATAGGAAGTAACTTTGTCTCTCTGTCTGGATGTTTGGCGCGTTATCACGGCTGAACTGATCTTTATAAAATTTGATAAGGAGTTACTATATATCACAAAAACGGACATAAGATACTTTTTTTATGTGCAGGCGAACGAAGTCGCGGGTAACAAGTAGTTATATATATAACCACTAGAGCTTCTTGGCATGGCCGAGGGATTTCAGAAAACTTATTTTAAGGTCAGTCGTTTATTGATTCATCCTTTATCTTGTCCTTAAACTAACCTTCTGTCTTTAAATACTCTGTGCCCTAGTACGAGAGATCCTACTAAGGTTACAAAAACTAAATTGGCAATTTATTGTGATAAATGAAGAAATAACAATACCAATGTCTTTGAAATGTTTTTGTACTATATTATTTGTATTCTGTTTCTCAGGTCTTCGTCTTCGAGACCGAAGTAGTTGTTCGAAAGGTAGTTGGCGATTGTTGCGTTTTATTGCCTTACTTTGATTACAAACTGTATATTTTGGGATATTTACAATCAGATATCAGAAATATTTATTGGCCATAAATAACGTTGAATATTACAGGCAAGTCAGTAATGAGGCTGAAAGCCGAGCTTCATCGCGTACGAAGTCGCGGGCAGCAGCTAGTTTGACATAAAAACACCTTCTGTTTATTTCGGTTAAAATGGGACAGCCTGTGGCCGCAACGTTCCCAGTACAAGTATAGCGCGTATACAGGGCCCTCTACCGTCAAATACAGGGTGTTTCGGGGAATATTAAAAGAATGAAGCACCCTCGACACGTTTGCTTTATTGCAGTTCAACCGGCGCGCCGGCTTGGAACGTTATTAGGTTGAAAACTGCTTGAATACTTCGAAATATGCAGTAAAAATCATTTTTTTTTTTAAATTACAATTGCAGAAAACTCACTTCTGCAATGTTTGTTCTTGCTGCAAGTTGCACGTGCAATAAACAAGTACTCAATTTTTTTGGTAGTCTAAACTCTACTATGAATGAATTTCGTAGCCTACGAGGCTACGAGGGATCGTAGACACGTCACGTGGCTCGTAGACGGGCTACGGCGTAGTAGCGTAGCACTGCATAGTGCATAGGACACCACTCACTACGATCTAAATTAAAATTATTGATAAACCGCGTCGCAAACTTCATAAAACCAAAAGCAAAAACAAAACGGTAAATTATGTCAATTAATTAAAAATATAGACCAAACGAGCTTTTCGGCCTTATTACAAAACAATCTAATTAGTTTCTAATTATACTAATAATATAAATCCTTTCTTGCTGGTATATTTGACCGAGCGAAGCTAAGGTGTCAGAGTTACTGGGAGAAATCAGCATTTGTATGTATGTTTGTATGTTTGTATGTTTGTGTGTATATTTGTTCGATGATAACTTGCGAACCGTTGATCAGATCTTCATGAAATTTTGTAGGCAAGTTCAATACAATTTTTAAGTTCGAATATGAGCTGAATCGGTCCAGGGGTTGTGAAGATATAGGGGTCGCGAGGTCTCAGTTGGGCGCGAACTACTAGTTAACCAGATTACACGATTTAACCAATTAACCGACAAGATAATAGTGTACATCATAACGGACACGGGATTCTTTTTATCCGGAACATAATTATGTGGGAAAAGCGAAAAACCATTTTTTTCATAAATAACGAATATAAAATCATTCGTTCGTTATTAATGAGCGCGAAGAAGCGGCGGGACTGCAGCCCCGGCCCGAATAATGTTACGTACAATTATTGAGCCGTCTAGACGTCTCGCGGCGGTGCTTACATCGGCGTATTGTCACGCGGTACATACGAGTACGTCAATTTTACCCGACTACGAAAAAGGAGGATTATTATTTTAACCGGTATGTATATATGTATGTTCAGCTGTTCCCTTACAACTTTCATATTACTTATCATAATTTAACACCTGCCCTTCGAATTTTAAGGACAACAAGGAAATAATAAAAAGGAAATACTGTATACATGTATAATTATAAATGCGATAGTTTGTATGTAAGTAGGTAAATATGTAAGTGTGTTTGTTTCCGTTCAACTTTAACAGCTGAACGGATTTGAATGAAATTTCATATGAAGGTAGCTTATACCCTGGATTAACACATAGGCTACTTTTTATCCCGGAAAAATATTAGGTTTCTGTAGTATAGCGGGTGCAACCGCGGGCCGCAGCTAGTAATGCATAATTTAATAGGGAGTATGTAAAGTTCGTACAATAATCTATGTCTTACACGCGCTTTAAGCGGAAAAACGTTCATTATTAGTGTCAGGATCGTTACTGTTTGTACATAGCTAGAATAGCACCACGCAGACCGCGGGGGCGTCGAGACAACAAGGAGTGTTTACATCGAGGCACTGTCCCGCTCGCGGCAAGAACACGTCCCGTCGGCGTCGGCGACGCTGCACTGAACGACGAGATTTATTATGGAATGTCTAGACGTCTAGAGCGGGCGGGTTGTATTTCCACGTCCAGACATCGTCACGCTAGAAATAACTCTGTCACGTTTTGCGATGCACTCGAGGATCCGCTTCGACGTAATTCTGTTCTAACTTCTTACGATTGTAGTTAAAAAGTTTTTTATAAAGCTAACACCCAGACACAGATAGTTAAATCATACTGTAATTACCATAAAGCCAAACATGTCGTCAATTTAAGAAAGAATATATATTTCAAAAACGGAAGTCATGTCACAGACACGGATTTTTTTATAACCAAATGAAAGTTCCTTAGCTATACTGTAAAAGACAAACAAGTTAAAGACGATATGAGCAATGATATGAGAATATATATACATATATATAAATTAACCCTTATTTTTCCTGGTCACGCTATAACTTGAGCAAAGCTGGACCGATTTTGATGATTAATTTTTTGTTGTGTTCGTAATTGTGAGGACAAGGTTTGTATAAAGAGTTTAGCGAGGCCGTAGGCCGATCTTCGCGGGCATCAGCTAATAACATGTAATTTTCATTAAAAACGTGTACCTACTGTTATTTTAATTTACTATTTATTTATTTGTTAATTTATTTTACTGTTATTTATTTTTTATTTTATTATACACAACACAAATTACAATCTTTACAAAAACATAACATCTTTCAAAACAATTAAAAACATGTGTACACAGAAAAATCAACTGAAAAGACGAATTTGTTAGCGTAAAACAATATTTAAGAGACTTATAATATCTAAAATCAAAATATAGAGGAGTTGTGTATGTTATAAATGCGAGAGTGCGGGTACAGCGGATCCAGCTCTCGCACCCGGAACAACCGGGCGGCAGCCGGATGCAGCGGTCGACGACCCCGCCGTCTCGCCGGTCTAACTCCTACGTTTAGTCACGGTGTTCTAAACAGTACCCGAGGTTGCACCCGACGATTGATGATAAAAAATAAAAGAGAAAAAAGCTCTACAATTAACATCCTTTTTGAATTAATTTAGTCATTGATTGAGAACTATAGTAACTATCGCATAGGTCAACTAAGTTTACTCGATCCTCGTAAGTAAATACGCGGAACAATCTAGTGTCACTCTTTCTGTACGTTGTACGTGTCACTCTTTCTGTACGTTGTTCGTATTATTATTTCTGTCCGTTTCTGTACGTTGGGCGTATCATTCTTTATGTACGATGTGCGAGTCACTCTTTCTGTACGTTGTTCGTATTATTATTTCTGTCCGTTTTTCGTATCACTCTTTCTGTACGTTGTGCATGTCACTCTTTATATACGTTTTTCGTATCATTCTTTCTGTACATCACGCTTGTCACTGTTTCTGTACGTTATTCATGTCACCCTTTCTGTACGTTGCGCGTGTCACTCTCTCTATACTTTGATGTCACTCTGGTTATACGCAATCTTAATCTGCGCACAAACCACGCGTAACTTTTTCAGCAGTACTTAACTGTCATACAGTCTCCAGTTCAGTTTAAGGTATACGTGAGAAATGCCAATTTTACAGTCTACGGTGTTATTAACGATCGATGGGAGGCATGGGGGAAGGAGGGGGAGTGTTGTGTTTAGCGACACGCTGTGTGCGTGCGCGTCTAGACTGCACACACGCAAGCGGGATTAATATTAGATAGGAAATGCTGAGTAAATACTTTGACGTTTGTATTACATGGATGTGGATTCTGCGAATCTTCGTGTATGTTTATAAAGTTCTTAAGTAATGGCTTCTGTCCTGTTCACACACTCCATATCGTCTCCGACCCTTAAGCTACATCTATGCAAAAATTCAGCTCTATCTTTTCAGCCGTTTTGCCCTGATAACGCAACAAACGACCAGACAGAGACAGAGTTACTTTCAAATTTATAATATTAGTTAGGATCAGTTAGGATAGCATCATAGACACGTAAGCAAATGAAACCTGTACTTTTTTCAATATAACTGGACGACGAGACCACCCAGTCGCTCGCCTGATGCTAAAACTCACGCTTAACCATAAAAATACAGTGCCACCGAGAATTATGAACTTAACAGTTCATAACCCTGCGCGGCAAGGCACTGCGCTCTCGTCATCCTGAGATATTAGATATTGAATCTCTTTGTGTTTGGTAATTTGCTGGTCAATCCGGAACGCAGTAATGCACACTACTGCTTGGTGGTTGCATAACTGGCAAAGGTGTGATACTTTTCCAGGCGGACAAGCAGGAGTCCTACCACTACAGCTTGCTATGATTGTAATACAAAATGTTCGCGTATATAATATAATCTTCACAATGAGCTTTCATCGTAGTCCCCTTAGGCCGTAGTAGCCGCAGTGCTACGCTACTACGCCGTAGCACGTCTACGAGATATGCCACGCAGTTTACGACGGAGCTACGTCCCTACGATCCTCTATGGAGTAGCTTAGTGCTGGTAGGTGCACTTGTGATTTGTTGTAGCTGTACGTGCATAGTGCGTTAGTGTGTGTGACTTTAGCATCTTTTATTTGTCTCTAGACTTTTGGAGCGTGCACACACCGCTTACACGTATACGTAGGACTTCAGCTAAACATTCTAATTATTATTATATTATTAAAAAACACAATATTTTTTTTACGTTTATTTTTCATTATCACGCACCACTTTGACAAAATACGCACTATCACAAGCACAATTATAATTTTTAATTAAACAAAATTACAAGGTTGTCACCTTGTTTCAAGTACATATTTTTGTTTTTGCAATATTGTCTTTAATTACGATTTGTTTTTTTAATTTTTATTTAATACGCATATGACATATTACACTGTGCAAAAGAGAATAAAATCTCGTCGCTCATTTAAATAAATGAAAACTTATATGAATCAATATAAGAATTAGTTTAAGACATTTTAAATCATACTAATATTATTAATGCGAAAGTTTGTGTGTAAGTAGGTAAGTATGTAAGCGTATTTGTTCCCGTTCAACTCTGTAACGGCTATACGGATTTGGATGAAATTTGGTATGGAGGTAGCTTATTCCCTGGAATAACACATAGGCATTAAGGGTCGGAGACGGACATAGGCCACTTTTTTTTTGTAGTCCCACGCGAACGAAGTCGCGGGTAACAGCTAGTTGACTATAATATTTTTTTCTGTAAATAAACCCAATTAGCATCACAAAACGAGGCTTTGCCCAACAAAAATAAAGTCGAGAATCTGTAATGCCGTCTCGTCTAGACGCCCACACCTACTTAACATAATTCTAAGAAGCAATAAGCAATGTTTTAAACTTTGTAATTCGAGAACATTCCCCTGAAAAGTCTGCGTCGCTTTGAGATAATTACTTGTTAGGGTGTTCTGTGTATTTTACAAGTTTTATTTAAATGGGCCTTTCCATAATAAATTAAGCTTTATTTTTCTTTTAGGCGAGAGGTCTTTTAGATGAGAAATTAAAAAACATTTATTAAATCAAGGTTCTAAAATATTAATTTTTATTATTTTGTTGCCTGTCTACTATTTAGATAAGATGGCCGGGGCACAAACATTTTTATTCTTCACAAGCTTTTTTTTTTAAATAGCTTTATATTTATTTATTATCATGTGGTTTTAAGCCTGACCATAGATTTCGAACTCAGTACGATTGAAGCGCACGACGCATCGTTCATAATACACATAAACATTCCCTCATTGGTTCATTGATAGGCGCGAGCAGGCGTAACCTTGAGCCAGCCAATGGGAAAGTTTGGTCTCAGTCCTCGCAACCTACTCCTTCCTCCATCTTTGGGGCTATTTTACCCGAACAACGATTTATCAATGCGATATCTTTACGGCATAATCTGTGGGCCTGACCAGAAAACGCAAAAAATATTTCAAATTTATTTATAGTTCATTATTTTATTATCATCAGTTCTCGTAAGGCCCTATCTCATTCATCCTCAGTTGCACTACCCAAGACGAATGAATAAATGAATAATATTTATTGTCAGTTAGATACATAATAATTTAGCAAAATAAAATGTTTCTAACTACCCTTCAAAGTACCTACTACGATTAAAAATATTATTAATATTTTGCGTATTCCTTAAAAAACGACAATATTAACTAATTACTTTTTTAGTTTCGAGCTAACGTCAAATTCACTACATAATCTGCCAAGTTACAGTCACACGTCAAGGATCTCCACTATAGCGGATGGCATAAAGTACTGTTTGCTCGCGTCCTTTGGGACCGCCTTGCGGCACGTCGGCCATGTTTTGTTTGACAGCCGAGCGAGTACGTTACCTGTCAAAAACTGTCTAATGTTATTGAAGTGTTAGGAAAGCACTAGTGAAAGGGGTAGAGTTGGGAGTTTTGGCGGGAACGTGAAGAAATCATGTCGTGTCATTTTATTATTTTCCATTACTTGTGTTATTTCGAGTGTTAATGTGTAAAAACTGTGAAGTTTTACCCGTTAAGTGTTCGTGAACATGCACGAGTGTTGGTGAATGGTATAACGTCGTGAAACGTGAATTTTCGTGTTGTTTCCAAAACTCTATAGAAGGCTCTAGTAAAGTTTGCACCACCTTACTGGGGCATGACTAGGACTTGACCGTGACTTGCTTTGCTCGACTTTGACTGTGACTATGACTTGTTTGATATTATTTAACAAAACTTGAAAATATATAAGTATATACTTGACACTGGCAAATTTTTCGTCAAGTACGTTCACATAAGACGTGCGATGCCAAAATCCTCTCAGGAGGAAAGAGAAAAAAAAAGGGGTAGAGTTGACGACATATTGTGGCTTCAAAGTGCCGCAAATGTCGTCTCTTTTTTCTTTAGTCAACTTCAACTTCAATTTTTGTTCGAGGCATTCTGCAGCGTTGCCGCAATTTTGCCGATGTCTTGTGTTCTTAGTCTTGACAGTATACTACTGAAGGTTGGCCGGTGAAATGTCGGAGCGATGTGTGCAGGTGTCCGGTGGAGTAGTCTTCGGTAGATGAATAGTTTTTTTTTTGAAACCATTAACCCGCTACGACGGACATGCACAAAAACAAATATTGAGATACGTACATTCGTAACTTCATCATCTCTAGTCAGTGTGGCTCCACCCACATCAACAACACAGCAACAAGTTGCTATACCGATAATCCGTAGATTATTTCTACCGATTGGGAACTGTACCGATCTATTGTTCGCGTCGAGTCCTTGAGTATTTATCGATCACACATTCGGTTTACCTTCGGGTTTTATTTTTAACGATTCGGGAAGCAGACGCATCGCACCCCCGACCTCCCTGGCTGCGGGTCGATGACCTGATGCTGCGGAGTGCAGACAGTGCCACCCCCGCTGTCTAGATTTAAGGTTTGAGGTGGCAGTGTAACAGTAGCCTGACTTGCATGCCGTCTGACGAGCCAGCTACTCTCTCTAGTAACTTATCAGAATCAGAATCTTTATTTTGTAAGAACATGGTAGGTATACGTGCATACAATGAAGTATACAGGACAGTCGGTACAGATTTAGTTATCGTAAAACATGTCCTTGCGGGGTATGGCGTACGAATATAAAAATACAATGTAAGAATGTCATAATAAACTTAAAATTGTCTAACGGTCTATTTTGTATCAGTCATTATAATCTTAATTATCATGTCAATTTATCCATTAGAAATTCCGTAATTGTATCTTCATCATTATAGGTAATGGTTGTATACTGTCCGACGCTGGACTCCTAAAAAATGCCATTTGAAACGATGTTTTGTTTCACGCATGGCCGAAGAGCGAAGAACCCTTTATTTACGCGTACGTGACGGCAACTCATAGTCGAGTAAGGGATCATACGGTGCAAATGGTGCAAAATGTTTGTACTATATAAAACTTCAGCCAACGTGTAGAAACGCAAATCAACGAATTTATGACATCTGGGACTACACATTTTACAAATTATACGTATACTAGCTGATGCCCGCAACTTTGTACGCGGTGCCGCTCGGGCTTCGGCCTCGAAGGACTGGATACCGAAGCTCGGCCTTTGACCTCTTCCTTTATCTTGATCTAAATTAAACACAAATATTGTTTTATCGAGGCAGTTTATCTTGTCAGGTGTCTCTTATCTTTTTTGCTTTTATCAATTCCCAGGAATCTCCAGTACTGCCGGCTATATATGAAGCAGTACCTAAGGTGTAACGTTTGGTTAAAACTTGCATTAGTTATAGAGGATGTGCGAGGGAGGCAAACGCCGTCTGAGATGCGATTGTCTGGATGTAATTGAGTGTCAATTTCAACAGGTTTATTGCCAACTTTATTGTCTAAATCTAAACTCTAAAGGTAGAACAATAAGAAACTTTTTTAGAATAGAATTGATGGGAAAAGTTTTGATGATCGTTGAGGACGACCGAAAGTTTGCGAATTTAATTAAAGTTGAGTTGTATCAAGTTAAACAATGAACCTGGAATATGCTTGAAATTGAATTGAATCGAAAGACCACGGTGTATTGGACTGGACGATGAGAACTAAATTATGAGAAATAACTAAGTTTTACTGTTATTCGAATTTATTAGTTTTAGTTTTCGTGCATTGATTCTTGGTTAAAATTTAAATTTTTGACGCCAACATTTGCCTACGTGAGACGTTATTCTCACTATATTTACTTCCTTTTATCACACAAATGTTACGCAATACTACAAAGAACTTACAAACGAGCTTGAAACTTTTACACCTGGTCTCGTCAAACAACATTTTTTTTAGATTAACATAAAAGTCGGGCTGAGGACCGACCATGACCTATCATTACTACATTTAGAACACGTTATGCTGCGTGGAAAAGTTTCGTCGGAAACGAATTTCATGCATAAGCACAGAATATCATTACTACTAAGTAGTAGGTACTAATATAATACTACTAATATAGTAATACTAGGTAAGTCTTACCATGTACTACATATAGGACGGCCACTCCCCCGCCCCCGCCAATTAAAGATACCTCACTCGCTCTCTGCAAGCGTCCGCAGTTTATTTACACGATTCAAATTAATAATTTACAATCGCTATTAGAGTTGTGCAGACGAGTGCGTTATTCAGTAAATTATATTTTAGAGAAAAACTATTAAAATTTAATGTATTCTTTTTTATTTATTTTTAAATTTATATTTTTATTTCAATTAAGTCACAACACGAATTACAACTAATGATAGAAGAACATTTAAATTAAAACAAGTAAGTTAAGAAAAAAAACCATGTCAATTTTAAAATACAATTATGAAACTAATTAATTAAAATGAATATATAATGGGAAGTCAGTTAAAAGAAATGTCAATGTAAAAAGATGATAAAATGCAATGACTAAAGAAAAAAGAGGACCTGCGGGCTTATCCTCTTACTTTGAAACGTTCGTGATTCTGATTGCGAGAGCATGCCATCCCGCTCGTACCAACTTAGTCGCACTATGCGCGGTCCCGGTCGCGCACTATCGCTTTCAGAGTTACGAGATAAGCCCGCTGTTACAAGTCACGTCAATTGCGGCACTTTGAATACACAATATGGCTTGAACTCGAACCCTTTCACTAGTGATTTCATAACACTTCAAAAACATTTGATAGTTTTTGACAGCTAACATACAAGCTTGGATGGAATACAAAACATGGCCGACGTACCGCAAGGCGGTCCCAAGTGACGTGAGCAAACAATACTTTGAGGCCCATCCACTATTGTAGAGAATCCTTGATAAAATGCCACAAACTACGGATTGTCAAACATTCTGTCATGATGTCCTTCCACTCGCCCGCTCTGAGCATATTAGAAGCAGAAGGCATCCATAACAATATGGCAGGCATTCACGTATGTGCGTTCGTATACAGCCGTAATGTTTAATACAAAAGCAACGATCCAATAGTATGTTATTAGAATTAAGTATTTGTTGTATGTGACTTGACACTCCAGCAAGAAGCGTACTCGAACGAAGCAGAGCGACGAGATTTTGCCACAACACTCAAAACACTTTTTGAGTAGCACAAAAGTGCTACTCAAAACACAACTACGTGACGCGTCATGGCATGAAACTGACATGTGTTACGTCACGGGTCATGGCATTTACTATTTCGCCGCTCCGTTTCGGTGCAGAGTGACCTTGACCATAATCTGTGACTAACTTCACAGATTATGGTCTTCTTTATTTTACTCTCATTTCTTATTCTTTGTAGATAATCAAAATGTAATATGAAATTGTTTATTTTGTCGCAGGAAAAGAACTCATTCCAGAACTACAACGTGTCTTGTATACTGACCCTGCCGCCGTACCAGCGGCAGGGCTACGGAAGACTGCTTATAGATTTTAGTAAGTAGACATTTACATCATCCATTCATTTTTATCATTTTGCTTTCGGAGTTTCTAAAATATTACGAGTCGCTTAAAGAGGCTGGCAAATTTCTAGCTTTCCTACTGCCTGCTACTGCTGTTGCAGTAGCAACAAGCTACTGTTGCTATGTATCGAATTTTCGAGAGGAACTTTTATGTCAAAAAATATTTTGTTTTGTGTTGTTTAATTTTTTTCCTACGATGTCGCTGTATAATTTCTGTGATATAAAAAGATAAACGGAAAGAAAAGGAAAAACTGATAAACAATTTCGCATTTTATTTTAATAAAACCGGGAATACTCACGTTAAACTGAGTAGGTTATCCCGACTATAGTTTCGATCACATTCAGTGATCTTTATTAAGGAATGCTATAAGTGTGACGCGCGCGCGAATTCTTCTTGCATTGTAAATTGTCTCAAAACCACGTCAGTTTTCGTAGTAAAAATTCGCATTTATTAAACGGCTGCGCCGCGCGGTTTCACCCGCTATTCTACAGAAACCGAATAATTTTCCGGGATAAAAAGTAGCAAGCTACCTCCATACCAAATTTCATTCAAATCCGTTCGGCCGTTACAGAGTTGAACGGGGAACAAACACTTACATACTAACACACAAACTTTGGCAATTAAAATATTAGTGTGATGTGTCGTTCGCATCGCTTCTAATATCACCTTGAGCCACTACACTGTGTGGGACGCTTGACCACTTTGACCGTTGAGATGGCAGTCTAGATTAGACAGACTATCGTCTAATGTGCGATGTAGATACGACCTCGCCCAGATACTTATCGTAAATGATTATCTTATGAGGTACCATTTAGAAAAGTTTTTTTTTTTTTAAACTTATTCGTACTAACTGAATAGTCATGTTCTAGTGAAGTTTGTGGTTCACTGCTGCTACTTTATTGCCTATTTCAGAAAACCCTTAGTTTAGATTTCGTATTAGGTCATTTTTGATGTTACTACAAAATAGAAATCGCGGCTAAATTAGTACTGTTAGAGAAAACAGGATTAATACGTCCCGGCTAACATTACACTAATCACACTTAATATAGTGCGAAAATAGGGTTCTACGCCTAATGTTAGTTGTGAAATCATATTTTAAAATTATCTTCATTACTGAAACGTGCGAAAAATTTAATCTGCAACAAACCTCCAGCAGGTCTAGCACGATAAAGTTATGTCCACCCGTTTTGTCTTCGCGTCAACGTGACAAAGCTAGAATATGGATACATCCGTCTCGTTCTCGCGGGATAAATATGGTGGACAAAATTTTATCCCGGCGCCCGTGCTAGGCCTGCATGGTATAGCCTCAACAAATGAAATCGTTCTAACCACTATCTAATTCGCCTAATTTTTCCAAATCGCGAACCATTACTCACCTGCGCGGTCAACATCATAAAGTGGAGGGTTTGTTTAGTCCCCTCGCGGGGGCCCTAGCGCCGGGCTACCCCGGGCCCGGCCGGCGAGGAGTCGACGACCGCCAGACCGATCGATGGCTGCAGTATGGATCGGTCTGCCGTCTAGACCGGCCCCTACGAGCGCGAGCCCCCCGCCGGCCCGCCCGGGACCCACGACGGAGACGCGACCAATTTTGATGGAGCGGGGGACCCTGCATTATTTGTTTTAGGCGTTAGCTGTAAATTTAGACGATTGACTCTTTGAGTTTAATTTTGAATATTCATTTCATTGGCTCTTTAATATTTCGATGCTTTTCTTGACGTAAAGATCCGCGTTCAAGGAGTTGATTGAGATCTTAACCTTATCATGAAAAGCCTATTCATAAACTTTCGATCGCAAACTTGTAATTATTGATTCTTCTTGCTATAGTGTAAATTATTGCTACAGTATACCAAGTATACCAGTATATCAAAAGACTCGCTTTAGTTCTTAAAGGTGTAAGTGATCTACCTTAGACCGTAAGGGTTGGTGGTAGTGAGGAATAATTTTCTCACAGACCTGAAATGTTCCTTATGATTTTATTTTTCGTTTGCCATGGGGTGGCTGTTCGATAGAGAAAGCGTTTCTGCGTTGAGGTAGGTTATGGAGGCTATGCTTTAACCGAGGCTTTTGTATGCATGAATAAGTAATGGCTTTATAGCGTCACTGATAGCGGCTTACTATTTATTTGTGGATTGGAGTTCACACCATTCTGAGTAAAAAAACTTGGTCATTATACAAATATCGCTGGACGAAAATACTGATGCTATTGGTACCAAGTATTTTTACACAGAATGGTATACACTCCATTACCTTAATAAATAGTAATTTTGTTTTAGTAAAACGGGTTATAATAAATAATATTTTGTTTTAAAACAAAATGTGTCAGTTTTCATAGTAAAACAGTAATTTGTAGTTAATAATTCCTACAGCTAGAGTAAACTGAGATATGTACAATGTACATGTTGTTCAGGCGCCACGTCAGTGACATTGGTAGCGAAAATAAAACCAATCAATCAATTACACAATCAGTTACAATAATAATCAATTACATTAATAATCAATTACAATAGTAATCAATTAATGACTGGCAAGGTTTTAGACAAAATTTAATTTTATTATCTCTGATACAAAGCTGGTAAAAATTGTAACGTTGTGTACATATTGCCAAAAATATTGCCGCTTTTTAACGGGTATAAGACCGCATTTGATCACCAACTAGCCTGTTGGTATGCGACGATATGGTCGAAGATGCCTTAACCGATGAGTCTAGAAGCATAAGATTTCGCACAGGTGCTCCTAATGTAACTGTTGTAGTACAATTGATAAATGTAAGAGCTAATGGACTGCTTTTTAGTATAAGCCTGCCTCTACGCAGGGACGACAGTTCTGTCGATGGTGAGATGGCCGAAATGTGATAAACTAAAGGGAACGATTGAAGGAGTGAGAGGCAGTGCATTGCCGCGCATGGTTTTGAAATGTTAAGGTTCAAAATTCTGGGTGGCACTGAACTGTTATGAGCAAGCGTGAAGCTTAACATCAGGTGAGCGCCTTGCTCGTCTCGTCACCAAAAAAAAAAAGGCACATGTAAGCGCGCTCAGGATACTTGAAAGGGCGGGAGATTTGAAATGGTTCTTGTAACTTAACTATTACCGTTGGTGAACGTTAAAAGGTGTGTTTAAATCCTATTAGGAGGTTGCTTAGGGGATGTATTAAGATATATTGCCTGTATGGAAGTTCTTAATTTTTTATTTTGTCCTTACGAGACCGAAGACTCGGTCCAGAACCTAAACCTGCCAGGCCGAAGACCGCGCAGCACAGTTTAAAAAGTCATCTTCTACTATAACTACAACATGTATAGAGGCAGATTTTTTAATATTATTGATGAAAAAGCAACAATAATAACTAGACCATCTTTATCTCAACAGGCTACCTCCTAACAAAAGTGGAAGGCAAGGTCGGTTCCCCCGAAACGCCTCTGTCCGACCTGGGTCTGATCTCGTACAGATCCTATTGGAAAGAGGCTCTCCTCAAAAGACTGTGTTCGGCTCCCGGGTCCACCCTCTGCATCAGAGATCTGAGCAAGGACTTGGCGATAGCCTCCTCGGATATAGTGTCCACGCTCCAAGAGAGAGGACTTATGAAGTATTGGAAGGGGAAGCACATCGTGTTGAAGAAACAGGTAAGATGTCTTAGCTTGTGTTTTTTTCGGGTGATAAGTAATGCTGATTGTAAAGTGTTTTTAGTTTAGTTTTCATCTTTCTGAAACAGCCACAGGGAACGAGTTTATTTGTAACACAGTGTGATTCTCGGATAACAGCTATATTGGCAGAGTCCGAGCCGACCGAATATGAGATAGTGCGACGTTATTAGCAGGGCAGCAGGATGCGATTGTCACGGACCGAGAAGGAATGTAATATGTAATCAAGGAGAAGTCTGTATTAGGTATATACAGTATATAAAAAAAAAACAGTTGCTCCATACATTATGTCCAGTGTAATTGACATTTTTCTATGGAACAGCTGATATTTTTTTCTCAATTTCATTGTTTCATAGTAAAAGTTGTTCACAACCATGAGTACTATGAGCCCCTTTCGGCTTAGCATACTCTTTCCTTATAACCCTGTATATCTACTGCTTAGTATTGGGTTTTTCGAGAACGATGACGTGTGTGCGTTGTGGATGATGATGATGCATGTATAAGTAGTCGAGCCCTCGGAGCGGCCCCTGGATGTAATCGTGTGTCCGTACATCAGGAGGTGCTGGAGGAGGTGTCCCGGCGCGCGGCGCGCGCGCGCTGCGTGGACCCCGTGTGCCTGCGCTGGTGGGGCGGCGCGGGGCCGGCGCGCTGACGCCGCGCGCGCGTGCGGCGCCTCCGCCCCCGCCCCGGCACGCAGCTCCCCAGGCGCCCGCCCAGCCGCAACACCACCAGGACACTCTTCTAAGCTGCCAGGGACACCTGAACGACGGGACTCTGGTGTTTCTTCTGGTTTCCTGCGGATTCTAACCCCAGTTTATACTTAAGGTCAGACAGCATACTGTTATTTCCGTATCTACCGGGCTTGCATGTCCATCTGCGACCACATCGTCGCCTACCCACGTGCAGCGAGCCCTGGAAGCCTGCGACGGCTTACTGACGCGGTACCACCCAACCGACTATCTTCTGTCTGAGGAATATGGTCTGTTTAGAAATTGTGACCCGTTTTGATAAAGTGATGTGTTTAAACAAAGTGAACATATTATACAAAGTGATCTGTCTGTACAATATAAACTGATTCGTATAAGCTATTATATGTTTGTACAATATTGCGTAGAATGTATTTATTAACGTTCTATGCCATGTAGAATGTAGATGTACAGAAAGACCGTGACTATAAGCGAACGAAAGTGAATTAAGACATTTTGTAAAGAATACGAAAATGTGTAGTGGAAGTTTATCTAAACCGTATAAAAGATATGTGAAACAATAATTAGATATTATAGTTAGTGTAAAATTATTTCATCTAGATTTTAGACGGTAATACGATCTAATTGACGAATTTTAAAAGTATCTAAAATAAAATAATGTTCAACTATTGAAATCAAATGTCGTTATTCGTAGGGTTAATCTATCTCTCAAAGTTTTATTCGCTAGCCGAGTTACAGCTCGATCGCTCGAGCTGTATCCGATTGTAGTTATTGCGAGCGGCATCACACTTACAAATCGTAATATTGTCTCAAAAGCTGATGACCGAGCACATCATATAAACTTCTCAATTTTTATTTGACGAGAAGATTAATGTGCTCATCAAGTTTTGAGACGTTATAACACGAATCATCCATGACTGCTGGTTGATAGTAATCTTTATAAAATAGTATATAGAAATCAATAAATACTTTCTTATGAATTAAATACAATTAATGAATAGAAAATGCGCAAGATAGCTAATGAAGCTAACAAGCGTGAGGTTAAGGCGCAGTTTCATTTGCTGTCAGTGTCGCGTTGTAAGTTATATTAACGAATCTACCTCAAAACTGCCGCGAGGAGTTGAGTCGAGTTGGTGCTGCTTAGATGATGTTTGAAACGTGACCTCTAGTATCAACAAATCTGAACGATTCGAACATTGATCAACAATTTTAAGACATAATTATGAAGTACCAGCTGCGCCCCGCGGTTTCACCCGCTATTCTACAGGAACAGTACAGTTGTAGACCACGTGTGGTCGGATTTTGATGATTTCTTTTTTGTTGTGTTCGTAATTGTCAGGACAAGTTTTGTATGAATAGTGAGGCCGCAGGCCGAGCTTCTTCGCGTACGAAGTCGCGGGCATCAGCTATTAATTTATATAATAACTAATAGCAATAATTTGATTTAATTCAATCATAGGTAATTGAATTTAAAGCAATAATGGATTGTAAATATTTGTATGTACTTAATAATAATATGTAACGGCGTCAATCTTTAAAACTTATTCTCTAAACAGATGTGACAGTTGTGTTGATAATTGTAGGTATAAAATTATATGTTATAATATGACACTACCCAAGCAAAGCCCCCGATCCCAAGCCGCCTGCCAAGCGTGGGGATTAAGATTTGGATGAAAGAACAATGGCGAAATTTTATTTCATGACTCTTGGAGCGTCTTGAAATATCATTTTTACAGAACGTATGTAAATATTTTTCTACGTTTTTTCAACTGAATATGTAAACAATCCAGAATAAAAATATCAATAAATAAATAATTAATTTGAAACGTCATTTCGTTCATATATTTTTTGTTTTCTCTTATGTTTTAGCTCCACACGTGTATTTAGCCAGTTTCTATATTGTAATATTTTAAGTGAAGTCAAATATTTCACAATTAAAAAAGTCTCAGTCATAGTCTAAGTCAAACAAAGTAAGCCACGGTCAAGTCTACGTCAGAGGTTTCTATGGAGTTCTGGAAACAAGACAAAGAGCCACGTTTCACAATATTATAACTATTCACCAATACTCGTGAACATTCACGAACACTTAATGGATAAAAATGCACCATTTTTACACATTAACACTCGAAATAACAAGTATCGGAAAATAATACAATGACGCGACACGACTTCTTCACGTTCCCGCCAAAACTCCTTCATAATTTTTATAACAGTCTTCTATTTGTAAGTGTTACCATTTTATAAAATAACATTTTGTTTTCTCATTGGGCCATGCTAATATGGGGTTGAACTTTTGGCGGAAGCGCGATAAAAACATGTCGGCTCATGTAATAGTAACTAGTGTTTTTCCGTGTTATAATCGTATTTCTATAAACTAAGTAAAACAACAGGTATACAATGATGAGGCGATATGGCCATGATGGCTTTAGCCTTACCAACGGATGAAAAAAATACAAAGACGTTGCTGGTTCTTACATATATGTTCTCGTTCGTTCTTATGCATATTCTTTTTTAATATTTTGGCTCTACACTTCTCTCTTATACTTTGCTCTTTTATTTCCATACGACCTAGACTGCCATTGGACTTTACGGATATTGCTTTTTTCTGTGTGACTACTGTGACTAACAATCTCAGGAAATGCTGCTGAATTACTAGCGATATTTTAGTTATAAAGACGTCGTGTATTTTATCGACATAAAACTAAGTATGGGGTTCGCCATTGTTCTTTGGTATGGAGATAGACGTCCACAGCTAAGCATAGGCTTTTTCCCCTTAGAGCACCACACCGACCAAAAACGTGCCACTTGCATCCACCTCTTGCCCGCGACTTTCACAATGTCGTCGGACCACCTAGTGAGAGCCCTACCTACGCTGCGTCTTCCGGTTCGTGGTCGCCCCTGAAGAACCTTTCTTCCCCACCGGTTATCGGTTCCTCGAGTGATGTGGCCTGCTCATTGCCGCTTCAGCTTTGAAACTCTGAAAGCTATATCGGTGACTTTGGTTCTTCGACGAATATCCTCGTTCCGGATTTTATCGCGCAAAGAAACTCCGAGCATAGCTGTCTCCATTGCCCACTGTGTGACTCTGAGTTTCTCCAAAAGGCCAGTGGACAAGGACTACGTTTACACATAGGCATTAACACATACGCTGCTTTTTATGCCGGTAAAATATTCGGTTTCTGAAGAATAGCGGGTGAAACAACGAGGAGCTGCTAGTAATATTATAAATACATTTTCGGTTTGATTCCTACTCATCAGACAGAAGAGGCCCGAAAAATATAACGAATCTCCGAAAGAAAACGAAATTTTCAATCTTGTCCTTTAAATGATAAGGTTTAAAATCGAAATTGTTTTGACATCTTCAATGATGTTCAATGATGTATAAATGTGTGAGCGTGACAACGGTATGGGACTAAGTTGTGATGAGAACGTGCGTCGCTGTCATTCAATATGCGCTGTGACGTTTGGTCACACGCGGGGGTCAGAGGAAGACGCAAGTTGAAGATAAACTAAGACAAATGTGGATCTAGCATAGATTAAGTTTAGTAACTGGCTTATCAGAATTGACATCATTAATCACAAAGAAGACTTAAAGAGATTTTGAAGTAACAATATTTTTTGACTTTGTTACGAAGTTATGCGTGTATTTGCGTTTTTGCAAAATGTTTTTTGACTTTGTTCAAGATATCTTGGCGTTTTAAGCTATTCGATTTTTTTAATAAAGATGCTCGAGATAAGAGAGATAGAGATATAATAAGATCATTCGACCATAATTTTATTATTGAATGTTTAGAATGTTTATTATTGAATTTTAATCTGTATTGTCTAATATTAATTTATTTTTATATTATGTGAATGTAAACTGTATATATTTTTGTCCAAACATTCAGCAAATTGCTGACTAAAATGATTCTAAATTATTAATAGGTAGAAAGAAGTTATTAATTATAGCGATTGTAATGTACATATTTTTTAATATTTAAGAACGTTGGACGATT
Source organism: Apocheima hispidaria (assembly GCA_947579745.1). NCBI lineage: Eukaryota > Metazoa > Arthropoda > Insecta > Lepidoptera > Geometridae > Apocheima > Apocheima hispidaria. The sequence continues at coordinate 1,660,562 of OX388152.1, read as the reverse complement.
TTTAAAGTAAATAATGACGTTATAGAATACTGCTATGTTTTATTCAATCCTTTTCTTTTATTGGTGGTGGTGGTGGACGTTTGGTGGACGTTTTTGACTCAGCGCCATCTAGCCCCAAACTAAGCAAGCTTGTACTATGGGAACCAGATAACTGATAGAATACATAAATACTTGAATTACATCTTTAACTAATTTTGAATTTGAATGATAAAAAATGTGACATATTAGACAATGATGTAATGACATCATTGTCTTATATGTCAGTCTTATATATCTGTAGAAGTTGTTCAAAGTTGGTGACGTCACCAACTCCAAGCAACTCTGCATAAGAATGGCGCGACCTTCTTGATTCGGCAGTGTGGAAGCCAAACGGTCCCGTCTTAATCCATTGACACTGACTGACAACAAAGATGGAACAAACATTCATTTTCCTATGCTGGTTTTCAGTTTCGTTCTTAAAAAAAGAACTTCTCTTCTTTTTCCGTAAAGCATTAGGTATTATAGTTAAAAAAACGCATCATGGCTTAGGTACTATTAGTTTTGAACCTTTTTTATTACGTATCTACAGGGTTATAAGGAAAGAGTATGCTTAGCCGATAAGGGGCCATAGTACTCATGATTGTCATCAACTTTAACTATGGGACCAACCATGACACAGAATACTATTACTCCAACCATGAAATTGAGAAAAAAAACAGCTATTCCATACATTTTGTCGAGTGTCATTGACATTTTTCTATGGAACAGTTGATATTTTTTCTCGATTTCATGGTTGGTCCCATAGTAAAAGTTGTTCATAATGATGCCGTTTTCGGCTTAGCATTCCCTTTCCGTGTAATCCTGTATATGTTTAAAGTAATATAAATTGTAAACAAGTATAACCAGATTTAATTCAAAATTGGGAAGCCAGAGGGTTCGAAACCCAACGCGGCCCCTAAAAGGAAATAATAGCAGCGGAGTGGACACAAACATGTCGTGGATATTCTATAAATACTTAATTATGTTAGCTCTTCGTAGAATAATTAAATGTAAAGTTTAGTGTAACGACTAAACATTTAGTAAAATTCCAAGAACAAGAAAAAACGACTAGATTTTTACAACTGACTACTTATGTACTGAAATTGGTATTAGATAGATAGATAACTCTTTATTGTTCACACCAGAAATGACATATAAGAGAGCAAAAAAACAACCTAAAACTAGTGTAAAAACTGGCGGCCTTATCGCTTAAAGCGATCTCTTCCAGGTTACGTAGGTGTGCCTACAAAACTCACGAAACAAGAAAAGCAAAAACTAAATAGCTGTAAACTATCTGGGATAAATCGTTTTTGATTTATTTACGTAATATGTATAAATATTGATAGACTTGATATTTTTCTCATAATAATGTCGATTTATCTACAATAAAAAAAAACCAAAATCTTCAAAATAAAAAATCTGTTTAAAAGTGAAATACTTATTATATTATAGAAATATTACAAAAATTTACACTTGCCAAAGATTTTTCTATAATACACTGGCTACATACTGTACCTATGTCCGGAGGAGAGAAAAAACAGTCTAAAAGTTTCTCAACATCTCCAATATCCAAAAAGCAAGCCAAAAGTCGCCGTCTTCAATAATGTCCCAAATGTCCCATCCCTCTCGATCCCTCGTGACGCCGTGCTCCGTGCAGTTACTGTCTGTTACCTACCATATTTTATCAGTATCCATTAGCAGTTAACATATACCTACCTACGTTTTATCACATAATTGCCGTGACGTCAGCGGGCCGATGACCTCCGAAGCCAAGGTCTTGATTTTTAATGTTTAGACCATTTCCAACCGACGTTTTTTATTTACTAGACCAGCCATCGCTGACCTTGTTTCAACGTTGCCAATTTAAACGATATGACACTCGACGGCCGAATGTCGGATTGTAGTTTAGTTTTATGATTGTAAAAGTGGTACTACTGATCCGATAGTTTGCTTAAATATTTTTCACTGCTGTGTGTTATCAGACATTGCTCGTTTTGCATGAAAAGTTGACAAGATGATTGCTTGTCTAATTTCGCGCGTTATTCGAATTTGATAAGATTACATTATACGCGCACATCGAGCCCGGCATAAAAATGGCGCGAACTTCAATCGTTAGTGTAGGCCGCAAAATGTTGTACTTAGGTATAATCTATCCAAAAATTTTGACGTGGCTTGAAATAATGGTCTATAAACAACGTTTCACTGACGTCTATAATACGCGTACCTACTTACTAGTAAAATATAAATCAGTGGTTTATTCGAATTTTTCGTCATAACGGTTTTTGATTACGTTGGTAAAATCAGCTTATGACAGAGTTAGTTATGATTTTCGTTACAGTTGTATGCAACTAATAATTCCGATCGTCAATTTTCGTTTGCGCAGAAGAGCATAGACCGGTTTCCGACAGTAGCCGAACATGTAAATAATCTATATTGAACTTTATTTGCAAGCGTAACTGGCAGAGTATTGCTTGCTGTGCATTTTTAGTCCTTTCCCGCTTACACGATTCGTACACTGTCGGACTGCCGGCTGGTTAAGATAGCGTACGAGCGGCGCAAATAATTTTATCAATATATTTTATACTTCAATGCTATAAAATGAAGCTAATATACCGATGTACAGTTTTAAGTCAATAAAATCGTACGTCGAAGCTGCCCAATTGCCCATTCTGATTTTATATTTGTCCATTTTGTAAACACCAGTAAACGTTGTACATATTTCATTTTCCATCTTAATTAAATTTGGTAAAGATCCCTTTTCCAGTGGCATTTCTATGGTCGACAACCGACGGAAAAGGCGGTCGAAAATTGACAGTAGGTGTCCGAGAAAAAAGATTTCTGCACTTTTCGATAAATCATAGGATTTCTAAATAAAAACGCTAAAAAAAATATCAACTCTTTTAGCTTGATATTTATTCTACTACTATCACGTTCAATAATAACACTTTTTACTATGAGAATGATTTTTTTTAAAGATCACAAGACCAATAAATGGTCGACAACTAGAACTTTCACCCTACCTAACTTCGGTTACTTTTCATCGCCTTTTCATGAAACTAAATGATGATGGTTTCATGGCTTTTTGGTTGGTTAGCTTTTCAATATGTTGCTAATATTTCTGATGAATTTTCTTGGCGTGGAATATACTTACCTAGGTATTTTTTCGATTGGAAATAAACAGCTTATACATGTTTTATTTATTTTTAATACTTATAAAATACGTGCGAATTTGATCTATTAAGAATGAATACTGCCTAATCTTTAGCCTAGCTAGCCTTGAACATTCCTTGAACGGCTACAAAGAAACAATGATAGATACAGAAATAGAACTCTATTAAAAAACTAGCCATAAAAGTAATAAGCTCACTAAACCCAGACTCAGAAAAAACTCAAGTTGGAAGGTAGCCGACTGATCTAAGCTCAGGAGATTTGATAACATTCTCTAGATGCCAGCCTCTGTTCTGACAAAATGGCCGCCGTATTGACCTGTTAATCTCCTCGATATTAAAATTATACACAATCAAGGACACGAGGTAATTTACCTATAAATGTTAAAGACCTGTATTCTCGGAGCGAACCACTGGAACCCACTTATTATTTTGTTTGTTTGACGGTTGCACCGGCGTGGTCGCGTGACGTCCTGTGCGAGGAAGGCATCTTTGTTGTTTGGATAACGTTGTCGCGATATTTGTAGATTTTCCATTATTTGTTGCATATATTTGACAGTTTAGCTCATTCTCTATAGACCATACAGACTGACCGAGATCCTAACTTTGTTTTAATATTACACCAATCCAGAAAAAAATACATGTGTTATTGTACAAGTTAGTTTTCAATTACTTCAGGTGTAATTGTCCTTTTTGCATTTAAATACGGTCTTCTTTAGCAGACACTTAGATTAAGAGCATGTCGGGCCACGCTTAGTAGGGTTCCGTAGGCGCGTGGGACGTTTGAAGTATTTATCAGTTTTGTCCGCTTATTTCAAAAAGTCATTATCACATGTTGTCCAAAATAATTTTAAAGTAAAGTTTTTACTAAGACCTATCAACGTGGATAAAAAGTTTCTGAGATGCTTAGTTTAGAAATGGGGGGGGGGGGGGGGGGAGAAGGACACATTGCAAGCAACTTTGTCTTTTCATATATCGCAAGCGCTAGGTACGTCTGTTTAAATCACAATCACAAATCCCATACGACAAAAAAAACGTAGAACCTGTTTGAAACAAGTTTAGATTGGTTGAAAATTACGGTCTGTACGCGAGTACCACCATAAGTACGGACAAACTGAGACCTTTCGCTCGCTTCGCTCACTCTGTCAATTATCTTCTAAGCTATAATATTTAGGGCTACTGAAAATACGTAAACAACCTAAAGAAGTACTGAAATTTCCGATTCACCAATTTATTCTACCAATTAAATTTATGTTAAAGTTACTGTTTAGCGCTGCGCCGGCCGCCGCGGCGGCACGCTCGCTTCGCTTGCTCGGCTCGCGCGTTTTTTACAAACAAATTACCCTCCTTCTTGTAATAAATAGTGCTCAGATTCTACAGTATTCTGTACAAAAAGGTAGGCTTAAAAAATAATAAGATGACAAACATATATTTTTTTTTTTATTTAAATGTCCAAGCTTACAATTTTTACTATAAATACCTACCTACAGGTACAACAAAATTGTTTCTTTTAACCCCAAAGAAAATAATCAAATTATGTATTTCCAAGTCTGTTAAACTCAACTCAGGAGGGTGCAATCAAAACGCTTTGTTGTCTCAGTAGTCAGTACCATCAGTACTAAACCGTTGAACTCTGTGGACTGACTCACTAGGCAGAAATAACGATGCTTGGACCATTGTATCAGAGAAAGGTATGCACGTATGCCTATACGAGTGGAAGATTGTCGAAAAATACTAGATTATACCTAATGAATCACGATGACTCAACTCCATTATGACTTGTGTACCATTATGTTAGGGCTATTTGTTACTTATCTTACACTCTCAAACATAATCAGAACACTTTCAACCATAATTTGAACAAATGCACTCACAATTCTTTAAGAAAACTCGGCTCTTAAATCATTTCAGGTGCTCCATTTCACTCTTAAACTCGCTCGGCCTGGACAGGTCTTAAACCCTAAAGTCGTTCGCGAAACCAAGCAACAGGATTAAAAGGTCCCCGTCCTCTAACCTTAGGGTTAAAAAAACATCTTAAGGTTATCCGGTGTGCCCTTGGTCGCGACCATTGTCTCCTCAATGTGAACGGGCGCTTGAACCGCTAGGGTTCACCCTTTGCCCTTAACGTAAGGTGACATAGTCTGTGGATATTTGTAAATATTTTTGCTATAATATGTCTCGCCAGGGGTGCGAACTTACAAGATAAAAGTATATCTGGAGAACAATACAAGTCATGAGATTCGATTGGATAAGTGGATTAGATGAGGATTGGTCTTGCCCAAGTGGAGATAAAAGTTAAGATAAATTTGGTAAAGGAGAACTAGTTACTGGGCAATACCGGTCATGCATAAAGAGATTTTAGATTGGGTGACAAGTGCAGTGCATTGTCGTGTTGAGCTTTGAGCTGTTCAAGAGTTGCACTGAACTGCTGTGGACAAGCGTGGACTTAACTCCAGGAGAACGGCTTGCTCGTCTCGTCGCTCAGAGTCACTAATGGTTACGATTTTGATGATGTAGGTAAGTATTACTCTCTTCAAATTTTGCGCACTTAATTATACATTAGCGCTAACACTTTTTACACAGGAAAGAACAACATTTAGCGATATGAAGCTAAGCTTATATGGGCCGTGATAATTTAAAATTAAGATCGTTGTCATCAGAAGGTACACGCAAACCTATGTGACAGATATAAGTAGATAGGTATATTACGCAAACAAAACTCGTACTATTTCACGGGACGAGCACACATTCTGTCGGGACTCGTAAGTTTAAATTACACATTAATTGAACTTTCGAACCTTAGGTGATTTGCTCTCACCCTGTTTAGACTAGATGATTTCTTGCCATTAATGACGTCAGCCTCTTCAGAAAAAAAGGCTTTAGCATTCATTCAGTTTAAAATCCAAAATCATGCATTGCAAATCGTTTATTTCAAATTCAAACTTGTAACACGCTGACCATTAATTTCTTACTAAATAGAACGTGTTGCTTATAACATGCCAAAGAAACAACTTATAATCTTTATCTAGTTCCTAAAGCAAAACAAGAAATATACAAGATACAAAATCATGAGGCCATCACGATGCCACCAGTCCATCAGTCCCCACGTCAGTGTAGGAAGATAGGCAACATGGGCCAACGTACCGGCGCGGGCGCAGATAGCTCCGAACTTTCGTGCCTAATTTTAGCACCAACCGGAATTCGCAAAACCTAAACATGTTTTATGTCAGTTTAAATCGTCGGTGATATGAGAATCTGAGACAGTATATGATGTACTTAAGTAGCTGTTATGAAAATCATTTCGAAATAAACAAATAATGACAATGCTGATACCGGCTTCTACATCTTTACCGGACTTTTGGCGAAATCAGATAGCGTTGAGCCCTAAAAGCGCAAGGGCACTGCTACGATACGAACCTCGGCTTGGGCCGTCACCCGGTACAGGGACATCAGACTTGCACTGGCACCCCAGAAGGGGTGCGCCCTGGGGCCCTAGCGGTTTGTTTATTATTTGTTTGATTACTTGGAGATAATCTAATTGATCTTCTGACAGATCTTGGGACTCTTCACGCACCGCGGCGAGGTCGGTGAATGATTGTGTGCTTTTGGTAACCGACGCTTATACCCAAATACTGAATATGTACTTCGTGTTGCCGGGAGATGTCGCATCGGTTTTTGGAAATCCAATCAAAGTGATTTTATATCTTCAACAATGTGTAAAAGTGTGAGCGTATTACGTAGCGATTACGTAATTCACCTATGCGTACATAGTACCTACCTAAGAAAATGTTCACAATGAGAGTTAAGTTTTCACAAAATTACACTCTGCCTACAAACTGCTATGAGGTTCGGCAAAATTAGAAATACAAAAAAAAAATGAAGAAATCAAAAAAAAAAATTAAAAAAAATTGCAATTATTCCAAATACTGCTTACCAAAGGCTGAATAAATATAAGAAAGTATTGCATATCTTCAAAAATGTAGATTTAATTTATCATCAAACCTTAACTTCACTGCCTTGCCCCACCCTCCCCTACCACAAGAATCAAAATGTCGTCGCCTATGACACACTGACTTGTTGAACATACGGAAGGCAATTGGCTTATGGTACCTACTGAAAAGAAAATCCGAGAGAAGCCATATGCCTACTAGGCAGTTCACTATACAGGGGACTGAAAGTAGGCAAACAATTAGAAGTATTTACCTACATTTAATTGTGTATGTAAGTGATTTTTATTTATAATTGGACCATCGTAACATTAATTATTCGATTCCAGTTTCTATTCCGCTCCGTCCGGCGATGAGCAAGCAACCGTGTCTAACAAGCGACTAGTTTGCCAGCTTTAGGTACTTCTTTTATAGTATTATTTTTAAGGTGCAACGTTTCGCTCAGCGCGCCGAATTCAACATTTCTTAACCTTAACATCTAAATAAGACTACCGGATGGCTGGGCTTTATCTAGTCTTGAAACCTTGTAATCTGAAGATAAATTGCTACTGGTGGCGCCATTACGATTATCTTTATTTTGTATTGTGTATATTAATTGTGATTATGAAATCATTAATAATCTATGTGACTACTCGCTTTATTGTTTTGAGTCGTTGATTAGCCACAGGCGTTTGTTATGTATTGAATGCAGTTGTAAATAATTTTTTAACAAACCTTTGGTAAAATTTGATTAAATTAAAAATACTGATACAAGATCGACACAACTAAGTAACAAAGTCAATCCAAGTTGAAGTGAAACTAAGTTCAAACTACTACTTAAAAACGCAAAACGTTTCGGATATTTACAGAAAGGAAAGGATCCCTTCATGAATTCTCGTTGATCACTCGCGAGGAAGAGATACCACCAGGTGTTCTAAAACGCAAATGGGAGTAGTGGGCCTGGACCAGAGTAAAACATTATTATCCAGGGACCCTATTCGGAGAAATGACATTTTATCTCGGTCACTCTCACTCCCATTAAATTCTAAATTAGAGAGACAGTGACCGAGATAAAATGTCATTTCTCCGAATAGGGTCCCAGTGAATACAGCAAGAGATCGCACGATGGCACGTTCTAGTTGAAAAAAAAAAGTACCTAATTTATTTTATAACTTTCTGGAATTTGAATATGGGTTAAGGCTTCGACTAAAGTAAAATAAATGGACGGGCCCGAGGAAGAAAATTAAGTGAGTGCCGGTGGCCGGCGCTCACCTTGCTTCAGTCGCTCTCAGTCTGTGAAAAGTGCGAGACGTAATACGTTCGAACGTCAAACGTTTCGAGAGCAACTAATAAATACAGGAGTCCTTTTTCTCTCGTAGATATTATATTCGATATCTCTTTTTGTGACAAAATTTACACATACTTTTAATTACTTATTGAAGTTCTAATGTTTTGACTTTTTTTTTTAAGTCGTCTATTCATTTTACTTTGGTTAAACTTTGGTCGAAGCCAGCTCACAAGCTTAGTATAACTCTTTTCTAAGCTGACAAGTTTACATAAAAATAAGTGCATTTCATAAAACAATTATGTTTGCTAACTTCACAACTAGATACATCTAGCTGCTAAGACTTCGGAAATGGGATGAATTGCGCGATATTTGCTTAAATTGAGCAGTATTTGCGGAAGATAAAAACTCTACAGAAAGAAATGACAAGCGCGCTGAAAAAAAACGTGACGCGTTTTCAAATCCACGATATCAAGATAAGGTAAGTAATCACAGGTAATGACGACAATCTGAAGTCATTATTTAAAATAACGCGATGTGGAGAAATAGGAGAACCGGTAGGTTCTCCTATTGCTGATATGATAGTGATAAACGAAGGCATTGTAAACCAATGTATTAACATCATGACTGTGTATCATGAAGTGCACTAGCTAATCTTACTCAAAAAAAGGTAACTCAATACATAATTATTTAAAAACATTGGTGACAATCTTTTTACTGATTAAGATACCTAAGCATCACACACAACCTGCAAGTCTCTATTACACGCACGGGGAGCAGAGCGATAGAACTACCATTTTCAAATACCTACTGCGCGAAAACTTCGCGGCTGAACGTTCCCTCTTAATAAAATCTCGGATTGATGTGATGGTCTCTAAGCTGACCCCCGTTAGCTCCAAAAATGTTGCTGGGTTATTATTTGTTAAAGGAGTACGTACGACATCATAATTATTATGTGTCCTCGAGCTGATAATGGAAACTACGAGTCAGCACCAGCATCAGCAATAAGGTTGTTGACATGGCGCGTAATGTTGTTATTACATAGTGGTAGTGCCTCTCGGTTCTCGGCCATCATTATGCAAGATCGACATTGACACACGACGTGGGGCTCCTTCGACCCAGTGGGATCCTGCGACTTTAGCGTCAGTCGGGGTCCGCAACCACCCGTCATTCAGGCTGGAATCATTGAGCGGCCAGCCAGAGGTGGTGAATGTCACCTCGCGACTCGCGATCAGTGCCGGCGGGCGGGGGCCCGCGGGGCGGGCGGCGCGGCAGATTCGCGAGGAGGCTTCCGCGGGCGGGGTCAGCGACCGCCCCCCCGCGCGCCGGCGCGCCGCCAATGTCAGGGCCGGTGCAGCCGCGGTCAGCTGACGTCTGGCGGCGCGCGGGGGACGAGCGCCGGCTCGGAGCTGCAGTCACACCGCGCTCCTCGTAGGAGACGTACGCGTCTCTCCGCGCACTCCGTGAAGCTATAAATAGGAGAACGGGCGGCGGCGACGCGCGCTACTCGGGCGCCGGGGCTGTCCTCACGAGTCAGGTACCTGAAGTAGCGCGCGCTGCCGTCGCCGGCACCGCCGTCCGCCGTCGCAGAAGATCCCTCGCAGGACCGCCGCACGCCCATTGTACTTCATCAGGTGCTCTGGTGGTCATGGTTCCAGGCGCTTGTTGGAGTACACTTACCGTGTCGGCGGTTTTCGTCCCGTCGTCCGTTCTTCGTGGCCGACGCTCTTCGCGGCCAACACGTGGTGTAGTGAGCACGTGGTGGCAACAGGCGGCGTCCCAGCGCTCCCACGGTGGTGAGTACCGAGCCTCGGAGACAAAGGCGCTGGTGGTGAGTCATGACACTCGCCGGTTGATGACCGCCGGCACCCTCGCTCGCCCCGTCCCTTGCACCGCACCCTCGCACCTAAAATCGCACACTCCCACCCACACATTTGCATTGGTCATCGAACTTCTGCCGAAAGATCTGAACAAAAGCAGCTCAAACTGGTTTTCGCATATTTTTCGCCGGCAGCCGCCGCTGGGCGCCGGCGTCGCCGTTTTCCTGTATGATTCTCGTTAGTCCGTGTCTGTATTCTGTGGGTTTTGATGCCTATTTTCAGCATAACCGCCGCCGGTGACTAAATTCGACAGTATAGTCTCGGCGCGATCCATCAATGCTATTGTGTTAATAGGCCTCGGCCCGCCGGAGTCACCTCGACGGACAAACTGTTTCATGGTAATAATGCTAATGTTAGTCGCTTCGGGTACCGGATTACAATTGGCTTTTTATGTCTGTTAGACAAAATTCGCGTGACGTCAGGTCGGCGCGTTGATATTTCCACCGGCCTCGTCATTACCAAGGTGATTTAGAAACGGTATTGCTTTACTTTCGAGTGCGAAACGGCCGCGTGCTAATCGCTCGCCGAGTCCATTCCACCTCCATATTGGACTCTATGCGGCTCGCGATAAAGTCACCGATGCGTGTCGTTTCGCGAATACATATCTTTGTCGAGATATTAATGCAAACAGCCAATAAAAATACAAGTCTCGGGTGGATGACTCACAGGAATGCGTCTAATTATCGGAGTGAACGCGAGGAATTCTTCGTGTTAGATTTCAAATTAAAGTGAAACGTAATCGAGTAACTCTGGTACGAGTTGATCGTATTTTTTACGACTCCTTTCATATTGTGGCGGAGTCGTTTCACCGAGACGGACTTGCAAAAGGCCGTGTTAATGCCTAGTTTTCACGACAACCAATCACCGACAACGCCTCGAAAGAAAAATGTGATTTGCCTTCAACCTGCGAGTCGAGCACATCGACAACCACATTTGCAAACACATTTGCAGTTGCTATTTGACATGCGTATTAATGACATTAAAAGTTCGCGAGTTAGTTGCGAAATTGTCTACAAAGATTAACATTGGACTATTGAGCTGAATACATGTTTACCTAATCAATACTGTTTGAGAAATCAAACAATTCCTATACCTACCTACTTGCAAACAAAGGGCTGCTTTGCCAATTACTTCACTTAGTTTCTTAACCCTATTTTCGAGCCAAACAGAAGTCCTATTGGAGCATATTTTTAGTTTTGTCGATATTTCTAAATTTTAATTTTTTGTGCACAAAATTGCCGTTCGCCAATTTGGCTCTAACATTTAGCTTGCAAAACCAATTGGTACAATTGGTGAAGGATCTTCGACACCAGTGAGATGCCTGGATCTATATTAAAATATAAATGATTTGGAATAACGGTAAAGAAAGTCTACTTTTTATTCCTGTCATTTGCCAGGACTGTCACAGATGTCCAGAAGACATTTTTGATAGTTGAAGCTAGTCTTTTGCTTTCTTTTTTACTTTACAATTTGATTTTTCCGTCGTCCTTTTTCACCCTACGTAATGACAAGTCACCTTGAGGATGGGGTCGTCGATTCGGCGCTCATTCCAATCGTCGCTCGGCCTGCGCCTGCGCCGCCGGTGACTCGCCGAGTGCACTGACTCGGTGACTCACTGCGACAAACACTCGATAGCTGAAGATACTCGCACATAAACGATTTTCCTTGAACATCGTTTTAGACGACCGTTAAGACGTAATTGATTTTGGAATTGTAATGTCGAGCTTTGAACTGGAACACTTTTTTTCTAAAGATTATTGTTGAAGTCAAAGTGTTACCTGCCCACCCTAAGGCAAAAGAGTGAGAGAGTAGTCAGGTGCGGTAACATGTCCATAGGATTCGTTAACAATTCGAATTACTGGTTTGCAGTTGTCATGATTTGTTAATGCATGTGTTTGTCATAAACAGGTTATAAATAAACAATGAGTTTGCTAAATTCGGTACCTACTGAGTGCATGATTTGTAAAGGAGGATGCTAGTTGACGAAGACACGAGGCGGTTGCGAATAAGAAACCATTGAAATGAAGAAAATGCATGGTAATACGAAATAACCGTTATGGTCCTACCTACCAGCTACCTATGCTACCTATGGTGCTACCTATTATGGTTATGGTTACCTTCCTATCAGTTTTTAGACGCCCACTGCTGGACAAATCATCCCCATATTCGAGGGTGTTGTTGCCGTAATCCCCACGCTTGGCAGCTTGAAGATCGCAGAATGTTCACTATCTAATAAGAGGACCCTCGCTGCTTCCCGTCATCTGCTTGCAAAGAACAAGCGTTTCATGAATTCCGATGTGTAGGGAATAGGGATATTTTATTACTATATTGATACACGACATTGATGATATTTCATATGTTAATGTTTTTTCGATACTGCCACGACCTTTTGTCAATTAGTGTTGTTCCTAAGCCCGCGTGATTTAATGCTTTGTTTTGCTAGATTCATCAAAATTTGAAACCGTGTTAGTCATTTGCTTTAGTCTAGACATCACTTTATTAAGATCATTCGGGAATGACGTCAGGTCGAAAACGCAGACTTCAATTCTCTTTGAGGTTTTAACAAGGTGAAACCCCAAAATTCTTCAATACTAGGTAATTGTACTACTTAATTAATTATTTATAATTGATTGCTTAGTATACTAACATGGTTGCCAGCCGATTTCGGACATGACGACTGATAGATACTTCTGCTTTGGCTAAGTCAAGGCAAAACGTTAATATATGCCTTCGTGTGATTATTCTGATAACTGGGTTATCGTGGCTTAAAAAGAGCGTGAACATTACATATATGCTGCACGCATCGACATGAAAATAATATGTGGGGCCACACGTTGGTACCTTTATATATATACTGTTGATATAATTATTATATACTTATATCATACTAGTTGTTACCCGTGACTTCATTCGCGTGGACATAAAAAAAAGTATACTATGTCGGTATTTGTAATATATAGTAAGTCCTTATAAAATTTGATCAACATCCGTTCAGCCGTTTAGTCGTGATAACGCTGTCAAACATCCAGACAGAGAAACAAAGCTACTTCCTATATTTTACTAGATGGCGCTGATCCATTTTCGTGCATTTTTTGACGTTTTGTATGGACTGACAGTTGTAATGTTTGAAGTTCTGAATCGCGCAAGCGAAGTTTTTTCCTAGAGACGAACGTATTCATTTTTATACCTCGAAGCTTTATTGGTCCTGATACGACTGCGTCTATATTCCTCTGAATTATAATATTAGTTAGGAAGGTTAGGATTAGGAAACGATTTGCAGGCTGTATAGTTCGCATTGTTTCTATAGTAGGTATAGTAGTAGTGGTAGAACAACAATGAGTCAGAATCACACTTTTGCTAGTTATAATAAAAATACATAAGCAAATTCAAGATTGAAAGACGATGTTTTCAGTAAAATTACAGGGTATAAATATAATAAGATTCTTCAGCTAACATCTAGTGGTCGTTGTCGTGCGGGGTTCTGAACAGTTGAGGTTCAAAATTATTATTCTATAATTATAGGACAACACGTTACTGGCCACCACGGCTCTTACAATCTGGCTAGCGACTTGCTCTTGTCACTCAATGGTATAAAAAATACATTTAGTAACTTATGTTGATAATAAAACTTATTCGCTTCACCTACTTTAGCATCCATTTATACAAAGGTTATAAATAATGTAAGTACTTACAAGTTGTATACAGGGAAATAAATATTAAATAAAGTTCATTTTAACTGTAGCATTTAATTATAGTCCTGAAGTACCTATCAGCTCTTATACGCGTCTATTGCTGGACGAAGTCTCTGTGGAGGAAGGGGGGGGGACAAAAATTAATCTTCTCTTTACGTAAAGTGATAATGAGACAAATTATACATAATTGTAACCGTGTCCTATTTATTCTTGCACGACAAAAGAGTAGAGAATATTTTGTGGCGGTGCGGCTAGGCTTGCTGCAGACTAATATCGGTAACTCTATAATTGACCATTCTAACAATCCAACAAAAGATCTTATTACAAATTAGATGCAAAATAATAAATAAATAATTAGACTTTATTACACACAGCGCCACCTAGCCCCAAATTAAGCAAGGTTGTACTATGGGAACCAGATAACTATTTAAACACAGCGCCACCTAGCCCCAAACTAAGCAAGGTTGTACTCTGGGAACCAGATAACTATTTAAACACAGCGCCACCTAGCCCCAAACTAAGCAAGGTTGTACTCTGGGAACCAGATAACTATTTAAACACAGCGCCACCTAGTCCCAAACTAAGCAAGGTTGTACTATGGGAACCAGATAACTGATAGAATACATTTTTTATTTTTTTGTAAATATACATACTTACAATACATAGATACACCCAGACAAAGAACAAACACCCATGCTCAGCACACAAATGTTTGTCCTAGGTGGGAATCGAACCCACAACCTACAGCTCAGAAGATGGAAATCCTCACACTGAGCCACAAGGTTAGTCACTGATATTATCTGTAGTCATTGTCTTGAACTAATCTCATCCATGTAATGAAAACATGGTGTTAGATGGTTGATTTTTCCATCGACGATTGACTCTTACTATCAATCAATCATTTATTTTTTACCAAACTTACGTCGGGATTCTGAAACGTTATTAACTTTGACAACAGATTAAGTCTATTGCTGTCATTGTCATTTGCTTAATAAACGTTTCAGAATCCCGAGGTTAGCCTATTAGGTGACTCGAACATTTTAACATGTACTAAAGTTACTAGTACATTATAATGACAAGTACTAATAGTAAAATCACAGAAGAGAGAAGTAAAGGTAAAAAAAAAACCTCTTCTGTGAGTAAAATAGACTGGAAAAAAATATTAGGAATTTTCTGTTGTATTAAAATTTGGTTACCACTTCACAATACAATACAAGTGACGTGTACGTGTTTCCAGATATGTAAATCCAATCAATGTACCAGTGGAAAAAAAGGGCAAAATAATAACAAATGACATTAATTATGACCACACTGAATATAAATAACTTAAGAAAATAAATGTAACACTGGCTTCTAAATATCTATAAACACAGCAATGTAATGAAGCTCTCTACTACATTAAGTGGTGTTAGCAAGTCGATGGCTGTTTAATTTGCATTTATATGGTTCTTTAGGACCTGAACTGAATCTAATTATTCCGAGTCGAACGGAATAGCAACTATAAGTCCGGTCCTCGGCGGTCTCCATTCGGATAATCATGTTTGGGGTACAAATAAGTATATTGGGGTAACGAGTTGTTATTACCCCAATATACTTATTTGCATTAATCCGTATGCAAATTTTAGCCCAATCGGCTTCATTTTCAGTCAGGGTTTTTAATAAGACGAATCTTCGTTGGTTCGTCCTCGCAATCCAAAATGTGTCGTCGTTTTGGCGGTAAGAGTTTACATAGGCACACTAACGTATAAACAGAGGTTCATATCTACATCCGAAAGAACTCTTTAAGCAGTTGGGTAAAAACTTTGCAAGCTGGTAGGTCAATTAAAGTTGTAAAAATGTGTTTATAACCAAAAGAAGTTACAAACATTTAATAATAGTTATAATGATATTCATATAATTTCATTCTTATAATTATCATATTAATTAAATATGGTTAGATTTTATTTTTATTTTAGGACTCGGGTTCGTACTATAAATGCGGCCAGAACTACCAGAGGTCGGGCAGCATCGTCCTCTTAGTAAACGGTGAGCGTTCTGCAACCCTCAAGCTGCCAGCCAAGCGTGGGGATTATGGCACCACGGAAACCGGAACCGAAAAAAATCTTCCCATTTCTCCTCCGAATCGAAATATCGTTCGGAGTACTGAGTATGTTTCAATTATTTGGTTATTTTTTTCTTGCTAGGTCTTCGATAAGTACCTATTTTAAATAACTAAAAAAAACTGAAACATAAAAGATCTAAGTAGATTCAACAAAGTGTGAGTAAAAAAAAAACAATGGCTTTTCTTTTAAGAAAATATCTTTTTAAAAGCTCCACTTTCTAATAAAATGTTCGTAATAACTACTTAGCCACTTTTGTTCGGTGTTATCTGACCTGAAAAATATATCTAGCTGAAAGTACCTCCATATTCCAAGTACTCTACATTGTACTATGAAAGCTATCTTATTTGAGGAGCTTCTAATTTATTCGTCTGGAATGTTCACAAAGAAAATAGTCGAGGGTCGAAAGGAGTTTTTAAGCTAGAAATGTTTAGAAAATCAATGAGCTAGTTAGGTTAGGTACAAAGAGCGTGAACCAATAATATTTTTTTTTTTCTAATTTACACACAAACTAAACTACTTTTGCTACTACGTGAAAAATAATCCATATGTTCAAGCCACAGAACAGATATTTTTTTACTTCTTGAAATAATTCTGTTATATTATATATATATTCTATAATTCTAACTAATATTATAAATTCGAAACACATAAATTATCTGTGTTAATATTAAATAAATAATAATTTAATTAAAATAAAAATAATTATGAATTAAATATTTTATTAAATTAATAATAATTTAATTATTTATTTAATATTAATATCTAATATTATATATATTTAATATCTAATAGTTAACATTTTTAATAGATTAGATTAGTACCACAAAACCTCGCAGAGATTTGTCTTGCCGCCAGGTTCTCTGCTATTAAGACTATTAAATTATTAGCTTGATAAAATAATAATTAAAAGAAATTTAAGTGGGCCGATCGAGATGTGCCTGGTCTGTGGCCTGGGACCCTATTCGGAGAAATGACATTTTATCTCGGTCACTCTCACTCCCATTAAATTCTAAATTAGAGAGACAGTGACCGAGATAAAATGTAATTTCTCCGAATAGGGTCCCTGGGGAGATCACGATACGCCGGCATTTCTTGATTTGGCCGATTATTTCATGATGTGCCCAGTATAAAGTTGTGCAGATCGATGAAAGCAACCTATTTGTCGATTTGCCCTTCTCACAGATAGTTCATCACCCTTTTAGTCACTTGACCACTTCGAGATATGGCTGGGCGCATCATAATGTAGTTCTGTTTCGTGACGCTAGTGGCGCTGTTTGCGCTCTGTCAGCTGTGTGTTTACGTGCGATACTTTCAGTTTAAGTGCCCGTTAGCACCTACCTTTATGTACTTTTAAGCCCAACCACAATAGAATGTTCGTTGTTCATATAATTTTAAGAAGCAAAACACTTTTTTAATAAAAGTCATTAAAAAAATATAATAATATATCTGAGCATGGCTGGATAAATCTTTATTATCTTTATTTGCCTTGTACTTTGATCAGCCTACAGAATCGATTTGGCCAAGCAAGGCCGTGCAAATCGGCAAACGTTATAGTTTGAACGAAAAGGCGGTTATTAGACAGGCAAATCACGAAATGCCGGCGCATCGTGATCTGCCCAGGTAGATCTCGATCGGCCTAGTTCAACGATTAGCCCACGACACATATAATAAATATATAATTATAGCTTATGAGTCGGAGACGGACATTTTTTATTTTTTAGTCCTTGCGAACGAAGTCGCGTGTAACAGCTAGTATAATATATGTTGTCCTATTATTTCTTTATTATTCTAATATATGAGATCTGGTTATGCTTTTTTTGTTTGGTTATTCTTTACACTACACCTTTGCGTTTTTTTTTTTTTTTATCAGTTGACTTGAGAACCTCCTTTTTTTTCTGAAGTCGGTTAATAGCTACAGAATGTTTGATCGGGTAGTTTAATTGTTTTGAAAATTACGGCAATTTAGCTATTAGTATTAGGCTTTTGGCCTTACTAATAATTTTGAATTTTGTGGCGACCACGAACTGGAAGACGCAGAGCAGGCAGGCCTCCCACAAACTGGACCGACGACATTGTGAAAGTCACTTCGCTTACCTTGACTCCGCCACCACACCTTACAAACTAAGCCAAGTTACTAAACACGAAAAGTGTGTGTTTTGCGAGTTTTAAGGTTTCGCTACGGTACGGCAGGTGGCGCGCAGTTGATGATTAAACAGGGGCATAGGTAATGGCATAGGCGCGAAAGATAAAAACTAATTTATAAAAACTACAGCTTTATTGTATTTTGTTTTCATGTTCTACTTTTATAGTACATAGCTAGGCGTTCCATCGCCGTAATAGTTATCTGCCGTAGCATGTAAACTGAGATTAAAGCGATAACTGCGGTTCCAGCCGCCGTGCCGCACCGAGTTATCACGTCGTATAAATAAATAAATAAATATTGGTGGACGTTTTTCACACAGCGCCATCTAGCCTCAAACTAAGCAAGCTTGTACTATGGGAACCAGATAACTGATAGAATTCATAAATACTTATTTTTTTGTAAATACGTACATAGAATACATAGAAACTCCCAGACAAAGATCAAACATCCGTGTTCATCACACAAATGTTTGTCCTGGGTGGGAATCGAACCCACAACCAATAGATCAGAAGGCGGAAATCCATCCACTGAGCCACAAGGCTCGTCAACTTGAATTATCAAGTAAATATAACAATAATATATTATAAAGTAAGTTATTACTGCAAAAAAACGTGATTTTCTAAGGTGTTGCAATCAACAAGCAAAAATAATCACACTAATATTATAAATGCGAAAGTTTGTGTGTAAGTAGGTAAGTATGTAAGTGTGTTCCCGTTCAACTCTGTAAAGGCTGAACGGATTTGAATGAAATTTGGTATGGAGGTAGCTTATTCCCTGGATTAACACAAAGGCTACTTTTATCCCGTTCGGTTTCTGTAGAATAGCGGGTGAAACGGGGGTGCAGCTAGTGATATATATCACTAGCTAGCTAGCTAGCTACAGAAATAAAACTCGTTTATAAGTTCATAAGTTAGTAGTCCAGCATCAATTTCAAAAAGCTCAATAGTTTGTAAATCGTGGCGGTTCGCAGCAACAACCTAGCAACAGTTGAACTCCGTTTCGAGGGCGTCTCGAGGTGAAGAGTAATAGAAAAATCCCCTTTAGGTGCGTCGCCCCCGGGACAGGGCGGGGAGGGGGCGAGGACGCCCTCCGTCTAGGGAGGGCCGACCTTCCTCAACGTCCTTGCCGAGGCAGAGGTCACTGTTGTAGACAAGACAATACGTTGGATGAACGCTTTATTTGATATTTGCAGCTATAAGGGAGCATAAACACGATTACCATTAGGCGAGTGGGTGTCCAAACTTCTATCTCCAAATCTCCTATCTCTTATCTAATGATTCAAGCTAAAGAATGTCATGTGAATCTTCTTATTACGTTATTTTTATTCATCATCATCATCAGCCGGAAGACGTTCACTGCTGAACATAGACCCAAGAGCGCTACACCGACCGACAACGTGCCACTTGCATCCACTGGTTGCCCGCTACTTTTACAGCTGCCCATCCGTTATTGGTTCTTCGGGTGATGCGGCCAGCTTGCAAACTGAAAGCTATATCGGTGACTTTGGGTCTTCGGCGAATATCCTCGTTCCGGATTTTATCGCACGACATCAACAAAAAATAATAGTTTGCTGTGCTTTTTTGTTGACCTCAAAGTAACCACCGTCATTATTGTAATAAAACGGGAAATACTCGATTTAAAAGTTTGTTGGAAGTAAGATATTATACCGAACTGAAATATCATCATAAATAATAATTTTATATTTTGCTTGCTCAAAGTGAATTATTATACATTCTGTATTAACCTTTTAACATCTCACTGCTGGGATATCAGCCTACCCTCGAAGGGTGATTATGCCATATCCACCACGCTAGCCCAGTGCGGGTTGGCGGATTGGGTTGGTGTATACCAACGAATTTCATTATATTATTCAATAGAGTTGTAATTATCATAGTTTTAAAAGCTATAAATGCAGATATGTTTTTAGTTGTATACCTACCTACTTGCGTAGCGTAAATATTAGTGTTGTGTTTTGTGTTTATTGTTTAGTTAGTATGAAGATTTTACATTTTATTAAATTATTCAGGTTTATACTCAATTTGTTTATTGGTTCCCTAATTAGGATCATAATTACGTAAAAATTAAGATATAGGTTTCACTAATATTTTATTTGTTTGTTTTGGAACAATGGTGCTAGTAATTTTGTTGTGGACAAGATATAATTTATACGAATGCGTTGATGTCTTTTGTGTCGAAAAAAAATGCATAATTATTCACGTCTCGCAGATGTCTCCGTTTTAGAGATAATTTAATTTAAACTTATATTTCAATTTTTGTAATGAGACAAGTTCAAGCTGTCATACGTCTACGCTCACCCCGCAAGACATTCGCGGAGTTCTTAGCGGTAAAGTGAGAAGGTGGCGGATGAACGAAAATTTGACTGAATTTGAATTAGGTTTTATTTATATTTCGCTGCACAGAGACCTCACGACCCCTAAAACTTCACAAACCCTAGACTTTTTATGCTCATTTGCGAACTTAAATTTGAATTGTAATGTACTACGTGCCTACATCATATTTTGAAGGTCGGATCAACGGTGCTCAGGTTGTCCCTGTATAGTGTCACTTGTTCCCGTAGAATCCGAGACCTTCGCTTCGCTCGGTCAAGTATTGAGTTTGAGTATATCTAGTCTAGTCATCATCAGCCAGGAGACTTTCACTGTTGTACAAGACCTCCTCAAAAAAGGGGTGGGTTGCCAGTAACTCATATCTAGTAATGCTAGCTATAGCCAGTACTTGCTTATTATAACTTCGGTTTTATATTGTTCAAGGCCTAAATTATTTTAATTTTTGATGCGGCGAGGTCAGACCAGTTTCGCACACGCGCTGTGACCTTCTGTCTGCCTGGTAACAGCTTCATGGTTTCTCTACAATTATATTTTATATACCTACCTCACCCAGTGGGTTATTTTATAATAAGTTTGATAGATATTGGTTTTAAGGTTCCGTACCTCATAAGGAAAAAAAGAACCCTTATAGATTCACTTCGTTGTCCGTCTTTCCGTCTGTCTGTCCGCCAAGACCCCTCTTCTCATGAACGCATATCAAGTTGAAATTTATATCAAATACGTAGATGTACGGTCCCTTGAAGCTGTAAAAAAGTTAAGCTTCTATGTAAACGCAATCGAAAAACACGGCGCATGACGAATATTTTGACACTTACAAGAAAATCAAAACCTATAGGGTATATCCCGGTAACCTAGAATCATGTTTGGCAAGAAGCAAGGTCTGACCGCACAAGTACAGGAAAAAACCTGAAAATTGTGAATTTGTAGTTAAGTATATCATATAAAAGATATCTTTTTGTTTTTACTAACTAACTTTTTTATAGTTGGAAAATTTACCGTGAAAATATGGGCAAAATAAAATTCAACTACAGCGTTAAGTTTGTCCTTCAGTATGACTTACTTTTCGTAAGAGCTTGTACTTTATCTATGGTAAGAGCAATGTTAGGTGCTTTTATTAGTTACATAAAAAGTTGAACGGAGCCCTCGGTGCGCGAGTCAGACTTGCACTTGGCCAGTTAAAAAAAAATTACAGGCTTTTGACCACAAATTCATCTGATGCTAAGTGACTGTGTGGGGACGGGACCTGAAACGGGAACAGGCTCTTAAGTGAGGCTACCGGAACTCACCATAAGGCGGTTGGGCAAAGATTTTCAACTTGAGGGTGGTAGCTCACCAGCCGAGTACTAAAAAGTATCGTACCATCATGTAAAAGTAGTGCTACCACGGTATCCCTCACGCTGCTAAGAACTCTCGACACGACGCGCATTCTCCGGCTGAGATGTTTGTAGCTATCCGGAGGTTGCTGCACTCTTAGTGACCGGTAGTTCGGCCCTGCCCCTTTAATTCTGAAATATTAATATTGAAAAAAAAATGCTTTTCAGATTAGAAATGAACAAAAACATAAAACACACCAAACGCACTGTTATACATGTAGCCTAATATTTGACGTTCCCGAACAGGGAGGATGGAAGATGATGATGGTGATGGCAAGCTTGGTGTTCTCTTGAATGTACTTATTCACTAATACCCGGACGAAGCCGTGATCTCTTCGACTATTTTATTGGATATTTGCAAATTGCAAAGCCATCGATATAAGTACGTCCTACAAAACATAGTAGTACATACAATATATACACAAATGTAAATAAACAAGACAGTCATATCATTGTCATGTCCACAGAATTCTCCTTGGTCATGACTTTATTCCGAAGTGCAAAATGTTTTAATTTACCTAAATATTTTTGGTAGCGACTTAGGGCATGCAAGTGTCTATGTGCTTGTTTGTAGGAATCTGGATGCCCTAACACATTATATCTGCTATAGATGCCAACACGTCAGTCTTCAGTTAATTGACTACTGTTTATTAATCTGTGACCACTCATTAGTGTAAGTTTTATTGGCGCTAAATCTAGACTTATGTCGGGCTCGGGAGGTTGGGAGCTCCCGCTGAGATGCCTCGATCCAGGAATAAAATGCGCTGCCACACTGTTACTAGCTCACTTTTGGAAGACATGTTTATTATAAATTGGGGAACATAAGTTCCCCAATTTATAATTAATAATTCTGTGGTATAAACCACAGAATAAATATTTAGTGCTTGTATTGTTCATCTTCATCTGTCATTATAAAGATGAATAATGCTCATGTGCATATTCTATTCTGAATTCTCCCCATCTTCACCTTTGGTACTCAATTTTTTTTTTAATTTTGCTTTCGTGTTATGCCTGCGAGCCATGGAGTGCAGTATCTTAAACTAACTTAGCCTGGATGAGATTGCTTTTAGCGATAGGGCCGCCACTTCTGGCACTAGCTTAAAATATAGTTCTGTATGTGTTTTATTATTATTTTGTTGTACACAATAAAGAGGTTCTATTTATCTATCTATCTAACAGGCTGCATTAGAAATAGCATAGTTACTGCGCTCCGAAACCCAGAACGCCGATGTTGGTCAGAAAGCCGCCGAACTGAAGTGGAAGTGGGCTGGAATGTCTGCCATATGTCGAACGACCTGTGGGCCAAGATCACTGCACAGCGGGTTCCACATATCGTTAGGGCACTCGGCAGGCCCAGGCGGAGATGGCGGGATGAATTGGACTCCTTTTGTAACAACTGGACCGAAAAAGCTATGAACCGTGAAGAATGGAAGGAGGATAGGGAGGCCGGAAAGGGCAGAAAAAAAACAAAAAATAATTGTTCATCTTCAACAACAGCTCATGTGGTATGTACAATTAGTAGACTTAATTCCTAGAGTCGAGATATTAGTTGCTAATTCTTAGAGTCGAGATACGCAACGCCAGTTTAACGAAACCTCATTTTATTCCTTCAGAAAGAAAACTGCACTTACGCCACCATGTCAATCCGATTGCAGGACGAGAGCACGAAACCAATCCAACTGCAGAAAGGCGAGAAAGAAAGGTGAGATTTTATTTCCCCGAAACTGCATTGGAGAACGTTTTCAAGCTCTTGGACTGGAACGGATTCGACATCAACATTAATGGCGAATACAACACACCTTCGTTTTGATAATTTCACCAATGATATAGTAATCATGGCAGATTCGCTAGAGGACCTCAATAATATGCTCAACGACCTCAGTAGCGTTTCCCAACAGGTGGGTCTTAAAATGTACATGGACAATACGAAAATCATGTCGAATGCCCATGTATACCCGTACCGAGAGAGCTATGCTCGGAGTTTCTTTACGCGATAAAATCCGGAACGAGGATATTCGTCGAAGAACCAAAGTCGCTGATATAGCTTTCAGAGTTTACAAGCTGAAGTGGCAATGGGCAGGCCACATCACTCGAGGAACCGATAACCGGTGGGGAAGAAAGGTTCTTGAGTGGCGACCACGAACCGGAAGACGCAGCGTAGGTAGGCCTCCCACTAGGTGAACCGATGACATTGTAAAAGTTGCGGGCAACCGGTGGATGCAAGTGGCCTGTTGTCGGTCGGTGTGGCGCTCTAAGGGGGAGGCCTATGTTCAATGGATGATGATGATGATGATCACTTAATAAGTAGAACGGATTATTTTTAAATAATGGTTTAAGAATCTGTTTAAATTTGCTATGATTTTTTTCGGCTAAAGAATTAGGTAATTTATTGTACATTTATTATTTGGCTTGACGGCTCTGTTTCTGAACTTTATCTAACCTAGTCCATGGCTTATACAGCCTTTCCTTGTTTCGTAGATTGCACTGATGCATATCCTTATTTTTTGATAAATTTGCCTTATGTATTTCTAGCAAACTATGCAAATGTAGAGAGAGTGTTTTTTTGCGGAACTATACGTTTCTTTAAACCGTTGAAAATTCTAAAATTCGGTGGATAGAAACAGTCCAGTGCGTTTGAACGGTGATTCTTCTTTTTGTACGTCTGGGCCGTGTTCAGTAAGATCGTCCGACGACGCTCCATGACATTACAAGTATGCTGCAAATGTTATCGAGAGTCGGCGGACGTCCTTACTGAACACGGCCCTGGTAGTGTTCTAGAAGGACAGTGATGCGGGATTGTGACGTTATTGTGCACATTAAAGTGTATTCTGTAGGCACCGACAGGCTAGCCAACTAGTATACTACTACTACTACTAGTAGTAGTAGTTTTACTAGCGTCTCGCCTTGGAGGACTTCTATCACAATCTTTAAAAATTATCAAACAGTGAAGCAAACAATCGTAAACAAAAAGTTAACACAGAAATAAAGTCAAAGTAAATATAGATAAAGTCTGAGCGCTAAACAATAGGCGGACAGACAAATACTAGTAGTACATAGCTAATATAACAGTCTGAGCCACTTCTGAATGACGAAAGTTCGTCCGCTCGCGTCTGGGAATGCGATCAAAATTTTGCGATCCAGGTGGCATCTTCGACTTTTTGTTAGTCCTGGCGACCTTAGTGACGACTTTAGGGCCAGTTGCAGACAATAGCTACGTACGCAGTAGGTTGTGTGTCTCTAGTTTCTTCAATAATTTGTGTAGTTTTGTGTGGGTGACTGCATGTCATGGCATAATAATATACTCACAATAATACACAGGTATGGCACTATAAGACAAGTAACTGACACCAGCGTGCGTATGAAAGATCAAGATGAGTCATTCTAACACTTAGACGAAACATCATATAAATCCATGCTCTAACACGTTACAAAAAGATACACGACAAAATAGCGGATAGTGAGGTAAGTAATTTAAAAATTCTACGAAATTGTAGAATTGTGATAGTGCAAAAAAGTTTATGCTCGGGAGGTCTACTGTTCGCATAACTATTAGTTTATTTTTTTTACCTCTATTCGGCTTAGGCGCAAAATGCCCAATTCTTAAAATGGCAACAGTCTCAAGAGAGCCAATTCTGAAAATGACCAATTTATCAAATTGCCCGAACTAAAATTGCTTTTTTCATAGGAGCTCCATAATGATGAAATGAAAAGACGTGGATCTATGACAAAATACACATATTTTTTATTTAGCTCTCTTTCAGCTTGTTTTTTAGCTTTCTTTCTTTGTTTTATCTTACGTTTTATTTTTATTTTTTTCAAATCGTGCAATAGTTTTTCCGAAATGGATTTATATATTATAGTGATCTAAGTATACTGAAAATTATAGTGCGTAAGGTAGTGCACTTCGTGTGCTCAAAATTAAGAAATTAGGTTTTTTTTTTTAACTTTTTAAATTATTTTGTAATGTTTTGTCGGTTTTCAGATTTTGCTTTGAAGAGAAAGTTATGAAAATAGTTGCTGATGTAAGAACATTGGTATCTAGGTATTGAAAATCGTGGATATTATATACAGCTTACAGCGTGTACCTACGTTACTTAAGCATAGGTATAAAATATGAATAAAAATTTAGAGACTAATAGATAATGTGCAGTGAGTAAATAATATTAGACAATCTGTTGTAGGTATGCGTAGGGCACGCTTACCAGTAGCTTACTTACTTAGCAGCTTAGAACCTCCCAACGAACCACTGCTATGGGCATTCGTAGAGCACACTCGCAGCAAGCGGCAGCTTAGAACCTACACAACTATACACTGTTGTGGGCATTCGTAGACCACACTCGTAGCAAACAGCAGCTTAGAACCTTGCCAACTATACACTCTTGTGGGCATTCGTAGACCACACTCGTAGCAAACAACAGCTTAGAACCTAGCCAACCATACACTGTTGTGGGTATTCGTAGACCACACTCGTAGCAAACAGCAGCTTAGAACTTAGCCAACTATACACTGTTGTGGGCATTCGTAGACCACACTCGTAGCAAACAGCAGCTTAGAACTTAGTCAACAATACACTGTTGTGGGCATTCGTAGACCACACTCGTAGCAAACAGCAGCTAAGAACCTTGCCAACTATACACTTTTGTGGGCATTCGTAGACCACACTCGTAGCAAACAGCAGCTTAGAACCTCCCAACTAGACAAGATATACGTATAAGGTATAAAGTACTACTGTCGCCCAGTTGCTAAAACTATTCTATCCTCATTGTTAATTCCTTGTCCTTATTTATTTTGATCAAGATGGGTTCAGTCCTTTAGTCTTAAAATATAACACACATAATCAAAATAATATTTAGCTACTTTGGCATTATAATGTTGGTGTGTTTACAATATTCAATCAAATGGTTGCCTGAAAGAGATCGTTTTTAGCGATAAGCCGCCACTTGTGGCACTAGTTGATAAGGTTGTTGTGTCAGTTATTTTGGTTTTATTTTGTTCACAATAAATAGTTTCTATCGATCTTTAATGCAACATGAAGTAGATAGAAACATGCAGTTGTTGTTTAATTTAATAATTTAACAATTTAAACAAAAAACTTAATAATTTAAACAAAAAACATACATATTATAAATATCAACATTAACTAAAAACTCGAACTACTTTACCTAAAAGAAATTAGAGACCGTTTAAACCACCTAGGCCCGCGTTGCAAATAGATAGTTTAAACGGTCTATAATTTAAGGCAACTTGCCGAAAATGCTAGCCGCCCCGCCCCGCTGGAGAGCGAGGCTCTCCTAAATACAGCCCAGCATTTTTTTTTTCAGGTGCAGGTGCAGGTGTTAAATAAAAAAAAAACCTCCCTGTATGATAAACAAAATAAAAATAAAGTATACGGCAAAAACGAACTAATAACCACCTACATACCTACGTACAATTGATTTCGTTTAGAAATCTTTATAGTTTTTATTGTAAAGGGTTCAATTAATTAAATAATTTATTCTGAGTTTGTTGATAGATAATACCGCAGTCATGCATATTTGCATCTCTCATTAAGTCATTACTACAATTTATTTACCTTATCAAGTCGTCATATCAGTCATTCGGTCAGGCCGGGCGCGGCGGCGGCGGTCGGCTGCAAGGTCGCCGGTGAACGGCCCTCCGCCGGACGGCAGGTACCCGGCCGAGTCCAGACTCTGGAGCCTCTCGAACATGCCCCAGACTTGCATTAGCATAATATGCTAATGCAAGTATAATTAGGACAACATGAGGACCGATATCCTGAGCTGAATATATGGTATTAAAATATTTTTTCAACTATATTTAAAAAAATATATTATAAATTAATATATTATATATTAATGATTAATTTGTCGTAGTTTTATTGATTTGGCTTTTAACGAGATAAATAGTATGATTTATTTGTCAAAAATTATGACGGTTTTTTCCCTCTAGTAGCCAAAATATTATTCAGTTATATGAAACAATGGGAATAACAGAATAGCACAAATAATTTGTTTTTCACTTCACAAGCGAGGAAAGATTGAAGAAGAAGTGCAAAAGTCAATGATATTTTACTAGAGAGCACCCTTAAAATGACCCCTGCAAATCTGTATTTTCGGGAATAGAGCTATCTCTTTTACTCCCTAACTTTTCGCACTCTTTGGCGGCTGTACGCAGACCATAGATAGGAATGTATACTCCTTGCTAAATCCATGGTATACTCAGACTGCTGTAGAGCCGAATTTTTGCATCTTTATAAAAATATCATTGGCAAAAGTGAATTTTTAAAATTCGAACCTTTCTATTCAATAAAATTCCATAACGCCAGTCCACTGAAAATGCATTAATACTTATTTCATGTCAGTGCACCAACCTCATTTATAAGGTTCCGTAGTACTAAAAGTTCGTCGTGTCCGTCTGTCTGTCTGTCTGTCTGAATCATTTACAGCCTTATAACTTCCAAAGTTAAAAACTTACATGCATGAAATTTTGCACAACGATAGCCTAAGTATAGACCTACAGTATGAAAAAATAAAAATAAAACTCTTAAAAATAAAGAAAAATTTCGCTGAATGACGAATGAAAATGAAAATGAAAAATGCGTTTTTTAACATAAACATAAGCATAAGGTACATCAAACAGCAAGATATTAAAAATAAATAAATGCATATAGCAGGCAGTATCGCGGGGATCTGATACGGTTTTACTTCTAGTTAACAGTAAAATACAACAACTAACTAATAAAATTAAATTTTGAAATTATCGCGGAGGAGAAACAAAATATTCTATAAAATATGTGTCTATGTAATCGAATATCCTTCTTGTTTCACCAATTTGTTAGAGAGTTAGTTTCGACTAGGCTCATGAATCATACCATGAGTCATGGCGGGGCGACGCAGCATATGGTAAAAGTGAAAGTTTTTGTCAGATTCGGCTCATGTCGGTGACAAGATACGCCCAGGGAATAACAATGTGTAGAGTTGAAAAAACGTTTCATCATCAGCCTTAAAAGGGGTAGCAGTTGCTATAATCCCCACGCTTGGCAGGCGGCTTGGGGATCGCAAAACGCTCATAGTTTACTAAGAGGACGCCGCTGCCCGTCTCCGGGGGTGATCTGATTGCAGTTTTAGGACATACCAAGGTTAAAACAACAAAAACATCAAAGTGAAAAACACGTCATGAGTAAAAAAAAGAAACTCAAAATTCAAACATCACCTATAAAAAAAGTACAAAAGCACATCAACGGAGTGATAATCTCGGTAAGTACCCAACCTTTTGTGTTATCTTATCTCTATCATTAGTAGGTTAGAGACACATACCATATAATTGTGTGTGACCAAACAGTTGACAGCTTTATCGATTTCCCCCATACCAAAATATTATGCGCAAAATAACATTCTCTCGACGTTCCACGGATACCCTTCGAAGCGCCAATCTTAGGGATTATCTTGAATTTTGAGCAATCGTAAGCGCAATTACTTTGCTGCGCCTGGTGAGTTGTAATTCTATAGCTGTACGAGCACGTACGCTGTTATACTTTCGTGTTAACGCAGCAGTTTACGCGTTCACCCAATTCAGTTCGCGATCAGTCTTCTATCATACCACGCGACTATAATTATCAAATTATGTTAGCGATTGGTCCTCTATCATACCGCGCGACTCATATCATTATTAAATTAAGTTTAAATTAATTCTAGAAGTTTATCCATCGATCGTGCCAAGCTGTAGGTAGTGTTAGGAGTATGGTCACGTTTTGTTGGAGCTTTGTGGAGCACGGGGAGAGCACACGTGCGGACGGCTGTTGACAACTGCTTGTGTAATAAATAGGTCTTGCCGATGAGCTGAGACCTATTTACCTTTTTATTGACTTTGGATAATATTTAGGTACTAAAATCACTGACAACTATGAGGTAAAAAACTTGCCTAGTGTACACGAAGCTGTTGATTAGGTATAGCAATTTGGGAATCTCATAACACGATTGCAATATGTAGCAGTGAACAAGTATGATCTAGTGTGACCGGAAGACGAAGCGTAGGCAGGCCTCCTATTAGGTGGACCGACGAAATTATGAAAGTCGCGAGCAACCGGTGGATGAAAGTGGCACGTTGTCGGTCGGTGTGGTGGTCTAAGGGAGAGGCGTATGTGAAGCAGTGGACGTCTAAGACGTGGTTTAAATAGAAGACGCGACCGGCAGAGGCACGGCAAAAATATACAATATATATATGTATGTAAAATAATAACAATAGTACAAGGCAGAAGTGGTGAATATATAGAGGTACAGGCTGATTCCATTATACGTCTTCCTCATATTAAGATGAAGATGCGATGTTAGGTGCATTTAGGATGACTAATGAATTCTTAAATGAAAAAGACGTACTTATAGAGAGCAGGATGATCGACCAAAGGACACAATTGGATGTTGTATTCAATGTTGTTACTCATTTTTATCAGCCTGTAGGTAGACCGAGGGACTACGAAGGCATGACTTGCGTGAGACGCTCCGCTTGCGCCACCTAGCGACGCCCGTCTTTGCCGCTACCTTTTCTGTATAAACCACGCCTAAAATGTCTTAACTTATTGATGAATATTAATGAAGTAAATCAAGAGATCTAACTTCAAATATCTAATGGTGTGGATCATCATGTTCATCACCCTGTGTTAAAAATTAGGTACAGTTCTAAATTCTGGGTGGCAGTGAACTAATGATTCTAGACAAGCGTGATGCTTACCATCAGCTAAGTGACTTGTTCGACATGCCACTTAGCATAGAAAAGTATAAGTTTCTACTTATTTAATTAAAATAAATTAATAATATAATTTTATAAAGTGGAATAAAAGTAATGTCAAAGAGCTTACTGTAAATTGTTTCAACTAGGTGGACTTCGCATTTCTCTCTAATGCTCGAAGGACCAACTTTACAAGTGTAGAGAACACACGCGTTACCAACACACGCGTCGTGGTGGCGCCAACTATCACATAGAACATCTTGCATGGTCATTGAACATTGACATTATACAACAAAGGATGACTGAAACCGGTACGGATAACACGTGTGGTATCAGGAGCCGTAAGAGAATATGAAACAATCATATAGTTCCTGACGGACAAAACAGACTAGGTATGAAACCACTAACACGAGATCGAAGCGTAGTTTACGAGATACTTCAGGCAACGAATCCAAAAAAACGATACTTTCAGGATTTACATTCAGTAAATAATCGTTTTTCTCAGAAATATAGATCGATTCCAACTCAATCAAGCTCAACGAGTACAGAAGACAAATCAAAATGAAGCTTCGCCACAGCGTAGTTAGTAGTTTCTGCGTAAACTTTACATACAGCGGGCACACATATTAGGGCCCATAAATGTTTATGTATCACATTTTTGCATGTCTGCGTGTATTTATAGCAGTGGGCGGCGAGCGCGCGACCTTGTGGCGGAGACGCTCTCTGTACCACTAGACGTGATTTCACTGAATCCTGGCCCGGGAAACTGGAACCTTTAACATGCATAGCTTACTTTGCTAGTTTCTTCAGAAAAGTGCGGTACATGACCGAGCGATGTACGTCGTGCTATTGAGTGAGATTGTCGGTAAGTGTTCGTGGTGCGCAGGCGATGGACTCGCGCCTCAGGTCTCGTTCGCCAATTTCGCAAACTGATAAGTTCATCGACTTTTCACAAGGATGCACGAATCAAGCGCTGTAAGCGACGCGGCGGTTTGAGATCAGTTTGGCGAAACGAAGGACACTTCGTCATTGTCGGGCGAACAAAGAGGTTGACGTTTTTTTTTCATTTTTTACGCTTTAGAATTTTAGACGGTTACTTTATCCTTGTTATTATTGTCGTGTAAGGTGACGTAAATGAGATTTATAGACTTGCTAAAGTAAATAGTTATACTTAAATTAAATTGTTGCCGCAATTTTTTTTAAATATTATTCTGTGTTATTTAGAGAGGTCAAAATCAACAGGGACAGCAAACTAACAAAGTTTTTGTTTCTTTTTACAAACAATTTCTATCAGATGACACGTGGTAGATCAATAAAGCGATATCGTACGTGACAACCACGGTCCGCGGAAAAACGAGAGAAAATAAGAGAAAGATATATCACTCCATTCTCTCGCGTTTTTTATACGGCGGCGTTACACGTAGTTGTTCAATGTACTAGGTACGAAGGGGATAATATACGTACCTACTATGCCTATTACAGTACCACAGCGTCTATGCTTATATTTTCAAGAACGCCCATCCCTCCTATAATATAACTGTGAACAGCGTCATTAATTCCTACACTTGAGTGCCGTTCACTATTTGTTTTTTGCGTAATGTATCTATCGTACACCACACGATATTGGCCGATATTTGCTTTTGTATTAGTGTTCTTTCATTCGATCTGCTCTTTGGATCTTAAATTTCTAGAGCATAATAAGTGCCCTGGATCTAGGAGGCCCAAGGTTAGGTTAGGTTAACTTTAAACTGTAAAGGGTATATATAAAAATATATTTTTAGTTTGGCACGCCGACCGACAAAAACCTCTGCTGTTATCCATCCGGTCAAAGGTACCAGAGCACGCTACTTGCCCATGTTGTGGTAAATAGTCTTCCATTAATAACGACATATTATTTCACAGTAACAACCTCTTACCCTAAACCAAATACAATAACAAGAAAACGTGCATTCTCTATAAAATACTGTTACGAGAAGGTCATAATAATAGCTGCAATTTATGCTTGTCTTATGCTAGTACATAATATTTACATGAAGGGGCAGTTGATACGAGCTATCATCTTTTTGTATAGTCTGTGACCCAAACACAAACAAACACTTGCCCCATCCCCTAACGTAGATAAAACTGTACAGCCCCGAATATAAATCAAACCGATCAACTTACAATTAGGTTTGAATATACATATTTGGTTGAAAGTACAATAATTTTCTTTCCTACACAGGGGCGTAGCTACCGCCGTATCAGCCGTGTCAATGATACGGGGCCCCCGGGCTACATGGGCCCCGAACGTTGTTTCTTTGAGAACAGTGACCCTTAATTTGGGCCCCCCAACAAATTTTGATACGGGGCCCTTCTATGACAAGGTACGACACTGTTCCTACATCTAATCCATGTACAAGGTTCAGAAAGCACTCGCGCGCTCCTCTAATTGCCTCATCCATTCTAGACGTTACCCTTTCTGTGAACGAGGCGTCACGCGCACACGCAGAATCAATTGTGTTGTCATGTCACTTGATGTCACACATCGGGGCTCGATGAATTCGTCGTTGTTTGTCCTACTGCCAGCAAAGTACCTATACTAAATATTTACATACTCTAAGGTGGGGTCACCTTAAGTACGTAATGTTACGAATTGGCTCTAGATAAGAAGTAGGGTGACTGACGCCGGAGTTTCTGCTTACCTATTTAGCAGTGTAGTTGTGTATTGTGTACCGAAGCTTCCGTGATCGAAATTACAGTAAATATATATAGGTATATTTAACATTAAAAAAAAATACACATACAGAAAAGTCACTCCGAGATGAAAATTGAATAAATAGAAATTTTCATCAATGTGCCAATAAAGTACGCCTGTTTTTTAACTAAAAAAAAAAACAATCAATCAATTCCATTTTACGTTGTGCCATAGAGTTAGTGTGTTTTTTTTGTGCTTATCATCAAATCTTTTATACTGGTAGGACAAGCGAGGCCAGGAGCTAGCTCGTCCTTTTGTTTGTTTGTTGATGACAATTGTACTGCAAGTAGGTACAACTGATAACTAGTAAGATAGATACTAGATATTCATGCAATAAGCTTCACAGGCAAATAAAATGCTGTTTGAACGAACACGCAGTACCTATACAAATGTCTAAGCCCACCGGGAATGCAGGAATGTAGAGATGATGTCATGAGCTTTCCTTGTTCAAGTTCCTCAGAGCTTTTGTTCCAAGGGTAAACCTATACCCCTGTAAAACCACTTTCGCTTGTTTCTGGTAACATCGCACTCGAGCCCCAAGATACAGGCCTAGTGCTTAGTTTGGGGCTCACCTTTGAACCTGTCTAATTAAGTACGTAGTCCTGATTTTACATTTGTTAACCACTTGCTCTTTGTACTGTACTTCTTTGGTAATAAATGTAATAATAAAGTTATTCTTATTCTTATACATTGTTTTAAAACTATGTTATATATCCCAATTCAATGTGGTAAAACTCTTTCATGCTTCCGTAGCAAAAACGAGGAACGTATAGTTTCTTTATCTGTTCAATCGAACTCTATAAATACCTTTTTACTTCTTAACAATCTCGTACCTACAATATGTTTTTTAACACTTTTTGATTGAAATACGTGAGGGTCAGCCACTACGTGCGCCGGCGCAACACTGTAGCAGGTCGACGGCGCGGCGCTTCCTAGGGCTCCATATCGTAGAGAAGGAGCGCCAACATGGTACTTTTAATATGACCGCCGAGAGAGCAATTCTAGTGTACGTTCAGATGAAAAAGGATCTAACGCCCTTCCTGTCCTTTTTTTTTTAAATTTTAACCGACTTCCAAAAATGTACATTCTTACGTCCTCAATACCTACAACTGTAGTTGTATCCACTAGTGGGATCTGTAATGATTATTATTGCTCATGCATCACACTAATATTATAAATGCGAAAGTTTGTCTGTAAGTGTGTAAATATGTAAGTAGGTAAGTATGTAAGTGTGTTTGTTCCCGTTCAACTCTGTAAGGGCTGAACGGATTTGGATGAAGTTTGGTATGAGGGTAGCTTATTCCCTGGATTAACACATAGGCTTTTTAACCCGAAAAATTTAACCCTTCCTGAAGAATAGCGGGTGAAACCGCGGCGCGCAGCTTGTCTCTAATAATTATGTTAAAAATAGTAACAATTACAAAATACTTACGAATTTCAGAGCTTGTTTTATTAGACCTTATAAATATGTAAACACATGTTAGTGTAGTAGATTAATATCTAGTGAACTGTAATGGCTGATTGTATGTAATAATTTAGAAAAAAAAAAGCATAAGAGAGAGTATACTTTTCCAATAATTTGTAACCCACACACGTACCTACCTACCGAGAAGCTTAATTTTATAAAATGATGTACTGATGTAGGTAGGTACTGTTAAAACAAAACTGTATTTTAAATACTTATGTTTTTATTGCCAAAATTAGTTCCAGACAAAACATCAAACTTTCGAACGCAAAAGTCCTCCAGACATAGGGTAACCAACCGTCCGGATATGTCATGCTTTTTTTTTCGTCTATTTAGCCTTCGACCAAAGTAAAATGAATGGACGGGCTCTATCCACACAACTACCTAATAATAACTAAGTCAAAACAATCGAACTTAGGCGTCAATGCTTAATTAAATGTATGTATTAGTACGTTTGTTACAGTAAAATTGTCAATACATGCGAACCAAATATCCGCAAAAATATGCCTTGATATTATATTCGCTATCTCTTTTTGATGGCGAACATTTTTTGTAATTTTTTTTTTGCTTTTCTCATATATTGACGAACGTACGTCTCGCACTTTTCACAGACTGAAGCAAGGCGAGCGCCGGCACTAACTTTCAAGTCTTCGAAATTCTCTTACTTGGGCCCGTCAATTCAGTTTACTTTGGTTGAAGAATTTAGCATGTTCATAACGCCATCCTTATATGTTCATTAATGAAATAAAATGAAATATGTATTGGTAGCAAAGCTACAAGTAGGTCATGATAAATAAGGTACAATTAATAGAGGTAAACCCTTAAAACAATAAATTAATATTAAAATGAATAAATGAATAGTGAAATAAAACTTTCATGTTATTACTTTACTATTTTTCTATCGTTTTTGAATGAAATATCTGTTTTTTTTTATTACGAATGTCAGATGTTTGTTAGGACTTTCTTTCTTCTTCGAAATGGTAACCCTGTCAAGACAAGACGCAAAAACTGGAGTCTCAAGTCGGGATTCGATCGTCAGCCGAGGACGTAGGCTTACCGATCTATATTTAGTCTGGAACGTCCTATATGTAGGTTATGTTTGGTGTATACAGTACAGGTCACACTGTTGCCATCTGAAAGGGCGTTGTGCGGAGGGCGCCATAATAGTCATCATTTATTTTACACTGCGGACGAATTGTTTGTTTTTATAAGTAGATGAATGGTGGCGCCAATACTTTTGAACTAAAGAAAAACTATCTCATAAAACAACTTTTAACAACTTTACGTTTTAGTTGGTAACGTTAGACTACCAGGTACTAAGGTACAAGGTACTAAGGTAATATCTATAAGGTACTATCAAAACAAACAAATATAAGGATTCCTTTTAGTACTACGGAACCCTAAAAAGGACATTCTAAACAGAAAATCTTTACATATGTACTAATTTTCTTGCTGATTGTTAATATTTTTTTACATTAATACTCTATTTTTTTACGAACAATGTTGAAGCAAACGAGGACAAATATTTATTATAATGTGACTAGCGACCCGCCCCGGCTTCGCACAGGTGCAATTTAGAAAAAAAATATATATATATAACTTCCGTGAAAAAAATATCTGACTGATGGTGAAAACCGTATCAAAATCCGTTGCGTGGTTGTTATGGAGGAGCGGATATAATTATAGAGACAGACGCGGAAAGCGACTTTATTTTATACTATAGGTATGTAGAGACTGAGCCAATTCATAAACACATTCATCAAAACACTGCATGCATATACAGACAGATACTCACCTGAAATAATAATATGTGAACACTGAGAGACAAACAAACATTATAAAATTACATAAAAAAAAAAATTCTTAGCTTTCTTGTGATAATTATCTCATCGTTGTAAGTAATGCGTGCGCCAGAGTATCTTTTACTCCTGTTTAGTTTCTTATTTTTTCGTTTGTTACGCGGTATTTAATGTTACTTTTTAGTAGACTTCTCTCCATAGCAGGTTGTCATACAGACAACTTGTTTTTTTTAAATTTTTGTGAATTTCCATGTTTGGCTTCCGTAAGTAAGGCCGGGTAGAATGCATGTATCCAGTACTCTTTTTTTTTTTCAAGTTTAATGGCAGGATATTTTTGAAGATATCTTTCCATCTCCAGTAAGTATTTTGCCAAGATCTTTTGATACGTCTTTCTACTTATTCAATTATTCAATGTGTACATTACATCATTATTTACTTGTAATAATAAGGAACTTGACACTGGTTTAATACACTGCGCGTGGAGCCAAAATATAAGACAGAAAACTATTTATGTATGCCATTATTAATCATTGAAGCGATGACTTACGACTTCAGTTATATTAGTGAAATACATAGTTGTTTCTTTTGAAACCCTTGAAAAAATATTTAATATACAAAAAACTGATCCCAGTGATAAAGGCAAATTCATTGCAAATCAATCACCGATCTATCTTCGTTCTAATGTCTATCAATTTTAATTTTTTCAACGCACTCTAGTGACGCACCTCACGTACGTAGTCCACATTATCTGTAGTTGAGGGTTCAACAGTCGTGTTATTTTAACAAAACTGACAGTCATGCATCAAAAATGTTTAGTTTTATAATTTGGCCAACTCACAGATAAGTTTGCCGCTTAATACGTTTCGCCTTTCGGGTTCAGTGAACTCGGTTAATAAGAGTTACGAGCATTTATCTAGATCGCCCGAGCTAGATTAGGCGATAGAGGCCTAAGTTTAGGTAGGAAGCACCAGCGACCGGCCCTCTGAAAATGAATGACATTTGGATAAACATTTGACGTCACTATTTTTACACGACAGCCAAACCAAAAGGAGAGTATTGGTGTCGATTCTGTTGTCCCATTTTCGAAACTGAATTTGACAGCCCTAAAATTGCTTTCACCGTTTTCTCCCATATTGAAATGAAAAAAGACGCAGATAATTTTAAACCTGTCAGATTAGTTTAGTTGGGTGAGAGGTACAAAAGAATCGACACCATTGTGATTAGATGTTGGAATTTTGGCGCCAACGTGAAATAATGATATTGCAGCTTTGTATTATTTTTAAAACATGTATTTTTCTGTCTAAGTCAGTAGTGGTAGTAATTAGTTAGTAATTGTAAGTAATTAATCATCAAGCGTTCTATAACGAGCTTGAGTGGGGGAAAATCGTATAAATTGGTGAATTGGTTTTTTATTTGTTGCCAAAACTCCGTAGAAAGTGCCAGTAAAGCTTCCACAACTTTACTGGACCACGACTTAGACAGTGTCCGAGACAGTTTTTTTTAAATATTACTATTCCAGTTATAAATTATTATACTGGACGCTAGCTAAATACGTGAATGTGGGGCCAACATCCGCCGGCGCTAGGCCATATAATTCAAGTGAAATAACTGTCCTATCGATCATTTAATAGCGCAATACGTGTCGTGTACACTTGGGTTTACCCACACTCCATGGTAAGATACCTAAATACCTAGATGTATTTGAGGAACAATAGTCGAGCGGTACGGGTGTACGGGTACACGGCGTGACGTCACAGTGGCGCGTGTAACCTAGATCCAGGCGGTAAGCTAGAACATAACAGAAATAGCTGCTCTATCACATGAACTGCCACTGAGGATTCGCAGTGCCAAAAAAACACTAATAATATTTTCGTATTAATCGTCTTTGTAGGTCTATCTACGAGATTACTGATTACTACGGTTGGTTTACGCGATTGCGATATTCCAGTAAAATGTCTGAATAGCTCATACTGAAGATAAGTAAGTATGATGGAATGCTAGTATTAGAGTCTTTTGAGTTTTGGCGGGAGCGTGAAGAAGTCATGTCGCATCATTGTATTATTTTCCAAAACATGTGTTAATTCGAGTGTTAATGTGTAAAAACGGTGGATTTTTATCCATTAAGTTGGTGAGTACCAAAACAACAAAAAGAATTGGTAGGCTGGTAGGAGATAAAATAATGGATTCTTTGATGTGTATATATAAGTAAACCACGTTCACGATCCACGTTTTCCATGGCACGAGCTCGGTGAAGTGAACATTTCGATAATAATT
This sequence comes from Apocheima hispidaria, assembly GCA_947579745.1. NCBI lineage: Eukaryota > Metazoa > Arthropoda > Insecta > Lepidoptera > Geometridae > Apocheima > Apocheima hispidaria. The sequence continues at coordinate 1,621,632 of OX388152.1, read as the reverse complement.
GATACAGTTTCAGTCACAAACAAATAGAAGTTTCGGCACACCAAGGCTTCGCAGGCTGCCACTGGGCACTATGCTACTTCCATCGACCATGTTGGATATCGCGTCAAGTACCTACAACAACACACGGACATACACAAGTCCCTCCTGAGGCAAACTTTCAGCAACGTACATTTTCATTTTCTTTTATGTTTTGGCTTCACACCTTGTGTATTTAGCCAGTGTCAAGTATTGTAATATTTCAAGTGAAGTCAAATATTTCACAATTAAAACAAGTCTCAGTCATAGTCTAAGTCAAGCAAAGTAGTCACGGTCAAGTCCACTTCATGCCGCAGTAAAGTGGTGGAGACTACTAGAGGTTTCTATGGAGTTTTGGAAACAACACGAAGAGACACGTTTCACAACAATAGACTATACGTGCTATACACCAACATTCGTGCACGTTAACGAACTCTTAATGAATAAAAATTCACTATTTTGCACATTAACACTCGAAATAACACAAGTTTTGTAAAATTTATAAGATCAACTGTAAAATTAATAAGATTTGCTCTGCTTTGCTGAAGTTGATGGCTACGTATGGTCACTTCGGCATGAAATTGTGGGCTCAATGATGCAGGATACGCGCGCGCGGTGGACCGACGCGGCGCGGGCGCGGCGCGATCGGTCGAGATTTACTCATTACATTACTTACTGGAGTTCATTACACTGTGACGCGGCGCGGGCGCGACCGTATTATTTATTTTTTGACAAACGGTCTTTATTTATCGAACTACTGATTTAATGTGCGAAAAAGAACTAAAGAAATAGTTGTTTTTAAATCACGAATCTTTTATTCCTGTGGTCTGTGATAGCTTTAGGAGCGGTCAGGAGTCACTCTATAGACATCTCTGTTAACTGTAAACTGACAGCACATTATAATATGAGAATGTCTAAAGTGGTCTAGATGGGCTTAATGACTCACTGTCCTGTTTAGGTAGTTACTTACTGTCGAGTTATTATTGAAAAGCTTAATTTACTACAAACTGGACTCAATAATTAGTTAATAACAGGTTTGTTGTGTTATAGCGTATAGGTAACCTAATATGGTCTTTCGAGTTTTAGCCCTAGGGTGTCATTTTTTAAAACAATCATCAAATACGAAAGTACATATTATAAAAGTAGCGAATAAACATGCAATAACTTCAAGTTAATGTCTGTCACCAGTAAATTTACGGGTCCAAGACAGGCTAACTGCATTCCCGGTGAATCAGCTATCAAGCACAGAGCGACCGACTTATCTAAAGTTGACCATATGCAATAGGTAAACATTTCTATGGAAAATTGTCACTCTTATTTGGAAACTATAATGGTGGCTCCCCCATTAGACTTCACAGATAAGTCGGTCGCACTGTTCCAGATGAGTCACATCCGACCGAGCAGATTCCTGGAGGCCGACTGCCGGTGACGTCAAGGGATGCGCGCGCGTCGCAACAGCTATTCCTGCCACATTCCATATTTGAATCGCGCGCCGTAATTGGACAGAGATGTTAGAGGAAAATGTTGGAGTAAATGCAAAATTAAGGCGTCGTTAATTTTAAACCGGCTTAACTCAACGGAGCGGAGGAGTTATATTGTGTTTAGGAAATAACTAGATGCGCCCCGCGGTCTTAGGGAACCGCACGTTCTTCGGGATAAAAAGCCTATACTTATTTGTTAGTTAGTTTATTTATTTATTTATTATTAAATGCCTGTCACACTTACAGCAACGCCACGGCGTATGACAAGCCAGCAACATTCCAGTCAAGCTAAATTAATTAAAATTACTACAAATACAAAATTCTTCATAATATAGATAAATAGATTTTACACGTCAAATATAATAAAATTGGTCCAAAATATTAATTAATTGAAAATTATAACTACAAAATATCTAATACACACATTCACAAACATACATAATTTAATGAAATCACGTCAACCTCCGGCTGTTGAGCGATCAGGGCATTGAGCACTTATACTGGTTGTTTATACTGTTTGAGAAAGAGCTTAGGACATTTCCCTTACGCAAGTGGTGAAACCTTCACCAACTCGCCGCTTGGGATGAGTAGGCAATGTCCTAGTCTCTTTATCAAAAAGAAAATTAATATTGGAATTTCAAAATGTTAATATTGATTGTAAGTAGCATCGATAAAAATATTTTGCTGTGCCAATTACGAAAGCCGCAGCCGGAGGACTCGAAGAAACCAAAAAAAGTTAAACTGCATTTAGTTTCTATAATTAAAATTAAAACTAAAAGTACAAGTGAGTGCAACCGATGCTAGGTATACACTAATTGCAATACATATTTTATAAATCTATCTAATGAAGTGGGTCACACGAGCCTAGTGTCTTCTGCTGACGCTGAGGCTGCGGCGGCGGCAGCACGAGGCAGCGAAGTTGCTAGGTTGCGCCCTACTGTAGGCTCGATGACGTAACATGCCTCTGCTGTCGGAGATAGCAACGACGATACAATCGAACGGCTGAACGGTTTTATTTTTTTAGCCTTTATAAGTCTGCGTTTGACCACCATCTCGGCTTTTGGTAACCGATGATGTGGCCGTAGATGAAGCACGCAGACTTAGAAGATACCTAGTCACTCTGACCTTGAAAAGCCCTAGATTGTAACTTTCAGGAAACAATGCTGCCGGCAGTTTATTCCACTCCTTGGCTGTACGGATTAAAAATGTTGTTTCAAAACGTTTTGTACGTATCCAAGGGAGATCAACAGTGTAAGGATAGTAATAGGGCGTCTTTCTACTTGTCCTGACGTAAAAGGGGGATGGTGGGATAAGGTCATGAAGCTTTGATGCGCACTCTCTCCGAAATGAATCCTTTAACAGATTGACAGACTGTCTACCTTACGGCGGTGTTCCAGGCTAAGAAGTTTCTTGGCAACAAACTTTTCATCGCCAATAAGCCGAACAGCACGCCGGTCTACCGATTCAAGAGTCTCGAGCTGTTATTTGGCCGAGCCGTCCCAAAGGTGGCAGCAGTATTCCACACACGACCGGACTTGCACTTGATAAAGAGTAAGCAACTGCTCCGGCGTAAAATATCGCCTAACCTTATTTAATTTTAAGACGCCCAGCTTTTTGCCAGCTAATTTAGCCTTTGTCTCCAGGTAGGTTCCATAGTTGAGCATAGGTGTAAGGGTCAACCCTAGGAGTTCAAGGTGGTCTGCCATAGGTACAGGAACATTTCGGTTACGTAATTTTTTACGTAATCTTACGTTATTTCGGTTTCGGTAAGGTTACGTAACTCCGACCAATCTACTGTCAGCAGATTCAAAATTTGAAGTTTCCGGGTTGAAAAAACAACCTAAGATCAAACCGAACTATTATTCTTTCATGCATTTTACAACCTTAATCCGGCCCCTCTTCTATTGCTATTAAATATTGTTCAACCTGTGTCTGTATCAGCCTTTGAATATCACACTACTGAGATATCGGCCAACTCTCGAAGGGTGATTAGGCCATATCCACCACGCTGGCCCAGTGCGGGTTGGCGGATTCACATACGCCATCGAATTTCTTCTCCGGGAATATGCAGGTTTCCTCACGATATGATCCTTCACCCAAAGAATATGTATTTTATCTATGCTTCACCGAAAAGCCAGTGGTTTATCCGTACATAAGTTCCAAAGAACTCATTGGTACGGCCCGCCCGGGTTCGAACCCGCTACCCCACGAATGTGAGACGAGCGACCACTACCACGACTTTTATAAGACAACCTGTGTCTAATAAGATCTAAATAATACTGCCAACAACAACATAAGGCCTATATTACAGCTCGGATTAATTAAAAAACGGCCAACGTTCTCGTATTGAAAATTAATGCATTGGTGGGTGCAAAAAAGCGACGTGCGCATGCGCTTCCGACGGCGCAAAAACCCGCGCGCGCCGGCGCACTCCGTGACGCGTTTTTATCAATAATTAGAGGAGTAAGCTGCCGCACACAAGCCACGGTGGCAAAGAGGGCGCATTCGATGTTTACTAAAAAAATGTGTTTTGTTTGTTTTCATTCTTCTTGGAACTATCTATAGCCACTTAATACTTTTTTCAACTTAGTTTCAGTAGGCGAACTTTGAAGAATTATGTTAAAATTTAAGAATTTCATGAATGTAATGCCAGCGCAAGTATGAAAGTTGTAAATTGACTAATTGTAAATTATAAAGCCGTAAAGTCCGCCGCAGTTGTTACAGTAACTGCACTCAATTCACATTAAAACCACGAACAGCGGGTCAACGAGAGAAAATAAAGTGGAAAATATAATTGTCTCTCTTTCTCTCTCGTTTGTAAGTAAGAGGCTCTAGATCCGTTGGTATGTAAGGGCTTTTAGCAAACTTAAAGCCTCCAAGCACGAGACTGTTCCGATTTTTGCAAAAAAATATAGCTATAGGTACGTGGTGTTTTTTATTCGGCTAGGAGCGGTTGCAGAATGTTGTACATGTTGTAACTTATACATGTTAGCGAACAACTTTATTTTACGACTTTTAAAAATTCACGAGGAAAAAAAGTAGCCGTTCCATACAAACTGTTTTGGATCTTGCAATTTATTTATTTTTTTCGTTAATTTTCAAAAGTCGTCGAACAAAACTTTTTCGTTATCTTGTACGGACAGATCTTCACAACCGCTCCCTAGGCGATCAAAAAGCACCATGTATAAATATATATATATGTATATATAGGCAAAGAATACTAGTATAATTTTCTCTGTGATATAGGTGTATTCCGTAGGAGTAAATGAAACATACCTACTACGAAGGTTTATCTTGATCCCTTGTAAATCGAGTCCAGCTATCTATTTCGGAAAACAATATATTTAAGGTCGTGTGTAGCGGGCGGTAGACAAGTGAACTTTTATGTTACAGTACATTTAGGTATTATTAATTCTGGAAGTCTCGAGAATTACTAAAAACTATGAGAGTTTTGAATAATTACAAAATATTATCTATTATTATTATGCCTATAAAATCTACCTATTTGAAGTAACTACCTCAAACATCTATCAAAAACAAGACCAAATTTCTAATTAAAATAAACCTTTACCTGCACGTGCTAACAGCAATAACTCTACGTTACGAAACCTAATTACAATAAATTTCTCTGAACTATAATGAAGATAGAATTACTAGGATACACTAATGATTACTGGAACCGTCTACAATCTTACCTGACTCTACGTGGATTAAGCCTTTACAGGATAGGACTCTTGGAGAGTCCGCTTTTATTCAACCGCCAGTGTTACGGGTTGAAGGACGATATTTTGTAGTATGCAGTATGTAACAGTATGTTAGTTATATTATTTTATTTTGGTTACCAAAAATAGTATATTTTTTTATTTTAAATGGTAGGTATATTTATACTGTCTAGAAAAAATCTGTTCACTGGATTTTGCCTCATTCGTAACTGATTTCTAAACTGTGCAACAGCGATGCCCAGGTATCCTTGTCGGGATATATGAGGATCCGGAATGCCGGGAGATTATTTTATTGCTAATAAGCATGATGAACATGAATCAAATCCAAATAAGTAATTTGGCGTAAGAACTTTTGATATACATATATGTTCATCATTATCAAGGGCCTCAGTGCACCGTTCACGTTACACTCGTTACAGTTCCATGGTTCTGAAGTAGATCTATACATGTAGCAAGTAAGTTGGTAGGTAGCACAGATCACACTAGATACCGCATTACGAAATTCGTTGTTCCTACAAAAAGTCACCAAAGGAAGGCGCGGGTCGGGAGGAGTGCGACCAAGCGTTCTCATTGGCTATCTCAAGGTTACGCCTACTCGCGCCTAACAATCGACCAGTCGAGGTAATTTCTTATAAGTGTATTAAACTGATGCGTGGTGGCTTCGAGTGTCCTGAATACAGAATCTAGGGTGTGATCTGTGGTAGATGGGTAACATAACTACCAAAAAATCATACAAAGAGGTTTCGATGAATTTTTAAATTATTCTAATGTTATACCAAAAAATGAAGCTCCAAACCGAACGCACAGCGCAGACAGGGCGCTATTCTACTTTATATCAGTTATCTGAGGGTCGAGTCGTCGAACCGGCGACATTGGCACAACAAGGTGCCCGTGCGATTACACCTCGACTGTTAGCTCATTTAGAACAAGCGCAATAAGTACGCAAGAATAACGACCAATGCAAAAAAAAAAAACAATCAATCAATCAATGCTTTACATAACTTGCTTCCAAGGGAAACTTATTTTTCAAGGATTTTTTTATCTATGGGACAACCTAGCAACTACTGAAGAAGTCTATACATGGACTGACCTGACATCGTGTGAAAGGGACAGCTAGACTTGAATTTCACGGAGGCAAAAGAAACTAACTATTAAAGTTATAGCTTCTCCCTTTCGCTCCCCCAGAAATGTATATATAGCCATCTCTTTCATACGTTATCAGGTCAGGCCATGTATAGCCACTCTTATCATCACACTGTCCTGTCATAGAGCTTTTTTTTTTAAATTTAACAGGTGTTGCTCTAGCTCTGTCTGTATAGGAATGCCACAGACAGAACTTACTATGTGCATGTACCTAGTATGTACGAGCACTGCAGGCACTGCAGCAGTATATTGCGATGTCCCATATTTAATTAATATTTATGGTGACTATGCCACAATTTTACCTACTCACTCACTCTATACAGCTTGCTGTGTGATCACTTGTGTTGTATGTTTCGTTAATATAACACCACACAACAAATGTAAGGGCAAAGAATAATATTACTCCTTGAGCCCGGGTTGTATTTATACTACACTAGCTGCACCCCGCGGTTTCACCCGCTATTCTACAGGAACCAAATTGTTGTGTTAATCCAGGTTGTAAGCTACCTCCATACCAAATGTCATTCAAATCCGTTCAGCCATTACAGAGTTGAACGGGAAGAAGCACACTTACACACAAAGTTTCGCATTTATAATATAAGTGTGAAGTCACCCGCGACAAGTGGTATTTCACAGGCCTACTAGGAAGGCAAATGTTAAGCAGCTAGGTACTATAAGTAGTATATAAGTCAATGGGTACAGTCTGAAACAAGAAAATATTATTACGAAATACAAAATGGAACGGGCCATAATTATGTAATGTACATAATTTTTTCAATGGTTTCTACTGTTTATCGGTAGGCTTATTTTATTCTTAGTCGTATTGAAAAAAATATTATGGACCCTTTTGAATTTCGAATAATAAACATTCTTGTTCCATACATAATTGTACGGGTTAGGTTATAGGTCATGGCGGGTCAACCCGGTCATAGGCGGGTTTTAGTTTTTAACCGACTTCCTAAAAAAGGAGTAGGTTCTCAAGTCGACTATTTTTTTTGGAACTTACTTTTTATAATATATGTATATCCTAACTAATATAAATTCGAATGTAACTCTGTCTCTGTCAGGGCGTTTGTCGCGTTATTACAGCTAAACGGCTGAACGGATCAAGCTGAATTTTTGTATAGTATAGCTCAAGAGTCGGAAACAGACATAGGCAATTTTTTTTTGTAGGTCCACGCGAACGAAGTCGCGGGTAATAGCTAGTATATAATTTATAATTCTTCTTTACGTGTGTTGTCACTGAATTCCTTACCCGCTGGACCGAATTTGATGTTTTTTTTGTGTTTGATTCAGTGGGTCCCTGGATGGTTTAGATTCACAATTGGACACGGTAGGTGGCGCTGCGATAGGTTACAGTTTTTTTAAGCCTCTAGACCGATTTTGATTAAATGTTTTGCGTGTGTTTTTGTCCCTGGATGATTTAGATTCACAATTGGACCAGCAGGGCTGTCCTGTAAGTCTGAAAGCGATCGCGAGAGTCAGCTGATTATAAGCTGCTAGGTGTCGTGCGATTGTGTGCCAGTAAAAAATTTTTTAAAACACTGGAGCGCTGGGGCGGTTTTGTAACTAAAACAAACGATCTCCTACCAGTACTTACTATATTATTAAAAATATAAGGTTGGATTACCCCCAGCCCCCTTAACATTGGAGGGGCTCTTTGATCTCTAGGGATGAAAAGTGATTTGAGTTTGGAATGTCGATCTTGTTAATAAAAGTTCCAATCACCAAAGAGATCAATCACGAACACTGTATGAACAAGTTACAGGCTGGCCTATGATAAAGTAAATCGCGCGCGAGCCAATTTTAATAAAAAAAAAGTTTGTGAAAAAATACAAAAACGTGCAAAATGCATTCCACCTTTACTTAAATTCGGATTCTACATAATTTAATAAATATCGAGTGTCTTAGCCTCTAATTATTTTTATGTTATGACTTATTGTTCCTAATTGTATGTAAATAAATAAAGCGTGGATACTATTCTTATTCATAAGTTGCACTTACTTATTTTGAGAGTGTCCACCGCGGGAGCAACACTATTTTAAGCTCGAGTGACGTAGGTGTCCTATAGAAACCTCTGGATTCAAAGAATCACTCTCGCCTTTAAAATAGTTGTTTGTACCGTAGGCAAAAAATCTAGTAAGTATTTTCACATTTAATTATTTATTTTAAAACAGGATACGAAAATTTTCAAATGAAATTAAAACAGTGCAGTTAAAAGATCCACACAAATAAAGGAACAATAGGTCTTATTGCTTTCACAAATAAGTAGGTTGATATGTATACCTTCTTATAATATGTATGTGTAAGGTTCAATCCATTCAATCATTTTTACAGTTTCGTTGTATTTGTTTAGACTTCATTATCAGAGTTAAAGGACCTCTTTGGTTTATTTTGAAGAAGTACGCACACGAGACACTGGCATATAAGAAACAAATTTAAAAGACACACCATAGGATGGCAAGCGCAAAAAAAAAAAATGTCAGGTAGTCTACGCTAGTATACATTCTTATCTATGAGGGAGTCGTGTTTTTTCGTAATGTTGGTAGAATAGGAATTGAACCAGAAGGGAATCTGTACAATAATACAGTATATTTACTTATTTATAAGGAGAATTCTGTGTATATTTAATTACTATTCGAATTGGCATTTGGAGTTTCATTTGGAGGAGTTTTACATAATGTACTTGATGTAATATATTTTTCCGACACGACTAGGATACGTGCATCACACTAATTGGTATCGTAGAGAGGTCCATAATGCATCTACTCGTAATTGTGGCTCGGTATCGTGTGGCACGCGAACGCATTTTTTCACAAATGCACCGGACCGAGTGACGGCCAAGAAAAACTCGGAACGAGGCTCCGAGAACGGTATACGGTAGCAAAAAATGCTGGGTCAGCGCCCGCCTGCCTGACGGAATGGGGAGGAAGAACGTGCGGGTATAACTACCTACTTGCTACCTACCTAGATGCAGTAGGAGTCTCCATCTAAACAAAAAGCAACCCGGTTTTTGACCAGAAGCGAAGGTCTCTAGAATCTTGGAGAACACTCGTTTGTGTACATTTTTCCGACGATAACTTGCGAACCGTTACGCGTTGAAACGATCTCCATGAAACTTTGTAGGCAACAAAGTTAAATTTTAACAATACATGTTCATTGCACAGAACTCCACACATACTCCACACGTACTGCGCCCGTGCTAGGCTTGCAGGCCGCAGTTTTTTAAGAAAGTCAGTTTTGAGATACCTATAAGTAAAGCTCAAAGGATAACACAGCATTATAGCAGCATGCTTATAGATCGTTGATGTATTTTATTTTGTCCCCAAACTATACTTACGAAATTCAGAAGCCAAAGTAGAATAATCAAATGAGCACATGTTGTGTTTTTGTTAGTTGTTAGAATCAAGAAGCTTTTTCACAATCTTTAGGTATATGAAAAAATATCTACCACATAGAACAGCATAACGGAAAAAAACAACTCGGAACACTTGAGAGAACAACTAACAAAGCTAAGCTAAGCTGGTGAAACCGCTGGGCGCAGTAGTAGATGACAAATGAAGTAGAGTAACAATATTTTACGCTGCAAGTACCTGCAGCGTAAGATATTGTTACTCTACTAACAAAAACGCCATTATTTTCCCCTACAACAACGCGGGCGAAGCCGCGGTATATAGTACTAATTGAACGAGTAAGCGAAGCAAACGAAAGGTCTAAGTTTTAACTGGCAAAATATGCCTTCATCGGTTCGTGTTGTTTCCAGAACTCCATAGAAGCGTTTAGTAGTCTCCACCATTACTGGGACCCTATTCCTGTGCGCTCGAGATTATCTCGGTGACTGTCTCTCTAATTTAAAATTTAATGGGAGTGAGTGAGAGAGAGATAAAAATGTCATTTCTCCGAATAGGGTCCCTGGGACCGACTCTCCGAATAAGGACCGATTTCTCCGGGTCCCTGGGACCCTATTCGGAGAAATGACATTTTATCTCGGTCACTCTCACTCCCATTAAATTCTAAATTAGAGAGACAGTGACCGAGATAAAATGTCATTTCTCCGAATAGGGTCCCTGGGGCATAACTTGAACGTGACTTACTTTGCTTGACTTAGACTATGGCTGAGACTTTTTTTTTTCTCTTTCCTCCTAAGAGGATTATGGCGTCGCACGTCTTATGCATTTGCCAGTGTCAAGTATACTCATATTTTTTCAAGTTTTGGTGAATATTGCCAAATAAGTCATAGTCACAGTCAAAGGCGAGCAAAGCAAGTCACGGTCAAGTCCAAGTCATGCCCCAGTAAAGTGGTGAAAACTTTACTAGAGCCTTCTATGGAGTTTTGGAAACAACACGAAAATTCACGTTTCACGACATTATACCATTCACCAACACTCGTGCATGTTCACGAACACCTAACGGGTAAAAATTCACTGTTTTTACACATTAACACTCGAAATAACACAAGTTTTGGAAAATAATAAAATGACGCGACATGATTTCTTCACGTTCCCGCCAAAACTCCATGGCTGAGACTTGTTATAACTGGAAAAATATTTAATTTCACATCAAATATTACAAGACACGACACTGGCTAAATTCGTCTACAATGTGTGGAGCCAAAACATAAAAGGGAAAAAAAACCCCTTCGTTTGGAGTTTTGGTGGGAACGTGAAAAGTCATTGCATTTATTTGTGTTCGTGTTGTTTCCAAATCTCCGTAGAAAACTCTATTGTGTACGTGTTGTTTCCAAATTTCCATAGAAAACTCTATGGTTTGTTGTCTGAAAATAAAGTTATTACTATTATTATATGGCCATCTCTTTCACACGATGTCAGGTCAGATAAGTTTCTGGGGGAACGAAAGGGAGAAGCTATAAACTTAATGGTTTGTTTCTTTTGCTCCCGTGAAATTCAAGTAAAGCGTAGAGCGCAGGACGGGTACAGATAGCACCTGCAACCTCAATGACGTCGTCGCGCCATCAATATAAACTAGTAGTTCGCCCCGAACTGAGACCTCGCGATGTTCTTTTTTACAAGATTTTATTTCACCCACCTACATAATGTACCGTGACTTGCTTCACTATCATGCTTACTTACTATCATCATCATCATCATCATCAGCCATAAGACGTCCACTGCTGAACATAGGCCTCCTCCATAGAGCGCCACACCGACCGACAACGGGCCACTTGCATCCACCGGTTGCCCACGACTTTCACAATGTCGTCGGTCCGCCAAGTAGGAGGCCTACCTACCCACCCACTACCCACTTAGACTATGACTGAGACTTATTTTAATTGTGAAATATTTGACTTCACTAGAAATATTACAATACTTGTCACTGGCTAAATATACAACGTGTAGAGCCAAAACATAAGATAAAAAAAAATACAAGATTATGACTTTGACTTTTAGATTTGTATTTATTTTGTCGACTTGCTGACCTGACATATTTATTGCAAATTTTGCGAAAATGCAAATAAAATAAAATTACAAACACAAATTATTTTAGCTCAAGCCCTGATTGTTCAGCAAAATATATTTATTGGTGTCGGGAACAAAAACAACTGTTTGTCACCATGTATAAAATCAACTTCAGTCTGTTGCTGTTCATATTTTCAGGGTGAGTTTTTGAATCATTCATTGGATAACAAATTGGTTAATTAGTGCACGATTTGATTTCTTTTTCAGAATGATGTACTCTAAGGGTAATTTTAAAAATCGTTATTTCTCAGGTTACAATTTGCTGAACCGAGAGCAGAGAATATTTTGTATACTATTATTGAGGATAATGTCGCCAAAGACTGGGACTATCTGATCTTCACGCAACACTGGCCGCCTACAGTGTGCGTGGATTGGGAGAAGAAAGACCCGTCCCACTCTTGCTCCATGCCTGTACCTGCGGACTCGTGGAGCATCCACGGAGTCTGGCCCACAAAAGTGCGCACTCTCGGCCCACAGTTCTGTAATAAGACCTGGCTATTCGACCCGGAGGAAGTAAGGCCTATTGAACAACAGTTGGAACTATACTGGACGAATATTGAAGCAGGTAAAAATCAAGCTCCAGATAGCCACCATAGTAATTGAAACACTTTACAATACAACGTATCTGTGTTAAGTGGGAAAGTCTCCATCATATTTTCTAAACATAGAAGCTGTTGTAGCCAGTGGAAAATTTTAGTTCTGTCATTTATCCTCCTTGAGATAGGTTGGGTGCACTACAATGTCGTACTTTGCTGGTGTTTATTACCTACTTAATCGTCCAGTAATAGACAATTAAGTAGAAGACTGGAGGGATTAAAGGACTTCCCCCTTAATCCCCATGCTTGGCATGTGGCTGGAGTTCACAGAATGGTCCTCGTTTACAAGGATGAAGCTGCTGCCCGTCCTTCGGAGGTTCTGTTCACAGTTTTAGGATTTTTAGTTTTGTGTGTTGTTATTTGTTATCTCTGGAGGATAAAAGTTGTGCTATTATTAGTTATGTATTAGTGTATGACTTGGTAACAACTACTTGATATTTTTTTACATTTGACCTTTCAATCTATCAGGGCCCCTATTCGGAGAAATGACATTTTATCTCGGTCACTGTCTCTCTAATTTAGAATTTAATGGGAGTGAGAGTGACCGAGATAAAATGACATATCTCCGAATAGGGTCCCAGACCTTTAATTTATAGTCCATGTAGACTGATTTTGACGAGTGAGGTGATTGGATTCCTCTTTAAGTCTGGAGTGTCGTTGGCGACACTGTCCAGTTAGGGTTTTTTGTTTTATTTTCAATAATAATACTTGTTTTCTTATTTTGTATACAGTTTTTTTTTTAACTGGGGACCGTATGGGCTTATCCGAATCTTTATGAGATACAAGAAAATTGTCTTAGGAACCATTTACTGATTTTGATGTCAAGGATGACCGAAAAAAATATTATGACAAAATGGTTTTTACAAAAAAAGACTAATGGTAAGTAATGGTTACTAAGACAGTTTCCTTATATCTCCTATGGTTTTGGATTTCTTCATACTACATACATACAGGTAGGTAGTTTTTTGTAGATGTGGTTTAAAAATAGAAATTTAAAATAAGTACCTATCTTGATTATAATTTAATAGCTCTCGAATAGACAATGTCAGAGGCGTAGTATTGTGGTTTCCCTACAATACACCCTAAATGCCATCACTACAGAATTCACCTTGGAATCAAATATTAATTTAAAGTTTGCTTAAAATTTAAACCCTACTCATTCATTTTCAGGAACTGGTTTGTATGACTTGTGGGCCCACGAGTGGAACAAACACGGCACCTGCGCGGCACAGATAGAATCGCTCGACTCTCAGCTCAAGTACTTCACTAAAGGCCTTACCTGGCTGCAACAACTGTCCATGTCGAAAATCCTTGCTGAAAGCAATATAGTTCCATCCGATGATAAAGTATATACACTTGATGATTTTTATGATGCTGTTAAAGCTCAGTTGAATGTAGAACCTCAAATAGAGTGCCGATCTGAAAAGGGAGGGAAACAGTACTTGTTTGAGATCCGTCTCTGTTTCACTAAGGCATTGGAGCTGGTTAATTGTAGTATGGTTGACCGCTTTGATGTTACGGCGACTACAAACTGTCTGCCCAAACGTGGCATAACATACCCAGCGACATACTTCCCTCCAAAAAGATACCTTGTTTATTTGTACAGATTGACAAATTTTCTGCAATGGTTCACTTTATAGATGTTTAGAAAACGGGATCTACTTTCACTGAAATTGTTATAGAAGAAATTATACCAGTCCCTGGAATATCCAATATTTTTTTTGTTAGATTCCATCTCTTTTCCAGTAACTTCATTTTATTTATATGACATACCAGTACCAGGGTAATTGCTTTAAATACGAGTACATTTAATACTAGTTGTTACCAGAACCTTCATTCGCGTATACATAAAAAAAAATAGTATCATAAGTCCATCTTTGTGATTTACAGTAACTCTTAATCTTTTATAAGATCCGTTCAGCCGTTCAGCCGTGATAACGCGACAAACATACAGACAGAAACAGTTAGTTAGTATGATGACACTTGTCATTAAGTTAGTCACTACTACAAATCCGCAAACTATGTGTAAGTACACATCCTGTGTATGTACAAGTCATAGTTTCGTAGATACTTGGTATACAGGTTCTATAATATATATAATTTTTTTTTTGTCGACGGCGATTTTCGATTGGAGGTGTATTTACCCCATAAAGGGGTCACAAAAGGCCCCAAAATAAAATAATATTAAGCGCTATTAATGCAGTTACGCATTATAATAATTTGTATTATCTATGTATTTTGTAACCATGGAATAAATTTTACAACATTATGCCATTCAAACAAAACAATAAACCTATTATAGATGAAATAGGAATGTACTAAAATATATTGCTATAAAAAAGAGCATAATATTAGACCTTATTTTCTAACTGATTATGTACTTAAAACTAGATATTAAATGTTACTAACGTTATTATACCTGTTATCTTTTTATCTAAAATTTTATATTTATTACAGTATGCGGCTTTTCATTTCCCTACGTCGGGGACAAGACAGATATTCGGTTAGTATCGGTGTTGCATTGCGTCATCTTAGTTTATCGCTGTCAACGGTCATGTGTCGTCTAAAGAAATATAAGTAACATATTATATTACGTTATCATCGCGCCATTGTTTAGGGAAAAGTTTTTGTCACTATTACAACATTTATGCAAAATGTGCAAAAATTTCTGTGTTCCGGATTGAAGGGCAATGTTACCAGCGTAATTACTGGGCACAGAGATTTAACATCAAACATCTCAGGGTGACGAGCGCAGTGCATTGCCGCGCATAGTGTTGAACTGTTGAAGTTCAAATTCTGGGTGGCACTGAACTGTTATGGGCAAGCGTGACGCTTAACATCAGGTGAGCGACTTGCTCGTCTCGTCAAAGAGTAACATAAAAAAATAAATTAAAAAAAAATACAAAAGATCAGCAAGTGAAATATTTATAAACATGTGCCAAAATAGACTACACCACTTTAATAAGGTGCATTAAATGTTGTTTTGTATGTTTCTTTAGCATTTCGTAAGGTTGCTGATCTCGAAACACTGACCATGCAGTGCATGGTGCATGGCATGCACTGCAGGACGCAATCATATTTAAAGTGACATAGGTTTGTTCTATTGCTTCATGTATCTGTCTGCTATGCAATATTCTGTTGTTCGTGTAGACTTCGCGTATATTGTTTTCTCAATGTCTACCTACGGGTATGCACCTTTTGAAACAGGGACCTTGTCAATTTTAAAGTCAATCATTTAACTTTGTTGATGATTCAACATCATTAGAGAGCAATACTCTCTAAACGCAATAAAAACACAATGTCACCGGCCTAACCCGAATTTAGAACAAACTATACTAGTCCTTAGCCCAATACGGTAAACTAAACTAGTTTCTACGATAAACAGGTACGACTTAGTCTGACTATTTTGCCTATATAGCCGAAAAGTCGGTGCCTGCGCAAGCGAGGAATCACCAGTTTGTGTCGCACCGCGCACGCCACGCACTTTCGACCGTTAAAATGTGCAGGGATTCTTTTGTACACATTAAAATCACGCATTGTATTTGATTCGGATTGTTTAACTGATGTATAGTCTTACCACGGGCTTGTCGCAAGCCAAACAAGAACAGGCTGACTTTCGAATCCCGGATCCGAATATCCTTAAGACGGCCCTGGTTATAGTCATATGTTATTCATATTTATTCTTAAGATATTTTAACATTTTGTATTATAATTTTTTACCTACTATGTTTTGTGTTAATAAAGGAAATACCTTTAAAAAATCCGTTATGAAATATATATTAATAGGATTATTAAATTGAAGTTTGAATTTTGTATTCCAAACGTACCGTCAACAATAAATAAAACAATGGTCACTCAAATAATTCACCCCTTACTGTTCCCGGTGCAAAGGTGCCCATAACCCTCGCGGCATGCGCTGGATGGCAATGGCCAACCCTTGCACCAGGAACGAGCCGGAGCGCGAGTCTTCACCACCGGCCACCGAGCTCTTCGCTTCGGCTCCCCAAACATAAAATAATAGTGAGGATATTTCGCTGAGTATATAATCCCCTTTTTCTCTGATTTTTGCACGCGGCGTCTTCCGCTGCCGTAGTGGGATGGTACGACCCGACGTAAGCAGTATTCAAAACCGATTTATTCAAATTTTCTTTATTCATGACAACAAGGGTCTCATTTAGAAGATTTCAGATTTAGAAACATTTATACCATAATACTTGATTGAAATTAAACAGCATTGTTGTGACACGAAGTTTATTCCTTAACATTCCCCCATCCATTTCATAGTAGATACAAATACAAAACATTAAATGATCAGTTCTTGAGTGAAACCACTTGGGATTGAGATAAATCTTACCTAATACCTACTGGCCCTTGGAGACGATGATCACCGCCGACGGCACGAGACCTGATACAAACGGGTTTGTTTTAAATTGGCGTGAGAGCAAACAATGGCTGTGTCTAGCTAAAGAGTTCATTTATGATTATGCTTGTACACCTGACCCTAGGTTTTAACAGAAGCAAGGTCAGAGAGACGCCTTTGTGCGGCCTATAACCTCTGACTTTAGAGCTGGCTACTAAGCCTCATCGTCATCAACCAGAAGACTTCACTGCTGAACAAAGGCCTCCCCTTAGAAAGGGGGTGGGTTGCCATAAGCCCTATGCTTGGCAGGCGGCTTGGGGATTGCAGAAAGCTCAGCGTTTACTAAGGAGACGCTGCTGGCTGGTCGCTGTTTTAGAACATATCATGTCCAGGGGACCTTATGTGCCGTGTTATGTGCGGAATCTATAGGAATAGATTCCGCACATAAGACTGCCGAAGCACACCTCGCATCGATCAATATGCACCTATAAAAACTCACTTTCTTTCGTTTGTTCATTGCTAGGCGCAGCTAAACTTGACCTGAGATAGCCAATAAGAACGCTAGAACACTTCCTATTTGGTACTTTTTTTTAGAACTAGGGTCTTGTAATGAGATATCTACAGGAATAAACCCCCGTAGATAGGACATTACAAGACCGAGCCCGATCGGGCAGTGGTTCTCACCTAGCGCGTCCAGCGGCTGGTCGTAGTCCTCGGTGGTGAAGATCTTCCTCGGGAATGTGGTCATCAGCTTGAAGTTGTTCTGCGCCGCGAACTCGCCGCCGTGCAGCTGGAGGTACAGCCTGGGAATACCGTGTATTTATTGTTGCTGTGTTTATTACCGAATACCGTTATATTCATAACATCTTTACAAACAATTATTTTACTCGAGATACGATTTTATCACCCTTAAAATTATCCCATAAAATCTGTCTTTTAAGACAGATTTCAGCACAGCTATCTCTTTTATTCTTTTACTTTTCGCATCTTTTTTCGCGGAACTTGGTTGCTATTGGCGGCGATTCCGTTGCACCACTCACTAATCTTGAATCACTAGAACTATATGGAAGTCATTTTTAATAAATAAAATAGTATATGGTTCACCGAGGGGAGAAAGTGACCGAATACCTACGACGGTGTTATCTGAGTTTAGTTTAGTTTGAGGGTGTAGTTTGAGTCGAGTTGGGAATCGCACTTTCTTTCGAGTAATATGAAGTGCTGTTACACTACAATTACGACGAAAATAAAAAAGGAAAAATCAGATAAATAAATAAATGGCCAGCATCAATATGCAGACTTAACGATAAAACCACAAAATAAAAAAAAAAACCCGTAAACGATGGATTTTCTTACAGCTTGTTTGTACGATAGTAATGAAGAACATTTTCTACATTGTTTATTTTAAAAAAATGGAATAAGGTACTTTCCGAGAAAGTGTGGTATAAATATTATTATACACTGACTACCTATTAATTTTGATACAGGGACCCTATTCGGAGATATGTCATTTTATCTCGGTCACTCTCACTCCCATTAAATTCTAAATTAGAGAGACAGTGACCGAGATAAAATGTCATTTCTCCGAATAGGGGTCCAGGTCGGTTATTTTATGTCATAGTGCATTTTAATCATGTATACTGATCATTATGCATATCTGTCATTCTGTTTATCTGTTTTCCATCTCACACATTTTTCACATTTTTCCTAGTTTGGGTAAGTACCAGTGCACTCCACGTATCTACAACAAGACTGTTTATGCAAACATAATTTCTGTACAATATCTATTAAGACGTTTGTTGACAATAACTTTCATTTCATTTTATTCATTATGTGTATTGGTAATTATGCATTGTGGTCAGTATGCGTACTGGTAATAATTGAGCATATTGGTCACTATGCTTGCGGCTGTTCGATTTTACCACCTTGTGCTGTACAAAAGCAATAAGAGACATTTATGAGTGCGGGGCGAGTACCTAACAGCGGCTAGTTGTTCCTTGGCAGAGAAGGTGTGCGAGAGCGAGTTCCCGTCGGGCAGCCGCAGCTGTATCCGAGCCTGGTCGTAGGACGCGCGCGGGGCGGGCGCCGCCGCGGCCGGGGGCGGGGGCGGGGGCGCGGCCGCGGGGGGCGCGGCCTCCGCCGGCGCCGTCTTACCCTGCGCTGCTAATCTGGAAATAGACAGTCAAATCTTACGCGGGTTTCCCGTACCGTGCAGACAAACAGAGTCGTCTTCACTGGGAATGTCCATTGCTGAACACCATAACCACAAAACAAATAACCTATTTGTTTTGTGCCATAACCCTCACGCTTGGTAGGCTCGCAGAACGCTCACCGTTTACTAAGCGGACGCTCCTGCTAATCCTCCGTTAGTTGTGGTCGCAATGGGTTGGCCAACTCTTTTTGTTAAGGCAAGTATATGCAGAACCAAAACCTAGCCTTGTACGACGACGTCTTGTGACTTGTCTCGTACTACAAAAAGTGACGATATGATTTTGTGACGGGGCCACAATGCAATGCGATAATGCGATGTGTGTGGCCAGCTGGTGCGACTCGTCTACCTTCTTGACAACCAATGCTGAGCTTATCTTGCTTCAACTAACTTTTGATCCTGGTGAATTTTCACATGTGCTATTTGACTACATTATGTGAAACTAATAGAATAACAAAACAAAAACAAATAATTTATACTTTTCAAGTTCTGGCGGTACAAAGTTGTATGAAATTAGGTGCTCAGAAGAATTAAAAACTATCGCTAGAGGGAAGACTATAACTTACTTTCTTGCTTGCTTGTCAGCTTCTATCTGTGCCCTGACTCGTTCACGTGCCTTCTGGTCCTCGATCTTCTCTCGTCTCCGTTGCTCCACTAGTTTCTGCATCTCTTGTTCCTGCAGTCGCAGCTTCGCATCCTGCATGTCCTTACCCGACTTGATGCGGAGTCGCTCTCTCTCCAACCCCTCTGCCTACAGGTTTGTTATAATTCATTCATAGATTACCCCCAAAATACCTGACAGGCATTTTTTTTTAATTCTTATAAATGTATGTGATATTATACTGATATGGGGTTTATATATTGCTCCTTTACGCTTCCATCTAATGGTGCATCTCCTCCAACCTAAGTACTGGCAATTATTATGTAGACCTTTATAAGAATCTTAATCATGTATCCTATCTATTAAATTTAATTTTGACAATGATTATTATCCAAATGAGATTTTAATGTAATTGGCCAGACCGTTTTATGTCTCAATAATAAATAAATAAATGGCTAACTACCTTTTGTGACTAAAACCAACATTTAAATAAATGTTACCTTTTTAATTTTTTGGGTTGCGCATACGACTCTCTTAGAGTATTCCTTGAAAAAGATGACCAGATGTGATCGAAACTATAGTCAGAATAACAGTTTCAGTTTAAAGCGAGTATTCTCGTTTTATTAAAATAAAATGTGTCAAAACCACATTCATAGTCAAATATTACCTTTTCCCGCTCTTCTCTTTCCTTTCTCTTCAGCTTTAGCCTTTCCTCGAGCAGGACTAGTTGAGCTTTCTTCTCTTCTTCAGTCAGGGGCTTCTTTTCTTCTGTGGACTCTGAGAAGCTGCTATGATTAGTTTTGGCCGCATGGAACTCTACTTCATCCTGGTTTTTGAACAGCTTTCCACATTCGTCGCACTGGAGGGATTTAGCTTCAGGCTGTGCGTCAGTCTGGTTTGATGGTTCCGGCTGTGACGCGGTGTCGCTTACAGGAGCCGCGGCGGCGCTGCTAGACTCTCCGCCGAGCGTGTGACCCGTCGCCGGCCCAAGATCATCCGCGTGCGCCAATAACCACTCCATCGCTGGTTCAACCCCTTTATAGTTAGTCACGGCTAAAGCTTTCTCACTGCAATGAAATAAGCCGGGTTATACACTTTTTTAAATGTTAACCTAATCTCTCCCTTGAAGAAGTTATATTATAATACTCACGCCCGCTCCTTGGAGAACCCCATTTCGATGAGTATTTGTATTTCTGCCATTGTATACAGAATCCGTAAAATGTTATGCCTCAGACAACACAAAATCACGAAATTACAAATTTTCATTCACTTCACTATTTCATTCCAAAATCATCACATCAGCTGTGATTATGACAGTGGTGTTTTTAGTTTCTTTCTTTTTCTCTAAAATGGCTCCACATCCCGTGTATTTAGCCAGTGTAGATGCTATACATGGCCTGACCTGACATCGTGTGAAAGGGACAGCTAGATTTGAATTTCACGGGAGCAAAAGAAAAACTATTAAGCTTCTCCCTTTCGCTCCCCCACAAACTTATATATAGGCATCTCTTTCAAATATAAGTATACTTGACACTGGCAAATGCATAAGACGTGCGACGCCAAAATCCTATAAGGAGGAAAATAATAATAATAATATGCGTTTGTACCAGGCGGTAAATATTCAAAGTAATTCAAATTAGATTTACTAATTAATAATTTGCAATCTGCGCTAAATATCATTCCGAAATTGTATAATGGCTTCACAAAAGAAGCACAGAAAGTGCATTCAGAACAGTGATCCAGGGAAAATATTGGACTTAGTAATGAGTCTGAATGATGGTAATTGTGCTCAACTGCAGAACAAAATAAATACATACGTAAGACAGCTTCATTTTTAATTGAGCCGATAGACATTGCCATTTGGTTGTAAAATAGCTCTAACGTACAGATGGGGATTTCGTTCGTAGCGGTTGAGAATGATATAGTCAGGCGGGCGCTCCCGCGCTGCCTTACAAAGCGCGAAAATGCAAATGGTGCGCGTGTCTGTCCGCTACTCGAACTCTATTTCTCGCTCGACACAAACGCAGTCCCCATACGTAGTCAAGTAGATGTCTCATTTTTCTATCTGCCTACTTCAGTTTCTATTTTCCTATACTCGCAGCTAAGTGAGGAATGCGAAGCAGAGCTAGCTCTGCAGATCATCGTGAACAAAGATCGCATGGAAGCATTCATCGAAGCTGTAGGCATTAACCCTCTGCCAAGGAAAATCAAGATTTGTGTAAGTACAAGACGACACCACATTTGCCAGCCGTGGCATACCGAGGGGGGGTGCAGGCACAGGCATACCTAGTCCGTACATACTATGGGCAAAACTAAGGGCGCAAAACCGTCACGCGCACACCTACGTAATGTAGGCCGAGCTGTTGATTTGTGCTCCGAGAGGCGTTTTTTCAATGCTTGCTATGGGCCACAGATCACACCGTAGGTTCTGCATTCAGGACGCTCGAAGAGCACCACGCATCAGTCTAAATACACTTATAAGAAATTACTCTGATTGGTTGATTGTTAGGCGCGAGTAGCCGTAACGTTGAGATAGCCAATGAGAACGCTCGGTCGCACTCCCCGCGCCCCGCGCCGCGCCTCATACTTTGGTAACTTTTTGTAGGAACAACGAATCTCGTAATGCGGTATCTAGTGTGATCTGTGCTATGGGCGCATGCTATTGCTCGAAGGCTTGGTGCAGTGCTAGTCTGTGTAGGTCGAAATGAAGGTCCCTATTTAATACACCTGCTATGCGTGTCTGTTACAGATGTTTTATAGACTGACAGAAACTATGAAGGGAACTGTCGAACAAACTGATCACATTACAAACTTCCCCAACGATTTCCTCACCATTGTTTCACCGGTAAGTGCGTAATCTTCATGGGTAGGTAAGTAGATACTATTTAACTTTCTGGGTGCTAGAAGACATTCTTATATACAGACCAGGATCACTTGAGGTTTTCAAATGTCTCTCAACTCACGATCACACCCTTTCTCCTAATTAACAACACCTTCTGTATCCAGTTTCTAGAAAAGAAGGATCTGTCCAAGACCAAAGTGGTGATGTTTCCGATCGAGGACAAGCCTTTCTCTGCGGTGGTGTGCGTCGTCGCGCCCAAGATACTCGAGGAGAACGTGGCTGGACTCATACACGAGTGCTTCTTGTATGACTGTTATAACAGATAGCGCATCGCAATCATTCATAGCTGCACACTAGGTTTTCAGGCTCGTTAACTTCCATCCAGAACCAGAACCCGCTAAAAATATCTGCCTGTAGCCGGAAAAGACAGATGCATCAACTTAGCCTTTCTGCATGGCCTATTCTACATTAAATAAACAACAAGTGCACCTTACACAATGCGCCACATTCAGATACTTCCACGACACAATTCCAGGTTTACGTGGCCTACTATAAAGAAAACAATTGAATTCGAGTACGAATGCACTCTGAAACAGAAATGTCAGCAACTTCTCCGCGTTGCCCGAAGATTGTTCGCTCAGGTGAGTTCCTAACGTGTTGATTTCCTGCATATTTGAAGTAAATAACCTCTATGAGCGTTTTGAATTATCTAAAAAAAGTTCATAATAATCTATTGTATAGAATCATATTACATCACAAATTCACTAATACTATAAATGCGAAAATTTATGCGTAAGTTCCCGTTCAACTCTGTAACGGCAGAACGGATTTGGATGAAATTTGGTACGGAGGTAGCTTATACCCTAGATTAACACTTCTGCTACTTTTTATTCCGGAAAAATATTCGGTCTCTGTAGAATAACGGGTGAAAACGCGGGCGCTTCTAGTAATATAAGAAGTAGTTCTAGTAAATGCGAAAGTTTGTGTGTAAGTGCGCTTTTGTTCCCATTCAACGACCAAACGGACATATTTTAAGTCGGCGATCAAAGTAGCGCTACTTGATAGCATGCAAATACCTATAAACCTTAAATTATTTCGCGTCTTCTCATTTCTATATCGCCGCGTGATCTCAATAATTATAACGCAATGGTAAGCTGTACTATAGCTACTTATAACTATTTTTCTTATTACTAAGTCTGTCAACCTTTAATCTTATAGCATCTGTATGTAAGCATGGTGTAAAATCGTGTTGAACACAGGTGGCTTCTCTTGAAACTCTCCTCCAAATAGCAATGGGCCAAGCGAAGCAGCTGACGAAAGCGGAATACTGTAAGGTGATGCTGGTAGACCTCGAAAAAATGCAGCTCGTCGATAACTCATCGGTCACAGCGAAGGTATTTGACGTAATTTTTAATGTAGAGTAAATAACGTTTTGGTGAAAATATACTGTGAAGTTGCTTATTTTTGTAAATAAAGAATTGAATTGAATTTTAATACCCGTCGTATCTTAGGTTAGATGAATTAATAGGTAATTCCTGGAGCCTTGCGCCTGTTGCGCGAATTATCTTTTATCATCATTTTTTTGGCCCAGGTGTAACATTTGTCCATTCACACCATTGAGATATAATCTAATTTCAATGATTCACACTTGTCATTTGAAATACGTAACACTAGATCATATTTTTTTGCTTTTTTCGCGTCCCGCCACTCCATCTCTCAGTCAATGTTGACACTCTAATTAAGCGCAGTTGACCCTGGGTTAATTCAAAAAGAAAATAGCACACAATAAACAAACCTCTTTCTTTCAATTGGCTGGGTGTGTAAAAATTTAAATGTTTTACAAAATCATAAAGCTCTGGACTGGAGCACCCCCGCGGCGTCTAGTTTTTTTCATTTGGTTATGTGTCAGGCGGATGCGAAAGGAGACACGAAGTCACCGGAGCGCCGGTTCGAGCTGAACACCGGCATAGCGGGCCAGGTCATTCAGACCGGCTCGCTGATCAACGCCATGCACGCTAAGGAACACCCCGCATACGATGCCAGCATCGATGGGTATCCTGACGTCGAGACCAAGTAGGTACATGTTTAGGCATAAAACTCAACTTTGCTCCGCGTCACGCACCGGGATGCGGAGCCGAAGCGTGCGGTACAGAGAGGTGTTTTCTGTGATATTTTTTTATCCTCCTTTGAGGATTATGGCGTCGCATGTCTTATGTAATTGCCAGTGTCAAGTATATAAATATTTTCAAGTTTTGGTAAATATTGTCAAATAAGTCAAGAGTCACAGTCAAAGCCAAGCAAAGTAAGTCACGGTCAAGTCCACGGTCATGCCCCAGTAAAGTGGGGAGAACTACTAGAGCTTTATATAGAGTTTTGGAAACAACACGAAAAGCCATGTTTCACGACATTATACCCTTCGTTCACCAACACTCGTTCATTGTCACGAACACTTAATGAATAAAATGACGCGATATGACTTCTTCACGTTCCCGTCAAAACTCTTTCAGTGTATACCGCGCGTTTTTTCGTTAAAAAGTAAGATAGGTACTCCGGTACCTATCTTACTTTTTAAAGAAAAAACTCCTCGCTTACTATTAAAAAATCCCAAAACTGGCCTCCAGCCGAGACTGATTGTAGGTATACCAGGTATACTAAGCGCAAATCGCGGTTTTGCTGTGACTCGCTCGCTTCGCGCGGTCTCGGCCAAGAATCATGACATTGCAACTGCAGTCGGCATTACATATCCATTCTAGAACCATCCTATGCTTCCCGATCCGCGACCAAACAGGCATCATAGGCGTGGGACAGTTAATCAACAAAATCGCGGACCCGTATTTCGACGGCATGGACGAAGAAATGGCGCTCGCGTTCAGCATCTACTGCGGTGTTTGTATCATGCACTCCATGGTGTACCAGAAGATACAAGAGGCGCATATCAGGAACGCGCTCGCTAATGAACTGGTCATGTACCATATGAAGGTGGGTTGGTGTTGGGTCATTTGTACTGATTCAAAAACAAGAAACTTAAATATGAGGTCATGGAGTGAGTTCACATTATGTCGAAAACTGGATTTGTCTACTTTTGCCCGTCTATCTCGAGTTGTTTCTGGACTTTTCGGCAGAACAGGATTCCCGAGAGAATCTTAATTTTTGTTGAGGCTTATCATTGTCCAGGTGACCGACTCTGAAGTGAAGCGTCTCATGGAATGTACGGGTTTCCACAACCAACCGCACTTGTCCAGCTTGCACTTCAACCCGCGTGCTCTGCCGCTGCGCGAACTGCCTTGCTATGTGCTCAAGATGATGTCGGACCTTGGGTTCGATAAGAGGTGAAACCTTGTTGACTCTTGTTATCGAGTAGATAAATGGGGATAGCCCACTGTAAGTATTTTATAGCTACACAAGACTTAGTCCGGGCGATAAAGTCGTGCAGAAGTTGGTCGAAGTTTCTGGCAACCACACTTAAATATGCCGTGGCCACACCGAACTTTCAGATAAGAAGACGAATAAGGTGACGTTTATTCGACACTAAGATCAGACAATACTCAAATGCACCTATACAACATACATAATACGTTGCGACATATTATGCTTTCTATTTAAAAAAAAAAAAAAAAAAAGAATTTAGACAGGACAGGTTGAGATATTTGGCATTTCACGAAGTCCGATTTGTACAGATTCAATCTCCGGCCACAGAAGCTGGCGTGTTTCGTCCTATACGTGAAACGCGGGTACCGCGACGTGCCCTACCACAGCTGGCAGCACGCGTTCAACGTGGCGCAGTGGGCGTACGCCGCTATCACAAACTACAAGCTCATCAACAACGGATACTTAACGTTAGTACCTATTGTTGCCATGTCCTATTTCGAACTACTCATTCTAGTCCAGCGCCATCTCTTTTTGGACAAGCCTCTGTGGCGTCCTAAAGCCTACATGCACGCCTACAACTCCCTCCCTTCAATTAAGCATCAAGTCCTGTTGTACATAGTGCGTTGTAGGTATGATTGTATAATAAAATACCTAATATATATATATATATATATATATATATACCAGCTTTACCTTCAGTTCCACACTGATCTGATATAAATGTATGTAACTATTATTACCTCCTATATTATGTATATAGCCTAAGCGGCTTTTCCGATTTTGACGAGTGAAGTGTCCTTGGATTCCTATTCATGTCGAGGTGTCATGGCTACATTTTGCAGTCGGGTTTTTTGTTTATCTTTCAATAATGATACTTGTTATTTTCTGATAATATAGATATCGACTCTTAGCCAACTCACCTGATGGGCGGTCAGTTTACATTCAAGGCATTTCCAAGTTGAAAATTCCTGAACCTAAATAGTAAACTGTAGCAGGTTAGCCTGTTCGGGCAAGCAGTTCCGTATAAGGTACTCGTAGTCTCCACGCGACCCGTGTCATGCCTTGTAAGTAGTACGTAAAGTGTAGAACATCAAATATCTCATCAATTTATAAAACAATCATAACAAATCATAATTTGATATGTATTTAACCGGTATTTGACAGAGAACTCCAAGCTTTCATGTTTTTCGTGGCTGGCTTGATGCACGACATAGACCATCGCGGGACTACGAACAGCTTTCAAATCCAAGGACGTAAGCATGACTGTTGTGTAGTACATGTAAATGTAAAATGTATGTAAAATTTACTGTAAAATTGAGTTCAGAGTTCTGGACAACGGCTTTAACGATTTATTTTTGGAAGTGGAAAAAATTCAAACTGGCTCTCATCCCTGGGAATTTAAGTGAAATGCCCTCTCAGTGCGAAACAATGAAATTATACAAGTGTACAAACAAAGTGTTCGTATCCTTGGTTTATTTTCTTTTTTTCTTTAAACTTCGAACTATGCCTATACGCTATGCTTTAAATATTAACGAAATCCTTATTCGTTTCCACAAGAGACCACTTTAGCGGCTCTGTATTCGAGCGAAGGCAGTGTCATGGAGCGGCATCACCTGGCCCAAGCTATGTGTATCCTCAACACCGAGGGATGCGACATACTGGAGGGGCTGCCCAGAAAGGACTATGACAGATCGATTATGTTGCTCAGAGACTATATCCTGGCGTCGGACTTGGCTAATTATTTCAAGTGAGTTTACACTTCACAATACTGGATTACCTGCCTGCCGAAACAATGCCCAAAAAAACTTGTGATGTATAATTTTAGTTTTGTCTTGTGACTCTTCTTGTCTGTGTGATTCTTACGAGGAGTAGTTTGTTTTTCCACTTCAACCGCTATGTCTAAAATCAATGTTCGCAACCATACCATGGTTGAGGAGAGCGATGGCTGGCACATGCGTCAACTCGTGAACGGGTGCTTGCGGGAGCTGGACTGCTCGGAGTATATACGCAAATCTATAATAGCACTTAGCTCTTTATTAGCATATTCGTTGGTATATTCCTTTTGTAAAGTCTTTAGTATTTATATTCCGTTTTAGTTGATAAAATATTTGTAAAACTTGATAAATGGCACGGACCCCGGAGTCCGTGGAGCAATATTGTAAATAAAAAAAAATAAAAAAACAATGTTCGCAAACAAAGTTAAATCGCGCGACCCAACATCAAAACGATAATTTCACCTCTCTTTGAGATTCTTATTTTAACCTTTAATTTTAACAAACTTCATGCATCACAACTGATATTTTCCTTGTTATTTGTAGAAACCTAAACGAATACAAGACGATCGCGCTGGACTTCCAGAAAGGCAACCGCGGCCACTCGTGCGCCCTGCAGGCGCTGCTCATGAACGGGGCCGACCTCAGCGACCAGCTCAAGGACTGGGGCAGCGTCAAGAAGACTGCTGTATGTTATTTTTTTTTGTCTACCGTGTTACTTCTTCATTCTGGTTTTGACCAGCTTTCAGGAAAGAAGAATTGATGGTAATGTCATCGGATGTTGTCCTAGGAGTGTTTTTTTATACATTTGAATGACAATTGAAACACTGTAGTAAAAAAGTGATACCGCGTCGTCGATCTTGACGAGTCAAAACGAAATAAACCCATTTTAGTAATAGTGACTTTCGTTAAGAAAATCGAATTATCGTTATTTCGAGCTGTTGACATGTCGAATATTTAATGATGGTAGATATTTATGCGATTTCCGAATTATCCTGTTGCCTGACCGGGAGGAAGGAATTAGATAGTGCAGCTTAATATGTACAACATATGTTGGTCCAGGCGGCGGTGCTGACAGAGTTCTTCAAGCACGGCGACGTGGAGAAGAGCCGCGGCGACCTGCCCCCTATGATGATGGACCGCGAGAAGTGCTTCATCCCAGAACTCGAGATCAACTTCCTTTCCAGCACCTGCATCCCGCTTTTCGAGTTCGTTACATTTACCACATTTCTTACACCTACATCCCGTTCTTTGAATTAGTTACATTTACCACCTTCCTTTCCGAGGAAAGTATTGTCTAATAATGTTAAAAACTTAACATTTCAGGGTATTGGAAAGAATTATACCAAGAGCTGGAACGTGCGTAAAAATAATAGAAAATCATATCGAGAGGTGGGAAGCGGCGAGATCGATTTTCGCGGAGGTATGTATGTTACGGCTTTTTACCCGACTGTTCAGAAGGAGGGCACTTTCTACTTGGTACATTTTTGAGACGTATGTAAGTAAGTGTTTATCTGATTATCTAATTACCTCCTGTAACCTGAAAGGCTGAACAGATATTAAATGCGAGGTATCGTTAGATTCGTCTTCATGGCCGGTATGTCATAGGTTAATTTTATAGTAGAGTTTTTTAATGTATCTTCGTATACTAAAAACTTTTTAACAACACTATAATGCATTATCAATGCAATTTTTGGCAATTTCTCATACGGACAAACTCGCTGAGTAGTTTCTATTAGACCTAATCAGGGTCTATGAAGGTTCATAAGAAAGGTGCGGGCAGAAGTCAGGTCAGTCAGGGCTAGTTACTACTCGAATAGTTAGGGAACATAGATCGCCAGTTTGCTCTGATACAATATCCTTCGTCCTGCCGCGAGGTGTTGGCGCAGTAGGTATTTGAAAATTGTATTGCTGTCGCTCTGTTTCCTGTGCGTGCGATAGAGAACCCAGAATTGCCTAAATTTTTTGACGAAACTAGCGTTTCTGGGGAAAACTGTTATACCCCCTACATCATAATTATCAAAATCTTTTATTTTTTGTTCTTTGTTTTCTTGGATACATAACTTACGCCGATAGGTTTCGGTTAGAAAAAAAATTTTTTTTTTGGTTTTCTAATAACAAAAATTCGTCACTATTGGTGCCTATAACTACGAAGATATTGCAGTAACTCAATATAATCAAACCTATAAAAGAATAACATTTCACTGTGTAGATTACATATTTAAAAAAAACATCGAAATCGCATAACATTTTAGGGGTGGGAAACAGTTGGCGCCTTTTTTATGGACATGTAGGCGGCATACTCTAATCTTAAAACCTTGTAAAAGAGATGTTTCAACCACGGCAGGTGCCAGCGACGGCAGGTCTATCCGTCCTGCTCAGTCCTGAGCTAGATAATCTTATAGAAATCAATATGAAAGAGAAGGAGCGACTGCGCATTGAGGCGGAAGAGGCGGCCGCGGCGGCGGCAGCGGCCGCAGAGCTCGAAGCCAAACAGGACGATAACTAGTGGCCAAAGCACGAATTTATATGTGTGTAAATGCGTACAAGAATTCCGTACACATTTTGATTCATAATCCTTTACGTGTCTACTACTAATTGTATTTTTTCCTTAAGAGCCGGCGCGCCTGATTCAGCTATCTCGTTCGCACTTTTGAATCATTATTTTATTTTAATATAAAATTACAGAGATGAGATAAAAGAAAAAAAACACCTATTTCGGCAAAGAAGAAAAAAACAACTTTTTCGAGTTGTTTTTTTTTTTTCTTCTTCCTCGACAAAGTAAGAAAAAATAACAAGAAAATTTCTTTAAAATATTGGCAATGGTATTCTTTAGATGATCCGTGATAATTGTTTTATCTCTTCTCTGTAACTGACGAGATGACGATTTAACTGAATCAGGCGAGCCGGCTGTTAACAGAGCTGACTAGGTACTAGTATCTGAATACACCCACAGGATAAACTAAGACGCAATCCCTTGTCGAGTCGATGTAGTTTGGTAGCTTTATTATAATTTTCTAGTAAAGTCTTTTATTTATAGATTACTAAAAAAAATGTGTTCATTTAATTGGTTTTTAGTATGGTTTTTCCAATATTGTGTTTTTATATATTTCCATTATTGAGACTGGATGCTTGATAATATTGAAATCATGATTTGTGTTTTAAAGGTATTATTGGTGTTTTATCTATTAATAAATTATTTTAAAATAAAACAAGTTACTTTTAAGATCATTTGTATTATTCGATTATATATATATTTTATACATACATAATAGTAAGCAGATCTTATGGACCTTATATTGTTATCACAAACTATACGGGACAATTATTAAAAGCTGGGCATACAAAAAATACAGTTTTGCGACACTAGTAATAAAAAATAATGAATTATTATGCAACTGACCTTGATAATAACAAAAGTAATGTAAGTATTGTAATATACCTTCATATTACAGTATTTAATTACTTACTGCGATAGGTATTCAACAATAATTTGTAAGAAGCTATGAATACACTGGAAAAAAATAATGACTGACATAGCGCATTGACTATTAGGCCTGCGTTTAGTTTTTTATTTTAGGGCTACAAGAGGCTCTAAAATTGCGTTTAGTTGCCAGTGAAACGAGAATGCTGCATGATTAAAATATATCTTCGTACGATGCACGTGACCGTCCCGAGGTACGGCAGTCGCGGTGTTCCTCGACCGGCAGCCGGCGAGGGACCGGCCGCGGCGGCATTGATTGGTCGGTGGTCGGTCCCTCGCGTGGTTGACCTCCGCGGTCTAATGCCTTCCACTTGGCCCTGGAATCTATGGCCTAGGTGCCTATAAACTAACACTACCAACTGTAGATATTTGTTGCTCAACTTAAAATAATCGACCTGTACCAGGTTATCTTCTATCACAGTATGGAATGATTAAAGTTTCTTTGGCGAAGTTTAAAATATACATAGAGATTATTTCAACAACTTTTTCTAGGTAAGTGTTATCTTATTATTTTAGGCAAAAATCACAGATTTTGAAAACAGGATAAAAAATTGGCTAAATTTCAAATCGAATGTAATATAAATAACAAGTACTTATTATAAATAATAACACCATTTTTGTGCATCATTAACACAAGAATTTAAATTCTGTGCAACAATTATAAAACACATACTAAAACGTGATGCAACATCAAATCCCTAATATCATAAAACCAAGGAATGTATTTGATGTAATTGCAACAGTTATTTATTACAGACAGACATAATTATCCATAGATATAACTAACTACAATGTATTCCGATTAAGACCATGAGATGAGATTAAGGGTGCAAACAACTTTTAGGGCCGGTATCAATCAAATTCAATTAGTTAAAATAAATTAAGTTATGATGCCACGTCGTTCTTTTGTACACTTCTAGCGGTCACCATCACGCCGCTCACCGCTCCGGTGAGCACCGGCCCTTATCGTGGTAACAGCGGCTACGGACCCGCCGTGCAGCCGACATCGACGCCAATCAGTTTACAATTCCATTTTATGATTTAGTTAAAGGCCATATTCTGATTAAAACAATACAGCGTGATTACGTCTAAAATGTCTAAGTGAAATAACTAGCCAAATCTGGCCAAACTAGGATCGTTTTTGGCCTCTTCTTGGCTCCTTCTTGGCCTCTTAGCTAATTAGGACCGCTATGATCGGACAATAATCAATAATTACCAACAATGGTCTAGGGCTCAATTTTTTAATCACTCGAATGATATTTCGCACGAAAATATGATGCGAAATTCGAACGAAATCTCAAACAAAAGATGCATTTTTGAAATAATCCTAACACAACGACTGGTTCGAATTAGCTTTCTATCAATGGAAGATCTTTCATTTCGCATATTTTCGTGCGAAATCATACATCAAAAATAGAGCCCATGAAACGGAAAGCAAGTGAAATGCACATTACGGTGATTGATAATAAATACCTGACATGTATGCACCTAACGTATGGTGAGGGTGGAGACCTACGACTGGCTGATGAGTCCGTTTTCCTTCGGCTGCAGTAACTCTTCTACGAATTCTTGCACCATTTCTTTTAGTTTGTCCTTCATTTGTTCTTGTTCGCTGGAAATATCTTTCAAGTTAAGTATCACCTACGTTGTTGGAGTTCCTGAGCTAAGGGAATGTTAAAGGGAGCTAAACGTGTCCCTCCACTGAGGTAGAGCGGCAGAAAGCTGATTTATACGAGTGCATTAAATAGATCTCTATCAGATTTATAATACAGTAGTATACTGGTAATACTCGTACTATTGTATTCAAAGTCTGTGTCGCTACGTGACTTGTCAAGATCGTGCCATTCTATTGGTTAAAACTGCGTCGCTTTGCTTCAACTTTTGTGGAATAGGTATCATCCTATACTTTTTTATTATTTAGGGAATTATATTTTGTTTTATGGCTCCATTCCGATCGACACGTGTCACAGACCTTGGTTTTTAGATCCACAAGACCTGGGTAAGGCTCTCCAAGCAGTTCGATATCAATAAATGTAAAGTTTTCAACATTGTTCTGCATAACAAAGAAAGTCCGCGCGACCTGCGGAGTGTTATAGCCTCGTATGTACTGTGTAGTTACCTCTGAGTGTGTGGGTGGCAGACGAGCTCGGTGTAGTACTTGATTTTGGGCTCGGTGCCGGACGTGCGCACGGTGACGGCGAGCCCGCGCGACGTGCGGAACATTATCATCTCGCCGCTGCTGTACTCCTGGTCCAAGCCCGTGCCCAGCACGTCTGGAACAAGTGTCGCTACATGGATACCGTCGGACAGCTCAACAACTGAAGTGGTGGTACTCGAAACGTGAAACGTGAAGTAATGTCGTGGTCAAATAGTGTTATATGCTGAACCAAAGAACATTGGCGAAAATTTAAGTCATAAATCTTGGAGCGTTTTGGAATAGTATTTCTACTGAACGGATGTAAATATTTTTCTACGTTTTTTCAACTAAACATGTAAACTAGTAAACAGGCCAGAATTTAAAAAACATTACATTGAGTAAAACAACACAACACAACACAATCGGGTACAATACAGTGGTATAAAATGACGAGACAGTGGCGGAGACCGTTATGACTTTAGCCTCTCAAACGAGGGAAAAAAATGATAATACATTAGACGTTTCAGGTTCGGAGGTAAATTTGCCCGAGGATGCCGATTTTGCTTTATAGCTAACGACTTCGTGCTGTTTTCAGTTTTCATTCAGGTGATAAAAGTAAAATAACCTACAAAACTTCGAAGCATCATAACAATTATTGTTCCTGGCCTCCTCGGTAAATTTATCTCTGACTAGCCATCTAAGGCAATGATGCTGAATTACTAGCGATATTTTTGATTTAAGGACGCCGTGTTTACTTTAATATAAAAATTACGGTGGGAATAAAATAAAATAAAAAAAATGATCTTTTCAAATCTTTACAAAACTATTTCCACGTATTAAAAAAAATTCATGTTATTATTATTTCATTTAGCGAAGGAGAAGAAAGAATAAACTAAAAAAAACTGTTCTTCTCCTACGCCAAATTAAAAACGAATAAATTTAAAGTTTGCTATATAACAATAGCAATGGTATTCTAAATATACCAAATAATTAAAAAAAAAAATGCTGTCTGTAATTTTAATGTTAAAAAGTGTTGAAAAAGAGCGAACGAGATTGCTGAATGAGGGAAGCCGACAGCAACAGCGTGTGGTACTCACTCAAGTGCCCCTCCCCGGCGCGGGGCTCGGGGAGCTTGACGCCGGCCGTGAAGTCGTTCACGTACACGACCTCCGACGAGCCCACCTCCTTCGGGTACTGAGGACGAGTCACAGTCACGTCGAAACATCGACCAGAAACATTCCGTTTAATGGAAACAACGCAAATGTTCTGGAATTTTCTTTAATTGTATATATTATAAATTTTGTGTGTATATATTTTAAAAAACACTCTTTTAACGGGTAATGTTGTAAACACCTTTAACTGGTATACATATCAGAACTGTATTAGATTTAAAGAGTGTTAATTCAGAGTTTGTTTCTTTAAATAAACAAATAAGCTACAAAAATTAGTAATCTTGACGACAGTCAGTACCCTGTACACATAATGCGACGCATTTGAAACTGGTTCGTGACTTGAGTTGCGCACGCACCGATTTTTTTCCTATCAGCTCCCATGATAATTGCTATGATAAATGCCTGTGCTATGATTATAACAGTAGTTGGGATTTAACCATGAAATTCTGATCGAAAACCAGTTTCAGTTTCAGAACTCCTTACATTACAACTGTCAGTCCAAACAAAAAATGCACAAAATGGATCAACGCCATCTACCGAACTAAGGAAGTAACTATGTCTCACTATCTGGGACCCTATTCGGAGAAATGACATTTTATCTCGGTCACTGTCTCTCTAATTTAGAATTTAATGGGAGTGAGAGTGACCGAGATAAAATGTCATTTCTCCGAATAGGGTCCCTGGACGTTTGTCGCGTTATCACGGCTAAACGGATCTTGATAAAATTTGATAAGGAGTTAGTGTATATCACAAAGACGGACATAGGGTACTTTTTTATGTCCACGCGAACGAAGTCATTCATAACAACTAGTAATAAAGGTAATAACTTCTTCTTTTGTTCCGTGCCTTTTGTCAAATTTTAAAATAAGTAACTTTTATCATCATTATCTTCAGCCAGAAGACACTTCACTGCTGCACAAAGGCCACGCCCTTAGGGGCATAATCTCCACGCTCGATCTCAGAACGCTCACCGTTCACTAAGAGGACGCCGCTGCCCGCCGTGCGGTGGCCCCGGTGGTAGTTTTAGGAGGGCGGTACTCACGTCCCCGGGCCCGCGGTAGTTCCGTATGCGCCGGAATATCCGGTGTATGGTGGCGGGGTCGCGGCAGATGTAGTACGAGTTGTGCGACACGTGGAGCCCGACCTCGGCCTGCAGCGCCGCCAGCCGCCGCGCCAGGCCTCCGCCGCGGGACCGCAGGTACGACGCCAGGCACGCCACCTGCGGGGCGGATATTCAGAAATCAGAAATCAGAAATCAGAAATATTTATTGGCCATAAATAACATAAAAATATTACAGGCAAGTCACTATTATAAAAAAAATACTTAAGTTTAACTAGGCAAACTAAGTTATTAATTATTTGAATAATTTAATAATATATCATGACAGGTGGGTACTTATTATGCTTTACTCCGTTTATTGTCCGTACAAAAATGAGGATTCTGAGAAGTCCATTGACATGTATTCACTAACATTGTAGAACGGATTGCTTTCAAAAAAATGCTTAAGAGCCTTTTTAAATCTGATTTGATTTAGTTCGGTTACAGAATCAGGTAATTTATTGTACATTAATATTTTGGCGTGACGGCCCTGTTTCTCAACTTTAACTAGCCTAGTCCGTGGCTTATACAGCTTTTCTTTGTTTCGTAGGTTGCATTGATGCATGTCTTTATTTTTTGGTAAATTAGCCTCATGTATTTCTAGCAAACTATTATAAATGTATAGAGATACCACTGTCATTATATTATTACTTTTGAAGTGGTTTTTCGCGGAACTACGTTTTTTTAAACCGTTGATAATTCTAATTGCTCTTTTTTGACATCGTAACACTTTTGTAATATTTACAGCATTACCCCAGACTGTAATTGCATATCTTATAACAGAATGTATGTAAGCATAATAAACGGATATAAGAGTTTTTTTATCTAATAATGGCTTAAGTTTTAGCAAAGCGTAATTTCCGCTTGCCATTTTTTTACATATTTTATCGATGTGAGCAGTATGAGTAATTGTGTTGTCTATTGTGTACCCTAAGAAGACATTTTCTTTACTGACTGAGTTCCCTAAGAAGACATTTTCTTTACTGACTGAGTTCCCAAAAATACCTAGCCTCGATTGATATTGCATCACAATACTTTTACTAGAATTGAGAAGTATACCATTACAATCAAACCATTCTTTAAGCAAGTCCATAGCATTATTTATTTTTACTTGTAAGTTTTCTATATTTTTATCTCTAATTCCAACATGAGTATCATCTGCAAATAGACTTATATGCATCCATTCTGGCATGGCACTTACAAGATCATTGATATAAATTAAAAACAGCAGTGGGCCTAATATGGAGCCTTGTGGTACCCCTATTGAAACTTGACCCGGTACTGAGGAAGATTCATTTACGCATACTGTTTGGCTACGATTCCTAAGATAAGTTTTCATCATATTCAGTTCAGGTCCCCGAAAGCCATAGAATTCTAATTTTAATATTAACACGTCATGTCTCAAACAATCAAAAGCCTTTGATAAGTCACAAAATATGCTTGCACATCTATTAGAGCCATCCAAAGATTCAAGAATATAATAAATTATATTTCTAATAGCCATTTCAGTCGAACGACCTCTTCTGAATCCAAATTGAGCAACATTAAACAGATTGTTTTCTTCAAAAAAATCTACTATTCGGGATTTAATAGCAGTTTCTAATATTTTAGATAAAGCAGGCAATATACAAATTGGTCTGTAGTTATTAGGATCTAATGAGCTTCCTTTTTTGAAAAGTGGTATTACCCTACCCGGCTTAAGTACGTCGGGAAATATACCATCGGCTAAGCATGAATTTGTAATAATAAACAATAACTCAAACACATTGTTATTGTTCAAAATAATATTTCTCAACGTTCTTGTACTCATATCATAAATGTCTAGCGTCGATTTTTGCTTTAAGTTAGTAATAATATTTCGTAATTCTTTATTATCTAATAGATTGAACTTAAAAGTTTTCTGTGGTTTGTTTAAATTATCTAGATATTTCAAGCAATTTTCCGCGGCTACATCTAAATTACCAGTTAATTTATGCGCAATATTACGAAAAAAATCATTAAATAGATTTGCAATCTCTTTGGCTTCCGTGACAACCTCCTCACTATCATTTTTTATTGAATGAATATTAGACGTTTCATTCTGTTTTTTATTTTGACCCACTTGTTCATTAATTATGCTCCACGATTCTCTAATTTTGTTATTAGACTTATTTATTCTATGTCGATATTGAATTTTTTTTGCTGCAATCATTGTCTTTTTCAGTATTTTCTTATATTTTTTTATGGTAAGTTTTCTTTGTTCACTAGGATCGTGGTCTTGCAATATTTCTAACTTTATTAAATTTTTCTTAGACGTTTCTATGCCTATTGTAGTCCATTTTTTCTGATTATTTCTAATTTGCTTTTTTGTTTTCGGGAAAGCAATGTTGTAATAATAGTTCAAAGCCTCTTGAAAAATCCTCATTTTTGCATTCGCGTCCGTGGTTGATATTATTTCTAGTTTTAATTCATTATAACTCTTATTAAATAGATAATGGAAATAATTAAGATTATTTTTTGAAAAAGTTCTCGCTTCATTACGTGTTCTTTCTTTTACAATTTTAGTTTTTTTAAGATGATAAAGTTCTATTTTAATTACATTGTGATCAGAAAGTTTATAACCTAAAACGGAGCTTTTATGATCATCATAGTTTACAATGAAGTTGTCAATGCAAGTAGAACTGGTTTTATTGTTTTTTGTCGTTTGAGTTCTAGTGGGCTCATTTAATACCCATTTACAGTTGTAATTATTTAGCATTACTTCAAATTTTTTAACATTTTTATCCATATTTAAAACATTTAAATTAAAATCGCCTGCTATTACAATTTTTTTGTTTTCCTTACATAGCTTATGCAAAAGTTTCTTAAATATACTAAAAAACAAATCAATATCATAATCAGGTCTATACAATGCTATGATTACTATTTTTGATTTTCTCAGTTCTATTGCTGACAATTCACAGTTCATTTCAAATGCTAATTTGTTTATATCATTTCTTACTTTATAGTCTACATTATTTTTAATATATATCGCACACCCACCATGTTCGAAAAAAACTCTATTAAAATAAGTTGCTAGTATATAATTTTCGATTGTCATTGCCTGGATCTGATGATTTTTAGCCCATGTCTCCGTCAAGCACAGCACATCGCAGTCTTGCTCAAATAACAGGTTCTCAATTTGCAAGTATTTATTGTGTATGCTTCGAACGTTCGCATGAAGGATTATGGTTCCTGCAGCCTCTCCAGAGCCATTGGAAAATTTGTGTCTCGATCTTGTGTGACAGTTTGTTGGTACCTTATGAATCTCAGCGAAGAAGATCCTTGAAATCGTTCTATGCACGTTATTACATTATCTGTGATAAGGTTTTTTAGTGATTTATAGTTATTAATAATCTTCGAATTGTTATCTCTCCTATTTGGGTCTAAGTATTTTACATTTTCGTTTGCGTTCGCTATGTTGGCTATCTGTTCATTGATGTGGTAGATATCGTTATCGTGTGTACCATTATATCGTAGCCCAGTTATTAAGACATTAAATTTTCTTTGCGGTCTTTTTGTAATTTTGTTTAATAATTTTATATAATTTTGCTTGTTGTTATACAGTGAATTTTCATATTTAGTAATTAATATTGCCATCAAATCTTCTTCCACCAGATCATCAGACAATACGCCATAATTTTCTAAAATATTTTGAAATCCTGCTTCAGGTTTACAGTTGTTTAGAACTTTACAATTAGTTTTATCTGTGATTTTTAACGATAGTCCTTGACCTATGCTGTCTGAAAAGACTAACACCTTTTTTTTCTCAGTTTCGGCTTGTTTATTTGTTTGATTCTTATTTTTAGATAATTTATTCTTTGTAACACTCGCAGATGCAGTAATTTTGTTCACAGGGATATTTTTCACGCCTTGTGCTGATTGCGGTTTTTCCTCACGTGTCTTATTATCACTAATATCTTTTGAGAACAGTTGAGTTTTTGTGTCTTGATTCCGAAGGTTTAATTCGTTACAGTGAGAATCATCTAGCTCTAATGATCGGCCTGTTACAATTTGTTTCGTATTTTTTTTCTCAGACCCATCTCTTCTTGAGAAGGACCCTCGTCTTTTCGGTGTACTCATCGCTTCCGTAAAAAGTTTTTTCCATTTAACTGTCAATGTTTCTTTTTCTACAATTTGTCTTTTTAATTCAAAATTTTCTAGATTTAAGTTTTCTATTTCATTGTGTGCTTTTTCTAATTCTAACTTCAATTTTGAAATTTCATTAAGGAGTTCCTTTTCGCCTTCGTTTTGTAGGGTAGTCAAATCGGGTAAACTATTTATGTCGTCATCGGAGCTGGTTTGTAAGTCTTCCTCAGATTTGTGTAAAGGTGTCACAGGGATTGCTTTGTGTCGTACTCTTCTTTGTGTCACGTGTGACAAGGGAGTGTTTGTGTCAACACTTGTGTCAGCACTCGTGTCCACAGTAGTAGTTGTGATCTTTGTTTTTGTGTTATAACAAGCGTGACATTTCCAAATATCTTTCTTAGATTTTTCCATTATGTGAAATCTGGTGCTTGACACTTGTGCACAGCATAGGTCATAATATTTTTTGCAGGACGAACAGCACAACATTTCCCTAGTCTTTATAATCTTCTGACATTTAAAACATGTTTTTTTACAAGCCGATTTATCCATTTTGTGTCCAAGAATAACAATTGGTACACAAAAAATATAATTGGTGTGCAAAAAGAATAAAAATGCACCGACCTTGGTGGGACTCGTACTCGTCAGCTGTCGCTATTAAGGCAGAAGCTCTGACCCCTAGGCCAATCGCTCGATAACGACTGCGGCGAAAATAGCGTATGGTAACTGCGACGGGGTGGTTAAGTCGAGTATAATGCCGTTAAAAGGTGACTCATACGTCGTCCAACTTAGCACTGTTTCCGCACACTCCGTTGATATATTTTATTCACTATGAGGGTGATTTTAAAATACTTTTACAGTTTTATTTTTATTTTTGATAGATTTTGATTTATTTTTCAGTCTTTAACACTGTTCCCTCATTAACTCTTATTTATTTTGTAACACTGCACAATTTCTAGTCTTAAAAGTCTTAAAAGTCTGTTGCACTGATACACTACTATTATTGCTAATTGATTTTTTTGTTTTTATGAATTTATCAAAGTTCCGTTAATAATTTAGTACAACTAACACTACCACAATTTTTTTTTGTTCCTATATTTACACGTTTAGCTAATTATATAATCTTAAACTGCAGATTTATATTTTTAAATAATTTTTTTAACGCGGAGACGATACGTTCGCGACAGCAGCAGTTACGTTCCCTACATATTAAAGACCCTACATATTCATATTAAAGATGGCGCGATTCTGACGAAATTTAGCTTATCGACTAAATCTGTTCAGGAGTTTGAGTAAAATTTAGATGTAGATACTTTGTAAGATTGACAAGTTTTCAACAAAAAATAAGACAGCCAAGCCTCTTCATGTCCGGGCCCTAACGGTCGTTTGGAGCGAATCAAAGAGTTTCGACAATGGAATCGAATTTGAATGAGAGAATTTTGTTTGACCGGAAGCTGACGTGGAGAAGTCCGCCGAGCGCATGCGCATGTGACCGGGGACGGTAGACACTGCGCTTCGTGTCGCTGTGGGCACGAACACGAGCACGACACTGGCCCCCGCAGCAGACGGGACACGGAGGAAGGCGAGGAGGGAGAGAGAGGCACCTGCACGGCGGCGGACACGCCGTCCTTGTCGGGCACGCGCGGGTCGCACATGTACCCGATGGCCTCCTCGAACGCGAACACCGGCACCTTGTTCTGCTGCTGGAGGAGCAGCGCGCAGTTACCTGCCGAGACACGCACACATGTACTACGACCATACTTACATAGATAGATAAACTCTTTATTGTTCACACTAAATTGTACTAAGTTAATACAAAAAAAAAAACATAAAACTTGTGTAAATACTAACGGCCTTATCGCTGAAAGCGATCTCTTCTTCGACTGCAAGATGGACTAATGCAAGTCCGACTTTCCAAAGGAAACAGTTTTAATGAATGTTCATGAATTTTTCGTAATTTATGTTTTACGAGATGACACTATCACAGAAGGCTTACTCCATACTCCATTGTCGATAATTATAATAATGCGCCCTAATGAACCCCACAAATTTATATTTTCGGACAAATTTCACTATAGCTTTTTCATTTACTCCCTAATTTTTCGCATCATCTCTCGCACTCTTTGGCGGCTGTATGCAGACTGCAGCGGAGCCGAATTCAAAGCGCCATTTTGAAGGTAAAAATCTATCTTTAGTAACATATCATTGATCTCAATAAAGAACTTTCAACATCATATCATCCGGATAAAAAGGGGAATCGAACAATACTCGTCAAAATCGGTCAAGCCGTTTAGGTCAGAGGAGGTAATATAGGAACACACCACAGAACACACAATCATACATACAACATAAAGAAGATACTTAGAAGGAGGGTACAAATACACCAATCACGCCGTTTAAGTTAAAGCAGCGATGCTATTGTAAAGACAACATTGGGGGTAAGCGTTGTGTTGCTCACCCATCCACTTGAACCCAGTGAGAGTTTCGACGAACTCCCCCTTTCCTTTGACGATAGCTCGCAGCATCTTGGAGCTGACGATGCTGGCCAGGACGTACACGTCCTCTGGGCTCGTTTCCGGATGTTTGATGTAGTATTGCTCGATCAGCCACCAGCCCAGGAGCGCGCCCATCTCGTTCCCCGTGAACACTTTCCACGATTTCGTGCTGTGGAGAAGAAAAAAAACTGTAAATAGCAAGAAACAGTATTTTTTTAACTAATGACCAGTAAAATTCAACTCTGCATTTAAAAAAAAAAATTACTAGATACCTTGGAAATAGTGAGACAGAGTAACTTCGAAATGTCCCACGTGGAAACATCTTTACATCAAATTATGAAACGAAGAAATGACACAGTTAGCAACGTCTTAATATCAAATTGTGAAACGAAAAATGTCACACTTAGCAACGTCTTTATATCAAACTGTGAAACGAAGAAATGTCACACTGAGCAACGTCTTAATATCTAGTTGTGGAACGAAAAATGTGACACTTAGCAACGTCTTAATATCTAATTATGAAACGAAGAAATGTCACACTGAGCAATGTATTAATATAAGTATGTGAAAACACGCCGAAATGTCACATCTAAAAGAAAACCGACCATCCAATTGTCACAAAAAAAAATCGCATCTGAAAATCACGCTAAACAACATTACTTGGGCAGTTTTGACGCCAACGTAAAAAAATCACATCGTTGCTTTGTATTATTTTCCAACAACTTGTGTTCTTTCGAGTGTTAATGTGTCATAATATTGGATTATTATGCATTATGTATTCGTTAACCTGCACGAGTGTGGGCAAATTGAATGACGTGGTGGATCGTGTTGTTTACAGTAAAGCTTCAACCACTTTACTCAAGCTTGAATTGGATGGGGCCGAGACTTTTGTGAAATATTATATTTTACTTGAAATATTACAAAATTTGACACTGGCTAAATACACTTTGTGTGGGGCCAAAATTGAGGGAATAAAATATATTTATTTCATAGTTAGCGGCATCTAAATGTCACACTCTGCAATATTACCTCGTGTCAAACTCTGCGACGGCGAGTCTATCCGCGTCAGGGTCGTTGGCGAGCACCAGCGACACTCCCCGCGCCTCCGCGAGCCGAGTGCTGAGCTCCAAGCAAGCCGGCTCCTCGGGGTTGGGGAACTGCACCGTGGGGAACTCGGGGTCGGGGTCTTGTTGCTCTACTGTGCTGATTGGTGGCTGGGGACAAGTTATTATGAAGGTAAGATATTGCAAACTCTGGCTTATTAGTTGAAGAAATCGATGTAATCTTGTGACAGAAACGAGCAATTTATATAAGTACATTTAAAAAAATCCAATATTCCTCAAATGGTCTCTAAGAACCATAGGAACGGATTTTGCGAAATTCCACCTCAGAAAGGTGAAATGGACACCCAAAGTTTGTATGGAATTTAAAAAAAAAATGTCACATGAAACTCGGTGTGTGTAATAAGCATAAAAAAAAATTTGAAAAGCATGAAGGGGTAAAATGGGGTATGATATTATACCCTGTGTATTACCCACAGTTTGGTGTCCCATCTCGGTAGCCAAGTGTGTAGTGTCCTAAATCGATACTAAAAAATCTGATAAGCGGTTTAGGAGATTAGAGGGAACATATGAACATACTTACATACATACATATGTAGGGAACTGTAAGTATGAATGAGATTGTCATGTCAGCGGTTTTGTGTGCAAGCGAGAAGTATGACAGGCGCTCGGCCAGTTACTGCGCACTGGACGAACCGAGTAGTGATGTGAAACTGTCGTATTGGGGGAATTAGTATAACAATAAATCATTATCATTAATTGAGAAATTCAGTGTTTATTTCACGCCAGTGCCAGTATCTCCCGGTGTACTTGGGACCCCACACTTGTCAAGGTTAGCGTTAAAGTAATAGGTATTCGCAAAAGACACCGACATGCACATTTCCTTTTATTAATACAACATAGGAGCACAGAGGCACCTACACATATATACTTTCAAACTCATAACCCTCCTTTTTCGTAGTCGGGTAAAAAGAGTCTACGTAGTCTACTCATATTTATAGCCTAAAATTGATTTCCACAAATAACAAAATAGGCATTCATTCAGTCGTTTTTACAACTTGTAGGTACTTTAGTAAAATA
Organism: Apocheima hispidaria; assembly: GCA_947579745.1. NCBI lineage: Eukaryota > Metazoa > Arthropoda > Insecta > Lepidoptera > Geometridae > Apocheima > Apocheima hispidaria. The sequence goes on along the minus strand of OX388152.1, from coordinate 1,577,416 downwards.
AAGACTCGTAGACGTAAAAGTTAACAAAATAATACTCTTCAAATAAACACAATCACGTGCTCCATTTTGTTTGGCATTTACAGAATAAATAAGTATTACTGCGTAAGCAATACACTATTTGCAAGTCTGTGTGTGTTTATTGCGACAGAGTCCAACGCGACGGCGCCAATTTTTACGATATAATCCAACGTGGTTTAGGGTTTTTCCAGTTCCCCGCATGCTTTGTTCACTTGTTGCACTGTTTGATTACTACTTTGATACAGTTTAATGCGCAAGATGCTATGTTGTGATTTCGCAACCACGTGCTTATTGTGATAAGGGATCTAAGTGACTAAACTAGATTATTTATAAGGCTTATCGTCATCTGATCAAGGTAGATAACCCTCCGTAAATTTAAATATCCCTTGTCTTTATAAATAAAAAAAATGCACCCGTTTTGTGTAGCAATAAAGGTGCGGTCGCACGGCCCGTTTTGGAACAGGTCGCGCCGACCGCAAGCACGTCGCCATCAGACCGTGGCCCGGCGCGGCGTGGCTGGAGGAAACAACGTAGCTGGAGAAAGCAACGTGGCTGGAGGAAACAACGTGGCTGGAGGCAACAACGTGGCTGGAGAAAGCAACGTGGCTGGAGGAAGCAACGTGGGTGGACATAACAACGTGGCTGCGGAGGTAACAACGTGGCTGGAGGAAAATACGTGGCTGGAGGCAACAACGTGGCTGGAGGAAACTACGGGCTGGAGGCAACAACGTGGCTGTAGGAAATAGCGTGGCTGGAAGAAACAACGTAGCTGGAGGCAACCACGTGGCTGGAGAAAACAACTTGGCTGGAGGCAACAACGTGGCTAGAGGAAGCAACGTAGCTGGAGACAACAACGTGGCCGGAGGAAACTACGTGGCACACAATCAATGCCCATTTTTGTCGTGTCTCTTGTCTTGTGTGTATGTGTGAGTGTGTGTGTAATGTCTCCGCGACACACGAGTCCACGAGTTAATTTCTTGTTCGGTAAACACACGTAGGCTGTAAACTCGTCTGTAAATATTTTTTATTTTAAGTCACAAGTCCATTTGCATAATATAATATTACTAGCTGTTACCCGCGACTTCGTTCGCATGGACCTACAAAAAAAATAGCCTATATCCGTATCCGATCCTTGAGCTATATCTGTGCGAAAATTGTGGTCGATCCGTTCAGCCGTTTATCCGTGATAACGCAACAAACACCCAGACATAGAGACAGAGTTACTTTTTTGTATTTTACTCGGTGACTAGACGAGCAAGTCGCTCACCTGATGTTAAGCGTCACTTGCCCATAACAGTTCAGTGCCACCCAGAATTTTAAACTTTAACAGTTCAAAACTATGCGCGGCAATGCACTGCGTCCATCACCCTGAAATGTTAGATTTTAAATCTCTGTATGCCCAGTAATTACGCTGGAATGATTGTCATTTATAATATTAGTTAGGTGATTAGGATTGTGATGTATAATAGCGCCAGTGCATAATTATAAAGATCGGACTTACCGACAAGTTAGCAACTTGGAATGCCTTCAGGATGTACTGGTAGCCCACCCCGTGCATGGCGCTGTACACGATCGGTACAGCCGCTTTTCTATTGTCCTCCAGAACGTCCGGGTGCAGGCTGTCCTTTATGTAGGACATGTACGCAGCCGTCACTTCCTCTGTGCAGTCTTTCACGAGAGGGTGGCTGCGGATGCCAGATATGTCCCAGTGCTCTTCGGGGATCCTGGAAATTAATAAAATATGATTTTTGTTTGTTTTATTGATCTTGAATTAAACTAATTGGTCTGTATGGAAAAAATAATTGAAAACCGGAAAGTCCGGAAATTACTAAGGTGTAGCTAATTTTCAAAATGTTTAGGTTGTGCCTCCGCTGCCGGAGCCGGCAACGATGAAATTATGGGACGGTTGCCGGAGGTACGACCAAGCTACTGTCATCAGACTCAAATCTATTTTTCTTTCAAAAAAAGGATTTTCGGATGTTTATAAAAAAGCCTGAGCCTACTGTTATCAGCAATGTCGTTTCTGTCAACGAAAAGATTTTTAGGTATTATAAAAAAAAAATACACTTACAGCTATCTGAGTCGATAATATAACACCAGAACGGTTTCTCGGTTGTCATAAAACAAAATAATAGTTTAATTTACAGATATCCGACTCGGGACTTTACTTTCCAATTACAACCGTCCAGGAAGTACAGCCGTTCCAGTTGCCGGCTCCGGCTGCGGAGGCACTTCCAAAAGTTTACATTCTTGACTAATGTTTTAACAACATAAGCCTTAGTATCTTTTAAAATAGACTTAATTCGTAATAAATTATTTAGCGAAGTAACCCTTTATATAGTAACTAGTTGCGCACCGCAGTTCCACCCGCGTGGAAAAGTTCTCGTACATTTTCCCGGGATGAAAAGTAGCCCAAGTATGTCAGACTCCGACCCTTAAACTATATCAATGCATGCAAAGTCCTCGGTAATGGAACTTACTCCAAACACTGGACGATCTCCTCCAAGATATTATTGTCATGAGGAGTGATGATTTGCGAGCCGTTTCCCCAGTACACCTTGTACCCGTTGTCTTCCTTGGGATTGTGCGAGGCGGTGACCATCACGCCGACGGCCGCATGATGCTGGATCGTCGCGAAGGACACGAGTGGCGTCGGACATACGGAAGAGAATAGGTGGACTGGGATGGCCGATGAGATAAACACTTTCGCTGTCAGTTCCGCGAATCTGCGAAAAAATGTATAAAAACAGTTAGAGGATTTCACCTTGTCAGTAGCGTAGCGTGGATGGGGCCGGGGGGCCATGGCCCCGGGCGGCAGATGTTTTGGTGCGTCGCGCGAACTCCTATGTCTATCTTGAAAATAAGTCCAAATACTTTGAACACTACACACACACCTACATTTTAAATTTTTACAAAAAAAAACACTACACACTTTTACATTTTTTTTCTGTCCTAGCTATGTACAATCTGGTGTTACCAATAAAGAGTTTATCTATCTATCATTCCCAGTGGCGGCGTCGCAACGTCTCCCGCGCCCGCGCCACCGCCCCCGGGTATGTATGTGCGTGTAATTTTTTAGTATATTATTACACTACATTTATAGTAGTACTCAAAAAAAAAACGTGTCCAGTGAGTACTAATTTAAATATACAAACAAAAACTTAAAAACTAAAATACACCGGATCGGACCGGATCGAAAATAGTAGTTGAGCGACAGTTAACTATCTCATTCGCAATTTTACTGACTAATGTTGTTGTTACATCACAAGTTTGTGGACGCGACTAAGGGCCTTCGCCGATCTGTTGAGACCAGCTTGTTGAGCTGAACCACGAGCACCGTAACAGAACTATAAACAAGACGCAATTATCTCGAAATTGTTGCAAATTAAATACACCCATTGTATTTGGCTCGATCTAGCGCTGGCCAGTACGCGAACAGAGCAAAAACTTATCTAAACGGTTGAATAAAGGAGCCACTATCACATTTCATGAACAGGCTATGTGGAAAATTTTTGTTTCTTCATTTGGCCGCGTCAACAGATAAGTCGGCTATCGATAAGTATTTAAATTAGACCGACCGGTCTGGTCCAATTCGATTGTATCCGATACATTCATTGGAATTGACAGATTCAATTCGCCATTCTTTTGGCTGTTTTGTATCATTGTTTGGAAATGGCACAACACAGTAATCGTAATGATTAAAATTCCAGAACTTTCACTGTCTGGAAACTTCGCATTTTAATCGGGAACACAACAATGTTCACCAAGAAAGAAAAAAAATTGTTTCGTGGTTTGCACACTAACTGCCCGGCGATTGACTTCCCCAGTAGGGTACTGCAAGAGTTCTACGACTAATCTTCTTGACCCGCAATGGGTCTTAAATCGTCACCCCTTCGGGCTAGGATTTTCTTTTATCGGTGACCACTCTGTCAAAAAATCCAATGCCAGCCATCAACATTGACGACCCTCCTGGCTTAGTTGGTAACGCGTCTGCCTCATAAGCAGGGGTCCCGGGTTTGATACCGGCCGGGTACATGTTTAAATAATGAATGTAAATATCAGCTGTGTGTCTGGATGGGGGTTAGTTGTCCATGTCTTATATGGGAACCCCGACACAGGGAAACCAAGCGGGGAGCTATGACTGTGAAGCGTTATTTATTTATTTATCTAACTGTAGGTGCCTACAGTAACATGCAGTATTATTTACAGGCATGCCTGCAGTACCCAAGTTAAAAGTTTACTAATACATTGGTCGCGTTGTTAGCGAATCACACTAATATTATAAATGAGAAAGTTTGTGTGTAAGTAGGTAAGTGTGTGTAAGTGCAAGGCAAAACGAGGTCGCGCGCGTGTCACGCTTATAGAATTCCTTGATAAAGCTCACCGAATGTGATCGAAAGTATAGTCGGAATAACCGACTCAATTAAAAGTGAGTATTCCCGTTTTATAAAAGAAAAAGTATGTTAATGTGTTTATTTCCGATCAACTCTGTAACGGCTGAACGGATTTGAATGAAATTTGGTCTGAAGGTAGCTGACACCCTGGATTAACACATGGGCTACATGGGCTACATGAACGAAAAATGAGAATGTGCTAGATAAATAGACTGTTGGACTACAATTTCCATTCTTATTTAAAAACATCTCCTAAGGATCGCAGTAACTGTTATTATAACTTGTTCTTATGGTAGCTCTCCTACGCTGCTGTTGATAAGCCTCAAGATAAGATCACATCAATATTAACTAACGGCAGATAAACGACCTTCTTTTCAATAACGATAACACAAACTCGTTACTTCAAGTGCCACTCCAAGATTAAATTCTTAAGTACGATACTCATGCAGTAGAATCACAGTATTCAGCAAATATAGAGTATCCCGCCGCCTTGTCCATACAAAAAGCGTAGTCTGATACCCACACCTAAACGTTATCCGATTTCGATATTTTTTTTATAAATTATCTACACCGTGAAATACTATACTTGTATTTTTTTTTAATTTGCTATGTCTTCGATATTATAGGCAATTAAGGTAACAATTTTTTTGCGTCCAAAATACGACTATTATTTTAGTGTCAGAATACCATAAACCTTTTTTGAAAAAACAAAACATAGCAGTATAGATTATTGTTTATCCGAGCTATTGGTACGAAAAACAAGATTTTGTTAAGATTTAGGGGGTGATAACAGACTACCCCCGAAACGCTAATTTCAACAAATAGGAAAATTCATTAAGTCTCGCGCACGAACGCACGAGAAACAGAGCGACAGCTATACATTTTCAAAAATCGAATGCGCCTAAGAAATCCTCCTAACATACTCGTAAATGCAGAAATAAACTTGTGTTTGTTGCCCATCGCGTCAAAAAGGCTGATGATGTAGACGTTTTTGTGTTGTGATAGGTTACCCAATACCCTCAGAACTGGTGGACTGGATAAGGTCGCAAATGATACCACATAGTTCAATTAGGGTTTTAGTTAAAAATCATCTTCGTTAATAAAAATCTTAATAACTCGATATTAGAAGGCTGATGATGATAGGCATTTAACGGACGGTCCACAATTCGGAACCGAAGATAAGGCCACTTTAATTTTATTAGCCGATAAATGGCAGATAAGTTGTTTGTCGCCAATTCCACGGCGACTGAGTTCAGTGGGGGGTCATCGCATGACGCAAGTTGCCTTATCAACTTCGTTCATAGATTTCGATTTAAACCACGTTTGTTGATTCGACGAAAACTTGGCATTCTTTTCGTAATCACAATAATTTTGTATTTTTAGAAAATTTCGAGGGAAATGACCGATAATTTAACCGCTTGTCTAATCTACATACTACAAAAACACTCAAAATCGCAATTTATTATCTCAGATTATCTCTTGTTTGTTGGCAAATAGTTATGAAACTGCATTAGGATTGAAGCCAAAACACAGTAGGAACAACAATAGTAACTCTTAAATGTTCTATGGTGATGTAGAGTAGGGTGCCTGATATTAGATGGCTATAGCTTAGATGGCTATGGCCTAGCTTTAGGATGTATAGTCATACAGAATGTTACTGAAAGTTACAATAATATTGAAAGGTATGTATGTACTTATAATTATGAACAAATTTTATTAAGTGACCAACCTTGAAATCGAAATATAGAAAATCAGCTGTTTCATACATTTTGTCGAGTGTCATTCTCATTTTTCTCTGTTATTTTTTCGCGATTTCAGGGTTGGGCCCATAGCAAAAGTTGTTCATATTGATGAGTACATGCATACCTTTCAACATTGATGCACCTTGTATTCGTACCAAATGTAGTTCGCAGCGACTGGAAGCGAAAAGCCGCATATCAGAATTTGAGTGTTAGTAGATACATAACAGCACCTGAACTATGATGATTGCAAAGTGTTAAATTAAATTACCTTTTGCTATTGTATCTGCCGTCATAGCCGATGACGAGTCCATTATGCAGCTGCGCTTGGTTACATACCTTCTGTACATAGGAGCACAACCCCTGAAACGAACAATTACATCATTACATTTGAGATATATACATATATCATTAATTGTTACCGGGGACTTGGTTCGCGTGGACATACAAAAAAAAAATTGCCTATGCCCATCTCGGAAGGAAGAGGCCTATGCCGGAAGGCAAGCTGGGGAAGTGGATTAAGAAATGGAGCCGATGTCAAATAACAATTATAAATTGATAATGAAATAACAATAATACGGAAATAATATTTAATACGAATAAATATAATTAATTGGACAAAAAGGAAAACTTGACATCATTGAATAATGAAAAATATATATATCTAAATGACCAGCACAGAAGGCTATAAATAATAATAATAAATAATAATGTCCATCTCGTACCCTTAAGCGGTATATATACAAAAGTTAAGGTTGATCCCTTCAGCCGTTTAGCCGTGATAACGCGACAAACACCCAGACAAAGAGAGAGATAGACAGAGTTACTTTCGCATTTATAATATTAGTTAGGATTAGGATAACACTTTTGGCACCAATGCTATGACAAATTTAATTTATCATCCACATAAAATTCCTACAAAGAAATTATACAACCAATTTACCAGGATGTGCGAGGTAGCTAAGAGGTGCGCGAGAAAAAAACACCAATAGGATTACTTCAGTTCCAAGCCCAGTAATTCCATTGGTGGATTTTCCTCATGCATCGCTTTCCTATATATTCCATATCTCTGGTGGAAACGCGTCCCTAAACTTACTTGCGCAGTCCGTAACACGCCGAGGTCGTCAAAACACTGCAGTACGGGCGCCATACGTCCTAACACGATATTGGTGACAAGCTCAATGCACAAGATCGCTTTTTGGCTTATAGTGATGTCATTTAGTGCCAAATAGTAAATTGGTAAAATTTAATGGTCCATTGGATGTGGGAAGACTTTGTGTGGGTATCTAGGAGCAACATTAAGAGATTTCAGTGAAGGATATATCACTATACATATACAGAATAGTAGGTACTAGCAACCTCAAGTTTAGATTCTGATTCTGTTGTCAAACATCAATGGGTAGGCCCGAGTCAAACTAAAGGAAGACAGAAAAAAAAAAAAAATAAAGAAGATACTCCTCCAGCAGTGGATCAGTATATACTGAAATGGTGATGACAACTGTGTTGTCTGCAGTATGACCACATTTGAGAGGTAGATTCAGCAGTGAGAGTACATGTTACCTGTGCAGTCTGCAGTATGACGACATCGTTCATGCAGTTGTACCCGGCGGCCATGCGGCCGCGCAGCCCCGCCGTGCCGAACTTCATGCGAGACAGCATGTTTTTGGAGAGCTCCTTCCATCGCTGGGCTACGATATGGTCCAGCACCTCTTGACGGGTTGTCGGATTCTATGCAGGTGGTAAATGATTAAAATATTGAATATTATTAATAGATACTTAGTTATATTACTTATTTACGTAAGATTTTTTTTGGTATTTCACATATGAACAAGAGCGAATAGGCTGAGAGAACAGTTCTAATATCAGATTTTATATGCCACCTGAACGTGCCACACGGATTTTTGGTTTATAAACAATTATTTAGGAAGACGATTTAATATTATTAATTAATTTTAATATTAACACAATAGAATTTTTATTTTTTTTAATATTAGAACATAACAAACTTTACAACAGGCTCAGTAAAACTTCAGACCCGGCACATCCCACAATCCAGCCTGGTACATGTGTGTGTGCACACACATGTAGCTACATAATCTAGCAAAATAATATTAATGATGGACATGCAAATAATCATTATGACACTCATTTATGTGAACAAATATGTCCAACCAATTTTTAATTCAAATTTGTTAGAATACGTAGGTATAAATATTTTATTGTTGCATAATTTAAATACATGATCCAATATCTCAATAGGACAACAATACCAATACTCATTATCTCTGACACTCCCTGATTTTTAAGATATATTTCCCTAGTCTTCCAATTGAAGTTCCACAAAGTCAGAGGAATGAGAACTCATTTTCCTGTTGATTGAATAAAAGTAGTTAAGTACAAAAAATCAGGTTGCTCCCAGATAGGATAATTGAAATAAGAACCAGGTAAAGTCGGGAAAAAAATGATAATGGAAAAAATGCATGTACATAGCTTCCTATTATTTATTTTTTGTATGAGATAAGTAGAGCCGACCCAGGATGTGTGCATAAACATTGTGTAGCCTCTTCTATTCCGAGCACTGCCTCGGATAAAGTGATTAAAAAGTCGAATGATGTCAAAAGTTCAAAAGCGGCTAAACAAGGTCGTACGTCTTGTGATGCGACTGAGAGAATCATTAATAATAATCAATGAATAACATTTACCTTGTCGAGTTTTAGCCAGCCACAAACAGCAGCTTCCAACCTCGGATCTCCGTTGTAGGGAGTGGACATAATCTTCACAGAAAACTATGAACTTACGAACTTATTGACTGTAGAAAACTGTAGAAAGAATGTTAGACTGTTAAAATTGATTTAGTGTGAAAGATACTAAGTACACTTTATTCAGCTATCCGACAAAGCATTGAAATGAACATGGAAAGTTAACTTCTGAACTATTTCATTCAATAGACCCATGCAAATCTAAACCCAATCGACTCTCTTCTTTTCGATCAGTAATTAACATTTCAGAAAAACAATAAAATTGTACAAATCTACAAAATCACAAGGCTGTCAAGGCTGCAATCAGTGCTGCCATTTTCCTTTTTTGAAAAGGGGCTATTAAGCTATTTACGAAGCTAAAAGGTTTGCTAAATTTGTTAAGGCAACATGGCCTGACCTGACATCGTTCGAAAGAGATGGCTATATATAAGTTTCTTGGGGAGCGAAAGGGAGAAGCTATATAGTTAATAATAGTAATAGTTTGTTTCTTTTGCTCCCGTGAAATTCAATTCAATTACCTGTCCCTTTCACACGGTGTCAGGTCAGGCCATGTGTATTTAGACAATTTCAAGTAACGTAACTATGTTTTGACTTCATTTGAAATATTACAATAGTTGACACTGGCTAAATACACAACGTGTGGAGCCAAAATTTACGATTTTACGATTTAAAATATAAACATAAAATATTTCGACAGAAATGACAATGACAGGTAAAACGATAGGTTTGTTACGCCATCTAGTAAGTGTTTTAGAACTACTTTTTTTTTTGGAAAACACCTCATTCTACACAAAATAAATTGCTAAATTGCTAATTGCTAAATTGCAATAACCATTATGTTAATTGTGCTATCTAAGTACCTATTATTTTCCTGAAGTTGTGAACTAGAGCCAAAAAGGGCTAGATTGCCCCTTTCGGGCTAAAGCAATGAAAATATCGGGTTCTACCTCAGTAAAATGGGCTAGATCTAGCCCGAAAAGGGCTAAGGTGGCAGCACTGGCTGCAATAATTCAATTTGATATTATTGTCAAACACTGTCAATGTCAAAGTCAATTGACAGATAAGTTTACTTATTTTTTTCTTTTATGTTTGGGCTGCACAAGTTGTGTATTTAGCCAGTGTCTAGTATTGTAATATTCCAACTGAAGTCAAATATTTCAGAATTAAAATAAGTCTGTCATAGTCTGAGTCAAGAAAAGTAAGTCACGGTCAAGTCCACGTCATGCCCCATTAAAGTGGTGGAGACTTTACTTGAGGTTTCTATAGAGTTTTGGAAAAAACACGAAGAATCACGTTTCACAACATATACCAACACTCGTGCACATTCACGAACACTATAATGAATAAAAATCCACCATTTTCACACATTATCACTTGAAATAACACTAGTTTTGGAAAATAATGATAAAATTTCGCGACTTTTTCACGTTCCCGGCAAAACTCCATCTGGGACCCTATTCGGAGAAATGACATTTTATCTCGGTCACTCTCACTCCCATTAAATTCTAAATTAGAGAGACAGTGACCGAGATAATCTCGAGCGCACAGGAATAGGGCCCCTGTTCAGAAGGCGAGGTTCCTGTTCAATGTTCATGCGAAACTTTTACGCATCAATATATATGTACTACGTAATATTTATTCAAAAACTACGCACTAGATTTCGCAATCCGAACACTCAATTCAATTCAATTCATTTTTATTTCCAAATAGGTATTAAAAATACTCTTAAGGATAGTCATCACTAGATATAACTAGGTTAGATAAACAAAACGTCACAAAAGCACAACAAGAATTATCAGTACTACAAACATTTGTAGGCTTAAAATAAATGTCAATAGTAATAATAATACTTAAAATAAAAATAGTATTAGATAAGTAAGTCACTCACTCTGTTTGGCCGAACTGTACTGCAATCAGAACACCTTACTTTAGTACATAGGGCTTCTACATTCACGCAGTGTGAGCGCTGACGGGCCGGCGCTAATAATACGAGAATTCGAAATATCGCTGCATGTGTTAGGTATCTATTAGTTTGGTTTGAATATAAATAATACTTTAGCGCTGCAGCCAACGTTTAGTTCTAACAAAGGTTCTAACTCACCAGCATTTTTAAACAAATGGTTTTTGCGGTACAATATAATTAAATCAATGCTTTTATGCCGTCTACATCCCGAGCAAGTAATTGCTATAATAAGGTAGGAATCCCGAATCAAGTTCACTTGTGTTCGGCTTTTTGCAAGTGTTAGTAGCATTAGAACCGTAGACTTTTTCTAACACCTTACCTAAATATATTATTGTACATCCATCTTTCGGTAGAGTTTGTTTTCAACTTGGCTTCGCCTGCAAAGCTTAAATAGCAATGAAGAGTTTTTCACATGCCTGACGAAGAAAAATGTTCCACCAAAATAAAATGAATGGACATGATGGCACAGCTATGATAATTTGTGAGCGCCGGCGCACACCTTGCTTCAGTCTGTAAAAAGGGCGAAACGTACATATTATATCGTCAATACACATGCAATCCAAATATCTGCAAAAATATGCTTTGATATTATATACTCTTTTTTGTGACAAAATGTACCTACTATTTATTTAACTACGTCAAACACATGTAATAGGGAGAATTCTGTGAATTACTAAGTTCGATTGTTTTGTCTTGTTAATTTTGTGTGGTTAGGGCCCGTCATTTATTTTACTTTGGTCGAAGGTACCCGTCTTTATCAAGCGCATTCCATAGTCTACCAATATTAGAGACTCCGTCTTTAAATCAAGGATATTATGCAACAGGCACCAAAAACAAATCCTTCACCTATATCTCGCGCGACGTCACGCTGGGCCGGCTAGTTTATTAGGAAATGGTTGAGCAATCAGCGTTCCAATCATTTAATTGTAATTGCGAGCGGAACTGACCACTCCACAGCACGGAGGGGCTTCCTTCTTGACTGCCCGCGCCCGTTTCACGGACCTATTAATTTACTGTTCTCATCACGACCGTCTGTTTTGCTAATAACAAAGTGCTAGGAGAAGGCATCAATAACGAGAAGTCATTCTCCAAGCAACACACGGTCTGATCTGATTTTGGGAAGAGGATAGCTAGAACCCAACTTGAAACTTTAGCAAAGCCAAGCGCCTATTGCTGAAGGTGACAAATGTGAGAACACAATTCTTCATTAGTCATTGTCGCATAGGGTCCTATCTCTATAAATTTAAATTTAAAGACGATCATCTTGCACTTGTGATGGCAGTCTCCTGAGACAATGCTGCACATTCTGATAAACCTCCCAAAATATGAACTCAGGAGACTGGAGTCCGAGTGGAAGATGGGAAACACTATAAACAATACTAACCTAGCTGCTTTGATCGACGATGACGAATGCCGTCCCCCATTTCTGGCTTTCGCTGAGAACGCCCTCCGCGCCGCGGCGAGAGCCAAAGGGACTAAAACTTCATATATGTATTATTAGTGATGTCATAAAAAAGTGTAGATTTATGTTTTGTATACGTAATCACTGTTTTGATTACATATTACTGTTTTGTATTAACTGATTTTAATTTTTCACTGTTAATTTCTGTTTTTAGTGACGGGTGTGGTCGGGGAACCGCTTCTCGCCAGAGGCATATTGGCGAAACCGTGGCGGCTGTATCCGGGGACACTTGTCCCTGGGGGGCGCTCGCCGGAGACGGATGATGCCGGGGACGGCTGTGTCCGGGAACAAGGCCACCCCCGCCAAGTATTACTGACAATATTATTCATTATTTAAGTAATAGTATATATTATAATATAGATAATAGATAGACAGATAATAATATTATAATTCAGAGGAATATAGCCGCAGTCGTATCGGCACCAAAAAAGCTTCGAGGTATAAAAATGAATACGTTCGTCTCGAGGAAAAAACTTCGCTTGCACGATTCAGAACTCCCTACATTACAAATGTCAGTCCATACAAAACGTCAAAAAATGCACAAATGTGGATCAGTGCCATCTAGCGAACTTTAGGAAGTAACTTTGTCTCTTTGAAGTGATAACGCGACAAACATCTAGAATATCTAGATGTTTGTCGCGCTATCACGGCTAAATGGATCTTGATACAATTTGATAAGGAATTACCGTATATCACAAAGACGGACATAGGATGTTTTTTTGTATACAGCCAATTATTGCTTTCTCTGTCTACGTAAACTTGTCATAAAACTATTTAAATTTGAAGTAAGCTACCGCTACCCGACGCTTGGAGCGCTAATAATTTCCGGTTAGGAAACTTTTTTTAAACATTATTATGCTGTTTCCGCTAGGGTCCAAGACAGTAGACTAGAGAGTGCTAGAGATTAGGGTAGACAAAGTGCGCGTTTTCCAAAGTCTTGAAAGAAGCAAAAAAAGTGCGCGTTTCAAATTACGGCGTCAACGGCGCTAACAGCACTATTGGCATAATTTGAAAAGTGCCCAACGCATTTTTAAACGGTCTGTAGGAAGACTTGCTATCCCAAGAGTAATCTCCCCCAGTACCCTTGAGCTAAAACAAAAAAAAAAATGAGCTTAAAATTTCTTTTCTTTTCATTTTATTCACCTCTCAAAGCAAGTGACGAGTTTTGTAAAGTATGGCGATAGTTTAGCTGGCTTCGAGCACACATTCCATAGTAATTTTAAAATGGTTTCATAATATATAATATATTTTTTATATTTTCATAACTTAAGTTTTTTATTATTGACCTGACATATTTTTTTATTAACTTGACAAACTTTTTATTATCTTTACCTTATTTTTTTCGTAGATACGTGTAGTACATTGTCTATGGAGTTTTGGCGGGAACATGAAGAAATCATGTCGCGTCATTATATTATATTATTTTCTAAAACTGGTGTTATTTCGAGTGTTAATGTGTAAAAACGATGAATTTTTACCCGTTAAGTGTTCGTAAACATGCATGAGTGTCGGTGAATGGTATAATGTCGTGAAACGTGAATTTTCGTATTGTTTCCGAAACTCCATAGAAGGTTCTAGTAAAGGCTTTACTTTACTGGGGCATGACTTGGACTTGACCGTGACTTGCTTTGCTCGCCTTTGACTGTGACTATGACTTGTTTGATAATATTTAACAAAACTTGAAAATATATAACTATTCTTCACACTGGCAAATGCATGAGACGTGCGACGCCAAAATCCTCTTGGGAGGAAAGAGAAAAAAAAATACATTGACTATACAGGAACAAAAAGTATTTAGGTACCTTTTTGTGAACGTGCTTTATATTTTTTGACCAGTTATAATTTGATGCCAATTCATTGCCAATTAATATAATTATGTTTATGATAATTGGGCGCATTTCATTTTTTTATTGCGCATTACTTATGTAAGGCCATAATTATAAACAGTAGAAATGCAGAACCTACAAACCTCGCCGAGGTTCAATGATAAGTATAAATACTTAGCAGTAATTTAATTATTATTATCCTTTACGGCTGGGTTTCTTTTTGTTGGTAAATAAATAATGTATCTGTTTGACTTTTGCGTCCGCGTATCGTTTATCCAATCGAGATAAAACTTTATATTTGAACGGCCAAAGGGCGAGACTATAATAAAGGCCCTACAACTGCGAGGCCAAAGGCCGTCTAGGCCGCTACTACGTCGCGAGCATCAGCTGGTACTTGATCAATAAAATAAGTAAATAATAACGTCCTTTTGAACGGGTTAGTGAAGCCGCGCTGGAGCCATACAGCGCGGCTCCACTACGCGTTCTAAATGACCGGATCAAGACCTGTGACTCAAATAGAATAATGAGTTGCTAAAGTTTGTACATACTTACCTGACAAAAAAGGTAAACAAACTTCTCGCCGTTTTCTCATAGAAATCACACAACCTAAGCACGCACTATAGCCCCTGATTACATACAAACATGAATGCAACTATTTAGACCACGGATATCAACGATATTCATCATAATAGCAGTTGGATTATCCAGAGACCATTAAAGGTCTATAGATAATCCAAATGTTCAAGCCCTCTACCAGTTGGCAGCGTACCCAGCATGCTGGCAGCATTACCACGCTGAATGGCAATGCTTATGCGTTGAGCCAAATTAAGGCCTCGGTACATGGCCTGACCTGACATCGTTTGAAAGAGATGGCTATATAAAGTTTCTGGGGGAGCGAAAGGGAGAAGCTATAACCTTAATAGTTTGTTTCTTTTGCTCCCGTGAAATTCAAATCTAGCTGTCCTTTTCACACGATGTCAGGTCAGGCCATGTATAGACACCCTAAGCGTCAGCATTTTGGTCACGCGTCGCGTCAACTAGGCACTTTGTTTGTTTACCTTTTTTGTCAGGTAAGGATGAACAGACTATATCTAAAATCAAATCGATTGTTTTATGTAGGTGAGTATTTCTATACTAAGAGATACAAGTACTTAGCAGTAGGTTGGTGCAAAGTTAATTTGGCCACAGCATACATTATCATACAAGATTTGGCTGCCATTACGTTACTGATTTATTTCGTTCTTGTCTGCACGTAAAAGCTTTTAAGGCATCGTCCGTTCTATTTACAACATACGTTTGTACCTAAGCACTCGACGTTACGTCATAAATTGTGTAGCTATTCGGAATGATATTTATGATTGAGTATAATCGTCAAAAGGAAATAGACCTGATGTAAAAGCACTAAGTACCTACCTTCCTAACGATCTCTTATACAAAAACCATTAAAGAAAGTTTTTCTACAGATTTATGACAAAAGGAAACTATTCCTCGTTTGTTTAAAAAAATAACTATGTTCTGCGGACTGAGTTACAGTGGCGATGTGGCCCACACTCCACAGCGCCTCAGACAACGTAAATAATATATGTAATGTTATTTAAAGCATTATCATGGATTATTAGGTTTTTCTTTGTGAACTTATGACTTATAGTAAGTAGCATAATAAACAAAATGACTGTAGGTATATGTAACAATAGAATAAATGTACGGTGTAACGAAGTAGATAGGTATCTATTTATAGACAATTATCTTATATAATCTTATAATAATCTTATATATAAAATAAGTATAAAGAAACGATTTTTTTTCACAGAAATGTTTCAGTTTCTGTCAGAAAATAGGATGTTTCATCCCTTTTAGCTTCCATTTAACTCTACAGATAACTGCATGATGTAGTATTATAAGTATTATAACTTTCGATGCGAAGCGTTGCGACGTCGGCCGCCCTAGCCGCGGGCGGGCGGGCGGCCGCATTCACGTTTGGGCGCGCGCCGATACCACCGAACCGTGATCTTATCGGCAACTTACACCGAAACGTGTTTCTTGATTGTTTTGAGGAAAATTTTACCTTTTGTAAGATATTTAGAAGTGTTTCAGTGATGGGCGCTAAGGACCCTAACACTTTAGCTGCGGTTGAGTTCGAAGTTCACGGACAAGTTCAAGGTATTATTTAGAAAATTATCTACGAGTAGAATGGTTGCCTGGAAGAGATCGCTTTTAGCGATAAGGCCGCCACTTGTGGCACTAGCTTAAGTATAAGATAGTTCTGTACGTGTGTTCTTTTTATTTTTGGTGTACACAATAAAGAGTTTCTATCTATCTATCTACGAGTACCTACTCCCGCTGTCCCATAGCCTATGCCGCGCCGGTGTCTACAGAAAAGCAGCGTTGGTTGTTTACAATCAGCATTATGCCAAGTTGTTGGGATCGGTTTCGTGACAAATCTATTAGGTACACTTGATTTTTCAGTTTGTTTTTATATATTTATTATTTTATAGGGCTCTGGACCAATCAAAGCTCGTTCGCTAAGATTTTTCCAATTTTTCTTTCCATTAAAAGCTAATTCGGACTATTACGAACATTTTAAAACAAAACATTTCCAAATCACTCCACCCTTTCTCAAGTGATGCGCTTACCAACAAAAGCATTACATTATTGTTTATTATCATTGAGCAACTCGGTACCGGCCCGAGGTCGGCCTGAGGCCTCTCTACCTCTATGATTTATATAGATAGATTGTTTGTGTATTTAGTAATTATTTTATGTATAAATTTAGTTATTAATTCATAACTTATGTATACCGCCGACAGTATTCCAAAATCTGATTTCTGCCCACATCGAGGAAATCGCTTTAGGCGATAATGCCACTCATTATATCTACGTACCGCTAGATATTTCATTATATTTGAAGATTCTAAATAATATGTAATTTATCTATTCCTATTCTTTTCTTTTGCATTTTTTTTTCTTTTCTATTCTTCCAGCAAAAAGGCCAAAATCATTTGTTGTTTTCTCATGACCTGAAACACGGAACAGGCCCGAACGGTTGGCCGGAGGCCTGTATTGCTCTAAGATCTGAAAGAACCTTCGTGAAAGAACTAGTTTTTCAAAACAAATATATAGATATTTTTTAGCCAATCGCTAGGTCTTTCAGTTTCAGGTTTTTTAGGTTAGTTATTTAATCGTTTATTTATTCGTAAACATAGAAAAACTTATCTTTTGACCTACTTAGTAGAATAAATTCTAGGAAAAAATAAAATGTTTCGAGAAAAATATTCTGAATTACCATGTCTCGTATGTGTGGCAGGTATGTTGAAGGTAACTAGCTAAATTTGCTTTGCACAGGTACTCAACGTTCTTAAATATTGCGTTATAATATATCCAGTTTCCGAGAACTGATTTTAATGAAACAAAATCTGTTATAAAGTCTAGGACACCATAGACCATTTCATAGAAAACTGTACTATCTCAACTCTCGAGATAATCAAACTTGTGCAGGTATGTTCCGTGGTTCAACTTGTAATAGACACTTGTAGGTCTTTCTTGCCTAAGAAGCGCAGGTAGGATTCCCTGCCACGCCAGCTTTAATAATATCATCCCATGGCTTTTACCACCGCCAACTGTGCTGCCGTTCTGGAACCCAGTGGCCTTGTACGGAGCGATGGTAAAAGACCGGACGGTATGACCTTGATCCCTTGGAACATGGGACGGCCATTAATATGGGATACCACTTGCGTCGATACCCTAGCGCCGCTACATCTTCCCGGAACGCAAAATAAGGCTGGTGCAGCG
Source organism: Apocheima hispidaria (assembly GCA_947579745.1). Taxonomy (NCBI): domain Eukaryota; kingdom Metazoa; phylum Arthropoda; class Insecta; order Lepidoptera; family Geometridae; genus Apocheima; species Apocheima hispidaria. The sequence goes on along the minus strand of OX388152.1, from coordinate 1,559,466 downwards.
GCTGAATCAGCTGAGGGCCTCAAAAGGCGCAAGTATATGTACCCTTGATAGTAGGTACATATTTGAGCCTTTTGGGATCGAAACCCTAGGACCGTGGGGACCGAGTGCAAAGAAAATATATATAAAGAATTATCCACGCGTCTGGTCGAAGCATCTCGTGACCAAAATGCTGGCCTCTACCTTGCTCAAAGAATTGCAATCGCTATTCAACGCGGCAATTCGGCCAGCATTATGGGCACGATGCCTGCTGGTAGCAGTTCATTAGATTAGGGCTAGTTTTAAGTTGTATATATATATTTATGATTTATTTTTACTTAGGGTTTATTTCAATTTATTTATTATTTAATTTAATAGACACTCATATTTTCCTAAATTTCGTCATAACTTCAATATTCCTGCACCGATTTTGATGAAACAAAGCCTATGTTAAGCGCCGGAATCCACACAGCACATATTTTAAAAAATTGCATGTAAATCCGTGCCTTAGTTTCCGAGTTTATCCCGGACAGACAGACAGAATAATATACATTTTGAAAACTATAGTTTTGGATTATGTTTTTAGTAGTATTTGGGCTCCCAAATACTCCAATAAAAACATATTTTCTATTTATTATTTATTCAATTTTTTTATTTTTTTCTGAAATATCTTCATTGTACATTGTACATGTAAAAAATGTTTCCGTTGTCCTCATTGCTCTATCCCCATTGATGAGGACAGCGGGAATGGTATGGTATGTGTGCTATCCTCATTGTTGCTGTGAAATAATATTTACAAAAAAATTACACTGCTAACGATTATTTATGTTATTATTATTAATTATAAAGTTGGTTTATGAGTGGCGTCATTTGAGCGTGCTCACGGTGCTGATAAAAATGAGGTAGTGCGCACGTAGTGCACGGTGTGCGCTAACCTCAAATTAACATTGACATCTGTTAATTAGGTCCTTCTGTGTTTTTGTATCGAAAAAAAAAATGGATTTAATGCTGGCCACAGTCTTCTGTAAAGACAGAAATGAAACTATGGCCATCAAATTATTAGACATGACACAGATATAGCCTGAAAATTGAAACCTGACATAAGCACGCTATTTAACGGTTTAATTTGTTGTGTGCACTATTAGCGTACCAGCAATTTAAGCCGATCGATGAGCGCTTTTAAACCGTACACTATGTGACCTATGTTACATCTTATAAAAGGAGCTGTGCCTTTGTTTAGCAGGGTACGTCTTCTGGCTGATAATGATGTCGAATAGTCGTGAAAGTGAAAATACAAAATGTGACCCATTAGTTACTTTGTTTCGGGATGAATGAGCTATATCTGCAAAGTCACTTTGTTTTGGTCTGAACATTTAATATGAATGATCTATCTCGTATAGTGAATTAATTAGCGAAGTGCAATAATTGTTTCGTCTGACCTGCCATCACAGCGTATAAATAGAAGTACCAACTAGGTCGATGTCAATGAGCTATTTGGACATGAAATCGGACAACAGACGTAATCAGATTTTATTTTATTGTTGTTGCTATCGTCGATACGACGTATATGTATAGATAGGATGACAATATGCTCTTCCTACCTGCGAGCTGAGACCTTGTTCTTCTTTTGTGAGTTGCCGTTTTACATTTCAAATATGTACCTAAATAATTATGTGTATCCCTAGAAGAATAAATCCTATCTACCTAATAAATAGATCCTACCCACTAGAATACGAAATACAAATGCACGCGATAGGTACCTACTGAGCATTGCTGTAATTAGTTTTCTACCTGTCTAAAAATTGTCGAGCCATACCTGCAACAGCAACTAGACAACCCTAGGTCCTAGAGCCCTTGAGTTTGTCCTCTAATACAGATATTTTTTTACTCGACTGGCCAAGAAGGAGGGTAATGTTTTTGAGTGTATGTAGATAAAAACATGTTTGAGTGTTCCTAATAAGTATGTCCTGTATCCTGTTTTTGTTCTAATACCAATGCTTGCTATGTTTTATCTCTCTGTCTGTTTATTTATTTTCAGGGTGCAACTTTATAAAATACTGCAAGGAGCTGGCGGAGCAGCTCGGCGTGTGCGGCTGGGTGAAGAACTCGAAGAAAGGCACCATCGTCGGCAAGATACAGGGGCACAAGGCAGAGCTCGATCACATGTCAGTACCTATGCAATAATAAGTTTTTGTGGAAGAATATATTTTTCCTGGCAAAGTTTTTATAAAATCTAATCTGATCAGAATGAGTCCAAATATATAGGTATATATATCGATATATACCGTTAGTTATTGAGGAGTTCCATTTTCCAACTTCCGTCTCCATCATTAGATCAGCTCGCTGTATTGTCATCGGAACCTGACAGGCATAGAAAATTTCAACCTAACTGAACAAGGGGAACTGGTATAAAACTCAGTTGCGATATTGGACCCGAACATACAAATATTGCAAAGTTAAATAAAAGTTTGTAAAAAACGGATCATCGCAAGCCGCAATCACGCATTGATCCATTCCACCACAATTTATGTTGTACCTACCTAGTTACCGAAAAAAGTGCTAATTTCAAGCAGTTCGGGAGTCCTTAGCGCTAGCTAACTCCTCATTTTTGGCCGCATTTGCTGTCGACGTGTTGTGTACGAATAATTATGTCCTCATGGTATTTTCTCGTAGCCTACGAGAATGATCGGATTTTTCAAAAATATAGGTTAGTGAGTAGTTTACAATAGATATAATAGATTCAGAAATATCGAGTAACACGCACTTCCGAACAGACCTTTCGGGCCGGTGTATTACCGTCGCTCTAAGTGGAACATACATACGAATTGATAAGCTCGTCTATGGAGTCTCTCCGCGCTGTTAGTTAGAGTCTCTCTAATTAAAGTGTGTTTTAACTGCGAATAGATATGGTGGATACATTAATTTGGATCATATTTAATTTGGATTGGATCGATTCCAGATTCCCATATTCCAGATTTCCGATTATTCGAACCTATTTCAGTCTTGTCGTCGTCGCCTCGTGGAGTAAACAAATAATGAGAGCCAAATTATCTACCCGATCCTAAAGCCGCAGATATATTTTTAAAATTCTAAGTGGGCTTGCGTTTGCTCACATTTTGCCTGATGTTAAGCAGTGTTGTGGTCTAGGATGGAGCACGCTTATCTTGTTTTCTCTAAATTTGAAGATTTGATTTGTACTTTTTGGGTAACACAGACTTCGGTAGAAAGCTTCAAAAACCTCACTTTTCGTGTACAAAATGTAGGTACGTACATGCAACAAATTGAGCTAAATAGGGTAGGAAGTTGGCTGGCTTCTCATCTGACCGTGTTCAAGGTAAAGCGTCGCCACATCTTATTCAGATTCGATATAGAGTGAAGTAAGAAAGTGGGAGTGTTTGCCAGTAGTGCTACTGAATAGTTCTACCGGTAGAACTACCGGGTAACTTACTTATTTCCCAATCGACGAAGTATAAAACCGTCCGCGTGCTGAGGTTGATAATCCTGTACCATCTGGTGAGAGTAGGTACGTTACCATCTTGACAGACACTGCATTTCGCCCTCACAAACACGCGGATCTGGTATGGCCGACCTACGAGTAAGACTGTGTTGGGATATGATCCGGCCGGACCACATCCGCGCGTCTAGCTTCAGTTGCATTGTATATATGTATATACTTATATAGAGCCTTATATAGTATTATGTTGTTAATGTTAGGGCTATAAGAAGAATCGCATTACTATATACTTGGTGGGATTATACATAACTAAGGAAGCTTTCCTTGATTCCAGGATAGAGTGGCTGAGCCAGGTAGGCTCCCCGGGATGCAAGATCCAGAAATGCGACCTCACCAATTGGGAGTACACGGTCAAGCGCGGCTACACGGACTTCACTATACGATTTTAATCCTTTTCTGATTTATTTGTAACACAAACTTATTTTTAAACGCGTTTATGGAACACCTACTTGATTTCCTATCTACTTTTCATAAGTAATAATTATAATTGCAAATAATATTCATTCTTAAACATAATAATTGAGATTATTTCTTATAAGCTAGTTATATGATACACCTATACCTATTATTGTGATGTAACTGAACACAATTTTATGTACCACGATATCGAACGCTACAATGAAAACGTAGGTATAGGGGTTCTCTTGCAGTTTCTAACCAATGACACAGTAAAATATGACTGTAAGTATAGTTAAATTAGCTTGGCAAGTTATTTTATAAAACTAGGTCCATTTAGTTTCGTTTTCTTCAAGTCGTACAGCTTTAGAGTATATTATGCGTTGAAGACAGCTCAAAACAGCAGGATCGATTTTGATGAAATTTTCAGGGAATCTTCAGATTAGCTCAGCAGGTGATCCTGTGAAGTTTGGTACCCGTGCCGGGGCTGGTCGCTCTTAGTAATTATAGCTTCCTACCTATATATATCAAAGCATTTGTCGGAGTTTAGACGAGCACAATCAACAGGATTTAATTAAAATACCACCTATGTTGTTTCCGTTTTATATCATCAAACATAAAATCATGATCATAAATTCAAACAAACAGTTTAATTCAACATCAGAGCTATCAATAAAAAGCCAGATAAAATTGCAATTATAGTTTAATTGTACGACGTCAAGATGGCTAAGTTACTTATAACAGACTTTAACTTACGACTACCTATTTACATTGTTTCTTAAATAACTTCGCGTTGATTGGGTTGACTTAGATTGTTCAATTCATTTTGTATCACAAAACTGCGATGCTTATTAAATACATTAAATTAAGAAACGATGATCAATTGTTACAATTTCGGCGAAAGTTAAAGATACAAAAAATATATTTACGATTTTGAGTTTTGAACATTAATAAAAAAATATTCAAATTAGGTATATCACTAAATGTAAATTTAAATTCCAAGTCCATGCTAATCATCTACATGTAAGAAATCAGAATAAGTTTTAAGATAAACAATAAATTATACAGGTGTATTAAGACTTAGATTTCAAACGGAGTTATTTACAAAATAAGCTTAAGAAGAAGTTAAATAATTTCTAAAGAATATAACTGCCAATAGCGCGTCCGTGACAAATTCATGGTAGGGTTTCGTAGTTGTATTAGAAAGACATACATAAACAATATTGCAGACATAGTTTTTGGCGTGCAAGGTCACGATGGGCTTCCCGAAATATTTTTTGGAATCCACATAAGCATTAACTTAGTCCACTATAATTATCTTGTAAACTATTTGACGTAACTCCGTAACTCATGCTAGTAAACGTATATTGTATATTTTTCTTCAGATTTATTTATTACTAGCTAATGCCCGCGAAGCTCGGCCTTCAGCCTCGCTAAGCTGTTCATACAAACCTTGTCCTCAAAATTACGAACACAACAAAAAAGAAATCGTCAAAATCGGTCCAGCCTTCTCAAGTTATAGCGTGACCAGGAAAAATAGGGGTTCAATTTTATGTATATAGATTTTCAGGTCGAAATTTTGACCAGTACAAAGTAAAATGAAAAATGGCCACTTTGCAGCCGAATATTTAAAATATAAGACGTAATTTTGAGAAACAGTTCTATAATTTTCATATTTTGCATTTCCTTTTACATAGATACCTAACGCGAAGGGGCTAGTAAAAAAAACTTTTTTATCGTCGCTTTTCACGTAACTGATATTTTGCATATTATTTCTTTAGGGTCTACCTCTAAAAGCTACTAAAAGCTACCTCTAAAAAAATTAATATCTATAATGTTTCAATATTTCCTATGGTTGCGAAAATATCCGTGTATAAAATTGTTAAATGTTATTATTTGTATCAGACACCGGTTTCGTGATTGTCTTGCTCTTTGGCATAGGCCTCCCCAAGTGTTTTCCACAACGATCTATCCCTTGCTATCCTCATCCAGCATGGTCCTGCTTCCCCCCTGATATCATCCTCCCATCTGAGATGCTGCCTGCCTTTACTTCTCTTTTTATATCTAGGGCACCATACCGTCACTTCGTTCGTCCACTTTTCTGCCTTACTTCTTGTTAGGTGTCCTGCCCATTTCCATTTCAATTGTTTTATTTGGTATTTTATATCTATAATCTTGGTTTGTTTTCTGATTGTTTTTAACCTAATTTTGTCTTTTAATTTTATGTTGAGTATGCTTCTTTCCATTCGGTGTTGGCAAGTTTCTAGTGATTTGATATTTTTCTTTGTAAAACTCCATGTCTGACATCCGTAGGTCATGCTTGGTAGAATGCAAGTATTAAATATTTTCTTCTTTCCTTCTATTGGTATATCAGAGTTTTTCATTACGTCTTTTAGAGCCCAGTATCTCTTCCATCCTAGGTTTATTCTATTTTGAATTTCTTTTGTTGTGATGTCTGTTGGAGATATTATTTGGCCTAAGTATGTATATTCGTTTACATATCCCAGTTCAGCAGCATTATCAGGTTTAATGGGACTTTTGACGTAATTTGTCATTAACTTTGTTTTACTGGTATTTATTGATAGTCCTACCTTTTCGCTTTCGTTTATCAGTTGTTCAATCATAACCTGCAGAGTGTTTGGATCACCACATATTAATATAAGATCATCTGCGAATCTTAGATGGTTTAGTAATACTCCATTTACATTTATACCATACTCCTTCCATTCCAGTTGCCGAAATATATGTTCTAGGGTTGCCAAGAAAAGCTTGGGTGATAGGGGATCTCCCTGTCTAACTCCTTTCCTAATGAGGAAATATTCTCCTACCTTTTCTGTGCGTACTTTAGCTTTCATATTTATGTATATGTTCTTTATTATGTTAGTGTATTTACTGTGGACCCGTTGTGCGGTAAGGGCTTCCCATATTTTCACATGTTTCAGCGAATCAAATGCTTTATTGTAGTCTATAAATGCTAAGTAGTAGTTTATTCCATATTCGTTGCATTTCTGGATCATTTGTTTGATGGTATGGATGTGGTCGATGGTTGAAAACCCACTTCGAAACCCTGCCTGTTCTTTTGGCTGATTCTCGTCTATGATCTTTGTTATCCGGTCTAGTATTATCTTTGAGAAAATTTTATATATGTTTGACATTAGCGAAATGGGTCTGTAGTTCGATATATCATCTGTTCTCCCTTTCTTGTGAAGCAAGATTATTGTAGATGTGGTCCATTGAAGAGGTATATCTTCAGTTCTCAGAATTTCGTTAAAAAGGTTTGTTAGTGCGTCCAAGATAGTCTCTGATACTCCTTTTAAAAGTTCATTGGAGATGTTATCTTCGCCGGGTGCTTTTCCTGTTTTCTGTGATTTGATAGCTTTAATAATTTCATCTTTTAATATATTAGGAACTAGTTCTTCTTCGGTACTCATAACTGTTTCGCTACTTGTAATTAATGTACTTGTTTCGTCATAATAAAGATCGCGATAGAAATCAGTTGCTGTATTTAATATTTCTTGTCTTTTAGATTTATGTTTTTGAGTTTTGTGATGTGTTACGTTAGTGATCCAGTTTGTGTGGTCTTGAAGTTCCTTCCACGCACTCTTTATTCCACCTGATTTTGTTATGTGGAGTTGTATTAACTTAGTATTTTGTGTATTTCTGTATTTCCTTATTTCAGTGTATATTTCTTTACTAATTTTAACTATGTTTTGTCTATTGTTCTTCCTGTTCTTAAATAAAAGTGCTCTTTGTTTTATCAACCCTCTTGCTTCAGGTCCTATTCTATCTTTAAAAGGTTTGTCTTTCTCTAAGATTTTATTCGTTTCTTTTATTTTTTCTTCTAAGTTATCATATTTTTCCTGGACTGTTCTTAGTTCACTTATTGGTATTAATTTAGTTTTTAGGGATTCTAGAACATGGCTTGGCAATGGTAGTGTGATTGGTTGTTTAGTATTTTGTATATATTTCCTAGAATTTTTAGGTTCACTTAGGTGTAATTGACCTCGGAGTAATCTGTGATCAGTAAAATAGTCAAAGTTGTCAAGGACTTCCACGTTTAAGAAAAGCTTCGGTTTATTTGTAGTGATAAAATCTATCTCATTTCTTATTTGGCCGTTGGGAGATTCCCACGTCCATTTTCTTTTAGGTTTTCTTTTATAAAAAGTATTCATAATATGTAAGTTATTTTCTAACGCGTAGTTTATCAATCTTTGTCCGTTATCGTTACGCTTGCCGGTTGTATAGGGTCCAAGTATTTTATCTTCGTTCTTTCCTCGTTGGCCGATTTGGCTATTAAAATCTCCCATCACAATAATGGTGTTATACAGGGTCTCCATTGTCTCATTTAGGTTTTCATAAAATCTATTTTTAATTTCCTTTTTCGTTACCTCAGTAGGAGCGTATACTTGGACTATTGATGTCGGGTGTTTGTGACCAGGAAGTATAATGTTTAAGACAGCTATCCTGTCTGAAACTCCTTTAAACTCTATTATGTTATTTTTCAGGTATTTTTTGACTAAGAAACCTACTCCGTATATTCCTGGCATTTCATTTTTATAGTATATTATGTATTCTTTGTGCTCTTCAATATTTTCTTTCGATCTCCGTACATCACTTATACCAAGAATATCCCAATTAATGTTGTTTAACGCTTGTTCAAGTTCCGTTAAACATTCTTTTGACTTTAATGATCTTGTATTCAATGTTGCTATGTGGAGTCTGTTTTTCTTGGTTTTCATTATTGTTTTGTTTTCCATTTCTAGTGTAGTATTTTGGGGGGTTTGGTCGATAACCCCGCGGTGACCAACCGTATTGGGGTTTTCCTTGTTTTTTCTTTTGTTCTTTTCTATATAGTTTGTTTTGATTTCGTTACCGGTGTCTGACATTTCCTATGCTTTATGTTGTTGAGATGGTTTTTCATTCAATGACGCAGATCTTGCCCTCATATACTCAAACGCATTTGTTTTATGTAGTTTAGAGGGTGCAATGATATTTTTTTCAATGATTTTCTGTATAAAAGGAACGTGTCACGCAGACGGGCGCAAGAACACGGCGAAACTTCAAGGTATGTTTCCTTAGTTCGCAACAGAACCCTAATATATCGGAAACATTAAATGGAATAATTAAGTATAGGTACTTACTAATAAAGCTACTTATGTGTGTCAATAAACCTACAAAGAAAAATATAAATGTGTCGTAATAATTACAGAGTTTGAAGTCCTAATAACGTAATACATAATAACAAATACTGATATTTATAATGTTATTTAAATTAGTCTACTTTACTTTAATCGCGATTTCGTTGTATCTACAACTGCCCGAACTAAATTTATAATCACTAATTATTTGCTGTGTTTGATTCGCGCATATCTTTTTAATTATATACAAAAGATTTGAAAAACGGGTAAAACTAGGTTTTCAGCAGCACCAACAACGTGCTAACAATTCTTCCTAATTAGAGCTTTGATCGACTGCAACGTGCAGGACATACAAATTTTAACTCTCTAATTCACGAGACAAGTTCGCGAGACAGACCGGTCGAAGTTCCAGTAACCTTAAAATTTCAAGGATAAGCCTCGACAAACTACTTACTCATCACATATCGGGGAAAATCTTCTAAATAGTTTTACACTACACCTTTTCTTCTGGTATTTGTAAAGGTACACTCGCATCTTCTGACTTTCTTGATGCCGTAGCGACGGCAGCTAAAGCTCTTTTATGTCTCTTCTTAGTTCTCTCCTTGTGGAAGTACAACCGGAGATAGTGGCAGGGGAAGACAACGCACTCGCCCGCGGGCTCCTCCGCGTCGATGTACACTCCTCGCACCAGCACCGAGTTGGAGCAGTTCAGGAGCACGAGCAGCGTGAGGCTGATGACGTGCGAACACCAGTTGCTGAGCTTTGGTGTTTCTGTTAACAATTATTTCGGTGAAGGTTTCTATCGATTGATATTACAGATCTTGGATAAAAACGAAGTGTGTTAAGTGAATAATGGCCTCCATCCAAAATATCAACTGGACAATGAGTCGGTTGGAGTCACTGACCCATCCGGAAGTCATGTAGAAATCTCTTTATTTCAAGTGCACGACTCGCATGCTCCCCTGTTACATATTGATGACTTTCCGTCTTCTGTACGTTGCTTTGGAAGTGCTGAGGTCGTCACTTCTCGAGGTACGCTTCTCTATTGACCTTCACCATAAGCGTTCATCAAATCCATTAAAAAGCGTACTCTTTTCTACTGGTCTGGCTCTCTGATCTACTCCCCTCGAGTTGACGAAATCGATATCTACTCTAATCGAGTCAAGGCCCATGCACGTGTCGTAGCTAGGTGCATTTAAAATTGAGTGTGCCATGAGATAGAAGCTAGGTTGCAATATTTTAATCGGATGAGAATCTGTGTAGAGTCGAATTTAACAGCTATATAATATTGTGAGCATGAACAATGTCCACAAGGTAAGTTTTTTTTTTAACTGTACTCACCAGGGAAGAAGTATACATCGAGCAGGCCCCACACCCCGCGCCACACGTTCACGGTGGCGAGGAAAGACACCAGGTGGTAGACGTCCGCCAGCAGCAGCCGCGCCGCGCCGTGCAGCCGCGCCGCCGCCCACCGCACCGGCGCTTGAAGTGCGAATGTTACCACCACTAACACGTACCCGGCTATCTGTTGGACGATGAGACCTGCCTTAGATCGTTTCTTGTCTTAAATTTAAAACTAAACTAAGTTTATCGGCATATTGTCTAAAAAAAAAACACTGTAAAAACAGCATTGTAAACAATAATCCAAACGCAAATATAAAAGTTCTACTTATTATAAGTAGATACTAGTAGGTAGGTAAACGGAGTCTAACACGAGATAATACTAGTAACGAGATAAGCGATATATACAAACGATGCCTTATTTTATCAGTAGTCAATGTCTACTTTAATATAATCGTAACCTGTCACGGTAAAAATATGATGGTTATCTCTCTTCATTTCGAGAAACATCAAGTGTCAAAGTATCAGCAGACCGTCGCGTTCGCGCGCGGCGCGGGCGCCGCCACTAATCCTGTGCAAACCCACGTTATACTTCCTTATCTGTATTTAACCACAGTTGTCATGAATAAACCCGATATTAAAGGCTCTAGACGTAAAGCCTTCGGTTACTAAACTATATTGTTAGTAAATAAAGTAAAAATAGACATTGTTTGAACGAGCAACGGAAAGCTACACTCACACGTATTATAAAGATATTAGATAAACGTCATGTTGAATAAATACTAGATAATAAGCAGATAAACAAAGTAGTAAGAATAGATTTATATATTTAACGTGTATGTAATTGTATGTAAGTTAGGTGCATAATGCGTCTCATACATAATGCTTCGTATTCGTATTGTTGTTAAAAATAACTGTTTATAGATATATCTACTTGACTTCCCTTTCCCTGAAATACGCCTACCTATATATATAAAACTACAAAAACTAAAACTTGACGATAATTTAGGGAGATCGTAGTCGGTAGGACGCGTCTCCACGAGATCTACTATACATATACTCTACTACATATTTATTTTTAAATAAGTGATATATACATATTTATAATATATTAGTAAGAAAACCATAGGCTAATTTTCTCAAAGTAAATAATCTGATTCCATTAGTATTCACAGAGGAGCGAAACTAAAGGAATTCCAGCTTGAACAAACTGCACTCTACCCTTTTGTTCTACCTTCTATCTCTGTTTCGGAACTGCAAGTGATCACAAGAATCCTGATTGCCGTTGCGTTGTTATTGTCAACTGAATAATTATTGTACAATAGGTAACTGAACCGTTGCGTCGGCTGATATAGCTTGTAAATATTGCTATCTATTGAATGGAATCGTAGGAATTGTTTGTTTGTTGAATCAAGGGATGTAGGATAAGTGGACGGTGTTGACGGAGTTTATTTGACGGAATTTATTACAACTTTCTAGAATACTTGATCGATTCTATCGTAGCTACAGGGAACGGAGTAGGCATAGTCATTATTCTGGACTTTTAAGTTTTGAACATTTTGGACCGCGACAAGCTTACTGTAGTTTTGCGGTACTCCATTTCTTAAAAATAAAATTTAACTGTGTAATGAATAAAACAATTTAAAAAAAAATTAGATTTTTGAATAGATATGATAAAAAGACGTTACTGACAAAAATTAATTCGTCAAGTAATAGTGAAAGTAACAACAGAAACAAAAAAAGTATCATTTTATGTAATACCTACTAACAGCGCCGTGCGGTTTCACCTGCCATCCTACAGAAACCGAATATTTTTCCGGGATGAAAAGTAGCCCATGTCTATGGTATAAGCCACTCGTACCTCCAACTCCGTACCAATTTTCATACAAATCCGTTCAACCGTTACAGAGTTGAACGGTAGGTAACAGACACACTTACAAACTTACGCACAAACTTTCGCATTTATAATATTAGAGTGATTAATGAGTTGTGTGTAAATGTCCATCTTATTTAATTTTCTCACAATATAGGGAGATAAAAAGGAGTAGGATTTTTTCCTCGGGCGACGTATATTGAATCCCTCGCTATGCTCATTGCTCAGTATAGCAAGAATCAATCCCTTCTTTCTAGTTTCAGAATAGCGCCCTCGACACTCTAAAAATATTTCTTTACTTCTTTGTGATACAGTATACTATTTGATTCAATATATGTAGACCCCATTTTTTTTTAGGTTTTATAATTTTAGTGACACGGTACAAAAGGTACCATTTGCAGCAAAATTAGTTACCGAGAGAGGACATCTTGTACACCATAGATACATGTGGCTGGATGGCAAATTAACATAAGGGTTATTTTTGAACTTTTGGGTACGGAAAATCATTGGGTAAAGCGCGCGATTTTTCCGCAAATGGGTCATTATGTGCCGCGCCAATGAGTCAGTGACCAGTTTAGTTCAACGCGCAATTGGCGCATCCTCCCGCAGCTGTCTTGTCCCCCAACCGGCGCAGTACGGCTCCTAGGTTCCCCAACGTTTGTGGAAGATTAACAAATAATCAATGATATAGTTTTTAAAAGAAAAACAATATACTCGACTGCGTTATGGTGCCTATGAAAATGACCGGACATGAAGAGGAATCCAACTACACCTCACTCGTCAAAATCGGTCAAGCCGTAAGTATAGGTTAGCATCATCGCACTGTGGCTACCTGTCAAAATGTTCCTTCACCGGACGCAAAGATAACTCTATTGTTAAGATTACTCTATTGCTACTCTGTTGGTAAGAATTGTCATGTTGTAGACCCTGTGGGCCTAATTTTATTTAGTAACTAGCTGAGCCCCGCGGTTTCAACCGCGTGGTTACTTATGTGAAAAAACAAACAAAAAACAAATCGGTTGAGCCATTTTCGGGTTTTTGCGAGAGATACGTAAAGTTTAATATATAAGTAACTATTTATATCTACAAATATAAAAAAAATATCGCCTTTAGTCAGCCTCACTAAAAGTCAAAAACGACTAGACCGATTTTGATGATTTCCTTTTTGTTGTGTTGGTAATTGAATGAAATGAAGAGTTCAGCAAGGCCGAAGGCCGAGCTTCATCGCGTACGAAGTTGAGGACATCAGCTAGTACTATTTTTTTATTCTCAAAATATGTATATAGAAGAAGAGTGATGCTGCGCGCTTAGTACTATAAGATTAGTTCATAGAACCAGAATCACAGCATTACGAAAATTAAGGATTAGGAAAAAAGTATTACGTTTTTTTCCCCAACCCATAACATACTCGACCATTATAAATGCAACATAACGTTGCAACGCAAACGCTTTTCAAAACTTCTCAAGGTCTCAGGTCTCGTCTCAGGTTTGACGAGATTTCCAAAGCTTCCACGAGTTCTTTGATCCTTCTTCAATGTAAGTGATAAATGTTAAAAGGAAGCGTAAGCAATACTTACTGTGTCCGTAAAATATCAGCGGGAATGGCAAGCCTACATCCAACACACTATTCGATTTTAAACTGACGCTTCGAATTAGGTGACAAAGAGTCATCGAGATGCATTGACAATGTTCTCAAATACAACTTTTTATAAAGTTGCGACTATTTTATGAGAATTCTATTAAAACTGTTTCCGTTAAAATATATATAAATTTTTCATTTTTACTTTTAAAATGTGTATTAACGGGAAATACAACACAGATATCCAGCCCATTTATGACTTTTTGGCAATTTGTTTTCGATAGAGATTTGAAGTTTTTGTAAAATGTTTTAAATTGATTGCCATACTACGATCATCCCCTCAATTGCAAAACCTTAGCACCCGAAGCACAATGGCTCGCGTCAATACCAAGCTACTTGACACTGGCACAATTGAAACACGTCGACATCTACTCAGCTGTTTAGACAACAGGTTATTATATTTGACTTGTAACTGAATAGAGAATCGTTGCTAATTACCAATAAATAATGTTGACTTTGACTTTGACGGACATAAATACATGCGTTTCAAAACGTGAAACGAACCATTTACTTCACTTAGCATTTCCTTAAACGGGTCCATTTGAGAAGTTAATGGGGTAATTCCAAGCTATTTCTGGAATCGTGACGTTGATCCTAAGAAGCTGTGTTAGGTCACCAGCGGAAGACAGTAATTTCAGGAGCTCATTTTATAAAGAGATGGACGAATGTATGAGACTTCCTTGAACTGCTCCTTTGAATTGAGTTTGTAATTTTCTTATTTAAATCCCGAGTATGAGTTCCTTACACATTGGCACGTTGGGCTTGAAGCGTAGAAGATGACAACAACAATCTAATCTAACAGCCTATTCCGATCAGTTGGTAGCGATGCTAGCATGCCGGCGGCACTGCCACGCTGAATAGCTATGCTAACATGAAGGAACAGTTGATAAAAAATTCTTTTCTTGCCGGATATCAACCTTTAAATTATATCAATCTTGTGTTGTTGTTGTGAAAGGTTGTATGAAAGGTCATGGTGGTTTTGTTGCTTTGCGATCCCCTAAATAATCATTTAATTTGGAAATTAGTTACCCACAGAAGTTATAACGTTTGAGGAATTAACGAAAGGAAAGATTTTCGTATTACTATTTAGGGTATGGAGCCCTCACCAGTGAGATCCAGCAAGACTTGACCTGGTCATCAGGATAGAGGAAAATGTCGAGCAGCGCCCACGAGCCACGCCAGACGAACACCACCAGCGAGCCGACCACGCCCACGGAGAATACACAGTCCAGGACGTAGAGTGCCGTCTCTCGGCTGTTCTGTAACAAAACGCACGGAGTTAGATCGCTGGTTACATTGACATGTTATCATTTATCTGGAAACTCTTCGATTTGGAACCCAGTAATGTTACTACACTGCAACCTTCTTCGTAGCGGATAGGACAAACCTGTGCCAGTGTTTCCGTATATCTACTGCACCATAAACTATGACTCACATTTATTTCACATTTCTTTTTTCTTGATACAATTGAGGCACAGGCATGTAAGGTACAGACACGTACAAACTTTCACAGACTTACTTACCATAAGCTATTAGAATATCACTGATAATAGTTCCCTTCAATTCACAACATAGAAATGTTTGCGATCTGTATTTTGCTTCTTAGCAAGCGAAACACTCCATCACCAAAGGTTTGTGTGTGTTCATACAAATTTCATCTGCGTTTCAGTAGGTTATCAATACAGACAGATTATGCAAAATAACAACCAGCCTAGTGCGAGCCGGTCTCGTGCACCGAGTGTTACATACCAAAGTTACGAAAAAAGGGTGTTTCTCCTTCATTCTGTTGACTTCCTCATACTTAGCAAGAGCAAAACTCATTTGGCCAAATTTGTATAATTTTTTGTTACACTGTAGGACCAGGGATGGCGAACCTTTATGGACGAACGTGCCATTTCTTTTAAATAAATGTTTATGTCATGAAATGTTATAACATGTTTATGTTTATGCCACAGACTTGCTATAGGTCGTGCTTGTCAAATCTTTTTGACTAGTGATTATTGGGAAAATAATAAAACATAATACTATCAGCTCTACTATCCAACAAAAACATTTTGTACTGTATAGTAATAAATGTTTCAGTTAAACGTGTAATTCAAATCAAAGAAGCTAACATTAATGTGACTTCTGTTGTTGCAAATTAGATGACAAATAACTAATATTGAGGTAGTAAGATGTTACTTTTAGCAAAATGCACGCTGAACTGAAGTCAATTGCCAAACAGCTTCCAAGCGAGTCTTTAATTTCGTGCCCAAAATATTTTGTCGCGTGCCATTGGTACTGTAGAATATGCGCTATAATCACACTAAGTTTGACGCAAAGGAAAAATAAGAAATTTCGAAAAAAAATCGAAACTAGGCCGATTTTGCCGCGCAAATAGATCGCGAATCTTCTATTAAATATTAACCAACTGCACAAAAAGTGGCGCGTTGTTATGTAGTTCCATTATAGTGCCTAAAAATCGACGGAAAACCATTGTGACCAGCTGTTATGCTTATGGGGGGGACTTATCTGTTATAATAAGAAGCAAATTGTCTCCCATATGCGTAGCGGCTGGCACACGTTCTAAATGAATGGGTGCTTTAGCTGCATATCTTTTTCAGGGTTCTTCCTACGGCTTGGCTTTTACGGCTTGGTTCCTACACACGGCTACTCCTACGGCTGCTACCATTTCCTACGCTCGGCTTTTTCTACATACGGCGGCTTCTTTCTAAATATACTGCCGCTTCACTTCCATTCTACTGAAATTCTTTCGCCTACGGAATCTACGTGGCGGCCTAAAAAACGCTGCGCCGAACTAAGGCTGTTCCTGTCTCCGAGTTGCTACTCTTCTCGACGCTTCTCTCCAGTGCACGTCACATACAACAGAAGCTAAGTCCCTCTCTTGTCTACATGTTCGTATATGTAACGAATCTGAACTCACGACCCCTTCAGGGAATTAAACAATAAATGGCTGATTAAAATTACCATTCAGTTGTTCTCACTTATCCCCCTTATAGGTAAGTAGAATAAATTTTATGAAGTACCTAAACGCTTCAACACGATTCTTGTTTTCTCTTAATTTTGTACTTTTCAATACATATTCTGTGAATATGTACTGCTTGCTACCTTATGATACAGTACAGTTCAAAAGGTAGATACTTTTACAAGGTTCCTTTTTGGTAGAACGGACGGACAGACAGATAGACTGACGGTGTAACGGGTCCCGTTGACAACCTTCGGGTACGCAAGACTAAAAACTGCCTAAGGGTCAACTATTCACTACGAAAATATGATTCGGTGTCGTATAACTGGTGCGGTCCAAGTCTGTTTCCCTATAACTACGAACAGTTTCAGCCAATTTGCTGTTATTTCGTACTCCGTTTCAAAAGTACGTTTTCCGAGAACGTACTTATAAAACGCAACACGGTATGTCACCACACATACTGATAACCAGAGAAGGTTTACTCATTCGTACAGCTTCTTGAACTCAACGGCCGCCACGTAGGCACTGAGCTGAGTGAAGATTGTATTGTGTAAAAGGTGTAAAACCTTTTAAGTGCATTTAGGTACATATTTCTTTTGACAGACCGGTTACAGCCGTAATGGACGTGAAAATAACTTCCTAGTATAACAAAGCAAGTAAGATTACGTTGAGGATTTATTATTAAATTTATTTTACACATTTTCAAATTTTTAAGGATTATTTTTATTTTTGCTTTCTTTTTTGTAAGTTTTGCGTGTATACCCCAGAGCAGTAATGCTAACTAAAATCTCTTCCTTCCGATATGGTTGAGGAGAGCGATGGCTGGCACATGCGCCAACTCGTGAACGGGTGCTGTTTGCGGGAGCTGGACTGGTCGGAGTATATACGCAAACCTATAATAGCACTTGGCTCTGTAATAGTATATTCGTTGGTATATTCCTTTTGTAAAGTCCTTAGTTTTTATATTCAGTTTTACTTAATAAAATATTTGTAAAATTTGATAAATGGCACGGACCCCGGAGTCCGTGGAGAAATATTGTAAAAAAAAACAAAACTTTTTATGGACAATAAAACTACAGAGTGAGTTTTAAGAAAACTAAACTAATTCTTTAGAATACCTACCAAATTAGAGCTTTGGCGGAAACGCGAAGAAGTCATGAGTCAGTCGATCATGAAGTCGTTATTGTATTTTTTTCCAAAACTTTTGTTATTTCGAGTGGAATGTGTAAAAAATGGTGGAGTTTTATTCATCAAAATATTCGTAAACGTGCACGATTGTTGGTGAGTAGTATAATGAAGTGAAACATGACTTTTTGTGTTGTTTACAAAACTCTATAGAATCCTCTAGTAAATTCTTAGTCTGGGGCACGGCTTGGACTTGACCGTGACTCACTTTTCTAAACTTAGACTATGACTGTGACTGTTTTTATTGTGAAATATTTGACTTTACTTGTAATATACATAATTATAAAATACACATAAGAGAAAATAAAACCCACAATTGCCAATTTTCATGTTATTTTTTTTTCTTTTGGCGAGGAAGATGAAAAATATAAATAATTTTTTTCTTCGTCGTCGAAGTAGAAAATGTATTTTTCTTTAAAACTATGGCATTATTATTAAAGATTTATTATTTTTGATTTTCAACTCAGTGATTTTTTATATAAAATACAGCAAAACATAGTAAAACATATTGCAAAAGTGCAATCGAGATAGGCTAATTAGGCTTTAGCTCGCTGGATATCTTTGTTTGAATTATAATATTTGACCAATAAACAAGACCTTGTAGGTTTCAAAAAGTTGGCGGGCAATGGGTTCGTGATCAAGACTGAGATTCTCTAATTTCAAATGAATGAAAAAGAAGAATATGTAAGAAATACATGTAAGAATGGAAGAGTCTGTAAGTCCTGTAGTTATCTTTGTATCAGTTAACCTTCATCAGTCAGTGTAACATTTCTTTTACATACCTAATCGATTTTTAAATCACTAAGCCACTATCAGATGCCGTTTTTTCTTTTTCTCTGTGAGAACTATTCGAACATCTGCTTAGCACTTCCGTATCGTAACTTCCAGGGGAATTAACGGTAACTAACCGTCCTAAACATGGTGGGCACATCGAAGTAGTCCTGTGGCGAGTCGACAGCCACGGCGAAGGGTGCGGCGCAGATGTTGCGCGCCGCGCGCAACGCCGCCAGAGAGAGCGTCGCGGCCGCCGTAGTGGAGAGCAGCGTGCGCGCGCTGTGCCCCGTGCACTCGTTCAGCAGGTTCCAGACGCCGCGCCACGCTGCCACGCACGCCACGCCCGCCGCCATGGTGTACAGCCGGGACAGCACGCAGTACGCCACGCGGCCGCGGTCCGGGTGCAGCGCACGCGCCAGCCGCGTTTGGAACACGCACAGCAGCAGGTTGGTGAGTAGACCGAAGGAGGCGCACACGGCCGCGCTGCCCACGCTATCGTTGGGCAGCACGTACAGGTCCATCAGTGACCAGGTGGACTGCCAGTAGGTGACGACAGCGGGCGCCACCACGGCAGAAGCGAACAGTGCGTCGGCGCACTCGAGAAGCGCGGAGTAGGCGCGAGAGCCGCCCGCGAGCGTGTCGGCCAGGCCGGCGGTGCTGCCGCGCATGGTGCCGAGAACCGAGTGCGGAGTGGAGCTACGCCGACCCACGGCGACCCCTAATTGCATTATCGCCGTGACGTCGCCGCGGGACCGCGCTACTCGACGCTCGCCTATATCTCAGGTTTACCTTAGCATTAGACGAGATCGCTTTTATTGCCACAACAGAGATACCGGAGACAGAACGCATCTGTTTTGTTGATTTGCTACCCCCAAGTGTCGATATGAGGAAGTGTTTTCTTGTGCTTCTTGTTTTCTTTGAAGCCGCGTGAATCTTCAATGAAGATCCTTTATGTTTTTATATATCTTCTATATACAAGGTGTCGTCGAGCGTGTGACAAGATTTTTGCAAACCTTCGAAAAGAGTTTCCTGAAAATTAATGAGTACCGATTATGAAGTTAGGCAACAGAAGACAGCAGGTACAGGCATGACATCCAAAAACTTTTCGTTCTGATTTTATACTTGTCAGTCGAATCGTACAGTGGATGTTTATCACACGGCACACGCGGGGTCAGGGCTCCGTAATATGCGACCTTAGAACTAATCTGCGTAATGGTCAGCAAATCAGTAGGGTCGGGACGATTACCCGCTTCCTTCCTAGTCTGACCGACGCGCCGCCGCCGCCGTCGCGTTTTTGCGTTGTTTACGTTGTTTACCAAGTTCTGCTCATCCAACGAAAGGGCGGCACGTTGCTAATAAACCTACATGTACATGTGCGACTGGAAAGTAGGCAAACACGTTCTGTAGAAGTTGAGGAACTAATTACGTTTTGAAGTTGTAGGTAACTAGTGGCGCGACTCGTCGCACTGCCTCCAAAGCGGGAGCTTTGGCCAAGGATTGGATTAGACATGCTGTCAGATAATTAATTTGATAGTGTTGCATGCTGAGCTGTTGATGGTGAATGTGTTTAACAAAATTTGTTTCTGTTGATTTAGGTGTTTCATTTCAGTGAGAATATAGTCTTTTGTCCAGATGTAACCTGCTGAAACCGTTATATCAGTGTCTACAGATTTTATTAAATAAATAGTTTGTTTTCGCCTTCTACCTCTTTTTTGGTTCCATTTAATTTCGGGGTCGGCTTTCCTTGTCCGCATTTTCCATTCAACACGGTATTATGCCATACAAGTGAGCCATGTTTTATTAAACACTGTTTTAGACTTTCGTGGTTGTTTACAACATTACTATTAGTACTCACGGGATCTGTTGGACGCAGGCCCGAACCACTGGATAGAATTTCACAACCCGCAAATTCTGTCTACTGAGCGCCATTATATACCCAGGATGGTAAAGGAAGCGATTGAAATCTCAAAATACCGAAATTTCAATCGAGGTGATGGATTTCAACTTGCCAGTGCGTGGAATCCAGTGTTAGGTGCCCTGATAAGTAAAGGTACACGTCCACAATGTGACCAAAATACAATGCGTAGTGATACTGTGAGTGTGTATTGTCGAGAGTTGCAATCGAGTTCTAGTACCAGTGGTACCCGTAGCAAAAGACTGAGAAAGGGGGTAGATCGGTTTGTCTGCTCCTAAATTTCGTAACTTTTTTATCATCCACCCGCATCTTCAGTCTACCCGTGAACATGGCGCATGCAACTGTGCCGAAATATCGGGAACTCAACAAAAACAATAACCGTCGCTAACCAGGAGCGGCCGGTTGTCTTCCATCCATAGTTTTTGTTATTGGTAAGTCTAAGGGCAAGGGTAACAAACATTTTTTTCTTCATCGAAGCTCATGTACTCATTCAGATTTTGTCCAGTAGTGTAACACCGATTGACTCACGTTGCATGCGGATTTCTGTATAAAGTTTGTTTAGGTTGTGCTTGTTGGTCCCCAACATTCTGATCAATACATAACAGCGGGTAGGTAAATAGTTCATGCTGAGGTGAAGGCAAAGGTGTGGTACTTCTCCAGGTGGACTCTGCACAAGAGTCCTACCACTACAGGTACCTTCTGATGTAGATACTCGTACGAGCGCTTACTCAAGAATCTACCTACGAATGATATCGCATGTTTGAAAGGTTAAGTCTATTGTCAAGGAATAATCCGATGCAGCCGAATGTACTTTAGTTCTGTATGCGACAGGGTCCGAAATTAGACCGAGTCAATACATTGTGACCGATAACAAGTCGCGATCAAACAACGTCTGGGAAGAACCGCGGTGAATGGAGCATAAATAACTCAAATTATGGTGTTATTTATTGTTACTGTGTGTACAATCGTCAGTTTGTGTTTGTGTTTTCAGTAAAATCTACTATGAGGCTAGCTCTACAATTGTATAGGTAGTTCGCAGTTTATTTTTATTTTTTTATGTTTGACAGACAAGGTGTTTTGACTACAATTCACAATTCAATTGATAAGTGACTTTGTGGTCGAAGATGCTTGCGATCCGAACGCGCTAACCACTGAGCTATCATCGCTTAATTCTTAGATGTAGGCTTATGCCTTGAAAGTTGGATCGCTGAGGTAGTTTTTCAAGCCGCCCATAGACTGTACATACCTACCCTTTGGTCCTGGGTCACATTAACAGTACAACGTATATGAATAGGACTACTGGGAACCTTGTTGTTAATATTATTACTATAGAATAATAGGTAGATAAGGATAACGTGAAACTCGACCAATTCGCCATGCAAGACGCTCGCGACGAACGTTCGAAGTGAAGCAGGCACGTCAGTAAAGCGGACCGCGGCTCGGACTCGGCTCGGTAAAGATTAGTAATAAATAAACACATACACTGGTTTTAAACCGGGTAGTGAAGATGTATGTGGGCTCCTTGCCATCAGTGACGAGGAAGTACGGCGACGCGAGGAAGTTACGCGACGAACGCAGCGTTATGGCGGTCAGGTAGAAGAGGATGGTGAACGCGGCTATCACCACGGGCCTGGAAAAACACGCGCCGTAAATATGACGTTGCTCAAAAGTACAAAAAATCTTGTCATTCCGAGTTTGTGTCTCAAATGACCCTACTTAAAACCAACAAATGATAAATTGAAATGGTCACGGCGTAAGACGGGGTTTTAATTTTCATCGCAGAGACCTTAGTCGCTAATTAGAGGTGACTAGCTCTGTTAGAGTTTCAGGCCACCGAAAAGCTTCCTTATCTCTTAACGGCGATGCAAATGAGTTGTACGTTTCTACGCAAGATGATAAGATAAACATAGACCCCTAAGTAAAACTATACATTTAGTTATTCAGGCTAAATGACACGCATGCAACTATTTTTTTTTATACCTAAATATTGGTGGACGTTTTTTATCAAGCCCCAAACTAAGCAAGCTTGTATTATGGGAACCAGAAAACTGATAGATTACATATATTTTTTAAAAATGTAAATACATTCATAGAATACATAGAAACAACATCCATGTTCATCACACAAATGTTTGTCCTGGGTGGGAACTTACTGCTCAGAAGGCAGATATCCTGCCACTGAGCCACAAGGCTAGTCGACTTACCTGTGTGGATCCTGTGAGTCAGGCACTGTGTAAGCCACGACTCCGTCGAAGAGCCCCCAGCCGCCGCGCCAGTGCATGATGTTGGCGAGGATGAACATGTAGGTGTACCCTCGGGAAACTACGCGCTCCCAGAGCCACCGCCCGCGCGGCGCGCTCTCACCCACAGGGCTGGCCGCCCGGGACAAGAGCTGGGATCTGAGA
Source organism: Apocheima hispidaria (assembly GCA_947579745.1). Classification (NCBI taxonomy): domain Eukaryota; kingdom Metazoa; phylum Arthropoda; class Insecta; order Lepidoptera; family Geometridae; genus Apocheima; species Apocheima hispidaria. The sequence goes on along the minus strand of OX388152.1, from coordinate 1,536,345 downwards.
GTAACAAAAAATTATATAGGTGAGTTCGTTTGTATAGGCTGAGTAGCTATAACTAGTGCAACAGGATTTAGGCTGCCCGAAGACCTCTGACTTGATTTAATTATTGTTGTAATAGAACAAACAGCCAGGTGTGTAAAGTTCATGTGGTCGTGCGGTCGAGCGCTGCTTTAGTAAATTAACGTCGGATCATTCACAAAGAAAATTATTCAACTGTACTTATATAAAAAAAAGTTTATACTTTTTGTGGAAAAATATATTTTCCGGCTTATATAAAACCCATTATTGGTACAGTAAACTTATCAAAATGAGTCCAAACCCTATCAATCTACTGTTAGTTACTGAGGAGTTCCGTTTTCCACCTTCCGTCTCTATCATCAGATCAGCTCGCACTCGTAATATTGCATTGTCATCGAAACTTGACAGTCCACTCAATTGAATAAGGGGAACTTGTCTAAAATTAATTTGCAAGTTTTGACCCGAACATACATACAAATATTGTAAGTTAAATAAGAGAAAGTAAAAAACATTTTCTCTAATAAAAAATATAGACGTTAAGAAATTAGGCGTTAATCAGCAATGATTTTCTGATAACGTTACTTCCAAATTTCAACAGTTTAATATGTAGGTATCCTTAATTATTTATTAGTAATTTACATCGAAACACTCTCTCTCTCTCTCTCTCTCTCTATAATATTATATATATATATATATATATTATATATATATATATATATCTGCTAAAAGATAGAGCAATAGTAATTTTCAGAAGATTTTTTGTGCGCTCCCGACGTCATTGGCCGTCGCTCCAGCACGATAGATGGATGTATGTCAGAGGTCGCGGTAGGTCAGTGGGAGAACGCTCACTCAGTGAGGTAGCGGGCTTGAGCCCGGGCGGGCCCATACCAATCAGTTCTTTGGAACTTACGTACGGACATAACACTGGCTTTACGGTGAAGGAAAACATCGTGAGGAAACCAGCTGCAAAAGCAGGATAGGCTGATATCCCAGCAGTGGGATGTTAAAAGGCTGATACAGATGTTAATGTCAGGTTGTCATGTCATCATTTTAGTTTCCAATAACAAAAACAGCCATAGGCTCGTCACCTGAGCACAGCGAAGCAGACGTGCAGTATGATCCCGAGGAGGAATGTCTGCACATAAGGAAACAGGTCTGGGTGCAGCTCCATCAGCCCCCAAGTCCCGCGCCACACGCTCACCACCTGCGGAGCTACCACCAACGAAGTGAACACTGCGTCCGCTGAAACAGGAAATGTATTTGTATATTCAGGAAAATTCTTATTACATGTGGAGCAAAAACTCAACTGCTACTCGTTTTGTTGCTAAGAAGAACTAGTCTAAGAGAAACAATCGAAGAAAATAGAAGGCGACACGTTTCTCAACTGAATCCTGCACCCTAGTATACATTTTTATCTATGAATCTTGCGAATAATTAGACAATAAATCAAGGCAATAAATAATGTGAATGTGGCTACGATTTTTTTAATTTTTAGACGTGTATTTATATGTATTATAATTCATTGTCATATCTGCAAGGAGGTAGAAGTATGGCAGCAATTAAAGTTCTTCATCTTCATTGACTCCTTTAGCTATAACACTATTATTTGTGCCGTAATAAAAAAAAAAACTAGTAGGTAGCTAGGGTACGTGGTTTTCAACGGTGATACAATATAAGTCTACAAAAGGTTTTTTGGCGGGAACGTGAAGAAGTCATGTCGCGTCATTTACATTATGTTCCAAAACTTGTTATTTCGAGTGTTAATGTGTAAAAATGATGGATTTTTTTATTCATTAAGTGTTAATAGTCGTAATAGTATAATGTCGTGAAAAATGACTTTTAGTGTTGTTTCCAAAACTCCACAGAAACCTTTAGTAAAGTCTCCACCGCTTTACTGGGGTATGACTTGGACTTCACCGTGACTTACTTTACTTGACAGACTATGACTGAGACTTGTTTTAATTGTGAAATACTTCACTTCAAACATTACAAAACTTGACACTGGCTAAATACACAACGTGTGAAGCCAAAATTGAAGAGAAAAAAAAAGTCTTCATAATAAAGAAGATATTTTGAAATACCTATACCATAGCTAACGTAGTCGCAGGTGCACTCATGTTCGTCGGCAGCGTGGATGTAAGTCAGTGAGACAGCTTTCTCCAGAGACGGCTTCACTCGCGGCGCTTCTGGCAGTAGCGTTTCCGAGCAGTTTGGTGCCATCTGGGAATTTATGCGATACAAATCAATAAGTTTTTATTGTATAAAATTATATACATAAAAACCTATAAATCAAGTATTACTATTAAGAGAAAAATAAAAAAATCGACTGCGAAATGTAGCGAAATGAGACTCCGGACATAATGAGGAATCCAACGACACTTCACTCTTCAAGCCATCTGTAGGTAGGCCATCGGTAGCGTTACGAGTTGGAACAAAGATATAGAATAACAGCCCAGAAATTTTGAATCTACTAGTGTAGATTTGGCTGACGAAAAAGTCACAGGCGTTTCGCGTAAAAACATTTATTTATTTATTCATGCAAAACCACATAATATACAAACTAATTATAATGTATATGAGTAGCCTGGCATAGTAGGGTTGCGTTAAAAAATTACAAAAGAAAAATTACATAATTTTTTTCTGCATTTTAAACAATATGTCAACGTCAGTGTTGTTTGATTATATTTAGATTTAGATCAAATTTAGATCTATATATTTTTTTTGAAGATTAGTGGTTTTTTTGGCTTTAACTTCAAAATGGTGTGCTGTTAGCAAGCTTTACGTCAAAAACGTGTCTTTGATTTGAGTTAGTGTGTTTGGGTCGGGTGTGCATTTAAATAGGAATGTAACATCGTCGTTCACTATTATGCAAGGGCAGTTTGGAAGGGAGACATTTCAATATTACTACAGACTTACAAATCGGACTCCAACACAAATATATATATATCAAAGTTTAAGAATCGGCAGTTCAACTGTCTAAGTCATTAACTTAAAAACAAAAATTTTCCAATCAATGACATAAAAGACTGTAATTATGTAATTATCTACGTAGGTACAACAAGCAAAAAAGATCAGCCTGTCAAAATACAACATTGAATGTGTTTTTTTAAATTATAAAAACACACGACGATCGCGACGTGCTATGACAACATGACTACAACAACAAGTGTACCTACTCCAAAGTCAAGGCTTCAAATGAACCGTAACGTGACCTAAGCTTTCCCGCTTCTACCCCTGTGCTTTCACCTTCACCGCCTCTGCCCTTGGTCATCAGAGGCGTCATTCGTAATAGTGATAAAGGCATAGTATTGTTATATGTTCTGTGATAAAGGTCAACATTTTTATTGATTTTTTTAAACCATAAGAGCGTATTCTGGTCTAAAAGGTTTTACGATAATAATAACCTGGTATAAAGTCGTAAACTGATTTCGGATTTAATTAACATGTTTGGAAACTCTTTTAGTTAGAGTTCCGTAGTAAACTAGGATTCCTTATAGTTTCGCGGTGTCCGTCCCGTCTGTCCGTCCATCTGTAAATACTTATGTCTCGGTCCTTTTATTCAGAAACTATACGGACTAAGTAGAGTCCTGAAATTTGATGCAAGAATATATCGCTGCAGCCGTTACTGAGCAAGACAATAAAGTGAGAAAAAATTTTGGGTTTAAATATTTTTTGAGCAAATCAGGAGCAAAACTCTATGTTTGAATCGCTCGTATGATTTCGCACGAAAATATCATGCGGAATGAAAGATTTCCTATTGATAGAAAGCAAATTTGAAAGGGAAAGGGGGAGGCCTATGTTCAGCAGTGGACGTCTTCTGGTTGATGATGGCTTTGATGATGATGATAAAATTTGAAAGGTTCAAACCACTCGTTGCGTTAACGAGTGATATGATTATTTAAAAAATGCGACTTTTGTTTGGGATTTCTTTAGAAAGTCGGTCAATTCGCATGATTTCGCATGATTTTGCATTTTTATGCAAAATATCATACGAATCAACAAAAACCGAGCCACAGTTATGATTAAAACCTGGAAGGCATTAAAAAAAACTGAAAGTGGCATTACTTTAAACCCTATCAAGATCCTCTGCAGTGTAATAGTTTACGAGTTTATATAGCTTATGAAGAGTCAACAGAAAATATTTATGTAAAACCGCCATAACGGCATTGCACGCGGAGAATTTACGTAGTGGTAGAACTCTTTTGCAAGAGTCCGTCTGGGATCGTAACCAAACCTTTCCAAGTTATTTAACCACCAAACAGTAGTGTGCCAGCATTACTGTGTTCCGTATTGAAGGGCAATGTTTCCAGCGAAACTACTGGACGTACAGAGATTTAACGTCTAATCTCAGGGTGACGAGCGCAGGGCGGTGCCGCACAGAGCTTGGAACTGTTGAAGTTCAAAATTTTGGGTGGCATTGAACTGTTATGGAAAAGCGCGATGCTTAGCATTAGGTGAGCGACTTACTCGGATCGTCATACGTTTACATAAAAACTATCTAACATAGCTACAGAACCAATTGATGAGGGTGCTACGACACGCACTTATCAGATTGATTATATTTCTTAAATGTGTTTCAAAAATGTAATATGATTAAATATAGCTAAATTAGCCAATGGCTCTAGTTTTTTTCTGCTATGGTGTAAAAGTTGTTAGGTTTCATATAAGGAAGTTACGTTAAGTTAGTTAGGTTGTTGGCTAGTTACCAATAACCCTGTATACTATAATAATGTTATACAGCTATAATTATATTTTAAACGAAATACTATACAGTCTAGCTCTAATTTCTTAAAAACGAATATCTTATTTCACTTTTAAGAGTTACTCAGAAAAAACTACCAAAACCAAAACCGACACTACACAACAACACAAATAAACTAACCACATACTATTTACGTAGTATTTATATTCTCTTTGGATACTATTTGTCCCCGCCAAAAAGAAAAACGATAAACTTTTCACTGCCACATCGAGTGTCGATGTCACTGGTGTGTCACTGTCGTCTGTAATGTTGTTTTCAACTTTTTTCACTTTTACTCAAAGAAGTATGTTACTCTTTGCTCCACCAAAGAGGACACACGCAAGACAATTTGGAAGGCACTATGCACATGCACACTCAGCCATGTGCTGATTGTTGTTCTACACTGATTTCTATTTTACTTGATATAGACGTCAGAGTTGTGCTATCTGTCTCTCCCGCGGAGGTAAGTTTCTCGTAGACTGCCAACAAGCGAGTAAGTAAAGGCTCTACAAGCCCTAAGCGGGTCGCGTCGTGACCTGCCGAGACGCGGTTTGGATAGCCACTGGGCCATAACACGAATAAATCGTATTTAAATATCCTTCATATTGTAAACTGATTGCTTTTAACACGATTCATCACACTTCATCCTTTTTTTCATTTATAAAGCATTGGATAGTGATTTAGTTTAAACTATTCGTTGTTCGTCTCGAAGTGAGACCTAGCGAGCCCTGTAGCTTCACAGACCCTCTATCGATTTTGCTCATATTCAAATTTAAAAATATTATTTGTGTAGACTACTACTTTGCTTAATAAATATGTTAGCGAAACAACTTTTTTTTTACAAAATGTTATTTTATAGATAAACATCGGATCATCAAATACGCATGTTATCGTCAAACAAACATACATACAAGCGCAAATTTGTTTTCTGAGACTCCAAAACCTTCGCTTCGCTTGGCCAATATAATATCCTGAAATAGGTAGTATTTTGATTTTACAGTTTTAGGAATGCGTATACCATTGTCCAAATCGATAATCATCAACAGCCTGAAGAAATTCACTGCTGAACAAAGGCCTCCCCCTTAGACCGCCACACTGAACGACAACTTTCAACTTGCGGCCACCGGTTACCCGCGACCTTCAAAATGTCGTCAATCCACCTAGTGGGATGTCTTTACCTACGCTGCGTCTTCCAGCTCGTGGTTGCCACTCAGGAACCATTCTTACCCCGAACTAACATCGATAATATGCTAGTGGATATTGACAAAAATAATGTCTTAAAAAAATATTGTAATCCATGTAGGTAAGTATGTGTTCCAGGCCAAGGAACATAGTTCTCTGCAGCGAGAATTATCCAAACATTCACTACAAATCTAAGGGATATATACTTATTAATAAAGTAAGTACTAGGTATACTAATTTCTTACCTTATTCACGTATACATGAGTTTCCACTTCTCCATTTCCCACTTTAATCCCATTTTGAGTCTGTTTCTCTTTGCTCGTAATGGTTCTCTCATCCAGACACTCATTCGGTTTTTGGTTAAATTTCTCCAACTCCGTATCATCGGAGCATCGTCTCATCTTGCAGTCTGGGGAATAAAACGCAATCGTAATACTTATAAAGGACAGATGCCCTACAAGTGGTGAGATGAGATCGATGATAAAAATAGCTTAGGAGTAGCCAAAACTGGCGGTCTTGGAAGATAATGATGGAAGCCTTGTTTGGGTTAGCAACACTAACAAATAACAGATATTGTAAGTATGGGGAGAAACAAAGAATACAGTGGAAGTAAACATTAAGATTAGCACTAATTATTTGAAGGGTCTGTCTGCTCTTAGTTTATTTAGGTTTTGTCCGCCACTTAGTTTATTTAGACGTATTATAAATTCAAATGAAAATTTGAAATGAGCATTAGATGATATAGAACTATAGACTTTTACAACTATCTGTGATGGTATTAACATAAATGGAGAGTAAATCTTTATGCTTTACAAAATCCATTACGATAATTATCTAATCGGGAATAGTTGACACTAATGTGTATCTATCTTTATGGTAGGCATTAGGTGAATCTAGCTCACGAGATATGTAAATAAATAAGTACATTTACTGATAGAAGTAATATTCAGAAAATGTGTCACTGCCTTTTATAGTTTCGCTCTGAAATCTGTAACAGTAAATAATAATTATGAGCAAATGCTTGATTATTTATTAACACTTCTGCTATCTGATATTTCAACACGACCATTCTTGTACCCTTTTTATTTGTATTTACGAGGATATTTAGGCTCGAATCAGAGTGATGCTGTTGAAAATGAAAACAGTTGTAATTCAAATTGTACTAATAAAGGTTTGATCTTAGTCATTAGTAAGAAATACATACCGTCGGTGACCACAAACGACATCAGTATTACTCTAATTCCAGCCTAAAATTTGCCTCGGCTTACTTATGACTTAGATCAAACCTTTATTCGTACAACTTGAATTGCAACTGTTTTCATTTTAATAAATAGCCAATGATGATAACTTTGTGTCTTTACTTACCAATTTCAAAAAGTTACACAATTTTATACTTATCCAAACATTTCCATTTCCATTTATATCTTCCTTTCTTTATTTTTTAGTATTCTTACATAAGCCGTGTTTCAATGGCTAAGCATGAAAATATTTTATTTTCATAGACACTTCAGGGGTCCAATCCGGTCCATGTTACTCTTTTAGAAGTGTAATTTCGCAAAATCCGTCTCATGCTTCACCAACACTATTCGAGGAGTATTGGGTTCAAATTTCATGTCTTTATCATAAGCGATTTGGTCTGTGTGTTGATTCTTAGAAAAGGGTTTGTTTTTTTTTTATATCAGGCTCTATCGTAATGAATGGATAAACCGTTTTACCTTCGGATGGGGATATCATGACTGTTCAGAAAATTGATATGTGTATTCAGTAAAAGTCTCACAGTTTTCGATTTATTGAATATCGTCTAAATATTTTTCAATAAAATTTTAGCTATAATTAACAAAAACTCGAAAATGATGACGTGTTTCAGCACAATTTTTGTTATTTTTTTTTAATTTGACTGTCATAGTCCAGGTAAAGCATAGGTACAAGGTTATCCATTCATTACAACACATCCTGTATATAGGCTATATTCTACGAACTAGAGGTGACACCGTAGTAAATATCAATGTCCCATTTAATTGTGATAATGTTGTCAAACTTCAATAAGTCACTCTCTACAAAAATACCCTATTTCGCATTAGTACAGTATATGCCCGCGGGGTGTCTCGCAGTTCACTCCTGCGGGATAATTATGCAAATTATCTATACATATAATATTCGATGTGTTTTTAAATGTTTCCTATGGACAACAAAACGGCTGGACCAACTTTGATGAAATTTTAAGGCAATGTTCAGATTAGCCCAGCGGGTGACCCTATGAAGTATGATTTCCGTGCGAAGCCGGGGTGGGTCGCCAGTACAACATAACAAAGTGAGCTCTAGCGATTAATTGGGACATCGAGAGGTAATGCGGTGTCACCTCTGTATGCAAACAAAGATTTTGAAACTATAGAATATATGGATGGGTTCGGTTTTAGCTTTCTTTTAAAGTTGTATGTAAGTAGATACATAATTTTTGAGTAAAAACCCGACTTTGGCCAATGAATATTACTTTAGTTAAACATTGTTTAGCTTTAAGCAAAGAACGATTAATTAATCTATGGCTTAAGCAACGACTTCTCTGTATAAGTCTTAAATTCATTATCTATACATATACAGGGTAACTATTCGTTGATTGTTGAAAAATAAAGGTTACGTATTTTTTGGTTTTTCCCACCTTGGTACAAATTTATCGAAATAACTTTAAATGAAAGTAGCTACAACAAGAGCTGTAGTCATGGTCACTATATTCGTGATTGTACTACGAACACCTACGATAGATGTAGGTATCTTCTTATTTAGACATTTTAAAACGCTTTTAGTTCTTAATCATCACAGAGAAGCAGTCAAGTAAAAAATTGCTACGTTGGTCTCTAATATTTTAGGAACATGATTTTGAAATATAACTATTGATTAATAGTGTCAAACAATGTATATATTATTCTTCTTCTTTATATTTATATTTTCTACATCACTTCTTCTAGCTCGCTACAGCGAGAAGTAGGTAGGTAATTATTGTATTATAGGTTTTGCGTCATTTTGTGGTCAATAAATTAAAAAATGGTTTTTTATTGGTTAAGCATGTTATATTAATGGTACCGATTACGTGATAAAAATTTGAGCACTTCTTAAAAACTTATCCTGTATTTATAAGAACAACCCCTTTTTTAACTATCAAAGCACAGACCAAACCGCTCAGATAGAGATGTGGGATTTGCACCCAATGCTCCTCAAATGGTATAAGCGAACAGTAAGAACGGGTGTTGTGAAATTCCACCCCTAAAGAGGTAAAATGGTAGATTTGATTCACTTAGGCCAGATTCCGCTTTCGCCAGAATAAATATTAGGCTGTTATTTTTCAGACGAAAACGTTTCTATTGAAATAAAATCTCTTTTCTTGCTAAACAAAAATATTGAAAAGCATTTCACATGATTTTTCGAAAATGGACCCCTAAAGAGGTGAAATGGGGTGTTTCATGTACTGTAGCCTGTGCGAGCGAAGCCGTGTGGGCAAGCTAGTATTAAATATTTGTGTACAAACGTGACATTTTTTTTGTATCTACTTATTTATAATCAATAAACTTGTACAACCGGATACCATATGTGTAAACAGGTTATGCTAGGCTACGGAGTTTATATCCTGCTTATGTTCTTAGATAGAAACTGTAAATACTATCAAGTACGTGTCGTGACACGCATTTTCGAATGTTTGACACAAAAATGTTCGAATGAAGCTCATTGGAGGTTGAATAAAATAAAATAAATAAATAAATAAAATTATATATTATAATATTTTTAAATATTTTTTTATGATAGATACTTTATTAGATAGAAAACTGATAGAGAACAGTGTCCTGTTTTTCTGCCAGGCAGCTAGAGTTTCATCAGCGCACCAATGCGCGTATGCGAAACAATACGAGATAGCCTTTACACCTTGGACGAAACATCTTTACACCATACTTGCCGCATAAACGCTGATTTACACGATGCTAGTCGCAGGCGCCAGCGACATTTTAAATCGTGTAAATCTTACTTAATAACTGACTGTCTGATACGCTGCTACGCCGCTCAGCTTGCTCTACCCACTAGACTAGCAGGCATTACTCCACCTAATGTCAGAAGGGAAATTGCGTGTGCTTTCGAAAGAAAAGAAAAAACAAGAGTGTAACCATCGACACCCCCTTCATGAGTATTATAAACAAAACCCATCGTGGCTAAAAAGCCGTAAAAGATTTTTACTAAATACAGATATATTTTTAATTTTAATTTTGACCCAACCAAACAGTTTTGGTTATGCTCAAAAATTTGTTTTGCAGATGAGTATCCAAATATGTATTTGTGAGTCCAAAATGGCTTGCAGCTTTAAATGTCTACGAAAATAATGACAACTATTTAAATATTACATGGCTGTTCTATACAATACCACCGAGATGTAACCGGGTACATTTACCTGAAGATGAAGTTAATGAATAATTCATAAATAACACAACAAATATTTTCACCATTTATATAATTGTAACATTATCTAGCCACTAACTGGTTCAACAAACGAATAGCGCAAACTGTAACATCGCTATAATTTTTTGTCTAACACATAACACGCCGCTCTCTTGAGCTATTGGCAAAGCGTCGCACTGAACTACATTCGTACTAGGTATTAGTTATTCTGTGTTAGAGCATGGAATGAATATGACAACAATCATTTCTTGTCGTCTATAGATATTACCTTGACCATAGAGAAAATACCTGGCTACTTCACTAACTCTACGTAAGGAACCGATTATAGTCCGTTCGCTATCTCGGATGGTCGTTGAAAGCTGCAGTAAATAACAAACAACTGATCGAAAACATTTCATTTTCATACTGTCTGAAATGTATTAGGTTAGAAAACTGACAAGGCGAATGAAAACAGGATTATCATTAACTTTATAAACTGTAGCTGTCTGCGATCATCCGATAGCGAACGGACCATGGAGCAAATCATTGTAATGTTGGCCCTAAGTATATCGTGCCACGTATTTCAAATTACTTATTTCTTAACGACGAAAAAAATTCACAATATATCGTCCTCCTTGACGTATCCGATCTGGAACCGGATAGTTCCGGCTATGTGCACAGTTGTGGCTCGCAAACCAAAATTGTTGCACGACGCACAATGTATTTGTGATATACATAACAAAGATAACAAAAAATTAAAGACGTCAACGTCAAGACATTGCGCGTCGATTCGATGGTTGTCGTTTAAATTCTACTGACATAATATTTAGGATTCACAATTCAATGCTTTGCGTTTAGTCGGTCCGGTGTCAAGCTATTAAAATGATTTGATTGCTATGTTACAAGTACAATTTCTCCTTTTTGTTATTAATGTTATCAGCACTCATTATAGTAAACCGTTATACAGACTGGAAAATTTCATAGGAACAGTACAGTCGAGTTATATTCAAGCTGTTTGAAAACTATCTAAGAAAAGAAAAAAGTTAAAATCACTTTGATAAAATATTCAGCGATATCCAAAGTCTTTAGTGATCATGATCATTGTTTTTTTCCCAAAATCTGTGCATTTTTTCTAGAATATATTAGATGTCTTCTTAGATCTTTTTCATTAGCTGTAACGGTTAAAATTGCCGCACTTATCTTGTCCCTATTAAAGTTTCTACCCTGTATCGGTCCTAAAATACGTTACTGTATGTATAGATACCTAGGTAAATCTCTCATATTTTTTTGCAATATTATACTTGTAGAAAATTTGTAGAAGAATCAATAGGTAAAAGATTTTTAATGCTTTGGTAAATATTTTGTAGTAAAGTACTTTGAAAAGTATCTGTTACCAATTTTAAGCATAGTAATAATACAAATAGTAGACATCTTTCAATTCATCTAACGGATCATGGAACTATTCACGCTCTTAAAAATCTACACGCAATAGGTATTTTCAACAATCTAATTTACATACTTTAGTAACTATCTAATTCAGTAAATACACCTGTTGTAGAGAAACTGATGTTATTTCCGTTACATTTATAAGAAAACTAATAAATGAGAACATTGAGCACCTAGCACATATAATATATTTTGAATTTTAAATTCAAACAATAAGTCAAATAAAATGTAAGCTAACATTATTACAGAACATGTGGTTATTTTATTTATCGACAGACAAGTTCTATTAATTATGTTTATGAATAGGAAAGAGTTCCAGCTAGTTAAATGTCTAGAAAGCACATAGGGTTAGATGAGTAAATATGTTTAAAAGTGATTTGTAGTAAACATTCTACATATTAAATTTCAAGATACAAAGGTGTAAAGAAGTAATATTTTATGTATAAATGCGTAGTTTGTACATATACTCGTACATATTGATATCACATCATACAATTTAACGTCAAATGATGTTTGATAAACCTACACATTTAAAATGAAAGGCACAAGTCAAACGTATTTAGATATTTTGAAAAAAACTTTAGTTTTATTTTTAACAATAATATAGATTATAATACAATCATTCACATTAAATCTACCATTGACAGTAGGTAGTAGTATGCAAAAGTAGTATGCCTCATGCTTTATACCAAATTTTTTTTTTTTTTAATCACAAGACGTATCTTTGTAGTATTACAATACAATAAGGTATCTTACAGACCTGACAAACATGTACCTCAGACCAACGAGAAAAAATAAGAAGAAAATATATTTGGTCGCTTTCTAGTGTCATCCATGCCGGTTTCGGCTACGGCGACTACCTGACGGTGGTCGGCGCCAACCGAGTTGTAAGTAACGTGTGTTAACGTTCATTCCAATATGTCAATAAACGTTTCTAATACGGATTCTGGATTAAATATCGATAGTACCTATATAATCTTGTTCATTCAAAACAGGCGCGGTAACAAAGTAATCCGCTGCTGCAAACTCAGAAACATTGAAAGATTTGAAAATTAAAAAATAGTTTTACAGAGGGTAAGGCAAGGTATAAAAATAGTCATAAGTACATACTTGTCCTTAGCACGGTACGAGAACATGAGAACCCGAACGAATTAAGAGAGCTCCATAAATCAAAACATGCTTCGACTTCTGTTCAAAACTTGTGGGGATAAAAATATAAAATATTCAAAAATATAGGTAAACTTAGCAGGGGCATTCCTGCTAAGTTTTTATTTTGACTTGATAAAACCTTAACAGTTTTTGCACCGGGGCTTTTGGTTACCTAGCTACGCCTCTGCCTGGATGATGACTGTCCTTAGCAATAGATAGATGGAAGTACATTTAGATGAATTTACATAAGTTGATAAAATAAATTATTCCTACATAACAATCCGCGCCGCTTATTATTTGATTATAAACACACTAATATTACAAATGCGAAAGTTTCTACGTAATGTGTACTAATGTTGTTTGTACGTAAGTGTATTTATTCAGTCTACTTCGTAACGGCTGAACGGATTTGAATGATATTTTGTATAGAAGTTGCTTGCAGCCTGGATTAACATATAGTTACTTTTATCTTATACCGTATGTAGCGGATGAAACCGCAGGGCGCTGCTAGTTATAAATATATATCCTCATACCTCGTCGTCTGTTTTTATGAGACTTTATATTATTTACTAACATCGTAATCCTTGAACTGGACAGAGCTCCTGGCCGCCAATCACATTGCAAAAACGACAAAACGTATTTGCTAATCTTTTCATATAATGCGGAATTCTCTAGAATCGATAGAAAAAAATCTATTGTTACGTTTGGAGTGGTTTTCTAAGCTATTCTTACTGTCCATTGTCGTTTTTATGTAATCGCACAAAGTATTTTTGCACAAAAAGATAATTCAGTCAAAAGTAGATAGATAGATAGATAATTGTGGCTTGATTTATTATGAAAAATTAGTAATTGAATCTGAAATTATTTTATTTTCCCAAACAATGCAAAGGAGGGTGGCCTCTGTGCAGCAGTTGACGTCTTCTGGCTGATGATGATGAATGTGTGCCTCGGCTTCATATCGGCCTTCATTTTACAGGTTCGTCCAATAGAAATATCTGTATACTTACCACGATGGTGATGTTATATTCAAAAATTACAAACGAAAGTTCTTAAGATTGAATAGAGTTAATAATATCGGCTACGCGTGGTGTTCTTTATAAAAATTATACATATAAACCTTCCGTGCAAAACTATCTAACTGATAGTGAAAACCGCATCAAAATCCGTTGCGTAGTTTAGGAGGATTTAGCGGATATACAGACAAACAGACAGACGAAAAGCGACTTTATTTTATACTATGTAGGTATTGATCTATAGAAGTATACCATATCTTTTAAAGTAAGAAACGTCTGAACTTTCTACTTCTACATCCGATACTAATACAACGATTGGGTAACTATACCTATAGGTACTTAGATTTAGGTATTTACTATTTCAATGTCAAAGTATACGATACATAGTCTTAGTATACAAATTATGCAAGTAATCTCTCTCTCGTTTACTCTTTCGAAACCGACAAAATACGACTTCCCTTCATTTTATTAATTACTTTTTACATGTTTTTTTTTTTAAATAAAATAATTAAACAAAGCGAAGCCATATATCTACTCATTATAATATGAAATGCTTACATTTAAAGAAACATTTATGTAAACAACTTGTTAAACTTAAGTGTTAAAGTGATTACTAAAATTGGTAAGTAAATGTTTTGAAACGCTCAAATACATTATATTTCTACTCTTAAATAAGAAATAAATACTGAAAGTACTTCAATTAAGTGTCTACTAGATATGTTTGTAGAATAATGTGCTCATTTATGCACTTAATTTATCGATAAAGATAGGTACTAGGTTGATTATAAATTAATACATAGGTAATTATTCGGATTAAAATTAAATCAATCAGTTCATTAGTATCAATAAGAAACACAGTTCGTCACAATGCACCTGCAAAACTTAATATTTTTTGGCATTTTTTGTTGGTAAATTAAGTGGTTCTTTCTTTCTCTCTCTCTCTCTCTCTCCCACTCTTTCTCTCTCTCTCTCTCTCTCTCATCATATCGCAAACGTTTCCATGTAACGACCCGACCCCACGACACGTAGCGACGCAGGAAAGTAAAATGAATATACTATGAACCTTTTATCCATAAATGATATCGTGTAGGTATATTTCGTATTAGAAACACGAAATTTGGAATTCTCTGTACATAAAATAATATACCATTACATTACATTACGTATCAGACCCGTTCCGCCGCCGCAACGTATTGTGTGACCGCTGTTAAGGCTGCACCATTCTTATGCAAAGCTCGAAGCCTACGTTGTTCGAATTTGGTAAGGTTACATAATCGGCCCAAATTCTATCAACGCGCGGTTCTAACACTGCTTGCAAGATTACTGCTTACTGACAAGACAGGGATGCTCTAAATCATATACAACCCCGATCGTAGAGTGCTCATTTAGATTTATCGATACAACAAACTACCAGCGGCCGGCACCATACTTCTCCTTATCACGCCTACACAATATATTAAATCACGCGTTAAATACTCATACCCACCAACGAACTTCGGACGTCGTGTAAACTCGTCACCCACCACCGAAACAAAACAAAAAATTGCAATGTGAGCCATATATCGTAGCACGTGCCCACGTGCAGCAGATCCCTAGTGATGATCCAATACAAGACGCGACCACGAGTCACACCGCGCGTCACGCGTCACGCGTCGACCGTCCTTAATGTACTCGTCATTTAAAATTGTGCTGCGTATCACAATCAAAGCCTATATTATATTATTATATTATTATTTATTTATTTATATATATATTAATTAAAACGGTACAAAACACCAATTACATTAATTAATTAAAAGAACAATTATGATTTATGGTTGTATACATTCAAGTCAAAGTTCATATCAAGTCAAGTTATACAGTTATACATAAACATTAGACACAGTCACAAAAGATAATAAAAAAAAAAAAAAAAGCTTGTCAATTACATTCAAAACATAAAAAGGGGAAATAATAAGAATAATAACAATAATATAAGTATTAAACTAAATGTCAAAATTGTAATCAGGATTAGTCCTATTGCACCGATCCCACTGGTCAATTAAGGTTTCAGAGTATGAAAAGAAAGATACAATAAGACTCTTCCAATTGTCAAATACAATGTCAAGTTCAGTGTTGGCGGCAAGGAGTGCATTCAGGTGGCGGCGGCCGCGATTTAAAGCAGCGATTTTTAATTTATATTTCCTCGGCCACAACGAATTCAGTAGCCATCCATTTTCGTTGCGAGTGCGGTACCTATATACCTGTATTTTAGTAATGTATATAAAATTCTAACAAAGACGTGACAGTATGCAGTCTACGCTTGCAGTCCGTGTGCATTATTAGATTTGTTCGTGTGGCCGTGACTTATTCCAATTCAGTACCGTAAATATTTCATCGATCTACACGTTTGGCATTTTTGTAATCGACAAAGTTATTTTTATCGATTTTATAACATTCGACATTGTTTAGAAGAGATACTAACAGGACTAGTTTGTCGTTCGATGACTATCACAGTCGCGGAGCAGGGTCGAGTCGCTACACGACGTGACGGCGTGTGAAATCCTACCTCCACAAGCACAACTCAATTAAGGTCAATCCTCCCTGCCCCTGCTGAGGCTGAACCTGCGGTGGAACTTGAACCCCTTCTTCTTCTCTTGTTTTTCTTCGAGCGGTTTCTCAGCTAGGTTGTCAGCACTCTTCGCCACTTGCACGCTTTTCCGTCTGTTCTTCATGGACTTCACTAGTTTGTAAAACTTCCCTCGTTTTTTGATGGGGTCATGGGAGTCAGGAGTGTCCTACAACGAAAATAATTATAATGTATTTAAAGTTGCACCAATGTCCCTCGTATTGACTACTTTCAACAATTTTAGGCCGCACGAACTCTTATCGACGGCCTGCTCCACGAGTCATTCTGGCGTTTCTCGGTATATTTCATAAAGTTTCGATTTCATTAATATTTGAATGGAACCATCTAAGGGTGACGAAAAACTTAGGTACTGTTTTAAAGAAAAGCAGCGGCTGGCAACTCACTGAGTTCTAGACACTAAGTGAGCAAGCCACCCGCCACCAGTAATTTCGGCGGCTCAGCTCACTACTGACCTCCTCGACTTCGACGCTGAACTCGGACGATAAATCTCCGAGGTCCTCGACGCTGTGGCTCTCGGGCTCCCGGTGCGGCACCTCCAGCCGCGCCCGTGAACTGTCGGCCTTCGGCTCGGCCGGCGGCGGTGGTGCGTCCGGGTCCACGCACTTGATAAATTACAAAAATATTAAATAGAAATCATTTACTACCTTATCTACCCCACACCACATTACTATTAGCAGTCAGTCTGTTCGTGGTGTGCTATTACTGAAGTATTACGCCTGTTATGTCCTTTTGTGGTATCAATAAACTGTTATTATTATTATTATTAATATTATACCCGCGACACAGTTTTTTAACTACTGTAGGAAGCATCGTTCTATAACTATGTCTTAGCCATTAAATTATTGTTCTAAAAAATAATTTTGATTTGATTTGATTTATTATATTGTATCAAGCGTTTTGCTCAGCGCGCTAAATTAATATTCTCTTGCGTTTTTTTGTTGTTTTGAATTTCCGCTTAATTACTCATCGTGGATTTATTGAACCAACATTGCACTTAAATAAGTTTTATCAAGAAATTACGGCTAAAATGATCACAAAGATAATGTTGTTTTAGTTGATAAAATGTATTACTTTATCTTGATTTTTGGTTGGTTTTCTTGATACAACCCATTTAGAAGCGCATAGTTTGGTTTCTAGCTCCCACTATGAGTAACAAACAATGCAAGAAAATTTGAATTTGGCACGCCGAGGGGAACGGCGCTCCTAGACTCGATTCATTATCGGAGATATGAAAAATCGATGTCGATTTCGATATTCCAATCTCGACTGTCTCTCGCCTGGATTGCCTCCGACCACTCGATTTATCTCGCACGCTAGCCATCGTGAATATCTCGAAAAATAAGAAATCTCGAAGTATTTTTTTTTTCGTGAAGAGATCTCAGCTTTTGAGAATAGGGGTCCTGGGCGACTCTGTAACAATTTTACTATTCGCGTACTAAGCACGTATGCAAGTTGGCTCTCAAGTACTTTAAGTAGTTGTGAAGAGTTGACAATGTTTTTGGTAGCGTTGACCAATTGCCATCAAGAAACAATAACATCTTGAATATAAATTTACAATATAAAACCATTTGGTTACGCACACCTTGTTTTATAAATTTGGTTTTCCTACTTGTTTGTTTTTTCCCCACTTTCCAGGATCCAACTACCCAAATCTCTTAGCAGTATCCATGATCCATTCCTGGAATGTCGACATATATTATTTGTTTTATTATATATGTTTGTTTTATTTAAGCACCTTAAGAGTATTTTAAATTGTTCATACATAAATAAAATAATACCACTCAAAGCAAATTTCCCAGATGAGCGTGATACATAATACAGAGTTAGAAACATTAAAATCAATACGCGCCGGGATCGGCGGGATTTTGGCAACTCGTCGAGAAGTTCTGTGGATTATCGGCTTACTGACGGCCTCAACTTTACTCATGTTTGTATAATGTGACTTAGAGCTT
The DNA here is from genome assembly GCA_947579745.1 of Apocheima hispidaria. Classification (NCBI taxonomy): domain Eukaryota; kingdom Metazoa; phylum Arthropoda; class Insecta; order Lepidoptera; family Geometridae; genus Apocheima; species Apocheima hispidaria. The sequence continues at coordinate 1,517,802 of OX388152.1, read as the reverse complement.
ACCAATCAGAGGAGCATCAATATTAAAGTAAATATAGTACATGTCTGTGAACCTGGCAGATCAGTGTCCAGCTAATCAACATCCAATTAGAGATAAATTCACATGCAGCCGAGTTGTACAGTCCGGAAATTAGCAGATTATTTTTTCAATTAACTTTTATTTCAGGAAAAACGCCAGTACTATTCCTGAAAAGCATCAGGAACTATATACCTCATCTGCATTCGACTATAACTCTAATTTGTTGTTGATCTGCTGGACGATGATCTGCTAAGTTCAACAACTTATAATGTATCTCTACAGTGGACGTATAACGTATAACACGTTGAAACGTCTAAAAGATAGGTATTTAAATGTACCTACTCATATAGTTTAATTAACATAATCTTTCATAATCATTTTCATAATCTTTTAATTTTTATACCCTTGGAGGAATGAAAGAATGGAGTCGGAGCAATGAACTGTTGAATGAACCCGATTTTTAAATAATGAGTCACCAGCTGGGGACTAGGTGGACGTTTGCATTTTATCAAAATATACAATGGTTTCTTCGAATTTCTCATTAATCTCACGAGTGTGACAAGCGTAGTGTTTGCAAGAACAAATGGCGTGCGTTGCATATGGTTTTAAGAGCAATGTTTCAAAGAAAAGTGAGGAAAACTAAAACTAGTCTTTTTACAGGTTAGACTTTTTAGTATTTTTTTCAAAAACTATACAAGACTTGATTAAAATATGAAAGTATGACGACCTTCTTCCCTGTTTTGACTTCATCCTGAAGGAATTATTAGATTTATGTGTTTTTTGGATTCAAAACAAGCGAATGTATGATTTATAGTGTTGTGAACAATTGTTATGAAATTTAATTTTCAAAAATCGAATACTTTTTCAAGAAATATTTATTTTATGTTTTCAACCTATAGTTACTGATATTCAACCCAAACATTTATGAACATTATAAGTAGAAGAAAACTAGATCTTTTAGTAGCGGTAAGGTCGAAACGATTTAACCGAGGGTACTGATATGACTAAACAGCTAAAAAGCCACAGGATAAAGTGCTTAATTTTCTATTCAAAACCATATAGTCTAACGGCCTATAAATACAAAAGGTCTTTAGTTATTTTATTTATTTCAAACGAGTTCTTTTCCAGCGGGCTGATCCTCTAACTTTGAAACTTTCGTGATTCCGATTGCGAGAGCATGCCATCCCGCTCGTACCAACTTAGCCGCGCTATGCGCGATCCCGCTCGCGCACTATCACTATCGCTTTCAGAGTTACGGGATAAGCCTTCAGATGTTTTTCTCTATAAATGATCGACGTATAAAAGGTGTTACAATATGTCACTAGACACCAGGTGAGCAGTGGCAAAAAGTCTCGTCAGTTTATTATAAAAATTAATATGTTTTTATAAGGCGAGTTTCTTGGGTTTAATCACGAATTATTTAGTTTAAAATCGATTTATTGTTTCGTATTATATCATGGGTACATCACTAAATTCTACCATCAAAAATCGGCTACGTTCGTATTTGAAGTTGAAATAAGTTATCTCTTTTTTGCACGTTGGTGTGACTATAAAACAGAAGAGTGCAGACATACAAAAAAATGTTCATTAATTTACTCCGGCCGCTTGTGTATACCTATTGGAAGACTGAACATGTTGTCACGGGGCTACCCCCCCACCTGCCTTGTAGGTTAGTTAAATAAAAGAGGTAGGGTATATGATAAGTTTTGCCGCGAACATACTTTTATTTTGCCACAGGGCATAAGTGAGCTAAGCTAGTCGGCGAGGGTGAGGGTAAGGCGCATAAAGTGACTCTTTAAGGTGCATCGTTTGAGTCCGCTAGGTAGGTAGGCGCCAAGAGATGGCGCTGTCGTTGAAAACTTAATTGAGGTAATCTGCCCCAGTTCTAATTCACTTCGCGACCTCTTACTATTGTTATAAACACATCTCAAAAATAATAGAGCCCATTAATAGCTGCACTCGACTGAAAATTCAAATAATCTTCAACGCCTGTATGCACGCATGAACATTACGCACACATGCGAATTCAAAACGGTTACAAGCAAATACGAAATTTCATTGCTCTGAATATCGTCTCGGTGGCCGAAGTCATCAGTTTGATTAGGTCGCGCTCGTGAGTCGTTTATCCTTAACTTCCCCGCGTTGGAGCTGCACTTCCACTAATATGTTGCTACTTTAATACAACTGTATGAAATTTATTATGTAACGCATAACGTTACTATGTCATTGAATAATTTATTTATCGAAAACAAATAAAGTTTTCTCCTGTTGACTTGTAGGTACTTAGATAAGTATCCCAGTCAATAACCGCGGTCGAGTCCGATATCACGGCATATGCTCTCGGTGTATAAGTATACATGCACACCACACTAATCGTCACTTTCTATAATCTTTACTGTAAGTAGTGTAAAAGCCTCACAATCGAATTTCCAATTTTAAATTACCTATTTTCTGAAGTCAATAAAAACTGATAGATGTACTACCCTAAGTACAGTTTTACACAACAAATAATTCCGATCGGCAGTTTTCGTTTGCACAAAAAAGCGCAGACTGGTTTCCGACAGCAGCCGAACGTGTAAATAATGTATATTCTTGAACATTGTTTGCAAGCGCAAATTGCAGAGCATTGCTTGCTATGCATTCTTCGCTCCATCCCGTCATCGTGTAATCATCCATTACACGATTCGTACAAGATAGCGCACTGGTGGCCACTACTTTGTAAAATGGATCGACCGATAACAAGCGCAAGGTTTTAGCGCGCCTAGTACAATACTTTGCTATTCAATTGGTAGATCGAAGTTTCCCGCGCTATCAAAATTGGGACGACATCGGTATTGTACATCGGGAGGAATAATTAGTTGTGTAAAACTGTACGAGCTTATGACACTGACATCTTCGAGCGAGATCCTGTAGGACGGGACCTGGTCGGGGTTGCGCCAGGGCTTGTGGTAGGGCAAGTCGGTGAGCGCCTTCCAGCCGGGGTAGCGGCGCGCCGCAGCGTGCAGCTGCTGCACCAGCCGCGGGGCGAGCTGCGCCGTCACTCTGTAATACAACAACTCGAATATATTATTATGGGCTCACGTGTCATGGTAAAATGTGCTCGCCTTTTCATTGCTACTAGTTTAAGTTTTTAAGTTTGGTACATCTCAGAGCAAGTTACAGTCAATTAAAACAAGCAGCAGTATCCAGTACAAGCAGCGGCGGTGGAGTAGTACGCTACCTGTTGACGAGCCAGGCGGGCAGCGCCCCGCGCGGGTCGGACCGCGACACGTAGCCGAGCCAGCTCCCGGTGCCCCCGGCCGCGCCCCTCCGCACCACGAACCCCGTCAGCAATGATATTGCCCTGGAAACGAACTGTATTGTTATACCTCGACAGGTATTCAGCATGTCAGGGCGCATCATGCCCTCTACTGAGAGACTTGTGTTGTTTCCAAAACTCCGGTGAAACTTCCAGTAAAGTGTCCACCACTTTACTGGGGCACGACTTGGACTTGACCCTGACTTACTTTGCTTAACTTAGACTATGACTGAGAGTTGTATTATAGCGAAATATACTTGCACTTGAAATAATAAGAAAACTTGACACATGGTTATAAGGAAAGGGTATGCTAAGCCAAAAAGGGCACAACTTTTACTATGGGATCAACCCTAAAATCCAGAAAAAAAAATTCAATGGCTCACGACAAACTGTATGGAGCAGCTGATATTTTATTTATTGTGATTATAGTGCCCTTAATTTCACTGTACCAGCCTTTATACATCCTACTGCTGGGATATCAGCCTACCCTCGAAGGGTGATTATGCCATATCCACCACGCCTGCCCAGTGCGGGTTGGCGGATTCACATAGTCCATTGAATTTCTCCGGAAATATGCAGGTTTCCTACGACGTTTTCCTTGACCTAAAAGCCAGTGGTATATCCGTACGTAAGTTCCAAAGAACGGCCGCCCGCCCGGGTTCGAACCCGCGACCCTACGAATGTGATGCGAGCGTGCTCCCACTGCGCTACCACGACTTCAGTTAATCCGTGCGTGAATTTCAATTTGTGGCTCTTCAAATGTAGTAGGTAATTGTACCAAGTAAAGGGCACTCTCATCTAATTAATTCCAAGATAAGGGATGGCAAGTTGGCTAATTGTCAATGACGTCACGTTTTCTCAACCACTAGCGGGATTAGAGATTAGTGATGTCACTGTGACGTCATTTCTGATAGACAGATGCCTCCGCAAATAAAGTTTTCTGTTTCTCATTTAGAAAATCATTGTAGCTTGCCCTTCAGCTAGTTGAATAATACTGTTTAGTATTCATTAGTAGTTTTATCGATTAACTTTTCATTGAATTTTACACCGATCAATTACCTAGGTATACTTAAGTGCAAAGAATGGATAGATATAGTTTCTCTTTCGTGCTTGCCTACTAAGAGTATTATAGTTTAAAATGCGCTCACAGTGCAGAAACCACAAACAGTGATATCGATCAGTTTAAATTGCTAGTACGCTAATAGCGCGCCAACAATTTAAACCGTTCAATAGCGTGCTTATGTCAGATAGGTTTCCTTCTGTCTCACCCCCGAATACTGAAACGTTCGTTAACTTTGACAACAGATTAATTCTAATACTGCCTTTGTCTGGCACTAAGCAAATGACAAAGGCAGCAATAGACTTAATCTGTCGTCAAAGTTAACAAACGTTTCAGTATTCGGGGGTCAATGTCTCATAATTTGATGGCCACAGTTTCATTTCTTTCTTCACAGAAGACTGTGGCCTGCATTAAATCCACTTTTATCGATAAAAAAACACAGAAGGACGGAATTAACAGATGTCAATTTTATTTTGAAGTTTGTGCCAACAGTGCCACATTTTTGTCAACACCGTCTGCACGCCACTCTTGACGTCATGTGGCTGACAAGAGCCAATAAAAGCGTATCATAAACCTTTTTTTGCACGCTGACAGTGCAAATGTTTAAGCTGTATTCTAAGTAGATGCAAAAAAACTCACTCCCTCCACCTTTTACGCCTAAATTTATAAGAAAATACAGGATAAATTGAAGATCAATCGAATCTGGTGACAAAGCCCAGGGCAAGCCTTTGACCCTTCCATAAGCTTGTTTTATCTTTTGAAAGTAAATCAAAGGCAGTCGTAGGTATTATATTTCTGTGCCAGTAGCCAGTATCGGTATGTAACTGTCGTTCAGTTGTGGACTTTGTCGTCAAAGAAAATAAATGGAGAGTAAATAGCGCTTTATCTGTACCTATCTTGTACTATCCATACACAGTATAAAATAAAGTCGCTTTCCGCGTCTACATACAGACAGACAGACGTCTGTCTATATATCCGCTAACGTTCTCACCACCAATTAGACAATTTTTCACGGAATGTTCATTTAATAATTTTCATAAATTACATCCGTGCTAAGCCGTAGCGGGTCGCTAGTTATGTATATAATTGAAAGTAACTTTATCTGATTCAAATGTGACTAAGCTCGATATATGTATGTTGTAAGAATATTTCAGTTTATTTAAAATAAAATAATCCCTCAACACCCGCAGACGACGCGTGCAACGTTCGCTCAGCGCGCCAAATTCAAATTTTCTTGAGTTTTTTGTCAAAACTAATTTTGTGCCAAGAAATAGGTTGTATTAAGAAATTACACCAACCAAAAAAATCAAGGTGAAAGCTAATATAAGTATACTTCTCACTAAACCAAAAACCAAGATGAATATCATTGAGATTCGTAGCTAAACCAATATTATCTAGGTGATCACGGCTAAAACCGTAATTTCTTGACACATCCTATTTATTGGCGTAAAATTGGTGTCAATAAATCCACGATGAGTAATAATATATCAAGCCGTAATTTAAAAAAAACGCAAGAAAAATTGAATTAGGCGCGCTGAGCTAAGCGTTTGCACATTGAGTAATCATTTTATATTTTGATTGTAGGATTAACTTGAGTATTTAAGTTAAGATTGTATGTAGGATAATTATGTACTTTCAGTTTTTTAAATAAATTCGAATCATTTTTCAAAAATAAATATAGTCAATTACCAAAAATGCGCCATTTGCTCGCGCCGATTGCGTCAACTAGCTTGTATGGACGTGTTCAAATTGGCGTGGGAATTGCAGTTGTTTGGGGAGTTAAGCGAGCGAACGAATTGCTCGCCCGCCTCAGTTTGACCGAAGCAGAAATGACAAAGATATATTGAGTATTTCTCATACCGGAAACTACTAGCGCAACGTGGTGTCGAATATTGGTAACTAATGCCAAAATCCAAGAAGGTTCATGACAAAGAGGTTTCGTCTTACCAGAAACTGCAAGCGTCGCGTAGTATTGAGTAGCGGTAACTCAACGCCGTATCCAAGAAGGTTCATGACAAAGAGGTTTCCTCGTACCGGAAACTACTAGCGTCGCGTAGTACTAAGTAGCGGTAACTCAATGACATATCCAAGATGGTGCATGATAAAGAGTTTTCCTCTTACCGGAAACTACTAGCGTCGCGTAGTATTGAGTAGCGGTAGCTCAATGCCATAGCCAAGAAGGTTCATGACAAAGAGGTTTCCTCTTACCGGAAACTGCTAGCGTCGCGTAATATTGAGTAGCGGTAACATAACGCCATATCCAAGAAGGTTCGTGACAAAGAGGTTTGCTCTTACCGGAAACTACTAGCGTCGCGTAGTATTGAGTAGTGGCAGCTCAATGCCAAAACCAAAGAGGTTTCCTCTTACTGGAAACTACTAGCGTCGCGTAGTATTGAGTAGCAGTAACTCAATGCCATAGCCAAGAAGGTTCATGACAAAGAGGTTTTCTCTTACCGGAAACTGCTAGCGTCACGTAGTATTGAGTAGCGGTAACACAACGCCATATCCAAGAAGGTTCATGACAAAGAGGTTTCCTCATACCGGAAACTACTAGCGTCGCGTAGTATTAAATAGCGGTAGCTCAATGTTATAGCCAAGAAGGTTCATGACAAAGAGGTTTCCTCTTACCGGAAACTACTAGTGACGCGTAGTATTGAGTAGCGGTAAATCAATGCCATATCCAAGAAGGTTGACATATACAAAGAGGTTTCCTCTTACCGGTAACTACTAGGAGTGCGGTTTAAAATGTGCACATAGTTACCATTTGCACTGTCAGCGTGCTAACAGTCGGTTTAAGATGCGCATTTATAGGCTCCTGTCAGACACATGACGTCATGAGTGACGTCATTTTAGAGTGCTCACGGTGCTCACAAAAATGAGGTAGTGCACCGTGTGCGCAAATGTCAAATTCAAATTTTCATCTGTGAATTCCTTTATTCTCTGTTTTTTTTGAAGAAAAACATGGATTTAATGCAGGCCACAGCCTTCTGTTAAGACAGAAATGAAACTGTAACCACCAAATTATGAGACACTGATACAGATAACCTGAAAAAATGAAACTATCTGACATAAGCACGCTAATGATCGGTTTAATTTGTTGGCGCGCTGTGAGCGTATTAACAATTTAAGCCGATCGTTAGCAGTGTTTGTGGTGTTTACACTGTGAGCGCATTTTAAACCACACTCTAGAATCGCGTAGTATTGAGTAGCGGTAGCTCAACGCCATATCCAAAAAGATTCATGACAAAGAGGTTTTCCGTTTGTCGGAAGCTTCTAGCGCCCCGTAGTGTTGAGAAGTGGTAACTCCTCACGAAATCCAAGAAGTTTGTGACGTAGTTTTGGCGGGAACGTGAAGAATTCATGTCGCGTCATTTTATTATTTTCCAAAACTTGTGTTATTTCGAGTGTTAATGTGTAAAAACGGTGAATTTTTACCCGTTAAGTGTTCGTGAACATGCACGAGGGCTGGTGAATGGTACAATGTCGTGAAACGTGAATTTTCGTGTTGTTTCCAAAACTCCATAGAAACCTCCAGTACAGTTTTCTCCACTTTACTGGGGCATGACTTGGACTTGACCGTGACTTGATTTGCTCGCCTTTGACCGTGACTATATGACTTGTTTGATAATAACTAACAAAACTTGAGAATATATTTATGTATACTTGACACTGGCAAATGCATAAGACGTGCGACGCCAAAATCCTTCTAGGAGGAAAGAGAAAAAAAAAATGTGACAGTGGTTTATTGTTACCGGAAATTACTAGCGCAGCGGGTGTGGAATAGCGGTAGCACGTCACGAAATTCAAGAATTTTCACGACAAAAAGGTGCTCTTTGTACCGGAAAGTACTGTTGCGAAATATAAGAAGTCAAACACTCAGCATAACTATCCAGCGTGGCAAAACTGCCAGCATTCTTGCAACTTTTTCTTCCACCAAGATATGTTTTATTTTTAAGTTTTGTAAATATAGATATTTGATAGTTATTTTGAGGTAGTTTAGTTTTATAAGTTGTAGGTACATTATATGTTTTATTTTTTCCTTGTAAATACGTAAGTCAAGTATTTTTTTTGTTTGGGTCAAATTTAGTAATTGAAATAGATTTAGATATTTAAGTAATTATAAATAAAACCCGATATTGTGAAAGTCGCGGGCAACCCGTGGATGCAAGTGGCACGTTGTTTGGTCGGTGATGCGTTTTAAGGGGGAGGCCTATGTTAAGCAGTGGACGTATTCTGGCTGATGATGATGATGAAATAAAACACGAAAGTTTTATGATAAATAGATTTACTTGTTGCTGGAACTATTATGACGTGCCGAATCCGTGACGTGGTATTGAGAAGCGATATCTAAGACCCAACTCAAAACGTCCATGTATTTAATCCTAGTCCTAGTAAATAGAAATATCGAGATAAGCTAGTTAGTGCAACAATATATTATGGAAACTAAATTTATTTGGGCACCCGAATAAAAAAGGAGTATTATAAATGAGTCCTACTTGCGTTGCTCCGTTACGGTCTTGAAACGATCGAGTCTTGCAGACACTACGTCATAAGACTTTTTTCTGGTACATTGTCCTTTCGCCAGTACATCACTAGCTAAGCTCCTACGTTACTTAGTTGTTTCAATACTTAGATTTCTTCTTTATACCTATACAGCTCTATTGTGTTTCTACGGCAGCGAGACAGACAAGGTCGCCTCTCGTCACGGATTGACGCACCGGCTTATCTATCTTATCATTATCAAGTGGCCGGCGCAAATAAACTAATGACATCACTCCATGATCCGTGACCAGTAACGTTAAGTTAGGGAAAACACTAACTGGCTTAAAATTGGATATTTTTTGTCACAAGTAACATTTACGCATAGTGACCAAATTGGATTTGAATCCGCCCTAACAACTGAATCATAAAACAATTTCTAGCAAATCCTCTGAACAAGGATGTGGTGTAGCAGTTAACTCCATTATAGTTTTGTGATTTTTTTGCGGAAGCTGGGATCTACAAGGAATTACTTAGCATCAGCTTTCACGTTTAACAAATGATTTGTAAGCAATAATAGACACTCTTCGAGTTGTAACTATTACGTGCAACTACGTAATCAAAGAGGAATATAACATTAATTGCCAATAAAATAGTCTGAAACACTCACCAAACAAAAATAAGAATCGCGGGAAACCTCATCGTAAAATAAGCTATAGTCTCAAAGGCATTTTTAAACAGTACTCTCAGTCTTTTTTCAGTCGCGTGTCTCAAAACCCTTGAAAGGTACCCTTTTTCTTATTTAGTCTTTTTTCGGCCGTGAGCGAAAAGCAAAGAACTTTATGAATAAGTTAGGTCTTGGACGCATGAGCTGCTTTAAAATGACTTTGAACGCGGAAGGTTTTACAAACAGATGTTACCTTGATGTTGCAGAGTTTTTTACGAATAAAACTAAAGAACAGATTGTTTGTGGTCCAAAACACTATATAACTATGTTTTTTCTTTATAACATTATAAATCTATTTTATGGGTTTGGTTGCTATTTAAAAAAAGAGAATCCTGAAAAAATAGCATTAAAACATAATAATACCTTCATTTAAATTAGTATGTTACCAAACAAACAAAAAACTGTGTATAATAAAACAAACATTGTGAAGTCTAAAGCAGTGTATGATAATATTCGCTGTTATGATCATTCGGCGACATGTTAATCGTGTTTTCAAATTTCGCTACCGTGTAGCGCACTCGTAAATATTTAATTATTTTTCATTTTCCAAATCAAAGTTCCATCAGACTTGTTCATCAACTGATACTGAAAAAACAAATCACAAAGCAAAGTAAAGCTCAAAATCAAATTCCTGTAGACTTTGATAAAGTTAGAAATTAAAATAATCTCTCGGAAAATCGGATCTCTTTGAACAGAAATAAACCAGTCTTTTTATAGAACATAATATTATCGTCTTATATTTTGATATTTATGTCAGGTCTGTTTGTAACTAGTGTTTTGAAAAGTAACTTTGATTAATACTTAGGGCTACAATTGTGAAGCATTTTCTTAATGCTCCAGTAAATGAGCTAAGTAAAATGATTTTATTTTTCAACATTTCTATCCCATGAATCGCAGAGTGCCTATTCAATTTTAATACCAAAAGTGGTCGAGATCCTCGGAAGCCCTTCGAAGAGTTCGAAGCGACTCCCGAGTGCCCTTTTCATTGCCCGCCTTTACTTCTAATTAAAATTCCCTCTTCAAGTGTTTCAATTTAGGTAGCGCAAAATTCTCGCAACTAATTACTCTGTGGGATAGCTAGCACCTTATTCATTGTGATCTTAATAGATTAATCGCCTTTGCAAATTAAATAAACGACCAGTCAAGATTTTTGTATACACGTTTTACAAAATTAGATACGAAATAAAAACAAACAAACTGTGTGAAACACAAACTCTGTTTCAATCACTTTCGTACGCTAGTAGACGAAACCGTACATTTTAAGATAGAATTTTCGCTGCATCTGGCTCCGAAATCAGATAAATAACAATAATATATATATTCAGTAGAAACGCTCACCTGACGAATCCCTTCCTGGGCGGGTAGTCCTTGTGGTAAACGGAGTGGTTGAGGATCATCTTCTCGTCGCCGGTGTCCAACCACGACCGTTGCAGCACGAAGTCGCGGTTCTTGAGGGGTGCTGGGCATGACACTGCAACACGAGATAAAGCTTTTACTAAATACTTATCTCAAATTGAATCGATACTTTTAATGCATCTGTAATGCTACACAGCCCATTTGAACCAGTTCACAGAGATCCGGGGAATTATTAAGAATTTTCAACAGAATTCTTACTTCGTACTACTCTAAACTCCACAGCAGGATTGTCGTACTATAATTATAGTATTTATTCTACAATTTCATGCTTCCTACTATATACTATCCATATCTAAAGATAGTACAAAAAAATACTATAATTTCACTACTTCATATAAACATCAATATCAAATATGAAAATTTGCCCTAGATTGCTTAGTACTTCCCCACGCTAATGCCGGCTGCGAGAGAATATTCAGTAAAGTGAACCTCAATAAGATACGAAACAAACTGGCAACACAATCTATAGACACCATTTTTGTTGTCTTGTAACATTATATTATGAATGTTAATATTATTTTTTCTTTGTAACATTATTATTCCATTTATTTATTGTATGTCTTAAATTTAGGTTTTTTCAATTTATAAGGAGAATTCTGTGGGTTTTTTATAAAATTAATATAACACAATAAAAAATGCTATAAAAACCTAAATCTAGAGTCCCGCCGACAGCGAGGCAGGGCCCAAGCTATCGGCGGTTACGGCTGCAGAGTGAGGCACCTCCTGACAATGCGCGCCGTGTCAAGGATGGCTGCCTTCTGTATCTGGCCCTTCACCCAACCGTCTAGCGAGAGCATTATTATTATTATTGTTGTTGTTTTTTGTGCTCTCGAAGATGGTAGTAAAAGTGGTATTGGTACTGATTTTACTCCTACTGAGGATATTTTAATAAGATTAAATTAAGTCTAGGACCAGCATTAGACCCGGTCCCAGACTTGCAGACCGAGCCCCGAATGTTCGCGCAACGAGGCGAAATCTGCTAATCAGAGACAGTATACTCGTCTCTGAGCAAGTCTGGGACCGTGATTGGGATGAAAGTAATACTCAAGGACTGATAAACTTAGAAGAGGAGTACATTTTGACTATGTTCAATTAATAATAGTTTTAAATTAAAAAAATAACCGAATTCACCCCTACCATTTATTTAAATTTGCTTCTCATAGTTGCATAACTATCAAAATCGAGTTTATCTTGGCGCCACCCGTGAAATACGTATCATTGAGGAGTTCCGGTGGCCATTCTGTGGTCTTCTTCATCAGTTCCACTTCAGCAAATTATACTTTCTGAATGTAAATACTGGACTTGTTGAAGAAAATAACAAAATCGCTATAATTATGTATGCCTATAATATTTCAAGTTCCCTCGATTCCTTATGGATCCCATTATAAAAATAAAAAAACAAAATTTGGATTTTGAAGAAAATAAGACCAATCTGGAAGTATCTCCTTTGAAATTAAAAAAAAAATATTTCTTGTAAATACCTAAATCCAACCCTGCTCCACAACGCTACGGAAGATGGAAGTTAGTTTTGCGTTTCATGTCTTCATGTACTATAATTATTGACGAGCTAGTTTGAATCCAAAATTTACTAAGTGATTATATGTTGAAGTTTATTTAAATAACCACCTACAGAAATTTCTAACATATTTTTCTTGCATTCAAACTAACTAACATTAAAATTCGATATCTTTCCATAATTGATTTCCATTGATTGATTTGTCCAGCAGTGGGACACAACAGGCTGAAAACAATTTTCAACAAAACTAAGGTTAATTTTCATTAACAAAAACGCAACATTTGTATTGAATTCAATTTGTTGAACAAGTTGAGTGCTATCCGTTCGTAAAAATTGGTCATTAATGTGCCAATCCAATCGAAACATCCCGAACAGATTGAAAATTCTCGATCTCACACGTTCATTCAGCAGCCAATCAGTTTGTGAAAGGGCACTTCCCGGCTGCGAGCTGCAAACTGCGACCCATCCGTAGCCCGTCTACGTTTCCATTAGCCGAGATATCTACACTGCGACACGGCTTGTAATAAGCATGGCAAAAAAAGGAACTACAGTCATCTTATTTTCTCTTTAGTATTAACGGCCTCTCTTCCATCCCATCCACAGTTAATTCGCTTTGGCACATTTTCCCATTGCTGACGATAAAAAATCGCTGAGAGTGAATGTCTAAAAAGTGAAAAAAAGTCGTTATCTCTTCTTCACATAACAAATAAATACATTTGTGATTTAATATTTTAAATTTGGTCGGTTTTGTTTTTAAGCGATATATTTTTTTAATTTATTAACCGAAACCGAAACTGGTTATTTATACAAATATGTTAAGCTTAAACAAAAATGTACAGTGTAATATATTCTAGGTATCATATTAAGTACTCTAGATTTTGCACTAGGTGGACTAGTGTGTCAAATAAATATATAACAGTGTGAAATATATATATAACGTAATGTGTATCTGTTTGTGTGTATGAATGCGTGTGAGGGTGTGTATGTGTATGTATGCGTTAAGAGAGTGAGTCATGTTGTGTGTGTTTTGTGAAAGTGAGAATTGATAACATCTCTGCTGTTAAGAGTCGGGCTCGACTGTTTCAATCTCCTCCGTCAAATTAAAAGTCATCAATTGTTTTTTTTACTAATAATAATTGTATATCAATAGAATTGTTGAATGAGCGAGAGAGAGAAGTGCCGGAGAGCGGCCTTTAAGAGAGACAACGTAGTAACGGCACATCAGCGCTCTCGTTCACTTTCAAGAAAAGCCTTGTCGCACTGTAACGAAACGACGACCGGATAGAAATATTCCACTGAAAGTGCCGCTACAGCCGCTTTCATAAACGATTATATACCTTAAAGCCCGATTTACATTATTCCAGTAGCATTCCAGTCCAGTGTTCGAATCTAGCGACGTAATGCTACTGGAATTATGTGAACAAGCACTGGAATGCACTGGACCGAGTGAGCGATCAGACCCAGTAACTGGATTGTCGGTCTAAGCCCAGTTAACATTATTCCAGTAGCATTCCAGTGCTGAATTCGAACGTTTTACTGGGATGCTACTGGAATAAAGTAAACCGGGCTTTAAAGAAGGCTAAAAACTGTGACAGATACTTTTATGAAAATATATACAGAAATTATAATAGAATAAATCATATAGTAGGCTTTCGAAACCTCGCAGTTGGAACGCCTGCCGGTCCTCTTAATTCGCTTCTCTTTTCTCAGTTCTTAGTGAAATATACCAACTAAATAATTTTGAAAAAAAAAAAACGATTAAAGTTTTTTTTTATATGCGAAGGAAAAAATATTGGATAATAAATGCGAAGGCGGAACATAACGGAAATGATGTATGGGTATAGTTCATACTGTGGATTAACACTAGGCTATAGCGGGTGAATCAACAAGGTGATGCTAGTTCAAAATATCCTTAATTTTATATAACTTATCCTATAAGCATTCCTTGGATTTTATTTCTTTAACTTAATAAGCATTATCAAAGAGTCGACGCTGGAATTGGCGGCAAGATGATGCTAGTTCAAAATATCCTTAATTTTATATAACTTATCCTATAAGCATTCATTGGATTTTATTTTTTTTATCTTAATAAGCATTATCAAAGAGTCGACGCTGGAATTGGCGGCACATCCTTGATTATGGAAAATTAACAGGAATACCTATCTTGTACAACAAAATAAAACGAAAAATATATACTTTTCAATTTATGTCGGTACAAGTTGTGTAATAATTGAGCGGTGAGTGTTTTGTTCACGTCAAATTACACAGCTTCCCCATCTGGCAGCTCCTTGTACATTCTCGATATTATCGACTCAAACTGTGAACCGAATTGCCGGCACATGTTTTCACGCTGCTGGTTCCACGAACGTATCGATTTTCTAAATTATAATCATTCGCAAACATATTGCAGATTAGGCACATGTGCTCGTTACGACCGATGTCCTCATTCTATTATTTACTTGCTGCGCCACGCGGTTTCACCCGTTATTCTGTAGAAACAGTAAATTTTTTGAAAACCTGTCTATGTTAATCCTATGTTATCTGCCTCCATGTCAAATTTTATCCAAACCTATTCAGCTGTTTCGGAGTAGAGAGACGTGTTGTGGTGTATGTTATACTTACACAAAAACATTTATATTATCAGTGTGGTGTGATGGAATCGGATTTCATATAGGGACAAATGTTGCAAGACTTGGATTATGTTAAACGCTTTCTAGAACTTGGAAATTTGGTTTTAAACTTTATTAATAGGTACCTACACTTTGGGTCGGAAACAGAAACTTTTAGGTCAGCTCAAGAATTTCTTGATATATTAAAGTTTAATTGAGAATTCAGATTCCTTTACGACATTGAAACCTAGATATTTTCAAACAAATGCTATGAGTTGGTCATAATCATTTCAGTCCTTATCGATCCCTGCTGGACTGCTGCCTTCTTAATCTAACCATTATCTCAGTCCTACGCCGATCTCATCCACACATTTTATCTCACAGAATTCTGTGTAGCACTTAAACCCGTTTAGCAAAAGTTGTAGTGGACAGAAACCGAAAATGAGGAGCGGAGCGATCTTCTCAGGTATGGACAAGCTATGCCAGTGACTTGATTTGACCCAAAAAGACTTAAACCCAAATCAGAAATAAACAACTGTACTTTTTTTACTGTTTTACATTACAAGAAAAAACTTTATTTAGAGACCTTTATCCAAAAGTGTATAAAAACAACACCACTGAGCCACCATTGTACTGACTGAGCGTGGACTGAGCCCATGCACCGGTGAGCTCGCATCGATTTTTAAATTATCTGAAACTCAAATTATGAACTTATGCAGTATTTATTGAGCCACCAGCAAATAAATTAACAATTTTAGAATGATGTAACTAGACAGATATTCACAATAAATGCAAAAAAAACTCGAATAAATAAAGGATACGGTCCAACAATCCAGGATATGAGATTCCGTGTTTCCACCGCACGAGACTCAAATGCAAAAATCCATTCTTAGAAAGTGCCGCCTCGAGGAAGTCATCATTTATTCATGAACACTCAAACCACCGATATGATATATAAATTCGCTTTAAGAATATAATATCATTTCACCGTGAATTTCGTTAAGGAAATCCTTAGCCACAAAGAAAATTTTAAGTGTAGATGAGCGCGACCTTGGCGCGACCACTCGACCGAATTCTATGATCAATTTGCATTCAGAAAAGGTCTTTAATGTAAGGAGCTTTCGTAATAAATGTTTATCGCGGTAAAATTATCTTGGCTGTGTCGGAGCTTTATAATTCAAAGTAAAAGCTCATGTAAGAACAAAGCATTTCTTAGTAGGTAATGTAGATTATCTATCATCATCAGCCGGAAGACGTCCACTGCTATACTAAGGCCTCCCGAATGAACTGAACGACAATCTGCAATTTGCATCAGATTCATATTGACACTAAACAGAGTACCTATGTCTATTAGAAGAGCATTATTCACGACGAATTCTCTCACGTATTGACCTAGTTGCGTATAAAACCTAGGTCTCGTCTGGTCGTCTCGTCTCTGTCTCTCGATCGTCATCTTCCTAAACATTTCCCATTTCCATATGAAAGCATCAACAATTATAATTCGTGACATGTTCTGAACGAACCGACTCTCAAATACTTTAGCAATACGTTCATGCTCCGAGTCCAGCATTCACAAACTTTACAATCGGTATTCCTCTCCGCAAGGTTCGTGCTTTCACGTACACTCTTCACTGCAACAATTCTCGCGCACTACTTGATATTTTACTCCTCATAGTTCGGGTTATAAGTTCGATTATAGGTGGCATATTAAAGATATAATTTTTGTGTCGTGTGAGGTGATTTCCCGAACTATTTGCGACCATAGATTAAAATGTACAATAGCGTTTGCGACATCTAGAGCTCGAGCGAATACAATTCAATCTGAAAGCGCCTCACGATTTACTGTCAGTGTGAGATATTTTTACTGTCAGAATGGTGTCATTTGTTGATGGTGTCATTTGTCGATAGGATATATAAATATATGTCCTATCGACGGTAAATGCGGTGAGACGAACCGATAAATAATAAAGTAGAAAGTGCGCTGCAACACATCTATGGGAGAATCTACTGAAGGCAGTGAATGGATAATAAAAGCCTATGATCGAGCTAAGACAAGTGGCGTGCCTTGTCTAATTAGTGGACTGATGTAGGCTGATTATTAATGAGACAGTTTGAATGAGAAGTTGACAGAGACAGTAAGTAGAGATACTGTTTGTAAAAATGCATTTTCTTCTTCTTCTTGAAACGCCAGCACTTTACTTGATATAATTATTATATTTCAGTATTTATTTGAGACTTTTGCCACGGAATTGGTTTAGTTGCTTTGTAAAAATTTCAAGAGAGCAATGTTTTACTGTCTATTGTTTTACACCCCGGAATAATAAGTCGTTATCAAATAAATTAACAATTTTAGCATTATGTTACTAGATAAATATTCACAATAAATGCAAAAAAATTATTGAATAAATAAAGGATACGATCCAACAATCCAGGATATGAGTTTCTGTGTTTTCAACGCACGAGACTCAAATGCAAAAATCCATTCTTAGAAAGTGCCGCCTCGAGGAAGCCATCATTTATTCATGAACACTCAAACCACCATCTATAGCCTTTTTTACTCCATCACTGAGTATAGGAATATTAAGAACTTGAGCTAAATCGTAAAGTACTCAGAAACTATCGTATTTTTAGAATACTGTGCTATCACTAATTGAAAATTTCAAACAATAATTACCCTATTACTCGACACACAAAATGCCAATCTATTGCGAGATTAATTTCTTACTAGGTGTTTCATGTCTAGTCTATGCTCGTTAGATCTTTTTTCGCATTCCTGCGTGGGACAAACCAAATATTCTGACATTCCGCATGCTATCTATACCATCTCTGTTGCAGATACTTGTCACGTCCGCGCGAGCCTCGAGACGTGGGGATTGTGTTCGACGGAACGATGGTTTGTTTTACTCTAGGCAGTCAATTGAGGCGGAAAAGCCGAGCTTACAGAGCGACTTCGGTAATTGAATAGATACAGCGTCGGTTATGTCTGAGCACGCATCGAATCATGGAACTTTTCAATAACCAGTACTCGGAAACGTAAAGAAGTTAATGAATACAAACGATGTAGAGGTAAGTTGAAGATCTACGCAACAGTTTAGCAGAGTAAACATATTTTGTTATGGAATCACGTAGAAATAATCGTTGTCGTGCAGTGCATTCGCCAATGCAGGTGTGTACTCACTGGCGTAGTAACCGACGTCGTTGTTAACGTTAAGGTGTCCCGCGTCCTCGGCGCACAGCATGTGCGTGTCCCACACGGACCGGTACTCGGGGTCGTGCAGGACGTCGTACAGTGCCTCCGGCTCCACATCTTCGAACTCTGACACCACCTGGGGATAAACGGAACTGATATACTAACTAATTAGATGAATAAACGACCTTTTTATTTCTATAATGATAGTCAAAAAAAAATTAGGAAGTTTTAAATAAAACAAAACAACAAAAACAAGAATAAAACAAAAGTGAAAAATATTATGTGGCAAATTTATTACATCGTGTAACTGTATAAAAACATCGTTTGAAAATGAACCCGGACCGTCGCAAAGGATACTTGCATGTAATCTAATACATAGATATAGGTACATGTAGGCTTAAACTATTTATTTTAATGCAGATAACTATAGGTATGCACGTAGGATACGGATGAATATATAAAAAAAAACAAAGCAAAATAAGTCTTAACATAACCACTTAACTTGAAACAACACTGAGTATAATTAAATTTATTCTGTAACTGAAGTTTACAAAGAAGGCAAAAGAAGTTATAATGAACAAACATAAGCAGCCCCACGTAATGCCTTTAAAAACTATCAAAGCTTTTAGAGAAGTGTTGAAATCCTTAACTACGTAAGCTTAGTAATTTACCAACAGCCTGACCCTCCACTGTCACCGTTTAGAGAGCCACGTAGACAAAACTTATAACAAGCTACGAAACTTACGAACAGTCAGCACCATTATGACGGTGAACACTGTCATAAAACAATAAAATAGATAACTACTATTTAAAATACTTCATTTTGATGACAAGTAAATAAATATAATTGGACGTGATAAACACATTTTTGTGCATTTTAGTTTCCGAATACGATCATTTCAGACACTAAAACGACATTTCCATTAAAGTTTGAAATGGTTTGCATCATTATATAATCGCTTGTCGGGTAATAATCAGAGCAACGACTCCGTAACGACGGGTTACAAAAGGTGCGAACTTGGCGTCCTTCCAGCGACGCCGCGGCACACACATATACTATACCTACCTGCAAACGTACACACACACTGCGGGTGTTGTGGCGCTACCTCACTGCTAATACTGATGATTGCTTCGTGCGAAATAATATTGCTTTTTCGTTCATGCTTTCGTAAAGAATTCGTAGACCGTAACAGTAAATTTGAAAATAAATTGAGAAAGCTTAGAGTTCCAAGATACGTAGTTTTAGCCACAAATTCCAATATCCGTAGACCTAAGAGTTTCAATGTCCGGAAAAAAATACAAATTTGAACATAAATACGAGCTACGAGGGTCCAAAATATTGTAGCCATACAGTTAGCAGCATGGACGAAACATCATTACTATGGTTAGCGGCATCTCCAAATTTAATTCTTTATTTTATCTTTTGACATAGTCACAATATTATTTAGTACGTCAATTTTGGCACACTTATATAATAATTCTAATGTCCACAGATTTATGCTACGATTGAGTACTATGCTCCTTGCTACAATTTCAAGATCCATATACCGCGCTGCTACCAATTCCAGAACAGGGAAGTGTAAAAGTCTATCACTCAAAGACCGGAGGTACACGGCAGGTACAGTCATGTCTTCTGTTGATTTAGCTACGAGTCCGAATATTCGTAGACCGCTACAAGTTCCAAAATAAAGGCCGCTACGAGGCGTAGCATCCGTAGACTAGTGCTACGTAAACAGTTGCACCGCATCAGCTGCACACCGGTTGTACGTTTTGAGCAGACGGGCACTGATGACCTCGCAGCTATGTTATACAACAAGGTTGCCTCACTTCAATGTAGAGCACGTGAGAGTTTTCTAAAAGCTATTACGGCTTAATTGAATTGCTTGCAACGTCACAGTGACATGAACTTAAAAGAGATTTAGTTTTTTTTTTTTTTTATTGATTGGCTACGTTTTGCGTTGGTCTTGCAGGATTCTATGATTATATAAAAAAATCACCCGTAGACTGTTTCTACGAGTTTAAAAAACATTTGAAACCTGTAGTTACAAATTAAATTTCCAAACTACGTAGATTACGTACGTACTTGTTATTACATAATTAGACCGTTGCTATTAGATGGGTCATAGTCTTACCTACTTTATAAATCAACTAGATTATGCCCGCGGCTTCGCCCACTTTGCTCTAGGTAGTAGAAAAATATTTAAAAAATAAATATTTAATCCTTTGAATAGATCTACCCCAGGTGCGGGAAACCGTTGGAAAATCGCGGGAAAAACGTTCGAACGTTTATGAAGTCTCGGGCCTTAGGGAGATGAGATGTGTTTGTGAACTGAGAAAACCAGGGTGTGTTTAAAATAAATAATGACGTTGAATATCTTCGAAAAATGATTGTCGTTTTTACCGTACACAACTGTTTCTTTAATTATGCAGTCTCTACACGATCAGTCCATTTATTTAAGGTGTAGTAGTCCTTGAAGACAGTTTAGTAAGAGCGCTATGTATACCCCGGGCCGGGTAAAATGCTGCGGCGCAGCATCCTACCCGCGGGCCGGGCGTTGACCATACGTGCTTTAGGGGTTGATTATCAAAAAACAATACAGGTACTTCTTATTTTCTTTGTATTTGCGAAGTTTCATCCCTCTAGGTTGATGATAATAATTTGCTCCTTATAAACATTAACACCCCATTTCACATTTTAAGGGATGATTTTCAAAAAATGCTGATACATGTGTCTAATGTCTTTTTTTTTTCTTAGTATAATAATAAAGTATAATAATCGTGGCTCCAAAAAAAAAATATTTCCTTTCAATATTTAACACCTCATTTCACATCTTTAAGGAAAGATTTTCAAAAAATGCGTGTCAAAAAAACAATTAAACACGTGTTTAATATTTTCTTATTATTAGTATGTTTATAAAGTTTCATAACCATCAAAAAAATATTGTTCTCCTTATTTACATTAACACACCTCACCTCTTTAGGGGTTGAATATCGCAAATTCCTTTCTTAATGGGAGGTTACATAGTAATAGAAAATTACTGTCAAGATTTCACGTCCCTGGCTTCAGTTGTTTAGGCTGTGCTTTGATCTACCTATCACTTTTCCTTACACTTTTATATATATAGATAGACGATTGTGTCACGCTACTGGTTAGCTACGAATGTGTGCGCCCGCAGACCATTGCTACGAGCTTCGCTACAATTATTGCACACTTAGCTATAGAAATCGAATAAGCTTTACTAGCTATACTTAATGGAGTAACTGTTAACTAATCTTTGCCGTATATCGCAATAACTTTGCTCGGCTACGGAATACTGAATAGTATTAACGCAGCGGTGAATGTAACACTACGATTTGCGTTCATTAACTTAACTATAAATAAACTTGTGCTGTGTAATTACAATGCAATTAATGCTGATCAAGATGCAGCTGATGTTTTATATTTTTCAGCCTGAAAAATATAAAACAAAACTGAGCCAAAAAAACGTGTTTCTTTGTCTTAGTTAAGTTAAATGGAAAGGTGACATGACATTACATTACCGTTGGACGCGTAAAAAGACATTCCTCGTGTATGAACGTACAAAATGTGAGCAAAGTCGAAGCATGTATAGTGTAGGTTCATAAAAGTTTAAACAAATCGAGATTATTCACGAAAACAATACGACAGTAATGAAAAACGGTCCAATTATCTTTGAGAAAATACACGACTGAGTCTGTGTTTTTGTGCGACAGTTTATAATATGTAGGGAGTTTAGAATGCGGCTCTCGCAGCCTCGCACGCTGGCCCAGTTCCGGACTTAGTTTACGGGGACGGGGACATTCCATATAACGGTTATGTGACCTCCATACAAAGCAGCAGTCCCGTAAATTATCCACAACAATATTCACAAGGAGACGCGGAAATAAATTCCGATACATTTAAGCTATTTTCATAACTATGTTACTATACATAACTATCATTTACATGTTATCATGTATATTTTTATATATGCTAATAACATGTTTTTTCTTACTCTAAATCAGAATTGCTTATATTATTATATTATTTTATTTGATGCAAATGATCTAATCTAGTCTAATCTAATGATCCTTGTCTGATTTCAATAAAGTCGATTTTGCCAGTTGATCGTAAAAAGTGGTAAAACAGATAGCCAATAGTAGTTTAACACCTCCACCAACTAAACTGGTTCTGTGAAAATATGTAAAAAAATTACGAGTAAAGTCACGAGGACAGACTTTTTTTCCATAAAAGACGAAAAACTTAAAATCGCGTGTAACAAAAACGAGGCGCGAGGGACAAAATTAAACGATCTTATTCAGAAACGTACAATAAATAAGCTTTAACTAATAAGTATATCTGTTTCATCTCGTTTTCGCGCATGACACGTTCCATTAGTGAACAGTCACGCGGCACTTCATAACTTATTGGCTAATTGAACGTTTGTGAATAAAAGGTCCAAATAATTTCCTTGACTGATTTCGAATCGAGTCTGCAAAGTGGCAGAAAGATGTAGGCCGGAGTCTTTACTTTGCTGAGCCGAAGGTAAAAGTCGAATCGACGTGAAATAATTTAGAAAGTCCTTGAAACAACTTTAATTAGGTAAAGCTCTGTGCTTGGTTTTGCCAAGTTTTACAAAATAGAGTTTAAAATACGAACTTCGCTAAAACCCGACTTTGATTTGGTTTTTGTTTAATTCTATCCAAGCGTACATATTAATTTGTTTTTATATCGTTTAATTGTCGGTAATTAATGATGTTATTATAATGATATGCTATTATTAAAGTAGGACCATTTCGGAAATTTTCAAGTGGCCTTAATTGTACTACGGACTGGTCACTTAGGTTATACCAGCTTACAGGGCCGTCTTTAACCTATTGGAGGCCTTGGGCATATAAGTATATTGGGGCCCCTATGACCTTGACAGAACACTATTTTGTTAGAATAGACAAAGAAAGTAAATAAGCAAGGTTCTATATCTACTTTTATTTTATTACAGTCACATTAAATAAATAGATAATTTATATAATACAGGGTTATGAGGACAGGATATGCTAAGCCGCAAGGGGCTCAGAGTACTCATGATTGTGAACAACTTTTACTATGGGACCAACCCAGAAATCATATCAGAAAGCTGGTTTTATTTAAATTACTATTCATGTACAAGCCTTGGTCCGCAATGACTGCACTGCTGGCTACGCTATGAGGGCATCGAGCTAAGCCTAGCTACGCTTTCGGCTTTCAAGCTTGGTAATCATTGCAGCCTTTGCTGTCCGCAGTCAGTAACAACTACAATACAAACAAAACACAAGACTAGACCACAGACAAATACAAGGTTTTTTCCCTCTTATTTTTTGGCTCCACATGTTGGTTCACGTTGGTTAGTGCCAGTGTCAAGTTGTATAATATTTCAAGCGAAATCAAATATTTATACGTCGGTTATAATTTGGTGATCTGGCAGGAATAAGGGGGCCCTGGGTATGTGCCCAGAGTGCCCAGTGGGAAAGATGACCCTGCCAGCTTACTTTATTACTTACTAGCTGTTACCCGCTACTTCGTTTGCGTGGACCAATAAAAAAAGTAGCCTATGTCAGTCTCTTACCTTTAAGCTATATCTATGAAAAAATTCAGCTTGATCCCTTCAGCCGTTTATCCGTGATAATACGGCAAACACCCAGACAAAGAGACAGAGAAACAGAGTAACATTCGAATTTACAATATTTGTTAGAATTTGGAATTTCATATTCAACTATACCCCACTATGTAAACGGAGGGTATGGCTTAGACAGTAGAAAATGAATTCCCATCTGTCTAGAAATTTACTTGTACATAATAAATACATTGTTAATTCGTTATGCATCCCCCTCGCCCTTCTGTGTTAGAATAGAGAGGGCTTGGCCAGCAGGACACTTCTGTAATGCTGAGTAAGGTTCCTGGGACCCAACTGTCATGAACTCACAGCAGCTTACTAGCTTTAAAACATTTATTGGTCATTAATATTATCCTCCAAATCGGCAACACCTAGTTTTAATTTTGTTTTATTTTAAACTTGTGTAGTGCTTCCCCTCTGGGTAAAACAAATCACGATTGTTACTCGTATAAACCTAATAGGATTTGTCAAAAAGGATTATTTATTCTTCCAAGTTCTGAAATATTTACTGAAAAGGGAAAATGCGAAAGAAAAATATAACCAAGTATTACGATGGTATAATGAGAGAAACCTTTATACAGAAAGGTTATTATTTTGACTTGTACCTATTGATATGTGCTTATAATAATAAAGCTAATATTGTTGGAAATTCAAATAGCATCGTCTAATTTAAATTAAATCTAACCGAAATAAAATAGTGATGGCCCTTATTTAAATACTACAATATAATGTGAAAGGGCATAATATTGTAGGTTATAAGTAATTTAGTTCATAAAATGGCCGAAACACCAATTTTTAATTTGTGACGTAAATAGCAGAATAAACGTCATTGATAAGAGATCTAACATCGAGCGATTTTTAGGCGAACGCCTAGCTTGTCAACTATAAGAATACTCGATGAACTTTTTACTATGAAAACTGACGTGGTTTTGATACATTTTGTTTTAATAAAACGGGAATACTCACGTTAAATTGAGTCGGTTATTCGATGAACTTATCGCTTTTATTCACAGGATATGGTGTTAATCCGATAAATCCAGCAAATGCCAAGCGTTCGTAGGAGGAAAGTGGGAGAAAATCACGAGGGAACTACTCGAAGATGTCCTCGAAATGCCACATGGCTAACTATTATAGGCTGATATCGTTTTAAGGGTTAAAAAAATGTACACAAAACTCAACATAGATTTTTACTATCGAAATGCAAAAGACCGAACTCGTCAAGCCTTCAAAATACCTACAGAATATAAAATCATAAATCAACGTTTCAAACAACGCCTCCCCCTGTATCAGTCATTATACGTTTCCCCGGTCCTGTATAACCGTATTTATTATGGTAAACGATCAATCCCGGCCATTTATGTGTAGTGATGCGCGGTACGATATCGATATACTTATGGATATTGCTTTCTATCTCGCCCTTTCATTTTAAACGGTAGCCGGTTTTTGCTTATATTTGTTTATTGGAATGAATTTTATTTATATGACGCTTCATTTACGGCTTTTAATACTGAAAAGGAGATAGGTAAAATGCGAGTAAGCACATTTCTGTCAAAATATGCAATCTCTTATGTAGGTACCTTCTCAACTTGGATAGACTTCGGAAAAACTATATACGATGGTATTACGAAAAATGCTTTTTTAGTTAGTTAAATAAATAGTTAAACGAATTTAATTCGAATGCTCTTAATGTCTAAAATGTCTAATGCTCTAGGACTTGTTTTATCAAATCGAATCCCAAATGTATTCAACCCCTTTCATCACAACATATTGCAGTAAATACTTACATAAAGCAAAGTTTTCCTCGCAAAGAAACATACAAGCCTTTCATTGACATGAATAACGATTGCGTGCTGTCCAATTACCCGGAAGATGACACGTGTGACGGACGAGCTCGGGTGTAATCTGTGGCCAGGTCTGATTGCTCGGGCCCTGAAAACACCTGGGAAGTGTTAGCGGCGGACCTGGGCGGCTCCCGCCCGCCCGGGAAACTTCCTACTTATAAATATAGAATCCGCAGGAATCTACGCTCTACTTTTCCCACAAACACTTTTGATTTCATACGAATGAGATTTAAGTACTTATCACAAAACCGGACTGTTTTTTTCAAGAGCCGATTTAATTTTCCAAACATTACGGAAAATATTCAACGATGGAGTTGTACGTGCTAGCAAAAAGTTCTTTATACTTTGCAAAGCTAAATGGAAACTACAGAGTCCCTATAGTTTATTATTAGTCAAGTTGTTCGTGTGTATGATCACAGTTCAAACTTTTCTTATGTGAGTACACTATTGCTTAGTCTATATTCTATACTTATATTTATTTACAACAGTGAACATATTTTACATTCTTATAATATATTTCTACGTGAGTACTACATGAAACTGATATGATCACCCTTTATAGGCATATACAACATTCGCCATAAATAGTGATTAGGAAATAAAAAACAGTAAACTATAATATAATCGGAATGTTAGTACAGATAACATTATCTATGATAAAACAAAAATAAAACATCGTAATCAAAACATTATATATCTCTGGTTAGAGACTTTACTAGTCTGGGTGTTAATATCTATATAAGTATGTATTTAAAAATACCCATGTACGTATATCAGTCTCTGGCAGCCATATCACAAGCTTTGCTTAGTTTGGGGTCAGATGACCGTGTGTGCAAAAATGTCCCAGATATTTATTTATTATTTATTTTATTTAGTATATTCTAAGGGTACTGAATTTATTACCTAACTTATTTTTTTGAAAAAAATGATTCTAAATTACAAGTTTCCTATACATTCGCAATATCGCAAGTGGTTATTTCCCATCACTACGCCATGATATCGAAGTGAGGCGAAGGTTTTATCTTATCACGTCGCGTTTTACGGCGGACGTTACAAATACTATTAAATAAACCAGTTCTAGTATCGTGAATCCATCCGGGGTGACGCTTAACTTTATTGAACGCCTATAATATTGTTCAGTTAAGATCAATTTAGTACAGTATGCTGAGAACTATCTTGACAAACTCTACACCGACTTTGCTCATATTCAATATTCTTATTAAGAATTGAGTACCCAAAGTTTGTGCAATCGGCCGGTAAATGGCACCGCAGCAAACATCCCCTCTTATCGGAGGAAATCAAAAATCGCCGACGAAGCTGTAGAATTATACTGTTAGCAAATTTCCTACAAGGCAAGTCGCCAGTTTAGTCGCTAAAAGGTGAAAACAGAGGGTTCTTGAAACGAAATTCTTTCGTTTTCGAGTTGTCGATTCATTGCCTTCTTTTACACCTTTTTAAGCATCCCCAAACCACTCTGAACGACTCTTGACTCGCAATTTGCAGACCTTTGTAAAAGGCGGAATGACGTACCTGGGACGTCCTAGAAACGGGGTAGTTAATACTTACGTCATAGCGACAGGCAAACTGATTCGAGCTTATTTTTATAGACCATATTTTTATCTTAAGCTCCTTCGCAAATCTCTCATTTGAAAACGGATAATTTAATATTAGGTTACATTAAAGTCCCTCACGTTTTCAAATGATCATTTGAAAACGTATTAACTTTTTGGAGAAAATTAATTGCATGGTGCGGATTTAAGGTAATGTAAATACTTACTTAATTCAAACCTTTTCTCTCATTAAATTAGCAAGGACAGGAGATACAATATTTAGATACCTTTGTTCGAGAGCACACTACAAACTCTACTTCTGTATATTAATTTTTATTCACCAGGGACAGGGTAGGATGCTGATATTTTCAAATCCTTATATTGTACTAACATATTATTCATATCCTAGTACACAAATAACAGTTGGACTACCCATCGACCGTTACGACTATCCAATGAAAGTCCAAACTCGCTACGAATTGACGGAGTACTTAGTCAGCATGCTGGCGGCATGCTTATAGATTAGGTAGGCATACTATCTATATCTGACCCTATATGTAATGCATATACTTAGAATATAACTAAATATTCAAGGTGGTGCAAAAAGTATCACCCTATTTAGAGACGTTAAAACTTTTTCATTTGTTGTCTTAAATAGTTGAACTACAAATATTTATAATAAGGCATAAATTAAAAACCTTAGGACTCTAGGCTTGCTACTCAAACTAAATCACGAGACGAGTACAGCAGCTCGAGTGGAGGTAATCACACCTGTTTCATATTAAGTTAAGTATTATCTATGCCGACAAGCAAGCATTTTACTGTAGGTACTTATTTTAGTACCAAGTATATTTATTATGTATTATCTATTTTCTGCATCATACTTTGCGATAGTTTTACGGTAGTTATTAACTTATTGTTACGAAGACAAAGAAAATGGGATTGAAAAATATTAAATTAGCATCTAAAGATAGAACAGCGGTCAAAGCAATATTTTACCTTATGCCTGCCCATCTCTAATACCTCCGCCGTCCTAAGTAGGTACCTAATAGACCTTACTCATGACCAATACCTAATACCCTTGTTCAATTTAATGAATCCAAAGGTTCAATGTGGGAAGGTAGGGTAAAAGATGTCAGCGATAAAAATCGGAAGAACGTATTAAAGATATATGTTGGCATATTATGAAAGGTACGTTTTTTTGGTTCAATACCAAATATGAAAAGCGCGGCACTAAGTTGTTTTCTCCGCTTCCGGCGATCCGCTGACTTGACTTATAAAAGCACATTTTCAATAATGCCGAGCAAATATTTTTCATTATTTTAAGTGTCGACAACGATCTTATTTAACGTAACAAAGGAATGTATTTTTGAGGAATATAAAGTCTTTATCTGTTTGTCTCGCGTGTTTGCACATTTCATAAGAGCCGTTGACAGGCTTCATTGGATCTTTGTCTGCACATATCTATGTACATGGCGCCTTAAAGCTTGATGATGTGATACGTAGGTCCACTTCTTGTCTGCTAAGCAAGATGTGCTAAGCACAGGGCACAGCTGGTGATTACGGACTGTAAACGATGCTGATGTAGTCCACTCTCCATAGAATATTATTACTTACAGCCAACTTTATTCCATACCTAGCAAGATTCACTTTAATTTCAGTGGACAAAGTCGACATCTTTGTACACAGTATTGCAATAAACTAATTCTTATACCTAAGCAGCTGCGACACAGGCGTCAGACACAGCTCAGCTCAGCCAATAAGTAGGCGTTAAAAACGTATCATGAGTTCATAATCGAAGAATACGTTCGAGCTTCGTTACTATCCCCGAGGAGTTGCGGCCGGCTATAATTCAACCACAGTTACATTATAGTAGGTACGTGCCGGCCTCGCCTCGTTGTGCAAGGCGTAATAGTTTAACCGTCAGGGGATTGGTTTGGCCGGTTTTCAATTACTGTGCCAATAGCAATTTTATTTGGGGCACAGGATCGTGGGGTGTTTCGTTCAAAGATGAGTGCACAAGCTGATAAGGATTAAGTGGTGATATTGATGAAAAAAATCGAAACAACGCATAATAACTTGGTGTAGGTGAATATCAATCTAATGACAAAAAACACCAAATATAACGTCTTTAAGGTTGAAAGACGTTCATTATAAATATATTTGATTGAACATTCACAGCGTTTACAATTTTATACTATTCAATTCAAGCGTCCACAGTGGAGTCTGGTGTATAAGGTGATATATGGTAAATGCTGTTACTCGTTAATATTTGCTAAATCTCCAGCCAGCAACAGATAACTCTGACTCTACAGGATGTCCCATAGACGCTGAATTACAGACGCTATGTGACCTCAGGACTAGACCATTGCTACTATTATAAGTCATTCCCCCCTAGTTAGATATGTAACAGGAACTTATCGCAATATGGTTGGCGGTACTCTACTCAAAAAAATCTATTTAGCCCTGCTGGTAGATTCTAAGGCAATCTTTGTTTTGTTTTCACAGTTGTGGTACGAAATATTATATTTATGCTTCATTGAATATAGTTTTCGCATTGATTGCACGAAGTAACTATACTGCATTACTGGTTTAAAGGTGAGTAGGTAATTAGTGTTGATGATATCTGGGACCACTACGGATGTCGGAAAACACGTATTTGCTTGTCGTACAACTTTTTCGATGTTTGAATCCGTCAAGAGTAGTGCATTATTTTGTTTATTAACTTATTAACTTTGTTTATTATTTTTATTAACGTTTTTTGCTCACAAGAAAGGTGTATATTCAGTTGTATAATATGTGATAACAGTAGGCAATTAGCGCCAAACAAACATAATAAAGTGGTCATAATAATTGTAATGCAGATAGTATTTAAGGTTCATAAGTTCAAAACTATAATAAAGGCAATAGCAAGATCAAGAAAGTCAAGTTATGTTATAGATAGGTAGAAACCTAAGAAAGCATTTCACAAAGAAATTCAATAAAATGTAAGGGCATACTGTAAAGGAACTTTGTAACTACCAAGTGACCTTTTTTACCCCTCCTTACGTAGGCAGTTAAGCAGCCTAATGGTCTACCTACATTGAGAGAGCAACAGACGGACAGGCAGTTTACAGAGCACCTAAACAAACTGTTGAACCGAGCGAGACACCCGGTCAAGCTCTACCGTTTGCTCATTTTATTATGAATACAAAATCGATACTTTTGCCTTTCGAAATATCTGCTTGTCTACTAAACATCTTTATTAGTTAAATACAGTTTTGAAATATCTGTTAGGTAGCTGTTTAAAGCGCTTATAAGTGTAGAGTATAGAGCGCTTTAATTGTGGCGTGGCTAAAAAAAACTTAAAAAGTTCAAAAAGATAAATTAACATTAAACAAAGAATTAAATTCAAATAGGTTTAACATAAAACAAAAACAGACCTTGACCGTTCGCAATGCACCGTGCGCCGCGTCCTCTGCCCAGACTTTGACGCCGTCTTTCTCGTACTCCAGGGTCCAGCCGTCCTCGGAGGCTAGCAGGTCCTTGAGGGTCTGGAAGTCGGAGTCGTCAGCGACACGCGCCTCGCCGCGCGCCCATCCCGCGCCGCCCATCCGAGTGCGCACATCACAACGATGCGACGCGAACTGACAGACTATACAACCACCCGCGCCAGTGCGTTCCTCGTCGATGCCGCAGGACGCATGCGTCGGAACACCAGCCATTTCTCACTCGGCAATGGTGAGCCCGGGGGCTATTAATCATACGGGAGGTCTGCGGGACATGTCGCAAAACGGACTACTGCCTACAGCTACACCCTCGGCTAGGAATACTGTTACCGTCATCTGTTACCGTAATTCGTAATAGTTTCGTAATATCGTAATTGTGGTTAAATAGGTATTCCTTCTTCCTTCTAAACGAATTTGCACAAAGAAGAGCGTTGTCGCCATTCAAACTTAGGCTTTGCCTATTAGCAATAAGACGCCGTCGTATATAATATAAAGAAGATAATAATTGATGCATCGTGTGATCGCGATTGCAACTTGCCTGGCCGCTGTGCCAGGATATCGTCATACAGTTCCAATGCTAAATGAACGGCGCAGTCGTTGAAGGTCTTGGATACACTGGTGTGGTGACCATAATTTTGTCCGGCCGCAGAAGGTGTCAGGAAGTAGAGTAAGTCCGGCTCCTCTAGCAAAACGTGAAATACATATTTACAAACTATTTTTTTTTTCTTAACTTCATAACAATTATCTATGTAACTATTACGACACTACTTACAATGACTTAATTATCTTACTCGGATTAGTCCCATCTGGCCCGGTGGTCCGGTGGCCACCGGGCCAGATGAGACTAATCCCCTTACACTACCTATTTTTCTAAAGCTTTATTTCAAAGTGTGTTACATAAATGAGTGCTGTCATCTATGAAGATTTATCGTCAACCGCCATTTTATCTGGGTGTTCTCCTGACTGCCGGGATAGTGAATGTAATGAAACTCTAAGCTTCGGTGATCATAATATTAATTTTCCCTGATACATAAACATAAATACATAAAAATCTACAATAACTGAAACGACTACATTTTAGAAGCATGCACACAAATATGATCGTAAAAGTAGAGGTGTAAAGTTTTAAGAACGTCTGACCGAGGTTAGAAGGTTCTAGGCTTTAAGGTTTGATGATGTTTAACAAGCGCTGATGTCAGGCAAGAGGTAGGTCATGAAATTGCAGCGGCTTCTCCACCCGTACCACGCCTGGAACTTGTGACGCTTGTATATCTTCAGTGCGCACTGCGCCGCCTTAGTGATGTCATCAGTCAGGAGCTCTGGAAGAGAATAGTCATGAGTTAATTCCTTTGGAGACCAGCGGGCTTATGGCGGAAATATCTATCCTCTCCTCTACTTGGCTCGCGCTTGACCTCATCCTAATATCGAGCAGTCGTCAACAAAGCCATAATAAAAAATAAAATAGGTTTAAAATTAGGTAAATACATGTTTACGTATAAGTCGTGGTAGTCGCTTCACATTCGTGGGGTCGTGGTTTCGAACCCGAGCGTGAGTACCAATGATTTCTTTGGCTTTTCGTTGAAGGAAAACATCGAGAATCATATTTTTTTAATGGTATTTGATGACGAGACGAGCAAATCGCTCACCTAATGTTGAGCTTCACGCTTGCCCATAACAGTTCAGTGCTACCCAGAATTTTGAACCTCAACAGTTCAAAACCATGCGCGGCAATCCACAGCGCTCGTCACGCTGAGGTATTAGATATTAAATTTCTATCATTTCCCCTCAATCCGTATAACCATTCAAACATAGTAATTTTTGCACACTACTGCTTGGCGTTTGAATAATAGGCAAAGGTGTGATAATTCCCAAGGCGGACTCTGCACAAGAACCCTAACCCAACCAAAAAAAAAAAAATATTATTCAAAATAATTGGTATTTAAATGAATGTATTTTTACCAATCGTTTAGATCTAGTTTTATATATCATCCCCGTGGATAAAAAAAAACAATAACACGGAGTTTTATTAGAAGTATCACACCTTAGTGTAGGTAAGTAGGTACTACAGGAAGTATGCACATACCCACACACGTGACATTACAGTCCTTGCCCGATGTGGTAGTGTTGCTGCACCAGTAGTTGTCGTTAATCTGGAAGAGGCCGTAGTCATGCGAGCCGTTTCCATTCGTGTTTATCTTGTCTGTATATCTGCTGCTCTCGTTCTCGACCAGACAAACCCCTGTGAAAGAAACACTTGTCATACAACAGGCGATGGAATCACACTCGTAGGGTTTGTAGCGCGTCTGTCTGAAGAGCCGCAGGTTGCGGTTTCGATTCCCGGCCGGGCAGTTCCATGATATCCCCGACACAGGGAAACCTATTAGCATAGATTTATTATGAAGCTGAAACGCTATTTATACTTAATAAAAATATTTGATTAATTTATTTAATTAAAATCGAACTGAAGTACCAACAGGCAGACCACATCGCTCGATAAGAAAGGTTCTTGAGTTGCAACCACGAACTGGAAGATGCAGCGTAGGTAGGCCTCTCACTAGGTGGACTGACGACATTTTGAAAGTTTCGAGCAAGCGGTGGATGCAAATTGCAAATTGTCGTTCAGTGTGGTTGCCTTTATTCAGCAGTGGAAATGTTCTGGCTTATAATGAACTCACAGTCTCTCATCTTGTCTTCAGGAAAACCTTGTGTTCTGAGCTCCCTGACCAAGCCGCACCTATCGAAGCGTTTCCCCTCACACGCCAGGCAGAGCACCGCCAGAATGGCACATGCGAACTTAAGCATCTCGTGGTAATACACTGCACCCAGTAAGTATACAGAACTCTCTTGGAACTCTCAAAATCGTATAAAATAATATCTCTGGAACGGCGTTTATATAGGTGGGTCGTAACTGCAGGGGAATCCTCGATATCGGTGTCATGTAGGTAGTTGTTCTGCTACTGAGATCGGTATGCGTACTATTGTAGGCGTGTACGGTACGCGTGTGTTTTTATTAAAGGTTTTTTTATCGCTATAGGTTGTTATAATTAATATTAAAACCATGAAATAATTTTAAGTAGATTTATTTCTTAAAGTCATGCGATTGATGGTTGTAACATTTACCTATATAATACTATGTACCTACTTTTTACGATAAATGCGAGTATTAATTTATATCGTCTCGTGTTCTTATGTCTCGGTTCCAAGTCGGTTCATTCAAAAAACGTTATATGTACTGGAATTACTACACGTAGGTATAATTATGTATCTATAATATTATAGATGCTTAGTTCAAGCATGAGTGCAGAATTTCATCAATCGTCACATCGCTAGATCTTATGGTTACAAGAAATTGATAACTTGCTTTTATAGGTAGAGTATACACTATACAGTCTTATTAGTTTTAGAGTTTTGCCGCGCGATATAGCTGCGGTTGAGGTGATACAGAAGAGACGATATCAGGCAAGGAGAGCCTATAGTCGGAGTAGTAAGGCCGTCCGGAGGCCTCCGCCGCACTTGCCCTGACGATGCAGTTAACAAGAGCTGATATCAGGCAGAGCGCCGGCAGACTGGCAGTGGTTCTTCCACCCGTACCACGCTTGGAACTTATGACGCTTGTATATCTTCTTTGCGCATTTCGACGCCTTAGTGATGTCGTCTGTTAGAAGGTCTGGAAGAATATAAGACACAAAATGTGAATAAATTCGATAATGTTTAATTTTAGGCTGGCCAAAGCCTCCGACAATGAGTAGTATTTCAATACGGTCGTAAAGAAGTCGCGGAGTTAAGCAAGGACTTCAGGTAAATCTTTATAATTTTCTTAGTGGCGGTTTAGTTAGATGTGAATTCGCAGCTTTATTTGCTAGTACCTAACAAATAACATCATTGGATAAACTGTATTGAATGTAAGTGCTAAAATAAATAAAATAAAAATTAAAGAATATTACTAAAATCACCCCTACTCTAATGCAGGTTCCGATACATTTCACTTACCCGCGGTAAGTGAAATGTGTCGGTAAAAAATCAAAACCACGTGGAGTAGGTACTGAAGAGGTACCAATATGAAAGCGTCCTTACCAGCACAAGTAACGTTGCAGTCCTTCCCGGGCGTGCCGGTGTTGCTGCACCAGTACTTGTCGTTGATCTGGAAGAGGCCGTAGTCGCGGGAGCCGTTTCTGTTGCTGTTTGTTTTGTTAGTGTATCTGCTGCTCTCGTGCTCGACCAGACACACCCCTGGAGGACAAACCATCATAAGACATTGATCATAATAATAATAATATATCATAATCTAAAACTATGAGTGCGAAAGTTTGAATAAAAATTACGAGGGAATCCTGGTGATAAAGTTAGTCATAATTATCGCTAGGACAATCAAGTTCTAGAGTGGAGACAGTCTGTAGGAAAACGTAGTGTAGGACGCCATGGGGCGAGGTGAAATAAGGACCACGGTAAGGAGGCGGACAAAACCAGAACGTTTATTATGTAAGTTGATGATTGTGATTGTTATCACATGCCATGCTGCTCGTACTGCGTAAACTTATTCGCACTATTCGCGCTCCCGCTCGCGCACGATTACTATCGCAATCAAAGACATCCATTCCATAATTTACTGGCGGGTCTACTGTGGACAAACAGCCTTAATTTTCAATTTAAAACATATTTATTAAACATTAAAATAAATACAATTAGTACAAACGCTAGTGTACAATCTTCCTAGCGGTACAAAACATTGAAGAATGAAAAGACTATTGTTTCGCAAGCACGCAGGCTTACATAAACCAGTTTTTTTTTAGTAAATATTTTTTTGTCTGTTATTGGAAGTCCTAGAAATTGTGAACTAGAAAACAAGTATCCTAACAGCTATAGAGATGTCATGTCGTACAGGGAGGTCAAATAGCTGGCAGAAGACCGCCAAGCATGGAAATTACTCCACCGACAAGAGTTACGCTCTTAAATGATGAATGAATATTGGTAATTATTGTAATGTGTGCTGTTCTGAGAAAACACGTAAACTTTAGTGCGAGCATTACGTATAAAGAAATTGAATAACATTTTTAATATTTTTTGCTTATAAATATGCCAATATTGGGTAGGTGAGGTAAACAAAGCGGGCAGCGCACGGCGTGGCACGAGTGCCAGCCGAGCTACGCAACGCAGATAGCAACAGGAACTCATCGTGAACTAGACACTTACAAACAGGCTGATGATGATGATTATAAGGCTGAAAATATATAATTCGTTGACTTACAGTCCCTCATGTTGTCCTCGGGGAAGGCTTGCCGTCTCAGCTCCCTGACCAAGCCGCACCTGTCGAAGTGCTTCGCCTCACTCTGCAGGCAGAGCACCGCCAGGCCGACAATTACTGCGAGCTTCAGCATCTTCTAGTTATCTTCACAACTCCCAAGTACACTGTTCCAAGTCTCGGGAACGTATGAGACATTAAGCCGGGAACAGCGTTTATATACAAATTTCCTACGTACGTTTGTAATATGTGATAGAACTGTTATCTGTTCTGTGGCAACAGTAAACAATATGTGAGAAACGAGCAGGGGAATCCTCGGTATCGGTCACTGTTGTCAATCTGTGGTATCATTGTTGCGGGTCATCGCGGGAAAGATTATTAATTGGCCTATGATTATGCGATATGTGAGAGCTACGAGATTGGTTGTTGCTAAAATAGGACTTAATCTAAAAGAGATTCCATCGAAATAGTACCCATGGCTCTCCCCCATCAGGTACCTAGTTCTATAAGTTTATTTGCTAGTAGGTATTATCTGAATCAGTCTGTAAACATCCCACTGCTCGGATATCGGCCTACCTCCTAATCACCCTCGAAGGGTGATTAGGCCATACCTTCACGCTGGCCCAGAGCGGGCTGTCGGATACACATACGCCATCGAATTTCTTCTTCGGAATTATGCAGGTTTCCTCCCGATGTTTTTCTTCACCGAAAAGCCAGTGGTATATCCGTACCTAAGTTCCAAAGAACTCATTGCTACGGGCTCCCGTTCGGGTTCGAAACCACGACCCCACGAGTATGAGGCAAGTTTGCTCCCACTGAGCTCCCACAGGCTTGAGGCTTTGTACAGATATTTTAAGAATCTTAGTATAATTGTAAGTAATGTACACATAGATAGAGGTGCATTATGCTCGGCTAACTTATGCAATCAAAATTCGGAGAGACCTTTGCTCGGCTTTGGGGTCGGATAGGTTAAAAAAAACTTATCTGTACATATCTCAGAAAACTAAACTTTCCACGGTTCACCCAGGTGGTCTCAGGAGGTGAAAGGCGGGGGTTGCCCGAAATGTACATAGTGTGAGTTCAATACCTGACTCTACCTACATGTTTTTCTGCTTTTATGTCTGTATTCTGTATCGATTTATCCGAAAGTGTGTTGGTTTGTTCCTCTTTCACGCAGCAGCAAAACAGCGGATTGACTGACTTTTTTGCATGGTTATGAAGAGCTACAGAGTAAGATGCGCCACTTTACACCCCAAAAAATGTACGGAACCTACCTAAAAGGATTTAAATCGTGGTTAAACCCGAAGACCCGAAGAATTTGCATAGATCATAGATACAGCCTTAAGGGTCGGAGACGGACATAGGCTCCTTTTAGGTCCACGCGAATGTCGTGGGTCGTAGCTAGTACTAAGCACGTGATAACTGCCACCGTATTTTTTGTACAGAACTATCACTTACTGATATTTAAATTTTGTGGGATCACTTAGAGCTACATGAAGCACGTGGTGGTGAGGAATTGTTGGAATTTTCTCGTGATGTAAGGACACTCATGTCGAACAGTTCAATGATTTTTGCAAAACATGATAAGAAATTGTGTACTTACATCATGATTTGCTTACAATTGATAACCATATCTAAATTACAAAATTGTTATTTTACTAAGCCATGGTTTACCTAGTAGGTGTGGTAGATACCTATCAAACGGTCAAGCGGTCTACCCCGCTGGAGGATATTTGGAACACAAACATACATACTTACAAGCACCCCTACAATATTACCCTCTTTTTTGGGCAGTCCGGTACAATAAAATACAATATAACTTTATTATACACCAAGACAATAAAACTTAAATATAAACAATAATAGAAAACCGGTAGTATAATGGGCGGGTAATAATTGTATCGTCATTGGCAGCGCATCGATTTTTAGTACCTTGTGAGCCACATTGGCGTGGCTTATCGCTGATAGAAATATCCATCATAAGCTCAGATCAGATCATACGGTTACTTACATGACCGTAGGCAAGCGCTTATCATCAAGCAAGTCAACCGTTTGTTTGCTTTCTTAGGGCAAAAAAAATATCCTATTTTAACTTAGTAACATCATATACATAAACTACAGATTTTAATAGAGGCAAAAAAATCCCCTTAGACTTTTAGACAACACGCTGCGTCATGCTCAAGATTTGGATATCAAAATTACCATTGAATTACACGATTTCGAACCCTATCTCCACTACACAAAAGCCTGTATGAGGCCTCACGTGTCAGGGGAAGTCCTGGATCGACCTCGATCGACTCAACGCAAGATTTCCTCATAGCGGGCGCGTCGAGTGTTCTGTATAAAACACATCATTTGTATTTCAACGCTTTATTTCTTATCAAATAGTTATAACGCATTGCTAATGTATTTATTACTACTTATCTCTACACGGTCACGATGTTCGTGCGACGCTTTTGAAGCTAGTTTAAAATTCTATCGTGTAGTGGTGGAGTCCCGCCGGCGGTACATGTCGGTGACTTTCCGTTATTATCCTTTGTTAAATTCGTATGTTTGTATGTATGTGCATTTCTTTTCAATAAACTACGTAATGGCTAAACTGATTTGGATGAAATTTGGTATGGAGGTAGTTTTTTTAAATATATATTTAGATACAGGGTTATAAGGAAAAGGTACTTTACACATTACATCATCAGCCAGAAGACGTCCACTGCTGAACATAGGCCTCCCCCTTAGAGCGCCACACCGACCGACAGCGGGCCACTTGCACCCACCGGTAGGCAAGGTAAGGAAAGGGTATGCTGAGCCGAAAAAGGCTCATAGTACTCATCATTATGAACAAGTTTTTCCTATCGGACCAACCCTGAAATCGAGGGGGGAATATTAGCTTTTCCATAGAAAAATGACAATGACACTCGACAAAATGTATGGAACAGCTGATATTTTTTTCTCGATTTCAGTGTTGTTTCCATAGTAAAAGTTGTTCACAATCATGAGTACTATGAGTCCCTTTCGGCTTAGCATACCCTTTCCTTATAACCCTGAGTGACGGGACGAGCAAGTCGCTCTCCTGATGTTGAACGTCACGCTTGCCCATAACAGTTCAATGCCACAGTTCAGTGCAGCGGCAATGCAGTGCGCTCGTCACCCTCAGATGTTAAATCTTAATATACAGTAATTTTCTTGGAAACATTGCCCTTCAATCCGGAACACAGTAATGTTTGCACACTACCGCTTGGCTTGCTTACACCTGGATTACCACATGTTCTACTTTTTCTTCCGCACAATATACAGTTCCTGTAGAATAGCGAGAGAAACGACGGGGCGTTGTTAGTTCATTATAAGCCGTGTCGCACTGCTATTTACATTGCATTCAGGTTAGTGCGGCCGGGTCAGGGTCAGGGTCAGGGTCAGGGTCAGGGTCAGGGTAACACCGCGCAGAAGTAATAAGTTATGCGACATTATTGCTTTGCAGCGGACCGATGTCCGGTGAAGGTGACAAACTGACAAGTACTCGAGCAAAATTATTTTCGTGTGGTCCCAGCCTTAGTTATTACAGTTCTATATTTTCTTCTGTTTCTCTTCAACTAGTTTAACCAAGTCAACCATCTGTTTCATCAGCATCTCTTGGGAGGACTGCAACTGAAACAAGAATAACCAATAGTTATTTGGGAAACTTCATTGGAGATACCAAAGAGAATATCACCACTATGTTTACTAAGTTTAAAGGAGTTCCATAAAAAAATTAAAAAAGGCGTTTGTATAAACATGTACTAGAACTGAATACCTATAGAGCATGCCAGTGATAGCCGCCATTTTTTTTTAGTACACGTTTCATACACGTTCAAGTCTCTTTGTTTTTTAATAGGCACTTGCGCCAGACTGGGAAATATAAAACAAGTCTATTCACATAGTTATTGTGTAATTATACGTATAATTTCTCTATGGTCGTATGAAAAAGTATGTTGCGGACCATAGAGAATACCCAAAGCAGATATAGCCTTGGATTGGAAACGCTCGGATAAAAAGTAACGCGTAATTGTATGCGCGTGATAATCCACGGTCACAGATCACTATCCTAGAGTCCTCGCTCACGGCGATCGAAGCGCACCACGCAACCGTCTTATACACATAATAATATAATCATTTACTCTCATTGGTTCATTGCTATAGGCGCGAGCAGGCGTTGTCCTTAGAAGGCCAATGAGAACGCTGGGTGTCAGTCCCCACAACTCGCGCTTTCTTCCAACATTGATGACTGTTTGTCGAAACAACGATCTCGTAAATCTAGACATAATGTGCGGCGCGCGATGACCCGCGGTAGGACATCGTTAGGAAGGGACCGAATTAACTACCGAGACTGGTTTCCAATACATAGTTATATTATTGTATTTTGAGAAGTGAACGCAGTATTATATCAGTTACCCGGCGGTGCAGAGTGTCGTGGATGTCGTGGATGTGTCGCAGGCCGCGCGCCCTGTCCTGCTCGTGCCGGCGCGTGCGCCGCCGCAGCTCCGCGGTCGTGCGCGCGGCCTGCTCGCACCGCTCGCTGTTCTGCCTCGACTTCTCCGACGCTTCATGTAACGCGCTGGAACAAAACAGTCGCCTCAGTTCTCCGCGTACCGTATATCGTCAAACTGAAGTTTATATACGTAGCTCGTAGTTAGATTTGATAACACTTTTTTGGGGCTATCTCGGAGACATACTCGTATTCATCATCATCAACCATTTTCTACCGACTGCTGAATATAGATCTCATCTTCGGCGCCATATTTGCCGGTTCTGTCGCTGCGGTCTCGTCGCCGTTGCCGCTGCCTTGGCGTCGGTAAACAATTAATAATAAAAAAATATGTACAAAATACCCGACTGCAAAATATTTAAATCATTCCGGACGTGAAGAGGAATCTAACGACATCTGACTAGTCAAAATCGGTCAAGCAGTTTAGGCTACAGGAGGAGGTTTGCGTGTTTAAGAACACACGAACAAACATTGTTACATACTTTTGAAATCAATGCATAAATTGATGGAAATATCGTGGAACCTGGCGGTCCAAATGATAACCGCTTCTTTTTTTAAAATAGAAAACGTGGGATAAATCTTATTACGACTAAAAGTGAAATATGAGCAAAAAAAAAACATTTATTCTCGTTAACGCTGTAGGCGTACGCGGCCGCCTGCTCTCGGTGCCGGTTACCTGCGCGCGGTCGCCTGCTCTCGGTGCCGGTTACCTGCGCGCGGTCGCCTGCTCTCGGTGCCGGTTACCTGCGCGCGGCCGCCTGCTCTCGGTGCCGGTTACCTGCGCGCGGCCGCCTGCTCTCGGTGCCGGTTACCTGCGCGCGGCCGCCTGCTCTCGGTGCCGGTTACCTGCGCGCGGTCGCCTGCTCTCGGTGCCGGTTACCTGCGCGCGGCCGCCTGCTCTCGGTGCCGGTTACCTGCCCGCGGCCGCCTGCTCTCGGTGCCGGTTACCTGCCCGCGGCCGCCTGCTCTCGGTGCCGGTTACCTGCGCGCGGCCGCCTGCTCTCGGTGCCGGTTACCTGCGCGCGGCCGCCTGCTCTCGGTGCCGGTTACCTGCGCGCGGCCGCCTGCTCTCGGTGCCGGTTACCTGCGCGCGGCCGCCTGCTCTCGGTGCCGGTTACCTGCGCGCGGCCGCCTGCTCTCGGTGCCGGTTACCTGCGCGCGGCCGCCTGCTCTCGGTGCCGGTTACCTGCGCGCGGCCGCCTGCTCTCGGTGCCGGTTACCTGCGCGCAGCCGCCTGCTCTCGGTGCCGGTTACCTGCGCGCGGCCGCCTGCTCGCGCCGCCGCCCGCCGCGGGCGTGCTGCAGCTTGTCGCGCAGCTCGGCGCGCGCGGCCTGCAGCTCGCGCTCCGCGGCCTGCAGCTCGCCCAGCTCCGTCTGCAGCACGTCCAGCTCGCCCTCCTGGCTCTCCGACTCCAGGTCGCCGGTTTTCATGTACCTGAACGGTAAACACGATAATATTATTCATTGCTAAAGTTTGTGCTCGTGTTTCTACTTCTCGTATACGCTCCTTGTAATAAATGATCCGAGTAGATTGAAAACGCAGCATAAAAAGTCTCACTGAGCGAACGCAGCTTAGGCTTCTGCTTCTTAGGGAAGTGGAGTAAAAGAATCGAAAAAATAATATTTTTTAATGGAAAAATACATTTTTCATGACAAGCTTTTATAAAATCCGTAACTGGTACTGTACTCTGATCACAATGAGTCCAAACTACATCAACCTAATGTTAGTTACCGAGGAGTTCCGTTTTCCACCTTCCGTCAACGTCATCAGATTTAGGCCCTTATTCAGAGATAAGATAAATTGATGCCGATTTCGAGATTCCAATCTCGACTGTCTCACGTCTCGATTGCCTTCGACTATATATAATCAAAGGCCTCCTACCACTCGATGTATCTCGCAGGCTAGCCATAGTGAATAGGATGAATAGTGAAAAGATATCTCGAAATATAGTATAGCTTTGAGAAAAAGAAGAAATCTCGAAGTTCGACATTTTTTTCGAGACGAGATTAAATCTCAGCTTTTGAGAATAGAGGTCCAGCTCGCTGTCATAATATTGTATTGTCATCGGAACTTGCATTTAAAACTTCACCTCAATTGAACAAGGGGAACTGGTCTAATATTCCGTTGCAAGATTTGATTCGAACATTCAAACTTACATACATACAAACATTGCAAATTAAATAAAAGCTTTTAAAAATGAAGAGGTAGGCAATGTGAACTGACATCAAGGCCTCGGCCAGGTTGGTGATCTCGCGCAGCAGGCTGTTGGCGGCGTCCAGGCCCGGCTTCAGGGTCTGCAGGTTCCTGACGCTGTCTTCCTTCTGCATGAGCGTGGCGCGACTCGCGCGCACCTGCTCCTCCGCCTCCTGCACGCCGCGCGCCGTCTGCGCCACCTGCCGCCACCGCGTACACTTACCAACACGCACTTACACACTTACCTACCTACATACTTACACACTTACACACAAACTTTCGCACTTATAATATGAGTGTGATTACATAATGGAAAAAAGACAATAGACTGCTAAGCCATATTCATAACAAAGTTTAAAATATTTCGACATAAAAATCGTTTCAAATTTGGTTATCATTACTATTAGGACTCACGGGATATTTACCACGATTATTATCGGAAACATCGGGAACTCAACAAAAATGATAATCGTGGTAAATATCCCGTGAGTACTAATAGTAATGTAGTAAACCACCACGAAAGTCTAAAACAGTGATTGGTTATCATGACCTAGTAAAAGAACATTAGTTACCAAAAACGAATAAACAATCATTGTTTACCAAAAGCTAGTATACAAACATTGGTTACCAAAAGCTAGTAAATAAACATTGTTTACCAAAAGCTAGTAAACAGACATTGGTTGCCAAAATCAAGTAAGCAACAT
This sequence comes from Apocheima hispidaria, assembly GCA_947579745.1. Classification (NCBI taxonomy): domain Eukaryota; kingdom Metazoa; phylum Arthropoda; class Insecta; order Lepidoptera; family Geometridae; genus Apocheima; species Apocheima hispidaria. The sequence continues at coordinate 1,474,307 of OX388152.1, read as the reverse complement.
TGGTTACCAAAAGCTAGTACATAAACATTGGTTACCAAAAGCTAGTAAATAAACATTGTTTACCAAAAGCTAGTAAACAGACATTGGTTGCCAAAATCAAGTAAACAACATTGGTTACCAAAAGCTAGTACATAAACATTGGTTACCAAAAGCTAGTAAATAAACATTAGTTACCAAAAGCTAGTAAACAAACATTGGTTGCCAAAAGCTAGTAAACAAACATTGGTTACCAGGAGCTAGTAAATAAGCATTGGTTACTAAAGGCTAATAAACAGACATTAGTTACCAAAAGCTAGTAAACAAACATTGGTTGCCAAAAGCTAGTAAACAAACATTGGTTACCAGGAGCTAGTAAATAAGCATTGGTTACTAAAGGCTAATAAACAAACATTAGTTACCAAAAGCTAGTAAACAAACATTGGTTGCCAAAAGCTAGTAAACAAACATTGGTTACCAGGAGCTAGTAAATAAGCATTGGTTACTAAAGGCTAATAAACAGACATTAGTTACCAAAAGCTAGTAAACAAACATTGGTTGCCAAAAGCTAGTAAACAAACATTGGTTACCAGGAGCTAGTAAATAAGCATTGGTTACTAAAGGCTAATAAACAAACATTAGTTACCAAAAGCTAGTAAACAAACATTGGTTGCCAAAAGCTAGTAAACAAACATTGGTTACCAGGAGCTAGTAAATAAGCATTGGTTACTAAAGGCTAATAAACAAACATTAGTTACCAAAAGCTAGTAAACAAACATTGGTAAAGGAAACTGGGCACCCACTTGAGTCATCACATCGTCCGCATCGTAGACCCTGAGAGCCTTCTTCTTGTCGAGGTCGGCCTGCGCGGCGTCCCGCTGCGCCGTCTTCTGGTCGAGCAGCGCCTCCTGCAGCCGGTGCTGCGTGGCGGCGGCGTCGAGCGCGCGCTGCTCCGCGTTGCTCGCCGCCGTCTCCTCCCTCGCCTCCTCCTCCGCCAGCCCGGTGTTCCGCTCCAGCTGCGGGGGACAACACACATCTCGCTACACCTTCGATGAGACACATCAAATAATATGCTAACGTCTGCATGTAAATTATGCTTGCAATAAATGGTTTAGTATGGAGTATTACCATCAGGCGAACGACTGGCTTGTCTTCTCACTCAGTATTACTAAAGAAAAGGTAAGACATTTATTTGGTTTAGATTAGCAAAATGTGTCGAAACCACGTTACTAGTATATGTACTACTACTACTATGATAACTTAGGCGTCAACTTTAGTTCCAGTTTTGACCACATTCATTTTGTTTGACGTTAACCAATGACAGCGGATTTATGTAGATGTGTTTTTACTTTTGACTGATACATGGTGCGTCTCGATGGTAATGTTATAAATAAATATGTGGTTACGGTGTATTTAATATGTAGGTTTACCTCTTCCAATCTGTCTGCTCTCTTCGCTTTCTCCTGCGCTTGTTCGTTGAGCATTTCCTGCAGCTTGTGCTTGTGTTCCAACAGTCTGTTCACCTGAAAAGAATACATATACATTGGTCGAGGTTAAAGATTGGAGCCATCATTGCTTTAAGCGACACGGCCGCTAAATGGCCAAACAATAGCACAACAAACAAATTACGGAGACGTCAGATAATAGTGTGATTATTTTTCTAAATTACAAACGTGTTCAGAGAGGGCATCTTGTAGCTCCCCCTACCCCCTACCCCCTACACTAGCGATCCGCCTCGGCTTCGCACGTTTGTAATTTAGAAAAATAATCACACTATTATTATAAATGCGCAAGTTTGCGAGTAAGTATGTGTGTTTGTTCCCGTTCAACTCTGTAACGGCTGAACGGATTTAAATGAAATTTTGTATGATGGTAGCTTACACCCTGAATTAACACATAGACTACTTTATCCCGGAAAAATATTCGATTTCTGTAGAATAGCGGGTAAAACCGCGGGGCGCAGCTAGTTTAATATAAGCCTCTGATGGTGAAAACCGTATCAAAATCCGTTGCGTGCTTTAAGGAGATGTTAGCGAATATACAGACAGACGCGGCAAGCAACTTTATTTTATACTATGTATTGAAGATATGTATTCAGCATGTGAACTAAAGGCAAAGAAAGATCCATGACATATATAGTAAGTAATATACATAATATATATATATATATATAGCTGTCACAGGATGACTTCGTCACAAGCATTTTATGAAGGTATTTTTTTCCTTAAAAAGTAAATACTTTTTAGCACCTGTTCAGATTTCTCGAAGAGTTCGTCCTCGTAAGGCGCCAAGCCTCGGAGCTTCTCTTCGTTGAACATCATCAGGTTGAATAGCAGCAGTAGGATGGACTGCGACGTCATCACCGTCGGTTGCAGGAAGTGCATCATGTTGATGGTCGACATCTGAACATCAATACAGTCTGATATTAGCCTTCTGACTGAATCTCCATGTACTTCCCTGTGGATATAACTTGGGGCGGTTCAATCGAAATGTGAACTATACACTCAACCATCCACCTGAGTTTCTGCATTTTGGCCCTTGGATTAGTTATTTCTTATGTGCTTTTCCGCAACTGTGCTGTCAACTATGGACCCATTCAATTTCATATTACTTTTTGTATTGAGATACAAACGGATTTGTCCACTAACATTTACCTCACACAATTTCGTAATACAAATAGGATCTAAAATGTAAAAACTAAAGTAATAAATACAATACTATAGTGTCATTAAAAAGTCAACATAAAATGAATATATCATAATAATTATTATCATCATAGTCAACAGTTTAGCTGTTGGCTTTTTTGCCCTTGTCCCCATTGGTCAGTTAAATTTTCACAATATGTCAAAAAATGTTCATTACAGTTTTTCACTTGTCACAAAAAATATCAAATTCAGTGTTGGTGGAAAGGAGTTCATTGAAGTGGCAAGGCATAAATTTGTGTTTTATGACTAGGACCGCAACTTTTAATGCGGCCACATGAAAGTTATTGACAAGGCGAGCAGCGAGCGTCCATCAAAGGTTCACTCAAGAACATGCCATCATCTGAAAATAATAAAAATTTGCAAAAATGCGAATTTTATTATAAGTTATTGTTTGCGGCAAACCAGTCATATTAGTATTTAGTATTATAATATAATGTATGGATAATTTAGTTCTAGTGGTACAATGTTGTGTGAAAAACTGATGCTGAATTAAGCCCATACATAAAGAAAAATTCTGGTCGTACCAATGACGATGACTTAATCTGGGAGTAACAGGTCATTTTTGTAACTGGATTAACTTTCATAGTCCAATGAAATAAATGTTTGTTCATACCTCCGGCATGATGGTAACCAAGGAGTTTACCACTCGAGTCATGTTGATCACCGGGAGTAGGTCACGGTAGTATTGCACTGAGTCATTCACATTATCTTCAGGTGACTCCTGAAAGTAAGCAAACAAAGAAATTCAACACAAGTCAATTATTGTTCTGTGACAATTTCTCATAAGCCAGAAGTAAGTAGCCACTGCTGACAGGGGCCTGCCCCTTCGAGCGCCACACTGAACAAAAATCTGCCACTTGTATCGACCAGCGGGCTTATCCTCTAACTTTGAAACATTCGTGAGTCTGGTTGAGAGCATACCATCTTGCTCGTACCAACTTTCAGAGTTACGGGATAAGCCCGCAGTTGCCCCAAAGTTGAATTGATTGGTTATGTGGTTTTACGGTTCCATACCAAAAGTGTATCAATAGCCCAGTTAATTTAGCGTTTGACCCCAGGTTTTTTTTAATGTACATAATTGTAAAAGCCGATAACGCATTTCTCTCTTATATACCGTAGAACTGTGTTGGGGTCCAACTCACCAGTCCCAAGAATGAGTAGACTAATAAATAAGTATCAGCATTTAGGTCAATTGGACATTTTTGGGGACAAATTATTAGGGTTCAAGATTGGCTTAAGCTTGATTATGGCCTGTCGGCCATAGTCAGGTTTGGGTTAGTCTTGAACATTGTATTTAACAAACTCTCTAACTCTTCTTCTAGATATTTGTTTTATATTGATTTTATTATTAATAGTTAAAAATTAAGGAATATTAATGCATGCTGTGCTTCCTTAGATATATAACGCATTTTGTTTAAATTTAGTGTAAGATTATGGTGTTAGAATTAATGTTGTTATAAATGTGAAGCCTCAATAAATAAATAAAAATAAAAATAAAATAAAATCATAGTCCAAAATAATAGCTACCGGTGACATAGAAATCAGTTTATAATTTTATTTTTGCTGCCGAATAACAAGACTTCCATAATTTTTTTTTTTATGTGTCGTACTTCCTGAATGGTTAAATTAACTTGACGCTTATATATCATCCGCAAATTATATCAACCACTATTTTATACCTGGAGGATGGTAGTGCCCCTGCCAAGTCAAGTGAAAATAACAAGGGCACGGTACGGCTTGTACAATACTTGTATTGTTTGTACAAAATAGGCTTGAGGGACTGAATTAAAATTAACATCTGTACAAAATGGACACCGCAAGAATTACTTTGGCATAAAATATTGTTCTGCATCCAAAGCTTTGCCTGAAATCTTTCAGTATTCCCGCATGTTTGCAAGATAAGAAATATTCTTTCCTTCATGATACATAAGCTGACTAAGTTTTGGTAGTACTTACACTGAGTATAACACGGTCTACCCCCAGGCGATCCAACACTTGTACCAGTGCCCCCATCAGCGCCAAAGGCTCCTTCAAGTCAGACGCTTTCAGCTCATAATCCGGGAAGTCGTCTCTCCATATGCCAATGAAGTTCTCTAACATTTTATCTGAAACACAAGTGACTAGCTCTAATCGTCCCCACTAACTATAATTACTGAGGCATGCGAGGAGTACACTTTATTTTCACAGTTATTTTACCTCTAGCTATACTTTTTTTTCTGCCGGTACTTTGAATCCTTTTCGGTAAGTTATGAGATTATTAATCATTGATACAACAGAACTATCCAAGAATCTTTTCAACACAACTAAAATACTTCAAAGCAAGTAATAACTGTGAACACACTGTAGGAACTTGGGAACATGGGCTACATCAAAGAGTACTTTCTATGGCCACATACTTCTAGTCACAGAATTCTCCCTATTAAATAAGGCCAGTCTAGAGGAAAGAACAAATAGTTAACATTTTTGTCACAATATTATAAGTTTTAAGTACCTCTCTCCATCTTAAACGGCGACGTCAATAAAGCCAAGCCAAGTGGTTTTCTTTTATATAGTAATTCCTTTTCAACTTAATTCAATCCACTTTTCCCGAACAAAATCAAATGAAAACATTCAAGGTTCAAATTCAAATAAGACGGACGACCGTTTTTAAAAACAAAATTATGTAAACAAAACAGTGCTGCCGTTTTGTTTTTGGAAAAAATGCTAGATTTTGCCGCAGATAATGCTAAAAATATGCTACATGGCCTGACCTGACACCGTGTGAAAGGGACAGCTAGATTTGAATTTCACGGGAGCAAAAGAAACAAACATATATATTTATTTACTGCAAACTGTAATATATTATAATCTAAACTTAAATGTACAAACTAAAATTAGAAACAAAATTTTTATTTAATTTATTCATGTAAATTAAATAATAATAATTGTATATTTCAAATTGTTACTGCAAACTGTAATATATTATAATCTAAACTTAAATGTACAAACTAAAATTAGAAACAATTTTTTTTATTTAATTTATTCATGTAAATTAAATAATAATAATTGTATATTTCATTTTTACTAAAATAAACTAAACTTAAATGTACAAACTAAAACTATAAACTATACTAAACTAAATAAGTACTTAAATAAATTAAATCTAAAATATCTACAAATAAAAAACGGCATTTAGGTCGCTGTCTGCGGGTAAGGTGCCCAAAAAGCTGGCGACATTACCCCGTTGAATTGCCAAAAAAAAACTATTAAGGTTATAGCTTCTCCCTTTCGCTCCCCCAGAAACTTATATATAGCCATCTCTCTCAAACGATGTCAGGTCAGGCCATGTAACGAGGCCTTTATCGGTCGTACCTTCTAGGCCGTACATTATTGTGCTGTACATTATAGACACTCCACTGCTTGACAGTTTTGTCTTCTCTTTTTTTGTTTGCGTTTTATCGCTCAATGCAACGTCGACGATTTTAGTAAGATTTAATTTAGTGAAAGTAAAGTGTTTTTTTGTTATGAAATAAGCTTGCAAACATGAGAATCACTAACTTAAGACGCGGTAGGATCATCCGCATGTCCGCTGCTTGCGGAATTCTCTTAATATTGTTGTTCGCTCTCCACCAATGGTCTAACGATAATGCCGCCGTAAATTCGGAAATAGCAGTACTTTCTGAATCACAAGCTGGCTATTACAAGTTCCACCACGATGTATACCCCGTGATAAAGACAGGTAAGTGTATAAAATTGTAGGTGTGAATAAAGAGCGTTAAGTACTTAAGTGTACTGTTAGGTGGCCAATAGGTACTGCCGGCTTGTCTCGCTGTTCCTTACGCCAATGTATGGTCCGTGAGCTCGCCGCATCTACATAAGCAATACCATTCGCACAGAGTCATGGAACATTATATTTTGTGCTGAAGAACTATCTGAATGCCTAATTGTTTAAATTTTCCTTGGTTTAAGTACTTATTCTTTTAATAGTTGAACTTAAGCTAGGATAATGGTTCACCAGATCTAAATGAAATATTTGAGTATGTGAAACCTGTTTCATTCTTTGAAATGATTCAAAAATGGTAATGGAAAATAATTGTAAAACTAGTCCTGTCCTAAAATGATTTATGTAAAGAAATACTATTTAAGTAATTAATAATTGCACGATTAACATAATTGAATTTCCAGTGACAGGGGTCGTAAGTCTCAATGTGGACCCCCATGATTATTGGGAAAACTTCCATGGTAAATATTGGGTGAACTACTTGGGGTTTTCTTGAACTCAATAGTGACAAACAATAACAAAAGTAACATATCTGTGCGTTGACTATAAACAAGAATCCATATGCTTTAAAGGGTATTTTCACTACATTGTGCTGAACGGAGCTCACAGCTTCAGATCTCTTCACTTCAATCAGTGGAAAGACTGAAACTGCACTGGCAATATTTTGCTTAGTGTTTTGAACCTACTGAGTAGTCTTGCACCTGTTTGAAACATATTTTTTTTACTTGTCAGTCATCTTTAGAACATTCTGTTCCATGTCTGAGTAGCCAGTTCTAGCTACCTTGTATGTTAATCTTTTAACAAGCAATAGGTTTAGTGAATTAGCTTCACTTTTCAAAATTAGATTAAGTTATTTAAAAATGTATCTATTTTATGTCCCAAGTACCTAAATGGTAAATATTTACTATTTGTTCGCACCAAACTGGAACCCCAACCCAAACCCCAACCCCAACCCTTATAACTTTACAAAGGGACAAATATACACACATACAATTGCAGATTTGCTCACATAGACTCTTCCTCCACTTTGCTCAATAATATTTTTTGAAAATATGACGGATCATTTCACACAAATTCCTTACTTTTATCCCAGGTACATGTAAAGTTTCTGTTGAAGATACCAAATTCTGCAACTATCCCTTCACCCAAACAGGCTAGTTATTGAAAATCACTATGAAGTAGCTACGGCCATGTTACACACTGTACATATTCTGTTGCAGTCATCAGCTGTTCAAAGATTAAAAATATAAGATGTAGTACATATAGAAATATGCAAAACAAAGTTAATAAATAATTTACCTATTCATTTATATATTTGTATTTACTATTAGTACAAACATGTGTAGGTTGTCTATTGATTTAAATGTTTATTGTAAGTAGAGCTAGACTAATGAAGAGTACTACTCAAATTGTATTGTTTTCTAGTTTAGTTAATTTTTGTAGCATGTTGATGTATGGATACCTAAAGTATGTACTTTAAACTAAGATGATGAATAAGCTGCACTTGTTTTCATTTCATTGCATATTTCTTTATCTCACTTCTGGATTTAATGCTCACAATAATATATAAAATACACTCTGTATTTAATAAAAGCAAGTCTTACCTAAGTACTTATGATAGGAACTTTTCTTTTTTGCTTAGTATTTTTACATATTCCCCTATCAGTAGATTTATAGTGTAATCGGACGAAGTTTTTATTTCATAAACTTCTTCATTAAATTATTTACTTTGTTACATATTTCACATTCATCTTAGACGGGAATACTAAATGCCTCTTTAGACTATGCCATTATATCATATTATATCATATTATATCATATTATATTATTATATTATATTATTATTATATTATATCTCATTATGACTTTTCCTGCGCTGGTACTGCATTGAGAGTGCAAGTTTTGTAAAGACGTATTAAAAAAACATGCACACCAAGTGATGCACTGTGCTATGTAAAAGGACAGTGCGGGGAAAGCTATGATGTGATGATTCTCGGATAACTTCAAAATCGAAAAGGGATCATTCTACAAATAAATTATTCAATGTAGTCATCATTAACATTTACTATGGACCTACCAAGCTTGCAGTTATCGGATAATCACTCTGTATAAAAGCCTACTTGAGCTGTGGCACCCTGACTACGCCACGCTCCTAACTGGCAGCTCATTCCAGAACTGGGCAACTTCGAGCCGAAGCAGCACGCAGTGGTGCGCGGCCCGGGCGAGGAGGGGAAGGCGTACCACATGGCTCAGGAGCGCGCCAACGACATCGCCGAGTCGGAGAGCGAGTACGGCATGAACATTGTCGCCTCGGACGATATTGCCATGAATAGGTATGTACATCACATGGTTAGTCTTATTAGCAGACAATGGACCTTTAGTCAGCGGGTTCATAAAAACTCTTTGAGAGTACTAGTAAGTACTAGATTCCGCCGGCGGCCGACTTAAAGTCCACCTGTATGCATTCGCACTAATAACACTTAGATCAGTGGACTACTGCTTGGTTCACACGGACTGCTCGTCCAGCAAACGAGCGAGATATATATATTTTCTTTTTTTCTTTGTCTGCTGTTCTGGTTCTTATGGTTGCTTATTGCCGGTGGTTATACATACGAAGATATTAGTATTAAGCTCGGATTATGCATACGAAAGTTCAGAAGCGAGTGTTTTTTTCCTACTTAACTCAGTAATGGCTTAACATATACGTATATGGAATTTCGTATGGAGGTAGCTTATGCATATGGGTAGGCTTACATTCAATCCCGTTTTTTTTCTAAATCCAGAATACTAAAACCGCGGGTCCCAGTTTGAAAATAGGAGACATGGGAGAAACTTCACTTTTTTAAATAAATACAAATCAAAAAATGAATCCTTCTTTTTTTTTAAATGGACTAGATTATAGAAAACCAAACAATCTTGAAAAGTTCTAAGTTCTTTCGAACCTATTTCTTCTTAATCCCAATTTTTGCTTAAATTTTTGAAGTATCTGGTGCTGGCCGACCGCAGACTGACTGAACGCTTTGGATGAATTTTGTTTCTGATAAACAGGCTAGGCATTTGCTGGCCAGGCTATATCACTGCTGACGGGAAGTAATATAATATAGCACATTCGACACTCTCTCAGTGCTGCCCTTTGCAGTGTGTGTTGAGAGTTTGATACTATATTATCTCTTGTCTCCAAAATGGGACTGCACAAAACTTAAAGAAGTGCCTTAATACTCACGAAAAGCATAGCTTCTGGATCTAACGAGAATGATACGCCGTGACATTTGTATCTGAAGTAGTGAATAATGATAGAGGCAACACGACACGTACATTCGATGTTTTTTTGGCTGGCTCGTAAACATCATAATCTTGTTTGCATCAGAGTCCAATGGAAATACAATGAGTTAATATCTGTATACCATCATCCCCAGATCCATCCCGGACACGCGTCTGGAGGAGTGCAAGTACTGGCACTACCCAGTGGACCTCCCCAAGACGTCGGTGATCATAGTTTTCCACAACGAAGGGTTCTCGGTGCTCATGCGCACCGTGCACACCGTCATCGATAGGTCGCCGCCCGACGTGCTGCATGAAGTCGTCTTGGTAACGAATATATAATCTAGTAACAATGCTCTATAGCATGGAGGCAGATGGCATAACAAGAGGGAGGCCTGTACACGGTAGTGGGGTGGGATAAGGAGAGTAATAATAAATAGGTCTTATTCATAAGCATCCAAAAGACTCGTTTTAAATAAAACTTGCTTTATCTTTGCTATGTCTGGTTCTGTGATGGTTTTCGTCGTGGGTTTTTTGTTAAGGCACTATAGCGTAGATTAATAACACGTGTCTTTTTTTTTGTATTTTGATTAGTTTTTCGCCATTTCGCCTTTCCCCGCTTTTGTGGACATGTTTTACTCTGCTTCGTGATCCGTACCAAAATGCAAATATGTAATGTAATTCCGTTAGAAAATGTAATGTGAAACTAAATCGGCTAGTTACATTTCACGCCAGTCTTGTTACGAGTGGAACACCAATTCCCAAACAATAGATTAAATTTGCTGATAAACTAAATTACTGTGAAACGGTCGATACGATCTCTTCACAGTAAGCTGATGATAATTTTAAGTGAACCGCCTAATTAATTAAATATTTTATCATAGTATATTGTGATAGTACTTAAGGTGCTTCGTTTGAGTCCGCTAGGTAGGTAGGCGCCAAGAGATGGCGCTGTCGTTGAAAACTCAATTGAGGTAATCTGCCCCAGTTTTAATTCACTTTGCGACCTCTTACTATTGTTATAAACACATCTCAAAAATAATAGAGCCCATTAATAGCTGCACTCGACTGAAAATTCAAATAATGTTCAACGCCTGTATGCACGCATGAACATTACGCACACATGCGAATTCAAAACGGTTACAAGCAAATACGAAATTTCGTTGCTCTGTATATCGTCTCGGTGGCCGAAGTCATCAGTTTGATTAGGTCGCGCTCGTGAGGTTCTGGGTTCGAACCCCTAAAATTAGGTAGTATTATTTTTTATAATTTAATTTCGAGAATACTATTTATTTTAATTTTTGCTGTGGGTTTCTTGACAAACTTATTCAAAATTAGTAACGAAACTTATAAAAGTATATATCTACATAAACCTAATATTGTCGCATAAATATTTAAAATGCGAAAGTTCGTGTGTAAGTGTCTAAGCATGTAAGTTTTTTTTTTTGTTATTTGGTGACGAGACGAGCAAGTTACTCAGCTGATGTTAAGCTTCACGCTTGCTCATAACAGTTCAGTGCCACCCAGAATTTTGAACCTCAACAGTTCAAAACCATGCGCGGCAATGCACTGCGCTCATTACTCTGAGATATTAGATGTTAAATCTCTGTGCCCAATAATTACGCTGGAAACATTGCCCTTCAATCCGGAACACAGTGATGTTTTGCACACTACTGCTTGACGATTGAATAACTGGGTCCCTGGAATAACCCCATATCGGGGGTTCTAAAGGCACCGAGTCTGGTACCTTCCGAACAAATTTTCCACTTTTTTTCGTTTTTTTTCAAATTAATTTCGAATTTTACATACCTAATACCTAATGAAATGAACCTAATGAAATATGCAATACCCAAAAATGTTGTGTTTTCCGCGTCGATAGACATTATTCTGCGACTAAAAATATGGATTTTAGACCCGGGTTAGATTAATTTAGTCCATAGTAGGTACTGTTGTTTGTTATTTGTTATTTACAACACACAAAACTAACTTATAGGTAGGTATGTAGTTCATCTATGGTATGTAGGTAGGTAGGTTGGTTGCTTGGTTGGTGGCTAGGTAGGTATTATTAGTATAATGTGCATATTTTGATCGCGCAGCACGAAATATTCAAGATTTTCATATACCTCTATCTATCTTCTTATATTCTCTTGAGGTACCTTACCACCTACCTATATAGGTACCATACCTATAGGCACCTTTTACAAAAAATCTATTATTTCACTAAGAAGGAAGTTTTTCAGAATTTTTTCAATATTTTTCCCGGGATCAGTGAGCGTGCGCGCAACGAGATCATACATAAAAATGCAAAAACCACATTCATCATCATTATAGAGGTGAATTTTTTTCCAGAAATTTTGCATTATTTTTCCTGGCAGCACTGATGGAGCGCGCACCGAGCCCCATACTCAGAAATGCCGAATTCCAACAAATTTTAGATATGGGGTTATTACTTAGTCACACCAAAATGCGAAAGTTTGTGTGTATGTAAGTAGGTATGTTAGTATGTAAGTGTGTTTGTTCCCGTTCAAATCTGTAACAGCTGCATGGATTTTAATGTAATTTGGTATGGAGGTAGCCAAATTTAGGTATGGTAGCCTCCATTCCAAATTTCATCCAAATCCGTTCAGCCGTTACAGAGTTTATACCGCGGGTGAAACCGCGGGGCGCATCTAGTATCCTATAAATTTTGAAAGTAGCTCTGTCTTTCTGTTTGTTATCTGTTCACGATAAAACGGCTGGACCGACCTTTACGAATTTTGATGAATGATCCCCCATCGCCATGAAAATGGGCAAGAAATCTCTGTACGTTATCAACAGCCTGATGATGATGATGATGAATTTTAAATCTATGACCGCAAATGAAATTCGCAGCTGGACGGGTAGAAATCTCCCCATTGCTATGAAAAATGGGTAAGAAATCTCGGTACGATATGGAACAGGCTGATGATGATGATGATGAATTTTAAATCTATGACCGAATCACATGCGAATTCAAAACGGTTACAAGCAAATACGAAATTGAGTACCCGATTTTCGGCGTTCCACCTATCAGTTCGACTGGCCGAGCGGTCGAGTGGACGGATTTTCATTATGCTTCGTTTTGTAGTGTGTCAATGAGACGAAGGATCAATCCTCATTTGAAAATTACTGTTTTTGTAGATTTTTGTTCTTTTTGTGCTATTTTTTTACAAAATAAGTTATCAAACAACACAACAAACACCACACACAAAACTAACTAACTAATAGGTAGGTAGGTAGGTAGGTAGGTAGGTTGGTTGGTTGGTTTGTTGGTAGGTAGGTAAGTATTATTAGTATTATGCACATATTTCAATCGCGCAGCACGAAATATCCAATATTTTCATATACCTCTATCTACCACCTTACCACCTACCTATATAGGTACCTATACCTATATAGGCACCTTTTACAAAAAAACTATTATTTCACTAAGAAGGAAGTTTTTCAGAATTTTTTCAATATTTTTCCCGGGATCAGTGAGCGTGCGCGCAACGAGATCATACATAAAAATGCAAAAACCACATTCATCATCATTATTGAGGTGATTTTTTTTTCCCGTAATTTTGCATTATTTTTCCTGGCACTGATGGAGCGCGCACCGAGCCCCATACTCAGAAATGCCGAATTCCAACAAATTTTAGATATGGGGTTATTACTTAGTCACACCAAAATGCGAAAGTTTGTGTGTATGTAAGTAGGTATGTTAGTATGTAAGTGTGTTTGTTCCCGTTCAAATCTGTAACAGCTGCATGGATTTTAATGTAATTTGGTATGGAGGTAGCCAAATTTAGGTATGGTAGCCTCCATACCAAATTTCATCCAAATCCGTTCAGCCATTACAGAGTTTATACCGCGGGTGAAACCGCGGGGCGCATCTAGTATCCTATAAATTTTGAAAGTAGCTCTGTCTTTCTGTTTGTTATCTGTTCACGATAAAACGGCTGGACCGACCTTTACGAATTTTGGCAAAGGTATTCTAGTAAAATAAAATATTTTTTAATTTAATCATTTTATGTATTTTTTAAGAAATCTCGTTACGTTAGGGAGAAGGCTGATGATGATGATGGAAAATTTTAAATCTATGACCGCAAATGTAAAACGCAGTCGGACGGGTAGAAATCCCCCCATTGCTATGAAAATGGGTAAGAAATCTCGGTACGATAGGGAACAGGCGGATGATGATGATAATGATCCTTAAAATCTATGACCGATAAACGACGAAGGTCTGTGACGAAGGTCACAGTTGGACGGGTACCAATCCCCCATCGCCATGAAAATGGGTAAGAAATCTCGGTACGATAGGGAACAGGCTAATGATGATGATGATGATATTTAAATCTGTGACCACAAATGAAAATCGCAGTTGGACGGGTAGAAATCCCCCCCATCGCCATGAAAATGGGCAAGAAATCTCTGTACGCTATCAACAGGCTGATGATGATGATGAATTTTAAATCTATGCCCGAAAATTAAAATCGCAGTTGGACGGGTAGAAATCCCCCATCGCCATGAAAATGGGCAAGAAATCTCTGTACGTTATCAACAGCCTGATGATGATGATGATGAATTTTAAATCTATGACCGCAAATGAAATTCGCAGCTGGACGGGTAGAAATCTCCCCATTGCTATGAAAAATGGGTAAGAAATCTCGGTACGATATGGAACAGGCTGATGATGATGATGATGAATTTTAAATCTATGACCGAATCACATGCGAATTCAAAACGGTTACAAGCAAATACGAAATTGAGTACCCGATTTTCGGCGTTCCACCTATCAGTTCGACTGGCCGAGCGGTCGAGTGGACGGATTTTCATTATGCTTCGTTTTGTAGTGTGTCAATGAGACGAAGGATCAATCCTCATTTGAAAATTACTGTTTTTGTAGATTTTTGTTCTTTTTGTGCTATTTTTTTACAAAATAAGTTATCAAACAACACAACAAACACCACACACAAAACTAACTAACTAATAGGTAGGTAGGTAGGTAGGTAGGTAGGTTGGTTGGTTGGTTTGTTGGTAGGTAGGTAAGTATTATTAGTATTATGCACATATTTCAATCGCGCAGCACGAAATATCCAATATTTTCATATACCTCTATCTACCACCTTACCACCTACCTATATAGGTACCTATACCTATATAGGCACCTTTTACAAAAAAACTATTATTTCACTAAGAAGGAAGTTTTTCAGAATTTTTTCAATATTTTTCCCGGGATCAGTGAGCGTGCGCGCAACGAGATCATACATAAAAATGCAAAAACCACATTCATCATCATTATTGAGGTGATTTTTTTTTCCCGTAATTTTGCATTATTTTTCCTGGCACTGATGGAGCGCGCACCGAGCCCCATACTCAGAAATGCCGAATTCCAACAAATTTTAGATATGGGGTTATTAGTTAGTCACACCAAAAATAAATATTATAAAGAGGAAAGATTTGATTGTTTGTTTGTTTGCATTGAATAGGCTCCGAAACTACTGAACCGATTTGAAAAATTCTTTCGCTGTTGGGAAGCTTTTTAGCTTTGTTTATATATATTTTTTTTTTGTAACTTGACGCAAATAGAAGGGTTTTGTGTGTGTATTATAATTTTTATTTTTTTGTTATATACACGTGCGAAGCCGGTGCGGGCTGTAAAGGATTCAAACAGACAGACGGACAGACAGACAGACAGTCGGACATGACAAACTTATAAGGGTTCCTTGTAGTACTACGGAACCCTAAAAATTTATAAATGGTTACCTATGTCAAAGTCCTCAAAATACAAGAATAGGGGTTCATTTTTATACATATAAACTAGTATTTCGCGAGGCTGCACGGGCCGCGTGCGGGCCCGCGGGGCGGTCCTGCAATTGGGTATGGCTGGATCGTTTAGGTCGACTTGTAAAGTTAAAAAAAAAGGAGGAGCATGATGAAAACGGGTAAGCTACCCAACAGCGAAATAATTTTTCAAATCCGTTCAGTAGTTTCGGAGCCTATTCAATGCAAATAAACAAACAAACAAAGAATCAAATCTTTCCTCTTTATAATATTGGTATAGATAGATTATTCTATCATCATCAATAGTTGTCGCAACGCACGCGATGTAAAGGATATTTTAGGTATTTTTTTTTACATCTTGGGTTACATTATTCGAGTTTTAGTAAGGATCCCAAATTTTTTAAAAATATAATATAATATAGTATAGGGATAGTGTAGCTTCCCAACAGTGAAAGAATTTTTCAAATCGGTTCAGTAGTTTCGGAGCCTATTCAATGCAAACAAACAAACAATCAAATTTTTCCTCTTTATTATATTGGTATAGACTATTCTTTCATCATCAATAGTTTCCGCAGTGCACGCGAAATACATCATCTTGGTTTACATTATTGGAGTTTTAGTAAGGATCCCTAATTTTTTTGAAAATATAATATAACCTATGTCACCCGGGGATAGTGAAGCTTCCCAACAGCGAAAGAATTTTTCAAATCGGTTCAGTAGTTTCGGAGCCTATTCAATGCAAACAAACAAACAATGAAATAAATAAACAATCAAATCTTTCCTCTTTATAATATTGGTATAGATAGATTAGGTAACCAAATCAAACACTGCACTGCACACCGATACCGAATCTCGCAACGTCGCAATTATCGAAGGCCGCGCGCGGACTAAGCCGCGATGCAAGGATACCTAGTCTCGCTCACACACGCTCCGACAAGCTGGCAACGTCGCGTAAACCGCGTGACGCGCGCGCGGCACAACCAGTGTACACGATTTTTGCAAGATGCACCCACACATCAATATTTCACGCACACCATGATCGCATGATTCGCATGTAAAGAACACACCACTACATTCGTAAAATTTGTCGTAATTATTGGGTTGAAAAATGGTATTTCCTAGCCATGAACATTTTAAATTATCGACTTTGCGATACTTAGAGGCCAAATTAGACCTATGTTAAGTCATGCCCAGTTCAAAATCGTAGTAGGACGCCTAAAAAGGCGTCGATAGTTTTGTATGAAAGTCGAAGGACCTTAAAAGTGAATTAATTTTAACATTCCTTATTCCAGCTAATCTCTTAGGGCAGTAATCAAATTTTTGTAATCTTGGTTTTTAAAAGCACGTTTTTATAAACTTTGATCAAGTTGGGTGTTATAAAACTATTACTATGCACTTCTAGAACTAATTTAAAACGTGCATTTCAAGTCAAGATCATATATTTAACGATATTTAAGATTACGCTTGCACAGCTTCATAATTTTAGAGCCTCTTTTCATGTCCTATTTTTAGCAAAGGACATTAAAACAAAGTTTTGTTGCGTAATAATTATATGTGACAACTTTATTTAAATTCGTGCCAAATTATCAAGAACGAAAAATTTACTGTGACAGACAGATGAACAGCTGAGTTCCTGTTTTTACCATTTTGGTTATAAAGTGAAAAAGAAAATTACGATAGTAAAATATCGAATATTAAGGTATTCGTTATTTTACATATAACTATTAATTTTATTTCACGTACATTTTTAATAATAACTAGTAAAACAGTAAGTTGGTAGGCGGAGTCGGTAGCCCTAATGTCAGAACTTTTAGGCCTCGGATATGGGCTTAGCGGTTGAACTAAGTAGTTAACAATCATGAGACATGATACAGCATAGTCCTTTTCCCAGTGGAGAACAATTCTAGAATCGCGCAGTGCAGCTTAGGTAAGATAGATTAAAAATGATTATTTAATCAATGAATCATCATAAATTGCATACAACATACGAGTACAAGTACTGGCTATATTTTAGTATTGTTTTCTTTATCGAGTGCATCTTTTTACCTTTTTATAAGAGAGTAAAGTATTGAAACAGGTGGACGATTATTCCGACAAAGACAACCTGAAGGACAACTTGGACAACTACATCAAGCGATGGAGGGGCAAGGTGCGCCTCATCCGGAACTCGCAGCGCGAGGGGCTCATCCGCACGCGCTCCCGCGGCGCGCAGGAGGCCACCGGCGAGGTACTGACCTCGACGTGACGCTGTCATCGTCCATCTTGCTATTCTATATCTCGTTTAGAACCATTCTTTTGAAATCTATTATAATAACTACTTATGACGTGCCAGTAACACAAGAAGCTATTACTCCAAAAAATGTTTTATGTTACATCTTACGGGGGGAGGCCTATGATCAGCAGTGGACGTCTTATGACTGATGATGATGTTATGTCTTTCAAAATAGTAAGGAAATAGAGCTTATCGTTATGGTCATCATGACAAAAAGTTTTAAAACTACAGGTTTACAGTATAATAATACAGCAGATAGCACAGCATAAGTGCCAACGCGGCTCGCGGCGGTCGGAATGAACCTATTGTACGGCAGAGTCCGCAAGACTTAGCCGGCGAGAGCGCGCCAGAGCACCATTACATCAGTACGATTCACTTTTAACGATAAAGCCGCCATTTGATGCTCTGGTTTTCAGGTCTTTTTTGTTGTATGTTTATAACGAATGGCGTGAACAATACAGCGATATAATGCCAGTGCCCGGCCGCAGGTGATCGTGTTCCTGGACGCGCACTGCGAGGTGAACGTGAACTGGCTCCCGCCGCTGCTGGCGCCCATCTACCGCGACTACCGCGTCATGACGGTGCCGGTGATCGACGGCGTGGACCACCGCACCTTCGAGTACCGCCCCGTCTACCAGCACGGCACCAACTACCGGGGGATCTTCGAGTGGGGCATGCTCTACAAGGAGAACGAGGTGCCCGACAGGGAGGCCGACCTGCACAAGCACAAGTCGGAGCCCTACAAGAGCCCGACGCACGCCGGCGGCCTGTTCGCCATCAACCGCCGGTACTTCCTGGAGATCGGAGCCTACGACCCCGGCCTGCTGGTGTGGGGCGGGGAGAACTTCGAACTCAGCTTCAAGATATGGCAGTGCGGAGGCAGCATCGAGTGGGTGCCGTGCTCCAGGGTCGGCCACGTCTACCGCGCCTTCATGCCCTACTCCTTCGGCAACCTGGCCAAGAACCGCAAGGGCTCCCTCATCACCATCAACTACAAACGAGTGATCGAGACCTGGTTCGACGAGGAGCACAAGGAGTACTTCTACACGCGGGAGCCCATGGCCCGCTACCTCGACATGGGCGACATCGGCGAGCAGGCCGCGCTCCGGGAGCGGCTGCGCTGCAAGGACTTCACCTGGTACATGCAGAACGTGGCCTACGACGTGTACGACAAGTTCCCCAAGCTGCCCAAGAACCTCAAGTGGGGGATGGTGAAGAATAAGGCCACGGGAGCCTGCCTGGACACTTTGGGGAAAGCGGCGCCGGCCTATATCGGTGAGGGTCTCCAGTAACTCTTATTTAATCCACTGCTGAACGGAGGCCTCTCCCTTAGAAAGGGCGGAGGGGTGTCGCCATTAGTCCTCGACTTCCAATAACTAAATGGAACCAGTATTGGTTTTTTATTGTCAGAGTGATCGACTATCATATCTAGAATCTACATAATACTACTATATATAGAGTCATAATCGGAATTTCTAAGTGCAATTTTTATTATTATTAATGGCATCAGGGGTCATACTTTCCAAGACCGTTCTCATATTTTTTTGTTTAAGTGAAATAAAATGTACGTTGGAAGTAGTGAGAGCATACGTGTGCCCGCAGGCACGTCCGCCTGCCACGGCTCGGGCTCCAGCCAGGTGTTCCGGCTGAACGCGGCCGGCCAGCTGGCCGTGGGCGAGCGCTGCGTGGAGGCCGACTCCGACTCCCTCAAGCAGGCCATCTGCCGCCTCGGGACCGTGGACGGGCCCTGGATGTAACTATACTCTTACCGACCACTTCCGTCCCACGCATCCTGGCACACGCAGTACACTGATATACTGCACATTATATATCACACTAATAATATCAATGCGAAAGTTTATGTGTAAGTATGTAAGTGTGTTTGTTCCCGTTCAACTCTGTAATGGCTGAACGGATTTGGATGAAATCGGTATGGAGGTAGCTTATTCCCTGGAATAACACATGGGCTATTTTTTATCCCGAAAAAATATAAGTTTTTAGTAGAATAGCAGGGCGCAGTTTCTTCGTCACTGCGGTAGTGATGATGATGCCACTGCTCGCAGTCCAGCAGTCAAGGAACGAATACAGCTAATGTGCTCATTTTATTACTAAAAATATGGATAATTAAAATAAATTGTACTCGTATAAGGTTACGATAAGATTTAGTTTAAATTGTCTTGCACTTTACATTTACAAACTAAAAAAAAAAAGTATTAATACCGACATTTGCAGCTATTCCCCTTTCGACGTACAATAAGATCGTATGAATGTATGAATTTTATGTTTTTAAGTTGTTTGAATTCTGCCGTCCCACTGGTGCATCGCCGTAATTTCCACATTTGAATAGTTTCCTTGGACTATCCCGGTACCGTGTTTTACGGATGAACAGTCGATGTTCTGTCTAAACCCGAACCCTATATGGAACGTGTCGTCTTGTTGACGGTCGCGGTCTCCCGCCCGGTGTCCGGTGTCCGGTGTCCGGTGTCCGGTGTCCGGTGTCCGGTGTCCGGTGTCCGGTGTCCGGTGTCCGGTGCCCGGTGGCCGCCTGCAGGTAGTCGTACAGCGTGTTGTCGTGCAGGTACGAGGAGGCGCGCGCGCAGCTCGTGCACCGCCTGCACGGCGACTGCCTCACGCTGCAGCCGCACTCGCGCGTGCTGGGCCTGGCGCCCTGCGACCCGCGGAACACGTACCAGCAGTGGACCGTGCACCACGACAAGCCCAGCTGGTGAGCCGCGCCACACGGGAGGAACCTGACTATAACGCCTACAGGCGACGCGGCCACTTCGTGCAACACTTCGAGCGGTGAGCGGTGAGCGCGTGCACGCCACGGCGTCCCCCAGCCCCCTTGTTATGGATGTCTCCGATTGTGATAGTGATAGTGCGCGAGCGGGAGCGCGCATGGTGAGAGTGACTCGGTACGAGTGGGACGGCATGCTATCACAATCAGAATCACGAACGTACATAATAAGGGTGCAGATCATAGTGTGTTTGTAAGACATAAAAAGTCATGTTTTCAAATGAAAATGTTCGATTTGTTTTTTTTTTTTTTTCTTGTATCGTACCACAAGGCCGCACACTAATATATCTTGGTGTAATTTCAGCTTTATCATTTGAAGCCGTTTTCTGTTTATAACATCGTAGCTAAACGAATTGATCGATTAAGTTTATGCGGTTGTTAAAACAGGTTTAATCGATACGGTTCTGAGCTGTGTTCATTTAATATTATGTTATGTAGTTTGGGAACATGATTCTTTAGGAATACCAAAAAATAGTGTCATTGTAGGCGTTACACACATTTCTACGAAACGTTTCTCCTGGGGTAGGATACGCCTCCGACAGATTTAGTTATAGTGTAGAAACGGAACCTTCATTCTCGTCGCCCTCGTGTGTTCAAGGAATAAACCTTTATGAAACGGTATTGATTATATATTCGTACACGAACAGAACATTATATCTATACGAGGTGGTTCATTGTACTTGATAATCGAGATGAAACCTCAAAAGAAAATTGATAAACTGAAATATTTTAAAGGTTTGACATTACTCACGAGGAGTCACGGAGGCGAACAGAAATAAATAGAAACGTGGAAATGTAATATACTATAGGAATATTAGGAATTCATAATAATCATGTAATATACGGCTGAATTTCAATTAATAAGCTTCGGGTGACGGCGCGCGGCGCGGGGAGTTTGGTTCCACGCTCCGTGTACTCTGCCTGCGCCCGCAGCACGTGCGGTGCTGCGGGCCGCGCCGCAGCCTCGCTGGCGAGTGGCGAGTGGCGAGTGGCGAGTGGCGAGTGGCGAGTGGCGAGTGGCGAGTGGCGAGTGGCGAGTGGCGAGTGGCGAGTGGCGAGTGGCGTCGCTCCCAACGCCCTAAATGAAAAGATGTCGCTTTTTGTGTCCCCGTGCATGTAGTGCTTGTGAGCAGAGTACACGGAGCGTGGAACCAAACTCCCCGCGCCGCGCGCCGTCACCCGAAGCTTGTTATTTGAAATACAGCCGTATATCACACATGATTATTATGAATTCCTATAGTATACATTTTTACGTTTCTGTTTATTTCTTTTCGCCTCCGCGACTCTTTATGCATAATGTCAAACCTTTAAAATATTTAATCTATCAATTGTTGTTCGACGCGACAGAGGTAAATTTTAATTCTTATAGTAATAATATATTTATGTTATGATAGTTATTTTTTTACGTTCTCGTGGCTTTTTTGTGACTTGATTATCACACAAATGTTTATTGAAACGTGTTTTTTATTTAACTTTGTATGATTCTTTCTACTTATACATTTTGAAATGTTTAAAAAAATGTTTCAACTCTTTGAAATTATCCTGTAATTGTTCTTTGTTGTAGGTTTCTGTCGTTTTGTTGTATGTTTAGAAGGATACCCCGAGTTGGCGAGGCCTTTTAATAAAAATAAAACGGTGTACGGTCGCCCCTCGACTCCCCCCGGGTCCCCCGTGGCGGGGAGCACATTGCATACGAAGACTGAACAGGGCAGTTGGTTTTTGTTTGATAATTAGAAACGACTTAATTTTTTCAAGTGTAATGTCATAAGTATGACAAATATTACAAATTATTCACACGTTTAGTATGCAATACAACGTAATCGCTGATTTGAGAACTGTATTTTTAGTAAAAAGGTGACTGAATTTAAAAAATAATCTACCACTTAAATTTTTTCTATTAGTTGATGACAAGTTCACTCAATACATTTCCCTGTTTCCTAATGTATTATTACGTCATCATGAAGTAACTCGTTAATATGTAAACTAGTGCAGATTGTATAAATCCTAGGCTTAGCGCAAATACCTAGTATTTTTCGTACTTAATATTATGAACATTCCTTTACTTCGAGTATGTCTTGCTAAGGATCGCTAAACTGCCAATACTGATCGATTTTGAATCGATAATTAAGATAATAGGGCGTTATTCCGTATCTTTGATCAGACTCGTAACGCGGCCGCGTCGTGTTAACTCCGTGGAATTCGCATGGAATGGTATTCTTTACGGCATAAACGATACCATTCCACGCGTTACGAGTTTGAACGAAGATAGAGAATAACGGCCCAGTTTTATAAGAAATTGCAGATAGTGTAATGTATGTGTAAACTATATCTAGAATTAACAGTTTCAACCGTTTCTTATCTGTATAAAACCTTTCACTTATCGGCGAGTGACTGACTTCCTGTTCTCGAAGACTGATCATCTCGAAAACGTGTCGTTTAACTAAAATAAAACCCTGTGTCATAACGTCACAAGTCAAACGGAGTTCAGCTGTATCGTTGATGGAACTAAGTAACGTAATGAGACCGGCGAGAGGAGAAGACGGATGGGGCTGCCGCGGGCCGCGGGCCGCGGGCCTGCTCCTCGCATACTACCCGCACTCGCCACTCCACGGGACATGCTCGATGATGATGATGGATACAGTGGTCTTAATAATAGTATATTGCAGATTGCAGGTCATATTTGACAAACGATTAGAGACCGTTTGATGATCAGCATGCGATAAGTCAGGTGTTGTAGAACCGAGGTTCATCGTCTACGTGTATTTCGTCTCTATACTCACTCAGATGTGAATAACAAACACTATTGAAATTAGGCGTTATGAATCTCGTAATAAACTTATTGACGACAACTTTTGTTTATTTTATTTATGAAAAGGAATAAACCACAGTTAGTCTGAATGGATGTGCAGATACCGTCTTTACAATAAGAGAAGAGTACTAACCGACAGCTTTTTCATGTCCTATTCCTTCATTTCGATCTTTGCGGGATTATTCTCACTTGTCAGAGATTGATAACGCATTTAGGTAATGAGTTGTCTATAGATTTTTAATAAGGATTACAATAAGAAAAGACACTTGAAATTATACAATTATATCATTTAATTTAGTATAATTATTTTTAGTGCTGTTGAGATATAAGTGACTAGTTGTAAGGGTATCTAACTCTAGTATAAGTATTTGGACGCATAATGAGGTGCACGTTTTTTTTTTTTTTGTCTCGTCGTACGTAAAGGAAATACTGATGCCGCAAACAAGCTATTTCATAAGTTTATCTTTAAATATAACACATTAAATTTGATCTATGGAATAAACTAATTTATTAACAACTTAGTTGTACTTTTAGTTTTTAAGTAAATGCTCAAGTCTATTGTGATCTTTATTGGGCCATCGTCATGAAGGTTTGTAATAAATAATAAAGCTATCAATGATTCTGTCTTGCATTATGACGTTGGCCCAATTCAGAATTAATTTTCCGTGTATTTGTACCTTTCGAAACGGTAACCCCCTCCCAAGCAGTGCCAGCAGGAATGTCTCTAATTTTTTGTGGTCAAAAAACCGGACACTGCTATGATTATTTGTATACGTTTCTCATTTTCGTACGACATAAAGTGTACAGATTTTGCCGCGATGTGCGTGCTAGTGCTAGGCGTGGTGGCGAGTCAAGTGAGTGCGTGGCGGCTGGCAACATTTCGGCAGTTCAAAGTTGCTCATAGTGAACTTAATGGAACTTCCCAACTATTCAAGTAACGAAATTATTTTATTTAGAATAGACATTTTTCTCTCACATAAATATAAATGGGCATTCTTTGTAAATAAAGCCCGAGAAAGTGTTTTGTCAAACGAAGTTGGGATGCTTAGTCTGTAAATCTATTGTTTTGTGTGAAATTACTGTGATTTCTTGATATCTTGGAAATTTTATATATTTCTAACGAATGTAGAAATAAACGATATTTATTGTTACGATTTTATTTTTTTTACTCGCCGAGTATTGTAATTTTACCTACATAGGGGTGGTTTTTGTGGTGTTACCACTTTTTTGCACGTCTACTCGTCCCGGATGATAACCAGTTATTTTCAACCACCAAGCAGTAGTGTAATCATTAATGTGTTCCGGATTGGTGGGCAATATTTCAGTAAATATTACCGGGCATAAAGAGATCATGTTATCCGAGTAACGAGCGAATGGCAATGCCGAACTCCGGGTAACGAGCACATGGCATTGCCGCGTAAAAATATTCTTTGATTGCCGCGCTCCGTGTGACGAGCGCAAGGCATTGCCGCACACAGTTTCAATTATTGTGAAGTTCAAAATTCTGTGGGTCATGGCTTTGGGTAAACGTGACGCGTACCATCATACAAACCATGATAAAGTAGCTCGCCTACAACATGCAAACATAATTTAATGTTAACAGTTATTTGAGGTGGAGGTAATTTTTAGAAAAAAAAATAAAAAAATTATTTTCTACTAAAATCGTTTATTACATAAGTTATAGAGAATAAATGCTATTTTGTTATGCACTTAAGCAGTTACATGTTATGGCTCAAATTATAATATTAGATTTGGATTTCTTTTTGTGAAAAGTAAATTACATCAGAGTATTTTTATCTTTTGAATGTACAAAATGAATAAAGTTCATTTTGATAAAATTGAAAAAAAGTTTTAGTTACATAATTAAAATGTGTCAAATGCACAAACACTTAGATATTGTCCTAGTCGCAGTGAAAAATGAACTGTTGGTTATATTTTGTTATTCTATCTATTATTGCATTACTTGATACAGAAATTTCGCCTTATAAAAGTGTAAGTAACTATTAGGGGATTTTGGGCCACCAGGTGTCCCAGGATTGCACTCTTTGTTCTTTTTCTAGCACGGACCAGTTAGGAGAGGGAATGTCTGGAGCTAGCCAGTTGAAGTCGTCCAACTGATCCCAGTTATTGGCATTTTTATTCAGAGATGATGCATTAAAATGCTTCTCTAAGTCATCATAGTACAAATTATAGGGAGCAGTACGAATTTCTGTACAATCTTCAACAATGCCCTTACTTGTGACATGTAAGTAAATGTCACATCTGGTTGATGTGTGCATTCTAAGCTGTTGACAAGCTGTGATTATTTTACAGTTTGTGCATTTTTCCATAAAAACTGAAGAGGTCACCGGCCCAGAGAGAACTACACAGTTTTCCAAATTAGTCATGTGCAGAGTCCCCATGACACCTTTCAAGCCGATCGTACAATTTTTAAGATTACGTAAGGCAACATCCCTTTGGAATAACTCATCATTCTCTAATAGCAGTACTTTGTCTTCTTGTGAATCGAATCCAAACAGCTTTTCGTCCCATTTGTTTACCTTTTTCTTACTGTCCCCGTCGTTTTCATCCGGAGAGCTCTGTTTCTGATTCTCAGATTTAGGAAGTTTCTTTTTTGAAAACCCAAACTTTTTTCTGGGCACATACCGCTCTTCTAGTTCATAGCATTGTGTTTGTAAATTCTGTACTATACCTAAGTACTTGCGCATGTTAAACTCTTTTAGAAAGAATGACGAAGTGATCACATACTTCTGTAACTCATTGAGTTCTTTTTTGATATTGTCAAAGTGTGAAGGCAGAATGTTTGTTTCTAGAGTGGGAATTTGAGACAGCATATCTTCGGTATATTCAGATTTCATTTTGAAGGCCCCCGAAAAGAAGTCTTCATTTTCGTCAGAAGCGTCTACTTCTTCCCTGGCCTTATGAGCCTTGTGTAACTTATCTAAGCGCTGCGCATCTCTTCTACTAAGCCTTTCTAAAATTGTATTTTTGTTGTCACTCATTTTCCTTTCAATAATTCCTCTATTTTCTTGTTTAGTTCTGAATTTTGGTTTCCAGCTTCTTTCAGGACTTCTAGGGTTTTATGGGCTAGTTTCCGGGTGTCTGTGTGTTTGGATCCCTCATCAAACTGTAAAAAAATACACATACTTCTGAATGTTTTGTGGAACTTCAATTATGATTTATTTACACAGATGGGTCAAATGGATCAAACTTGATGATCAGATATGATATGATGTTTCTAAATGATTCACAAAAACAATGTGCAAGGTTGTATGCAGGTTTTTAAAAAAAAGAATTAATTAATGAATAAATTTTTACAACTTGATAGAGGTAGTTTTAAAACTTGTTAGAACATAAAAATCATTATAACACACACAGATGCACACTGATTAGTTTCAAATTCCATCCCATATTCTGTTAACTAAACAATACAAACAGTTATATTGACCTTCTTGAGGAGTTCATCATCAGGTTTGACCAACTTGAATAGTGCATAACCGATAGATCCAAACGTGACCACCCAGAATGCCGATCTAATAGCTACACTCATCTCACCAATGGTCTAGATCTGTCCTTCTTTACTCCAAACTTTGAGATCAAATTCACGGGTTTTCTGGTCAGCAATCTTTTCCCCGAGTGAGTAATAGCTCTCCAACACCCAGTTGTGGTTCTTGTACATGTACAAACGAAAATCTGGAAATCAAACGATGACAGATGAAGAAACATCAATTGGGACGGCTAGCACTGCAAACAAGCATATAACAATCTAAAAAAAACCCTACCTAGGTGGCAACAAAAACTTTAACAATTAAATGGCTAAGTAGAAAAATGCATGAACCTGAATTGATGAATAAAACCGCAGGCGCAGACTAGATTACCACAAATAAGGTTAATATGCAGGTAACTCGGAACAAAGGCAAGCATCTGTTTAAAAAGTCAGGATAATTAAGAGCACTGCTGATGTTAAAAATGGCCACAAACAAAATGTTGGTATTGAAACACTAAAAATGAGAATAACAGCTGAGGAGCGATTATTAATATCAACAAAATGCATTGAAATGCAAGAGATTGATGCAAATTTGGATAGAATTTCACTTTCATTTTTCAGTGACAAGTTACAATGCAGATTATCATGGATGATTCATACTTCCTGGCTAAATATAGCTTGAATTCTACTGTGCTTCTGGTGTAAATGATCATTACCTCTGTTGGTGTTAAGTTTGTACCACACACCGAAAGAAACTGCAAAGGCGGCGGCCTCGAACAAGAACACTGCTTTTAGGGAAGTATTGAAATATCTCTTGAAAGTAGTGAAACCAGACCTTGGGGTTTTTGTTAACATAATAAAATAAGATTTTCCCCTAGGTTGTATGGAGGTTTTGAAGAATTTTAAATCTTGTGCCGATAATAAGATAAAAATGGCTGACGAGCGATGACGTAAGGCATTTTTTTCCGACAGTTAACACTCGCCAATCGGGCGGGCAGAATACGGGCGGGCGTTTGATTGATTTATTCGAAAACGATAGCTAAATACACTATGCGCAAAGCCAAAACACATGAAAAAATAATTGAAAAATTCACGTCAACGTCAACATGATAGTTTTTTTTTTCTCTTATGTTTTGGCTCCACACGTTGTGTATTTAGCCAATGTCAAGTATTGTTATATTTCAAGTAATTTCAAAGATTTCACAATAATAAATAAAATAAGTCTTAAGGGTGTCTACACATGGCCTGACCTGACAGCGTGTGAAAGGGACAGCTAGACCTGAATTTCACGGGAGCAAAAGAAACAAGCGATTAAGGTTATAGCTTCTCCCAGAAGCCCTTTTTTCCCTTTCACACGGTGTCAGGTCAGGCCATGTAGCGAGGCCTTCAGACGAAGTAAGTCACGGTCACGTCCACGTCATGCCCCAGTAAACTGGTGGAGACTTTACTAGAGGTTTCTATGGAGTTTTAGAAACAACTTGAAGATCACGTTTCACAACATTATACTATTTACCAACACTCATGCACGTTCATGAACACTCAATGGATAAAAATCCACCGTTTTTATACATTACACATGGCTTGACCTGACATGGTGTGAAAGGGACAGCAAGATTTGAATTTCACGGGAGCAAAAGAAACAAACTATTAAGGCTAAAGCTTCTCCCTTTCGTTCCCCCAGAAACTTATGTATATTAGCCATGTGTCGTTCGCGAAGGAATCCTTCAAACGAAGTACTTCAAGTATGTTCTGTCCTTTTCACTCTAGTCCAGTCAAAATTCAACTACATCAAAATTTGAAGTACTTCAAAGCCGAGCACAAGCCGAACACTGCCGATCGTCATTCGACGACGCCGAAGCGTCAGAGACGCTCCGAACCTCTCCGAACTTATTCGCTCAAAGCCACTACTATACGCTGTCCCGCTCTGTTGTACTGAGGTAATTTTGTGTTTCACACAAAC
This sequence comes from Apocheima hispidaria, assembly GCA_947579745.1. Lineage (NCBI taxonomy): Eukaryota > Metazoa > Arthropoda > Insecta > Lepidoptera > Geometridae > Apocheima > Apocheima hispidaria. Next base: position 1,445,496 of record OX388152.1, on the reverse strand, counting down.
TTTGGCTCGGTTACGATCGCTTGAGAACAATTTTATCTAACTCATAAATAATTTTCATCGTACATTGCTCGCTATGCAAAGAGCCATAATTAACTTTCAAGTAACTAAGCAATGTACAATAAAAACACATATGCAATATTAAGAAATATTTTAATTGAATACTTTCGATTCGCGCCAAATGTATTCGAATGCGAAAGTTTCAAGATATCAGCTTTATGCCAAGAAAATACGAGCCATTTTGGTTTGATAATTTAGTTTCCATCTCTTTCATTTTAATAACAATAATAGCATACACAAAAATCTCTTCCCGCGCTTCCATTCGATTTGAAAATTATTGCGGCATTCGTTGCTAGTTTTTGTTTGATTTATTTTCATTGCAGTCTGCTAATATTTGACCGAGCGAAGCGAAGGTCTCTGAGTTTACTGGGACAAATCGGCATTTGTATGTATGTTTGTATGTTCGTGTGTATATTTGTCCGATGATAACTTGCGAACCGTTGATCCGAACTTCTTGAAATTTTGTAGGCAAGTAGTTCATTTCAATACAATTTTTAAGTTTGAATATGAGCTGAATCGGTCCAGAAGTTGTGAAGATATAGGGGTCGCGAGGTCTCAGTTCGGCGCGAACTACTAGTATGTATATAAACTGTCTGTGTTAAGTTGTGTGTAAATATTGTACCTATATTATTTAATTATTTAAATAGGTATGTAGGTAAATAAAAAACACAATTATTACTGTTAGTAGATTATAACGAAATTTTCATAATTTTAAATATTATAATTGCAATAGGTATGTCTTCTCTTTATTGTAAGGAGGAAGTAAAACAAACACAAAAACGTATCTATAAACACAAATTTAAAAAAAACTGCGAGTCGAAGGCGAGACGTTTTTATTTTGTCGCACGCCTCACATCCATTAGATAAGAAATTTGAATGAACTGCAACTTTAACGACCCATTCGATAGTTCGATGAAGTAGCGAAAGAAAACGAACGCCAAACGAAAATTCCTTCATTGAACAACTGAAGTAGATTGAAGTACTGAACTAAAAGATAGAAGTACTTCAAAGTGAAGGAATGAAGTATATGAATCTTTTCACTTCAGTGACACATTCTGCGCATGGCTAATGTATATCCATCTCTTTCAAGCGATGGCAGGTCAGGCCATGTAGCGAGGCCTTAACACTCGTTATAACTCAAAAATAATTTGGAAAATAATAGAATGACGCGACATGACTTCTTCTCGTTCCCGCCAAAACTCCTTTCAGGACCCCTATTCGGAGAAATGACATTTTATCTCGGTCACTGTCTCTCTAATTTAGAATTTAATGGGAGTGAGAGTGACCGAGATAAAATGACATATCTCCGAATAGGGTCCCAGCTTTTAACTTTAGTATTTTTTTCTTATGTTTTGGCTCTACACGTTGTGTATTTAGCCAGTGACAAGTAGTGTAATATTTCAAGTGAAGTCAAATATTTCACAATTAAAATAAGTCTAAGTCAACCAAAGTAAATCACGGTCAAGTCCACATCATGCCCCTGTAAAGAGGTGGAGACTTTACTAGAGGCTTCTATGGAGTTTTGGAAACAACACGAAAAGTTACGTTTCCTAACATTATACTATTCACCAACATTATACTATTCACCAACACTCGTGTACGTTCAAGAACACCTAATGGATAAAAATCCACCATTTTTACACATTAACAATCGACATAACACAAGTTTTCGAAAATAATACAATGTCGCGACATGACTTCTTCACGTTCCCGCCAAATCTCGACATGAGATCGACTATATCTATATCGACTCTCGGTAGAGAGTATTATGTTCCTTGCTACAAAGTATCCTTGATCCTAGTTGTTATCCGATTTCGACGATTTTTTTCGTTTTTTTTTATTTTTTTATATTTTTATCGATTTTATTTTGTTAAATAGCTTTGTTTTTTATTTAAATTTCGCAATATCGTTATTATCGTTCGTCGTAACAATAAGTAAGTAGGTACATACCTCAAATATTTTTTGATAATTATTTATGCCTTTGACGCTAAGAACTGTGCTAAGAACAAAAGATTTTGATAAGATTTAGGGGGTGATAACAGTTTCCCCCCGAAACGCAAATTTCATTAAAAAATGTGGGTAGTTAATTTCACTGGTACGCACACTCGCACGCACGGGAAGCGGAGCGACAGCAATACAATTTTCAAATATTAATTGCGCCCAAACATCGCGGCAGGAGGTCCCTCTCTCTATACGCAAAAAAACAAAAACAAGTTTTGCACCAATTTAATTACGTAGTTTCATTTCACTCTCTGCCTCCGAAATCTCGCCATGTTCTTCGAGATGCTGTGAACGAAAAATAAACAATATAATAATATATCAGGTAAGTAGGTATGTACAAACATTATATTCGCTTATTTATTATTATCAAGTAATGCTAGTTCCTAGTTCCTACACCATCAAGTACACTGAAAACTGAAATGTAAACTGAAATTGCATCGCGAAATACAATCCAATGCCGGTAGGAGCCTATCTTACATATAGAAAAATATTATTACTGACACTAATTTAGCTTCGAAAAAATATCTTATCGTTTTCAGCGGTGAGCCTGTTGGTTCCTGTTGGTTTTTCATCATGACATCATGACTCACTTCCTTAGAAATTCAATAAAGTATATAAGTTAAAATTAACATCTTCCTCATATAATGTTAGTCCTGACAACAAACATTAAATTATGTGTTTAAGTCGCGAGACTTTAAAAGTTACAACTTCTTAGTTAGTATTATTGACTAAAACAATAATGTTGTGTTTTCATTGACCTTCTGCTTCGTTCTCCTCTTGTGCTTGTTCCCCTTCTTCTTCTTCTACCACATCATTCGAGCAAGTGTCTTGACACGGCTGGAAGTCCATGTCGGACACTCCTGTTAAGCACTCCTGTGACACTGGCGAGCCCTAAAAAGATTTTTGATTTATAGATTACTAAGAAAATATATTTGTATCTTTTAAATAAAGCAAGTAGGTAAGTAATATTTTTTATCTATTTCTTACCCGATTACGCGAAGCAAAAAGGAGGTTTATGATTTTGACCGGTATGTATGTGATGTATGTACTTATGGTCATCTGTTCCCTCACATCTTATAGGTATAAACTATTTATCATAATATGACAAATGAGGTATCTTTGGAAGCGTCTTCATCGTACGCTGGTTATCGTAACATTAAATTAAATATGGCGCCCTATAGAGGACATCATTAACTAAAAAAATATATTTTTTGGGTATCAATGAAAGGAAAATTAAAAATTTTGGCTTATTATGCTAGTTAATAGCATATTTCAAAAATATATACAATGTACTCATCATTATGAACAACTTTTACTATGGGACCAACCCTGAAAAAAATCTGCTGCTGCTGTTCTGTTTGTTATGTGTAAAATGTCAATGACACTCGACAAAATGTATGGAACAGCAGTTTTTTTTTCTCGATATCAGGGTTGATCCCTTAGTAAAAGTTGTTCATAATGATGAGTACTATAAGCCGTTTTCGGGCGGTCACTTGCCGATGGGCGACATTGTATATATTTTTGAATATCGTCTAGCGACTCTGCTATGATTACTATATCATCAGCAAAATGAAGGTGAGTGATGTATTCGCCATTACTGTTGATGACGAATCCAGTCCAAGAGCTTGAAAACAACCTCCAATGCGTTCGTGAACAGTTTTGAAGAAACAACATCTCTCTGTCTCGTGCCTTTCTGTAATTGGATTGGTTTCGTGCTCTCGTCCTGCAATTGACATGGTGGCGTTTCTATACAAACACTTCATCACCTCGATATACCTATAGTCGATATGACATCGCTGAAGGCACTGCAATACCGCCCAGGTCTCTATGGAATCGAAGGCTTTTTCATAGTCCATTAACGCCATATATAATGGCCGATTATACTCTTCAGTCTATGAATCTTATTCAGTCCATAAGTAGTATTTGAGCTTAACAGTAATTTTAAAAAAAACTGGGCCGTGTTCGGTTCAGGTGTTGGGTAGCGCACCAACGAGAGAAAATTTATTAATTTGCATTGTTCCTTAGACGGCGATGCACGCGAACCAAATCCAAGGGTCCGTTAGCACTGTAAGGCGTTACATCATACTCGCAATGTCACCGAGCTGTCGTACCATTAAGTAGGTACTAGTATCTAGTAGCTACCTAATGTCGTCGGACAACGCACGGGCGACCTTCCTGAACACGGTCCATGACATGCCATGGGTTCCGACAGCGTACCTACGCTTACCTTGTTGATCTCTTTAATGACAACGCCATTCACTATGTGGTATCGGAGCCGCGTCTGGAACCCGTTGACAGTACCGTCGAGGCACGGACCCTCGCAGGGCTGCCACTCCTCCCAGCTCGTCATCGGACATGACTCTGATGACTCCGAGTCCGCTTCTGTTGGTTCTTCACTGCAAATGGTGAAAACAAGTTTATAATATAATATTATACAGAAAAACAGAGAGAATGGCGTAAACTGTAAACTGTTGTACCACTCTCTACCTCAGCCAATATGACAGCACTAGCATTAACTGCATCTCTTTTCATGCATCAAGTGAGATAGCTGTGGCACGACGCAAAAAATACGATTCATTTTAAATTCTTGTAACACACGCGACAACCACTAACCGCAGACAATCGAGGAAGAATAAGAGAAAATTATATTTCTCTCTCGTTTGTTAGACGGCGGCGGTTGGCACCATTACCTTGTAGTAGTGGTACGAGCACGTTGCGTGCCGTACGAAGGTCTAACGTTCTCATTCTCATATATGTCCGTGTCTTCGTCGCTACTATTCTGTACACCGTTGCCTTCGCTTTCGTCTGTAATTATTATATAGAAATGTTGGTTAAATTTATTGAATACAATTTTATTAATAACTAGCTGATGCCCGCGACTTCGTACGCGGGTGAAGGGCTCAGAACTGATACTTGGCATTTGCCCTCGCAAATACAAAGTAAAAATATCGAACGGGATATCCTTTGTATTATAACCTGAAATTCTTTTAAAACCTTTAAATGCTCATTCTCACATGCACGCACAGGAACTCCTGTGCGTGCTGCGTGAAGTTTCACGCATTTTGACTGGTTGGGGGTTGGTGCATACATCGAGCTGTCATTTTTTTCTCGTTTTCAGGGTTAGTCCCATAGTATAAGTTGTTCATAATGATGAGTACTATAAGCCATTTTCGGCTTAGCATACCCTTTCCTTATAACCCTGTTTAGTGGCCCCAAACACATCATCTTATCCTGATCATAGATAAAATACAAGTTTCTTTGTCATTATCATTACGGTCTAAAAATGAAGGTAAGGTCTTCTACACAAATTATCAGATGTACCGCTTGCGAAATATGGGCTAACAAAGAAGCTTGCAATAGTTGCGATGTGTCTACTGAACCCTACTAATCATGGCTCGGCATTCTTTTGACAAGTTATTTTTATCAATCATATGTTTAAAGTGCAACATGACACGAATTACACGGCTAATAAAATAACAAACCTGACTGCTGACAAGTTTGGTATCCCTTTTTGTTACTAAAAACTAAAAAAGGTGACAGCTGTATTGCCAGTAGCCGTGTTGCACTGTACGTACGTATTCGATGTCGAATAGCATACCTTCAGTTTGAGTATCAACTGTCTCCGCTAAGCATTGAGGCGTCGTGTACGTGCGCACGCGCTCCACTAGTAACCTGGCGAAAGGTTTCTCCGGCTTCATTTGGTCCTTCCCGATCCCAGATAAAAGAGTGATAGGTTGAAATGGTGACTGCTCTTCATTTGAAGACTAGACAAAACAATATAATAATTACCTATCTATGTACATGTTTATTAATCAAACGAAATATACATACAAACTAAAACGAACTGGTAGGTACCTAAACTAATCAGCGTAAAAAAACGATAAAACAAACCGTTGGATTACCCAGAGACCATTGAATATCTAGAGATTATCCAAATTGTCAAACGCACTAGCACAAGCCGGCAGCGTACCACTACCAGCATGCTAGCGAAATTACCACTCTATGGCATATGCGTTGGTCTCGCGTCGCATCAAAGATAGATAGATAGATTTTTTAAATAGTGAATATAATCTTTGGAGCCCCACAAACCCAAGCAAATTTTAGCACCTAGTAACATAGCGCCTAAATTGCATTCAAGTTCTGTTTGTCAAAATGACTTCAAAACATTACAATATAAAACACAGTATTACCTCAAAATCCAATCCTTTGTCGGTGCCAGCATCGATCGGATACAAGTTAAGCTTGATGCTTTTCATCCAGCCTTCGGTTTTCTTACATAGTTCGAGCTGCGTGACTCCAAGGAACCAGTCAGGCGACGGAAGGATGCCCACAGCTATAGACAGCCGGTGGTGTTGAGGACTGGCTCTGAACGACGTGACACTCGACATGTTCGTCTTCTCAGGACTGATGGCTTTTATTACCGTGCGCACCGTTGTTGGTAACTGAACAAATAAATCATCATCATCAACCAGAAGACATCCAAGGTAACAAAGGCACCCCCCTCTCTATTAATCCCCACGCTTATCAGGCGGCTTGGGGTCACTGTAATGCTGATCCAGATTCGCAGGCCGCACTATCGGGTACTTATCGCCATACAATTTGGGCACACACAACAAAGCACAAGCTTATACCTTTGATTATACAGAAAAGCCCGAGTCTCAAATATTTGATACGAAAGTTTGCCTATAAGTTGGAAATTTAAAACATGGCCTACAACGACATAATTATAAGTTCCTTGTATCTCGTATGGTTTCGGATTTCTTCATACTGTTCCAGTAAAAAAAACACCTTGTGGTCAAATTGGTACTGAAAAACTCATCATTATGAACAACATTTACTATGGGACCGACCCTGAAATCGCGGAGAAAAAAACAGCTGTTTCATAGAAAAATGTCAATGAAACTCGACAAAATGTATGGAACAGCTGTTTTTTTCCCCGCGATTTCAGGGTTGGTCCCATAGTAAATGTTGTTCATAATGAAGAGTACATACATACATTTCATTATTGTTGCACCTTTTAGTAACACCTTGTATTTATAAACTTATTTTACCCCACTGCTCAAGAAAGGGGATAATTGTTTATGCTACCGACCTCTACCTCTGCTATCGGAAGAGGTCAAATTGTGCACTAACCTTTTTCTGGATTTCGATCTCAAATTGCGTAGTGTTTCCTTGCTCAGCCAGCATCTTTATTCCAATGGTAGCTTCGGAGGCGTAATTGAATAACGAGGTGCCGGGGCTGTGGGAAGCTCCTACTATGTCACTAAACCTCGCCAGCTCCTTGGCGCTAGGGAACATGTCCTGATGCGTGTTGTACGACCACCGACCCTCGAATGTCAGCTGAGATAAATACAAATAATTGTAAGCGTATTTGCCTTCTGCAGACTAAAAAGCAGCCACCTACCTGACATCGCAACTTCGCAAGTGTCAGATTAGATGTTTTCAGTAAAATTAAAAGAAAATATACTTACAGATTACAGAGCTCATAACTTTCAAATCACTAGACTTGGAATCAAAGCGCTGGACAGAGTTACGACCGCAATAAAACTTTTCTATTAGTTACTTTCAAATACAAAAAAAAACGAATCATAATCGGCCATTTTGGAGAAAAATGATAACGATACAACACTTTAAAGTCAAAGTAAAAGTCAAAGTTATTTATTGGTTAATATTCATCTACAAGTCAAAAATAATAACCTGTTGTATACAATAGTATGCAAACTAAGTAGAAGCTATTCATTGAACATTTAGCTTAGTTAGTAGTTAGCTTTTTAGCTAACATTTATGTTTTTATTCTTTTTAATCCACAAGTTCTACACCATTTTTTAACAAACATTACTTACTTACATTACATTACTTATATTACGGTGGATAGCACTAAGCTGTTAAGGGTAAGTGTGACGCTTACCATCAGGCGAGCCACTTCCTAGTCTCGTCACTCGGAAGCAACCTCAACCGCAAGCGATCCACCTCCGTTCCCTCCTGGGTATAAAAAACGAACCTAAAATCTTGATACAAAAAGTGCATTGTATAACCTGATATCTAGCATCCTCGCAGGTTTCGCAGTCCCCGTCCAGCTCAGTGGGAGGCATGTCTTCAGACTTCCTGGGATCTTCGCAAACTTTTACGGACAGGGGTGGCTCGTAGCTGTACCATACGTCCCGAGATATCGCTACCACCGAGAAAATTGATACGCATTTATTGTCCTTTCCTGGAGCATGCCATCTGACCTGCGGATCGTTGATTGAATGTTATCAGAAAAAGTTAAAAAATATGTCAAAGCAATGTTTACGGGTTGGGTTTGTTATGCATAAAATTCAATGTCATATTTTGTATCAGCATAGTTTAACCCACCCTAATGATCTATTAGCATAATAATAATCACGAATAAATGCTTAGGCATAATTATTTCCCTATAACTAGCATAACAATAGCCAGGCATATTATCCTTTAGTTTAAAATAAAACACGCATAACGACATAAAAACAATTAAATTGATCATTTAAAAAACCACCCCTCATTTTGCACCGTTTTTGTAATTGGAAGGGTTTTTGAGTTTTTATCAAAAAAATATAACTTTAAGCTACCGTTATCTGACTCGTTTCTGTAATTGAAAGGGTTTTTGAGTATAAAAAAATGCATGTTACATTAATACTTACTGTCAAATAATAAAATGTAAATTAATAATAACAATTAATTAATTAGCAAGCCAATTAATAATAGCTATTATAACAATCGACTACCTGTGTTTTTATTTTCATAAATTACAATATGCCTACTTATTAACTTTTATGCGACTTCGAGATATGTAGTCCAAGCGACATCGCCTGCGGCCGATGTAAGAAGCAGAAGGCCATTTTTATGTTGAGCTCGAAGAACGCGTTGTTTGAATTTTAGTAAGGTAACATAGCTAATTTAACCAATTTCGAGCTCCGAAGAAGACCATTCTTACCTTCTTGAATTACCAATGTAGGCCGCAAAATGTTGCAGCCTTCAGATATATCATTTTGGGTATGGTTGCTTACCTCAACTTTAGTTTTAGCTGTCACATCGGATTGTATTATTGTGTTTTCGCACGCAGGACTAAATTTTGCCAGCGTGGAATTTTCAAATGGTTCCAAACGTCCAGCGTGCAGATGTGATGGCTTTCTTGGGTTGACTTTATTGGGCACGGTGTCTTCTTTGAGCGAAATCGTAAACGCTATGAATGATGCATTACCATAATTCGAACGTAAAATCACTGTAATTTCACAATAAGAATTACGACTCGTCCAATCTTATCTAGTGTCTTCACAAGCACGGCATAAATAAAGTATGTATCAACACGGTATTTCGGCCCTCCCTGCCTTTTCAGGTCGTAGGAGATTTGACAATTTGACTTTCCATTCAAGTGAGCCCAGCTACGCCTCAATAACGCCGGGTATATACTTCCGTATCAAAAAAAAAGTAAGTAATTACCATGAAACAGTTAAGCAAAATTACCTGTATATTTCTCGTTTGGTATGTATTGATTATCTTTAATTTTATCTACTTCTAAAACAAACTGATTGTCAGGACGCAAGGCATCGACCTTAGTTCCAAGAGGTCTTCTGTCGCAAACCTCACTGTCACAAGCACAGCTTATAATCAAAATGATAAAATATCCTGAAAAAAAACAGTAATGGAGTATAATTTATTCAGTAACTGTACTTACTTAGATGTGTCATTGATAGAATTTACTTGCACTTACCAATTATTTTAGTAGAAAATAATTCCTCCATGGTAAGCAAGGTTCATTGATTCCTATTAAAGTTATCACTAAGACTGAAATTAAACGCAAAGTCTATATATTTGAAATGTACCCAGCAGTCAATTGCTGGTCAGTGACTAAAATTAGTGTTGAATTACGGTGTACTTTCAATTGTAACTTGCATACGATGGGACTAATTGTACGTAATTAATACCGCGTACTTCAATTATCTACCGCGCGCTAAACTAGCTCATATAATAGGACTTCATACAGTGTCAGTGTGGGAACTGTGATGGTCAATGAGCTCAAAAATGTATACCTACTACCGTATAGGTACGGAATCTGCAAAAAATATTTTTTTTAATGATATCGAATAGTTCTACCGATAGATCTCTACTGGAGCAATGGAGCAGTTCCCAGTTAGAAGTACCAGTCGAACAATGTGGGTGTGGGTGGGTGACAGGTGCCAGAGTGAAAGTGTCACGGTGACAGGCATCACTGCATTTTTTTGTCGGTATATTAGAACAGATATGGGGTCATGGTGACAGCTGGTGTCTTGGTCAGAATGTAGGGGGCCATGGTTAAAAAAAGTGACCTTTTTTGTGAAGACAAACGAATGCTCAAGAAATACCGCATAAACAATAAGCAAATTTTCACGGTTCTAGTGTTTTTCTGATATTTATTTGTTTTTTCGACATTCATTTGTTTTCTAATAATCGTTACATTCATTTTATTTTATACGGCAATAATTTGAATTTCTGAATTGCAGCACAGATTGCAGAAGATGTACTGGTTAGTTTACTGGGGACATGGTTATTAAGTTTATTAGGACGGTTTTTTTTAGTAATCAATAAGTCTAAAGTTAGTTAAGGTGCTCCGATGACAATTAAAGTAGCAGGATACTATGACATAGATGGATACAAACTGCAAATATAATATAACATTTATATGAATTTATTCCATATTTAATAGAGACAAAACAACACATTTAATGTCGTTGATTATTTAAACATACAGGTTTCCTATTTAAAATATTTCATCTCACGCACAAATTAGGGCGACGCGCGACGCTCCCAATCTCTTTCGTACATTTTCAACGTTTCCCAAAGACACTGAAATACTAACTTCTTAAAAAAACACTGAGTGTGAGTTTCAAAAGTACAAAACAGGCGATATTGGCGAAAGACAGGCGATATTTCTTTCCTTTCAGAAATTTAAAAAATTTCGGTTTCTATAAAACTGATTTTATTTTAGAGATCAATTTTGTTGATTTTTAATTATTCACATACATTAATTGTTTATCTTACAAAATAACAAATAATTGATAATGCGCTAACAAATTAGCCTATGAAGAATGCGCCGTGCTCTTAATTCTTCGTTTTATTCAATGCTTCTTTTTTGAGTAATAAAACATGAAGCCAGGCTTAGCTGATCCCATTATTCTTCTCTCAGCTAAAACAAAACAATGTCTCAATACTCAATACTCAATTCATTTATTGCAAACATTATGTGGATTACATGCAGATCTTAACTAGCATATTTTAAATAGGTAAATCATAATGACCCTGATTGGGTATGGCAATATCTATGGTATGGTATATCTACAGTAATATTACCTTTCATTGACAAGTAACAATGACATAAATAGGTACTACAAACATTAGGATCTTAGGAAGCTCGAGAGCGCTATAAATACAACTCTGTCTGTAGATGATGGAAAAGAGATGGATTTAACCCGCGCTAGTCAAAATATCAGATAATTGCTATTTACAACTGAACCAGGAGCAAGCAAAGTATTGTACTGATCCATCCTGGAAACGATGACTACCTTACTATTAGATTATTAATCACTACGACAAACATACGCATTAAGTGTTCGGATAACTAACGAAAAACGTGTGTAGGTTTTGAGGTGTTTTCAATGTATTTTTTTTTTGGCGAGATCATGCCGTGTTGTCCGCTTTTGCGACTTTTGCATCTGAACCTCGTTAAGGATAAAACCAAAAACCATTATAAAATATCACAAAATCAGTTCTCTAATCAAAATAACTAATGATGTGCACGAAATACAAAAACCAATTTTTTTAATCAGTTAAATGACTATATGAACTGTGTTGCTCACCGTTTACTTCTTGTTCCGGGCAATCTTCTTCGCAGTCACTTCTTTCAAAGTCGTCAAAGTGCTCTTTGCAATATTTAGATACTTCCTTTCTATGTGAGTGTTTGGGCTGAAAAAAATCGTAAAGTACATTAATTGTAAAAGACGTTTATTATTTTAAATATGTTTTTATTGCTATATTATTTGCTACAGCTTTGAATTAAATATCGACCATAGGTTACCAACATAATAACATAAGTATGACTTACATTCGGATCGTATTTTTCGACAGCAACACCGTCGACCAAATGGTATCGCTCCCTCCACTTATAGCCCTGTATCTTGTCATTCTCGCAAGACCCTTCACAAGGACTCCAAGCGCTCCATTTAGACATGGGGCAGTCTTCAGATGACTCCTGGACGGTTATGATGGGAGCTTCCGTAGTTCTGGTAATCAAGGTAACATTCAGCAGTAGTTGAAAACTTCTGCCGAACATAAACTAGAAAGCAGTTAGTTCGGTAAATAAATGAGGTTATAAAAAATGTAAACTGTTGTTATGTCTAAGCTACTTAAATTTTAGTTTTAGCGGTACTAGCGGAAGGCGCGGTAGCGCTCCTGTGCTGCACACACACAATGATGAATGAAGTACTCATTATTCGCCTCAGAACTGTTCTGAAAGCGATTTACAAAAAACATCAAATTTCATCAAGATCGGTTTTATAGCCGTTAGGCTTTCGCAATCAACTCAGGCAAAACCAGATCGTGCCTCCAAATACTGCGAACAAAACGATTGCGCGTTTTAAGGCGGTACAACGCCATCTAGTATGCTATATCTGAAACAGGTAAGATTGTGACGTGCTATCAAGCCCAATAAAATGACTTCACTGAGAAACCTAAAATCTGTAATTTTCGTTAGAAATTACGATAGCGGTTCCACCATTTATTTTACAGGTGAGTTGGTCACACTATATTAGTGATAAAGTGGCTACTTCTAAATGGAATGAGACTTATTTATGCTAGATTGATGTTTAATGTAGAATATCAACTAAGCCTCACCCCACGAAGACGCCGGAATCAATTTCAGGGTTTTGGTACCTGGATGGTTCATCCGGCTCCGCTTGTTTCATATCAGTAAGATCCTTTTCTTCTTCTTTCAACGGGATTTCCTCGTCTTTTACCGTTGGTTCTTCTACTTGGACGCAAAAAATGTTGTCAACAACATTTTTGAATATGAATATGACGAGTACGTATAATAATAACCTATGAGATATACTACTAGACTAGACTAGACTCGCTACTAGCGAGTCGCTAGCTCGTTCGCACTTTTTCAATATGAAAATTACAGAAAGTGGGAATTCAAAAAACTTACCCATTAAATAACTTTAGAATTCCATTGCCAATGTGGTAGAGTTATTTACATGTTTTTTTTTTTATTCGGCGAAACAGAAGGACAATATTTATTTTTCCAGTGTTTTAACTTCAGTGAGGAAATCAAGAATATTTACTAAGTAATCCCATTTAAAACTATATCATTTTACTACCATTTTAATGGAATACCATTTACTCAACATTTTCTTAATTTCCTTTCTATATTTTTTTTTTTTCAAATGTTGGAATAGTGCGAACTAGATAGCTGAATCAGGTAAGCCGGCTCTTAGGTGCCCACTTCCCATATTAGCTGTCTCGTTTGCGCATTTTCAAAATTGTAGTGTTATAATTCTGGTGAGAATTACAATTAAAAAAAAATGCACTTCGAGGTTTTTTGAAGTTTGAAGCATGTTCGTGAAAATATCTATAAAAAATGTGACGGCTTCAAAATCATCATAATAAATTCTAAGACAGCGACTCATAGAATAGCTCTTTATAATAGCGATGTTCTTCGAAAGATAGATACGTAGATAGGTAGCTTACCTACCTACATGCTAATTCCCACCTTAGAATAACTACCTAACACAGAATTCTCCCTAAAAATAAGACCCTACCTAAGTAGCTATAGTTATATCCTAAGTCACTTAGTAATTTGTGTATCTTTAAAAAATAAAACCGGCCGTAGTATTGACTTGGCTTGGGCCGGGAAGTAGGGCCTTACTGGGAGTACATCTTTTTAGGTAGTTACTATGTAACGGACTTAGAGCAACACAGGCCTCCGGGTTGGCACCCGGAGAATTGGGCCGAAGCCCTCGGGGAGTAGGTACCGTTTACAAAAACTTTTTTATCTTACCTGTAGATTCTTCACATTCCCTACGATACGTTCGAATCAATGTAATGTGCAATTTTCCGAAAGGATGAATGTCCTTCATGTCCACCTCAAAAAACGGCGATTTTTTGTGGTACGAGCTCAACTGAACTCGTGCCACTGCATCTTGTGGTACTGTAGGCATGTTTCCCGACTAAAAAGTTAAGGTAGAGGTACTCATGTTTCAGGCGAGCAACATTTTATGAAGTTAGTTTCGTTTCTAATTTATTCGGAGTTTCCGAGTCAAAAACTACAATATTCCTCGGGCTCAGTGTAGCTTCCGAGGAAAACTGTAAAACACTGTCAGATCTGGTTTTTCATATCGAAATTCAGAATTGTGAAATGCTTTGATGTAACGTTTACTGAATTCGTATCGCAAACTTTCCAATTCCTTCTAGAAACGCCAACCGAAATAACGCAGCTGGAGCATTGAATTAGTTATGTAAGTTGGATATAAGTAAATCAAGCCTATGAATATGTATTTACCTCGTAAGAAACTCCATCGTCAGTTCCAGCATCCCATGGGTACAAGTTTAGCTCCCGCTCTGGGAGCCATCTATTATCTTGACACAATTCAAACCTCGTCACGCCCAGGAACCAGTCTGGAGACGGATGTATGCCGACGGCGACCGTGAACAGGTGGTTTTCTTTATCAGCACGGAAAAAGGAGTAAGTGGGCTGTCCCATCTTACGGTAACCGTGTCCTTTGCCTTTTATCATTGTACGGACACCTTCACCAATCTTAAAAATTTAAAATTTTGCGTATTTTCGAGTATGTACCTACCGTAATAAGTGGTCTGTCAGCTCTGCTGTTTTTACCTTTTCTCTAATCTCTTCCTCGAATTTGCTTGTATTGGCGTTTTCTGCTACCTCCTTCAAACCGTCTGTTGCCAAAGAGCCAGGGCTCCACAATATTAGATCTGCTGAATGCGAGGCTCCAACCAAGTCGCTGTATTTGGGAACCCAATCGTTTTCAGGGTACAAGCGCGGGTGAGTATTCCTAGACCAAATACCCGTGAATGATATCTGCAAGATCAACTTTTAAGTTATATATCATACTCAGATCCCCTCTGTTCGTCTGGAATTATTTGTTTCTGAGTATCTTGTACCGTGGTACATTCTAGAAATCTAAGTATCATCAAAGAAACTTTAAAGCAGGTATCATTATTAGAGCAGCATAAAAATTAAAAGAAACTACACACCTCATATTTAGCTTCGTCACATATATCGCACTCATAATTGACTTGCGGCGCAATATCGTCTGGTTGCCTCATATCTTCGCAAACTTTCTGCGTAAGAGGAGCACCGTCTTCGAACCAAACCTCGTCATTTTCCACCACCATGGCGCGGAGCGTTACGCACCCGTTGCCAGATTGGGGTGCTTGCCAGTAAACCTAAAGAGACGTATTCAGATAACGGAAATTACATTATTGAAAGAGAAAAATACGTAATTAACTTACAATTGCTCTTCACACTAACCGATGTCTAACTAATTAAGTAATTAATAATGGTACAGGTTTGTAAAAATAATAAGTATAATGAGAGTAAGCCTTGTATTTTTCTACTGATAGGTAAATATTTTTGCTTCGCTGATTGAATACATCTCGATT
Source organism: Apocheima hispidaria (assembly GCA_947579745.1). NCBI lineage: Eukaryota > Metazoa > Arthropoda > Insecta > Lepidoptera > Geometridae > Apocheima > Apocheima hispidaria. Next base: position 1,429,764 of record OX388152.1, on the reverse strand, counting down.
TGTAAGTTGTCATTACCTCAGCAGAAGATTTTGTTGAGCTCATAGCCTGTTCGACCGAATAGGGGCACCTGTCGCTGAACTTGGCCACAGTCGGATTGGAAGGCCTGATCTCGCCGGGGAGCATGGATATCACCTTCCTGGGGTTGTGGGGATCCGGTTTAGTGTCCCCTTCGGCAGATATCATGAACCCGGTGAAACGTGACTCGTCATCTGTTGCTGCTAATTCGACTGTGCAAGAAATAGTAAAGCGTACAAGACATTAATCAGGCTCCATCTCGATTGCCCAGAAAGAGGCTAAAGTTTTAACTTATTATACGCGGCAGCGTCTTGCTTTGCATAACGCTGGCTACAATTTTTTAACACAAATTGAACTAAAACGGCGTGATGCAGAGTGGAGCGTAAAATCATGCGTCGTGAGAATGAACCTTACAGGCTCGCCCCCCCATCCCGTAAACCCGTTCGCACTTTTCTATATTTTTTTAAATATGTAAATTACTAAGCGAAAATTCCAAAAAGTAAAAAATTAAGAAATTTTAAAAAGATACCTACTCAAAAACAACTATAAGTGTTTTTGTTTTTTAGTATTTCCTTTTATGTACTTCGTTAAAATATAAAATGTTAACATAAACATTGGTATTGTTATTCTAAAGATAACCAACTGACTTTTTTCTTTACATTTCCACTCAGTGATTTAAAATTATATTAAAAAAAAGTGTTGATAAAGTGCGAACGATAGATACCTTGTTGAATTAGAGGACTTATGATATGACCGCACCACCGATATGGCAACCACTCTCCCAATATGGGGAAGGCTTCGTCCAGCAGTGGACTTTTAAAAGCTGATACGACAGAAGGAAGTTTAAGATATGAAGTAGATCGAGTAGTACCTATATGAAGATCAGCGCTGTTTGCTAAACACCATTATGCTGAGTTGAGGCCATTTTTGTGATACATACCTAACATTGATTAGCTACAGTTATATTATATTGCTCACCTGCCTACCCAATGATTAATGTTACTGTTGCTGTAAAGTAAATTAATTTTCTTCTTTTTTTTTCTCCATATGACAACTTTGTCCCTTTCGTTTGCAAATGGTTTGCAAAGTAGGTGAAAGTGAAATATACGGCATATTTCGAAATTTACGATGTTTGGTTCTATTGAATTAGAGTACCTACGCAATAGTTTTATGTAGGAACACTAGGTATCAAATTAAAAAGATAATCTAAAAAACTTACCAGTATAAAGTTGATCAGGAATGTAAGCATTATCGTCAGCACCCACAACAGTTAATTTAAAACGTCCATCAGAGGGAGAAACTTGAAATTGAGAGATAAAAGGCCTACGATCACATCGAAAGCCGATACTCCTATCCATAGCCAGAAATAAATAGTAAAATAAATATTTTACAAAGTACTTAATTTTCATTGTGGTAATTTTGTCAACTCTATGTAAACTCTTTTGCAACATGTAAGTGATCCTGTAGGCGTGTGGCGTGTTTGTGCCCTGTTTTTAACGAGTAGAATGATAATAGTGTACCTAGTTTCATATTGAAGATATGGAACCTTATAGACTGGAAACCTGAGAATAAGGTATTATTTTCGAGTAATCGAGTATAAAATAGTATCGTACCTACCACTTAATTTGTCTTAATTATGGAGTGTCGTGTGAGCGTCATTAAATATATGTTAGAAATAGCTGCGCCCCGCGGTTTCACCCGCTTTTCTACAGAAACTGAATCTTTTTGAACAATCAAATTTGAAAAGTAGCGTTTATCCAGGATATAAGCTATCTCTGCTTAGAAGGTCTTCAATCAATGTGTGTTGCCAGTGATGACATATGGAACTGAAACGTGGTCCTGGACTACTGACTTTTTGGAAAAACTCAGAGTCGCACAGCGGACAACGGAGAGAGCTATGCTCGGAGTTTAAAGTTGCCGACATAGCTTTAAGAGTTTGCAAGCTGAAGTGGCAATGGGCAGGCCACATCACTCGAGGAACCGATAGCCGGTGGGGAAGAAAGGTTCTTGAGTGGCGACCACGAACCGGAAGACGCAGCGTAGGTAGGCCTCCCACTAGGTGGACCGACGACATTGTGAAAGTCGCGGGCAACTGGTGGATGCAAGTGGCCCGTTGTCGGTCGGTGTGGCGCTCTAAGGGGGAGGCCTATGTTCAGCAGTGGATGTCTTATGGCTGATGATTATGATGATGCTATCTCCATGACAAATGTAATTCAAAGCCGTTTAGCCGTTACAGAGTTGAACGGGAACAAACACACTTACACACAAACTTTCGCATTTATAATATTAGTGTGATTATGACACTGAACAATATAGGTTGGGAGGAATTTTGGCGGGAATGTGAAGAAGTCATGTCGCATCATTGTATTATTTCCAATTTTTTTTTATATCGAGTGTTAATGAATGAAAATGGTGGATTTTTATCCATTGAGTGTTCGTGAACGTGCACGAGTGTTGAGGAATAGTATAATTTTGTGAAAATATTTATATTTATATAAATCTCTATCCTCTATCTCTTTCACACGATTTCAGGTCAGGCCATGTATAGGCACCCTTAAGGCCTCTCTACATGGCCTTACCTGACATGGTTTGAAAGAGATGGCAATATATAAGTTTCTGGGGGAGCGAAAGGGAGAAGCTATAACCTTAATAGTTTGTTTCTTTTGCTCCCGTGAAATTCAAATGTAGCTGTCCCTTTCACACGATGTCAGGTCAGGCCATGTATAGACACCCTTAATGACGACTCATTCCTCCAAGGCCTGTACTGTACGGCCCAATACACCAATTAACGGGCGTGCTTTCCAGGCGGTACTATATGTACAGCGTGTGCTGCGTGTGTGAACCTTGGACGAAACATGATGCTAAATCCATGGTGTGAAACCTCAAGGCCTCGCTACATGGCCTGACCTCACACCGTGTGAAAGGGACAGCTAGACTTGAATTTTACGGGAGCAAAAGAAACAAACTATTAAGGTTATAGCTTCTCCCTTTCGCTCCCCCAGAAACTTATATATAGCCATCTCTATCAGACGATGTCAGGTCAGGCCATGTATAGACGCCCTCACACAGCTCTCGTGGTGAGTCGTGAACACCTTCATGGTCGTGAGGATAGGAGAAAAAAAAAGTGTGAGGCATTAAAATATTTTTCGGTGTGATAGTACTGTGAGTGAGTCCTATCCTGGCAACACAAAAATTGTAAATAATTAAAAAAGTAGGTGGGCCAAAATTCGAGGTGAGGTGTGTTGTGTTTGTAGTTTACTATCAAATGTTCACTAAATGTCTAACAAACCAATAAAAATGCCATCGGCAACAAAAGAGAAAGATTCCACGATTCTCAAAATCGCTGTGGAAATGCTAAATGCATCCGACAAAGTGCCACAGTTGATCGAGTTCGACCAGAGCCAGCCTTTGTCCAGCATCATCCAGCTTCTTTGCAAGCCATGGGGCCTACCGGACCCAGAAAACTACGCTCTGCAGTTCTCTGAAAGTAACAATCAAAACTACATCACAGAAAAAAATCGTAACGAAATAAAAAATGGATCCGTCTTACGACTGGAGCTGTCTCCCGCAAGGACTGTGCAAGACATCCTCACCAAAATCAACTCCGGCTTGGAAAGTGATCAAATTGCTGCACTCACTAAACTTTCTACTTTGAGCAGCGATCTGACCTTTGCTCTCGAATTTATCAATAAAAAAGGCTTGACCCTTATCATAAACAATATTGAAAACGGGAGATTCAAAGGAGATTCGCTCAAATACGCGCTTGTGACATTTGTTGAGCTCATGGACCATGGCGTCATATTCTGGGACGTGCTCGAAAATCAGTTTATAAATAAAGTAGCAAGTTTTGTCTGCAACCAAGCAAGTGCACAAGACCCGAAAGTGATTCAGTGTTGTTTGTCAATTCTTGAGAATATTGTCCTAAACAGTTCAAAGAACTTGCACGTCGAGAAAGAGATCACCATTCAAAACTTGATATCCCATTTACAGACTTCCTATCAAGACAGAAACATTATCCAGCAAAATGCTATTGCTCTAATCAATGCCATATTTTCCAAAGCAGATTATGCCAAAAGAAAAACAATTGCAGCTACATTATGTTCCAAACAAGTAAGGAATGTCATTTATGAGAATTTAATTGGAGCAAGTGAGTTTTCAAAAAATGGCACAAAAGAAACACTGGGTACAGAATTAGCACACCAGCTATATGTCCTACAGACATTGATACTTGGTCTGTTAGAGCCTAAAATGAGATCGAGAGCAGATTCACAAGAGCAGGACTCGCAGGAGAAAATTAAGGAGCTCAGAAAAATTGCATTTGAAAATGATAACAATCCAACTTTGGAAGTTACCATGAGACGGCCGGTCGGAAGCTACTCTAAGGACTTAAAGAAACTAGGCTTCAAATGTGAGATTGATCCAATAAAAGATTTTAATGAAGTTCCACCAGGTATCTTAGCCTTGGACTGTATGCTTTATTTTGCAAGGAATTATCCAGAGGATTATACAAAGATTGTGTTGGAGAACAGTTGTAGGGCAGACGAACACGAGTGTCCATTTGGAAAAACTAGTGTGGAGCTGGTTAAGACACTCTGTGATATACTCCATTTAGGAGAGGCCCCCAGCGAGCAAGGACAGACTTACCATCCTCTATTCTTCACCCATGACCATCCATTTGAGGAGCTGTTCTGCATCTGCATAGTTTTACTTAACAAGACTTGGAAGGAAATGAGAGCTACTATTGAAGATTTTGTTAAAGTATCTAGTGTGGTCCGGGAACAGATCAGCAGAGCCTTATCATCATCACCCAGAGGATTCGACAAGTTCAGACAGAAGATAAATCAATTGACATACGCTGAAATTACACAAATCTGGTTACAGGAGCGAACAAACCGGGAGGTCTGGGAGTCTCACGCCAGGCCTATTGTTGAATTGAAGGAGAAAATCACTCCTGAAATAATTGATTTGATACAGCAGCAGAGGCTGGGTGTGTTAGTCGGTGGGACAAGATTCAAGAAATACTCCACCAGAGGCCAAAGGATCAAAGACAAGTTCTGGTTCATCCGGCTGTCTCCCAACCACAAAGTGTTGCATTATGGTGATTGTGATGAGAAAACTACTCCAAGCTTAGAGGAACTCGGAAATAAGATAACCGTTTCAGAGATAAAATGTGTTATTACTGGCAAAGACTGCCCCCACATGAAAGAGGTAAGGGGAAGGAAGACAACGCCACATTTGGCATTTTCATTGATACCAAAATCGGCTGAAGTGACCTCTTTAGACTTTGTAGCTCCTGATGATCAGGTGTTTGACTACTGGACGGATGGCATCAATGCTTTACTGAAAGAGAAAATGAACAGCAAATCCTTTGAGAATGATTTGCAAACGTTGCTGTCTATGGATATAAAAGTAAGACTACTTGATGCAGAGGGTATCGATATCCCACAAGACCCACCACCCATTCCAGATGAACCTGAAGACTATGACTTCTACTATGATAATAATTGAAATCTACTTCCAGATGTAAAGCTTTCTTGTACATACATATAGGAAAATTGTGTTGTCACATCTGTTGCGGCCTCTGCTAACTGTTCTTCTTGACTAGGTAGGTTGAGCAGGAAATATCAATATGTATAAGAGTAATGGTGACAATTTTAGCAATAATAGACAGTATTTTATTTTGTATAGGAATGAAAATGGCTATGAATGATTGGATTCCAAATACGGCAAGCCTGGAGGAAGTCACGCCAGACAGTAGTTGGCATACTGATGAGATTGACTGAAATGGTGAACTGTGTATTGTCTACAAATTTGTATTCCATTAGTTTATGAGGATAATAACTTATATTTTTATGTATGTACCTATTTTAGATCGGAATTATTTTATTGGATACCAGTTTTACTATAAAACATTATATTTTAAACCTTTAACCTGTATACCGATTCCATTTGTGCTGCATCGACTGAACTTCTAAACTTCCATTTTATGTAATTCACGGTGGCCGTACCAATCATATATTTTATATACCAAAGATCATGTCTAAAGAACAAAATATATTTAAACATAAGTACATGTATAAATAAAAACTTTAAATAATGATTTTGTAATTTATTTAGACACTAAAAGCGAGAGAATTAACATTTATAATAAATATAAATAAAAGTCAAAATCACAGTTTACATAATACTTTATACACTTAGTTAAGTAGTTACTGCATTTTGGAGACTTCGAATTTAGTGTTGATGATTTCTTCATCGGAGTCGAGGAGTGGCAGCGAGCTGGTCGGGATGTTCTCTTCGACCCAGCGCAGGTCCGAGTCCAGGGAGTTGGCGATGGGCTCAGGCGCGTTATCTCGTCCTTCGCCCCCAGGGTCCACATTGAGGCTGCTGTTTCGCATCTTCACCCCATAAGCGTCGTTCACAAATTGTTCTTCTTCATCATCTGTTACAGTATTAAAAATTAAATTAGGACTAGTTTTATACGCCAAATATAATCCTTATAGTCCATATATATATAGTAGTGATTGAAAGGACTAGTGACAATTCTATTCAATTTCTATTCAAATTCTGATGAAAATTATAAGGATTCCTAATAAAAAAGGTTGTACCTGTGCAGTTTAAGTCATGGTGTTTCACATGGCTTGAAGTGTCATATTTCATCAACATTATCATAAGCCAGATGACGGCCACTGCTGAACATAGGCCTCCCTCATAGAGCGCCACACTGAACGACAACGTGCGACTTGCAACCACCGGTTGCCCGCGACTTTCACAATGTCGTCGGCCCACCTAGAGGGACGTCTGCCTGCGCTGCGTCTTCACGTTCGTGGCCGCCACTCGAGAACCTTTCTCCCCCATACTGTAACCTACAGGGAAGTGTGATAGTGGTAGGATGTGTGGTGTGGTGTGGTGTGTAGTGTAGTGTAGTGTAGTGTACCGTCGTCGTCCTCCGCGTTGTCGAGCAGCGGCGTGAAGGCGTACCGCTGGTTGTTGTTGGTGGGCCGCCACAGCACCATGATCACAGTCAGCACGCTCGCGAACAGGATGTGCCAGTACGCTTCGTCCATCCACACTTCCTTCCATTCCTGACGATCGATCAACATTATTTTCGATTACTTTATTATTAGTTAAACAAGTCATATTATCAAACGAAACAAAATATCACGTCATTCCGGAAATCCGTAAATAGTAATCCAACGACACCTCACTCCTCAAAATTAGTCGAGCCGTTTAGGCTACAGGAGTTAATATAGGCACACCTATATTCATATAGGTGTATGAATATAGATACATACACCCCAATAACATTACCCTCCTTGGGCAGTCGGGTGAAAAGTGCAATCTTAACTGGTAATGTTAATTTAGGCCTTATTCTAGACTGGTTGTGTTTACCATCCTCGACTACACCGTTACCTAAGAGGTTATTTCGAGAGATAGCGCTTCGCTCGACACTTTCGCGCGCAGATGAAAAGAGATGACTTTAGCGCGCGCTAGTCAATAAACTCTGTGGGACCTAGTCCGGACTGTGACAATATTTTGAAAGAATGACGTGAGGCACAGCAGGGACCCTATTCGGAGAAATGACATTTTATCTCGGTCACTCTCACTCCCATTAAATTCTAAATTAGAGAGACAGTGACCGAGATAAAATGTCATTTCTCCGAATAGGGTCCCAGCTCTCTCGGTGCTGATCAACTTTGCTAGAATAGAAAACGATAACACAGGAGTCCACATAGCTCTCAAAATAATAATTTTAAATGCAACTGCCGAGACGAGCAAGTCGCTGCACTAATGGTAAGCGTCACTCTTGCCTTTTTAGCAGCCAACCCTGCCGATTCAAAAAGCGCGCTTGGAGCTCTGCATAAGAATGGCGTTACCTTCTTGAATCGGCAGTGTAGGCCGCCAAACGGTCCGCCCTTAACAGTTCAGTGCCATCTAGAATTTTGAAATCCAACCGAATCCTGTTGTATTAGAATAGAATACTATTTATTAATAGGTCGAATTACAACGTATTACTATTAAATAGTAAGAGTTGGGCATCACACCATTAGCGTTATTAACACGTTGAAATGATGGATTTATTGTTATATACAGGGTTATTTTTAGTTAACCTATAACCTCTTGCAGGCAACTACGCCACATTATTTGGCGACTTTTATTCCACCACTTTTCAAAAAACCTAAAACATTACCCAAAAATAGTTAAAAGTTAGTATGCAAATTATGCAAAGTCGTGGTAGCTCAGTGCGAGGACGCTCGCCTCACATTCATGATGTAGCGGGTTCGAACCCGGGCGGGCCCGTACCAATGAGTTCTTTGGAACTTACGTACGGATATACCACTGGCTTTACGGTGAAGGAAAACATCGTGAGGAAACCTGCATATTTCCGGAGAAGAAATTCGATGGCGTATCTGAATCCGCCAACCCGCACTGGGCCAGCGTGGTGGATATGGCCTAATCACCCTTCGAGGGTAGGCTAATATCCCAGCAGTGGGATGTTTAAAGGCTGATATAGAGAGATGCAAATTTTAAATACTTGTAATTCTTCCGCGTAATAACGTCATCATGTAGAGACCTAATCAGTGTTTTTGGTTTTGGGAGGAAAAAAAAGTCGTAATAAACTTATTATATCAGTCTGTTCATCCTTACCTGAAAAAAAAAGGTGAACAATCAAAACCATCAGACAAGATTAGTGATGAGATTCCATCGAATGAACGACAAGTAGATATTAAGTGAATGAACTAGTAAATCCATTCTTTTTTTGTAACTGCTCAAGGGGTTGTTAGTAAAAAAAATGAGCTTCAAGCAATTTTTATATTAAAAAATATTTTTTACATATCTGTCTAAATTCGTATGTATAAACGGTCTGTTCATGATAATTATGCTTGTAGTTTGATTCTAAAAACAATTTACTTGTATTTTTGTTTGTTTTTAAAATAAGTTGATAAATACTTACCAATAACCACACCCATTTCCATAGTTAACTCAATCGTTCATTCTTCAGTTGACATTCCCATCACTAAAATCCAAAGACTGTAGAGGAGTCTAACCGCAAAATACGATCAGATTATTTTGCGTTGTTTTCGTATTTATGCAAATTATAGTGTAATTATGATGAATTTCTTTGACAGTGTTTCCGTGTTGCATTCATGTTTTTTATGTAACCAAGGATATATATATAGTGCGTGCCTAGGTTGTGTGATTTCTATGAGGAAACGGCGATTTTGTGAGAAAGAGAAGTTTGTTTACCTTTTTTGTCAGGTAAGGATGAACAGACTTTACGTATGAGATAGGGAAGAAGACTGCGAGAGGTATTGGGTTAATTAAAAACACACCTGTATAAATGTAATAATGTGAAAAGATAAAAATAAATAATTGAATGTAATTATAAAACGAACGAACGAATGAATGAATGACGATACTTACAGTAATACACGGCATCACTCGATACGACTTGATCGAGTACAGCAAGAACACGACCGACGATATCACGGCGAATATCAACGTGTTCGTGAAGTGCCGGTACAGAGATAACTTTACCGCGTTTCTGGAACGATACATACCGACATAATATCTACCAGAAATTATACAACTTCTAGAGAAAGATAGCGCTATACACTTTCGCGCGCAGATGAAAGGAGATGGCCTAAGCGCGCGTTACTCAAAAAAAAAACAGATAATTGATAATGATAATTACATCTAAACCAAGAAATCAATCAAAATTATGTTCGATGCAAACCTAGACATTATTATTACCTCACTATTAGTGTAATAACCACTTGAATATACATTTATTTATATTATTTTAATCTACATAAAAAATGAAGTGCACTAAATGGAATATTCACATTTTATCAAAGTAGGCCGTTAAAGGGAAACGAAATACCTATAATGTCACTCAGGACTTAAACAGGAATCCAGCGACACCTCACTCGTCAAAATCGTTGAAGCCGTTTAGTTTCTGGTAGCCGAATGAACTCGCGAGTGAGGCGGCAAGCTAAGTGAATAGGCATTTACCTCCCTATTTCTAAGGGCAAAAATTAAAATATACAATGAGGCGTTTTCCAAAAAAAAAAAAAACCTGGTTATAAAAGTACCCAATAGATGGCGTTAGATGTACCTTGAGTTTTCCTGTCACTGTTAAGACATGAAAGACAAAAAATTTACGTGTGCCTTTTTTTTTTCTCGTGGTTTTTGGCTCGACATGTGTATTTAGACAATTTCAAGTAACGTAAGTATGTATTTGACTTCATTTTAAATATTACAATAGTTGACACTGGCTAAATACACAACGTGTGGAGCCAAAATTTACGATTTATAAAATGAACTATATACTATATACTAAATATATAATAATAAAATATTTCGACAGAAATGACAATGACAGGTAAAACGATAGGTCTGTTACGCCATCTAGTAAGTATTTTAGAACTACTTTATTTTTTTTGGAAAACGCCTCATTGAAAAGGTACAGGAACTACAGCCTATTGGTAATCACTCGATATTTTGATGGCATCTATTCTATTTTACCATTTTCTAAACTACATTAGACAGTTCCAAAATTATTGCCATCCCTTTCTCGCATATCGCAATTTAGAGACGCAGATAATAGGCATTATTACTGATTATTTTTCATTGCATATTTTTATTATTTCATTCGTTGTCATTTTTGAAAAAAAATGTCACTAGTGCTGTCCGATTAGTTTAGGTAAGAGACCGGTCGGTACAACAGCCCCCATAATTATGGATGATCTTGATTCTGATATCACTATCAGAGCGATATCACTATCTGTGCGAGCGGGATGACATGTAATCAGAATCACGAAGGTCATAATAAGAGTGCCGAATCCAGGTCCCGAGCGGACCGGGCTCACCTGCGGAGCTGCAGCGTGCGCTGCGTGTGCGCCAGCGACACGAACACCCACCAGCAGATGGCGCTGTCCAGCAACGACAGCGGCACCTGCACGCACACACACGGTCATCATTGTCACATCTTCTATTCTTCACTTCGCTTCGAGGTGCAGTTCCACAGTCAACTTTTAAGGTCAACTTGTTTGTGAGTATAGGTAATCGATAGAACTACTGAAGCGATTTCAATATTTTTTTATACATAGCCAGTGCCATATTTTGTTCACGATTCGAGTGAGGCTGCGGGCAAAGGCTCGCAGGAATCGCAATCGGGGACAGGAAAAAGCTCGGCAGGATCGATTCTATTTTTGTCCGTAACATTAATCGTACCGTCGAATAGTCTTTGTGGTCACATAAACAATCGAAAAAACAGAGAGACGTATCGAAGAACGGAGAGGGAAGGAGCGTGACCTCGGAGAGCAGCAGGTCCCGGTTGGAGTCCCCCCGGCGGCGGTGCAGGCGCAGCCAGGCGTGCGCGGCCGCCAGCAGCGCCCACAGCGCCGCGGCCGCCAGCACGCGCTGCAGCGCCGGGCCCAGGCGCGGCCGCACGATGCCGAACCCCAGCGACACGATCACCACCAGCATGCGGGCCAGCGCGCGCTTCGCCACCGACACGCACTCCGCCGCCATGTACACGTCCACGTTGAAGTACCTGCGGCCGAGAAGTGGGCGTCACACGCGGCCGTCACACGCGGCCGTCACTCGCGGCCGTCACTCGCGGCCGTCACACGCCGCCGACACACGCTGCACGAGCCGCCGCACGCCACTCACCCGCTCCTGTTGATGGCGGAGTACACTCCGTAGTAGGTGGCGCTCTCCACCATGCCCATGAGCGCGACGCCTCCGATCCAGTACTGTATCCGCAGCAAGTCGCGCCACTGCAGCCCGCACACTACCAGCCACAGCGTGCACAGCACCGTGTACACTCCGCACATCGTACCGAAGAACTGGAAACGATCACGTCAAGAAAGATATAGCCTAAACTACGATTCGATTTTAGAGAGCTATATTCCGCGGTTACGAGGTGCAGTGTCGCCATCTTCGGACTGATTTCAGGACAGAGGTCGAACCTGTGTGATCTCTCGAGCCGAGATGACATCAGGCTGAGCTAGTTGCGGATGCTTGTGCTGAATTCAAAGATGCAACATGGGATCGCAATGACATAATTATACTACTTTTACTTACTGACATTCAAACTTCAGGATGAAGATGTATGATCTCGAGGTTGCCATGTTGGAGAGTGTGTGGGCCACTCACCGGTAGCAGCGGCCAGAGAGCGGCGGAGAGGTACCCGGACGGCGCCTTCATCTCGACATGCACGCTGCCGTTGAACTGAACCTTGCTCTGTATCGTCATGTGCAGTATGTAGATACCCTCGTGCTCTACTTTTAGGAGCGGGGGAAGTCTCTGTCAATGGACGAGTTAAATATTAGATTATAATCACCTGCCATATGACTCTTTTAGTGATAATGCCATGTCGTTTGTACCATGTCCGCGAACGAGCCGGGACGGTCGGGGGACCGAACTACAATCGGACGGCTACGATTCGAATCCGAACAAATTGTAGTTAACGCCGATTCTGCTGCATCGTTTTTTAAACTGGTTTAAATTCACACAATACAGAAATCTAAAATTGTCGACAACTCTCGAACACAGGCCAATCATAAAGCAAACTTTACTTGTCAGACGTCTCTTTCATTGCAGTCTACAAAACGAGGACAGCAACACTTTTAGTAACTTAAGGTCTATAAACCGGAGCCTTCAGGATGATGAAATGTTATTTTAAATATGAATTTATTAGAAAAGGACTGTAACAATATTATATTTTTAGCGGTAGGACTCTTTACCGGGTTGAATTAACCGTACAAGTGTAATGTGTATAAGCGTGACACGAATGTAATTAAGAAAAATAATTTATATAAACCTTCCATGAAAAATAATATAACTGATAGTGAAAACCGGTTAAAAATCCGTTGTGTGATTTATTTTATTTTACACTAGATATTGTGTTACCTTCTCCAGCATCGCATTATTTTCTGCATCGCCGTTCGCCTTGGCGACTGCATTACTAAGGCTGGGATCTTCGATTGTCTTGGCTTCCCGTCCATGGCACGTCCTCTGCAGAGTGACGCTGGGAGGCGGAGGCTGGCCCGCCGAGCTGTTGCCTTCGCCTAATATTACCGGCCGGTTTGAGCATTCGACTACTTCCTGTGAACATGAAATGGGTGATACAATAACCTTTGTAGTATTTAAGTTCGCAGTAGTGCAACCCGCGGTTTCCTCAAAGTTTGGTGTCTTTTTGTCCGGACAACGATTTCATAATGCGGTCTAGTGTCATCTGTGAGCTAGGATCATATTATTGCCAATCCTTTACTGACCTATGAAAACTGACGTAGTTTGGCCACATTTTATTTTAATAAAATGGGAATACTCACACCATAGTCGGAATAACCGACTCAATTAAACGTGATTATTCCCGTTTTATTAAAACAAAACTGTACTGACCTGTTCGAAATAATGCATGTAATCAGGAGAGCAAGGTGTCTGCATCCATCTGTATTCGATTGTTATATTTGTTGGCTCCGTGACACCACATTGTACTGAAAACAAAAAATTGCTTTACTATATGTACCTCAAACATACATTACTTCATTCATACATGATCAGGATTGATGGGTTCTGAGGTTATGGTCCAGGGTATATCTCCATCGAGCCACAGCACAGTACGCGGCTTTACAGTTGGCATGTCGGAAGCAAGGCAAAGGTACTGGGTTAGATTCGGATGTGTGCAGAACAAAATACAAAACTGAAACTAGTCCAGAACTTCTCGCTTTTCGTGGCTAAATAGCTGAACTGACATTCAAGAAATTTGACAGGGAGGTAGTGGGCATTATAAGGACCATAGTTTTTACTGTAAAAAGTCCTGGAAACTGGAAACATAGAGGCGTAAATAATCATAAGATAAAGTGGCCATCATCATCATCAACCGGAAGACATCCACTGCTTTTCCTACCATTTCTTTCTTCCCCATATCAGTTCTTCGAGCGATGTGGCCTGCCCATTGCCAATTTAGCTTGCAAGCTCCGAGAGCTATGTCGGTGACTTTGGTTCTTCGGCGAATATCCTGGTTCCAGTAATGGTAAGGCAAAGTGACCACAGTTACTATTATTACAAACTAGTAGTTCGAGGCGAACTGAGACCTAGCGGCCCCTATATCTTCACAAACCGTGGACCGATTCGGCTCATATTTGAACTTAAAAATTGTATTGAAATGAACTACTTGCCTACAAAATTTCATGAAGATCGGATCAACGGTTCGCAAGTTATCATCGGACAAATATACACACAAACATACATACAAAAGCCGATTTGTCCCAATAAACTCTGAGACCTTTGCTTCGCTCGGTCAAATATACAAGGTACTTCCTCGCTTCCTCTTATCACTTGTTATCAATATTGATGTTATCACTCATAGAGTAACATTTACCCCTAATGGCAGTGAATCATTTTATCAATACAATAATAATTAGATTGTTTTTATATCTACAGTGAGGTTATTTAATTTTATTATCTATTGTTCTAATTTATTTTATTAATTAAGTCTCTCTTAAATATTGATGTTATCTATCACACATAGAGTAACATTGAACCTAATTGCAGTGAATCATTTTATCAATACCATAATAGTTAGATCGATTTCTTATCTACAGTGAGATTTATTTATTTAATTTATTATCTATAGTTCTAATTTATTTTATTAATTAAGTGCTTAGTCTCTAATTAATATCTCTTTGCAATTCTGGCTGAGTCTGAAGGAGACTAGGTATAGTCTGTTCATCCTTAAGGCCTAGCTACATTACCTGACCTGACATCGTGCGAAAGGGACAGCTAGATTTGAATTTCACATGAGCAAAAGAAACAAACTACCAAAAGAAACAAACTACTAAGGTTATAGCTTCTCCCTTTCGCTCCCCAGAAACTCATATATAGCCATCTCTTTCAAGGTCAGGTCAGGTAATGTATAGCCTCTTTTACCTGACAAAAAAGGTAAACTAACAAAACAATAGACAAGATTAGTGATTTGGTAAATATAAAGTGAATGAACATGTGAATCCATTCTTTTTCCATAACTGCCCAAAAACAGGGTTATGTTAGTAAATAAATTGAGCTATGAAAAAAAAGGTCGTGTTTATATTCTCTTTGAAAAAAGGTCTGATCATGTTATGATCAGACTATCATAACATCTTACAAATTTGAAATAAAACCAGCAATTTTCAAGTGAAAGAATATTTTTCACATATCTGTCAAAATTCGTATGTATATACGATGCTCACAATAATTATGCTTCTCATTTGATTCTAAAAATATTTTCCTTGCATTTTTGTTTGTTTTTTAATAAGTTGTTATGTATTTAATATACCAATAAAACGGGTACATAATGTTTATTCACAGGTCATTATTACAAAGATTACAAGATTAAAAATATTGTACAACATTGTACATAAAATAACAAATCTCAAACTGAATATGGATAGAAATTACATTACCATACAATCCGATTATAACGACGGTCAAGGGACCGGTAATATTACGTCGTACTAGCCGGACGACGTACTAAACGAGCATACATTTTTGATTTTTATAATTATAATTGTGGATATTGTCGAATGATTTACACCGAATTCCTTTGCAATAGTTACATTCGACTCACCAGCTTCTAAACGTTGTATTATTATACTTTTTTCTTCAATAGAGAAACTTTTTCGTTTTGTAGAAGCCATTTTTGTACGCGTACTCACTCATTACCCGCAAATTAAGTACAGCCGTAAAATAAACAGTCGCATGCGAATCAGCGATGTGCAGGCAAGGGGGGTGCGCGGGGCGGAGATAGCTTCTTTACCTACGATTTATATGTAAACACATCAACGCTTGTCGTTGTAACCGGACAATTATGTTTGAAATTCCGATGAAATGAAAATCATGCTGACAGTACCTTTTCTATGTAAATTTCAACAAAATACACTCCGGAGATACAGAACTCCAATATTGAAAGTTATGTATTTCTACCAGTTAGTTGTTTTATATTTACTTACATTGTATGAATAGCTTGGTGTCCCTGAACAATGACTTGGCGAGGGAATAGACACAACTTTCCTGAAAATATGATACACTGTTAATAGGATATTTCCAGATAAAGATAGCGCTATACATTTTTGCTTGCAGATGAAAAGAGATGGCTCAAGCATGCACTTGTCAAAAAACCAGATAATTGCTAATTACATCTAAACCAGAAAATCAATCAAAATTCTGTTCCATGCAAACCTAGATAGTATTATTACCTCACTATTAGTGTAATAATCACTTGAATATACACTAGGGGTTCCAAGTGCCAGCGAAAATTGTGTATAAATCGAGGTCTTTTCAATGTTTTTTTATATCGAGGAAATGTCACATAATCATTTGATAATTTTCCCACCTTGCAAAACTAGATCACAAAACCAAAAAAACATATATCTCAAAATAAGATTTGACTAATGAGGGGCACTAAATTGAAAAAAACACATTTTTATCAAAGTAGGTACATAATAGAAAATACACTGTATGAGATGCTTGCTTGTTGAGTGGCTAAAGTTGGCCAGGGAGGCCTCACATCACTGTGGAATCAGGTACTATTATTTATTGTTCAATGATGTGTACAAAAGTTTACTATAAACACTAATCCATCAAGGCTCAATTTGCCTTTTTTTCATTAAAATATCCAAGGAAGGGATCCCTTTTTTGCATCTAGTTCAAAACATTGATAACAAACATTTCTGTACAGCTAGCATTTCATATTAGGCACTTAACACCAGAATAATGAGGAAAATAACCCAAAACTGGTAGTATGAAATAGTAGTAGGCATTTGGGACTGATAAATCAATGTTGCTAAGGTGTAACATTTCAGTCTTGTTTGTAGTAAGGATATGTAGAACTAGGACTATATTGTTTAGTGGGAAACTCCGGGAAACTGATTTTAATATCGACTTACCCCGCTCAGTGGTAAATCCCAAACACCTATGTCCGAAAAACCATAGGATAATTCGATTGCAACTACCACCAAAACTGTTAGCCTTTTGTACATTTTATCTAGCAAATATAGTACTTTAATTATTTTTTATTTATGATAGTTAACACGGCGACCAAAGGGTATCATATTTGCAGTAACAAAATCAAGAAATGTAGAGATTTCGATTTTTTCGGAAGCACAGCCGTTTTCACATTTCAGAATTTGACACATAAAAAAAACATTTTCATTTGGCACACTTTGGCTTCACAATCTTCACATTTTAAGTATTTAGCCAGTGTTAAGTTTTGTTATATAGTTTAAGGATGATATTTTTTTCTGAGAATCCAAGTCATTAAAGTAGATCACAGTCAAGTCCAAGTCATGCCCCATTAAAGTGGTGGAGACTTTACTACAGGTTTCTATGAAGTTTTGGAAACAACACGAAAAGTCACGTTTCACGACATTATACTATTCACCAACACTCGTGCATGTTCACGAACACTTAATGAACAAAAATCCACCATTTTTACACATTAACACTCGAAATAACGCAAGTTTTGGAAAATAATATAATCACGCAACATGACTTCTTCACGTTCCCGCCAAAACACACCTAGGTAGGTAGGTAGGTAGTATCTGACAGCTCTGGGCTGCCATTGCAGAAATTACCCATGTTTTTTTGGTAAATACTTAGACGCCATGATAAAAAAAAAAATGTAATGTCAGCATTTCATACATAGCCACACGCAACATGCCTGGCTCCCAATTGTCTTTTGTGATTAGAAGTTGTTGAAGTGAAACGTTGGCCGGAATTGTTGAAAAAATAAATTAGAAGCTTAGGCTTAAAAAAGGCTCTGAAGGAATATTAAAAAAAAAAACATTGTAGCAGCTTAGCACTGCTATCATAAAATTTTGCTAGTTAAGTTAGCCTATGGAATTTGAGAAACAACACGAAAAGTCCCGTTTCACAGCATTATACTATTCACCAACACTCGTACACGTCAACGAACACTTAATGCATAAAAATCTACTGTTTTGAAACATCAAAATGTTAAATAACATACGTTTTGGAAGTTATGCAATGACTCGACATGACTCCTTCACGTTCCCGCCACTTGTTTCATTCAATGTCATTCGTTCGTAAACGATAGCGAGAGAAAACCATCCGTGATACCAGTTAGCGATAGCGGTAGAACACGGATCGCTTATAATCAGCTGACTCTCGCGATCGCTTTCAGACTTACAGGATAGCCCTACTGTTAACATTAAAAAATAATAATAATAAAGATATTTACTTTTGACCAGTGTTGTTCTCCATACGGTAATTGCCATATTATACGGCTGTTAGGCTGTCTGCGCTTCAAATATACGGTATACGGCAGGACTTAGCCAAAGCCGTATAATATTTGTATGAAATAAACGGCAATCCACGAAAGAGTTATCAAAAACTCCCATTACTATTTTTTAGTGTCACGTAACGCACCGAGTTGCCAGAATTTCCCGTTGAACAACGCAATCTATGAATACTACAAAATTGAGATATTGGACTAATGAGTAGTTTGTGTTTACATCGTTTCACTGAGCTTAGAAGAGGTGTTACGATGAGTGAGCGTTGATACTTCAGAAAAATTAGAAAAGCAAAGGGTGATACTGTCGATACAGAGAAAGATAAGAGAAGAAGAGATACCATTTCCAAGTGAAAATAAGACATAGCTTTTAACCAAAATTCAAAATTCATATAGAAACCAGTAAAAAAACTAAATATCCTATTATACATATTATACAAATTAATGAAAAATTAGAACATAAGGCATTTTTTAAATTTTGTTCTAAAATACGGCAATTTTTAGGTCTAGATACGGCAGCCACAAAATCGACTTTGATTGAACAACTAAAAAAAAAAAAAAACTTAGAACATCACTTGATTTACCCAAATACCCAAAAGTATTACATACTCTTTGCCCAAAAGTGAGAAGACGAAGACTCCACACCATATTTCAGTGAGGAGATAAAAGAATAATATGATTATTTAATATATAATAATACTCACACGGATATGAGGAGATAACCAGTACCCAGTCGTGATAGAAAATAAACTTTAGAAGCCATGGATAAGGTTTTTGAAAATCCAGTACAACTTGCCAAAGGTGTAAATCTGAAGTGAGTATCGAAGTTTTAGAGCCAATTAAAAGTAAGGCTTAGAAAGCCTTAGTTGATGCGCGGATATGGTACAGAATGGTATTACGGTCAGTGATTGTCAGGAGTCATTTTAAGACCACACAATCACTTACCGCAGACCAATAAGAGAAAATAAGAGAAAAATAATGTTCTCCCTCTCTTTCTTTCTCGTTTGATTGACGGCGGCGGTCGGTGCCAACCTTTATGTTTAATGTTTTAAATGTTAAGTAATTGTCCTAAACAAAATTGCTTTTTAACAGTTCTTTATTTCAAGTTAGAAATCGTTTCACAAATTTTTTTGTAACTGTTACAGAAATCTTCTGTCATCCGATGCCGAGTTCCAGATAGACCTGGACTTTAAGCAGACACCTAGTGGTTTGGATCTGCTAACTGAGGATAATGTAATTCTCGATGCTGATGAAGACAGGTAAAGGCAGCAGCTACTGCATTTTCTTCTGCAATTCCATCATATTTTTATACATGTTTTATACTGTAGTCCTAAAAGTAATTTAAGAGTCTTTGAAACATTTCTATGGCTCATCAACTGAACCTATTTTGATGAAGGCATAAAAGTTTTTAATTCCAGGAAAAAGAACATAGGATACCCTTTAATCTATGCTTCTGTAGCTATTGTGCCAGTGCCGTGGTGCAGACCCAGTTTTCAATATTTAGGTAGCTGGGGATGGCTGCTGCTTCTGTCGATATATTGGAAATATGTTGTCAGCATCACAGTGTATGGAAAGCAAGAGTGTGTCCCCAGTCTCCCCCAAATCGAAAAAGATCATGTTCCCAATAGGCCCCAAATCTAAAAATAACATGTTCCCAGTCGGCCCCAAATCTAAAAATAACATGTCCCCAGTCGGTCCCAAATCTAAAAAGAATGTGTTCCCAATCGGCTCCAAATCGAATAAGAATATGTCCCCAGTTGCCCACAAACCAAATAAGAAAATGCCCTCAATCACCCCCTAATCAAATAAGAATATGTCCTCAATCGTCCCCAAATCTCATATAGTCATAATATTTGTCTCTTCCACATGTATAACAATTACAGTGACACTGAGGATGAAGATGTGTATAAACACTTGGAGGAGAAGACTGAGAAGTTGATGCTTGCTTCTCCTGAATACCTCACTTTTGAAGACCTACAGAAGAAAATGATCGAATGCCACGCCATGAGCATACCGAGTGGGGCTGTCAGGATACTCATTATGGAAGAAGGTGAGTTATTTACCTCATAGGTAGTTCTTCCAGGATGATCTTCCAAAAGGAAGGCGCACAATAGCCAGAGATAGGAACAAATGGCTGCAACTGGAGAAGGCCTATGTCCATGGTGGATAACCTGATATTTAATAAAGCTTTAAATTTGATTTCAGGGCTTACATACAAATTATTGTCTTGTTTAAAACCCTACTTCTTACTTCACAGTTCAAAATTCTGCACTGCGTTGTCCTTATCACGCTGAGATAGCCGTTTCATTTTTATTCTGTTACTAGCTGTTACCCGCGACTTCGTTCGCGCGGTCCTACAAGAATTAGCCTATGTCCGTCTCCGACACCTAAGCTCAAAAAAAAACAAAATTCAAAATTGTCTATGCAAAAAATCAGCTTGATCTGTTCAGTCCATTAGCAGTGATAACGCGACAAACACCCAGACAGAGAGAGCTACATTCGAATTTGTAATATTAGTTAAGATTAGGATTGTTATCTTTATGCTATGTATCCAATGTCCCCTGTATCTGAATGCAGCACTGCTTGTACTACTGCTTGGCAGTTGAATCACACTTCTATACCAATATTATAAAGAAGAAAGATTTGATTGTTTGTTTGTTTGCATTGAATAGGCTCCGAAACTATTGAACCGATTTGAAAAATTGCTGTTTGGAAGCTACACTATCCCCGGGTGACATAGGCTTATTATATTTTCAAAAAAATTAGGGATCCTTACTAAAACTCCAATAATGTAACCCAAGATGTAAAAAAAATACCTCATACTACGACTTTGCAGAACATCTATACCATATACCATATTTTTATTTTTTTGTTAAATACCCGTGCGAAGCCGGGGCGGGCTGCTAGTATATTATAAATGCAAAAGTGTGTAGGTAAGTGTATAAGTGTGTTTGTACCCGTTTAACTCTGTAACGGCCGAACGGTTTTGAAAGAAATTTGGTTTGGAGGTGGCTTACACCCTGGATTAACACAGGCTAGTTTTTATTCTGGGAAAATATTCGGTTTCTGTAAAGAAGCGGGTGAAAACGCGGGTCGCAGCTAGTACACCTATAAACATTTACTCTCATCGGTTCATTTCTATGCGCGAGTAGGCGTAACCTTAAGATAGCCAATGAGAACCCTTGGTCGCAGTCCCAGAAACCCGCGCTTTCCTCAATGTTTCTGATTTTTTTGTCGGATCAACGACCTCTTAATACGGTATCTAGAGTAATCTGTGGCGTTTCCTAAAGGGAACTCTGCCAAAGAGTCCTTTAAACACAAATTCTATTTTTTTCTTCTATTCCATTCTCTTCTTCAGGCGATGGGCCATTGGTGCCCCCGGATGCGGAAGTGACCATACACTATGCAGCATACTGGGAGAAAGGAAAGATTCCCTTTGACTCTACACTCACCATGAACTGTGGTGTTGCTATGGTAAAAATATTTCCTAAATTGGTAGAAATTCTTAGTACAAAGCAAGGGGTAATTTAAATGAATAAGGGAATTTACAAGGATTGAAGCATGGATTTAGTATGATGGTTCGTCCAAGGATTGAAGTCTACCAGTCTATTTAAAAAAAATACAATTTAAATTGTACACTAGCTGCGACCCGCGGTTTCACCCGATATTGTACAGGAATGGCTATGTTTTTCGGGATAAAAAGTTGCCTATGTGTTAATCTAGGGAATAAGTCTAGTATCTAGTGTCATAGATAATAGACCTTTTATTTTTTGCAAATCAATGGAAGAATCAATGGTCAAACGATACATGCACGCATTCAATCGCTTACTGTAAAAATATTTCATCAATCGAAAAAAAAACGATATAGTTTTTTCACTGTTATCAGCTGTTAGGTTTTATACAAAGTAGGTAATATTGTGGACAGCGGCTCCGGCTCGGCGCCAACAAGTTCCTGCCGGGGCTAGAGATAGCTCTGACCCACGTGAAGGGCCCCGCGGCGCGGTTCCTCGCGCTGCTGGCGCCCGAGGTGGCGTGGGGCCCCCTGGGCGTGCCCCCGCGGATACTGCCGCAGCCGGCCCTGTTCGTCGTCGCGCTGTACGCGGTGCACGAAGTGGATATTGTACACAGGTCAGATATTACATTACACGTAACTTGCCTTGCTCACGCGTACTTCTCACGGGCCCGTTTCTGGCTTATCATCATCAGCTCCAGCATCCGTAAGTCCAACGCTGGGCTGTGAACGAGATACTCCACGTAGTTCAATCCTTCCACATGACTTTTCTTATAATTTTCAGATTCAACGACCTCCCGTCAGACGAGCAGTGTAAGTTCGCGACGACCCTACGAACGGTCAAAGCGATCCGCAACCAAGGGAAGGACCTATTCGCTAGGAAAAAATTCTACAAGGCCATCAAAAACTACCAACAGGCGATAAACGTCCTAACGATATCGCGGCCGGAAAACGAGACCCAAGAGAAAGAACTGAAGGACTTAAAAATAAAAATATTTTTGAATCTGGCGATCTGTTATTACAAATTAGAAAAACCAAAATACACATTGAACATGCTCGACCGAGTGGACGCGCTCGTGGACGTGCAGACGTCGCCGAAGGCGCTGTTCCACTACGGACGCGCGCACCGCGCGCTCGGGCGGACCGACGAGGCTATAATATATTACAAAAAAGCTTTGAAATTAGAACCGAGAAACAAGGAAATCGGCGACGCGCTATTCGAAATAGATATGCAATACAAACGATCGGCGGAAAACGAGCAGTTGATGTGGCAGAGAGCCTTCAACGCGGTGCCCGCAGAGAAAAAGGTACCGTACACGGTAGACGCGGAGTTCGAAGCCGGAGTGCGAGATATGTGCGAAGACTTGGCGGGGAGAGACGAGTACTCGAAAATCGACATGCCTTCCGGATTGTCCGGCGACGAGGTTCTGTGCATACAGACCTTAGCTAGGCAGTTTGGTAAACTGATCGTAGCCGAAGACGGGACGGGGAAAAGACGAAAAGTCACACTCATTAAAAAACCATAATGTTAACTG
This sequence comes from Apocheima hispidaria, assembly GCA_947579745.1. Classification (NCBI taxonomy): domain Eukaryota; kingdom Metazoa; phylum Arthropoda; class Insecta; order Lepidoptera; family Geometridae; genus Apocheima; species Apocheima hispidaria. The sequence continues at coordinate 1,406,401 of OX388152.1, read as the reverse complement.
AAACATGGAAAAATCTTGCAAAAGTAGAGTTTGTTTGCGAGTCACTATATACCTTGGAAACGATCGTGATTAGATACACCTCACGCGCTGTGTGGAAACTTGTTGCAAATCAGGAAAGCTATTTCTAGACAGATTATATATAGATACCGCATTACGAGATAGTTTTTCGGATAAGACTCGTCACAGTCGCAGGAAAGCGTGTGTTGCGGTGACTGTGAACAAGCGTTCTTATTGGCTCGAAGTTACGCCTATTTGCGCCTAGCAATGGACCAATGACAGTACATTTTTATTGGTGTATTTTGACCAATGCGGTATGCTCTTCGTTCATCCTGAGTGCGGAATCTAGGGGTGACCTTTGTTTCTAGATTTAGGTCTAATTTCCATGCAGTTTGTTCGATCAGAATGCATTACATTTTTAGTTCTGGTAGAACAAAGATATATGGAAATTACGGGTGAAGTAATCATCTTAAACTCCATTCTATACACATTGTGATTCATCTGCGAGTTTTGTTATTATTACGGTTATGAAAATTTGACTTTGCGGTGTGGGGTTCTGACGAGTACCTATTTGTAAAAATCACCATTTATTTTCAAACCCAAACTGAGGAGGCAAATTTTAGTTCTAAGATGGCTATACATGACCTGACCTGACATCGTGTGAAAGGGACAGCTAGACTTGACTTTCACGGGAGCAAAAGAAATAAACTATTAAGGTTATAGCTTCTCCCTTTCGCTCCCCCAGTAACTTATATATAGCCATCTCTTTCACAATCAGGGCTCTCTTTCCCACTGGGCACTGTGGGCACATGCCCAGGGCCCCGCATTGAATAGGGGCCCCCTTATTCCTGCCAGATCACCAAATTATAACTGACGTATAAATATTTGACTTCGCTTGAAATATTATAAAACTTGACACTGGCACTAACCAACGTGAACCAACGTGTGGAGCCAAAAATAAGAGGGATAAAAACCTTGTATTTGTCTGTGGTCTGGTCTTGTGTTTTGTTTGTATTGTAGTTGTTACTGACTGCGGACAGCGAAGGCTGCAATGATGACCAAGCTTGAAGGCCGAAAGCTAGGGGTAGCTCGAGGCCCTCATAGCGTGGCCAGCAGTCACGTCATTGCGGACCAAGGCTTGTACATGAATAGTGCTTTACTCAAGCAATGCGAGTAATTTAAATAAAACCAGCCTTCTGATATGATTTCTGGGTTGGTCCCATAGTAAAAGTTGTTCACAATCATGTGTACCCTGAGCCCCTTGCGGCTTGGCATTCCCTGTCCTCATAACCCTGTATTATATAAATTATCTATTTATTTAATGTGACCGTAATAAAATAAAAATTGATATAGAACTTAAGTAAATAAGCAATTATTTACTTTCTTTGTCTATTCTAACAAAATAGTGTTCTGTCAAGGTCATAGGGGCCCCAATATACTTATATGCCCAAGGCCTCCAATAGTTTAAAGACGGCCCTGTTCACAATGCAGGTCAGGCCATGTATAGCCATTCTCATTTGGCCATTTCGACAGAGTTGGCAACACTGATTTGCCACCTAATAAATGTCCTATGCCCCAAGTTTTGTCAAAGGCACTAACTACCGCCATTTTAAGCATATCATATATTTTTTTATTGTTTTTTACTAAGTGCATACGGTGCTAAAGTGTTAATTCGTATTTTATATTTTATAGTGTATATTACTGAGGTCTGTGTAAACTGCAAACGGATAAGCTACTTTTTATCCCGAAAAAATATTCGGTTTCTGTAGAATAGCGGGTGAAACCGCGGGGAGCAGCTAGAAAAATACAAAGACAAGTATGTCTCAGTATTTTTCGAAAAACAACTCTTAAAGAGATTAACGGCTAATAAAAAAAAAAAACTCTTAGAGAGATGTAATGGGGTGCTTAAGCGAGCGAAGCCCTACAGGCAAGCTAGTAATAAATATTTTTCGTCATTCTCCGCTCGCCACTAAGCTTCCCTATGTCGGGGATGCTATGGAACACACACAAAGACAAGGACAACTAACACTCAGATCCAGAGCAGTTAATTTCATCACTCAAACATCTGCTCGGCCGGGATCGAACCCAGGACCGCCTGCTCATAAGGTAGACTTTCTACCATTGAGCGAAATTGGTTCTTAAAATCAACATACATAGGAACTTATATTATGAGTGAGCTACTTGACTAAATAAATTTCGCGCAAGAAATCTCGGTGCAGTCTTGATAAAGTTATGACTGCATCATTGTAAGTGTTAAAACAAACTTAAGTTTGTGCCTTTTTATAAGTATCTACTCTAAATTGAGAATAAAGATTTAATTTTACGTAATATATTATGTGTATTACTTTGAATCTTAAGAATATATAACAAGTTCTATTCCACGTCCAGGGAATCTATTCGGAAATATGACAAATTGATGTCGACTTCGAGATTCCGATCTCGACTGTTTCTCGTCTCGATTGCTTGTGTTCCGACCACTCGATATATCTCGCACGCTAGCCATCGTGAATGTCTCGATATATTTTGAGAATAACAACTCTCGAAGTGCGGATTTTTCTTCGAGACGAGATTAAATCTCCGCTTTCTAGAATAGGGGTCCGGTGCGATAGGTTATAATTATTCTTTGACTGTACAGACACGTGGACAGGAGAAAGTAAAACAAAAATGCTTTCATCACATCACACAAATATTAAAAAAATTAAAGTTTGTGCGTAAGTGTGTATGTATGTAAATTATAAATATGTAAATGTGTTTGTTCCCGTTCAACTCTGGAACGGCGGAACGGATTTATATGAAATTTCGTATGGAGGTAGCTTACACCCTGGCTTAAGGTTGCCTGGAAGAGATCGCTTTAAGCGATAAGGCCGCCAATCGTTACACTACTTTAAAGTAGATTTTTGTATTATGCATGTAATTTCTGGTGTGAACAATAAAGAGTTATCTATCTTAAGTACATAAGTACTTACACACAAACTTTCGCATTTTTAATATTGTGAGATATATACATATTTTTTGTAAATAATATGTATTCTTATCAAAGATATATTATAATCAAAGATTCACACCAAGACCATATTATTATTATTATGAGAATTCTGTACATTCGTGCTTGAAATATTTTAAGCCTCAGGAAAAAAAATGTGAGGATGTTTTTCGGATGGCGTAATTTATTTACATAACCAACCTAATTATAAGCACAAATTTGTTTTAATTACTCCACAATGAGTAAAGCTGTAATATACAAAAATACAAGAAAATTTGATTTTAGCGCTCAAAAACTTGTAGAAAAGCACTGGGTTAGACTCAGGGTGCGGAAGGCGTCCATGCGCGTGGTGAAATAAAGAGGGGGGTGAGATTCAGAAGACTGGAATATCGTCATCGTCTTATGTCTGTTTCAGCGGTTTTTTAAGTTCGAATATGAGCTGAATCGGTCCAGGGGTTGTGAAGTTATAGGGGTCGCGAGGTCTCAGTTCGGCGAGAACTACTAGTTAATTAGGAGGGTATTTCAAAAGAAAGAGCGCTATACACTTTTGCGCGCAGGTCAAAAGAGGGCTTTTGGATCCAGGAACATTTTCCCGGGATATAAACTAACCTATGTCTTTCTTCGACCCTGTAAAAATCAGGTCGATCTGTTGCTCTGTTGCTGTGTGAAAGAGCAACAGACAAACCAACAAGCACACTTTCGCATTTATTATATTATTGGAGATGTTATGATTCATTTGACAATGACTGAATACATTAAATGTAGAGCCAAAATTGAAAAGAAAAAAAAATGTCAGACACTGACAGCTAAGATTTTTGGTTGTCGTGTCAAAATATTTTTGTTTTGTTCGTGGCTTTATTTGTAAAATACGAAAATAATGCTGTAATTCCTAATGTTTTGTATTTATTTTAACGATAAAACACATATAATAGTACTAATAGGTCGAAATATATGTGATGTTTTTACGGAGGTTTCATCATAGTTGTGGACCAAGATAGTCATGTCAGATTGCGCGCTGGTAGCCAATGTAAGCGAACACGATGCTAGCATGGACGTGGGGAACGATAAGTCTCTCTTCGAGCCCACTGTTGATATGATGGTTAATGACTTCGACGACGAGAGAACTCTAGACGAAGAAGAAGCTTTGGCAGCGGGCGAGCAGCACGATCCTAAGGCGGAGCTGAACAGCCTGCAGAAGGAAGGGGATATGCCCTTGGAGGAACTACTGGCACTCTACGGATACGACAAAACCATGGACCGACCCGCACCCGAGCCGGTGCCAGAAGTTGTACCAAATATAGAAACTCACAACGCTTTAACCCCCTCGGGCTTGCAGCAGTTGTACATAGAACAGAATGCGGATAATGATAACAATAACCCGACCGAGGCGTCTAGACGGCTGCGTTCGGGATCCCGCTCAGAGGAAGAAGACGACTACGACTACAGTCCAGATGAAGAGGAGTGGAAGAAAATTATTATGGTCGGTAGCGACTACCAAGCTGTGATACCAGAAGGGTTGTGCAGCTATGATGATGCACTGCCCTATGAAAATGAAGATAAACTACTTTGGAACCCGAGCATGGTAGATGAAAAAGTCACTGAAGAGTACATAAGAGAAGTCTGCGCTTTTAATTCTGGAACTGGTGTGGATGCTGTACCACGAGGGAAACAGCTTCGAGATGATGAGGAAGCATTATACCTACTGCAGCAGTGTGGTCACAATGTGGAAGAAGCACTGCGGAGGCGGCGCATCTCCTCACAGACTCCTGCGCATGCCAGCCTGTGGTCTGAAGAAGAATGTCGTAATTTTGAAAATGGACTCAAAGCCCATGGCAAAGACTTCCATTTGATCAGACAAAACAAAGTGCGGACAAGATCCGTTGGAGAGCTAGTGCAGTTCTACTATATTTGGAAAAAGACGGAGCGGCATGATATATTTGCCAATAAGGCGCGCCTAGAGAAGAAAAAGTACACTTTGCACCCAGGCCACACAGATTATATGGACAGATTTTTGGAAGAGCAGGAAGCTTCAGGGCCCGGTGTGATGAGACAAGTTTCACCCACACCCATGATGGTTTATGCACCATCACCGGCAACCCAGCCTGACCCTCTAGCATTGGGAGAGAATGAGGTGTTTTCCCAGATGAATGCCCACACTCCACCCCCAAGAGCCCTGTCAATGGACGAACAGGAGCCCGAGCATGGCTCCTAATACATGTATTACTGGCATTTTAGCCATTCGTCACATAGGAATGCACTGTTTGTACAATACATAATCATTTCACTTAGATATAAGTTATAGTATTCCCCTATTCCCAAATCACTCATTACTCATGTTTTATTATTGACAGAAATAGTTTTACACAAACGACTGATCTACATTATGTAGAATTATACCAACTATATAATTGATTAATTGGATAGTCTAGAAGCCATGTAATCTATCTAACTATAGCAAAATAAAATAACTATTTCGCTGTCTAACTGACATTTTATAAATTTTGAGATATGGGGCAAAACAGGTGTTATTTGCTTATTACTTCCATATTTTAATGTATTTTTGAAATTTTTAACTTTATAGGACAAACATTTTTATATTACAAATATATATTTTTATGTATTTTTTAATACATAAGAATATATTCGTTTTAACGTATTTTTCGAACTTTTGCACTTGGATCACTCGTAAATTTTTTTGCTATGAAAGAAAAATTAAAAGTGATCCAAGTTACATCTTTAAATATATTTTTTACCTTAATCCTTCCCCAAATTAGATGAAATTGGGTACTTAATTTAATTATAACACAATAATTAGCACTATTATTAAAAACTAGCAAAACATACATTGTGGTTGAATGAAACAAAATAAAATTTACAATCACTTTAATGGGTTGCTAACAGGGTTATTTTTTTTTGTACTTGGTAAAATTATTAAGAATAATATATTAGTAGATAGATAAATTATTATTTTTAATTTTAATTAGTGTCACATTTCATTGTTCATTAGTTGTGCATCAGTTTACATACTAATCATTTGTGCATGAGTAGGTTCCAGCGAAATAATAAGTAGGTTCTCATGTAGTTTTAACAAGATACGATTTACGATTACAAGCAGTTCGATTTTGCTGATTTTTTTAAAGATAGATAATAATACATAAGCAAAAATGCGCATAACTCAATTTTGACCAAAATGTCAGTTGGATCACTTGGCTTCTACACTATCCATTTATTCAACACATAGATTGATTCAACAGTACCTATAATGTAAATAAAATGAACAAAATTATGTTGATTGTGTGTTTGTGGATATGGGATTATTTTGAGTGTGGTGTACCCGTCTGTGTGATAGGTGGTGTAAAATCATGAGGTAGGTATTGTTAATGAATAAAGATAAACAGTGCAAATAAAATATGTTTGGGTTATTTCTTCCTCTATACTGATGCAGATTATTGCAGATGAGACAGCTTATAAAACCCAGTAGGTGCAACCCACAGATAACCACAGATCTGTGGTGCAACCAAAGAGAGTAATGATTAATGGGTGATCACAGAATTCTCCAATATACATAATGTTTCCATAGATGTCTTTGTGTGTGATTAATGAATGCTTCCTTTTTTATTTAGTTTGTACTTTTTACAGTACTATGTTCCTTGTACTCCATGCTATGATGAATGTTTTTATCCTCCGACATTCAGTGTTCAAAGCTTGGAGAAAAAAGTTAAAAAAGAATATTTTTGGCAGTGTTGCTTAAACATGTTTTGAACCCTCGTCGTCACTATCCTTTACAAATATTTTGCTAAGTATATAAAAAAATTATAAATCATTACAATATTGAAATTCATCATTTTGCACTTTCTGTTGGGCAATGGTTGCATTGGCAAAGCATTTGTACTACTATCTCAAATTATTTTTATAAAAAGTTACACGCCCTTTGATTAGCCTTGGCCATCCCCGAGTATAATATAAACCAAATAAACAGTAATCTTTGATTGCCTTGCCGTTATTGCCATTCTGATTCAGAATTTCAGAAATAAGAATTCGTTTATTCTTATTGCAACACTGACTGGGTACAGTCATAAAAAAGAAAACAAAAAGAAAAAATAAATGAAAATTAAATAATCTAGATTTAGATTTGTTTCGTGCATTTTTTGTACAGAAAATCCACCAGTTTGTCTTTATGCCCGTTTTTTCATGAATTATCTTCAGTCTTATTTAATTGCAATCAGCGACTAGCGACTTAAGATCAGGTACTTTCATTGATTTTCCAACTTTGATTTTCCACAAACCAACCATGACTGTGACTGCAAATATGACCGCAAAAGAAATCTTAAACGATTTCAAAGAGAACTACAGTAAAGTTCGTAAGCTGCTCGACGAGGACAGCAAGAATGATCCCGAAACTGAGCCCTATGTCTCAAAGTACAAGGCAAAAGAAATTTTGTGGAACATGCACGAATCTCTGAAGAGATTTGTGAATTCTGAGTCTGTTATCGAAAGGATTAAGTTAGATGCAATGTTGGGCGCTGTCTTACTTAACATCGGTATCGTAGACATGGAAACTGAAGAACTAACAGCCAGTGAGAAAGTGTTAATCGAAGCAGTGGAGTTTCTTGCTCCTAATTGTTCAAAACCGGAGATTGTTATAACTCTAATTAATATTTATAACAATTTGGGTATTCTGTGGAGCAACCGTGATGAGCCAGACAAGGCTAAAATATACCTCCTTCAAGCGAAAGACTTGTACGAAACATTCAAATGTACTTTGCAACTACCTTTGCCTATAGAGCACTTAATAAACACCATAGAAGAGGCATTTGTCACTGATTTCATGATATTGGAGAAAGCTCACACCCTGACCTTGTACTACTTAGCTCAGGTGTATGGTTCTCTGAAAGAGAATTTAAAATCTGCAATATATTGTCACGTGACATTAAGAAGGCAGTTGCAATACAATGATTATGAGCCGATCGATTGGTCATTGAATTCCGCAACATTATCTCAGTTTTTCGCTGAACAGAATGGGTTTTTTCAATCGAGACACCATTTAGCAGCTGCTTCTAAAATTCTAGAGCAATACGAAGAAACGCTCCAGGAGGTGGATAACAGTGATGAAGCAAACCTGGCCAAGCTAGAGACTTACAAACACAGATCAGCAGACGTGGCTCGCTGCTGGGCCAAGTATTGTATCCTGCTCATGATGGCCTCCAAAACCAGACTGATGAATGATGCAGAGAGGATGACCGAAGCTATTACTGGTAAATTCATTAATTAACAACCGTTAATAGAATTCTCTTCATTCTGTAGTTGTCATTCCATTTTGTAAGTTTACTGGGTTGTTTGTGATTGAAACATTTTGGTGTGCACAATAAATTTTCTTATTTATCTAAATATCTATTTAGAAATACCACCAAATGATCTTGTACAAACAACAAATTGTATAAAGTAGTGTTGATATTTAACATTGTAGATGTAGGGGGGTCTGCCTACATTATTTAGCACTCACATTTTGTAATAAAGGGTTTATTACTTTGCTTTCAACTCAACTGAATTACTTTAGTAGATATAATTATTCTGAACATTCAGTTATTTCAACAGTCCTCACTCCCTCGACCATTACTTCCTGATCTCTATAGTAAAATATAATGTTTACATGACTACAAGAAAGAGGGTAATCATTTTGGGTGTATATGAGTATGTAAGTATTTATGTTTATGTGATCCTATATAAAGTCCTGTAGTCTAAATGGCTTCATCAATTTTGACAATAGAGATGTCTTTGGATTCCTGTTTATGTCCAGAGTGGCATAGGCTACATTTTGCAGTCGGTTTCTTTTGGTTTTCTTTTATTAATATTACTTGTTCTATTTTCAGACATGTCAAACATATCCCTGGAAGATAAAGAAAATATCTGCGGTGGGAATATGAAAAACCTAATATTCCCAAATTTAGATGTCAGCACTTACGAGAACAAAGTCAGTGATAGATTCCTGCTAACATACCAGGACGCGCGTGAAGTGTTCATGTCCTGTCAAACCTGGCTCAATAAAGCCAAAGAATATTATAAACTGGACACCTTAGCCTCCGATTACATAGAGCTTGTACAAGACAGCTCTGCGTCTTTTAGTTACTTGTCTTTCTTTGAAGAGGATGATGAACGGAGATCTAAGATGCACAAGAGACGCATCGACATGCTCGAAGACCTGGTCAAAGAAATCAATCCTCTATATTACCTACAGTATTGCAGACAGCTCTGGTTCGAACTTGGCGAAATTTACTCTGATATCCTTAACATAAAGCTGGATAAACTCAAAACTAACGAGAAGCCCACTCCACACGCATTGAAGAAGATAAACAACTTATGCGAAAAAAGTATTGAAAATTACGATCACTTTTTAAACTCTGTTAAAGATAAAAACGGCCAAATGCCGACGAAACTAGACTATGATGTTATAAGGCCCGTTGTTAGCGCTAACGCCTTTATCGGTAGGAATAGTATGAAAAGAATTGCTGTAGATAAAACTGTGCAGTTGAACCATGTCATGAAGAGCTACGAGTCCTACCAGGCTGTAGTAGACATATGCAAGAGGGACAAGGATGCAGCTAAAATGATGAAAGAAGAGTTCAGCCTTTGCCAGGAGATGGTCAGTATACTGCCTCTAAAGATAAAGAAGTTACAAGCAGAGCTTTTGTCGGGATAAAGAAAGATCTCAAATACATAGTACCTACATAAACTGATTAGAAGCTTCTGCTGTCAAATTTAATTGTAGTTATAGAGGTGCGGCCAACCCACGCTGTACACTCGCACACAAACCTCGAGGCAGTACTAATTATCTTATTTTATAGCCTTCTGTGCTGATCATTTTATTTTTTATTTCTCATGTTACAATGGAGTCAATTTATCTTCTATTTATGTCAATTTATTATCGAATAGCTTTCCTTCCGGCGCAAACTTCTTCCTGGAACATTCTTGCATTTAGTTTTTGTGGTGATTGTTCAACTTATCCATGTTGTCCATTTTACTTGCGGTCTTCCATTGTTTCTTTTCGATACCAAATAATCCTGACAATTTACGAACTGTACGAGTGAACAGCTGGGGTAAGACAATTATTTACGCCATGTGTCGCTGCAATATTGTTCAGTACACACTTCATTGAGCATAACAAATAATATTGTACTAAAACTCGGCATAAACGAACTCACTGATATTCTAAACTTAACTAAATTTGACAATTCTTAACTTGCATCCATCTTTTCCATATTGAAATGAATAAAGGCGCAAATAATTTTAGTCCTGGCAGACTAGTAAGTGGTATAACAAAAGACCATTGTTGTCGGATAATTTCCACGCAATGCTGAAGCCCGCGAGGAAGTAATTTGTGGCGTTCGTGGCAGAGCGCTCGCCCTCCGCCTCGCAGCTGTAGGGCTGTAGGGCTGTAGGGCTCGGGGGCCGAAACTCCACCTTCTATTTCAACCGAATGAACGATGCGCGAACTCAGAAGAACATACACATAAACACTATTTGTATGTAAAATATTATTCAAATGAGAGTCTATTGCAAATGTATGGGATTTATACCTATTTATGCACAACTGAACAAATTTGTTTAAAAAACATGTCTAATCAAATTCAATGTAATCTTGTGATTTGTTTAATACCAGGCTTATAATATAACTCTGTATACACGTTTTTATTCGCATAGCTGTGTATCGCAATTCAAATCCTCTGTCCACCCCACTAGTCCCATCATGTCGTGGTGTCGCGGTGGTGATGAACCATTGAATATAATAAACTTGGACTTTGCTTTAGAGTAATACCACAGAAATAATAATTGTTGTGAAGGTGAGAAATAAACGGCTTATAATTTGTTAATAATTTTATTTGTGACTTACTCTTATTCATATTGGTCATAAATAACAACATTTTTATCATTATAATATTCATCTTTGTAAATCAGTTTTGAGGACATGACTGATTTACTTACCATGGAAAAATTAACAGTAAATGTTCCTGAGTAAAAATATCTATGTGACTACAGATACCATTGAGATATTTTACCGAACGTTTTCAGAAAATCCCAGTGAATATTAAAATGTAAATTAAAATTAGAATGTTTTCAACCAATTCTGAAAACTAGTCAAGACAAACAGTTTGCTACTTCCTATTCATGTATAAGGCCACATCACAGACAATACCCACATGTATAAATACCTAACCATGAATATGGTAATATTTATGAAGATCTTTATACAATACCCATCTGACTAAGGGCCGGTATCCACCAAAGTTAAGCTGAACGGAGCGAAACTAAAGAACTGGACAAAAAGATCGCTACGTGACGTCATATCACTGATTTCCATTTTATTAGTAGATAGTAATATGGACGCCTGTGCGTAACACCAATTTCGTACAACTTTACTGCTCACCATCACGCCGCCGGCCGGCGCCGCGACGCTCCACTGAGTTCATCTTTGGTGGGTACCTGACCTTATACATGTACAAAAATAAAATATTTACCTATGTTAAGTTACGCTCATTTCACGGTTAGGCGTGCCTAATGTAGATTGGGCATAGGCAAGCCTTTCAAACTCCGCTAACACTGCAAGAAAGCCAGTTTCAAAAAAAAACTTGTCTGTCAGGCTAGGCATTTGATCACACAACAAACTCGCCTTATTTGTAGTGACGGAGTGGTCGAGGAAGATACAAACCTAGCCAGGAATGGGAACTGGCTCTCAAATTAGGCTGGCGGAACACCACTGCTAGGAGATTGGACTTGCGGGATTTTTTAACTTGACGTGCTAGCGTCGCCAGCCGAATACTTAATGGATATTACCTATATTCTACAACCAGGCTATGGTTTCTTCAAGATGTTTTCCTTCGCCGATAGCTCAAGCTTGCTGGGATTTGAACCCACGCCCTGTGGCATGCGTTCCGAATCCTGCTAACCACAGCTCCTAAGTGTAATGAGATTCGGTAGACGATTTTCGAATGAAATTATCATGTCTAATATCAGTGATTTGGTAAATTCGCATATTATAATAAAAAATATCATAAGCACTCTGGCAGTTGTTCTGCCGCGTTGTCCCTTTGGTTAAAACGGACCACGACGAAATCAGTCAACGTGGTTCGGTTAGTTCGATCCTAGACCGACGCTAACCGAAATCAATGAACATTCTGTATTTTATCTATGCCGAAATCTAGTTTTATATCCATGATTTTAAAAGATGTTTCAAGAGTAGATAGGTACCTCCAATATTGGCAGCTTTCTCAACCGTGACAAAATTACGTAGGCTTGTATCTGTTTTTATTTGTCTGTTTTCGCCCGTCTCGGCTTTCGTCGGATTTCGTCTACTTTCTCTCGTTGAATATTGTTATATTTACTCAATAATGCCTAATCCACAACACAGTCCGCATGCACTTGCCTCGTGCTTATTCGAATAACCTACATTCTAATAATAGTTTGGTATTCTCTGGAACAGGGCCAGGCGCCCTTTACAAAACTAAGTGCCACATCGAACTAGTTCAGTGAGGGAGTCACCATCGCATTTTACGAACAAAATTGACGCCTTCTTGTAAATGTTTCAGTACCCTCATTTAGCCATCTGTTACAGGTACGTTTGTGGCACTGATATTCTATGACTCATTGACTAATGTAACTTCTCTTTAGAACTGTACCCGCCGCTAATTAGCCGCAATATAACTGTTAGGAGGAATTTTACAACTATGAGCAGAATGAGTATAGCTGCGACGACAACAGCAGCGACGTCCAGCAGCAAGTACTGGTAGAAGGGAAGATCTCTCGCAGTGGAGTGCAGTGGGTCTCGGTGGCCCCACCGGATGACGCGCTCCGTCCAGTACACTGCGGTGTCGAGTGGGTCGTTCTGTCTGTCGCGCCAGATCATCGACGCTTGGCGCGCGGTCAGGCGCATCCTGGAAATAAAAATATGTAGAATAAATACGTAAAAATAATAAATACGTCGGTAGATCGGGCACATTCGGGGCTCGATAAAGATGATTGGCGAAAGAGAAGCGATGATAATAAACAGACCGAGTAATTTTCGAATTCGGCGTTAAGTTCGTCGCGCCGGTGCGGGGGGATCTTGGGATCCCTTCTCTGAATTATCACTGATATACTCATTTGCGTAGCGTGGACACGGTCCACCCCAAGAATAGCCTGGTGCTCATCCTAGAAATTCTGGTGCTCGAAAATAAACGACCAAAAACGTTTCATGTAGGTAATCTACAGATCCACAGATCTTTGAGCCTACCCCACTAAACAATTCTAGCTAGGTCCACCTATTCTAATACTATAATAGAAGTCGGTATATCTAAGTAGTTGTTATACCTACTATGCCTATGTATCATGGAATAATTAGTAGGCATTTCTAGCATCTCTATTGGAATAATAATAGTATCGTTCTACTCTCTCCTTAGCATAAACGCACCGTTTTACTTATCTACTTCCTATACTGTTTGTAAAGACGGCTATATATGCTAGGTAGGTACCTATCTACTATAGTAATGGGTGTAAGTTTCTAAAAAACAATGTTGAATTCTTCGAAGAAACGTGATTTGTTTGTCAATAAAACAGTTCGTGTGAATGTCCACGTTACAATATAAATGTAGGTACTATAATATGTAGCTGCTTTGTTATTTGCAAGAAATTCGTTATCAAACCTGTGTAAGGTTAAAGTCTCATACAATAGTCATTTTGAAAACTTCCTAGGTACATCATATAAAAATATTATTATGTTGTATTTGAAGTTAAATAAAACTACACACTGTCTTAATTCATAACATTAAGCATTTATCTATGCTATTCTTTCTTTACTATAGGAGTTTGGTCAGACGACGACTATATCTATATCACTATCAGATAGACTATATCTGACTATTCTTGGATATCAGTTTACCTATTCGTCACACGGAACAACTTTAAAAATTTGGCCAACTCTGAAAGCACAGTAAAATCAGCTGTTCCTTGTTATTATGTCATTCAACTTCGATGAAGAAGAATTATTATTAAAATGTAAATATAATACCAGACTACAAAATGTAGCCTATATAATGTCATTCCGGACGTAAAGAAGGAATTAAATTACACTTCAATCGTTAAAATCATTTAGGGTACAGGAGGTACTTACTTACTATAGGAAAACACAAACATATACGTATACATACGCCCCAAAGACTTACGGTACCCTCCTTCTTGGGCAGTTGGGAAAAAAACTGCGAAATCGTATTAACGCGATTTCTGGGTATTCAGGATAATTATATCCTATGAATATACTTATATTCTCTGCATCAGCCCTTAAACATCTCACATACCGGCCTACCCTCGAAGGGGATTAGGCAATACTCACCACGCTGGCCCAGTGCCGGTTGGATAATTATGTTACAATGAGTATCAATTATACAGAATACGTTCATACACATCCCTTACTAAATACTAGTAACGCGCCGAAAGGAGACCTCACGACCTTTGTAACTTCGTGACCGGATCGCGCCGAACGGAGATCTCGCGACCTATCTATTTTCGCAACCCCTGGATCGCGCCGAACGGCGACATCGCGAATTTATCTGTGCATCGCGAGCTCTATAACTTCGCAACCCCTGGATCGATTTTGCTCATACTCGAACCTAAAAATTATATTGAAACGAACTACTTGGCTCCAAAGTTCATATGACGATGAAATCAACGTTTCTCAAGTTACGGTCAAACAAATATAAAAACATACCTATATATTATAAATGCCGACTTGTTTTCGGACACTGAGACCTTCGCTTTGTTCGGCCAATTCAATAGGTAAAAGCGAAAGTGATTCACCAACCCGCAGTGGGCCAGCGTGGGGGATATGGCCTAACCACCCTTCGAGTGTAGGCTGTTATCCTAGCAGTGGTATGTCTAAAGGCTGCTACAGAGAATGTGATTCTTGGTTTGTTTGTTCCTGTTTCACGCAAAATCTACGATTCCTGAGGAATTTTCCTCGTGTTTGAAAACGCGGGGCGCAGCTATCACAGCTACAAAATAAACAGTGGACAATTGTAAATTGCAATTAGTCTGCAACAATCTTCGTGTCATGCGCTGGTCGCGGTCGTGCAGGGCCACTGGGCTCGTTTAGACAGAATAGATAACAACGGCAGCTTATCTTCCTAATAGGCACTCATTGCAGTCGAGATAACATTACTATCATGCCACAAACAGGCATAGCATAGTGTTTTGTGGCATCTGTGTATATAAGTTTTTTTACTATAACTATATTCCTATCAAAATATTCGGTATGTCTTGGTACCATGGTAACCTGGTAACGTATCTGTGCCTGGTATCTACCCACACAAAGGTAAAAAGACAGTTTACAGTGTAAAGTGACTCACCTGATGCAAGTGACGGTGTGGTCGAAGATAGTAAAATACCGAACCTGGATTGGGTAGTGTCTCAAATGAGAAGTCAATACTTAGTAGATAGGTACGTACTCTGCACTAAGTACATTCTGCAGTGCCTCGTAGAGCGTCTGTTCCGTGAGGTCTGCGTAGGACAGCGTGCGTCCGAAGCCGATCTCCTGCGCCCGTATGCCGTTGAAGGGCTGGTCGCCGAAGAACGGCACTACCAGCATGGGCTTCCCAGCGGAGATAGCCTCGGTCATACCGAGGAGGCCGCCGTGACCGATGAAGGCGATCACCTTGTGGTGCTCTGGAAATAGCGATGTTGTTGTTTAGGGTCGTAAGAACTGGATAAAAAATTGGACGAAACTATGTTTTATGACAATGTGCTCTACGAATATTGATAGCCAAAACGGAAAACAGCTCAGATTCAAAAGGAAAACAGGAAACGTAGGTATTAATCGGTTTTTTGAACGAATCGCTACGAGCTGGTAGGCGGGTAAAATTCAACTTTTACTAGTGAGTCGGTACCATCTATAGGTTTTACATTTACAGTCGAGTACAAAATGCATAAGTGCGATAAAATAAATAGAAAACGAGTAAATAGATAGATAGAACCCACGTCGTAGCTAAACGGCTTCTTCCTACTACAAAAGATTTAGGCCTATGGCTTCCTGTCTATATTTATCTAATTAGATCTAAGTACCAGTAAAACTAATTCCAGGTGAAGATTATAGCCAACTAGATGTTAGCTGATCAGCTCCACCACGCTATAATTAAGAATTTTATTTTCTTCTCATTGCATCACATCAACTAGTTCACTCCGAATTCAACAGTATAGTTACTCTACCGGGAAAAAATGCACTACCGGGATGTTTTTGGCACCACCCATGAAGTGAAAAACTTATCATGGAAGAGTTCCGTTGCTTATCTCTTTCTCTTCAAGTGATACTGAATGCAAAAGCTTGAGTTATTGATGAAAATACCAACTATGTATATATAATAATATATGCCTATAATATATATTTGAGATGTTTTCTCAATTCCTCATGGATCCCATTATCAAAACTGGATTTTGATAAAAATGGGACCATTCTGGAAGTATATCCTTTCAATTTAAAAATTAACTTTCCAAATCACTTTATAAATGACGGAGTTCTGGGGTAACGTGGACTTGAGCACCTCATGCTTTTTTGGAAGTCGGTTGAAAACACTTCGATATACTTATTAAAATTAGTATTATCTACCTAATTTCTTTATTAATTATATTTTTGATTATATTATTTAATAATTAGTATTTATTTAGGTAGAAGCCTATCTAGCGATATCACTGTCGCTACAATGTCATCATATATGATTATTATAATCCATTTTTTTTTCAAAATCAGACTCATACAACAAGGATGTTATGAATGCCTCGCTGTCCTATGACTGCACAGATAAAATGACATTCATCTAATAAATAAATACTATGTATGTCTGAATCTGTTCAAAAAGATCTGGGGCTCGTTTTATGAATCGCTCGTATAACAATTTTCTAATGATAGAAGCAAATTCGAATGGTTCAAACAACTCGTTGCGTTTGCGAGTGATATGATTATTTCAAAAATGCGACCTTAGTTACGGATTTCTTTCGAATTTTCGTGCGAAATATTATACGAGCGATTCAAAAATCAAGCCCCTGGTGCTGTGCAAACCAGAATATACAACATACAATATATAAGTACTTAGGTATATTACAGGTAAATGATAAATGTATTGTTATATAATATATAATGTATTGATTGTAAGCATTTTATGGCTGTAAAATATAGACAGTCTACATACCCGCCTTTTTTGCTACCTCCAAATATGAAGAGAATAGTTGCATTTTTTTGTTCATAAAACAAGGCTTGGGACGATTTAATAAAAATATTATTTTTTGTGGTGGGTTGAGCTGGTAATACGAGTTTGGGATGAGACGCGTTGGGGCGAAGACGGAACAACCCGAAATTTTTCTCAGCTTGACATTTAAAAGTTCGATTGTCTCAAGTTTCTTGTTTAGATACGTTTTCTAAATTACTCCCGTGCGAAGCCGGGACGGTCGCTAGTATAAAATAAAGTCGGTTTCCGCGCCCGTCTGTCTGTACATCCGCTAACTCCTAAACCACGCAACGGATTTTAATGCAGTTTTACCATCAGTTAGATAATTTTTCACGGAAGGTTTGTATTTATGTATATAATTATATATGAACATATGTATGTAAAAAGGCAGTTACTTCACATTATTCAACTCTTTTTTTCTAACTACACTACACTCGTGCGAAGCCGGGGCGGGTCGCTAGTAATATCTACTATCGTGATCGAGTAAAGGTCTTGATTTATATCATTTCTCATAATTATCAATAACAAACTTCTCTGATAAGATTACCTTGCCTTGGCTCAATTAATAGATTAAACAAAGTAGTAAGTACATAAGTCAGAGTTAATAAACATAAAAGTATTTAATTCGTATTTAATCTTTTATAGCCCAGATTAATACTAGACGTGCAGGCAGACGATAATGTTGATTAATGTTAATTGTGTTTTGTCCATCGAATAAATTCTGCGCGGAGTGGTGGCGCTGCTTGGATTTTTTCCAATGAAAAACGGTTTTTCATTAGATTTAAAAAAACGCACAGAACGCCATCTAAGCACAGACCAAAGCGCGCTTATGATAGAGACGTGAAATTTGAACCCATTATTCCTCCAATGTTTTAGGTGAACAATAACACCGGATTTTGCGTAATTCTACCTCAAAATGGGTAAAATGAACCTCCAATCTTTGTATGGAAATAAAAACTTTTCTCAAGCTACGCCAATGAAACTCGATTTGTATACTGAGTACCTACAAGAAATAAACAGGCACATACGTCACAGAATTTTTCAGAAATGAACCCCTATAGAGGTGAAATAGGGTATTTAAATTGCCTGTGCGAGCGAGCTAGTACGCTTCTATGCCTGATGTCAACTGCAATGACCATAGAACGCCAATCATACGAAAGTTTATGTGTAATTATGTAAGTAGGTAAGTATGTAAGTGTTTGTTCCCGTTCAACTCTGTAACGGCTGAACGGATTTGGATGAATTTGAATTGAACCGTTCCTGTTGAATAGCGGGTGAAACCGCGGGGGCGCAGCTAGTAATATAATGTAAGCTATATAGCCTAACCTAGCAAGTAGGTCCTTTCATAAGACTTGAAAGTGAGGCCAGAACAGTAGAACGCCCTCGGCACGCTGAACGGATGTATCTATGAGGAAATCATTTAGTTGATATATCTAGCATACCTACTACATATACCTTGGTAGTAGATACCATACATACTATTTACCAATCTTAAGATTATGTCGTTTAAATAGATTAGTTGTTAGATAAGTAAACACAATATTATTAGGTACAAATGTAATGAAAAATATATATGTAGTTATTTCCGTTTGTTAGTAGTATAGACCTATACATAGGTCACCATAGGCATGATTTAGGAGACTAATCTGTAAATTTCCCGTTTATACTTAATTATATGATTTTACTAATTACCTACTATACTAAGTAGTTTTGTCGCGATGCATTCGTTTTTTTTAATTTTTAACCAATAAGCAAAGTTCACGCAACAACAATATTTATAATATAATTACTGATATTCTAAATACAATTTAAACTTAAATAAAAGAGCTAAAATAAAAAAAATATAAATATATTACAGATAAAAAAACAGAGCTCAGGTCAGTATCCGCGGGCAGGGTATCCAAAAGGCTGGTGACGTTACCTCGTTGAATAGCAATGCTAATTCTCTGCAATAACAACATTTATAACAATATTTAGGATGGCGCTGTGTCGCTCTTTGTTGTCTCAAAATATAAAATAAATAAATAAATACTCAACAATATTCACAAAGTAAAACCACACCTTAAGGTGAGTCACCGCGGCGAAGTGGAGAAAAATGGTTTGCTAGATCAAATGTTTCAGGTATTTACTATCAAATAACGGTCTTACAAAAAATACATGATAGGATGTATTTTACTCAATCATATAAAATTCTGAGAATAGGCTAATATAAAGTCTAAAACGAATTCTTTATTAATAAAATATCTAAATTTGCACGTAATTTTTAAATTGAAATATTTCTCTTTGAGTACTGCAGAGCACCTACTAAACTTTGGTTTGCAACTGAAATCCTATATTTATTAAATTCAAATTTATCCCAGAATTTGAATGTTGCGCAGTGGTTTTGCAACACACCTCGCCGCCCGTAGGGGGCCGTCTCCGATGACTCGCTTTTAGAATTAACTATTGCGACCTAGACGGTCTATTCCATACAAACGTATTCTTCTGTTTCCTTCCACAACAGAAACTATCTTTTTGCCATAAAATTTATATCTCTACCTCTGACATGTTCCTATGTCTTGTCGTATCCATATAAATCCGGACGGTTGGTAACTCCATTTGTATATTTAGTTGTATTTTAAGTATATGGGTAAATCTAGTGTGAAGGCTTCTTGTAACATGCGTATGAAATTAAATTCAAGGTAATTCCAAATTCAATGTGGAAGTCTAAAGAAATTAGACATATAATATACACCAAGGATCTTGTATCACACTGGATAGAGTGATTGCTTTGGCAGCGTGTCCACTTTCTGTTGTGACGTTTAGTGAGTAGGGAAGTGAAAACTAGTGCAGAATCTATCGATAAAAATGTACACAGTGTACAAAACTAAGAATTTGTAAATTAAGAACACAATGTTTGCATAAATATGTACTTTATTGAACATCGAAACTCGTAATTGCCATGTAAATAGTACGAATATATATAGTATATATAGTAACTATGAAAGTTAATAAGTATCTACACCGTCTCCTAGTTTCTTTTATTCTTCCTAGTTTTTTAATTGACAGCCCAGTCATAAAACTAGATTTTTCAAAACGTTTTCAACAAAGTCCAGAGTATTTAGGTGGCTCCCAGTTTTCGCGCCTCACAGCCTTTATCCACTGATTTCTGATTTCCGGACATTTTGGAAACCTATAACAAAATGTTTTATTTTAATTAATTGTTTAACCATGACACAACATTGGTACAAATTATCATACATTTCAAGCCGCGAAAGCTTCAAAAAGATTAAAATTAATTATCGATAGAATACGTATCAAGCCGATTAAACGCGGAAAGGAATTAACGGTTCATGTTTCACTTAATGTAGTATATGTAGGATATTACAAGAATATTATTAGATAAATATCGACCAAATATCGACAAAGTTTGAAACGTGCAGTGGTACTTCACTAGCAGGAACACGTAAAACAATGCATTTATTTATCTTAAATTAATGCTTAAATTCATTACTAAATAACACTGCGTGATAGTTGTATGACTTCAAACATGTATATTCTTTAAGTGAAACGAATATTTAGCTTTGATTCTGGTTATTTTAGGTAAAAAACGCTACAAAAGACTTACGTGTGAAATGATAATTCTGGATCTTTTACTCCCCCTTTCGTTGTTCTCGATGCACAATACACAGCACAACACGCCATAATGCCACTATGTATAACAATATTAAGTATTCACAGCGATATTTTGATCCAATTTGCTTTTTTAGTAAGACGGGTCGCAATGTTGTGACCGACTAGTCGGTCATAAAATGGACACAGAGTGCGAGGTTGCCAATCTTACAATAGCTCTCTCGCTTACTCTATGCGACGACCCGTGAAATAAAAAGAGAAACATGACAATGTGAACGTCGGAGCGGCAACGTCTCATGGGTCTGTCCAGTATGATGCTTCGTCTAAGATATACACTCTATGCCAGTAGTCATTGAATGGAAAATTTACATAACAAAGATCAAAGCGATCGCTAAAATCTTATTTAACAAAAGGCCTTAATAATTATTATTATTTATATGAGTATGACAGTAGCTGACAGGTAATTGTTTCAGTTTGGATTTTTCGCAGCTCAACTCATTGTCATATTGTGTTCATGATTTCAATAAGAACATAAGGATTGAGCTCATGAGGTATTTTTTTGTATTGCGACTGATAAATCACAAGTTGAGTACCTAGTTAAGTATTAGACAGCAACTCCACACAAGGCCTATCCAAAATCAGACAACATTCATAAATCTCAAGTAAACGTGCGAGAGACCATCCATTATAAGGCCCATGATGATGTTCTTCTTGTACTTAGCGAATACATATAGTTTTTAAGATACATGAGAAAAATACTTACGTAACAGTTCAAACTGCGGTAGCCAGCGTACTTTCAATATGTTCCCCTGGAGGGTGCCTTCTTCCCCGCTGTCCTCGTACTTCCAGATCACTCTCTGTTTCAGCCTGGAGAGGGCTCGCACGAAGATGTCTTCCTTGTACTTGGGGATGGACGCAGTCTTTATGAGGGAACCGAAACTGAACAGCACCACGCCGTGCTCGGACTCGTTTAGGAACCGCTCCATGTACTGTAAGGAAAAGTTTAATATCCAGTAACCAATGTTATAGTCGTCGCTTACTGTGCCGTATAAAAATAGGAAAAAAAAATAGCGGATTATGTTGACAATAGATAATAATACTACAATGATACCCACGCGTACAAGTTGACGCTCTAAGTAAGTTTGTAATTTCAGTCAGACGCCGGAGGTTAGAATCGTAGCAGCCGTAAAACAGGGCTTCCAGTACAGCTGCCTATGAGGCATTAACGGGTTTTTAATTCTATGAAACAGTGTTTTAGTATTATAAAATATATTATCAAAGAATTAATAAGGTTTATTCGATATTAAATAATTTAATTTAATGATTAACTCAGCGCGCGAAATTAAAATTTTCTTGCGTTTTATGTCAATTACAGCTTCATTACTCCTAACTAATTTTGCGATAGTAAATAGATTGTTTCAAGAAATTACACCAATCAAAAATTCAAGTTGAAAGTTACTTAGTATAAGTAAATTTGTCACTAAACCAAAAACCAACATGAAAATCAGCTTATTGAGAGTTGTAGCTAAACCAATGTTATCTAAGTGATCATTTTACCAATAATTTCTTGAAACAACTTATTTGTTGGCGCAGAATTGGTTTCAATAAATCCACGATGAGTAACAAAAAACGCAAGAAAATTTGTATTTCTCGCGATGAGCGAAACGTTGCACCTTATACTATAATTTCCTACATCGATAATAATAGAAGATCAAGATCATTTCTATCAAACGGGTAGAATAGGTCGAGGGGCCGACGACAATGATCTTTGGACTTGGCTAATAGAATTCAATTTGTATTTGTGATGCTCTGGCTACCCACTTCTGCATTTGGTTACCTAGTTAGTACTCAGATAGTTATGGCTTCTTTACAACTATCCACTATGTAATTGTGAAAACATGTTGTGAAGTCGCATTGCGCAGTGATCACACGACGAACCTACGATACTAATAATAATGCAGCGTATTCCTTCATCTGGTCAATACTGATATTGAAACTGTGATTAAAAATCAATAAAATAAAAATTAGTTCGTCATTTACCCTACATAGATAATCCCCGATGGATCTCTTGCTCTACATAAATATATTTAGATTTAGATAAAACATTGTCCGGATTGACCCCTGTGAAGTACTGCGATCGACAAAATATTAATAAAGTAGATTTGAACCATAGTTTTGCCACCATTGCACTATTATTTATTCCGTGTGACACATGAAATTCCTCACCCACTTATATTCATTATTGAGAAATATTTTTAAATGCAGTGTAAATGCAGTCTTGTATTTTTGTACTCAGGGTTTTGTTGAGCTGAAATTGGATGCAAATTCAAACTTAACAATTCCTCGACATTCGACCTCTGGGTAGGTTGGTTGCGTTACACTTAATTAAAGCATGGACTTTATTCGAATATTCTGATTTCCAATAGAGGTTTCGATTGTTTACAATTATAATCATTGCGTAAAGTAACTGGAATACGAGTTCTGTGAATAAAAATTCAGTAATCGTAATATAAAAATATTCAATTACGTAACTTTAATCTTTGTTAATTACTTTTGTGACGGTGTATTTCATAAGTCCATGATCAGAAGTTTCTTAGTTAAAAGTTCTACAACTACAACTATTATTATATCTACTATGAAACTAAATCTACATTCAAAAGTGACAGGGCCCTGTATTTCCACTCGTAACTTGAATACCCTACTACTTTTACTTTTGCGAGAT
Organism: Apocheima hispidaria; assembly: GCA_947579745.1. Taxonomy (NCBI): domain Eukaryota; kingdom Metazoa; phylum Arthropoda; class Insecta; order Lepidoptera; family Geometridae; genus Apocheima; species Apocheima hispidaria. Next base: position 1,382,847 of record OX388152.1, on the reverse strand, counting down.
GTTGACTTTCCACTTGTAGGTAATTATTGATGTTTTCTTGCGATGGAAGTAGCTACGTGAATCTTACGTTACGTTCAGCTTGCCTGAAGAATCTAACACAATAATGCCCGCCTGCACAAAACTTTGTCAGTTCCTAGGTTCATGAAAAATGCGTTGCACCAAACTTAGAAGGTTGCCTATTTAGGCGCAGGTTATGTCCTTTCCTTCGACATGCCTTAGTCCGACTTAGTTTAGGTGATTCTTAGCTAAGTTTTATCTTTGTTGACTGTAGTGCAGGCATAAGACTCTAAGGGAGAAAAATATATTTTAAGTTTCACGATAATGAGGTCAACAACGCAAAGCGTTCACCATTTCCCTTCCTGTTTTTTCTTTGTCTGGCGGCATTGATAACCTGCTGGGTCAGATAACCCTGTAATGTTTGCAGAATGTATTCCCTTTAACCTAGATATCAATTCATACCTAGGCATAGATAGAATCAATTTTCCTTTGGTTGAAAATGGTGAGACGAAGAATAATACAAACAGTTAGGCACATTAACATATCAGGAGGACAATTTGCGACCGATTGTGGAACTTTTTTTTCGAAACTTATTTCAAATATCTCCACTTTTTTTTTTATAGGGACTTATATAGTACACGAAAGGGGGATTGCCGCGTCACATATCTAGGTAAAGGAGTCGTTTTCTTTATTAGGTACTTTACATAATTATATAATTTGGATATTTAACAACCTACATGTTTCATTAATTTAAAAATGTCAAGATCGAAGTTTCAGAGCTGCATTGGTCGGCAATTTTATGACTTCAATGTTTTCTTACTTTACTCAGTATAAAGGTATAACTATGTAGGTACCTACCTTATATTACGTTCATATAAATTGTATGACTTCAATAATACTTACCTAGGGACAATGTTATTATTTAGATAAAATTTCACGTTGCTTTCTTCTTCAAACTATCAACATATTACATTTATTAGACAGTGGACACCATATTTCTTATTGTATCGATTTTCGTCGTGTATTATGATTTACGTAATATATTGTTGAATATCTAGATCTTACCTTGCAATTACGAATTTTACTATTAAACTAGCAGATCAAAGGCTTACCGCTGGTATATGTTCAGGTTTTCTGCTATGATCCAAATGCATCCCACCCACCTCCACCATACCCGGCAATAACGGCCGCACGCCGTTCAGGCTGTGAAACGAGTTCAAAAACATCATACTAATGTTCTTGCCCAAGTCCCGCAGGTCAGGGGTCTTCCTGCCGAACTGTCTCTCGATTATTTCTTCCTCCTTCAGCTGAATAGCGTATCGGAACCACAATTTGTAAAAATTTATAAGTATGGTGTTTTCAAGTCGTTGCCAGAAGCTCATTCTGGACGAATAGTCGCCACTGATGATGGGCACGTGAGATGGATTGTCCGAGGCGCCCATGCGGTCTGCAGACCACTGCATCATGGAGCTGGACAGCAGGGCGATCGTCGGCGCGGTCACTCCGTACACATGAGCTAAGCCGAGCATGCAATCACTGTTAAAATTCTCCACCAAAAGAACATCATAATCTTTCTTTAACGTCTCAGCTAGCGGCACAAAATTCACTAACTTGGAGCACACATCCAGCGCCATCGGAGCTAAGGGGGTAAACTCAGATATCTGTTTTGCAATTTTATCCAAGCTCAAAGCTTTTAACATTAAATTCGGGTTTTCGTAAAATGATAAATCAAAGCATTCCAGGCCAAGTTCTGCGATCCCTTCGAGGCTGATATCGGTGTAGTTGGCTGGAGGGTTTTTGAGCGGGAAGAAGGAGACGACGGTGACGTGGTGTCCTCTTTCCGCGAGCCGCCGCAGGAGCGGTTCGAATACCATCTGGTGGCTCTTCCCCGTGTGGGGGAAGAGGCCGAGCACGCGCGCGGAGTCGCCGTCGCGCGCCAGCATAAGTGCTGCGAGTACCGTAAGTAGGGAGAGCATTGCGAGCTGTTGTGCTGCGCAGCGTGTCGGCTGGAGGACTGCCGTCTGCCGGCGCTCGTCGCCGTCAAGTACGCTCGATCGAACCGGCCTATTCACAGCGTGGCGAGGTTACGTGATAATCGTTAGGGTGACATCCAGCGTTTAAGGACAAGGTTTTTATGATCAGGTTAACAATTCATACGTATTTAGTATTAGTAAATAAGTAATACGACTATGTTTTGTAGCTATTCCGTAGGTTACAATATAAATTATATTTCCTTATACTCGTTTAGAATAGTGATATGATATGGTTAGTTATAAATGTTACAATACGTTATTTTATTTTGTTTAAATAGTTTATATTTATAATATCATATTGTTATTATTTTTACCTAGCTAAATAGCATAATATATAAAAGCTTCAAGAGACCTGTGGATTTGGTTCACGCGGATCCCGAGACATGCCTTTCTTTGTTCTTATTACACAAACCGAGTTTCATCGGCGTACGGAGAAACATTTTTTTACTTCCATACTAATTTCATGGGTTCATTTCGCACCTTTAGAGGTGGAATTTTACGAAATCCGTTCTTATTCTCCATTTGAAGAATATTTTCAAGTCTCTATCACGAGCGGTTTGGTCTGTGCGTTGATTACTAGAAAAAAGCTTGTTCTTTTATATACATAGATCAACTTTTATACAATATAATAATTGCAGGAAATCATTGTACTTATTTGTGTTATTTGTACATTGTACTTTATGGATACATTTTAATATGGGACCAACCACGAAATTATAATAAATAAACGCTTTTCCATACATTTTGTCGAGGTCGTATGATATTTTTCTTTGCAAAACATCCGTTTTCTTCTAACATGCAGTATCATAATTATATTGTACTACATGTTACCTGCGACTTCGTTCGCGTTGACAAACACCCAGACAGAGAGACAGAGAGACATAGTAACTTTCGAATTTATGATATGATTTAGCTTAAGGATAGGAATATGCTTTATGTTAAATTATTTATTCGCTTAGTATTGGTTACTGTTATTACCTTATACAGTTATTACTGTCATCAACACAATGAGCAAAGTAGGTAAACCTACAGAAAGTACCTAGGTACGTGCGTATCCTACTTAGTTTAACTACTTACTTACATGAGCACGCGTCTACAAACTCAATAATTACCTAAAATAGAACCACGCAATAAGAGAATGGATATCAATATAATATAATCTGAATAACTTGTAAGAGCATGTCAGGCCATGCTTAGTAGGGTTCCATAGGCGCGTAAGTATTTATCCGTTTTTTCCGCTTATCTCAAAAGTTATTATTAGATGTTGCCCGAAATAATTTTAAAAGAAAGTTTTTACTAAGATCTATCAACATGGAAGATAGTTTCTGAGATGCATAGTTTAGAAACGGCAGGGGGGAGGGGACATTGCAAGCAACTTTGTCGACCCATATTTCGCAAACGTTACGTCTGTTAAACTACGGAACCCTAAAAATGGTGTAGGAACCTTAATTTCATTTTAAAAGATCTATTCAAAGACACCCAACATGTGGGGGAGATGCTATTTTTTTTAATCCCCTCTTTACATGTATGGGAGCTACCCTTATTATACAAAAAAAAGTTTTTTTTATTTAGTTTATAAACTGTAGGTCTTAGACTATCGTGCATGTAAGTTTATAACTTTCGAAGTTATAAGGCTGTAAAGAATTCAGACAGACAGACGGACTTGACGAACTTATAAGGGTTCCTTTTAGTACTACGGAACCCTAAAAACGATGAGTATCTAACCGCAATATTAACCGTATTATTATCTTATCTAACTTCTTTAGCACTTGCCTTTTGCCATGATAAATACATACTTTCATTCATAACAATCGCCTTGAGAAATAATGTTCAAATTGGGACTAAAGTTTATAGCTATTGCAGTGCTCGTTTGCAAGGCGCATTCAACCAGAATTGAGTTGCCAGAGGTCAGTGATTTTAATCTGACCAAAGATATAATATTGTGACGCTAGAACAACAATACCATAGTTTAATTATTCCATAGTAAAAGTAGATATATTTCTCCGAGACTGTTCACGAACGCATTGGAGGACGTTTTCAAGCTTTTGGACTGGAACTGGCGAATACATCACTCTCCTTCGTTTTGCCGATGATATAGTCATCATGGCGGAGTCGCTGGAAAACCTCAATACTATGCTCAGTGAACTCAGTAGCGTTTCGCAACAGGTGGGTCTTGGATAGGACAAAATCATGTCCAATGCCCGTGATGTGCCCGCACCGGTAGTCGTTGAGAACGATACCCTCGAAGGGTTGTTCAGTTAGGTAAGTCCAACTTCGACAAAGAGGTCGCCCGAAGAATCCAACTCGGATGAGCAGCGTCCGAGAAGTTGCGTGATATCGTCTCGTCCAAAATTCCGCAGTGTCAGAAGACAAGGGACTACTACTAAACGTGTTCCTTAACGTCTGGCCTTTTGGAAAAACTCAGAGTCGCAGAGCAGGCCATGCCATGGAGAGAGACATGCTCGGAGTTTCTTTGCGAGATAAGATCCGGAACGAGGATATTCTCCGAAGAAGCAAAGTCACCGACATAGCTCTCAGGGCTTGCAAGCTAAAGTGGCAATGGGCAGGCCACATCGCTCGAAGAATCGATGGAGGAGAAAGGTTCTTGAGTGGCAACCACGAACTGGAAGATGTAGCGCAGGCAGGCATCCCGCAAGGTGGACCGACGATATTGTGAAAGTTGCGGGCAACCGGTGGATGCAAGTGGCAAGTTGTCGATCGGTGTGGTGGTCTAAGGGTCGCAGCCGCGGACGTCTTCCGGCTGATAATGATGATGATAATGAATATATATTGACACTAACGATAGAATTTTGAACTTAATTAAATAAGGCTTGTGAAAATATGGTATTGTTTACTTAGTCGGGGGAATCAATATTAGCTAGAATGCGAATGCATTTCTTTTGAGCAATGAAAAGGTCATTCGCATCCACACTATTTCCCCAGAGTATAAAGGCCTCGCTACATGGCCTGACCTGACATCCCTTTACCTTTACCTTACGGCCTTTACTCCATACACAGAAGAGTTTTCAATATCGACGTACTGTTCTCTATTTTTTAAGTATGATTGGAACCATTTGTGAGTTATTCCACGTATTCCCATGTCATATAATGTATCTAATAATATGTCATATTGCACTTTATCATAATATGCTTTGGTCATATCTAATAACATACATATTGCGTATTTTTTATCATCGATTATATAATCTTTTTGAATAAAAAAATCTCTTTGTAGGGAACAGATACAGCGCAATTCTTAGGACATGACTTTGAAGTGGAGGTCTGGTCAGGAGGTCGGAGATACTAATCATAAAGCATATTATAGTAGTTAACTAAAGTATTCTATTCCTTATGTAACCGACAAGTAGCCGATAACGCTTTAGGTCATGAACACTTATTTACATGTTTGACCCTTTGACTCCGTATATTGAATGAACATTGTTTCACGTGACTACTTATTTCACAAGTTAAATAACATTTTGCGTTTATAGAAACTTACCGCTGGTATGTGTTCCGGTTTCCTACTGTAGTTCAAGTGCATTCCTCCCACTTCGACGACTCCCGGCAACAGAGGTCGCACACCGTTCAAACTGTGAAACACGTTCACCAACATCATCGTAACATTCTTCCCCAAATCCCGCAGGTCCGGTATCTGCCTGCCAAAGTGTTTCTCGATAATTTTTTGCTCTTTCACCTGAATATTGTATCGGAACCACGCTTTGAAGTAATTGTTGAAGAAGGTGTTCTCTAACCGCTGCCAGAAGTTCATCCCGATAGGGTAGTTACCGCTGACGACGGGCACGTATGACGGGTTATCGACAGCTCCGATGCGATCCGAAGACCAGTGCATCATGGCACAAGACGATAGAGTCACCAACGGCGCCTTTACTCCGTACACGTGCGCCAAGCCGATCATACAGTCGCTGTTAAAGTTCTCTACTAACACTACATCGTACTCCTTCTTTAAAGCATCAGCTAACGGCGCAAAACTCACAATCTTGGAGCACACATCTAACGCCATGTCTGCCAACACGCTGAATTCTGATAATTGGTTGATAATTCTATCGAAATCAGGTAAAAACTTTATATATGTATTCGGGTTCTCAACAAACGACAAATCGAAGGTCTCCAGACCCGGTTTCGAGATTCCTTCGAGGCTGACGTCAGTGTAGTTGGCTGGAGGATTTTTGAGCGGGAAGAAGGAGACTACGGTGACATAGTGTCCCCTGTCCGCGAGCCGCTGCAGGAGTGGTTCGAACACCATCTGGTGGCTCTTCCCCGTGTGGGGGAAGAGGCCGAGTACGCGCGCGGATTCGCCGTCGCGCGTGAGAGCGATCGCCACGAACAACGTGAGTAGGGAGAGCATCGCGCGATATGCTTCCCAGCGAGTCGACTGGAGGACTGCCGGAACCGGCCGGCGTTCGCTTCGTGACTACGGAATGATGACACACAATTCCACAGACCTATTTTCAGCACGGCGCCGTTACGTGATCATTACCAGTGTCTAAGGACAAGGTTGTTGAACATTATCATTATATAAACAATACAATCCTAACTAATATTACTTATATTATTTCCGGTACCTACTTACTCTAGGCTTTATTTATTAATATTTGACTACAAATTTTTAGTCTAAAGTGACTTGAGAGTTTTATGTGACTAGTCCAGCTACTTTGCCTTTACAACAACACCAGAAGTGTGGAACTCAATTATGTATCTATCTGGTAGTCGCAGGTTCGATTTCTGCCGGCCGCCTAACTTTGTCTTCCATACCAATCTACGAAATTTTCATAATTACTCCGACCTACTGCTAACAGATCTGCTGATTTTGTTCGCGCCATGCGGACTCCCTAAAACGAGAGAGCGAGAGTTTTCATTTACTCTCTCATTTACGATGTTGGTTCGCTGTCCGTCAATGATCGATTTTAAAGTGTTCTTATAATATGCAACTGTACTTTTTTACGGTTAGGCATTTTTTATAAACGAAACCGAAAGCTACCGTACACAATTAGTTTTTACTTGACAACTTCGACGTGTTAGTAAGCTGTTGGTCTACCAATACGCACGCGATTTTAGATAGGTAAAATGTCAGTTGGTTATTGACAACAATATTTTACTATATTTTACTAGTATACAATGTCATTGGTCATTGATTATTTAATTTTGAAACTGCGTCAATCTAACGGCGCCGGTGTCAAGTTCATTGAACTTACGACAGATCATTGCTCCGACTCCATCTTTTTTTCCTCCAAGGAACTTGCGGTAATTATAAAGTACTATTGTTGAATCAGCACGCTTATTCCCAAGCTAGACGGAAAGTTTCGAATCGACATTGAAAATCTCCTTCGAATACGGATCGGCTTTCGAATGAGAGCAAAAACCTGATTCCGAAATCCGAGCGGATTCATCTTCGGTATTCGTCGGCTTTTTCCGATCGAGTAGTCATAGACAATCATACCTATCTATATGTTGCAGCGTTTGCAGAGATTGTTTCATATTGGTAGAAAACTGAATCCATGGTAGAAATTTAACTGTTCGAAATCTTAGTCTATTCTAACTACCAATTAGCAAAAACGTAATGTAATGTAAGTTGTTTTACCAATGAAATTAATAAAATTACATAGTGCAAACTGCAATCCTGCAAATTGCATTTTAGATTTAAAAATATGAGACTTAATTCTGAAATAGTATACTTCGTAAACAGAAATCTAATAATGTCAAACTTTTTCATAAAGTTTTGGCGGGGACGTGAATTCATGTCGCGTTATTTTATTATTTTCCAAAACTTGTGTTATTTCGAGTGTTAATGTGTAAAACTGTGAATTTTTACCTGATAAGTGTTCGTGAACATGCACGAGTGTTGGTGAATGGTATAAAGTCGTGAAACGTGAATTTTCGTGTTGTTTAGAAGTGTAGAAATTTAGAACATAGAAGGTAAAGTTTTCACCACTTTACTGGGGCATGACTTTGACTTGTTTTGCTCGCCTTTGACTATGACTTGTTTGATAACATCTAACAAAACTTGAGAATATATATGTGGATACTGATAACCAATAATATGTCAAACCACAAAAAAAAAATTGTTAATGATACAGATCGCTTCCTTGGGGCGCCTACACATGGCCTGACCTGACACCGCGTGAAAGGGACAGCTAGACTTGAATTTCACGGGAGTAAAAGAAACAAACTATCAAGGCGATAGCTTCTCCCTTTCGCTCCCTCAGAAAGTTATATTTAGCCATCTCTTTCGCACGATGTCAGGTCAGGCCGTGTAACGATGCCTTTGGCTGACAAAGAAGCGTTCAGGGCCCCTATTCGGAGACATGACATTTTATCTCGGTCACTGTCTCTCTAATTTAGAATTTAATGGGAGTGAGAGTGACCGAGATAAAATGTCATATCTCCGAATAGGGTCCCTGTAACATTAAAAAATATTTTTTTTTTTTGTTGGTTGACATGTTATTGCTTATCAGTATCCATGTATACTTGACACTGGCCAATGGATAAGACGTGCGACGCCAAAATCCTTAGACGAAGCATATCGGTCATGAAAAGGATCGGTAAGGTCTCGTATGGAACGGTGAAGAAGGAGGGTATGTTGCCCCTGCGATCGCCCACGCTGGCGATTCATTTCGCGAAATGCGAGTAAATGCTCCATCTAAAAATAAACGTAGGTTTTGAAATATACATGTAGAAAAGATTTTTAATATTTGTTGTGGCAAATGGCAAGGCGAGCAAATCCCTCGCCTGATGGTAAGCGTCACGCTTGCCCATAACAGCACCCAGAATTATTTATTATTCTGCACTTTAAGTCATAAAGTCCTTCCATATACCTACGTATTACTTTACTAGGGTTGTTTTATTACTTACTTGTTAATTATTTACCTTGAAATAAATAAAAAGTCCAAAACACAGTAAATTGTTGTAAGAAATCGTCTCTGGCTCTCTAGACGGATTGGTTCCGAGAGCAAATAGCTGTCGGAAACTTTTCGAATGAAAATCAGCTGATGTGTCGATTTGAGCCGTCAAACGATTTCGAATTCGGGCTTGTGAATCGCTGTAAAGCAATTCGAAACGGAAACGTTCCCGTATTCGATCCGAAAAGCAATGGGAATAGCCGCGCAGGGCTGCCAACTATTATAAATGGAAATAGCGTATTTCAGGATTCAGGCATGATAAATAAAAAACAGGGGAAAAAAGAATCATAAACCTTTATTTTTTTGAGATTCGCCCACACTCATGAACGTTATCGAATAATTGTTTCTGTGGAGTGTTAATATAAATTAATCGTTAGTGGATTAGAACGACAGAACACAAGTTTTCGAAAATTAAACAAAGCAGTGACAAGGGACCATGCTATATTGAATTTCGAATAATATTTTCTTGTTTCATACCACAGATGAATAGAATGTTTCATACTTAAGTACGTAGGCGGGTTTTAGTTTTTGTGTACTTAATACATATTTTATTTAAATATTTTAGACTAGCTGTGCCCCGCAGTTTCATCGCTATTCTACAGAAACCGAATATTTTACCGGGATTAAAAGTAGCCTATGTGTTAATCCAGGTTGTAAGCTACCTCCATACCAAATTTATTTCAAATCTGTTCAGTAGTTACTGAGGGAACAAACACACTTACATACTTACACACAAACTTTCGCATCCTACAACCGTGCACGAGTTGAATACAGGTGCAGCCGTGAAAAGGTAACAAATAAACAGAGGGACCGACAAACGTTACTTTCGCATTCATAATGAAAAAGTAGTAGGTAGTTAGAAGTACTCTGGCTGGATGAAAAAAATACTTTTAGTACTTATAATAGCACGTGGTATATATATGTATAGGTGGTACTACTCACAAATATTATAAATACGAAAGTTAGTGTGTAAGTATGTATGTTAGTGTGTTTGTTACCGTTCAACTCTGTAACGGCTGAACTGATTTGAATGAAATTTGGTATGGAAGTTGCTTATACCCTGGATTAACAAATTCTGTAGAATAGCAGGTGAAACCGCGGGGAGCCGCCAGTAGGTATATACATTAATATGTACACCTAACGGTTTATAAAAATCGAGGCGTGACCGAAAGTGATGCATTTTTTTGCCGATATCAAAGTTCTTATTTGGTGATTTCTTTTTATTTCTTTAGCGGCAGCAAAAGTAACAGTAGTTTTATGAAAATGGGTACCTACTGGTACTTAACTAGGTACATGTATCTAACTCTTACACCAGAGTTCCACTCTGCACCACTGATGGGACAAAGCAATTACCCAGAGACGCCAATGTGGCTCCACATGGATTCTATGCCGCTAAGTTCCAGCACTTCCAGCAAAGAAATTCCGAAAGACGTGTTAGATTATTATTATTATTTTGTTGCAATATTATCTAACTACTAATTTTTCTTTGTATTTTAATTTTGGGTTAAGGTATAATTACAAGGTAAATTAAGGTATTATAATACATGGGCCCATGTTATAAATTTAATTGTTACTTTTTATCCCGAAAAAATATTCGGTTTCTGTAGAATAGCGAAAACCGCGGGGCGCAGCTAGTAAAATATAGACCTGCAGATTTGGTACGCGCGAAACACAGACTCATGTGTTGCGAAACGACCGTCTAAATAACGAGAGAGGAATATATTAAGTATAATTTCCTCTTATTTTCTGTTATCGTTACAGAATTCTCCTTATAAATTGGATGACGTAAATAATAGCTCATTAATACTATCAGAAATATTCTCATAGCGATTATAAAGTGAGGTCATGTATGGCTATACAGAAACGATAACGAGAAGCGCTATAAATCATATCGGCACATTGTAATATTTTTTCGTGTTAGAATCATGGTGGTATGGCCATGATGACTTTAGCATGCCCAACGGGTGATAAAAAAGATAATACAATGACGTTTCTGGTTCGGACGTCAAATGTTTTTTTTTTCATATGTATTGGCTCCACACTACTCTCTTATACTTCGCTATTTCGTTTGCTATCCAGCGGGGTTATCCTCTAACTTTGAAACGTTCGTGATTCTGATTGCGAGAGCATGCCATCTCGCTCGTACCAACTTAGTCGCACTATGCGCGGTCCCGCTCGCGCAACTCTCGCTATCGCTTTCAGAGTTACGGGATGAGCCCACTGCTCGCTCGCATGGTGCGAGTAAGTTGGCGCGAGTGAGACGGCACGCGATGACCATTGCCACCAGAGTTACGGGATAAGGCCCCTGGACTTTACGGATACTATTTTACTTCTGATAACTACTGCGTGGGAGTTTTGACGGGAACGTGAAGAAATCATGTCGCGTCTTTTTATTATTTTCCAAAACTTGTGTTATTTCGAGTGATAATGTGTAAAAACGGTGAATTTTTTACCCGTTAAGTGTTCGTGAACATGCACGAGTGTTGGTGAATGGTATAATGTCGTGAAACGTGAATTTTCGTGTTGTTTCCAAAACTCCATAGAAGGCTCTAGTAAAGTTTTCACCACTTTGCTGGGGCCTGACTTGGACTTGACCGTGACTTTCTTTGCTTGACTTTGACCGTGACTATGACTTGTGTGATAATATCTAACAAAACTTGAGATAATATTATGTATACTTGACACTGGCAAATGCATAAGACGTGCGACGCCAAAATCCTCTTACGAGGAAAGAGAAAAAAAAAAAAAAAAAAAAAAAAAAACAACTGCGTGCACAAGAAATCCAGTTCTGCTTTATTGTGTTTATAGCTAACGGCTTCGTGCTGTTTTCATTTAGTTGATAACAGTAACAAAACCTACGAAACTTTGAAGCCTAATAACTTCTAATAACAATTTTCTCTGACCACCTCGATAAAAAAATCTTAGACTAACAATCTCAGGAAATGCTGCGGAATCACTAGCGATATTTTTGATCTAAAGACGCCGTGTCTTTCTTAAAAGTGTATATGGGGGTTCGCCGTTGTTCTTTGTAATGTTATTATAAACAGACACAAGATATACTTTACGCAAAGACATAAAGGGGTAGACACCTAATCAGCAAATCAAACTATCTTGAAATAAAGTACACCAGATTGACGTACCTGTCAAATCAAATTAAGAGCTCCATACAGTTGTCATTCTCATCTCATACTGATAAAATCTCATAATAATGAGACAAAAAATGGTAAACTATACAAAAATATCATGCCAAAATTACAAGGATTCACAGGAATCAAAGAACACCACTGCCACATCCATCTTTAAGTCATGAAATATACTTTAATAGGATATAAAATTATTGAATAATGTAAACAGAATAGTCGCTATGACAACGTTTAGGGATGTCAATCGAATTTCGGTTAGTCCAAAAATCGATTATTAAATGAAAAATATTTTTTTGATATATCATGATTGAGGATTGTTTCTTGTACTGTATAGAAGACCGGCGACGGTCATTGACGCAGCCCTTTGATAATTTTATTCGTCGATTAGCAACTGACAATCACTTCAATCGGATTAAAACACGATTATTTGGCTGCATCATCATTATCAGCCAAATAAGACATCCACTGCTGGACAAAGGCATCCCCTTAGAAAGGTACGATCAAACACGTAAATATTGAGAATGCTCCATCGCCTCTAGTTTTTTTTTTAAGAGTCTGAACGATAAGGGTTCACGTGGAATTTATTTGACTATATACTTGATCCAAAAATAATCAACGGTTTAATCGAAGTTCGTTTTTTTTTGTCCGATTGAAGAATCTAATACGAGATCGGTTCGAATCGGTTCGTATACGATTTTTTTCTGCAAGAATTGACATCCCTAAGACAAAATGAACTGTAGTATTGCCAGATATTTTTGTAATTTCCCAACTTTGTTTAGGTTTCCTAGAGACTCAGATATATGTAGCTAAACTTTTGATAAAAATAGTTCGGCAAAGTAGAGATGAATATTGGCGGGAACCTATTAAGGTTTCCACCAATATTAATTTGCTTATAATACATAATTTTCATAATTTTGCCTAAAAAACGTGTCGGCGCATAATTATCAACAACAAATAGAAATGTTTCACCAATCCCTATCCAACAACTTAACTTAAAACCCTACGGAAGCCTACAATGAGCGTGTCACGATATGAAACAATTGTATTGCAATTTTATTAGAAATAAAATTTTATACCTTCCTAAGAATGTAATAATGTAAATTTGTCTAGTGTGGTTGTGGGTTTTTGGGTCTGCAAGTAATATGCACATTCTCTTAGGTTTTCACCGTCACATGCGTGTTACTTGAGGTTGCAGAATAGTCAGGCAGTTTCAAAAAAGATAAATCCGCTAATAAGCGAAAGTTGCGTATGCGTTTATTTGCAAATTTAGAGGATTCCATTTCCATCGTAATAAATTGAAAATAAAAACTTAACATTGTTTAACTTAACAATAATGTGGATGATAAAAAAAAAGTATTAGAGCCTATTTAAGAACCACTGTGATACAACCTAAATCACTCCAATCAAAATTTATTTACCCGACCAAATAGGGTAATCACTTTTTAATGGAAAGCCTCAAATGTCATGACAAAAAAGACTGTCAAAAATTATAAGCCATTTCAAAATCGTATTTCTATGGAGACTATCCTTCTGGACCTTATTTATAAGGAGAATTCTGTGACTTTACGGAACTATTTTATATTTACATGCTGCAGGTTAGATGGGGGGGCGTATTTAATTAGTGATTACTAATTAGATACATAATATTTACAAAAATCAATACGAGGTATTGAGGAATACTCAGGACCAGAACACTCCTAAATAATTTAAATATATATTTTGGATAGATTTATTTATTTCTAAAAACAATATGAGGTTGAAATATTAAAACTTTATTATCAAAATACTGAATCACATCAAAACTGACACATCACTTGTCTTGTTCGCCGATACACTTTACAACCAAACATTCGGGACTAATAAATAATGACTTATTGGAGTTAACTAGTTCTGAGTAGATTTAACGCTATTCACAAACGCTCAATAAGCTAATATTAACTGTGCTCTATAGGGCTTTGTCAAATTCTCGCTTGCGAGAAATATCACGCGCGAAAACGAGACAGCTTAACAGGGCTATTGAGCGATTCTGAATATGACTGACGATATTAAGAAACTACGCCGCGATCAGTACCACGATCATTCTGAAACAAAAAGATAATAATAATTAAAATTTCTTATTTACTGATCGGTTCGTAGACCAGTCACTGCTACACTGATTCAACAAAATTGAAAATTGTGTAAAGTCACACTTCGACATACATGGAATACTCATATCCAAAATACCCAATTGGATTTTATACTCAATATACTATTTCTATACACTACTTTGAAATAACTAACTGTAAAAGTTAATTACAATAAAGTAACCATGTAACCATTATACATTGTAAAGTGAAGGACTCAGAATCTACCAAACAGTTGGTGCTTGTGCATTACAATCACCGTCACCCATAGATATCTGTAACACCAGGGGCAGCACAGATCCATTGTTATATATTATAATATACCTTTGCTTTGTCCCACAAAGCAAAGTTTACAAAACATTTCTCTACTAATATCTACCTGAGCCAACCTAGCACCTTATAATACCTTCATGTGGTTTTGGGCCACTGATTTTCAGCATTTCTAAAAGGGCACGTATTACTCACCCATAGAGATACAAGAAGAATGATAACAAGTAAAACGCCAGCTTGATCCAACCTTCCCGCTGGCACGTGGTGAGCACATCTGCATTCATTATGCTTGTCGGGTCATATAGCCCAGGGCCTGACATCACTGGCCTTGTGTAGTATCTGAAACGATAATTGTTATAATGAGTTTACTATTTGAGAAGTTATTAAAGAAAATGTGTTGAAACCACGTCAGTTTTCATAGTAAAATAATTGAGAAGTACTGTGCCAAGATATAAAAATATTTTTTCCAATACTTGAATAAGCAACATGTGTAAATTATTATTTAAGTACCTATTTGTTCCACTAGTATATAATATTATAGGAATTTACAGAAATCTACTTTGTCAATATTCTTTTGAAGAGGATTGGGTCTTGAAGTCATGAATAATTTTATTATTAATAATAGTTAGTTTACCTGTGAATGTGATACAAGATTAACGGAATGTTTATCAACAACGAGAACCATTCTCCAGACAACAGGAACAGTACGTTAATCAGTAAATGCAATAGATACTCCGGTAAAACAAGCTGAAAGGTACACAAAATAGGAATTAGTTCAGAACAAGCAAGTAAGTCTTGCTTAGGTTATTGAACTTATTACTTACGGGATTCAAACTATTGCACTGATCTATTGGATTTTTATAATCGGTCTTGAGTTCATCGAAAGCTATTACGTGGAATATTGAGAAAAATATAAGAAATGCATCTACAATTAAAGCAATAATGTAAGAAAAGGCAGGAAAGCTAAACGCCATTTTACCGTCTAAAATGAAATGATATCAGTGTGTGTTGCCACCTTATTTTTTTTTAAGGGGCTACGTAGAAACCTAAAAAGGGCTAAAATTGCTATCAACGGACTTATCCTCTAACTTTGAAACGTTCGTGATTCTGATTGCGAGAGCATGCCGTCCCGCTCGTACCAACTTAGTCGCACTATGCACGGTCCCACTCGTGCACTATCAGTAACGCTTTCAGAGTTACGGGATAAGCCCGCTGGTTGTCAAAAAAGGTCTAAAAAAATAGATAATATTTATTAATTAATCTAAACTTTATCATAAGAACTATTAGAAGCGTATACTGAGATAAGAGGGTAGCTTAAGTACCGTTAGTACCGGATGTAAAATACTTACATTCTGCATTAGCCTTTAAAACAAAACCAATACCCACTGGCTTGCTTAAGTTATTTCAATTAGTTAGTTGAGACAAAATATCATATAATTATATCAAACAATCACGATTACCATTACCAATTTTCGATCAACAAACAAACTACTAAGATTATATCTTTTCCCTTTCGCTCCCCAGCAACTCATATATAGCCATCTCCTTGGCACGATGTCAGCAGGGCAATCGCGTTAATTTGAACGTCTATAGTTTAGTTGCGGTTCAGTTGTGGTTGTAGTCGAGTTGCGATCCAACTGAGTGTCCATTCGGTATTGCGGTAAAGTTCAAACGTCGACCAAAGTTGAATCGTTGCTGGGACCCTATTCGGAGATATGTCATTTTATCTCGGTCACTCTCACTCCCATTAAATTCTAAATTAGAGAGACAGTGACTGAGATAAAATGTCATTTCTCCGAATAGGGGCCCTGGGACCCTATTCGGAGATATGTCATTTTATCTCGGTCACTCTCACTCCCATTAAATTCTAAATTAGAGAGACAGTGACCGAGATAAAATGTCATTTCTCCGAATAGGGGCCCTGGAACGTAACGCATTATCAACCGTTGTAAGAGATGTCACTTTTTAGTAGCCGCTTACGCTAATTAACGTTAAATCGCATGCTAAATCGAGTAAAGGCCTTCAAAATTACCGTGTGCCACACTAGTTGGCATTGACAGCTGCTGACAGCGTGACATTTGTCGAATCTCTCGATCGACGAATGTAAACAAAAACTTTACAAAAAATCATTTTTAGAGTGTTTTTAGGCAATAAAACTGATGAATTTATGTACCTTAGTGGCTGGTTGGTGCTGTTATGAAGTGCTTTTTTATGCCGATACCTACTTTAGGCACATTATGTTCAAGTAAGTATTTCACTTGTTCTAAAGTTGTGATTGTGAACACATTGGATAATATTGTTGTTAACTGTGAAATCATAATTCTTTTAGGAAATGAAAGAGCACCGCAGTACTGTACGTTAGTAGCAAGAGCTCATGATAGTGTCTCGAAGGCAACCGACACCTAGCTCTGGGATGGGTAAAGAAGCTTGTGCTGTTGCGGCTCGATTATGGAGAGAATGCGCAGAGACCCTTGATGCGGAAGGATCTGCCAGACAGGCGAAGATTGGGCTAAGGTTTACCCATTTCTATACAATTTAAAATACAAAGTAAATTACATACATTTTACAAGTATGTATAATACATAATTTTTTTCAGATATGTGACAACAAATGTACGAAGGAATTAAAACCAGTGTAGGGTCCCAGCAAAGTTAGTTAGCATAAATGCTAGCCAGTGAGCCCTTACAATAAAGAGTTGCCGATATGAGGATATTGCATGATCCTCTGCCTAGTGTGAGACTGACAAGATCAATTCGTTATGCCACAAATAATTTTGTAAGTATATACTTATCTACTTATACATTGCCATCTCTCATATTTACTAAAACTAGCTCCAAATATTCTAAGTTGTGGTAGCTCTGTGGGAGCAACCTCGCCTCATATTTGTGGGGTTGTGGGTTCGAACCCAGGCGGGCCTGCATTAATGAATTCTTTGGAACTTGCATACTACTGGTATTTCTGTGAAGGAAAACTGCTTGAGGAAACCTGCATATTTCCAGACAAGAAATTTGTTGGCATAAATATGCAATTCCGTCAGCACACACTGGGCCAGCGTGGTGGATATGGCCTAATACCTTTCGAGGTTAGGCTGATATCTAAGCAGTAGGATCTTTAAATTTACAAAGCAATGATATTTTTTACTTAATTTCATCAATAAGTGCTTTTCTTCATTTTATTGACATGTATCTTATGTTTATTAGGATGGAAAAATGAAATGGTGCAGAAACTGGTTGAAGAGGAACAAGACACTGATAATTTTATAGATACTTTATACTTACCCGAGGTAGCATTAAACCATGTCAGAAAAGTTAAAATTTGTGAACAAGTTTGTTATTATAAATCTCTAAATAAAACTGTATTACATTAAATTATTTTTAATGCACAACTACTACATTATTTCATTGTATAAATCATTCAAGAACACCACAAAAGGACATAACAGGAATAATACATTAGAGATAGGCATAAAAAGGCGGTCTTATTGCTAAGAGTGATCTCTTCCAAACAACCATGGGGCTAATAAGTAGATATACTTGAGAGTATGTGACATGATTATATTAACTATAATTAATAAATTTACCATAATATAGATATGTCAGTGTTAAAAATACACTGCCTACACAATGCTTGCAACATTAGGATGATGCTTGTGAGCAGATAGGACTTAGCCCTATCAGCGTAGGGGATGTGTGGTCTTTGTGCTATATTATGAAGCACACAGCATGCATTTGTTATTCTTGCAGCACATACTGGTGAATAATACAACTTCCTGTCTTCCAGTAGGCACCTGTAATGAAATACATTTTGCATTAATAATAAAAAACTAATATTTACTAAGACTATTTTGGTAAAAAAATAAAAAGTGAGCTGATGAAACACCTATGAAACAACGCTCTAGGAGGCAGCATGGAGGTAAATATTAATGTGTTTCTTCTAAGTGTTGACCGACATCCCAAGAACTACTTTGGTGGCATGCAATCCATTTCGATGTGAACATAATTATTAAATACATAATTATATAATTACTTTGTACCTTGGTAGGTATTACTCTCTTTTAACTTGTCCTCTGTCATGTCAAAATGGAAAAGCTATAGCATTTGGCTTGTTTAGGGCCGTTGTAACTGGCCGGATTTCTTTCTACAGACTGGGCTGCACCACACAATTCTTTCGATTGTCTCCTACAATGGTCTGTTAAGATCCAGTGGCACAGAATGCCAGTGCAACCAAAAACAAACAATTTTATCATCATTTAATTTGGTTGAAAGTCAAAGTCAAAGATTTGACCGCAGTACCACAGATTTGACCGCTTTACTTTAGTAAAGCTTTGTCTAACACTGCTGTAGGTTTAAGTATAGCTATAAGCTAACAATGGCTAGTATACTCATAGACTACTATGAAGTACGTATATTAGAAGCGACAATGTTAGATTTTTGTGGGTACTGCGGCATCGTCAAATACTTAGTATAATTAACAATTTGTCCTTACCTTCGTTTCAACATCCAAAGCATTACAACGAAGTGCATTGTGGCATGTGAGGCGTAACATAACACTGTTATTAGTTGGGGAGTAAACTCCTTTGACATTCTGTACCGTTAATTTACAAACTGCCGATCACTCGCACGATTATGTCTTGCACTCTTGCACTAGTATTTTTCTTCCTCGCATGGGCCCGAGACTCCGTCACCTCCAATTCATGGGCCCTCTCATACATTTTATTTATGTTTTAGCTATTATTTCTAAGAAAATTACAATAAAAATGATAAAACACTGCTCAACGATCCAGAAATAGTTACGTTTTTCCAACTTTTGTTCAACCGTTCGTTTGACAGCGGTAACGTTTCAGCTGCGTTCGAGTTACGTCTCAACTTTCGGTGAAAACATTACCGCGATACGAAATGTACAAAAAGTCGCGGAACGGTTAAGGTTCAATTGCGTTTCAGTTGTTATTTTTTAGTGCGATTGCCCTGCAGGTCGGATAATGTAGCGTGGCCATAAGATAATCATTAACGAAAATAGGACTTTGTAGAAATTGAGAAATGGAAATGGATTGAAATGAAACAGAGAGATAGACGGACATGACGAACTTATAAGAATTTACTACGGAACCCTAAAAAGATGAAATCGAATGATGAAACCTTAGGTTCGATCATCCTTCGAGTTTTTTTCTCTCTTATGTTTTCGCTCCACAAGTAAATTTAGCCAGTGTCAAAGATTGTAATATTTTAGGTGAAGACAAATATTTCATAATTAAAATATGTCTTAAACATAGTCTACACGCGAATACACGGGAACATAATACAATGACACGACATGAGTTCTTCACGTTCCCGCCAAAACTCAATCGTTTTTTTTTTGTTTATTCACCAATATTTGGGTAGACTAAAACCTTTAAGGCCATACGGCGAGTTTTTTGGCTAGCAGGAAAAAAAAATGATTTTGGTGTTTGCGTTGACAAATGACAGCAAACCAGCTCATATGTTTAATAGCCGACTCAATCACGTAGTTCCTACTTTTCACTAAGCTCTAGATTTAAAGGCTACCACTTTAAGCTCTTCGGTTAATTACCTAATGGAGTATTGGAAGATAGTTTGTTTTCATTTTTAATTAAATTGCAAATTTTACATTTTCAAGTTTTTCACTGCTTTTCAGCTTAGTATGTACGTGTAAAATAGAGAATGGATCATTATCTGATACTATTTATAAGTGTGGTTGGAGTGGTCTTGTGTATCGAACATGATTTCAAAGGTTTTGATGATACTATTTTGTTCGGTATAAACTGGCCGGGAAAGCCTGAAAACCTTGACAATTTGGTAGATGGAGAGTCTGCTATTCCTCTGGTAAAATATTCATATTTAGTATGCTTGCTATAACAAGTAATGTGTTTTGAAATGTGCCATTATCGGTAAAGTTACAGAACAATGAGATCCTCAAAGTGACCACCTCCACCAAAGAGAAGTATGAGTGCAGTATACCCGAGCTTAAAGTAGAAGAGGCGGCGAACATTGCAGAGTATGAAGGTCCATCACCAATTAACCTGTTAAAGCCTCTGTTCCTTCAAAAGATATGCTCGTACAGGCTGGAGAGCTACTGGAGCTATGAGGTCTGTCATGGGAGGTATATTAGGCAGTATCACGAGGAAAGAGAGGGTAAGTATTCTTCTTACCGACTTATAGACTTGGATTTGCAGGTATCACATAGGCCTCCTCTGGCACAAGACAGAAAAGAAAGTGAATGAGGCTTATGAGTTTGTAATACATGAGGCTTACAATAATAATTTCAGTCTGGTCCCATCAGATCTTAGTCTAATGCAAACTAGTTTAAAAAGTTGAATTGGTTTATTAATGGCTGTTTGCTAATGTGGAAGTCGTGCAAGCTCAGTGGGACCATTCTCGCCTCATATTCATGAGGTTGCAAGTTCGGGCCCGTACTAATGAGGTCCTTGGTATTTACATACGAATATACCACTGGCTTTTTGTTGAAGGAAAACATTGTGAGAAAACTGCATATTTTTGGAAAAGAAATTGGATACCATATCAGAGTTTTCCAACCCGCTCTGGGCCAGCTTGTTTGATATGGCCCAATCACCTTTTGAGGGTAGGCTGATTTCCAGCGATTTTTTTTGCTAAAAAGTCTGATGTAGTGCTGATGTGGATGTCTCACACAAATGCCAGAGCTTACATAAGAAATGGAATTTCCAGGAGAACATTTAATTTACATGCAACACCAAAGTCCTGAGAGAACATTAAAAAAAAAAATGTTTATAAATATCTTTCTTATCAATTCAAAACCAAACTAGAAGTGCAACCATCCTTATCTAATAGCATGGAATGTAAAAACAATAAAATTTTTGGTTAGTTTCCCTCTATCAATAATCTCCAAAATCAACACCACTTTTACTTAACAGGAAAACAAGTAAATACTCAAGAGTATTTCTTGGGCCACTGGAGTACAGACAAGCACGCAAAGCTAGAAGCAACAATGCAGGACTTAGAGAACTCTCAGCAGAGTCCTCCGACTACTAAAGTCGATGGTGGGGCTCTGCCGTATGTTGAAATGGCTATGGATGATGGTAAGTTACTGAAATCTACTCCTGACATGACATAAGGGCTGGTATCAACCATAATTGAGCTAAATGGTGCTGGAAATATTGTAAACTAGCTGTGCCCCGCAGTTTCACCCGGTATCCTATGTAAAAAGTAGCCTATTTCACTCTCCGACCCTTAAACTATATCCATGCGTAATTCAGTTCGATCTGTTACTCTGTTGCTGCATGAAAGAGGAACAAAAAAACACTCAAACACAATTTGTTGCGGTGGACGATTTTTACACACAGCTCTGTCAAGCCCCAAACTAAGGATGCTAAGGAAGCTAACTGATAGAATACATTAATACTTTTTTTGTAACTACATACATAGAATTCATAGAAACACCCAGACAAGCAATTTGTAATATTAGTAGTGGATTGTCCATATTATTTTGCTTAAAAAATTCAACCCAGATCAGCTAGGTGGATACTGGCCCTATTCACTTTGCTATGGTGGTTTTCTGGATATGATTAAGTTCTTGGCTGACTTCAAAGTGTATTACATCTAGAATCCTTCCACTTCATTGTATCCATACCAAAAATCTGCCGGGGTTCTGACTGTCACTACCATCTAAATGATTCTAATGTTAATGATGAAATAAAACATTCTACATTTCAGGGACGATTTGCGACCTAAGCGGTAAGCCCCGCCTGACCCGAGTTCGTTACGTGTGCTACCCACACGGGAAGCACGAGGTCTATTCCTTCAAGGAAACGTCCACCTGCGAGTACGAGATTATCATCCTGTCGCCTCTCCTCTGCGAACACCCACAGTTCAGGCCAAAAGACATAGGAGAGAATGTCATAAACTGCCTGCCAGTTGACGATGCACCGAAGAAACCAAGGAACCTTCTCAAAATGGAGGTAGATAGCTTACGGTTCCATCATCAGACCATCAGATTGATGAACACTGTAAGTAGCATTTTGGGTTTTACTCTGTGATTTTGATATAGTTCTAGACTTATAACAACCACAGTTTGATTGTGTGGCTTATTTGACACATTGTATGATTTTCGATCATACTAGTAATATTTTTAACACTAATTTTAGTTTATTTCAGTGTGATTAGTAACAACATTTTCACATTTTTTGTGTTATGTTATGCTATAATTTTGCACTAATTTTATGGCGTTAAGTCCGGGTTGCACCATCTAGGTGAACTTTAAAACTACAGTCATAACTGCAGTTAAAACTCTCATTAAGCAGAAAAATGTGTTGAAACATTTGAAAAAAAATGTTACAGTTAAAATGACAGATAACACATGCTGGCTAAGCTTCATGGTTAATATGGTTAAAGAAATAGTTAAATTAACTATATGCAACTTTAACTGAAATATGGTGAACCCAGCCTTAATTTGCACAAATTGTTATAAACTGGCACTTTATTTCCACTGATTGTTAAGTATTATTTTTTGAGTAAAATATTTTTTTTAATACTACAGTTAGTGTGACTTACAATTACTTTTAATACAAATATTAATAACATTAGAGTGAAATTACTATTAGTGTATTGTTTGCTTCTCATGTTCAGATAATTTTGCTCCCACTAGTTTTAGTTTGTGTTCTCGCTAATTTTGCATTTATTTTGTAGTAGTACCCCTAGTGCTTGAATAATTATTCCGTTGCCTTCAGGATCAGGATCCTAAGGACTCAGTTCTAGCTGTCTTGAAAGTTGAGAAAATCGATAAGGTAATTTTATTTCGCTTTAGTTTTGTTTTTTGATGCTTATTGCCTAAGCGCCTAAGTAGGAGCCAGTTATGCGGGCAGATAAGTACTGCAACCAGTAGATATACCCGTTGTGTGTTATTTGATTGTCGCAGTAACTCATCTACATTTTCACGAGCATTAATATACATAGTTAATGAGTATTGTTCAAGCTACGAGTATACACTATACAAGTTAAGTTACGCGCCCGCCGTTTTACACTATAATAAACAGTAGGCTGTGCCTCCGCTGCCGTCCCTGGTAACGATGAAATAATGGAATAGTTGCCGGAGGTACGAACTACTGGTTGCCTACTGGACCCAGACTCAAATCTGATACAGCAGCGGTTCTGTTTTTTTTTGGCGAATGAACCCTTTTGAAAAACGACATATTTGACAGAGCTCTAAAATTCAAAAACTGGTTTTATGTGTGTTATTTGACATTAACGTTATCGCGCCCTCATATTACGCATTCCACTATTACTTTTTAGTTAGGTTTTTTAAAACTTTAGTTTATTTTACTCTGCTATCGTATAGTACTCCTTTAGTATATTTTTTTTTCATTACGACCTGTATTTTCGCGGAGCCACAGAGGCTTTGCGAAGCTCACTGGCTGTGTTTGAGGTAGGGCTTAAGAGACATTATAAAAAAAAAAAAACCCTAACCTATTTTTATCCGAGTTGTTTCCGTAATCGAAAAAGAATTGAGATTTTATATATAAAAAAAAAAACTATACCTGCGCGGCTATTCCCATTGCTCTTCGGATCGAATACGGGAACGTTTCCGTTTCGAATTGCTTTACAGCGATTCACAAGCCCGAATTCGAAATCGTTTGACGGCTCAAATCGACACATCAGCTGATTTTCATTCGAAAAGTTTCCGACAGCTATTTGCTCTCGGAACCAATCCGTCTAGAGAGCCAGAGACGATTTCTTACAACAATTTACTGTGTTTTGGACATTTTATTTATTTCAAGGTAAATAATTAACAAGTAAGTAATAAAACAAACCTAGTAAAGTAATACGTAGGTATATGGAAGGACTTTATGACTTAAAGTGCAGAATAATAAATAATTCTGGGTGTTGTTATGGGCAAGCGTGACGCTTACCATCAGGCGCGGGATTTGCTCGCCTTGCCATTTGCCACAACAAATATTAAAAATCTTTTCTACATGTATATTTCAAAATCTACGTTTATTTTTAGATGAAGCATTTACTCGCATTTCGCGAAATGAATCGCCAGCGTGGGCGATCGCAGAGGCAACATACCCTCCTTCTTCACCGTTCCATACGAGACCTTACCGATCCTTTTCATGACCGATTTTGGCGTCGCACGTCTTATCCATTGGCCAGTGTCAAGTATACATGTATACTGATAAGCAATAACATGTCAACCAACAAAAAAAAATTTTTTTTTTAATGTTACAGAACGCTTCTTTGTCAGCCAAAGGCTTCGCTACACGGCCTGACCTGACATCGTGCGAAAGAGATGGCTATATATAACTTTCTGAGGGAGCGAAAGGGAGAAGCTATCGCCTTGATAGTTTGTTTCTTTTAATCCCGTGAAATTCAAGTCTAGCTGTCCCTTTCACGCGGTGTCAGGTCAGGCCATGTGTAGGCGCCCCAAGGAAGCGATCTGTATCATTAACATTTTTTTTTTTTTTTTTGGTTTGACATATTATTGGTTATCAGTATCCACATATATATTCTCAAGTTTTGTTAGATGTTATCAAACAAGTCATAGTCACGGTCAAAGGCGAGCAAAACAAGTCAAAGTCATGCCCCAGTAAAGTGGTGAAAACTTTACCTTCTATGTTCTAAATTTCTACACTTCTAAACAACACGAAAATTCACGTTTCACGACTTTATACCATTCACCAACACTCGTGCATGTTCACGAACACTTATCAGGTAAAAATTCACAGTTTTTACACATTGACACTCGAAATAACACAAGTTTTGGAAAATAATAAAATGACGCGACATGAATTCACGTCCCCGCCAAAACTAAGTTTGACATTATTAGATTTCTGTTTACGAAGTATGCTATTTCAGAATTAAGTCTCATATTTTTAAATCTAAAATGCAATTTGCAGGATTGCAGTTTGCACTATGTAATTTTATTAATTTCATTAGTAAAACAACGTACATTACATTACGTTTTTGCTAATTGGTGGTTAGAATAAACTAAGATTTCGAACAGTTAAATTTCTACCATGGATTCAGTTTTCTACCAATATGAAACAATCTCTGCAAACGCTGCAACATATAGATAGGTATGATTGTCTATGACTACTCGATCGGAAAAAGCCGACGAATACCGAAGATGAATCCGCTCGGATTTCGGAATCAGGTTTTTGCTCTCATTCGAAAGCCGATCCGTATTCGAATGAGATTTTCAATGTCGATTCGAAACTTTCCGTCTAGCTTGGGAATAAGCGTGCAGAACGGGTTCCCGGTTGTCCTAAAACAAAATATTATTTTGCCGTTTCGGGAATTACCTTTTAGCGTTTCGCCCGACTCCTTTTTTATTTATGTTTATTTTATAAGTACCGCATTACTCCAATAATCATTATTAATTAAATTATGATATGATTAAAACATCAAGAAAATAATTAAATAAAAATACTAATCAAAATTTTTCAAATGGTGAAAATACAATGTAAAGGTCAAATATAAAAAAGATCAAAAATTTTAGATATCCCGTATAAAATTATAGATGTCACGTAAAAAGTCACACAAAAATTAAAATTATAAAACATTCATAAATTATTCTCACAGAACGTCAGACATTCAGACAATTCATCTAATCATCGGCAAACGCGTCACAGTTTGGGTTGCCGTCCAGAAAACCATTGAAGGCGGTGTCCGATGCGGGTGCAGTACATGCGTTGCGTCACACTGCATGCGGTACGACGCATGCAAAACGGGCTCTACACGCGCGCCTTTCGAAAAAATTCCATACATTACTTGTAGAAATGTATCGCACCTGCAACGTAGATAGATAGCAACTGTATTTGGTGTAATCGAGCTTTAAAGATCTCGTAAACATATTTTTTTACTGGGTTATGAAGCCCAGGGGTCAATGTCGAAATTTTCACCCGCCCGCCACCTTCTCACACTACCGCTAGGCGTCCAGGGAGTGAGCTATAGCAGCTCCGAACTTATTATTAAAATCGGCTTGTAAGCTTTATGGGGATGTTACTCGAAGCTTTAAATTAGTCTCAACTGTCCCTACTATTGCAGGACGGCGAAACGCACCTGAAATTCGAACTGCACCCGCTGACTAATGAGGACGAAGATCTGACCGAGGCCGCGAATAAACCGGCGCAAATCGGCGAAAGTTCCACTCCCGCGCCGATCACCGACGACTCGCCCGTCAGAGCGTTCCTGAACGGAGAGAACTGCTTGAATGGAGTGAGTAACAGATTCCATTTGCAAGGAGCACACTTCATTTGGGACAGATTGGGGCAGCTACCTTACGTGCAAATGTTTTTGGGCGCTCTGTGTGTGTATGTGCAAGTCGTACTGCGCATACCGCACCCCTCAAACCCACACTGCGCAGCCACTTGCGCCGAACATCCGAGAGCTCAAAAGTTGGCGCGCACTGTGATACTTGATTACAATCTCAAAAGACCGTCCATCGGATTTTGGAGAAGTTTTGGTTGAGATTTTTAGTTTTTGGCAGTTTCAGTTTTTTAGTGAGCAATAAAATTGCTTTCCCCAAAAAATTTAGTTTCTTTAATAAAGTCACTTTATCCTGCTTTTATAAGGATCTAAAGAGAGGAAAGCGTCTTTATTAACTAAAATAAAAATACATCCAAAAAAAAAGATAGATTGGTTGGATTAAGAGAAACAAAACCAAAATTAAAAAAAAAAAATACAACTATGACCAACTCGCCTCCGTATCAAAAATAAGTATACTGACATACTGACACAGCGACCCAAAGTGGTCTTGCCCTGACACCATAAAACGCTATTGGCCATTAGTTGGTTTGCCATGTTTTGCCAAATAACAAAACACACAAAGAAATGTGTAACAAAATAATAGTAGTTCGGACGAACATAATAAGTACGGATGAACACTGCACACGCCAGGGCACGGGGTGGTGGAAGTACGAGTTCTGCTACGGCAAGCACGTGGTGCAGTACCACGTGGACCGCGACGGAGGCAAGACCACCCTGCTGCTCGGGGAGTTCGACGAGCCCACGCATCTCAACTGGATCAAGGAGAACAAGAGCAAGGCGCCCAAACCTCTCGGTCAGTCCAATTACTACTTGCTGGTACACCCGCCCCCTCTTACTCGTTTAGCTTCGCCGTGTCCGTCTGCAATTACAGTTCTTTTGTAAATAACTACCTTTCACCCCCGGCTTCGCCTGCGTATAACTAGAAAAAAAATAAGTTTTTTTCTTTAAAAAAGTTGCCTATTTCGTCCTCATAATACAGGCTATAAGCCTTTTAAATTTTCATCAAAATCGGTGCAGCTGTGAAAAGGTAACAGACTATAGGCAGTCCCTCGTCAGTAACGCACATTATTCCTTTTCAGTAACGCACATTATTCCCTCGTCAGTTGTGCACATTATTCCCTCGTTAGTAACGCATATCATTCCCTCGTCAGTAACACACGTTACTCCCTCGTCAGTAACGCACGTTAGTCTCTAGTCGTTAGTATGATAATTTTTTATCTTCGATTCGATTTCGTTTTTTTATGCGGCTTGACGAGTAAGTAGCTTGTCTGATGGTAAGCATCACGCCTGCCAATAAACAGTTCAGTGCCACCTTAAAATTCAACAGTTCGAAATTCCGCTCAGCAATGCACTGAGATATTATATGAATAAATCTCTTTATGCTCAGTAATTTGCTGGGTTAATTAATTTAAAACATTGCAATTACCGCTTAATGGTATGTAGCAGGTACAAAAATACATATATTTGCATCTATTGACAGAGTACCGCACATCAGTCTCCCACTTCTACTCCGGGGGAGACGTGTGCGACAAGACGGGCAAGCCGCGACAAACGGAAGTCAAGCTGAAGTGCTTGGAGAACTCGTCGAGCCCGGCGCAGGTGTCGCTCTACTTGCTGGAGCCGCGGACGTGCCATTACATCCTGGGAGTAGAGTCGCCCCTCATCTGTGACATACTCCCTCTAGCGGACGAAAACGGGCTCATCAAATCGGCTAAGCCGATTTTGGAACGGCAAGACAATGTCGTAGAATCTAAAGAGGAGGATAGTGATTATAAACATAAGTATGTGGTGAAGCATGGGAATGATTAGGGAAATAAATTTAATTTAATTTATTCTATTTGGCGTGTTTCAATTGTAGTCAACTTTCTGTAGAATGCTGACATTTTTGCATTGAGAGAGTCATTGTCAGTTTTGTTAAAAAAAGAAGTTAATACGTAGGTACATTGGTCTCATGGCACAGAATTACTTAAAAGACTAAGGGCGGGTTGCACCATCTAGGTTAACTATAAACTGCAGTTAAAACTCCCGTTAAGCAGGATACTGTGTTGCACCATATTAACTATTGTCAAAATGATGGATAACACATGCTGGCTAAATTTAATGGTTATGGTTAAAGTTATAGTTAAGTAACTTTAACTGGGATTAGGTTCGTTATGGTTGCACCATAATCCCAGTCAAAGATACTGTTAGATTGTGCAGCCCGGCAGAAATGAAAAGCGGACATTTTGGGAAGTTATATTTATGTGCCTAAAAGGATTTTAAATAAAATTAGTCTTTATAAAAGTTCTCTTATTCAGAAATCGACCAATAGATGACTACCCTTGTGGCGTCATAAGAACGCTTGCATGAGAAAAAATGGTTAATATAAATGGTGTCTTTTTGTCGCACTTGCGATTCGCCGATGATCTTGTACTGTTTGCCGAGACGCTGGATGATCTCCGAAGCATGATCCAGGATCTATGATGACGATGAGAAATGTTGAAATCTGGCGTCGCACCAAGGTCCGTGACATTGGGACGGCAATTACGAAACTCTAATGGAGATGCAAAGTGATGGCAGGTGGACTAAAACGTAGACGGATTGGTGGCCACCGATACCGATAAACGAGGCATTGGTCGCCAGCTCGGGGGTGATGATATTGTGAAAATCGCGGGTCGAACCTGGAGAAGATTGGCACAGGACCGGGCTAAGTGGCGAACAAGAAGAGAGACCTATGCTGAGCAGTGGGCGATTACGGGTTGAAAATGATGAATGATGATTCCCCATGACACATCTGCCGGTGTCTTTTTGGCGGTGCCATGGAGAATTAATGGACAACTAGTTAGGAATTTTTATATTTGTTTATATCATGTGTTCTGTGTTTGTTTGTATATTTCGTATTTGTGTGTATTTGATGTGTTCTTTATACCAATACTGTACGTAACCAACAAATGAATACTACGATTTATAATTTCAACAGTGACATAAACATTTTTTTTTCATTTCGTTTCAAACGAAATATCACACATTTCATCACAGAATCTTCATTCATTCATGTAGTATTTACATATTTTAGGCCTGGGCATTATTATTTTTTGTGCCAATTTTCGTCCAATACTTCAGGTATCGCATATGTTTCCCCGGTGGGTGTGTGCGTCTTTCTGATATCGACATCAGCACGAGACTACTCTCGGCGTCTATTTCAAGAATGAACTCAGGTCGGGATAGGCGCTAATGTAAAGAATAAAACCATACAAAATATTTTTTAAACTTGACATTTATTTACATTCATATCAACAAAACGGGTGTTGTATAAAACAGTTCTTTTATATTAATTTTTCTTTACCAATTTGTATAACTACTAAACGTGTGCCTCGATTTTTGTGTAAAAATATTATTTTTTAGCGTTTGTTTTTTTTTATGGATACCGCGACTCTTCGTATAAAGCATAGTTTTTGAAGAAAGAACAAATATATCTTGAACAATCAAAACTACACCGACTAGAGTAATAATTAATGATTACTTAAACACAATGGGGAGTTGGGGACCATGCTAAAAATAAGACAATAAAATATCGATTATCCAGACCAAGCTTAGAATCACTAATCTGCTATGTATCGATAAGAAATTACGAACAGTGAAGGATGTTATCGAAATCACCATATTCTTGTAGATTTTTATCATCATTATGGACAGCAAAAAATGCCACTTCAAAAAAAGCACCGATGGTAACTCGCCTACATAAATTCATAATTTAAAATTAGTGATGTTCAAAAACCAGCTTTATAGCATCAAAAATAAAGTATTATTAGCAACAACAATGAGGTTCCCGTCTAATATACCTAGAAATATGTAGGTAAAAAATTCTATTCACATTTATTTTGATCTTTATCTAAAATCACACATTGTCAAGAGGCGTTTTGCGTTCCTGTGCCTATGATCTTAGCTTTATCTGTTTTATTTACATTATATTCCCGATGTCCTTTATTAACAATACGTACATTCCTTTATGAATAATTTATTACCTTAATTAACAAAGAAAAAAATTAAACATCGAAAGACGAAAGATGTTACACAAGCTTCTCTAAAAGAACTTACTAAAGGAATCACAAAAGGTTCAAAAACCATTACATTCCCGTCCTGTAACAACTAAAAGGAAACTTATTCAGTCTAGATATTGTCTTTCATTAGACATTCAAAAAAACTTTGACTAAAATTAAATCTATGAAGCCACGTCCACGTTGTGTCGGTAAAAGGTGTGTTCACACATTTGGTCAACATTATTTCAATCTTAGGGTTCTTTATTTATGTGACGCGCTCGTTCAAACGGACGATCAAAAGCGATCTTTGCGGGTAAATTATTCTAAAATGCTTCCTTTATTTACCAAGTGTCATAATCATAACTTACTACTGTTTTCAACGCGGACGTGACCTTTTTTCACCGTCTTCGTTTTAATTCGTATAGTATAATACTCGAACTAAATTAATTTTTAATATAAGATTGATGAACTCTACATCAGTTCTTTATACACGAAAATGTTATTTTATTTTAGTTAGATTGGTCGTATGTTTTTTCTTCAACACAAACGCATTGGCACATGTCGTTGACAAAAAATATTAAAGTATTACTAAGGCTACGTTAACATTGTAGCACAACGATCACCTAGCGACGACTAGCGATATAGACGACTCAAGTAATGTCGCAACATATTGATCTAGTTGACTGCAACTGAGTAAAGTTTTGGTTCGGGTAAGTATGTACTTTTGTTATTTTTAGAGGTCAACAACTGATTACTATTTTTTACTTATAAGCTGGTTTAAAAATTTTAGAGCACACAACAAAACTAAGTATTTATAGGTTTCGAAATTGATTTTTAGGTTCGCATTCGTGCCATGAATATATTTAAAATGTAGTTTTACATTTCAAGTAAAATAATATAATATAAATCTTTAAGATATTCTCCCAAATTAAGATGTCTTAACATATCTTTATCATTGAGCGTTTATCTAATATTACACAATAATAAAAATTTAAAACATCTTCGACATAAATTCTAAGTAGTTTAAAGTTAATATGTTACGGAAAAGTATTTTATTTATATTTTCCTTATTGCAATAGATGTTAATTTTGATATGTTTGCTTTACAATAACAAAGTTCAAATTCCGGCTTTAAAAATATCATACATTTAGTTTTAAGTATTGAAATACATAAAAATGTCAACAATGTTTTATTTTTCCGTACCATAAAATACTTAAGTATATAAATATAATAAATTAAAGTAGGGAAATGTGCCCACAGTGACCGAGAAACTACTTACGTGTGATATAAGTAAAAGTTTTAAATTCAAACAATGAATTATACGGTAAATAATACCAAACTTACACACGAAAATATTCCCTAGAATAATAATTAAATACTTATTCGCTAAAGAAAAACATTTTTGACTAAAGGGCCAGTGTTCGATGTGTTAATAAAATTGATAACTGACTGTAGTAAAATATACTTTAATATACTCAACTTGAGCACAATAAGTAGTTAGAAAGACGAAAGACATGCATAGACATTTCAGATAAAATATAAAAATATAGTATATATAATAATTAAGTTTGCATCGTAGAAATAGCTGTTGCAATTTCTTTATAGCACTAGAAAAATAAAAGTAAATGTCAAGGACATGAAGCGCGTTAACAGTTAGTAGGTAGAGTTATCATACTGCGGGTTATGGCCATTACAATTTCTGATGAAATGAAAGTGAGGCAAACACTTGTCAATACCTACTCTGACGTCACGAAGGTGACAAAATTGGTAACTTCATGACGTGGCACTACGCAATATTGTTTTGAGCTTCTGAAATCGTTTCTTACCCATGGGCCACCCACGTGGCTCACGTAAATACTCCTCGGACACCTTTTGAACCCGTGCTCCACGGGTATCTTTTTGGTCCACCCAGGTGTACTATGGGTAATACAATGTACTTGTACACCCATTGTTCACTCCCATGTCTTTCCCTATTTCTTTTAAATTATGTTCGGAATTTTTGGTTCGAAGCGCATTGTAATAAATCTTGTGTTTTTGGACAATACCTATCGCCGTACCAACAACGATGCGGAAGGGCTTAATGCTAAATTAAATAGAGTATCAATTAAAAATAAAGTGACGTTGTTGACGCTTTTAAATTTCTTGGAGAACAATATTTCAGTTTTACTTTCATACAAATATATCAGTAAAAGACGAAAAATAGTAATTGAAAATAATACTTATATCATCAATATCCAAATGCAATTATTGAATAAAAAAATCACTATAGCGGTGTATTAGAGAAGCTGCAATGTTAATTGTATTAACAACGTAGGTACGATTTCATTCAAAAAAGAGTACCTACCTACGTGCAACCCACGTGCAACCTTAGGTAGATAGGTACCTAAGGTTAATAATATTACAAATAATTACTTATTATTACATACTTACTTAATATGATTATTATAAGTCCTTAGGGTGGTTATTGAAATAAAACGTTTGTATCTAATTGTTTAAACCACGGGTACACATAGGTATATACGTACGTGGTCACCTAGGTGAACCACGTATATGGACCACGGGTAAGAAACGTCTGAAATATCTATGCGACACTTTTGAGGACTCAGTTTTTTCAAGTTTCACTTTCCGATATATCCTTCAAAGTATCAAGTTTTAAGTACACTATTGACAACAAGTTAATGTAAACAATAAATACACTGATCACTTTGAGATCATCTTCTTTAATCTAAACACCTTATAGATTTTAAACAAAAAACAGACTGACTGTAAACTGACAATGGCCACATATATTCGTAAAATATAATTTAAATTAACTATCCAAGTGGTAACATAAAATAAAGAACTTGTAACAAAAAAATAGTTATATTTTATTGAACGTTAAATAAATCTACAGCAATACTTGTGTGGTATTATGTATAATTGCACCAGATAACTTTGGGATGTTACAAATGTTTTAACAAACATCCTGCCACTAACACTGTTCATAATAAGTACCGGCTCTTTGGCGACTACAATATTATACAAGACTGTTTTATCGGTTTCCGAACGAACAACTTACTTCTTAAATGTGACTAAAACTTAATTAACGAAATATTTTATTATAAGAAATAATAAAACAATTTGGGGAATACTTTGGAAACGATAAATCCTTTGACACAAACCTTAACCTTATACTTATTAGTTAACAACTGTGCACGTGGACTCAGGTTTTCGAACGAACCTCGCGTTCTGTTCATGTGCACCGGATACATCACAACAAACGTTCGTACAACCTCTTTGCAGTTTTTTTCTTTTTTTTTTAATATTCACTAGGAACCAGTTCTTGGAATTTGTTCTAGTATGGTCGGGAGAGTTCCTTAGAACGTTTCAATTGAACTTTGAGTCTCTTTGTACCTATTTGGAAGCCGTTCATGGCTTGGATAGCGGCCTGTGCAGAGGCAGCGTTGTCGTACGAGACGAACCCGAAGCATTTCGAGAGGTTCGTCTGCTTGTCTATGAACACTTTAGCCGAAATCACGTGACCGAACGGGAGAAAGGTGGACGCCAGGTCCGTGTCCGTAAACTCCTGGGGCAGGTGGTAGATGAACAAGTTCCCGCCTTCAGGCCCTGGAAACGATTACAGCTTAGGGGTAACTTTTAAACAAAATGTAAAAACTAAAACCCGCCTACGTAAAAGTATGAAAAAACATTCGACTATTCGAATGAGGCTTTAGAATACGAGCAAAATGACTTTAAAAATCATTGGAAAAATATAATGTACATTATATGGACCACGGTATTTTGAATTTCTAATAACATTTTCTTGTTTCAGTCTTTTACGTGGGCGGGTTTCAGTTTTTGTTGAACTTATATTTAATTTATTTACATGTTTTTAGTGATAAGTACCAATATACCTATAATATTCACTAGCTGCGCCCCGCGGTGTCAAAATGCATTGGAAAACTTTTCGACGATAATTGAGATCTAACTTCAATTCAGGTAAGTTTGTTCGATCATACAATTTTTCTGTAGCGAAGTTAGGTTATAACGTCCGACATATTAGATTTAATGTGACGTCATTATATCCTATAACACCGCAGTACTAAGACGCTTCGATAGACACCTAATTTGCTAAGATCTGCTTGTACCTAGTTGTTTTGGATTTCCAAAAATGAGGAAACAAAAAAACGTATAAATAGGCACCTACAAACATACATAACCTGCTCATATATATATTGACATATGCTCATAAAATATTGATACATATTTTTTTAACATATTTAGGATGTACTCATGATTTATTTTGATGTCAAACACGATACATATTTCTACACCATTTTTTTTTAAAGTTGGGATGTTATTGTATAATATCAGCCATATTGGATTAAGTAAGTATAATTTCGTATAGCCTATGACACGCGGAGTGTGAAGACGCATAGATAGACTGACTACATACATAAACTGTCAAAATCATAACCCTCCTTTTTAGTTAGTAGTCGGGTAAAAATTATAGCTTTGACAGGCTTCAGGTCTAAAGCGAGGCGTTTTGAACTCGGACCCAAACGAATTGGCACAGTTCGGGCGAGTTAGTTGCGCGAGTGGCTGAAGCAAGTAGTGGTGCAAGTGTTACTGCCCTTGCACGCGGACCGCAACTTTTTACACTCCGATCACTTGCAGTGATTGCAACAACCAACCTAGTAACATGCGCATGTTCCCGAACCGTGTAGGAGCGCCCTATGCTTCCTCTTTTTGCCCTATCACTTATTTTAAGGATCACTTTTCGAATGACCTCACAGACAATACAATGAACGTAAACCCTTCATACCTTCGACCTGCTTCCCCGCCGCCGCGGCCGCCGCGGACCCCAGCACGGAGCCGAGAGGCGCGGCGGCGAACGCGCTGCCGAACTGCGCCGCGTACGCAGAGCTCAGCGGCTCCGCTGTCGACCCTGGAACGGTTATTAACACGTTTAGATACAAATACTATTTAGTACCAGTATTAAACATGAACATCTCGACACCACGATCAGTGACGACGTCCATGTTTGTGCATACTGAATGTTCGGTTACTCTAGCTCCTAGAGTATGTCCGTCGTCTAACCGTTATCCTACAGTCTAGGATATCATTCTAATCGTAATTATGAACATCTTTTTCTATGAGGTCAACCGGTCAAATCGCGGGAAAAAAAGTTATTCCATAGAACGAAAGGCACGTACATGAAAGTGAATAAACATCTGTAAGTGATGAGTACTACGCTATCCCAGAATTTGCCCGTCATAAATAACGAAACATCCAGTAGATGGCGACAAATTATCTAGAATATAACCGTCAGGTTAAGGAATGAGTCTTACCGAAGAAGGCTGAGTACAGCTGTAAGGTATAACTTGTCATGTTTTTTTTTACAATATTCATATTAGCTATCCGTCGAAGGATAGAGAGAAATTGTAGTGGAGGAAAGAGACAAAGAAAGCCGACTCCAACATCATGTCATAGTCAGGAAGAGAGACGGAGAGAAATAAGAGAGGTTATTACCTACCTAAAATTAAAGTGCAGATAGGTAATACATAACTAATGGTTGTTTTAGCCCTCAAAAATCGATCACTGAAGACCATCATATTTTAATAACGCGATATAGCCACGGTTGTCTAGATGTAAGGTTTATTCTAATTCATCTACTGTTACTAAAGTTTAGTAAAATATCATTAAAATATTTACAAAACAGTACAATTAACAAAATAAATCCTTTCTCACGAAATGTCGTAAAGAAACAAATTAGTATTCATGCAAACACAAATGCTGTTAATTATCTACACGGAATGTCGCAATAAAGAACAAGATTGTTTTGCTTTTTATACAGAGATTTAAAAAAAAAAATCTATAAAAAGTACCAAGAGTAAAAAAAATACCTACGAAAAAGCTGTAGATATCTATTGAAGAGGTACATAAAAACTGTGACATACAGACGGATAGCCAGACAGATACTGGGATTCTCGCCATAATAGGTCCATAAAAACTTATCAACAATATAATATATTTTTTTAATGGATTGGGAAATAGGTCTAATATAAAGTAGTCAAAACGCGAGTAAAACTCGTCTGTCGAGAGTTCTTTACGAATTCAGGAATATTTAGAATTTTCAAATTGATTTTTACATTTTATTTTACTTTTCGTCTAAACTATGCCTGACGTTCTACTTGCCTGAATGAATTCAGTTTTTTGGCCATAAAGTTCGGGGACGTGGAACGGTAATTTTTCTTTTTTTTTCACTTAAAAAACTATGTACGCGAGGCATTTTTATTAACCTGT
This sequence comes from Apocheima hispidaria, assembly GCA_947579745.1. NCBI lineage: Eukaryota > Metazoa > Arthropoda > Insecta > Lepidoptera > Geometridae > Apocheima > Apocheima hispidaria. The sequence goes on along the minus strand of OX388152.1, from coordinate 1,345,806 downwards.
TGGAGCCCAGAGCTGGGCAAAGATCTCATTTTATGAATTAAAAAGAAAAAAAGCTATACACGACAAAAATGAGAAAAGTTGCTTTGTATATTGCTTGAACTCAGCCATTCATTATTGATATTTCAAGACCTATTTCACAGGGAAACACATAAAATATAAGCCATCGCAAACTTTATCCAGATCTGTGTCAAATTTCACGTCGATAGCATTTTCAGTTACTGAGAAAATAGGCTGTGACATACAGACGGATAGCCAGACAGATACTAGGATTCTCGTCATAATAGGTAGTTCCTTTTTACCATTTTTCTACAGAATTTTAAAAATACGGTAAAATTAAAAAAACAATACTAGTATTGCGTCAGTCAAACATAAAACAAAAACAAAGGTTAGTTTAAGAACACAGTTAAAGTCATCGTCACGAATAAATTCCTGTACGAATAAATTTACATTTATAAAACATTATTACTCGTATGCATCCAAAAACAGTTACATTACTTGCTGTTATTTACGAGATCTATTTAAAAAAAAAAAAAAACGAATAACACGAAGAGCATTATCGCAATAGTAATTTAAGTACGTACTCATGTACAATATGACGGTTAAAATCAAGTTTTTTTAAACAGGCTATACAGAGGCAAGCGTCATCAGGCAGACTATCATCGACGCCAACATAAAACCAACAGAAATCGTGATAAATGAAGAGTGCCTCTTATTTTACATGACCTAACTGACCTTATCCTGCTGACTGATTTTATGTTATGTAGGTACAAGTGTTTTTAACTACTACAAACTACTGTTTAGGTACTATCTACTACTACACTGCTATTCATTACATCCATTTTGGGGGCGCTGGTCAATTTTTCTTACAAGTTGCTATCGGATACGTTCGAAAATGTTTTCGATAGTACCTAGTTATCCTAGTGGTATATGATAATATGTTTAGGCCTTTTATTTGGTGTAGTATCTATATGTTTGATTAAGTTTTTTTTATTAGTTTACTTTTTATTTCAAAGATTTAAAAAACCTAACCTATTTATCTTAGTCCCTGTTGAGGTATGTACTGTCTACAACATGGTTGTTGCACATTATGTACTGTCTACGTATGTAGGACGGCTGTACAGAGTGATCGAACCGTATACCCAACCAACTGTATTGTTTTCCTTCTAGCTCCACAGTATTGTCACGCACGAACTCGATCCTTATAGAAACAACACCGTGCTTATCTTTAACAATAGCTGACGTTATTATGGAGGACTTTGAATAATTAATTAAATTTACAAAAGATAAGTAGTAGGTAGCAAGAAACAGCAGTAGAAAACATCCATATTATAATATGCTGTGGTTGTCTCTGTAGTACAGAAAAAAGTAGTAGTAAATAAAAAACAACAAAAAACACATTTCGAGGCTTTTTCTTTGTTTTATTTATTTAGATTTCATTTAAAAAAATATGGTGCAAGTAATTCATTCTATAAGAATACTTCATAGAACTAATTTCAAAAAAAGTAGGTAAGAGTTATGAGAGTCCAAACCTTGTTAGGGAGGCATTTCTATAGATTTGCCTTTAAATAAGCATCATGCATTATTTAAGACATACAAATAATACAAATTGGCACACCTTCATTTATCACATCCATCTCGGCGCCAATACTAACCCAATGAAGGCTATAGGGAAATAATCAATTCAGCGAAATAAACAATCGACTTCAAGTATTGAAGTAGGTATTAAATTTATTAATTATGATACCTGGCACTGGTTAAATCCAATCTTTTTTTTAATAGCTACATGTTCAAAAACATATTTTTGTTATATATTTTTTATTTATCTTAATTTATCTTAAAAGTTCTATATTTTATTAAATGGATCTCGATAATTGTTTTTCACGAAGGGATTATTTCCCGCGCTTCTTGAGGAAGAACAGGCAAACAAAGTTAAAGCCACATAATCAGGCATTCCATAAAAACACACTGCACTTGTATTGAACTGTTTACCTGTGATGTTAGTCTTCCCGAGAAGACCTGAAGTATGAAAAATGTGCATCGTTATTAACCATTTTAACTTTTTAATTCCAACCTGAAATAGGAAAGGTGGGACTGAATGGTTCGTTACAGATTTTTGTCCTGGGTTCCAATTATGAATTTAGTCAAAGAGATTCGCAAAATAAACTTTTGCAGTGTAAATTGTGTTTTTTCCCTGGGGCTGACCGCGCGGGCCAGAGGATAATAACTAAGTAGTTCGAAAAGGTCCAAGAGGGTTTCCGCTCGATCTAGGAACGGAAGGCGGTTAGCAGCGAAGAGTTGAGTTTACAGTCATGATCGTTTTAATTTTCCCCTTGAGGACAGTACTTTTACAGAACCTTTAATTAAAGGGCTAATTAAAGTAAAATATAGCGTTATACACTTTCGCGTCAGATGAAAAGAGATTGCTTTAGCGCGCGCTAGTCAAAAAATTAATTACTAAACCATAGGAAATCAATCTAAATTCCGTGCAACCCTGTCCTCGACATTATGGCTACCTCACTTTTTAAGTAATTATCACTTGAATATGCACCAGGTGTTCGGAGTGTGCTGATATATCGGGAACTCAAAAGTAATGAAAATAGCGGTAATTATATCCCGTGAGATGCTCATTTACAATTTACTTCAGTACCATTTCTTGGGAAGTGCCTACAGTATAATAGGTAGGTATATGGTAACCTACCCAATACTTCTTTACTGTACTTAGTTTACTTCTTTACTCAATACTTAAATGAACCATGACTGTCATTGCAAACCCTCAAATCCGGTTCAGTTCATAAATCAGCCTGTAAGTACTGTTACTTTGGCAAAAGGCTAACAATGTTAATAAAGCAAGATTCTGAGGTAGGTTACTCACAGAGCTGCGGCGCGGCTGGCTGCGGCGCGGCGGCTGGCTGCATGGCCGCGGCCTGCGTCACCACCGGGGGCTGCGCGATGGCCGCCAGGGCCGCCAGGTTCTGTACCGACACCGGGGCCAGCAGCCCCCCCAGCTGCTCGCCCCCCATCCCACTCACCGCGCTCCCGCTCAGCCCTGCGCCATTGAAACCGATATCCTGATAGTTTACACCTGACGGAAGGATAACAAAAGCGCGTGTAAATAAACAAAAATTGGATTAAAACAAATAGGGATCGGGATTAGGATCAAATAAGCACAAAATAATAGACAACACCTGCTATGATTATGAGAATAAAAGAACATTTTGGTCTCGTACATCACACAAAAAAACTGGAATGGTAATGACACTAATATACTTAATAATTCTCAATCATCATCGTGGTTTCAGTAAATCAGTACTACCCTATATCTAATTCTAATTGGGGGCGAGAAGACCTGCATTGACGTCCCGGTAAGGGTGTTTTGTGCATTTACCCCGCTGCCAGCCTACCCAAAACCAGCCCAGCTCCTTAAAGTAACGGAGCACGGCCTTGGGTCGCTGGCATACCTGTTCCACTCCTGTATCGTCAGATGTTATGTAACATACGCTATATATTAAGTAAACTATTTCAGTTGCTATACTACGCAGGACGATAAGAGTAAATGTGAGATTTCTTTCGTTCCAATGCTGATAAATACATAAGTGCTGCTACGCATATTCCACTTGCCACCGGCTGCATGTTCCATGTCGTCGTTACACCGCTTCAACGCGATCTACTCTGCGTTTTCCGAAACGTGATCTTCAGTCAAGAGGCCTATTACCCACGTTAAGACGTCTTCACCCCCTTTATTGACTATAGCTGCATTACCTTGCAGCAGAGTAGAGCCCTGGCCTTGCAACAGCTGCTGCTGCAAGCCAACCGCCTGCAGCTGTTGCAGCAGTTGCAGCTGTGTGGCAGGCGACAGTGCGGCCTCCGAGGCGAGGTACGCGGCCGGGGTGACCGGGGTCGTCAGCCCCCACAGGCTCGCCTGCATCGCCTGCAATTTCTTCTGCTCTTTTTCCTTCTGCGTGTCGGCGAACTTGACGACTAGTGGCGCCGAGCACCCTTCCATCGTCTGACTGTGGTGTAACGCCTGAAATTGATCACGAGAAGCGGGTAAATATACATTTCCGTTCATATTACAAGGGGGAAAGCTTTGATATTAAAAAATACACCAACACCTACGGGGAACTTCGATAACATGTATTATTATTGAAAGAAACAAGAAACCGGGAAGCAAAAGTTATTTTATGACACCTCGGACATCCAGAGGAATCCAACGATGTCGTCAAAATCGGTCAAGGCGTTTAGGCTACAGAAAACAGCTAAATAGTAAATTTACTATACAAACAGATGTGGTTTTGACACATTTTATTTTGATATTAGTTATACTCTTTGAAAAAGATCACCGGGTGGATGTCGAAACAACATTCGGAGTAAATGACTAAATTTATTGTGAGCTATTAATTTATTCACAATCCAAATGGATTAGACGTTGCGTCTAATCAATCTGCGGCGATCGATTCCCGCGATCGACGATTTATCCGCTTGGATATCTACATAATTATCTATCCCACAGAAAAAGCTCCTACCGGTCCAAATCAACATTCGATGTATTTATTTCTCAATTTAAAGTGAAATAGGTACACTACAATAGCCTGAAATTGAAATGTAGAACAGCGTATGTTGAAGGCAGCGATGGCGGCCCGCTTCGACGCGAATATGACTAGGACTGCAGTGCTGGTCATCCTGCACTCCTCGATAGCGAGTCTGCACCAACTATGCACCTTACAATGGCACCAAAACTTTAAAACTCAAACATACAGGCGGGTGGTCCAAACGGAGACAACATTTCGAGAAATGTAGGTTCCTCCTTCCCTTCCCAAAAATATTCCATGTACTCGTATGTTCTACGGTTTTTCGTAGTTTAGGAGTATGTTTTATTTTCTTTTGTATTTAAAATATGAAAGGCGTAAAAAAAATGTTTTTCGATGGTGTTTTTTTGGTAATATTGATCTTTATCGATGTTTACTTGTACATAAAATAATGATCTTCCTAAACGGTAAGAAAATCGAAAAAAATGGACGTGTAGTAATTAATTAGAAGCTCTGGAGGAGGCCTTCACCCGAAGAGGGGTCCTCAACCCTAATCTATAAATAAATAATGTTAAAATATAATGTAATAATACAAATCTAATACATACTAATCTAGTAACTATTAATATCAATTTAAAATCTAAAATAAAAATGTAAAAACTAAGTAGTAGGTATATAAAAATAATTAAATGTACTAAACTTAACTACTAGAATTAATAATACTAAATAAGATTAAATGAACGTTAATTAAAAAAAAATATGTATAATATTATAAATTAATATTAATATAATGAAGTTTATGTTTTGTAAGGGAAGGAAATTAAAAGAAATTTAAAAAAAAAAAAATTAAAATTTAAAAAAAAAATATTTTATTTATTTTATTTTATTTAATTAATTAGCTTAAGAACATAGAATCAGAAAAACATCATCGAAAACTCTGCCCTAAAATCCTTTTTGGAAAATCCATGGGATCCAATCGTGAAGCCCTTGGTATGAGGAACCTAAATTGTTCGCATTGAGGTCACCTTTTGGACCAAACTATATATAACGTACCTTGATAGCAGCGATGGCGGCCTGCTTCGACACGAAAGTGACGAAGGCGCAGCCCTTGCTTTGTCCTTGCGCGTCTCGCAGCACCGTGCACTCCTCGATGGCGCCATGGCCGGCGAAAAGCGCGCGAACGTCGTTCTCAGACAGCTTCTTGTTCAGCATACCCACGAACAGTTTGCGTTCTGTGTACAAAAAAGAAGGGGAAATACTTTAAAAAAAAATTTTTAATTTGTTTTAATGCTTCAGCAGATTACCTACGCAAAAAGAATACCTAATTATGAAAACAAAAACAGTTTATAGAGCCAAATCTACAGTCTGTTGTAGTAAAAACGCTACAGTAAAATAATTATAAATGAGTATTGTACTTATGTTATAATATCTACCCACTCGTGGAAGTATTTCATAACGTTAGGGTGAACGCTTTGCCGTTCTAAGTGATATTTAATGCAACAAAAATTGATGTCAAATTATATTTTCTACGCAGCAACGTCCCGTTATTATGCCCAAGAGAACATTTACGAAATTCGCAAACGCTTTGCGCAACAGAGGAAGAGGATTTTCCCTTATATCACTCTATAGCGAAGCATTGAACATTTATGGCAAAGCTGCGGTCGCAGGCATTCAACAGTCGGATCACGTTTGAACCCGGTCACCGGTCGCAAGTGTCACTCTGTTGAACGAAACGTCACGCCGACAGAAAATCTTCCATACACGATCCTGAAATATGGACTTCCAGCACTCGGCGCTAACTGCGAATTTACGAGCCCCGAATCACCACACTCGCCATAAAACATCCTCGCTTCCCTGCATACGAATATTTGATGACTGTTTAATCTCACAAAAAATCGAATGAGGGTCATTAAAAAGGAGGAAACGAGGAAAATATTTGCAGATATTTCAACGTCAAAGGTGCAAAACAAAACGCAATTTCTCGTATTACGGACGCGTAAAATTCAACATTCGACGGTTCCAATCCCCCGCGGGGTGCGCCGCACCGAAATTGAAAAGGTACCAGCGTAGCTCACGCCGTATGGCTGCAAATATTTCATGCCCGCAAAATCAGCACTCTCGCGCTCTTGGCGATTACCATGAAAATGGCGAGAGAAAACGAGCCGCTGAAAAACGCTAGCTAGCAAGCGACTACTGTTTAGGTACCCTAATTTCCGTCTGTTCTCTTTGCACACACGATGAATGTTTAAGCTTAAGACCGACGCTCGTGGAGGTGCTCTTTGGGATTCGTGACATATATACGCTCCAGTGAATACTACCACGTGAATTAACGTGCTCGACGCGCAATTTTTGATTTCGATCATCAACCAAACATGCGAAGACTTCATCACATTGAGTTAAGGAGTGCGATTTTATTTTTTTAAGCAATTGAAAGAGAGATATTGCAAGCTAATTACAATAGGAACTTAAAATAAATCTGTAACTCAGAGGTAATCAAATCAAATAGAAGACTAATTTTGCGCTTTGTAAATAAGGCAGTAAAATGTTAATGCGTTAAGTGCGCCATCTAGCCTGGAGGTAACGGCATCATTTATTAAACAATTTACATATAACCTCTGGAGCGAAGGGCGAGCAACCTGGTCTCACAATGGCCCTGTTTATTTTTACACAACTCCCTGTAAATAGGTTTGCTTTGTTCCCCTAAAGATGTTTAACAAGATGCTATAATGTGGAGCTTCGCGGCTATATACCGGCCGGATAAAGCGTAGACATCTCTAGCGATAACGTTTTTATTCAAAGCCTGCCAGCCTTTTGTAAATTGTTTATTGCGACTTTCGTAAAGAGTTTCCGTTTGTTTTTGTAATTGTCGCTTTTTGTGAAATGTTGAAATTTATAATAAGAACTGCTTTAGTTGAAAGAAGTTTTTATGTAATAAATATACTGGTAAAGCAACGATGTTTTTTTAGTCCAATTTTACTATAATATAAACGATTTCGATTAGACTTCCCCATGTGACGATTATACAATTATACAGTTATACAGTTATTGACCAGTCATGAATAAAGCTTATAAGGCTTTACACTAGCTGGCTCCATCCGTTACTAAGATATTTCCAGGGACTCCTCGAATTACGTTCTATTTATCAGGTACCAATGCGCCAAGTGTACATTTCGCTCGTGACTGCTGGCTGTCTTCACGATCTTACGTCGTCGGCTTTCTGATTGACGTCTGCTTTCTCAGATTTTCCTTGACTTCATGTATTACGTACGTTTTTCCAAGCATATCATTAAATCACAATGATTTACACATGCACTAGGTACATACAACGATGTTTAGTGGTTTGCATTCATAATATGAAAATCATCGTATTCGTTCCTGATCCAGGCAAGGAGACCCACCAATTTTACCTGACTACAAAAAAGGAGGGTTATGATTTTGGTAGTATATTTATGTGTATATATGTACGATCCCTCTAATCCTCGAAACCACGTATCAGATTTTGGCAAGAGTTATCTATCATTGCGTGTCACACATCGCGTGTCTTTGGATGTATGAAGTCATACTAAATCCAATATGGCGGATAAATTGGCGAAAAGAAATTGAACTTCACGTCATTCAGTAGCATTAAAAAAAACTGTGACTGTTAGGAGTTTTGGCGGGAACGTGATGAATTCATGGCGCGTCATTTTATTATTTTCCAAAACTTGTGCTATTTCGAGTGTTAATGTGTAATAACGGTGAATTTTTACCCGTTAAGTGTTCGTGAACATGCACGAGTGTTGGTGAGTGACTTGACACTGGGGTTGTATGACACTGGGGCATGACTTGGACTTGATCGTGACTTTCTTTGCTCGCCTTTGACTGTGACTTGTTTGATAATATTTAACAAAACTTGATAATATATATTATATGTATACTTGACACTGGCAAATGCATAAGACATGCGACGCCAAAAACCTCTTAGGAGGAAAGAGAAAAAAAAACTGCGAATGTCAAATACCTAGTATGTCAGTAAAGAGGATCTAACCAATAACGTTTCAATAGAGTAAGACCAGTGACTCAATCTAAGGGCTGAAGCGGCAAAACAGAGTTTTGGCGGGAACATGAAGAAGTCATGTCGCGTTATTCTATTATTTACTGTGTTGCTAAATACTTTGATGTCAAGTTGCCGTCCGAAAACTAACGTGCGAATGTTGCACTTATCAAGTAGGTAAGATTACTAGTCTGCTCAATAAACACACTAGATGGATACATTTCATGACCTTCCTAAACTTGACACTAAGTACATTATAACGTGCACATTGTCGCCGATATAAACCGCGTGTGCCCGTTCACACATCATTACCTGGGAAGGTTGCCAAACATCACAACTAACTCGAGTAAGCCCGGTACCAATGGTTATGGGTCTTTTACAGTTATGTTCCTATCGTGGAGAATATTTCTTCTACATTTAATGTATTAACAAGTACTTGTAGGTAGGATTCGTAATATAAAAATAATTATGAAGGATTGGTAAATTTGTTTATCTTAACTCCTACTTGTAAAAACTGCTTGCTTTGCAATCATAATTATGCCAAAATTGAAAAAAAATAAAAAACAGCCAGCGTTTCTTAAATTATACCGAGCGCCGTGGAACATACATAATTATGTAGTACCATACATATGTCCCACGGCAACATACGGCAGTGTAATTCCAAATTAGGTACACGTGACATATACCTCTGAGGTTTAAACTAACAAATAAAACTCTTACAATGAACTGTAATTCACCGTTTATTTCCAGAAACTATTGTGACTCTGGGAGGGAATCATGCTGCACTTAGCTTACAGAGTAAAGTACCTTCCAAGTATATACTTAGACGTCAACTCCAAGCGCAAGATGGAGACAAGAAACTCATTTTCTCGTCACTAATTGAGTAGCTAAGTAGTTATAAAATTGGTTTAGAACTCATTACGTCTCGGAACAGTTTGCTTTCTAGTTATACAGCTTGCATACAAATGAACTCAAGCTAATCATGCAAGATAAAGATAAAGTTTGAGTTTTTTAATCATAATTTTAAAGTGATACTTTTTCCCGATGAACAATGTCATTTCTACTCGGTATCGGATCGCACGGCGGCGCTTTATAAGAGCGTCGAAAAATTCCGATATTCTCAACAAACAGATTCCTGCGAGGCACCAAACTCTGCGCGGAACGAAACGGAGCTTTTCAAAATTAGCGCGCAAACAGCGCACAATGGCGTGCATTGTTCCGCCAGCACATCTCACAGGCGAAATTATCTCTACCACGTTACGTACTTATTTGACGAAATTTAATTATGTACGCTGGCTTTTCAGTAGGACGAAAATATACATCCTGTTTGTAGATTCCACTCATCATTCCATAGAATAACGGATACTACTGAACCGGAATTTACCTAAGTATCCTCAGTCCATCATTTCGATTTCGTGGAATGTAATCTATGAAAATAAACGTCAGAAATTACTTTATTATTTTAATTAGCATCATGCGAAGATTCAACCAATTTTAGACGCAATATTTAACTCTAAAGTATGTATACTATTTAGATGTACCATTTTTGCTGATTATAGGACCTAAGGCTTACTTGGAACATTGTTAGATAAATTGATGCATTTATAATAGTTTTGGTCCGTTTTCGTTAATTTAGTTTCGTTGTCAGCTTTACGATATAAGTATATTCATTTCAGTAGACCTCATATATTACATTTAAATTAGAAAATGTAAGTACGTACGTATTTACAAAATAACAGAAAAGAGAAAAAATATTCCCGTACGTACGAATTTTAATGACCGTAAAAATCTAAAACAGTGTTTTAGCCTACGGATATCACTAGACAATGATTGGATGATTTGGACGACCGTTCAGTTTTTTGCATTTTGTACAAAAAGTCGGTTTACGAAACCAACAAAATTATCGATACATTGGCGAGAGTTGATAAAATATTGATGTTTCAGACGAACAAGATGGTTTGCGAACCAGGAATCGTGACGAGAAGTCTAAATTGCGCAGCGTCGAGGAAATTCGACGTCAATCACATTGTCAAAGTTTTCTGAAGTGTGTACATCTGTTTTGATGAACACGCTTTTAGTTACACCGTACACGAATCGCTGAAATATATCCGATATCTTACACGTTTACTATGCTTTCGTATATCTTCATAGTTAGATTTTATTTGAAAAATCACAAAACTTTGAAACGTATAAAAGGTTTCGTGAATCGCTATTGCATGATTAATAAAGTAAAAATACAGATAAGTGAAGGATTCGGCAACCAATCCTTCACTTTTCTTAGGAGCTGGTTTTCTGTACGGATATTTTGGCTCGATTTTGTCACTATAAAATCAGCAATATAAATCCCTTTTTTATGCCTATCGCTAAAAATCGCTTACAACAACAGAAAATATTCCGACTCCCCAGCGTTCGAACCCCAACACCCCTTCAGGTACATTTCACAGGCAGGCAATCTAGAGAGCGGCAAAAAAGCAGCCACTCGAAATCCAAGCCCGCGCATCCAACTATGAGAGAACGAGTCAGCACCGAATGTTAATAGAGTAGGAAGCGGGTAGGAAGTGTTCGCCACACGCTGAGACGTTTCATTTCACTCAGAATCGCTTCGTCAAATTGAATAAATTTGAATTCGGAGGGATGCCTAACGCCACGGGTGTAGATTTACTAGGATAATAGTGAGAATTTTCAGTCGATTGTCGGAATTCACTGCTTGGAACGTGTAGTAGGTAATGATTTAAAAAAAGTAATTGGCATTTAATAGGGAACAAGAATCAGAGCACAAAACCGCGTTCGAGATGAATTCGAGTGATAGAAATGACGCGCTTTTGTGCTAAAAACCCTACATAAGGTTTTGTTGATAAGTATTTGCATTAACCTAGTTAATACTTACATTTTATTTAGCTTGTAGTTTATTTCTGTTTTAAAATTAAACTTTGAATTTCTTTTCCAGATTCTAACACGCTGCCCGCTGTTTTATTGTATCAAATTCTTAAATATTCTTACAAAGTTATACTCTGCTTGTACTAATTCATCCATAAATACTGTAATCCCAGTAGTACAATTTAAGTATTCCAACTGTGCGGAAAAGTTATCTGAACCGTGATTTACATACCAGTGATTGTAGCGAAGCAAGTGACAGATGAACTCCGTAAAATACTGAAATTACTTCTTAAACGACCTATCTATATTCTATTTCTACATACAATTTGACAGCTCCCATTATTTCAAATACTGCGATATTTTTTATCACATCGATCACGCCTTATTCGGGAATAAAAAAAAGACAAAAAAAACAATTTCACCCACATTTCCCGCTTAATACATCTCGATGTAATCCATCTATCATCTCCGTGCGCCGGCAACAAATGGAAAACAGTTTCATATTTTTATTTTCGCTCAAATAATAAATATCGCTCGATCCGCTTCTGCCAATGCCGACGTAGTGAATCGATGTAGCAATTTCATCGTAAATTGGAAAGGTTGTATGTACTGTACCTACAGGTGTCTAAGTAACTGTGTGAAACGGAACGAAGAGCCTCTTTTGTCGTTCTTTGATGTGAAAAGAAACGAATTTGCGTGTAATACAATAAACGTGCAATATTACACCGTGACACTTGAATGCCCCGGGGAGAAAATTATGCGCGAACGAAAAGAGGAATAAGCCTTTTCATGTCAACAAAGCAAGTGGAGAGGTAATGTAATTTTATTTACATGTCACTTGTAATTTGGATGATTGCTCGTATGAAATGGAAGGATTTATCTAAATCTCTTTTATTAAATACTAGCTGATGCCCGCGACTTCGTGTGTATAGTAGCGGCCTGGCGGTGCTGCTCGACCTTCGACTTCGGAGGTCTAGGGATCAGGGGCCTTATCCCGTAACTCTGGTGGTGATGGTCTTCGTTTGCTATCCTGTTCGCTCGCATGGTGCGAGTAAGTTGGGGCGAGTGGGACGGCACACGATGACCATTGCCACCAGAGTTACGGGATAAGGGTGCAGATAGGGACCGAGCCCTGGTCTTCGGCCTCGCAAATACATAGTTTGAACTCAGTAGGATGAACGATACGCGAAACCAAAATGACAAACATACGAACAAAAAAATATATTTTTAGTTATTATTATATAACTATAGAATACCGCCCTACTCAAAGTAGGTACAACTTTGTTTCTTCTGGTCCAATTTCAATCCCCAGTCAAATGCTTACTATGAGAAAAAGTAATCTAAATATGCTACGCAGTTTGCCTTCGGGATTTCGTGAAAAAGTTAGCCATTCTGGATATCAAATTATAAAATCCACCAAAAAAATATTATACGTTGGTAAAATTTTCAAGTGCGTGTCAAGATATGCTTGTAAGATCGACTGATTTGTGACGTAGACTCTGAGACCTTCATTTCATTTCAGTCAAATATGAGATTCTGAGGAACCGTTAAATACTACGGAACTTTAAAATCGTCAATCGTTCTCTCTCTCTCTTCGCTCTCTTGTCTCTAAGTACATGAAACTTTTTGTCATACCGTTATTTTTTTATCCATATACTCACAAATATAATTCTATCGTCATTTTCAAGAATCGGCGCTACTTAGGTGTTAATGACACCCCCTAGGTATCAAAATTTAAAAAAAAGATAATAATATGAAATTGTTCAAAATAGACCCACAATAGATTTTGTGAGAAATTCCGATACGCTACATAATTGAGAATGGTTTCACCTGAAATTCGAGTTTCTATCACTATATAAAAGTAGGTACTTATGCCACATAAGCCTTCACATAGTAACTTTATATAGCATGACTCAAGCTGAAAATCTGCATACACAGGATAACTAATAAAAAAAAAAAAAAAAAAAAAATTTACTTGACAAGATGCAAATATCAAAATTATAAAAATAACCAACTCGTGTCCATGTCTGAAACGAATATTTAATTTACACTTGACCTTAGTCAAGCCAAGACAAGTACCAAATTAAATAGCTCGCTGACAATTTTAACACAAAATATTAGAAGTGTCAACCAGAACTTTGATGACCTTGCCGTACTAATACATAGAATGAACATTAATATTGACATGATTATACTAACAGAATGTTGGCTAAGTGATAGAACGATCGTTCCTTTACTCCCTGGCTATAACTCACACAAAACTCAAAAGATCCTAAATAAAAATGACGGTTTAATAGTCTATGTGAAATCAAATCTTTCCATAAATATCTATGAACCACACCTGCTTGATGCAAATTGTTTGGTTATTCAATTCGATAACACCTGCGTAATTTGTATTTATAGACCTCCCTGTTTCAGGAATTTAGATAATTTTATTACCTCACTCGACTCACTGCTTGTACAGCATAAAATGTATAGTAACATCATTATCACCGGTGATCTAAACATTGATATTAGCGAAAGTAATATCTCCAATCACTCAATTGAGTTCCTGTCACTGCTTGCTACTCACGGTATACTACCTGGCCACACTATCAAAACTAGGATCAACTCTTGCCTTGATCACATGATGCTTAAAACCCGATGTGAAAATACAGTCGCAGTTGTTAAAACGGATGTAACAGATCATGCTACTATTGTCCTAAACATTAGCAAAGTACATGTACGTCATAAAGCTAAAACTAAATCGGCCAAAAAAGTTAACTATGACTCAATTTTAAAAGATCTTCAAGCTACTGACTGGGACTTTGTAACTAATATATCTGATGCTAATTTAGCTACTGATGCCTTTCTGGCGTACCTGATAAAGGTAGTGAAGCTGCACACGGTAACTAAGCGAATGCCAAGTTCCAAAAAGCAAATTGAGCCTTGGATCACGTTAGGGCTTATTAAATCAATTAAGAAACGTGATAAATTACATAAAAAAGTTCGAAATAACCCAAATGATACAAAACTTCAGAAAACATACTCAGAATATAGAAATGTATGTAGTAGAATTCTCAAGGAAGTTAAACGTAAATACGAGAGGAAACTGTTAAGCCAATCGTTAAATAACAGTAAGCACATGTGGCAAAATATCAAACAAATCTGTAACATAGGTAGTGGTCGAGATAGTGATTGCACTGAATTACTGAAATCTTCTCCTACACCTTTTGAATCTGTTAATACTGTTAACAGTTACTTCTCTAATGTTGGATCGTCGCTTGCTCAAGATATACTAAATAATTTAGATAAAGACCACTCCACAAGTAATAGACCTCACATAAGTAGTAACTCTTCCCCATCTGCCTCATTTGTTTTATATCCAACTACGGAACCTGAAATTATAAGTACAATTAACTCGCTTAAATCGCAAAGTGCTCCCGGGTGGGATGGTATTACAAGCGAAATTTATAAAAGTGCTAAATACTTTATATGCATTCCTATAGCTCACATATGTAACCTCTGCATTAACTCTGGAGTTTTTCCAAATGCTTTGAAAAAGGCTATAATATGTCCAATATACAAAAATGGGGACAGAGACCGTATTTCTAACTATCGACCTATCTCTCTTCTTCCTGTTTTGTCAAAGATTGTTGAAAAAATCATAAACAAGAGATTGGTCGAGTATCTTGAAAGTAAACAACTTTTATCTAGTAATCAGTTTGGGTTTCGTTCAAAAAAATCAACCGTAGATGCAGTTTCTAAAATAGCCAATGAAATAACTAAAACTCTAGATTCTGGACAGAAATGCATAGGAGTATTCCTGGACCTGGCTAAAGCCTTTGACACGGTCTCTGTCCACCATCTTTTGCGTATGTTGGAATTAGTGGGTGTGAGGGGACTACAGTTTGAGCTTCTTAAGAGTTATTTGATGGACCGGAACCAGGCTGTTAAAATAGGTGAATACGTTAGTAGCGAAGTCCAAGTTACTTTCGGAGTACCCCAAGGGAGCATACTTGGCCCAACACTTTTTATCATCTATATCAACGAACTCTGTAATATACAACTTCCAAATACCACGATAACAACATACGCAGATGATACTGCGCTAATATTTTCTGGTAAAACCTGGTCTGAAGTTAAAGCTACTGCTGAGAATGGTTTGTCAGTTGTTGCCGAATGGTTGCAAAATAATATACTAACACTCAATGTGGCTAAAACAAAATTTGTACCTTTTACTATCACTAGAAGAACCGTCCCACCTCCTGACTTTCACATCAAAATACACACATGCCAGCCTTTTAACAAGGAAACTATTTGCAACTGCTCCAAGCTTACGTCGACTGACGAAATCAAATACTTAGGTGTGTACCTTGACAGATACATGAGATGGGATAGCCACATCAACAAATTAGCGAGTAGGATTCGGAAATTAACATACATATTCAAAAACTTACGTTATATTGCTGATGCAAATCTAATCAAAGAAGTATATGTTTCACTGGCACAGTCTCTTTTAATATACTGCCTACCTGTTTGGGGTGGAGCTATCGCATCTAACCTACTGAAAATTGAAAGAGCCCAACGATGTATACTTAAAGTAATGTTCTTTAAACGATATAGGCATCCTACCAGGGAACTTTATGAGGAATACAAATTACTTACTGTTAGACAACTCTATATCCACTTTCTGTCGATATTACAACACAGCAAGAATGATTTTAAAACAACACCAGAAATAAATAGATTAAAAAGGGTGAAACATATAGTATGTCACACTGCAGCAAATAGAACCACATTTGCTCATCATCAATTGACTTTTCTATCTGCATATCTCTACAATAAAATAAATAAAGAGCTTAATATATATGAAATGACTAAAAGTAAACTCAAGTTTGTGGTACGCAGTTGGCTTCTTAAAAAAGACTACGATGAGACTGAGAAATTGCTAATCGTTCTGAGCTAAATCAGAAAACCAGACAATCCATGCTTTAACTACATCCACCACCTACGCCATCTCTTGAGAACTTGGCGAGTTTTTCAGGTGCAATATAAAATTAATAATTTGACTGATATTATTATATATACTCATTTATATTAGTAAGAGAAAAAAATATTTCGTATATGTATACATATGTAGATATATATATATATATTGTAAAGTAATATCTACAAAGTTATGTTACAATGATAATATTAAAATTTCTACGTCATTATAATTATACATATTATATATATATATATGTGTGTGTATATGTAGTTTGTGATATAGAGTGGTATATATGTACGTATGAATAATTAATCTAAAAAGAAAGAAAAATGGTTCTACCTTAAATCACAAAACTGAATTGTATTGGTAAATAAATATTATGAGTAAATAAGTATATAGGTATACATATTTTATTAACATATCTATTTCATCTAAATAAACTATATGAAAAGATTTCTGCCCTGTTTTACAAATAGAAAATAACAATTTAATGATTCCATTTTCAATTATAATTAATTACCGCTTTAACTATTTCTAGAATCAAAAGTAAGAAGTAATATACTAAAAGAAATAAACGTACTTACCCGTTTGCAAAGTGCAGCTTATGTCACTTCGGATGTGAGAAGGAGTCCATCGATACTTCACCCGTCAAAATCGGTTATGGTTATAGAAAGTAATGTGGGAACAAACAGATATACTTACATACATTTCAAAAACATTATCCCTACTTCTTGGGCAGTCAGGTAAGAATAAGGAATTAATAAAAAATAAACAGATCTCTAAACAAAAATGCAACCAGATCTCTAATCCAGATGCCACATCTAGAAGCGCTCCGATCGTTAGGTCCGTGTTATGTCGTAGCTTGTTTCTATGTTCGGCCTGTTGACGTCTCGCTACACAGTTAAATCACGCAGCTGAGGGTAGTTTTTGAGATTCTGTCGTGTTATTAGTGAGTTTATTTTCGTTCTTTATTTTATTTCATGTATGCATATAATTATTATATTATTTTTAATTCCCTCACTGTTTCGTGTTATATTACGAGTATGATTAGTGCTAATACGTGTATTATGAGCGCAGCTAGTGACTGACGCTGTTACTTTTTATACCTAGTCCCAAATTTGTGTTGTGAAAATATCGTAAGTATTTATAATATGCAATTTAATATTATATTTACAATGTATTTACAATTTATGTAGACAGGAAGGGGCTGATATCCTAAATACAGGGCAACCTAGTTAGGAGTTAGTGTTCAGACTTGTACCTACTCATCTTTATACTACATTTATTTATATACATATATTTCTTAAACTAAGTACAAATAAGTTACTTTTGTACTTGTTCGTTTTTAAGCCTCTTTATTTTCTTTTAAATGTTTGTAATGTTGTGTGAACAATAAAGAGTTATCTTATCTTATCTTTAATTTTAACAAAAACAACGCGAAGAAATATAGACAAAGGCTCATTAACATTAAACAACACAACTCGAAAACACGTCAAGAATTTTACAAGAATTCATCAAGCTCGCGGCTGTAGACATACTAGTAGAATATTCACAGAGTAACAGATCCAGATCCTGAAAGTACAAAAGTGACGATAATTTCACCAACATGCTAAGCGATGAGCGCGTGTAACCTTGCGGCCACACTTTTCTACTCGCGCTATTCATCCTTTTTACGTCTTAGGCCATCTTTATCTATCTCGCCGATTCTTTCCTCGCGCACAAAAAGTCGACAAGATCGGGAGCGGCAGGCACGGCGAGGAGCATTAAGAACAAGTAACGTGGCCGAGCTTCGTCTCTGCCTACTTATTCACCACTCGTCGAGTATGTGGCAGCTCAATGCCATACCGATAGGTTAGGGTTAGGCAACCACGAAACGCACACATCACTGCGCATGTAGTCATGCTTACAGTTTGCGCTGTCGGGGGATGTTCTGTGAATTTTCTACTCGGTGTTAGACGCTTCAAACTGCCTATGCATCGTTAGAAGTTAATGAATCACGTACGAAAGCAATAACCATTGCTGTTTAGAAAACACGAATCCCTCGAAGGGTGTCTGTCAAACCGCAATGTACGACGAAAATTAATTAAACCCGCTTAGAATGTTAATAATAATCCGTGCTCTTGTGTAGACATATCTTCGCGAGAGCACAGAATAATGCTAAGTACATGGCGAACGTCGCGTCGCCAGTCAGTAGATAACACTTTACATGAACGAATTGACACACAAAACGACACCATTTAGTTTTGACTCATGTGATTTCGTAGTAAAAATTATATTTCAAAGAAATTAATAGAAAAACTACAAACAACGATACTTGTAATTATTCTAAAGCATTAGTAGATTTCAATACAATCAGACAAACTCATTGACAAATTTCACATTTCACTTCAGACTCACACTCATAGCTGACTCTCGCGGATGCCTTGGAACACTACTAACGCCCAGATCCAGAGCAGATATTTGAAATCACTAAACAAACATCACGCCCTCATAAGCCAGACGCGCTATCACTGAGCCACATCGGTAGTCATAGCTCATAAACCCTAACTAATATTGTAATTCAGAGAACTATAGCCGCAGTCGTATCAGGACTAATAAAGCTTCGAGGTATACAAATGGATACGTTCGTCTCGAGGAAAAAACCCTGCTTGCGGGATTCAGAACTCCCTACATTACAACTGTCAGTCCATCATACAAAACGTCAAAAATGCACAAAAATTTATCAACGCCACCTAGCGAACTAATAGGAAGTAACTTTGTCTCTCTTTCTAGGTGTTTGTCGCGTTATCACGGCTAAACGGCTGAACGGATAAAATTTGATAAGGAGTTACTGTATATAACAATGACGGACATAGAATGTAACGCGGGTAACAGCTAGTTATTTAATAAAAGCTTCTTGTAAACATCTGAGATACGCTACTGCTAACACGTACCGCGTACCGTGTGTTATGACTGGGAGTAAAACGCGTGAGAAAATTAAACAACGCCATCGCAGCTTTCCATTTCACTTGACTTTATGTCATCCGTTCTAAGTACCTTTTTAGGCATAATTGATTATTGAGTATATTTTAGTGTGTGTGTGTGTAAGAGATTGATAAATAAGGTCTTTTTGTTACTATTGTTACCGGCATTTTATGAGGAAGACAAGCGAATATGTATAAGTGTTGTAACCACTTACCTATTGATGAAAACGTAAATCAAAAATTGACATAGTTATTCTAGACTGACACTACTTTGAGGCGGTATTTTCCACACATATGATTTTTTATCAGATCAGGTGAAATCGAAAAGGTAAAACGGATCATGGCTATGACCTACACCTAATTTCTGTTAAATTGGTTTTCTTATGCTAGGAGTTTCTGATGCATCCTCATTCTCACAAAGCTGAATCAATCCTAAGAGCTCCTAAGGGATCAGTACACGCGTCCGCGTTGGCGCGTCGTCCGATATCAAGTGTCAATATTTGGAATCACCAGCGTTCCGAGAGACTATCGAATCGATTCGATAATTCCAGGTATCGAGAGCGGCTTAATTGGGATCGAGTCGCAATCGAATCGCGGCGACGCGCGGTATTGCGCACGGCAATGAGCGTGGCGGGAATAGATTAATGCAGAAAAGGTATCCTATAAACATTTAAATAAAGAGTTTAAACAAACTATAGCTGAGCTCTACTATGCCATATTAGTTTGTAGAGAACGATTAAATGATTTTAGTTGGCATGATTTCAAATTTCACTAGTAGAGAAGGTTACATTGATAACTGATAAAAGAAACTGAACATTCACAAACACAAATTCTTACTATTAAGATCCCTTTTATCATTTCCTAGTAAAGTTCCAAGTAAGCTACTCACTAGTTAAGTGGAAACTAAAGGAGTACTGGTGTCAAAGTGTCGGGATAGCACAAACCGTCACAAACTGAACAAAAACTAAATGTTACTTGGGACTTTTACTCGCCAATTATCAATGATCGGAAAGTATAGCTAGTCAACACTTTACTTTGAGATGACGAAAGAGCCCTTAATTGTAGTAAGCTGAAAACAAAAGCGAATCGATCCGCGCCTCTCACTCACCTCACAACATACACTTTTTTTGATGAGTGGGATATCTTCATAATTGCAGCCGGGTCATGTGAGATTATACCCACTAAAAAACCCCGGTGGCCATGTAGCCTTGGTGGTTGACCGGGGGCTCTAGCATCTCCTAGGGAACACACCGGAGCCCTCAGCACCATGTTTCAGCTCCTCCCGGGTGAGCTACGTGCTACCCAGGGACGCCTCCGCCTACGACCACGTCAGCCACTCGAAGCTGTCGTCCTACCCGGGCTCGCTTAGGTAGATGGTCAGAGCCCCACCTCTAACCACCCCCGAGCCCAGAGGTCCCCTTTTAGTAGGCTATTACTATCAGGGCAATGGAGCTTCCGCCACCCCGGAGTCAACGTGTTCGTCCAGGACGTGCACTTTCGCGCGCTCTCTCTGCTGTTTCTTTTTGCGAAAGTATATTTTCGCAAAAATCCACCATTGCCTTCCACTTAGATTTATCAGCCACAATACCTGAAACTATGCTCACCAAAGACAGATCCTAACCTATCTTCGCTATGAGTATTCGCCTCTCTGAACTCCATGCAGGGTATCTCCACGCATCTTCTAGCGTATGCTAGGCAGAATCTATTTCCGCCTCACAGTGGTGGCATTGCGGTGTTGGTTCACGTCCGGTCCTGTAAAGGAACTCACCGAAGCAGCTGTATGCGGTGAGAGCTAGCGTCAACCGGAATGTGACGGGTTTCTTTCAGTCCTTAAAGCTGGGCAGGATTGCACCGACAGCACTTTGTCACACGTTTTGCCGCTCGTGCCATTTTTCGAGTGCGCGTCGGTGTTCCTGCTTTCATATTTCAGCCCGATTTAAGGACTCGGATCCGTCCCTCCGGAGTATTCGCTGGTATATTTCGGCGTCCATGTCCTCCAAGATATCTAGTGGTGGGAACCGAGCTATTAAGGTCGCCGCCTCAAACAAAATTGTTCTAAAAGTAGTTAGACAATGAGTCAAAACTCCGAGAAATAGTTAATTTTGCTCCTAGTAAAAGGTACAGAAATATTGATAAACTAAAACTGCGCCAAAAAGGTAGCATAAATACTATTCACTTTACACTTGTCGTATTTCATCAGGACCGCTTGACTTTTATTATTAAACTTTTAGTTTTAACGGCACAATGAGACAGACCCATTTAATTAGCCGTGTTAAGCCGAGCGCCTGCTGAGGGAATCCGGTGTTTGTACGGGTGTACGTACTACCTTACTTTTATATACTTACATTTATATAGGTATATTAAGCCAGAATACACTGAGAAATGAAGAGGAAGCTGTTTTAAAATTAAGTAGAGTCTAAAAACTAAAGCACTAATATTCATTCAACGAAACGGATTGTTACGAAACTTAATGACTTTGTTCGTTAGTAAATACTCGTGCCACATCTATCTCACTTTCACATTTACAAGTTTTTGTCGAAATAGAGTGAGTTTACGAAAAAATAATTAACGAAATTTTTGTAAAACATTTTGCAATTATATCATAAACAAACAACTATATTATTATAATTGGAAATTAACGCTTTGTGATTTTATATCTTCAATAATGTCAAAATGCGCGAGTAAGACAACTATGGACGCGATTTTTTAACAACAACTAAACTAATACAACCTATTTTTTCCAAAAAAAAAACTCTGTTCCTTTATTGCCTGCAGTTTAAACCAAGACGTAGCTTGACTGTACAATAAACATCAAGTTTGCACTATGCCTCAGCCAGCTATTTACAATTTATGATGTGTGTCTGCATTTATTAGTATGACAATTTGTCAATTTTTGAAAAAAAAAAAA
Source organism: Apocheima hispidaria (assembly GCA_947579745.1). Lineage (NCBI taxonomy): Eukaryota > Metazoa > Arthropoda > Insecta > Lepidoptera > Geometridae > Apocheima > Apocheima hispidaria. The sequence continues at coordinate 1,323,527 of OX388152.1, read as the reverse complement.
AAAAACCATCCATATAAAGCAAAATCTCTCAGCAACTTAACTAACTGCGTTTTGGTTCCGCGTCGAATTAAACTCGAGTCGGTGCCGGCACGAGGCCAATAAACAAACACGGGAATGCAGCGGATAAACTACGGTAAAATAACTCCGAATTATTTGCTTTGTGATGCTGTAATATGTAATGGTTGAGAGATTGTATATCGCGATTTTCTTAGTAAGTCTCTTCGAGCAGTCAAATTTTACCTCCTAGGGCGAAGATGTATGTGTGCCTCCCTAAAACAAATATTTTAAACATTTGATCAATATTTCAGGACTATTATTTATTCCGTTTAGGAGCTAAAGGCATGCGACGGACGGACGGACGAGCGACAGCAATTAGGGCTAAGCTTGCCCTCTAGGTACGTAACCCTAAAAAGTATTGACCATTTCAGATAAGCTTCCACCACTTTACTGGAGAATGACTTGGACTGGAGTGTGCGATTCTGTTTTACACTCTCATCTTTGATCACTCTTCTCTTTCTTTTGCATGTGCTTGTTCGTGAGAGCGTGAGACATCGTGTAGAATTGATGTCTACAGTGTCTATCACCAGCGCTACAAGCGCTACGCCGCTCGTAGCGCTGCTACGAAATGAAACTTTTCTGGTTTGATTCATTCTTGTCGTAGATGCATGTCGATTTCAAAAGATGACAGGTGCCATAATTAGAAAAAAAAAACGCTTAATAGACTAATATAAAACAAGACTATATATTTTTAATTTCGTTCTGTGTAATAAAATCAAAAAACTTGAAAATACCAACTCACAAAAGGCATAAAAAGCAGCTTTTCACAAACTTGTGCCAGATTTCACAATGATTATACCTCTAACGCAATTTCAAACAATATTAAGCTGTTATTCTGCAATGTATTATCTGTGGAGTTCTCACGATCGCGGACAATAGCTCAGCAAATACGTGGCCGCTTAGTTTCAAACGAAAGTGATATAAATTACCCCTCCCGAGGCAAACGCATTTGTAAACACCTTGTATACTTGTATTCGGTACTTATTAGGCACTCTGTACAAGTAGAATAAATTGGGTTTAAGCACTGGCTGCATTTAAAGCAGTAAATTTTAAACACGAACAGCATGCATTTTTTTTTGACTTTCACTTTAATTAATTTAAGATATAAAAGCATGCTTTGTGTGATAGATGTTAGTCTTACTGACATCATTTCATAGCTCTATAATACTCTGAATACTCAATAAATCAATAATATTTAAGTATCTTCTCCAGTCCCTGAATATCACCTAACCCTTCTTAAATATCAGTTATCCAGACATCATTATAACAATATAACATTTCTCTTTAATAATACCATCTGCTAATCCCGCGAACCGTACCCTGTATCCAAGAGTATATATAATTCTATATCCTTCGATCCCCACAATCCACCGCCATTCAAGTATCCAGAACGCAGGTGTCTCCTTACGTGTATACATCCGTACTATTGAGTAGAAAACAGACAAGCAGCTTCTGAGAATGCCAAACTAAAGTCAATGGCACTACATGCGGAGCAGTGTTTCCGTTCAGTTGACGCTTTTTCTTCACGGTTTCTTTGATTTCTCACTTGGGAAAAGGATGTTAGGTCGCCAATAATAAAAAAATTTAATTAGCCACGAAATTAATGTTCTGACAGTTGCTTTAAAAAAGTACACAAACATAACGTTCTGTATACAATAAAATACTTGCATGTTACACAAGATAAACAGAATGGCAGTGGCATGCTTGATTGTGTGTCGTGTAGTGTGGACTATGTGGCATGTCCTGGTGTCATAATTATTAGGACGCCCAAAGGCATCTTGTATGATGTGTTATTGGTGCACTAACTCTATATGCATAGTGTTGTGTCACTGACATAAAATTGTGTGCAAGTACATTAAATAAGCGTCCAAAGAGCGCGTTACGGAGACGCCACGAAATCGTACTACTGATGTAGAATGAGACACCCCTTCCTTTGTTTACATTTTAGAAGCCGTTTTCCTGTATATTTTCTTCTCGGCGTCTATTCACCTCTAATCCCCCGTCGGACGCCCTTAACAGGATCGTCTTAAAGGGTATTATCGGTTATTAGTGGATATCATCCAGCCGTCGATATAAATCGCCTTTAGAATCACTCCACTGAAGAGTCCAATTAGTTTGTTTATTGGAACTGAAAGGGGTGAATAGGGGCGAGTGTCGAGTTCCTTTTCAATTGAAAGTGAGTTTTTTTTTCAATTTAATTTGGTTTAGGGTAAAATTTCGCAATTTTCGATTTTTTTGTATAAGCAGTGTTGAAAATCGGTCAAATTGCAGTTTTACTAATGTAACATCTTTAGCTTTTATGCCTATCCCTAACTAAATCACCGAGCCTGGATTTCTTATCAGGAAGAAATATTAACACAGTTTTATATCAGTCAAATTACGTTATCATACTAATAAATTCCGACACTAAATATTACTCTTTTGCTCTTCTTAAAACACGAACGCGTCACTCAAGTTAACTAATTCAAAATTATTCAAATAGGTTATGACGGCGCAGGTGAAAAACGGAGGAAGTGAAAAAAAAAACAAATTGTCGCCTGAAATTCGTGTCGCCGGGCGGAGGTAAAAGGTAACACCGCGTAAAATCGGAGTTTAATATTAATTAGACCGCGCTGCGGGCGCGGGCGCGGTCGGGACCGCAGGCCCTTTGAATATTTCACCGATGCGGCCCTTCTTGTCGGATGACACGTTTATTTGCAGGTAGATCCGAGGCCGTGAAAACTATGTGCTAGCTCGGAATATAACAAATAGTTCACATAGACCAATAGATCGCACTATGTGTCGCATGGAACCACAGATCACATTAGATACCGCATTGCGGGATCGTTGTTGCAAAAAAATCGCAAAAGCTGGAGGAAAGCAAGGGTCGCGGGACAGCGAAAAATCGTTTTCATTGTCTTTTTCAATGATAGGCCTACTTGCGAGCAATCAACCAATGAGAGTAAATTTTTATAGGCGTATTTAGCCCGATGCGTGGTGCGCTTCGATCGTCTCGAGTGCGGAATCTAGTTAGATCTGAGCACACTATGGCCTAGTAGAATTTAATAAAGATCAATTCTGTCTTATAGTCATGAAAAAGATAAGAGATAGAGCTTTGCATTTATAATAATGCATGTGGATTTATGTAGGTACCTATGTGGTCACGTGTAACACGAGTTATTGGACATAGGTAGGAGTTATTGAAGGTAGATAGAGACATTGCGGTAATCCCATTGAGATATCTCCAAATGCGGGTCAGATTCAGGGCTGCCAGGTGTTCGTTTGTCTTCCCAATGTTCGGCTTTTTTGAATGAATGTAAATAATAATTATAATTATGTAAGAATACTGTGTACTATTCGATTCTGCATACGATCCGGTTAAAACATGATGAACATAATCTACTATAATATAATCTAACAATTTAAATTATAACACCTTATATTTTGTGAATTATTTGGATTTCATTTTCACCAATAAATTTCCAGTGAAATTAAATTAATTAACATCTGGCGCTGTACTTTTGTTTTATACTACCGAATGACGAGACGAGAAAGTCGCTCGCCTAATAGTAAATAATGAATGGTGCTGAATTCGTTATTCCTTAGATTGTATGTCTTAGAAAGGGCCGACAAATCCTTCACCAGGCGAAGTTTCGTTGTCGATTTGATCTGGCAACCCTGGCCTGGTCGTGGTAGTGGCAGACTATCGGTGTTTCCTCGCATTGTAGTATGAGGTTTCGTCTCCGAAGGTATTTTGGGGGCTCCTTCAGATATAATTATTATGTTACCGGCTTGAGATGGTTCCAGATAACAACTTCCCGCTTTGGGTCTTTCCCGCTCGAAATCACCATTTTCAACAGTGTTGACGAACGTTTCGTCCACAGTGTGGACGAACGCAACTGTTTTATTTTTTATATATTTATAATAATAGCATATAAAAGAGGATTTAGATTGGATTTGGAGACGGATAACCGCACATGCGCGGGCTGCATGTCTTTGTTTTTTTTATTTGATTTTTCTTTTGTTTCAAATTTTATTTTCTTCGTAAGTATCGTAAGTATAAAGCACTATGGATCACTCGTTAGAAAGTGCCCTTGCTATGCCTCAAAGTACCCCCTCGTTGGTAATCGGTCACTATCTCCCCTCGGGAAACAATGTTGTGTAGTGTATGTTTGACAGGCTAGGCGTTTGACCACTGCTTACTTCATGCTTCGTGATGTGATGTGATGTGTTATTTTACCAATCCCAATTTTTTTGAGTATGTCATAGCAAGAAGTTTTTTGGCGTAATGGCAAGGCTTTTATTTAAAATTTATTATGAGAATCTTGCCAAATTCCAACAAAGACACTTACATTCCAATTTGGCTTTATTTTTATTATCAACAAGGACACACAATATTTTTAACTGTTATTAGTCAGAGATAAACTGCATTGTGTCTTTACGAATTTAATTTAATTTTATTACAACTTAGGCTGGTTGTTTGTTCGCAAACAAAAGCGCTTATTTTGGAAATAAACCCGTCCCTGTCCCCAGATGGCAATCAGTATACAACTTCAAAATTACACAAGCCCTCATGTTATCACCGTTGTGCCAATATTCATATCCCCGAGTAGATAATCTAACAGAAAGACAAGTCCATATTCCACACTTAAGAGGACTTGGGTGACGCAGTGATGATACCCACACACACAAACACGCACATACACGCACACGCACTTTTGGCATTTAAATTCTAGATTAATGTTTACTTTAAATTTGACTTTATTTTGTTTTCACATACTTATGTAGTAAATAGGAGAGGCCACTGGCTCCCGACACACAGTCTATGACTAGTTTGGGAGACTCTGGGATCAACAATTTAGCTGTAATTTTCTTAATGCCCATATATTTTTTTAATTATGTTTGTCGACTTTCTTTTTTTTTAAAGAAGAATCTATGTATATGCCTACGTGTGGTAACTTTTAATTAGCTTTAATTTAAAATATTATACCTGTTACTTAAGCGCTAGCTGTTAGTTATCGTAAAAGACTTAAAGTAAAATAAATTTGATTTGATTTGATTTTATAATAGCCTAGACTGTACAGTTCCATCTCGTACAGCTTGTCAAAAGTACAAGGACACCGAAAGAGAAAGTATGAAACGTACAAGTATGATAGCATAAGAGCGCTATTAACCCACGCGAGTTACCTGGCATGCCTAATTTCATGTCTTTTTTCTCGCCTTTTATATAGTAGAGAGAGCGAGAAAATTGAAATAAGTATGTCAAAAATTTGTTAGATCTGTAATCTTACAGCGTCCTCCAAACACTTTATGTGAACCGTATACAGAGCTGGCATGTAGTGAAATTAGTGAGTAATAGGACTGTGTTTCTCGTAGCATTTCCTACTCTGCGTTGATATCGCAGGGTTGTCAGACAGTGACGATAGTCCTCAGTCCCCACGTTTACAATAAGTCCCCGACGTTCACAATAATCGTGTCAACCAAGTACAATTACGAGAACTTATCAACGTGGGCCCCTTGACAACCATAGTATTATACACGACGACAGGCCCTGGCAGCTATGGAGAGGCTACCGGCCTTTTGGGGAAATATCTTATGAAAAGTTCATCATCATCATCATCATCAGCCATAAAACATCAACTGCTGAACATAGACATAGGCATATGAAAAGTTGTTCACAAAAAAATTAATTCACAAATGTAACATAAATACATATTTTCATTAAATAAAAATATTTGATCGAAAGTCTGAACTTTAGGCAGTTTAAAACTGTATAAATCAAATCAAATAAAACTGTTTACAAGTAAAAACCGACCAATTTGAACACGATAATTTATTTGTAGAGTTGTCCAAATTATGAAACAAATAATTAATTACGGATGGCTGTTAATTTTGTCCAGAACATTCGATTCCACTCCTACCGATTAGTGCTTGCGTCTTTCAGTAAAACTTGTGTTATTTCGAGTGTTAATGTGTAAAAGCGGTGAATTTTTACCTGTTAAGTGTTCGTGAACATTCGCGAGTGTTGGTGAATGGTATAATGTCGTGAAACGTGAATTTTCGTGTTGTTTACAAAACTCCATAGAAGGTTCTAGTAAAGTTTTCACCACTTTACTGGGGCATGACTTGGACTTGACCGTGACTTGATTTGCTCGCCTTTGACCGTGACTATGACTTGTTTGATAATATCTAATAAATCTTGAGAATATATATGTTTACTTGACACTGGCAAATGCATAAGACGTGCGACGCCAAAATCATCTTAGAGGAAAGAGAAAAATAAAGACTTTTAGCTTCCCCTGTAAAATGATCAACGCCTCTCTCTCTACCCCAGATACGATACCACTAAACAATGGGTATCACGTCACACACACAAACAAAACGGAAAAGCACTACACACGCCTTGGGGACATATCAGTATTGGATGTGCGAAGTCAGCATACAGCTGAATTATTATCACTTGCCACGGTACAGGGCTGCCACCAGTGTATCCAATTTAATAATTTTTTTCGGGGATCATTATCAGTAATTACTATTTATCAGATATAAATAAATTTGTAGCAGATACATAGTAGATACTACTATGTGCTGTAAATAGCCCTTTTATTGTCAAATAGCTGCGCCTGCGTTTTTCTGATACTTAGGCTAAAATAAGCTAAGTGGATGTTGAGAAGGCGGTTAGCCTAATTTCTGAATATGCTTAGATACGCTTCTATGAAAGAAATACACGTATTTATGTATCTAGTACAGTATGGTATAGTACAGTATAGTACGGTATGGTGTGGTGCATTGCAGTGCAGTACAGTACAGTATAGTATAGTAACCATTTAAACATTCCAATAGTACTCGACCGTCAATCAACCCTTTGCTCCACATTATATTCATCAAATTACAAACACGCATGGCACACATCCGAAATTTACCTGTCAACACATGCTCACATTTTCTGCGTCAAGTACCGCAGTGGACAGTGACGAAGCTGAAGCGATTTATCTAGAATATTACCAGGAATGGACTCGCACGAAGGATGTATTAGGCCAACATAAACGCGTGATGGATATGAGCTGTTAAAATAAATGTACGTATTAACGCCCCATATTTATACTCGTAGCTGATCAATAGGTTTCCCTGTGCCGCTGTCGAGGATGCAATGGCACACACTCAAAGACCCTGATATTTTAATTCTTTATTCAAACAAACATCTGCTCAGACCGGGAATCGAATCCAGGACCTATTCACAACGCAGAGACTCTACTACTAAGCCATATCAGTCGGTAATAGCTATAGGGAGTAACAGTAATTTTCTATTTTTTTAAATTTTTTTTTACATTTAAATCTCAACAGTTACAGGTTCTTTATTCGTGAAGAAAAAACTAAACTAAGGTAAACTTATCTTTTCTTCTGTATAATTTATTATAGTAATCTGTTTATGTTAAGCTTACGTACTGTGAAACAATACCAAGATCCACATTAGCAAAACAATGTCCCGGGCGATGTGAGACACACATACAGACACGCGGAATGTATTTAATATAACACTTATGCATTTGAGACCGCAACACTTTGTAGTATAAACGTAGGATTGTCGCAGATACACACACAATATAAGTAGAATATTTGGGTCTAATTATTTTGTATTCCAAACTATAATAACTATGAACTAAAGACCGTCGGATCACCAGATGTAATCGAAACTATAGTCGGAATAACCGACTCAATTTAATGTAAGTATTTCCGTTTTATTAAATAAAAACTTGTCGAATTCGTATTTTTTTTTTTAATAAGTGTCAGCAGTAAATTACTTACATTTAATTTTATTGACCACTTCTTGGAGCAAGCAGACCTCGTAAGGTAAGTTAGGTTAAGGGCAAACATTTTGAATCAAAAAAGCTCCAAATAAGTGTGGAATTTGTTGTTTAAAATAATAAAATGTATTTAACCTATAACCTGTTACCCGCGACTTCGTTCGAGTGGACCTACAAAAAAAAAGGAGCCTATGTCCATCTCTGACCCATAAGCTAACTATGCAAAAATTCAGTTTGATCCGTTCAGCCGTTTAGATGTGATAACGCGACAAACACCCGGACAGAGAGACAGATAGATAGAGTTACATTCGAATTTATAATATTAGTTAGGATTTTGTATCAAATGCTAACTGCGCTAAACAGATAATACATTTTTGTTAATTAATTTGTGTAGGGGTAGGACTCGTTTGCAGATCCGCCTGGGAAAGTACCACAAATTTGCTAGTAATTCAACAGCCAAGCAGTAGTGTGCAAACATTACTATGTTAATATTTGCAGCGGAATTACTGTGCACAAAGAGATTTAACACCTAATATCACAGGATGACGAGCGCAGTGCATTGCGCAAATGCGAATGGGTGGCACTGAACCGTTATGGGCAAGCGTTACGCTAACCATCAGGCAAGTGACTTCATTTTCTCACTAAGTTGCATTTAAAAAAAGTTAGTTAATTTGATTAATAATTAGTGAACAAAAACGTTTTACATTAAAAATAAGGACAGTTAAGATAAAGGTAAACTAAAATATCGGCATCTTTAATGAGCACCGGCCGATGTCCTGACGTCACGCATTGCCACTAATTCAACTTGTTTTCCATTTGGACTAATTACAAACGGCCAACTTTGCCCGGCAAATGGGATTGTTTTGTTGCTTTTAATTTGGAAAGGTTCGTACTTTAAGTAGTCACATCTATTTAAAAAGCGTTTTATTTAAAACACCGAGGTGGTGATTTTACTTTAAAATGAGATACTTAAGTAAACATAATTTTTCAATCTTAAACTTAAACTTTGATTAACGTATTTTTTTTGGCAATTTAGATTTTGATTTAGTTACTCTGCGGCCCAACAATTTGTATAAACTGACCTATATATTATACAGCTTAACCACGCGAACGAAGTCGCGGATAACAGCTAGCTTATTATAAAAGACTCCTACGTCCCTAGTCATACGCGGAAACGTCAAATACCGCACATTCCCCGCTACACGGCCACTCATTCAAGTAGAACAATAGGCCGCTCCCGGGACGTAGGTGTCGAGTTGCCGACCTAATTGTGTTGAATATTAAACACACTCTAAAGTACGCTTAAGTATTACGACCTGAGAGATGGACAAAATATTGCAGCATCTAGAGTACTGTAGCAATCTAAGCTGAAAATAAATATGACTAAAAATCTCTTGATACAGATTCTTAGCTCGTGCTCATCACAACGTAAGTTGCATTTAAAAAAACCAGATAAGTGCGAGTCTGACTCGCACGAGGCTTCCGTACAACTTTATAACGTAAAATGATACTTATAACTATGAAAGCATCGAACATTGTTCTAATGAAAACATACATCGAGACGAGACGAGATTAGCTAGCCCTGAGATCTCCTGAGGCAAACTTTACAATGTAAGATACAGATTTGATTTTCAAGTTACAGCTTATAGACCATCCCCACGCGTGGCAGGCGGCTTGGGGATCGCTGTACGCTCACCGTTTACTAAGTGCAAATGGAGATACAAGTGTATTGTTGTGTGGTGCCTATGCATACCTCTCTGCACCTTACCAAGAGGGATCAAGTAGCTGCACACATTTTATCGATGTACCTATATCGCACAAAGCAAACTTGGCAAGACTTACCATTTAAGTCACAAAAACATTGCCGTACTTACAGTATTTGTTATTTGTCAGTATATTGGTTCTTTAGAACAATTACTCATTTCATCGATTGTACATTTTGTCACAGATACGTTTTTCCACTAGCGGATTTTCTGTTGTTGATGATTTCTTCGATGGGTCGTTCTTTTTATTTTATTTCTCTATGCTTTGCTTCACAGACTCCGGGGTCCACGCTTGTTGTCTTTAACATTTTTTTCGTTATTGTAAAAGTTACTCATTAATGTACATTTTGACCATAGTACATCGTACAATCGGTCGTTTGTCTTTGTAACAGTTATCCAACTATCAAACGAGAGAGAGAGAGGGAGGGAGAGATAGAGATAAAGAGAGTGAGAGAGAGAGAGAGAGAGAGATTAATGTGTTTTCTCTCGTTGGTCTCTGCGGTCCCTGGTTGTCAGATGTGTTAGGTTGGGTCTAACAATAATAGATCGAGAGTCAGAGTCGATCTATTTTCGTTCAGTAAACAAGACCCATTTATAATGTGTCAAAACATAGTTGCGAGGGCGCAAACTCCACGGTTGACACGTTTCATCCATCGTCAACTCACTCTAGATATTGATGAATGGAACTTTGCCTACTCTAGTTCAAACTTGAGCAGAAGAACATGAGAAAGTGGTTTCATTCTCTTGCACAGCGGTGGTGACATTCGTGTCAGCCACAGAAATAGAGGCAACGTTCGTCGCAAACCATGTTTAGGTACAATCGCCTGTTGTGTTCCGAAACATGTCAAACATGCATTGCAAGCGACCTCAGCGAGGCGGAACGCGCCACATTTATTCGGTTACCAATGGTAATGCTTCACCACGAATATCATCCGATAAAAATGTTTTTCTGGTGTGCGTGCTTACACGTGCTGGTGTAATGTGCCACGTGTAAAATGTAGCGTCGCAAATGTCGCGCCACAATGGTATCTCTGGTGTGCGGCCGGACTTATCCCGGTGGACTTTGACTGCCCCGGTGGCTCAGTTGGTAGTGAACCTACCTTCTGTGCTTGGGGGCGTGGGTTCGATTCCCATCTAGGACAAATATTCATGTGATGAACATTTGTGTTTGTTCTATGTCTGGGTGTTAATATCTATATAAGTATGTATTTAAAAAAAATCTATGTACGTATATCAGTCTCTGGCAGCCATATTACAAGCTTTGCTTAGTTTGGGGTCAGATGACCGTGTGTGCAATAATGTCCCAGATACTTATTATTACTTACTCGCACCCACCATGTACTCGTATCAAGCATGAAAATTCACTAACAGTAATCGATACTCCAAATTGATTAAGTATTTTCTGTTTTGAGAACCAATCCATTACGAATTGTAAAAATTTGCTAAGAAGCTTTAAAACACACTTCCCTTAGTTTATAATTGGGAAACAAATTAAAGAAACTGGCGATTTTGCCGCACGCCGCTGTGAAATTTATTAGACAGGTTGATTTCAATCAGCTGCCAAGATCACGCTAATAGCACAATTAATGGCTATCTTTAAATACGTATTAAACTTCTGGTAGGTATGAATAGAAAAAAAGTCTCGGAAAGTAAAGGGCGATAACAGCAGTAACTGTAGTCATCTGTTAAAGTACGTAATTTGTACCGGTGCGTTCCTATGCAGATCCCGGTGCGGTGCCCTCTGTTGAGCAAACAGGGGATTGCAGTCGGTGTCATCCTATATAACGTGGCTGCGGCTCATTGCAGACGGGTTACATATTTGAAAGGTATCCCTCGTCATCTAAGAAAAAAGTATGTAGATGTTTGGTACTCCACCTAAGCTCAATTGCGCAAATTTCGGAATAATATTGAAATTATATATATTAATAATATATATTATAAGACCCCCTTATGTTTTTCTCTATGTATTAGTCTTGTAATGCTTTTTTGTGATATCAAAAGTATTGTTTTATGAAATTACTTTGTAATACTTTGAATTTTATTCAAAGTAATAAGTATCGAAAGAATATTTTCGCTCTGCTATAAAATGTCTACCTACTTATATGGGATACCAAATATAAGTTAAGTTATATCAACGACTATGAGTTCATACCTTTTTACGAGCCCTATAACAAGACCTGTGTGAATATTACTTTGTGTTCCGTCAGACATACACATTCAACTTCAAATAATGACTTGCCTTCCTCAGTATTTCCGGTAGGTACATACAAGTGACAGCAGTACGTTTTCCTGGGAAGGCACGGCGGTGAATCATCAGGATACTTCACTGTGAACTCAGCCTGTACAGACACTAGTAGTAGGTATAGCTTAGGTATTTGCAGATACGTTTTCTATACGTATTTGATACGGACTCCATTTATGTTATAGAGCTGAATTTTACTTGCGCTGTGACATTAGTACGTTGAGGTATCTTCCAAAACGTATTTAGAACTATTTACTAAGCCAGACATTGTTTTTTGGTTTGGGATTGTAGTGGGATATATTTACTGGTTGAATGGTTGAGGATGGTCTGGTCTACTCTTTCCCTCCACCCAGAGCCGAACAATTGTGAACGCGAATATAAAAGCCATATATATCGCTTAATATTACGAGGATATAATCGGTATTACGACTATTACCAGTCATAGTTCAACGAAATTCCATCCGACAGAGGGCTTCGTGAATCAATTAAGCCACATATAGGGAATGTTCCCGCTCATAAAGGATCCTATTGTTCATTTCGGCTTCGAACGCACGTACTAGCTGACAGGGTCGAAACAGGCCGTAAGCCCCTGGGTGCTTAAGTCAGATTTTGCTCTTAGAAAATGTTTGTATCTCGATAACAATAAATAGTTATTGAATGTAGATATATAAAATCACTAGAAGAGATTAGACTTTTGCCCAATATTGGGACATAGCAGATTATGTTAAAAAATTAAGGCGTAATATTAAGTTTTAAGGCCATTGTTCAGCAGTGGGCTTCTTCTGGCTAATGATGATAATAAGGTTTTTTTTGATTGAAAGATTAGCAATAAACTGCTATTGGCTATTTTATAAAATATTACTTTGCTGAAATTTGCGTTTGGCATGTTTTGTCTCTGTGCCCCTGTAGCCAGTTCCTTGCTTCGACCCTGTCTAAGAAATATACCCTACGTATCTATAGAATACTGATGAGTGAAGGAAAAAACTCTTTATTCATGATTTCATCGTTTTTATTCCACCACGAGACGATATTGGAGATAATGCGTTCCGGGAGATTTCGTTCTGAATTATTATATTTGAAAATCTCTTGTTATTTGGTTCATAAAATTAGAATAAACTAAACTTGGATATAATCATAGTAATAGTGAAGTTGATTTGCTTAAATATATAAGTAGTTATTTTCTCAATGTACTGTAGCGTAAAAAAAATATAGGTATAGGTAGTAATATAGGTACATATATCCATAGGTAAGTATGATTGACGTGTCGTTTATCTTTCAAATTAACGATTTCTTCGCGGAAATTTGATAATATTGTGATATATAAATTTTAACAAGAATTTGAACAAAAACAGTTATAGATATGTTTTCATTTACTACATTAAAATCTGAGCTGGCTATATTTGGTCGGCCTTTTTACCCGACTACGCGAAGCAAAAAGGAGGGTTATGAGACATGAATGGCTTAAAATTAACTTTCTTTAATGTTTGATTTACCACTATACCTTACTTACCTAAGCAAACAAAGTAAGTACCAACAAACCAAGCACATTCAAAGTAACCCCTCAATTTGACTGATAGGCGTTAATTAGCGCCCCCAATCGCTTGTTGTTCCAATTTACTCGGGCGACATCAAAGACGACTGATTCTGGAACATTCGTTGAGTCGATGTGCGCGACCGAATGCTAAATAGGTTTACTTAAGATCCGCTACCTGATTGAGAATATGGGAGCTGGGTTGGATAAAGGTAGGAACCTAATCTTCTTAATAATCTCAGCCCTTTTATCCACAATCTCTGATACTGCGCCAAACGCAAAGCTCAGTCTGCCAACTGGTATTTTCACTCGTCGGAAGTAGAGTAGTGGAAAATATAAGGAATGGACATTTTGAGAATTGGACCTTATACACATGGTGAACACGTTTAGCATGAGCTGTTTAGCACGCCGGTCTGTAACCGCTTTATCTATCTATTTATCTTGCAACGTGTTCTACTTCAACATGGCGGAAATTCAACATAATGAAAATATACCGTTACGAAAATTCAAAATAGCATTCAACATTTTGCGAAGTCGACGTAATGGCCCTTCTTAGTCAGAAATCAGAATTAACTGATCAAGATCAAGAGTCGTGTTTTGAAAAGAAACAAAATGTAGAGCTTAGATAAGGCAAGTGCAATGCCTCAGTAGAAAATCTAGATTTTAGTTACGTGTTTAATGTATAGGATGAAATTACAAACTTTTCTTTATTTTTTAAATTGAAAATAATAACATGAAATCAGTTGTCGATACTGTACTGCTCGCAAACAGCGTGTTTTATAACTACTCGCATAAAAAAATAAAATACGTAAAATCCCTCATGTATCCTGATTTCATTGTCGTCTAATATGACGTAGCTTTTACCTACAGCGCCGGAAGATTTCCATCATTTGTCATGCGACTCTCACCCTTATTTCATTTAGATGCTTGAATAAATGAATGAATTGAAACAATTCCTTTATGTTAATAATTGCGTAAATCCGAACACTTTTGATGGATCCCGAGAGATTTCAAAGTTTCGCTTTTCATTGAATTACGTAAACAAATAAAGTGGGAGTCATAAAGCTTTAAAGGTTCTCGATCCTTCCGTAGATTTAATTTGAAAAAGGTGATGATGATAGAATTAACGGGATACATTAATTTCGTAACGGCGCGGCGTGAATAAAACGCAATGGCTACATTGTGTACTTATAATTCAAAATGATGATTTATCGGATCCATGAAATTAGTTTTGCTGTTTTGAATGTTACCTATTTGTTTACGGGATATTGGGTCTGCCTGGATAAGTATAGCAATGGTACGTCTTGTTTGTCGAAAAGCGCTAGGATCTGCAAGGGTTATGCACTTCCACCTTAGCACGTCCAGGGACTGCTATCGTGGTCGTTCTGCTAAGCTTCCTATGCTTCGTTGCACCTCGGGCCGCCCTGAGAGCACGACGTGTGTTTTAGTAGGCTCCGTCTTACCTGGACCTAATTTATGCAAAGGAAATCAATAGACAAAATATATATTAAAAACATGTACTAATACAACATTGTCTAGGTATCCTTTTGACTGTACGATAATGAAAATACAATGCTAAAATGAAATAACGATCTTTCCAAATCAGTGAATGTGAATCGTAATCCGAATCGCTGAGCACTGAACTAACATGTTTTGAATCTCGTCTCGTCTTAGTGTTGACTTCGTGTGGACAGATTTACCTACTATATAGATACGTAAGATGAATCTTTGGCGCTCATGTGAATAAGATCTGTTGTACCCAAGACGAAACCCGGCTTAAGGCGGTATACTATTCCAATTTTGAGATACGTTTGTTACGACAGTATGCTAATGCATCTTATAGGGTTTTATTTAGCGGAGCAAAAATATGGCGGACAGGCAAGGCCACGCGTTTCGCAAGAATTTTTCGCACAGTATACTTAAAAAAATACCAGTCGATGTTGGAATATTGGAGTGCGAGGTGGACGTTAGATTCGCCTATATCCTTCAGCAAAGCGAATACAAATACTACGTTCCTTCAGTGTTATTCAGTCAGTATCAGTGTCATTTGTGTCACGCTATATTTTACTGTCAGGTTTTTGTTTTGTGTAAATAGTATTATTATGATTTCATCTACGACAAAACGCCTATACGTAGCCTCCATCTAGTCCTCACACCCAAAGCCACGTCCGCACGAGAGAGAAGCGAGCGACGCACGCACCAAACGGACGCATTCGACGGCCGTGTGCGTACGCGCATAGAATAATAACCACAACAGATCAATAACCTTAGTGGTGCGATATAGTGGTGGTGAGAATTCGTGTCGACTAGCGTACAGTCAACACGTCTGTAGGACATTCACTTGACACTGTTGAAAGCATGTACGTACCTAGTCGTATAGCTACTATAAAACTAATGTTATAAACTAAACTTAAATTTTTTTGGTTGCATTTTTGTTATTCTTTTGATAATGTACCTATTAACCACGATCATCCTATGAATGCGATAACAGTTAGAGTTATTATTTTGTGGGAAAATAATTTCACAGTTGATCCCTACTACGTATGCGTTACTATATATAGTTTTATAAAAGACACTGGCATTTTGGGCATACTTTTTTGGTAAAGAAAATGTGAGAAAACTAAATTATAATTTTTTAAGATACTAAGTGACGAGTCGCTCACCTGATGTTAAGCGCTACGCTAGCCCATGACAGTCCAGCGCCGCCCAGAATATTGAACGTGAACAGTTCAAAACCATGCGTGGCAATGCACTGCGCTCGTCACCCTGATATATTAGATGTTACATCTCGTTGAGGCTAGTCATTTCGCTGGAAACGTTGCCCTTCAAACCGGAACACAATAATGCTTGCACACTACTGCTTTGCGGTTGAATAACTGGCAAAGGTGTAGTACTTCCCCAAGCGGACTCTGCAAAAAGCCCTACCACTACCAGCAAAAAAAGTCCTACCACTACCAATCGCAGCTTAAGCCACGAGTCGCGGCCAGCCCTGTGTTTCCGTGTCAACCACTATACAGTTTAATTATTCTATCCTATCTATATTCGTTGTAATAAGATAAAATATGATAAGCTTATTTGTTTGCATACAACATGGGAAATATTGTATAACACATGCATAAAAGATGTTAATAATATAATGATAATAATCAATAATTCATGATAATTTAATTAATTAATTAATTTAATAAAACATTTATTATTAAAGAAACATGGCCTTACTTATACACGTTTCTTTTAGCTGGCAAAATATGTATATTTAAAATGTGCTTATTAAGTTCTTTCATTTGATACCCTACAAGGCATCACCAAAACATATTTTTTTTAGTCCATGTCTGTATGTCCTAGGGCGCGATATTTCAATTTAATGTGACGTTACATAGCCTTTAACTGGCGGACAATTAAGACGCTTCCAATGATACCTTATTTGTCAAATTATAATAAGTAGTTGAAGTCATGAGGAAACAGATGAACATACATACTCACATATATACACATACTCATAACACATATACACAACGGTCACAATCATAGCCTTCGGTTTTGCTTCGCGTAGTCGGGTAAAAATAGAACCTCAATAAAAAGTTTGGAATAAACTTGTACATCATTATTTTTATGAGGTGACGGTAAAAGCTGTCAAACAAACTGACAAGTCGTTTAAAAAAACTGTTCATTTTCAGTCCATTATCTCGACAGGCTAAATAAACAATTATTATAATATAAATTAAACACAGTAGCGAACAGGAGGTTATGATGTTTTTAGGTACGTTATTTTATTTAAATAAGAACGTGCTTTGTTTTATGTGTTTAAATAGGTTCATTGTCCAGGCTGTTTATCGATGTGGAAGTTTTGAGAAGTGGACCTTTTGTTCTTTTTGATTTTGTGTCAGGTGTTTCGTTATCTTTTATTTTATGAAAAAAGTATAGAACCAAACGTAAAATGAAAATGTACTTAAATGAAGTGACCCAGACTTTACATCTAGTCTGATTATATGCCTATGGACAATTCTTTCACCAGCAGGGCTCTTCTCACATTCATTAACTGACCGAGCGAGCGAAATCTTTGCAATAACTGGCAAAATTTGCTTTCATGTGTCTTTATGGATGTTGGTACTAGCGTAAAGGTCGCATTTTTCAAATAGACTTGACGAAACTTGGTACCTATACAAAGTTCTACAATTTATTTATTTTTGTCGTCGGCGATTTTTGATTGGATGGGTTTTTCCCCCAGAAGGGGATAAGTTTGCTGCGGCGCCATCTAACGGCCGACTTCAATTTTATTCGACAGAAAAAAAATCTAAACAAAAAATTCGAATTTGAGCAAAATCGGTCAAGAAGTTGTAAAGATTTCATGAAGTCTTCGACATTCGTCTCGAACTAGGAAATTGATATTGCGCAAAAATGTTTGTGCTCGCGAGAGCTACTGTTTGCAGAACTACTAGTAATATCTCTAACAACATGTCTCCTTCGGTTGACACAGTCAAATTACATGTAAAAATTTCAACAAAAGTTCCTTCTGGCAGTTGAACTACGAAGCGTGGGTGCTCCATTGTAGTATAATGTGGCCACTAGTGATCCGGGTTTACCACCAGCTTACTTCAGTTAGCACAATAATTAATAGGCAGATAATACCCGTGATTAGGCGAGATTAAACAACCGACGGATATTTCGGTGGCTTATTGCGAATATAGTTGATTGAATCAGGCGCTAGGTACTTTGCGGAAGACCATCTTCAAACTGATGTACTTCAACTATTTTAGATTTTTTGTTTTAGGTTAGGTTAGTTTACGTAGTTACGGAAAAAAGTTGATTAATATAATTTGTAAATGTAACTTAAATAACATTAAATAATAAACAAATTGAACTATATCCTAAATAAAAATAAATTATAAATTTTAACAAACTTAAAACTAGCATTAATTTAATAAACCGCTACCAGCAGGCATCGCGCCCAAAATGCTGGTCGAATTGCCGCGTTGAATTGCGATGTTAAACCGATAAATCATTATATTATGCTAATTATATTTTTGTTTTAGGTTAATTTAAATCTTTGTTTCAGGTTAGGTTAACTTGGCTTTCTTCTAAAATGCTATTTGAAAGTGAAATATAAACAATAAATCCCCCATTGTACTAGACGCGATTTTGCAGCCGAAAAACACAACAGATTTTTTCGAAAATTCAATTATTGCGAGCTTATCTTTTCATTCGTGTAACTTTGGGTAGTGTGGAACAAGACAAACTTTACTTTAGGCTCTGATTATGTATTAATTACATTAGAGATGTACCATACCATAGAGATATACCATGATTATTTTCCATTGACTGTCTAAATAAGTAATAGAGTCCCTTTTTGAGTAGGTACTATAATCTTGAGTACGCGCTATTTTTCGATATGGAGACATTTTGAGAACGTGACACGTCGAGCACCCTTTGGCGTATATGTATAAAACTAATTGTTAACGTATATAGACATAATTAGGTCCTATCTTTAGTGTAACATCTGTTCCGATCTTGTGGTGTGTTTCCGGTGCCAGGCTTGTCGTTTTGCTTTCCTGTCTCTCTTACGCAACTAATATAGTAGTTAGGTTTTTACTTACCTTGAATATATTACGCCAAGTTACAGAGTAGTATTTTTTTTCTTTTTTAAAGCAAGGAAACTTACCTGAAACAAGAAAAAGAAGAATAAAAGTAATGTAAATTCTAATAATACAAAACTCCAGCATTAGGCTTGGTTATTAATCCTTAGTATCAGTTCTCGGTAACGATTGAAAATAGTATAAGCTGGAGCCATTTTCCGGATAACTTACGCCATGTTTTATCGCCTATAGCCTACGCGATATACTAATATATTTAAACTATATACATTGCGTCAAAATAACCCGTCCGTTAGCATGGTACAAAAAAAAGTAGCCACACAAATACCAGATTAAGGTTAAGAATTAAAAAAACAACGTCTCAGTTTGAGCATGTTGGACAAATTTTAAATGTATTTTATTAACTGTTCGAAAAATTACGTTCAATAATTTGGAAAATTCGAACTTAAAGGAAAGATTCTTAATAACTTTGTGCAAATCTCATTCTAAATCCGCGCGCATTCATTATCGCGATACACGCACGATCTTTCAACAAAACCATGTTCGTAGTAAGCCTTCCTAACGTGAATTGGAAGACGCTGGGTTTTGTTGAACGAGAAACCATGATATAATTACTCCATTGACTCGCGTTTTATGTTTTGCAGTTTTCCGCATTCAGACTTTAATTCACTTCACTTTTTAATGGAACCAAATAATCAAAGTTCATCTGGGGAAGTACCTTGCCAGTTACCTTTGCACCTTTTTAACCACTTATTCAACCGCCAAGAAGTAATGAGCAAATATTACTGTATACTTCCGGATTGAAGGGCAATGTTTCCAACATAATTACGGGCATACAGAAATTATACATTATCTAAGGGTTACAAGCGCAGTGCATTGCCGCACATGGTTTTGAAATGTTGAAGTTCAAAGTTGTGGGTGCAACTGAATTTTTATGGGCAAGCGTGACGCTTAACATCAGGTGAGCGAATTGCTTGTCTCGTCTCTCGGTACAGTAAAAAAAATAAAATGATAAAAACATCCTATCGATACATCGTCGAATTTGAAGTAGGACGAATTAAACATCATCGTTAAAATGCTATATCAAACAAACTGTACAAAATGTAGTCGTATTAGCAATATGTCATTCATTTTTTTCATATGTCAAATTTGATTTTTAAATTTTACGGTTGCTTTACATTTATTTATTTACATAATAAATTATGTATATTTACAAAACAGTTGCCAAGCTGTGACACGAAAAAACTAAATTGATTAGGATCGTAAGTCTGAATGTTTTTCTGTCAATGTCAATCATAACTACAGTACTACTAAACCACCATTACTTTAGATTTAATTTAATACTGAAATATATTTCTTATATATAAGAAGTATATTTTCTACAAAAAGTATTTCTTGAAAAATATAGGTAGGCCATAAAAACTAAAACATTGGCGTGTATAACCACAGGCATAGTTAGTTGTATCTAAAGCGTCATTTATGCAGTTGACTGCGCATGTGTTGGCGTTAACTAAAATAAACTAAACTAATAATAAATCAAGAAAACAACGCACCACTCGGCGATTGTACGAACGGACGAGTTCTCGCCGTCAAGAATGTTTTTGTTAACAGAGATCTAGAATCAAAGATTTAGCTTTGACCATTAGACTCTTTTGTCACAAGTGACGAGACGAGTAGCTCGCTTGGCTCATGGTAAGTGCCACGCTTGTCCATAGCCTGGTACTAGATTAGTACTAGAGCAAAACGTTCCAGAAGCATTTGTATCAGTATTGAAGGATAGGAGTTCCAAATCTTTTACGGAAGTAAAATTAATAAATGTTTTTAAATTAGTAAAGTATTTTTCACGCATTCGAAAATTTTATTGTTAATCAATAACCACCAACTTCTAGTAAAAAAAAAAATCTTATGGGTTACACACACATCACACATTACAGTACATTATTTCGTGAATTGAGTCAGCGGTTGGACGTGGCCATAGAAAAAGCGAAAATTCGTTTCATTGATTAATTTGAAAAAATACAATAAATAAAAAAATAATTGTTAGTTGTTGGTCTGTGAGAATTTGGAATCGGGTATAGGACGACAGAGACAGATCCAAAACAAAAGTGATGAGACATAGATAAAGGACATGGGAAAGTTTCAACTATTTTCCGGCGAAAATGTCAACGATAGAACGAAGTGGAGAAAAAATTCAGAAGATATAGACAAGAAGGGGAAGAGAGAGATTATCGAAGATGATGACGAGGACAGAGCAAAGTTAAAGCAAAAAGTAAGAAAAGCTAACCCCCACCAACATGTGGGATAAGTTGTTCGGTTGTTTTGTTTGTTGTATTAAAGAAATCAAAAGAGTGATAAAGTTTTTAGTGCTACGAAAAGTAAAGATGACTTGATGAGAAAGACGTCTGATACTAAATGTCGAGTTTTGAAAATGCTTAATGACCGGTCACTTTGCAACGTGCAATGTAATAATTTTCACAATAAAACCTGCTATTTCTAATATTAAATAACCACTTAAATGGCATGTCGACAGCCGAATAAGCATTAAATCTTGTGTAAAGCCATAAACATATTTTGATGGTTATTTTTGAAGACTTGCGTACTGATAATTTTTTTTAATGAAAAATACATATCTATTTGCTGTTATTTCACATCATAGACATCTGCGCAATCCGTTAAATGTAGGCCATTGGCATATTTTAGCAGTAACTAAAATTCCGTCACAAAATTAGTACAGAAAGCTGATTCTAGAGCACCCAGTATTGTTCTCGTCTCTTGTTATTTTGTTCACATTTGAAAGTGATAGTGGTCAGAAATTAAATCTATTGATAAGATCACAGGTACTTAGAATTTATAAACCGAGGCCCAATACCTGAATTAAGTTTGGCTCCAACTTAGACTACTTCTACAATGTATCACATTTCTACTCTAACTTTTATAAATAGCATACCGTTTCTGAATATAAGTATTTTTCGTTTTTCTTCTAATACGTTTCCGTAGCTATTTGTAGAATATGGCAACATCAAAGAGGGTACGTGAAATTGAATAATGAAAGACTGCATCCATCATCGCGGTACTGAATTAGCGCGTTAATCATTTAGCACGTTGTTTTGTAATATATTATGAACTGTTTAAAAACAACTATATACAAATGTAGTTCTCGCATATCATTTCAGCTAAGAAAGTCATTTCACCGGACGCCCAGCGTCCAGCGTCGTGGACCCAGCAGTTTTGCACGATGTGCAAAATACCGAGTCAAACCTGGATGATATTAGCTCATAACATGACTGAACTACAAGAACAATTGAATAATGGTCAGCAGTGGGCGATTACGGGCTAAAAGTCGCAATCGAAGTGGTTCATCCATAGATGCGAGTAAATAAAATATTATGATGATGGCCGATGACTTTTCAGATGTTGTAGGTATTAGTTCATTTTGAAAATCACATCTCTTATATTACGTATACTATTCTTACAAGATTTAGACATTCTAAGTGCGGAGATAAAATCTCATTGAAAATGTAATTCGATAGTTTCAATAACTGATTCCCATAGGTCGACCCAACCGTTTACAAATTCACGCCTGATTGAAATCCCGATCATCCGATCAGATAAATAGCATTGTAGCTTATTGTGGACCGAGAGCTGTATAGTGTATAGGGTCTGTTTAACAGTCACTCTGTTAGAGAACGAGTAATTCACATTGATATTTTAAACTCGACAGTAACTCTGTCTCAGCGAGTGTTACCTTTTGTTACGATGACCAATCTTGATGAGAGCTCGGAACATTTCCCTTACGCAACTGGCCTAGTGGTGAAATCTTCACCAAAGCGCTTCTTCTACTAGGCCTCGTGTCTCTATTAAGAGATTAGGACTCTTAATAGAGACACGAGCCACAAATTTAACCCGACCTATTGTAAGAAAACCAGTAAACTGCAAGTAAATTGTGGGTAGAGATAGCCAATAATAACTTCAGCTGCTAGGAAGGTCCAGTATGTCAATTTCTAGAGACACACAACATTACTTAGAGCGGATTTTGCAATCGTCAGATAACTGTTATCTTAGGAATAATATGACGGATTCACATATTTTCTATACAAAAACTGTCAAGCCGCCATATTTATTCTTCAATGAATAAATATATTAGTTTGATTGTGAGAGATATGTACCTATGACTATGGCTTTTTAGCGAGTCGTTACTTCGTGCTATGGATGTATGATATGAGTGAGTATATTATGAAAAATGAATATGCATTTGCTTAATATGATTTATGAAAACCTAAAGTTTCGTTTCCGTTTTTCTATTTCGTCTTTCGTTCCAGTATTTTTTAACTAACCTTTCGCTAACCACCTCACCCAAACTGACTGTCAGTCTCCTCTCTCCTGACACACATTGCGCAAATATCTATCGGCTGCCAAACCAGCCGAGTGACAGCGAAGTGTCAGTTTGGCAAGACAGCGGAGACAAGCGACGTGATGCTGCATTACAATGCAATGTGCAATATGGTCATCGATAATTTGGCAAAAGTAAGATTCATTGGGAGTACTGAATTAAGAAAATCGTACAATGTGGTGTGCCGCGAGAAAGGTCTACGTAGATTTGACAGTAAGCTGATGCTGATTGATGGTAGAGATGATGCTTCATGAACTGAATCGTATAAACACAAAAAAAAATAACAAATAAGTAGATTGGGTAGAAGGTTTTAGTTTGTATATAGGTATTTTATTTAGTTGGACTTATGAACGTCATCAAGGGCAGCGCAAAGACAAAACAGCTTGGCTTGAAGAACTTTCTCTACGTCAAGCTGTTTTAGAATTTTTTGAGGAGCACAGCAAAATAAACTTTGTTTAGAGTTTAATTATATAGGCAAACTAATCAATAATTTAAATAATTTGATAATATTGTGACAGGTAGTTTATGTTACTTACTCCGTTTGTTCCTTGGTTTCTCATGATGAAGGTGATAAAGTTTCCGTTTGAGCGAGTTACCTTAAATTAATACAATGATTGTACTATACCTAGTGAAAACTTCCATATCGAAGGCTTTCAGATGACTTATAAACTCTTGATACTACAGAGGTGTAGAATTAGAGTCATGTTTTTGTTTTGGTCTTTGATGTCTGTGGCATCGCACGTGTTATGCATTTGCCAGTGACAGATGACGCATGGTTATGAAGGGTTGAAGTTCGATGTCTCTTCACTTATTACTTTAAAAAAATAAACTGTTTGGTTTTTTTGTTTGTAGTGAAAATGAACGGGTCTAGCTTCACTGTTCGTTAACTGTGGCGTAGATACAAGATCCGCCCTGATTACCCGAGCCTTGACCGCGGAGCCTTGAGCTACGCTTTTACACAAACCCACGATAATGTCAGCATTGCTGGATAGATAATGCTGGATGGATATCTTGACGTAGATAGTCCACATTATGTAGGCTGATTTCTTTGTTACAATGGACATAATACTTTTTCTGTTCTATTAAAGTTGTATTGTTGTATGAAAATAGGATAATTCAGAGTGATACGAACTCCTAACATTAGATTTAGAAAAAATAATAGGTTGAAATAAATCAGTGGTTGTGCGGGTATACGATATATTAGCGATAAGGTCGCCGGTTAATACACTAGTTTTCAAATGTCTTTTTACAAAAAACAAGTTTGTAAAATTTTGTGAGAACAATAAAGTGTTTATCTATCCATATAACTATTACTCATATAACCAGTAGGTATTATTATATTAAGTTATTATTCGAGAACTAGTTGGATAAATAAACCTAATATAGATAATTAAGGCACTTATTAACGAGGAACTTATTGTAATTATCTTTTCGTAATAAATAATAATAAAAAAATACGGTAACACATACATTCCTTAAATACATTAATACAATTCTGAATACACCTTACCACATTGTTCAAGCCTCATAGCCCATTAAACATAATTTTGCTCTTTGAAAATGTTCACCAAGTGCTAATCGTGTTGAGCAAAACTGAAATTCCGAACCACATACTTAGTCCAGTCCAGTCCACGCACGGCCACTAAATTTACGATTCAACAGCAGTACGCAGCGGATCATAATTAACGTGGACGAGGGCGATGAGAGTGTTTGTCTCTTTTTTATAGTCAACAGGCTAGGCGTTTTACCATAACCCACCCGATGTTAAGAGTAAGTCTGAAAACTGTCTGTCATTGAGGCACACCGTTACGCGGAATAGCCAGACAAGTATAATAAGGTATACCACCGATTATTGACCTCAAGGATTTGAACCTACGCACTCCGGCGTGTGATCCGAACGCGCTAACCACTAAGCACTAGCTACTAGCATATCATGGTTTTTAAAACTTCTGATTGATATCTTTACCACTAATGTGAAAATAAACCACGTCCGTTATGATCCGTGTCACAATGTAGAAGTGGACCCACATGTCGCGACCGGAAAACTGGACAATAATTATGTCGTGTAATAAAATTAGTGCAATCGTATTTCGCAACTAGACACGCCGATAGATAATAGCGCTTGCGTTTCTTGATTTATCTAACGACGGACCTAGAACTATATTAGAACAATCGGAATGCTTCGTAGTGATTATATATACACATAGAATCACGTGTATCAAACCTAGACTTGAGAATATAAGACTAAATACTCAAATGTTCTTTACTTCTGTCATATAGAATACACATCTGAGAACCGTGGACAGGAAACCAACGAGGGAAAATTATATGAAAATACACTTTTCTTTCTTTCTCTCTCGCATGTCCGCGCGAACCACAGATTACGAGATCGTTGTTCCGACAAAAACTCACCAAATTTGTGAGAAAAGCGCGGGTTGCACGGACTGTGACCAAGCCTTAGCATTGGCTATCGCAATGATACGCCTAGTTGCACCTAGCCATGAACCAATGAGAGTAAATTTTTATAAATTTATTTACTATGTGGTGCGCTTCGATCCTCCTGAGTGCGGAATTTAGGAATGTGTGGCGTGAACCAAATTTACTGGTCTATTAGCTCTATTACCTATAAACGAATAAAACTGTGCTTAGAACTTATTGCACATTTTGAGGCAAAGCTGTACTGAATTGATATACGCATTTAGAATGAAATTTTTGATGACAGAGAATAATATTAAGCTAGTTTAAAAATTAATTTCGTGTGTCCCTAGACTTTACAGGATTATTTGTTTTATAATACAAAATCATTCACGAAAATCTTTGAGATTACCTATTGAAAAATCTCTGGTCATGAGGCGAACATGAATCCGCCTACTATTCGGTATTAGCACAAAGCACGAGTCCATTAAACGAACACATGTATTGTTTCTCCTCCGTCCATTGTCTTTAAATACTTAAAAAAATAACATAACATGACGCATAGGTCATTAGTAGCCGACACTTTTCGGCGGCCAACTTTCTCTGAACCCCCGATGTTTGTGAGGCTGGTGTTTCGTTTAGGTCTAGGGAACTGGTCGGGGGTATAAATAGTGATGTCAGTTATCGTGCTAGAGGGGTTCTGTTCCCGAATGCCGATGCACGAGTGATGTGGCCATCGGACGTCAATCTTCGCGCGGTCGACTCCGCCGCGCGAATACGACGATTCGATTTTATTTTTGCAACGTTACATTGTCGATCACAGACTATGCTGTAATGCCGTTTGTTATGAAATTCAGCTAATATCAACTATTTTGCTAAATAAAAGGTATTTCTGATATCAAATTCAAAGGGCAGAGTCGTAGGCGCCTTTGCTATTCTTATAGGATTGGATCAATTAATTTATCTGTATTTTACAAGTTTTATCTAACTTGTAATGTTTGTATGTATTTATGTATGTTAAGGTTAAATCTTGCAACTCAATTTTAGAATAGTTCTCCTTGTTCAATTGAGTTGAAATTTTGGATGCCTATCAAGTACCGACGACAATATAATACAATATTATGACAGCGGACTGATCTGATGATGGATGCGGAAGGTGAAAAGCGGAACTCCTCAGTAACTAACAGGAGGTCGATGGAAATTGACTCATTTTGATTTTATAAAAGCTAGTTTGGAATTTTTTTTTTTTTTTCATTTAAGTAGTCGGTATACCTCTGATCTGATCTATGTTAACTATTCCCTATTGACATAAACTTTTGTGATGTTTATTAAGCTCCTTCCAGAACGAGGTTTCATCAATCCTATACGCTCCAATGTCTGATAGAACTAATAATAACAAGTTAATACCCCACGTAGTGATATTTGACAAATGATCAACAATTTTAATTGAAAATTGAGCAACCGAGCCCTTGGTTATAAGATTTAATAACAATGGTTAATATTGATATCATATAATATGTATTGTATAAACATCTATAAAATTTATATTAAAAGATAGAGATAGGAGTATCTAGAAAATATAGATTTAGGCCAAAAAAGAAAAAAAAACACGTCTTTTCAAAAACGTTCAATAGGCCCGTTTTAGTGAGTTTATAGTGTTTTATCTCTTTTTCGCTCGTGACACTTTACTATATAGGAAACATTAGCTTCTAATTAGATTATTTTGTAACAACAAAGCGGATGTTTTACAAACTAGAAATTTTCAGTTTCTTTCCGGAAGGTAAATAAAAAGTTTCGTTTTGTGAACACAGAAATAATTATATTATGTTATTAGTAGGTATTCGTTTGGAAAATCGCCTCAAAAAGGATGTTACACAGACGCTAAATTCAACAACTGTACGCATACGAACCGCGTCCGGTGCTGTCTAGTCCATCATATAGATAATGATATCAACGGAATACGCGAGCATTCTACCGAATCAATCAAAGTCTGCCGAACACGCCCACCTTGGCAATCTGGCCGGCAACTACTGCCTCATCTACGCACCTCGCCAACTATTTGTTACGTAGTCTGCTGCAGTTACACAAAATGTTTATCACAACGCGATCCACGTACAAACTACCACTTGATCTAGCCTAGTCTAGTATTTTCTGGGATACTGCTACGTAAATCTGTGGAGAGTCTGTAGCTCACACAAGTTCACCTATGCAATTATTTAACAAACGAAGAAAAACACAAAAGGGCACTGACATTTGTGGACAGCCATTAGAACTGAGCTTCTTGTGTAATTGGCGCTCGTACTTCCCAGGTATAACATAGACTAGAAGAGTGCTAAGAAAAGTAGGTTTTCCTTTTTTGCGAGTGTTGTATTATTATTTTAAATATGTATAGCACTTCGAACATTGACACACATTCCTCAATCAGTCAAAACCTTCAGCAGTTCAGAGTACTGGAGGCCACATAGAAAACAGACAAACGCACACACTTTAAAATCATTAACTACCTTACCTACCTTCTGCGGCAGACGCGTAAAAATGCTGAATGTCGCGACGCGGTCGTCGCAATCCGCACATAACATTTGAAATCTAGGCCATTACTATCCAGAAGTCATCCAATCCTGAACAAAGCCTTAGAGCGCCATACTGAGCGACAATCTGCCATTTGTACCCACCAGTTGCCCGTGACTTTCACAATGTCGTCGGTCCACTTAGTGGAAGGCCTAAGCTGCATCTTCCGTTTCGTGGTCGCCAGACGAGAACCTATCTTTCCCATCTGTTACCTATTCTTCGAGCAATGTGGCCTGCCCATTGCATCCTCGTTCCGGATTTTATCGTCGTAGATACTGCTACGTAAACCGTAGTTATACAAGTGAAGAAACTGCAGTTGTCTGCCAGACCGCAGTACCTCAAACATATTCTGTGGCCGTCTCGGTATTCATTCAGGTGGATGAGTTATGGTCGGACTGGTCTAGTTAGCTTGTCTCTCTAACTAGTATCTGACTCTGCGCTGGATATTATATTTGCATTGTTGGCGTCCTCTTATCTAAACGAAAATTATACTGAGTGACGAGGGACATATTCTGGGATACCACTGTACTCATCATTATGAATAACTTTTACTATGGGACCAAACCTGATATCGCGGAAAATAAATAAATTGTTTCACGCATTTTGTCATGGGTGAATGACATTTTTGTAAAGAAAATGCGATTTATTTTTCCCGGTTTCAGTGTTGTTCATAATGAGGAGTACATGGATATCATGGAATATGTCCGTCAGTATAAAAACGGTTTTTAGTGAGATAATTTACGGTAGCTACTTAATTTTAAGTGGTCATAAAAAAAATTAAACTTCTACGGTTAGTGACGTTTATGAAATAAAACTACTGCGTAAAAACGTCCAGTAAAGCTCCTCTACCACTTTACTGAAGCGTGGCAATGATATGGACTAGACTTTGACTAACGGAGTAATGTGAAACATAATAAATACGTGCTTCAATTGAAACATTACGAAACTGGCTAAATAGATAGAAAATAAACTATTCATTGTTCTCACCAGATTATATATACTAAGGACAAAAAATGCTGTAACAATTAGCGGCTTTATCGCTGAAAACGATCTCTTCCATTACACTAAATACAAATACTTGAATAAATATATTATTTTGTAAAGTGAAATTGTAAGGTTATTTTTGTGATTTTGACCTATGAACTGTAACAGTTTTCACCTACCCGGCCACTCCTTTCACTCTCCCATTCAGATCTTGGCGGATGTATAGCGCGCGTGAGGCTTGGCAGCTCTAGACAGACCGAAATTACTTTAAAACTAACTATGTTCGTAAAGGTTGAAGAGCCAGCCTACTGTCACAGATTTTAAAGCCGCCCTCAGCAATTAAAATCGAAAAATGATTTTAAAAATCGGGTTATAAAATATCTTCAGGTAATTTTTCTTGATAGAATTGTGTTTTAAATTGTTTTTAGAAACTTCTGCAGAGTAAAAGTTCCGCTCTTCATTGATTCTTATTCCATCAAGTTTCGTTATCAAAGTTGTTTATCTTTACGGAGGTCCGTTTCGAAGCAAGTAATTTTTGTCCGACTTCGCGTATCATCAGGTGATTTCCCTAATGCCTGGGACTCAACTCAACCAATTAACCCAGTTTTTTTTGAATGCGACAAGGTACATTTCTAAAAAAAAAGGTATTATTGCGTAATATTTTTTTTTCAGATTGCGATTTCTCTAGTCAGCAGCAACATAATTCCAATTTTTGTTATGAAATAATTAACCGGATATTATATACATGAATTTTGGTTGGATGCTATTTTTAACTGCACGATTTTTTTCTCGGTATTAGAGTAATTTTGTTAAGTAGAGATTTTGGAATAGAGTATGAAACCATGCAAATGAGAAATATTATTAATTTAATAAGTATTTTTTTTTTTTATATGTTACTAGGTGACGAGACGAGCAAGACGCTCACCCGATGTTAAGCGTCACGATTGCCCATAACCCAGAAATCAATGTCACCCAGAATTTTGAACTTCAACAGTTCAAAACTATGCGCGGCCATGCACTGCGCTCGTCACCCTGAGATGTTAGATGTTAAATCTCTGTATGCCCAGTAATTACGCTGGAAACATTGCCCTTCAATCCGGAACACAGTAATGCTTGCTCACTACTGCTTGGCGATTTAGTGTCGATTGATTATACCAGTTTCGTCAATGAGCCGTACAGACCAAAATTGTAGCATTAACTATTGTCTGCTCTGTGGTGCTACCTTCTAGTAATATTATTTACTCTGTGTTATTGCTATTCCACTATCCAAGAAACCATTAAACCTTCAAGCGTTGGAAAAACACACAAATGTGAAAATCTTAATGAAATTTCACCACTTTAAAAAAAACATTCAGACAAGCGAATAGCCACTCTAAATCTAATACAATAAAAGCGTTGTTACGCGCAACTTGTTTTTAGAGAATAATGAATATCTTAATGTAACTTTACCACGTTACAAAAACTTCCGATCGAGCAATTTTGGACTCTATAGTTTGGTTAATAAAAGTTTCACCATAAGCAAGTAGTTAGCTGATAATCCGATCCGACACGTCGACGACACGTGACGTAAGAGCGCGTCATGACGGATTACATCTGCGTGCTGAAAGCGCCCCCCGCTTATACAGAAACTACGCTATACAGCATGATACCAACTGTAAGCGACTTAGGATAAAGTGTTTCATATTTTAGGAGAGCATGGTAAGTAGGTAATTTATAATATTATTTATGTATTACTAGCTGTTACTCGCGACTTCGTGCGCGTGGACATACAGAAATAAAAAACCGAAAAAAAAAGTAACCTATGTCCGTCTCCGAACCTTAAGTTATATCTATGCAAAAATTCAGGTTAATTCGTTTAGCTGCACGATAAACACCCAGACAGAGCGACAGAGTGACAGAGTTTCCATGATTGATGTCGTAACTGTAATTGTGTGAAATAATGTATCATGGTAACAAAAAAACTTAGTACTTTTTAAAGTCATAATTATATCTAGTCATCGGAGTAAAATTATTTGATTATTTTTATTTCTAAATAGAATGTATCAATGCAGGGTCATGATAACATCCTGTAGCTACGTCTACATTGATGTATGATAGCGACATTAGCAGAAATGGTTTGTAGTAGGTGCTAATTCTCAAAGATATAAATAGCAAAGAATAATTAACAAGGGATCAATGTATTTAGCTACGTACAGATAGCTTAGATTTAATATCTGTGTATATATTTGAAAAATTTTAACATGACTAGATTTGATCGAAACAATAGTCGGAATAACCGACTCAAAGTGAGCATTGCCATTTTATTAAAATAAAATGTGTAAAAAAATAGTTTTTACTGTTCAAACTCTCTTTTTAGTGTTTGGGAATTATGATTCGACTATAGTTTCGACCACATTCGCCGCTTTTATTTTAAGAGAGCCCAAACTAACTGACAAAATTTGTTAAAAATACGTAAATTTTCACTAGAATAACTATATTTAGGTACCAAATCAACACTCAATCCACTTTTTGTTCTGACCATTTCCATTACATGTGCGAAGCAAACAGAAACATCAAAAATCGATTCACAAACATTTTCCATGAATATAAATCTTTCATATTTTTTGCTCGTAAAAATCGGATACAGACTTGAACGTGATTCATAGTGTTAGAAACCAATATATATAAAAAAGGTAATTCTGTCAGTTGGTTTGTAATATTTTCTCGACTAAGCTTGCTGCACCGATCTTCATCAACTTTGGTAAAGATGTAGTGAACGTTACAAGGACGGACTCGGATATACCTAGGATAGTTTTCCCTTGTTGGATGAAGTAAAACTGGAAAATCGCAGGAAAACCACGGGACGCAGCAAGTGGTGCTATAATTCTGGCAACTGAGAGTGCCTACCGAGGGTTGGCAAGGGGTAAAATGGGGTGAAAGTAGCGTTATTGCCAATATTAAGCCTCGAGAGACCCATACTCTGGCGGATATGAGTATATATTCGGGCCGATCCCTGTAGTCTTACCAGTAGAACTAACGGGAATTTTTCCCCAATGGACTTACTTACCTACAGTAATTTATTAGGTGACCTGGCTTGTAGAATGAATTTCGCTGATCTTGTTTTTAGGGTTCAGTACTTCAAAAATAAAAATAGAACCCTTATATTATAGGATCGCTTCGTGGTCCGCCTTTCTGTCAAGACCCTTTTTCTCAGGTACGTGTGGAGGCATCAAGTTGAAATTAATATCAAATACTTAGGTCTTCGGTCCCTTGGAACTGTAATA
This sequence comes from Apocheima hispidaria, assembly GCA_947579745.1. Lineage (NCBI taxonomy): Eukaryota > Metazoa > Arthropoda > Insecta > Lepidoptera > Geometridae > Apocheima > Apocheima hispidaria. The sequence goes on along the minus strand of OX388152.1, from coordinate 1,290,939 downwards.
GTTATTTGTTATGCAAGGCTGCAAAGTTGTTTTTTGGCGCGAGTACTTGTATTGAATTTCAGAGCGTAGGGTTTCAAAGGTACGAGACGCAGAATAACTTTGCTGCCGAGCGAAACACAACTTTTCACCTCACTACAGCGAGGAAAATGCTAGGTTGATGAAAAGTGAATTGATTGAGGTGAAGAATATTTTAAAAAGTTTTTTTGCTGGTCAGTGCGATTGTTCTAAAAATGGGGTTGACTCACTGACATGAAATATGTATAAATTTCAAATTCAAATTTTCTTTATTCATGACAACAAGGGTCACATTTGGTTAGTAAATGCAAGAGACTTAAAACTAGGGTTAGCAAGACTTGCAACAAAATTATTTTCCTAATTACATAATAATTGTAGTAGGTTCATTAATGCATTTAAATAATACCTCTAGTGGACTGGCGGCATAGAAAATTACTGAATAGAGAGGTTGGAATTTTAAAAACTCTTTCCACGCAAGCGGACAATATGCACCTTTGACCTCTGATTACGAACTATAAACAGAATATTTTCGATCTTGTGAGGTGAAAAAAAAATTAAGCGTTTAAGTCAACGCCATCATAAAGTATGGCAATTTATTCTGTAAATTTTGACACTCACAAGTAAATCAAAGCCTATAGGGATGATTTAGCCTGATGATTTAGAATTATGATATTTGGCAAGAAGCAAGGTCTTACAGCACAAGTTCCTATACTTGAAATTGTTTTTTTTTGCGATTATAAACTTAGTTCTAGGAGCATTGATCGTGACGTATTTTTGTCGTTTAATCTGACTTATCTTTCGTTAGAGCAATGTGTGGTGCTTTCTTAGTTGTATTATTACAATTATGTGTAAAAAAATGGTACAGAAGCCAAGGTATGCGATTCCATCAGTATTACTTGAGCATTTATTCGGCAGCAGCAGTCTTACCGGGGAATTCATTCAGTCTGTTCATTTTAATGTCCGTAAGATCAGATCAGAACACAGATCTAGTAGTTTGTTCTGTTATTCGTTATTTGAACTCCAGCACACAGAATTATCTTTATTAAAAAAGGTCTCTCTACTCCAGCACTATTGAGGAAAGTAAATACACGAAGATTTGTCGTGATCAATCAATTGCTTTGTAAAATATTTTTCCTTGTCAATGGCCTTTTGTTTTTTCATTGGTCATTGTCTAAATGAAATTCCTTCAGCTCTAAAAATATCTATGTCTTTATTATAAAATAAATAAAAATAAAATAAACAAAATATCAAACACGGCAAGCGTCCGGTGAATTTTATATTCGAACGGAATAAAAAACGATAGAATAGATTTAAAGACATTATTGTAAATATGCGCATAATATCTCGTGATAAGATCGGTTCATTTCGTTTCACGATTGCAGGGATGAACAGGGACCGTAGGGACCGCACAAAAAAAATTGGTAAACGACTGTTTCTATTTAAATATAAATACACTCGGAAACTGGAAATCTAGACGGTTCGACAGAACGGAAAGAGATATCAATTAATATCGTCTGATTGAAGAAAGTGTTAAAATGACAAAATCAAACAATAATTACTTGTTCAACAACAGATTGTGTTCGATTGCCGAATATGAACACAAATCCAGCGAAAAAGAACTATCTTATCTAACTTATCTAACATATAAACCGACTGCTTAAGAAAGATGAGTAATGTTTTTTGGGTGAAAACTCTATATATTCATTAATCTTACTAATCATTGTCTAATGTTGTCTATGAGGGCAATTCACATCCAAAATCCGTTTACAAAATAATTACTATTCAGGCGGAAATCCAATACAGATTCCCGGAAAAAAATGTTAACTATAGTTAACGTTAATGTGAACTCCCGGGGGTTTACTCCACGAGTTAATAATTAATCCATGCTTGTATTTGACTATGATATCGAAATTTGGTTTTAGTATCAAACCTTTTTTTCAATGACTCGCAGGAAAACGACTGTAGCTCAACTGAGAGAGCAGCGGGGCTTAAACCAGGAACATTACAGGTTCGTATCCTGCCAGTGGTCGAATTTTCCACTGTTTACTATAATATTTTTCAAATCTAAATCAAATCAAAATTTATTTATTTTAGGACAATAAAGTCCACCGCAAATAAAAAAATTAAAAATTCACTTTTTTTTTCATATTTTTTTAAAAATAAATTTATATTTATAGTTTTGTTCCGTGCGATTGAAACATGTAAAATTAAAATACGTTATCCAGGATATGTAAGGGGTATTATTTTGGTTTTACATGTTTCAAATACTAACATTGTACCAAACCAACATTGGACTAGTGCTCTTCTTTAAAACACTTGATTTGAGAAGCACCACATGAAAATTAAATAATAAGTATTAAATATCAAGTCATCGAAATACGCAAATGTATATTTTCGTTTTCTGGTCGTGTCGCTCCTTTCCAAAGTGCGGATGGCGCTTGAGGTGCGAGCGCGTCGTTAGGGCGAAGCCACACTCGCTTACATACTTTTATGAGCGAACACTACAGCTACAGCTTTCATGAGCGAACACTGTCTGACAGAAAACGCAAACCGAACTCTGTCGAAGCACGAAATTTTGCAGAAGTTCCAATCGATCGTTTGAACTGTGCTTTAGTACCTAAACCCAAACATAAAACCTATAAACACCATGCTTCATAAAACGATGTCACAAGGTAGGATCGCGTCGTATGCAACACAATATCGAATTATCGTCCCCGCTATTCACGAAGCAACCCATAAAACCAACGTTTCAACACCATTGTTTTTGCTCTTTAACCTCACCTTATAGAATGGAACACTACTCATCTCAAACTAAAGGCTATGTTGCAAAACAAACGAACGACCTCACGCGTTTCACCAAAAAACTGCCTGTTTTACAAAGAGTTTTACTTTAATGTAGAAACATAACAAGCAATGTACGATTGTACGCTTTGCTAAAAAAATTTATCGCAATTTGCGTAATGGTTTTAAAATTGTACTGCACTGCCAACTAAGCCTTCTAACGCAATGTAATGCAGCGGCAAAGGCACTATTTAATAACTTGTTAAGAGCATGTCAGGCCATGCTTAGTAGGGTTCCGTAGGCGCGTAGGACGTTTGAAGTAATTGTCCGTTTTTTCATGTTATCTCAAAAAGTTATTATCAGATGTTACCCAAAATAATTTTTAAAGAAAGTTTATACTAAGATCTATGAACGTGGAAGATGACAAGCTTCTGAGATGCATAGTTTAGAAATGGCAGGGGTGGGGGGACACATTGCAAGCAACTTTGTTGGCCCATATTGCGCAAGCGGTACGTCTGATAAAAAAATGGTATAGGAAACCCTAATATCATTTTAAAAGACCTATTAAACCACGTAAACCCACATGTGATACCCCACATGTGGGGGACGGGTGATTTTTTTTTTAATTTACCCACTCTTTATATGCATGGGAGCTACACTTATTTTACAAAAAAAAAAAAATTTTTTTTGCGTCTGTTTGTTTATACTTAGACTATCGTTGTGCAAAATTTCAAGCATGTAAGTTTATAACTTTGGAAGTTATAAGGCTGTCAAGGATTCAGACAGACAGACATGACTAGCTTATAAGGGTTCCTTGTTGACTACGGAACCCTAAAAATGATCACTGGAATGACTGTTACAATAAAAACTTTACTCGATTGTAGAACAACCCAAACAAGTTATATCTTTAAACATTTAGCAGTTCTGCAGCTGATATCATGAGATTTATCAAGATGGAGTCGCAGATGACTTTTTTTTAATATCTACGGAGACAATAATTTTATTATTCCATTTACTTTTCTGATTGTACTAGAAGCAAGCCCCAAAATATGTTCCTGTGTTTTTTTTTTGTAATTAAGTTTTGTCAACTTCTTGAAATCAAAATAGCAATTTGGATATTCCTCGTGGTCCGTGGAGGAGAGTGGAGGAAAGCAGCAGTACATGTGTACCTACTGTTCTACTTTGGCAGGAGTTATGGTTGCCAGTGAGCTTCCATTTTTATTAGCACGCGCTTGAAAAGTATCGGCGCACGTTTCTGAGTCGCACTGAGTCGTCATGTTGAGCCGATAAAAATATCACTATATTATTAATATTATGCGTTATAACATTTTATGTAATTAATTTTCGAGTGATAAAACTGTTAGCATACTTTTATTTAATTTAAATTGTCTTCTCACGACTACGAGTTCAATAATGAATTTACAGGGTACGCAAAATTATACGGCATTAACCTGCAGCCTGTATATACCCTGCTCTACTTGCACCTCTTTTCGCGCTATTCATCCCTTTTACGTCTTTGGCCTTGCCATCGCACTATCTCTATCTATCTCGCCGGTGCTTTAACTCGCGCTCAGCAAGGCGAGCAGGATGACTAGCGTGGCCACACAACGTCTGACGAAGACTGTACTACAATGAGTGACTGACTGTGTAGACATTGTTTGAGTTTTAGGGAAATACATACATCACTATTACCCAAAAACTGACAACTAACTAACTATCACTTAAATCCTTCATTTAAAATTTAGAAACAAATTACCAAAGGTTTGTCAAACTTAAGGACTGGGTTTGCTCGTTTAATAATTTCCAACAAACTAATTTTAGCAGTAATAGCAGATAATGCAAAATTCAATCATCAATTTAAACAAGGACTAGACTAGACTTTAAACGACATTATTAATTAAGATTTACTAAATTACTAACTTGCAGAGAAACACTAAGCTATCTATTACTAAAGTTAACATTTCAAGTTAGTACAATATCTAAGTAATTATAATTAAACTATGCGTAATAATTTCAGCTTAATAGCTTATTCTGTAAGTAATTACCTAAATAGTGCCAGGTGGAGTTAAGTAATGGATATGTCTTACTTAAATATAGTCTCGAGAGAGATCGCTTCAAACTATTATTTCTATTGAGTTTTAGAAATGTGGACCTTGAATAGGGTTTAGTATTACGGATTTTATTCATGAGAGGCCTAAAAAATAGATTTGAGTCCATATAAAAATTGACTGCTGATTAAGCCATTCTCAACAAATTATTTGACCTGTAGGTATATTTATTTGGTACTCAACACAGACCTGGGTTAATGTTATTGGTTTTATTGGTATTTACTGAAAATTGTACATCGTCAATATCTTTATTTAAAAAAATACTCAGCGTTGCCATCCAGTGTAGTAATGCCCCAGCCCCAACTTTTTAGTTTGTAAATAAATAAATTTTGGTTAAAAAAATAAATGCTATAAAAAACCTAAATCTAGAGTCCCGCCGACAGCGAGGCAGGGCCCAAGCTACCGGCGGTTATTATTATTATTATTAAAAACACATAGGAGCACCCAGACCAAGAACAAACAGCCATGTTCATCACAAAACTGTTTGTCCTGGGTGGGAAACCTACAACCTACAGGTCAGAAGGCTGACATCTGCCACTGAGCCACAAGCTAGTCGAAATACAATTTATTTTCATTTTATACTTCTTCTTACACAATTATTTTTTCTTGTAAACCATGTATATGTTTAATAATAATTATGAAGTAAAACTCTACCTACGTCTCCACGGTTTTTAAGTTTTGGGATAAAATAATTCAGATTTAGAATATATATTTGACGTTCTTTTTTTAAATAGTTGTACGCGATTGTACCAGTTTGATAATACAGATAGTTTCTTGTACAGCATTTGTACAGATAATACTTAATTTTCTTAAACTATATGGCCTTGTGCATTGTAATTAATTTAAATAGATCAACTCTTGCAAGAATATAATTATTAAATCCGTTAACCCCCTTTGAATACATCTTTAAGTGCATAAATGAGTTTAAAAAAATGAGCAGTCGACAAATTCACTCCTTGTATCAAACTTTAGCAATAATATGTGGTAACAGTTTAATGTCTGTTATCGCATAAATCTACACAAGTTTATCAACCGGAAGAATAAAGTACCAACATAAGACTCTAATAACCATAACGAATGAACCATAGACACGAAATACAATCTACCTCGTGACGTAAGCAAATGGTTGCATAGAGTAACGTGACCGCATCTCTGCTGTGCAGGGTAGACGACACAGAGACATAAATAACAAGTTATAGTATGACCGCGATCATAATAGATACTACAAAACAGGAGCCTGGGTCAATTTGTATGTGAAGTGGTCTATGAACCAATAACAGTATGGTGGTTAGTGTTTGTAAAAACTAATTACAACATAACATAATAACTAAAGTGCTGTTTAGCTGCGCTCGTATATATAATAATCGAACACTAATGGAACGAATGGAATGATAAAATAATAATGGTATGAGCATTATGATCAGATAAATTGCTCGTGATAGCATCTAGTTATATGCTTATCTATTTTGTGACCTGTACAGCATAGGATACCTAAATACAAATAGCATAGCATGTAATAAAGTATATTTTCCGAATTCTGCTAGCTTTAAATTTTAGAAGCCCTGAAAATATCACCAGATTCATATTTCGTTTAAAATTTCTGGCCAAAGTAAGATCATACATTATTATTTTACACCTAAGTGTGCAAAGTAACCATACCAAGTAAGTAACAAAGCATGCTATCAGCGTAGTCAAACCGGCCCACAGACCATCTAATAGTATAACCACACGCGAACTATGTATTATGCGGGAAACGTATATTTCACCTAAGAAATGTGATATACGAAATTGGCGGTTTTTTTTACTGCCGCATCCACGGGGAACTTCCGAAGATTAACTGCAACTATCATCGTTGTCTTTTGTTCCGGGAAGTTTTGCCGGTAGTTCCCTAATGTCATCATGACTAACGGCAGTTAGTATGTAATGTCTTGTGGGAGTAATCATTTGAATTAAAAAAAAAAAGATTTCAAAAAAATACCCTGAAAAAATGCACTTATCATCACTGTGGTCTTCTTCATCAGTTCCACTTCACCAAATGATACTTTCTGAATGTTAATTTGACTTGATGACGAAAATACCAAAATCGCTATATCTATGTCTAAAATACTTGAGGATTTCCCCCAATTCCTCATGGGTCCCATTATCAGAACTGGATTTTGTTAAAAATGCTACTAATCTCGAAGTATGTCCTATAAAAATTAAAAATAGTTTTCCAAATCGGTTTGTAAATGACGAACATCCGATAACAAAGGTGACAAACAAAAAAAACACTTGAGAACCTCTTTTCGGGAAGCCGAAAAAGTAATATATTCAGTGCCACCCAGACTTTTGAACTGTTAGTTAGTGTTAGTTCAAAACCATGTGCGGCAATGCACTTCGCTGTGATATTAGATGTTAAATCTCTATATGCCTAGTAATTACTCTGGAAATATTGCCCTTCAATCCGGAACACAGTAATGTTTGCACACTACTTCTTAGCGGTTAAATAACTGGTAAACTGCAAAAGAGCTCTAGCATTACAGACAGGTTTTGCTTCAAAACTTTTTGTGCGACATTCATCAATAAAAGTATTATTTTGAAAGCTAGACCTATAGGCCGATGATAAAGTAAGATATAGGTCTAAGTAAAGTCTTTTTTATCATTAAAAAAATACTTTAACTTACAAAGAACGGACACAGTCCAGTAATTGTACAGGTAAATAAATAATCAAATTCTAATAAAATAAACTATCTAACCCGACCTAACTCTGCGATATCGTGGATCGTGGTTGGTATCGTCCTTTCTATTCGAATCAGCCTACTTTGCAAAGTGACAATCGATTATGCGGCGGTGCATCCGTGCACGCGATATTCCAACGTCAGCTTATCAGCTTATTGATATCTTTGTTATTTTTCTGGTAAATTGAGTCGCATAGAAACGATTGGAAAACCTTAAAATAATTTTAATAATAGATAATATCTACCAGCGTCTTTGAGTGCCCAAGATATAGGCCTACCTAGTTTGGGGCCCACCGCAACTTTACCTCTTCAGCTTTTCTTTCAGGGGTATAGTTTTTTAATCGGTATACCTTATAACCTACCTCAAAGTACTTAGCATCTTCGTCGTCGATAAAGGTCACCGATTGTGATCGAAACTATAGTCGGAATAACCGACTCAATTTAACGCGAGTATTCCCGTTTTATTAAATCAAAATGTGACAAAACCACGTCAGTTTTTAGTATAATTCGCCCCAGTTTCACATTCGACGACATTACGCGGCGATCGATCGCGCGATCGGTGCAGCGATGCACGCGATCATTCGACGTTCTGGGATATTGATAGACTCCATTATCCGGTTCGATTGACTCGTTCCCTCACTGAAACGTTGCATAAACTGTATTATGTAAACGTTTTGAAGTTATTGCTGTCTTTGGAAATGTTGATGAATTAAATATTTGAGGCAAGTAAATTTAGATTTTATGTACAAGGCAATATTAAAAAAGTAGAGATATTTTGATCTGCACTTTACAAAAAACAACTAAATAATTTAAGTATAAGTATAGAGCAGATACTAATATTTTTTTGGAAAATGTGGTTTGTTTATTACTAATGACAATCGCTTCATGGTATCGTGTTTGTTTGTCCGATAAATTATCGGGCGATAAAATTACAAGGATGAAGAGTTGAATTCTAACCGATGAGATTACCAAAGTGAAATAGAGGCTTAAATCCTAGTATTTTTTGGTTTCAATCCCACCGGAGTCGCCAGACCTAGAAATGGTTTAACTAATATCAATAAAACAAAAAATATAAAAGTTTTAAATTGTTTTTGTATTAGCAAAATGCTCTATCGATGACGTATCTTGCTTATAAAGATAATTATGATAAAGACCATGATCATCATGCGCATAATCCATAACAGCGAGCTCAACAATAACCATAATATTTTAATACAGACACAGCGTCAGTGTATAGTTTGTACAGTATATTAGCGGAAGGCTGTATGACCTAGGGCTTACTAATACTAACTATGCCAAGGAGGATGTTCTAAGTTAACATAATAAGTTGTGTACACACATGGAAAACTTATTTGCTTCGATGTTGCTAGTAAAGAAGTGTTTGTATGTGTGATGTCGATGAAAATATGGAAATCACACTAATATTATAAATGCGAAAGTTTGTGTGTAAGTGTGTAAGTAGGTAGGTAAATATGTAAGTTGTTTGTTTCCGTTCAACTCTGTAACGGCTGAACAGATTTGAATGAAATTTGGTATGGCGGTAGCGTATATCCTGGATTAACACATTACTTTTTATTCCAGAAAAATATTCGGATTCTGTAGAATAGCGGGTAAAACCGCGGGGCGCAGCTAGTAAAATATGATGGAAGATTTTAGTAGTTTTTTAAATCTCAAACTATCCTTACGCGAGTGCTTCAAACGAGGGTTTAATGAGATTTAATAATCAATTAAATGTTAGCAAATGCTATGATGTCTTCAGTTGCTCTGTGGTTTAGTTACTACTTATCGAAAATTAAATGAAGAGTATATTTTTTATATATTAACATATTCACAAATATTGTAAACAGGAACTTTACGGTAACACGCGTATTATTTTCCAAAACTTGTGTTATATCGAGTGTGAATGTGTAAAAATGGTGGATTTTTATCCATTAAGTGTTCCTGAACGTGAACGAGTGTTGATGAATAGTATAATGTTGTGAAACGTAAATAAATAAATAAATAAATAAATAAATATAAATAAATCTGGGACATTATTGCACACACGGTCATCTGACCCCAAACTAAGCAAAGCTTGTAATATGGCTCTGTGACTCTGTGTTGTTTACAAAACTCCATAGAAACCTCTAGTAAAGTCTCCACCACTTTACTTGGACATGACGTCGACTTGACCGTGACTTACTTTGTTTGACTTAGGCTATCACTGAGACTTATTTTAATTGTGAAAATTGACATCACTTGAAATATTACTATACTTGACACTAGCTAAATACACAACGTGTGGAGCCAAAACATTAGAGGAAAAAAAACACGTATACGCTTCGCGCATGTATTGCCTTCGCATATGCAAACGCGCAAATTTGCATCGCTAGAAACGCATTGCAGAAAACGTTGTGTAATCGCTCTACTCGTAAGGAAATACAAAGATGTAAAATTAGAGTAACTCATTAGCAATTGCCGATTTTGCCTTTCTATTTTATCGACACGATTCTTAGCGATTGAGTCCCACCACTAGTCGGCCGCAAAACACGACACATATATCTGAATACGTGCTTTGTTTATTAGCACGATCTATGGCGCTCACCTGTGGCGCTACCACGCTAACTCGATCAATTAGCGCCAGGGTAACTCAACATCACGACGTCTGATGTGACTTAGATCGAAAAACGCCGGAAAGCTGGAAGTACCAGTACCTAATAGGTGCGACTAGAAAATTTCAATATTTTTAAGTGCTTTTAAGCGCAAGGTCTACCGCCGCTAATTTATCGTTGTTCGCAACGAAGCAGTACGGCTAGCAGTACCCCCTGCCAAAGTTACTTGGTTGCCACCGCTCGCTGCGTAAACTGACCGCGCGCGCTAGCCGCACGCTTGCAATTATGGACTCTTTGAGACTTAATTTCATAATTTAATTTTTAAAAAGGCCTTGCTTACATCTTTTCTGTGTGTACAATTATCATACAGTCGAGGTTTGAATAAATATTTTATTTAATTTTTTTAGCTGTGAGTTGTAATGTATCTTTCAAAATTATAATAAAAGCCGTCCCAAGATCAACATACTTTAAATCAATAAACCAACGAGTGGCTAGCAACCAATAACTCGCCTGTTGCTACCTAGCTATAGGGGATACAAGATATCTAGGTAGGTAGAGGCGTATAATAACTAGCTGAAGCTGAGCTGTTGTTATGATGAGCTCTCGTACTGACAGCGTTCAACTTAGACTGGATACAATAAAAGTATGATTTTTCGCTATGGTTACCACAGAATAAAGTATATTTTGTTCATAAATTTACTGTGAATACGCTACAGACTTACGAGTTGATTCTATTAAAGTATGTGTACTTTCTGAATTCTTATATTCTCGATATTTATTATATTTGTAATATAATTATTGTTTAGAAATTACCTATTTTCCGAAATACCTAATTATAATGTTAGTTATTCCATATACTGTGTTTAAGGAAGTACCTACATAGTCGCAACTATAGAGGAAAACCCACTGGCTACTTTAGTGGATTTATACAAACACAGAGTTGGTACTCCGCAAAAAAATCGGTAAATCACTTTAGCAGAGTATTGTTAACAGCTTGAGTAAACCATGTTCGTAATAGCCTTTATTGATTTCCGCCGCGCCATGTAGGCTTCTGTCACTGAGATGACTAGACCCTGTTACTGTCACTTACTGTTAGTGCGTAGAAGATTTAATAACGAGCTAATCAGTAACTTGTTTATATTTTAATGGACTGTATTATTTATTTTGCATTAGGTGTTACCCGCGACTTTGTTCGCCTGGACGTAAATAAAGTATCGTATGTCCATCTTTGTGATACACGGTCGATCAAACGTTTAGCCGTGATAACGCGACAAACATCCAGACAGAGAGCCAGTTCATTTCGCTGTTATAATATTATATTTAGTATTACTTCCTTGATTACTTACTTGGTTCCCGGCAGGCAAAGAGATAATTGATGGATAAATGTGAAAAATACGGAGTCGATGCCAAGGCACACATAAAGTGAGTCCATCGAAATCTACTCGTAGCTGTAAAGGATTATATTTTTTTGTATTACTCTTTTATGTCATGGCGAGGTCGGTTGTTTGAGAACAAGTGGTATTATTAAAAGAAAACCAAGAATTCGAATGCAAAATAGCCTATAACATTCCGTATATAGTGACGAATCGAATGGCATCTCGCTATCAAAAATCAATTAAGCACACGTACGTACACAGATTACTTCTTGGCAGTAGGCAAGCCTCTCAATAGGTGGACTGACGACATTGTGAAAGGGATGCAAAAGACCAACTGTCGTTCAGTGTGGCGCTTTATGGGACCTATATTCAGCCGTTGACTTCTCACGGCTGATGAAGATGATGAGGTAGTCGAGTAAAAGTGCGTTTTCTATTATCTCACCTCTAGAAAAAGCTATATTTATTATAGCAAACATTAGTATATAAATCTATATAAAATGTGTGATTTATCAGCTCAAAAGTGTCATCATGTGTTAGGTTTCATTAACTATGAATTAGTGTTCGCTGATCATTTAGCTGTTTGAATTCGGATTCAATTATAACTTTAAAGCAGGAATAAAAAAAAAACTTTACACAGAAATTGGTTCAATGTTATTATTTTTTTACAACTTTGATCCAGTTTTTATGGAAAACAATTTTGGTTACGGAGCAACTGACACAGCAATGAGAACGTCAACTTTTCACGCTCGATTCAATTGGACGTGGCCAAATTGTATCGCAAAACTGTAAATGCTTTTAAAAAATATCAACTGCTTGGTACAAAACTGTCCAACTGGGGACCAAGGGCCAGTGAGACCTAAACCGTAGCGCACATGCCTTCTTGGAGGTCCCAGAGTCAGTCGAATCGTTTTGGTAGTTCCACAACTTACCTCCGATAAACAAATATTTTACATAGTATTAAAATAATTATATTTGACAATCATGCTCGTGTCCTTCTCAGGTTCTTAGTTCTCAAGAAACGCATCATATTCTTATCTATTTATTTGTACAAAATATCGCTTGCTTTTTATCATTAACATTACATTAACATATCATTCAGAAGACGTCCACTGCTGAACATAGGCCTCCCCCTTAGACCGCCACACCGACCGACAATGTGCCACTTGCATCCACCGGTTGCCCGCGACTTTCTCAATGTCGTCGGTCCACCTAGTGGGAGGCCTGCCTACGCTTCGTCTTCCAGTTCGTGGTCGCCACTCAAGAACTTTTCTTCCCCATCGGTTATCGGTTCTTCGAGTGATGTGGCCTGCCCATTGCCACTTCAGCTTGCAAACTCTGAGAGCTATATCGGTGACTTTGGTTCTTCGGCGAATATCCTCGTTTCGGATCTTATCGCGCAAAGAAACTCCGAGCATAGCTCTCTCCATTGCCCGCTGTGTGACTCTGAGTTTCTCCAAAAGGCCAGTAGGCAAGGACCACGTTTCAGCTTTTTATCAGTGGCCTGTAAAGCCGTAGTTTGTCTCCGCTGTCAGTTAAAGAATGCAAATTCGGGGACAAATAGTTACGCCCCCAGATTTCGTTCGGGACGCTCCGCTGAAAGTTCACGAATTATATGTACAAGTTTTTGAGAAAATGCCTGCGACGGCCTTAACTTTACCAAGTTTTAGTGCCACCAAAACTTAATATTGGAATATTTCCTTGGATGAAAACCGTACTTTCGTCGTGAGCTCGCTGGGTCGAAAAATATTGTAATATTAGCCCAGTTATAACGACAATTCATATTTTATGTAATATCAGTTGAATACAAGCTCATATACTAATTACTACTTATACTATAGAAGAATATTATTATATGCTTCTACTTCGTTTCATATCGAGATCCAAAACTGACATTGTGATATTCATATTCATTTATTGCGTAAGTACTATTTACATGTCAACTTAAAACTTTGGTTTATATATATAATAAATTAAATGTTTACACAAGTGTAAACATAAAATTTCTAGTTTATAAAAGTCGTCAAATATGTAAAAGCATTGTTTGATCAGCCACTTTTCAAGTCTGTCTTTAGAGCACCTGGTGATTGTATACGGTCGGACCCATGGCATGCGTTAACTTGGAAGACTTCATGAACCACGGGATTGCTGACAGTTTCTTCCTGTTGCGAGTAAAGTACTCATGCAACAACCAATAAATGCAACAATAGTCTCAAAGAAAAACGTTATTGATGTGTCTGAGTGTAATATATTTTAAAGTTTTGATTACCTTTTCAAATTGGGGAAAGGATGTAAATGATATCTGGTATACGAAAAATTTACAATACTATGAATGTATTAAATGTATCTATTGAATTTTGAATTTATATCTATTGAATCCTTCAAGAATAAAATATGAACAATAATGCCCGCAATAAGTATTAGATGGCGGCACAGAGTGCACTTCAAATTCTCAACTTCTGTATCGGAATCGTTCGATATTAAATTGTGTCCGCCATAGGGGCATAACAGTATAGGGTTACCACCACCCGCAAACTTTGCAGATTTTATAAAATAACGAATATCAAATAAGTACTTAGAAAAGGTTGCTATAATTTATTTTGTAGTAACTCAATTGTTCTCTTCTGCCTAACAGTAAATGTATTTATTTGATAGGCTTTGTCATTTAAGGGCCCAGCTTTTTTGTGTGAAGTAACTTCAATTCCAGTAAATCATGTTTTGCATCATTATCAGCTTCAGACCCTCCTAGTTAATAAATATAGCCTCAAGTTGGTTCTAAGAGATAATAGTTGATTAAATCAGGCGTTATATTGTAGAAGTTCATTTTCACATACTAATAACTTTTTTTTTATACTAGACGCGATACTGCAGCGGAAAAACACTAGAGATTGGCCATAGATTTAAAAAAAAAACTTTCGTATTTGAAATACCGGAGGCAATTTTTACATTGTATAATAATACATTTTATTACATAAAACTTTTAGGAACGGAATGAAAAATTAAGAAAAATACTTGCTGACAACCCTATACTATCCTGGCTTATGCCAACAGTGTCACGGAAGGAGTACTTGGGGCAGATAAGGCACATCGACCGTCTAAGGCCAAGACCACACGCGTAGACCAGCACCACGGGATGCATACCGAGTCAGTGTAGTTAGCCTTTATCGCAGGTAGACTAAGCTATGGATAAACTGAGCCAAGTCTGGTTATATAGGCTTAATACGATGAGATTTACTATTACTATGTAACTTGGATATTATTCTTACTTTTGTAATAACCACTGCGAGAAATATGTTAGTCTATCATAAACAATCATGTATGTTACATTTACCTAACTACTTAATTTTTTATTCACAAATTTTCGATTAGCTAATCGACGCTTTGGAGTGTGTGTGTATGGATATTCAAGCCAATAATAAATATGTCTTACATCCTACTTTTTTTTTTGAATAATTTGCAATCACCAATTTGATGCATTCCAGCACGGTTGGCGGGAGGTAGCTAGTATTATAAAACTAGAGGGAGTATTCCGGCAGCGTCTCGATAACGATCCGATCTAGGCGAACTGACGCAGACACTACACCGCACCGCCACAATCCGCAGCGGTTCAAGTGAGGCACTTGAAAGAACAACTACGTGAAACAAGAACTTTATTTAGGTTAACGTGGTTTATTTACATAGTCCTGGGTTTCGTTGTTTGTTTGACTATCGTTATAAATAAAAAAAAAACAATCATGTAAAGTAATTATTAAAACTCATCATCCAAATAAACTTCGGTGGTGGTTAGGTTAGCATGACAGCCCATGATAACTTTCTTACTTGCTTATCGAGTAGGTTGAAACCAGATTGAAACTAATACGGACTCTAGAGCTAGCCCATATCATTGCTTATCATCGCATAACATTGTCACGTCTTCCAAACCATATTTTGACAGAAATAGGCATCGGTCAAGACTATTTTCTAAATCAAAATTACTAAATAAGAATATAAGCCATGAACATGAATACTTTGCTTTACAAATTAGATCACACTTAATGAGTTACTATTTTCTAGGAATGGATGATTAGTAACGCTTGTTTGTTGTATAACCTCAGCAGTTACGCCAGCAACCTACGCCTTTATGCAGTTTTAAAGCTAGATTCATTAATTACTAACTAGAAACTTTTGCACAATCCTGTGTTTTGACCCGGATATTAGTATGCGGTTCAAATAACACCATAAGCCAGTTCAGGTTCGGTTTCGATCCGATAGCAGTCCGATCTCGAAGGCGTGCTGCCCTGTCATTCTGTCACAACCACTCCAGCATTGGGCTCCAGAACAGTTGGCAAGTGTCACTTGAAAGAATGAAAACTACATTTTGTTTTGTGTTTTTATGTGGCTCTACTTAATTGTACCGCTATATTTTGGGTACAATATAAATATGAATGTTTTGAACATTTTGTGAATGTTTTCAAAAATGATATCAGGTTTCTCCTAAGCTATCTTTAGACCCCATCTTATCTTATCTAATAATGGGATCCGGGGCATTGAGGGAACTCGTCAAGTATTATAGGCGTATATATAGAAATTTTGGTATTTTCATCAACAAGTCGAGCATCTGCGTTCAGAAAGTATCATTAGATGAAGTGAAACTGATGAAGATCACTGATGGCCACCGGAACTCCTCATGATACATATTTCACGGGTGGCGCCAAGATAATTTCGATTATGATAGTTAAGCGACTATGACAAAGCAATTTTTTTGGCAAACAAGCAGACGGGCCGTCTGATGGTAAGCTATCACCGTCACCTATAATACCAGTAACACCATCACAGATAAATGCTTCTAATTAAGTCCGTTTTTTTTTAATTTTAGCGACTGTTTGATTACACAATAATTGTTTGATTACACACTTTAACTTCAGTTTAAAGCCTATTTATTTTGTATCTTAAGTATGTTAAATCTAGTCTGAACAAACCCTAAAAACATTACCCTCCTTCTTGGGCAGATGGGTAAATAGGTGCAAGTTTAAATCTTATATAACATACTAATAATAAAAAAAAACCCTTTCTAGGAATTAACGCACAGACCAAACCGACAGAGACGTGAAATTTGAACCCAATACTCGTCACATGTCTAGGTAATGTTTATCTAGGTATTTAACTACAATCCAATGAAGTCTCGTACTTGTCATGTTTGTGACCACCAACATTATATTTCGCTGGTTGAAAAAAAAAACAATCCCCCAAAAACAACGTCTTTTCCCCAAACATTCATATTCCGTATTGCATAGGGTTGTGCTTGAGCGCCAGATTCGGCCGCCGAGCGCCAGATTCGGCCGCCGCGCGCCGCCCGTCTTTTGTTCCAAAACTCAATTAAAAGTTGCCGGCTCGCACGGTCACGCCGCGCCGCCGGCCGGCCCGGCTCGTTAGCAAGTTCCGGAATACACCCGTCACCGGCAACAAACTGGATTCCGGAAGGTGTTACTCTCTACAGGTTAACATTTTCATTTGGAATCGAACGAAGATGTACGTTACTGGGAAGTTTCTATTTTTTACATTTTATCAGCAAAATTGTGATTGATTAGTGTCACTCACGCTGGGTTGCACTATAATCCCAGTTAAAGTTACTGCTATAGTTAAATTAACTATAACTTTAACCTTAACCATGAAGCGAGGCTTTGTTATCCGTCATTTTGACCGTAGTTAAAATGGCGCAACATATTTTTTTTCTTAACGGGATTTTCAACTGCAGCTTTAATGACTGTATTTTAAAGTTAACCTAGATGGTAAAACCCAGCCTTAGAGTTTTAAGGGTAAGCATACAAGTTAGACAAGTGATGTGAAGCTGTGATTTCTTACGATGAGACGGTGCCGTCACATAGCGGTCGCAATCTAACGAAGTTTATGATGGATGTTGGAGCGCTGCTTGAAACGTTTGTATACTGCGCCTTTAGGAAACCACGTCATAATGTCATTGGTTTCATTGTTAAACCATTAGTAAATAATAAGTAATCACCAAAATAATTCAAAATAGATTTATATCTCGTTAGATTTCTACGTATTAAAATATACTTCAAGATAATAAAAGACGAGAAGATCATTAATTGGAGACCAAAAATCATACTTTTATAGATTTCCAGTCTAAGTTTAACGAGGCCAGTAGAGAACTCATTATAAAAAGAGCTCAATTTTAAGTCGCGCCTGTTCGTACCTACCTACCTATCATGTATCCCCGATAGCTAGGTACCAACTACAGGCGAGTCGGTAGTGACGCTTTGGTTTATTAATTTAAAGAATTTTGATCATTGGACAGTTTTTATAATACATTATCAACCAGAAGACGTCTCAGGCTCTGCAACAGATTCCTACCACTACTAAAGCCAGTGTTCAGTTAGAGTTATTTCTAACACGCACTTATATTCCATTCAAATCATTATCATCATCATCATCATCAGCCATAAGACGTCCACTGCTGAACATAGGCCTCCCCCTTAGACCGCCACACCGACCAACAATGTGCCACTTGCATCCACCGGTTGCCCGCGACTTTCACAATGTCGTCGGTCCACCTAGTGGGAGGCCTGCCTACGCTTCGTCTTCCGGTTCGTGGTCGCCACTCAAGAACCTTTCTTCCCCACCGGTTATCGGTTCTACGAGTGATGTGGCCTGCCCATTGCCACTTCAGCTTGCAAACTCTGAGACTTGCACTTTTTATAATGTTTGTACATTATTACCAAAAACAACTAAAAAGAGGAAAAAAGAAAAATGTATATTAAAATACTCCGACTGCATGATAATTATACACACAGACATATGAAAAGATGTAAACAAGGGTACTTAAGGATCGCGTGGTCTCAGTTGGGCGCGAATTAGGTAGTTACTAGTGTTAGTTTGAAGATAATATAAACAACATTATACCAGCCTTAGGTCGCCTAAAGTCGGTCGGTTTAATTTAATTAATCGTACTTTAATTTTAATTGCAATCAATTGTAAATTTGACAGAGCTGACATTGTTATTTTATTTTATTGCTTAATTTTAATTTTATTATTGTAATGATAATTGTAATATAATGATTTATATGAATCAATTTTATTTGTATGTGTAATTAATGTAACTGGTTTATGCCGTTTTTAATTAATTAATTAATAAATAAATGACAATAAAGACATTTGACTTAGCTTAGTGGTTGTGATGTAATGCATCACCAGAGCCACGGTAGCGCTCAAGATCGTTAAATAATATAGAATTTTTGGGTAACTATTTATATAGCTGTAAAGTTTAGGAGCAGCAGATTAGCAGGCATGGCATAGATTGGAGAGAATAGACGCATCGGTGAACGGTTACCGATTCAATTCTAGTAAATTTTGTACAGGGCTGCTGCCGAGAAATAAATAAAAGACACAATGTTTTATGTAATACTAGCTTTCATGCGCGTCTGTGTCCCCGCAATAACCTTTTTAGTAAAAAAAGTTGCCTATGTCCGTCCTCATGATTCAGATCTTAGCCATTAAATTTTTTGTTAAAATCGGTGTAGCCATTTAGCCGTGATAACGTAACAAACGTTAGGTAGAGAGACAAAAATATTTTCTACTAGTTGTTATCCGCGACTTCGTTCGCGTGGACCTACAAAAAAACAGTAGCCTATGTCCGTCTCCTACCCTAAGCTATATCTATGCATTAATGCAGGTCGATCCGTTCAGCAGTTTAGTCGTGATGACGTGACAAACACCCAGACAGAGAGAAGAGAGTTACTTTCGCATTTATAATATTATTTAGCAAGTTAGGATTAGGAAACTTTCCTAACCCTAACTGGGTTAGGAAAGTTCGGTAGATGGCGTTGATCCGCCGTATTTTTTGACATTTGTATGGACTGACAGTAATTCTTATGTAGGGAGTTTTGTATCGCGTAAAGCTCGAGACGAACGTAGGTATTCGAAGCTTTGATTGGTCCCGTTACGACAGCGGCTATACTTATTCCTCTGAATTATAATATTTGTATGGATGAGTTACAGTTTTTCTATTGTTTGATATAAAATTTCGTTTGATTATGAAATGAAAATTTATTCTACAAAATCATCGTGATCATCATCATCAGCTAGAAGACGTCCACTGCTGATTTTTAACTAAGTAATAACCAAAGAGAGTTTACATTAAAGTTTCGTACGAAGTGGCCACGTAACCACCGCCGTTAACGATAACATTTACGGCTGCGGTAGTCGTAAACATTCCAACAAATTGACTTTCTATGAGCGTAAACGGCTCGAAAATGACTAACACTATAAAATTTACTGTTCAGTAAAAGTAACTAGGGACTGAGACAATATTGTTTCCTGAACATCCAAGTTTATAGGCCACTCTTGTTATAATTGAGCAATGGATACTGAAAAGTAATAAAATGACAGCAAATAAAGTTTGAGGAAGATACCTTGGACGAAAGTTTGTATAAACATGTAAGTATGATTGGCCTAGAAGGCAAATGATACTATTACTACTTGTTAATCCTTCTAATCTAAGTACAAAGGGCAGCCCTACCTAACGTCATGTGACGGGAATCACAGCTCAGGCATGCTCGACCATTTTCCGGTAAGCGCGGCTCGTTTGCCTGCTAGCTGCTAGTATATTACAACTAAAGAGTCACGAGGCATCAATGCACTTTGAATTTATCGAGGCTCACGTACCGTTTGTCCGCGAAGTGGATGCATGTAGGTGTTTGAATTGTGACGTTTTGAGCTGAAGCTAAAATCGTGAGTTTAGCGTCGCATTTGATACAAGGCGAATAAAAACGCCTGACAAAGAAATTAGGAGTATGACTTGTATATTTCGCTTGGAATTCTTGTCTTATATTTTTAGCTAGTTGTTCGCGCCGACCTGATTACTCGCGATCCCTATAAATTGACAATTCCTGAAATGATTTTGCTCAAATTCAAACTTAAAATTGTATAGAAATAAACTACTTGCTTACACATTTCATGATGGTCGATTCAACGTTCGGAAGATTATCTTCAGACGAATGTACCATTACACATACAATCATACAAACGCCGTCTTGTTCCTGTCGACCCTGAGACCTACGCTTTGCTCTGTCAACTATGGGCGATATGGCTTAGCTGCCAGCGCGTCTCTGCCTCTGCGGAAGAGTCCAGGAAGATTTTTGATTGATGATTATTTATTGTTTGGAGTTGAATAGTGTTGTTGCCAAAGTAAAATAATTACGGTTGTAGATATGCCCGTCATGTATTAATGCCCAATAAATTTATGCAAAAACAACAGATTAAATATTATGTGGAGAGCTATTTTTTGTAAAATAATTTACAGCTTCAAAAAATCTTCAGCTTTTTTTTTTAAAGCTTCTTTTTTTAAATTTTCAGCTTTATCTGTATTTCAATAAAATGTATATACGAAATTTCTCAATTATGCGGAGTATTTTAAGAATGATGATTACTTTTGAAATGTTCAATTCTTAATTGATACCTACGTCAAAGATATTTTGTTCCAAAAAGTTAAACCTGATAATACAAAATAAATTATAAATTAAAACTCATTAACTGTTCCCACAGGTCTTGCTGCCAGTAAAAGTTTTCATCACTATGCCCCACTTCACTCAGTAAATCGCTAGAAAAAAAAATCGCTTTTATGTGCCACGTGTGTTATAATACACACTACATACAAATATTTATGGGAATAATACAACACAACACGTGATCACACATAGAGCCCTAGTAAGGGGCAAAGGAGTCTGGTATACGTGCCACAATAAAATGGGGCATCGAAATGTACTGCGGTTACACGTCTAGTACGTAGTACAAAGTAGCTCAATAGTCGTTAAAGAGTTATTAGTGAAGTAGAGAAGTCGTCACTTTAGAAATGTCAATTTGTCCTCAATAACTCGCGTTGGTATAATGATAACGCGTTCGCGGTCGAGTTTTCACTTTTTAAAACAAACATACGATGGCCATTGTTTGAACATCGCACTAATGACTCAGTTGTGAACGTTTATAAATGCTTTAGTGTATTGTCGGTATTAAACAAGTTGAAAATGACTGACGAACCATGATAATATTCCTTGCGACTTAATTTATTTCTTTTTGTTTTCTTACTATAAACTTACTTCCTACTTTATTAAGTAAACGAGAATTCGTTTCAGTATTCTCGAGGTTAACTAAGTGGTTTGGCTCTTCCAAGCTAAAACTGAATGAATATACAATGAAGAAAAATGCGTAGGAGCTGTGGAGGATTCACTGACTAGACCTTTTGCGCATGCTCGACAATGTGAGAAGTGGATATTTTGAGCAATTATCCGTAGTTAGGTATATTACTACTTATTACGAAGAACCAAAGTCACCGATATAGCTTTCAGAGTTTGCAAGCTGAAGTGGCAATGGGCAAGCAGGGGAAGAAAGGTTCTTGAGTGGCGACTACGAATTGGAAGACTCAGTGTAGGCAGGCCACCCACTAGGTGGACCGACGACTTTGTGAAAGTCGCGGGCAACCGGTGGATGCGAGTGGCACGTTGTCGGTTGGCGCTTTAAAGGGGAGGCCTATGTTCAGCAGTGGCCGTCTTCTGGCTGATGATGATGAGGTATATTACTTCGTCAGGACCAGGCCAGACAAGTTTTTCAATAGTACCAAGTTAGTGGTGCGCACAAATTTATTTAGCACCAGTGTGAACCCATTCAAACGTCATCTTCGTTGGTGAGTTGTAGAGGTGCGACGTAGTAGAAAAAGATGCGATGTAGTTAGTTAAGATTTTGACAGATGGCGCATTGAGTACTAAATATACTGAGAGGCAATTTTTCAGATGAGCAAATGATTACATTTTGGAGTCTTTGGCTTGAAAGATTTGTTGACACCCATACATACTGAAAGGTAAGTCTGTATATTTTGCAATAATCATTGTTGTTAGTTAAAGACTATTAGTCATAGACTACACAGTAATATACGCAAGTATGTACGAGTTGAAATCACGCAAAGTTGGAAACAAGGTCATGACGTTATGTATTATTTAAATTTTACGTTTCTCAACAAAATTTTGCTGAATGCAAGTGAGTGTAACATTATTATAAAATAATAAATTAACGGGCTACTTTGATAAAAATGTGATTTTTCTATTTTTGTTATTTATTTGTTATTTAGATTATAAATCTTATATTGGGATATATGTTTTTCTGGTTCTGTAATCTAGTATTGCATGGCGGGAAAACATGACATTTTCATGTTTAAAAAAAACAATGAAAAGACCTCGATTTATACGCATTTTTCGCTGGCGCTCGGAACCCCTAGTGAATATTCAAGTGATTATTACATTAATAGTGAGGTAATAATAATAATAATAAAAAAACAAATAGGACCAATAAAATAAAGTAGTTGAAAATATTTGTTCATTTTATAACAGTCAGCTCAACAAAATTGTAGTAAAATGGAAACAAAAGAGACAAGTAATATAATTACGTGTGAAATTAAACAAGGTTCTATAATTATGCGATTGTTATGCGTAACATCATAAAATACTCGATTTAAAAAAGGAGGAGGGCCCGCGCTCTCCTGTTTCTCGCTATCTCGTTCGCACTTTTTCTAAATGTGTAGGGTTCCGTACCTCAACAAAAAAAAAGAAACCATTATAGGATTACTTCGTTATCGTGTGTCCGTCTGTCCGTCAAGACCCTTTTTGGCAGGAATGCGTGAAGGTATCAAGTTGAAATTAATACCAAATACTAGGTCCTTTGGAGTTGAAAAAAAATCTAGGTTTTAAGTCGTATATTTTGATCTTTTTGTCACACTCACAAGCAAATTAAATCCTATAGGTTACTTCCCGTTGATCTAGTATTATGAAATTTGGCAAGAAGCGAGTTCTTAGAATAAACCTGAAAATCATGAATTTGTATTAAAAAAAGTATGTTTCGCGATTATAAACTTGAATTTGTAGTTGGAGAAATGACCGTGACGTATATTGATGTATAGGAGATACATTTTTCAACCACAAAGTTAAGCTTGTACGATAGCCGCGGTGCGCGAGTCAGACTCGCACTTGCTTGGTTTTTGATATTAAAATATATAAACGTTAATTTATCTTTAGAACGCCATTGCCAATGCTTTATGGCA
Source organism: Apocheima hispidaria (assembly GCA_947579745.1). NCBI lineage: Eukaryota > Metazoa > Arthropoda > Insecta > Lepidoptera > Geometridae > Apocheima > Apocheima hispidaria. The sequence continues at coordinate 1,267,272 of OX388152.1, read as the reverse complement.
ATCTGTACGTAAAAATTTTCGATTTTGTCGAAGAAGAAAGAAAAAAATATGTTTTTCGACTTCCCCCTCTCGTGGCACAACGTTAGCGTTGCAAGACAACTCATTGTAGAGCCAAACCGACGCCGGTGTCGCCAGTTTACGCAAGGAGCACTTGTTCAAACAGAACGAACTGCGCGGGCGCAGCCTTCGCGATAAACATCTTAGATTACCGAGAATAGCGCCCATAAAACAATGACTTAAGCCTTATCCTATACCGTGGTGTTTATGTTAGTATAATATAAGATGATTGTGTACAGCAACTCTTTCCTGCATTACTTACATATGATTTACGGTCTAACAAAAAAAAAAAAGGTTTAACATTGTTTTATTGTCTAAAAGTAAAACAGATGTTTTATTTCTATGAAATGTGATCTTACGGGTGATTAACGTGGATTATGGATGTCATATTTGGAAAGTTCTATAAAATAAATATTGATCTATCTATTTTGAGTTTTGCTTCTTAGAGTAAGACCATTCCTGTACTAGATTTAATGGTTGTAATGATAAGTATTCACATTGCACTCATTGTAAGATCTTAATGCTAAAAATATAGACAATAGACAATAGTTTATTTGTAGCAAAAAACATAGAAAAATAAATTAAAAAGTGAAAAATAAACAAAACATACACAGAGTTTTTTGACACAAACCAGCCCCAACTCAACAAGATGCTGGTTGTACCCAACCAGCGCTGGTCTTCCGTTGGGACCGGCAGGTGACGTCATATAGGTAAATCTATAATCCCGTTGAAAGTTGGTTGAAAGCAGTACGCAATATTTTCGCGGAAGTGCTTCAATAATATTGATAGGTTTATTTAAAATAAACTCGGCGAAAATTCTTCGGCACTTGTACATCCGAAGCGGTAATTCCGTCTAGTATCAACAAAGACCGGCTATTTAAAATACACATTTTATTATCTGCTTACACTCGCAGGAACTTATAAAATATTGCCACGTGCGAGTGGTTCAAAGATAAATACACTCGTTGCCAATAAAATGTGTTACCTGTCTTACTTCGATGAGAGATTAATGATTATATTACCAGATAAATGGCGTGGACTGATTCTCAAATTGAGACAATTAAAATCATAACATGGTCATTATGTAGATTGAATGTTTTTGGCAAGATTAAGTTAAGTATTTATTTTTATTTTTTATTTAATACAATTACTCCATGGACTGCGGGTCCGTGCCTTTTATCAAATTTTGCAATTATTTATCAACTAAAACTGAATATAAAAACTAAAGACTTTAACAAAAGGAATATACCAACGAATCCTTATACTATTACAGAGCTAAGTGCTATTATAGATTTGCGTATATACTCCGAACAGCCCAGCTCCTTCAAGCAGCACCCGTTCACGAGTTGACGCATGTGCACATCTCCTCAACCATACCTATTGGAGGCATTTTAAAGGTTAAGCAATAATGACCTTGATCCATGGGTGAGTGAGCCTATAAACATGTGTACCTATAAGCCTACAAACAATGGAATTTAAATATAAATTTAATGAAAATTGTCGAGTTACGACTTTATTCAGAAATGTAAAAGAACTTTCAAGATTAGCTTATAAAACTTACTTTGCGATCGCACGCGTCACTTGTAATCAACGACAATTTGATAGAGCACTCTATACCGTAGATTGGCTTATAGAACGTTTGCGAATAATGGGATAAAAGGGTTAAAAATAAATTTGCAAAAAGCACGAGAACATTTACATGCACAATAGATGTTCAAATATAAAAAAATATAGTTTAAAAATGTATAATGTAAATTCTTATCTACTATAATAAAATAAATGACCAGTCTATCCATCCTTGACGCCATAAAGTTTGCAGTAGACAGGATAAAATGAAGGGGCATGGTCCAGAGAGTGATCATAGATCGAACCACTCTTAACTAGATACGATGAATGGAGAATTAATCAGAACAGAACAGCAATGAAGAAAACGACTAAGAAGATGTCCATATGGTTTATTATATCTTATGTTTAAGGTTAGTTTGAATGGAAGAATTCAGTGAAACTGTCTCTTTCAAGTGACGGCGTGAAGCCTACAAAGTTAATGTTTTCACATTTTTAACAAGCTGAAGATTCTTGCACAGTGGAAGGTTTGTTTGTTTACAAAGCACAGATGGCAATGGTATACAAAACACGTTTGTAGGAATGTTCGATTGTCATCGAATGTAAACAAATCGTTCGACGACGCGACACAGTAACTATGGTTCGTAATCAAGTATTGTGGTTGACGTGCATCTCTCTACTGTTTGTTGTTAGGAACCAAACATTGAGGATGTTATAATGAGCAGATATTGTAAAGTTTGTACGTATGTTATGGATCTCAGGTTTTCCATCAGTATTACAACTTCACACTCATCATGTGCGACTGGAGGACCGGGCCGAAAAGAGAGAGAGAGAGCGGATGAAGGCGCGAAACTCGAATCGCGATCTGCGAGTAGTAGACCTGGCGAGCAAAAACTTTTTTGCGCAACGTCAATTCTACAATTTCATTTTCTTCCAAAATGTTAGGAAGTTTTCTGCGGCGCCAGTTCCCGGCCGATTTTGATAACATTTGGCAGGCACGAACGGAGACCTCACGACCTTCTATCTTGTCAACCTCTTTACCGATTTTGCCCATATTCTTCTTCTTGTTCAGAATTGAGTACCGAATGTTTCTACAGATATTATTAAAATGGCCGGTAAATGGTGCCGCAGCAAATTTCAACAGGTATTTTCCCCTTTCTGGAGCAAATACCCCTCCTATCAAGTATCGTTGTACACTTTGCACTTTACACTGTACCGTTTTTAATATACTTACCTCGATAGTGAAATTAGCCTCTCATTTCGTGATAATTTAAATTCGTAACAAAGGCTTTTCGAGTTTAAGATAAAAAGCAGTTTTATAACCGTAATGTTTGGTTAGGCCGTTATCTTATCGGATTGAGCGAGGCGCGAGGTAGAGAGGTAACAGGATAAGGTACAGGAAGACAACGATCAAAAATATTTAACCGCTCATCTATCTATATATATAAAAATGAACCCCTATTTTTCCTGGTCACGCTATAAGTTGAGAAAGGCTGGACCGATTTTGATGATTTCTTTTTTGTTGTGTTCGTAATTGTGAGGACAAGGTTTGCATGAAGAGTATAGCGAGGCCCAAGGCCGAGCTTCGCGGGCATCAGCTAGTGCCATAATAATATTTTTATTATGGCACTAGCTGATGCTTAAATAATATTATACTCGTATTTACGTAATATTATGCGTTGGTCGAAAAGACTAAGGAGCATATCTCCCGTTGTAAACATATGAATGGCTAGATGACAAAATTTTTAAGAACAATGCTAGTGACGTAAAATAAAACTAAGTGGAGGGGAAGAGTTAAGGACGCTGTCCACTAATCGACTCCGCATAAGACCAGCGCCAAAGCAGTTAGCATTTGCTTGTTATAAGGTGAATAAATAATCTGAAATCTGAAATCTGCGACAAAAACGGAATTATACTATGCGGAATAAGGTCCATTTTAGAATTGTAAAGCAAAAACAGTTGACCGCGCTCAGTCTACAAATCTAAAATGGACCTTATGACGATAGTATGTTTTTGGGATGTATGTAAGTATATATAGTATATAAGTAAATTTGTTTGTGTGTTCCTGTAGGACCTCTGTAGTGCTCCTATAGCGTTAACGGTTTGACTGATTTTGACAAGTGAGGTGTCGTTCGATTCCTCTTTACGTCCGCAGTGACTGTAGCCTATATAAGCTAAATTTTGCAGTCGAGTTTTTTTGTTTCTTCTTTTACTTGTTTATTTACAAAAACGTCATAGCAGTAGGTATTTAACTATTTTTGCAGCCTAATGGCCAACATCGAAAGAGTTAATTGGGCGAGGAGTTTTGCCACGCAGAGAAATCGCGCGTGTTTCGCGACATGTCATAATTTCACGCGCTAAGGTGCGATGTCCGTTAAATTGAACGGTAGTTTTATCGTTAGTATGTACTGAGTACGTGGCACATAATTATGTACAGTAAACTGTTTTATCACGAGTGAGCCTTAAACATTTTATAAATTGATTTTCTGGTCACATAAGACTTTCTCGAGTTATTAAAGATTAAATTATGAAATTTTCTTACTTCTTTGTGACAGATTCATTTGTATCAGTTTATTAGAAGATGGCCATTAGGTTGTTCTACAATTGAAAGTACGGATCTGAAACAGGACATCCTGTAAGATCGTCAAGTGACAGTAAACCTACGTAACACAGTGGGAAGAGCGGGAAAGCAAGAAGCTGTAGCGGAGCTCCGGAGTTTTGGACGAGGTTCACGTTCAGTAGGCTGGTGATGATGATAGGGATTAAGAGTTCAATCTTTCTCAATCGTAAGTTTTACAAAATATATTTTTTTAATTACTTAAGGATACATTCTATGTTAAACAATAGAGATCAAACCACAGAGTACCTACTGAACTAATAGGGATAAACAAGTGATAAATACAGTAAAGGAAAGCATGAAATAGATAGTAAAATATTATTTAAACAGTATATTTTCTCATAACAATGTCGTAGAGCAAACTTAGTTCTTATAAAATTCCGTTGTTACGTGTCAAAAAAAAAATTTTTCGCACGTTTTCCGTTTCTATACAAACGTAACAATAGATTATATATTTTTGTTGTGAACACGAAACAAGGGAACTGTGCGAAGGAATTATAAACTAGAACTGCGCGCCTATTTATTGCATTAACGCATTATTATCCATTATACATATATTACGTGGAGGAGGTGTAGATTTAGTCCAGAAGATAGTCTATAAGGTTGCCTGGAAGAAATTGCTTTAAGCGATAAGGCCGCCTGATGTTACACTAGTTTTAAGTAGATTTTTGTCTTATGTATATAATTTCTGGTGAGAGCAATAAAGAGTTTGTAGTAGATCAAAACTTAAACTCGTTTTGAGCACAAAAAATCCGCACTATCATTGAAGTCCCATTTCGCCACCAGGATATTATATGACAGAATGTGTCACCTCAAAATAATCACATGCACAGTGTAAGATACACACATGTTTAAAGAGCTGACATCGCATAGAAATAAAGCAACGAATGGAATAGCATCGAATGGTTACTAAACATCAGAAATGCAGACTGCGCTCGCGAGACGGAAATAATGAACGTAGGCTGCTTTAGATTAAACCATTCAAAAAATTAAAATTAAACTCTTTTACAAAATAAAACGCGTAAAAAATTGGCAAAACACTGTATAGAGGAGAGATGGAGAAGAGAAAAAAAGAGAGAAGCATAATGAATCAGTTTTGGGAAAATAGTTGACGCCAATAAACACACCAGTGTAAAATTTACAACATTTTCAACAACTGAGAGAACAAATGAACGATATGATAGCAACTACCAAGAAAATGCAAAAAAGACATGATATGGAATGACCATAAGGTAAGTTATAACCGGACCAAATATAATTAGACCTGATCGCACTGACAAGTCTAAAGAAAAAGCAAGCTATGTACTCGTAGCAAGAAAGCAAAACAACGACAGAATACAGATTGACCGGCTACCAAACACTAGATACGTACCTACAAGTACCACTAACAGTCAACGCACGAGCAAGGAGGATAAAACAAAACGAGGAAACAAACAGATTTATTTCAGACGTCGACAGAGACAGGAGTAACAATGTTCTCATGTTAGTTTATGTAACAGTTCACGCTCATTATATTTTACTATTTATAAGCTCAGATGACCTTCTGAATCATAATAAAGCTATAACAGTACACGTTTAAGACGCTCAAGTTTATCGATAATAAACATATCATACGAGCAATTCACAAATGGAGCCCCGGTGGAGCAGCTACGGGAGCGTGCGCAAAGAGCTCATAAGAAGATGTAGTGCCTGCATCAGAACTCCTGGCAAATATAATAACAGGTAATTAGCCAACTTGAAAGCGGGAATAGAACAGGATCCTTACATGGAAAACCGTTTTACGAGTAGACTATGTACTATGTACCTACGAGTATGACTACCGCTATGCGCAAACACACCTCCATATTGGTTCAACAAACGTCAGCGAAGCATTGTATGCTAATCATTATCATATACAGAAGCGACGAACTTAAAAGAAATTTATCAAATATTTTACTTTTGAATAAAAAGTTGAAACAGAGTGTTTTACAAACAACTTCCAAACTTCTTAGCTTGGAACACAGCCGTAAGGTAGCCAGTCTGTCAATCTTTTACAGGATTCATTTCAGTGTGCATCAGAGCTTCATGACCCTATCCCACCATCCCCCTTTTACTACAGGACAAGTAGAAAGACGCCCCACTACCATCCTTCCACTGTTGATTTCCCTTGGATACGTACAAAACGTTTTTAATCCGTACAGCCACGAAGTGGAATAAACTGCAGGCTTCCTTGTTTCCTGAGAGTTAAAATCTAGAGCTTCTCAAGGTCAGAGTGAATAAGTATCTTCTAAGTCTGCGTTTCATCTTTGGCCAAATCATCGCTTACCAATAGGCGTTTTTTTTTTCACACAGCGCCATCTAGCCCCAAACTAAGCAAGCTTGTACTATGGGAACCAGATAACTGATAGAATACAAAAATACTTTTTTTTTGTTGTTGTAAATACATACATAGAATACATAGTAACACCCAGACCAAGAACAAACATCCATGTTCATCACACAAATGTTTGTCCTGGGTGGGAATCGAACCCACAACCTAAAGATCGGAAGGTGGAAATCCACCCACTGAGCCACAAGGCTGTGGGTGGTCAAACGCAGAATTATAAGGGTTAAAAAAAATATGTCGTCTACAATAAAATGAAAACGGAATTGCAGCAAGCGCTAATGAAACTAACTCACTATGATAACATTAGTCTTTAAAAACTCCATAAAATGTAAATGGATACGATTTAAGAACTGTTCCTACTCATTTAACTAATAAATGTCCCATTAAAATCATCCTTGACGATCGTAAATTTATAATATTCTCGCTTAATTTCACCAGAAGCCGGGCAGTAATCGAGTTGGACATATTGTTTTTCATCTTGCATATCGGTCAATGTCAGCGCTTTCCATTTCAAATCGGTTGAAAAACGCCTGCACAGCTTGTCTGTAAGCAGTGAAATAAGAAAAATACTTCGGTTTACCCGACAGCGTCATTCAACGGCCATAATGAACACGATGCGGTAATTATGAGGATAATTACGTCTAATGTTGGTCACGGACAATGTTTTTTCACCGCTTAAAAATTACGTGTTTTCAGCCTCTATATCTATGTAGGTATATAGCTTGAAATTTGCGTTTTCCTGTATTTTGCAATCGTTTTAATTCAACAATCAGCATACCGGCGCCGGCTCTCAGACCAACACTTTCAGCGCATTTAAACAATAGTTCGAGTTTTGGAAAATCCTTGAGTTTTTTTTTTTTGTTATTTTATAATCTCCATTATGTTTTTTTCCTTGCATGCATCGTCTGTATTATGCTATGAGTCATGTAGGTAACCACTAGGTAGGCAACTCAGTTATCGCAGTCCAAACATTCTTCTTACACACGTGTGTTCATAACAGCTCTCTGTTACGTTTGATATATTTTAATAATCTAGAGATTGCTTAGCAACCATTCAGCAATTTATTGTAATACTACGAAGACCCATTCAGCATGCTAAAAGCGATCGCGTTTGCAAAATTGATAACTGGCGCCTTAAGGTCGAATTACGCAGGTAATCTGCTATCGCATGCTGCATGCGTCTGCGGTGGTTCCGCGAACCTGGCACATGGTAGGGCGTGGGGTTGGACGGTGGCAGCCAGTAGGCGGCACTAATGGGCGGGTAGTTGCTCCCGTTCCTGGCCGGGCCGGTCTTGCCTCGCGAGCCACCCGTCTCGCCGCGCATCCTTTACACTTCACCTCACTTTACACATCACATGACGCGTCTGCATTCAACCGCGGCCGCGACACAACTAACTCCACTACTGGCAAAGACTTGCGCGCGCGCAGCCGGTGACAGACGGTCGATCAGTCACTCTTCGTGGACCGCGTGTCACGACGCTTCCACTCCCCTCGCGCTAATGAGTTGCGTCCGTCCTGAGGTCGCGATTCAATTGCAGTTGCTGGTTGCCTAGAGTTCACCAGTTGTTACGTGACAATAGATAGGTAACTCTTAAATAGATATCCACGATCGATTATATTTCAGATGAGCCTTGTCAATTTAGAACAATGAATCTTCTCTGAAAAAATCCCCATCAAGAAAACCCGATCTCGGAGAGTCTCCAAATTAAAGAACCAAGCAGGATGCAAAACAAATTTTAAATAAGCCCAAGAGCCGACGCACGTTTATAATTGAGGCCGTAACAAAAGGTAATTTTTGCCTTTTACGGTTACACAATTTCGCAGTCAGTCGCTGAAAGCCTTCACGGAGAATTAGCGTTGACAAATTAGTACACGGAGTCTAAACGATACCGACTCTCTTAGAGTTTGCACAAGTTTATTTCGTCGCCTTGAAAAAAATATGCTGTTTATGCTGTGACCAGGTTTCTACCTCCTTGATTTTTTTTTGCTTGTGGATAAGACGAGGACATGCAAAGTTATTGTAAAAGCCTTAGTTATTAAGTATTTAAATATTCACACTCTACCTTTTGTGTTTCACAGATGGCATAAAAGCAAACAACCTGCCTGATAGTAAGCAAACGCCATCTCCCACAAATGCCTGTAATACCAGAGACATCACTAATACTATGTTAATTTTTTACCAGCGGTTTTGAAGAGACACATGTTGCGCTACCACTGCTGTATTTTACTGTTAAGATCCCATGCCATCTTATGGCACCTTAGATTTGATGTGTACATAATTGGATCTTTCTATCTTTTTTGAAAGTAGAAAAGTTAATACATTTCTCTATTATTTTCTCTTTTACCTTACTAAACGTTTAACCATCATACTAATCAAATTTTGATAGAGAGAGACAGGAATCTCTGTGCAATGATCACATAGTGAGATGTCAGTGATACGATTGTCAGTTATGTTATTGGAGAATCACGGTACGTGACATGACCTTGCTCCTATCAGCCTATTGGTCCATCAATTTGGCATATTGCCTCGGTATATCTACACAATTATCCAGACACCTGCGATTCCGCTCGTAGAGAGGATCAATAAATGTTCTGTCAGTGATACGACAAAATCTTATACTATCGATTGTGGAATTTGTAAGCATTACTATCACGCGAAAAAATATATGACTTTGATATTGCGTCACTCAGACGATTACCGCAATATCCGAATCGTATTAAGTTTTCTGTATGTTTTATCGAAGAGTATTGAAGAACATACGATGTCGGTTTCTGTGACTTACGATTGAGAAAAAAAAACAGTATACATATCTAACTATCCCAAAGCTAACAAGTGCAAGTTTGTGACTAAGTCCTTGTCATAATTTTACCTCTTGCAATGTAATAATTAGTGGCACCGATTAGCTTTGCTCGGCTGTTAGTTTTCGAATGGTAAAAATCTTGCTTAGTTTGGGGTCAGATGACCGTGTGTGCAATAATGTCCCAGATATTTATTTATTTCTAGACACTTAAAATATTTCCGAGATTATCAACTAGCGAGCGCTATTCCCCGATTGGCATGCTACCATTTGAACTCGAAAAATCGTCACGCGTACCACTCAGGTTCGAGTAGCCGGGTACGTGCTTGGAGTGCCTAATATGCAGTAACCACAGTGGAGACATATACAATAATATAAGAACAGGCAAATGTTTTTTTTCACATTTATTTGATTGCAACACCTATATAGGATGACCAGACGTGAAATTTGATGGCGTTTGAAAGAATTAACTAGTAAGTATTATTATTAATAGAAAAACAAAAAAACCGACTGCAAAATGCACTAGTACTATAATGCTCTGGGCATAAAGAGGAATACAACGACGCCTCACTCATCAAAATCGGTCAAGCTGCTTAGGCTATAGGAATAGGAATAGGAACACACAAACATACAAATACATACTTACATATTGATATACTTACATAAATACACCCCAAAAACATTACCATCCTTCGGATACAGTCAAGAAAAAAGTAATGCTGGCAGAAGATTGCGCAGGTGATTCTAGCAATGAAAGCTATTTGCGCCAATATCGCTATCCGCTTGTCACTTTACTAGCTCATTGTCGGGATTGAATTCACAACAAGCTGCCTTAAGCTGCCGGCGAAGAAAAACAACTTGAGAAAACCAAAGAATGGCCTCGCCTGACAAGCTACTACCAGCAAGTGGAAAATCTGTACCCAAGCATCTAAATTACGCTAGAACTGTACCATTTAGTACAGCCTTGGGTGATGTTTTTTTGTGATGTTATCCGTGGTTAAGCATAAGCACCAGGCTAACTGCCTAGCTACTTTACTGCACCGATATTTTACTATGACCAAACATTGTTACTTAAGGTGCCCGTCGATTCGTTCCGGTGCGGTCGGCACGGTGCGGACCACCAAAATAGGCGTGCATTACCGCTTTTGAATAGACAATGTGTGTATGCACTATAGAATTCATAAGTTCATCGATTGGCTTCGAATTGGACGCGCTATATTATGTAAAACGTACGTGCATGTGGTGGGTTAGTTTAAATATATAAACCTAAAATAGGCAGACGTGCCTTAATATTCTTGGCTTTATACTAAATTTACGTTTGGCGACCTGTTATTCCACACATCGCAAAGTTTTAGTCGATCGCCTCAGAGCAAGGGTTTTTAGGTGTGTTTATATTTTTTTGTACATCTTATGTCTGTCTGGTAATGTGTGACCTCCTCCAGGGGTTTGACAGATTTTGCGAAGTGTCGTTGTATGTATTTATATCTTTTTGGTTTTAGTCGATGAAAAGTGACAAATATGACGTTGAGAATCGATAAAACTGTTTTTGCCGATGGCAAATTGCAAAATTAATGTTAAATTGTTTGTTTCATAAAATAATATAATTGCACTGTTGAATTACTTAATCCATTATTTGCCGCACAAACTTAACCCTCCAAACATTATGTACCCGATATCACTGGTTAATGCCAGGTAGACGATAATCCATCCGACATTTCTATAAATCATATTACGTAGGCATATGACGTGTCCAGTCCATGTCACTTGCAATCTAGGTAATCTATGTCGACGAAAGGTATCTCTCAATCCAGTACAATTTAAAAGAGCATGAAAACACTAGCAGTACCAATTAACCAACTTGTTCCAATTGTCCATCTACCCAATCAAACCCACAAAAAAATTCATCACAATCGGTCCAGCGGTTTAGGAGGAGTTCAGTGACAACACACGTACAGAAGAATTATATATAAAGCCCCGTTCGGCTTAGCATATCCTTTCCATATCGCTTGTTACAAAGATACGAATATTCAACCAAACGATGTTGATATTACCCATTACCTTTTCATATTCATATCACAGTTTTTCTAGCCATAACATCAAATGGCTGTGTTTATTCCACTACTACACCTACAGTATGTAGCTTTATTGATCACACTGTGTGTGGCTGTGTGCATGCCTTCGATGTAATGCGATAGGCTTTGAATTGATTTGTCATGCGTCCTATACGGCGGCCTTTGAATGTGCCCTACTGCGGGTTCTCACCAACTGAAAGCTAAGTGGCTTATGTTAGGAAAGGTCAAAGTCCAGCAGTGGACAAACATGATAATGACGACGATGGTGACAGCGATGATGACGATAAAGAGTCCTAAGTAGTATGTTTCCTATACGATGGTCCTTAAACGTAGGTACTACTATTAGTTCCCACCCACCGAATTTAGTGGCGTATCAGGAGAGGCGTCCCGTAGGAAACAAACATTGGCTCATGATGACGATGATGATGATGTTAACAAGTTATAAAATAAACGGCAGCTATGGTTTGTTTAAATACAGTAAGCACTGGCTTTATCAAAACAGTGTCTCTACCTATAAACTGAACGAAAGAACGCAGATTGACGTCATGTACCTACTTAATGAGAAAGATATTTCGGATTCAAGTATTATTATTATTATTTAACTTATTATTTTTTAATACTTTTTTTTTCATTATTTTGACAGTGTACAGCGTGAGTTCTGACAATTATTTAAAATCCTATCATTAGCGACTAAAATAATGCTAAAAACAAATACCTTGTAAAATAATGTTCTCTCAAAGTATTTCATAAGCTTTGTAAATGGCTTAAATAAACTCCTGATCTGTTATATTTAGTAGATATCAAAAAACCTTAGTAAAGGCTTGCTTATCACCTAGCTAAACACCGATAGAGTCAACAATACGTTCTTGCCTATATTGAAGCATGGTATTTAGCGTTGTAACCTTGGTTACTCATGGAAAATGTCAACAGCAAATAGACGCACCTTTGCTTGAATTATTTGTGGTTACAATTGTACATTACGTAATTTACAAGGCTATATCGATTATCAAAAGTACTCACCATTTCTATTTTCGCTGTCAGCTGGCTTCATTTGAATTGGATGATGCATCTGTAAACAATAAGATTTTATTTTATTTTTATATTGGTATTATGAAAATACGTATAAAGTCAAATAATATTTTGTCAAAATTCGTAACTTATAGCCACAGTAGTATCAAGACCAATAAAGCTTCGAGGTATAAAAATGAATACGTTCGTCCCGAAGAACAAAATTCGCATGCGCGATTCAGAACATTATTGCAACTGACAGTCCATACAAAACGTCAAAAAATGCACAAAAATGGATCAAGGTCATCTAGCGAACTATATAGGAAACTTTGTCTGGATGTTTGCCGCATTATCACAGCTAAACCGCTGAACGGATCTTTATAAATTTTTATCAAAGACGGGCATAGGATACTTTTATATTTCCACGCAAACGAAGTCGCGGGTAACGACTAGTACTTAATAAATAAGAAAATAACCCACCCCTATGTACACCCCGTGTAAAGGAAATTATAACGCTGGCTGCATTACCGCGTTGAATGGCATTAGCCAATGCCATTCAACGCCTTTGATTTTTTATGTTACATTCAAACCTTTTTGGTAAAAATAATAATGAATTTATCAACAGGAGCCAAAGTACAAAATTGTAACAATATGGATATTTAAACTTATTCCAATGTAAATTTTGAATAGTGTGTGAAAATAACGAAATTAAACATAATTTTTCATAAGTTACTATTTAAATAAATTTCGTACTTCTCCTACGTAAAGGCTAAATTGTTTATTTAGCAACCACATTTAGAGAGAATGATGCCAACATCTTTATTATAATATATTGTCGATTCATAGATAGGATAAATACCTTAGCTTACATTTCCATAAAATTTCACGAGATGGCGTTGCTAATTCAGGATTCGCAATTATTATTTTTAACCTGGTCAGGAGACCTTGTCATTTTGGCCTAAATATTTCAACAATATCTATGATTAAACTTGGTTTAGAATAGTATTTAGTTTAAATTCAAATAATACCTATATCTTAATACTGGTTAAATACACGAAACGTGTGGAGCTAAAATGTACGCAGGTACGTAGGCAAATATGGCGATATTCGATTCTCTCGAGTCCCTCAGAACTCATTTATTTTAATTGTCTCCATAAAAAAGACTCAAAAAACTTAATTTTTTTTTTGAAAATCTGGTATTTTTAAAATTAATGCTTTTATTTTTAACATAATTATATTCATCATCATCATCAGCCAGAAGATGTCCACTGCTGAAAATAGGCCTCCCCTTATGCCTCCCCTGCTGAACATAATTATATTAATATTATAATTATATTATACCTTTATCATAACTGAAAAAAATACTTCAACGATATTTCCATATGTTTCAGAAAATCAAAATAGTCCGTAAAATCCAATATTTGAAATTTTAGACTCCTGAAGTTCGTTACAACACTATGCCCCATGCTTATACATAATACCAAAGTTAGAGTATAGCATAATTAATAAACCAGTAAACATATTAACCCTGTTAGATGTCAATTCGACTAAAATATGTGCGGATCGTCGACGCGTCATACAAAATCGATATAAGGGTGTTATTTACGTGACTCGATCATTCGCAAACAATTCGGAAATGTTCGAATTATTCGTAAACACTGTCGATGTATCGGTAAACATGATCGAAAGTGGCGTTAACCCACCGCGCATCCTATTCTTTATCGATTAAACTAGAAAAAAAAACTTAATATACCAAATAAAATAGCAAAAGAAACTTTTGGAAAACTTTTGCTTGCAAGTAGTGAGGTCACAATTTGAAATAATATGGTGGCTAGAGAATTTCACGAACAGGACATTCCGGGACCGGGTCATTAAACTTACAGGACGCTATTTCGACAGATGGACATATTTCGTAAGCGAAATTACTGTAATATGCAGTTTATCCACTATTACTTAGTGATTATTACTTGCTGCTTTACAAGATCCGTTTTGCAAGGCACTGTTTTGAGTTGAATATTTATGGTAGTCTATTTAACGAGGTTTTGCATAGCGACAAGATCCACTAATTTTAAACTGTTAGCGAGAATTAGCTAAATTACATTTGATAAACTTTACTGTTTCAGTTTAACTAGTCAGCTACTACTAAATTGTTCATTGTCAAGATTCCAATATATATTCGTTTCAGAATACAGTTCTAAACCATTCTGAGATGGAATCTGACTGGATCAGTGAGCTCAGACCTCAACGCAGTCACACGTGAGCGAAATTGGAACGGCACACAGACGACAGCGAGAAGCCAGGCGTCGAATTGCGGTTCAATGCGATAGGTGACGCCGTGCCGCCTTCACGTCGCTCCTGGACCATTCTAACAGACCTATAGATATAATTGAATACGCAGATTCAACATTATTATTTTAGAACATTACAAAATTCGTCAGAATTTGGTATGATAAGAAAATGGTAATAAATATGAAGGCATTCCCTTTCGCAAAACGGCCCACTTTCGAAATAACGTCTTGTTCGCGAAATGTTCGTTTCGTAAAATGCCATATTCGCGAAATGTCAAGTTCTATCAATTATTATTTTAAAAAGCAAGATAATCCTATATGTACAAGTATAATTATAAAAAGGAAAACCAAAACTGCAACTTGAAATTGTAGCGTATGACGTCAATATTTAGACTATGAGCTAATATATAGAACCACTCAAACATACGCCCCAAAAACATTAACGTCCTTTTTGGGGAGTCGGGTAAAAATAAGGTTTTATTTCAGCGGTTTGCTTGGAGGTAACTTATACCCTGTACTAACACATACACTTCATATCCCGGAAAAATATTCGGTTTCTGTAGAAATGTGGATGAAACCGCGGGCCGCTGCTAGTCTTCAATAATTTTAAATATGCGCAAGCGATACAATTGTAGACGCGACTAAAGGGCTTAAAGTTGGCAATCGATTAACAAACAGAGACAGAAAAAGTGAGACAGAGACATAGAGTACAGTCCCCACTGCGCTCTAGTCTCTGTAGTCTAGCATGTTAAAGTCGGTCACGTAACGAGGTGCGCGGATTCCGCGTCACTCGTCAATCAACGCGCGGTTATTTTTACAGACACGCATCGGCTCGCGACTCCATGTTGAGTAATAGATGCACAAGTATTGGCAGGTCTGCAGGAGGGTTGGAGCTTACTCTACTTTTATTACTACTACCACTAATATAAACAGTTCAGTATGAAACACTACTTTTCGAACCTGTGACCTGTGCGACTGCGTCAACTCGTGAAAGGGCGCTGCTTGCGGAAACTGGACTGCTCCGAGTATTTATACGCAAATCTAGTAATAAGTAGCACCTAACTCTTGAATAATAGTATAAGTTTTCTTTAATATACTTCTTTTGTAAATTCAATCGTTTTTATTTTAAGTTTTAGTTGACAAAAATTGTTAAATTCGACAAAGGGCCCACAGAGTCTGCGGAGTAAAGATTAGAATTAAAAAAATAAACCTATGTGAGCTATGCTGGCATGAATCCATCGACAAAGCATTTGTATCTTCATTCATAAAGACGTCTACAGTATGGATTTTTTTACTGTCTCCATTTCACAGCTAATAGAGACTGTTCGCTTTAATCCTGTTTCTGATGAAAGATCCTACAATATATCCTATACCCTAATATGTCGTAATAAATGATTGAGTATTGAGTATAATGAATCTTTATCGTCAAATATCTTCAATCATAAACGCGTCTGTAGAATACTTTGAAGATATTTCGTATATGCCAACGTTCTTTAGATAAAAGGACGTATTTGAGACGTGTTTTATCTGTAATATCTCTACGTTTTATATTACACATAATTAAAACTGTCCGGCTGTACGGAAAGATATTATTTTGTTTAATTTAAATTGTAATACAATATTTTAAAAGCCAATACAAAACCACTACGGTTCAGTATGCCGAATAAACCCGTGATAATTGTTTGCTTCAGTTTCCACAATAAAGTTATGAATGAAAATATGACGAACATGAGTTTTATGCCGAGTGGGAAGCTTCACGTAGATATTTTGCATACAGGAACGAGCGCGAGCCAGAGAAATAGAATATCCTGGCAGTATGCGAAACAAACTCACGAACTATTGTCTCGTACCAACAAAAAGTCGGACAAATGTGCAGTGCAAGAGAATCATGCTTTGTGTGTCGTGGCATTAACTTTCAAGCATTATAGGGGCATACTAAGTGAATATTTTCATTTTTAGAGTACAATTTTAAGAGCAGACCATTTGGCAGCCTACACTGCAAAAGAATGGCGCACTTTCTTAAATCGGCAGTGTAGGTTGTCATAAATGGCCTACCGTTAAGGTTTTTGAAAATAGTGGCATGTATGTTTTATTGTTTTCCTTTTCTATAGATGGATGCCTTACCACATCTGCTTAATTGACTTTCCCAAGATGTATGTCTTGAGATTTGGACTAGACAACGGCGTACCAAGGAAAATGCCCAGCAGTGGGATAAGGAAAGTGGTGGATGATGATGACGCAATATTATGTTCGGTTTATCAGCATCGCAGTGACCTACATTCCGTGTACCAACTACACGACTCTGGGACATGTTCATGTTGAGTACTTCGTGACAAATTGCCCTAAGTGTTAGATACAGTGTTTGCGTCCTCGCTACTGGTTTGATGGATGATCACTTACCGCTAATTAGATAAGGGATGTGATTTGTCGAGCCTTTTGGGATGGCTTTGATGATAATATATGCATCCGCTTTTGAGGAACATTTCTCGATTATTTTAGTACTCTACACGTACCTACATGTACTTAGCTAGCAAAATAGTAAAAATCCTAAGTATTTATGGTTCCGTAGCGAGCTAATTAACCCCTATATTTCCACCGTGTCCATCTGAATGTCACCGTCTCAATTTTTTTTGGGTGGATTTTTCGTTAGTGTTTTTCAGATTTTTTCCCTTATCGAAAATCACTCCAAAAATTTTTGGACGCCGCTAATATGGAAAATCATTTAAGAAATAAAAGCATAACTTCTAAACTAGCTTGCCAGTTAGCTAGTGGCCGCCAGTTGTTATACTAGTTTTAAAGCCTCTTTTTAAATTATGTAAAATGTTGTGTGAACAATAAAGAGTTAATCTATCGATCTATATAAACTACGAGTAATCGTAGAAATACACGGGATTTATATTTATTTATTAAAACGGGATACTTTTGTGAAGCCATTGATATGGGGATTCGGATTATCGTCATCGGTTAGACCAGCCTGTATAATGATTTTAAAGTTTCTTTTTCACTAATAGCACCTCATTTGTCATTACGAGGAGCTATCCTTCAAACGAAATTTTTCAAAGTTTCATTATTTTCCTCGTATCTGGTATATTGAATTGTATGAAATTATAATGTTATAAGTTCTCTTAATCCCTGAAAAAAAAGGCGGGGACATTCAGACGGACCCGGCGCTTGTCAATTTTACTATTCAAACTGACGTGATTTTAACACACTTTATTCATATCCTATTCCTATTTTTTTATTTTATTTTTTGAATATCACCGGAATTGTTTGTAACAAAATTATCTATGTCGGAACTGTAGTCGGAATAACCGAATCAATTTTAAGTGAGTCTTCCCGTTTTATTAAAATAAAGCTTGTCAATTTGCTAATAAATAGGCAGCCTTCATTAAGTCGTTATTGTGATATCGTCATGAAATACAGCGATATCTTGCTAGATTAAAATAAATCTTCTTGATCAATTTCTTATTGTCTTGATCCTGACGATCTATCAAACAACACTTAAGAGTGAAAGTGTAAGTTTCACGTAAGTCACAATGCTTGATGGAGCCGAACACAGACTTAATTCCAACTCCAATATAAATTCCTGATCGGTGCGAGAGGCATTTCTACACGACTGTACAGCTTGATACTCGTATGTCTTGTGTGTGAGAGTACAGCATCGTGAAATAACTCACAAGGAGTACTATTTTTACCTTTAGGACGGCTCTGCCGAGTACTAACTAGAGGCTTTCGTGTCGACCGAGAAGCACGCCAAGAGGCTAGTAGGCACACTCTAGAAAAGTCTAGACTGCAAAATCTAGAGCATCGACATAAGGTTACGTGTTTATCGGGTTTTTATCGAATACATTTCGGAGAGTGTGCCCTGGAATTAAACTTGATTCCACCGCCTCTTTATATTATCGGACGGCCAGACAATCTTGACAATTGTGCCACCACTAAGGACATTCCTCACGTACGCACAAAGCGCTTCGATTCCCATATTTATACGCACATTGAAGGCGTGGAACTTCATACCAGAGTTTGTGTGTCCCAAAAAATACAAAATGATTCTACAGTAAACAGATACCTCCTAGGCAAGCATCATTGATAAACATAAGCAGGATGTGGTCAAACGCCAACCTATTTTGAATAATACAAAAAAGACTTATTTTGTACCGCGTGCTGACTTACGGAACGTCTACGAACGAGCATAATAATGTGCGACTGGCTGAAAGATACGCATCAAATGCAGCAGCCATTCTTCATTTTACTGTTGTAGCAATTTTCTTTCATCAGTCTAAAAAATTTAAAGAATAACTGTCAATGGAATGAATTATCGTAATAGTTGTTTTATGAATTTTTTTTGTACTTCCTGAGTTTTAACGATGTAAACTCAGGAAGTACAAATTCGTAGTGGAGCCAGATATGTCCTAAAACTGTGACCAGAACCATAAGAGGACGGGCAGCAGCGTCCTCTTAGTAAATGGTAGGCGTACTGCGACCCTCAAGTCGCCTGCCAAGTGTACGGATTATGGCAACCCCCTTCTTAAGGAGTACCGTTTGTTCAGCAGAAGACATTTTCTGGCTGATAGTGATGATGGTAGTAGAGTATTTCGCATATCTTCTTTAATTCCCTGCCACCGATTTTACGTCTATTAAAAAGTATGTATCCAAATTAGTAAATAATTATGGTAAAATGCCGATTTAATAGTTGGGATTGAGAACCGTTATAAATTAATTAGTTAATGTCTGCTCGAGAATATGATGACCGCAATCTTATTGGCAATCATTAACACGGTGACGTGCTAATTTTATTGTGAAGACAGAATTTTGGCGACGCACCGCTTGATCTAGTGTTACCAGGGATGACTTCGTTTGCAAAGAAAAGCTTAAACAACTTTCAGTGCTTCAATACTTGTAGTCAAAAGTTTTATTTCAATTAAATATTAATTTTAGAGTCAGTGATATAAAAATTAAATGTTTATAAACATTTTTGATTCTTGACCTTGATTCCTCTTTAGAATTTTTGCCCGACTGATCAATAATGAGGGTAGTGTTTTTGTGGTGTATGTAAGTATTTATATAAGTATGTATGTTTGTGTGTTCTTGCGTTATTTCTTATAGCTTGAACAGCTTGACCGATTTACATTTTACATTTTGTAACCGGGTTTTTATTTTAAAAATAATATTAATAATAAAGTTCTCCTCCTTTTACACATTTATAATTAGAATTTTTTACATAATCAATTCAGGTATGATCTACTATTGTCAATATTCTTAGGGATTAGACAGAGGACGCGAATACTTTCTTTGTTTAGTTTCGAGTAAACGCGCCCTTGCTTTCAACTTTTGTCGGTGTTATCGGTATTTTATTAATAAAATGAAACTGAAAAAAAAAAGTCTCTATTACATAAGTTGCATTGAGAAAGTCGTCAACAAATGAATTTGTCTAATAGTTGATATCGCTTTTCGTCTCTACTGTACTAGCTCGACGGATGGGCAGTTTAAAAATAAATGATGCGTGACGGTTTGTGCCGAGACGCGCGCTCGCGCCGCTCGGATCATTACTGACACCTATTTAATTTATAGCTTGTAAACGCGGGATGTAAAGCTAAGTACACATGCGACGCGTAACTGTTACAGAAACGCACGCGTGCTTGTCACTCGCTTAAAATAAGGTTGAATTTGAAAACTAACGCGTTATTTGCCACGCGGCAGTCGCTGCTGCTGTAACCATAGTTTACCCCTATAAATTCCGTGTACAAGACGATCGGAGTGTACTATGTGCATCGGTCAAAACGCACTTATAAAAACTACCTTCATTGGTTAATTGCTAGGATTTATTGCTTGTAAAGGAAAATGACGTTTTGCCTTAGCCCTGCGAACTCTAAATCTGTGAACAGTAAGTTTTCATCTACCATGTAAACTCACATACGTTAGATCGTAAACCTTAAAAGTAAGAATAAAAAGCTAGCTGATAAAGCTAGGTGTATGAAGATTTGGTTACAATAACAGTGATGTGCAACAGTTAAGGTTCACATGTGAGCACTCTGCCTTACCGCCACCTATTTAAATGAAATTTATACCTTGTAACGGGGGATGTAACGGGTATCTCACGAATTACGTTTTTATTGATGTTTAAGTGCGGGCCTATTAAGAAACTGGCGAATTGTGAGTGACTATATCATTTGAAGAATAAATATACATTGTGTATTTTATAGTGTACAGCAACTTCAAACATGATAATAATTGAGTTTGGAAACATTTAGTATCTAGTGCGAATAGGAAATCGGGCTACATTTTGGTCTGAAAAAACACGAAGAGTGGAAAAGACAATAATAAAATTATTATTCCATCAATAAACCTCTCTTTGAACCTCATAATTTGTAAAACCACGCCTTTACTTACCGCATAACTTGGATCGCAAACTATTTTCTACATCAAAGGAAACCCTCAAGGTAAAAAATGACTGAGAAAAACAAAGACAAAACTTAATACCTTTGTGAATATCTATCTCCATGAACGGTCAAAGCGGTTTCCGAGATTTGACATTTTTAGATCGTTAGTCCTTTACAAAAGGTGAACCGAGGACCGCATTTAAAAGGGAGTGGAATCAAAGGACTCTTTTAGGCTTATTACGCGGTTCGGGGCACGAAAAAAATCTTATTTTAGAGCGTAATGGGCCTAATGCAACGATTACGTCGTGGTGTAACAATGGCTATGGCTGCTTGATGATAATTACTAGGTAGATGTTTTGTCTCAATTCGTCGGAGCTGAAAGAATGCGCGGCAGGTTATCAAATTAAAGTAAATAATTCGCTTAATAGATAAATTAACATATCAAGTACCGAATTATTTAATCTAAAATAACTCTACTAAATATTTAAAAGTATCCTTTGTACATAAAATCAATATATCTGCTGTTCCATAGGTTTCGAGCCTTGATAACATTTTTTAACGTAACACATGTTTTAACAGCTGATGTTAATATGTTTTTGCCGTAGTAAAAGTTGTATATAATGACGAGTAACAATATTCTAAAATATCTCCGTCTAACCAAATATTCTGTATAAAATGCGTCTTCTGACAGTATACAAGAAAAAAAAAAACTTTTATTCATCATCATCATCGTCATCGTCATCGGTAGCTTATTCAGCCCACTGCAGAGCATAAGCCTACTCCCTCTTTCGCCAATAAACCCTGTTTTTGCCAATCTGGTCCAGGTGTTGCCGCAAAACTTTTGGATGTCGTCACGCCATCGCTGTATCGGTCTACCAGGGCTACGCTTATAAATAAAATAGGATACGTATCAAATAAAATTGAAAACCGCCATCAAATCGGTCCTAATGTTTGAGAGCTATGATGTAGACAGTTAGTTACACACTGACACACAAAAAACAAAAATAATGGTTATCTTGACATTATCTTTGTATCGAACCACAAAACACCAAGAAATAAAGAAAACCCATTTTGCTCAGTTTCTCACTCCAATAAAACAATTACAAAAAGAATACCGAGAACATTAAACAATCCAACAACAACATTAATATAACAAAGTTTTAGTTAATCGTAAAGTTTTGTTCGGCCGACTCCTCGCCGTTGATTATAGTATGAAACATTTCGCAAGACTCTCGATGAAGTTTTAATCAGTCGAGCTTCCTTTTTCAGAACATCAATAGAATAACTTTCGCCTGAGGAAACGTTATTTTTTATTAATATCATTTAAGAAACATTGCAACCGATTTATAAATTATTATTCGACAAAAGTTTCTGTTCATAAGGCCCATTGTACACAATACTACACCAGTATCAGATAATCCCTAACAATTATAATTCGGAGAAATATAGCCGCAGTCGTGTTGTATATTCTCGTTGCTAACGACTAGTAGCGCATGGCCTTTACACATCTACACTTCGGCTTTGAAGTCACGAGACGCGAGTTGCCATATTCAGTCACAGAGCAGTAGCAGACTCAGGTGGATTGCAGCGACGTGAGAAGGTAAGCTTTGGGAAGCTTTGCCCGGCAAGTCGTACAAGACTAGCGATGGCGACGAATGACCAACACGTTGGCGACGCGTGTATGAAGCTCTACACATTTGTATTGCAGTTGTCACTCTAAAATAAGTTGTCGGGTAAAGGAGATTTGCTTAGCGCAGTGTAGGACGGGAGTACATCAGGCAGGCAAGAGCAGGCAAGGAATTGTCATAGTAGCAACTGCTTAGTAGAATTGGGTCAGGGTACCACCCACCGCTCGAATTGAGTTGCGTTTACGATTCCGGATAATTTCCCTTGGCGAAAAACTTCTCATTTCCAGTTTGTAGGTTGCGTGCGCCGAATGTTTTATTTGGGGTACCAGTTATGGTAGATAATTATTGGTATTTTTTTAGGTAGAAAAAGTTTATATTTTACTGTTTGTCGTTTCATTTAGTCATGCTTAGATTTTGTATTATAGTACCTAGGTTACTGTCGTTTTTTTTTATTGAACTGATTGGCTAGACGAGCAAGTCTCTCGCCAGGTGGAAATACCACCCAGAATTTTCGTAGAACTTTACCACTGCGTGTCACTGTCCTGCATTTATCACTTTGAGATATTAGATGTTAAATCTGTTAAATCTCTTTATGTTCAGTAATTACGCTGGAAACATTGCCCTTCAATCCGGAAAACAGTAATGATTGCATACTAGACTAAGGTGTGGTACTTCCTCAGGCAGACTGCAAAAGGGTACTACTACTTCACAAAACGAACGATTGATAAACGAACGTGAAATGTGAGTAGAGTGAACAGAAATGTGGGTAGAGATAAAGCCGAGACACACATCACGCTAGTCTATGAATGTTTATATTATTTATTAGAAGCATGGCGAGACTATTATTGAATGAACAGTAACGAGCGGATACCCAGGCAAGTTTCAGAAAACCACCTAAGCTCCTTCATAACAAATTCGATTCATTTTATTCCGATCTGTCTCCACATCTGCATCGGCCTTTAAACATCCCACTGTTGGGATATCGGCCTACTCTCGAAGGGCTTAGGCCGTATCCACCTCGCTGGCCCTGTGCGGGTTGGCGGATTCACGTACGTCATCGATTTTCTTCTCCGGAAATACGCAGGTTTCCTCACGATGTTTGCCTTCACCGAAAAGCCAGTGGTATATCTGTACGCAAGTTCTAAAGAACACATTGGTACAGGCCTGCCGTAAGTTTGCCGCAATAAGTTTGAATTGTCCCCAAAAAGTTTTAGGTAAATACAGGAGTATATATCTGGAATATTTTTAATTTTATTTTTATCGAACAAATTATTTATTTAACTATCTTTCATTTAACAAATGCATACAGCATTTGTTTTTACCAATGTGCTGATTTGTTTTCGGAAATTGATTTCCTTTCTTCCTGGCTTTCAATTGTTTTCCGATATTCAATTGCATTTCGTTTTTCATTTGTTTTTCATTGTTTATTTAATTTTTATTTGTTTTTACGACATAAATATCGTATCGAATTAATCCCAATTACATTTAGGTTTAAACAAAAATATCCGGTAACTGACTTTTCCTAAAAAGCTATAACGCTAACGCTCGAAAAAATATAAACATGAAGTAGCGGAATAAAACGAAGTGAACATATATTATTTTTCACCATTTATTTCAATATATTTAGCGTATTAGCGTAAGAGGATCTTATTTTTACATACTAACGCGTTCAACTCAGTTCAATGAAGCTCGTTTTCCACGAACTTGTTTACACACACAATGAACTTAATTTCCACGCGACCCAAAATACAAGTTCACTGAGAAAGGACTGTCCGTGTCCGTGCGCAAGAATGATCCTAAAAACTCCTGTGATCCCTGTTTATTTTCGATGAGTCGCCGCACCGGCGTGAGGGTGGTTTCACATAAAAACGTAATTATTGTTGAATTTACAGATTTATGCTATTTTTTTGTGTCAGAAATTAAGTTGTAGTTTCAGGTGTGGCGTTTAGGGTATGATACTGCCCACAGTTAGGTTTAGCTAGACCTACCAAACTAGAATAAAATGAAGCTTTAATAACATTTTTCTTTTTAGTTAATTGGAATTTGTTTTCAGTTTAGTTATACATTTGTTGAAGTTCTTTTTTAAAGGTAAAAATAAACAATTGATCCATAATTTTTATTGTACTTGCCGAGATATTGCAACGGAAATACACCACAGATTGATTATTCAGTATTAAATTTTCGTATAAATGTCATTTGACTTTGTATTGAATAGTAAAGAATTTAGGGATCTTTAGTAGAGCCACGGCTATTTATCTAGCACATTTGTAAAGTATTATTATAGTAGGAATTTCAAGAAACTTACGTATCTATCTATCGTAATAACCAAAATATTTCACTAAAACTTTTCCTTTTTAACCGACCTCCAAACGAAAGGAGGAGGTTCTCAAGACGATTGTATTTTTACTTGTTATTGTGTTTTAACTTCGTTATTTATAGGCCGATTTGGTTATTTTTATCTTTTAATTTGACGGAAATGATCAAAATTCTTTGTTTTTTTTCCGATCTATTCCATAATTTTTTATTGTTATTTAAAATTAAATTAATTTATTAATTAAATAATCAATATGTTAAATTGCGAGAGCAAGACAAATGTGGACGCGACTAAGTCAAGGCTTCAGAAGTGATACGCATTGAGGCTAGCTAAGGCCGCGTTTTCAACTATCAGTCGACGGTTAACCAGCATTGTATAGAACAGCTCTTGTCTCGCTGTGATTGAAAACTATTACTATTTAGCTATAGAACCTTAGACCGGAACCACAGAATGTTTGCCATAAATTGCTTAAATTTCGTACAAATATTCGATATCATATCGTTAAATGTAGTGTGGAGACATCCTAAGGGTCGGGGCCAGCGAAGCGACCCCCGAAAGTTAGAGGGTCGGAAAAAATCAGCCCCGAACTAATGGGCCGGACGACTGGAATGAACTTTTAAAAGTTGCCAACGTAGCCTTTTTGCGTAAAGCTCGGCATTCACCCGCGATTTTACGCTTCGGACGTGACGATTTCTAACGGCTAGTGACGCTGTAAAATGTTGCAAATCTTTTAAGACCTTTACAGGAAATGTTCGCTAAGTACTATGTGATTTATAACATTCGTGTATGCGTTGTCAGTTATACACTACTTTTACCAAAAATGTTATATTGACAATTCAGGTGCCGCGCGTATTTCGGCATTATTAAAGCATTGTTACTCGAATAAGCAACTTTAAAATAAAACTAATTGAATTCGTTTAACAAATCCAAGTTATTTTAATATATTATTATAAGCCACTAAAAAACCGCACATTCACGTCACGACACAGCGCCGCTAAGCATTCAAAGCGAACATTTGCCGCGTCATAATTTTCCAGACGATTTCAGTAAAGCGTCACAAAGTGCAACGGGTCCGTCGCTGCATGAATGTGCCGTATTATTACGCTTGACGTGGCTGGCTTTTGAACGACAAATACCCAGTAAAATAACAATTTTTGCCATATTTCTGGCTATATGGCGTTTGCAATAGCCTTACCAGATTTTTATAGTCACAGGAGAGAAAATAGCAATGTCTTGCATTTGCTTTTATAGAACCTTTGTGATATTATGAAATGATTTGAACACTCAGTGAGAGTGTTCAAATCATTTCATAATCATAATCATACTCAGTGAATGAGAAGTAAGTTTTCTCATACGTATAATTTTATTTTTATTGTTATAGTGACAATTAGTTATAGCAACGTAGCAAAGTTGTTATACTTACAAACGTTTAGTGTACATTTATTTGTGTATTAATAAGTTGAAGTAGGAGTAAGTGGTATAATTATCTATCTTTGCTTTTACTTCTAAAACGATACTAGTATATGCTAAGTATTTCTAAATTGTCGAGTGCTACAAATTTTTACATGCAAATTACACTTAACACAATCCGTGTGGGTTGGTTAACTGCAAATTACATCACAATATTGCCATTTTACCATAGAAAGAACCCCATTTTCGGACCGTGACGCGACGGTATGCAGACCCCCAATCAGGCAAAATGATCGTCCTCTGGGAGAGCCATCATTGAAACATCTCAGTTCAAAGTAATCTATCTCACTTATCTGACCCAACCTGCGATTGTACGTAACTATATATTACCCAGGCGCTACATACTGGCCGTGCTTACCCCAATATCATTATCTGGCTTTTTTTTGTACATTTGATTTTGTACCTTCCGACATTCTAAAACCTTGCTGGAGAACGATCATGAGGACAACAGAACAAATAGGGCACATTTTCTGGCGCTGGCATTACACGACAACTTTATACTCCAAGTCGGGGAGATATAGGTACGATAGTACGGTACTGTTATACGGTTACCGGAGTGCGGTGATATTTCACCGTACTGCAAGGAATATAAATTCCTTGGGGAACGAACTCGTAGAACGGTGAATTAAAGTTGCAGGTCCCTTCTAATGATGCAATTAAGACAATTTACTTACGTTAGCTCTAAAGATGGTGTAATAAGTTTAAAACGAGCGGTGCCAAGCTTACTGCAAAAAAATATTTAAGACTATTAAAATTAATAGAAATAAGAATGTAGTAAAATAAAGGATGCAGAAATTTTGCACTTACATTATAAATCCAAAATTTGAGTATGTGTAAGAGGGTCTTAACTGAACGGCTGAACAGATTTGAATGAAATGTGGTAGCTCATACCCTGGCACATAGGTAAATTTTTATTCATGTAGGATGCTAGTTGTTCATATTTTGATGCTGGGAAAGTTTTTAGATTTCCCCACAATCAAAGAATATTAGCAATGTAACTGTTACAAAATAATAAAAAATGCATTAACTATCGCAACGTCTCGCAAAGGCTTTTGACAGCCCTTTGGCAGTCAGATAAGGCCCCTACATCTTATCTAGCTCTCTCGTAGACGTGATAGGACTAGAGTGAGTGCTCCTAGCCCCTTTAAAGGCGCACAGAGAGTGCCATTCACGAAAACTCACTCGCGTCGAACTTCAATACATTTTCTAATATCCATGCTCAACAGGTATTACAATGCAGACGACAGGAGACTTTGTTGAAGGATTGGGGACAGTAAATAGTCTGAGAGCCTACATCGACATTTTAGATTTAATGTACCTCAGGTTATTTATACTCGCGGTACTAAAATATATTGAACGTTGTCGTTCGTTACAGACTTTGTCAGCCGTGGAACATTATGTGGTTTTGACACAATTTTGTTTTCATAATACTGGAATACTCATGTTGAAGCATATACTAAGGCCGGGTTGTAACATCTAGGTTAACTTTAAACTACAGTCATAACTGCATTTAAAACTCCCTTTAAGCAGAAACATGAGTTGCACCATTTCAATTATGGTCAATTGAAGGATAACAAATGCTGGCGAAACTTCATATAATTAATTTAAGTATAAAAGTTGCTGTAACTGGGATTATGGTGCAACCCAGCCTTAGAATACATAAATATAAGCGTCAAATGGAGTCGGTCGTTCTGGCTTGTAGTCGACTAGTTAAAATAACACCCGGGGATTCGTTACAAGTGCCCAAGTGCAAGGCAAGAAGCGCGCACATAACTATACATATAACCTGATGAGTACTCCTGGAAAACAAAATAAAATATGAAAATCTTTTAAAGATTATTTATTTTATTAATTATTATTTCATTTATACTTCGAAAATCTTCATTTTTTTACACTAATATTAATTTCCCACTCAATTTCGTAACGAATACAAGCATTTTTTTACATATTTATTCAAAAACTTTATATATTCTTAATGAAAATAAAAACCCATGTGTCTGGCTACTAGACTAAAGCCTTCCGGAATTTCTTCCACGACAGGCGGTCAGCACAAAAGGCTAGTCGAGAAGTCGAGCTCTAGAGGAGCTGCGTCAAACCATAGTTGTGCCAAGTCGTGTCACAGAGTAAGCCATAGTCGAGCATCAGCATGTTTGCCTAAGCCCTGTTGCTGCTTACAATATGTGAGTAAAGGAAACTCAAAGTGATCCGTGAGGTATTGGATGGTTCATGAGATGCGACGCAATATTCACGAGCAAGTAACTTGACACAAAGCTTACTCTATAAATGTTTATAAGATTCAGGCCTTATATCTTGATGAAAACGGTCAATTTTCACTTGTTTCCGTCATTTAGTTACACTTTTTTGATTTTAAATTCTAAATTTGAAAAACGGAACGTGCACTTCCCTTGAGAGTAATATTCATAAATGAAATTTATTTTTGTGGAAAAATTTATTATAGCGTGAAACAACGTTGTTGGTTCATAAAGTTTTCAGCGAAACAGTTAACATTTGGCGTTTAAATGTCACTGGACGGGTTATTTCGTACATCCTGTATAAATGTGGCGGTGTCATAGAATTTAATTAGTGTGGTAGTTTGCGCTATATGCTACGATCTCTAGCTAAACATTCTAAAACACATTAAAATTATGTATGCGTTGTGTGCTTATTCACACTCAACTTCGTATGATGTTTGAAACATTGGGGTTTCTATTCGTTCCAGAAATGTTCTCTTAGTACGACAGGTGTATCCGCGGAATGTAATAATTGATGTTGTTTTAGAAAATACAGAAGGAACGTTTCTAGAATGAATTTTGTCTTATTTAATTTATAGAATATTTGTATTAGCATTTACACTAGCAGCGCCTCACGGTTTCACCCGCTATTCTACAGAAACAAAATCTGTTTTTGAAATAAAAAGTCTGCTTATGTGTTAATCCAGTGTATAAGCTATCTCCATACCAAATTTAATTCTTATCCGTTTAGCCGTTACAGAGTTGAACGGGAACAAACCTACTTACATATTTACATACATACTTACATACTTACACACGAACTTTTGCATTTATAATATTGGTGTGATTTGACATTTCTAATCGTATCTTTAAAGTTGTGTATCTGTTATTTTCTGTAGTCCGTGTTCATATTCTACGTGGTGGCGCATTTCGAGCTGCATATTTTATTTGGGGTACTTGTCTTGTTGTTACAGTCTTGTTAAAAATGGAAGTTGATGCGAGCTCTCTGATGAAAGACCAGAGAGGTCCTTATGGCAAAATTAATACCGAAAAGAGATGCACCCATTCCAGCTAAAGTTATGTCTTCCAAGTAATAAAAAGTATTTCGCTTCCGAAGAATGAAACTATTTGCGGATCGTGTAGAAGTGTAGATCAGTTGGCGTGACGTGACTGACTTTAAACCATTTGACTCTTAGAACATTTAATAAATCCGGATAAAACAGTATCCATCATTACATCACTACTCTAGTCTTTAATTTTCTTAAGTTATTCTACTTGTCAACTTGCTTTCTGTTAAAGGTCGCCTGCAGTTTCTCTTCACTTGAATGCTCGAACGAGATCCTTAAAATAATGAGTTCTCTTTTGTACCTACATGTCTGTTCTCTTTTAAACGCCCTTTCATTTCTTGAAAACTTTTTTTATACACACCGCCGTATAATAACAATGATCTGTCTGTCTGTTGGCAACAAAGATATTATTTTATGTGTAATGGTGTTGCTTTTGTAAAAAGAGGCACTAAAATTGCGAGCATTTAATGAAGAAAAATGTTTTGTTGCGTACGCTTTTCTTCGCCTTTCTTGTAATTGTACCGCCATTTTTCTTTCTCTTAAAATTGTAATTATAGTTAAGGAACCGCTGTAAGGGTCGGGAAATATGAAAATTTAATGAAAAATGCAAATATAAAGCTGTGATTAATGTTTTAGGGTAGGTTCTTTAAGTGGACGTAATTTATAGGAATAACTTGAGTGAGATAGGTTGTTGGAAAAGAATCCATAGTTCTATATATAGTCGTATTTATATCGAAAAAAAAAAATGCCTTAATTGGAAAATTTTAACGTGGACATCGGAACGAACTGGAAATAGCAATCCATTTTTTTGACGAGGGGGAAATTTCACAAGATACCCGACTGCTATGGGGTGCAGCCAGTTTATGTGAGATTATACCCACTAATACCCCCCGGTGGCCTGCCTTGGTGCTTGGCCGAGGGCTCCGGGATCTCCAAGGGAACGCACCGGAGCCTTCAGCACATCGCTTCAGCTCGTCCCGGGATAGCTCGCCGCTGTCGTGAGACGCCTAAGCGACAACAACGTCCGCCACTCGACGCTATCGTCCTACCCGGGCTCAAGCAATTATAAGTTCTTTCTAAAACAAACTCAATAGCTATCGTACCATAGCGTTTGTTTTTCTATGATTTGTGATATAATTAACATTATTGTGGTTATTATTTTGAAGTGTATGGGTGTAATTTGCCTGAATAAATGAAATTTATTCTGTAATACATCGTGCGAAAAATATACAATAATATGTGCATATTTCAAGAGAAGAAATCCGATGGCGTCAGTGAATCTGCCAGCCCGCACTGGGCCAGCGTAGTGGATATAGCATAATCATCCTTCGAGGGTATGCCGATGTCCCAACAGTGGGATGTTTAAAAGCTGATGCAGAAGAAATGAAATGAATACCACTTAATACCAAATGTGACGGAGGCCCGTCACTCGTTTCCCTGATGGTAAGTGGTCGATAGGCGGCTATAGACACCACTTATACGTCATTGCGTTTCGTATCCGAAGACTCTAATAACCCTTGGTTTCACCATAGTATCTGACACCTGTCCCAAGAGATTGGTAAAACTAACTCCAAAGTTGCCGGACAGATAGTTATAGATTACTTTTATACAAGTTTGGTTCTGAAGGACAGGGCTGTTGTTCAGGCTTTCGAATAAAGATTAGAAATCTCAGCAATCGATTTAAAATTACAAACGTCCTTAAAGGCAAAAAAAAAAAGTAGTTACGAGCCAAGATTTTCTGTATTCTACGAGTATACAAGGTTATTTTTAAAAGCATGCTGGTGAAAAACTGAATTTAATCTTTTAAAGGAAAACAAATATAATACAGGGTTATTGGTAACTAGCCAACAACCTCTCGTAGGCAGCTTCCTTAAATTATACCTAGCATTTTTTGGTCTCATATTAGTTTCGCAGCAGTGTTTATTGTTGCTTTGTTTTGTTTTGCTTGTGACGGGACAATACTTTTTAAGTATGATGTACGAAAGCTGCCTGCGAGAGGTTTTTGGGTTAATTTAAAATGACTCTGTATTGACTAACCGAAAAAACGAAGTCATAACTTTTGATATCGGTAACAAAGCGTAATTATGTATAAAATTATTTTAACAATATTTGATTTTGATTGAAACAAGATATAGTTTGAAAAACTAAAACCCTACTATGTTCTTACGTCACGGCGTATTTTTGCTTGCAAAAACATTATTAACGATGTGTTTGTTAAAAAATTACCAAAATTTATATATTTTTGACAAGTTTTAATTAAGCCCTATCATTAAATACCCAACACAGCATCATTAAAAAAAATGTTTTAATGGCTTTATGTCCTGCAAACGGCGCCATATTCAATTTAATTTGAGGTCACATAGCATATATCCAGTGGACAATCAAGGCGCTTCCAACGATACCTCATTTGTCAAATTATGATACGTAGTTTAGAAGTTATGTGGGAACAGACGAACATACATACCCACAACATATATACCGAAAACATAACCCTCCTATTTGCTTCGAGTAGCCAGTTTATAAAATAGAAGGGATTGAAGGCATAAATACGCATAGATATACGTAAGTGCAGTTATGCGCCAAGATTCACTTGCTTCCCAAATCCTGATAACGACCCTGCCTAATCCTCAATTGGGTTATGTTTCCAGGACAGAAGTTGATGCCGGCAACTTTGTGTTCTCTATTATCTCAACAAAAGTTTCCGTTGCCTTGAATGTATTGAGATGGAAATCAGTTCATCTCAGTTGAAAGTCAACAGAAATCAAATTAAACAGTAAGTAATAGAACGGCAGATGTTTTAAAATAATAATATTAATGCCATTGAAATGTTGACTCAACTGTTTTGTCTTAAACCCTTGAAGAGTCCTGTTTTTCAAGGATATTTTACATATTTTACTAAGCTAGATGATTTTTTGTACACTTATAGACATCTGCAATAAGGAAACGCATTGTTTGTTCAATACCTTCCCTGGAAAATGTCTCTATTTCTTGATCCTTCTCTCGATGCAGTAATTTTATTTGGAGCATCGTCCAGTTAATAAAAACACAAAATAGCGTGTAAAGCTCGCATTTCAAGGGCTCATTTAGGCATTTAGAGGTGCTGTTTAGATTGTTTGTTTAAATTTCCAAAATAAAATAAAAACATATTTCAAAACTTAATGTATTTTTTTTTCTAAACTTTGCCTGATGTTCTTCATACATATTTTTTTTTTAGTTTTTTTCGCCTGTAAGTTTCGGATGGGCGAACGGTATTTATTGTAATATTTTCGAATATTACGTACTTAAAAATACATACAAGAAAAAAAATATGTCCCTCAACGGACATCAAACGAATTCACGAAATGTATTTGTTCTGCGTGGTTCTGTTCTCAGTCTGGGCAAGCTTTATCTAAATCTATGACAAATTTAAAGGCGACAGCATATATGTATATGTAGTTCCTGAGAAAATCGAATATTACATACACTGACAAACAGCTAACACAACGAAAGTGGAGTCTCAACATGTGTTTCCTTTTTCCCGTTTTGTAAAGAACCCTCAAACTTGCGCCATCATACAAAAAAATATACTTTTCAACAATAGTATCAAAAGCGAAACCAACGTTTCAGCAAAATTCGTTGTAAATCGATAGAATACGATTTCAATCCCGTAGAACGTGAACCGAATGCGATTCCGTCGATACACGTGAATTTCTATTATATTCGAGAAAAGTAGGTCTCGTTTGCGGCGCATCTTTGGCGCACGACGCGGAGATTGAAATCAGCAGTGAATATAACAAGAAATCAAAAAAAGTAATCAATGTAGCAAATTATCATCATCCAGCTAAATTACTGAGCATAAAGAGGTTTAACATACAATATCTCAGCGAGCGTAGTATATTGCCGCGCATGTTTTGGAAAGTTCAAAACTCTGGGCGGAACAGAACTGCTGCTTATTGGGCAAGCGTCGTGAAATATTTGAATCTGCAACTGATAAATAAAATATCTGAATCTGTAGAACATGTGTGAGCTCCATGCCGTCTCTTTGCAAGGGACTGCACAAAGCAAGAAGTGATATATCTCTTTGTACAGAAGATCTAGATTCATTTTGGGTCAATACACCTTAAGTATGTAAGATAAACATTTTTGGATTAGAGCCCAGGCGTAATGTTTTACTCGAAGGTATCGATATCTATTCAAATTTCCTGCAGCTAACCACGAAAATCTTGATAAAACGTATTCGACACCTAACTCCACCCTAAAATATGGGTCATTTCGCGCCCCCTACCCAATACCGAACATCTCTGTAACAAGGTCTCCACAGCGAAATCTGCGGATTTATTAAAATAACCGCAAACCGGGCGTAACCCAAGGTTCCTTGTACCCGACACCCTTGTACCCGGTTATTGGTTATCGGCACCGATCGTCCGGAGCCGGGCAAAATGATGCATGGCCGGATAAGACAATGTAGCGGAAGGGAAAGGCGCACCCGGTTACCCGGGTCGACCTTTCAATTTCCTTGATTGTTCTGTACGACTACGGTCGGTGGGTTTATTTCTTTATCTACACGACCGCGATGATTTCTTATGGTCAGTACGCAGTCCTGTTGGAATTACGGAGTGCTTTTGTCTGACCCGGATGAGGGCAGATGTAAATTGCCACTGTAATGGGTACGGGTGCGGCGTTAGCTGATTCTGCTGTTCGAGTAAGCATTTACTCTAATTCGTTTACGCCTTAGGTAATTCTTTTGTCAGAATTATTCTTTCACCTTTAGGATACACTTGTAATAAAAGCTGTGTTTATCTATTTCAAGAGCTTAAGTTTGAATATCGAAATTACACTAAGTACTGATTTAAATGTCTCCGGGTCTTTTGTCTTTTTGCTTTAATAATAAGGAAATAATCACGTATCGGTTACTCAGTCTACAGTTTTATTTAGTGTTATTTTTTTTAGTCAATAAAGTCCATATTAAGCAAAAGTAGTAGCAGTAGTGTGCAAATTAAAGTGATTGAAGGTGTTTATTCCAGCGAAATTACTAAGCCACAGGAGATTAAATATCTAATAATGACATGATCAAGGGTGACGAGCGCAGTGCTGCGCGAGTTCGAAATTTCGTGTGGTATTAAATTGTTATGGGCTAGTGTGATGCTTAACATCAGACGAGTGATATGCTCCTTTCGTCATACAGTTTAAACAACCGTGGTGCTAAGCATGCTGTGAGACTATCAGGTAAGAAGGTATTGCAGAGAACGAGACACAGCAAATTTGAGTTGAGTTTTCCTTGAGTTATTTTTATATGGTACACACCCACAACAACGATTATCTAGTTTTCTGGAAGAATTTATTTTCCTTGCCAAATTTCATCAAAATTGGCAAGGAAAAAAGGAACAAAAGGACATACAGAAAAAAAATCTTCTGCATTTATAACATTAGTGTAATTTTAAATAAGAAATATTTCTAATGATAGTATGCGTCAAAATAAGTTTATTTAGATTATCGCTTTATCTAAAAGGTTTCAACAAAAAAAGTATTAGGATTATTAAGATTTCCAGTCTATTCTGTCAAACAAAAGATACTAGAAAAATGGCTTACGTCAAAAGCCAGCATTTTCGGGTCCTCGCCAAAACATAAGCTTACGTTGTCGACGTCCACTCGTCGACCCCGCGATGATTGATGCGGCCGTACCGGACCGGATAAGACAACGTACCGGAAGGAACGACCCTCCGACGGACTCGGCACAAAGCTACCCCACACATGAGGACTATTTGTGTCGGACCGACTGTTTCGGCGAATAATATGGCACGGTTGAGAGATGGAAGCCGGATAACTTAGCGATATGGACTGCTTGGATTGGGTTCATTTTATGTTTTTTGGTGGTGCAGGGTGAAGGGACAAATAATTTTGGATGTTGCTAGAAAAGTTCATTTGATTTTCAAATTCCATATCGGGCTTTGGCATTGAACAAGGCTGGACAAGACATAGGATTGGAACCTGTGGCATGACAAAAACGAGGAGCACTCAGCAGTTGGTAGAGAACGGTTGATGATAATCGGGAAAAAATAAAATTTGGCTATTCACTTGTTCGATAAGCAATAAAAGATACTTTTTTATACTTTTCAAAAACGACCTTTAAAAATTCAAGATCCCATTTCTTTTTTGCTACCAGGGGCGCTAGTCTCGACTTTTCGCTACAGCACTTTGCGACCGAATTCGGTCGCTATGACGTAAAAATTCGACAACGAATACGAATTGTTAACGAAAAAACGAAAACATAGCATTGAATTTTCGCAAAATGCAAAATTCAACGCTATGTTAGCCTTTTTTCGATAGCGCCTCAGATCTGTAATGATACGACAAATGTGTACTTGACCTAAGATATAAATCTGTTACTGTATCCATTAACTCAATAAAACTTGAGAGTAGACAGGAAAATTGAAAAACAAACTACGTACATTACACCTAATAGGCCCATTCAACGCAACGTGGGATCGAGCATTGTTTTCAGTCACGAATATTATTTTCGTCACAGGAAATGGAACCCAGAGAATTATTAATGCCCTATCTAATGTGATATTTATCTTACTCGGCAAATGCGGAAAGGGATCCGATCAGGATGTATGGCTTATTTTATTTTTGAAATCGGAAAAATGGTTCGGCTTATAGCCTGTTAAATATGCAAGGGTCATGAGAGTGTTATATGGTGAAGAAGAACGCTAAATCAAACATGTTTTATAAATGAATATTTTTTTCTATTTAATTTCATCAAATCCTAGCAACATTTGAGCTTTCACCTACTCAAATTTTAGAATATTAATAAACAATTAAAACAGGTAAGTTCAAAAAAACAATATTTACGATAATTACATTATCCTTTGCAAGTAACTATAGTATCAGTGTTAAGCTGCGTAAACTTCCACTTGCTCAAACACAATCAAGCTAAAGGGTCCTAATAAACATATCAAGAATCGGACGAGCATGTAGGACTACTAAAGGGGGTCGCCCGACCCCCTCTTATCGCGGGGTAACGGGCCTATTATGAAATATGAAGGGCATTTCGCTCGATATTCGTTTTAAGGGGTGTCTGTTAATCTCAGACTGAACACGGAAATACCTCGTTCTGACTCGAGAAAGGATTATTTTTGAGGGCGAATAATATTAAAATTATAATCCTTCTGTCAGCGGGGATTTCCTTTTTTTACTAAATCATCCTGTCGTCAGATAATGGTCGTTTTTATTGGACGGCGTAAAGTTGAATTGTTTGGAGTATCTTCCAGTAGACACGTTGACGTCGTTATCTCGAAATGCAAAGAGAATGACGTAGTCAAGTATTTAAGGAAGAGACTTTTCAGATAGCGAACTGAGGAGAGCTAAAAAATAAGTCGTAATTGACTTTTTGTTAGCAGTTTATTGATATTTTTAGAATACAAGTACCTACATAAGCTGTCCGCTTCTTTGCCGCTTAGTCTTCTGTCCGCTTAGTGCTTAAGCTTTCGAAATTTGTATATTACAAAAGAAGTAACACACTGGTTGGCTGATCATCAACTTTGGTCCGCATAACAAAACAAATCTGCGCTTCCCATTGCATAACTTTATTGAAGTTGATGTGGAGAGCTAACGGCTTAGTAGACATAACTAAATGAGTGCTGTAAATTAGTATACAGAGGTAAATTCAGATGTGTGTGATATTGCAACATAATTCGCCAAACAAGATAATCAACAACAATACTGGTTAAACAAAACAGAATTAACAAACACAAAAATATATTGGAATATTTTTCTCATAAGCTAAAGTCATCGTAATACTATAAGTAAGTATATAATTTTAAACCAAAAAAAAACCGACTTGATCAAAAACATTTATTTGAATTTGCTTCGTCATAGTCTATCATTAACTAGTCTAACTATCATTATCGAGATTATCTTGGCGCTATCCGTGAAATATGTATCATTGAGGAGTTCCGGCGGCCATCCTGTGGCCTTCTTCATCATTTCCACCCAAATGATACTTTCTGAATGCAAATGATTGACTTGTCGATGAAAATAACAAAATGAATAATATGTGAGCCTATAATATTTGAGGAGTTCCGTCAATTCCTCATGGCTCCCATAGCCAGAACAAAATTTTGATAAAAATTAGAACAATCTGGAAGTATCTCCTTTGAAATTAAAAAAAAAAAATTCCAAATCTGTTCATAAATGACGGAGTTCTGAGGTAACAAGCCTTTTAAAAAAAATGGTCGCCTTGAGAACCTCCTTTTTTGGAAGTCGGTTAAAAATAAGCTTGATTTTCGATACGCCTTGCTTGAATATAAGACACTGGGGATGTCAGATGAGGTGAGGCGAATCGTAAAATTTTATAGTCAGTTTTATTACTTTAATTCTTTGGAATTTTATAGCATCTTCAATTTCGATTACCTTTTCGTCGATTGTTTCAGTATTAAAAGAAAATGTCTTTGGTGATATACACTCGGATATAAATTATAAGCACGGAATTAATGAGATGAAGTATATTATCGAAATACTCGTACTTGTAATACAAGTCAAATATACCTTTCAAGCTCACTCAGATTTTATTTTTTTGTTTTTTATAGTTCTCTATTTATAACATAATATGATACCTATCAATATTTCATGTACATTACAGAAAATGATATATTTTTCTTTTTTTATAGTTTTCTCACGATTAGGATAAACTTATGACCTGTACGACATTACCAACATGCAGACAGAGGAAAGCAAATACCTAGTTTTTTTTTTCGTGGACGTTTTTTCACACACAGCGCCATCTAGCCCTAAATTAAGCAAGCTTGTACAATGGAAACTAGATAACCGATAGAATAGATAGTTTTTTTGTTATGTAAATACATAGAAACACCCAGACAAAAAACACACTGAGCCACAACCAGGACCAGGGCCCGTACCGTGAGGTGGTTATTGCGATGATGTTTAGGATCAGCCGAGGACGCTGTGCGACCATACACCTTATCACGCGGCGATACGGTTCGTGGTCGCACGGCGTCACCGGCTGAACTTAACAATCATCGCAATAAGCACCTCACGGTACGGGCCCTGGTATTAATAATTAACAACATAAAAATACAATGTCAAAATAGAACAATTACAACATTAAAGTTACTTAAGTAATTACGTTAAGTTACTTTGATTTGAATCATCACAAATTATGATGGTTGAGCTTGTTAAATTTGTGTAAAAACATTGCGAAATTGGTCATATTTAAATTATAATTTATTTGCCATAATAAGGTTTTAGAACGACTTACACTTTTGAAAATAATGTAATTTAAACATTGGATCATATTATACTAGTAGTTCGCGCCGAACTGAGACCTCGCGATCCCTACATCTTCACAACCCCTAGACCGGTTCAGCTCATATTCAAACTTAAAAATTGTATTGATATGCACTACTTGCCTGAAAAAAATCATGAAGATCGGATCAACGGTTTGCAAGTTATCATCGGACAAATATACACACAAACATACATACAAATGGTCAATAAAAAATACATAAGCCGTACATTGGCTTTGAGAGTATATACATTAACGTAACTAAGTACCTACCAGTGAAAATATACATATTTTTTTGGTATATTTAATTGTACTAAACAAGCACGCTTCCGACACCGCATCCAAGTTTGGGAAACAATCGCCGAGGGATAGGACTACTCTACGATGAGTTCAGTGTCGATGTTAAAAGAATCCAGTTCCAAAAATAAGTAGGTCAATAATATATTTTTTGTAGTCAAAAAATTGCTGGATCAACACATTGAAAATACAGTTTCTCTAAGATTTATTTTTGTTAGGCTTGACGTCATGGGTCAATGAAGAAATTATGGACAGTTATGGAATAGATTGTCCCGCTCCGCACGATATTGCCGCCCAATCAGGGTCATTATGATTACTTATTTAAAATATGCTAGTTAAGACCTGCATGTAATTTACATAGTGTTTGCAATAAATGTATTGAGTATTGAGTGTTGAAAACCTGCAATTTTCTCAAGCAAAATTCAAACTTACAAGGAGTAAAACTCCGTGCCAATTGATTTTTTTATCAGAGTTGTTAATCTCTCGATGACACTGCAAAACAGAACTTGATAGTCGATAACCGTATTGTAAAATATCGATAGTCGATAAACTTAAGCAACGAGCATCTCATCCCAATAAACAGAGGTCAGTCGACCACAGAGAGTGGTAACGCGCACGTGAGGCGCCCACTAATTGACTAATTGGGTTACATCCAACACCTATACAATAATTATATTACACAAAAGTACATTACAAAGATAATTACAAGGGAATTGCTACTGTTCCCTAGAGATACTGCGATTATAGCACTAGTTTATTGCATAAAGACTTAGTCATATGTTTTTGTATATATTAAAATATTTTTTATGTATAACAAATAAAGTCGTTTGAATTATGCTAAGAACCCCCTATCCCCAAAGACTGTCTCGTTTTCACATTTTCAAATAATTTAAGGGATAAAACACTACTGACCTGATAGAAAAATAAATAAACAATCAGTTATATTTTTGACGAAAAAGAAGGCAATAGACACTTTTTTGAGATTTTGTTTCATCTTGTTTGCCAAAATAAAAATAATAGCAATATAGTTGCTACATAATGCAATGGAGTTCTAGTTGCAATTGTATTTTAAAGACTGTGTATTTTTTAAATTACCACTCAGTGATTTTTATATATAAAATATTTTTTTTATATATTCTAAAATATAGAAAACACGTCAGAGATAGCTCCGACTAGCAGCTAGGCCTTAATAAAAAGTTGAAAAGAATTATTATTTATTTTAAACGATAGCCATTAGTTTATAGTGTCTAATAATATACATGTTGCTTTAGCTTAAAGACAGGTCATCCACTAACGTTAACTCCTGCCGGAAACC
Organism: Apocheima hispidaria; assembly: GCA_947579745.1. Classification (NCBI taxonomy): domain Eukaryota; kingdom Metazoa; phylum Arthropoda; class Insecta; order Lepidoptera; family Geometridae; genus Apocheima; species Apocheima hispidaria. The sequence goes on along the minus strand of OX388152.1, from coordinate 1,226,520 downwards.
CATAAAAAAAAACCAAATATATAAATTGGACAGGCCACCATCCATTGCAAATCCATTGCCAATCCATCCATAAAGGACGTACACATGGACATTCGAGAGGTTCTCCAGATATAAAGTCATGAGGTCTCAGTTTCGAACTGAGAAATTGAGATAGTGCAAAAAAGTTTGTACTTGCGAGGTCTACTGTTCGCAGAACTAATATTATTTGATCCATAAAAAATGCCGTATGTAGAAACAGTAATTATTCAAGCTGCGCGTACAGGCGCGGTGGTAAATCATAACAGCACAATGCGGCATGCGGCGGCGTCGCGTCGCGTCGCCTGCCACTTCCGCCGGTCACATCGCATATTTTGTACGTGATTCCAGGCGAGCCACTAACACCTGCGGTTAGACATTTTACAGTTCCAGGTGGTTCCGGTTTAGGCTTATATTTGGAGTACGTACATGTTTCTTGCAAATTAAGAAATGCATTAAATAGCAGCTTAGATGTTAGCGTATCAAGTGTCCGATCAAGGTTTTTTAAAATACAAATGAATAACGAGAGAGCAAGATGGAGCTGATGGTAAGCATCTCGCTCGCCCTTTTCAGTGCTACCCAGAATTTTGAACTTCAGCAGTTCAAAAAACTTTGCGCAGCGACGCACTGCGCTCGTCACCCAGAGATATTAGACGCTCAATATCTTTAATCCAGTCGGGAAAGAACGAAGAAAGAAGCGAACTTGACCAGTTATATTTTGCAGAGCTTGAGCTCACAGCTCACTTAGTAATCCTTTGATGATCATCGTCTTCCTGCTCATATCCTATCCTATCATTCCTATCTCCACTTCACTCTATCAGTCGTCATCTCGTCATTTACTGCCCTCTCACGTATAACGAACCTTTGTGGTTTTTTAGAAAAGAAAAGAAGACTAGCTTCATCTTTCTGAAAAGAAGACTAGCTTACAGGCTTAAATACGTCAAAAAACAAATATATAGCCAAACGTAGACATTGCTTAGTACTTAACTAACATAATTATTATTATTTTGAACAATAAATTGTAGGTTTTAAAAAAAGTATATCAATTATTCTAGTTCTGTCCAAAAATATTATGTTAAATTATCATAACAACGAAGTACAATATAAAATATGGTATACAACCATATACAAGGTTATAAGGGTATCCTAAGCCGAAAGGGGGGGGGGGGGCATAGTACTAATGATTGTGGACAACTTTTACTATGGGACCAACCCGGAAATTGGAAAAATCAGCTGTTCCATACACATTTTTCTATGGAACAGCTGATTTGGTGCAGTTGAACGACTTAGTTACTGGAACATCAAAATAGTCAAACAAGAAAGTCCACATAATTTTAACTAATTATGCCATTAAGCAGGTTAATCCAAGATTAATGAGAGTGCACAAGGAGCCAGTGCCGCCCCTTTGCTAAATTAGTTAAACTGAATTTTCAATCTCGGCAATAAATTTTGCCTCGACAGGCTAAGGAAGGATAAGGTTTGACTGATTTCGCCAAACTAATGAATTGCATGCAGGTTTAATGGGAATTAATCTTGAGTGCTTAGTAAGGGTTTAAAGGTCTTATTAAAGGAGCAAAACTAAAGACACATATTCTATATAGTTTGTCTCCTTTACATCCATGAAATTTGTGTCTAGCTAGCCTTTCGCTTGATATCGCATTAGCCGTCTTTTAAAAAGTCAATAAAATGTCTTGAAATGTCGATCAACTTTATTTTTTTCTTATGCTCGATTACTTATTCATTATCGAAAGATTTTCTTAGATATTCTGGCTTTGTTCGAAAATAAAATACTATAATTATAAGCCTTGCCACCATATACCATCATCCACGTCACTGGAGCGTATGTACCAGCGGCCCAGAGCCTGGCTCTGGTATTTTGTATACCTGAGTTGGCTTGGGTACATGCTCGAGGGGAAGTTAGAACAGTCAGTGCAGGACTTAACGCCCCATCTTGAATAAGAAGCCTTGAATTAATGCCGCATTCCGCATTTCATTTTCTTTTTTGTTTTCATGGTTGTAAGTGTTGCGTGTATACCCCAGAGCAGTCACGCTCACTAAAAAGCTTCTTCTTGCGGCATCGTCGTGTGGCTGGCACAAGCGTCAACTCATAGACTGCTCGGAGTATATACGCAAATCTATAATAGCACTTAGCTCTGTAGTGTATAAGTATTCTTTGGTATATTCCTAATGTAAGGTCTTTAGTTTATATATTCAGTTTTAGTTGATAAAAATAATTGTAAAATTTGATAACAGACACGGATCCCGGAGTCCGTGGAACAATTATGTATTAAAAAAAAAAGAATTAATGCCGCAATTAGGCATAGAGTAATACTCGTAATTGCTTTGGTTCACTTTACTAATGCTCTTTCATCATGCGACTTTTGTGTCTGCTGCTATGGTAGCCGGCGAGCTCTGGATCAACGTAAAATCACAAATCTACTGGAAAGTAATTCGTTTGAACGTAGCAGACGAGGCATCGAGCGAGTTTGACGTCGCGGTCGGACGCCGGTCAACTTTGTTTAATGGATAAACGCGCTCCGTCGACTCACTTATTTTGATTTTACGAGCGATTTCATATAATAGAGAGGGTTGTAGTTAAACATGGAATTAAGTAGGCTTTTAGGATTTTGAAGCAACTTGAATTCAGGGATGATGTGAAAGTTTGATAGCATTGTTTCAATAAAACGTAGGTAAATGGAGATAGATGGATGTTAGAATTCAGGGTTGGATGGAAATGTACCTAGTAATGTTTTAAACTATAGCATAGCTTAGGCTGTTTGTTTGAAATGTTGAGAAGCTTAAAATTTTGTTTTTAGCTAAAGAGATTAGACCTCGAGCATTTGATTTAAAGGTGCTTCAAGGGCTAGACGTGATTTTAGTTAATGTCGCGGTCGAGAATTATAAACTTTATTTTAAAGAGTTTTACTACTCGCTTTGTTTATTACTAACTCTCTCTGATATTTGTACTACCCTTTAGACATTGTAAGGCGCCGTACGTCTGCTTCCGCCAGTGATAATACACCACCACACAGCGACCACGACCGCTCTGTTAAAAGCATAACGTCCAAAAAATTGATTTAGAGAAAAAAAGGTAAATCATTATATATTTTTTTAATTAAACCACTTCAAATCAAGCTTCAACTCCCTTGGCTAAACGGTCGCGTGGGAAGGCGACCAGCGATTGAAATTTTAAGCTTGACAGTTGACTTTTTAAAAAACGAAGTTTTAAAAGCAACAAAATTACTTCGAATAAAACCAAAGCAAGAGTAAATCACTGTCTCATAACATCCCGTATAATGATCCTAAACGTCCGACTCACGTCCGTAAACACCCAACTATCCAACATAGACGCAACTCAAACATTTGTCCGCAGGCCGGGCGCTCACTAATGGAGCCAGTCAATTACTTAAGACCGGGCCAACTCGATCATAAATCCGGACTATCGATCAAAGTTCGCTCTGTCCGGGGCGGGCGCTTCCTGGACGGGGCTACCGAGAAAAAATATTGAAGGCTACATTAAAAATATTGCGGATCGAACGGAATTCTAAAATACTAACAAAACAGCTGCGACACCTTCAAAACTCATTGTAGTGAGAGTATGGAATTAGGGGCTGGTTAGACCGATCGAAATCAATATAGTAAGGCTAGCAATTAGTCGGACACTTTTGAGCACTGACCCAAATCAATGTGCTTGTAAATCTAGTGCTCGGACGTAAAGTTTTCTGAATATCGAAGCTGAAGGTATTTGACAATCACAATCGACTAGCTGCGCTTCGCAGTTTGACCTGGAATTTGCTAGCCAAACACTAACCCCCCTTATTAATAAAAGCGGATAAACCTTGGAAGCAGTTACTCAGTCTTCTGACTTTTTTAATCGAGTTCTAATATCGAAAAGAGCGAAAATGACTAAAAACGTGGTAACTGATCCAAGGGCACTCCACGTTTATTAATACGGGGGCCAGTATGGTATCTAAGCTTAGACAGGTTCACTTAAAGACACTTTTTTGTGTTGGTAAATCTAGAATAGAACAGAATAGAATCATTTATTGGCCTTATAACTGATTTGTCACATTAGGCAAGTCTTTTTACAACATTTTACAATTATTATATTTTAAACATTAGTTAACACAATATTACTCAATTATTATTGTCAATATTAGTCAATAAATAATAATCAATCTAGTTCCACCCGCATAAAATATAAATAAATTTTTAAAATTCTAATAATAATTAATGTCACAGAAATAAATATAAATATAAATAAAAATGTATTTCTATGGAAAAAATGTGTTTCTATGGATGTATTTCTCTGTACTGATCTATAAAGGAGCAGATCCAGACTTTCACAGTAGCTCGCTCGTCCCGGGCACGAATCAACCCATATTATATACGCCTTTGTGAACTTACGCCCGCGTCTTACAAACGAAAGATTGATTTATTATAGCATCGGGCCCATTTCTTCGGTCAGTTATTGAATTTCTTCAGGTTAGAAGCTATTGCGTGACGGCAGTTGACAGATGTTGTTACACCATTTACATGATAAAGTGAGGGAGCAGCGCAGGCGAGGACGCCTCACTCTTATTAAATATTATCTAGTTCATCCCAGTTCCTCCAACGACAGTTCCTTGTTCAGTTGACTGAATCAGGGTTACTATGCGTAAGTCCACCTTGAAACTGTGTCTTTAACAAGTCTCTAGTGTTTTCCGCGTAATATCGCGTTTAAATTATAACTAGTCCCGCGACTTCGTCCGCGTGGACATAAAAAGTATCTTATGTCCATCTTCGTGGTATACAGTAACTTCTTATCAAATTTTATCAAGACCCGTTCAGTCGTTTAGCCGTGATAACGCGACAAATATCCAGACACAGAACAGACTCTCTATAGTTCGGTAGATGGCGTTGATTCGTTTTTGTGAATTTTTGACGTTTTGTATGGAACTTTGGTATTTTGTTGTGAATCGCGCAAACGATTTTTTTTTTTGTTCGAGACGAACGAATTCATTTGTATACCTAGAAGCTTTGATTTGTCATATTATGACTGGGCTATTTTCCTCTTAATTATAATATTGGTTTGGATGGACCCTTCTACCCGACTACGCGAAAAAGGAGGGTTATGATTTTGACCGCTATGTATGTATGTTCATCTGTTCCCTCATAGCTTGTAACGTACTTATAATAATTTGACAAGTGAGGTATCGTTGGAAGCGTCTTCATCGTACGCTGATTATAGGCTATGTGACGTCACATTAAATTAAATATGGCGCCCTCTAGAGGACATAAAGATATGAACTAAAAAAAAAATATGATGCCGTCTTGGGTATCAAAGTCCGACATTTCACATTTCCGAAATATACACATCGTTTTCCAAATGCATAGCTGTTGCTCGCGTCTTTGCTTGCATGCATCGGATAAAACTAAAGCTCACCTAAGGACGTAGTAGGGTTTTAGTTTTTCAACATATATCTTGTTCCCTTTTCCATTGGCGGGAAATTAAGTATTTGATTCATACAGTTATCTAAAATCTATTATAACCATCATTCTATTTTACCTATTATCGATTCGTGGTCTTCCTCAGAAATAACCAATACGTCAATCCTGAATTTACATTAAAAAAAACACAGTTAATTACACTTAGTACTGTAAGTGCGTTTGTGTGTGTATTCATTCTCACTCAACTCCGTAATGGCTGAACGGATATCGATGAAATGTCGTATGCACGTAGCTTATACCCTAGGTTGCCACATAAACTTTTTATCCTGTTTATCCTATTCTATTCTAATATGTTATAATTCATTGTTTTCCACTAATTCTTAAACTGCGCATGTATTTTTCTGTGTTAATGTTTATATATATACATATATATTTTATTAAATATTTATTTTTTACTTCATATATATATACTTATATTATTTATAAGCATGTAATTTAGTTTATTATATACATAGTATATAATATTATAGTACCCATATATACACATAATAATAATACGACTTGTTTCTACCTACTTACGTAATATGTTTAAGATTATTTTTAAATTATGACTTTGTGCTGTTGGTCTATTAATAAAAGAAACGGATGAAGCCACGGAGTGCTGTTAGTCCAATATAATTAGTGGACGTCGAAGATGTTTTCCTGCGTAATCCAGTAACTAAGCGAAAGAGAAGTTATTGAAGATTAACACAAAATTGCTTCTCGTCTAATGAATACGATAAAGTTGTTCAGAAATAACTACTCCCAAAGTAATCTCATTAAAAGTGATATTCGTTACGTTACACGTGTCAACACTTTTTGCTACGAGTTGCTACGCCGTAGTGCTACTGCGCCGTAGCGTTGCTACGCAAAATATTATTCTTGGGAATGGTTGTAACTATGCTGTTGTACATGTAACTATGTTTTTAAATGGTAAAAATGCTATGGTAAGATTCCGGCGTCTGTCTACAAGTTTAGTGCAAACAAAGCTAGAGGTGCTGGGTTCGAATCCCTCGTTACGATTGCTATTTTTTTGTTTTATGTTTTTAAAGGTAAAGAAGTATTTTATTTTAATGAAACGAGAATACTAACGTCTAATTGAGTCGGTTATTCCGACAATAGTTTCGATTATATTCGGTGATCTTTTTCAAGGAATCCTATAAACGTGACGCGCATGCAATCTCCTGTTGCCTTGGACACAACGTAAGTATTCCCGTTTTATTAAAATAAAATGAGTCAAAACCACGTCAGCTTTCAAGGTAAAGAATTAAATTTAGGGATCCGCTGTGCTTCAAAATACTGTATTGAACCTGAATAAAAAAATTCTGTGTGGAAAAGAAGCTTAATCTTGGGTTAAGATAATACTTTTTATTTAAAAAAAAACGATGAATTCGCAAATCATGAAAAAAATAAAAACAGTACGCAGCTCTTTCTTATATGTATAATTAGCGATCCACCTCGGCTTCGCACGGGTACTAAACTTCACAAGATCACCTAATTCAGCCCTTTGGGGTCTACAAGGAATACATTGAGACTTTATTGAACATCTCAAGGAAACAAGATTTCTGGAAATCTTGTTTCCTATAAATAAAGTGCAATAAAAAGATTTTAATTATTATAAATCATTCATTCATTCAAAACGATCACGTGAATTATTAACCTAATATTAGCGAAACATGAAGCGATGTAAGATTGTTTTTTCAATATAACTTTATGTCAAAAAAAAGTGTAAACAGCAATATAGAGTTTTAAGCGGGAACATGAAGAAGTAGTCGTATCGTTGTATTACTTTCCGAAACTTGTGTTTTTTTGTGTGTTAATGTGTAAAACAGTGGATTTTTATTCATTAAGCGTTTGTGACAAGTTTTGGTGAACATTATAATCACTTTATTAAATTAAAAATTAAAATAACCGTGAGTGCAATCCGGTTGTATTATATTCGTTTGAATAATATAATGTTGTGAAACGTGACTTTCGTGTCGTTTCCAAAACAAAAGAAAACCTCTGGAAAAGTGTTCATATCTTTACTGGGACATTACTTGGACTTGACCGTGACTTACTTTGCTGGACTTAGACTATGATTGAGACTGGTATTTATACAAAAAAAAAGAACTGAGCAGGGTAACAAACCGCCGTTGACTCCGCTCTATACGTACGCACTACTGTTACAGAGCACAAACTATTTCGAAAATCCCACTCAATACATGACCGCGGACCACTCTATGGTTAGCCGACATTATGAACTTGTTTTTGGCTCGAAATAACTTTACAACTATGCTTCTGAGAGACGTATGCGCCCACTTAGAGGTTACCTCTGAAGTTTACACATAATTACTGGACCCGAAACTTTGAGGCGAGGTTTTTGACACGTTTAGCGAATCGTTTTACGAGAAAAACTCTTTTAGAAGGCATACAATGTGAAGGAAAAGTTTAGATTTTAATTACCGAGTAAATGAACTCTAATGTTTTGGTATAAAGTTGTGTATTAAACTTGAATTATAAATAGTATTTGTCAACATTCTTAGTCCTAGTGCGGCGCAGATAGACCTTTGATTATGTAGCAGAGAATCAGACATAATTTTGAGTTGGTATAGAAAAATCAACCATTTTTGAGGGCGGTGCGAGGGCGACATCAATTAAACACGTACTGTAACATGCAAGAAATCAAGGAGTGTCTACAAACGCACACTTCAATTAAAATGTGCAAACGAACCAATGGAAGGACGCCGTTATGCAATTATTTATTTGCACGTATATTAGATGGAAGCGATCGCTCAGAGTCTCTCACAATACGGCATATAACTTGACAGAGAGAAGGACAGGGACATTCTGCAACGGAGCCAAAGTAATCACTTCCTTTTTTTGATTTTTATGAGTGAAAGTCATTAAAGGCCGGGCGGCAGAGAGATGGCTGTAAATGGCTGTTAAGAAAAATATACCCGACGTTTTTTTCTCTCGCATTCTGGCCATCTAATCAAATTATTTAATATGTCCACTAACATTTATCTAACGTCTCTAAGGTTAAGGTTAACCACATACCATGACTACATAGGCAAAGTACGCCTGCAACTACTGAATGTCACATTTAGATTTGTCACTCACGTACAAAGTTTCTACGACATTTTAACTGTTAATAAATTTATAATTTGTCCTCAGCATTAGTGTAATAGCTCCATTAAGTGTAGTGCTCGGCATCAATCATGCAGAAGATAAAGTTGGGCTTGACGTTATTATTTATTTAGGAGAGGAGAAGGGAGAAGTTCAGAGAAACTTTCGTCTCCGATCTCTTTTGCTTAAATTAGATCCGATGATGGCGTGTTTGTGTAGGGCAAACAGGGAAACACAAGGATTTAAAGGGCATTTCTGAGATAAACATGTAGAGCTAGCTTTGTGTTTACCGATAACTTTTACAATGTTAATTTATTTGTAATGTATTAAATATTTTAATAGTAAGTAGTATCGGACTATATTTTTTATATCATAGGTGGCAAACAAGCATAGGCACCGCCTGATGGTAAGCGATCACCGCCACCGACGAATACCTGTAACACCAGGTCATCACAAACAGCAAGCAAGATAACGTAAATCGCACAGTGTACGATTTCAATAAATCAATTATGAATATGAGCGGGCCTCATCACTATTTGGTCTGGATTCATTCAAATTGTTCACATGAAAGTTTGTCCTATTACAACAAGCGCGTTAAGACATGCCAGAGGGCTTCAGGCGGTCTAAACATTCTTATATCAGGGCCAGCTACTTTAAAATTCATAGCTTCTGATATTCAAAGCAGTATAGGTTTTATTTTAAGGCGAAATCTTTGGCATAATATTATTATAAGCTTGAAAAAGAAATATTGAAGATCCATAATTAATGTTATTTTTTTTTGATCGCAGTCATTCTAAATTATAAATAAAATTATTATAAATCGTTAAACATAAGAACATGTAATATACTTAGATCCTGTGACATCTGTCTAGAGAGCATTTTCACAAAAGCAATATGAAATTCGGCACTTTACCATTAAAACCTTTTCAATGGCGTTATCAACCAAAATATCGCATTACAATTACGTACGCAACTCGTCAAACAAAGCGAGGAACAATAATGATACGTCAATAACTTCCATCGCAGCGATAAACATTTATATCGAGCTATTTTATCGAGTTAAGAATCGATATCTCCGACGCCCACCTGCCAGTTCCGTCAAAAGACCGTACCCGAAATCAATCGAGAGAGAAAAAAGTCGGATAATATAATAGAATTGAATTATCGCCGGGATAAAGACGACTCGGGAGGAAGGGAGCGCTCCAAAGTCAGATAATTCGATTGTGTTCGATAACAATCGGGTATCGAATCTATGTTTGTTTCCTTTCCCACTTTCTTTCTGTGTAATGCAATCGAGTGAATCGTTTTCCGTGTTAATCAACAGGTTCCACTTTTGTTTTGTTGTTATGAATCATGACAAAACTTTGTTTTTATAAAACAGCAAGACTTTGAATTTGATGAAGATGACTCCTGCGAGTAAATTCCTAATGTGCGAGTTAACACATGCGACTCTGCGAGTTCTGTAAATTTGACGTTTGCTACAAGTTATTGGTGCAATAAATTGTGGAAAGTTCGTGCTAGTCCAATCACGTACACGTTTAATGAGCGTAACAGTTATTAAACCAGAAGTATTTCACAAGGATTCAAAGCTAATCCATGTAACCGAACTCCACCATCTCTCCGATTCTCTCCTGATCGCTTTTTACATTTGTGCTATGTTCTGTTCGTGATTGCCCATTTTTCTTTTGGTGTGCGTGTATCCACATAAATAATTGGGTATTATGTAACAACAGAACTAACACACTAGCACATAATTGCAATCTTACAATGTAAGCGATTAAAAGAAAAAGTAGCCCGCATTTTATGGATTACACAGACTATACAAATGAAATATATATATATGAATAATAAGTTCTAGTGATTCAAAATATACATTTACACCTTTATTCTTTAAAAAAGTGAAAGCGCTTACTTAGCGTATACTTTGAACCCTGTTACATAGTATAATCGGTAATTCCAGTTAGTTATCGGTATTTTTACTTTAACACACATTTTTGGACATATTGATGAGACATATATTTTATAAGATTAAGGGTGATATTCCACCGAGGCGGAGGGCGCGTGGCGGCGAGATTTTAACCAATATACATATTACATGCTCTTGACGTCTTTTTCAGACGATTTAAGCAATATCCACAAAATCCACATACACATCTTACGGGTCCACACCATTTTTGATGGGTCAATAATTCAATTCAATGATTGGTATGATAAACACACGTCTGGCCTAGAACGCGAAATCTTGAAATCGTAAAATCTTCTTTAATTTCCTTATTGTGCAAAAAAGAAGAAGTCAACTACGATTATGTATACTTTTGTCTCATTTTTGAACAGCATAAAAAGTAGAGAAGATTTTGACGCACCCTATCCTAGGACTACCGGAGAAGGAAATGCGCATAGCGACCAGTGGGTTGAGTCAGTTGACCGCAAAATAAAAGAAACGGAAATTCCATCATGTCGATTTTGTACAATTATATTGGTACTATACCCCGTTTTGCTTCGAAAGAGAATTACCCGAACTTAGATTTAACATATAAGCACCATGAAAAACAATACAATCTATCTGGAATTACCGATACATAGATATAAAGAAATACATTTAAGACGCACTTACCCCGCTCAATGTTTTGATATTGTGTAAAGCGTCTTGCGCTTTCAACGCCGCTTTGCGCGTGAAAAACGTCACAAAACAGCACCCTGGAAACAGAAGCGCACGCTTACATACACAGCACGCACACATTCAACGCAATCACAGTACATCGTAGCATAGCACAACACTGTTCTCACTACTATACAAAACCCCTTTAATGTGTGAAACAAGTAGCACAGAAAACTTTTAAACTTTTTTGGTTAATGTGTGCGTAAACACACCTCGTTCTTTAAATTAGTTTTCATTTACTGTTCCAGTACAAACAAATTTAATTTTCAATAAAAAAACCCAACGATGTTGTTGTGTTATATATAGGTACACTAACAGACAAAGCGCGTCACTTATTTTTTTTATTAAGTATCTATGTTACGGTCCCGACGCTATGCTACCCTGTAATGCAATTGCAGCCAAATACACGTAATTACAAGTATTATAAACGTACAAGGGCAGCCTACAGACACACACACAGACACGCCGTCGCTCTACTTACTCTAACATCAGCAAAAATTGGACACGTAGATACATAAATACAAACTAGATAATAAAATGTTACTGATATATTTTCTATAAGCTCCAACATTTTAATGTTTTTTTAAAATACATTTTTAAGTTAATTATATTTAGTGCAGGAAGTCTAGTCATGGACATGTATGAGAGCTTTCAAGCGTTTGGCATTGCCGACGTGGGCAACACCAAAGCTTCATCTTTCATATGTTTCCGCGAAAATTCCCGCGCGTCTACGCCGGCGCCCCGCGCAACGCTGTGCATATCCCGCGCCTCCATAAATTTGTTTGTAGGCCCAACCGGATGAGATATCAAAGTCCACTATATTAGAATAAAAGAAAAAGTGTTCCGACATTTACGTGTAAAATGATCGAAATCCAGAAGGCGGTCAGCCACTAACGAAGTTCGAGTTTCCAATCAGAACGGGTGCGCCGTGTTTCACTGCCTTAATCCGGCCCACAATGCAATCAGAATAAAAGTTCTCTGCACGTACTTGCGCGGAAAAAAATATGTTTTTTTCCATATTCTACTTTTACTGCACACTATTTTCATATGCAATGCGGTCGTGTGAGAGTTAATGGGATTATAAGTGAGTATCGCGCGACGCCTGCGGTTTCAAACATAATGCAGAGTTTGTTAGTTATAATAAACAACTTGTCTGCTAACTTTGATGGAAGTTTCGCTGAAGTAGAAAATTTTTGGTCTTAATTTTTTTACCTTAATATTGAGGTGCTTGTTTAAAAGGCTGTTTTAGCAAAAAGCTAAATAATTTAAATATTCGCAAACTTAGCTACGAGATAAGAAAATTAAATCAGATATTAGACGAAGTTGTTTACCTATTTAGGCGAAAATGCTGAGAGAACGGTATGAGAATAAACAAAAATGAGTTTTGTGCTCCCATTTTTTAAACTTATCTACGTTTTTTTTAAATATTCAACAGGCTGGATATAAGAACACAAATTCACCTGAAGATAAGTGATTGTTTGGTCGAGGATGATAAATTCACTTGGCTCGTATGATATTTCGCACGAAAACATCGTGCAAAATGAAAGATTTTCTATTGATAGAAGATAATTCGAATGATTCAAACCACTCGTTGCGTTAGCGAGTTATATAATTATTTAAAAAATGCGAGTTTTGTTTGGGATTTCTTTCGAAAGTCAGTCATTTCGTATGTTATTTTCATGCGAAGTATCTTATGAGCGATTTAAAAATAAAGCCCCTGGAATAGAAACTGGCTCCCAATCGAGTGATAGCACCGTGAGATGCAACATATCTAGCCAGCCGGGTAATAGTAAGTACGACCCTAATACCAAGCTTAGGTTGTCTCATGATGTTCGCCTTATCCGGTATAGTTTAAGCGTATTGTTGAGATTTGAACAAGCCCCGCGACGCGGCGCGCGTTTCGAACGCGCTTTCAACGCTAAAAAACTTGAAACGATTTTGTTTTAAACTGGGTGATAAGGAAACGGTCCCGAAGCCAAAACGCTACTATTATACTATCTAAACACAATCGAATACCATTAGCCATTTGACTTATACTTGTTGTTTTTGTGGTTAGGATTTTGCAATCCAGCAACGTAAAGCGTACAAGCGTGTGCGAAGCGCAGCGCGGGCGCAGGTCGCTCGTTTACCTCGAGTGTCAGCTTTGCATTACATCGCGAGCAAAAAAACTTAATTAAACAGCGTTTTTTTAGTGGTATTGTAAAAGAAATTACCAGCACTTTCGCTAGTTTTCGTTTTCGGGAACGTTTCCCTAAAACCCTGTATAATATTTTGCATTATAGCTCATGATTGACATCTTATAATTTTGCTATATCTCTAACAGATGCTCGCCGAGCAAAGTAATTAACTTACCTAACTACTTCCAAAAGGTTTTCATAAAGTTCTATGGAAATGAGAAGGCGTCAAGTCAAACGTCATTTAAGCTTTAGCTTTCAAGCTAAGCACGCAAACGCTTAATTATTGCTAACTACTGTTCGTTCGTGCCAAGTACTATTAAAGTTACTTTGAATTAATAAATTAAAATCACTAAGCTTTTTACTTCTTTTTGAAACGATTTTGTTAGAGTGCTAGATTGTACAGAATGACTATGAACCCAAAAAATAAACATATACAACAATGATGATATAATTCGGGACGAAGTGGCCGTTTCTCACTAAGCAGACCACCTGGTTGTTTTTTGTTCAATTATAATGTTAATTATCCGTTAACTGAAACAAAACTACATTTATTTACTAAAATTAAATTATTGATGATGATGAAAATTAGTAAAAGCATACCGTCAATCATCCATCTGAAAAGATCACAGTTTTGCAAAAAACCTGTAATGCCTGTCTGAATTATTACATTATTTGTGAGGACCAAAAAAGTTATCGTTGAAAATTAAAAGTAAAAAGAAGAATGGGAAAATGCTTGTGCTTATACTTGTGGAATAGTATTAAATTGTCAATTGACGTCTTTCGAAATGAAGGATGTATTATCGTCCGGATCCGTCGTTAATGCACATAAATTATTCAACAAGAGACAGACTTACGAGAAAACATTTAATTATTCATTTTTAATTTTTACATTTTATAAAATTATTCGCAACTAGGGCTTTTTCCAAAGAATTAATAACTTTAATGACTTGAATTTGATGAACGTCGCAAGAAAAGTTAAAAAAAACTCACGTCAGAATATCCGAATTGTCTGGTACCAATTTTTTAGATTTGTTAAAATTTTAAAATGTTCCAGTACAGACTACGAATTGTGTGTACCGCCCCCTTTAAAAAAAAATTAAAAAATAAACCAAGACCTCCCCTACATAATCGCACATCACTACGAGTAGGTACACTAACATACAAAAGGATACGTTTGCATGAAACTCACAAAAGGAGCTTTTTCCACACAAAAGACGGACAAAACGGGACAAACAAAAATGTCAACATATATTGTAACATACGGGACCACCTTTTGTTATAAATGTTTTTGTGGAATTAAACAATGACACAGTAAGCTCGACGGATGTTTTTCATACTTCTTTAAAAAGAAACAAACTAACATATCTACAAGATAATTAGTGTACATTCCTTTGTATGTTTCAGTTTTGTATTCCATTTTTCGCGTCATTCCTGCTGACAAAATATTTTATACATGGTTTCAGACTTTCATGGTTGCTTACTACATTTGAATTTTAGTGCTCTCAGGATACTACATATTTACGACTCTTTTTTGACATCCACTTGCATTCTTCTGACTGCCCGTAAACATGGCGCGTGCTACTGTTCCAAAATATCGGGACCTCAGAACTAATAAAAATCCCGTGAGTACTATGTAATAGTACATTATGATACAAGTGTGCTATATTGGTCATTACACTCGAGGAAGTTTATTCGTTATGGAAGCGGAGAGTGTAATGATCAATGCACACGCGTTACATACGACGTTTTTCTACACACGTGCGAGGAAAAAACAGACTTGTATTGTCATTAACTTTTAATTATTGACAGTTAGAGAAAATACAAATTCAAAATTAAATTTGACGACGGAAAATTCAAAATAATACCGTACAGTTTTTTGTTCGCATTTTTACAGTTTGTGATATGGTATTGGTAATTTAATTAATGCCAATATCATAAGACTAACTGTAAAAATGCCAACACCGTTTAGTGCCGTAAAAAACAAGCGTCTGTAATATCTTGGATTATGAGCTTAAAAACGATGTAATAAGTTCCACGTTACGACCAAGTGTGTTGAAAACTATTTTATTATCATCATCAATTTTATTCTTGTGATCAAGTCGTTTAACATAATCTGGGATGTTTTTCTCTAAGCATAGAAAATACAGTTATTATGATATTAGTAAGAAACTCACCAAAACATTTCTCTATAAAACTCAGTTGGCACTGTACCAATTAGGTATTGATGAGCAGAATGAGCATAGTCAAAAGATTGATTTCCATATCCAGCGCCACTGATGGTTTTATTATCGTGAACACGCGTCTGGGCTCTGAACTATTTATGTAAGTATACAAGCAGCAAAAAATCGTGTTGTTTCCCCCTCGCTAATAGCTAAGGCTCGGTAATCCATAAACTTATCAATAATTGTCAATGTATTGTATTGCCACGCGCATGCAGTTCCGCTTATTGAAGTGATCGGGACAGTGATGCGATCTCTAATCTCTAAAAAGCTAAAAAGGCGTATTAGAGGCGACACATGTTCGGTAAATAGATTTACCACTAAACTAAACTTAACGATAATCTTTGTGTAACGAGCGCAGTTCAGTCTCTGGCAGTGTACGACTGCCGATGTTCTAAATTTTGGATGGCACTAAACTGGTGCTGGCGTTGCGCTAACCATCAGGTTAACGACTCGTTCATGCCGCCACTCACTTATAAAAGGTTATTTTAATAGCGTATGCTAAACCGAAAGTCACATCATCACGACCATTTTTTTTGAAACGACCAACCCTGAGAATCGACAAAAAAAACAGCTGCCGTGAAAAACGATACTCGACGAAATGCTTAAATGATATTTTTGTTGCGATTCAGAGTTGATATTAAAAGCTGTTTATAAGATTAATACAATAACTGATCTGCTTTTGTCACCGCATATCCTTTCCGAATCCCTGGGTATATAAGTAAGTCTACAAAACGCAGAGTAAGGTAATGTACCTTTACTGGAGCCTGTGATTTTGTCCCGGAGCACGTTGATCTGGTGCACGCGGCCGAACTCCTCGAACATCAGCCGCAGGTCGTTCTCGTCCATGCTGCGGGGCACTTGCCCTACGAACATCTGAAAAATTATAAAAACGAAGTGTCAGAAGTATTTATTTCATCATCTTTTTCCAAACACGCGGGATTATTGGTTCTTTACCATCGTTGTATTATCGTAAATGAGCTCACTAGAAAAAAAATTGATCATAGAAAAATTATACGAGAAGAATGACAATCTCATATAGAAAAGTGTACCCACGAAAAAACAGCATAAAACTAGACGGCGCTTACGTATTTAGTTAGCTAATGTTCAAACCGCTTAAAAAGCTAATGAGAATAGCCGATTAATATAGGAAATAATATTGGTGTATGTCCACAATTTAAGGTAGTTCAAATAAGATTGCAATATACGACGTAAAAATATGTATTCTAAAATAATGTTTTCAACGCCATCTCCTGAGAACATAGCGAGTTTTGCAAATAAAATATAAAATTGATAATTTTACTAATACAACTAATGCAAAGATATGGATTACGAATGAGTTAGCTTGGGTTTCTATTTCAAGTCAAGTAACTTGAATTGTAACGTTCATGTCGCAGATTAAAGCATATCTTACGTCCTTATCAGTTGCTACAATCGGGTTGCACTTCTTTCTATGGCCATTGGCACTCTTCTTTATATAACCTCTATGCTATGATAGAGAAATATAATTTACAACCTTTTACGGCAATCGAAATAAATTGCGTAAAGTGTGCCCCGGCTTTGCCTTGATGCATATTTTAACGTTTGTGCATGATGCGTCAGTAATGTCACTATTATCGTACTTAGTAATATCATCATTATCTAAGTCATTATTAATCAAGACGTGGACGAAATTGCAAATCAATAATACTCTAAAGAACTTAAGACATTTTGTTTTAATAAAACTGGAATACTCACGTTAAATTGAGTCGGTTATTCCAACGTCGGTCGTTTTAACGTGAGTATTCCCGTTTTATTAAAACAAAATGTATCAAAACCACCTCAGTTTTCAAAGTAGAACTTAAGACGTTCTTTAGGAAATTATTGTTCACATTATTATACCGATTTCATCCACGTCTTGAAGCTCTGAAGGATGAAGATATCGTCCATACGTGTATATCAAGTATAGCCAGTAATAAAAATGGTAAATAACAGTTTATATGGTAATTGCATAGATAACGTCCTCGGGGTGACGAATGCTGTGCACTTGTGCAGCACCGTGTCATCCAGGATTAAAAGTTCATAATTCTGCGTGAAATATTGAACAGTTCTGGATAGTTGTGCCGTTTATAATCAGGTCAACGATATTCTCGTCTCGTTGTAGTGCTTACAAAGTCGCGGATTTGGTTCACGCGTGAATCGCCGTCTAACAGACAAGAGAAAAAAAGAGAGAGAGAGAAACATTTCCTCTTATTTTCTTTTGTTGGTTTGTTTATGTATGTTAATTACTTCACATTACATTACTACACTACATTGTATGTTCGTGTTGGATACGACTATTGTTACCTATTATTTACCTTTACCATCCTTTACACAGTTTATACAATAATGTTTTTCTGATTCTGAATTGAAATACAAATACAACTAATTACTTTGAACATTCAAAGCAGAAACACTCGAGCTGACTGCAGCCTAAATTAATTACCTCCCAGCAAATATTCACACCGGCACTCATTTAAACATAAATTGCATTGCGGGGCGATATTTATAGCAAAATTAAGTTTTTATTATGTCTGTACCTAATAAGTCAGGGATGACAAACGTGGTGCGAATAAAAGCAATCATGAGTCGTAATTGGGCGCGCCGGCCGCCACCGCGCGCCGCCGCTAGACTAACAAACGGGGTTGCCATTGTTTTGTATTTATTCGCGTTGACGTGAACATTTCGACATTTAGTTTTTACATTTTAATTCCTATTTGTATTAGGAAATCAGTTTACTATTTTAAATCATGTGAGATAAATGTTAGTGGACATATTCGTTTGTATCTCAATAGATCATTTGAAATATGAATTCGAATGTCGAGTATTTTTTACCCCACAGCCCAAGAAGGAGGATAATGTCTTTGGGGTAATAAATAATAAATAAATATCTGGGACATTATTGCACACACGGTCATCTGACCCCAAACTAAGCAAAGCTTGTAATATGGCTGTCAGAGACTGATATACGTACATAGATATTTTTAAATACATACTTTTATAGATATTAACACCCAGACATAGAACAAACACAAATATTCATCACATAAATGTTTGTCCTAGATGGGAATCGAACCCACGCCCCCAGGCACAGAACGTAGGTTCACTACCAACTGAGCCACCGGGGCAGTCAACGGTTGCGGGTGTATGCAACTATTAATGAAAATATGTTATTATGTGTGTTTGTGTGTTCCAGTATTACCTTTTGTAGCCTAAACGGCTTGACTGATACATTTTTTCTTTTGAAAGTAAAACAAACAATCTATGCAAATGACAACAAATATTATTGTGTCAATTTATATTTTAATAAATGACATCACACAATATTTGAACCTTAAAAAAGATTGTCAAGTACGTGTCAGGACATGCATAAATTCGAGCTTAATACCAATACATCAAAATGACCGTGACATGCAGGCGGGTGGCACGACAAACCTACATTTAAAAGCACCAATACAGACACACATGTCAAGGACGGTTAGAAATTGCAATGCAAAGAGGCAACCCTACCGAGATAAGTACGCAGCCGGCATCCGTCGAAGTGGAACCTTTTTAATTACGTCAGTATATCACTTCATTTGCGAAATTAAAACTTCAATGTGCTCCTGCTGAGCCTTTTGATAATAATGCCCAAAATGAGCAGAGACAACTTAGGCTTTCTATTATTATCTTATTGGTATATGGGTTCAATTATATTAGTATTCGAATACTAAAGCATCACTCCCGGTAAGATCTCTTTCACACATTTCCACTGAGTTGAAATTAAAAAAAAGAAAAACCTTTTAGTTGTGTTTTCTTCTTCTTCTTTGCCATAATCGAAAATATTAACGTAACAATTGCTTTTAAAATATTGGCAGTGGTATCGTAAAGATAAATTAACGTTTTGTTCCGCTCAGCATTATAGCTTTAAGTTTTGGATTCTTTTGACTATATTGCTCCCGATGAAAGAATTCTTCTTACAAGTGAACGTTCAGGTCTAACTGCGCCACCAGTTACCGTTCACCCACTATTACATTTTGTTTGGAAACCAAAAATAAATAAATTATAAATTGTTTTTTTAACCTTATTTCAAACAAATAAGAAAACGCGTACCTTTATGTAATCAGGGTCTGGCATCTCGGGCTTCTCCTCATTGTTGTTGTTGTTTATACTGACGATGTTGTTGTTGTTGTTGATGTTCATATTCATCCCACTGCGAACAACGCAAACAAACCATATTAATACCAGGAACGTGCTTTAATCCTTCGAACGCCGGCCTTCGGTCTTTGGCCACATATAGCCTGTGAGCTCCGAGAGAATCTTCAACGACTGGTTGTTTCCGGGGAAATGGAGGGCAAGAGACTGAGAGAATGTATTATGATGCGCTGGACAGACCAGCATGATTGATAAATATTTGTCTATTTGTCTATTACCATTAAAAATTTATGAAAAATTTAGTTTCCATGTTCGCCCGGCAGAGGAGCTGTTCCATTTTTCATATTTTAGGAATACGTACGAAAGTTTTTTTGACAGCAGTTATCCTAGTGGTATAGATCCGAACCAACATCAGCGTAGCCGAAGCAGGTCATGTAGAAAGTCGGAACAAACGGCGAAAAATACCGATAATCTAATGAGTCTTGACCTTTAGCGTCAGAGGATCGACGCCTTTGTCAGCCGAGTTGTAGGTCAAAAACGATAATACAATAATAATTGGGATAATAAATAATTAATAACTTTACTATATTAACTAAATAACTTTGCTTAGGTTTTTTAGTTCTCTAAAATCACAACAGCAAAAGTGTCGATCGGCAAGTAACAACAATGTTTTCTTTGGTATAAAAGTACACTTATCAGTCCACACATGTCTAACAAAGTCTCATCCATATTTTGTGCTATCTAACCTAAAATTACACGGCAATTAATCTAACATATACATGAACAAAATTAATTGATAAGGTCAACAGTACCTTGCGCTGAATCAAAGTATCTAGTTTGTATGAAGGCACTAGTTTTGTAAGTGTTAAATAGGTTATGTTGTACCTCATTATACTAGAATAGTCGAAGTTCCACACTCCATATTGCGAGCACTTGTTTGCCATGACGTTATCACTGATAAGAGTGTACATCGCTCGATTGGGCCGAGGCTTATCGCCTTATCAGTCGATCAACAAAACGCGGCGCGCACTCGAGTGCTGTTCCTGAGGTCACACGTAACTTGCGTAAATGATTGTTCAGGCGGGTAGGCAGAAAGTTTACAAGCTACCCCCTTTTTTGCGTATTTCGGATTTTTAACATTAAGTTTCTTGTCAAAGAGTTTTGACAGATTATGGATTTATAACTAGGATTATCTTCTAGCCATGTAAATTCAGTAAGTACTCTTAGATGCGTGGCAACGTTGGGTGTCAACCTAGATCTGCTCAAATGGAGACATGCAGAGGTCTGCATCCCGCGTGGAGCGCTGAGCGTGGAACGGCTGTGTTGCACAATCCAGCGTGCTGCTAGAGAGCGCAGGCACTACACAAAACCAATAAGGAAAAATCAGCAATATCTTTCAACTTCGACCAATTCAGTTTACTTTGGTCGAAGTCTCGCAAGATAAAGAACATGTGTTGAAACTGTGAAAGTTACATAACATACATCATTACATATATAAATAGAATATATAACCATAATCATTTATTTAATTCAGACAACGATGTATATTATGATATAGATCATTTATAAAATATCAGACATTGTAATATTTTTGTTTGATTGAGATAAATTTTTCTCACAAAAGCAGATAAGCAAGTGAATTATTTACTGTACGTGTACAACTGTGCCAAACAACATCGAAAAAAAACCGGTCTTGAAAAATCTGGCCTTGCACTGCGAGACATAAATAATTTAGCTTTGTCCTTTTTCTTCACGATTTCAATATACTATTCCTTTCTAGTGGAAAGAGACTACCGTGTACTGCTGTCTATTATTTATTCTGTCTACGATTTTTATTGATACTAATCGACCTGATTAGAAGGTCCTGTCCTGTCTAAAAAGCTATGACTCTTTGATAGACTACGTAATTTGAACGTATTATCTTTGTAGTCACAAAGATAATAGATTACATAATTTATTTCTAAATAAAAGGTACAGACAATTTGTTAAATAAATATAACAAATCCTTTTTTTTTAATATAATACTTTTCTTTAAAAAAATCTAAATAGGTTTTCGTTGGCCACATCCTTCCTAGTAAGCAATGAAATCTTCTTACAAATAGACTAGCTGTTACCCGCGATTTCTTTCATGGGGACCAACAAAAAATAGTAGCCAGTGCCCGTCTCCAATCCTTAAGGCGAGGTCCAATCGCAAAACAACAAAAAATGAAGTCGATCCGTTCTGCCGTTTAGCCGTGATAACGCGACAAACACCCAGACAGAGAGACAGATAGACAGAGTTACTTTCGCATTTATAATACTAGTTAGAATATTCAGGATGAGTATAATAACGTTCTAACAATAATAAACAGCGTTCAAATAAAGTGTTATCTTTTATCTTTTAATCAAAACTATGAAAATATCCAAAAATAGGGTGTGTATTATTAAAATGGGGTGTCCATTTATCATTACAGTATTTTTGTTTTATCATCTGTCACAAGCACCTTTTGTAATGTTTGCTGTTGAATTAAAGTAGTAATAATAAAGCACTGATATTTATATTACTAGGTTTTTAGTTTTTTTGGCGGGAAGTCATGTTGCCTCATTGTATTACTTTCCAAAACTTGTGTCATTTTGAGTGTTGAATGTTTAGAAACGGTAGATTTTTATTCATTAATTGTTCGTGAACATACACAAGTGCATGCATAGTATAATGTGAAACCTGACTTTTCGTGGGGTTTCCAAACTTTACCTTGTGTGTAAGTATGTATGTCAGTGTGTTTGTTCCCGTCAACTCTGTAACAACTGAACAGAATTGAATGAAATTTGGTATGGAGGTAGCTTACAACCTGGATTAACACAGGCTACTTTCTATCCTGGAAAAAATATTTCTGTAGAATAGCGGGTGAAACCGCGGGGCGCAGCTAATTTTATTCAAATCCATTCAGCCGTTACAGAGTTGAATGGGAACAAACACACTTACATACTTACATATTTAAATACTTACCTACTTACATATTTACATACTTACACACTTACAAACTTTCGCATTTATAATATTAGTGTGATAAACGTTCTTTCGATGTTGCAAAATATACCGGTTTACGTTGCTGCGTGAAACGGAAAAATTTAAAACATTTGTAAAAAAAAGAATGGTAGCCCAGAATTCGAATGATTTAAAAATACGAAAAATCAGGATCACTCACTCACTCTCGATTTCACCGGCGATTGTTTTCGAATGCGAAAAGAATTTCACATCGATGGATCTAAAAAATAGCGCCTTTATCCTAGCCACACGTTATCGATATTGGTTTAGCCAAGTCTTATAATTACAAAGTATTTTGTTGCTAACATAGCTATGATTTTTTAATGTAAAACCACTAATCTTTCTACAGTTTTTTTTTTTATATTCACTTAACTCTCTCACTGTCATCAGCCAGCTCATTACAGTGAAATCACGTCACACGCAAGCCCCTTCATATTAACACCATAGGAGGGGGACAAGAGGGTACCACAGGGGAGCACAAGGCACGTTTCAGCACAGCTGTCACACGTAGAAATAACACCGAGCAAACATGCTGCAGATACTTGATACCCTACACTTATTCACAGCACTATTTCAGACATTATTTTGCTGAGCTAAAATAATGGATGCCGATTGGTCTGCTTCAAACCCAAAGGCCTCACCCACGTTAACTAGCGGTGGCGGACGCGGGCACGAAAACCAAACATATGTTGGGGTGGAAGTAGCGTGTAAGCTTGCGACTGTCGCTCGCGACATGTATGTAACATTATAATTATGCACATTTTGTGCCAATGTGTCAAAAGAAAGTGCTCGCCTTTTTCCAGGTGTCTACTAGTGTAGGAAGGCATTGGAGACATGTTGTTACGTGACGTTACGTGACGTGTTCAAAACAGTGTACCAGATTCTTGAAAAAGAGCTACTTCAACGTTTTAACACAAAATAAGTAAGTAAAGAAGACCTCATACAACAAGCAATAAAAGGCGTTCGTACGACGATTTCGGATTCGACGGACTTGATCCAAGATTGCTCTAATTACGTACGCGTCTCACTTTATACGTGTCTATGCGTGTGCCTTTTATCGCTCGTCCTGTGAAGTCGGCCTTTTGTGACTATGTATTTTGTGGTTTCACCACGAAAGTTCACAGCGTAGGTAAGTATAACCAGCTACATAACTAGGCTATCACAGATACCGCTCTAGTATCGCATCACAATAAGGTGGCTATTTACATTGTACCGTTGATAAAGCGAGATTACAGCGTTATCGCAGCCACTTTGATGTGTCTACAACGCATTCATAATGTGCAGTAATGTTTTTGTATGTACCTAGGCCCTAGGTTGATACAATACCAAGGGCCACAATTTAACCAGACAAAAAAAGGTGATAATTTTTGGATGCATGTTTGTTTATCTGTTCCAATTTGACGCTCTGTTCGTCTTTACTTCCGTACTTTATGAACTAAACTAAATAATAATAATTAGTAGTTCTGCGAATAGTAGGTAGCCCTCGCCAGCACAAACTGTTTTGCACTACTTAATTCTACTATTTGTATATGGTCGGACATTTTTGATTGGAGGAATTTGTCCCAAAAAGGAGGGAAGTTACCGGCGCCAGTTACCGGCCCATTTCGATAATATTTGGCAGACCAGAGGACGTCTTTAGGCTGATGATGATAATGATGACCACTACCAATATTTTATAGTAATTTTCATGTAAATATTTTCTAATTTCAAAGAAAAAAAAAAAAAAAAAAAAAAAAACTTCTTTAGTAGCTGCGTACTAGTAACTGAAAATTGTACAAACTAAAACTATAGCAGGTTGGCCAGTCTACGTAATTTTATAGTGAAACCTATCATCAAATGTTACAATTTGAAAACTGACATTGCTAGATAATAATTTCGACCATTATTAATTGATACAACTATTTATTAAAACAAATGAGTAAATAAAATAAATAGCACTTAACATTTTGTTGTTCCCCATTAGGATTCTGTGTCGGGTAAGCCATGGAAAATAAATCATTTTATTTTATTAAATAATAATTTAAATACCTGACCAGATATTTAAATTCATCATTTAAAACTTATGCCCGGCCGGGAATCCAACTCTGGTCCTCATTCTTACAAAGCAGCCGCGCTACCAACTAAGCCAGGACGGCCGAAGTACTGAATGATTGCCTCGCCCACTCTCGCTTATTCGGTTTTTTCGTTGTGAAAATAGATTGAACCCTGGCTTAACTATTAACCCCGGAAATTTGCGAAAAATGGAAAATCCAAGCAAAATTCCGGTTCTGACGCCATTTATAAAAAACAATCGTCCACTTTCCAATGGACATTTTTTTATAGGTATGGCTTATGTCGTGTGGCCACATCATCCTTCGGCAAATATTTACATAGGCGATAGATTAGCCGCTAGTCCGGGTCCGAGGTGACACGGAGCCAATATGAAATCACGTCTGACGTCAGAGGACCGTGTGCTTACTTGATGAGGGATTGTTTATGGTTTAAAATTGCTTTGGATTTCTGTAAGTAGAGCATAGATTATCTCCTATAGATATCGCATCACGGGGTCGTTGTACCTCAAAAATACACTAAAGTTGGGGGAAAGCACGAGCTGCGAGACTGAGATCAAACCCTATTATTAGGCGTCCAGCAATGAACCAATGAGAGTGAAATTTTATAGGTATATTTTTACATAAGGACAGAAAATCCACGTGTTAGAGACACAACATTGATATAATTATGGAATACGCGTCTCATCACTTATTTAGGTTATTCCGAGTAAAGGAATTAAAAGTATTAAATAGTTATTTTTTTTATGCAAGGTAGCAAAATTGTTTTTTGGCGCGACAAGACTTGTATTGAGAAGGGTTTCAAAGGCACTTGACGTAAAATAACTTTGCTGGCGAGCGAATCACACAAATTTTCCCCTCACCAGCGAGGAAAATGCTAAGGATGATGGAAAGTTTTATTTCTTTTATTTTTTGGCTCCACACGTTGTGTATATTCATATTCATATTCATATTCATTTATTTGATAAAGCCGATTTACAAGTCAAAAAATAAATAATTTTATTATTCTTAGTATTAAATTAAAATAAATTTAAATTTAACAATAAATTAACAAAAAATTACAATTACGGATTCATCCGCAAAAATTCGTTCATGTCATAAAAAGAGTGCCCAATAAGCCAGCGCTGAAGGCGGGATTTAAATTTTGGCGGGATTTTTTTGTATTTACCCAGTGTCAAGTATATTCATCAGCCATCAAGTATAGTATTTCAAGTGAAGTCAAATATTTCACAATTAAAATAAGTCTCAGTCATAGTCTAAGTCAAAGCAAAGTAAGTCACGGTATAGTATGGCGGTATAAAAAGTTATTTAATAGAAAGGTTCGAATTTGAAAAAAATCTATCCACGTTAGCGGATATAAAATGCACTTTTGCACTCGGATTTTGAATGATAAACAGAATCTTTCCGACCTTGTGAGGTGAAAATATTATTACTTATAGACGAAAATGAGATGAAACTGCATAGCACTGAAACAAAACCAACCACGCATAACCATATAAAATGGCCTACTGTTCTTTAGTTGATTACTCTGATAACATTAATACTATCGTACAGTTCCAAACATTAATTTACGCTAAAATAAAATATTTCAGTCAGTAACAAGATGCTCGTATAACTAAACAAATATTTCAACGCAATAAATACGCGTATACACTAAGTATCACGCATTGAAGGATACGAACACTCATACTGCTATTTTTTTTCCGTAAGAAGGAAGAACATTTTTGATCGCACTAAATCAGTGAGTCAATAACGTCACACTGATAACAATGAAAACATAAAATACGAAATTATTACCTTAGTACGCGGTTTTTATCTATCTCTATCCATTTTCGGTCAAGTATATACCTACATAAATTCTAATTCGATGGTGCAATTATTTGCATCACAAGACAATAATAAATACATAGGTACTAATACTCAGTTATACCTTAAAATAGTGTATATTAAACATAAAATGCCGTGTCGTTGTGAATCAGCACAATTTAAATGTCGTATTTTTAGAAAAATATTTACAGATTCATATCATACTTGATTAAAATGCTTATTCGTGAACTATAAGCAGAAGTAAAAACATGAAGCAACGTGCATTGTACACGATGTCAGAACTAAGTAGTTTTTGACCATCCATTTACATTAGAACCGGTGTAAAAATCAGCTTTGTAACTTCCACGCGGTATGTTCACACACAACCTCAACGTTTTTGGCTCTGCAATATAAGAGCTGTTTCACCTGAAGTAGCTTTGTTGCAGGTGTCTGAACAATCCCGATACGACTCCCACAGGTACGAAAGAAGAAGGCACTTGTTATAGGCTCATTCACTTAAGCCTTCGAAACAACTAGGATAGGTGTGTGCCAACGGCGCGAAGTCGTAGTCGCGGGAAGTACCTAACTCGCAAGAGTAGAACGGAGCGGAACGGAGCGTGGTGATGCATCCACTTCCAAAATCGGCGAATTGTATTTAACTATTTTTAGTGGAATGCCAACTCCATTCAGCTCCTCAGCTTTTTACATCAAACTTTTGCAGTAGAAGAAATCATAAGAATAAAAATGACTTACTTCGGCTTGGCGTAGGGTGAAGAGGGCGATGACGCCTTGTGGTTCCTGTTGGGGTGCGTAGCTCGGTTAGCGTTGGAGTCGCAGCCGCCGCCCGGCGATATCTTGCCGGCGAGTGCGTTCAGAGAGTGAAGCATGGCGGGCGGCGGCCGCTCACAGTGCGGCCTGGTCACACCGATGATTCGACTCCCTTTGCCGACCTGCCTCCACCGAGCCACGGTGCCTTATCTCCTGATAAGAGGCGCGGGGGCACCACCGCCCCCCGCCTCATCGCCACCTGACACTGTCACACGCTCGCACACACGGACCACTCTTTATAAACGTACGATTTTTTATTGAACACCGATAGGGGTCAGCGTCCTGTCCGCCTCATGAATTGTGTTGACATTTTTTCATCACTATTCCTTTTGGGTTTTCGTTTGTTGCACTTTGTCTATTGCACTGCTCACTTTATTTTATTGGCGAGGCGTAAGCTGTTCCAAACTGATTGTGGGTAACGTTGCGATGTTGAGAGAGTAGCTTACATTTGTTTTACAACAAAAGAAGATTTCAATTTGTAGCCATGACAGCAACAGTCGAAAATAGGTAACAGCATGTTGGTATATTGACGTGTAGATATCCTAAGTATTTTATCATTTTAATCAACGACAGGATCATTTAAAAAAAAAAACAAAATACGTAGAATTCCACAAATAAATGAAGTAACGAAATTCCCAGAGAAAAGATGAGCCGAGGTGTTGAGATTTATAAAAGTGCCTGAACAATAACGAATAGCAAAGCACATCCACGACGTAATGAAATATGTGACCGCAGGCGTTTGCGTGAAAGCTTTCGTTGTTTTTTCACGGTTTTATTAAATTGCCAGAACGTGAAAATCTGTCGTGAGCTGGCTAAGCCGTTTGCTGGAGGTATACGAAACTTATTTCTTTGTTCTATAAATGGTAGGTAAGCGACTTTGGTACAGAGGAAATTAAATTAGGGTGAAAATGGTTTTTTGTTGCCAAGGTGAAGCGAATGAAAACATACATAATGTTGATAAATATATTGTCGGGTTTTCGTTTTTGAGGCTTTTATCAACCTACGAAAAAAAAACATAAAACATAGTAGGTAGGTTGGTTAGTAGTGTAGGTAGCCTACAATATCTCTGCGATTGTCTTGAAACGTGATATGGATGTTTAACACATAGGGGATAATTTAGGCATAAGCCGTTTGTAATTCGTTGCACAGTTCAGCTCATATTATAAGTTTAGCATTTCTACAACACAGAGTCAGAATTCAGTGCTTTTTGGAATCAACCATAAACCGGATACCCAATTAGGCCAAATTATCCAGCCACCCTCTAATCAAGTCATTAATACACAACCGCCGTCGACCGCGCATTAGCAGGCCGGGTTTGGGTTCCGGACCTCCGGTTACGTCCGGAACGGTGCTGGATAAACGGTAGAATTAACCGGGCGCATAAACTGCCGCGGTATCGGGATTACATCTGAGCCGGCGAAAAAACGTAACAGTGGTCGCTAGTGGCTAGCGAACTACCGCGAACCGGTAATTAATTTGATTTTGATTTTGACGATTGATGGGTTTTTGGATTTCTCTTTGCGGCCGGCTACATAGGCTACAATTTGAAGTTGGGTGTATTGTTTTAAATTATTAATCCCGAGGGAATGGAGATGGCCAGGAAGGTATAAGGTCCACCCCCGCCCCCGCACCTGTAGAGCAGCCGATGACGTCACGCGTGCGACGCGCCGTAACCCGCAGTGCAAGGCAAGACGAGGTCGTGTCACGCTTATAGCATTCCTTGATAAAGGTCACCGAATGTGATCGAAACTATAGTCGGAATAACCGACTCCATTTAACGTATTCCCGTTTTATTGACACAAAATGTGTCAAAACCACACCAGTTTTCATAGGTGTTTATTTTTCTAAGTAGGTACTACGAGACCGACATTGTGTAAGTCACGGGTCACAGGCAACCGGTGGATGATAATGGCCGATTGCAGTTCTGTGTGGCACTCTAAGGGGTAGGCCTTGCTTCAACATTGAACGTCTTCTGGCTGATAATGCTAATGATGATGACTACAAGGCCGATTTAAATATAATTTTGTATAATGTAAGCTGATTAGTGAAAAATTAACTGAGTAACCATTGAGCTTTTACCTCAATGTAAGTAACAAACTGTTAACTGATATTTTGTAACCATGTTTTATTAATCGGTGCTGCTATACGTTTCTAGCAGAGGGCTTCTAGCTAAATTTTGTGAAATTAATTTTCCCTAGTTTAAAATCTTAATTTTATCTTTCCACCGAGGCTCAGCAGCGCAGGTGAAGAAGATTGCTAGGTGAGTACAATATCGGGTGGGGTTGCCTTTGGGAAACTATCGGACTACAGTCTCTCCGTGTGTGTGTCACGGTCTGTTTATTCAGAGAGTATGAAGGCTACAGCAGTCATATTTGGTGCAGCGCGCAGTGATAGATAGATATACAGGGCTATAAGGAAAGGATATGTTAAGCCGAAAAGGACTCATAGTACTCTTTATTATGAACAACTTTTACTATGGGCTATTATTGATTCAGGCGTAACTTTGCAAAAAAGTCAACTACTTTTACTATGGGACCAACCCTGAAATGGAAAAAAAAAAATTGTTCCATAGAAAAATTTCAATGACACTCGACAGAATGTATGGAACAGCTGTTTTTTTTTCTACATTTCAGGGTTGGCCCATACTAAAATTTGTTCACAATCATGAGTTCTATGAGTCCCTTTCGGCTTAGCATACCCTTTCTTTATAACCCTGTATAGCATATATAGTTACCAACAAAGAAAAAATATTAAAGAAATGAAAAAAAACATAAGGGGTGGCAAGCAGAGGAAAAAAGGGTAGGCTGGGGTAGCCTACCCTTTTTTTCCTCTGCTTTATCTTGCAGAAAATATTTAAAATGGGAATCAAAAATAATTTATTGCAGACCCTAGGCGTAATTAGCCTCATAAAAAGTAGTACGTATAATGTCGACAAAGATGTTGAAAAACCAATTACAAACAGTTGGATAGAGATACTAGTTGAATCTTACATATCCAGCAAACGCAGTAAATAACCGCGCTGCTACTGGCTACAACAGTCATGACTCAACAGTCTGCAAGTAGGACAGACTAAAGGACAGACTAGTTCGAGTTGAGTTACGCCAAGTTTCCGGTGCATCTGTTGTGTGCCCGGATTTGCATGATGTGTGAAAGTTTTCGCAAGTTGACACATTTTTAAAACTTGTTCAGGCAGTTAATACCAACTTGCTAAAGAATCGAACAAATCGCAAAAGTTGAAAATCTGATCTAATGTCAGATGAAAGGGTTAGCTAGATATGATTCTCGTGGGGCCGAAGGGATAAAAATATGAGTTATTACATTTACGTTAATTCTTCTTATCAGGTCATAAACTATTATTATTATTATTTTGGCAAAGTAGGAGGGAAGAGAGCCTTTAAACATCCTACTGCTGGGATATCGGCCTACCCTCGAAGGTAATTATGCCATGTGTCCACCACGCTGGCACCAGTGCGGGTTGGAGGCACATACGCCATCTTTCTTCTTCGGAAAATTTTCAAGTTTCCTCACGATGTTATGCTTCACCGAAAAACCAGTGGTATATCCGTACGAAGTTCTATAGAACTCAATGGTACGAGCCCGCTCGGTTTCGAACCCGCGACAACACGAATGTGAGGCGAGCGTCATCTCACTGAGCTACACGACCCAGCGACGGCCAAAATAATTTATAACGTAATCCATTAACGAGTGTTCAAAAGTTTAAGTTCCATCATTACGGGTAGCTTTCAATAGCCAAATAAAAATGTTGATTCTACAATAGAAACCAACAAATTCAGCTTCCCGAAGCCGTTTTAACCGCGTCACATCGCTCGCGTTTACGTACATATCGGAACGTAAATAAACAATAAAAATGTTTATTTTTATTGTTCCCAAAGCTGTAAGTGGGTTATGCATTCTTACCGTGACCATTTCGCTTTCGTGTCGTCGTAAAATAAAAGTTATGGGACTCTCGAGCGCGGAATCACATACCTTGAGGTGAACTTGAAACATATCTGTGTCTTGAATACATAGTTCGTAGATTAGTACATTCGTTGTAGATAGCAAATCATATATTTCTATATCATAAATGCTCTATATCTTCTAACAAGAACTGCTAAATCACGGCCGCGAATCACAGTGCCAAATTTGCTTATACACATTTGTACGTCATTATTAGGTACTTATCGGCAATCGATTATGTTAAGAGTTTCAGGGAGGTATTTTGGTGCGCTCGAGATTATATCGGTCACTCTCACTCTCATGATATTTCTAATGTTAACATTTTTTTTTTCTTTTTCTTTTTAATCCTTAACGCAATGATTGTTAGGTTCAGCCGCCGACGGCGTATGCTGCTGCCGATGCTGCGCGACCTCGAATCGTATCGATAGGCTATCTCGTTCACGCATTATAACATTTGAACCTACAAAAAACACTGAATTTGAAATGAAACAATAATACCACCGACTTAAATCATTTTAATTAATTTTCTTATCGATCTATTGGTGAATCTATAAGGTATTTCACGCAGCAGCGATTTGTGCTGTGCATATAGACACAAAGAAAACATAGCATGATACGTGAATATACTGGTTTTATATCTAGATTCTGACAGTTAATCATATGTGAACACAGACATCCGTCAGTGAAATATCTCTAGTTTCGCAACCCGGCTAAAACTCAGTCAGGTAGCTAGTAAAAACTGCTGGTTGCAGATCGAAAATAAAAATAATGTTATTGCAGACTTTAACGTACAATTTTATCGCAGCAAATGTACCACGTTCTCCATCTCAGACAATAAACTCAAACTTTACATCTGTACGTGGGAGTTGAAAAATCACTTAGCCGACGTATGAAATCACAACAAAGTATACAGGCAGTTGAAAATTACATTCCAGGTTCGCGTTTTTATTACAGTGTGGACGCATTAAGAGTAGGGAGGCGAGGCTTCCAAAAATGTTTTTTCATTTTTACATTTAAGAGGATATTCCATCCGCGAGGTTTTGGCGCATTCGATATATGAAGATTGTGAATTTTTTGATGAAATTAGCGTTTTGGGGTAGTTTGTTATCACCCCCTAAATCTTAACAAAATCTTTTGTTTTTGGTGTCAATGGCTTGGATAAGCAACAATCTATGCCGCTATGGGTTTTTTTTTTAACAAAAAAAATGGTATTCCAATAACAACTACTTTTTTCGTCGTATTTTCGACGCAAAAAATGACATTTTAAGTGCCTATAACAACAAAGATATTGTAAAAAAAAAAAAACAAGCATGTTTTTCCAGGGTGTAAATAACATATAACAAAATGGTCGAAATCGGATAACATTTAAGGGTGGTATGACTACGCTTTTGTATGGACAAGACGGCAGCAGTTTGAGGTCTACGAGGTCTTGCCTAGAAGTTACCGATTTACTCGTGTGACCTTGGGCTGTCTAATAATGAACAACATCGTCGGTCTCATTATATTTTTAAGCCCCCTCAAGGCAACCCTCGCTCCCGCCCACGTCAAACAGTAGCTTTTGCGAATTACCCGCATTGCCTGCCTATTACGCAAACATAAATTGAGATTTTTTTATTAGGCACGCCAAATCGACTACGTCACGAATAGGGTGTGCTGCGGCCCTTCCTGTGTTTCTTTGGATTTTCGTTGTGGAGGTCAAATGCTGATGAATGGTGGCGCGGCGCGCGGCGGTGGAGTAACCTAAATATTTGTATGGATTATTTATTGAATAGGCAGACGAAAATAAACAAATTAAAGATGAGGATTACATTTTACTAAAAGTGCAACACAACATGTTGTTAAACAAGTATTAATTTTAAAAGAAAAACAAAAACCCTAATAAGGTATGACACTCTGGACATAAAGAGAAATCCAACGACTCGTTACCCGTCAAAATCGGCTTAGCCGCTTAGACTACAGGAGGTAAAATAGAAACTCACAAACATACATACTATACACCCCAAAACATGTCCATTGGGCAGTCGGATAAAAATAATAATGAAAAGGTAATCGATATTAATCATGTTTAGTGTAATTTTTTCTTGTAATTTCCATTTCTTGTTATTTTTTACTTTCTTAATTATGTCGAACCCCATACAAACGTAGAGGATGAATTTTCATACGTAGTTCTACACCCGACGGCTTAGCATGCGCGTTGCCTATCATTCAGTTATTAGATTTTTATAAAGTAAGAGTAGGTCAGAAAGTATCTTAAATTCTAAACCATAATCAAGAGAACCGACTTGCCAAAAAAGGAGTTAGCAGAGATAGGAAATAATTAAAATAAGAAAAAACTGCAAAATGTAATCTATGTCATTCTAAAATAAGGAGAATCCAACGTCAACTCACTCGTCAAAAATAGGTCAAGTCGTTAAGGCTACAGGAGCTAATAAATACGCAAACACACCTACATACTAACATGCTCACATACTTACATACACCCCAAAAGGTTTTTGGTGTGTATGTAAGTAGGCCCTAGGAAAGTCGGGTAAAAAGCTTAAGATCTTGCTGAGTTGTGTGCCTTAGAAGGGGCTGTTGTTCAGCAGTGGACTAGTTTGGGCTGTGGGCTGATGAGAAATTAACATAGGCAACTGCACATAAATTTTCTTCAAGGCTTGTTAAGCGGTGTATATGGGTGAAGCTTGCTTCCACCGAAGCACGTGCAATATCCAGTGCACATACATTCAACGAAGCTAGCCCGAGCACCGCGAGCCGCCTGTTCGGCCGAGATTTATTAAGGTCGGGTTCCGTACCTCAAAAGGAAAAAAAAATATGCGTACAGGGTCACTTCCATGTCTGTCTGTCAAGACACATTGTCTCAGAAACGGGTGGTGGTATCAGGTCGAAATTAATATTCAATACTGAGGCTTCTGTACAGTCCCTTGAAGCTGTAAAAAGTCAAGCTTCTATATTAATGCAACATTGCAAGTAAATCAAAACCTATAGGATACTACGATCGTTTTACCGTTGATCTAGAATAATGATATTCGGCAAGAAGTAAGGTATAAAAGTTAAGTATAGTAATAAATCTGAATGTTATGAATTTGTAGTTTGCTAATAAAAAACGATGTTTTGTCATTACATGAAAACTAAAAAGATTAAGTTTGTACGGAAGGCTCGATGCGCGAGTGAAACTCGTATTTGTCCGGTTTTTTGAAAGAAAACCGTGACAAAAACAAAAAATCCTTTGACAAAACAGAAAATATCAACTTGCATATTGTCCTAAAACATTTGCAATGATATTTTAAATATAACTGATTTAGTAACTTCAAAAAAGTGTTGAAGGTGGGCAAACGAGGTAGCCTACGAGAGGAATGGGACTGTTATTGTATTGTGAACCCTATATCGTGTACCTAATATAGATTTTCCAATGACGATTTTTTGACTGCTGTTTTTTGTATGACATGTTATGGGCCGCACAACGAAATGCTAAGTCAGTTCATTCATAGGAAGTTTTATATTTAAGTTTTTATGTGAAACGATATACAGGGTTTACAATGGTCAATGTTAAGGTCCGCCCGAGCAGATACGATTTGCTGTTACAGATGGTTTTTTGGCCACAAAGTTTTATATAACGAAACGAACAAAAGAAAGAAAACAGCCGAAAATATCTGATACCGTACAATACTCAAAGGATAATATAAAACACAGCAGATGTTTGTCTATTCAAAATATACAGCCCTGTTCTCAGACCGGACATCACCCGCGCCGGTCCACTTTGTAAACCAAGGACGCGCAGTGGGAATTTCATTAATTTTCATTGGGCCAACTTTCACTACACCTAGAGCTTCACATAACTCTCGCTTTGACCTTGGTTTGGTTGAAAAGCGACGCGAGGGCGATAAGCAACAATGGACCAATTTAGAGGTATGATCTGTTCCTACTACCTCGGACGACTTGTACGGCCGTCACCTGTAATCCAGCAGCTAAGAAGCGCTTTGATAGATAGAGTACATTTAAAAAAAAAAACGGCAAAGAAATAAACATATTGTAATGTGTCGCTTTATGAATTGGTTACCAATACCACAAAGAATAGGAATAATGATCAAAAATAATTAAGTTTTAATTCAACTTTTTACAATTTAATGCAGCTGTCAGAACGATTTCAAGCACGGCTCGAGTATAAAGTAGTTTATAAGCGATTAATTACATTTTTTGTTTTAAGATTTTGAAAAGCTGTCATTTCTACATTATTTTGCTTCGCTCTGTCAAAAAAAAGAAGTAAGTAAACTCATAGATTATTGGAGTCCAGTCACATTAAAAGTATTTGATAAACATGAGAGCAAAAGAAAACCACGTAAGTCTTTCGGTGGGCTAAATATTGCTTATATTCGTGGCAAAGAAAAACCACAGGAGTCATTATAATTTACTTACTTAAGATATTCTGGGAATTTCGAGAACTCACTTAGCCCACGCGTAAGGGGTAACGCTTCCATTTGTGGATGCGTGGGTCGGCTTAGTCCTTAGCTTCAATTATTCAAACTAAATAAATTACTAGTAAATCATTAGAACTATGTATTTAAGGCGACCCACGAGATACGTCTTTATTGAAATTGTTACTAACAAGTCAATTTATTGCCAGCACTGAGTTCGCATCATTATAGAGCGCATTATATCGGAAAAAGTAACCTCGTTATGAAATAGGATATTCAAAGGTCATTCATTATAGTTATAAGGTCATACTTATAGATTAAAAACTTATAAATTCCTACCTACAGGCGCTAGTAAGTCGGTAGACCTTCGTTCGAACCCTTCATTTTTTTTTTATTTGATAATATTTATGTAAATCATGGTTAGAAACCCAAATATGAATTTTGTTTTTAAAATTGAATACTTATTCAACAAAATACAAAATAAGTTTCGGGTTTTGGCGGATTTAACAATAAACATTATTATTTTTTCCTGCCTACATTGCGTAACTGATGGGCTGATGGGATCAAATGATGGCCTATATCCATCTCCGATGCTAGTAGCATCTGCTTCTTTACAAAAATTAATTAGGACCGTCTCGCCACTGCATATAAAAATATATATATTATATTACAAGCTTGTCCCCGCGGCTTCGCTCGCGTGGACGTTACGTTACAAAATAACCTAAAATAATCTCTATACTTGTTTTGAACTTAAAATATTATCCGGTGAAGTCAAAATCAACTGGTAACTTGTAATAAATCAAAAATTCTATGAAAGAAATATATACATTCTTATGTGTTTTGGTGTCTATAGCATTTTCAGGCAAATATTATCAACGTGACAATGAACTAATTAATTGAATTAATTGAGTGAATTAAATATGTAGAAAGGTTTAAAGCAAACATGAGTCTCAGTAGCGTGAAAAAATATTTAATTTCCATACTACTTTTGCGGGTCCCTTTCGCCACTATATAGAAGTGGAATTTAAAAAAATCCGCTCTTATTGATTACCTAGACCATTTGAGGAGTTCTGGGTCGAAATTACATGTTTTAATTTAACTTAACATATTTTGATTTGATTTTATGAAAAAATCCTGAGTTTTACTTTTTCATGCTTATTACACAAATTATAGCGTGGCTGTGGACGTTATTGCTCAACCACATCAAAACTTTCCGAAGAATTATGGTGCAGTTTGCCGTGTTACCCACTCTGAAATACTTTTTCTTTTTTTTTGCGAGTGACACATCTCAAAATTTGACAAAGCACATTTTAGCTAAAGCAAAAGATGGCAATAAATATCATTCCACTTCACAGCTATAATAATACCACAATTTCCCCATCGCCATGGCAACATTTCATCTCCTCCCTTCATGGCGCAATTATTTCACGCGTTGATTAGCCGGTAGCCAATTATTACGTAGAAAATTGCCCTGATTCGACTGTCACCATACATTATACTATAGTGAGAACATAATTGGACGCAATTTTGTTGTCATAGTAGCTGGTTACAGTAGAATATCTTGGAAAAAAAAAAGTTAATTTGTTTAAAAATACTTACCACCTAAGGTGTAACGTTTCGCTCATCGCGCGAAATTCAAATTTTCTTGCGTTTTTTGTCAATTACAGCTTAATTACTCATCGTGGATTTATTGAAACCAATTTTGCGCCAATAAATAAGTTGTTTTAAGAATTTACGGGTACAATGATCACCTAGATAATATTGGTTTAGCTATAAATCTCAATAAGCTGATTTTCATCTTGGTTTTTGGTTAAGTGAGAAATGTACTTATACTAGTTTCACTTACATTTTTGGTTGGTGTAATTTCTATTTATTATCGCAAAATTAGTTTTCATGAACCTACGATGAGTAATTAAGCTGTAATTGTCAGAAAACGAAACGTTGCACGTAAAGCTAACATTTTACTGCATAGTCATTTAATTTAAGTAGATGTCATTTAAATCAAGACATGACCCTTAAATACCTAATGTATTCCCTACTTTACTAACCATTGAACTTTATTAACCATTCGTTAGTGTGTGTGTGACACACTCGTTCGTTGGTTCGTTTTCACATTCGTGAAACAGTTGAAGTCGAACAAAAGAGAAAAACCCTCAGCTGGTCGGTGGTGGTGGGTTGTTCAACAGTAAAACCAAGAAGGAAGGTCAAAGAGTTCATTAAAGCATCCTGAAAGAAGCCGTTCCGGTGCAAGCTCAGTAGTTTCAACTTGCAGGTTAGTTTGCCGAGTCATGATCGAAGACACGACGGACAAAATATCAATATAATCATATTACAAAGGGATATAGGTTTTGTTTCATTATTATTAGAGGCCTGTTTTCTGTTGTGGCTTTAATTAATATACTTACTAGATTCAGAAGCGTTTGATTGTAGGTATAATCTTATTAACATAGTTCATCAAAACCGGATGGGCCCAATTACGGCCAAATTCACAATCTCGCTCATCTAGTTCCTGTATACAAATCACATGTCCCTCTCGTTTCGCTTTGATCCCTGCTCTAGAACACGGAACTGTTGGCAAACTTATAAACACGGACTCTGATTCGGTAACGAGTTTTTCTTCGAATCCCATTTTCGTAATCAACTTTGACGTGCGTCCAGCGTTATTAGATAGCCGCCTAAATGCATTAACATTGAGCTTGTAGATGTTCGAGAGATGGTCCCATAGTAATTTTTTGTGTAACAAAATTATTAAATAAGTTTCAGGCTAACAACATTTTCTAATCAGTTAAGAGCCCGCTCCCCTGATTCTGTTATCTATTTCGCACTATTTCAACATTTTCTGTATTGTCTGTAATTTTTTTTACTAAAAAAGTAAAAAAAATTACAGACAGGAAATTAAAAAACAATTATTTTTTTCGTTTTGTCTTTTTGTTCAAAACAATGGTATTCTAAGAATACCAAAATATTCAATATTAAAAAAATAAGAAAAAATATTCGAAAATATAATGTTTTTTCCTTCGCCTTCACCAAATTAAAAAATTCTAAAGATATTAAATGATCAAATTTTTAAATATTCTCGCTTTAATTTTTATAATAAAAAAAAAACAAAAACGAACGAGATAGCGAGAGCCAGGGGAGCCGAACCTTAACTAGATTTTTTGTTTTCAGATTATTTTATTCTTATTTATTTGATTATTTTTTATTCTTGTTAAAATACTTTTTGCAATGTTAAGAATAAACAATTGATCCCTTATTTCCATCGCATTTGATGCGATATTGCAGCGGAACGACACTACTGGTTATTATAGATTCAGTTTAAAAATGAGCTTCCGCAAAGTAACGCCCGAGACAATAAACTATCAAGTAGTTATTAAATGTGTACTAAATTATATTTTACTCCTAAACCATGTCTGAATAAACCTATGGAACTGGATTGGAAGACTCCGTGAAGCCGTCCGGCCGCTAAAGTTCTATTTCTCTCATTTCTAATTATTTCCGGGTTAAACTCTCGAGATTTCTTGCCTAAATAAGCTCCGTTAAAACATCAAGACTTTACAGAATTGAATTTACTTTTGGGATTCGAGAGAATCTTATTTAAGATATCTCTTGAAAGGACCTTTGAAACAGAATAACGCGGAGAGATGGCTTTATAGATATTTCTAGCAAAATATGAGCCTCCGGGGACGCGATGGGTAAATTTTACGGTATTTTTATTTACTTTTTATCGATTTGTCACGAGAAAGAGGAGTATTGTGAACTCGCGAAGGTCTATTATCGTGAAAGCGGTAATATTTCGAAGGCTCGACGACAGTTTTAGATATCTTGTGTATGACAGCTAAGCAGTTATTGAGAGTCTATTCATATAATAATGTACGTAGGATGCAGAGATGCGTAATTGTACTTTGGAAAGGGTTTTGAAAAAATATCCGATTTTTATTTCAACAGTAATAGATTTGCTGCTAGTAATTGAATCCAATCCAGACTAACCATTTTTAAATAAAGTTCTTCTCAGAATACCTTCAGTACACAGATCTAGAGAAGCGGACCTTCCGCAATCTCTGTTGACCGGCATGGCGAGGCAATGTAGCAGAGATGGAAAGTGCATGAACTCACGATATCTGCCTACTTAAAAAATATCACTAAGCCGTTGCTATTTTCTTGAAATTGATCGTATAATAATTATATTCTTTATGAAATAAAAACCAAAGATCTTTAAAACTGTAGATTTAATTCAAAATGTACTTGCCAAAAATGGCAACAAAATGAAGTGCAGTACTTATAGTATAAGTGGAAAGCTCGCCATTACTTAAGTCGAGCAGTCGAAAAATTACTCGTAACGCTATATCAAAGTGATTGGTTTTTCGGAATGGTTGTTTATTTTAGTTAATTGCCATAATTTTAGTACGTTTTTATAGGTAATGTATTTTTTATTTTATTTTACATTTGACCACGAGTTCACCTTAAGTTAATTGACAGTGTGGGCGACAATAGTCCTACCCAATAGACCTAGCCTCGAATTGGAGCTGGCTCCGGAGGTTGCCGTAATACACTAGACTATTGTTGTAAAGATCTTTGGTTTGAATCATTAAAATGAAATAGAAATATGTATTGTACTCATCTTTTAAATTTCTGAAACTGTAAACACTGCGCCGGGCCGCTTTGCCCATCTTTCGCGTGCAGGCAGAACAAACTACCGCCCGGTAACCGGCCGCGCTCGGTTTTCAGTTAATTAACTAATATTTACATTGCGCTGGTGAGACAATTTTCTGTAGCACCTGCCTCGCTGAGCGCGGAACTTTGGCCTTTTAATCAACTAGCATTTTTTGCCCCTAACTGGCGAAAAAGAAGGCGATTTTTCAAATCCTTTAATTGTTTGAAAGCTAGATTAGTTTTAGATTAGTTATAATTATGTAATAATATTTATTTTTGTCATAACTATTACCGCAAGGCATCCATAAAAATAATGACTAGAGTTTTGTCATAAAGCAAAGTCAATCAAATATACCGGCCTGTGCAATTTATTGACACCACAAAAAAGACAATAAAATAACTTTTTATTAAGATAGTCGCTAGCATCGCAATAATTTTAGTACTTACTTACTTACTGTTTTTTAAGGAGTAACCACATTGAGTTTACTTCCGTTCGAGTATAGTTAGAAACTACTTGACTTATGTATGAAATGGTTAAGGGCTACTAATTGCAGCAGTTTCAACAGCGCAACAAACGCGAATGTGTCAGAACTAAAAAAGCGATCGCATACGACAGTGTATTTATTTATGTACCCCTAAATATCTGCGAAAATGAAAAGGACGGGGGATATATTCTGCGTGAATAATAGCAAGAGAAAAAGAGACTTTTCGACAACTTAAGTCGCCGTAACTTTGTACAACAATTAGACTGCACAATTGCGCAATCCTATAGTTGCTATTTGCGAGACAACTGCGAGTATCGTCGGCTAAAGTACACATGTAGTTTAGTTAATCACAGTTTAAAGCTAAGTTCTGTTTAAAGTTTTCAGTGCTTGGTTTTGTGGTGACTTGGAAACTGTGTTTAGCAGATGTATTTTAAGTTGTGGCACCAAACAATTAAGTTGGATATCGATTGGGACATTTGTGTAATATAACCTTCGAAAGTGTAATTGAGAAAATTTTATATTATTACACTAATATTATAACAGAAAATACAAGTAAGTGTCTCTTTGTTTTTTTACTACTTTTTTCACATCTAAAGTAATAGGGGAAACCGAAAACTACCAAGAAAAGTTAGGTAAAACTGTAGGGTGCTGCTGATTTTATTAAAAAATACACAGATGCTCAGTCAGTCGCCGGTGTCAGTCCCACTCTCTCTTATAAAAACCCCACCGCATGACCTCAAGAGACATTGTTCAAATGTCACGAGAAAGTATCAAAAAAAAGTGTTATTTTATTTTTTGTTGGCCGTAGGCCGTACTGTGAAAGTTTTGAATCAACGCACAGACCAAATCCTCAAATGGTCTAGTTGCAAAATTTGTATGGATTTTGCGATATTCCACCTCTAAAGAGGTAAAATGGACCCCCAAAGTTTGTATGCAAATAAAATATTTTTTCATGCTAAGCCAATGAAACTTGGTTTGTGTACTAAGCATTAAAAATAAAGAATAATATTTGATAGTTTAGTAACAACAAACTTACACGATATATTAACTAAATTAAACTTAAATTTAGTTAATTTCTTTTTAGACCTACAATTACTATTCCTAGGCAATCTAATTGTTCGTTTTGTGATTAAGAAAGGCGTGTAAAAATTAGGATTTATCGAAAATAAACATCTAAAGACACGAAATAGGGTCTTGAAATTGCTGTAAGTTATGCGAGCAAAGCCGTGCGGGCAAGCTAGATGCTTATAATATGTCTGTTTATGACCACCAGCTGTTGATGATGTGGTCCAAGCACGTATAACTAGAAGATAGCTAACATGATGTGAAAACAACTGTGACAACAGATGTTGGGAGACGAGCAGCTCTGTCTCTTAACATCTGCTTGCCTCATATTCCCCATTCTCTACGAACATATCACATTTGTAGGAAATATTTTCTTTTCAAGAACTAACACGCGGTTCTTACAATTTACTTTCAAAAAAAACAGAGTCAATCTAGTTCATGGCAATTAAAACGACAAAATCAAGTTGCAATTTTATTGTAGCACCTCTGTGCCAAAATAACCTCCTCTCAGAGTGAGATTGAGGAGAAAACTTGGAGAGATTCGCTGACGTGAATCGACACGCAAAAAGTTGACGATCGGCAATCCTAAAGATATATTTATAGAAGAGTAAGAATGGAAGTATCCAATAGATTAACTCGAAAAGAATTATTTCTGCGGTATTTTCGGGGAACTACAACAAGGGCTGTTATACAGTCTCAAATAGACGACAACTATCTATGATGGTATTACAGATATTCTCCAAAGACGACGACGGAGATCGTCTAACATCGGGCGGCCCGTATGCCTGTTTACTATCATCAGGTTTGGCATTACAAAAACTACATAATCATTAGTACTTATATAAGAAACCAAATTTTGCTCTAAGTTTTAGAAACTATTTTTAGGGTGTCGTCACCAGGTACCGTGCCGCTTAGTCCTTCTTTCGATGATTGTTAGGTTCAGCCACCGACACCGGCGACCGTGAACCGTATCGCGCGGCGGGTGAACTGAATTGGCGTGCATCGCGATAGAAAACATTCAAAATTAAGTTTAAACGTTTATCGTTCTCACGCGTTTTATTTGTAACGTTAGTACATCGCAATTTCAAACATCGAAATTAAGTAGTTCAGTCGGTTAGAACAAATTGGCAATACGATAGCGAAGGTTCTCCGCAATCAAAGAAAATATCATAATAATATTAGTTTCGTTCAAACTCCAAAGAAGCAATAAGGGTAATGTAACCTGAGCACGTTACCTACGCTATCCGACGCACAAGTGGCTTGACCAAACAAAATTCCCTGCTAACCCCCACAGGAATCTTATTAAAACTTGCCGTCTCGACGTCCGTTTGTTTAACTTTTATTCCTTGAAAACGGACTGGCTTGAAATTGTGCAAGTGAAGCCTTTCTACGAGCATGACAAGGCATGAGCAAAGTAAATTGCAATTGAGATTCGATTGCCATTGCGTGGATGGTATTAAAAGCTTTAGGCAAGATATGACTCGCAAAAAATGATCAGCACTTATATATTTCGTCGAGGGTACATTTTATTTTTCTATCGAACAGCTGTTTTTTTTTCGATTTCAGTATTGGTCCTAATAACGCTTGACCGATTTTGATGAAATTTTCAGGCAATCTTCAGACTAGCCCAGCCCGGGTATTGCGAAAGTTTGAGCTAAAGTATTTTTTTTTAATCTATATAATTATATAAAGGACAACCTCTTTTCTAGGAATCAATGCACAGACCAAACCGTGAACAATTAATACGAATACTAAAATAATCAATAAATATGAATACAGGAAAATACAGAAAAAAAATCGGGATAAAAAGTAGCATATGTGTTAATCCAGTGTATAAGCTATATACAAACTTTCGCATTTGTAATATTAGTGTGAGACTTGATTTATTTAATTGTTATCTCAAAATCAGTCACTTTACAATCACATGTTAATCAATTGTTATTTTGTCTGGGTGGAAAAATTTAAGTAGATCTTAAACCATTATTTGACATATCGTTTTATATTTCCCATAATATTCAACACCTGGCTTGATTTTCCCCGTCAGCCAAACAACGTCCAAGTGAAGCGTAGAAGAACGATTACATCGCAGTCGGACGGCATTTTAATTAGAAAGGTTTAATTAAGGAAGCCAAAGGGCTGCCAGACCTAGCTCTAGACACGTTTTTAATTCCCCTCTTGCTTCATCTGACTTCACTTAACTTTCATATTCAATTTGTAATTTAAAAAAATCACGTTTTCTTCCCTTTCCATGTTTTTATTCTTTTTCTGTCGTGTTTTTTCATTGGCTTAGGCGGTGTGAGGTTGAAGGAAGGAAAACGTATTTTAATTTTGAAAAAATACAATGTAATATGGTCAGATGGAAAATGAATGTGAATATTTTCTCGGTGATTCAGTCACCGAGTCTTGCGGATCTTTGACGAATAGTTGATATCGAAACGGAAACATATCAATTTCAATACTTACTTGTTTGTTCTAAAGATGGTTATTGAGACTACAAACTCTTTCGGACCTGTGACGGAACAGCATCTCCGTGCCGTCATAGGTCTAAAAGAGTTTGACGAACTCGAACGAACTGGGCATTCAGTTAAATGACGAATACACGTGTATTCTAGGTTATGATTGTACTCGTCTTCATGAACAACTTTACTATGAGACTAATTCTGAAATTGCAAAAAAAAAAACATTCGCCTTCAACGAAATGTATTGAACTACTGTTTTTTTTTTCACTTGAATTCTATGCAAAGGTCTCAAAGCAAATTTATAAGCTACTTGCATAAATGCTATCAAGATAAGGTACTTGTATCATATTATTAATTTCAGTACAACAGTTCTTCATAACAGCTCTTAGACTGTCCATGACGGGACAAATCCTCCCCTATATTGGTGG
The DNA here is from genome assembly GCA_947579745.1 of Apocheima hispidaria. NCBI lineage: Eukaryota > Metazoa > Arthropoda > Insecta > Lepidoptera > Geometridae > Apocheima > Apocheima hispidaria. The sequence continues at coordinate 1,181,558 of OX388152.1, read as the reverse complement.
TTGTCATAATCCCCACGGAAGGTGGCTTGGAAATCGTAGAATGTACACCGTTTACTACGAGGACGCTGCTGCCTGTCCTCCGGTTGTTCTGGCTGCAGTTTTAGGACATACCCGGGTCCACAGCTGTTCTAATAATCCCTAATCGTGTAAACATTGTACTGTCTAACAGGCACTTTGTAAAGGAAAAACGAACGAGATTCCCTCTCATTACAAGTAACATTTCAAACTAAGCACCACTTCACGCAGCCCCCTGCCGTCCATCGACAGTCGGCCAGCACCTGTTCTACAGTACCTCAAATTCACCATTTCGTAGCAGCACTTATTCTTTTAGTAAGTTTGTATGTAATTATCGTCTGAAGGTTGTGCTACGTTTGTGCATTAGGTATGTATTTAGGCATTTTGCTTCTTAGTTAGGGTGCTTTAATTTTACCGGCTCGTTTATAGAATCTCGAGAGTAATTCCATCATTATCTTGACAATGATAAGGATTAATAGTTTGGCTTTATAACAGTCCCCAAAACACCGTTATAAAGCCAAACGACTTGATACAGTTTAATAATCGTGATAAGATTTTGTTTTAATAAAACGGGAATACTCATGTTAAATTGAGGCGGCCTTTCCGTCTATAGTTTCTATGACATTCGGTGACCTTTATCAAGGAATACTATAAGCATGAAACGCATGTGACCTCGTCTTGCCTTGGATCTAAACCACATCAGTTTTCTTAATAAAATAGTGACGAGTTTTTTTAAACCAAATATTTTAAATGCTGCCACTTTAGCCCACTCCGCTGCACACTTCGCCAATAGGCGCATCGGTGTGTAATATCAACGCAGACAAGACACACATCAGTATCTGTTTTCCACAAAACCATTGACTAAATCCCCCTAGTTTTTCCTTTGTATCCGATCTGATCCTTCTCAGGCCGATCGTTAGTATAATGGCAGTATTAATTGCCGGCAGTATTGTTCGCCATCCCCGCTGACCGGGCGAAATCAGGGGAATCACCTCCGTGAGGGATGAACGCCCGGGCAGGTTTATAGAATTCTGATCCGATAAACATCACTATGTTCTAACTTCAGTCCATATACACAGTGTATTACGCTGAAGACGACCTACAACTCAAACGGCGGAAATCCTCCCATTGAGCCACAAGGCTAGTCAAATTACATAATTGTATAATTGATCTGAATCACAGTAAGTTTTAAAAGTTTCATAGGCATATTTTTAAGCAATCCGCTCTACAAATTAAGTGAATACATCATGTCATAACTCTCGGATTCTTAATTTTTGTACAAACAACAAGCGGAGACAGTACAACATAGTAAGTCCTGTCTGTCATGATATTGAACTATTCAAATAATTAATTAGTTTGCCTAATTTAATTAAACTCTAAGCTTATTTCATAAGAAAGTGACTTACTTGCCTGTAATTATTATTTAATATTATAAAATATATTTAAGTTTATATAATATAATAATTTCTGATATTTGATTCTGTGCCCCCAACTTTAGTTTTCATCGTGATTTGAATTGATAGGACACAAAAAGTCTGTAGTATATTTAGATTACACTCGAAACTCGAAACTTCCATACCAATGATAAATTATGTTTTTAAACTTCGTGCTTCATTAGCCTCCTCGAACTTGACTTTGAAATCATGTTACAGTATTGTATACTTTGTTGTAAAATTAAATTAGAGTGATGTATCAGTTGAGCAGTCTCGAGTCAGCAAACTTGAGTTAATATTCATTGAAACTTTATCAATTTTCGGGGTAGCACGCCGGCGGGCCCGACTTCCAATCTATTACATTCGGCTTTCGGTTTGAAAACTCTTGTGCTCTGCACTAGTGTGTGGATGTAAGTGTAACTGGCAGAATGTTCGTGTTGGTGTGCGAGCATAAATTCGTATCAGATCGAACTGTTTTTGCGAATGTCATAGAGAAGAGACTACGACTATACCGGTGATGTTATATGGCAAAGCTGTTCTAAATCGATGTGGTTCTAGAAATGTACTAGTATCACAATATATTAGAATGCATACAGAAGAAAATCTTTTAACAATTTGAACTAAAGTCAAACATTTAAAGTTTTAGTAGTGCTGGAAACCTCGGGACGCGGTGCGACTCACGACGTTCATTCGACACAAATTGTCACCAGCGCCTTTCCACCGGTATTCGTATTGACAGTAGTAATACTTTCTAATGTTATGAAGGTGTTCACAACGAAAAATGGAATTTTATAATTGTCTTTCGCGTCATTGCAGAATATTGACATTTCTTTTTGAGAATAATGTCGCATGAAAATAGCAGCACTCGAGTGCCTTGGGTTAACTTTTTAACCGACTTCCAAAAAAAAGAGGAGGTGCTCAAGTCCACTGTTTTTTTTTGTTTATTTATATTTGTTAGTTACCTCAGAACTCCATCATTTCCTGAATGTTTGCACAGATATAGCTTAAGGGTCGGAGAGTGCCTGGCTACTTTTTATATCTCGGGAAAAATGTATTTTCCACGTGGATGATGGTTCCGAGGGGCGCAGCTAGTATTATATATAAACAAAATACACTTGCTTCCCACAAAAAATTGGAAAATAAAATTAATATTTAGAAGAAAAAAAACAATAGATATATAACTAACAATAGAAAATAATATTTTAATTACTTCAAAGCACAGAGCATTACAGGATAATCTACGAACTTTTTGATACTTATATACCTATTAATAATTTATTATCGAGAGATTTAAGATTTATTAGAGATTTATTTATTTCTTTGATTTGAGTTCAAGGCAAGACGCGGACGCGGGTGCGGGTTACAATCATTTTATTCTCGGAAACTATAAAGACTAGCGCCGAAATTTAATACAAGACACGGAAAGAGGGGACGAAAAAATAAAAACACACGTGACGAGTGACGTTGAAAAGGGTATTCAAAATGATTAAGAGGCTTCGTTTCTCTATCATATGTTTCTCGAAATCACGTCCTATTTTTCAAATATTTGAGCATGATTTTTTTTTGTATCATATTTGGTTACTGTATTTAAATGTATTGTGTCAACAGAATCCCGTTCCGCCAAGACCCCGTTACTGCGGACAACTTTCGCCATAAACATTATCACGGTACCGCCTTTTGGTTCGCGTTTGGTCTAAGTTAATTAGTTGTTTGGACTATTGTTTGTACTACGAAAGCGTAAGAACTAAATAGTCTTCAGGCTAAAGGCCTGCTAGGCCTGAGCTCTGAGATAAGCGAAAGAGTTTTCTCGTGCCTCTGAATCTCTGACAACAAACGGTCTGGTTTCATGTATGAGAACAAGAAGTATGGCGAGCCACCAACTTGTTCTCAACAAAAACTTATGTTATACTAGCTCCTGCCTGTGACTTCGCCCGCGTTTTTCTGGTAAACAATAATCCATTGAGTTACTATGGAGGTTAATAATTATACTTATTACACAGAAACTATATATTTTACCGGGATAAAAATAGTTTATGTATTAATCCATGCCATAAGCTACCCCGAAACTAAATTTCATTTAAATACGTGCAGCCGTTACAAAGTTAAGGAGAAACAAATATACTATCACCAAAATATTTTTTTTTTATTTTTTTTTGTATTATCGGGAGCTGATTTAGAAAAAACTGTGATACCAGTATCTTTTTATTTTTCCTGTAGATAGAGTATTCACACCAAGTTTGGTATCAATCGAACCAGAGAATAAAAAGTTTCATAGAAACTTTAACACCCCATTTCACCCCCTTAGGGGTTGATTTTCGAAAAATCCTTTCTTAGTGTGCGTGTGTAATATCTTATCCTCCAAATTTAAAACTCCTGGGTCCAGCGGCTTAGGCTGTACGTTGTCTATATCGGTCAGTCAATCACTCAACACAAAGCCTTTTATAGGTATAGTTTTAATTTTAATTTTCTCATTTTAATTACAAAAATCTATACACATAAATTGGTAAACTGTAAGTCAATAAGGAACATGGTAACATAAGTTTTTCCAAGTTGTAGTTATTTAGAAAAAAGGACTAATGCAGCCGAGACACTGACTGGTCTACAAAATTTGATCTTAAGCAGATTTTAGATAACAAGAAAGATTGTCAGAACTGCGGCAGACCAAGGAAGCGAGATAAAAGGAAATAGTATAACGAAGCTTTTGCTTAGCATTGGGCATTTAGGTCCTTAATTGTAATAATAAGGTAACAATTCAATAATAAGGAGCGTATTACTCCCTGGTAGGTAATAAAAGCATAAATAAGAAACCTACAAGCTTCTGATGCACATTTTTATACAACCCAATTTTTGACGCAGCACTCCATCCCGAAAATAAAATATACTAAAGAAATAACATAAAAAGGCAGCACGAAACCACACTTTCTTGAACAAGTATCACCCTGTACTTGTAAAGGCGAAAAGTTTATGACTTCCACCGAAGACTTTTCACCCAGACTGTATATTCGAGACGAAGATTTTATACGACGTCGCGCTCCGTTTATTGCTTAAATAAGTAATTTTGTAGGACGAATCTGCATAATGCGAAGAGTAGAAAAAACAACTTGTTTACTTTTCTCCGTCCCTTCGACCTCCTCAGCTTTGGGTCTCGTCTAATGTAAACAGTCGTAAGGAGATGGAATGTATTCGCAAGAAAATGTGCTGGAGAAACTTGATGCGCGAAATTTATGTTGCGAAAACATTAAGCTCTTTATAAAAATATCAATTTTTAGATTAGGTAGCTTACAAAAATAAAGCCAAGGGTAGACTGATGTAAGTGTGGTGTTCAGTTAATTGATACACATAGCACATGGTATCGCTTTCACAAAATACGCTACGCGCCGAAGTGAGACCCCTATAAAATAAAAACGCCTAAACTATTTTTTCTCAAATTTGAATTTCACAATTTCACGAATCAGTGAACTTTTTTCAATTTATCTTTGGACAAATATATTCAAACAATATATACACTTACAATCGAAATCACTGCATTGTGTTTTAAATACGGAAAAGTCGAAACTAAATACCAAATAGTGCAATCGTAACTAATATTATAAATGCGAATGTAACTCTGGCTCTCTATCTGTCTATTTGTCTCTCTCTCTCTAGGTCTGGGTGTTTGTTGCGTTACCACAGCGAACGGCTGAACGGATCGACCTGAGTTTTTGCACAGAGGGTAGGACACGGACTTATACTACTTTATTTATTTATTATTGAACCACGTGCACAAAGTCGCGGGTACCAGCTAGTATATACTTATAAAGCTCACTGCTTTTACTAGGTAGGTAGGTAGATATAGGTGCCTATAGTAATATCGGGGTAACAAATGGTCTGTCGTTAGTTTAACGGGAGAATTAATCGGTGTTTTGTCTGCTGCCCGCGGCCATCGCTAGATTTATCGCCCGATGTCACAGAGTAAGTGATTAAGCGCAGATATAACACCGATTAGAACGCACATTGATGCGTTCTTGTTTGTTGCTCAGTGTCTTGACTGCAGTGATCAGTGTCAAAAAGGCGTACTTAAAGGAGATGTATGTACACTTATCGTTGAGTAGTTTGTACGACTTTTTTCTTTAATTTTACCATAGACCAACCAACTGGTCCAAGGAGTTGAACTTAGCAATTGCAGTACGGGTCAGTTATGATGCGATTAGAATATTTTACTAAGGGCTGATTTTTCAATCTTCGTATAACTGAACTGAATTTGACGGTCTTTTTATAGAAAAAAATGTTATGACGCTACATTATTCATCAGATATCAGTTACTAGCATGCCGCACGGCTTCGCTCGCATTGTGAATGAAACAACAAATTTTACATCTTTCGGCTGATTCTTCCGGCTGAAAATCCTGTGACATTCTTTTTATGCTGTTCTTATTGTTCACATAGACAGACTATTTGAGGAGTGTTGGGCTCAAATTTCACGTCTCCATCATAAGCGTTTTAGTCTGTGCGTTGATTCAGCTTGTCCTTTTATATTTATAGATGAAATGAAACAACTAAAAAATCAGCCCTAAGATAAATATTTGTCTATATGCATTTATAGCATTAATTTCTATATTACCAGTAAAGTATTATTAACAGCAGTGGATTATAATAGGCATAGGGCTATATGATGTATGGAGGTTTCAAAATGTTCGCTATTGAGAAGTCAACTAAAGGTGATAGTAAGCATCGGTCTGCGATATCACTGAAGTTTTTCTATGGAACAGCTGATATGTTTTTTTTTTCGATGTTTCAGGCTTGATCTCAAAGTGAGAATTGGTCATAATAATAATAATAAGTTTATTCATGAATAAAATGAGTATTCATACAATTTTTGAGAAGCTAAATAACAAAAATACTTTAGTCTTTATTGTAAAAAAACAAACTCTTAAACAATCGCTATGCGAGACAACTGGATATCTAATATAATTGAAGAAAAATTAATAAGAATTAATTAATTAATTAATTAATTCATTAATAAGAACAAGATTCATTAATAATAACATTTAATAAGAACATGCAACTTAATATTAGAATAAAAAGTTGCTTCAATTATTATAAAATTACGTTAAAATAATTTTAAATTTTAAATAATGATTTCAGTAAGCTCTTTTCGGCTTAGTACACCCGTTCCATGTAGCCTTGTATTGTGTATTAATTTACGCGTAATAGATTTCCGTCCGCTTATCTTAACTGTTCAGACAATACCCGCAAATTACTGCAGTCGGTGTAGTTGCCAAATATGCCGCGCTATTTAACTAACAGCAGTAATGTTACTAACATTATGCACCGAACTGAACTGTACGGGGAAATTTCAACAAAATATTAACTAGGTTACATTAAAATACATGGTTATAAGGAAGGGGTCTCGTAGTACTCATAATTGTGAACAAATTTCACTATGGATCCTACACTAAAATTGAGAAAAAAAATCTGCTGTTCCATTCATTTTGTCGAGTGTCACTGACATTTTTCTATGGAACTACTGATATTTTTGGTCCCATAGTAAAAGTTGTTTATAATGATGAGTACCAATGACCCTTTTAGCTTAGCATACCCTTTTCTTATAGCCCTGTACAGCTGCACTGAAAAAAGTTTCAGCTGTTGCACATTCTATAGAAATAAAAATGAAAATTATCCTGTGTCCGTTTATATACCATCAACACCATCATCACTCAAAAGATGTCCACCGCTGAACAAAGGGCTCCTCTTGAAAGGGGGAGAGGTTGCCATCATTGTTATCTCCACGCTTCGGGCCCGGGTATATCATAAAACTGCGATCAGAACCACTGGACGATGTCCTCTTAGTAAGCCGGCTTCTCTATCAAACAACAGGGGGTAACAGTTTTACGTATGGATAATATCTTTAAAAAAATATTGTAATACTCAAGTACTCAATCTAAGGATCATCCTTGTTATAAAGTACCTTGTCCAAAATATTTAATGACATCGATTCCCTGTATATTTAGGCAAATTTCCCGAAATCTTTTGCATCGCAAGTAACTCAAGCGGTGTAATTTAATCTTGCCATGCCAATTTCGGCTGCAGCATTCACCACTGGAATAGGTATCCGAGGCAAAGCATCCGTTCTCGATACTATCCAGTCTGAAGCGCTTGTAGCGAGTGAACGAGTGAATATTGTCAAAGACGATTCGGTCAGCCTTCGAATGGGTGATCTCTATTGGCATTCCAGATGGCATGTCAAATTGTAGGTTTGGTAGCTTGTTCCAGAATAAAAATCTGGCTGTTACACACATCCGCAGTTATCTCACTCGCACATTTGTAATTTGTTAAGTTGCTGTGTTTGCAAAATATATTGTGTATAAAAATAGTATTCAAATTTTATCAAGATCAGTTCATCCGTTTAGCCGTGACAGCAGCGCGACAAACATCCAGGCAGAGAAACAAAGTTACTTTCTATGGTTCGCTAGATGGCGTTGATTCATTTTTGTGCATTTTTTGACGTTTTGTATGGACTGACAGTTGTAATGTAAGTAGTTCTGAATTTCGCAAGCGAAGTTTTTTATAAATATATATATTTATACAAGAATCTTTATACCTCGAAGCTTTATTGGTCCTGATACGACTGCGGATATATTCCTCTTAATTATAATATAAGTTAGGATAACCTGACAATCGAGGTGATCACTCAGCCTATACTAACTTATGTTCTGTCTCGATTATGGTACATTATAAAAATAAAAAATAAACTATTTATTACTTCCAATATAATAATAAATCTACATTCATGCTTAGTCTAATCTTGTAACTAAATATTGTGTACAAGGCAATCTTTTTTAATTTCTTTAGATTGACAACATTCAACTGTCACTATGCTACTTACTTAAAATCAGGCTGTAGCATTCTGTACTGCAATAGGTATCTAGGGCATTGTGTTAATTCCTGTCTTTACCCAGAAATAGTAGCTGTTCCGTGCCTTTCATGAATGCAACACCAAACTTCCACGGAAACCTGAATTGAGTTAAAAGTTAAAATTCAATTAAACATTTCCCTCAAGCCAATGAGCTGCGCTTTTTACTAAACCAACCTTTATAAAAGTGGTGGAAGAAAAGAAAACTTGCTTTAAATTATTGCGGCAAAAATGTCGTATTTTTTTTCGTGTCATGACTCAATTGATAAGCTTTTAACTTCTTTAACATTTTCGGTCTTTATGGGTAAGTTATCAAAAGACGTTCCCTTTTGATACGAAGATAAGCTTTGCCTCTTAAAATATCTTGAAATTTAAGCCGATTTAAAAAAAACAAGTAGTGCATAGTTCGGCCATCAAATGTATTTCATTTTAAATACATAGCATGTATGTACACAAATAGAAGAAATTGCTCCAATAAAATAATTAAAAACAAAAAGTATTAAACGAAACGTAAATTAAGTTAATATAAAATACACAAAATACAAAATTATTTTCAAATTGTAAAAAACAAACTCACTTTAAACAGGGCAAGCCCCGTCACGTAACAGTCTAGAAAGTCATTCGATTTTTAGATTAAAACTAACTAAGTTAACCTCAAATGAGTTTAAACACGAAATAAATTATAACATCGTGCGCCTTTCAACCCCAGTCGCCTTTCAACTCCGCACTACACTATTAATTAATTTATACAACTCTAGAATGTTTTGCAACGTCATTGTGATATTGAAAAAGTTGTTATTTCACGTTCAAAACTTAATCATTTATCTAATAGGTATAAACAGAACGGAATAATAGTTTGGAAAGATATTCATTCGACAATTAAAATTAAAAAAATAATCCCAAAAAATAAACCTATTCGGGGATGCCATGATGAAGGTGGTATGCTTTGTAGTGGTAGGGCTCTCTTGCAGAGTCCGCCTGGGGAAGTACCACACCTTTGCCAATTATTCGACCGCCAAGCAGTAGTATGCAAGCATTACTGTGTTCCGGATTGAAGGGCAATGTTTCCAGCGTAATTGCTGGGCATACAGAGATTTAACATCTAACATCTCTTGGTGACGAGCGCAGTGCATTGCCGCGCATAGTGTTGAACTTTTGAAGTTCAAAATTCTAGGTGGCACTGAACTGTTATGTGCAAGCGTGACGCTTAACATCAGGTTAGCGACTTGCTCGTATCGTCACCGAGTAACATAAAAAAAAAAGAATGAATGTGAAATCTTGAATGAAATCTTAGTGAATTTTTTTTTTGTATATACTACTAGAACACAAAAATACAACTAAAGAAGATTCTTACATCTACACTCTTAGAGACCGAGATGAGCATACAATCCTAGGTGTCTATGTCTATGACATTAATCTGCCCGCATTTTTTGCATCAAGTGTCGTATTCGGTTAGTTTCAGGAGACGTTTTTAGCACTGTTAAAATTAGCGTTGAGATAAAGCGGCTGGTAGGACAGTTTTGAAACTTTCGCCACTTTTGTTCAGTACCCAAAAGAACACTGAAATAACTTGTGGTAAACAAATATGTCAAGGTCTGTCAGCATTGGCAGCAGCTGCCATTGACTCTGTGACTGGACTAGGTGCTTTAAACATTAATCAACTCAAATTTAAAAAAAACGATCACAACAAACCACGTCCTCGATGTGGGTCAAATATGGCAGTTCACGTTGCCATTTATTTTTATTTTTAGCTGTTATAGAGCTATAAAAAACAGAAAACGAAATCCTAACTAATATCATAATAATTCAGAGGAATATAGCTGCAGTCGTATCAGGACTAATAAAGCGTCGAGGTATGTAAATGAATACGTTGGTCTCGAGGAAAAAAACTTCGCTTGCGCGATTCCGAACTCCCTACATTACAATTGTCAGTCCATACAAAACGTTGAAAAATGCATAAAAATGGATCAACGCCATCTAGCGAACTATAGGAAGTAACTTTGTCTTTCTGTCTGGATGTTTGTCGCGGTATCAAGTCTAAACGGCTGAACGGATCTTTGATGAAATTTGATAAGGAGTTACTGTATATCACAAAGACGGAATTAGGATACATTTTTCATGTCCACGCGAACGAAGTCGCGGGTACTAGTCTATTATAATTGAAAGTTTTTCTCACACGTTCCCAAAACGGACGCTGCATGTGATCGTTTTTGGCGTTTGTAACAGCTATTTTGGCCGCCGTAGGGCTCCGAACACACAGAAGGAATTTTGACAGCTTTTCAATGCAAATCAAATTAATCAAAATATTCCAAGCAGAATAATGATGATCTTAATTTAAAATAAAATGTCAAATAATTTGAAAAAGCTAAAAGTTTTGTGAAGCGATTTTGTCACAAATTGCTATGACGAATTTTGTGAATAGAACCTTGCTGACGGTGCTGGTGCTGGTGTGTCTGGTGTTTAGATATTTCCGGTTTCCTTCGGAATTTCTCGGATAACGGTTTATAGTGAAAAACCTTCACACAAAATGCGGGATATTTTCAACACGAGAACTGAAGAACACTGAGAACACCTTTATTTTGATCTCATTCAATTAGACATAGTTCCTCACTTGGTATAAAATCCTGTTATTTTTGTTACCAACAGAGTTTAATATTAATAACGTTCATTGCCGAACGATAAACAATATTAAAAACGAAGAAGCCACTATAAACATGACCCTGTTACATGAAATTTGCGGCAAACAAAGGAAAGTCATAAATAAGAGAGATATGGAAAGTAAACGGCCCTTTCAAATTTACATATTTTTTTAGTGCCTATAGACGTCTAAAGCATAGTCGTCGAGAGTTATCATTAAAAATGTTATTCGATTTGAACCCGAACGCTTTCTAAATAAGATTCGGAATTTTTATGAAACATTTTTGAGCTATCGAGACGTTACGGGTTTCCAGTCACGCAAACTCAGCCTAAGGTCATATGAATCTCGTAAAGTTACGCCTTTGCGTAAAACTGGGTATCAAAAATTTATTTTTTAAATAAGCGAGCCTATGTTGCGCGTTCTTCATAGAACATATTTTTGTAGTGGTACTGTGTTCCGGATTGGAGGGCAATGTTTACAGCGTAATTACTGGGCATATAGAGATTTAACATCTAACATCTCAGGGTGACGACCACAGTGCATTGCCGCGCATAGTTTTGAACTGTTGAAGTTCTAAATTCTGGTTGGCACTGAACTATTATGGGCAAGCGTGACGCTTAACATCAGGTGAGCGACCCATCAAAAAGTTAAAAAAAATACGAATACAAATGTAGACTATGAAACTCTGGATTTAAAGAGGAATCCACTCTTTCCCTCACTCGTCAATCAAGCCGTGTAGGCTACGGTAGGTAATACTTATAGGTACAAATAGTCATAAATACTTACATTTCCCCAAAAATATTACCCTTCTTGTTTCAGATTCAGTTTCAAAAGTTTCGGCGATATTTTTACTCGACAGCTCCAGAAGGAAGGTAGTGTCGTTGAAATCACTTTGAGTCAGCGTATGTGACGAATAAACTATTAAAACCAAAATCCGTGACGACAAAAGCTTCGTGTACACTACCCAGCTCGGACGGTGATAGACATGACAGTCGCCACTCTAGCATGTGCACGCTGACGTGACGCGAATACGTCATCGCATACTCGTACCTCCACCGTGCTACGTACTACTTGCCAAGCAGGATTAACGAGATATTGTAAACTAAGCTTTAAGGTAGGAACCGTTTGAGTTTTATATGAGCAGTACCTCACAGTTTCATCCGCATAATAGCCCTTGTGTTAGTACAGGATTTAACCTACCTGTGCACCATATTTCACCCAAATCCGATCAGCCGTGTCGGAGTTGAGTGGGGATTGACAACTACACTTGCACACAAACTTTTGCATTTATTGTTCTAGTGCGATTATGATAAGAATAATATTTAAAAAAATAATTAAGATACTTTAGTAGTAATAGTAAGTTCGAATAGGCAACAAAGTCTACAAAGATATGAGGTCGCATGATTACCTCAGACATGTTTTAACAAATTGACATACAATTTTAAACAGATTAACTAAAAAAGGAACTAGTAGTATTAAATCTTCGATGACACCAAGTACAACTCTACATATTCTGAACTACCCCCAAAAACTTGCCAATTTGAGTAAATGTAAAACTTAGTCCAAGTTATTAACTTGAATAAATATCAATTTGTACCTTGCATGTCAACGGTAACTAAAATATTCCTTCCATTTTCTTGCCTAGACGTTCTGTATAAATAATATTTTATTATCTTTTTTTGTAGCGCCGAGTAAATGAAACCAAGTGGCTCAGTTTACTAAATAAGCGGCAGCCTGTCGCTGTGACAGCAGTTACTTTGATTCTTCGTCACGCAAACCTTCATTTTGAACAAAAAAACCTTTAAATGGTAGTGAATCGATTTATTTTTATAACGCCTTTCGCAGAAATAAAACTAGTTTTAATTTATTTATAGTATTTTTTTTTTTATTTTTTTATTATTGTTGTTTAATTATTACACGAAAATATTTATTTTAATACTACCGGAGTACCGCAAAACTACAGTAAGTTTGTCACGGTATCCAATGAAATTAAATGCGTGAACTTACTTCAATATTTTAGTATTAGTTGACCGAGCGAAGCGAAGAAATTGTCATATTATGCATGGAACTGTCAAAATACGCAACCTGTAAGAGAAACAACGGCTTAACGATTAATTTAGGGTGATCTTTAAAGCGATTGAGATTAGAAAAATAATAGATTAAACTCAATACTTGGAACGAGATGCAAGTTTGCTCGTGCGTGCCTTGGTGACGGGCAAGAAATGTTCTAGAGTGATGACCACGGACTAGGAAAAGTAGGCCTCTCACCGGGCGGACCGAAGACATTGTGAAAATCGCGGGAAATCGATGGATGCAAAAAGCAGATGGTAGTTCAGTGTGGCGGTTTAAAAAGGAGGACTATTCACCAGAAGACATCTTCTGTCTGATGACGACGATGAATGCATGGAACACATCGACTTGAAAACAGATGTAAAAGCGGCGTTAAGCGCAGAGCATCTCTAAGTTCTCATTGCGAACACTAGTTCAAGCTGATTACGTCCATGTGTTTAGCCCATTCAAATAATACTAACCGGCCATTCCTAGCTACATATCGGGCTGTTTACTGCTAGCTGTTGTATTGCCTCTGCTCCGTATATTGTACACCAATACATGTATAGTTGTGGGTGTATTGGAAACGTGAGAGGGCTCAAATTAGGCTCGACGTGCGCCAGCAATACGGCAGACGGGTGAATGGACGCTGGCCAGGGAAGCGACAGTGATGGTTACAGATGAAAATCGGAGGAATTGATAATAATGTGATAATTTAAATAGTAGTTCGATGTATGTATTAGATAAATTTTAAGATTTGAAATCGATTTAACTCGGCAAATTTTAATGTCAATCTTATATCTTAATTCTGAATACATTAGTTTTTACAGCATCGAAATCTTCGAATCGAAAACGAAATCTTTTAACCGACTTCCAAAAACAAAGGTTCTCAACGTTCGTTGACGGTTTTTTTTTTGCCTAATGATAACTGTCATGTGGAGGAAATTTTATATAGGTATATATATATATATATATATAATACGTAAATGACTAAATATTTGAGTTTTGGACTTTGCTGATTTGATCATACATTTATAAAATTATCGAATCACGTAAATGACCAGAAATTTGCGCTTTGGCCTTTTGCGTTTTTGGCACCTTGCGTAGCAACCACACGAACTGCGATAGGGTAGTCATAAGATAATGTTAGCATGACAAGCAATCCTTTCCTTACGATAGCGCGTAGACTTTACATAATACAGTAAGTAGTAATTACCAATTACAGACAGACAGACAATGGTTTATTTGATTGTCTACTTGTGCACTTACTGTAATTATTTCTCTTAGAATCGAATCTTAGAATTGTATCTTTACTATATAAAAAATATATAAAAATATGAGCCCCTTAAATGTTTCAAAACGTAGGGAAATCAAATAGTAGTATTTGTACTTGTTTTCAAATTAATGTGAATTTCCTGGAAGAAATTTCTCGATGAAATAAGCCTACCAATCAAAATAAGTGTCGAGTGTCACTCTTACGGTTACGGTTTTAGTAAAGAATCGTATCCCAAGTACGTACCATTCAAGCTTCAGATCAACATAAACACATTATATCCTTAGTCCGTGACTATAAGTTACACTTATCAGCACTCAAGTCACATCCCTAGTCACGATCGTCGAAGCGGAATTATGTGTATGACGAATCAGTGCCAGTGTCCCGATGCATTCCACGCTCCCGTCACGTGCCGGACCGTGCTCGGACCACGTACGGATCGTGCACAGATCGTGTCCGGGGCGTGAGAACTCTCGTTACTGTAATTCTTTTAAATCTGGTCTGGTTTGTATCATTTCTAATACTCTAAGTTTAGTTGAAATACTTTAGTGATTGGATGCTTTATTTACATAGAGTTACCATCTGAGGACGCAACATCCTCGTAGTATTGAGAGTTCTACAATCCCCAATCCGCCTGCCAAGCGTGGGGATTAAGACAAGCCTGCTTCCCGCCTGCCTGCTCGCTTTTCTGATGTGGAGAATCTTTTGTTCAGCAGTGGACGTCTTCTGGCTGATTATGAATAATTAAAGTCCCACATTAACTTGCCATCAATTGATCCCATCTTCGTGAAATTTAGTAGACAAGTAGTGCATTTCAATACGAATTTTTATATCAAATATGAGAAAAATGAGTCCTAGGGTTGCTAAGCTATAGTTTCTCGGAGAAAAGTTATAGTAAAAGAAGTCGGCAGTATCTTGTGAAATAACTTACAACAATTAGTCAAAAGAGGGAAGACACCTTTATCAGAAGTACGCATCGACCGGACGAGAGGTCCGCTGGTACACCCGTAAAGCGTTTAACGTCCGTTAATTATTCATTTATCGTAGCCCGGCCGTTATTTACGACGACGCTCCGTTTAATGGTTGGCCGCCTCTACGAGCGGCACGGTGCTACGGCTCTCCGGCTCTACGGTACTACGCCGCTACGCCGTAGCCATCGGCTCCGGTTATAAACTTCACTCGATAGCTATAAATATTTTTTGTGCTTCAGTTGCTCTTTCAAAATTATTTTAGAGCAACATTTTACGTTTTTATAAAGTGCCTCACTAATTACTACTTTTTTAGTAATTAAATTTAAAAAAAAGCACGTGTCGGTTAACAAGTGTCGCGTCACGGTAGCGTTAATTTAGTTTAATTAAATTGTGTTGTTTACGCCCTTATTAATAAACGCGGATAAACCTTGGAGCAGTCTACTCAGTCTTCTGTCTTTTTCAATCGAGTTTTAATTTTGAAAGAGTGAAAAGGACTAAAAACGTGGTAACTAATCCAAGGGCACTCCACGTTTATTTATACGAGGGTTAAGTTATAAGACCACTAGTTAGTTAGTTACTCTAGTTTTAAGTCGTTTTATTGTCTATCTCTCAATTAAAACATTTTTTTTTGTCGCATTAATTTATTGACTTTTTATATAATACTTCTAAACCTAACCTAATCTATTACCTGATCTTACTTAAGGTAACCGAGCGGCTAGGTATTGAAATGCCCTAGAATGTGTTCTGGCGCATAGCCGGCCGCTGCCGCGGTACGCTCGCTTCGCTTGATCATTTCGTGTGTTGTGGCTACCAGAGTAACATATCAATCTTCCTCGCTTCGCTCGTCATCGCACCCATACATTATGACTAAAGTATACTGTTCAATAACAATTGAGTTAATAATTTATACCAAAATCATGCTATGTCAAATAATAAAAATATCAAATAAACCCATAAACTCTGACTAGTATATCAAATAATTTTTGTATATATACATTAAAAATACTATTTCTAAAAAACAATATATCAAGTATATGTATAGCACCTAACTTTTAGTTGCACAGTTACTAATATCTATAGTACATAACATATCTTCAGATAGCTATATAACAAAATTAAATGATACAGTCACACTAATATTATAAATGCGAAAGTTTGTGTGTAAGTGAACAACGGTGGAATGCTAAACGGATTTGGATGAAATTCGGTATGGAGGTAGCTTATTCCCTGGAATAACACATAGACTACTTTTTTATGAAAAAAAATATGACATAATAAATTCGAACAAATACGCCAACAAGAGGTTTTGCGTTAGTTACCAATAATCATGTACGTTGAAGCCCAGTTGTTTGTCCTATACGAACAACTGTTAAGCCATATCAGAGGCCTACAGATGGCCTTAATACTCTGATATCAGGGCTAGCCACTCGGCCTAAACTAAATTCTTACTTAAACGTACTGCAGTTTGAAGTTAAACGTGTACCGCCACATCAAACAATTAATCTAAGTAAGAGTAAAACACACAGACATACAAGCTCGAGGGTAGCGAAGCCGCACCGCCCTCAATTTGGGCAATTTAATTCGTTATCGCGCGGCCACAGACGACTGCGCCCGGAACTTGCCCGTACTGTCTCACGGAAAATTGTTCGGCTTAATGAAATAAAGCGATACGACACGAGTAAACAAACTCATGTGACGACGTTATTATTATCATGTGCCTAATCTTTTATTATTATTATTTTCAACCTAACGTCCCACTGCTGGGCAAAACGCAGAATTGCCCGGGCAGACGGAAAATGACATCGTGTGAGCTGTACGAACAGATTTGAGAGAAAGACATGCACAAAAGATTCAAAGTACACTCAGATTTCGAATTCGAATTTTTACATCACATCACACTAATATTATATATGCGAAAGTTTGTGTGTAAGTATGTAAGTGTGTTAGTTCCAGTTCAACTCTGTAATGGCTGAACGGATTTGAATGAAATTTGTTATGGAGGCTTACACCCTGGATTAAAATAAAATTAATTTATCCCGGTAAAATATTCGGTTTTTGTAGAATAGCGGGTGAAACCGCAGGGAGCAGCTAGTATTTTATAAACACTTTACTTAGTTGGTGACATTACCACTCATATAGAGTGATGTGCTTATTCATTATCAGCCATGAGACGTCTATTACTGCCAAAAGGCCTTCCGCTGCATTTGCCATAATACCCACGCTTGGCAGGCGGCTTGGAGATCAAAGATAGCCTATGGTTTACTGGGGGACACCCAGTAAACCATAGGCGGGACGATGCTGCCCAACCTCCGGTGATTGTGATCGCACCTTTAGGATATATCTGTTTGAATTTGCTTATGATTATTTGCCTAATTAACACCACGAAATAACTTTAAATACCCTCATATGCACGTTTATTTCCATTAGAACTTAAATCTGCAATAATAACTTTTTTCACAATTTTCAATTACGTTACTGAGTCTCGGGAATTCAAAAAGAAGAAAAAATAATTATTTAATGAATCACGTTCGTTTTTCATCAAATTTTTCAATGGAAACAAATGACCGCAACTCTCGCTAATCACCTTAATTTGAATTAATTTAAACCACCGAAACAATGGGACTAACAAAGATTAATAAGGTCAAGCCCCACTATACTTAATAGCCAGTAAGACAAGATTGAGGTAGAACGAGAATCTATTTGATCTACCTAAAAATGTTGGATAGGTAAAACAATATTTATGAGCTCACTAGCTGCGCCCCGCGGTTTCACCCGCTGTTCTACAGAAACAAAATATTTTTCCGGGATAAAAAGTATCCTATGTGTTAATCCAGTGTATAAGCTACCTCCATACCAAATTTTATCCAAATCCGTTCAGTCATCACAGAGTTGAACAGAAACAAACACACTTACATACTTACCTACTTACACACAAACTTTCGCATTTATAATATTAGTGTGATTTTTGTTTCCTCGCGTAGAGAAGTGCACATTATGAGAAGTAGACGTTTCGAGAAGCGGACATTATGAGAAGTAAACTTTTTGAGAAGTGAACATTTTAAGGAACGGGCGAGAACGCGCCTTTTTCTTCTTTATCTTCTCGAAAATAATCTTCACATCGTAATTTCTCACGTAAGATAATGAACATAAAGTGTACTTTTGTAAATCTCATACTGTCACACTGTGAATTAACACGACGCGTGTCGCGTGATAAATAATGCGTATCGCTAAATGAATAATTCGTAGAATATATGGGCGGTCCCCTCTAGTTTAGGAGAAGCATATAATTATATATTCGTCGAAAAACTTAAGTAGGTATCACCGGTATAGCTTTCAGAGTTTGCAAGCTGGTGGCAATGGGCAGGCCACATCACTCGAGGAACCGATAACCGATGGGGAAGAAAGGTTCTTGTGTGGCGACCACGCACCGGAAGACGCAGCGTAGGCAGGCCTCCCACTAGGTGGCCGACGACATAGTGAAAGTCGCGGGCAAGTGGCGCGCTGTCGGTTGGTGTGGCGGTCTAAGGGGGAGGCCAATGTTCAGCAGTGGACGTCTTCTGGCTGATGATGATGATGATATATATGTACTACAAGGCTCAAACGCGTGATAGCAAATTTACTAAGTTTATAGATATAATAATAACAAAACGACACACCACCGATTTCACTTCGTCGATAATTTAAAAACGATATCACTAAGGGTTTTCAATTATTATCTTTTTTTTAAATGTAATTTTGCTTTGAATTTGTAGTTCTTAATAAAAGTTCATACACGAAGAAAAACTATATATAAGAAATGATATAGTATAAAAACCTGTTATATGTTTAGTTTAATACAATTATCAGGTATTAATGTCAAAAAATACATTCAATCAATCATATTAACGTCAACAGTTGAGATTAGATCAGAGAGATTTGATTGAGGTACTTTTTTCTTGTATTTGTTAAGTATTAGGCAAGTTGGTTGTCATTAAAAAAAAAAATTTACTTAAATTCATAATATTTACAGCACTAGCGGGATATGGTACCGTCAGTGCTGATTTAAACTTGCACCATGTGTCCTAAAAACAAAGAATTATAAACTTTTAAAAATTATACTTACCGTACGTATATAGTAAGACCTCATTTAAGCTACATTCTTTGTATAAACGCTTAACAAAATACTGCATCTGGCGCTAGTGTAAGACAATGTTGATCGCACTATGGCTGAGTAATAAAATTTGTTTCTGTCTTCAAATGTTCAACATACTCAGCTCCAGTGCAACACAGAATTAGCTATCCACGAAGAGTCGAATGGGAAATGGTTTTAAAACACTGCATAACCTAGCCTGGGGCTAACTCTTAGAAAAAGGTTGCTCTCTCTGTCTACGGATTAGCGTCTAAACTCGTCTAAACCTCCACTTTTGTATTTTTTTTAGCAGTCTGAGTGGTCGTTTCTATCCGTATTTTTAGTGTGATGTAAGAACGACTTTATTGATACGACATACATTTGATGTGTACGTATTTGGTTTAATTTATGTTCCATAGTCGGACCCGGGGTCGTTTTTTTTTACTAGCCTTTTACCTTTAGATTAAATATTCTAACAACTTTTACATAAAAATCAGTCCAGGCGTTTAGGAGCTATGGTAGTATTAAGAAGCACACATACAAATGTCTAATGTCACATATACAAATGTCGGTCTCATCTCTACTAATATTATAAATGCGAAAGTGTGTTTTTTTGTTCCTCTTTTACGCTGCAACAGAGCAACAGATCGATTTGAATTTTTGCATGTATATAGTTTAAGGGTCGGAGAGTAACCCCGAGAAAATTTACGGTTCCTGGGGGATTTTTCAGGCGGGTGAAACCGCAGGGCGCTAGTCTATCCTATATATAGATATAACAATGAATTTCCACATGTATGACGGAGCATCACTTGACAACGGCTGGATTGATTTAGATGATTACTTATTTTGCTGTGTTCGTAATTGTCAGAAAAAAGTTTTTATTTATTTACTAAATCGCGGGCATAAAAATGGTATTTAAAAATGGTTGGACACACAAACAGTCTTTCAAACACGCATTTATCTTCGTCGTTCAATTCAACAAAGTCGACGCAATAAACCGTAATAAAGGTTCCGTCATAGACAAAAAATTGACGTCAGCACGTTCAAAAGTCTTGTTTGTAATGTAAACGTACGAAGTCGATTCCCCCGAAAGTAGGTTCCCCTAATGAGTTTTTTCTCCATTCCTCTAACATTAATTCTCCCAAAGTTTAAAGGTCCATCAAAATTCACCTCTCGTACGCAATTTCGGTAGGCAGGTTTGTTTAAACATTTTTTTACCTGTCTATTGGGCGTTTTAAATTAACCTTTTTACCTGTAATAAGCTTTTATTAACGCTAAGTTCCAAGTTTACTTTGTGAAGTTTTCTAATAAAATTTGACTTATCTACTTTGAAACTTGAGAGCTAAGGTGCTACTTTAAAAAGTATCCACTTATCTGTAAACAGAAGAGACTGGTAACTTTTACAATGAAGTACTTTTATAAATATTTAGCAGCTTTTTACGTAAAAACATATACACATAAATATAAATTTAATGTTAATTTGTTTAACTAATAAAGGTATCTGTTACTGTTAAATAAATTTTGTTGCGACGTAAGTTTTCGCATAGTTTAACTTCCAATGTAAACCAAAAATTAATTTAAACTATTTTGTACTCTACTTCTGTTGTATGTTGTATGAGTGTACTTTATTTTGACAATAACTTGCGAGCCGCTCATACGATTTTCAAGAAATTTTGTGGGCAAGTAGTTCATTTAAATGTATGTCATTTTTAAGTTAGAATATGAGCGTGAATTTTATGCGCGGTCGCGGGGTTTCGGCTCGGCGCGAAAGTATTAGTTTAGTTTAGAGAGTGCTATAAACAAAATCGACCCCATTGTCCAACGATTAATTTCCAACATCAATTATTATTACAAAGCCATGTAATTGGCTATCGGTTCTTATTAAACTGGTATCTATTTTAACTGGTAGTGTACATAAATATACACATATAACGATCTACTAGTCTAATAGAGTTTAACTTCAAACTTGGGTTTCATTATGAAAGTTTGGGCATAGAATAGAGCTTCGATCACAGATAATTATATATCTCTAATGAACAATCTTACATATATATTGTAATTGGTACTTTAATTAGAACGAGGTTGTAACGGAGTTCTGTGTAGTTAGTTGTGTCATACTTAGAAGGCAAACTACATAGACAAACTATAAGAATGATGTATGGTATTCTTAAGAAACTGTAGCTTTTTTTTTTAAAGTCATGCTAGTTTACTAGTTCCCTAGTTTATTAGTTTCCTAGTCTACGGCCTTTGAGCTATCTTTGATCCGCTGCTCTGTCGCTGCGGGAAAGAGAAACAAACAAACCAACAAACACACTTTCGGATTCATAATATTAGTAGGGATATATCAGATCATACAGTCAATTCAAAACTTTCATACCGAGTTCATAAAACTCATAAACATAAGCATGAGCTCATAAGCTCATATCATAAAGCTGAAACCGCATTTAGGAGACGCGGAGCCGTGCGGCGCGGCTCTGCAAAACAGCCGCGGCGCGCCTCTATAATGCGGATACTGTCATACATATCCATAGAAAGAATATTTTGCAGTGCCGTGTCGTGCCGCGCCGCGCCACCTAATTGCAGTTCGACCTTACCTAACAACAATTAGCAAATGATGCGGAAACTCAACATAAATAAAAAACATTGCGCTGAGGTTTAGGTATAGGTATAGATTTATGGCAATGTAATTAAATTAAGGAGCCGGAATAAATCATGTGTAACGTTTCACTTCACTAGTTCTAGTACGTTCCCGCAGCGCCCTGAATTTGTGAAACCATTGGCTAAGATGTGTATGTAATCGAAACCCAGCACATCAACGAAACATTTCTAAACTAACTTCTATTATGTGAAACAATATGATTGGTTTTCAATCCAATTCTAATCCATCGGAGACCCTCAGGGGTATAAAGTCGTGCCATAGCAATCAATCGCCATTCGCAAATTCAAAGAAATTGACGTTTTAATATCTTTTAATTTGTCGGAAGAGATCGAAAAAAAAAAGCCTTAAGTATATTTTCATTTTTATTTGGAACCCCCCCGTCAGATAAATTGAAATAAAAATGAAAGTCTCTTTACAATATGTATTTGAACTTATATTTTATTTATATATTTTTAGTGTTAAGTAAGTACAAAGATAACTACAAAATGCGAGTTGAATACAGTTGTCGACCTTCAAAAGCATTCAAAAGGTCGGCATTCAACTCCCGCCTGGAGTATATATTATTCAGTTTGTTGCACAACCATTTTACACGTCATATTAAAATGCATATTAAATCTTTTCGACGATAATTGAGATCGTCTTCGCTTCAGGTAAGTTCGTTTGATCGTACAATTTTCTGTAGCGAAGTTAGGTTAGAATTAAACACAGTGGTTATCTGCCGATAAAGCGGCGCGATGCGAGAAGCTGCTCAGTGCTCACTCCATCTGTCAATTAGTTTGGCACATCGATAGCGTTACAAGCCAATCCCATTTACTGTTTCTACTTTGTCTTTGCAACAACATAATGGTTAGTTAAGCACATTAAAATAGTTAAATCATGCTTAGAAAAAAAGACAAAAAATTAATAAAAACAATAACTAACGCTCATCAAATAAAACTAAGCTAAAATAGGCTTAGCATTGCAAAGCACAGCGCATATGAAAGCGTGACGTCGTCGGTCTAAAACAATACAAATGCAGTTTCCTCATAAAGCGAACCAATTATGTGAATACATTAAAATTTCTAAAAGATCTAAGCATATCGATGAACCAACTTTTAATAATAAATCTTAATGTTTATCCCAGTTACTCCAATATCAACAGCCAATATAATAAAGTAATATAGGAGAAACCGTCAATTCGCTGCAGTGTGAGTGGCCGGCCCCGTCGTTCGGGCTGTCAATTAGAAAGTCCTACAGAGTTACAAGCAATGCTTTTATACACTGAGCTGAGGTTATTTTCGGCACTTGAGAATCACTTATACTTCAGTAGAAAATTGATTTACTATGAAAACTGACATGGTTTTGATACATTTTGTTACCGTGCATGACAACATTCCTTGATAAAGGTCACCGAATGTGATCGAAACTATAGTCGGAATAACCGACTCAATTTAACGCGAGTATTCCCGTTTTATTAATACAGAAATTGATTTAGTTGATTTGGTAAATTGTCTTCTTTCACATCATCGCGTTCCACCTGACGAAGTGGTCCAAGGCACGGATTCCACAGTCTAATACCGATATTGGCTGGAAGGGGTTCCGCCCACATAGTTATTATTCCACGGCAGGATTTTAATGCTCATCTAAATGCCTATTTATTACTTAAAGCTTTGGCTACCTCCAATTGTGTCCTCCAATAGGCGGCGTCATTAAGCAGATCTCTATATAGCGTCAAATGACGTGGCTCTAACGTTAGCTATGAAAACAAGATGGCGTGGTTTCCTAGAGAACATTGTTTGACACCGTAACATCAGCAACGGAACCGCCATTTGCTTGAAGCCGTACTGTGCGGTGTCGAAGAATCGTTCTTTCAATAGCGATGAACAAATTATTGCAAAACCTACTGTCTACTGGACGGGTTTGATTATATTATTTAATAATTTTGTTATCATGCACGCGCTTTGTATAAATAACTTTCCTCTAAGATTATTTTCGTCGTCTGATGGTTGCTCATCTTCCAAATAAACGAGTAACGCTAAATAAAGTTCGTCCATTTTCCACCGTTGACATTGATTATATTATTTATATATAATGTAGTTGTTTTCCGTAAAAAGACGTCCGTCGGAGACAAAAAACATTCCATGTCTCAAGAGCCATATTTTTACGGTCATCATATTGCGCCCGCTAAATGATGACACGGTTATTGGAGGAAACAAAAGCTTAATTAGTCCATCGTGATCGATTCGTTTTTTAATATGCAATTTTCGACGTCTTTTGACTGCGGCGGCTTAAACCGTACTTTCTCAAGCTCAAGGTTGACAGCAGCATTAAAAATGGACCGCGTTAACAAAAAACACAATCCAACTCAATAAACATATATTTTCTACATAATATACCGTTTTCTTTTGAGATCGCATCACCACATTTATCTACTAAACGACTATTTGAATGGCTCCTTCTTCACCTCGGCCATATGCCTGCGTTCGCAAAAAGAATTGTCTATTCTTTATAAACGGAGCCCAAAACAATATTTCTAAATAAAATACTTCCCATCGGGACTTGTAGTTAAAGTGGTTCAAGTTAATAGATATCTAACAAATAAGGAATGATTATGTTGATTAATGGATTATAAATGAATTATGGACCCCGGTATGTCCTAAACCTGTGACCAGAACCACCGGAGCACGAGCAGCAGCGTCCTCTTAGTAAACTGTGAACATTCTGCGATCTCCAAGTCGTCGAGGCTTCGTCCAGCAGCGGACGTGTATGAGATAAGAGATATTGATTAAATTAAAGCACTATTTTATTTAAAAAAACATCAGCTTTCTTTATCTTCTATCTTCTTCTACAATCTGCTTATAATGGTAAAGAGAAAAGTTATCAAAATTATATTAATTTTTTTATTTAATTAATTATACAAATAAAAAATTAGTCAGCGATGGAATATAAATAAATGCTCTAACACAAAACGTTTTCATAAAGAAAAAAAAACCTGTACAGAAATTTAGCATTACAGCGACTCCCACCCTGTGTTGTTATTACCATATTATTAGACTGCAAATCTGTTACTCCCTAGACAATATCCTCTAACTCACGCCAACGTTTCCAGAATAAAAACTTCCGTATCGCGCGCTGTATCGCCGGCATTATATTTAAGAGGGTAGTTTGCGCGAAAAACCGTGTTGTTGTCTGAATTGAAAATAGACTCCCCCCCTCTACCCGCGCTTTGGGATGTAAGACCCGCTACAGTATTAGACTAGGCTCTGGGAAGCTGTACATTTGCAAAATTTGCGGTCCGAAAACTAAGCGAGAGCTTGGCCAGTTCAGAGTTCAGAGATATCATTAAATATTACGGTGGGGATTGAGAGGAGACGCGACATTCGTGGGGACTCGGGTTCGAACTCGAGCGGGCCTGTACCAAAGACTTCTTTGGAACTTACGTACAGATATATTACTGGCTTTGTATAGCGCACATAGAACGTGACGTCATAGCTAAATGTAATGCATTTGTCTCATGAAATAAAAATACTTATTACTTCTTCATTTAATGTAAACTTTTTTTATTGATCGGCTCCATGCTAAGCTTTTTTCTTGCACATTGCATCTTTAACATTGCACTGCTGGGATTTCGGCCTAGCCTCGAAGGGTGATTGGTCATATCCAAGACGCTGGCCCAGTGCGGGTTGGTGGATTCACATACACCATTTAATTTCTTCTCCGGAAATATGATGGTATCCTCACGATGTTTTCCTTCACCGAAAAGCCAGTGGGATATATCCGTACGTAAGTTCCAAAGAACTCATTGGTACGGGCTAGCCCAGATTCGAACCGACGACGACACGAATATGATGCGAGGGTGCTCCCACTGAGCTACTACCACTTCATGACGAACCTTTTTTATGATGTAATAAAAAATAATCACAGAGCCGGGTGTATACAGTGCAGGTCCTCTAGTGTAATATTAGGTGCGATTGTGTTTTGTTCCCTTGCCCTTATATCTCTGCGCTGTCGTCATTTATCTCCGGTGGGCACTTTAGGGTTTCGGGTGTCGTGAATGCTGCAAGAAGAATAGGCAATTTATTGGGCTGTTAATGTCATTCGCCATTCTTCGAGCGTGAAAAATATGCCCTCGGTTCAAGAATTTACTTAACACGCTCTTTTAGGGCATCTGATTCCTACTCCATTCTGAGAAATAGATTTTTAATTTTTAATACATATACTACACTATATATACTTTCTTATTTGTTTACGATTATAATCACGCGTACTAGAATAAATTCAACAATAAAATAAATAACTAATTAAAATGTATTACGTAATTTATGTTCTTTTAACGTGATCCTGGTAATACATTTTGTATAAAAAATAAAATAATTCATGGCATATGTGTCGTGTTTTAATTGATTATGTATGTTATGAAATTTTACTATGATTTATAAGTATTTTATAGGTGAAGAAAAATATGTATTTATCACTTATTTAAACTTTATTATAATTATGATATTTTATTCCAATAAAATAAAATTTTGTAGACAGAAAACTTGAAAGTAAGCCAGACTAACTTCACCCACAGCTCTCCGTAAACAGTATTACAGTTATATCAATTACAATATATGCTACACTTGTTTTATATGCACTACGATGCATGTAACACATATCTGTTTATTGCACTATACACGTAAATTATGTCTGCTTAATGATGTAAGAAATCTGAGAACGCAGCCCGCCCGCCCAGGCTGTGTGTTGTGTTACAACCGAGAGCGGGGAAAGTACCGCCTTTGAAAATATGCAGCCTATGTTCATGAATAACATTGGAAAAGAGTTCCTACTAGAAAATAGGAGTAGGATCTAATGAGCAGTTATGTACTTAGTTATAATATTTATTTATAAGTTATAATAAGTATGTTTTATTTCTTATTTAAAAATATATAAAAATCGTTTCATATATTGTACATTTTTAATGAATCCTAATGAGATGATGGGTAAAAATTCACTCAACACAATACACAATCACTCTAATAACTATAATTTTCAACACAAAGAATAATTATAAAATGAAAAAATAAAACATGAACTTGGTGAAACCGGTTTGGGCCGAACCATTTACCTTATATTCCTAATTAAAATTTATATTAAACTGAACTACTTGCTTAAAAAAAAAATAATGAAGATCAGATTAACGTTTCGCAAATTATCGTCGGTCAAATATAATGACAGATGAAACTTCTTACTTAGTTCATTTTCGATCGCAAATGAAAACAAAAATGAACCGTCTAATTCCGCCTTTAAATCGTACAAAAAGCTGTCCTAACTTCTAATAAAAAAAATCCCCGTTCCTCGGATCATTTCATATAGTTGATATTAAACCTCGTCCTGTATATTAACCCTCGTAGATGCATTAGGTTAGTTTTTGCGGGGTGTTTCGAGACGACAATAATGAAATTCGCGTAGGGGCCGGCGCGGACTCGAGAGATGAAATTTATGATGCATAAGATAATATGGCTTGCTTCGTTAATACTATCTCTGGAGAGGTGAAAATCGATAATATACATTTATGTAAAAAACTATAGATATTGTTTTTGAACAGAATAAAAAATACGAAAATCATGGAGGAGGTAGTAGAGAAGTCGGACTTGGATGCTTTAAAGACTTAGTGCTCATGAAAATTTGTAGTTTTTTAGTACAAGATATAATTATATCAAGACTGGTCTTGACATAACTTATGTATAGCTAGGTTTACTAAATAAAATGTATCGAGCATTATTATACAGTTTCTTAATTAATTTTATGAAGTTAAAAAATTGTTCATTCTCACTGATATAACCAAGTTCAAAAAAAAATCTATAGAATGCTTGCTGACACGCTCATAGTAGAATATACTATAATTTATGGTATATAATAGCACTAAATATCGAATTATGATGTCGTTCATAGTTCTATATTTAGAACTCGAACTATCGTATAATAAAGGTGTAATTATTTATACTTGTAGCAAATTTAAGCGATATATAGTTTTATACTCTCTGAATAAAAGGACCGTGAAATACAGACGGATAGATGCACAAGGCAATAAGAGTTCCTTAGTTTTCTACGGATATCTAAAAATGGCTAATTCCCATTCTTTCCATCTCCACTAGTGCCACGCCAAGTGACAATGTCATTACATTACTTGGCCAAACAGAAAATACACAATACAATGGCTTACAATAAAGTCAGTGGGCGCAGATGTTAACCCTAAAACGCCGCACGTAATCAGATTATCGCAATTATTTTTTCACCGGGTTCAAATTAAATCAGGCGAAGCTTATCCCTAATCACACACCCCCACTTTGTGAGCGGCAAGCACACGATGTGACAAAGATTTTGACGGGTATAGAATGGACTGGATTTTGCGGCAAGAATTAATTTGTCTTTAGACAATTAGCTAACAACGCAAATTTTGAGCGAATATAACTGTTACTGTAAGATATTCATGAATAGCTATTAGTAGGTAAATATTAAGTAATAGTAATGTGTTTTTAATATGGAATAACCTCATAAATATTTAATATCGCCCTGCTTGTTCGCACAGTCCAACTGTAACATCTACATAATTATATCTTATATTACTTTGTTATTGCTAGAATCCCTCCTTCGGTCGAGAAAATTACAAATATTTTTACACCCTGACTCGTACTGCTATCCAGAAACGACTAAGAATACTTTAATTATTTGCTTTATTAATACTACAAGCGCGAGCGCTCCACTACTGTCCCTCCCGTCCATTAGTATCTATCTGCTCACGCCACGCGGACCCCGTGGCGCCGCCGGTCGAGCTGCCTTTATCGCCGCCGACTACCCGCGTTCGTAGCTGTAGTTATCTAGGTAGGTATCCGTAGTTATTTAGGCGTGTAACAATATATTAGAATGTACAAGTACATCGGTAGGTCAGCTTTTCTTTTATTTGTTAATTATTATATTGTCCAAATAAACATTTCTAAAACTAAAATACTAAGCAGGAAGCTAGCAAGCTTATTAAGAAATTAAAAAAAATAAAACGGCAGCATCCAATCGAAAGTAGAAAAACAAACCCACTGACCACAACTGTGGCCGTTCTGTCCTCACCGACATCCGTGTAAGTAAACTGTGCGCACGAATTACAGTAATTATGTTCCCCGTGCCGCAGGGAATAATTTGTCGGTTTCGGACCCTCGAGAAATGTAACACCGATGGGGTGCGAAGGGTGGCCGTACCAAGACCTGGCTCGATAGCGAAGATGCCTGCTTCTAGGAATTCAATTAAATAATTCATATTAAGCGCAGGACCGGAGAGAATGGTGTGTTAAAGAAAAGGTCTATGTCCAGCTGATCGATAAGGTTTGAAATGGTGATGATGAATGCATATTCAAAATTGAGATGAAACCAAAGTGTTGTACTAGAGCTAAAAATATAGTTAAGTGGAATTTACTAACGATTATTTTTTGGTATGCGACACACAGGTAGCTATGGACAAAAATTAAGGGATAACCACCAATACAGGGTTACAAGGAAAGGGTATGCTAAGCCGAAAAGCACTCATAGTTCTCGTCATTGCGACAACTTTTGTTGTCTGGGTAAACCTCAAATATGAGAAAATAAATGTGCTGTTCCATATTTTTTTTTAATGAATAATGTTAATGGTCCCATAGTAAAGGTTTTTCACAATCATGAGTACTGAGCCTATTTCGGCTCAGCATACTCTTCTCTTATAGCTGTATAAATGATAGGGAACGGCTAACGATAACTTTCATCATTATCACAGCCTTTGACTAGCCTTTGGCTCAGTGGGAGGATTTTTTTGTCTTATTTAATTTTTATTTTTCGATACGAGTCCTTTTTTTTCTAAGAAATCACATAGGGTACCTTTAACTCTTAAACTATGTTTTCGCTAGTACCTCAATACAGGCCTTGAGGCTAGTGTAGGGCCGCAGGATATCCTTGGACTATGTAATCTGCTGTAATTATCGATAGGCATTTTTATGCACACAAAGTTTGTATCAAATAATGTAACATATTTATGGCAAGTAAATTTTACTTTACTTACAAAAAATAAAAAAAAATAAAAAAAATACAGCATGTAAAACTTAAACGTATCTTTCAATTAAATCCGATACCCAGTAAAAATCGAAGACACGTCTCGTCCAGACCCCTCTCTTGGTCAGGGCAGCTCCCTTGGTCAGGGCAAAATTAATTAATCTCGAGTAAATTATTAGTTCAGTACCAGTGTTGCAATGTTTAAGCGATCTCAGTACCGAAGCACTTGTTTAAAATAGTACGCATATTTTGAAGAGGTATTTCAATAGACCACTGTGGATGCAAGTAGCACGTTGTCGGTCGGTGTGACGGTCTAAGGGGGAGGCCTATGTTAAGCAGTGGACGTCTTCTGGCTGATGAGGATGATGACGGTTTCAATAGAAAAAAGTCCCTCAAAAGTCTCTCCACATAGATACAACATGCAGTGCTTTAAAAATGGCGTCTTCAAACACACTCCGGCGCTGGCAACGCATCGACAACACCATTATTGTTGCAGGTGTCCATAGGCAGCGGTTTGCTTACCATCAGGTGGATATTCAGCTTGTTTGCCAATCACTTTCATAAAAAAAAATACAATTCCCAGAACATGTCCCAAAAACTAATGATGGCACTAATTTTGGGGAAAAAACCGGATCACTGCTTGTGTGTGTTTTTTAATACCTTGTGAGTACTAATGTAAATGCAATATTGTAATCTTAAAAAAAATTTAAGCAGTACTAAATCTTTGAAAATGTTTCCAGTGAAATTACACAGCACAAAAAACAGTTAACATCTCAAGGTAACTAGCGCCGTGAAGTTATGCCGTGTTATGAACTGCTGAAGTACAAAAGTTTGGATGGTACTTCAATTATTACAGGCAACACTGGCAATTTCATCAGGTATTTGACTTGTTTATCTCATCACTCAGTTGCCTCAACAATACTGAACGCAAATGAAATCATTATTATCGGTTAATTTAATATTGTAACAGTAATTAATGAAGCCGCCTAAGTTTCAGTACTGCCGGCAAATAGCGAAGGTAGAACTAAATGGCGTCGGTCATTGGAAGGGTTCATAAATCATTATGTTAGGTCTCGTGGACTCGGCGGAGTTTACTTAGTACGGGCCCTGAGTACATATTGGTAAAGTAACCTGGCAAGAACTGTGTATTCATGTGTAATAACTTAGTAGCACGTTAACTTTGCCTTTTGTATGACTATACTATAAACTAAAAAGACTAGGTATACAGCACGCGGTCAACTGAAAAGTTGCGTGCAGTAATTAGGTACTCTATAAAAATGTGAATATAACTAAAAATTATAAAAAAATCGTTCACTTGAGTGTCGTTACACGGTTTTGGCAAGGTTCCGTAGCAATGTTAAAAATAAAAAGATAATGAAAAGTAGAGTTCTGAGCTTATATATTTTTGCTGTTTTTCTAGAACATATTGTTTGGGTTCTCATAAGCATTTTGGTTGGCCTGCATCATGTCATAAAATATTAGACTAAAGTAAAAAGATTTCCTAGTTTGCTGCACATCCCTAAAATGACATAAGTTTCTTTGAAACGTGTATTTTCAATGCTTTAATTTTATTGGGAAATCTGATTCTATGATCTCTATATTTCTATAAAAGAGTGCCTAGTGCGAGTTTTTGTTCAATTGCGGCTACCTATTCTATTGCGTTAAAGTTAAATATGATTTGTATGAAATAAAAGCAGCGCCATCTAGATGACCGTGCTCTCCTGCATTAGCCTTTTAAACACCCCACTGCTGTGACATCGGCCTACCCCCGAAGGGTGATTAGACCAAATCCACCACGCTGGCCCAATGCAGGTTGGCAGATTCACATACGCCATCGAATTTCTTTTCCGGACATACGCAGGTTTGTTCGCGATCTATTCCTACACTAAAAAGCCAGTGGAATATCTGTACGTAAGTTCCAATCAAAGAATATCCTGTTTTTTATCTATGCTTCGTACAAATCGTAATTATCTCTCTTCAAGTTTTGCTGTTCCCGACGGGGTCCATTCTGTAAATTTGTACTAAAATTTTTTTTTTTACTACCTTGTAGTTAATGGAAGCAATAAACCATCTTAATAGTAGAAAAATCTCACACTAGGGACTCTGATATAAGACAACAGGCGAATATTTAATACGAATTAAAAAAAAACACCGTACTTTGTTTATTACACTGGTAATCCGATCAAACAACCAAAAACACACGATAGTTGACTCAAGTAACCAGAGAAGAGTGACACTTGAAAACTATCTCGTATTACATTTAATTGCTATGCAGCTTGTTAAAATAACTTTAATTTTAAAAGCTAATAAATCAGCTGTAGAGCTAACCGAGTTCACTAACTCAGGCTTGCGAAACAATAGCCAAGCCCGGGCCCGCGGCGCAAATCGAGCGAGCAACTTTAAAATTATTACACGTCCAACTTTCACCCACCGCCCCACTACTACCATTATCTAGATCTTGTTTACAGGGACTATAAAACTAATTCAGCCGTAATGGGGACCATTACCCTGATCATGCTGCGACAGCGAGAGTTATTTACTACTCAACTAGCGACGTTTAAATTATATCTTTAACAGTACAATATAGAGGTTAAATTAGCTTGTGAGAGTAATACTTATTATATTGTAGATTGCTTAGTTAATAAACAGTTTATGAGTTTTTAGAGTTCGGTCTGATGTACGATAAACGATTCAATTTTGCATACTTATCGTGGTTTATATCGAAGTGCTGTATTGTATTTGAAATCCACCTGAAACAAAAAGAGAACTTGATATAAGGATCAAAATTATTCAATAGTATATAATATATTAGGTCATTGAAGTTACAAAAACTTTTGCTTTTTTCCATCTTTTTGAAGTAGGTAAAACAAGATTTTGAAAAGTTTATACGCTTTAACACTGATCATTATTTCAACTTTTACATTTCTTGTGATAAGTATATACAGTGCGACAGGGCTTCAAATGAACGGGCTCAAAAGTACGATTACAATACAATATTACAGTTACCGTCTTATTCTTTTTAGGGTTCCGCAGTAATTCAAGGAACCCCTATTCATTCGCCATGTCCATCTGTCTGTCTAAATCTTTTCAGCCTTATAACATACAAAGTTTCAAATATATATGACATTTTTCAAAAAATATATATTGGAAGGTTAGCTCCCATACCTGTAGAGAGGATGTTTTTTTTTTGTTTTACGCCGTCATGCGGGCGGTCTTTGAACAGATCTTTTAAAATTAACAATTTTGAAAGAATAACAATATTAGAACTTTATATTAAAGGGGTGGATGACACAAATGTAAAGTGAGGTTTAAAAAAAATTCGCCTGTCCCTCACGTGTAGTGTATCATTGATATCTTTATCAGATGTAGGTACTGCTTATGATATATGGGCTGACAAAGCTTGCAACGCACCTCCTCCGCCGTTTATAAACTACGTATCACAAAAACGTATCATCTTACAAGTTGATAGACAAAACAACTTCTTTTAAAATTATGTCGCGCAACATATTGTGATTACAACTTTTTGAGATAAGCGAAAAAAACAGTTAAATACTTCAACCGTAATACGCGTCTACGGAATCCTGCTAAGCATGACCCGACATGCTCTTGACAAGTTATTTTAGTGTTAAAGAGAGAAATCTCGAACAGCCACCAACCAGCTTCCCCATCCACATTTATAGTAAACACTACGGTTGCCCAGAGAGAATGTTTTTGGGTGTATGTCTCTTAGCATATAAGTTTGTAGGGTTGTCTGTTCTTCTGTGAAACCTAAACCGATTTAGGATTCAAAGGTATTTTAGGTTTGTTTCTATATTTGGATTGTCACAGGATTGGCGCTTTTGCTAGTTATTTGTTTTATCATGTTCTTTTAATATTAATATTTGTTGAATTGTAGAAAACGAGTATTCGCGTTTACTCGACCTTCAAAGTTATAGGGAGAGAGAAAACAATAGTAACCAAAATTCAATGTTATGTCAAGCTTCAAGTATCAAAAGACGAAACACATCGATATCAACACCGAAACTAAGCAATCGCGCCCATCCGGAACGCGGCTGTTTTCCCATCATCAACTCGGCACTGTTCGGATTAATGAATAATTAATGTTAAGTCGCCATGTTGATTCCGGATACCTATCGTTTAATTTTCATTTGATTGTGCTTCCCAGTAGGGTAACCATTTCTGATACGGCTCTACTACTGGATGGACCTGCTGAAGGCTTTGGTTGTTTCAGCATAATTATAGGGTCAAATCAGACTTGGAAGAAGAATGATATATCACTAATTATTAATTAAGACTGGCAGAATATCTCACTATTTTTTATTGCTTTTAATATTTGTTATCCATCCTTCATTTCGCTCTTTGTTTTTTTTTTCTATGGTACTGAGTAACGAGACCAGCAAAACGCTCTTCACCCAAGATTTTAAACTGCAACAGTTCTAAACCTTACGCGGCAATGCACTGCGCTTGTCACCCAGAGATGTATCCAGTAATTTCGCTGGAAGCATTGCTCTTCAATCCGGAACACAGTAATCCTTTCACACTACTGCTTGGCGGTTGAATAGCTGGCAAAGTGGTGGTAATCCCCCAGGCGGATTCTTCAAAAGAATCGCACCACTATAAGTTGTATATGACGCGGCGGCGGTGTGGTCGAGGCCAGTAAACACACTAGTAACAGGAACTGGCTCTCAAATGAGGCTGCCGAATCACATTGGTAAGGGCTTGGCAAGAGATTTTTAACTTGAGGGTAGTAGCTAGCCAATGAGTACTAAAAAGTACCTAACCACCATGCAGTGGTTTCGTCACGGCATTATTCTTCACCTTCAAGTTCATTGTTGGGGTTTGAACTCCTGCACTGCGACATGCGATCCAATCGCGCTAACCACTGAACTATCATATCTGCAAAGTAAGGCATAAAGCGTAAAGAGTCGCTAAGGATCGTAAGAAACGTTAAGGTCCAAAAAAAGCATTTAATGATATTCTTCGTAAGACTTATGAACTCGCTGAACAATGGTGACCCTAGTTTTGAGCTGCGTTTGATGGATTCTACGTCGCGTTTGCGGAGTGAAGCGTAAACAAAACCGTATTCGGGTGGTGATTAAATTTCACTAAATTATGCGACGCGATTCGACTACGACTGGCGCCTGACAAATAGTACTTAGCTACTCTGCTCTTTCTACTAAACAGTTTACGATAAAAACGCCAGTGATGGAGATTGATAAACCTTGATAGTCCTGCTTAAAATGTTCCGGGTTTTAGAAGGAAATAAAACATTGCGTTCAAAAAGGCGTATAAATACCTATCAAACTCACACATTTGCAAGATTGTATAGAAAGTGTAAGCTTTCAAAAACTGTACCTACCCTATGTTGTATCTTACTATAAAAACTGACGTGACTTTTTGTGTTTTATTTGATTCAGAATAGCCGACTCAATTTAACTGAGTTTTCCCGTTTTATTAAAACAAAATATGTTGTATCTGTCTATCACAATTTCAGAAATATAAAAAGATACATATTATATTTTATTTATTTCATAAATATTTAGAAATAAAAAACAGAAATATTTAGTTCGTAACAAAAAATACAGACACAAAAGAAACATAATAGTAAATAAATTAAATATAAAAGTCATAAAAAGAGAAATCTGTAGATCTAGTGCACAATCGTGGAATCTTAAAAACTTTACTAGGAAATCGTCAAAATCTAGTATTAAATCCATCCAAACAAAGGAAAGCGGCATGCATCTACCTGCACACTAATCCACGTTTTCAATGGAAATCTTTGTGAGCCGTTGAATAGGACAGATGATTCCCATATTGGACACATTGCTCCGCTCAGCAGTCCTTGTAAACCTGAAACCTGTAATAGTCCTTTCAACGGACCACGGGCTTTGGCACAGTTTGAATGGTTCACTGGCAAAGGAAATGCATGGCGGATTTGTATGAACGATCGGCTCTAGCGATAAATGCTCTATTCATGTCTTTGATCATGTTTGTGTTGTAAGGTAGTAGAAACATGTGAAGTAAAATGTACTAACTACTTGCCTACAAAATTTCATAAAATTCGGAAACCTAAATAAATTGCATGTTAGATTTTGACAAAATATACACACGAACTTATTAATTCACAAATGCACAAACACACTAACGTTGACCTGTACCCATAGAATTTGAGCCTTTCGTTCCGCTCGGTCAATAAAGCACGGAACCTATGGTTTAATTATTGTTTTCTAACAATTAGTTCAACGGTTCTACGCAGAAGCTGGTTTTCTGATGCAGGACTTTTTAAAGTATTGACCAGGATAATTGCTACAATCAAGAAATAAAAAAAATCAAAATACTATTTCCGATTAAATAATACTGTCTGTAATGGCCATTGTGACGTTAACCTTCAATTCAGGAATTTGCTCTTCTAGTTACCCGTTTAAAAAAAACATGAGCAATTTTAAACGAAAGTTGTATACTACCTAATCAACCTGCACAACCACTTACAAAGCCACTCAGACGTTCATCCGTGTATAGTCTTGACCATTTACGAACCATTAAAGCTTTTACCCCATTACATTATACCCCATAACCGCTCCCCATAACTGTAACAGCATTGTAACCGCAAGACGTACCGCCGGGACGCGCGATCGATTCCCAATCGCAGTGAAATAACAATATAATTCAACTGGCTAGCCGACCATCTCCCCCACCTGGCTCCCCCTTCATCCTTCACCGTGGAGATGGGATTACATCTTACCGGTTCGGCTGTTTGTTTATTCTTGAGATTGTTACACCAACTGTGAGGCGTTTTCACCATCATCTTATTCATGGTGAGGCGGTAGGGTCTGTACTTGTGTCGACGTTCTGATTTGGGTGTATTGTGCGTTCTCTCAAGGTCTGCTTGATCTGTTTCAAGTTTTCACCAATATTATTAGTGATGCATTTAAAAAAAAAAAACTACTACGCAAAGAGCTCACATATAGGTAAAAATCAAATATCAGTATGAAATGGAACCAGAAGCCAAATTTATCAGACAACAACCCCTATCCGGCTAAAACACACTTTCTCCCACTACTACATGCCATCCCAAAGGAACACGGAAGAAAGAGTAAAAATACGGGAAGGAGGTGGTGATAACTCACTATCACGAAGATATGTGGCGAGCATTATGGGTGTAAGGTCGATGAATTTAAATTTATTCATAAAATGCCTGCGTTTGTCAAGACGGCATTTTCCTTACAAGATTTCCTGGATATTTATACGGTTAAATTTCATATGAGAGAATGTAACAGCGAGAATTTGGATTTTTCTAGAATGTGCTGGTGGGCTTTTTATTTTGAAAGAGTTGTGTTATGAAATGGTTTCATTATAACATCTTATTTCACAGCAGTTATATTTTTGAAGGTGACGTATTTATGAATGTCTTGTCGTTGCCGGACTAGTTCAGTCAGTTGTACTTAACAGAAGGTAGTCGAACATGAAGTCTTGTTAATGCGTCATAATCGGATAGTAGATATAACTTCTCAATTCGATGTCTTGACCTTCCGCTGGATATAAAGGGTTATAAGCTTGAGGTGTACTCATCCGGACGGAGGTCATTGTCTCACCATTACAAACAAGTTTTACTATTGTACCAACTCCAGAAATCGAAAAAAAATACAGGTGATCCATATGTTAATAATGAATGAAATTTCTCTATTGAAAAGCTGATTTCTTTGTTGTTCCTATAGCTAAGTTGTTCATAATGTTGACTTCTTTTCGACACACTACATCCTTAGCTTATAACCTTGAATAGCCATCTACCTCTGATCTGCACCGTAGAAAAAAAACATTATAATAGATTTATGCTTGTGCTGATAGGAATGCCACTAGGTGGATGCAAATGGCAGATTGTCATTCAGTGTGAGATCCTAAGGGAAGGCCTTTGTTCAGCAGTGGCCGTCTTCTGGCTAATGATGATGTAATGATATACTAATCGGTTTCGGGCCCGACCCGTACGACCTTCACACTAGCGTTCGTCAAATACGATTCTGTCGTATAATGTTGTAAGTATCACTATCATTATTTCGCATAAAGATCGCATAGACATTTCTCTCGCAAAGTGATTCATCAAAGTTTTTTTTTGAAATTATGAGTGAAATATAATTTTGTATGACTTTGAAGACATACAATTTAATCAAAAATGTTGTTTACTGTTTTGTTAAAATTTGTTTGTTGGCTTTATTGAAATGAATATAAATTTATAATTATAATAATATAAGAACACTATTTGATTCCATACCACCCGGTTAAAGCATGGCGAACAATATCTATTATAAAACTTTGTAACACCCCATGTTTTGTGAATTAAATTATTTGAATGTGAGCCTAGGTTACGGACTCATGGTAAATATCTCGTGAGTACTATTTAAATTAGACCAGAAGATCATGCAAAATATTGAATAAAAAATATTTGCGCATACATTTGTTATTACATCAGTAACATTACTAATTAACCTAAATTTACTAGAGCAAAAACATTAAAAAATCTTGTGCAGTATAACACAAAAATATCATACACATACTAATCAAATCGTCAGAATCTGATTTGATGTGATGCTTTTGTTTTAACATTCGAATCTAAAATAACATCCACGTGTGGATTCGCGGATATTATTTTGATGGATGGACACTCGTGCTACTAAGTCAGTAAAATGTAAACCTATAAGAACGTCGCCTGATACTTTACCACCATACCAAAATGTCAGCTATATTTTCTACATACACCCAGCCTCTGTATTTTACTATTATCCCGCAATAAACCAGACCGATCATAATATTTATTCGACGGACTCTTTTTATTATAATCCTTCATCTCCATTCCGTGCTTAAGGTCTTAGTGGAGCAGTAAAGTAACTTTTATACGAGGGCAGAAACTTGTGACATAATATCGTAGGAGCCGGTCGGAGTTTCCTGGGTAATCCAACGCACGAGCTTTAGCCGTTTGCCTCAGTGTTCACGTGCGTGTTATAAGGAGGCGGTTTTCAAGAGAATAGTCCTTCCGCGAGGTTTTGGCGCATTTGATATTTGAAAATGTATAGCTGTTGCTCTGTTTCTCGTGCGTGCGATAGAGAGAGAGAGTTAGTGAATTTTCCTAATTTTTTGATAGAATCAGCGTTTCGGGTGTAGTTTATTACTACCCCCTAAATCTTAACAAAATCTTTTGGTTTTGGTGTCAATGACTTGGATAAAGTATAAACTATTTAAAAAAAAAAACATACACGCATAAATTTCACGGTGTAGATAACATATAAAAAACATCGAAATCGGATAATATTTAAGGGTGGGTATCAGAGTATGCTTTTTGAATGGACAAGACGGCAGCGGTATACTCTATTATTAATTGTCATTATTTAGTGTTCCGTACCCAAAACGGTATCAATTATCAAATAAAAAAATAAGGGACCGACACACTAACATTTTTATTCTGCGTTGTTAGTGTTATAATTCTTTGAATGACATTAAATTTTGCAGCATGGATTTTGCTTAAAATGCGAATGGCTAGTTTTAGTTCGGTGTGGCCTATATTCAGCGGTGGACGTCTTCCAGCTAGTGATAATTATGATGATGAACCAAAATAGTAGAAAAAAAAAAGGAATTGCTAACTATTGTCATATTCATCGCTAGCACAAAGACAAGCGCCTTACAAGAAAGAAATCAGAGGAAAATCAATAAATAGGCAATAAATTACGTGAACTTGGCATTTATATATATCCACCTGAAGTATTATTGTAAATAATGGCCTAAGTTTTTTTAAGGGAGAAGTTTTAATGAGACGTGAAGATGTTTTCTTGTTATGGTATAATGGGAGGGGAATTAGGTGGTGATGCTCGTTTCACAAGTTTTATTGCTGTTCCAAAGTGTTTTTTATTACTAAATATTTAAGGTCCTATTTAACGTAGTCGTGACACAGCCATCTCATTCGCATTTGCAAGTATTTGTAGATAGCAAATTTCCAAAAAAATATATTGTATCTGTCTATCATAATATCAAAAAATATCTAAAAGGATATTTTCGTTTTGATATCTTGTAATTATTATTTTTATCTGAGCGGCGAGACGGGCAAGTCCCTCGTCTGATGGTTATCGTCACGCTTGCCCATAATAGTTGTATGACACCCACAATTTTGAACTACAACAGCTCAAAACATTGCTTGGCACTGTCTTAAATTAGATATTAAATCTCTTTAGGCACAGTAACAACCTCTAATATTTATTAATTTGTCTGAAGAGATCACAGATTTTGTATTTTTTTAGTTTATAGCATTAAAACTTGCTAGTTACAAGATTAGGCTAAATCTGTCCTTTCCGGTCCGTTATTTGTGCGCGCTGTGAACCCTAGTATAAGCGTGTCATGACATACACTTGACCGGAATATTAGTTGGTTGGTTTTTTGCTTATTTAGTTGTATTATCTTCTGTTTAAAAGTAAAGTTTTGGGTATTTTAACTTAGGTTCGCTTCTCTTAGTGTTGATTGATCTTTATAGCACAGTCTAAAGACACACTTAAGCATCGTTCAACAGTGGCGCTAGTAAATTACTCCGCGCGATGTCAGGGACTTGCAAACATTTTATTCCTCTCAATCCCGCCACTTGCCTTGTTGGAAATAATTAAATTCCGTTGCCGTTGCATTGCTTTATTATTATTTATTAGTAAGTACAACTTCCCTCGGGCTACAGCGCAGCGCAGTGACGCGACGAAATCAGAGACCAGTAAAAGAACTTCACACAATTGTTTTTTAACATTATTTTTTAATCTCCCGCTGATTTAAAAAAAAGTAAAAACAGAATTTTAAGCCCTTTTGTCTCACCTCGAAACTGCGGCCGAAAATAATGGAGTTGTTGGACCTTCATGCTGATGAAATTAATGAGTTGTCCACTGATTTACTAAAAACGAACAGCTGCTAAATACAAGTTGTTACTATTTTTTTTTTATAACTACACAAACAAGCTTAATACAATAACCTGTCAACCAGAATGATAATTTCTAGTTAAGCCAAGATTAGAATATCCAAGATCAATAATCCGCACCTGAACACCACGGACAGCAAATCAAGTAGAGAAAAAAAAACAAAATTAAGAGAAAAATCTATTTCTCTTACGTTTGTCAGAAAGCGGTTGGCGTAAAACAAATCCATAGGTCTGTTAGCACGATAATGTAAGTATGCAGTCTACAGAAGGTTGTTCTACTGTGGCGCTACTGAGGTTCGTACAACGTTGTTTTATGAACATTTTTGTTGCAACCCTCGTGTCTGAATACTGAGAATATTTTAATACTAGCAACACTGGGCGTTCGTTTTCAAATATTTTAGATTGCTTCCGGATAGCAAGAATATTTTAACGAGGTCGGAAATTTTTCATAGCCTTTTTATTTGAATTAATTTTGGTTCCAAATTTAAATCGAATTTTATGCACGACACTGATAAAAATTAGCTTATTACAGCAAAAGAATTTGAAAATATATAAATACTGGATCTACCTAACTCTGTTTATATAACACAAAAATATAAATACTAATGTCTGTATCTTTTGACGAGAAAAATGGCTGAACCGATCTTGACACATTTTTGATAGTAATTTTTTTTTACACCCTCTTAACATGTATGGAGCTACGCTCATTTTACAACATAATAAGTGTCTTTATTTTAATAAACTGTATGGCTATGTGTGGCTTACATGCAAAATTTCATGCATGTAAGCTTATAACTTTAGAAGTTATAAGGCTGTTAAGGATTCAGACAGACAGACAGACGGGACGGACATGACGAACTTATAAGGGGTTCTTTTAGTACTAAGGAACCCTAAAAATGCACTATTAGTAGGAAATATTTTAACTAAAATTGGCGACTAATTTTGAATTTGTCTCATCATCATCATCATCAGCCAGAAGACGTCCACTACTGAACATAAACCTTCCCCTTAGAGGGCCACATCGAACGACATCGTGCCTCTTGCATCCTCCAGTTGCCCGCAACTTTCACAATGTCGTCGGTCCACATAGTTGGAGGCTTGCCTACGCTGCGTCTTCGTATTCGTGTTCGCCACTAAAGAATCTGTCTATTTAAGCTTA
Organism: Apocheima hispidaria; assembly: GCA_947579745.1. Lineage (NCBI taxonomy): Eukaryota > Metazoa > Arthropoda > Insecta > Lepidoptera > Geometridae > Apocheima > Apocheima hispidaria. Next base: position 1,139,399 of record OX388152.1, on the reverse strand, counting down.
AATGAACATCACACTGCAGCGGTCAGCAAGCGAGCGGTCCTGGGCTCTTGTACAATTCAATTACACGATAAAATCCAATGGGCGAGCAATTCCTGTAACGTCCAACGCTGACTCAATATGTACCATTCAGACTATCTTGTGGTAATTCGCGTTTACCGACAGATAAAATCTTAAGCTCGGGCCACACAAGTAGTTCTTTATTTAATGATTTAGTGAGCTCTCAATGTCTCCAAATGTAACTGAAAACATACAGACGGAACAGACGGTCATTGTTACAACCATACAAGCCCTACAAACATTGTTTCTTTCAAGCTAGATAATGTTCTAAAAACAACAAATTCCTTTCAAATCCGAGATTCACAATGAGTGGATGAAGTGGTCACACGCCGGTACGAAGTGGGTCCCGGCTCGTACCGGTCAGACACAGTCAGAGGCCTAAGAGAGGCACAAAAACTTGACTGGCCATTTAATCTAAATGAATACTTTCAAAATTATGCGAAAGTTCGTATGTAAATGGGCGTTGAAGTTTGCTACCCCACAATTCTTTTTATAAAGGCCCCATTTGATAACACTACATTTGACGTAAAAAAAAAGTGAAAGTTAAATGCAAAGTTTAAATGGTTTTAGAACCGAACTTAAAATATTTATTTTTGAGGATCAAAAAAGCGAAGAACTCTTTATTACGGACACCAGCGCTATATAAGTACAAATTTAATTTTATTTTATTGAGTTTTTCTAATAATAATTTCCACCTGCGTGTGTGTGTGTTGATAAGTTACACTTGTTATTTTATTTTGTTTTTTGTTTTACCGTTCCGTGCGGTAATATTGGGTGACGTCACCAAAGGTTCCAGCAGAAGACCAGCGCTGGTTGTTCGCAACCAGTATTATGCTGACTTGGAACCGGTTTGTGGTTAAAAACTATGTAATACACATTGTTTTATTTAAAAAATATATTTATCTCCCTTTATGCTTTTGTGTACAATTCGTTTTTTTCCAATAAATAAACATTTGTCTATTGTCTATTTATCTAGTGTATGGTATCATGAAGGCTCAAACTTGAATTAAAATAAACGTCCATTTTCCAAAAAAATAATGTGTTCAAAATCATCAATATTTCAAACTTACTCACACTTTTACAGATGAGAGATCTGCTCACAAACTATGAGTGACACCTTGAGCACCTAAACAAAACGGGCGCGTCACAAAATCCGACACCTGGTCCTTTTCTCGGGCGCAAAAAAAGAGAAACATAAAAAGACGCATAAAAAACAGGAACATTAGCCAAACAAAAGGGAGCCGAGAGTGTCATAACTCGAGGCGCATTTTCCTTTGTCACAGTGACGTGTGCAAATCCGTCGGTGACACTGTATTATTTACGGGCAGCTGAGGTGAAACTGGCCGTGTTGTACCTATAGCTATATTACACAGGTATGAAGCTATAGCTCCTTGTATCAGTAAGGAAAACTGACAATTTCTGCACATTTTGAATCGCAGAGACCAGACTGTTTCGAGTTTGACCAGATTATTTGCTTTTCCAAAGCTCGACTACATAACTTGTACTAGCGTCTAGCAAATTATATCCCATCACTGACATCTATAATCTTAACTAATATTTTAAATTAGAAACTAACTCTCTCTGTCTGTTTTTTTTTGGGTCCACGCGAACGAAGTCACGAGACTGTTACTCGTGACTTCGTTCGCGTGGTACTTCGCGTGGTTCTAGTATACTAGTATATACTCCTATTTCATTCATTTTCTTTCATCCTAAATAGGTGGCGTGGAAATCGTTAAACAATATCCTTCAAAGTAGACGGATTTTTTAAGTAATATCTGTCAACGTTGAAGGATGTTGTTGTTTAAAGTTCTCAGCCATCTCTATTGGATGAATGAAACTTCTGAAGAAAGAAACCTTTGGAAGTGGAAATGGCGCCAAGACCAATAAAAATGCTAATCACCAGTAAAAAATGTAACTGTTAGTTATTAAATAAATAAATATATAAATGTATATATATATGTGGAATATTTTTATTTTTATTCCTTAATTATGAAAAACTTGTGCTTGCATTTTATCCCAACTCATGAATTATAATAATTATCATCATAAATATTTTTCATTAGACTTTTCAAATTAATAAGATCGGCATTACGTCGCATCGTAAAAATAAACCTCCAAACCTTTCAACATTTACAGGCCTTTTTTTCCAACAACCCACTTAAAATATCGCTCAAGGCAACTGTCAAATAAAACCAGAACAAAATGCTCCCCAAAACGTTATTTGAAAATAACTAAATTGCTCAATAAATATCGGTATGTCGATGAAATACACGAATTAACGACTGTTTGTGTTTGACTGGCTTAAGGTGAGTTTTCATTCGGTTAAAACCAATAATGTTGTGGTTACTTTCCCACTACTCATACATGGACACGTGTTGTTCTGCGCTATATTTTTATTTTAGTATGGTATTTTTGACGTTTGTACGAAAGTATATTCTAATGTACCTATTTGAAATAAATATGATTAAATTGAATTAAGCTACCTCCACGCCACTACACACACCCTCGCTTGTCACATTAACAAGCTTGTTGTTGTGTATTTTTTTACTAGGTTAGAGTTCACAAATTGAACTGATTAGAGATTAACTGAGACAGACAGCGATAAAAATATTCCCATAAATTGCAGATAAATGTTTATATGAAAAGAAAATCATTTTATAATAATAATAATAGATCATTATTGCGGACACATGATTAATAATGAAAAAAATAAATTACCTAAAAGTTTTAAAATTAAGTCCAAATGTTAATCTAAAAAAGTCTATACCTAGTTAGTTGGTATTGGCCACCCAAACTTTGCAGGATGCAGACAGTCGCAATCTGTCAGAATAATCACGTTTTTACACGTGTTAACTTTGAACATTAACACGATACGATGGGAGAGGATAACATTTTTTTATTTAAGGGAGCTTTCTTATTACTTATTATAAATATATATCTATATATATATATATTGTTTAAGATGCTAGTATTTTCTCTTCTAGCAGGTATAATTTATTTATGAGTGTACCAAATTTCGTAGTTATAATAGCTATTGTCTCTGAATAAAATAATCGAGATATACAGACGTACGGATACGGTGAAACACAAGGCTTCTTTATTTTACTATGGAACCCTAAATATTAACCCATTTTTGAAGCAGTAATAATGTGGTTCCATATTTTCTGTCCTCGGAATGTTGCGTGAGCCATTAATACTGAAATACAAAAGGTTTCCCCTGAAATGCGTAGAAAGTGAATATTCTGTGAACGAACGACGAATCGGTGAACAGATCCCAATTATTATAATCGAAGGATCGATAATCATGAGTATGATTACTAACTCCCAGAGTTACAATTCACGTTTTTGAATTGGGTTAAAAAAAAGTATAACAAAAAGATAAGGAATAACGATATTATTATTATTTAGGACAGAACCAGGGAGTAAAGCTGAAACTTAATATGTTAATGCTTCTAGCTTATCGTGGAGCTCACCGTAATAGCTCCGGTGTCAACATTTTTAAGCATATCGCGAATAAGTCTGTGTCACTTATTCCCCTGTTGGGAAATGATGATGTGGTCTAAAATGATGCACGACATGTTCTAATGGTTAATGTTACTGACTGTTGCTTGAGAGATATATAGATAACCAATGTAATATAATTTTGTAATGTCATCATCATCAGCCAGAAGAACTTGCTGAACTTAGGTCTCCCCCTTAAATTTCCACACTACGGTCCACCTAGTAGGAGGCCTGCCAACGCTGCTTCTTCCAATTCTTGGTCTCGGTTATCGGTTCTTCGAGTACTGTGACCTGCCTTTGCCACTTCAGCTTGCAAACTCTGAAAGCTATATCGGTGACTTTGGTTCTTCGGCGAATATCCTCAATCCGTTATGTTGTAATGTGTATGGCCGAGGTAAATAATTAAAATAGTTTTTAGCGCGGCTAGTATAATGCTTAGTAAGCATTAAATTATGGGTTCAAATCACGAAAGTTTAAAAGTCACATCTGTAATAAAAACCACGATTATTATACAAAATACATCAATAAACGTAAGCTATTACTGCGGACTGGGTTCCTAATTGCTTATCACAATCTCTCCCAGTCTTTATTTCCTGTCAAACATTGTTATTAAATAATTACAGAAAATCTTATAAAGAAATGAGTACCGAAAGTTTATGCCAAATATTATAAAAATCGGCCGGTAAATGGCGCCGCAGCAAACTTCCCTTATTTTGGGGGAAATACCCCACCACTCAAAAATCGCCGACGCTTGAAAAATTTTTGAATTACGATTGTGCAAAAAAGTTTGTGCTCGCGAAGTACTGTTTGCAGAACTACTAGTAATAGTTAAGCGTACAAAATATAAAAAAGTGATACTGTTTGTTTGTTCCCGTTCCACGCAGCAACAGAGCAACAGATTGTAGTGGTTTGTTGCATGGGTACAATTTAAAGGGCGGAGAGTAACAGGCTAGTTTTAATCACAGTAAACACTACATTTCTAGTAAATTCGACGCGGGCGTCTAGTTTAATATAGTTAGACAGTAAATACAAGACTCGGATAGTATTGCTGAAATTTGCAGACCACAAAACTGGTTTCAATATTATTATAGGGTAACCTTCTCAGGGTTATGTCAAGTTTAGGCAAGGTGACATCACTGACAAGATCCAAACAATGCATAAAGCAGAATATTAGTTGTTTTTACAAACATTTAAAAAAAAACTCGACTTGAGAACCTTCTCCTTTTTTATGGAAGTCGGTTAATTAAATAATAAAACACTTTGTGGTGATTATAATTATCATATTTTTAAATAACCTAGACCTTAGATATAGTTTTTTGTTCAATAAGCATTTATTAAATCATTCACGCAATTGAAGACGTTGCAGAAACAGCAGCATTTTTCGTTTTTTTTGACCGACTATCAAAAAAAAGAAGGAGGTTCTCGTATCAACAGGTTTATTAATCAGTTTTTATTTATGCACTAATGAAAAAAAAATGTGTTACTGTCTGATAACCAACGATACTAAGACTTTTCCGTGCAATAAATGCACAGAAAGTAAAAACCCATCAAAAATACAGCTACTACAAATTTGAAGAATCGTTACAGTATTTTTCAACACAACAAAAAAAGCACAATAAAGCTTAAAAGTTTTTACACAAGAAGCCTCCGTAAAGTTGTCCGTCTCGCACTACCGAAATTCCCCCGTTTTATATCAGCTGAAAAGTTCATTCCCCGCCGAAGGTAACTTAAGCTCTACAACACTTGCTTATCCCCGGAGCGAAACAAAAGTTTCAGTATAGAAAGAAACGGGCAACCACGCGCCTATGTATTGGTATAACAACACGCGCGTGGTTCCAGCAGAAAATTTAATTACGATAACTACTTAAACTCTTTGTCTCCAAAATGTAATAGGATCGAGATGAAGAGAAGGAATTAATTAACTGCGAGCTGTGACCTGCGGTTTCACCCGCTATTCTACAGGAACGGTTCAATTTTTCGGGATTTAAAGTAGCCTGTGTTAATCCAGGGAATAAACCAAATACCAAATTTCATCCAAATGCGTTCGGCTGTTACAGAGTTGAACGGGAACAAACACACTTACATACTTACACACAAACTATCGCATTTATAATATTAGTGTGAATCATTTTTAATACATAATCCCTACCAATATGTATTAAAAATGCCAAAGTGTGATTATTGGTCTGTTTGTTCCGATTTCACGCAGCAACAGAGCAACAGATAGACCTGAATTTGTGCATGAATATAGTTTAAGGGTCGGAGAGTGATATAGGCTTTTTCAATTATCACGGAAAAAATTACGGTTTCTGAGAGATTTTTCTCATCTACGTATATAGTTACAAAAAGAAAGAAAAAAACTATCAGTTATCTGGTTCCCATAGTAGCTTACCTTGCCAAGCTTGCTTAGTTTGGGGAAGGTGTGTGTAAGAACGTCCATCAATATTTTATTTATTTATGTGCAATTTCAGTGTAATCCACCTCCCTGGTTTGACTCCAGTATCAGAACTGTTGTTTTCCAAGAAGACAGCTTTAATCCTGCTCTATAAACTGCCTATTTAACGTTAGATGGTCAAAGTTCCGCTTAAAATTTTAATGCGAACTTTCAATTGCACGATTTTTTCCTCAAAATAAACATATCGCTGTCGATTTCTGTACTCTGAAAAGAACGCGACTGGTCGAGTTGCGGCCTTTTTCATATTTACCGACGGAAACTTGCCTTTTAAATATAACGGGCGAGTTTCCAACTTCAGAGATGAGGGTCTCAATAAAAAGTTTCCATTTTGCTTGTCAAATTTTAACGCCTCGAGGTTGCGGCCGACGCGAAGACTTACCTTCCGAAGTTACGAAAGATTGATTGTTTTGTACCGCTTTCAGATCCAGAGATTACAATGATGTTCCAATATGAACTTAAAGTCTATGAAATAAAGGTCAGAGGTATAGACGATGAAATTTGCAACGTGCCAAGGTTCGGAATAGTTGAAGTTGAGCAACGTTGAAGGGATTTTGCAAAATTAACTGGAAATGACTGTTTCTTTAGCATAAAAAATGCATATACCGAAAAATAGCCGATAGCCGATGGGGAAGAAAGGTTCTCAAGTGGCGACCATAAATCGGAGGACGCAGCGTAGGTAGGCCACCAACTAGGTGGACCGACGACATTGTGAAAGTCGCGGGCAACCGGTGGCAACAACTGAAAGGTTGTCAGTCGGTGTGGCAAAGGGTGGTAGGCCTATGTTCCAGTTGATGATGATACCGTAAAATAGCAGTGCATTCTTTTCTATGCTTGTTCAATTGAAGTTCTGGTACATGTGAAATTAGTATTACTAATATTTTGAAACAAATTAAATAAGTGTTCTAGCTATTGCTATTTTTTTAGGTTTAGCGTGTTTTTTGGCGAAACGCACTATAGGTCTACGGCATCAGCAAATTTTTTTTTTGTTCAACTTAGAGCCATGCTTTTTGTGTACAATGGTGTACAATGGCAGGATTTTTCTATATATCGTAAAATACAATTTTCATAGTACGGACGGACTGTCTTGTTTGAAAGACAATAAACATATCGATCGAAAATCAGAAACAATAATACTATTTTTAACTAACTCAACTCGACTATTTTTTCAAAAATTTAAGTCAGCTCAGAACTCCGTCATTTATAAAACGCTTTGGAAAATCTTTTTGTATTTGAAAGGAGATACATAATGGGATCCATGAGGTGTAGTATTCAGGGAACTCCTCAATTATTATAGACATAATAGCGATTTAGGTATTTTCATCAACAAGTCAAGCATTTGCATTCAGAGAGTATAATTTGGTGAAGTGGAACTGATGAAGAAGACCACAGATAACCATCAGATCTCCTAAATTATACATATTTCACAAGGATGTTTGTTACCTCAGAACGCTCTCACTTATAAATCGATATGGAAAATTCTTTTTATATTTGAAAGGAGATTGGTCCTGGCTGTTGCGTCTTTTTAATATGTATAATTTATCAATTACTAGCAGCACCCTACTGTTTTACCCGCTATCCTACAGAATCAGTTTATTTTGACGGTAATTTATAAGCTTTATCTAAACCTGTTCAGCCGTTACGGAGTTGAATCGTAAAAATTACACTGATATTTATATACAAATACCCACGACACCTACCTATTCAACTGCTTACAATCGCATGTAAACATGCCCCAATAGCAATATACATTGAGACAGACGCACAATCATAAGTTACGCACCGCTTTTTAGGTGAAAAAGGGGGCATACCCCCTTCCTGAAATCTCGAGCCGCATACGAGATTAACCCCCCTCGCCCCTCACCCTTTCGGTACATTTAAATGTGGTGTATTAGTGAATGGTTAGATTTATCGTCGGTGAAACGACGGCCCGACCTGAAATTTATGGCGGTTGCGTTACGCAACGCGCGACGAGAGTCAGTGGGGTAACTTCCGGGTTAAATATCTGCGCAAAATTGTCTAACACGTATTATTATTAAAAAAAAAACCACAAAAACACGACTGTAAAATGTAGCCTATAACACTCCTGACATAAAGTGGGACAATATAAGTCAAGCTAATAAGGCTACATGAAGTAATATAGAAACATAAAAATATACGTAAATACTTACATACACCCTACAAATATTACCCTCCGTCTTGGGTATTTGGGTAAAAAGGAAGAATTTAATGAAATCACCGAAACTAAAATTTTGCAACACAAACTGAAAGTATCGAACAGAACGTTGTAGACCAATAGCAAAGATGCTACGTTTCTTCGTAACTGCAGCTACGAGTATTATGAGCTACGAGGTTGACCGACACTCATAGAATTGTAAAGAAAAACTTTTGTACGCTGAGTCATACAGTTACTCTATTTGATTTTGGACCTTATTTAGATGTCATGATCTATTGTGACAACAGCAATTTACAGATCGATACTTTGTTTTATTGTTCCACCTGTACCCCAACACAAGTCGGGGACATTGTCAAGTAACATGTTGCTTACGCAGTTTTTTTGTTTGTTAAAATGAATTCTGCCAGATTGGATGGCCGATATTTTTTTCATTTTATTAATTTGTCATGATCTATTGTGACAACGTATTATATATATTTTTTATTTATTAATTTGTCATGATCTATTGTGACAACAGCAACTTAAAGTTTGAAACTATTACAGATTAATACGGACGTTTCAACCGGCTTTGTTGGAAGTGCATGTACCTTACAAGCAGGTTTTGATTTCGATTTTTAGTCAGAAATATATGTTTGAAAGATCAATCCTAATATCTGGGTCTGGGTGCTAGTTATTGTTGTGTCTTTTATAGATTCCCTGACAGGGAAACTTAGGAGAGCTATGAGTGGGAAGCGTTATTTTTTACTATTTATTCTATTCTTTTTTTTATAGTACTCGGTAAGGAGGCGAGCAAGTGATGTTAAGCTTTACGCTTGCCCATAATAATTAAATGCAACCTAAAATTTTGAACTTAAACAGTTCATAACCCTGCGTGGCAACGCACTGCGCTCATCGCCCTGAGATATTAGATGTTAAATCTCTTTATGCCCAGTAATTACGCTGGAAACATTGCCCTTCAATTCGGATCACAGTAATATTTGCACAATACTGCTTGGCGGTTGAATAACTGGTAAAGGTGTGGTACTACAAATAGTTATAGCAAATAGTTGTAGTTATAGCCGACTTTCCTGTCTTAAATTATTATATATCCTAATATTATAAATGCCTAAGTTTGTGTGTAAGGGTGTGAGTAAGTAAGTGTGTTTGTTCCCGTTCAACTCTGTAACGGCTATATTTAGATGAAATTTTGTATGGAGGTAGCTTATTCCCTGGAATAAAATCCTTTATCCTGAAGAATGTAACTGTTCCTGTAGAATAGCAGGTGAAACCACGTGGCGCAGAAAGAAGAAAAAACCACGTGGCGCAGAAAGAAGAAAGAAAGAAGAAAGAAAGTATTACTCAAAACGTTTTATAAAAAAATCGCCTTTATTCGTTCGGCATTGTTGTACTGAAAAACTTTACACTACGCCATTACGTAGACCGCGAGGCTGTGGTGTGAATTCCGTTTCTCGTTTTACGAATGTGTTCGACGATTGCCGTAGTCTTAAAACGTCTCGGTACATTTAATTTTACGGAGATTTATTTGGGAAAAAGTACTTTTTGCTCTTTTCTTTATCTTATTAGCTGGGCTCGTGAGCAGAGTCTGGAATTGGAGCAATTCGCTCGAAGAATGTGGAAAAGCTTTTAGGAAATGTAAGTCTAAAGGTCTAACCACACACGTCAGTTCAGGGATGTTCCCAGCGTAGATGACAGTGGTAAAAAAACAAAATATCGGCACATACATTTTAAATAAGCTTATTTATACAAGTCCGTGTCAGTGCTGACGGCGCTTCTAGAAACTTATTGCCCGGGCAGAGGCCGTGACGAGCGCGCGTACCGATATTTTACAAAAAAAAGCCTCATACTCTTCTTGGACCTTTTAACGTGTCAAGATGTTTTAAATACAGCACCAAGTACTATCTCAAGTCCAAGTTGTAAGTATATAAGTAATTATGTAACTATATATTTTTGCGCGTTTCTATATAACCTGATGTAGCCTAAACGGATTGACCGATTTTGACGAATGAAGTGTCGTTGGATTCCTATCTATGCTTGAAATGACATAGAAAACTAAATCGGGTGTTATGATTTATTTTAATATTAACACTTGTCGAGTGAATCTTTTAGTTTTAAAAATACTAACATCTATAGGAATTAAGTCAACTTCAGACTCGTCTTAAAATAGCCTGAAAACATTAAAACTAACCACTAAATACAAGGCGAAAAGCAAACAATTAACAATCAAATTCAGTTTTGATAATTCATTCCTTCTCGTTTAACCAGTTACAAATGTTAAAAAGATAAATCCTGCACAATACAGAATGCCATGCAGAATCTAAAAACTGTCCAGCATTCACCACCACCAGTTAAAATATGCCTAAAAGCAGTGACCGCGTAACTGCAATCAAATAACTCCGCGTGACACGAACCGGGGACGCAGTGTGACCGCAACGTTCCACGGAATTTATTGATGTGACACTAGATACGTACGAGTATTAGCCAGGAAAGCTTTACTGTGTGCGGTCAACTGTTACGGCAAGTATGTGCTTGAAATCTCGCCTAAAACCTGAAATGTTTAATTACAATCACTTCGAATATTTTCGCATTAGAAATAATGATGGCGACACAAAAACTAAACTCATCATCACTACACAATACATCCACTGCTGACCTAAGACCTCTCTCTTTAGGGGCTGCCATAATCTCCATACCCGGTAGATAGTTTGTGGATCGTAGAACGCTCACCCTTTACTAAGAAGACGCTGCTGCCCGTCATAAAAATCAAATTGCCTAAATCATTTTATTGTAAAGACAGCGGAACAATCACGTATGTGATTTAAACTATAATTGAAATATAATAAAAAAACGGCATTATCGTAATAAGTAGCAGTAGATTCCCTATTCCTGAGTACCGCCTATGTCTCCCTTTGTTACAGAGATTTTCCTCGGTCCTTGCCAGGCGCGTCCACTCGATATGTCCTGCTGCTCTCCTACGAAAAGTAACGATTACCTACAGCTACTAGTAGAGGAGGTAAGAGAGTGGACAAACATCTCTTTAAACTCAAAGAATGGCATTTAGTGTTGCGAAAAAATAAAAACAGTTTTTCTATATTCAGAAGTCGTAATAACTAATTATAAATTTTAAAAAAGTGCACGGATCTTTATAGCACTTAGGTGCTTAGTTCAAATGCAACACAACACAACATTCGGTAATAGATCATGATAAGAAGGAACTATTCATAAAGTTATCAACACCCAAGGTGAGCCCGTGATAGCGTATATTACGGCAATTAAACGCCATCAAAAATTACAAAATGACAGACGGACAACTTTGTTAATGGAGACAACAGGGAGCCACTCAACAGTTGTAGAACAGAATTAACTCTAACAATTTCCTTGTCTACTAGCAACGGTGACAAGATAGAACTTCTTTATTGAGCCATTATGTACTACGTACAAGTGACACACATATTGCAATGTCCTGTTTAATTGTGAATACTTTGCTCAGCTTCACAGATATTTTTTTTATACAAAAATAAATATGCTACAAATTTAATGTTTCTGTTTGTATAGTGGCATCTCATTCTAGTACTCGGCTCGATAGCTCAACACCCTCAAGAAGAATCTATCGCTAAGCTGTTAAGGTGCAAAGTTTCGCTCAGCGGAACTACAATGTCAATTGTATTGTTCCGCTGTAGCGGAACTATTTGTCAATTACAACTTAATTACTCTGTGCATAACTCTTACATAACTGTAGTTTTGACCTATATACTCGGGGGCCTGGCTTAAAAAGTCCTCTTTGTAAATGTTGATCGTTCTGCGATCCTCAAGCCGCCTGCCAAACGTGGAATTATGGCATCCCCCCTAATGAGGAGGCAACAGTAAACGTCTTCTAGCTCATGATGATAGTGACAGTTTAGACTTAGCTAGCGATTGAGAGTTGTCCATCTGTCTGTTTAATCTATGAAGCTTAATGTACGTGTGCCGACGTTACACGGTTCGTTTATGTAAATTAATGTTGGTTGTTGTATGTTGAGCTACCGGCAGCATGCTTAGCGCTTGACTTGTTACTTTTTCATTTGTTTTTCATAATTTTCATGCTGTACTAATGCACTAGCAACACTCCGTAGCTCGGCGTAACACCGCTACGTACAATACATCGTTGTAGCACTATATGTCTGAGCATTACTACGTATGTATAAGTATACTTAATTTTGAAAAATTGAAAACACGTTTATCAACACAAACATACACTCAAGTGTCAAAGAGACAGGTGTCAAACTATGAAATGTCGACTAAACGCGGAACACGTGAAAAAAGGTTCCCGTGTTCCGCGTCTTCTGGGTTTTTTTTAATCCTTGGCACTACTGGTAGTGATACAACAAACTCGCTTAAGTTAGGTGTTTAGATCAAGCTTGATATGTAAGCAAGTAGACTTGTGTTTATGAGTAACTTTTTGTACAAAAATTAAATTATGGTTTATTTCTTGAATTCTCGTCATATTTAATCCAATATTGCATTAATATAGATTTCTTTCACGAACACTAACGAATACTGCAATAAGTGAATAAGTTGTTGTGGAAAAAATATTTTTCCAGACAAGCTTTTGTAAAATTCGTTATTGGTACATAACTGTAAGCTGATTAAAATGAGTCCAAACTCCATAAATCTACTGTTAGTTACTGAGGAGTTCCGTTTTTCACCTTCCTTCTCCATCAGCAGATCAGCTAGCTGTCATAATATTGCATTGTCATCGGAACTTGACAGACATGCAAAGTTTCAATTTAACTGATCTAAAATTCAGTTGCAAGATTTGACCTTAACATGCATACACCTTGTATGTATTTACATACATACAAATATCAAAAGCTTGTAAAAATGCACAAATCGACACTGTACGTGTATCTTATGAGTGTATTAGATTGTGAGTGTTATTGTTATTTGGGATTCTAAAAACCACTTTGGCGTCTGAAAATTGCTGTTGCAGCCTAGACCACATCATTGTTTAACATGAATCAGAATGTGGATGACCGAACTCAATTTTTTTTTAATTAAAATAGTTATTGCGGCCAAGGCGGTTTTAATAGCCTATCAAGAAAATCAATCAATAAATAAAACGCACACTGCGTACACACCCTAATAATTAAATAAAGTAAAAGGAATAAGTAAATCTGATCTAAAACATATTACTAGACCGCCACATTGAACGACAATTTGCAACTTGCATCTGCCGGTGACTGCACCCACAGGATGCCATTAAACACACACAAATACAAATACATACATGGAGAACTAACACCCGTACCAGATACCTAAATTCATCATTAAAACATCTGCCCGGCCGGGAAACGAACCCAGGACCATAAATTCATAAGGCATAAGGATCATAAAGCAGGCAGACTAACTAAGCCACGAAGTCGTCAATCACTTTAATGCATTAACTACCAACCTTATTATTCGAACTAAGATATCGTTTAACTGTGCTAACTGTAACAAATTAGTTGGCGCTGACCGTCGCCTTACATAATGAGAAAAAAAGAGAGAAATATACTTTCCTTTTGTTAACCGAGAGTCCAAAAAGGAGGGTAATTTTTATGGGGCTTATCAAAGGGTGAATCTTTGTGTTACCAACATAATAACTGCCAGTCCATACAAAACGTCAAACTTTGTCTCTCTCTCTGGATGTTTGTCGCGTTGAAAAAAATTTGATAAGGAGTTACTGTATATCACAAAAACTGACATAGGATACTTTTTTATGTCCACGCGAACGAAGTCGCGGGTAACAAATAGTATAACATAAAAGTAACGACTTTACAAAATGATAAAGCCTACTTATGGCAGTCGGTCTTTTTGTTTTTTTATTAAGTAATACTTGTATTGAAATAACCTTGTTGTGTCTCTCATTTCTGGGGTGGTGGCTATAAGGTGTGTTAGGTCCCTTATACAGGATCTCCCTGCCTGCACGCTTACTGGAAATAGCCAAAACAAAATGCCACTATTCAATTAGAAGTTTCGCCCTAACGGAACCGACACAACCACTCGAAATATTACGTTACGCATCCTGTTGGAGGCGACCTTATAATTTCTACGGGCGGCAATTTCACCAGCATTTACACGGCATTCCACTTAAATTTAATTGACAAACAAGAGTATTGTGTAATCGGATATCGTTCGAGGCGATACTTACATTCGCCAGACATTCAATGGGCAAATGTACAAACAGGGCTAGGCACTATAAATACAATAAATACAAAAATTATTTATTTCCAGCATTTACTACAAAAAATCTGTGGACTTCGGATCTCTGAACTAAGCTTAAGCTTGTATTTCAGAGGTTCGTGCTGTTATGATAACCAGAAATGTAATGAATATACATGAAATTTTGTGTGTGTGGGTGTGTAGTTTTATGAATGGGTGTGAGGGTGTATGTATTTCTGTATCATCTCTGCGATACACACGTCTTCATAGGAGTCAGGGTCACTGTGAGTCTCTAACTGACATAAGAAAACGGGGTATGCAAAACCAATTTGCAAAGCACATTTGCAAGTTTTGTAGATAGTGTGAATTTACAAAAAAGTCTACTTTGCCCAGTATGTGCTGAAACTGCGATCAGATCCACTGGAGGACAGGCAGCAGCGTCCTCTTAGTAAACGGTGGGCGTTCTGTGATAACCGAACCGCCTGCCAAGCGTGTGGATTATGGCGAACCCCGCCTTTTGCAAAGGGCCTTCGACCAGTAGTGGTCGTCGTCTGGCTGATGATGATGCTGTGTCTGTCTGCCATAAAATCAAGGATATTCTAAAGAAATTTAATTTTGTCGGAAAATATAATTAAAATAGAAAAGTGAATAACATTTGTATTATCTTAAAACTACAACATAATTATCCTTTTTGAAAATGTACACCTACACTCCATTCCACACAGAATGGCGCGAGTGACACAGATTTTAGATTTTAACTGAATCGCGACCATCCCACAGCACAATGAATTGTGTGAATATTTGGTAACCTTGAAAATAATTTATTTTTATGTTATAACATAAAATATGTATAACAACGTGAAAATGCGCGAACTCTGGACGCAGCTCATAAAATTACGGTTTTGAAGTAATTTTTCTAAACAAGCTTTTATAAAATCAGTTATCGGAACTGTAAGCTGATCAAAATGAGTCCATTTCCATCAATCTACTGTTAGTTACTGATGAGTTCCATTTTTCACCTTCCACATCTATCACCAGATCAGCTCGATGTCATAATATTGTATTACTTCACGGTATCGATACCATTCAACGTTTACATAAATGATCATCTGATTCACAACTTCCAACCTATAGCAAATAATTAGCTAACAAATTATACATTGCAAATACTAACCAGACTTTGATAGCACTATGAAAATCGAATAATTACATTCTAGTTTAAATAGTTGGCGAGCAGTTTAGAAAGCCATTACTATCGTAACTGCGAGTTTCGATACTGTGCAGTTTATTACTCTACTAACGCGGCATAAATGTAATGTGTGTCGTTCGCTCGTTTTGTATTTCCACGAGCTGCAGCGCAACTATATCACCCTTAATAATAAACGCCAGCGCCTAATCCTGCCATCTTCGTTCTTCTACAACACCACCAGATACACAAAAAAGAGACACCCTCTTATGGTGGAAATACCGTTCAAACGCACTAAGAGTTTCCAATCCACCTTCCTAGTAAGAACAGCAGAGGTGTGGAACTCATTACCTGCGTCTGTCTTTCGGAACAGATACAATCCGGGGCTGTTCAAGAAAAAGTGAATGGGTACCACCTAGGCAAACGTGCTACATCTTCAGCCACATCGTCGCTTTCCATCAGGTGAGATTGTGGTCAAAAGCTTGTCTAGTTCGTTATAAAAAAAAAACGGATAAACCTTGGAGCAGTTGCTCAGTCTTCTGTCTTTCTCAATCGAGTTCTAATTTCGAACGAGCGAAAAGGACTAAACACGTGGTAACTAATCCAAGGGCACTCCACGTTTATTAATACGGGAGTTAGTGTAGAACGCGACAGTCGCGCTACTAATAATTGTCTAGTCGTGCGATACTCATGTGCATGCTAAGCTGCTTAAATAATCGAGTAAAGATCAAGCTAAATGAAAGCGATCACAAATACTTCATGAGAGCAAACGATTCCTGTTTAAGGCAGCTAGAGGGAGTCCGTTAGTTTTCGCTCGCGTTCATTGGCTAGGTCTGTCATAATGTAACGTTGTTGTTGCTACCATTTTATGCGTGTTTGTCTTCTTTGCTTGTTTATTCTTTACGTTGCGATTAATACTCAATACTCAATTCATTTATTGCAAATATTATGTGGATTACATTATGAAGGGAATTTGACTAGGTACGTACGTACTTCGGGTCATTGTGTACGTGGATGAGCAATAAAGCTAATGCTTCTTTTTCTGTTTCGTTCATGACAATCGAAAGCTTTAATCTTGTTTTCCACCGCAAAAGGGTAGTGGCGGATTACCGAACAGGAAAGCTGTTTAGAAACTTGAATGCGGTGCTCGGTTTTTCTTTTGCCATGTTCATCTTAAGTTTAGTAAGGGTCAAAGTATGCTTTTACGTAAGTGCGCTTTTATAACAACATGAGATGAGTGACGACAGCAACAGAAAAAAAATACACTATCACGAAATTAAGACGCCCCGAAATACTTTAAGGTAAATTTAAAAAAAATATACTTAAACTAGGTGCATAAAATCCACGAGCAATGAATATATAATAATAATAATAATAATAATAAAAGCCTTTATTAACAATCTTATTTATGTTACATTTCATCTTAAAGCTAATTATGTACTACTAACATTAAACATGGTTGTTTATGAAAGCAACGTAGTTAAATGTTATTATTTGTATCAGACACCGGTTTCGTGATTGTCTTGCTCTTTGGCATAGGCCTCCCCAAGTGTTTTCCACAACCATCTATCCCTTGCTATCCTCATCCAGCATGGTCCTGCTTCCTCCCTGATATCATCCTCCCATCTGAGATGCTGCCTGCCTTTACTTCTCTTTTTATATCTAGGGCACCATACCGTCACTTCGTTCGTCCACTTTTCTGCCTTACTTCTTGTTAGGTGTCCTGCCCATTTCCATTTCAATTGTTTTATTTGGTATTTTATATCTATAATCTTGGTTTGTTTTCTGATTGTTTTTAACCTAATTTTGTCTTTTAATTTTATGTTGAGTATGCTTCTTTCCATTCGGTGTTGGCAAGTTTCTAGTGATTTGATATTTTTCTTTGTAAAACTCCATGTCTGACATCCGTAGGTCATGCTTGGTAGAATGCAAGTATTAAATATTTTCTTCTTTCCTTCTATTGGTATATCAGAGTTTTTCATTACGTCTTTTAGAGCCCAGTATCTCTTCCATCCTAGGTTTATTCTATTTTGAATTTCTTTTGTTGTGATGTCTGTTGGAGATATTATTTGGCCTAAGTATGTATATTCGTTTACATATCCCAGTTCAGCAGCATTATCAGGTTTAATATTAATATATAATACATATCGATAACTTTAGTTCCGTAGATCATACGATAGAACTATGGTGCTGGGTATTACGCAGACTATCTAATCTTAGTGATACTTTATTCTAAAAGCAGTTTCGTATTTAAAAAGCACGAAATTTTCATTCTTACTAACGGTAGCTTTAAAAATGTAAATTGCATCCCAAGTCTACTCGCAGGTATACTTGAAGGTTAAACAAACTCACCTGTAGTGTAGTTTGACCGTAATTATACGAGTCACTGCATCCGAAGAGATTTTATATTCACCAGGTAGTCCACTCCTTGATGTACTGGGCACCGAACACTTTTTTAGAGATAGCAACCTTAAAAAAGACTAAATCTAGTAGTGTAGTGACTATCCGGTGGTGCGAGGCGCCCTCTGCCGCGCCACACCGTCCGTCAAGTCTTCATTCTTTTCAGAGTCAATATTATGATTTCACTAAAGATTTACTCGCCTTATATTAAGGGAAAGTTTTCCGCAGGAAACCTTAAGGGTGGGAGGGAACGAAAATCTCTTCGGATGCAGTGACTCGTATAATTACGGTCAAACTACACTACAGGTGAGTTTGTTTAACCTTCAATTATACATCGTCACTGCATCCTCGAGATTTTATATTCACCAGGTAGATGTTTAGAGCTTTAGGGAAATCACTAGCTAAAATAAGTATAAAAACAAACAAATCCAATACTACAAAAAAAATAAGTTTCGTTGTCACTATTAAATTAATCAACTGTTCGATTATCCTCATACTCAAAAATCGCATTTGCCAATACAGAAACATTACTAGGAATGACAGGTCTGTTATAAAACTTTCCAAATACTAGAGAATTTCCTGACCATCCTGCTGCTTTCTTTATTGCCGTGGGTGTTGCTGCATGGCGAGAGCTATGAGCAGAGTATAGGCTTGTGTTTATTTCACTTTCTTGCAACACTTGTTTTATCCAGCGGCTAATCGTAGCTGCAGTTGCATTATGGTATGGTTTTTTAGTGGTAAAAATTAATATTACTGTGTTAGCGCCACTTCTGAAGGATCTTCTTGTTTCTATGTAAGCTATCAAGGTATTTAATCTTTACATTGGACAGTTCAATAAGTGACAGCGTCTGTACACGTTGTGCAGTCGATAACGCAAGCAGAGCTACCAATTTTTTTGTTATAGATTTTATTGGTAATGACTCGTTAGGATACCACTGACTAACAAAATCAAGTAAAACATTGGCGTCCCAAGTACCCTGGTATCTTGGAAAACATGGACGAGTCTTGTAAACACCCTCAAGTAATCTACTAACATTAGGGTCTGAACTAAACTTTTTACCTAATATACTCTTATACTTATTAAAGTGCTTAACGAAGTGTATTTACTGATGAATAAATAGCTTCTAATCTGAATTGTTCTGAAATAAAGTTTAAAGCTACTGGATTAGATTTCTAAATCAAGCAATCATCAATATTATTAATTTGACAGAATTCACACATTTTTTTATAAGCTGTATCGTATTGTTTTAGTTTACTATGAGATAGTGATGCAATCATTAATTCAATCGTCTTTATTGTCAGAGTTTGGCATGAAAACGCTTCCCTGACAAGCTGCCTGACACCAGGGAAAGGCTTTGCCACAGAGGATGTAAAGTTCTGGAAGGAGAATGTAAAAGATCATATCTGAAAGATGAATCAGTTCAGAAGATCAAAGTTCTAAAAATTATGGATACCACGCCTGACTCGGCCAGCGGGGAACAACAATAATTCCTGATACCTGGTCAATTCCAATTTAGGGTAAAAGCATCAATTTTGAAGGCTTCAGGATCTCTTTTCCAAGAAATATATTTGGGACATTTTGCATTTAGGCGGGAAGCGAAAAAATCGTTTTCTAGAAAGCCAACTGTCTCTGTAATAATGATGAAACGCAGCGAGTGAGAGACTCCACTCGATATCCACGTGATTGTATTTTGATTCTCTATCTTCATCTAAGTTATCTTTTGACTTTAAGTATGATACAAAGATAAATAGGCGACGTTCTTCACACCATTGCCATATCTCAAGCGTCTCTTTGTTAAGATGGTCATATTTAATGATTCTATTGATCCTATTGATGTATGGGATTGCCGTCGTATTATCGATTCTCAGGAGAATTTCTGTTATATAAGTTGTTTGCAAAACATTTTAATCCTATAAAGGCTACTCGTAACTCTAATAAGTTAATATGGTTTTCAGTTTCTGCCAAACTCCAAAATCCATTGGAAGTTTCTCCATTGCAGGCAATGCCCCATCCTGTTAGGCTATTGTCAGAATAAATCTCCAGAGCGTACTGATTATTCCGAAACGGTTTAATCGAAGTCATTATATTGCTCTCCAGGCGAAGCTAGATCCTAAAGTGGGGCTCAATTTTATACTCGAATCATAATCATCGTTTGATGACTGAAGCGCGAGAAATTTTTCCCTTTCGAATTGTTTTGAATAAGCCCAACCGTAGTCTATGGCTGGACATATAGAGGTAAATAGACCCAAAACCTTAGCAAAGTCACGAATATGAATTGAATGTTTTTGAGATAGATTCTTGACCAAGTCTAAAATCTTTATACGTTACGTTTAACAAGAGGTAATTGAAGGGCCATTTTCACAGTATCAATTTCGAAACCTAAAAACGTTTTTAGTTGGCTAGGAACAATATTACTTTTCGACCGCCTCTTCTACTTTCGTGGAGAAGCCTTTAAAGGAACTATCTATATGTATAATAAATCGTCAATATATATAACTAGGCGATGGCCTTTATTTCTTAAATATGTCGGTCTTAAATTACCGGTCTCATGAGTTTCGTGAACACGAATGGAGCTGAACTTAAACCAAAAGGTAAACATTGGAACTCATCAGATTTGTCCTTAATCAACAGGTTTTTGAAATTTGAACCTTAGAATTTTTTATAATTAAAAATTTTTTACTGGATGAGTGAACCGGAAGAAAAAAATAAAAAAATAGGCTTCCTTTGAATCAATTTTTGCCGTATAAATATGTTTCAAAACTAATTTCGATGCAGTTCGGATATCTTCCATTTTAAAATGGTGTATTTCAAAGAACTAAATAATCTTTTGAGATTCAAAATAAACTGAAAATTACCGTCACTTTTTGGGATAAAAAAAAATATTCGAAATAAATTGACCTGGTATGTCTTGGCATTTTATAATCGCTCCCGATAGCAACAATTTGGTTATTTCAAAATTAATATGACTTAGCTCAACATAAGAGAAATAAGTTTTCACTGGTTCATACCTCTGTACAACCGGGCTAATAAATGGGATTTTGTATCCCGCCACATATTCAAGTATTATAGGATCGTTAGTAATTGACTTCCGTGTATTTAAAAAATATTTTAGCGTACTAGCATAATGAACAACCTTATCTAGTTCTTGTGAACTTTTGTGTTTCTTGCTGTTGTTCTTGTTGGAGGTGTTGTTCCGATCCGCTGTGGCTGGAGGAGGGCGCTTGTACGTCTGGCTCTGGGACGACACTGGATACCTGGGCCCACCTCTCCTGCCTCTCTGAGCCTGTGACCTTGGTGGGCCTCGCACTTTTCCCTGGCGTACGGGTGGTTGGCTGGATCGATACGAATTCGATGGTTGGTGTGCAAAAGCCCTTGTGATTTGTAATACAGATCTTTCAGCCGTCTTATTGGCTTTTATATTTTCGCCTAAATTAATGAACTCCTTACGAATCTCTTTTTACACCTTGAATCATAGACAAAAACTTTTTACCTAGGCTGAAAGTTATCAGCTTTCTTCTTGCGAACGTATTTTGGCAGTGCAAATCTAAAAGCAATTGGCCCACCTCCGATAACTTCTTGACAATATCGTTTCTTGCCATTTCGCCATTCATTAACGTTGACATTACGTTTGTGATCGCTGCGATCCCTAAGCCTAAATGGTTTTGTACTTTTTCTAGCCGCTTGTCCCTATTTTTTGTGGTCTCAGACAACACAGTTGTCATTTCGGTATTAAGAGATGTAGCCTTCGGCAGCTTAAATTTTCTGGGATTTTAATATTTTTCATCAGTTTTTGTATGGCCTTTTTACTGAGACCATTTACTATGATTTGACCCCAACGTTCAGAGATCTCATCTCTTGTCTTAGGTGCAAAAGTTTCGACTTTATCCCTAGATACCCCCTAGGCTTCTAGAATGTCGTCGGCCAATGCCGGAACTTCCTGTGTTGCGCCACATCCTTTATTAGACTCCGGGACTGGAGTAGTCATATTGGCGATTTGCTGTTGGTGTTGTGACCACATCACCCTCAAGATTCTGTGTGTCGTCAATATTATTTGTAATCTCTAACGGCACGGACACCACAGATTGAATCCCCCGATTTGATGAAAATGATTGATCAGTTTCATAATCTTTATGGGTGTTAAAAACAGTGGTCACTAAAACATCTATCATAGGTGGTAATCGCATCACCACTCTAATACTTAACGCATCACAGTTCATAATACTTCTAAGTATATTCGGTCGTAATCGCATCACAACTCTATAAAATATACTTTTATTTTGCACAGATCGCAACTTGGTATGTAAGTAAAGATATAGCGGAAGAACGTAAATAAATCGGGCCGTAATCGCATCACGACTTCATAAAAATATTATACAGACTGCAATCGCATCGCAGTTCTAATGTAAAATAAAAAACGATAGGCAAGCTGAAAACAATAGGAACATTCCTACTCACCAAACGTGATAAAACCCAAACAGAGGTAGTTTTATTTTCGTATAGATAACAAAGTTAGTTATATAAAGTAACAAGCTTTTGAACACTTCTAAGGTGAATGTTAACAAAATGTGGGTAGGTGAGCCGCAAGCAACGTAGCTGGATCAACCATATATCATTGCAACTATGATTTTCCTACCTAGGTACTTGTGCGTGAATATAGTAAGTAAGGAGATATCGCAATAACATGGCTTTTGGAATAGGGATTATTGTAGATAAGTACTCACATTCATCACTATCGGTTGAATTTGCTTGTCGATCCAAACGACGTTCTAAGCGCCGATTTTTTTTTGCGGATTTCCTTTTCTTTGCGTTTACGCTTCCTCGTGTTAGTCGTTCACTAAATTATTCAACGAAGCTTAACAAAACTTATTACTTAGAATACGCTGAGACGTTTCGATGCCCGAACACTAGAAGCGAATGAAGACTTGACGGACGGTGTGGCGCGGCAGAGGGCGCCTCGCACCACCGGATAGTCACTACACTACTAGATTTAGTCTTTTTTAAGGTTGCTATCTCTAAAAAAGTGTTCGGTGCCCAGTACATCAAGGAGTGGACTACCTGGTGAATATAAAATCTCGAGGATGCAGTGACGATGTATAATTTGTCAGCTTGTACGTGTAATGGGTGTCCAGTTTTAATTAACTAAGCGCTACCTCTCGGTTGCGCTCGACCAAGCTATTATATTAATAGAGATGACCTAGACGGCTACAATCTTGTTTATACCGGAAACCTATTAATACTGGCTTCGGATGCATGGTCAGAACATAACCAGAAAATCGTTGAGAAGGTTAACTTCTTGTAAAAAATATAGGACAAACATTTGTCACAATAATAATTTACTATTTATTATAATAACTAATTTAATACGTTGCATTGCATGCGGTACGACGCAGGTGACGTCTTTTGTAGAATTCCATACATTTGTAGGAGACAATAAATGTAACACACACGCAACTGCATATAATATGATCTGGCCGATCTTGCATTATTATCTTTGCTTATTCAATTTTCTTAACCAAGCCGATTTTTATGAAAATTGTCTAAATAGATAGGATCATTATGAAGGAAATTATGCGTTTTCTCTCCGAAAACGCTGCAAACCAACGAGTTATAAACGAGTTTAAAAAATGTTTTGGGTGCATTTTAGCCGGATAATGTGACTATCCGGAAAAACCTAATCTACCGAATCACTAATTTTTAGCTAACTTCTGTCACAAAATAACGAAGTTCGCGTGTTTCATTCTATAGTTTCTAGAGAGTTTTATCAAACAATGGGTTTTATTTTATTTTGCTTGTTATTTTTCCAAAATGTATCTTAATTAACATGTTGCTTTTGTCAAACAGTTTTGTCGTTATTATTCCGCAATTCAGCATGAAGTGTTATTTCTTTATAGTTAACATGCAGCTTGGAGTATGACTGCACCTAACCCGAAGTTGGATGATGACTGTGGTTGTGGAAACACAGCGTTAGGTGCCTGGGAACAGGCTCTGTACCAGTTGTTATTTAGCCAAGGTTTTTCTTAAAAACTTACTATGTAAGGACTCACTTCAGTTTATCTTGCAATAATAATAAAGCCCGACTAATTTAGTCAGATAATAAAAGTAGTCGTTTATTGAAGCGGGAGATATTTATGTGTGTACCTGAAACAAGAAAACACGCTCGTTAAATGTGTGCGGATTCCCTCGAGCAATAAAAGTTAATGCCTCCTAGTTAAACGGAAACACATTAATTTTATACACTCGCATTACTTAGATTGTAGCTTGAGGAATAAATAAAGTAAAAAATATTGTTTTCGTTTTCCTCCCTTTTATGTAAAACTGGTGATAAAAAAAATGGTTGACCCTTGCGGGCAGAATTCCGGAACGTCCGGAAGAGTCCAAATCATATGAAATGGCTGGATAACATCAAGGAGTGCACTGACCATCATCTAAAAAATGCACAAACCTTGATTCTGATTTTATTGATTCTATTGCGCCATCTCACTCACTCTGTACGTGCAAAGATGCTGTGATCGCGAAATAAAGTGAGCGCTAGCCTAATCAAGTTGGCGACCTAATTAGCATAAGGCCAAGACGGATACCATCGATACATACTTAGGCAGGTTTTAGATGGAGATGACGCGACCATAGACTGTGTCAAACATACTACACATTACTGTGTTCCGGATTGAGTAATGTTATCATTTACTGAGCATTAAGAGATTATAACATCTTATATCTTAAGGAGTAGACCGTGTAGACCATTGTCGGTTATGGCTTTGAACTGTTCTATTTTTGTGGCAATAAATTATGTTATGAGCATTATGTACGACGCGTTTCTTATAGCATAAAATAATAATAATATTTCAAATGTTAATTATTATTTTATACTAAGCTTATTCATTCACTACATACTTAACACACATCTTTTCATCTCGAGAAAGATAAGTAGACATTTTATTCCTCAGGTAATCTTTTAATCAATTTGATGAAAGACATTGAAAGTCAAAGCAAAGTTTATACTCAAGAGTAGCTATTCAAGAAGCACCTTTCGAAGAGATTCCGAAGGAACATCGGAAGCTTTCAGGGCACTTAAACCTTTCTGGGTAAAGTTGTAAATTATATTAAAAGGTTTCATGTGAACTCCTTCACCTGTCTTGGGTTGGGACAGAATAAACATAAACGTGAATGTGAGCTCACGTATTTCGAGGTTTCTATTAAGTTAACTTTTTTACTTGTGCTTTTATTCGTGAACATTCTAGTCAAAGACTTGAGGCACAAAGCCAGAATGAGCAGAATTTTAATTACTATAATTGTGTTGTAATTATTTTTAACAATAATTAAATAATGGGATGAATGTTTCACAAGAAGAAAGACCTATGCTCAGCAGAGAGCGCTTACTGGATGAAAATAATGATGGTGATATTTTTGTTATTACGCTTTGCCAGTCTCTTTTACTACTTTCTTGCTACCTTAGAGATATCGTCCGGCCTGCAAGCTGGAGGTCTGCCCGCTATTTTTTTTGTACCTAAAATAAAGTATTAAATAAACTCATCTATATTATAAAAGGACAGGCCCTTTTCTAGGAATCAAGGCACATACCAAACCGCTTTTGATAGAGACTGAAATTCGAACCCAATTATCCTCCTTAAATGGTATTATAGGCATCTGTGCGAACAATAAGATCGGATTTTGGAAAATTCCTCTAAAGGGGTAAAATTTTTGTATGTAAATTAAATATTTTTCCATGCTAAGCCAATGAAACTTGGCTTTTGTCCTAAGCAATAAAAAAATAGGCGTGTCTCAGGATTTTTCGAAAATTAATTCCTATTGTGTTGAAATGGGATGTTTCATTAACTGTAGCCCATGCGAGGGAAGCCGTGCGGGTAACCTAGAAATCAAAGCAATATAAAAAAACAATATAAAATATACGAGCACTTTATAATACTGAGAAATATGGCTAGAAAGTTGAAACGTTATCAGCCTAAGTAAACTGCATATCTAGCATCTAGAAAATAAAGCTCCCAGACATAAAGCTGGGTGCATACTTATTACTTTGAAGACCTTAGTGGCTTAGTTAGCAGCTCGTCTGCTTTACGAATAGAACGGGTTCAATTCCTGACCGGTCATATAAAAAAACCCGCTTCACACTCATAGTTTCTTAATGGTTTCCATGTGCCAAGGATGCAATAGAACACACACATACAAACATGGACAACTAACACCGCGACCCAGAGTAAATATTTAAATTCATCACCAAAACATCTGTCCGGAACCGAAACCTCTTCATTGTTAGACAGACGCGCTACCAACTAAGCCAGGACGATGTTTGAATTTGCATCAGCTTTTAAACATCACACTGCTGGGATATTTGCCTACCCTTTAAGGGGTGTTTAGGCCATATCCACCACGCTGGTCTAGTGCAGTTTGGCGGATGCACTTACACCATCCAAATTGTTTTATTGCTTCATTTGCTTGATATGTCTGAAAGGTGAATTAAAATTATCTACTCCGGGTGTAGTTCGCCTCTTCGTGATTGTTCTATGGTATCTCTGACATTGGGAATCTTCGTCGGGAGCCATGGGTGTGAAACGTTATTTAACTTTCTCAGATTGAGTATTATGCACACATCGTCTTATGACGCACAATATAGCTAATCCATCTGGCTCGAAGCCGCCACTGTAATAACCGCGACGCGAAGCAAACAGACTCTCACCTCCGCCATTTATATCGCAACGGTATTCGACTAATTAAACCGCCAAATTCGCAGACTAGCGTCGACGCGCTAATATAATAAAGTCGGTATAAACCGCACTAAACCGGTTTAATATCAAGAGGGGGGGCAACGAGCGCACCGAACTTTTCAGCGCGGTCTGGCGCATTACAACTTACAACCGGCAAGGATTAGCCTCAGTGTGTACTCGGCTTAACGTTTGCTTTGTTTGTAGTTGTACCTCTACTGATTAACCTCGAATTTACTTATATTTAAACTAGTTGTTACCTGTGACTTCGTTCGGGTGGACATAAAAAGTAAAGGGTGGAAAGTTAGTATAAAGTTGTGATATATGGTAATTCTTTATCAAATTTTATCAAGATCCGTTTAGCCGTGATAACGCGAAAACATCCAGACAGAGAGACAAAGTACTTGCTATAGTTCGCTAGATGGTGGTGATCCATTTTTGTGCATTTTATGACGTTTTTGTATGGACAGGCAGTCGTAATGTAGAGAGTTCTGAATCGCGCAATCGAAGTTTTTCACTCGGAATGAACGTATTTATATGTATACCTCAAAGCTCTATTGGTTCTGATACTAATGCGGCCATATTCTTAGGATAGTCAGGATTAAGACATAGTTTTCTTGATTTGGGGCATTATGTAATGTAGTCGTGCCAGCTATCTCACTCGCACATTTGCAAGTTTTTATAGATAAGATGAATTTAAAAAAAACTGCACGTTGTATGTATATATAATACTATAAGAATCAATATTTTTAGGATTTTTTCGTTTTGATATCTTTTATATATGAGTGACGGGTGCAGGACAGTGCCTCGCAGTGTTTTGAGCTGTTTTAATTCAAAAATTCTGGATGGTATTGAATTGTTATGGGCAAGTGTAACGCTTACCATCCGTCGAACAGTTTGCTCGTCATCATTACTCAGTTTCATTTAAAA
This sequence comes from Apocheima hispidaria, assembly GCA_947579745.1. NCBI lineage: Eukaryota > Metazoa > Arthropoda > Insecta > Lepidoptera > Geometridae > Apocheima > Apocheima hispidaria. Next base: position 1,111,802 of record OX388152.1, on the reverse strand, counting down.
AATACGGTAATGGTCGTTTTTTTGTAGATTTATTTTATTTTATGAATCTTCTTACATTAAAAAAATGTAAAAACGAAAGTTTATTAAGAAAATTTCTAATATTATCATAAACAAACTCAACATTACTTATTGAAAACTCAGAATTTGACATTAATTATTGATCATCTTCATTTATTGATTATCTTCATCTTAATTACTAAAACATGCGATCGAGACAGCTATGGACGCGACTGAGGGCCTTAACTAAAAACTGGTAAAATATTTGCTCTGGGATAATTAAAATAAAACTTTTTCGCTGACATAAAAGCGTCTATCTGCATTTAAATCGTTTGACTTTGCAAACTTGATAAGCTAAATGTTGATAGTAAAATAATTATTTCTGTTTAAGTTTGAATGTCGTCTGTGAACTTTTTATTTTTAAGGTTCACTGCGACCCGTAATGAAACGTACAAATCTTAAGAGTCGTCGTAAAAACTTCAGAAACGATTTCACACTGTATTTTCACCGTTCATCACAGTTAAAGCAAGTTTTTATTAGGTTTTAAACGGCGTCTTCTAGTGACGACATTAAATTTCGTATGACTTGTGAATACATTAGAAATTTAATAGTGCTCGCTTGTCTCAATTGTGGCTTTTAGATTCCAAATAAGTAAAGCTTCGAGTTATTTGTAATTTGCTACACGTTAAAAAAAATAGTCGACATAAGTTTGAGGTTTTTATAATTTTAGGTTATATAGTGCTATATTTTTTTTATTATAGAAGAGGTTAAATAGTTGTGTAACAGCGACTCATCTACGCAGCATGAAATTTTATATGTTATGTAAAAAAAACGATTTTTTTCTTTTGTTTGTTGAGTAGTACTGTACATCCTATAAAAAGTATACCTGATAAGAAGCTGCCACCCTCTTGACTATTTCAACACTAGGATATCGTTCTACTCATCGTTATGAAGAACATATTACATGAGACATATCATAAAAAAAAAAAAAACGTCTTCCATGAAATGTATGGAACAGCTGATTTTTTTTTTGCATTTTGTATTATTATTATAGTAAAAGTAGTTCATAATGATGAGCACTTTGTTATCCTGGGACTTGTCCGTGGTCTAGCTGAAAACACAGAAAAAATAATATGAAAAAAATTGTCCGTATCTGTGGCTCCCGAATAGGCTTTTTTACTCTTTAACGTAAAGCAATTTTTTCGGGCAGTACTTATATCATTGCTTGTCGGTGATTGACGAACCTTACTAGAGCACATTATCAGTGTTCAGAAAATCCATGTCACAAATCAAGGCGAATAATCCAACAAAACTAATTTAATTATTTCAATCGCGGCGTATATCACGGCAAGGCCCTACATAAAGCGGTCCCCACAAATTGAAACGGAGACGAATCCGCGGACTGCGGCCCAGTTGACTGAAACTACAGTAGCAGAGATCCAAACAAAATTAAAGTAACAGCCTGTCAAGTGTATCATACTAAAGTCAAATGCGGCAATTGACAAGAGAGCTTGTCTTGTTGAAAAAAATAATATGATTGTTACATTTCACATTCCACGTTAGTAAGTAGTGTTATTCATTTATATGCTTATAAGAAAACTTTTGATAGATTTTTTGCTGTGGTAGGACACAGACACAGACACACATATAGACGGACACAGAGTACGCTTGGGGAAGTACCACACCTTTGTCAGTTATTCAACCGCCAAGTAGTAGTGTTCAAAAATTACTGTGTTCAGGGTTGAAAGGCAATGTTTCCAGAGAAATTACTGGGCACAAAGAGATTTAATATCCAATATTTCCGGGTGACGAGCGCTGAGCATGGCCGCGCATGTTTTTAAACTGTTGAAGTTCAAAATTCTGGGTGGCACTGAACAGGTAAGCGTGATGAGCGACTTATTCCACTCGTCACACAAAAACATTTTAAAAAAATGCAACCCTCAAACAGAAGTACCATAATTCGTTGAATCAGGCGTCGTTTTTTTAGAAAGTTTATCGGCAAATACGAATATCCAATGTAATTGAAGCATTACTGTGTCTCATTGCTGCGCAAAATACTAGAGATTAGTTTATGATGCGAATAAGGAACAATTCAATTAAACACGCAATTCAGTCTAAATAATTATAATACTTTTGTGAGAAGTGTATGTTAACTAAATCTTGGACAACTTTTATTTTTACGTTTTTTTAATATTCTATAGAACAACATGAAACAAAGACCATTCACAGTTCAGTTCAAGAGTCATGTTTGGTATTGTTTTTGGCCTTGCTGTTATCTAAGATACTGTCTGTTCTACCACAACACCATCCCACTGCCATAAAAGGCGGACAGTGAATGTGTTTATCGCGATTTGAAGGCCGTCCCTTTCCGACAGCGCGCGGCGCCGCGCGCCGGCCCCTCCGGCGGACGGACGGCCCGTGGCGGGGACTAACACAACAAACTGATTTCTTCTCGCGATTGCCCTTTAATTTTTCCTTCTTAAGCAACAAAATATGCGTAGATTGATAAACTCTTTGAAGAATAAATATATTGAGAAAAGAAAAACCAATATAGCGAATCCTAAAAAAAAACGATTATCTAATAAGCCCTTCGACAATCCAGACACGAAGAAAAATCTTACGATACTCGCCCTCCAACAATTTGTTACGCTACTTAAGCTACACGTCACATAGGAGCAGATAAATATAACTGCTTATCATCATGAAAACCAAAACCACAACTCTCCAACATGTTAACTAAACAAAAAACCCATACAAGAGAAATCTTCTTATTCCTGTATCGTCTTACTCAAAAACTAAAACGACGTGAACCCTCTTAATTACACAGAAGGTATTTACCTAATTTTGTACAAACACACCACGTACGAGTATGTATGCTGCCACCACATTTAAAATAATATCTTAAACTTCAGAACGAAACTCGTTCGCTCAATGAAAACATCACCGAGCGACGAGCACACTCGACTAGACGACTCAAAAGAAACGTCATTAACATACAACTTAACGCCTATTCAGAGTTGGAATGGAGGCGGCGAAATATGCGTGAAATTGGGTTTGTTTCACGTCTCGCATCACCTAAGAAGTTCGCGACTCAATTAGCGAGCGCTCCGATACGGGCGCTCGGGCGCTCGGGCGCTCGGGCGCTCGGCCTAGGCGCTTCACGGTGATAAGAAGAGGGGAAATGTGAGGGCCAAGGTGTGAGCTACTGGCGGGTATATCTCACCGGCTTGTCACTGTGGGTGCACTGAGGAGTTCGCGCCGAATTGTGACCTCGTGACCCCTATAACTTCACGACCCCTTGCACAATTTTGCTCATATTCAAAATAAAAATTGCATTAAAATTTACCTACAAATTTCATGAAGATCGGATCTAGGCTCGACAGTTATCGTGGAATAAACATGCACACACATACAAATATACAACCGATTTATTTCTGTAGGCTCTGAGACATTTCCTTCGCTCGGTGAATAAAATACACCGACTTAACGGTCTATCTTCATTGAATACAAAGGTTTTTGAATAAGGAACTTACTTATTCATATTATAACATTGTTCTAAATAATTCAAAAGTGTATATTAGTCAGGTAAGTATTTTTTTGTGATAAAAACTGGTTGAAAACTGAAAACGTATTATGGCTTAAGCAAACATGTTTTTCTAATTTCACTGACAACAGAGAAAGGTCTATCACTTGCGCACAAACAAAGGGTAAGATCGCGACGCCCAGGGGAATTCTAAAGCGGTGTGTGTGTGTGTGCTCTAGGTAATCCGCGTCGGGTGTTCACTTCCAAGTTAAATTAAGAAACTGGCGAGAAAGCCTTTCTGTACTGCCGACTATTTACACACATACCTTGTGGCGTAGGTAAATAGAACCGTCTGGAGAAAATGTTTTGCCTAAACAAGGCAAACTTTTCAACTCGCTTACGAACTGTATAGGTATTTAAGTTGTGGGTGGGTTCTAAATGATCTGATAAAAATTTTACCTAAACTTTATGAATATATTCAAGTCAACTAATTACTTTATAGGTGAATTTCAAATCTATCAACTGGTGATGTGATAAACATATCATAAAAATAAATATAATTATACCAAACGCTCTAAAAAAATGTGTATCGTCGATAAGTGATGATTGGATCTATTTCCACCACTAAATAATGTCAATGGTATCATTGGATTATTCGTTTTCATTTTCAACTACACTTTTTGATTAATTTGTATTAAGGTTAATCTTCTGGTGATCTTACGTAACCGTTATGTTTTCTCTCCACTGAATGCAACCCTACAGTATCATCCTCATGATCGAATGCTGCGTAGTGGGAGATAAAACGAGTAACGGGATTTTAGGAAAAATCGTTGGCAAATCTTAAAAAACTGAAAAACCTGATAATACGTTTTTTTAATGGTAGGACGCTTTGCTGAGGAAGTAGCTTTGCCAGTTATTCAATCGGTGAGTAAGAGCCATAGCCAACTGGTGTGCAAACATTAATTAGCTCTGGATTGAAAGGCAATATTTTTAGATAAATTACTGAGTAAAAAAGATTTAGCATCTATTTATCTGTAGGTGATGAGATTTAGAACTATTGACGTTTAAATTACTTGATGGTACTGAACTGTTATGGGGAAGGGTGACGCTTACCATTAAATGAAAGATTTTCCCGTATCGTCACTCAGTAGCACAGAGAAAAAGGTAACTTTTAAAGAAAACTCAAGAAAATGGAAATATTAGTTTGTTACCTATTTATGAAAGTTTAGTTTCGTTTTGTTATCTATCTAAATCAAGCCTGCTTAGCGAACCTAAGCCCGCACATAGCAGGCATAGGTTTCGCACAAGTCATGTAAAGAAACTGCGGCTAAAGATAACTCAGATTTACGCTAAATAAATTACTTAAGATATTTTTATATTTTTCTTCGTAAGACTCGTAACATGTTACGTAATGCACTGTTATTAGTTGTTCTGGTGTTGAGATTCTGTATACATAGCTGCATAGATTATGGTTTATCCAAGCCATTGACACCAAAAACAAAAGATTTTGTTAAGATTTAGGGGGTGATAACAGCCTATCCCCGAAACTTTAAATTAATCAAAAAAGATAGGAAAATTCACTATATCTCTTTATCGTACGCACCAAAAACAGAGTGACAGCTTTACAATTTCAAATATCGAATGTGCCAAAACTTCGCGGAAGGACAAAATCTTGTTAAAAATGTATTACTGTCCATTGATGAAATAAAAACTAATAATAACTGAAAAATTCAGTTGAAATATTTTACATCAAATTTATTTCACCGGATGTTCTGCATCTGAACCTTTGATCTGTGAATCAGCCTCGTTGATTGGCTCCGGACAGTATCACACGGGATGTGTGAACTGATCCTTTCGTGATATGGATTTTGCTCTTTTTGTAAAAGGTATTTTTGCTATTGCAAAAATTGCTATATGGGGGTACCTATGTCTATTTATGCTTTTTTTCTAACATATTTCTTAGATAGATAGATAAAATTATATACCCTAACTAATCCTAACTAATGCTAACTAATATCCTAATTAACATTATAAATGCGAAAGTAACTCTGTCTCTCTGTCTGGGTGTTAGTCACGTTATCACGGCTAAACGGCTCGAGCTGAACTTTTGCATCGATATAGTGGACATAGGCTACTTTATTTTTTGTAGGTACACGTGAAGTCGCGGGTAACATCTAGTACTAATATATATAGACTAGACTGCCCCGGTGGCTCAGTTGGTAGCGAACTTACCTTCTGTGTTTGGGGGCGTGGGTTCGATTCCCATCTAGGACAAACATTTATGTGATGAATATTTGTGTTTGTTCTATGTCTGGGTGTTAATATCTATATAAGTATGTATTTAAAAATATCTATGTACGTATATCAGTCTCTGGCAGCCATATTACAAGCTTTGCTTAGTTTGGGGTCAGATGACCGTGTGTGCAAAAATGTCCCAGATATTTATTATTATTATTTATTATATGAGAAACATAACAAAAAAACTCATTATTAACGGTAACTCAAACTAAACAAAGAACAAACTGAAAATCTATCTTTAGTTGCAACAGTTGAAACAGCAATTTTCAAAGTTTCCAAACACAATTGTTTCAAATCAAAGCAATATTATTTGTTCACACTTTCAGTTTAATTTGAAAGTTTCGAAGTTAGCTTGATTTCAAGTAGTTTCAAATAACCAACAAAATTAAACTTCGTTTTTTTTTCCACGAGAATATTTTAATAGTTATACATACTTATTTCAGAATAAAACTAAAAGTAACTAAACTACGATGCTTATTGGCATTCTGTTGATGAAAAAACTTTTTAAAAGGCTCACTATAAAAGGATATCATCGCAAGGAAGCACAACATCTTTTTTCTTGTATCCGGCGACAAAATCCCGCGTGACATCTAAGTTTGAGGCTGCTCAAGATTAAATTGACTAAACAACGACCCTCTTGGATTAGTTGGTAGCTCTTCTTCTTAGGAAGTCCCGAGTTCAATTCTCGGCTGGCAGATATTTGAATTTAAATACCTGCTAATGCTATAAGTCTGTGTGCTAGTTTCTGGGGGTCCTAGATATTATAAAAAAAAAAAAAATGTTTAACATTATTGTTTTATTGTATTTGACGGACACGACTGAATTTTTTTAATATATTTTTTTGTAGTTTTTCCGTCATTCAAGGCATCTTCGATACAGCGAACATTGATCCTAGCTATATTACAGTTTTTTTTTATTTACTTAGATGCAACAAGGTCGAAAATCCTAATACCCATTCCCAGTTTTCCCCAGGCACCTAGGTAAACATGATTGTCAATCCGATAAGCCCTAGTGTTAACTGTACCCCTGACTAGAGGATATACGAACGGTGGAATCGTTATTAACTCCACAGACACGATGCGTGTACGTGACAGATTCTACACGATTGTGAAACTTTACGAAGTACTGGCGCATTACATAACACAGCAGTAAGGCCATCCTCGTAAAACATTTCGCGTTAGATAGTGGTTTTCGACTTCCATGGAGACAGGTGGAAAATCTGTACAGCATAGATTACCTAGTACAATGGACTCAATTAATTGGAGAAATTAACAGAGTCCTGTTTCAATATGTAGTATAAGTATGTCATGTTGGTGTCTATTAAATAAATAAATATCCGTTTTAAAGAGTATTTAGCACAATTTTTACCTCTCTACCTCTGTTTCACAAGCTTTTTTAACTTGCAATGTTTTTAATTATGTATGTATGTTAAGGTCAAATCTTGCAACTAAATTTTAATCCAGATCCCCTTGGTTGATAGAGTTGAAATTTTGCATGCCTGTCAAGTTCCAATGACAATACAATATTATAACAACGAGCTGATCTGATGATGGATACGGAAGGTGGAAGACAGAACTTCTCAGTAAGTAACAGTAGATTGGTCGAGTTAGGACTCATTTTGATCAGCTTACAATACCAATAATGGATTTTATAAGAAATTGTCTGGAAAAATATTACAAAAAAAAAAAAAATGTCCACCATGGACAATAAAATGCACACAAGAAATTTCAAGTACTTATATCCACTATAGAACAAATTTATATCCATTTTAGCACCAATTCATTAGAATTCGTTACAAAACTCCATACTGCTAATAAAGGTACACGCACACAACTACCGTAGCTGTTCGTTTTAGCACGATACACACACAGACGCGACCTAAACTCTCGCTGCAAGCGCATACCGAGATTTACGGATTATGATCATTAGTTTTTCTGCTAAACATTCTGAACTTTCATAATTGCTCTTGTTTGTTGGAGTTAATGCATTTTAATCTGGATTTAAAGTTGAGCGATTTGTATGTTAATGCGGATTGGCTTTTGCGATAGGGTATTTTAGCCTCATCTTGTGTTCATAATTGCTGTTATTATGGAACTTTTTAAACGTCTATTTAACTCTGCTGTTATCAAATAACGTGATTATGATACGTTGGAAAACGTTTCAGGACTTTTACTAAATACAAATTTTACTACCTTAGACTCAATATTTTTTGCCCTCTTTCGTGATATTTAATTTCATATAATATATTCTTAAACGCTTGTCGGACTAACAAAAACGCAAAGGCGTATAGATAGACACACATTTTTATCGCTAACTGATACATAATACTCACTGCGCTTGAAGTTCTCTAAAGGAGTATTCAGAATTCATTTTAATTCAGATATTGGAAACGAGACATCTTATTGCGAAATATTGTTGTTACAGGTTTGTAAAGTATATACATTTGTTACCAAACACATTATTTGCATTCTTTCAAAGAAATTTCAAAAATAATTTCAAAGACGACTAGACTCCGTTCAGAATTATTCCGGTATTTTCTTGCCCGCTCATTAGCTGGGCACTCGTCTTCATTAGAGATGACAGTCCCCATCCCCATCGAGTCGGGTTGCTGAGCTCAACATATCTACGACATTTCTTTTTGTTTTCATTTTGCCGTGATGTAATAACGTCACAGGGATAAGTAATATTATTCAAAGACAAACAAAATACCCGACTGAAAAATGGAGCCGTATAGACCAGCGCACTCGTCAAAATTAATCAAGCCGATTATGCTACAGGAGGTAACATAGGCTTTCTAGAGAAACTGAGAGTCGTACAGCGGGCAATGGAGAGAGCTATGCTCGGAGTTTCTTTGCGCGATAAAATCTGGAACGAGGATATTCGTCGAAGAACTAAAGTCACCGATAAAGCTTTCAGAGTTTGCAAGCTGAAGTGGCAATGGGCAGGCCACATCAATCGAGGAACCGATAACCGATGATAAAGAAAGGTTCATGAGAGTTCTTCTAGCCAGAAGACGTCCACTGCTGAACATAGGCCTCCCCCTTAGAGCACCACACCGACCGACAATGTGCCACTTGCATCCTATTGGAGATTATTATTATATTCTTTTGGAATGCGACTGAAACATCGTCGAATACCCAGCATATACCTTGAAAAATTACGTCGTCTGAGCAACAGTCGATTTTTAGGTCTCCATTACAGAGCGAAGGTTGCGCGGGGAGACATGTACATACTTGTAGATGCGCTAACTTTACCTACGCCGGTTCTTTTTACTCAAGAGGTTTGCTGGGCTCAGTATAAATTACCATTTTAACAAACTTGAGAATACATTAACTCCAAACTCATTTTAGTACAAACTCCTCCTTTTTAGTAGGCCTAAAATGTCAATTTATTTAGAAAATTTACTTTCTTTGTAATTTTGCGGCATGTAATTAGGTCAAAATGATCTTATTTCCTTTTATACTAAAAGTGATTAAGCTCTTGTTTCAAGTAAAAGTAATTAATTAATAAAATAGGAAAAAACTGCTGCAAAAGACTTCCACTCTGTTTTGAGACTTTGAAAAGGTTAATTACTAAATTTAGTACAAGAAAAGTACTTCGGTACACAATATTTTATGATTTTCCTTTCATTTCAAAGAAGCTACACAAAATAGTACTTACATCCACTACGTTAAGCTTTATGATAGAAAATCAATTTGTACTTATTTCGGTCTACCGCACATCTAATAATTCAATACTTAGGCCCAAATATTCCGAACTATCGAATATCGTACCGTACCAAAGGCTATAGATAAATTCTATCGTATCAGAGGTCAGAGATAAATCCTACTGAAATTGAAACAAGAGATGTCGCTGACCACAAACCAATATGAATCATGAGTAAACGTACATAGAGTAGAATCCAATAAGATCGTTTGCGGATGTTGAATTGGGGTCGGTCTTTGTCCTAAAATACCTAGTTGTAAAGTAGAAATTATCATAATTTTGAATCGATAAGCATAGAAATACACCAGTTGTTTCTCGCAGAAAGATAATAAAAGCAGAAGAAAGAAAAAGTCTGGCATTAAATATTTTTTTTAAAATAATTATACCGTAAAGAAAGAGCAGCTCTTTATTAAAGACATAGAAAATTAATTCAAGCAGCAAAGGCACTAATAATCCTACAATAAGAGGTTTTTTGGCTGAAAGCGATGTTCTCCCGATCTCTTTTAAATAATAGAAAAATAGGCGAATCGAGAATGAAAGAGTAAAGTTAATTTTATATCTTTTAATTCAACTGAATATGTTACGTCAACACTTTCACATTCCTATTATAAGTAGGAAGTAAGTACGTCACAGAGCTCTCTTGCACCTACGTACTACGCGAACCTCATTAAGCTCACCCACCGGAACGACTCCAATTTATCATTCATACTTCCTCCTCCATCATCAAAGAACAAGTAAATTAAGTTCTGCAGATATAGTTTGCGAATGTTACAAGCGTATGAGCCAAACTTTTGGTACAAATCTAATAAAAACTAGCCGCAAAGTGGGACAGATCAAAGTTAGATTGACATCAAAATTGCTTGTACCGAAACTACGGAATACAAGATCCATATCCCGGCAGTTCACAGCGACACAGCCGGAGACCGTCTAGTGCAGACAATTTACGAAGGCGTGGGCTGGACTAATAAAATGAAAAGTAGCACGTGCTTTCATAAATTGTTCGAATAGTACGATGTGTTGCCGAGAGTGTACAGTGTACACCATTTCCATTATAATGCTCGTTAAACTATTTTGCATTGAATACTTAAAATATAGATAAGGTTTAGAAAAATACGAAATAGCCGAAAATGATTTTATTAACTGGGCACACAAGGGACAAGATAATTATATTATTATGTAGAATAAGGTCCGATCAAAAAGGAAAATATGAAATTACGGAAGTATCTATCTGAGAATGATGTTGACGAAAAAAAAAAGCAAAATAACCAAAAATATTTTTTTTAACTGGGAATACAAAACAAAACTTCTAAACTAAGAACATACTTGTGGTATTTTCTTAAGCCTTGGTATGAGGAACCTAAATTTTTCGAATTGACGTTACCGTTTGCACGACCCTGTATAGATAGATAAGGTGGAGATAATAAAACGACGACCTTCCGTACCAAACTGTAAGTAATTCAAAAAGCTAGCCTAAAATTCCACGAATAAAGTATCTCGTTTAACCAAAGCTCTTACAATATCTGTAAAATGTTAATCTACACAAAATTTCGTGCTTTACGTTCTGGAGATTAAAATTACGACTCAACTTCATTCGATGGTCCGTAATGGAGAATACAAAGGATTAATTACTTCGAGATCCTTTTATCTCCTGGAAAACTTCGCAAAGACTTCGGTATTTCTCGAGAAAGGGAAATTAATGTCTAAAACTCAGTTTGTTGCTGATTTTAATTGTTTTATTGAATAAATAGACTAGTTAAACAAAACTCATGGTCATTTAGTTCTTCCGCTTTTAAAGCTTCGTGGCAAACCAGGAATGTTCGGAATGTTCCCTTCTATTGGTTCATCGTCCGTCTGTATTTCACGATCTCTTTAACCGAGCAAAGCGAATGTCTCAGAGTCTACAGAAGCATGTCTATGTTTGCACGTGTGTATACCGACGACTGACGATAAATTGCGAGCCGTTCATCTGATAATGCATGTAATGAAGCAATTAGTTTGTTTCAGTAAAAAAAAAAAACATTCGAATATGTCCAAAATTGGTGTTCGTCACGAACCAATAGATATTCTGTGGGTATACAAAATAGCGCTAAAATATGGTACACGTATAGATAATGTCTACACGGATCACTAAGGAGAGCTGAGAGCCACTTAGCAGTGGACCTCTTCTGTCTGATGATGATTATGATGATATATAGATACTATAATAGCTACATACCAGGACAAATATAAAAAAAAAATAACGTTATAAGTGAATCTCTACCATATACATAATTATATGTTCACGTATCATATTGAATGGGGTATAAAAGGTTTTTACTTGAAGTAATAGTACCATTTTGCCAAGCCCGTTTCCATTGTCGCTTGCTGACTTTGTAAGCCTACATTATTCAGACTGTACGCATCAAAATATGTTCACCGAAAAACTCCTATTATTTTTCAGTCTCGCAAGTATTTTTCTAAGTCAATTAACATTCGCAAGCACGGGCTATGAAAACGTAAGCATCACTTCAAAACATGCGTATAATTGAAGACAAACTGAAAGTGCCCACTCACCTCGATACCCCACTCGTTACGCTACACTGATTTAATTTAATTCCCCAAGTTACGGGTAAAATTTTAATAAGGCTTCTAAATATCAAAACATTCAAGACAAGGACGGGGACATTAAGCGACCCTCTCCCATCTTGGGGCCACTAAAATGGATTAACGGGAACATTAAGCCAGTTTAAAAGTCGTGCTAACTGTTCCGCGAATGTGAAAAGTCTTACAATGTATTTTTTTGTAGACCAAAATGTATTTCAATGTTCAACATCTGAAGGAAAAGTTGGGTCCCTTTATACATTGATGAGCACTGAACTCTTATTATCAAATTAGTTAGAATTCTATTATAAGATGCATGCAAAGATGCAACTGGCAAAACATAAAAAGCAATGCCCAATAATTAGTAGGTATATAGATAAATAAATAAAACTTTATTGTAAAATTACAAACAAATTTAGAAATGCTTAAAAGAAATTAAAACTAGACTTTGACAAATGGCGGCCTTACTGCTACGAGCGGTCTCTTTCAGGCATGTTGGGGAGTCTTATCTTGCTTCTTGGTCTAAGGCAACCATACCTTGGCCTTAATATAAGGATGAGGATAATGGTGATATCTATTTAAATTTCATTCTAGTGAACTTTCACATTGAACCCTTAGGTTTAATAGAACGATTCAAATATTGTCTTACGGCCGCACTAAGTACGTTTAATGATTACTTATTACGGCATTAAGCTTTTCTATAGATTTTTTTATAGATTTCTATAGATATCCATAGTGACAGTTTAAGTAATCATGTAATGTCACTGAGTGCGTTCGTAACTCGCATCTCACAATCATAGTTTTGCGAGCATTTTTATTGTTTCGCGATTCCATTCAAATTTTGCAAATAGATACATTTGGCCAGCCGGTTCTAACCTCAATTTCCATCTTTTACATGAATTCGATAACGTCTGGCGCCGCTCCAGAAGTTTGCTCGGGTTTGCTCGCCTTATCCGCCGTTCTAGGCTACGTTCGAACCTTTGTTTCTGTGTCATAAACCTGTCTTACTCGAATTATGAAAGCGCCGTTCGATCGTATCCACTTGGCTTGCTGGCTATTTGCAAAACATCGCCCGATGCTTATTTGACTATTACATCAAATATGTAGAGTTTATTTTATTAGCTTATATATAGTTTAGTCAGTTTTACTAACGACCCATGTTAGTAAAACTGACTAAACTATAATTTTAAATGAGAGAAACAGACGAGTGATTTATTTAATTGGTATTAGCAACTTTGTACGCAGAAGCGAAAGCTCCACAAGAATTATGAAATTGAAATATTTATAACACAATTTCATCGCCAACTACGACCCACCTATTTCAAAAACTCCTGACACTTACAATTTATCGCGTACCCATAAAATGCCATTACGAAAATCAATAATCCTCCCGTTCGCCACTCGACCGAACAGCGCCCTCTAATGGGGGACTTATTAACTTCAACTTTTTACAAAGCCGGAACACTTTAACATGAATCCATATTCATGAAGAGGCGGTGAGATACCTAGCTCCCCTCCACACTGCGTTTTATTCAATTAATTCCTGATATCGCAGTGTATTCGATCTTAACTGAACTTAGTCAGACCTCTCGATGTTCCCCTTTTAAAAGCGACCCTGATGAATATTCCAAAGTGCTCCGGATAACAACTGAGAGCCATATTCCGGCGCATTCGAGATTACTCCGGTTCCCTCTCACTCTCGTGGCGTTTCCAACGCTAGATACATTGAGTGAGATATTCTAGAGTACGCCAGAATAGGGTCGCTTGGTAGGGGATTGTTTGGAAGATCTTGTTCGTTGCAAGTTTCCAAGATTTTTCGAATGATATCGATTACATCGGATCGTTTGAGATCCGAAATCTTTCAATTTGCGTTAACGTAAGTTCATTGATACTTATCAGTTCTGCGATTTGTTATTGTAACTGGAAAATAAACTTTCTGGGAACTTTACAATCATTGAATTGATTTAGGTATTATTTGATTTTAACGGTACGTACTATTACTTTACTAGTAAGAACTATTTTAATACTAACAGTTATAACATCATATCTATTTAAACCCATGTAACCTAAATAGCCAGTAGTCTTACTAAATGATGTTATTTAACTGGGAACACACATAAATCCTACTTATTTCGGTTTGCACTCAGCATCAACAGCTCACTCCAGTCTTTCTTCAAAGCAAAACTATAATAATACATTCGCGACATAAAAGCGAACTACAAACATCGTATGGCCATAATTAATTTAGCATAACATTATCGCACAAGTATAAATTACGCTAAATACAAACGGTAGCGTCTTCGTGTGTTCGTTACGTTCCCGCTAATTTAATGGCCCGACCAATTATAGTGATAGGTGCTCTCGACTCGAGCGTACATGTCGTCGCGTTACTTTGTCTCTAGGGGACAGTGGGGCCAGAATGCGACTGAAAATAGTGCTCCAGATACATTCTGGCTTGTCGTTATGAGTAAACTATGAGGATTTTATTTTTTATTTTAGCGAAAGAGGACAAACAACTCGAAAAAATAAGTGCTTTTTTTTGTTCTTCGTCAAAATAGAAGATGTTCACATAAAACACTTGAATCTACAGATAGTCGACTGTTAATTTTTTCGGTATTTCAAAAAAGATACAGTAATTTAAATATCAAAAATGTTGAAAACGAGCGAATGATATTGCTGTTTTAGGGAGAGCAAGAAATATAATAACCTATTAATAGATTAAATAGCTAACTCGTATTTTTTTTCTATGGTGTATATAAGGTGCACGCATAAAGTAACGCTGGTAGGAGCACACTTATCCAGAAGGATACCTTCTAGGTCCAGTTTTGAGCCTTTTCATCCTATTAAGTATGTAATATCTATTATATTCTTTATTAATTTTATTCTATTCTGGTCTGAACAATAAAGAGCTTTTCTATGTATCTAAGAAAAAGAAACATATTTTTAACACTCTTTTCTTTTTTTTTGCTCTGTAGGCACTCCAACAGTCTTGCTAAAAATCATAATTTAGACATAAGCGATTCTCTATCTAAATTTAAGAAATCCATTGATCTCATTAATAATGTAAGTATTTACTAACTTATTTACATAGATCTCATTATATAAGTAACATTCCCTCTTTTTTTCTCAAAATTTCGTTGTATGCCTAATATTTGCCAAATTTAAATATAATTATTTTGATGTTTCCTAGTTTTAACTCGTTTCGTTTCATATATTGCTAAATTTTCTCATTGTATAATTAAGACTGGCTAGTAAATTTTTCCACTTCCAATGTAACCTAAAGATAATTTTAACTGAGTATTTTGTACTCTGCAGGCAACAAAAAATATTTTCATTTTAGTTTAGTCTAGTCGAACCTCCATGAGCACGACGTGGTCTCCTGTAATTGGGGGTGCACCCAGCTTGATGCCTATGTTTCATAATGTGAATGTAATGTGTAACTTCTGTTGGGGATCCATATTCTATAAAATAAAATAAAATAAAATAAACAATCAATATTAATTTAGCTTTCGATCCTTTTTATATTACAAATTTTGTAATTTTTTGTAACGTTATTTTGTACTTGTAGACTATATTGCACAAACGGTGGACAAGCACTATTTACTAGAAAGCGGTTTGATTAAACCACGTTTGCTTCCACCATAAAAATGTGTTGTCTTGGTCCACTCATGTCATCTATCAGTGTTAAATAGAACAACGTGGTTGAGCTGTCGCCTATTTTATGGCCGGACCAATTACAATGATTGCTACCGGGGTCATGTTTCAGACTTAGCATGACTGTAGACAGATGTGCGAGTGCAGCAGAGCGTTTGATACCGAGGCTTTGTTGGTAGATTAGAATGATATCGTGAAGATATATTACAATCGGTTTAGATGTTTGAAATGTTCTTTAACAGAGTAAATTATTGACTATATTTCCGGTAACTTAATAGGATTTATTTTATTCTATGTATTGTTGAGCAAAAGTAATTATATTTTTATGTCACAGTTTGCAAACAGGCACAAGAGTCGCTTGATGGTTATCAAGTGATGATACATCAGAAACATCATATATATTAACTATCAGTGATATCTCTGGTGTTACAGGTACCCATATGTTGCAGATTTTAGCCTCTCACAGTCCTTTTGAAGAGCCCTATTTTATACTAAAATATTTTCTGGCAAACTTTGCGTGACTAATAGTAGGTTATCTTAATTTAGCAGATTGCCAATTCTGAAAGCTTTGGTTAAACTTAACAGACATTTGTTATCCTAGTCTAATACACTGCAATGAAAAAGATAGATTTCTAATAAGTATAGATGTGTCAAATCAAGCTTTCAAAATCGGTTATAACAATATAATTTTAACAAGAAATAAACAGACTTAAACATAACACACTGAAAAAATGCTCTATTAAATGTTCTTTCTTGGCGCCACCTGAACCAAACTTAATATCATTGCAGAGTTCCGATGTCCATCTGTGGGCTTCGTCATCAGTACCACTTTACTATACTACACCTCTATATGGGTGATACTTTCTGAAAGCAAATGCTTGACTTGTTGATGATTATACCAAAATCGCTGTACAATATTTGAAGAATTCCCGCAATTCCTCATGGATCCCATCATCGGAACTATATAGATTTTAATAAAAATATGACCAAACTGGAAATATCTTCTTTCAAATAAAAAAAAGTATTTTCCAGATCGATTTATAAATGATGGAGTACTGAGGTATGCAACATAATATCTATATAAGTATGTATTAAAAAAATATATATGTACGTATATCAGTCTCTGTCAGCCATATTACAAGCTTTGCTTAGTTTGGGGTCAGATGACCGTGTGTGCAAAAATGTCCCAGATATTCCCAGTTAAAAATAGGGACGATTTTTGCCATAATCTTAGCACAACAAAAGTTCATAGCATATTACGTGGTTCTGCTAGATGCTGCGCTGTTCTGGCTATAATATAATTTATATTCTATGCGTAATATTATATTATATTGTAAAGTGCGTGGCAGTACATTATGAGTACGTTTTGAAATATGATAGGGGACAGAATGGGATTATATTTCCGGTACACGGTATTAACAGAAACTAAACTTAAGAATATAACTTAAACAACTAATAATAATAATAACTAATATAACTTAAAGATAAATGGAATAGCTTTTCGAGGGAAAATCAAACATAAAAGTAACTATAATTAAGGTACACATGGCAACATACAACAGATTGGTGTGGATTTTTGCATTTTTTATAAAGTCAGAGGGCCGGAAAGTAAGATCGGTTACTATTTCTATCTACCATTCCTACCTACTATTTCAAAATTTTCCAAAGTTAAAATGAAATAGATCATCACATTAGATATTTCACGTAAATTAATATATATCACAAACCAATAATTTTGTTTAGTATGTATTCCTCCATAATTGTAACAATAATTAGGTTTTATCTGACTTCCAAAAAAAGAAGAGGAGGTTGTCAAGTCGACTGTTTTTTTATATTTATTCGTTGAACGATTAAATAGCGTTTTAAAAACATGTTTCAACACGCTACGATCTTTTATGAGTAGGTACACTGGTAAACAAAATGGAGATCAAAAGTTGAGGAAATCTACGTAAAGTACCTACACAACAACGAATACAATAATCTGCCAACAAACTTGATCAATTAGCTCTTTATTAATACAGAATGAAGCGCCGGTATCAGCCTGAGGAAACCGTATTACGTACCATCCGTTGTAAATATTTGGAGACAGAATTGTAAGTTGACTGATTTTATTATGATTTCATAAATCTAGAAGAATTGCTCAAATTTTGATGTACACTATTATTAAACCCCTTAACCGTTGGTTGTACAAAGTATATTCCTAACGACTGACATACCAATGTTGGCCAAAGTCCCCAAATAAAATGATAATTAAAAAAAAATATTACGAGGCATTAGAAATATGTAATACTTTCACACCCGACTTAAACACAGGCCACACTGTGATCTAAGCTAACTTCTTTTAGATTAGCTCACGTAGCTGCTGCGTCTTTTCATACTTCGGTTCACACCGCAAACTACAGATGAAGTTTGAAAACTGTCACAACAGTGTGACAGAGCAGTGTGAAGGTTAATCGGCTGCAGAAATATCGCCCATGCAGCTACGTGAGCTAAGCTAAAAAGAGTTAGCTTAGTCCGCGGTGCGGCCTGCGCTTTAGAAAGGTCGACGGGTAGAATTGTGACAATTTGTCATAAGACACCTCTGACGTATAATTTATTTTTGTTATATTGATTGTATGACGGGCGGGCCCTTGTTGTATTTCATCCCATAGAGTATCGTACATGATTGTGTCACAGCGCCCCGTCCGCGCACCCGTGGCGCTCTAGATATATTATATCAAGTCCCTAAGAATTGACGATTGCCCGTCGTTTGATCTTTCGCATTATTTCGGTTTGTCTTTGAATGAACGTAAATCACTGTCATCGAGTCCACCGCACCATCGCCTGCGTTATGCGAAGTTAAACGCGCGATTTGCATAGAAATTATACCGTCGGCCCGCGCTGTTCATAGGAAATTTTCCTAATTAAAACGCCTTCGGTGCCCGGATTTCGTTCCAATTAAAAGTTTCTCACCGGTGGCGCCTGTGTTTCTGGATCGGCGAGTTGCTGTGTCTCCATTGATGGATTTATTAGGTTACCGAGTGGACGAATCCTGAGGTACCAAACTTTGAGACGAGTCTAGTTGCCTTTGAATTTTAATACCGATGAGTGCGTTTTTGGGTATCACTTACTTACATACTTACGTACTTACGTACTTACGCACTTACGCACTTACGCACTTACGCACTTACGTACTTACGTACTTACGCACTTACGCACTTACGTACCTACGTACTTACGTACTTATACTTACATACTTACACACAGACTTTCGCATTTATAATATTAGTGTGATAAGCGGTTTGATCTGTGCTTTGATTTCTAGAAAAGGGCTTGTTATTTTATATACATTTATAAATAAAGATACAGCATCATCGATACATTTAACTCGAATCGAATCACAAACAGAACACACGCTTGTTTGCTTGGAGCGTGTAAATAGCAAAATGAATTATACTTCGACACACACTCACAGGTAAGCAAACAAGTCCAATCCAAACTCGAAAAGACACCGCAGCTTCGACTCACAGGCTCGAGTCAAATCAAATTTCTCCTTTTCACGTCAGTAGAACAGCAAACCCAATGTTATTTTACGTGACACATACATTTAAGTCAAGCACACAGGGTGTTTAAGTGAATTACCTTGTGATGGTGTCAATGTACAATGGTGACGATTCTGTTGTACCACTCACTAAACAAATCTGACATGACTAAACTTATCGACGTCTTTTTTTCTTTTCGATATGTGTGAAAAGTATAGTAATAATTTTAGAACTGTCAAATTTAGTTTGGTTTAGAAAATGGAAATGGATCAAAAATGTTTTTTGGTCATAAACAATAGAATCGACGTCAATGTAGATTATTCGAATAGAATACAGGAATGAGTCACATTGAGTGTAAAGATCCATTGAATTTATTCCAACTTATAAAGATAACATACTTCTTACTTCAGTCTCTTTCTCGATATCATCAGGTGAGTGTATTGTGACGTGGACCCATAACACATAAAAAATTCGATTACACATTGGCCCCTTTCATTATAATAATCCCGATGACTAAACTTCCTTGTATCTCTCGGTATAACTGTCTTGTCTTGTCTTTCTTTTTATTCCCATAACGCAAAATTTAAAGCCACGAGAGCTGTATTTTATTTTTTTAAATTAATTGCGAGCCCAGTAACAGTCTCTAGTATGTATCATTCTGCAGCATTCTACGAGCACAATTTGGATTCGTGGTTTCGGGCAAACATAATTACAAGGAATATACAGAATCTAAAACAACTCAGTGATAACATCAATAGTGCTAGAAAAAACAACAAAGAAATAAAGTCCAAAAACAAGAAAAACAAGCCGACCTCTCACATAATCACATTTTATCAGCTTTAATATTACAATATGTTTGGGCCTTACAGAACTGACAGCGAAAGTTGGTAAATTATCATCAACCCCTAGTGGTTTCTTCCAAAACTCATCTTACCTACGTAATGGGACTCTAGAGATAACTTACTAAACAATAAATTCATTATAGTCAAGCCTGCGCCGGGTCACTAAAAATGATGCCAGTAGCCATTACGTATGATACTAGGGGATACTGCGCAAGCCATCCTGAATTGTGGAATTAACTGAGTGATGTGAGTTATGGAACTTTACATACTCTGAGCTTAGGAATATTTTGGTAAAAAATGTGTGAAAGATAATCAATATAGTGGCTAAACAGGAATTATACTGACTCGAATTGAAGACGCACGTATAGCTCTCTCTAGCAAAATGTTTAAAAAAGGTAATGTTTTTCTTAATATATCTAGTCCATTGAATCACACTTATTATTATTATAAATGAGAAATCACTTACGTCTTATATCACTCATATTCACACACATACACACACCCCAACAAGGTCAACACTGACCACATACGCAAACCTTTAAGTAAAACAACTAAAATAACAATTAAAATTATAAGTTGGTATTTTTATACCTGCAGTCGCCTAATTCTCACCTTCCGTCTTTTGAGCATAGGCATACGCCGAAAACCAGCCCTGCGTGACCCTTCGGGAGCACGCAGCACAGCGCTGAGCGTACCCATATTACCAAACTTGTTTTTCCTTATGTTTCCGTGTTTTGTTTTTGGCAATAATGGATTATTCTTAAATGTTGTGTGTAACTATGTAACTGCTTAAAGGATTTTGTCAAACCGTAGTCCATTATATCCGTAAAATAAGTTTATGTGGAAAATAAAGATTTTTCCAGAAAAGCTTTTATAAAATCCGTTATTGGTATTGTAAACTGATCAAACTCCATCTATCTAATGTCATTTACTGAGGAGTTCCGTTTTCCACCTTCCGTATACATCATCAGATCAGCTCTCTGTCATAATAATGTATTGTCATCGGAACTTGATAGGCATGCAAAATTTTAACTCATTTGAACAAGGGGAACTGGCTTAAAATTCAGTTGCAAGATTTAACCTTGTCATGAATACATACATACATACATACATACATACATACATACATACATACATTGCAAGTTAAATAAAAGCTTGTAAAATATAATATAAGGTTAAAGTATAAGGTATAGGTAGATTATAGTATAATATGAAGGCGAGGTCAGCGGGTCAATTGTGTTTTTTCCCACTCAACTCCGTAATGGCTGAACGTAATCGGATGAAATTTAGTATGGGGACAGCGTATACCCTCGATTAATATAGATAGGCTGTTTTTACTATAAGGTTCCTGTAGAACAGCGGGTGAAACGCAAGGCGCCGCTGGTAAATCATTTAATTTACAAAAATGAAACCCATTCACACTTTACCGAGAATAATTTGTTTCAATTAATCCACCGGAACTTCCCTCTTCCATTTACAAAACAAACTTTTCGGCTATTTTACAATAATTTCAATAATTCACTAGAACTTTTCCCGGGTCCTAATACCGCTGAAATATTGCTTCCTCAAGGGCCGGCTGCCAGAAGCTCTGTTTTTCCCGGGCGGCAAAACTTGCAAATTAATATAGATCGATCCTAAACTTTTACGGGAGACAATTGACAAATGACTAAAAAGTTTCCTTTCAACGCTCAATTAAAGCTTAAGCTCGGTTCACACGCAATTTTGGTTGATTGGCGTTAAAAAAATCTGACGCTGGATTTTTTTGACGCGTTGATATTACTTCATTTTAACTTTAGGTAGAAAAAAAATTATATCACTTATATCAATTATATCATTTTTTTTTTAGCCTGTGACTTTGTTATACTATATTGTATCAAAGTTTTCCCCGCACTGCCCCCGTTCTTCTATAAAGTAGGTATGTGAGAGTTATGTTGCTAAATGATGACATTTTATTATCTAACGCTGAAATTGAGTAGGTATACAATGGATTACTGCATACTCATTTTAATTACTCGTCTGCATTTCATATTTACTTGTACATTCTTTATTTATGTTTTGATGCGATTGTCGCCCAAAATGTTGTCATCTATAGCGAATAATTCAAATAAAAACCAAATTAATATTTTCAACAGCCAAATGTACTACTGATTCCAACAATACAGACTAAGCTTAACTAATCAATTAGAAATTTATTGTAATTGACACCAAACGGAATATTGATAAAGTCGTGGAAAGTAAGAGAGAATGAATATGCAATGCCGATTGAAATTGAATAATGAACGGTAATAAGTTTAGGCCGAAGTTTTACTCGATTTGAATTTATAGACAAGGCCGTGTTAAAGGTTAATTGAGTCTATCAGTACTATGGAAATAGGCCACGATAAGGAAAAAAAAAATGGAAATGTTTTTCCGCCGAATAATTTTTGAACGTGAATTTGACTAGTAGTCAAATTCACGTTCAAAAATTATTTTTGATAATAAAATGCCTCGCGCATTTACCAGACTTTATAATCTTGTAATTTGTAAGGCAGTATGTTTATAATGTTCTAGAACAATTTTGGTCTTAGTATTCAGCTTCAGTATTAGACAAAATACTTTCAATCTAAACATCATTTTAGAAAATAATTGTTTTAGTCGCGCTCATTAAAATATGTAATTGCAATAAGTTTCAGCATTATTTTTTTGCAAAAACACAATAATAATTATCATGTAAATGGAAAATCGAATTATTATACTTGCCGTTGGGTTAAATGAAGTACATATTATAGAATATCATTGTTTTGATCATTATAAAAAACTTCTTACTATGGGGTAATAAAGAAAAAAAAAAAAAAAAAAAGTAACAGCCGTTCCATGCTTTTCATTTATTCTGTGTAATTACTTTTTCATAAAACGCTGTTCATTTTTTTCGTGTTGTTTAAGTCTTCTATTAAAAGTTTTCATAATGAGAAGTACAAACAAACAAGGAAACAAAATTATTTATTCACATTTACATTACTTCAGTTTCTAGAATTAGTGTTAATCCATAGGCTCCCGAACTAGTCTAGGACTGTGTGTCGGGTGCTAGTGGCTTCTCCTACATATGTTTTATGTCATATCATAAGTTATTATTTATATAAAGTTATTATTTATATAAAAGTTACTATTTATTACTTAAGAATTTTGATTATCACACCAGTATTTATAGCCAAAGACGAAAGAAAAAAAAACACAACTAATAATAATAAATATATTTACACTAATATAAATTCGCATTGGAATGCGTAATATATGTGTGTGAGTTTGTAAGTGTTCGTATGTGGCTTAGTGTGTGTACATGTGTACAATGATATCCTAAAATAATTGCGTCGTCTAAACATCAAGTATTGCTTCAACCGTTTACATAGAATACTCGGCCTTAATCGCACAATTAGTAAAACAACTGATTATACTGTTAATTTCGCACCAAACAATATAATATTCGCCGCACAGGCGCACATTTGCACGACTGGTAACGTTACTTTGTTGCTGCGTTACTCGTCGGCTCATCGCACATTACTAATAATACACCTAATTAAACACTTGAACTGGTGCCATTTCATTATAAAGCTCTCGTTTGTGTCACAGAATTAACAATAGGTTGTGTTAAATTGTAACTGTTTGTGACAGTTTCAATGTATTGTTACTGCGGTCAGTAGATCCTACATGCAACATGATTGTGCCAGGGTAAACATTCAGAACTCACAATATTCATATTCTAAATGTATATCATTCCTAATTACCCTACTCCGATACTTCGTTAAGTCGAAGCATCTCCTGTAACTTGATATCAAACAAAATTACATAATACAACACACTGACGTATGTTTTAAAGTGTTTATATCTTGTTTATGTTTTGATGCAAGTTTGACAAACAAAATAATATGTATGATGTTTGTATTTAGCGAATAGCACTAGTTAAAATACGTGGTTATGTATTGTGCAGATCGTTTTAGTTTGCTTCAAGCTACACATTTGTATTAAATACTACATTAATTTAAAAAAAAATTAAGTTAAGTTTGGTCTAAAGTTTGGAGCAGAGGAATCCACCAACCATTTTTAATGTGAAATACATTACAATACAATGGCAAAAAAATGTACTTTTTGCTGGCGGTACTTTAAACTTTAAAATTAATAATTTTCTTCTTTTTCTTCTCAGGTCGTTCGTACCAAAAGCAACGCTAGTCAATTCAATAACTCGAGTTGCGACGCGACGTCCGCGTATTCATCGTTTTGACAATTTGTATACAAAGCCCCTTGTAGGTGCACAGTGAGTGTAGCAACACTGGTTGCTATGCTACTCGACTATCATATTGCATCGCCTTGTGTGGGAGGAGCCTTACACTTGTCCCAGTCTATGAATAAGGGGCAAGTTACACGAATACCGATCAGTTGTACTGCACAAGTTTCCAGACTGCACAGGGAGAGGCCGTAATCCTCGATACTTGTTAGCATGCAAATTTGGCGTAGTACGCCAATTTATAATCTCGTTAATTGCCATTGAAACTAAGTGTGCTACTATAATTGGTAACGCAGAAATTAAGACTGGTGAATATGTTTGCATTGGTAATTTGGATGGTTTTTGATAATCAGTAATTATATCCACACAAGAATGGTTTCTATGGTATTTGAATGTATGTAAAACCTAGTCCTGACAATTACTAACACAACAAAAAAGAAATCATCAAAATCGGTCAAGCCATTTTAAAGTTTTAACGAGATTAACGAAGTATGTGAATCCGCCAACCCGCAATTGGCCAGCGTTATGGCCCAATCACCCTTTGACGGTAGGTCGATATCACAGCAGTGGGATGTTTAAAGGCTGATGTAGCAATAGCAAAACAAAATACAGTGAAGCAGCTCACGCAGATAGCAACAAAACCAAAACGATTGCAACGTTCTTATCGAAACTAAATCTAGCCGAGTAGGTAACAATGTGTAGCATCTCAAGACCTCGGGCGGTAATTTCCCAGAGAACTATGGAAAGCAATAAAATAAAAGTAAGCAAGAGAGAGAGAGAGAGAGAGAGAGAGAGAACAACCAAGTTACTCTTTATAACGTCTGGAAAGGTTTTTGAGTAGCGACTGGGGTATTATGTAATTTGCGTCTCGCTGTCGCCGCTGATAAAATAGTGATTGCAATTTTCACGTCGATTTGTGACATTTGCGCGACTTATGGCGGTCGTTAGTCGTAAACGTTTAGGCTTTGGCGTCACTAGCGACAAGAAACAGTAATGGTAATAAAAAATTGTCGTGTGACCTGTTTTTTAGCCGAAAGGGTTGATGAAATAAAGGGTTTTAGCGTCTTTGCGTTAAAAATAGTAGTACAGACGTCACGACTATTGCTATTTCGTTAGCGACACTTGTAAGTCACAAGTTACGTAATAACCCGCCAGCGCTCGTTGAACTTTTGAAAACCATCGCTAACGAGCCAGTTTATGGCTTTGTGTGGCCCTGAACGAAACGCGAGCTGGATGACGGCTTATGTTCTTGATAAGGTTTAAAAAAAATACGCATTGCATTTTTACAAGCTATTATTTAACTTGCAATGTATGTTAAGGTCAAATTTTGCAACTCAATTTTATACCAGTTCCCCTTGTTCAGTTGAGTTGAATTTTTGCATGCCTGTCAAGTTCCAATGATAATACAATATTATAGCGAGCTGATCTAATGATGCATATAGAAGGTGGAAACCGGAACTCCTCAGGAACTAATAGTATATTGATGGAGTTTGGATTCATTTTGATCAGCTTACAGTACCAATAACGGATCTTATAAAAGCTACACAAAAGCGTATTTAAAAGTTATTAGTTAAAAAGAAAATAAACAAGAATAATATCTACAGACAAATACAGATATTAAAATACGTAATAACTAGATATTAAACATTTACATTATTAAAGTAGGGGATAGTATGGATATTACCATTAATGCACTTTAGTATTTAATCAAAACATCGCATATAGTTAGAATAATAAGCCAGGCACAATAGCCCGCAAAGCTCCAAACGAGTATTACTTAACATAATCCTCCAGTTTAGTGAGGGAGCCACCGTCGTATGTTCCGCACCAAACTAACAGCCATCCTTAGAAAACGTTTAGCTCCTTCATTTGGCCACCTCTACGTATAAATGAGTCGTACTGGCTTGTGACAGAAGTGGGTCAGAGACCGAGCGACTCGCTACTTATTCCGTATGTATGAAACGGATGCCAGCAGAGGGCGTATTTAAAAGCCAGCATTTGACTGACCGCGCGCCAACAGAATACCAAAGTAAGACTTCAAGGTAAGACCGCACTAGAATTAACTAGGTACTTACGAAATGTCTTTAAATCTGGTATACACAGATATATTATTATACGGTACCTAAGGTGGTAGGTAAGGTATCTATCTTTACAACGTGCTCAATCATAGACTAAGCCAACCTCCGCACGCACGCTAAGATATTCAAAACATACGTCAGGGTTTACCTTCACTAACTAACGGTCGAAGCAGCGGGCGTGGGCGCGGGTGCGGGCGCTAAATATCAAACATATAACAACTAACTCATTCGTAATAGTACGGAGAAAAAACGCGACTTGTTATAAATGTTTTTGCTTTAATAATATCAGTAACATTATTAATTTTACGTCGTATCAAATCAATCAATCTAATTAATTTGATCTAACCCCTAAATAGCGGACATATTATAGTAATACCTACTATGTTTCTATATTTTCATCTGATTTTATAGCGGTTTGATCATTATCTGACTAAATATGTTAATGACTACGTTTTTACGATAGATCTAAATTTTAAAAAAAAAATTACGAACAAAATCAGGCATGACGTTGCGTATTTATAACAATTTAATAAATAAAAAATATATTTGTTAAGTCCGACGCCATATTAACTCGTATTCTGTAAAAAACAACAACATACTGCCCATTAAATTTTAAAAATACAGCCCTTAATAATAGGCTTAAAGTACGTTTAATAGGCAGGGTAACAGACAGACAGCATAGGCTTATTAATATCGATTTTTGGATACCAAACCAAAAAATTTAATCAAACTAAATCAACAAAATCTATATTTAAAATACCATAAATGTTGTGTCGTGTCGCATACCGCAATGCGTCCTAGTGCGATAACTCCCCAAATGATGAGTCGTGTCGCATACCGCAATGCGTCCTAGTGCGATAACTCCCCAAATGATGAGTCGTGTCGCCTACCGCAATGCGTCCTAGTGCGATAACTCCCCAAATGATGAGTCGTGTCGCCTACCGCAATGCGTCCTAGTGCGATAACTCCCCAAATGATGAGTCGTGTCGCCTACCGCAATGCGTCCTAGTGCGATAACTCCCCAAATGATGAGTCGTGTCGCCTACCGCAATGCGTCCTAGTGCGATAACTCCCCAAATGATGAGTCGTGTCGCCTACCGCAATGCGTCCTAGTGCGATAACTCCCCAAATGATGAGTCGTGTCGCCTACCGCAATGCGTCCTAGTGCGATAACTCCCCAAATGATGAGTCGTGTCGCCTACCGCAATGCGTCCTAGTGCGATAACTCCCCAAATGATGAGTCGTGTCGCCTACCGCAATGCGTCCTAGTGCGATAACTCCCCAAATGATGAGTCGTGTCGCCTACCGCAATGCGTCCTAGTGCGATAACTCCCCAAATGATGAGTCGTGTCGCCTACCGCAATGCGTCCTAGTGCGATAACTCCCCAAATGATGAGTCGTGTCGCATACCGCAATGCGTCCTAGTGCGATAACTCCCCAAATGATGAGTCGTGTCGCCTACCGCAATGCGTCCTGGTGCGATTTCACCCCAAAGCGAGACTTTACGACGGCTGAACATCTGAAACTACTCTATTTCATGACTGTAATCTTTGACGAATCTGTTATTCGATGCAGCTTTATATATTATGATATTAAAATTATTTAACATCACAGAATTTCAATTAAACATCAACCCGCAGGCGGTTTGATTGATTTACAACCCTTCGACAGATTTTGATAATATACGAAATTAAAATTGTATTGAAATTATACAATTACAATAATACTACTGCTGATATTTTTATTGAGAGACATAATTTTATTCGGCGAGCCTTAACAGGAACTAAAACGAGTTAAAACTGTACAAGGATTCTTTTAATTCATTAAGGCCCCGCGCGAGGTTCAGCTATTTTAATAAGTTTGCGTGCTCGAAATAATTTACACCTACGGCTGAGATTCTAATTTACCATTTTTCTTTGCGTCGGGAATGTTCCCTACAGTAATTCACATAATTAATGTAACAAACAGAGGAAAATTTAATGGGCCGAGCATTGCTCAAAGAAAAGTTGCGTGGATTATTTACATTTCCGGTGAGGACAAGTCCTTTGTCACAGTGTAAAGACAGCTTATTAAGTACAAGTATTGTAAATTATAA
Organism: Apocheima hispidaria; assembly: GCA_947579745.1. Lineage (NCBI taxonomy): Eukaryota > Metazoa > Arthropoda > Insecta > Lepidoptera > Geometridae > Apocheima > Apocheima hispidaria. The sequence continues at coordinate 1,083,251 of OX388152.1, read as the reverse complement.
CGGTTAAGTATAAGGTTACGATGCGGCCAGTGATATTTAAAATTTGCTAAGTTACGTACATTGCATTCGGTTTTGCAAGCACTGGGTCAGTTTGACGACTGTCAGATTTTGGGATATATCTATGGGTTATTTATATATATCCTGGCATATTATGAACAAGGCCAAAAGCACAAAAACTACAAGGGCGAAAAAAAAACTAGTTGTTCTACACAAAAAAAGTATACACCATCTCGGTTTTTTTTTTTTAGTTTTTTTTTTTCCCTTAAAACCATTTTAGTAATGACAGAAACAACAGACACGTTGTATATTAAGCGGCACGCGCAAAAACGAGACAAAGAACAATTGCGCTATGGCAAGCTTATTCGAAGTTTCAGATTCAGCCAAATTCGAAGCGAGTTTCTGTACTGTAGTTGCTATATTTACCTGTGTCCACTTATTTTGACCCACGATATGAAAGTACACGTTGTTTTGTTTCCATTTTTTAAAACGTATTTTTATTAAAGTAAACAAGGTGGACGGACACGAATTTACCGATGTTGATAAAAATGTTCTTCCTGAAAATCTTTGAAGTTTTTGTTTTTATTAGTGTATATTAAGTACAGGAATTGTTTTCTTTATATAGTGTAACACGAGGTTTCGCAACGAATGCCTGAAATGTATTTTTATATATTACGTCTTATTTCAGCACCTATTTGACGATTAAAGTTATTTTTAACGTGAAAACTTTTTAAAAAGGCTTATTAAGGTCCCGACAGAGTTAGCGTTGAAACGCTTTTGTTGTCGTCAAGAATTTTTTAAATTTATCGTGACTCACGGTTTGTATCGCCAAGTGTTGTATATATTCTGGAAGTATAATTGTTTTGTTGTTTTTCTGTAAATGCTACAATGTAATTATACAACCACGTATAATACAACTAAGTTATCACCGTAAAAAGACGTGTGCAAAATCAAAGTGCGCTATATCCAAAACATTTTCAATTTGTTGTCGTATGAGAATCATTATTGATGATAGATGAAAATGAAAATTATTATTGATGACGTTTTCAACCAAAACTTATGCCACCAGCCACGATTGCAAAGCTTTATCATTAGGATGCCTACCTACGCTGAGGTAACGGTGGCAGAATGTCGTCCAGAGTGGCGCTCTAAGGATGTGTCTGTGTGGTTGTGGCGTGTGGTGCTTTGTCCAGCAGTGGATGTCGTCTGGCTGTTGCTGATCATGTTGATAAAGATGATACTAGAATACCCCCACAACTGGTAGAACAGAAACGCAGTCAGTAGAACATACCTAAACAGAAAAATTTCTCAATCAAAACTGCAGCTCTACTAAAATATTAATTGATTTATAAGCTAAAACTATTATTACAGGACTATTATTATATTTGTTTTTTGCTATTTATATATGCTACGGCTAGAACCCAAAGTGCGGTTACACCTTGTTTACCTAGTTTTAGCCGGTTAGATATAGGTGCAGCCACTTACTCTTGGTTAAATCTAGTATTAGCCGATAGTTTTCGAGTAAAACTAGATCTAGCCGATATCAATCCGGCTAGAACTAGGTAACCAAACTCTAGTGGCTAATACTAGGTCTAGTCGATTAACCAAGAGTAAGTGGCTACACCTAGTTCTAACCCGCTACAACTAGGTGTATCCGCATTTCGGGTTCTAGCCGTAACATATATATCAAACCCAAAGATGAAAGTATCTCACTAACAATGTAATATAATTTGAATAAGGTCTGAAAACACTGTCTGAATAGACCTAATATAAGAACATACTCACATAAACTCATACAGTTCCTTTGTGTAAGTACCATCTATTTATGTATATTTTCTTCGAAATTTCAGCGCATGCTGGCAGTCAAAAGAAAACTTGAGGGAAATAATAAGACCGGTAAAGAGACGAAATGTCTACTGCACGGAGAGTTCAGTATAAAACAATATTCTTGATTCCTTGTTGGTTACAAAATAAATTGACAGGTTGTTGCAAATGGCAGGTTGTTCGTTCAGTATGACGCTTGAAAGGGGAAGCCTTTTTTCAACAGTGGACGTTTTCTGGCTAATGTCAATAAATTAAAATTATTAATATCATGACCACAATTGTGTAACAAAATAATTTGCTTTATTTAAATACAAAGCTTCGATACATCTCATCATGTATTCAAAAAATATACCAATTAGGTAATTTTACATAAAACTGTAATTCACGTACGCACACACTTTATTGATTTTAGTGCTATGTATATAAATAATTTTATTTAAAAAACAGCCGACTTCATCAAACCTTTTATTCAAATTTGCTTTGTCGTAACTATCATAATCGAGATTATATTGGCGCCACTCGTGAAATACGTATCATTCCGGTGGCCATCTGTGGTCTACTTCATCAGTTCCATTTCACCAAATGATACTTTGTGAATGCAAATGCTTAACTTGTTGATGAAAATACCAAAATCGCTATATGTATGCCTGTAATATTTGAGGAGTTCCTCATGGATTCCATTATCAGGACTGGATTTTAATAACTACGGAAACCTAAAAATGGGACCGTATGGGAAGCATCTCCTTTCAACTTAAAATATAATTTTCCGAATCTGTTCATAAATGACGGAGTTCTAAAGTAACAAACATAAAAAATACAGTCCACTTGAGAACCTCCTAATTTTTGAAAGTCGGTTAAAAAGACAAATAATTATTTTCATTAGTGCTTATGATCGAGTAAGACAATACCATTCACATAATAGTGCTCAAACAGGAGATTTTCCCGTCTATGTATGTATGGATCCCTAAAAAGATAAAAGAGTGTGCTTCCATGAAAATACAAGGTTCTTGGAGGCGACGGGTCATATCGTTTCAAAGTCTGGGGAGAGCGGGACAAATTAAAGAGAAGTCCTTTTGTACTGTAACCATAAGGTATTTTTTTTAAAATTCATATTCTATTTATTTTTACTAACTTATTTCATAATTTTGTGTCATTACATAAAACGAAACTTCATGTTTATTGTTTTAAAAGGTATCAACTTTTTTTAACACTTCGGAACTTTTGTTCTATTTTTTCAACTAAAAACTCAACTATGCTTTTAAATGGTACTGAGTGATGAGTTGAACAAGTCGCTCGCCTGGTTGTAAACGTCGCGCTTGCCCGCGACTTCGTTCGCGTGGACATAAAAAAGTATCCTATGTTCGTATTTGTCATATTCATTAACTTGTTATCAAATTTTATCAAGACCCGTTCAACCATTTTGCTGTGATAACGCGACAAACACCCAGACAGAGCGACAAAGATACTTTCAAATCGCTAGATGACCTTGATCCATTTTTATGCATTTGTTGACGTTTTGTATGGACTGACAGTTGCAATGTGCGATTTAGAACTCTAAATCTCGTTTTGTTTTTTCTTCGAGACGAACGTATTAATTTTATACCTCGAAGTTTTATGGTTCTGATACGACTGCGGCTATATTCCTCTGAATTATAATATTACTTAGGAGTTAGGATATTAGTTTACGATCGGATGTAGTTTTCGATATTTTTAACAGTAGAGTTTCAATATTTCGCTTATAGTTTTTTTTTTTAACTCACTGCTGTTCCATAAAAAAAAGTACATTCGAATCCTAAATCTGTATAGAACCACAGACACCTCACAAGCTCGAGGTTGCTACAAGGACGTCGCATTCATCCAAGACTCTACTTCCCATTCATTGTGATGATTGCTGGCGCCCTCATTACACTACACACTACTACGCCGGTGGATAGAGCACTGTGTGGGATTGTAGTTCTGTACTCGCTTTACTTAGGAATGCGAGGCTTTTTGCGAAAATTCAGTTTTCACACTTTTGTTAGATTATTTTTAATAAGAAACGCTGTAATTATGAATTAGTATATTACCAGCCCCTTTATTGGAAGTCATCGCAAGGGCGGCAGGGAAGCAAAACTAGCACAAGAATTAAACAGATGGCGCTTCAAAAGGGTGACTTAATAGTGCAGGGGTTGATACATGGTTGACGACTACTACGAAAAAGTTTTACATAATATGATTATAATTATATCCTAGAATATGTATGTCAGCTTACTGAACACCCAATATGCAAGTTGAGTAGTTATAAACTTCTTACAAAGGAACATATTTACTTAACAAAAAAAAGACAGCGTCGCACTGGGAGCAGTTAAGCGTACGTTTCCCTTTTGACGTCACACGACGCAACCTTTATTTGCGTCGAGTTCATATTTTCCTCATTTAAAGACGTACCGGCGGGTGGTGCCCTTTGATGTATGGAATCAGGTGCCCTTACGGGAAAAAATGCTATGGAATGTGAGAGCGATTTGAGTGAAAAGAAGAAAATAGACGTCCGCCATTATGTAAGAAACGGATGTGACAGAATCTCTTGAAGTATGATTATGCTTTGTGTTTTGATCCTGATGATAAGGGATGCGAAACTAATGGTTTTGATGTTGCTGACGACCCTACAAACATTTCCGCTTCTATCTATTTTTAGGAAACGTAAAAATATTGAATTCAAGCTGAATCTCACTTTGCACTGAAATTGCAAACGTGCAAAAAATTATATCAATATCGGTTCGATCCTTTAGTGGCGAGAATAAGGGCAGAGAAAAAGCTACTTTCACTTTGAAAAATAACGTGGTTTTGATAGGCGAGACGAGATCGTGATTCACGCTTAAGACAGTCCTTGATAAAGATCACCGGATGTGATCGAAACAATAGACCTCAATAAAACGTGAGTATTCTTATTATACAATAGAATACAAAATTTCTTTATTTCCAACATTGACCTTAAAAATATCTGTGGGCTTCAGATCTCTGAACTAAGCTAAAGCTTGTATAACAGAGGCTCGTGCTCCCATTAAAATATTTATAAAAATACCCGCAGATTCTCCGAGCTAAAATTCTAGGCAAGAGGAGACCAGGACTTTTAAGACGAAATTGGCTATATGACATTAAGGAGAGGACTGAAGTGAGCTCCAGGCAGGATAATAAAAAAAAAACCTACTGACCTTCCTCTAAGATGGTATTAATTAATGATAATGATTAAAATTAAAGCTTCTTTCGTATTTCTAGAATATATTTATTTCGTGCTTTTAACATTTGCGGCATACCCACTCCAGTACCGCTGTTGGCCTAATTTGAAGAAGGCTACACAATCCCGCAGAGAGTCGACCGAGGTCCCAACCATTTGTTCCTCGTTAGCCTCGTCCGCTGGATATTATGAATAAATTGCTATAAATGCTGCTAAGAAACATAACTTCTTGCCATGTTTTCGGGGCGAAGAGAAAAAAACTCGTTGTACGTTGTTGGCCTGTTTAAATCCTCAAAATATAAAAACGTGTTTTTTGGGATCCAGTCCTGAACTAAGCCACGTTATTAATTAGACTATGACTATATCATTAAAGATAGAACGCATCATGATGAGGTGACCTAGTGCATTCTCCATATGGAAGTGTTAGTCGATTAGGTTGATGGAAGTCTTTTCCACGCAATAGGACGTTGAAGATGAACTGGATAAAAAAAATACCAATAATTGTGTTTTATTTAATAATGTGTTTAATGTTGCATAAATATACAAAGTGTTACATAACACCACCTCATCTCATCTCCAGCCAACACTGCACACCACATCCTCAGCAACACACCTCAGCAATCCTCAGTTGATCACAACTGGAACAGGTTGCCTGAGGAGGTGGTCTCAGCAAAATCTATAAATACATTTAAAAATAAGCTACAAAAAAGATAATCTTGACTGACAGTTCTTAAGTTTCGACATTGTGTGATATAGGCACGTCGGCCTATGCTGCTCGAATATAATTAATTTAAAAAAAAAACTCCAAAAATCATTAAAAATTAAATTCATCACCAAACAGAAACATTTTGCCTAGTACGCGTAGTACTTTGGTTAAACCAACATTGTGAATACGAAAATGTGTACAAAAGCTCTTGGACCGCAACAACGGACCGTAACTAAGGCAAAGACACCCGCGCGACCACTGCTCTAATTCGAAGATGGCCACACGATCCCAACGGGACAAGAGTCACTCTCGAATACAGTACTTGATGTCTGTTGGAAGCAGCTGAGAGTTCGGCTATATGGCGTGCCTTGGGTGATGTAATGGAACGATAGTACCATAATTCCCTTGACTTTGAATTCTTTATCAATTTTGTAATACTTTGATTTGATACTGGCGAATAAAATAAACAATCGCCATAATCAAGCTTATAAGCAAGGTTCTCGTGTTTTTTTAAATATATCTCTCCCACCACGCTTCTCTGGGGCCTGGCCTGTAAGTCTGATAGCTATGGTAATCGTTTGCTATCCCGCTCGCTCCATGGTGCGAGTAAGTTAGCGCGAGTGGAACGGGACGCGAAGACCATGTCCACCAGAGTTACGATAAGGGCCCTGGTCAGTGACATTTTCATACAATATTTTTAATCGATATTTTTGTTAGCTGAACACTAAGCAACAATTTTCATGTTCCTAATTCAAACGTCATTACTCTCTATGGAAGTATTTTTCAGAAAGGTTTACTTACTTATCACTTATTTGAAGAACCAATCATCGTGTTCTAAGAGATGGGAGGAAAAGATATTTTACTAAGCTTGTGTACTGCCAATCATCTATAGACCGCTCCTGTATTCTCTTGTCCGGAGCCCGGCCATTTGTTGCTCGTTAGCCTCCTCCCGGCCACTAAATATTATGAATAATTGATGTAACAGCCGCGGGCCCGGTAATTATCCCTAGCTTTTGCTACGTTTTTAAGTAGGCCACGTGGGCTACTATAGGCCAGAGAAGGCCAACGGCTGAGTGAATCGAGGAGTAACGCCTGAATAAGTTATGAACTCTTGTGATTTGGATGCGATTATGTGGGGAGAAGGTGTGTGTAGTTGGTATAATGAGATTCCTTTACTTCATCATTGTAATCATTATCTGTTAAGTAATAGCTCTCATTGCATATTTACGTATACTTACTAAAACAACGTTTAGAGATGTTCTATGTAGCATAGAGTGAAAAAAAAAGTTTTATATTGCCAGACAATTTGCAGAAAATGTTAGAATGTTAAAATGTTAGCTTAGGTTAAATAAGTTTTTGTGGAAAAAAAATATTTTTCAAAACTTTTATAAAATCCGTGTTTGGTAAAGCTGTTCAAATGAGTCCAAACTCCACCAATCTACTTTTAGTTACTGAGGAGTTCCGTTTTCACTTTCCTTATCCATCATCAGATCAGCTCGCTGTCATAATTTATTTGTTTTATCATCGGAATTTGACACGCATGAAAAATTTCAACTCAATGGAACAAGAGGAATTGGTCTAAAGCACAACTGAGTCGCAAGATTTGACCTTAACATACATAGACACACAAACATTGCAATTTGCAGTTTTTAGTGCTGCTACACTAAAATAGAGTCAAACAGCGTCAAACTAAATGAGTGTCAAAACTAAAACCGGGTACGTGTCAATTCGAAACGAAAACAATTACTCGAGCAACGTTTCGCCTGATTTACATAGGGGATGGTCTCCCTTAACGCCCCGGGCGAAGGGACATCCGATTAAAATCCCTAAAATACACGTCAACGTGTTGACATTTTGATGAGCAGGAATAAATCGCCCCTTGCAAGAAAAAATACTCTAACTCGCTTTAAAAAAAAATTGAATTAAAATTATTAATTAAAACGATAAGATTTTTTTTAGGTTTTTTTGCGCTTATTCCCGCTGCAATACCTTCTCATTATCAAAATTTGAATAGTGAAAAGCATTGTACATCCATAAATAATGAATAAAATGGAAAAAAAAATATTTAACTAACATTTTGATGTGATTTCTGGTCAACCTCAAAGTTAAAATCTAGTTCTGTGAGATATCTCAGATATTAAAAAGTCACAAAAAATGTAATGTGTGTGTGTTGCCAAAAAGCCAACAAAATTAGATTTTCAAATACGTACATTAAAATAGACAATGCTCAGTGACTTATATTACGCATGCATTTTGCTTTGTAGATACAAAGACATTTACGTTCTTCTTTTTGCAAAAACTTTGAGAAGCTTTCCTGAAAAGTGGCTAAAACAAGTTACAATGTTTCTGCTCGCTGGTGTCGAAATTATCCCCGCGGAACCCCGGGCAAGATCGTGCCCCAAGAAAATGAAGGCAATCAACAAGCACTGGCGTTTTTCCCTTCGAAAAACTGTTGTCGTGTGCAAATTTTGCGCTACTATTCACAATTGGATCCTGTTAAGTCTATTGAAGACGGGCGCAAATTATAAGGTCCTTAATTAAAGGTTGGGTTTGTTAGGAAAATGTTATGTTGTGACTTATATGATCGTTATGTTTCAATCAAGTTTGTTAAGTAATAATATAAGTAAAATTTTAAACTGTTAAGCATTTTAGATTATCATTATCACCAATAGCTAGAAGACGTCCACTGCTGAACAAACGCCTTCACCCTTAGAACACCACACTGAACGACAATTTGATGTTGTTAGTCCACCTAATGGGAAACCGAAATATGCTGCGCTTTCGGTTCATGCTTGCCACTCAAGAACCTTTCTTCCCCATCGGTTACCGGTTCTTCGAGCGACGTGGCCTGCCCATTGCCACTTCAGCTTGCAAGCCCTGAAAGCTATGTCGGTGACTGGTTCTTCAGCAAACAACCTCGTCCCAGATTTCATCGTGCAAAAAACCACCGAAGGACTGGCTGCAGCGTCCTCTTAGTAAACAGTAAACAACATTTTAGATCAGTGTCTATCAGATCATTAGATATGAATTAATATAACCGTGTAAAATTAATTCTTAACCAAACAGTTTTGATTGATGTAAAAGAATAAATTTTCCTAAAACCACTGAACCTAAAACAAAACTATAGTTATAATGTCATGTCTTCCACTCACCAGTCATTTATATTTGCGAGTTCAAATGATACTGTGACTTGCGATTACTGAACGCTTTCATTGGTAAGTACAACTTTACAGGGAACCAAAACAGGTTCCAATCAAACTGTTGCAAGCATAATGGAGCCGTCAGACACCGTCGACACCTCGTCATCGGCACAAGGGTGACCATTTAAAACTTTCCCGGACATATGTGAAATTGCAAAACGATCACATTGAAATTCAGTCCTTACGTGCAAGGAATAAGAAATACTATAGCGTAAAAACCCGGGTACAAATGTCAGTTGCTTAAATCTATGTGTCTGGTTTTTGTGGACAAGAAGGAAAGCAATCTAACTTTAAACAATAGCTGAGCTGTGGTGCAGCGGAAGTTGTCGCTCGCTCCACTTTGGCCGCTTCGCTCCGCTCGCTTGACACCGCTCTCTTGGAGCGAAATGCGAAATTCTTGTAATGAATGGACGAGTCTCGTTATGGAGAGCGCTAGTAAATAGACGGTTATTACGTCGGTAATGGGAAGTACGAGTGACGGAGTGAGTGAGCGAGTGAGCATCTGTTCTGGTGAAATTGGGGCACAAAGTCACGTTATCATTGTTAAATACCTCTGTTTTGCAATTTGTGAGGAAATAAAATGAAAAAACTAGTATATTCCAAAAAGGTATGTCAAATCCCATAATCGAAAGGACTGGTTGGTTCTCATTATTATGAACATGTGGAAAAAAAACACTGTTTTGTGTAAAAGAGGTAATTCAAACTCTGCAAACTATAATACGAGTAAGGTTTATGCTGCGTGCTGCTCGCCTGAAGGTAAGCGTTGTAGGTTTAAGCTTTTGATTACCTGCCTCTTTGATCCAAGTTAATAAAAATTATAAAGCAGTCATCACACTTCACACTAATATTATAAATGCGAAAGTTTGTGTGTAAGTGTGTATGTAAGTATGTAAATATGTAAGCATGTAAGCATGTAAGCATGTAAGCATGTAAGCATGTAAGCATGTAAGCATGTAAGTAAGTAAGTATGTAAGTATTTAACGTATTTCCATTTTATTAAAACAATATGTAAGTTTGCTTGTTCCCGTTCAACTCTGTAGCGGCTGAACGGAATTGGATGAGATTTTGTGTGGGGGTAGCTTATACACTGGACAACTGGACACATAGGCTACTTTTTATTCTCATAAATTGTACGGTTCCGGTAGCGGGTGAAATCGCATGGCGCAGATAGTAATAAATAATCCGAAGTATATACGACTAGTATTGGTGACGTTTTCCTTTAACGTAAATAAGGATAACTAAATCCTCCATACTCCCCCAGCCATGAAGACTTATTACAAGCTGGGAGAACGTCAAAAATACTGCCCTGAGGGGACGTCGTGACGCGTGGCGACGCATAAAACGGACTTTCCTGCAAAATGAACATTCAAACGAACCCCTAAGTACAAGGTACAAGCTGTGAGTTATCATATTTGCTACGTATTAGTCAACTAAAACAAAAAAAACCTTTTGTTTAACTTGAAATGTTTGTATGTATGGTAAGGTCAAATCTTCCAACTGAATTTTAAACCAGATCCTCTTGTTCAATTGAGTTGAAATTTTGCTTGCCCTTCAAGGTCCGATGACAATACAATATTATGACAGCGAGCTGATCTGATGATGGATACGGAAGGTGGAAAATTAAACTCCTCAGTAACTAACAGTAGATCGATGGAGTTTGGAAAGATTTTGAACAGCGTACAGTATCAATTACTGATTTTATAAAAACTTGTCTGGAAAAAACTTTTTTTTCACAAAAATTGCTTATTTTCAGATTGCTTTCGGATCTTAGCAGATATCCATCGAAGACGTCCATCTAAGGTATTGTACATACTATACCTGAGTGTGATACTTTCAACCAACATAAAACAATTCAAACAAGTTGTTGACGTTTTAGACGCCAAACCTCTCAAAACTAAAAATGATTGTTCTGCGCAGTAAAAATATTTTTCAAACTCAGTATCGAATATACAGAAAATATTTTTAACCCGCCACAGCCACAGATTTATAAGGGATTATACTCCACACATACTCACGAAATCTCCCTTTGAGCACCCGGACAAAATTTATTTCAATGGCTATTGTGCATAGAAAACCAGTAGGAAAAGTCTATAAACTTTGCAGAAAGAAGTAGGAGGCAGAACTACACGTATACAATGTCGCCCATCGGCAAGTGACCGCCTGAAAAAGGCATCATTATGAACAAGTTTTTTCTATGGGACAAACCCTGAAATCGAGAAAAAAATCTGCTGTTCCATAGAAATATGTCAATGACACTCGACAAAATGTATGGAACAGCAGATTTTTTTTTATCGATTCCAGGGTTGATTCCATAGTAAAGGTTGTTTATAATGATGAGTACTATAAGCACTTTTCGGGCGGTCACTTGCCGATGGGCGACATTGTATAGATAACATTTGAAGATACTCGTATAACGACATAAAAATAATTTTAATTAATTTTTAAACACATATTATCACTCAGTGATTTATTTTATTATCAAAAATATGCGAAAAAGATAGTAAAGAACGTAAGCGTGACATTAAAAAAAAAAACAGAAAAAAGAAGCGTGAAAAAGAAAACTAAACAGAAATGAAATTAAGCAATCCTTTTAGTTAGCAATAGTTAACAATATATTGGGGGTATGGGTTCGATTCCCACCTAGGACAAACATTCATGGTAGGAACATTTGTGTTTGTTCTATGTCTGGGTGTTAATATCTATTTATGTATGTATTTAAAAAATATATATGTACGTATCTATCAGTCTCTGGCAGCCATATTACAAGCTTTGCTTAGTTTGGGGTCTCATGACCGTGTGTGCATAAATGTCCCAGTTTATTTATTTATTTATATTAAAATGGCTAAAATATTTTAGTTATACCTAAAAATAATATGCTTTTCAGTCTATACTGTGTCATTGACATCGGTCACCAAAAGACCCCTATCTACTGGCATCAGCAATACAGGAAACAATTATTTTTCGCTCAGCACATATTGCGGGGGTGGCTTACATAATGCCTACACGATATTAAGCAAGGGTTGCTTTTCAATTGATGCTCGAATACATTGAGCAACGAACTGTTAAGTAATGACGTCGTAGAAATAATATTACCCTCTTTCTTGGACAGTCGGGTAAAAACCAATCTGACTCTTACAACACGCGACGCGGCTTTTCAGTTGGCTCGGATGCGAAGAAGCGAGGTACTCGGTTAAGGCCATTGGTTGCTTCCACAGTGGTCTAGCTTGCGCATTTTCACACTATTTATGAAGATATTAAATCACTTAATGTGAATTTCCTAAATCCAAAAAGTAACTATTATGATGTGATTTTGTTTGTGATAACATTGCAATTGTTTAAAAGAAAAAAAAAAAAATGTTTTTGTCACTTAAAAAAAAAAAAATTTTTTCTACTGTCTAATCATCAAGATGATCAAAATGAATTTCGATTTTTTTTAAATGTTTATTACAGTTTTTGAAAAACTAAAAAAACCAAAAAAAACAGCAAATGAGCGAGTGACCTTTTCAAAACTGATATATCGACATGGAGCAACGAACTGTCGTTAACTATTGATTAATTGGTATTAGCACCCTCACCAACGAATTCTAAAATCTAAGTAATGCTCAAGTCCGACAGGTGTTGTGATTCATGCGATGAAACCGCAACGCCGTCTCAGGCTAATGTGTTTACCCCATTACATCTAGAGGTTTTACAGCCAGCAATTACGGATCCCTCTCTCCTCCCACTTTGCGAATAAATAAGACAGAGGAAGAGGGATTTACGAGAGCTCAAAAGGCCAGCTTATCTGGTTATGTTCAGTACATCCGGTCGGATTTCTCCAAACAGCGTCGAGTCGGCGCGTTTGCGTTAAGTTTTATTACTTTTCTCTCTTGTAAATTATAGGTGTAATATACGAGTGAAGGATAACGGTGCGAATGTTGTATTTTCTTTTTGTGGAAGTGATAAAAATGTTAAATAAGCAAAGGAACTCGTCGAGGTGGAGTTTGAAGCCGTGTGATTTATCAAGATTAGGGTTTCAAGTTTAAGGGGTAGCATTCATTATCATTTTTGGTGCGTTTATAACAAAAAGAAAAAGAAATACCAGTTTAGAATACAGGTACACATAAAAGTTAATAACTTTTTAAGAGCACGTGGGACCATGCCTACTATGGTTCCGTAGGCACGTAGGACGTTTGAAGTATTTATCAGTTTTTTCCGGTTTTCTCAAAAAGTCACTATCACATAGTCGAAATAATTTTAATCTAATGTTGTTTTTACCAAGATCTATCAGCATAGAAAATAACAAGTTTCTGAAAAGCATGGATTAGAAATGGCAACTTTTTCGGCCCATATTTCGCAAGCGGTACATCTGATAAAAAATGGTGTTGGAAACCTTAACTTCATTTTAAAAGACCTATTCAATGATATGACACATGCGTTGCACAGGTTTTCTTTCTATCCTCACTTTACATGTCACCCCATAATATATATTTTACCGGTAGGTAGAACAAGGAGTACTTTTTCAAAAAACATTGAAATTAATTTTTCATAGATATTTCACAGAGTACTAGTACTAGGAGCTAGTCTTAACTTAACTTAACAACAAATAAGTCTCACGAAAGATAATATTCCGCTAATTCAAATTGCCAAGACCTGTCAAATCAACGTTACAGGTATAACGCACGCATCTCATACCTCACCACTAAAATCCGTCGTATATCCACTGCGCGCTCAGCAACATTTTTTATTTTATTTTAGGAAAAAAAAAACGGTACACCAAATGCCAGGTTGTCACAAATTCGTTCGAGGGCGTATGGCGGAACGAATTGACTACCTCGGGTTACCGGCGTCGATACGTACAAAAAAAAAAAAGGAATCAAAACTGTTAGAACCCGTATATTGGAGAGGCAGACATGAATTGTTAGGCGTCGCAGTAAAAAAAAATATGAGCTATCAGCGTTGGTATTGGGTATGGAATGAAATCGTAGAATGCCCAATCAACTAACACCTACCTACGTTGCCCGTTCATTCCATTGTTTCATTCTGAAGTTTAATTTAATATTTAAAAGTATTGCCTTACTGCGATATAAAGGCTTAATAAAAAATTGGTCTAGTGACATTCGGACTCTCTTGCCGAGGGTGTCGTAGCACCACACAATATACAATGTCGCCCATCGGCAAGTGACCGACCGAAAAGGGCTTATAGTACTCATCATTATGAACAATTTTTACCATGGCCCAAACCTTGAAATCGAGAAAAAAAATGTGCTGTTCCATAGAAAAAAAAAATTCATTGAAACTCGACAAAATGTATGAAACAGCAGATTTTTTATTGTAGATACATGTCTGAGGTTCTCAAATTAACATATTTCAATAAAGTAATACATATGCCTATTACGCCTATACACTGGGAAAAATACACGGCTTTCGAACACGGTTACATTTTCTGTAGCCATGTAAATGGCTGTGCCAGCCGGGTTTGGCAGCCGTGTGAAGCGCCGTGTACACGGCTAGAGATTTTACATGGCTATGTTAGCCATTTACACGGCTTCGTTAGCCGGTAGAAACGGTCACGTTTACCGTGTTTCATAATTTTCCAACCGTGTAAAAACCGTAGCCGTGCAAAAATGCACGGCTACACTCTAACACGGTTGTAAAAGCGGTGTATACACAGCGCATCGGGCCGTGTGTTAAGCAAACACGGTCTGCTGAGCCGTTTTAGACACGGCACAACAGGCCCTGTGCTAAGCAAAAGCTGGCTAAGTTAGCCAAGTCCCAATGATACTAGCAGACATGGTTGGCAGAGCCGTTTCAGACACGGCATGACAGGCTGTGTGTCAAACTAAATCAGGCTGCGATAGCCATGTCACACATGGAACCCGCAAACATGGTTGACGTAGCCGTTCTAGACACGGCACTACAGACCGTGTGCTTAACAAAACCTGGCTATGATAGCAGTGTTCCAATACAAACTCGCAAACATGGTTTTCTGAGCCGTTTCAAACACAGCACGACAGACCGTGTGCTAAACAAAACCTGGCTAAGATAGCCGTGTCACAATTCAAACTCGCGATTATGGTTTCCGGAGCCGTTTCAGACACGGCACGATAGACCGTGTGCTTAACAAAACTTGGTTATGATAGTCGAGTCCCAATTCAGACTAGCTAACATGGTTTCCGGAGCCGTTTCAGACACGGCACGAAAGACCGTATGCTTAACAAAACCTGGCTATGATAGCAGTATTGCAAATGGAACCCGAAAACAATTGACGGAGACGTCCAAGACACGGCACTTTACGCCGTGTGCTAAACAGAACCTGGCTACGTTAGCCAAGTCACAATGAACAATGAACTCGTAAACATGGTTGCCAGAGCCGTTTCAGACATGGCACGACAGACCGTGTGCTTAACAAAACCTGGCTATGATAGCCATGTCACGATTCAAACTCGATAACATGGATTTCCGACTTCAATTCTGCTTGAGGAGTTAAATAAAACACTATGATTATGCTTCACAACAAGGAAAATCTCGTAAATAAATATACAAGTGAGCGTTAAGAACTTCTGAACTGTAAATATATTACGGAGAGAATCAGGACCACTCATATTAAATATTGCACGAAGACATTTTTTTTGTAATATGAATCTCGATCCTAATTCGACTGAATTGCCCCAAAATATGACACCATAACATAGGGAATGGATATATTAATTTATTTTATTGTTTATTTTAGAGATGTTTGTTTTCCAATTCAAATTAGCATCTATTGTTACACCTAAGAAATTACCTTCATCTATTATTTTAACATTAACTGCTCTATTTTTTATATTTAGCTAACACATGCATGTAGACATTGAGAGTAAGCATATGCCTACAAACTGCTATGCAGTTTGACATAATTATAATAAATAGTATGTACTTATGTTTCGTTATGAATAAATAATAATAAAACAAAACGAAAAATCCTGGCTATGATAACCGTGTCACAAATGGAGTCCGTAAACATGGTTAACGGAGTCGTTTTAGACACGGCACGACAGACCGTGTGCTTAACAAAACCTGGCTATGATAGCCGTGCCGTGTTTCCGGAGCCGTTTCAGACACGGCACAACAGACCGGGTGGTAAATGAACCCTGGCCATGATAGCCGTGTCACAAATGTAACTCGCAAATATGGTTGCCGGAACCGTTTCCGACACAACACCAGAGATCGTGTACTGAAATCAGGCTACGACAGTCGTGTCACAAATGGACCCCACAATCGTGGTTAACGGTTTCAGACAAGACACGATACACCGTGTGCTAAAAAACCTAACTACGTAAGCCATTTCACAAATGGAATCGGCACAAACATTGTTGACTGACCCATTCTAGACACGACATGATACCGTGTACTGAACGAAACCTGGCTACGTCAGCCGTGTCACAAGTGGTACAAGGTTGATGGAGCCGTTTGAAATACGACACGATAGACCGTATGCTAACTGAAACCTGACTATGAAAGCCGTGTCACAGATGAAACCCGCACAATCAACATAAAAGCTGTATTGCCACATAAATGCCGTTTGCCGTTTGCCACTAAAGTAAGGAATTTGAAAATATCTAAGACACAAATTTTTAAGCTTATTAAATAAAAAACACAATTAACTTTATTGTTAATCTGTCAAGGGTCTTACTAATAAGTATGTGTGAGAGTATGAATAATATTTTTGTGTAATCCATTTTAAAATACGACTATTATTTTATTATAATGCATCCCACACTTTGATATATCTTGTCTATCTCTATAGTAATGGTGTATTTTAATATTATTTATAAATGTTACTAGCTGCGCCCCGCGGTTCTACCCGCTATTCTACAGAAAAATAATATTTTTCCGGAATAAAAAGTAGCCTTTGTGTTAAGCCAGAGAATAAGCTACCTCTATACCAAATTTCATTCAAATCCGTTCAGCCGTTACAGAGTTGAACGGAAACAAACATACTTACGTACTTATCGCTTACACAAACTATCGCAATTATAATATTAGTGTAATAAACTAGATAAGCACTTAACTTATTTCTTATTTTTACTAAAATGCATAAATATTATTCCTAGGTAAATGACTTCAGATATTTGTGGAACCTGGGGAAATGTCGATAGCCATATCTGGCAGCCGCGCATATATAAAAGTGCGCGCACGCGGGCGGCCAGCCATTCGTTTTCGTTTTGAGTTGAGTTTGGTGTGCTTGTATCTACTTCAAACGCTCTCAACATGTCAGGCGTTTATTACGCTATCAAATAGGAAAAAGATGCAGCTACTGTTGAAAAATTACTTAAATCCTGTTGCATGGAAGAATACATCGCTATATTTAAAGGTTAGTATCAGTTCGAGTAGGTACTTACGTAAATAGTGTTTTTTTTATATTAATTGTGTTATTAGTTGATACAAAACGATTCACGAGAGAAACGAATGTGAGAACATGTGATTATGCCCGAAATTTCTGGTACCTACCTACTTAGTATGAGTAAATTTTGCATGTGAATCAGTGTTTCGGCGGGAACAATATTATTCCAAAAAAAAAAACTGTCCGTGCAACCGTTTTCTTTTGTAATAATATTGTTCCCACGTGTAAATACGAAAAAGAGCTAGGCGCATCAGGTGCCTATGCGTTTTCGCAAATGTAATTGTTGTTTTGCACTCTGCCATTCGAGTTACTGTGCAGGGCAGTAGGAAAGCGGCTAGGATAGCCGTGTCGACGCGGTAGTCGCAGGCACTTTATACGGCTTCCTCAACCGCGTCAGACGGCTGTCCTAGCCGCCTCCCTACGATGCTAACAGCGATTAACCCCGCCGCCCGTGCTGTGGTCTATTATCTACCTATTCCGTGATGTGATCGTATTTGACTAGTGCAGTGAGTGGATTGTAGCTCGATGGATAATGAACTAAACTAAGTAAATAATTTTATTTCCAGAAAATGCTATAACAGCAAATGCGTTGCCGCTTTTGTCTGGGTCAAATCGGAACTGACTCCCAAGATCGTCCATCGCATCAAATTTAAAACGTATTGGGAACACTGGTGCAGAAACGTAAGTGACTAATCACGCTGATGTTATTTTTATAGATTATACCAAAGACATTTTTATAAGGAGAATTCTGAGGATTACACCTATGTTCTGTGCTAAATATGTGAAAGTACCGCTCCCTCTCTGTCTGCCAGTTTGTTACCTATCAGTGAATTGTTTGTTCTAAGCAGCCGGACCAATCTTGATAAAATTTGGTAATGATAAACACACGAGGACGGACATAGTATACCTACTTGAGTTCATTAACATCCATGTATCAGCCGCAGCATGCTGTGTGATATACAGTATCCAGTAGATTATTTTTTAAATAATTTCATTCTAAATAATATTTTTTTTCTAGCGAATGCTGACATTATCACGATATCCAAGCACCAGGGACTGGAATCATCATCTATTTTAGAAACAGCTTGGAAGTCATAGTCATCATTATGAATTTATAATATGAGAAATTACGAAAACTAAATGTATAATTATTACTTATTATAATATCTAATATTATTATGTGATGTAAAAATCTTTGAATAAAATTCTGTTTCTTAAAGTATTTTTTTAATCAACAAATTAACCATCACCAAATCCTACAAACATAATATTTAGACAGTAGATTTGAGGGCAGTGTTTTTTTAGTTATTTTCGTTATTTTTAATCGTTCAAATGTTTTATTACAGGTCCTACATAGCTGGCGAACCTGAAACATTCGGGTCAAAAAAAGTGTTGGACTTTGCTGAGGCAGTCGTTTTACACGGCTACTTTAACTGCGTCACACACGGCGGCATACCCGTGCAGACCTGCTTGAAAAAGCCGTATTAAAACGGCTGCCTTGGCCATGTCAACACGGATATGCTAACGCCCTTCTTAAGACCCTGCTCAGCTGGCGAAGCTGTGTGACGCGGTTGAGAAAGCCGCTTTACACGGCTTCTTCAACCGCGTCACATGGCTCCGCCAGCTGAGCAGGGTCGTAGGAAAGTGGCTAGGACAGCCGTGTTGACTCGGTTAACGCAGCCGCTTTACAAGGCTTTTTCAACCGTGTCACATGGTTCCGCCAGCTGTGCAGGGTCGTAGGACAGCTGTGTTGACGCGGTTGACGCAGGCGCTTTACACGGCTTCTTCAACCGCGTCACACGGCTCCGTCAGTTGTGTAGTGTTGTAGGAAAGCGGCTAGGACAGCCATGTTGACGCGGCTGACGCAGCCGCTTTACACGGCTTTTTAAACCGCGTCACACGGCTCCGCCTGCTGTGTAGGTTTGTAGGTGACGCGGTTGATGGAGCCGCTTTACACGGCTTCTTCAACCGCGTCACACGGCTCCGCCAGCTGTGTAGGGTCGTAGGAAAGCGGCTAGGACAGCCGTGTTGACGCGGTTGATGCAGCCGATTTACACGGCTCCGCCAGCTGTGCAAGGTCGTAGGAAAGCGGCTAGGACAGCCGTGTTGACGTGGTTAACGCAGCATATATTACATGGTTACGCCAGCCACGTATATACTTAGCCGTGTCTAAATCATAACCGTGTCAACTAGTTGACACGGCTGCAACTGCAGTACCGTGTCCAGATTTAGCCGTGTCTAATCGGAACCGTGTCGACTAGTTGACACGGCTGCAACTGCAGTACCGTGTGCAGATCTAGCCGTGTATGATTATAACCGTGTCGACCAGTTGACACGGCTGCAACTGCAGTACCGTGTGCGGATCCAACCTTACCATCCTAGCCGTGTGCGGTTTTAACCGTGTGTCCACTGTAGCCGTGTTAGCGCCACACGGTAACACTTGCCGTGTTTACACGGCTGCAACTGCAGTACCGGGTTTACACGGCCTTGCATAGCCGATAAATCGACCCTTTTTTTTCCCAGTGTACGGCAATAGTCGGAACGGAACGATCTATATACATTAGCCATAACTCTTAGCCAAATCAGCCTTGTTAACTTGGGTTCTGTGAATATTTTAACGGCTTATCTATAAAGATTCAAAAGAGTCAGCCCTGAATAGGTAAGACAGACAGAAAGACGACGTGGGCTACTTAGAATAAGGAGCTCTTTTTGGGTCTTTATTATCAGTCGGCCGAAAGACGTCCACTGCTGATCTGCATCTACCAGTTGCCCGCGTCTTTCACAGTGTCGTCAGACAACCCAGAGGGCTGCCTACCTAAACTGCGTCCTTTTGGGTAAGGGACCCTTATTTAAACTTATCTAACAAAAACATTGATTCCAAAATAAACTAATTATTTTGCGTTAAAAAAACAGTTTGATTTACAAGCGCATCAAAGCTTTGAATTCAAGTGAAAAATCACAAATCGAAATAGATACAAAATATGTTTCAAAAAAGGCAAATTAATTGAGAGTTCCAGGCAACTAGAGCGAAAATGACTTTGATTCCGTTATATACACAAATTACTGTTTCATCGTTACCGGATATATCGGCAATCCGGAATACGTGTTTATTTTATTGAATAAACACGAAGCCACTCATATTACCTATGTACTCGGTATTAATTTATAAAATACATACGCCTTTTAAAACCCTAGAGGAATATAAAGCTAAAATAAAGACCAATAAAAACTAGTATTATCGTACAAAATTATTTTACAATTATGCTAAGTTAGACAATTTCTAAAATTTCAAAGCCTACTTACCTATTCACTACCTACATGCTTGCGTTAATCTGGTCCGACTTATAAGCATTGCCATTCAGCGTGGAAATGCTGCCAGCATGTTGGATACGCTGCCTAATGGTGGTGTTTGGATTATCCTCAGTATTTCAATGGTCTCTGGATAACAATTGTTCGATTTCTGTAGTACGCTATGTAGTTAGTACCTATGTATTTTGTTTAAATAGCACAGGCCCCGGTCTAAAAAAATAACGCTTGACCTCTAAAGTTCAAAATTCAGTGCCACCCAGAATTTGAAATACATTGCGTCCGATTTCTTTCTCCTTATTCTTCAGGTGTCTCTCTACTACTGAATATTGGCCGTCATCCCAGCAAATTTATCTCGGTCCTGGTCTCAAAAGCTAAGATTCAATATCGTCTAGAAAAATGTCAAACTTCGAGATTTCTTATTCTCAATGATTATAAATTTTTCGAGATATTCACGATGGCTACCGTGCGAGATACATCGAGTGGTCGGAGACAATCGAGACGAGAGACAGTCGAGATTGGAATCTCGAAATCGTCATATCTCCGAATAGGGAAGCCAAGCGCCAAGCGTTATAATCGTTTGACCCTGGTTATACTGGTCCATTCTCGGATGATGACCAAACAAGACTATGGTTTCTCTAATATGGGTATTTGTTTTATGATAACCGCACCCTTTTGTTGTCTCAAACAACTGTTGAATCTTTATACCAAATATCTTAAGACATTGCACCACTGCGGTTGCATTTCCATAGCAAAAGCTAAAGTAAAAAAAAAAAAAGTATAGTTAAGACCAAAATAGCAAAAAATCAGTGTAAATTGTTTTAGTCGGCAGTGCGATATTTTAGTTCGAATGGCAAACAGTTTTCTTCGGGCAATAAATATTAGTAACGAGCTTTACATAGCCGGTGGATTTATTGCTGCTACTTTACGGGGTTAGGATACTCAATAAAACTATAAAATTGGCATTATCCAACAAGTTCAAAGGCTTCATTTTGGGAAATAGATGCCTATTTGTACATTGATGTCTTTTTGTACTGGTTGGACCATTTTACAGTAGCACATCTTTGTCAGTTATTCAACCGCCAAGAAGTAGTATTTGAAATTATTTAACATATATGATATCTCAGGATGACAAGCGCAGTGCATAGCCGCGCAAGGTTTTAAACTGACGAAGTTTAAAAATCTGGGTAGCACTCAATCTTAAGGGCAAGCATGATTCTTACCAACACATGACCAGCTTGTTTATCTCGTCACTAAGTTGCATAAAAAGTTGCAATTTGGAATATCATTTAGATCAAGGTTTGTTCCATAAAGTGTATAGGATTATTTTTGAAAATTTCATTCGGATAGCAGATGGAACTATGAAGTAGCTAGTTGATTAGCTCTAAATAAAACCCAATAACACTGCAAATCCCGCACTAGATAAGAATACAAGCATGTAAATCATCGGGCGTAATATCAGACAATGCCTCATTCTATTCAGCATGATTACTAGTAAGGTTGCCGCTTATGACCAACGTATGCCAATAAAACTAAAATATCTCAATACAAAAACTTCAATACGTACGAGATAATATAGCTCAGTAGTTAATGCGTTCGGATCGTACGCGGCAGGGCGTGGGTCAAAAGCTAACGATATGCTTAATAAGGGGGTAGTCCTTCCGGGAGGCTTTGGTGCATTCGATATTTGAAATTGTATAGCTGTTGCTCTGTTTATTGTGCGTACAATAATGAGAGATAGTACATTTTCCTAATTGTTTGATGAAATGAGCGTTTCCGGGGAAGTCTGTTCTTACCCCCTAAATCTTACCATTATTTTTTTGTTTTTGGTGTCAATAGCTTGAATAAACCATAATATACGCCGGTATGTTTTGTTTTTTTCAATAAATCTTTATGGTATTCAAATAACATCTACTTTTCTTCGTCGTATTTTCGACGCAAAAAGTGTATCACTTTAAATGCCTATAACAACGAAGATATTGCGAAATTAAAAAAAAAATCAAACAAACAAGCATAGTTTTCCTCGATTTAAAAAAAACATCGAAATCCGATTGCACTCAAATTAATATTATTTAAAAATAAATAAAATATTGAGCAGCACCGGCCTCCGCCTGGGCCGTCCCGTGTTGCGTATTGTTTTTTTTTTTTTTTTATTTTAAGTTTGCTGCGGCGCCATTTACCACCCGATTTTGATAATATCCGGCAGAAACATTCGGTACTCAATTCTAAGCAAGAATTTTGAATATGAGCAACATCGGTCAAAAGGTTGTCAAGATATAAGGTCGTGAGGTCACATTTTAGTCTCGAGCCGAAACCTCACGACCGAAGAAAGAAATTATGAAATTATAGAATTGAGATTGTGCAAAAAAGTTTGTGCACGCGAGGTCTACTGTTCACGGACTACTAGTTTTATTTAAATACCTATTACTTACAATATTTTGTTTTATTTTGAATTTAAAATGGATTGTATCATTAGAAAATAAATACATTTAGAATTTTGAGTATTTAAAATTCCAGCAAGTTGCTTTTTTGTGTGAGTTTGAACGGACTAGAATAAAGTTTGATTTCAAGTTGGCTAATATCAACTAGCTGCGCCTTGCAGTTTCACTCATTGTCCTACAAATAAATGTATTTTTATTTTTATAAAGTAGCCTTTATTGACTTTTGGGATATTCCAAGGTAGATTAAACCATACTACCGATACTATTACCATAGATAATACCTTTGTATTGTTCACACAAAATTTTAAATACATTCAAAAAGAGGCTTAAAAAAATAGTGTAACAGCTAGCGGCCTCATCGCTGAAAACGATCTCTTCCAGGCTTTATACTTTTAGCATACCTAAAACATAGAAATAATTTTATTTAACTTTTGGATTTTTTTAATTTAATTGTGTTGAGTAACGTATAGTACAGTCTAGAATTCTATCGACTGAGCCTGTTCTGCTTTATTCGGGCGACAGCCCTGCACGTGACGTCACCCGTGCCGCTCGCACAAAGCTCACGTAACGAGGGCGTGCCGGAAGCGGCCGGCGCGAGCGCGAGCGCAGCCTCCTCTATCCGCAGGCGATATTTCCGCTTTCACCCATCCCACTCTGCGACACTTACATACTAGACCACATTAATTTGAGGGTCAACGTGAAAAAATCATAACGAGACTTCGCTACATGATTATTTTCCAAAACTTAATGTTCTGTCCAGAATTGCACGCTTGTACAAGAAGGACCATGAACAGGCAATTGAATGATCTATAAATTATGCGTCAATGCCTAGTTGGTATGTAGTTTTTTTTCTTCTTCTGTGTTTTATTTTTTTCGTGTATGTTTTTGTTATTTTTAAATCCTGTGGTCACAGAATTACGCTTTTGAATTATATTTTTATTGTAGATATTGCATGCCGAAAGGCGGAATAATGGCGCTCTGTATCTAATGTTAATTCCACTTTGTATACGCAATAAATGAATTATAAATTAGAATTACTTGTGTATTAAATGTTATTACCAACTAGCTGATGCCCGCGACTTCGTACGCGATGAAGCTTGACCCTACGCTTCGCTAAACTCTTCATACAAACCTTGTCCTGACAATTACGAACACAACAAGAAATCATCAAAATAGGTCGTTCTCTAGTTATGGCGTGACCAAGGGAAATAGAGATTATGAAAATAATTGTGTCATTTACCGACACAGATCACACCCTAGATTCTGCTTTCAGGACGCTAAAACGTTGTCCAATAATTCTTTTCAGTGTTTTTAGCTAAATGCACATATCTCAAAAGTAAATATCTAATTGACGTAGCTTATGATTCGGTTTTACAAAAGTTAAAGTTTAAAAATGATCCTATTTTTTATGTTGTCGTTAAAAACTCGAGGTTTCCTTATTACGGCTGTATAAAATTGTACCACAGCTTTGACACTCGCAGATTTGCCAGTATTTGTAGATATAAGTTTGTAATATATGACTGTTGTATAACATAACATCAGAAATATTTAATTCATCAACATCATCATCAGCCATAAGACGTCCACTGCTGAACATAGCCGACATGCCCTTAGAGCGCCACACCGACCGACAACGGGCCACTTGCATCCACCGGTTGCCCGCGACTTTCATAATGTCGTCGATCCACCTAGTGGGAGGCCTACCTACGCTGCGTCTTCCGGTAAATATTTAATTAAAATCAAATACTTATTTTTATTTTACGGATGTAACATATGCAAAGGCTTATTTTAATTTATTTTTCGGAGTCCTCGGGCTTATTAAGAGTATTTTTGTAATTTTTAAACAACGCTTGGTCTCGAAGCCCTTTAAAAAAAACCTCTAAACTCAATTACAGATATTTTTTTGATTCATATTATTTTAAGCCAGCGTTGTTCCGGCACCGGCAGTGTCGGTGGGCACCAGCCTTAGCAGCGCTTTGTGCTCTCTCGTCCCGGAGCCGGTGATTTCAGTTTCGGACGGCGCGCACGTGTTCTTGTAACGGAGCCGGAACTACGAGACACATTGTTATTTCAACAGAATGCAAGGCTTTATTATGATAAAAATTATGATTATTTTTAATAAAGAAACAGAATATATACGAACTAAAACAAACTACCTAAATTACTTAGCCTACTACATAAAACGGACAGTTGAATTATCCAGAGACCATCGAAGGTCTAAAAATAACCCAAATACTGAATCTCATTTAGAAGCATTGCAAAAGGATATATAACCATAATTTTACGCAACTTGATATGACATTTTTCAATTATTTTGGCCATAAGGTACAAAAAGACGGGAAAAAGACAATACTTGTGCCGTTGCTGATTCGCTTCCTCCTGATTGCTGTATTTTTACAAGCTTTTAGTTAACTTGCAATGTTTATATGTATGTATAGGTTAAATCTTGAAATTCAATTTTAGACCAGTTCCCCTTGTTCAATTGAATTGAAATGTTGCATGCCTGTCAAGTTCCGATGACAATACAATATTATGACATCCGATCTGATCTGACGATGGTATCGCAAGGTGGAAAACGGAACTCCTCAGTAACTAACAGTAGATTTATGGAGTTTGGACTAATTTTGATCAGCTTACAGTACCAATAACGGATTTTATAAAAATTTGTCATGAAAAATATATTTTTCCTCAAAACATTATTAATTCCTCATTTATACTGTTAAAATAATTCGATAAATACAAAACTTATGAAATCTTAAATATCGTTTTCGCTTCTCGATTCCCATCGCTCGCAAAGACCACACTCAATTTTCTGTAAAATTTTTACATAGATCTACGAGCCGAGTAGATTCCAGATTGTCACTCGCTTGGCTGCCAATATGCAAGGCTATAAACTCTATAAAGTGTTATTTTTAGTTTCGCGACTATTTCCAGGAGCGCCGTTCCAGATTCTATTTCCGCTTTCAGACATTGACATGAATTCATTTCCAGTATGTCGCGGACTGTAACGGACTGGATACATCTCCTACTGCACTGGACTGCTACTGAATAAAGCATAATGATAATAATAAGAAAACTATAATATTATGTCCATTCAAACACTTGCTGCAGGGACTTGTTAACCGAGCCAAGCGAAGGTTTCAGAGCCTACGGAAAAAGTCAGCGATTGTTTGTGTGTTTATTTATATATTTTTTAGACGATAACTTGAATATTGTTGATTTGATCTTCATTAAACGTAGTTCACGCAACTATGAGCAAAATGGGTTATGGGGTCGCGAGGTCCGTGTTCGTGGCGATAATGCACTTGGTCCAATTAGTCATAATTTTGTCCATCTAAAGGATGACTGGAAAAAATTGCTTTATGCGATAAGGCCACCCATTATATTAACGATTAAAAAGAAAAAAGTTATTTTTTTTAAGTTTAATTGTCTTTTTGGTGTATAGTAAAGTATAGTGTATGGTAAATATACCATTCCATTAATCAGTGGTTTCTTTTCACGCGTGTACTTGGATTACCTGCGTATTTTACCAAATGCTAGAAGATCTTCGTGGCGGACAACGATTTCCTTTTTGACCATCGAAGCGAAGGTCTCAGTTTCTACTGGAATCAATTCGGCATTTGTATGTATGTTTGTGTATTTGTATGTATACGTTTCCGACGATAACTTGCAAACCGTTGATATGAAATTATGTAAGCAAGTAGTTCATTTCAATACAATTATTAAGTTCGAATATGAGCAGAATCGATTCAATGTTGTTGAAAGTCGCTAGGTCACAGTTCGGCGCGAACTTCTAGTTTACTTAACACAAGTCAGCATTTTTGGTGGGCTGATAATGACAGTCAGCGTAGGTGAGTCAGGTAACTGTTTTTTAGCATTCACCTAATTACGCACCTGTGCTTTATTGACGTAATTACAGGCGGACTATAGCCGAGCAAAGCAATGCGATGATACTAACTACAAACAATACAAAATGCTTGTGCCCGCAGCACAGCTTCGCTCCGCTCTGCACAGCTCCGCATCAGTGTAAACGCAACCCTATTTCCTGCCCGTAATATCCTACTGCGGAGCACCAACACTGTACCAGTGTTTTCCTTGTTGCTAGTTAATAATTTCGGCATTATTATGATATTGTGTAATATTTTCAATACTTAGAAATTTAAAATAATTCTTATGAAACTTTCAAGGCTGCATCATTCATTTAACGTTTGGACATAAGTTTATTTTTCTTCTTAATTTTTCTTTCTTCGTCAAGGTTATTTCTCGATTGTTGGAGTACTTACGTTGTTTTTATATAGATGAATACTTCGTTTTTCTATTATTTGTGTAGTATTACCTACCTGCAACAAAAAAAAGAAAACAAATTAGAAAAAAATTCATGCAACACTCGGGTGTTTGCGGAAGCTCATTTTCAAATTAAGTCTTGTAAACAATATGTAGTGTCGTTCCGCTTCAATATCACGTCTAGTAAAATAGGAATAAGAAATTAATTGTTTATTGTTAAAAAAAATCAACTGTATTTTTTTCTGAAAAGAAAATTACAACATACAACATTATTATAGTGCATCACATAATTATAAAAATGGCCGATATTGTATTTTTACGGTTTGTAATGTTCATAAACCGTATGTATTGATTATGCACGGCAAACGCAACACAAAATATATATCATTGCCTAATAGTTAATTTATTTATATAACTAACACGGTGAATCCAATTATTCATATTTTCTCTCTAGAAGAAAGAATCTTATTCACCTGTCTACAACACGCATCACTGCTTCACATAACACAATCTCTAGTTCAAACACTACAGTGACTGCCACCAGAAAACACCACCCAAACTGCAAAGAAATAAAAACGGCAATATCACAAAGTTTCCAAACCAGACGGTCGCAGAAACGGAACGGCGCGTCGCTCGAAAAACATATCGCGAGTCCCCGGCCAGAGCCAATGTTGTATTTATTTCATCTCGGGTAGGATTAGCCTTCTCGCATCGAAACTGGCAACAGGTGCCGCCGCCCGCACCCGCCCGCCCCGGCTACAAAGCAAGCAAAACAAGATATACACCAGCACTAAACACTGTTTGTGCAGATCATGCCGGGAAAGAGTATACACGGTGTTCGGAAACGCGGACGGCTGTGTACCGCAACGCTGGTCGTGTGCGATCTCAATGTTTATTTTAAAAATATTTGATGCGGATGATTCCTGTTTACCAGCACATAGTTATTGAGTAGGAAAGCGCAGTCTAGTCTATAGTTGAGTGTTTAGATATCGTCGTGTTTAACTAGTAGTTCCTCCTATAACTTCACAACCCCTTGACCGATTCAGCTTATTTATTTATTTTTCGACCTTTATTTTTTATTGAAATAAACTGTTGGCCTACAACGTTTTATAAAGATCGAATGAACGGTTCTTAAGCTATCGTCGGACAAATATTCATACAAACATATAAACATACAAACAACTGCCGATTTATTTCCGTAGACTCTGAGAACTCTTCGCTAGGTCAATAAAATGGGAATACTCACGTTAACTTGAGTCGGTTGAGTTGGTTATTCCGACTCAATGTAACGTGAGTATTCCCGGTTTATTAAAACAAACATCACACATTTAATTTTAAAACTAAGTTTTTGGACTACAATTAAAACGCCACTTCAAACAAAAGGTCATGTAATGGTTATATAGATTTATCTTTTTCTTTATTTTTAGCTAATACCTCAATGTATTTCAGTAGGTAATGACTAAGAAAAAACTAGTGACATTTTACACGGGTTCTGAGTTTTCCATTATGTGGGTCGGTGCGTTTTTCAAATTGTTTTTTTCTACTCTTGTTTTCGTTTTAATAGAATTTGGAGCTCAGAAAGGCCGAACTATAATAACATTTTATTTTTAAACTAAATAAAAAATGACTTTTATGACGAACAATTTTCTTTTTAATATACTTAAACAAAGGTAGCGTTTGATATCACCTATTGATAGTACTTCACAAATAGATAATGTACGGAAAACTAAGTCTAAAAACCAGACTTCTGGCTTATAGCCTATTTACACATAATATTAACTAAAATGTAACTATTACTGATAACTTTTTTGTTAATTGCTGTTTACATGCAATAAATCAAGTTAAATTTTGGTAAAATGTAGATTTTTACGTAATAGGTATGTAAAAAAAATAACAAAACTTAACTGATGTACATGTAAATCAGCCTTTAAATTCAACCTATGAAGATCTATTTATTTTTAGTTCCTATTGATTCTGGTCAGATATTATAGCTATTCGTTACGTAGTATTTGCAAAGTAAGCATTTACTTGTCTTTCACCAAGATCTTTTTTTTAGTAAAAATACGTTGTTAATAAATAAAGTCGCATTTTATTTCTCCTGCCACTCCACCCCCGTCGCCAACCAATTATTTGCTTATCAAACTAATTAGGTATCAATTTGAAAAGGGACCAGACATCGCATTGTGTTCTTTGCAAAGGGCTTTCGAACGTGCATCCAATTTTACGAGACCCCTCTTGCATACACTTCGTGGAGATTTCTTTTTACCTCTTCCCACGACATAGGGCTTAGTATCTACTCTATAGACATTGCGTATTTCAATTGAATATGTCAAAATCATTTTAAATTAAATTGTAGCTTACAATAAATAAATATTTTATTTATATTCAACTGTTTCTATACAAATCCCCGACACACATTTTTTTAACCTAAAATGTTAAAAGAAAAAAATCAAGAAAAAAAAAATGTCGAGAAATCCTGCCAATTGGAATCCTACTGATCGACGAATTTTCGAATTGTCTGCATAATTTTAAGTAAATAAAATAACTTAGAGTTTGTCTCATCTAACGTGAAATTGACGATACTATGCTGGTAAAGCAAAATCACACTTCGGCAGCGTATCATACACCATAGCAAGAACAAAGTTCTTCAATGTACGCGTTTATAACTGGAATGTGCTGATTGTACTCAAGATTTTTTGTATAAAATGTTGTTATTGATAACGCACGCGGCACGATAACAAACATGCTCCCTGACGTACGCGCCGACACACAGACATACTGTGCTTGGTCTAAAGGGATGAGGTGGGTCTTTTTATTTCGGACGGGTGTCGGCGTTACGGGCTGCCATTTCGTTATAATTGATTTTCCTTTTTTACGGTTGGACGGGAGTGGCGCGTCACACGCTCGTCGCTTCGAATAGGGGGTGGCATATATGAGGGGTATCTGTGGTGTATTTTGTTTTCTACTCGAGATACTTACACCCAGCAGGCAATTTCGGTTCTCCTTTTGTTAGACAGACAATGGAATGATAAGGTTTTTGTATGATTTGTAAACTTTTTCTTCCTATCAAATTTTGTGGCTTCTTTTTGTGGTGTCTAATTTTAGAAATTCATATTCCAGTAAATTTTATAAAATACTGCCTGTACATGTAATAGTACATGTTAGGTTAGATAGTTTTTGTTGAATAAAAATGTTTGGGACATTGTATTTTTTTATTGTATGTTTTGGTATTACTAGAAAGATTGTATCTACAAATAAGTATAACACATAAACTACCAAAAAACAGTCAACTTAAAAACTTCCTCCTTTTTTGGAAGTTAAAAATATAAATAACAGATACCTGGCAACATATTTTTTTAATTTTATTACGATTCACAATGAGTCAAATTTTTAAAATAATGTAAAAAATATATTTCATTTATTTCTTTCAATAAGAATATTCAAAAAACTTTTTGGTTAGTTTCCTTAAAACCAATTACCAGATAACCAGATATTCGTCGTGGCCTTTATACTCGAAGTATAGACAGTATAATTTACAACATTACTATTAGTACTCACGGGATATTTACCACGGTTATTGTTTTTGTTGAGTTCCCGATATTTCGGCACAGTTGCATGCGCCATGTTCACGGGTAGACTGAAGATGCGGGTGGATGATAAAAAAAAAAAAAAAAAAAAAAAGTTACGAAATTTAGGAGCAGACAAACCGATCTACCCCCTTTCTCAGTCTTTACATTATAGTATAATTTACATTGTAATCGCCTACACATCTAGATTCCAGCTTCAATCCAAGCAGGATCCAATCATCACGCTCGGCGGTGCATACGCGGTCCAATCACCAATAATGATTTATTATAATCAACGCTAAACGCCCGACTACACATAATCCATCGAGTAATTGCATCCCTTCGACGGATTGTGAAGCGATTAGGGCAATTGTATCTAATGTACCAATTGGAGGTGCAATATGCGTGATGGATGATTAATACATGTAGGTGCAGCGCAAGTTACTCTGGCAATAGCAATTATTTTGGGACAAAGCAAATGTAAAGTTGATTGACGATCTCAGTGATAGGACGTATGGGCAGGAGGTCCCGAGCTAGATTCCTAGCCGAATGATGCAATTTCATTATATTTATTTGTATGATTTAGCAATTTATATGGTTATTTCCTTGCTCTTTCATATTCAAATTAATTTCAAATGTACGACTGCAAATGCTATTGACTATTGATATTGATTATACTATTGATTTTCTGAAATATTGCGTAATTTAAAATCACATAGCTAATATTGAATACAGAGGTTCCTTTAATAATTAAAAACTGTAACTAGAAGGTTCAGGATCCAAAATGAGAGAATTTAACACGATCATCTTATTCCGTTTTAATATGCTTCAAACGACAATGTAACAGCTACAAAGTCGTTTTACATGAGAATGAAAATCATAATATACATCTCTCAAATTGAAATGCCGAACTTCAGTAATTGACCCTCTACAATGTGGAGGTGCTGGCTCCTAATAAAGCAACTATCTGATGAGTTTCCGATGTTATTACTCATTTTATTACGGTAATTTCAAACGAGTAATCGATATTGTACTCTGAGATTACAGTTTAGTAGTTTACTTTGAAGACGGTTGTAAAGATTCATATACGGCGAGAAAATTACAATTGCTAAGCCCTAAAATCACCATCTTAATACGTTTTTGCATCGAAATTGTGAAAATGAACCGTTATGACGAGACTTCGCCGGAATGTCTGCAGTTTATATGTTGCTTAGTGATCGTGTTTTTTTTGTACATGGGATCAAGTGTAAGTCTGCCCTGCGCTAGTTACCTGAAATCAGAGTTAAGAAGAATTCCAAAAACGTTAGATACAAACCGTTATTATGAGTAAAGAGTTTTCTTTTAGTATAAAGAGCGACAAACAGTCACATGGTCCGCTTGAAAAAATATTCTCAAAAACATTTTTCTATCTCAATTTTTTATTTATTTTTTGTTAATCGTGAGCGAGAGAGAGAGAAAAAGCAAAAAGCTGTCAAAGCAGCTTTGTGTCATAAAGTCTCTCTTCTCTCTATATATTTTTGTTAAAACTAAAATCTAATACGATTTTTAAACAAAATTATTTACACGAAACCTCGTAATGAATTTAAACAACAAAAATAGGGCTAAATTTGTCTCTAAAGTTCATTTCCGCGTACACAACAACCTGATTACCTTACTCGTTATAAGTAGGTGCTCCGAAGATGTCGGTAAATCCACGTAATTTCCGCGCCGTGCTTGCAAGAAACAAGATTATGTCGCTAATATAAGAAGCAATTACTTTTAAAGGCAATTTACTAAATTTATTAAATTAATAAATATAAAATACCGGGTGTCGTAGCTGAAAAACGACCAAGTCTGAGTCTAAATTAAAAATTGCCATTTTATTTCTAATTTATAATCGTAAAGGGGGGCAAGAGGGGTAAAGCGGTAAAGTCGCGCGTGTTGGGTGCGTTTTATAGCCGCCAGAGGGCGCTAATGACGTCAAATAATTGGTGCTTTAAATGTAAATGTCGACACACGCCCTCCGCATCCCTGTTATGACAAAGCTTTATTAAATTTTGAACGTAGATTTCGGATCTACGTGCTTGATGACGGTGATAAAATAAAGAAAACTAATTAATTATTAAGATGAGAATATTTTTTTTTTTTTAGAAGAAGTGTCAAAATTCTATAAACAAGAATAAACATTTTCCAGGATAACGTTGTTCTCATCACTACCAATTGTAATGATGGGAGCAATATATCAGGGTTGGTTCCATACACAAATAATATATACATAACAATATGTAGATACCACATTACGAGATCGGTGTTGTCGTTCCGCCAAAAAGTCACCAAAGTTTGAAGAAAGCGAGGTTTGCGGGAACTGTGACCAAGAGTTCTCATTGGCTTTCTCAAGGTTACGCATGCTCGCGCCTAGCAATGATAATCAATTTTTATAGGTCTGGCTGTACCGATGCGTGGTGCGATTCGATCGGCCAGTATGAGGAATCTAGGGGCCGGTCTGTGGTCCCGTAGCAAAAAATCCCTAACAACATAACGTACGTCGTCTGTCATTTTATTTTTTTTAATTTATCGAGAGATAATATATGTCTTAGTCAACAGTGGACCTATTCACAAAGTGAATTGCAGTCGCAAAAAAAAAAAAGAATACCAATAATATAATAAAGAATACCCTTATTACGCCTTAATGAATGTTAACATCTTCAAAACTAAGAGCCCAGTACTCCATCAGAATAAACCGACAGAGTGAACTTCTTCACTCTAACTCAATATTCATGAACGAAAAGTAAACTCAACTTAAAATAAGCATCGCTTTTAACGTTCCTAACAATAACACACTCAGGCGCGAGTCTGTTGATACTAGAACAATAAAGGTACCTACACACCGGCTAAGTTAATGCAAATCACTACCTTACTCGAGCGAGATCGAGCCATTTACTCCATTAAATAATTCCAATTTAATTCGCATTTAAATTTCGCACTTCGATTAAAAGCTCCAAGGCCCTAAGTGCAGAACAAACATCGGTATCTAACTCAAACCTATATCGGACTGTCCATTGTCCAATATAAACTGGACTCTCTTTCCCCCGAAAATTCTACTCAATCGAGAATAACTAGAAGGTGGAAAGTGTCAAATAAGGATGGTCACGACCATGTGCTCCCAATTACTATGTGTAGAGCCGAGCCGCTTATGCAAATCGCGATTTCCCGCGGACGCATCTAATGGCCCATAGTGGACGTGGGGGTAGTCCGATGCACTTTTAGAATCGCCCCCTATGAGTCTTGGTATACAATGAGGGGGCTTCAGTCGTACTTTTTTTGCTATGTTCGTCAGCTTTGTCCCTTAAAGGAATGTGACAAAATCGAAACAAAAAAAATAAAATGCATAAATCACCAATCGATCACGACCGTGTCAGTCAAAAATCACGACGGCTGTGGATTTTGAACATTTTGCGAAATTTAAAGTTTTGGGTTTTGTAAGTTTGCGTGCAGAAACAATTTGAGATTTTAATGGTTTTGCTAAATTTAACATTTTGGCTTTTGTACGTTTTGCAGTCTAAATGTTTTACATTAAGACGCAATGAACTTGGTAACGGGAAAAGGCAAAAAATAAATAAAAATATTTAAATATAAAAGTTGTAGGTGGCATATATTTTGACGCTTAGCACCACTCGAGCGACTCCCTAGTCTAGTCAAAAAAAAAAACAAAAAAAAACAGTTTTTTTAGTTCAATCTTATTTATTCCAACAAGCAAAATACATTTACAATACAATACAATACGAAAAACTGAGAACCAAGTATAAAATGTTTCATTCTCCGGATCCGTAGCAAAGCTTACGGATTTCGTAGAAGATCTACCACGTCTACGAAAACGCCTACGAATCTTGTATCACACGTGTAAGGGATTTGTCGATAATACATAAAATTAATGCGTGAGAGGTAACACAGCTACTATCACACCCAATAGTGATCGTTGAATTTTCGTGTGATTGTGACAACCGCAACAACACCAACATCTTCCTTTTAAAAAACGTATAATTGAGCACTTCCGAGGGTTGGAGGATACATTAAATGGAATGTCCCGGTTGTTGATTCTGCAGTTTAAAAGTAGGTTTTTTTCCTTTCATATTTTTTTGGCTTCACACATAGTGTATTCACCCAAGATCAGGTTTTATTATTTTACAAGTGAAGTAATATATTTCACAATTAAAACCAGTCTCACGTAGTCTATGTCAAGCAAATTAAGTCACAGTCGAGTCCAAGTCATATCCCAGTAAGGTGGTGGAGACTTTACCAGTTACTTTATAGAGTTTTGGCAACAACAAGAAAAGTCACGTTTCACGACATTATACTGTTTACCAATACACGACTACACGACACGACTGGCAACCCTGGTCCAAGTGGTAACTGCTTAAATTCTCCGTCAGAAAAATATCCATTAAAATTACAATTTCGAACCTTTTATACATCTAACAGTAACTATTACATGTGAACATAACCTGCAATTAATTGACGGACATCAATCGAGGGCGGTGAGCTGTATTTTTTCCATAATTAACACTCAAAATAACACAGAAACAGTCAAGATTTGAATTTGCACTCACACATACACGTTCTCAGATTTTTTGGCAATTGATCTACACATCTCACACAGATGTTGCAATTACGACACGAACGAACTGTCGACTGAGTCTGACAACTCTCTGACAGTGACAGCGGATTATTTTGACAGAAGTGTGGTAGTGCCAACTAAAGAACACTAAAGTAGTATTATACTCGTTCAGAAACAGTCTTAAGGAATCACAGATAAAAATGGATTGTGATGATAGCCTATCTTTTCGTCAGTATAGGAAGGCAAACTCACTGGACGTATCCGATTCAAGCTCGACTTTATTTGAAGAAACCATTCTGAGCCTTCCTGACTATGACGCTCTTGACGACAGCCGGACTATAGAATTTAATAAACAAATTGATAATCTAAATGTTCAATTACTATCAGCAACGAACGAAATAGACAATCTTAACGCAGAAATTCAACACTTAAAAATGGAACTACAAAAAGAAAAGACGTTAGTTGACAGGCTTAAAAAGCTTGGCTTTTGTGACAGCCCCATTCTAGGTAGCTGCAAAAGGAAAAAAAGAAAACGATTGTCATTTCTAAAAATTGAAGATTCCATTTGCCACAATAATTCCCTAGAAAACACAAAAACTTTTGAAGGATTACAAGAATCAGACAGTAAAAAGAAGCAAACCTCTATCTGTAGTTCACTTGAACCACCAACTACCCCAGATTCAGCTTATTCGCCACTGCTACTTACAGCAGCTTTAAATACACTCAATGCAGAGATTACACTACACCACACTAGTATCCAAACGCCGAAGAAAAAGTCTGCGACTACAATTATTAATCCACTGACATCAAAGCAGAAAGATACCACGCACATAAATGACACGTTGAATCAAACAAAGAAACAAACTGAGAAAAAAAAATATATAACGTCTCAAGCGACACAAAGTGACATTATACACAAAAGAACTTGTACAACCCCAGAAACAACAGAAAAATATAAAGACACTATTTATTTGATGAGCGAGACCCTTACATCACCAGTCACAAACCTCACAGCACTGAATCGAAAACCAGCCACACAACAGGAAATACAATCGAATGACATTACGATAGACAAAGAACTAAATACAAAATACAAATATGACACTCCAACAAAAAGAAAACACAAGGTCGATCATAACTCTTCCAAGAGAATTTTGATTTTAGCAGATGAACAAGGTCAACACATTCGAAACATACTCCAACAACTGCTAGGCGACAACTACATAGTTAAATCCTTATGGAAACCCGGAGCTCGACTTCACGATGTAATAGAATCGACTAGAAATGAGACCATAGGCTATACGGATAATGACTGTATCATTGTGCTAGCAGGAACAAATGATAGGATTCCGTTTGAATTTCAGTTCTGTCTTCATTCCTGGTTGAAATCTGTAACACATACTAATGTGATCATTCCGGAAATTCTGTACAACAAGCACCTCAGAGAGCAAAAATTGAATTACGAGCTGCAATTTATATGTAATCAATATAGACATGCGACTTATATAGATATGACTTACAGGAACAACCGTCCCTGTAAATATGAATTTTGTATTAATTTATGTAGGAGTATATTAAAAGAAATTTTACACATTAACTATAAAAACAACTTTAACCGATATAGAAGTGAAAATGCAAAATGTAAAAAACACGTTAGGATACTGACAAACCATAATACCGACAGGCCCACGCATAATAACAGTGATCAGTTGGAGCTTATAAATATCTCTGAAAACGTCTGTATTGATGACAATAATTTTAATGGGGATGATGACACTCTCAACAATAACAATGATTTTTTTCGTACATAACTTCATACACATACTCCATCAAAATATTGATGGTCTTATTAGCAAATCGGGTCAACTGCAGGTATGCTTAGATAATTTGATGGATCAAGACAAACCAATTGACGCTATATGTATCACAGAGCACAACATGAAAGCAGAAGACTCAGAAGACCTTTCTTTACAGAATTATAGGCTAGCGTCTAGTTTTTATAGACAACAACGAAGAGGGGGAGCATGCATTTTAGTACACAATAGTCAAGAATACAGAACATTAAACAGCTTAGTCAATGAATCAATTCCGAACGTATATGAATGTTCAGCTATAGAGTTGGATAGTTTAAAAACGTATATTATATGCCTGTATAGACCACCATCTACCAAAAAACAAAACATTTTAACATTCTTTGACAAACTAAGCGATCTCTTGGACCGCTGCTGTAAAAAAAGTCATAGAGTAATAATATGTGGAGACTTTAATCTTAATTTATTAAAGGATACAGAAAATACAAAAAAATTCGAACATTTACTAACGGAATACAATATGAAATGTGAATTTAAAAAAGTGACACGTTATCACAGTAATACGTGCATTGATAACATTATTCACAATACACGGGGTAGCAAAGGCGAAATACTGGAATTAGTGTTATCGGATCATACAGCCCAATTGTTAAAGGTTTCGGTAAAACAAACCTGCAAGCTTAAACACTGGTATATAAAGACGCGAGACTACAGCAGCGGAAATCAAAGGAAATTTGAAGAAGCTATACGTAGTCTTCAATTTCAAGATGTATATGAAACTGACGATGCCGACCTATCTTTTACAAAATTCCACGAAACATTTCTTCTTTTTTATAATTTATGCTTTCCCACTACAAAACGTAAAATTATGACACATGTGAAACCGAAATGGGTTTCTAAAGGCGTAAAAACATGCAGTAAAAAGAAACGAGATTTATTGTGGAGATATAGACGAGATCCAAGCGCTGTAAATAAAGAGACGTTTAAATCCTTCTCTAAGAGATATAGAAAAATAATTAGCCTCACACAAAAGTCTCAAAACAGCTATTATATTAACAATTCAAATAATAAATCGAAAGCTACATGGAAGATTATTAATAAGGAAAAAAACAATGTCCCAAAACATGGAATTTCTTGTATAACTAAGAATGGGCAGACCCTAACAAAGCCTTTGGACATAGCAAATGCGTTTAATGATCATTATGTAGACTTAGTGAAACCTGACCCTCTTATTAGCGGAAAACCCATTCAATTTGAGCACAAGACATCTAATTCGTTATTTTTAACCCCAGTAACACCACATGACATCTTCTATATAATAAAATCGCTGAAAAACACGAACAGCGTTGGATCCGATGGTATCCTGTCGAATATGTTAAAACCAGTTGCGCACACTATTGCTCCAGTGTTGTGCAATATTATAAACAAATGCCTGGAACAAGGAGTTTTTCCTGAAAACCTAAAGGTTTCAATAATAAAACCACTATACAAGAAAGGCCCAACACATGATGTAGGAAATTATAGGCCAGTGGCCCTCTTACCTGCTTTTTCGAAGGTTATTGAGAAGGTTATATATAATAAACTGTATAATTACTTTGAAGACAATAATATTTTTTCACCTAATCAATATGGTTTTAGGAAAAAACAGTCTATAAACTTAGCAATATATAACTTTCTCAGCAAGGTAACGACAAGCATAGATAAGAGGGAAAAAGTGGTCGCCCTATTCCTAGATTTGACCAAAGCCTTCGACCACGTTGACCACATAATACTTTTGGAAAAGATGTATAGTTACGGAGTAAGGGGTAATGCCTACGAATTAATGAAATCATATTTAAGTAACAGGAAACAAATTACACACATTGACAGGTTTTGCTCAAAAACAAAAACTGTTCAACATCATGACTCAGATGAACGAGTTGTTTTATACGGAGTACCCCAAGGGAGCGTAGTAGGACCGTTATTGTTTTTGGGCTACATAAATGATTTTCCTTCAGTAACATCAAACCCTATGACACTATTTGCTGACGACAGCACTATCCTATTTATTGGTGACAAAAGTAATAGTGACATTAATTTAACTTTGACATCTCTAATTGAATGGCTTAATAAGAATAATTTAAAAATGAATATGGACAAGACTAACGTAATGAATTTTAAGCAACGACATACAATTTTGGATAAACTAAACATTAAATACAATAATAATAACATTAAAGAAGTTGACTCTATTAGGTTCTTAGGTATCACTATTGATAATAAATTGAAATGGAAACTTCACGTAGAAGATGTATGTAAAAAGCTTTACAGGACGTCATATGCTCTCTCGAAATTGAGAAGAGTAGTTGACAAACAAACTATGCTTATTGCTTATCATGCATATGCGGCTTCAGTCTTACGTTTCGGTATAATTTTTTGGGGCAATTCAACAGACAAAGGTAAAGCTTTCAAAGCTCAGAAAAGGTGTATAAGAGCAATCCTAGGATTAACACAGACAGACTCTTGCCAAGAACATTTTCAACAACTAGAAATACTAACGATGCCTGCCATGTACATATATGAGGTTGCGGTGTTCGCGAAAACCCACCTACATCTTTTTAAGCCAAAAGACTTTCATGCATCACGTTTTCGG
Organism: Apocheima hispidaria; assembly: GCA_947579745.1. Taxonomy (NCBI): domain Eukaryota; kingdom Metazoa; phylum Arthropoda; class Insecta; order Lepidoptera; family Geometridae; genus Apocheima; species Apocheima hispidaria. The sequence continues at coordinate 1,043,311 of OX388152.1, read as the reverse complement.
AATATGGAAACACATTCTGGCAAGTTATGTCTTATGAAATGCAAAACACATCTATTAAGCACAAGTGTCTTTGGCATGATACCAATAATTTATAATAAAATACCGACAAACATAAGAGTTGAGAGTGACATTAATCTTTTTAAAGTAAAGCTTTTTAAATTATTATTGGGAAAAGCATATTACTTCATTGACGAATTCTTAAAGGATAAAGATCTTAAATAGTTATAACCAAGTTGACATAAATATTTCTTTTTTTAATGATGCATTTTTTTGATATTTGATTATTCTGACTCTGTTTGTAATTGGAATAATTGGAATGAATTTTAGGTAGTTTTTTAAGATTTTGTGATATTTACTTGCATGCTAAATTTATAGTTGAGATAGTGTGCATTAATTACCTTTAAGACCACAATGTAAATTGTTCTACCTACTCTCGCAAGTAATAAATGAATATGAATATGAAAAAATACTCAAAAATTCACAAATTCACCGTTTTCACACAATTCTATAAAACAATGACGCGATATGACTTCTTCACGTTCCCGTCAAAACTCAAAAAGAGTTTTTGTTACTGGCAACGCTGTTTCTATACAATTCTCAGTGTGTCCCAAACCCAGGTCAGTGGCGGGTTGCTCGCTAAATCAGGATACACTTTGCGAGTGCTAAGTGACCATCAGACGGACGCAGAACACTTGACAACAGCAATGTAACCTGGAATAATATTTTTAGGAATATAATCCCGAAATAGTGCCACCTCTCCCTTTTTTATTCGTCTTAATAAAAGTCTCAAGTCTTAATTAAAGCTTTGACTTAATAAAGGCAAGACCTTATTACAGTACATACCATTTGCACATAAACTTGGTGGGCATCATCTATTATAGAGCAAAGATGATAACATTATATATTATTGCTATTTATCATAATAATATGGGTAATGTTTACTTAAGTCGCGTAGGTTTTATTAAATTTGCTGAACTACGGAGGTTTCTTTGCAGATGCAAAGAAAATCTATTCTGTGTTCGTGGTAAAATTCTGAGATTATATTTAAAAAAAAGTTAAATTTCTTGTTATCGAGTCATTTGAGAATAGTAGCCAAGGATCGAATTAAAATCACACTGAGAGCGTGTTATTAAAACTGGGTTGGTAGCATTTATTACTCTTATTCAAAGATTATTTCAATGCGTGGCAACAATCGCGCTAATCGCAAATTATACATAAAACTTCCAAATGGTTTAGTATAAAGGTGGAGCCGCATTCAGGCAGCGCGGAGCGGCATGTCGTGGCCGATTTTTTTATTATTGGTTAGCTCGGTAACAATATGGACAACATCGACGATATTGTGATATTGTGCGAAGAGGCTGAACAAGAGAGTAATAAGAGGTGTACTATTTGGGTACACGATATCCCCAATTACCAATAAGTACTACCAAGGGAAATTCATTTCTCGGCATCCATGGCGACAGTGCTTTGCTCGCTTGCCGGTCGTACATGAACTGACGGGCCCGCACACGGTGCGCCGTGCCGCTCCGCTGACGCTAGCTACAGTGGCGCGACGCGGCGCGGCGCGGCGTGGCGCTACAAAATATTCTCCCAGAGGCAAATCAGCCGCTCCTTTATAGTGCGGATAGCGTCATACAAATCCAAAGAAAGAATATTTTGCAGAGCCGTGTCGCGCCGCGACGCGCCGCTTCGTATAAATGCGGTTAGACCTTAACGGTCGCATGTCACGACTAGCCGACATTCTTGCATTCGATTTATCTTTCTTTGACATAATTTATCGAACAATGCTAAACCTTAGACTCGCCTTATCGGGTAATGAGATTAAAATGTATACGAAAAAGCAAAACGAGTGAAAGTAAAATGTATGAGAGGATTCCGTAGCCAATTTGTGTGGTTGGATAATATTTAAAACTTAAATTCAAAATGAGTTTTGACGAAACCTTACACGGGAGGCAGTTGAAATGTTGAGGTCCAGGTCTACAGTACTAATACGAAAATTTTATTGCAACAATGAATAAAGGTCTTGTGTTGTTTTTTCGGCATTAAAATTTACAATGCCAGAAACAAAAAGAAAAAGAAAAAACATTTTTTTAATGTAATTATAAAAATGATAATGGTTACTTTTAACACAACAATATTACACGAATTTTAGGTTTTTCCACAAATGTATTGCGTGTTTGAACTATCCATCACAGAATTTTAATTACAACTACTATATAAAAACACTTAAAATATAATAAAAATCAGACTATGTAAAATACAAATAACGAAAAAAATTAAGCCAAAAAAAAAAAAAAAAAACTAGCAAACTAACAGAACCCTAAAATGAGGTTCGCCGTAAAAAACGAAGTTCGGAAATAGTTTCGAATCGGACATGCGATGTTTACAATTGTACTTTCGAGCCCGTCTGCGGGAGCCAAATTAAAAAAGTTGAAACGCCCTGGTACAGCATGCAAATAAAAAAAGTTTAGGGCGTGTGTTGGCTGCAAAGTTCCCGAAATTAATGATTGGAAATATTTCACGTTGTGAGATTAGCGGAGCTGGCAAGTTACGTAGGGCCTCTATTTGTGTCGGGTTAATCAGTCGTGCTTCGATTTGGCGTCGCAGATTATATATTAATTTTTAGGGACCTTTCTATACGCATTCCGGTTTATTTCTTGAGGCCACCAAACATGATCGATTTTACCATCTGGACCTCTATTCTCAAAAGTCGAGTTTCATTCTCATTTCGAAAAAAATGTCGAACTTCGAGTTTTCTCATTCTCAACGCGAGCTTTCGAGATATTCACTATGGATAGCGTTCGAGATACGTCGAATGATCGGAGGCAATCGAGACGAGTGACGATCGAGATTGGAATCTAAATTTCGACATCAATTTTTCATATCTCCGAATAGGGGCCCAGGTCGATGAGAAATTTAACCTACTAACATATAATTATAACTAAAACTAAAATAACATAAACGCTGCAAACTCATAAGATAGTTCTCCAATAAGTTAACCTGTGTCGGGGATGCCATGGATGGAACAGACACAGACTCGACAAATAACACTCAGACCCATAGAAGATATTAAAATTTATCGTTTAAATATCTGCCCGGTCGAGAATCGAGCCCAGGACCTCCTGATCATAAGGCAGAAGCACTACAAACAAAGCCAGTAGGGTCGTCATCAAATAAGTGTATAGCAGCTTAACGTGCGCCTACTGCATAAGAATATGTCGCCGCAGCCGAAAACAACACAACAACACATGTAATAAACCTTTAAACTGTAATTATGATTTATTTATAAAATTTTACTATAAATTTCAATAAAACCTAACAATTAAACTCCTTAATTATTTTTCCCTAAAAATGCGTATCCTCAACGTGCGGCATCAGTGAGTGCTGTGCGGGCAGCTGACAAGAAGAGAAAAAGAGACAGAGAGAGAGAGAGAGAGAGAGAGAGAGAAATATATTTTTCTCTTATTTTCTCTCGTCGTAGCCGTCAGGTCTGCGCGCATACTACGGCAGCCAGAGAAAATTTATTCAGCAATTGTGACTTTGTTCTTTTGTGTTTGACTTTGTGTGCGATTGTGACAATTTGCGAGTGAGAAAACGAACATGACATCTTAAGAACGTAATTTCTGTAATCAATACGTTATATCAATTGTTTTGATTTTAATATGAATCAAATACAATTACATCCCATCTATTAGCAGAATCACGAGGGCCGCAGTTGTAATCCAACGTCCCAAATTATTCATGAAACCAAACCCGGCGCGCGGTCAGGGGCCATTCTAATCAATACTGATGAGATGAAAGCATCGTCATTGCTTTCTAGATAGTTTATTGCTGTGAAATATTAAACTAAGTACCTACCCCTGTAGTGCCCCTGTGACACTCGCTATTACACCTTTACCCGACTGCCCAAAGGTGCAAAGTGAATCTTTTGGGTGTATGAAAGTGAGTATGTAAGTATTTATTTAAGTATTGAGTATATAAGTTTGCAAGTATGACTGTATGTTTATGTATCCCTGTTCCTCCTGTAGTAACCTATACAGATTTTGGCGAGTGAGATGTCGTTGGATTCCTCCACAAAACCCGGCTACATTTCGCAGTCGGGTCTTTTGTTCATACGTGATAAAAAGTACAATTATTTCAGGAATCTGTGTCCTGATTTATACAATCTTTAAATATTATACATAATATCAAATCTTAGTAAAATATTATGATAAGCAAATAAAATGACTGAATTAGTATAAAGCTTGATTCATATTACATTGGATTGGCATTGGCATTGTGATTATTGACAGGGCCTACAGTGCCCTCCGCGTCCAGTATAATAACGCTTTCCGGGCGGTCTTGCAGCTGTCCCGCTTCTGCAGTGCTTCGAGCATGTTTGCGGAGGCCCGCACCGACTGCCTCCACGTCACTATGCGCGAGCGGCGCGCGTCCTTAGTGCGCAGGGTGCGGGCCGGCTCCAAAGCCGTCCTGGCGATGATCGCCACTGGGCTTGACTGCGCATACATCCGGCATGGCTGCGACAGGCATTTCGGGTAGAAAATTGTAAAATGGACTGTAAAAGTCATTTAGATACATATATTTTTGACCTTGACTGACTTTTTTGTCTGACTCTCATTAATTTATGATGATTTTTTGCTATTTTTAATTTTTTGCCTTTGTCTAATGTTTATGTATAACTTGACTTGAATTGAACTATAAATAGAATTGTTCTATAAATAGTTATGCTGTGACATATTTTAAGTGATTTTATGAAGTGTATTTGTGTAATCTGCCTGAATAAATAATTGAATTAATTATTGGGCCCAGATGGGACGCATCGAAGAAACTGAATTTCAAAGACCGTATGATACAAGTAACAAACAACGACAAGCCGGACGTTATTTCAAAAATTATCACTTGATTTTTTCTGAACAAAACAGGATTTAATCTTCCTAACTTTGTCCAAGGCCCATTTGAGCACGACTTACTTAATATGTGTCATGTCTAATTCATTTGTTAATGTGTTAAGATATAGTAATTCTTATAGATCGCTGCTTATTAAAACAGAAGTTTTTATTTCTCTCAGACCTTCCAAAGGTTCTTCAGATGTTTTGACAACATGTCTCCAACTCGACTGAATAGTCAAATAGCGTGTATTGTACGACTAATATTTGCACAGCTATTACGTTATTTGTTAGGCCGATTGCGACGTTGGTGGGGTAAATGTCTAAAGAGTTCTCTAGCGGCCTATTCAGTGTAAGAACTTACTCGCTGATTTTGTTTAAGATTTAAAATTCAATTTTGCATCATCAATTAATTTTCTTAAGTGGAGTTCTCTTTTGATTTTGTTCTTCTGTTTTCCTTGTAAAAATGTTTTGTGTACTATTATTTTCAATTTGATAATTGAAAAAGTGCAGGATCAAATAAAGCGATTAATAAACGATTGATCAAATAAGGACTGAGTGTCATAGGGAACAAGTCGGTGTTTGTTTAGTTGTATGTTTGTGTGTATATATAAAATAAAATAAAATATACTTATCCGAGGATAAATAACATGTTCCATCTGTCTCACGCCAGTGACATATCAAACTTTTTATTCTAGCAGCAGGAGGAGGGTAGAGAGGAAATCATTTTACTATGAAAACTGACGTAGTTTTGATACATTTTGTTTTAAGGAAATAATTTGTTCGATCTGTCCCCTCGTTGGTGGCACACTGGAGTAATCCACTTGCGAGCCGTTGATCAGGCTGAACCTATAAATGAGTTAACTCATTAATAGGTATGTGCAATGACTAAAATGAATAACAAAGATTGATGAAAAGATTTCACACATAGTGCTCATATTACCCACACGAAAATCACCCTAAATAACCGAAAATTATAGGCCAACGCACTCTCAGCTTTCCGTAGGCGCCGTCCATACATTCATTACAGCCCCTGTTATTACGCAGGGTGTGTTCACACGTCCGCACGAAAGTATCGAACCACCGCAGATTACATCGGCGAGTTTCCTTCTAACCACCGGTGGTCGTGTAGAGGCGAGCGCGTAATGGTGTTATTATTTTGCGGTGTTATTGCGCTGTGGTCGCGCCGGTCTGCCGCGGGTGAGGGTTGACAAAACTTGGATTTATTTTATTTCGTGGAGTGAGAGGGTTTCTCTGACTTGCGTTGGTACTGTATGGATTCTTAGGCACGAGGACAACAAGACGACATAATATAACGCATATTATTTTACAATATCTCATCGCAAACATTATATAGAAGATATATTCAAAATCCAAATGCAAAATTGTTTTTATCCATGTTGTTACCGTGGCAAACCGCCAAACTGGGAGTTAGAAACCCGTGTGTTCGTAGTTAGTTCCTTCCATTTGTTATGTAGATTTATTTTACGTTAATTTGTTAGTGTTTCACATTTCTAATTTTATCATTACGGTAGAAATTAAATTATTAGAAAAAGATATGTACGATTATTATAGTACGTTTTTTTACTTATGAATTCTGAAATAGAACATTGATCACCGAGGGGAGAAAGTGACCGATTACCAACGCGGGTGTAGTGTGAGTAATACACAAGATTTGCGAATCGCAAATACTTCTGAGTGAAAAGTAGTGCTTTATACTTACGAGGAAAATAACAGACAAAACAAATTTAAAAAATCAGATAAATAAATAAATCAAAGGCAAACAGAAACAGCATGCGCCATTTTTGTTTTTCTAATTCTTTGTTAAAGCAATAATTGGCCTGGTGTCATTTTGCGTACTTGGCGATAAAAACCTTTTGGCATGTCACAGACCACAAAAAGACTTAACTTCGTCCGGGTATTTACTACAGTCAAGACGTACATTCTTCGCCATTTAAAAAAAAAAGAAACAAGGTACTTTCCGAGAAAGTGTTTAATTAAAACGTTTTTGGCAAAATCAAAAAGTGTGATTAAAATTGCTATTATAATTAACATTTTTTTTCTAATTAAAATCGTAAACTGTGACCTGAACCATCGGAGGACGGGTAGCAAGTCCCAAGCGATCCCCATGCCGCCTGCCAAGCGTGGGGATTTTGTGATTAATGGTTCCGTTTGTCCGTTTTCTATGTCTTACTTCAGAGCAGTGTCACGGAAAAAAATATTTTTATCATTGGACTGCCAGTAGTGTTACGGAGAGAAAATTCCTATAGCACTACCAAGAGAGTTAGAGCCAAGCAGTATGGTCACGGAGGATAAACGCAATTAAAAGAAAAAAAAAAAAAAAAACGTTCATTTGTAGTTATATTATCAAATAAAACAATATTGTATAGCGATTACAATCCTTAATTTATAGTTGGATCTTTTCGTTAGAGCAATGTTCGGCGCTTTCATAGCTATTTTATTTTACGTATAAAAAATCTACGGATCCCTCGGTGCGCGAGACAGACTCGCACTTGTCCGGTTTTTCATAATTTTACGTGCAGCCCTAGTTGCGTCAAATTATTGAAATTGTTTACTGGTAGAATTATGTTATGGAAATATAAATACCTGCCATGATGTTATGCGAGCCATTCCATTTATTTTCGTAACAGCTGAGTATGGTGCCGTTTACCTTATAATGCTGGCAAAATTTGAGAAGTCGAAAAGCATTTCCATTTATAAATAATTATTGTATTTAAATAATAGCAGAAAATTGTGAAGGAACAAAATAACCGAATTAGATTTCAGGGTTTATAAGCTGAAGTGGCAATAGGCAGGCCACATCGCTCGAAGGACCAATAACCGATGGGGAAGAAAGGTTCTTGAGTGGTGATCACAAAACGCAAGATGCATTGTTACAGGGGCGAGGTTTCAAAGTAGTTTTGAGTTTCAACCTACGCACGGCGCGATTGTAAACCGTAATTTTTGACGCTCTTTTCTGCCTTACTGCAGAACTGCTTTCAGTGTGACAAAACGTTACGTCGATAAATTAATCCGACATTATACAGCGAATCCACAAAACGCTGGAAGCATTAGTACGAGTGATTACAAACGCTTTGAGGATCACTACCGAGTGGCTTTTCAGCTTAATTGAAATCGAACGCCTCAACTTTCTTTTATCGGCACTTTTATCCCTAGACAGGAATTTAATTATGGTTCTAAATAGCTTAGTCAAAAGCATTTTTATTGTGAAATGGAGCTTTTAGATTTGTGTTTTTGCCTGTAAGTTCTTCCATGAACATTTTCACTGAAAATTTTTCGAGCTCTCTCGAGATCGATGAGGCTTTAAATAGACATGCCATAATAATTATAAATGGTTAGAAAAGCAAAACTTAAAGACTTGAGAAAAGCAAAATATTACAAGAGATTATAATTACAAGCAAATTATTTATTTATTTAATTTCTATTATGTGAAGTTTACAAAAAAAATATCATTAGCATCATCAAACCTCGCAGAGGTTAGTATAGACGCTCGATCCTCTTACGTAGAAATCAGCATGCATACACTAAGCGAAATAAAATAATATGAAATAGAACTTATAAAGATGTGATAACAATGTTATAAATACAAAGTGGTAGTTTAACTTTATATATAATATAATGAACGAATCAATAAAGGACAAAGATAAGTTAAAATCTATAGGTATATAAAAGAACAAGCTCGTTTCTAGGAATCAACGCAAAAACCAATTTGGACGTAAATTGAACCGAATACTCTTCAAGTGGTCTAGGTGAACTATAAGAACGGGTTTTGCGAAATTCCACCTCTAAAGAGGTAAAACGGACCGCAATGTTTCGATGGAAATAAAATCTTTTTTTATGCTAAGCCAATGAAACTTGGTTTTTGTACTAAGGATATAAAATAATAAAAGGCATGTCTCAGGGTTTTTCGGAAATCAACCCCTAAAAAGGTGTAATGTGATGTTTTATTTACTGAGGTCTATGCGAGCAAAGCCTTGCGGACAAGCTAGTAATATTATTTACTATAGGTAGGCATTTTTTCATATAATCAAATGACTGTCATTCAACAATGATTAAGTTTACAATTTTAGATATACAAACCTCGATAGCTTATTATCATTAACTTTAAATTAACTAAACGCCGCTTCACCGATACAATATCGCAACACAACAGCAATCTTTAAAGCATTTATCCAGTCAATCCGTCCCTAGACTCCATTAAACATAATTTATATCGCGACACGACACCGATATCACGGGCGCCGTGCAACCAGCCCTTTCGTGACTCTGCAGTGCAGTTACTAAGATTGTCACAGAACATTATCCACTTTAGACCAACTGTACACTATAGTGGACAGTTACAATTTAAAAAAAACACAATCTTCGGAACTCTGTTGATAGATCGACATCGCGTGAATGCGACGCGAAAAAGCTACGTTGCTATGTATGCTATGTGTGCTATGTATGCAGTAGGCCTTAATAGGTACTTTTGGCAATAATATTTAAAAATAGACAAGTATGTGTGTGATATCCTGCGCTCAAAGTGTCAAAGTGGTTTACGTCATCGGCACTAGAGCTGTAGTACTGTCAGGCTTAGTAAGTACAGTGTTGTGCAACCACCGTGCCTGTGGGATGCTACAGTCAGGCACTCATTAAGGAACACTTAATGAGGGGGTGAGGGGCGATTGAAACAAAAAACCACCCTCAGCTCCCCAATTAATGTAGTCATGCAGTTCACGAACGCTGACACAAGTTTATTGTTAGTAAAATATTAAAATTTCCGTTGTTAACCAGTTCTGCTAATAAACATTCTGAGAATTAAACTCTTGTGCTAAACTTTTGTCATTGCAGTGCTGTTACGTGAATTGTTGTTTTTTTTGTATTAAATATTTTTCTGTTTTTATCTATCCAAGCACTAACAGAATTTGGATAACAATAGCTTATTAAATTGTTGCTATGCTTTTGTTTAATTTTTAAACCTGTGTGTCTTGATAACAGACCTTCAATACGCTGTCATACGTACTCACTTATTTATGTATTATATTCTGTATAATAACAACTCATTGGTCAAAGAAATTATGCTTAACAAATAAATTAAGCTCTAAAGATAGGTAGCTTTTTTTAATACGCATATTTATAAATTTTACTAGCTGCGCCCGCGGTTTCACTCGATTTTCTACAAGAACGGAAACATTTTTCAGGATTAAAAGCCTATGTGTTATTCCAGGCAATAAGCTACCTCCACACCAAATTTCATCCAAATCCGTTCAGCCATTACAAAGTTGAACGGGAACAAACACACTAACATACTTACACACTTACAAATTTTCGCATTTATAATATTAGTGTGATAATATTCAATTGCTAATCATAGACCACTTCTCAGATATGCTACACAGCTTATTATCACATATCAGATTGTATGCAAAAGTTTGTGTTATAAGTGTGTTATTTCCACTCAACTCCCCCGGGCGGAACGGATCCGTATAAATATTATACACTAGCTGCACCCCGCGGTTTTACCCGCTATTTAACAGGAACGGTTCAGTTTTTCGGGATATAAAGTACCTATGTGTCAATCCAGGGAATAACCTACCTCCATGCCAAATTTCATCCAAATTTGTTCAGCCGTTACAGAGTTGAACGGGAACAAACACACAAACTTTCGCATTTATAATATTATATACTAGTTTAACACGACCGTATACGTAGAGTTTTCATCTTAAAAACATATACGGGTTCTGTAGGATAGTATAAAATATTCACCTTCGCTATAAGATGGTCCATCCTATGAGTTCAAAAACCATTAGAATACTTTAGTGTTATTTCCATTTAATCTTCAAACAAATCTCTTGACTTAATTAATTGGCAATGAATCTGTCACTCACTTGAACTAGTGCTTAGACATACCCCCCGTATTAATAAACGTGGAGTGCCCTTGGATTAGTTACCAAGTGCTTAGTCCTTTTCGCTCTTTCGAAATTAGAACTCGATTGAAAAAAACAGAAGAAACCTTGGAAGGTTTCTCCACGCTTATTAATAATGTGGTACCCCCCTTATTACACGCACTTATTACATTATTAAACGCGTAAAGTTTCCTCTTCACAACGTTCACTTCTTTTTTTACTTTAGCACATAATTTCGACTGATATCACACCAGCAAAGCTACAGGCGTCTATATATTACACATGACATTTACGGACAGATAAAGCATAACAACTGACACCATTTTTTGGAAATCTGCCCAGGTTGTTGAACTATACGGGAAATATTGAAAGACGTATTATTCTCAACCCTTATAGTCATCTCTATACAAAACAAAAGCGACACATATTATACTATAGTATCAAGTTTATTTAGTAAGTAGACGATAGAATAACGACATCAAAGTTTTCTAATAAGCATTAATGAGTTGGAATATGTGATGCATAGCAAACACCACGCACACGCACGTACACGTGCACAGCACGTATTTTACTACGTTTTTATTAGCTCGCTTGCTTGGTTAATTTGAGTGTTTGCTTATTCGGCACAAATTTTGCAATCGATTTTAAATTAACGCCTCGATGGGCTAGATACTTGAAACTTTTAGCTTAGCTGAGAACTGGATGAAATTACGTTATTAAAATTTGTTAAAAATATTTAAAGAAAAAATCATGAAATCTATCTCGTTTTTGAGCAAGCCCCACCAGAATCCTAAACTTAAACATTTACATAATTATTATCAATATTTTTTATTTTGATATTTTAAAAGACATTATCTGCGCTCAAACATTTCCAATCTTGAATTAACCTAAACAGGTATTTTATTCCAAGACTTTATACAATTCGGTTTTGTAAATAGGCCTTCACGATAAAGATTCGATTTTAGATCCGGCATAAATTGGTTCAATTTCAATCTAGATTCAGCTGAAACTTGTTTCAAAATAATTTTGGAATAAAATAAAGATCATCGGTTTTGAGCTGAAGGTGATTGGAGATCAGACGATGCCTGAATATTATTTAAAATACATTTAAGTTGAACACAGTTTTATGCTTTCACGACTTAGTACTAGGCTAATTTTGCAAAAACAGGACAAATTATATTGAATCTAAATTACTATGTCTCCGACCCAATAATGCCTACGAATACAGAAGTACCAAAGCTTTTGTAGTACTTACATTTAGTTAGCACTATGTTAAGGTTAAATCTCACAACTGAATTTCAGACCAGTTTGTCTTGTTCAATTGAGTTGAAATTTAGCATGCCTGTTAAGTTCCAATGTCAAAACAATATTATGACAGCGAGCTGATCTGATGATGGATACGGAAGGTGGTAAATTGAACTTCTCAGTAACCTACCAGTAGATTGCTGGAGCTTGGACTCATTTTGATCAGCTTACAGTACCAATAACGGATTTTATAAAAGCTTGTCTGGAAGAATACATTTTACACAAAAACTTATTTCCTATATTGATGTGTACATTTTATTTTACATCATCAGGTCTGTGTTGGTGTTGAAACAAGACACATTATTATTTAGCTTTATATTTTATATTTAAAATACTTTGTTATTAAGCAGCTGCCAGTAAAATGAAAAATAAATTAATAAAATAGTACATGACATACGAGTCGGTAATCGCCATAAAGACCAAGCCAAAAATGAAGATGCGCGAGAGCGTATCGCAACGCGGTCGTAGCAGTATCGCGGCACACTGGAACCTGCATCTTAAGCCGACGACATCAAAGACGAGATATAGCTCTATTATAAGTAGCACTTGGCTCTGTAATAGTATAAGTGTTCTTTGGTATATTGCTTTTGTAAAGTCTTTAGTTTTTATATTAAGTATTAGTTGATAAAAATTGTTAAATTTGATACAAGGCACGGACCCCGGAGTCCGTGGATCAAATATTGTATTTAAAAAAAACTTTAGCATGACGACTCTCCTGGCTTGGTTGATAGCCCGTCTGTTTTATGAGCAGGAGGGTCCGGGTTCGATTCCGGGCTGTGCAGACGTTATAATGACGAATTTAAATATCTGTTTTTTTAGAAAATTTTGTTTTTCTATAATTTAGATTTTAATAACCTACTATGAGTGTGAAGCGTTAAAAGAAAACGATAGTAAACAGTAATAACTTTGTTATTACTTAATAACTGCTACCTCGCGACCTCAATAACTTTACAACTCAGAATCTGATTTTGTTTATATATAGGTATACTCGAATTTAAAAATTGTATTTAATAAACAGTTATTTGTCTACAAAGTGTCTTGAAGATCGGATCAACGGTCTGCAAGTTACTGTAGGTCGAATATACATACAAACATACCAACACCGTCTGGTTTCTTTAGATTCTGAGACCTTCAATTTGCTAGGTCAAGTGCCGTCAGGACTAATTTAAATGTAGTAAAATTCAGTCTCGATTTATCACGGTTTATGTAGCCCTGACGTCATTCACAGTGCTTTTATCAGGTGGCAAAGTTCCAGTGCACTTTATTTATTGAACGTTTCGAAAAACAACACGAGTTGATTTTATTTAAAGTACTATTACATGAATATATAACTAGCTGAGTTTATAATAAGCTAACGAAAAAAGTCGTGACAAAAAGTTGTTTTGCATCAGACAATAACTTTTTGGTACCTTTGTTTTTTCATACTATGGCGTTGATATACTTTCGAACGCTATCATTGGTTGAAGATTAGAAAATATTGAAGCAAGCATTTTTTAAAGATAAGAACTGGATCGTATGAATGTGTGTGTACTATCACACACCGCCTCTGCAAAACCTGCTATAATAAATTAATATTTTTCACGAAATCGCTACCGCTTATGGTATACTCCGCGCATTGCAAATCTGGTTTTGCATAGGCGACAGCGACCCGCCGCTACCGCCAGCGGACGCACAATGGTTTTTTTGTTTTATACATCGCGATTTTGGTATTTTCATTAACAAGTTAAGCATTAGCATTCATAAATTATCTTTGGGTGAAGTGGAATTGGTGAAGAAGATCACAGATGGCCATCGGAACACCACAACGATAAGTATCACGGGTGGTGCCAAGAACATCTCGATAGTGCTTTCGTTCAAAGTATTTTGGTGGAGTCGTTTTTTGAAGTTTTTTTTTTCTCAATGTTTTGTCTAACCTGTTGATAAACTCTAAATGTTCGTTATTTCAGTTTTATTCGTATTCGAAATCTACATACTCACACGTGTAACAAACATTAGGCATTATAAAAAAAAAGTGTATAAGGTGTTAGACAAAATAAATACCACAATTGATATAAAGTACGCACAAATAAATCTATCTATAACCGACGCTATAATTCTACTCTGTTAGTACTTACAGATTTAATCAGGTGGGCAAGCTTCCAGTGCGTTAATGGGCAATACAAAGTAATTTTATCTAATTGGGTTATTTGTTAGTGCAAATTGCTTTTAGTTGTACTATATCTATCTGCATTTTTAATGGTATTTAGGCACTAAGAACAACGAGAGTAGGGATATTAGGAAGTCAACGTAAAGACCTTATAGTTAACAGTTTTGTCGTAAACAAAACGTTATCACTAAATTATTTTTATTTTAAATTGAATTAATTAATTTTAATTGAATTATTATTTTATTCAGTTCACTAATCCTGCAAATGCCACAAAAAATAGCACGTATTCACCCTAACCAACTTGACTTAGACACGTAGACAATATTTAGACGACAACGTTGATTCCTCGCAACTTTTTCATCAGCCTTACTCGAGTGCCTTTACAGCCATAGAGACTTATGCCCATACCTTTTCCGTCCGTTTTACCCGAATGAATATAAACATAACACTTTCTACCCTGAATATTGTATAGCATCGGCACCGATTGGTTCCAATGGTAATTTCTGCCCGTCGCCCGAGTAGCCTACTCAATATCCATTGAAACAGTAAAAAATCTTCAACATTTTTGCCAGCAAAAAATACTCTGTCTAATTCTATGCCAACTAGAATTTTGAACTTCAACAGTTTAAAATGCACTGCAATCGTCACTCTAAGATATTGGATGTTAAATCTCTTTTTGCTCAGAGATTTCACTGGAAACATTGCTCATTCTGGAAGACTGCTTGTCGGTTGAATAACTGGCAAAGGTGTGGTATTTGTCCAGATTGACTCTGCAAAAGAGTACCTGGCTAGTGGTTTTTGCTGGCTTATACCACGATTGATGAGGGATATTTTTAATCACCTTAAACAATTTTTATATATTGTTTTTTTTATGTTCGAGCTAAAAAGCGTAGATTTCTTGGACCTATGTTCAAATCACATTTTATCAAATTGAGTTACTGCTCAAATGTTATAAAATTTGTAGCCCGAGTTCCGGCCAGACAATGACTTAACAAGGTTGGTCCTAAGGGATTTGTACTGGGGACCTTAGCTTGGGTGAATTCGATTTCTTATGGATAAGGCCCGATGAATATTTTCATAATTTTACTGGCGGATCACATCCTGGACCGGCTTGAATTTTTCGCGAAGGTATTTTTCAATTTAGTCGATTCCGGTGGTGGAGAGAGATGTTAAGATATTTTGGATGAATACGTTTGCACATTTTTATGTAGAACGATTCAGTGACATTCTGCGAATGCACGCTACGTTTTATTTCAAAGCAGCGATGTACAGATATTTATTTTGCTATAGTTACATGATTAATTACTAAGTCAATCGTAAGATACATAGCTCGTAACAATTTTAAAGAAATTGGATGTGAAACTCGGCTATAACCTAAACTAGTTGTAAAACAAAAACACAAAGAACATCCTCCTACTGGCCGCGCAAGAAGATTCCCCTTTCTTTTTAGAGGAACAAAAAGCAACTTAATTTCAAAGGCAGCCACAGGTTTTTGATAAATTTATATTGTGTTGACGCTTTTTTTTTGTTACTTGGTGACGAAACGAGCAAGTCTCTCATCTGATGTTAAGCTTCACGCCTGCTCATAACAGTTCAGTTCCATCCAGAATTATGAACTTCAATAGTTCAAAACCATGAGTGGCAATGCATTGCGCTCGTCAACATGAGATATTAGATGTTAAATCTCTTTATGCCCAGTATTTACGCTGGAAACATTGCCCTTCAATCCGGAACACAGTAATGTTTGCACACTATTGCTTGGCGGTTGAATAACTGGCATTTTTTTTTGATTATTCCCATACGTCTGACTCGCATATAATCATGTAGATGTTAATGAGGATCTTTTTAACTTAATAATAAAACGCTAAATAGACCGCATTTGGACGAGTCCAAGTTTAAATTAACATAACTAAACTACACAAATTACAAGATATTACTGCATTTATTATTTCACAAAACCTTATTTTAAATTAAATATGTAACTTAATTAAGTGGCTAAAGGAAAGCTCACTTTTATAAAAACCTATACAAATCCCGGCTTTTGTGTTAAATATTTTCATGGAACTAAGTAAGCTTGTTAAGGTGCCGTGCCGGGGAAACGATATTAAAGATGGTGCATCACAAAACTTTTGTGTGGTAAAATTCCAGATGCTTTTTAGGGTTCCGCGCCCAAATGAACTAAGCCGGACTTCCAGAGGGCAGTTTTTTTAACGCAAAAGTTACGGCTAACCTTGCCGTAACCGTTGCCGTAAATGTTTATCGGCATAAACATTTGGACATTGAATTGTTTTGATTTGTTTTAACTAATAGTTATTTGAATAGCAAATAACTGAATTGAATATAACAGAATTTGAAAAAAAAAACACTATCTATACGAATAACCTAACAAATAAATCCTAGTTTTCATAACTTTTCTCTAAAATCTAAATGGTTGCTTATAATTTTACAATTTGCAAAACCGTACCT
Source organism: Apocheima hispidaria (assembly GCA_947579745.1). Lineage (NCBI taxonomy): Eukaryota > Metazoa > Arthropoda > Insecta > Lepidoptera > Geometridae > Apocheima > Apocheima hispidaria. Next base: position 1,026,602 of record OX388152.1, on the reverse strand, counting down.
AATAATACTACACTACTTGTTTTTTTAGTCTAATATGTATTTTTAACAGAAAATATAATCGTAGTTACGGTGCTTATCCGACTTCCCAAAAAGGAGGGCACTGTTTTTGTGGTGTATGCACATGTAAATAAGTATGTTTGTGTGTTCCTATATTTCATCCTGTAGACTAAAGCGTAGCGTAGCAATCTGTAGCGGCGTATATAACCATCGATGTACTAGGTACCGCGATCCGAACACTGTTCGACTGAACTATAATGCAATCCGTACATCTTGTTGTTACACCATGTTTAACGAAACGCGTAAGTGCCACGAATTTCATGGCACTTACAACGTTTTGGTCGCGAGTAAACTAAACTCTATAAGTGACTCTATAAGTGATCTAGTGCTGTATGTTTAAATAGTTTGGTTAGACACCATAAATAATGTTTTAGCGCTGCAGCAAACATTAGTTTTAACTCACCAACAATTGAACAAATGGTTTTCATGAATTTTCTTGTCTTTCGGTTAACTATAACTATTCTTTGTCTACTCTAATTCTTGGTTTTAAGTCTTGCGGTGATTTTTAAGCCCGTAAAAAGAAAGGGATTTTCGAGATTCTAGTTCCACCAGCTAATTTATCAACAGTTGAACATTTTTATAGTTATATCACTGTAAATTGCTACATAAATAAAGTTTTTATTGCAACGAATATAATTTCTGTAACTTACCTGGTTCACTTTATCAGTTAATCTGGTGCTATTCAAACAAAAATGAACAGTCTCATTCCAGAACAGTGCATCCTGGAGCGATTTTAATTTAGACAAGGGATGTTGCTTTTGAAATGTTATCTGATATTTTTTTAGATAATTACCGTGATTATACTATATAACATATAATCTTATTATGGAAAAAAAACTTTAAGACACAACCAATTTTTTGAATGTAAATATACATAACAAATAATTATTATAACTTTAAAGATTTTAGGGAAATACGGTAGTGCATTTTTCTGGTTTTCTGCATGTTTAAAATAATATGAGAGACAGTTCCTAATCCTGATTTAGTTTCACCATCCCACCACACTTTCATTTAACTTCAATGTGGTCGAACGCCTAGCCTGTAAATATAATTAATATTCAGATGTGCTATATATATCCTATGAACTAAGGCTCTTATCTAAAGCATTAATTCATACTGTATAACGTTACAAAGCGTTATTTAATGTGTTTAATTTGGAATTTGAATGTACTTCAATTTGTCAGAGAACGAATGTAATCATCATTCTTTTTGGTGACGTTGTTCCGTTTCAAAATTAATTTCGAAACGCTCGAAGTTCGTTCTCGACGCGGTAAGCATCAAATCACATTTGATTTGCTACCAACCCGACCATTAGCAGAATTACATTCAAAAAACAAAACGAGTACTCACCGTTAAAAATTACTGTCGAGCCGGCCATGGCAACGTTACACACAGATGCATACCACTGACGCTCGAAAACTGACGCTCAACATCGCAACGCGTGACACAATCAAACAGCCTAGATTACAACTTACTGGTGTTGGATTATGTGAGAATTACATACACAAATACACAATCACGGTGTCGGAAGTGACGCGCGCGGAACAGAGCGGTCGGGTCCGTCCGTCTGCGCCGAAAGCTCGGCTAGTACTGAACTGACGCCCGCCCAGGACCCCCGCCCGCCCACGCCGGTGTTTCTTTGTTTCCCTGCTGAACCCCACGGGGTTCGTGTTAAACAAATCTCCCGTGCGAACTCCGTTTTATTAATTGACTCTATATTCTAAATTGATAAATATACAATCAATATGTTTTAATCTATTTTATTCATAGGTAATAGTGAACATTTTCGATTACAGCCAAAATTGTATTCTGTTAATTCGTTGCTATAATACGTTTTTGTAAATATTAAATTTCTAAATAGTGTTTCTGAAGTTCTGAAACTGAAATTAGAAGTTATACTTACTGTAAGAAAAAATAAGCGTTTGTCAGACTTCCTGGTAGCATAGTTGCTACCTGGTTACCTAGTAGCATGTTATTCTTTATCCTAATACTAATCCTACCTAATATTAAATGTGAAAGTAACTCAGTCTATCTGTCTCTTTGTTTCTGGGTATTTGTCGTTATCGCGGCTGAACGGATAGACCTGATTTTTTGTATAGATATAGCTCAAGGATCGGAGACGGACATTGGCAACTTTTTTTTGTACGTCCACGCGAGCGAAGTCACAGGTAATAGCTAGTACTAACATATCTGAGAAACATAAATAAAACTGATTATTAACGATAACTCAAACTAAACAAACTGAAAATCTATTTATAGTTGCAACAGTTTGAAACAGCCATTTTCAAAGTTTCCAAACACAATTGTTTCTAATCAAAACAATATTATTTGTTCACACTTTCAGTTTAATTTGAAAGAAACTTTATATAAAATGGATGGCGCCATTTTCTGTGCCTAACAGACAACAAAATGTAATCAAACAATTTCCCGCACATTATAAATGATTGGCACCGCATCACTTGTCATCATAATTGCCTAATTTTATTAACGACTACGTGAACCGTGTCGGCCAAAATTTACGGCAAATTTCAACAAAATTGCGGCGAATATTTTATTAAATTCCCGCTAGGTTAATTGATGAACGACGCTGCCGATGTGTCATGTCGTCGTTTTGATATTTTACGGGTTATGATGATACTAGGTTATAGTTTGTATGCTTGATGCACGCAGTATGGATTACTAAGAGTATTAATTACATAATCACACAATACGATAATCGACAATGCTACGATAATCGTAAGCGTTGGTGCTTGCACCCTATTGAGTCCCACTACTGGACAAAGGCATAATTAGACAGTAATTTCGTAGCAGTGCGTTTATTCCACTTCGGTCAAGCAGGCTCGCAGTATGCTACGGCGCATACAACGCGAGAGTGGGCCGCCAAAATAGTTTTTTTTTTTTAATTATAATAAAACGCCAGATCCGCCCCGGGCCTCAATACTTTTTTCAGCTTTGTTTGCCAGTTTGCGAAGTGAAAAATCACTTCATTGAAAAAATATATATACAGAATTCATTCATGTATTTTCATGTATCCTAGACATATCTCTGGTCGAGTATCCTCACTAATCCTAACTTCCTAACTAATATTATAAATGCGAATGTTACTCTGTCTCTTTGTCTGGGTGTTTGTCGCGCTATCACGGCTAAACGGGTGAACGGGACTAGCTAAATTTTTGCATAGATATAGCTTAAGGGTAGGAGAGGAACATGCGCTACTTAATTTTTTTTGTGAGTCCACTTGAACGAAGTAGCAGATAACAACTAGTGTTAAATAAACCTAGCCTAGAATGGGAACTGGCTTCAAATGAAGCCGCCGGAACACACTGTATATAGGTACTTGGCGACGGATTTTCTACTTCGGGGTTGTAGCTAACTAGCCCGAGTAACAGCCAGTCAATGTATAACGTACAGCTACCGTCATGAAATGTTTTCCTCGCGACGTTTTCCAGTAGCTCACGCTCATTGTTGGGCTCTGAACCCACGCTCCGCAGCGTACGTTCCGAGTGCGACCACTGAGCTATCATCGCTACAAATAAGCTACATCTTTAGTTTTGTTTTTTTTTAGTATTAAAAATGGGTAGGGACAAATTTAGTATCTTATTAGTAGTGTTGGTAGTGCTAGCAATTTTCACGTAATATAGTTTTTTTTTTATTTTGCAGAAGGAGAAGGACAACAACTCGAATAAATATTTTTTTCTTCTTCGTCATAATCGAAAGTGTTTACATAAAAATACAGTCGACTTGAGTATCTCCTCCTTATTTAGAAATCGGTTAGAATTTTCCATAAAATAATGGCAATGTTAAAAAAGGAAAAAATATATAAATAAAAATGGATAAATATTTTTTATCCTTTTTATTTTTTCTCTAAATTCCAACATGTAATTTTTATATTAATAATGTTGAAAAAGTACGAACGAGATAGCGAGTAAGGGGAGTGGCCCTTAAGCTCGAATATCTCAGAGAGCCAATAGCGGTGCACGTAGGGTTCGAACTGTAGAAATCCAAAATTCTGGATGGCACTAAACTGGCAAGGGCAAACGTGAAGCTTACCATCAGTATCTATCACTATGGCGCTTCACACTAATCACATCACATCACACTAAAAGTTATGTTAAGTTAATGTTTAAATTAGTTATATACTATGCGAAAGTTAGGGTGTAAGTATGTAAGTACGTAAGTGTGCTTGTTCCCGTTCAACTCTGTGACGGCTGAACGGGTTTAAATGCAATTTGGTGTGAAGGTAGCTTACAACGCATGGGCATAACTTTTTATCCCGAAAAAATTTAAAATTCTGTAAAATAGCGGGTGAAACCGCGGGCACAGCTAGCGTGTTATAGATTAACAAAAATCAAATAATATTTGGGAATCGGCACATCTGCTTGTGTCGTGTCAATTAATATGAATAATAAGCATTTTAACAATGAGCTCATCGTTAATGTGGGGTTTAATCCATGTCTGGTAATGGACTGAAACGTAGAAAATGTTTTCCATATTCGGAGCGGTCGGATTAAAAAACATTTACGATTACCGTATTCGGTAGGATAATAAAATAACTAAATTTAATTGTATATATTTAAAAAATACGGTTAAGTGCGTGTCATGATTAAACAGAGTTTTTAGCGTGAAAACTTGGTTTTGCGGTTTTCCCAATACATTATTTTGTTCGACTCATTAGGTAAAATTTGGTTTTATTTTTTTTTCGTGCCAGAACTCCCTGTTTTGGCTTGTTTATATATTTTACGTATGGATATTGATGTGCAAAAATGGGTCACTAAAAAAAGTTATCTCTAGATGGTTATGGCTAGTGTTCTTTGATTGGCTAAAATTGTATAATTATCCATAATAATCTAGACATATCATCATCAGCCAGATGACGCCCACTGCTGAACATAGACCTCCGCCTTAGAGCGCCACACCAACCTACCACGTGCCACTTGCATCCAACGGTTGCTTGCGACTTTTACAATGTCGTCGGTCCACCTAGCGGGAGGCCTGTCTACACTGCATCTTCCGGTTCGTGGCCGCCACTCAAGAACCTTTCTTCCCGACCGGTTATCGGTTCTTCGAGTGATGTGGCCTGCCCATTGCAATATTTTTACGAAATCTTGTGTGAAATCTTACTCTCCCCTACTTTAAAACAAATATCTACGCTATGTTTTAGAAAGGTACTGTAAAGCCCTATCTGCAACAGAGCATTTATGGACTCGTCAATTCTGGCCTGGACTACGACTCGGGCAGCATTTTCACGTTCCTTCATAGAAGCCCCTGTTAGCTGCCTCCGCGATCGACTACTTCAATGTAATGTATAAATAACGCTTAGAAACATTTTGAAGCTACTTACCTGAAGTCTATTTTTCAGTTATATTGTTTTTTTTTTCAGAAAACAAAGCGTAAGCGGGGTTGGGCCGTCTCTTCAGCCGCAAGCCGACGGAGCTCTGGTCCAACATGACCGCCAAGTGACTTCCTACGAGAAGGTGCGACGAAGGTAATACCACAATTATAAATTCAATAATCCAACAACCACGCAGCAACTCAACGCTCTATCAAACTCGATTTTTTTCATCATAAAAAAATGCCTTTAAATTCTCTTGAAATTATTTACAAAATGTTCCTGAAGATCTCAAGTAAAGTCTCAACACAGCCTCCGTAAGTAGCATTACAGACGCTAACAGAATCAGAACCGCACCGTTTCGATTCCGAGAGTGCTGCGTAATCCAATACACGGCTGTTTATTTATCTCTATTTATCTCTACAGAGTTCGCGGTACGCACGTGCGCATAATTAATTTATTCAATGAAACGAAGTGATTGTTGTTCTAAGTGACAAATATTCAGCTTGTTATGTAGGATTTATGGTGAAATTAGTGATTTGCCTTGTTGTTTTTTTTATTGGTGAATAATTATTACGACTCATACTCAAAGAAAATATAAGTCATTTATTTTAAGCATCAAGAGCTCATAGTTACAAATTTTGAGCAGTCACATTCATCATCATCAACATCACCATCAGCCGGAAGACGTCAACTGCTGAACAAAAGCCTCCCCCTTAGACTGCCTCCCCGACCGACAACTTGCCACTTGCACCCACCACATCCACCGGTTGCCCGCAACTTTCACAATGCCGTCGGTCCACCTTATGGGAGGCCTGCCTGCGCTGCGTCTTCCAGTTCGTGGTCGCCACTTAAGAACCTTTCTTCCCCATCTGTTATCGGTTATTTGAGTGATGTGACCTGACCATTGCCACTTCAGCTTGCAAACCCTGAGAGCTATGTCAGTAACTTTGGTTCTTCGGCGAATATCCTCGTCCCGGATGCTCATTGTCACAATCATATTACACCAATTCAATTACAAAAATACAAGTAACAAACACAAAAACTAATACATTTTACTTATCTTACTTACAAAATCATTCATGTTGGTATCCTTAACTCACTGTGCGTAATGTGCATTTTACAGCAGTATGCTTTCTCTATTTTACCCGATTGCTTCAGAAGGAAGGTCGGGTATGTTATTATAGCTGTATGTATGTGTCTCTGTTCTTATGTGACTTCCTGTAGACAGTTTTTCTGTAAGGGCTTAAAAGATATTAAAGTTGTAGATGTCGTTAGTTTGGTTTTAAATTTTTTTTATTTAATTTTTTTTATTTACAATATTGCTCCACGGACTCCGGGGTCCGTGCCATTTATCAAGTTTTACAAATATTTTATCAACTAAAACGGAATATAAATACTAAAGACTTTACAAAAGGAATATACCAACGAATATGCTAATAAAGAGCTAAGTGCTATTATAGATTTGCGTATATACTCCGAGCAGTCCAGCTCCCGCAAGCAGCACCCGTTCACGAGTTGACGCATGTGCCAGCCATCGCTCTCCTCAACCATATTGAAGGGAAGAGGGCGACCCGCCACACGACGCCGCCGCAAGAAGAAGCTTTTTAGTGAGCGTGATTGCTCTGGGGTATACACACAAACTTACAACAAAGGAAACAAAAATAAATAACTAATATAAATGTTACTTTTACAATATACATCTTTTACAATTCAATCGCCTACTCCTGGCCCAGGGCCTCCATCACCGCCGCGTTCCGATCTTTGATGGCCATCTGCAGGTTGTACTCTTTAATGGTCTTCGGTGACGCAGCCGACGCTCGACGCACGAATCGACTGATGGCATCGTCTTCAATGTCGTCGGCGTAGTAGACGAAGGTCCCGGTGTGCCGCGATACTGCAACAACCGCATGTGACACGCTCTCGTGCAGCTTCATTTTTGGCTTGGTCTTAATGGCGATTACCGACTCGTATGTTAGCCCCTGAGCTTCATGGATGGTAAGAGTGCGCGACCCTGTGCCTCCCCCATAACCCTGGATGATGAGGTTTTCCTTTTCTTCCTGCGTGTGCACTAAGAAAAGGGTGTTGGGGAGGGTGCTGGGTATTTGCGCCCCCTTGTACCGTCTCTGCTCAAGAGACCTAATACGGGGAGCTGAGGAATATATACCGGAGTATATTTCCCTCAGCGCATACGCGACGTCCATTGGGTTCCTGTGTGTGCAAAGCAACTCCTGACTGATATTTGTGATCAGGTTCGGGCGATGGTACCTCATTTCGAAAACATTTTCTCTGTCGATGTAAGGTAACTGATTGACGTCTCCGATGAGGACAAGTTCGCTAGCACCAGCAAGCCGTGCAGCCATTACAATAGCTCCGAAATGGTTCATGAGAGCTTCGTCCACCAGAAGGCGGCTGAAGCAATCTCTTCCGAAACCATTTACGAGGGAGGAAGCCATGGTTCGCACCCTGGTTTTAACCAGGTCTCCTATGCGTTTTCTATTTGGGACTGTACATAGTTTAGTCGTGCTTTTTAGGTTTTTTTAGGGTTCCGTATCACTTCGTTGGACCAAAAAAAAAGTTTTAAAAAAAACGACCATTTATGCCGCATATTTTGTCGCTTTTGCGGCTAGGCTAGTAAATTGCAACCTAAGGGATACACCTATAGTATGTTGATATCCTATTGTATGTTGTATCATATCCTGTTGACCTAGAATCGTGAAATTTGGCAAGAAGCAAGTAATTTTAGCACAAATATACGCATAAATCTGAAAATCATTAATTTGTATTTATAATAAAAAAAATTCCGGTTACAAGATGAAATTTGTAGCTGGAGAAATAACCATGACGTATATCGATGTATTGGATATTATAGATATTTTTTTCAACTACAAAGTTTGTACGGAAGCCACCGTGCGCGAGTCAGACTCGCATCTGTCCAGATTTTTACTAATACTTTGTGTGCCTGTAAGCCCAGCTTCCGGCGATCCGCTGCCTAAAATCGCTTTCCTGTTCGTATACTCTATTACCAGCCTTGCGCAGATACCACAATAGCTATCATATAGCTACTGCAAGACTGAGCTGTAGTTGATCTATAATATATTGAATTATTGACCTATAGTTTATAGCAACAAAAAACTTGTCAAGTAACCATTTCTGTACAAACCGTACAAGATTCACGTCAAGTATCAGATGCATCGGGACGCAGGTGGCGTGGCAACGGGCGCGACGCCTCGATGAATAATGTATGGCGGACGAGAACACTTGTAGGTATCTATGGTGGAAATGTTTCATTAAATTATCTAAATTTGTCTTTTAGTATAATCTTATCTACAGTTAGTTTAAAAATTGATCGGTTATTCCGATTTTGTTACTCGTAGTTTAACACCGATTGTCATAGTTGGAAGCGATGGTTATCGCGCCTGGAGTCAATTCCCATCTGAGATATAATCAGAAAGATAATCAGAAGAAGTGTATCTGTACATAAACACGTGTTTTCTATGTCATCCCCATGATAGAGCAAGTTAATAGATAGTATTTCATATATTATATATGAAATAGGCATAAATACAATATTGGCGTCATTTATAGGAACAAAGGCCGTCACTTCCTATTTTCGCCAAAATTAGTTAAATATACAGATTCGGAATCAGCACGGAAAATGCTATCCTATGATCTTCCACGCAAGGCTCTTATTCGTATTCAGACCTTTAGTCGTAACTACGCGAAATTTTTAGGTTTTTTAGTCTGAAAGGCCATAAATTCGATAATACGGCCTTTTGTATAAGTAAAAGCATTATACTACTCTAAAAAGCTCAAAAAAAAATCGCCGTTTCTGATTAGCACAGTATAGACACGACTTTGGTCGTCCATAAAATAAAAGCCGTAGTTTCTCAATTAGGGCTTTTAATGCTAGTGTTTAATGCAAAATATGAGTGCATTTTGTGATATTAACTTTTAAAAGTACATTTTAAAGCTATACTATAAGATACAAATTAACTCAAAGTTTAAGTGAATTTTGTGATATTAACATTAAAAATACATTTTAAAGCTCAACTATAAGAGAGCTGTGATACTAAAGATACAAATAAATATTGACGATTCTTAAGTTTGATCCAAAGAAAGTATACTAGAACTGATTAGAAATGAAGTTTTTTTTTTATTAATTAATATATTGTTTTTATTAAAAATAATTCACAAGTCTTAATATGTTAGCCTCTTAACTTTTCTACGGAGAAAAGGCGTAATTCTACAATTAAGGTCTCCTTGCTACTACAACAGAAAAAACAGCCAAAACGTCAGGCGTGTCAAAATCATACCAACAAACATGATTACAATCGGAAATAATACAATTTTATTGTTTTCAATAAGTTTATTATTTTCGAAAAACCATTAACTTTTCTTCAATCACAAAGTGTGAATTTCCAAGCGTCACCAGCGGCCCATAATGTCCAAGGCGTTAACCGCCAGCTTAATATAGCGTCATAATTACCTGCAGGTGCCAAAACGAAAGGCGCAATTAAACTAGCTGAGCTACAAGCTATTGACATGCAAGCGATTGTATGAGAATTTAATGTTCAGAAGGATAACTCAGACATAAAACAACTTTTTTTTTTGTTGGTATTTGTTTTGTAAAGCTCTACCTACCTACTAAATACGGGTATTAAACATAATCATACCTTAATATAGTTGGCGTTACCTTTTTATTTCATAATAAATGACGAAAACATATCTAAATTAGCTTTTAATCCTCGGAATACTCCCTCAATAACTATTAAAACGACATTTATCAAAGCTTACACTCACTGCTTGGCGATTAATCAACTGGAAAATATGTGACACTTCCTCAGGTAGACTCCGCCATAGAGTCCTACCAGTACAAAACTATAAAGTTCAACGACAAGTACATATCAAATGCAAGAATGAAAGGCGCAAATGGAGCAAGCGTTTTCTAAGCAGTAATATTCAATGTAAATCTTCATGTCTCGACCAGCAGGTCTCGAAAACAATGTCCTGTGATAACCTGACAACAGCAAACGCTCCGTTGCTACATGACTTGACGCATACTATCTACCCCTCACCTTCATACAGCCTCTCTTGGACAAGGCAGGTCCTTGATAGTCATGGATGACGTTTTATACATATGCGTTTAATTGTTACGGAACCCGATACCATAACAAGCTCGAAAAAATTCACAGTTTTATACGAACAGCAAGGTTGTGGAACTTTCTACCGGACTCCGTGCTTCCCGAACAGTATGGATGTCTTTAAATCTAAAGAAAACAGGTATTTTCTAGGTAATATTGCTTCCGTGTTCCATCCTAGAGCACTTCACTATTAACTTCAAACAGGGTATGATCAATCTAACCTTAAGTATATATATTTTTTTATTCATCACTTGACATCTACTTTCTAATGAAAAGGGCTGAATAATTGCTTTTGTTCATTAACGAAAATTTAATAATTCATCAAGTGCTATACTTGACACATTGTAGTTTTATTGAAATTATCGAAAACTCCAATAAAAGTATTGTAGGTGTCGCTGCTTACATATAAGACCAGGCTTAAACGAATGTAAAACGCCTCAATCGACATAACATTATTAGGTACTTAACACATTCAATTTAAAATCTGAGCAACCAGAGGTACTAAGCCATAATATATCTATCTCAATCCAGGCCCCGTAAACCCCCTCGCTCACCTCCATCACTCTCCCGGAACAATGTCTCCCATGAACCGTGTCACTCATCCTCCTAAGCCTGGTTACGTTCACACGAATGGTCGCCAAATTCGACGGTAGCGCGTTTCCACGTAACTGTACGTACTTGTTGGCGACGTTAGGCATCTGTTCACTCGTGTGACCTATTTGTTCACTTGCCACCTTTCAACTTCGTAAAACAATAGCATTTTTTAAGCATACTCATGAATATCTTGGTACAGGGAATTATAGCTAGCGGTCAGTATCTTTGAATGTAGAAGGTGTCAAGTCCAACTCCCAGCCAGTTGCCGGCAGGCAGCGGCCTAAAATCTCTGACAGTAGGGTAATCTATTCGACCTTTACAAACTTCTTACTTTATCTATTTTTACAAATTAAGTAATTAAGCATGTTATATACTATTGTAGAGCCAATACAATGGAAATCACGAAACGCGGTCCAATAAGAGGAAATAAGAGGAATATATATATATTTATCTATCTCTCTCTTTTATTAGACGGCGGTATGAGGCAACCAAATCTGCAGTTCTGTTAGGTACGTCAGATATGCCGTAGTATACATACGAATACTTCATAATAAACTCGTGCCTACTCTTGAAAGAACGCAAACACTTGGTTGATTGCAGATAGTTGAAGATATTTGACCCGAGTCATAGGTAAGGGCTAACTGTAACTTACTGGGGGACTATTTGGCGTCCCACACTGTCGATTCAATAAGGACGTGGCATACTTATGCAGAGCCCAAAGCACACGTTTTTCGAATTTGGTAAGGATCCATGGTGATTGTACACGCCTTAAAATAGTGTTTGATAATTAAATGTAATTTCACCAATTTTCACAGTTATTTTTGTATGAAACAACTTCGTTACTGCATTAGAACTGAACAAAAAGTGATAAATTCAATTTTTTAGAACTTTGAGTAGCTGAATTTTGTAGAAAATTCAACATGTAGATGTTATAAATGCAATGAGGTAATTCATACTTTGAATTTCACTTATTATTCTGGATTGGAATAAAACAAGTGTATAATATTTTATTATCTTAATTACCCGTCTACGCGAATCAAAATGGAGGCTTATGATTTTGACCGGTATGTATGTATGTTTGTTCATCTGCAACATAACTTCTAGACTTTTACTCTGTACTTATCATTTGACAAGTGAGGTATCGTTGGAAGCGTCTTCATCGTCCGCTGGTTATAGGATATGTGACTTCACTTTAAATTTAATGTGGCGCCCTCCAGAGGACATACAGTAATGAACAAAACAAATGATACCGTGTTGGGTATCAAATGAAAGGGATTTATTAGCACATTTATATATATATATATATATATATATAAATATATATATTGTTAGCTGTTGCTCGCTGCTTTGCTTGCATGCCACCAATAAAACTAAAGCTCACGTAAAGACGTAGTCGTATAGCTTAAGGCCTCTTTCATCATCTCCAAGTAAAATGTTGATTAGTTTATTACTGAACAGTGATCATAGGAGAGTAAAAGTCTGAAGTTAATTTACTTTTTGTTACGGTTAGCGCTATTCCGACATTTTGACAGGTGAAAAGTCTTGGGACTTTACTTGTAGATGATGAAAATTGGCCTTAAAGTGTTGAATATCAAGCGAAAGTTTTGCTTAACTGATAAAAAGTACCAAGTTCATTGTAAACCAAACAAGAGCATAACTTAATTAAGCCATCGTCGCGCTCATTTCCGCGCCTTTGTCGCGAACGAAAGCGGAAAGCCGCGCGGAATTATTCCAAATACATCTCAAGACTGGTGCTAAGGCCTTGTGTTCATTAGGCAATAATGTTGAGGAAGCGTCATTACAGGAATATTGTGGAAACATAACGACACAAGGAAAACCACTGCTTCAGAGGGCTTACGCAAGCTTTTTAAAAATAAATTATCATCGTCATCATTACCAGCAGCAACAGTAGAAGCTGCTGCTGAATAAAGGCCTCCCCCTTTGATCGCCACGCTGACGGACAACCTGCCATTTGCATCCACCAGAAAGTTCCCCGCGACTTCCACAATAACAATGAAAAAATATGAACTATAAATGAATTGGTCTTAGAAATATTTCTGAAACTTTAGGTACGTTTTTTGTAAATATAATGTAGGTATGACACAATTTCAAGTTTTACTAATTTGCTTATAGTAAAACTACTACTGTAATTTTCTATAACTGACAATTGGGTTGGGGAAATTTGGGTTTGGGTTGGGTTGGGACAATTGCTTGGATTCAGCCTAGCTGGCTTAAAACAAATTGGTGGTTGTTGTACAACTGCCTATGCCCAATTTTCCGGTTACCTCGACCAATTCTTGCCTAGATATAATATAAGTATGTTATACACATTACTAATGCGTAATATCTTCTCGTCCAAAATCCCGCAATACCTGAAGACAAGTCTTCAATCAATGTGTGTTGCCAGTGATGACATATGGAACTGAAACGTGGTCCTTGACTACTGGCCTTTTTGAGAAACTCAGAGTCACACATCGGGCAATGGATGCTATGCTCGGAGTTTCTTTGCGCGATAAAATCCGGAACGAGGATATTCGTCGAAGAACCAAAGTCACCGATATAGTTCTCAGAGTTTGCAAGATGAAGTGGCAATGGGCAGGCCACATCACTCGAAAAACTGATAACCGATGGGGAAGAATGTTCTGGAGTGGCGACCACGAACCGGAAGATGAAGCGTAGGTAAGCCTCCCCCTAAGTGGACCGACGACATTGTGAAAGTCGTGGGCAAGCGGTGGATGCAAGTGGCACATTGTCGGTCGGTGTGGCGGTCTAAGGGGGAGGCCTATGTTCAGCAGTGGATGTCTTTTGGCTAATAATGTAAATGTAATACACCTTATAATTGGAAAGTATTCTAATGACGCTGCGGTCAAAGATGAAACACGAAGATTTGACAAATTGAAAGATGATGATAACGCATTCCAATACTTGTTTTTAAAGGTGTCCAAAGGAAAACAAAATTTTCTATGACTTTGTTAGAAAATATGATAGTGCGTGCACCCAATATTATTTTACAGATAAGTTGGATTCCAAGTAAATTCACATGAACGTGAATTCCAGCGAAAAATAACCGTATTGCATTAATAGGTCATGCGAAATTTCAATAAACTCATACAATTTACTCACGGAAGACCCCAACATCCAATCTAGCCTGCTTTTCTGCAATAAGGACACTTTGTTTAATTCCATCGTAAATTACCTGAGCGTCCCCGAAGTACTACGAATGTTACAATCCCACTAGTGAACGGTAAGCAGTACACGTGGTGATTATAAATCGATGTATTGTGTTAATTTCAAAAGAAATACTTGCACAGGTTATAAAACTATGAATTTGTAGCGCTGTAAACTGTCTGAACTAGGTGGTTTTTTTATAAAGTTTTAGAAATTCAATGATATATTATAACTAGTTGTTATCCGCGACTTCGTTCGCGTGGGCTAAAAAAAGTATCCTATGTATGTCTTTGTTTGTGATATACAGTAACTCCTTATCAAATTTTATCAAGATCCGTTCAGCGACAAAGATTCAGACAGAGAGATAAAGTTACTTCATATATTTCGCTAGATGGCGTTGACCCATTTTTGTGAATATTTATCTTTCGTATGTACTGACATTTGGAATATAGTTCTGAATCGCGCAGGTGAAGTTTATTCCTCGAGACAAATGTATTTTTTTTTTTATATCTCGAATATTATTGGTTATTATACGACTGCGGCTAGATTTTCTGAATTATGATATTAGTTTAGATTAGTATGAAATTCTCTTTATTTTATTTTATTCTAATATATTATTATTACTTAATTACATTTGAATATGGCGCAGATTATTCAATTATTTATTAGATGCCTTACAGAGTTAACGTTATGAAAGACTACAGGAGTCACGCGACTAAGCCGAAACAAAGCTGGAGAATTGAGACTACGTTCCCCAGTACAGTTCTCTGTCGCGACCAGTTCTGAATAATTTATGTGCTTCTCCCGTCCAACCGTAATTTGTACAAATTATAAGCGCGCCTGGAAATTACACGGGTGCGAATATTCCAGGATTGACCAAAAAATTAATTCCGAAATTGCTATAAGGTCTTAATGAGAGCTTTGATTTTTACCGTGGTTTGAATTGTGATTGACGCAGGGAGAAAATTAATTATCAGGCCACAAGCAGAACTCGCTCATCGAGGGTTCCATATTCGAGAATTTTACTTATTTTTAAGTTTCAAAAAATTATCGCTTTTCAAAACTTCCATTTTGTTTTAATAAAACGGGAATATTCACGTTAAACTGAGTCGGTTGTTCCGAATATAGTTTCGATCACATTCGGTGATCTTTATCAAGAAATGCTAAGAGCGCGTCCTCGTCTTGCCTTGCAAGGCAAAACGAGGTCTCGTGCGAGATGCAATAACAAACTCAATTTAACGTGAGTATTCCCGTTTTATTAAAACAAAATGTGTCAGAACCACGTCAGTTTTCATAGTAAAATTTCAAAACTTCGTTTATTTTTTCTGTAAGTGTTTCCTGTTATATTTTTTGCCTGATGACCTACGTGCCTAAATTAATTCAAAGTTTTCCACCCGTAAATTTCGGACATAATGGTAACATATCCATTTTTTTTTTATTAACAGAAAATGAAGAAAATTATTTTTAATCGCTTAATCCAAGATCTACTTCCATTATGATATCCCATATGACCACATTTCTCTATTATACCTAATTATTATTTTTTCTCAATCTATAATCTTTGTCTGTCTCCCATTTTAGCCTAGAATTTTAGTATTTTAGGCCTATGCTGGAAAAAACTAAATATGATTCATCATCATCATCAGCCGGAAGACGTCCAGTGTTAAACAAAATCCTCCCTCTTAAATGAATACAGTATTATAATTATGTGCGCAAACTATATCTCGATCTATGCCAAATTCCAAGTCGTTGCTTTTATAGTTCCTGAGAACGTCGGCTGTTACATACAGACGGATAGACAGACACCAGAGTCCCAACATAAGGGTTTTATTTATTTATTTTTGACTCGCAACCCTAAAAACACCTTGTATTATGGGCGCTGATTATAAAAAATTGTGTCATTGATTACGCTGATTGTTCTAGGTAATCTAATATAATATTCAAATCGTTTCATTTTGTTCGATAAAAATAATAAGTCCTTTTTTTTTTGGTACTGAATAATGAGACGAGCAAGTCACCTGATGTTCGGCGTTACGCTTGCCCATGACAGTTCAGTCTTTTGAGCTTTAACAGTTCTAAGCCCTGCGCGGCAATGCACTACGCTCTTCGCCCTGAGTTATTAGATGTTAAATCTCTATTTGCTCAGTAATTTTGCTGTAAACATTGGGAAGCTGGGAAAGAACTGTCAATTCAAATCAGACTTTTAATTTTGGAGACTAATTAAAAATGTTTTCTATTTTGTTTTTTTACTGCCCTTCAATCGGAAACATAGTAATGCTTGCCCACTACTGCTTGGCGGTTGAATACCTAACAAAGGTGTGGTACTTCCCCAGGTGGACTCTGTAAAAGATGTTATTGAGACGTTATGACGTACTTTATTGAGTGGCGACCACGAACCGGTGTAGGAAGAGCTGTCCCGATGCGCGGCCCTTGGCATTTAAAGGGTAAGACCATGCTGGCGCAGCACCTTCAAATGGATTTTGACCTCTAACACTAACGCCATCGGTTCTGGTCACTCAAAGGCTCATACGCATTTTCCATTGCTCATTTTCCTCTCAAGACAGTGGCTTAGAGTTTACGTAAAAACTCTACAATCGGTAACTAAGGCGTAGTTTAAATAGAAGAGGCAATCCTTGAAGCCACTGTAACTTGATTGCGTGTGACTTACGCCATAATTTATATTGTTTTTGTTATTTCGAGTGTTAACGTGTAGATAAAGGTAAATTGTTATCCTTCAGCTTTCCGTTAACATTTTTGGTGTGGGCAATTCAATCAATTAATTCAACAAAGTGGTGAATTTTGGAAGAAAACATGGAAATGTGAAAACAACACAAAAATAAACGTTTCTGTACTGTTTCCAAAGCTCCGTCGAAGCTTCTAACTGAAGCATGACTTTATCTGGACTGTGACTAATATTGACTTAGAAAATGTGACTTTGTTTGATTGTAACACATTATACTCTACTAGAAACATAACACATATTGACACCGGAGCCAATATGTAAATTATAAAAAATATAAACGAAATCACAATCTATACCTAAGTGCTGAGCACGTATGATACAGCCTGTGTCGCTAGCGCGTCATCGCCATCGGGTACTCACGTCTCCATAATCGATAGGGTGTCATCAATCACTCGTGTTGCGAAGCACTGTCGCCGGCTCTCGGCGTTTTATTGTCGATTGTCCTCAGTCTGACCGTTTTTGAAGTGATGGTTATTACCAGGATTCCTACCTCACCCATATCAATTAGAAGAGGACGTCAAAAAAAATTATATGTTGTCTATTTATGATGAGATTACAAATGCTTCATTGAGTTTCTCGTTTTGATCTTTGAATTTAAAAGGGGAAATAAAACGAAAAAAGCATAAGGAAAAAAGAAACGGAAAATTGCGTATTTTTCGACCTTTTCCGTCAAATTATAAGATCAAAAGTAAGTCAATTTTGATAAGTAATTAAGGCCATCTTGTTCATTCTACAGTCTAAAGTATAAGGGTTAATAATCACATAAAATACGCACTTCACTTGCCTTTATATGATTTTAATCCCCATCAGCCTCTTCAAGCCGTAGTATAGCACCTAATCAAATTGCTCAAATTACTTTATTTTACTCCAATTAATTTTCTTCTAGAAGTAGAATCAAATAAAAACTTATAAGAACGAACGAACGAACAAACTACGACTTCTTTGAAGCCCTTTTGCTGGGCTAAATGGCATAGTTTCGAGGAGGCTTTAATACAGTTGTGGGATGATGATTATTTTAAACAACTACTTATTATTATTTTCAAAACTGAACGGTTTATTATCGCTCAGTCCTGTGTTACCTACGAACGTATATTTCCCACAGTTATCGAGAGGTTATTTACGACTATGTTCGCACAGTCTTGATATCGTCTGGTTTCCTTTGTACGGAGGAATTATTCCCACCATTGCTGTACGCGACGTCTTTAGGTAATGTTCTAGTGCGACACGGCACTACCATGTAGTGGTTTAGTCTATGACTCAATGGAATAAAGGAGTATATAATAAAGTTGTATCACAGGTATTTCACTCACACATTTGCAAGTTTTATGTACTTAGATTTGAGTGTAAAAAGTGCTTTCTTAGCAATGATCGCTCAGAAAAAAACAAAAAAAAACAGAAAAGACGAAAAAACCATAACGTGGTGACAGGATACTTTCTAGTACTAGGCTGGCTAGCTACCAACCTCAAGTTGAACATTTTTCGCCAAAGACGATGTGATCCAGAAGACTCACTTGAGAGCCAGTTCCCATTCCGAGTAACAGTTCAGTTCAGTTCAGCTCATAAGTTCAGATGAGTTTTGGACAAACGCCTAGCCTGTGGCCAGTTAAAAAAAAGTTGTTTGTGATTTCTAGCATTACGTTCACAATGCACAGTTGTCACTCAACCTTATATGGCAAACTGTAACTTTGATAGCTTTTGCAACAAACAAACAACTTTTTCAACAAACAATTTCAATAGGTCACGCTGAACAATCAGCGTGAACTGTTCAAATTGTTCGCTGCTGTTGTTCATAGAAATGTTCACCACTGACATACAATTGTTCAGTACTGTTAGCATGAACTGTTGACTAGTAGGTAGCATGCTAACTTGTTAGGAGTTATGTTACATTCTCGACTGGTTTTTGTCGAGCTTGTGTCGACAAGGAAGCACGTAGCATTTTTTAATATGAGTGTTCTATGCTCTATCACCCAAATTATTACAGATTGTTATTATCAGAACACAAATACAAATACGAGTATGTCGCCTACAAGCTTGAACAATTAAGTGCCCGCTAGAATAAATAAAATATAAATGTTATTAACTATTTAATAACCAAAAACAAGTATGTCGCTTACAAGCTTAGAAAATTAAATATCCGCAAGAATAAATAACATTTAAACGTTTTCATTAAGACATTCGAGTTTGTCTTGAAAGATTTTCTTGAAGTCGTTTTGTAATACGTAAGATCGTAGTCGCTGGTTTTCTAATTTTTTTTTTGAATTGGGTTGCTTCGCTTCTACCCGAAAATTTTCAGTCTTATCATTATAAAACGTACGTATTACACACACACTATCTCCTTGTCCAATTTTATCAAGATTTTTGAAGCCATATAAAACAACAACATACTTTAAAAAACATACAGGAGAGGCACTTTCGCATTGAGTTAAAGTATGTTTCGCGGCCGACTAACCTTTACCTTCCTTCTTCGCTTTCGGGTGTTTCTTTAGACGACGGACAAACTCAAAACTGATAAACTGACAGCAGATAAAAAGACAGCTATTCTGTAGAAGAAAAAAAACATTTTAGCTGAGACGCGTTGGTCACATACTAAAGTTGTTCTTAATGATAAGGACTTTTGCATCCAGGTCTTGTACACGATTTTCTTCAAAGTCTGCTGCAGCTTTATACACAGAGTCGTGCCAGTGGTATTTTTGCTGTGCATGCTTTTTTATACCCTCGGACGGGATGCTAAGTGCAGTGAGATGATGTTTCAAAACATCCCTGTAGCGCAGGTATTGACCACCTGGTGTGCGCTTTCCCTCCTTCAGCTGTGAGTAAAATACATCTTTCGGCAACCCGGAGTCACTCATAAGTATACGCCTGGCTAAGTTGGTAGAATACCTGCCTTATAAGGTAGAAGTCCCGTGTTAATTTGTTTTATAGGCAGATGTTTTAATGATGATTTAAATTTTCTCTAGATCTGGGTGATTGTCCGTGTATTTGTGTATGGCATCATGGCATCCCCGTCACTTGGAATCCCAGTAGAAAGCGAAGAGTGTGAAAGGTTGTTATTATTATCTATAGAGCTAGGCAATCTAAGCAGTGTCATGTCCTAAAAAAACACCCCAGCATAAACAAAAAATAAATTTCCTGTCGCCTCGACTAAGGTAAGTCAATTGATCAAAATATAAAGTACCGTTTGGATTTAAACTGTATGGGCAGCACTTTCCGGAACTTTATAGGTATTTCTTAGAACTAAGGCTACAGAACATATTTTGTTAATCCAGGGCTTCTGGGACTAGTATTTAGGTTTCAACAATTAGTGAAAAACTTTAAATAGGATGAAAATGAAATATGAAGAGGTAATAATTGTAACAAGTGGTGTTTGTTCATTTTTTAGGTTTAAATTTTCAATCAATTAAATCACTGAAAGAAAAAAAATGTGATTGTTCTTAAATTTTGCTAAAGGGTCGCTTGCTTTTGATCGTTGGCGATCTTCGCTATCAAAAAGAAGGTTATAGTCAACTTCAAACAACGCTCCCTTCGAGCTCTGCATAAGAAAAGCGCGAACCTTTTAAATCGTCAGTATAGGCTATCTAACAGTTCATTTCGAACAGTGAAAAAAATATAATTTCAACAACCACTGATCAAAATCTTAAAATTGTTTAAAATCAAACGCAAACTTGATATGGAACGATCGCGCTCCTTTAGTGAATCCGAATACAGAGCTTGCTACGAGCTACGAGCGAATCTAAGCTACGACTAACGACACGGTGTCTACGTGGCCCTCGGTACATTCCAAATTTACGTGCGTGTATGTAAATCTAGAGATCGCTGCGATCCCCAAACGGTCTCGCCTGGGTACTTACACGCTCAACTTATTGATTTGTAGAGTGAGTTTTTACGATATTGGTACTTTGACCCACCTCATGCTGTTAACCTGGTTGTCTGTTTTGTTCCTATGGTATTATTTCTCTCCCTGTTTTGCATTAGAGCTAATGGAATATTAAAAGTAAAAGCTACAATAACTCATGTTTTATTAGCTTAATGCAAATTAATAAAATATGGATTAATATTTTTCTCTATGCTAATTTAAACTCAAGCAACCATCAGAGGTTGTCAATTATAAGTTTTTTAAAGTGCATAGTGCGTTAAAGTGTACATTATGAGAAGTGGACGTTTTGAGCAAAGCCCTCTACTCGTATAATAACTATGTTAATAATATGGTAAGCATGCTTCTACAAGCCCTAATGCTGCAAACAGCATATGCTTTAAAAACCAAAAAAGCCTTTGTAGTTTACACTACGGTGAGTGTCCATAAGAACTGCATGACATAATCACCGTTTTTGAATTCACCGGTTTTCACACATGGATTCACAGTTTTTCTACAACAGTAAAAACGCATTAAAAATTGTGGAAATATAATTAGAACGCACTGTGCGCTCCCAATTAATCTTGTTTAATTAGAACTGCAGATGTGTGGGACTCTTTACCTGCTTCTGTCTTTTCGAACAGGTACAAACCGGGGCTCTACTAGAAAAAAGTAAACTGGTACTTCCTAGGCAGCTACATTTTCAACCACATCGCCACTCTAGTCCAGTCACTTGTAAAAAAAAAGAGTTTAATCTTCAATATTACTTATAGGCTAAAATAATTAGTTACCAAATCCAAGCGCAAAATAAAACTAACTACATAATTTACTAATTTTGTAGACGCAGTGATCTGAAATGTTTCCTGGCCTTGGATTTTAACACTAAGTTTAAAATATTTATTCAAGTAACTCATCCTTTTATTCACTTCCTTCCATCTCAAGACGCGACAAATTCAAGTTTGCTCAGATACACAATTAAACTTTGTTAAAATTAGAAACGCCCCAATATCGTAACAGTGAATAATTAAATTAATTCTCAAGTTTGCGATTTGCAAACATCAGATTCCTCTTGATCAGTGTTCGTCGGTGACACATAGACAAACAATATTAAAGGCCTAATCAGACTACGCTATATCTCTTCATAACTTACCTCAAACGACTACCACCTCAGTATTGCATGATCACTAAGATCATGCAATACCAAGGTGGTGCCTCATGCAATTTTGTATCGGATTTACAAAACAAAACAATATTTATTGTTTCATTGAAAAATTTATTGATTCATACAAAACATTCAGAACCGCTTTGCATTCACTTTCGTTACTAGACTGTATATGTATATGTGAGTGTTCCCCGATATAAGTTATTGGCTGTTCAATTAGCGAGTCAATCGGTTTCTTTTGCAAGGCTGCTCCATCTTAGACCGCATCATCGCTTATTAGGCGCTACAGCTGACAAATGCAAAAAAAATAGAATTAAAAAAAAACGTAGTCGATGAGATAGCTAACGCTAAGCGCATTGCTTACGAGTGTATGTATGTATGTGATGTGGTCGTGCTAAGCATTTTTAAAAGCTTTGATGGCGTAATCTGAAGTAGCTTTTAATTTTGTATCATCTCAAGGAGACGGAAATTTCGAGAGTGATTCTGTGAAATTTCTAAATTGCTTTCGAGTTAAATTTATTTTTAGATTAATTGGTCTCAATTTGAAAAGCTATACTTACTGATTATGATAATATTTGGGAAGAAATATCAAAGGATGTCGATGTACCTTAATCATATTTTAGAAACGAAACTAAATTAAATTCCAAAATGTTTCTTAAACTATCTTCGTCATAATCAGCCTGACTGGGCTACAGCTGAATATACTCCTCACCCAAAGCTTCTTCCTAATAAGATATGATGTATACTCGTCTGATTTGTAGAATTCGAAAATTAAAAAAAATATGTTATAACACATTTCTTACAATACTCTGATAAAAAAACCTACTGCCGGTAATTATACAAACAACTGACAGACAAAATCATCCTTGTCTTTTTCATTGCATTGTATACAGACTCGCGGACTATTGATTGTACTACCTTTATACAGTCAAAATACTGAAGCTCTATACTTAAGATCAGTGGGCAGTTTACACTTTAAATTAATTTCAAAAACATATAAAGTATCTCAAATGTAACTATGAAAATTGACGTGTTTTTCTCATATATAATTTTAGTAAATCGGGTAAAATACAACGTTAATCTAACGTGAGTATTTCCGTTTCATTACAACAAAATTTCTCAAATTTAGTTTAGTAGAATGGTACACCACAATCAGCACCAGTTACTCACCTAAATTGCAAAACAATGGCAAGTGATTGGTCCCCGTTCTACACCCGCATTATAAAAGTGGGCAGGTAAACTCCATCCTTTCACAAAACCCCGCATGTTCTCATCCCTCAAGAGAGGGGTAAATTACGCGGCCCTTTGGTAACAGATTAAAGATTATGTAGAAAGAGAACTTTAAAAAATAACACGTGTGTTATTTGTTTAAGATAACAAACAAAAATAGACATACCAGTACATATATGTGAACCACTGTGCAAAATTAACAAGATTTCGCGTACAGACCTTAAGCGATAAAGTAAGTTTATACGTCAAAAATATAGAATAGAAGAAATATAGATCTTATCATACTAAAAAGAATCTATAAAAGAAAGATAGGAAAAGAAAACAACACATGGAAGACTTACTAAATTATTTTATCGCAGGCCTCCAGGCGGTCTCAATGTTCTAACTGAAGGGCTGAACGGCCTACAAAATAAATAGAATAGACTTTAGGATAGAATCGCCGAGCCGCGAGTATCGTTGCTTGGTGCCAAACGGTTACATGGACTAAAATGTATCGTTACATAATGCTGCCGGTATGCAGCCGGTATTGCCACGAGATGACCTGAAATTCGCACACATCCTTCTCCACTGATTTCCTCCACGGATCATTTGACTACAGCACATATATATAATTTGTACAAAAAAAAAACTTCAAAAATATACACTGAAAAAAAAACAGTATCGAGATGTACTTCGCGCCAGCCTTGAAATACTTATCAATACGGAGTTCCGATGGCCATCAGCTGTGTATTAGCTGCTGTATCTATCATCTTCTTCTCATCAGTTCCACTTCACCAAATTATACTTTCTAAATGCAAATGCTTGACTTGTTGATGAAAATACCAAAATCGCTATATGTATGCCTATTTTATTTTATTTTTAGGAGTTCCCTTAATTCTCATGTATCCCATTAACAGAACTAGATTTTGATTTTGGTAAAAATGGGACCATGAAAGCATATAAAAAAAAAACTGTTTATAAATGGTGGAGTTCTGAGGAAACAAACAAAATATTTAATAAACACAGTCGAATTGAAAACTCTTCCTGGTTTTGGAAGACAGTTAAAATGAGCTATTCTAGCTATTCAATTGGTACCCGAGGCCCTACCAGGTGTCGATCATTCGCACTGAAAGCTCGATATCTGGTAGGACGTACTTAGGATCCTGACTAGTACTTTTCCTTAGTGGCTTTTGGATTCAGCTACACTTGATAATATGTATTATGTAGTTTTAGTTCATAATCTGTTTTTGTTTAGTCCGCACTTTAGTCTTGGAAGATATAAATATAAAACAATACAGGTTCTGTCCATTAAACTCCATGCGAAAACCGACATTTATTTCGGAAATTTCGGAAACATTTCGGAATTTTCGTAAACTTTGTGATTGGATTCTGTAAGGCTTTGTTCGGGATTTAGGTGTACCTGAGCATTATTGTATTTTAGTACAGGCTTTGGAGTTCAGGGAACAATATTTGTGGTGTTTTTTGTTGTGTATGTTTTAAAATGTTATCATTACCATTTCTCTTGACCGTCTCCTTACTTGAATCGCACTATAATCCATACCGATATTAGAATTCATAGGAATATAGCCGATTTATTTCGTAACAGGACCAATCAAAACTGTGAGGCATAAAAATGAATACGAGCATACAAAAATCATTTGCGCGATTCAGAACTCCTTAGATAAGAACTGTCAGACCCACAGAAGAGATTTTTTTACTTCTGTGGTCAGACCATATAAAACATTAAAAAATTGGATCAACACATCTATTTCACACATCTCATCACATCACATCTCATCACATCTCATCATTTCACATCTAAAGGGCTGCACCGATTTAAATGGAAATGTAAATGGTCTGAATTACGAGGATGAACATAGGCTACTTTTTTTTTTAAAAACGATCATCCGCGGGCGCGGTATGAGCTCGTATTATATCGTGCGAGCAAGTTTCTTTCCGCTCAATTGCGCTCTTGGGTATTAGAGTGGACCGATATTAATAAGGTTTAAGTATACCTTGTATAGCTAATTTAATTAAATATTAGATCTGCGAACAGTAGACTTCGCGAGCATAAAATTTTTTGCACAATCGCAATTCGACACTTTCATTGAATATTTATAGTCGCCGGTGATTTTTGATCGTCGGGGTATTTCTCCTTAAAATAAGAGAAGTTTGCTGCGGTGCCATTAACCGGCGATTTTGATTATATTTGGCACAGCGGGAAATAACTAAAACAAAATATTAGAAAATTGATAAAAAACACTAAATATTTTTAATTTTATTACAACCATGTCTTGTTTTTTTCCATGAGTAAAAATATATATATAAAATAGCACGTTCTTATTTACTAAGCCTTTACAATATCTCTAACCCAAAACTTAGTAATTCCTTCAAACACTTACCATAATGAAAGCCGGCTGCGTCTCCGAACCCAGCATTCGACTGTGCTACGGGCGGCTGACTCAATTTGATCAGTATAACTGCGTTCCAACTGTCGCCCAGTAACCGCAAGACCGCTCGCTAGGCTACTACATAACTTGCGACGTTCGGCGTCGCTGTTAAAAAGCCAAAATAGCAATTTGACTTTTGATATATTCGTAACTGGTTTTGATCACAATAACTACTGCCTGTCTCTAGTAGCGCTAGCGTGTATGCAATGGGACTAACAACAGTCATTATTTACGACTACTGCTATTTTGATAGCGACTGTCGCAATTTACGAGTTACATAATAGTCCAGTCAGTCTACAACCAAGTCACGGACTGCCGTGGGTCGCTGGTGACAGCGGGAATAATCTTAATGGAATAATGATGTGGGCATATTTAAAAAAAAGAGGCAGTCACGTTTCTGGACTAAATAGAAAGCAAGGGAAATAATTAAGCAAGTTAGATCCGCTGGTCACCCAAGCAACACTTTGATAATAATTGATTTGATAATTCAATTTTTAGGCGTATCTTGCCACACATAACTACGCCTAAATTGTTTTGTACAAAATTAGTAAGTGGTTCCCGAGATATTTTTCCCGTATCTCATATGGATTCGGATTACTGTTCCAGTTAAAAAATCACACTGTATACATAAGGGCATATAAAAAGGTACAATGTTAGCCAAAACATTTTTTATGAGACAAAAAAACTTAAATTATCACATGCTCCTACTCCAGCCAAACCTTCAGAATCTACGGACAGAGTTCACTAAGAGGTGTTTGTATTGAAATTGATTTATGGAAATTCCGCGGTGAAGACGTGTCCCGCCTCGACGCGACGCAAACCGACACGACTCGATGCAACATTTGTACCACTAAAACTTATATACGTACTGAATCGTTCCCTTCGACACCAATACTTATACAAATCGACAACTTAAAAAAAAATATTGGCAGACTAAAATTATTTGCGTTTTTTCCCCATAAATCATTCAAAAAATAGTGACAACAATTTTAAATTTGTGAAATGTAAAGTGAAATCATTGAAATGCTATGGTCAAACGCCTAGCTTGTGAGCCAAAAATAAACTGTCGTCCCTTTTAATAAATTACAAGACAAAACAAAAATTTACACTTCCGATTATCTATTTAAATCCAAAACCTTGTTACGACAAACGCACAGAAAAAAAATTGATTATGTACACAGTGTACATTTTTTAATAAGAAAAGAGAACGTTTGATCCAGGCTTTTGGTAATTTCGTATTCCCGACGCGAGAGGATGTAATCAAAATTTATGCGATCAGAGTCTGGTTTTTGACAGTTTGATTGGGTAGGTACCGCGTAGATTATTCTATTAGGAGGTTAGTAAACCAGAAGGCAATCTAGAAAATAGCCTGGCTCACTCAAACGACTGAGGGTTAAAAGGTTCGAAGAATCTAATGTAGTAATGGGGAGGGGGAAGTTTTATAATAATGTTTAGATAAGTTGTGATCTGGCGGATTTATAGAACGACTTTAAGATGACATGTAAGTAGGTCAGGGTCTCTACAGTATTCGCGTAATTTATTCCAAAAACGAATATTAATTTGTTTGACTTTTCAAAACTCAATACTCAATCATTTATTGCGACATATGTCACAATAAACCACCACGTACCATGTAGACCAGACGCATCTGCCAATTATCCTGTTTAAATAATAATTGTTTTACATAATTTTCAATTATGTAAAACTAGCCATTACCCGCGACTTCGTTCGCGTGGACCTATAATAAAATTAGTCAAAGTCCGTCTCTGACCCTGCTATATCTAAGCAAAAAATAAGGTCGGTCCTTTTAGTCGTTTAGTGTTAATGCGATAAACACACAGAGTTACTTTTGCATTTACAATATTAGTTAGGACTTAGCGCTCGCTACCATAGCAAGTTTTTTCTCATAATATAATCGCAATATGAGGAAAATCGATCCAGGGGTTATTAAGTTATACTGCCAGGTCACAGTTCGGAGCGAACTGCTAGTCTAATTAAGAATAGAGAAGCCCTGTGAGAAAGAACACGCTTCCTCGTTCTGGGAAGCATGTTAATTAAATCTAAGATTACATGTGAGCTAATTAAAGAAGACCATCAAGTGCTGAATAGAGGTTTCTATGATATAGAAAGAGAATAGATCGTTGATAAAATTCGCTAAAATATGAGGAAGAATTAATAAAAATACAACGTGAATATTATCAAGTTTTTTTTACAAGTTTAATACCGGCTGTCAACTGAGAGAGACAGACAGCCTAAAAGGGATAGTGTACTAGACACTTTCATTGGGTCTCGTTTGCAGGCACTTAGTCTCGCGCAGTCTCGATAATTCATAATCATCCTTTTCCGAGTTTCTATTGGTTCAGAATTATAAATAAATATGGAAGTTTTTCACACACAGCGCCATCTAGCTCCATACTAAGTAAGCTTGTACTATGGGAACCAAATAACTGATAAAATACATGCCTTTTTTTTTGTAAATGCATACATAGAGTACATAGAAACACCCAGACAAAGAACAAACGTCAATGCTCATCACACAAATCTTTGTCCTGGATGGGAATCGAACCCACAACCTACAGCTCAAAAAGCTGTCATACATCTAAAGTATGACCCCCACATGAGGGATATTATTGAATAAGTCTTTTAACATAAATAAAGTTAAACACCATTTTTTAACACCACGAAAAATGGGCCGACAAAGTTGCATGAAAACTTTCTTTTAAAATTATTTCGGGCAACATCTGATAATGACTTTCTGAGGTAACCGGAAACAACAGATAAATACTTCAAACGTCCTACGCACCTACGGAACCCTACTAAGCACGGCCTGACGTGCTTTTATGAAGTTATTTAAAGAGGAGTCCTTTGTTTAGGAGTGGACGTCTTAGTCGTTAGTAATTAAAAGTTTTTCTCAACTAACTAACATACAAGAAGATATGAAACGAGACGTAGCTCCCCCTCCACGCCAATCAACCATAAAGTCTCAGGTGTTATACCCTTAATGCACCTATTTAAGTTATTGAAAATTACGAACTTCACTGTGGGCAAATTTATCAAAAATGATTTATGTTTTAAACACTTTTAAGCCTCAAGATATATTTATAGGAGAACTTTGGGTAGGGCTATTTATTTTGTAACTTTAAACTACGTTTTCATTAATAATTATTACTTTATTTAAAAAAACAGCAAATTTTGTTTATTGATGGTTTAAGAAATCTGACGCTGATTTGATAGTTTATTTATGTATGGTATGTTTTTTACCTCAGAACTCCGTCATTTATGTACCGATTTGGATGTTTTTTTTTATTTTGTAAGAAGATACTTTCAGATTGGTCTCATTTTCATCAAAACTCATTTCTGATGATGGGATCCATGAGGAATTGAAGGAACTCTTCAAATATTATCTAAGGCATACATATAGTGATTTTGGTACTTTCATCAAGCACCAAGAAAAGCAGAAGCCGCGCCGCCGCCCCATGCCGTTCGAAAGTTTGTTGCAAAGGCAGGATCAAAATGTCCTTTTCGGCTGGCACCGACTTCAAAAATAACTGGTTATAAATTGTGAATAGGTATAATAAGTACCAAAATTTTTCGTTGAATGTCCGTTAATGCTCTTTACTTTGAACTAATTAAACTATTATTTTCCACTTTTTAGTTTAAGTTTTTACATAACTATAGTTCTTGAAGTCGGTTTTTTTTCTTCTCATAATTGATTTTATTTAAATGAGTGAAACCTTTGGGTTTTTTTTCTTTTCTATTGCAACTACTTCAAAATGAAATTGAGTTAAATACGTGAAACATTGTAAATAATTACATAAAACTTAGACCTGACGATTATTTGTGAATCCGCCCAAACAAATAAAATATACAGTATTGGGCAGTACAAGAGTGTGAGCAAAATTTTCATTGAAGCAAAGTACCTCGGTAATATAGTATGTATCTAATATTTATTTGAGACTTTAAACACAAACATCTACTTCTGGTTAACCAAGGATAACGAAATAACATGATGATAATATCACATACCTACAGTGCGATCAAGACTTGAATTATATGCCTACAGTTATCTAACGTTCTTTTTATGGTTCATTACTTTAATATTTACTTGCTAAATTTCTTACAAAGATAGGAGATTTTCAGACAGCCAATTAAAAAACAAAGGTTTATATAATGACCCAATAGATAGCATTTGCTAACAATGAAGTGAAAAAAAGCAAGTAGCCAACTTTCATCAAGTCAAGTCAGTCACAGTCATCCTCTTTGACTGTCACAGAGTGCTATCAACTGCTCGACGATCACTCTGCTCGATGATTTTCAGCTTTAGAGAAAGTAAGCGTTCCTATTTTAGTGCAGAAAGATAAAACACGTGGAAGTGGAGCCATTCCCAAACAGTTTATTTATTTTATTTACCTTTAAGGGGGGCAATAAACTAAAATAAAATAAAAATCCAAACTAAAAAATAGTAGTCAAATGTCATTAATTATCATTTTTCGATAATGATATTTAATGACATTTGACTACTATTTTTTAGTTTGGATTTTTATTTTGACTGTGAAATGAGACGTCATTCACGTCTAAAAGATAGGAACCGAATAGGTTGAATGAAATGCTCGAAGGGTCATACTGACTTATTTTGACCTGACAGACATATCTTTTTGCAAGAAAGTGTTATTAAGTTACAGTTCCCACTAAAGCCCTATAACAAATAAATCCCAACTTTTTACACTTAACTAATGACTTTAAGACCTTTTTGACAAAGTGCTTGCTCACTTATTTTCACAGTAAATATTTTAAATTACGTATTAACATTACCAATGCCACAATAACTGTACGGACATTTTAAACTTTTACTTGGATTCGCAGGCAAGGAAATCTTTTCTTCAATTTAATTTTAATTTAGAATCTCATTCTAAATTGTTCTTCATTGTACTTTTTGAAAGCGTTTAGTTTTGGTTCATTTCCTCGACTAGGGAAAGCCACTTCTTTATCAGAAAAAGAAGATAATGATAAAAGAGACATTTTTTCTTCTACCACAATCCAACCTGAGACTGGTCACAAGCACTCTCAGAATTAACGGCTAATCAAACCATATAAGCATCACTTTGATAGCTGTCAAACATTCATTAGCGTTTTTGAATACCGATTTTTCGCTAAGTAGCGCTTAAATTCACAGGCGTTTTAAATTTTAAGTGATGATTTAATTAGCGTTTCTGTATACGTTTCTCAAGGATAACAGGGTCTCAGATGCTTGGCGCGAACTTAAATATTTGATTAGCGTTTCAGTATTCGGGCGAAAGAGTGACTTAAAAAAAAATGTTTTTACGATACTCACCTTATTTCAAAATTAAAATTACCTTTCAGTTACATTTTCAATCGAATTTATGTATATTATTACATTGATACATAATACGTGATAATACAACATTGCATTTAACAAAAACTGAGCAATAGAAAAATATCATATTGTTGAAAAGGATGGATAATGGATATGGAGCAACGCAAGAATAGGTTTATTATATCTTAAAGCAATAAAGCAAATGATGTAGATATTTTTTTTTAAATATAACCGTCAGAAATTTTAAATATTGTCTGTATTTATTGATACGATTAAATTGATTGATTTGATTGATATTGTATTCCAGAGGATACGAGAAATGGTTTCCTGCTTGCTCCACAGAGATGGGTGGCAAGTCATGCGCTTGATAATGATTGCTCAGATCACAAGTCACGTACTTTTGTTCGGGATTAAGAGTACGCCCTGAGCGGAAAGGCCTAATCTCTTCTACAGAAAAATGTCACATATTATTCTTAGGCTGTTACCTGAAATCCAAGTACCCTGAGGGCATCACCTGAGGCCATAAGTTAGTTTAACGACAGCCGAGCCGAGATGCGTAAAGCGGTGCCACCACCACGTAATGGAATAAAAACATAAAGAACATTACACGGCCTGAGAGCATGGAATATTTATGGCAGTAGCTGGGGTTGAGAGGCAGAACTTGTTGACCGAGCGAAGCGAAGGTATTAGAGTCTACGGGAACGAGTTGTATGTATGTTTGTGGGTTTAATTGTCCGATGATACGTTGCGAATAACTGAACTGATCCTCATGAAATTTTGAAGTTAATAACGGTCTTCAATTTAATGCGGTCATTTCGTTAATTTAGGGGTCAGTTTGGCGCACACTACTAATTATTATAATTTAATAAAGCCACCGTATTTAATACATTTTTTTTATAGCATTTATCCGTTGAATCACAGTCTAATATCTACATTCCACCAAGAAAAGATATAGAATATTAATATTAAGGACCCGACCTATCGTCCTTAACAGTTTACCACTCGAGCGTGTTTGATATGGCAAGAGCCCTTGAAATATTAGAACAGCCTCTTTGTTTCACTGAAAAGGCCTCCGTGAAAAGTTGCCACTCCTACTAGTGGTCCTTAACCACCGGTTAGAGACCTTTCACGGCTGTAAAGAAGGAACTTTCGAGAAAGCGCCTGTGAACGTATTCCCTGTTCATTTTTAAAACCTTCGGAGACTTGGGAGTCGCGATTGACACACTTATGTTTTTTGAAAGCCTCGTATATACGGCTTGAAAGGTCTTTAGATTTTGGCGAAGTAGATGGAATTGAGTCATGAATGATTGTGCCGAGTCCTTTTAGCTGTAATTCTGTTTTATGTAGATTCTACAAATTTCGATTATAGCCTAGGCTTATAATACAGCTGGGTCCACATTATTTAGGACATTACACCGCGACGTGACTCCGTGATCGTGTCTGATAGTTTTTTTTAATTCTTAAACACCGTTACGATGATAAAGAATTAATGTAGCTGCCTTAGCTCAATAGATTAGCAAACTGAAGTGACTGTGACCTAGCGAGACCTGTACAATATAAATAAATGAATATGTCACAGTGATGAAAATTTTTGTATGACTGGAGGACGCTCTGCTTTATTCACGTAATGTGGCAAATGCAAGTGAAAATCAATGGCAATGAACATTTTAGCTTTGGCATAAAAAATATTGTCAAGCTATTGCCAAATTAAAAAAAAAACTACCTCAACAATGAAATAAAAACAAACGCACAAATTTGCTGGGAGAGTATCAAAATGCAATATTTAAATGTAACGTATTCTGCAGGCGAAGGGTGGTATATAACTAAACAAATTAGTTTTTCATTACAGTGTATTAATAATTTTAATTTGCAGTTAATGCCACAAGAAATGGCAATTCTAAAAATAAAATGTAAAAACCAGAAAAAAAACTACACGTACACACACATTTTCTAATTTGGTAGAAGATGCATCAGTTTTTGTAGTCTTTTGAATATTTTTTTATAACTAAAAGTTTTTTCAATCACAAAACACAAATGGAGTAGGGCAGGACAGGTTGCCAGGTAAAGTGCAAGATGAATTAAAACGTTGCCGAATCGGTGGCCACGCACCGGTAAACTAAGCGTTGGTCGGCCTCCAGCTCGTAAGGATGAAGATATTTTAAAAATCGCGGATCGAACCTGGACAAGATAGGCGCATGACCGGGATGAGTAGCTTACAAGAAGAGAAGCCTATGATCAGCAGTGGACGATAGCGGTGTGTAAATGATTTTTATTCGAGATGGGAGCGATAAGTGGTGCAATGACGTCCCGCATGGAGTATCTACCCGAGACAAATAAGCTCCTTGAAATATGGGAGCGAGGTTTCAAAAAGACGAGGACACCGTTTGTGAAATTGGGATAAAATAACGTATTTTTTTTAAAATTATATATAATCGCTTTCTTCACTTCTTGTTTGTTTTCACAATATTTTGTTTCAGTTAACTAAAAAATATTTCGTGCTTGCCTTTTCTCTACCAGTAAATGTCCTGGTATTTGTGCTATCCGAGGACAAATTCAAAGTTTGAAAAGTACAGACTTTGCGAGCGTGAGTAATTTACTAATGCATCCCGACGTCGCGCACTCTCACATTGGAAAATGAAACTCTTAGCAGGTGTGTTGTGCGGAGCGACGTAGCTACCGGACAAATAAAATCTTTATTTTTCAGCGATATAACCATTCACTAACACCTAATTCAGAAACAAATAATTTTCAATAAAAACCGACTTCATTAGAACCATTTATTGAAATTTGCTTCGACATTATAGTCATTAACTATCAATTGAGATTATCTTGGCGCCACCCGTGAAATAAGTATCATTGAGGAATTCCGGTGGCCATCTTTGGTCTTCTTTATCAGTTCCACTTCACCAAATGTTACTTTCTGAATGCAAATGAATGCAAATTGATGAAAATTTCAAAATCGCTATAAATCAAAACCTAGGATTTATGTAACGCCATCCGCTTCTTCTCTTATACCGTATCCACGCCAGTAACCGTTCGCGCCTGGCCCAAGTATGCACCCTCGCATCATATTTGCGTTCATTACAGATATTAAAAACTATGAAGCGGAGATCTGATTCATTAATGCAGAAGTGAATGCGTTGAAGTATCTCGGGTTTTACTCTGAGGGAGAATATAGTCAGTTAATTTTGCAATATTCTACTTCCGAAGTTAGTTTCAGATAATTTGACTTGATGAGATTTAATTTAATCTTATTGGAATTTAGCTGTTGTTTATCCATAATTAATCTGATAGCTTTATCAAATTGATGTATAGTTAAGTACGGTTAATTATCAAGATGAAACTGAAATAATTTAGATATATGACGTTAACGCTTCTTGACGTTTTTGATCCTTATTGTATTTTAGTGAGTTTTTAGGGCCGAGAAAAACTAAGCTACGTAATGTTGTTGTTGCTGTCAGTCTGTCAAGTCCCACCGCTGGGCAAAGTCTTCCCGAATTCACCAGTATCATACTTTGTGCTGAAGTATTCCATCCTCTATCAAAGGTGTTAAGCTCGACGCGCTAACTCTTACGGGGCCTAACAGGTGGCCGCGCCGCGCTATGGTACTCCACTTGGTGCTAATTTTGGGTTAAAGTTATTCCGGTACGCGGCTAACATAGCCGGACCATCTACATTATAAGTTACAGAATTGTAAAGTTTCAAGGGTAGTCGGCAGAACTTCTTTCGATACCATGATGCTTTCCACAGATGCTAATAGCTCAGTTTGGTGCACTCTATTGATGTCATCCTTTTTTATGTTCCGTAGTACTACGTGGAACCCTAAGTTCGTCATGTCCGTCTCTGTCTGTCTGTCTGAATCGTTTACAGACAATAACTTCCAAAGTTACACACGTACATGCATGAAATATTGTAAAAAAATAAAATAGTATGATCTCAAGTAAATTTTATTTTTTTATACTATATGTAGTTCCCATGTAAAAAGGGGATGGAAATACATATTGCGCTGTTAAAAAGTGATTGTATGAAATATGCACTAGAACTGAATACCGATAGGGATAGTGCGAAAGACTCAAGAGACAGAGCAAGACAACAGATAGCCACCATTATTTCTAGTACAAGTTTCATACATGTTCGGTCTC
Source organism: Apocheima hispidaria (assembly GCA_947579745.1). Taxonomy (NCBI): domain Eukaryota; kingdom Metazoa; phylum Arthropoda; class Insecta; order Lepidoptera; family Geometridae; genus Apocheima; species Apocheima hispidaria. The sequence continues at coordinate 991,419 of OX388152.1, read as the reverse complement.
ATTTTTCTACTGGGCATTTGCGCTAGACTTACTGACCGCCATTAGAAGAAAAGTACAACGGAGTGTAACTAAACTGAGACGTCGATAAAGGAAAAATAGAAGGAATTACAGGTATTCAACATCAAAGTGTATAACCATTGAAACTATGAGGGCCCAAGATGGCGTCCCGAGCAATGGGATCATTTATAGGTTTGCGTATTCAAAGAGCAGTTCAGTAATAGCATCAAAACAACGAAAATCATAGCATGGCTCGCACTTTTACACCCGCCTATTAATTTTCACGAGCTACGGGAGAAACCTATCGAAATATCCAATACATTAATTAATGTACGTAAAATAACCTGTCACCGTCAAATACAATGTGAATACAAAATCTTTTAACTTCGGGCTTTAATTAAACTCGCGATAATGTTCGTGGGGTGAAATAGCAACAATAAAGTGTTTTAGTTTATAGTTACGGCAGGAACTTTTGCTAGCAGAGTATAAGAAAGATTTTGCCACGATAGAATTTTGTAATATTGCGTTGCGGTAAGATCAGGATCCATGAGTAATTCAAGAGAACGTTGTTTAAAATTTTACGAAGAGAAAGATATCTGTAAACGATCATAAACATAAAACTCAGACAGACACACAGAATTTTGAAATTTAGCCTTTCAAAACCACGAGGGTAATGACTGCGCATACGTCACATTATCAGAGATATAATATAATACACAGTACAATGCAATACAGCTCTATTAAACACCGAAAATTTAATTAAACATACCAATAATGAAATATCCGCTATAATGGGCGGATATAATTACGGGTGTAATATTGGATGTTAAAATTCAAATTCTCTAGAAACATTACCCTATAATCCAGAACACAATTATGCAAACTACTGCTTGGCGGTGGAATAACTAGCATAGACTCTGTAAAAATCAAAGTATACCAAACAGATTTCATACATCAATCCATTACATAAACTCATAAGTAAATAAAGTGTAATCACACTAATATTATAAATGCGAAAGTTTGTGGATGTGTACGTAAGTATGTAAGTAAGTATGTAAGTGTGTTTGTTCCCGTTCAACTCTCTAACGACTGAACAGATTTGGATGAAATTTGGTATGGAGGTAGGTTATTCCCTGGATTAAGAGATAGGCTTAGATACCTTTTATCCAGAAAAATTTAACCATTTCTGTAGAATAGCGGGTGAAATCACGGGGCACAGCTATTGTAGCTATAAAATTATACAAACAAGTGATAAAATAAATAATTTACAATAGCGGATGAAGCCACGGAGCACAGCTAGTGTAGCTATAAAATTATATAAACAAGTGATAAAATAAATAATTTACACAAGCTTCTGGAACTTATAAACTTCCAATTAAATCTGCCAACAAGTTTTTCAACTCTCAAGCGTGTCGAGTTTCCTTTACAACGCAATCATTGTACAGTAAACAACGTAAAAAACTACATCTATTGCTCACCACATCCGAGACATTCTCATCTCAAACACAATAGCGCTAAAACCGAAATTAGTACGTGAATTTTGGATGCTGTAATCAAGAGTTGCGCTGGCTAGTGTACATAATTGAAAACTGTCAACGGCTCTCGGGTTTGCCCAAGATTTAATAACAGATAACGAGTAAACTGTGCCGTTTCAACGTCAAAGCGGCTAAGTTTTAGGTGGCCTCTTCATTAAGCGTAAATCCTGAACGGGCAACATTGTTGCCTACTCAGTATTGTGTGATAACGTATTAGAACCGATAATTTATCGGGACTGAGCTATATCTGGACAGAGAAGAAAAAAAATCTGCTGTTTCATACATTTCGTCGAGGCTTAATGATATATACGTTTGCACACTACTTCTTGGCGGTGGAATAGCTGACAAAGATGTGGAACTTCCCCAGACGAACTCTGCAAAAAAGCCCTACTAATACAAGAATGGAAAAGTTGAAGGGTTTGTTTCGCGATATCAGGGTTGCTGCAATAGTAAAAGTAAGTGTAAAAGTTGATTGTAATGATATGTACAGTGATATTATAAAATATGTCCGTCATTTAATCGAACACCCAGTATAGATGTCGATTTTATGTTATAAAATATATAAAAGTATATTATTATCAAATAATAATTAATTTCATTAAGTTGTTCCTTCACTTCCTTCGTACTTAATTATTTTCATAATTATGTTGTTTTTCATTAATAAACGTAAAAAAAAAGAAGGTTATATACACTAAGTAACGTAATACATATATACTTATAACACTAACCCAATAAGATTTCTCTATGTCAGGGATGGTATGGGACATAATAGTACCCATGTTCCATGTCAACATAGTTACACACATAGTTAGCCTATATTGTTAGTATCAACTTAGTTATACCTGTGTCCCATGCCAACATAGTTAGTTACACACATAGTTAGCCTACATAGTTGTATCTATGTTCCATGCCTCCATAGTAAGCCTACACAGTAAGTACCAATATAGTTGGTATATGGTAATATATGGTTATATGTAGGCACTATGTGCCATGCTAAAATAGTTACACACATAGTCAGCCTACATAGTTAGTCACTGTTTTAGACTTTCGTGGTGGTTTATATAGTTACATAGTTTACATAGTTAGTGTCAACAAAGTTGTACCTATGTTCCATGCCAACATAGTTAGTTACACACATAGTTGGCCTACATACTCAGTGTCAACATAGTTCTACCTATATTCCATAGCAACATAGTCGCACACATAGCTAGCCCACATAGTGTAAACATAGTTGTGCTTATGTTCCATGCCAACATAGTTAGTTACACACATAGTTAACCTACATAGTTGGTGGCAACGTAGTCGTGTTCCAACGTACCTATGTTCCATACCATCCCAGAGAAATCTTGTCACTTAGAGTCAACTATTCAACTAACACTTAAACTATGACACCAGAAGTGTTATTTAAGTATATTTTATCCCTCGATCTTCTATACCATATATTGAACCCGGGAAATCCCCGCCCACCTCCCGCTCAGAAAACAAACATGGTACCACTAAGCCATACTAAGGCGAGTGCAACTCATTTATAATATTTAATAATAAGTAGTTAGGATTTAGGGTAAAAAAATATTCTACTCTGAATAAAACCTAAACAAACATAATTATGCACATTGCACAACGGTACTTATATTTTCACAATTGACGTCCCAACCCTATCCCACAAAAACAAAATTCATCTCAAGAACTCATTCCTACCATCTGACAATCAGTCATTATTTCCAACATTTTTAGCCAGCAATCTCTCTCAGTTTTATACAGAACAGAGGGTTTCTTCGGACACCCTCGTTATTCCTTATCTGTGACATTTCAATTGAAACTTTTCAAGCTCGGCATTACGGAGGCGAATGCTTCTATTGTGGCCGATACGATAATGACACGAGGATTTTTGCATTACGTTTTTTTTGTATTATTTGATGTGGATTCGTACAGGGGGTTCGGTTAGACGACGGACATATCGGTCATACGATATACGGACACGGAGTTGGGACCAACTCTGAAATTGCAAAATAAAATTAGTTGTTCCATAGAGAAAAAAATATCATTTATCATCATCAGCCAGAAGACTTTCATTGCTAAGCAAACGACTCCCATTTAGAGCTCCACACTGAACGACAATCCGCCATTTGCATTTACTGGTTGCCCGTGACTTTGACAATGTTGTCGGTCCACTTACTGGAAGGCTACGCTGCGTCTTACGGTTCGTGTTCGACACTTCACTTCAAGTCCCAACCAAAATAGAAAGTGTCTTTTTTTTAAACCGCTCATATGGAAAATCCTTATGAAAGTCCTAAGCTACGAAAAATTTTACGTGAATCCCTTGGTATAAGAAAACTAAATGTTTCGGATTGACATCACCGTTTGGACCATGCTGTATGTCCGTCGTTTAACCGAACAACCAGTATAATACTTTTTGTGACCATGGTTTTTTACAGAGGAACTGTTACAAGCTTAGTAAAATACTTTCTTTTCAGATAAATAATTTTGATGGTCCAAAAATAATTAGTTTGAATTATCATTTTGAATTTTGGTGTGAATAGACATAATTGTTTTTTTTTTTTTAAATCAGTCGGACTATGTTGCAGCTATATGGATCATTAGCGTTCAAAGTTAATCGTGTCATTTCAAATCTAATCTAAAATCAATAAAATTTGCTGCTAACTCGCACATTCATTTTCATATGTGTTAAATGGGATAGCAAAAATTTTAGATCTCTCAAATCCTAACTATAGTAACTAATATTATAAATGCGAAAGTAACCCTGTCTCTCTGTCTGGGTGTTAGTCGCGTTATAACGGCTGAACGGGTCGACCTGAATTTTTGCATATATATAGCTTGAGGATCGGAGACGGATATAGGCTACTTTTTTGCAGGTACACACGAACAAAGTCGCGCGTAAAAGCTAGTATAAGTATAAATGACATAGTTAAGTTTAGAAAATGGTGCAAAAAAATCTATACCAAAAGAAAAACAAAATATCCGACTGCAAACTGTAGCCTCTGTCACTCCAGATCTAAAGACGAATCCAAAGACATCTCACTCCAAGCGCGAATCCACCGTTGTGGGCATGATGGGTATGCCAATTGCCCACATCCCCAATAGAGTTATGATGTCACACTTTCACGCTTAGAGTTTGACACTGTGATGTACAAACAAACACACATTTACTAGTATTCACCCCACGGCTTTGCCCATGCACGTGGAACTGTTGCTGTACAAAATCTTGGTCATGGCGCCATATATTTTGTAATCTCCTTTGTAGGAATACTCTAAGTTGATCATGAGCGAGTTCATACTTCGGCTCGCACTTGGCCGATTTTCGGGTTCGGGCTGTGAACATAACATTTTTTGAGGGCTTTTTCTAGATCCGCGCCTGTCTCACTCGTCAAAATCGGTCAAACCTATAAGAGAAACACACAAACATACATACTAAAATACTTGAATACTTATTATACTCACATGCTTAAGTACTCCCCAAAAACATTATCCTCCTTCTTCAGTCAAGTAAAAGTAATTTTATTGACTAAAAATAATGACTCTTACTAAGAAAAATAACACAAGTTTCCCAAACTACCGTCCAGCCTCACAAGTCAGCCCCTCCACTGTCCACTCATAAGTCGACGGTGCGACTACGAAATAAATCGTAAGCGAGAAGGGGGAAAGGGGCGTCTCGCCGGAACTTGTCAAAGCCATCTTGTCCGGACTTGTCGCATTCGAGCGAGGCCGAGAGCCCTCGACAACTTATTTATGACTGAACTTGGAGACTGTGAAGTGTGCTGAGATAAAACAATAATTCTAGGCTGGTTTTAGATTATCGTCAAAATAATAGTAACATCATACAAAGTCCCTAGTAATTTCATCGAACATTGTTAGTGAGCAGTACAGTAAAATTTGCTGTTCAGAAGAAAGAAGTCTGTTAGAGTTAAGAAAGGTTCATGAGTGGTGACCACGAGCTGCAAGACGAAGTGTAGGTAGGCCTCCCACTAGGTGGAGCTACTTTTTTTTTTTTTTGTCTTTCAGTGTTGCGGTCTAAGGGGAAGACCTTTGTTTATCAGTGACGTCTTTAGGCTGTTGATAATGATGATGATGATTGTATGAAATTATAATTTATGCAATAACGTATTTTGTATTTGTAAAAAAAAGGATCGCAACGTCAACCAAGTGGTTAAATTGACGTTCACAAATGTATAGTCATAGTCTTGTGGTAAACTAGCTTTTACCCATCGATAAAACAATTTGCGTAGTGAGATGTGAGTTTTTAAAATACACACATAGTAAATAAAAAGCTTTTCCTAGAAAAAATATATCTCTCGGTTAGTTTGTGTAGTCAGAGCATAATGATGGGGGAAATTTATTTATTACACTCGCTTCCTTCAACATAGGATGCTCCGATCGCGTCTTCTAATATCCCTACAGCATGTTGTGTTTTTAAGAAATAGTTTTAATGTATTTTTTCAATTTTCTGATATTAGGTACATTAAAAAACGTCCATCGAAGTTTATTTTACCGACAAATAAATTAAGCCACTTAAGTTTAAACAATGTTTAAAATGATCCGTCTCGTTTTCGCGCGTGACTTTTCACGTTTGCCACAAGTTTACAGAGCATTATAAGCATTTATTAACTTAACACAACGTTTATAAAGTAAGGACCTTAATATTTTAACTCACACATTACGGTCGTATGTTGACAGTTACATGCATGCTTTAGCAATTTCATTTTTGATTTTACGAAACCTTTAGAGCTATGGAATGAAATAAAACAAAAATGTTCTAAATAATTATCGATATTTTTAAATTAAAAATTAAATCACATCAAGATGCAGATTATAACTAAGAATTACAGTAAATTTATTAAAATTATAGCAGAATAGTATTCTTTTCAAACGCGTGCAAGTGCATCTGTAGTGGGAAAGGGCCTTACAGACACGTGAACTAAGAGAACCAAAATTATTAATATCTTGCGGTGCGGCATCGCGTTTTGGATAATTCAAGACAAATTTTGGATAAGGCAAAGAAAAAACTATTGGAAACTAAAGGACAAAGAACTGAAATAGGTTTAAATAATGAATTATTTTAATACAGATTTTGACATTTTCTCTTATATCATTCTGTTTGGATATTTTCCCATTTAATTGACCAAGGGAAGCGAAGGTCTCAGAGTTTACTGGGACAAATCGACATTTGTATGTATGTTTCTATGTTTGTGTGTATATTTGTCCGATGATAACTTGCGAACCGTTGATCCCATCTTCATGAAATTTCATCTTCATTTCAATACAACTTTTAAGTTCGAATATGAGCTGAATCGGTCCAGGAGTTGTGAAGATATAGGGGTCGCAAGGTCTCAGTTCGGCGCGAACTACTAGTTGATAATTAATTGTAATTTGAATTTAATGTAGATAGGTATGTATGTTTTATCTGACAATATAACTATTATAGGAAAAGAGCCTGGCAAGCACCTTGCCCAAAAAACGATATAGTGGAGTAGATGAACAAAAAAAAAAACAAAAAAATATTATTACTAAGAGTATTACAAAAAAAAATCCACAATCTTGCTTAGTTAAATTTTATGATTAAAGATTGTGTACTTGGCAATCTAATAATAGGTAATCTGTAGATGGCGCATTTAGACGCATGTCGGCTGTAGCGCAGATGACGTAGTTTAACAAGATATTGCCGGCTATCGTATGTAGGCTAAATTATAAGGTATGGAAGGTACCTACTTTCAAGCTAAATATTACCTACTTTTGAACAATTAAACCACAATGTAAATATATAAATTGTAAATAAGACTTCTACCTACCATCGTATGTCCTAAAATAATTGAGACTTATAAACCTTAGATATCTCAGCCAGTAAAGCAGTTTTTAGTAAGATACATTTTACATCAAGGTATTCACTTTTCTATCACCACCATGATATCATAATGGATCATAGCAAGTCCATAAACATCTAACAATGGTCTATAAATGACGCAATGCCCAAGAAGTCTACAGTTTATAGACTGTCTACACCAAAGAATATACAACTAAATAAGAATTGCCACGTGTTAGCCAAAACAAGTGTAGGCGCCGCAAGTATGAGCTTTTAGTCATACTTGAGTTATGGATGAAGTTTAAAAATGCTTCGTCTGGGTATTTCCTTTATTGCGTTACGTCATTAAATTACGTCTGGTTTGGGCGAGCGTAAGTATGCATTATTTATTCATTCTGAGGTTGCAATGGGCAGGCCACATCGTTCGAAAAACCGATGGGGAAGAAAGTTTCTTGAGTGACGACTACGAATAAGAAGACGCAGCTTAGGTAGGCCTCTCGGATGACTGACATTGTAAAAGTAGCGGGCAACCAGTGGATGCTAATAACCGTCGTCGTTCAGTGTGGTGCTGTATGGGGAAGGCCTGTGGGCGTCTTATGGCTGATGATAATAAAGTATGCATTATTTCTTCATTAATTTCATGGTGGATTCGAATCGAAGCACATCGTATTGGCGTGTTTTTTTTACATGTAGTTAATTACAGTATAATACCAAACTTTATGTTTTAGAAAAATGCACTATTGTAAACGCATTAACATCTGAGTCGTAGACCAATAAATGTCACTCCATGAGACCTGTAAGTGCGAGCGAGATAGACAGATATACCACTCCATGAGACCTGTAAATGCTAGACAGATTGAATGATTTATGACCAAAAGATGATAATGCGTTTACTATAGTCGTTTCTGAGAGATAGCTGACTAACCTCGGGTTTCTAAAACGTTTGTTAACCTTGACAACAGATTAATTCTAATACTGTTTTTGTCATTTCTTTAGTGCCAGATAAAGGCAGCATTAGAATTAATCTGTTGTTAAAGTTAACAAGCGTTTCAGAAATCCGAGGTGAGACGGTCAAATCACGAAACCAAGACTTTTAACATGATGTTTGTCAGGATAAGCAATGTAATTTATCTTTAAAACTCCTATTCGAACACTATAATACTGGAATGGCCTTCCTATCTGTGATACGCGGTTCGACAGAATCACCTCTCGCGGCGAAATTACCTCTCCACCGTAAGTCGCTGGGATCTATTAATATCCGTGGCACCTAATCAATACACAGGTAAGTATTACCGTATTTTTATCTTTGTCAACAACGAAATCTTATTATTTGTACATCTGATACGACGTAAAGCTATGTCGCAGTTATCCTAACTAATATTATAAATGAGAATGGAAATCTATCTCTCTGTCTCTCTGTCTGGGTGTATGGCTAAACGGCTGATCAGATCGACCTAATTTTTTTCATAGATATACCTTAAGGATAGGAGACAGACATAATATGCAATTTTTTTGGTAGGTTGGTTTTGTTTTGTGTGTTTTTTGCGAACGATGTCGCGAGTAACAGCTAGTTATCAATCAAATTTATCATCTGATAGAAAGTGGGTTGATTTAAGAAAATTACGCCATGGGATGAGATCTATTGGGATGAAGACGGAACAAGCCTCTATAAGACCTCTTTCATAATCTCCATATACAGTCTCAAGTAGGTCTGTGTTAAGGCACATTACTAAGCCTGATTCTCGGCGCTTCTTTTCCAGTCACTAATCTATCAATACGAGAAACTATCTTTACTCGGGCGCCAAGACTGCGGCACGGATCGATAACCAATCAGCGGCGCTGCCCGGCAGAATTACCTGGCACTGATTAGGTGCCGTGAGCACTGCCTTGCCAACTCAATAAACTGTAGCGGTCTTTATTATACGGGGTTAATAGACGTACGCTTAGCGGCTAGCGCAAGTTTTACACTTTGAATCGATCTGATTTACTGCAGATTTTTCTGTTTTTTTTTTCTTTAAAAATTAGAATAGGATTATTGCCAAAAACAAAACAAAAAAATAAAAAATTAACAGCATAAGCAAAAAACTAGTTTGGCAATAAGGGTACGCTCAGCTCTATGCTTCGTGCTCCCCAAGGGTCACGCAGAGCTGATTTTCGGCGTACACCTATGCCCAAAAGATGAAAGAGCCAGATTCACACCGGCTAAGCTTTTGACCATAACTCACTTGATGTTAAGTGCCGGTGTGATCGAGGATGGTGAAAGCACTTAGCCTGGAATGGAAACTAACTCTTAGGTTAGGCTGCCGGAATACACCGAGGTGCTTTGGTTTCCTCACGATGTTTTACTTCACCGGTAGATAAAACTTATTGTTGAGATTTAAATCTACGTCATAGCTACACTTTCCACCCACTTTCTTTAATTCCTTCAGAAATGTATAATCGGTGAGGATGAAAAGGCAGTGGTTTTACATTGAATAGGTTACTAATTAGCGGGCTATACGATTTGCACAAATTTTGTGTTTGGCTTTTGTTTTGTATAGAATCTGGTAGAAATTAACGTAAATGGATGGTCCGCTATTAATGTCTGCCTTTTTATTGCATTCGGAGCGGATAGTGTTTACTCTTTTGTACTCGACAGGTACGTAGCAGATTTCATAGAATTTTTACTAATGAGAATTTATTAGATGACTTGGACTATCGGACAGCGTGCGTTTTTTGACTTCTGGATTCTGGCCCATGTTTACAGAACTTTAAGAGGCAAGTGGTTCGTTTCAAAACAATTTTTGGCGTTTGTTGTAAGGAATCCCCAAATTACGGATCATTCTCTTTAGATCTAGCGCTCAGATCCATTTGGGATCTACAGAGACTTTTTTTCTCTTTAAATCCCATTTTGCAGTCATGGTTCTATCGAGAACTTTTTTCTCAGTATATATAGTCAGTAGATCCATCGGTAGATCCTCAATGGATCTATTCAGAATTTTTCTTCTCGTTAGATCCCATTTTGGAATCATGGACCTATTGAGAAGTTTCTTTCTCTTTAGATCTATTGGTCAGATGCATGATGGATCTATATATTTTATAATAATCACAATGGAAATTTTATGTTTTTAGTTGGAAATGAAAAGTGATTTTCTTTTCACGTAAAAATATCATATATATATATTTTTTAATTAATTGACCGAGCGAAGCGAAGGTCTCAGAGTTTACTGGGACAAATCGGCATTTGTATGTATGTTTGTGTGTATATTTGTCCGATGATAACTTGCGAACCGTTGATCCGATCTTCATGAAATTTTGTAGGCAAGTAGTTCATTTAAATAAAAATGTTAAGTTCAAATATGAGCTGAATCGGCCCAGGGTGTAGATATAGGGGTCACGAGGTCTCAGTTCGGCGCGAACTGCTAGTAATAATAATTGAAACAATGAAATAATCTGGACTAGATTTGCGGGTGACCGAGGCAGATAACATAACAAAAGAGAAACCTATACCCAGCAACGGGAAAAGGAAGGCTGTAGATAATGATGATTATTCTCACCATGACTTACATATAGATACATCATGCATCTGACCAATGCGAATGAAATTTCTCAAAAGATCCGTAATTTCAAAAAGGGATCTAACGAAAAGAAAAAATTGAAAAAAGTTCTCGATAAAACCAATACTGCAAAATGGGACCTAAAGTGGAAAAAAGCCTCTGTAGATCCCATATGGATCTGAGCACTGGATCTAAAGATAATGATCCAAAATTATTATATTTTTATGCTCTGGTAAGAAATAACTCATGGATAATTGTAAATCCGGCCACCAGAGATACAATTTATCGTGTAATATTTGTGGCGAGCAACAGCAAATCCAAATGTGGCGCGTGTAAAAAAATGCGTCTCAAAATATCACGCCACGATTGTGTATCTGATGTGCAACCGGACTAACAGGGCAGGCTGGCTAAACATTGACCAACCTTTAAATCGACAACAATGTCACACATTGAATTTGCACTGGCCGCAAATTATACTATCAATGGTGGGTATACTACTATCAATATAAATCAAACAACTATGAACCTTAGACTGTTTTTTTTTTAATATAACCTTAATTTATTCTTGAAAGGTCGGTTAATGTATCAGTAAAGCGAAGTTAAGGAACTTACGTTTTTACAAAAACAGTCAAGATCTTACCAATTATAGTGCTATAGCGGCCAAATTAAATGAGGCCCTTTTAACTATGTCGTTAACAGGGCCTTTTGATGTGGGCAATGGGCATGTGAGCTTGGACAATTTGGCAGCGGTCAGCGTTGTAATACGCCACAGCGGTTGCTTATTACCTACGTTACTATAACTACTTAGACTGTACAAACATTTTAGGTAATTACTGAATTTATTATTTCTCATTATTGGAGTGGGACCGGAGCCCGAATACATTTTTATGTACTAAGTTGCAAACGAGCTGAATACTGGCCGAGTCATCTTGACACTTTTTTCTTAGCCTTGAGTAAACTAGTAGTTCGCGCTGAACTGAGACTTTGCGACCCCTATATCTTCAGAACCCCTGGACCCATTCAGCTCATATTCGAACTTAAAAATTGTATTGAAATGAACTACTTGCCTACAAAATTTCATGAAGATCGGATCAACGGTTTGCAAGTTATCATCGGACAAATATACACACAAACATACATACAAATGCCGATTTGTCCCAGTAAACTCTGAGAACTTCGTTTCGCTCGGTCAAATATTTCATTCAGATTATAAATAGCAGCAACAGGGCAATAGGTTATCCTTAGCAATGTCATAAAGAATATTCAATATAATATTGTTTGATTGACCTCGGGATCCTGAAACGTTTGTTGACTTTGACGACAGATTAATTTTAATGCTGCCTTTGTCTGGCACTAAGCAAATGACAAAGACAGCAATAGACTAAATCTGTTGTCAAAGTTAACAAATGTTTTGGAATCCCGAGGTCAGCAAGGTGAATAAAACAAGTACACTAATACCACGGGGTCCATAATTACTTTTTTTACCCAGAAGATTCCAAAGAATTCAAGGAGAACAACGTTCCAAACACTGTAGCACGGGACACGTATCTCATACAAGAATAGCACAATACAGTTGCCACTTGGCCTGATCACACCTGAGGCGTAAACTACACGCTTTGTCGGACATCGACACAGTGGTGACTACATATACGCAGTAACAAGTCTACGACTGATTCATGTTGCGACGTCACAGCCTTACAACTTGATGAGTTATTTTTAAATCAACTTAACAATCTCATCAAGATATGATTAGGTGCTTCAAATAAAATTAAAAAATATTAAAGGATTCTTTGCTGCTTTCATATTAAATTGCCTAACAGTAAAGTGTCTTAATTGCCCTTTACAGTTTGGGGCTCTGCGCGGTAACATACTGCGCTCGTCACCGTACTGGCGTGCAACAGGAGAGCCGAGTCGTTCCACATTGCAACGCAAAAATCCGCCTGCCTATGTTTTGTATGTAATATCGTACACTAGCGAGGGATCGGGGCTGGGAATACGATAGGTCCCCAAAGTATTCTTTTGTCGCCAGGCGTATTTTTGTCGGCACTGCGCTGCGACCCTCCTCGGCCCATCTAGTCGACGCAGGCAGGTGGATGCGCGCGGAGATGTTCCCTTGGCTTATAACCCCAAATTTAAAAATAAACACGTCTGATAGCAAAAACCCGCTCAGGCGGTCTGCCGCGCCCCGTGCATATGGACGCACCGGAATCGAAGCGCAGCCCGTTGCGACATGATCCGCCGCTAATAGACGCCAACCTTTAGATATTAAATCTCTTTGTTTCCAGTACACGCGTCCTTACTGTTCAAACAGTGCGTTGATTATGCTCGTGTGGACACTCAACATGACGTGATCAGGAACTAATAATAAACAAGGGCTGGGCGTTATTTCAAAGTTTCAGATTTATATTGTGGAATAAATTACCAAAGGTCACATTACCAGGTGATTAGCAGCAGTTTCTAGGGCTGGCGATGATTATAAGGTATTTTAAAATTACATTCGTTTTCACATATTATAGGATATCATTGAACTCATCATTATAAAACCTTTAAAATATCCCACTTCTAAGATATTGGCCTTCCTCCGAAGGACGATTGTGCCATATCCACCACGCTGGCCCGGTGCGGGTTGGCGGATCCACATTAGTACGGGCTCTCCCGGGTTCGAACCCATGACCCCACGAATGTGAGGCGAGCGTGCTCCCACTAAGCTACCACTGACGAGTACATTAATAAAGTAGAATATCTCAATTTTTTTCACTGATCTCCGAATATTGTATTTCGATTGACATTTATTATTATTTCGTAGGTTAGTAAGATCAATAGTTTTTAATTAGCTCACTCGGATGCCAGGACAGGTGTTCCGACAGTAATAGACCGAGTAATTATCTCCTGCAGCCTACAGGTTTCACGCTTGCCTGCTTAACTATAGACTGTTTAGGCGTTGATAACAGGAAACAGTCGACAATGGTATAGCAAAATGATAATAGTTTTTTTTCTATTGAGTACGGCTATTTTTATGTTTATTTCCAAATTGTATATTACGATAACAAGGACCGGGTATGTTACATTAACCAATCCCCCAATACCGGGGAGGCTTTGTCCAGTAGTGGACGTCTAAGAGCTGATAAGAACGTATCAATACATAATTATTTTAGAAGTATTTTTATGATAAAGAAATTTTAAAAGAATTCTTGGTCTAATGAAAATACTTAATTTCACATTAAGAAGCTTTTTCGAGAAAAGATTACTTCGCGTGCTGATGAATTAATGCCTTTAGCGCGCGCTAGTCAAAAAATCAGATAATTGCTAATTATAACTATCCCAGAGAATCAAACATAATTCTGGTCGTTACTATCCTAGATTGTTTCCTTCACTATGAGTGTAATAATCACTTTAATATACACTAGGGGCTCAGAGCGTCAACAAAAAATATGTGATAACAGAGGTTTTTTCATTATGTTTTTTTTTATCGAGAAAATGTTATGTAATCATGTTTTCCCTCTTGGCTATACCAAATAGAACAAAACAAATATATATCTTAAAATAAGATTTCAATCTAAATATCTAATGAGGTGCATTTAACAGAAAAAAAAACATTATTTTCTTACAAATTTCTTTTTAAATGTATGGCCTGGAAGAAAACTTGGGTTTAAGCTACGAAATTACGTAGGCCTTGCTACATAAAGTCTACGAGTACGTAACAAACGACTACAAAAGTCTACGCCGTAGCATTCGAGTAAGTATCAATAATGGACTCTAGGATGTACAATTACTATTACTTTTTTCATTGCTATTGGGTAAGGAGACGAGCAAGTCGCTCGCCTGATAGTAAGGTAACAATGCAGTGCATCCAGAAGTTTTATTACTTTGCGCGGCAAAGCATTGCGACCGTCAACCTGAGATATTAATGTTAATGACTTATTTTTACCGGACTGCCCAAGAAGGAGGGTAATATTTTTGGGTATATATAAGTATGTTTGTGTGTTCTTATAAGACGGCTTGATATAAACGGCTTGACCGATCTTGACAAGCGAGGTGTCGTGTGATTCCTCTTTACGTCCGGAGTGTCAAAGACTACATTTTGCAGTCGGGAATTTTGTTTTTATTTTAACGATATTACTTGTTATTTGGAGTTACCCTAACTTTCTGTATTTCTTATAGTAAATTTTAATTTCTTTTAGGGAGTTTTCAAATTTTCACTTACAGTACAAGAGACGTGTCTAGTCAAGTAACCAACGTTGGGGCTATTTATACATGACCACCATCAATGCTGCACCACTAAACATAAGTTTATTGTTCTGTTTGTTACTCTCAAATCATATTTTCCGACAATATCATTTCGTGAGTCGACGTACCATGAAATACATCGAGAGTGACTCGACACAAGACGCCCTGCTTCTCAGTCGTTAAGATTGTCGAGTACTCGTTGATATAAACTACAATGTAAAATGGAAATTGAGTCTTTAATCAAGTTATGTCATGAGGCGAGAATGTTAATATCATGTTAGGTTTTATTAAAGGGCCGTGAATATTTTAGTTTGAAGCCTGGCATATCTACTGTCCGCCATCTTGTTTATGTCTTCAAAATAGCGGCCACTCATAAAACATAATATATGAATCGAATGCTGAATCTAATACAAAGAAGGTTTCTATGAGGCGGAATCTCCTTCAACGTTACGTTTCCAAGATATACGCTATCAACAAGCAGCCAAAATAGGACTTCAAAGCGTTAAAAACCCCACCAAGTGTTTCTATTTACTCCAATAGTTTTTTTTCCTGTATATCCTCAGTGGTTAACAATCCCAACCCTCTGTAACGGAACTAGCTCGTTGTAATATTTCATGCCCACCCCCGGGCGCTCGGAATCATGGAACTTCTTTTCCAGTGATTTGATGATATTGCACTTTGACGGACTTGAGGGAACCGGAAGTGTTTGAGGAAAAAAAATAAGAAAACCTAACGCCGTTAGCGAAAGTTCCTCTGGACTTGAGAACAGTTTACCGGCGGAACCGACGACATACAACTCCGTAGACTCTATTTTAAACAAATTATGTCAACTAGCTGCGATGCGGGAGGGTGATCTTTTGAATGCTGATTGGTGCGTCGAACATCACAGCTTGGATAATGGCGCGTCACTATAAAGCTTTTTGTACCAATGTGCTAACTGAAATAGTTCGTCCTGTACGATGTCTTTAGCATAGCAAGGTGTTGGATGTGCTTACACGATTTCTTTTAGAACTCATTTCAACTCATTACAAGAGTTTTCTTTCGATATCTTCATAATGATCTAGATATTTTTTTTACAAAATTATTTAGTAAGCATTTCAAAACTCATAAAGGTTTCCGTACATGCTGAAGCTAAAACAGTTTGGCCCAATCTCTTCAATGCGGACAATCGTAAGGCACCACGTATCGGTCTCAATACACCTATAAAAATGCACTGTCTGTAAAATGCTTGCTTCGAGAAGCTGTATCCTTGAGTTAGGTCAATTGGAACGCTTGATAAGACCAGACCCACTGATGAACTTTCTTCCAACTTTGGTGCGCTTTGTGTCGGTGTCTATAGTAGTTAAAACAAACTCGTTACTTCATAAATGTGCACTTCATTCCGAATCATTTCTCTTTCAGCGCTAACCACATGTGCGTAGACCTTAACGCAGTAATAGCTCCGTACGAACTTCTATCAAATGGGGAAGTAACGAAGGTTCAAAACAGCTCATCAATAGCAAACATACATGGTTTTTGAAATCGTGATATAAAACGATTAAAATCATAGCCTCTATACACGCTCCTGATTCGATTTGTGCGAAAGATGTAGCTAGATATAATTTAAAAAATGAGTTAGAGAAACAAACTATCATAGTTTGTCAATTTTGCTTCCAAGAAAGTCATATCTAGCTATTGTTTTCGCATAATATCAGATTAAGTCATGTATTCAGGGATTAAGCTCGTAAAACAAAAATTGGCATAATTTATTTAAGAAAATCCTATCCTATCAGCTCTTAGACGTCCACTGCTGGACAAAGCCATATTAGGGGGTGGTTGTCATAATCCACAAGCTTGGCAGGCGGCTAGGAGATCGCAGAACGCTCACCGTTTACTCAGCCGCTGCCCATCCTCCCGTGGTTCTAACAGAATATAGCTTGAGCTAGCTGTGCCCCGCGGTTTCATCCGCTATTCTATAGGAACGATTATATGTGTTAATCCAGGGAATAAGCTACCTCCATACCAAATTTCATCCAAATCCGTTCAGCCGTTACAGAGTTGAATGGGAACAAACACACTTACATACTTACACACAAACTTTCGCATTTATAATATTAGGGTGATTATTACCACTAAGTACACTAAAAGTGTCAAAAAGTAAACAAATAAGAAATTTGAATCCAAAGCCAGCCAAATTAGGGGTATGAAGTATATTTCCTTCCTTTTGTAGCCAAGGTTAAGTATTTCTGACAAGCGCTCCGGTAAAGTGTTTCTTTTCATATGGACCGTACTACGGAGCTTTCATGTTGATTGAAGTTTTATTCCTGCCATTGTGTTTGTGCCGTATACTCTGTAATGTAAGTCAACGAACTTTTAACTGCTTACACCTAAAATAATTGTATATTGAACTACCCCTAACATATCTTAATAAACTTATTTGCAACATGTGCTGGTACCCTTATATTATGAGCTTGCAAATATCGGACTTCATGACTCGAGGACGACGAATCAATATCAGTGTATACTTAAGATGTCAGGAACATTATTTTCAAGGCCCATGTTTCAGGCCCAATCTAAGACGTTAATTTATTCAGCCTTTAATATGTTTATATTAACCTTCTTAAATTCTGCATTTACGTTTATATCGTGTTGTGTATACATACTTAAGGAATATAGTCCAGACCGAAACTGTAAATCTAAATTTTTGCAATTACTTGACTGTATTCTGTTTTGTGCGCCAATAAACTAAATAAACTATTGCATAATACGACCAAATAAAATTACTATGCTTAAGATAGCATATTTGCTATCGATGTTAAGCTTCAAGCCTGACTGCCCATGCCTGTTAAGTGCCATCCAGAATCTTAAACTTCAATAGTTCAAAACCATGAGCAGCAATGCCCTGCGCTCGTCACGATGAGATATTAGATGTTAAATTTATTTATGCCCAGTAATCACACTGGAAACATTGCCCTTCAATCCGGAACACATTTTAATTGTGAACCTTAACACCACTTAACATCTATAATGTAATAATATCGTGTAAGGTAGAGCATTATTCAAATTACACATTTCGAAAGTAAAAATCAATGGCATCAATTCTGTTGTACCATTCTCTAACTAAAGTAATCTAGCAGCACTAAAATAATTTGCGTTTTTTTTTAAAGTTTATGTGCGAGAATGGGACGACAATAATTTACGTTTACTAGTTTAGAAAGTTGCACAACAGAATCAACGTGGTTCTCGTGGTTTTTCATTAGATAATCTGTTTTACCTGACATGATATAAGGTTCACATTTAAACTAGTAATGGATTAGTTTAGACGAGCGGCGGAGGAGAGCTAGCCGTGCCGCGTCAATGCCACCATCATTTGTCATAATAACGTTAAGGTAAGCCTGAATTAAACCCAGGCAATACCGTAAAATTATTAATGTTAAGATACTGATTGAAAGAACCTTAATAAGGACTAAATATCACTGTCTATTATGACGCAGTGACGTCATCACAGCTATTACAGTCAAAATGTTGAAAGGAATTTCAGTTTTATTTCAATAGCATAAATCATATATTTGTTTGATATTGATTAGGTTTCTTAAATGTCACGATGTCACACGATGTGTGTTACCACAGTTTTATCATTGAATTCAACATTGTCGAAGCATACCTGTCAGTTCCTCCAGCCATGGGCTTATACTCCTGTATATCCATGTCCCCCATGAACTGCGTAAAATCTGCAACAAAACAATACAATATTTCATTTACACTTTTCTTTTTTTTCTTCTAAATAATGTTTTTACATCTTAAGAGCTCGCTCCTCTAATTAGGTACGTCCGTAATTTTATCAATATTTTTGTTAATATTCAAAATTAGTGGCCAGAAAAGAACCAAAAAAAGAACACCAGTTACCCAATCATATTAGCAATCTTTTAATGCAATTTTCGCCATTTTATATTTTAGTAAAGAAGCAGGCAAAATACTTTTGTTCTCGCGTTGGTCAAAATTAGATAATATCAGCATAGAACTTGCTTCAACGCTGTTAACAGACGACTTATTTTTTTTACTATCATGAAATTTTGTTATCGCTTAGGTGACAGTTTGCCTAAGCAACATACCATACACACTTTATACAAACACACCAGTGTGTTACCAAACTAAGCCCAACAACCACTCTATTAACGAGCAATCACGAGCCCAGAATATAATCTGACGTTATTCTAATGAGGAGGGGAGCAAAATCGGCTGGCAACATCAAAGACATCCGCAATTCTGCGCGTTTCTCAGACAGATTGCGAATTATTAATAACGAAACGATTTTCGACTTCGATTGCAACCCCTGGAGGAGTCGGGACGTGATTTGACTATTGTAATACCATCGAGCCACTTCTGGGTAACTCGACATTCTACCTATCTTGGTCACTCTCATGTACATCGAGATTGTAAGAGGGTAAGAAACGTATCACTGCGAGAGGCGGTTGTTGGTAAGATAAAATTTGACATCTGTCATGCTTACCTTACATTTTATGGTAAAAAAATATCTAATTTTGACCACCCGGTCGTCGCTCGTAACAGGAATCAGTCACTATTTTAGTCTTATGTCGAATACTTTTCTTGAAATTCAAGGAGTATCAAAATTTTTTTTTTTGAAAAAAATATAACCTGTTTATCAATTTTTCAAGGCTAACCGCGTAGCACAATTTGTACAAAAGCTATACAATGATGTATTTTAAACTTTATTCATAAGCGCCTCTCAAACGTGAGTGAATATTGCGAAGTTCACTTTTGTTTTGCGTCGAATTTAAATTATATCTTTCTATTTAGAAGGCATTCCTAACTTCAGACGTAAGGTTGTTAATCCTAACTAATATTATAAATTAAAAAGTAACTCTGTCTCTCTGTCTCTCGGTCTCTCTCCCTCTCTCTATCTTGGTGTTTGTCGCGTTATCATGGCTAAACGGCTGGACGGACCGAACTGATTTTTTGCATAGATATAGCCTAAGGAACGGAGACAGACATAGGCTACTTTTTTTTTTCCTTGGTCCACGTGAACAAAGTCGCAGTCGCAGTGTTTTATAATTTTTTATTATGCAGGTCGCGCTTTTTGCATAGTTAAGGTAAGCAAACGCTCATTTTAAATTAAAGGATTTTTTTATATCATCAACGTTCCATAGTCAAAAAACGAATGATAACGAATTTACTGACAATGGCCAGTAGAATTTAACTGCTACTAGCCGTTGTCAATATTAATTTAGCTCGTGTCGAGGGTGGACACTTCGAGCGTGATTTGTCGCGACCATCCACAACGCTAGGGAGCACTCGTGCATTGAATACTAAGCGCGTACATACCTACCGAATTCTGCTTTACTTAGCTTATTTTCATGTTAGGCTTATTTATTAACGTTTACCGAAATTATAGTAAACTAGCTGTTAATCGTGAAAAAAACAAAAACATCGTGAGGAAACCTGCATATTTCCGGAGAAGAAGTTCGATGGCGTATGTGAATCCGCCAACCCGCACTGGGCCAGCGTGGTGCATATGGCCTAATCACCCTTCGAGGGTAGGTGCATTGACAGTTACATACATCCCAAAAAATCACCCTCCTCATTAGGCAGTCGGGTAAAAAACAATGCGCTGGCAAATTACAAAGATAATTACAGCCCTACTGTTATATTAGCCGTTGTCGGAATTCGGTTATCCCGTGTCCATGGCACTTCACGCGTGGTTTGTCGTGACGTAGGCTAGCCTTCGTCCGCGATACGAGAGGAGGTCGTGACGTGAATGCTTTATAAGCGCGAACCGAATTCTGATTTACGTAGTGATGTTTCGCGTATTACTAATAAAATCAAAAATATAAAATATTTTAACATTAATGTCAACGTGTTTTTAACATAAGTACTGAGTACGTTCCTAGCTTTCAAAATAAAGACATGGGTGTTTGTACTTCAAGCTATCTCATCTCGCAAGTGAGATGATATGCTATGTCACCGCGCAAGTGAGATGATATGATATTTTAGTTGTCTGCAATAGTTATAGAATGTTGCTAAATGTTATCATATTGCAATATTTTGCTCCACAAATAGAAGCTTTGGTGTGGACGCACCTTAAGTAATATTTTGAACCAGCGTATCGGATCAAAACTCATCACAGTGACGTCTTTGCTTTGATTTCCAACGTCCATAAAAATAACAAATACATCTCATTTCAGATATCTTTATCTCAGCGCACCTGTCCAATTTAAAATACAAAAGCCTCCCATTAGTGGGGGAGAAGACCGAGAATTCGCATTCAAGTGGAATGGAAACAGATAGCGTCATCTGTCTTATATATTTTTCATAATTTCCAAGTAAATAATTTTGTCCGTCCACGAAATGGGGGGAGTGAGAAAACGGGTGGTTTTGTAGATGGGGGATAATGAACGGCAAAGATTTTGCATAATTAAAAAGGGGTTCCGGCGATGATTGCGTATTTCTATGACTAATGTCTCCGATGACAGTCGCCACAACAGCGTGCCTTTGATAAAAGCTGTTGAATAAGCGGACAAAAATTTACGTTTTTTTTTTTAATGATAATGAAAGGTTTTGTGAGAATAGTAAATAAAATAATCAAAAGTATGGTGCGTTATCTCAAATAATTTTAATCCTAACTATTCTAACTTAAGAATATTAAAAATTCGAAAGTAACTCTCGTCTCTATCTCTATCTCTGTCTCTCTGTCTGGGTGTTTATCGTGTTATCACGGCTAAACGGCTTAACGGATCGACCTGAATATTCGCAAAGTTTTTTTTGTTTGTCCACGTGAACGAAGTCGCGGGTAACAGCTAGTATAATATATTATGGTTGGCTAAGGCCATTATTATGTTTTTGACTAGGCTTCAGTACCTTTTATGAATTTTGTAAAATGTTATATTTACAAACGTATTTTATTATCTGGCTGGCGTAACTTTGCGAAAGCCCATCTTCGATGAATCTTAAGTGTTTTTTCGCTGCAGTACCGCTTCGAGTACAATAATAATGAACTTTTATCCCTAGAGCAATGTGTCGACCCGACCTGTTTCACTTCTTCGCGAGGAATCATTGGGACGAGTTGACTCTCCGAGCGCACGGCCGTGAATGACGCGATACTGCAGCAGAAAAACACTAGAGTTTCGTTGAAGACACAGATTGAATATACAATTACTTTTATTTTCCACAACATTTATGCGTTAGTTATGGATTTGGATGCGCGCACGTCTGCGACCACCGACCAGTGCGCAGCAACCAAACAGCCGAATACATCTCATGTCTCCGGTTCCGTTGTTCTTTCCGGCCCTGTTTTCTTACTAATTAGTCAATAGGTCATAATTACACAGAGGGCAGAAAATAATTCTATTAGGCTATAGCCGGTTACTGAGCTAACTCCATAAAAAAACAAACTTATTATACATTATCTATACTAGAGATCGCTGAACAGGCCATACATTCCAAATAGCGCATGCAAGACCCAAACGTTAAACGGTATTACCTTATCTCCATCCATTCTCCACAAACAAAAGCTCGGATAATCTATCACTCCACTAAATCATTCACGGACCTAAATCTGCGGCTCACCTAAAGCACATTAAAGTACCCACGACCGGCGGCCTCCTAAAATAATGCAGTCGACGTAAAAAGATTAACAGCTCACCCACTTTTGTGTCCGCGACAGGTCAGAATTATAGTAGGGCCTGAAGAAATGCGATGGTGGGATGGGAAGGTGGGAAAGGTGTAACAGGTGAGGGATACTGTTTTTAGTTTAAGTCACTGTCATTAAAGATTTGAAAATCTGCGTATTATAGTTGGAGTTCGGTTAGATGATGGATATACTCTGGCATATCATTGTATGAAATAACCATTAACTTTCAAATCGCGAAAAAAATAATCTGCTGTTTCATAGTCATATCAATTAGTCAATAGTCATTAACTCTCGGCAAAATGTATAGAACAGCTGTTATTTCTTCGCGATTTCATTTCGATTATATCCCACAGTAGAAACTGTTAGTAATGATGAGCACAATTGGGTCTTAAAAGGTCGGTTTAGTACTAAAGAATCGATAAAATCTTAATTTCATTAGTATCACAATCATATAATATTCAATTCTAATTTATTATGTTATGTCATCAGATAATAGTTTATATAAGTTTAGTGTATTATCTTGAAAACGTCATAATTATAAATTGATCCTTTACCTCTAGGATTAATGTACACTGGAGATGTTAATTTTTTTTAAATATTTTTTTCATAGCCAACGTTTCAGTGACGTCATGCGACGCTATATAGTGAATAACCACTTATAATGACGCCATCGTTATTAGAAGAAACCAGAGCTTAACGAGACATAGATTACGTAAGTCAAGTCAAAGTCTAATTGTCAAGGGGTGTATGCATGAAAATCTAGAGAAATATGTATTAAGTATCTATTTATTCGAAGCCCAGTGACAGCAAAAATCACAATGCATCAAATCGTAGAAGGAAAACAAAAACACGATTTTTATTACGTGCCTTATATTATTCTGGTGACAAGCGCGCGCAACTAACCAGCAATGTATTTATGCCAATTTGTTTATTTGAGCTGCTTGAAATGCAACCGACTCCGAAATAGACCGAAATAGCTAGATATCGACGACATAGATGTTAGAAAAACCAGGCGCTAGTGCGGTTATAGCCTAGACGCTACAAATAAATTAGATGAATAAAAATACTTTCATGAAATTTAATCAAATATGCATAAATACTTTCAGGAAAAACTTTAGCTTAAGAGCTTCAAAGCACCGAATAAAGATACTTAGCGAAAGGCAAATTCAAAGAAAACGGTAAAATAAATCATCGGAGCAAAGAAAACTGACTGCTCCTATTCGAGAGAGTTTGATAAAAATGTGTTTTTGTTGGCAACAATGTTTCTTTTCACATTTGGGTCAACGTCGATATACAAAATCCCGGAACATAACTTGTGATTTGGCGTAACATGTATGTTGTGCACTGGTAAGTTGGGAAGTGTTTTTTTTTAAATAAAATTCAATCAACATCTTGAAATGGTATCAGAAGAAAATTTGGTAATATTTTAAATAGCTAGTCAAGGAACGTAGAAAAACAAGTCCTTAAATGAGTTGAGTTGAGTCAATTAAACGTACACCATAACAAATACAGTGTCAAATAGATCATAATGACAAAGTTCTAACATTGTATTGAAATTTGAAACAGAAAAGGTGATATATACAAATATTTAAAATTTTTAACAAAAGTGAACAGTAATTATAACATTATAATATACACCCTAGATTTCGCACTAGGTGGACCTGTGTCGCGAAATCCAGTGTCTTTAATTCCTTACCAAACAATATATTTTCTTGAAAACAAAACCAAAAAAAGCTAACCAAGAATAATAGTTTCTAAATCTAAATTAAAATTAAATTCTGTAGGCATGATTGATAATAATGAATATTAGAATAATATAATATGATATATTTTTTAATATTAGAGATATATATATATGTATGTGTGTGTGAGTGGATGTGTGTGAGTGTGTGTGAGTGTGCGAGGGTGAGTGTGTATGCGTGGTTAATTGTGTGCGCTAGTAAGTGTGTGTGATTTATGAATATGAGAATTGGTGACATCTCTGCGTAGCGTCAGCCTCTTAAGAGTCGGGCTCACAGAGATGTATAAGTAAAGAGTGCAAGATATCTGTGAACCAGTATTGCTTCCAATCTTCATATATATGGCGCAGCGCTAAGTAATAGGTAAAATACAGGTCAGGGTGTATTGTATTTGATCTGTTGATAGTTATAATTAAGTACACACCCAAATTATAATTAAACTCGCAACGAAAAATTCCGTGATATCACCTGGACGAAACGATTAGAGAAAGATCAAAGAGACTTTTGCTCTGTTGTGTAATTGTATGTGTATCTGTATTGTGATCTCAGCGTAGTGTATTACTTGTCCAAAATTAAAAACATGCAGAGTTTACCTGTTATCGGGTTGTCTCATAGGTATCATGTTTATTATGAGTACTATCTTAATTTATGTAAGTAGTTAAGTAGTAGTACCTACTATTAGATTAGTTGTCTCATCCTGTTGGTAAACCAATAAAAAAAACCTACACCAGATTCTAAATTCAAACGGATTCATAAATACCAACAGCATATTGAATGAGATTGATTTATCGCAACCCTGACATTATCACGTTCGTCGCTACATTACAATTTCAATCAAACTCCTCCTTTTCCTAAACATCAATGTAACTGCATTAAACTTGACAATTGCCAATTTTTCCGCTCGATATTTAAATTATAGCGACATCATCGCAACGCAATTTATAAAGGGGAACGTTGAAGTTACTAAAGACCTGAGCGGTTAGCGCGACTTCAGGGAACTTAATGATTGAATCTATTCTGAATATAATAATGTGAAGCAACCTCTCTTATCTCTTGTGGCCTTACAACTATGTCATTTTGTTAGTGTTTTATACGAATACTTTTATAATATGGCTCCCATTTCAGTTTAGAAAATTTTCGTAAATGTTCGGCATGAATTATATTTATATTTTTGTTCCCCTTTAATTTATGAATACGAGAATACTCACAACAAAATGAGCCAGTTATTAGGATTATAGTTTGGATCACATCCGTGATCTTTTTAACTAATGCTATTAAGTATGACGCTCGCCTGTCCCCTCTTGTACTCACATCCGTACATTATATTCGTTTTCGTAATTCAAAGTATTTAATTAATAAAATGAGTACAGACGTTTATTCGTGAATTAGTATAGTATAGTATAGTACAGTAACACTAAGTGAAGATACTGGGTAAAAAACTGAACAGAGGACAGACAAACAGATAAGCTGTCACATTTGAAATTATTACGAGACCAGTAAGCAGCTATCCTAAGTCGATAACTTCGTTTGTCAAAAATACTTAGTTACATAATTAATTATAATTGCATTATACCCAATTGTCGTCTCCCGCTCAGGTATAGCCCACACTTCAGGGTGCGAAAGAAGAAAAAAAAAAAACAATTTCGTAAGGGAATTCAAAAAGTTTGGCAGGTAGGCCGCCCCTGCCAATTCACCACGTACGCCAGCAAAGTGAAGTCTGGAAAAAACGATTTGATAATTTCGTTTCTCGAAGTTCTAATAGGAATTCTAAGCCTGCTTGCGATTCGGTCCGAGATGTGGGGTAGAAATTTTATGTCTCAGCTCGAGAATTCGAATTAACAGTTTTATTGATGTTTTAGTATTTTTACAGAGCGCAGTAGTGTTAATTTACCACGATGTTTTTTGGTGAATAGTTTTTTCTAATGTCCAGCGAGTTAATCGTTAAAGTAACTTAAATTTTACAAAAAAGATGTATAAGAATAATATTTAAGCTTAATAACATGGACAGTCTGCGCGATATATTTAAAACTAATAATATCCTTACACTCACTTGCATATATATTTACGAAAACTGTTTATTTGTTAAATCTAATGAAAGTTATTTCTTTAAAACAAAATCAAGTCGAACTGATATTTTAAGAACTAAATACAAATACAATATTTTAATTCCACAAATTAACAATAGTATGTTTCATAATAGCCCTTATGTTATGGCTCTGAAAATCTACAATAAGTTGCCTACTGATATAAAAATGTTAAATGATAAAAAATTCAGAACTCAATTGAAATTATGGCTTATTCCCAAAGCATACTACAAAATTAAGGAGTATTTTGAAGACTAGGCTCTAAGTACAGTGTAGTAAACTAATAAGTAGTAAACTTTAAAATAAGGATATTTTATTAGATAGTTTAGATATTCTACTAGAAATTATTTTTGTACGTGTATCTTTTTTATTATTGTACGCTCGTAAAGGGCAGACTGTTGAAACTTTGGAATATGTACCCTACCATCTATTATGTACACAGTTAAACAATAAATTATTTCTGATTCTGATTCTGATTCTGATTCTGAACGATTTTTTGACAAATTCGTTAAAGTTACTGCATAGAGAAATAGTGCTAATGTCTATAGAAAGATGCGTAACTCGATTGTAGTACTGATAAGGAAGTAAGATGTCGCTAGTAATTTAATCTGTGACATGTTCGTCACAATTTCGGTTTGATTTGAAATAGAAACCCGAGCTAGCTCACTCGTAATGGTACGGAGAAAAAACGCGTTATGTTATGAATATTTTTTGCATTAATAACATCAGTAAAATTATATTTTATTTATTTATTTGCTAGGTTCTCAAGAGATGGCGTTGAAAACATTATTTTAGTAAAAATATTTTTTACGTCTTTTGCAATCAAATTTGAACTAAGCCTTAAATAACTATTTATTAATACTATGTTCTTTAACCATATTTTCGTCGGCCTTTATCTTGGTTTGGACATTAGCTGACTAAATACGTAAGCGCCATCTAGTTTTAAGCAGATTTTTTGGGGCTACATATTTGTATGGGATTGTTATTCTTCTCGTGAAAATTTTCTTTGGTTACAGGAAAAATTCTAAATTGTGCAGAGGATTCATCCTATGCCGCAATTTATTATTGAGAAAAAAACTGACCATAGACTTGCTAAATAATATATTTTCTTTGATATTCCAAAACTGTCTTCGGAAGCAGTACACAAATCGATGTGATTGTGAGTTTATATCAAAATTCAAGTACTTTTTTTTTCATGCTATAAGGGCTACAAAGATGGGCCGCCTGATGGTAAGTGATCACTGTTCCTCATACCTGTAAAAAGATAAATGTGGAAGTGTTGATGCTGTGTGACATCTGGGCGGACAGTCATGACAGACGGACAATCGGACAAAAAATTAGAAATCCTTTTAAGATATTTGCTTGCTTACGAGTATGATCTTCTTTTGTTCCTCTAACCTCCATTGAAATAAAATTATCCATGTAAATCCTCACGATCACTATATTTATAAGATATTATTGTATTTAAATTATCGTTCATAAATAATATTACTTTAAACTTTATCAAGTTTGCCTTTTATAAATCTCTACAAGAAATTGTATCATTCATCGTTGTGCAGTACAGCAATATCTTTCTGTCAAATGCCGAGCGCGCGAAATAAATTTTCTAAACATCATTATTCATCGACTCGGAATATTATGTTGCCAGAATAGATGACTGCCATCAAATATTCGTTAGGGGATGTCATAGGTCGACTGGAGCGTGCTTTTCGAATAATTTTGCGCAGCTTTGTTACAAGAGCAAATCCGTCGTAACGGGACGGGCCAGTGATTGAATGTTACATGTCCATCGCTGTAATGTTTCAGTATTTAAACGTTGTGGAAGGTACGTTTCGTAACGAGCATTACTATTAACCCGGGATTCTGAAACGTTTGTTAACTTTGACGATAAATTAAGCCTATTGCTGTCTTTGTCATTTGCTTAGTGCCAGACAGAGGCAGCGTTAAAATGTATCCGTTGTCAAAGTTAACAAACGTTTCAGAATCCCGAAGTTATAAGCATTATTTTAGTAGCGCGTAAAACAGACTTGTCCACACTTTTATAGTCAAGCTAATAAATATCAGTATCTAAGTGTTAATATATTCCTTCGGTAGTTCTCTCCTAAAAATAAGACAACACAATCCCAAAAGGATACTTTCCAGGGAAATATTCAAAGAATGACTGCGTCAAGTCTGGCCCAATAAACTTTGCGATGTGCGATGGGCGGCGAGTAATAAAAAGAAAAAAGAACTTGTGACGTCACGAGTCACGTCTCATCCCGGGTCACGTGCGAATGACAGAGAAAGGTAGACGTGATTAAACGCCTCGAGGATGAAAAAGATGTGAAAAAGTGTTTTATAGCGTCTATTTTGGTGAGAGACAGTTACTAGTTATCTAGAGATCTAATCTGTGATCTTATTATTTTTCGAAGAGTTATTAACTTTGGCGCAGATTCGACGAATTATTGTCCACTCCAATTGTAGGCAATCTTTTGGAAAGTTGCGAGCTAAAGTTCGGAACGTTCGCAAAATTGCGGGCCGTAGGGAGATGAGAGAATATGTGTTTGTGTATTGGTAAAACAGTATCACGTTAAATATCTTTACTACACAGGTTGTACAGTTTCTACCGTGGACAACTTTTTTTCTGTGAGCTTTTTTTTATGGCTCTACACTGTCAGTGTATTTAGATAAATCGTAGTTCTTGTATAAATTTTAATACGACTGCTAAGTGTTTGGCGGGCCGTATCAAATGCCGCGGCGGGCCGGGAATCACCCATCGTGGTCTCTATGAAGCCTACTGGGCCCAGACAAACCAAGGTTTTTGATTTATGTCGTTATTGACATTTAGACAGCTAATGAGTCTAGCTAATAAACTATCCATGCCATGAACTTCCTCCCAGTATTACCTACCGAATTGTGGCATCTTCAAGGAAAAATCTCTGTATATGAAAAGATTTTTATTTTTAGAAACATTTCTAGAACATACAAGCTATTTAGTTCCTAAATAAAAGTTCCCCTCAACAAAATCCTAAATAATAATTCCACAACACGCAGCGCCTTTACCAGGGTCCCACGTCCGTCACAAACCCCCCAAAAAGGGGGCGCGAAGAAAAAAAAAAGAAAAAAAAAAACAACGCGCAAGTGAATTTCCACAGCATTACCATAAAGACGCGGCTGAACTGTAATCATTGTGCGACCGCAATGCGAGCTGAATACAGATAGCTCGTGGTCTGTACACATTATGGCGAATCTAGATGATCAGTTAAATTTGATTGTTTATTTATCTAGTGGTATTTGACTTGATTTTGCTGAGTTTGCCTTGGGAAATACCACACCTTTACCCAGTTATTCAACCGCCAAGCAGTAATAATATTACTGTGTTCCGGATTTAAATTTTTAATTACAATAATATTTAACTAACATTCTAATAAGCTATTACATTTAAATTAGTACTCGCGGGATATTTACCACGATTTTTATTATTGTTGAGTTCCCAATTATTCAGCATAGTTGCATGACTCATGTATAAGAAAAAAAATAGACACTTAAAAATCATGGTAAATATCCCGTAAGTACTATTTTAAACGTAGTATACAATCGCGAAATTCCAAAACATTGTATAAGCTATTACATTTCATCATGTCAAAGTAAAGGGTTGAATACCTACTTCCCGATTAAATGTTAAATAATAATAATAAAGCCTTTTTATTTTCCTTAATATAAAATAACAAAAATTCTTAATCTATACAATAAATCGTAATCTATACTAATTTGTATGCAATCTTTAAACTAGCATCTATAATTATGTATAAATATTAATTATGCAATATTAAGGAACTTTTCACGAAGGCCTCCTTCATTTTTTTTCCACCTTTTTCTGTCTTTCGCCTTATTTATCCAGTCTTTTCCTGTTATTTTGTTTATTTTATTTATTTCGTCAACCCATCGCTCTGTTGGTCTCCCTATGTTTATCTTGCCTATTGGGTCATTCCATATTATTAGCAATTACAGGTTATTGATGATTAAATCATAAGTACCTAACTTTCAATTTGTTCAATTTATATGAGGGTTAGCGCTACTCCGACATTTTGAAACTAGTTCTACGGTTATTTTCCAGTTTAGCCTTAATTTTTGATATAACATCCTGCAAGTAATCAAGCTGCCTAGCATCATGTAAGTTTGCCGTTCTTTGGGAGAGGCTGATGATGGTTGAAGGTAATTCTAAGAACATGACAATTTTTGGGTAATTTTTTTTCAATCGAAACAGCACTTCACCCGACGGCCGATGTAGGTAATGTTTTTAGTACATTATTCTATTACGACCACAAACCACACACATGAATTTAAAAATCACCATAATATAACACTAGTAATTTTTCTGGAACTTCTAATACACAAGAATTATAGAACCACTTTTGCTTTTAAAATTCATGTCTATAGGCGAGTTATAGAATAAGGTACTAAAAGCACCAAAATAAAGCACTGTTACCACAATTCAAAAATTTCTTTTGATTTTTAAACGTATTTCCAGCAGTAGTTACTGTGAAATTTTAAAAAATATATAAATATTTTTTCAGCAGTGTAAAACTTGCTTTAAAAGAAGTCAAAATACTAAACGTTGAAGACATTTAAGAAAGTTCATGACTACCTTCTCTTTGAGACGTCGTATTTTACCCATTCACATTCTGCCGCAAATCCTTGCGGCAGAATGGTTTATGTTGGTTATATAAGACATCCGTCTTATATAACCTTTAGCGTTTTAGTTCTTAACTAAATGTAAGTAGTCGGGTAATATTTTCATGTACATTTTTTTAGTTACTGACGATAAACCTGCGGTATTTTTTCAGTCGGCCAGTCAGGCCGTCTAGTTCGATCTCGCTCGATCGAACGACCGAACATTTAAGGCGACACCTTAGTAAGTCCTTTTAAAAATGTTTTCACGTTAAAAACGGTGCAAGAGATTGTTGAAGGCCTTATTCTACAAAAGGCAAAGCAATTAGTCCCGAAAGAAAATTAAAAGGAATCACACGACATCTCGTTTGCAACATAAATCGCTATTCGAATTTCCCATGTCACCAAATGGCCGTTCTGAAGCCTTGCAACCACTGAAATTCTTTTGAAGACACGCCACAAATTATCTAAGAAAATTAATAAATATCGCTTAAAACTCCTACTAGGATTCCCTGTGTGGGGAACGCACACAAGGACACGGACCACTAGGACCCAGACACAGAGCGGATATTAAATTTCATCATTCAAACACCTGCATAGCCGGGAATCGAACCAGGGATAAATCCTGTTCATAAAGCAGATTTATGCAAGAATAGGACATGGCTATGATTATGTATACGTATGTCTCAATTTTCACGACATGAAGAGTAGAGGTTTTGTCGCAGTGCGCATGCTAGCCCTGCTGGAGCTCACAACATAACTACCACGAGACCAGTTGCAGATGCTAGGTGGGATAGGGATATTAATATAAACACGAATCTTGCAATTCAAAATCTGATTCGGTATGACGAACATCCGTACCTACTTACCTACATACACACAAATAACATTACCCTGATTTGGATAAAAACACATTCGCCTACTTATTTAAATTCGTGTATTTTATTTATGTTTTGTATTTTGACGTTTCATTTTGCGGCGTAAGGCTAGCACATCTACCGTATTATGATGATCATGGCTTGGGACACATTCGTAATAAATAAAGGTTTCTAATTGGTTCTGTTTCGAGAAAGCCTACAATCCCACACATGTAACAAGGGGCTGCAAATGGACAGTTTGAAATAGATTTGTATCTCAGTAATTGTACAATAAGGGTTTAGGCCAAATAGACACGGCAATGTCAGCCAAGTGGGTCCAAAAAGGCAACAGAAATGTACAATGTTATGAAAAAAAACGTCATCGATCACTTAATTTATCAACACTTGGTTTCATAATATTCCAGTTTAATAAACTAATAGCCAGGCTTAACAGAGACGTCATGCCGCGAGGTTTTGATACAGTACGTATTAAAAAAAATATTGCTGTCGCTCTGTTCCCAGTACATAATACTTTTATAACAACAGTTCAGTTTTAACTGGTCATAGTCGCCTGTTAGAACTTACCTAGCTATAGTGTATAGCTAGGTACCAAATAGGCGAGTTACTGTTGGTAGCCATGCGTTGATTTGTGCATGTGTAGAATGTTGATCATTGGACGGTTTTTTATATGCTGGTACATTATTACTCCCTCACAATAAAAATAAAATTAATTAAAAAAACCCCGACTGCATGATCATTATACACACTGAAAAGATGTAAAAAAGTAATGATTTACATATTTTAAGTAGATGTAAAATGTATTTAATATGAAATTATGAAATTTACTATCAAAGGGTCCATAAGAGAAAATGAACAATTACAACTTTAAATTTACTATTATTAATGACAACTTAAAAAACAGACAATTAAAGAAAACTTAATAATACTAACTAAAAACTAAAACCTAAAATAACTATAAAAATTAAACTAAACTAAAAGACCATTAGTGGAGGGAAAGGTCCCCAGAATGCTGGCACGTTGAATGGCAATGCTCAATTTCTGTGCGAAATAAAAGCTAGCATTCTGGATAACCGACGCCTCCACCAATCGCCTGGCCAAGTCCCGATAAAGGCTTGAAGCGGCCGGCCCCCACGGACCCATCGTCTCCGTCTTTAGCTTGAGCGGCGGCAGCGCCGGCCCTAACTGATGTACCAGGAAGGTGAGACGGAGCCATTGTGTCTACGCATGTTGCATCCCACACCAATGGCTGCCCTACCTTCCAAGGTATGAGAGCACAGATGAATTATGAGAGTCATCCCGTCGGGTCTTTTGCCGTCGGGATAATTAATGACTATTATATTTTATATAATTATGACAGAACAGTTAACATTACATGTTATAAGATCAAAACATGCAGTAGTAGGCTATAAATATTTCACGATCAACTTTAGAAAAGCCTCCGACCGTACATTTGTTTTCACGGTGAAGTTAGCTTTTTAAAAATAACATCGAAATCAGATATCATTTAGGGGTTGGAAACAGTCGGCGCTATTTTTATGGACAAGTAGGCGGAATACTCTAATTCTTAAGCTAAAATATTCAGACTTAGAAATTCTGGAAGCAACACTTTCTTGGAATATGTCTCACAAATAAACTTAACAAAAAGTGTCACAGGTATCAAACCTTTAATTTAAAAGAGATTTGGACGGACAGGAACTTTGACATTTAATTGAATTCACTAGTTACTATCGTTGATTGTCCAGACACAGTAGTCATCAAACAAATTTTCCCAGAAATGGAAAACCTTTTAACCCCTACAACATTGATCTAAACTACAATAGTTCCACCGATAGGGATCTATAACTATGGGACCCACCTCTGAAAGGTTTGACCAGTCTTTTGTCATGGAATTCCAATATCATACGAATGTATAGAATTTGAGTCTATAGAGAGGAGCCTATTCATGTTACGGTACAGTCGAGTGCTAAAGTGTTATTGGTTATAAATGTCACATTCAAAATGTGGACGTTTTGAGACGTGGATCTTTTGCGCATAGATGCATTTATGAAAGTATGTTTAACCATTGATGTCTTTCTTATAGGTCATTGACTAGGTGTGTTCGTGGTTTAATACGCCACTACTACTTCAACTTGGGATTTTGTATGGAAACTTTGCTGCTTACAATAGAGCTCTCCTCTTTGTCTATGGCCTGCATTCGGTAACTACGGAGAAAGAGTCGTACCATGTTGCATTTGTTCATGACTAAAGACCCGGAAATATAGACTCTGTATGTTGGAGAACCTGAGTACCGAAAGGTCGGTCAGGGTGACGACCTGCGGCGTCTGCTGGTTAGATTGGCAGCATTGTTTATTTTTGGAAATTGGCAGGGACCAGGGAGTGCTCGAGACAACAAGGGAGCGATTGGTCGAAAGTGTGAGTCCAAAGCTCGTAATTGGCTAAGAATTCCAACGGTGTCGGCATCTAGCGGCCGATTAAGAGAGGTCGGGGAAAAGAGCGTGGCGTGCGGACAAAACTACAGGGAGACAGGACAGGAATAGGTATAGGGGACCTGGCAACCGAGGTGGTCGCGGAGCGGAGGACTGGAGACCAGCTCCACCCAGCCACCACTATGAAGAAAGGTCCGAGTAGAGCTGAGAAGCAGTACCTCGAGCTACTGCTTCTCGGGATTCCAGAGATCGAGGCAGCGGAATCAGCGCGAGTGTGAAGAGGACGGAATGGATAGGTTAATATAAGAGATTCTGAGACTCCAGCCAACTGTTTTAATGATAAAATTAAATATATAATAACTTACCTACACATTACATTTCAATCTAAGGCCGGATCGCACCATCTAGGATAACTTTAAACCACAATCATAACTGCAGTTAAAACTCCCGTTAAGCAGGAAATCTTTTAACTATGGTAAAAATGACTGATAACACAAATGCTGGCTAAACATCATGGTTAAGGTTAAAGTTATAGTTAATTTAACTATAACAGTAACTTTAACTGGGATTATGGTGCAAGCCAGCATTAGTCTTTACATCAATACATCAAGTGGGAACAAACACAATAATTTACATACTTAAACAGTAAAATGTAAATATACATACCTACATACATTGTTCAGCTAAACGCTACTATCTGTGACTGTACTTCTTGTAAAAAAATCTGACCCGTACCATTGTGAAGCCTTTGAAAAGATGATTTATTAATTTTGTCTCCAATGGAGACTCCTTATTAATTGGAAAATTTTCCTCCTTTAATCAACGAAGCCACAGAAGCTCAGTTAGAAAGCTGAATTGCTGTAAAATGAACAGAACGACGGACGGATTGTTTGATGTTGAATTAGAAATACGCTCTTTTAACATTTTAAGAGTAATTACTGTGACTAGAAATAGAGTTAAATAAAAATCGCCTTAGCGTAAGTCGGACTCGCGCACCGAGGGTTCCGTACCAAATATACTGAGAAAAAGTGTTTTCCGTCATTCAATTCGGGACCCTAAGCGCGAGTCCGACTCATCCTTGATCGATTTTTACTATTCGTTGGAATTTTATAGAGTCCTTGCACTACAATTATAACGACTTTTTATTGTAGTCATCTAAGGATAGAATAAATTTTTTTTTGTTAACTCTCGTGTGTATAATAAAAAACATTTCTCAAACTACCCTCTAAAGATTCCATAGTAACCGCTCGTTAAAATTTCTGAAGGTATTGATTTCTCGCCCCCTCAGTGCAGTGCCGTGAGGGCACGCAGGGGCGCGTCTTTGACAGTCAATATGCTCTGATAGGGGGAAACTATTTTATCAGGTATGGATTAAGCACAGGATATTGAAATATTTTTTATTATAAGTTTATAAAAACGCTTGTGACTGCAAAAAAGGTGTGAAATGTCTCATAATTAATATCAAATATAATGGTGATACGTTACTTTTACAACGTTTGTCTCTCTTTAATAAAGAAAAAAGACGACGGCTGTAGTTCCATGTTAATTATAAAACATGTTTTAGTCTAGGTATAATCAAATACGAGTTATGCCAGGAGGATGGAGGATGTAGGATGGAGGAGTTTCTAGGTAGCAAAATACGATCCAATTCAATTCGTCAAGTCGTTCATGTCAAGTCGTCAAGTCGTTCATGTCAAGTCCTCAAGTCGTTCATGTCAAGTCGTTCTTGCCAAGTCGTCAATTCCTTCATGTCAAGTCGTCTAGAAAACTTCGACTATAAACGGCAAATGATAGCCTTCCCACAGCTATGCCCATAATTTTTCGCTTCAGTGCAGTGTTTGTGATCATGTCTTTAACTCCAAGTTTGGTCAAGCGAATCTACAAAATGCTAGGAGACAATGATTATGACCAAGGATCACCGTGATCGGAATTGTTTAGGAGAACTATTTAATACATTTAATTATATCAAAAATAGAGTCACATTCTAATGACGAATGTTTACGAAATGATTAATATTTTACTAATTCATATAAATAAATTGGAATGTGACTAGATGACTGTTTATTTATTTTTATAGTGTATTTTTGACGTTGAATAATTTATTGTTGATTTTATTTTTGTTTGTTGTGTTCTAAATTTTATTTTAAATGACATTTTTTAATAATTATTTTTCTGTGGCCTTTTTCTATTGACTTCTTAACATGTTTAACTCATTTTAAAAAGTGTATGGGTACAATTTGCCTGAATAAATGATTTTAATAATAAATGAATGAAAAATAACTTGTGGTTTCGCCTGATAATACATTTATTTGTGACAAAAAAATTGAAATCATACAAATGAAATGTTTTTACTGCGCAAACAAACAAAAACTTTTAAAATATTTTTTACTGATTTCAGTTAGCTTCACACAATGAGTCAAAATGAGCTTTGTGCCTTGAATCTCACTTGTTTTCTCCTACTCACCCTTAAAGGGTGACTCACTCACGGCTATTCAATTTACGGGATACACCTATTTATGAATCAATTTTGCGCTCGACTACACACGTTTGGTCCGCGGGGTGGCCTGCTCGTGCGAAAGACAATGGTATATCGGTCGGATGATTTCGTAATATGGAATCTTAGTAACAATACCTGCGAGATATATTTTTGAAAGAAAAGATTCTTTCGAAAGATTTTGAATATAATCTTTTGTATTGAAATTTGTCGAAACATCAAATAGTTTATTCCTTCTCAAAGTAGCTGATGATAGTTTATTTTATCCCGTTGCTGGATATAATACGTATCTTTTGTCATAGAAACTGCAGGACTGAGGGTTAATATTTTTGTTCGTTCGAGATTACTCTGTCTCTCCAACTTATTTAACATCTATGCATATTAAGAGTAACCGAGACTACAAGTTCAGAGCTTCTGGGCCAAGCAGTTAAAATAAATTAAATAAACATAAAACATTACCCTCCTCATTGGGTAATCGGGTAAAAAGAGCCAACCGCAAAAATTAGACAATGCACTTTTTTTAATATTAAAAAAAAATGCAATATCAATATACCTTATTGCTCATTTTTGAAAACATCGTAATATACCAAGGTATTTATTTACAGCATTTTTTTTGTTTTTTATGAACAGCGGTTAAAAGATAAAGAACCGTGCGTAAATAACAGAATTAAAAATAATGACAACAAGGATTTCCTTTCATTTGATTATTTATGTATTCAAGGAAAATAGGAAAAAAAAACGAAAGCTTAGCAAGTAACAGTTAATTAAATAAACTTTGTTAACTAGTATTTATTTTGCTAATTAGCACTTCCAAGGGAATGTCGTTAAGAAGGAGGAATAACGATAATTATTTACTTTAGTTAGTCGATGTTCTTTTGAGAAGGATTTTTTTGGGCAGGAACTTTAACTTAGAAATCAGAAATATTTAAAGGGCATAAATAAAATTGAGTAATACAGGCAAGTCAGTTTTATAAATTAAGTATATTTATGGTTAAATTCGTTTGTTGCCCGTGGTACTACCAGTAGTACCAAGGGTAAAAAACCTTCCTGTACAACTACCAAGCGATCCAGTAGTTTCTTTTTTACCTGTGTTACACTCGTAGTCGATATTTCATAGTTAGACACCTGTCCCTTTGACACTTGTCACTTTGACTTTTTCTATTTAGAAATGTCCCTACCTTAATAATCCTTTTGCCTCTACAAAACCTGATCCCTACCACGCCACTTACACAATTTTCATCCCCTCACCCGAAAAAACCCTTAAAAGTAAACACAATAACACGAAAACCGAAACTCACTGTTGGTATTGCATGGCCACCCTTCACAGCGTCAAAATGACGCCGTATGATTGATTACACGCCAGTTTTTGTCTCCCATCTTTATTTCATTAAAATTGATAGCTCTCGCTACTGGACCAATTGTAAAATTAGTTAGCAGTAACTCGATTTTATTCAAAACGACGACATACTTTGCAAACGTGATGTTTAACGAAAATTACATAAGCAGCAAAGATTAGGCTAGAAAGCTTCTAAATATACTAATTACAAGCACTTACCCGTGATGACTTAAGCTCGATTGAGCCGTCCAGCCATGATATCGCGACAAACACCCAGGCAGAGAGACAGTGAGACTGATAGACAGTGAGACAGAGTAACTTTTGCATTTATAATAGTAGTTAGGATCCACATGTCTGTAGTAAACTTGTACTAATTAAGTAAAAGTTAGATAGACTAAACGTGGATTTTATTTAATTACAATCAAAAACCTTTGATGTTATGCGTTACTAACACCATAGACAAAATATACCTACGAGTTTCTCTTAGACTAACATCAATATCACCGATAGTCATATTTTACAAGCACCAAATAATACTTATGGACAGAGCGGCTTAGAGCCTCTTTCATGGTCTCTTAGTAAAAATTCCAATTTGGTACTCGCTGGTGAAGGTGGCAATTAACTGTATTTATAATTGCAAAATGCCGATGTAGTGCTGAACGTCCCATAAACTGAATAATACATAAAGTGACTCGGGACTTTTACTCGCCAGATAGCACTAAACTTGTCGAAGGAAGCCTCTGGCATGGAAAATATCATGTTCACAAAACGTCACTTCTACAAAATGTCAGTTTGCAAAACGTCGCGTTATTTTCTAATTAATTGAGTTACTGTGACTAATGTGTACAGAAGCTCAAATTGAACAGGCGGACATGTTGGCGTTGAAAATTGAAGTGTTATTAATGAAAAGGTGCTATATTTTATAGCTCGATTGATGAAGCGTAATTTTATGAAGATCCTAAAATAATTGAGCCATTTTCAAGCATCTAAGTATTAATACTGTAAAGTGAAAACAGTCTACTTGATACTATTTCTTACGTAAAGTGAATTGAATTTACAAGATAGAAAAAAAAACCCTGTATATAGCTTGATTATAGCGATTTTTGTATTTCTTAAATTATATAGCGGAGAGTATGCATATAAATGCTCCTAGAACATTTATATTCATGCTCATGCAAAAATCGCAAATCTTAACATTACTTCGTGCAAAATTATATTAGAAGCGCTATAGAAAAGCGCTATCAAGCTCCAGTAGACTCTGTATCTGATTTAATAAGTGTTACCCCATAGATGATAAT
Organism: Apocheima hispidaria; assembly: GCA_947579745.1. Classification (NCBI taxonomy): domain Eukaryota; kingdom Metazoa; phylum Arthropoda; class Insecta; order Lepidoptera; family Geometridae; genus Apocheima; species Apocheima hispidaria. Next base: position 951,777 of record OX388152.1, on the reverse strand, counting down.
TAATATGTATACTGTTGGTGTTTCTTTAAATAAATAAATAAATAGATAATTATTATTTTAACCCACGAAAATAAACATTGAGGGCGGCAGTTCATCACTAAGGCCGCTTTTTAAACCCCAGCGGATAGCGAGACGACGGACGGCGAGAGCAGCGCGATGATGTGACTCATGTGTATCTCGTATTAATGATCGTGGCAACCGTTCTCGGCATCAGTGGGACGACGAAAATGAGGAGGTAACGCCATTAAAACAAATATCTCGCCAGCGTTTCGCAATTATTGTTACCTTCAACTCATTGAGATTGAAAACGTGATCTAAAGGTAACCACTTATGGAAGATTTTTAGTCACCAAACTCGTAAAAACTCTGCAACAAACATGAACATGAAATAAAAATCAGCAAAACACGTGGGAAACTTAAAACAATGGTGCTGGTGCAAATAGTCGTTCTCAAGTTGCGCGGGTCACTTGCACACACGGTGCAGAAGGCTGCAAGTTTATTGACCGCCGCATCTACCCGCTGAGGCTATAAACGTGGCCTTGCAGTGAGCTAGCCGAAGCCGTACCACGCTCAGTTCAGCGAGAAGCCCTTGCAATGCCGCACTGCGATCCAGACTTACTTTAATAACTGCTAACGTGACGGGTTGATTATGACGTCACTATCAGAAGGTACATAATTTTACAGGGTTAAAATCTGAGTGCGATATTATCAGACCACCGGGAAACAATATTTTTTTGATGTTTCCTACTATCTTAATTACGGTATCGCATCGTTTTTGACAGTATGTTAGGAATTGTAGTTAGTTTGGGATAACCTAAGAAATAATTATGAATTCCGTGAAAAATACACCTATTTTGATTCAGACAATATTTAATTGCTATTATGATATTGTGAAATAAGAATGATAAAAATATACGTGTACTGATCACACTAATAATATAAATGCGAAAGTTTGTGTGTAAGTGTGTATGTATATAAGTGTGTTTGTTCCGTTGAACTCTGTAACGGCTGAACGGATTTGGATTAGGATTTAGCTTATTCCCTGGATCAACACATAAGCTACATTTTATCTCGAAAAAAATAACCGCTCCTGTCGAAAAGCGGGTGAAACCGCAGGGCGCGGCTAGGTAAGTAGTAAAATATACAAGTAATCAAATTTACTGAAAACTACGTAATTTTTACTTCAGGAATTGAAATCGTTGACTGTAGCTTAATTGGCAAAACAACCATATATCGCCGAAATTTTTAAACTGTTTTAGACAAACAAACTTAGACACATTTTTAAATTATTTAGAAAAAAAAAAAAACGAATGTTAGAAATTAATATTAAATAATTAATATAACAATATTAAATATTTTTAATAACATTAGATGACACAAAATTGCTCCTACCGAGGAGCAATTTTGTATCATCTAATATTTAACCAAGTTTTCTACTACGTTAAGTACGGCAGTATAATACTAACTTGCTAATACGAAAACCAAGCAAAAGTTTTGAAATCGTAGAAAAGTTACGCAGTGCCAGAACAAAACTTTACCTTAGCCACAAAGATTCCTTAATAATATTTATAAATTTTACTCAAGCATAGCGTTATTTCTTTTTTTAACTTTAGGTGATTCTTAGGTCAAAATCCGCAAAAACACAATCCCTAAATTCTGCCTTTCGAAAAACGCAAAACTCCTATTATAAATGAGAAAGTATAGTCATGACTTCTTACAAAACATTATCTTATTCACTCTATTTTTGTGTATTTTTAATAAAATTTGGGTCATTTATATTAATGTAATCATTTCTCTCATTATTTTTGTTTTTAGGGTTCAGTACAAAAATTATCTCAGGAATTATAAATGCTGTCGACTTGAAAATTAAAAAATATGAAGTAAAAAATAAATATAAAAAAAGATCAATAATAAAAAATAAAAAACCATATCTTAAAGATTGCCATTTTATTATTTGTATTTTCCTAAAAAGGGAAGCCTGTGGTTGACCATGATATAAAACAGGTTTTAGTCAAACTTTTTTTTTTTTGCTTGCATATATATATTTTTTGTAATTTTCAAAAATAACAGTAAAAAAACGCTTTATTTGTAAAGTTTTACAGTCGGAAAAAATAATTATTACGTAGGTATGTAGATGTACAGCAATGTTACAGGGAGCCCAAGTCCGACTTCACGTGGAGTATTGCTCCCATCTTTGGAGCACCTAAGTATCAAGTTGAGCCTCTTGATGCTTCACAGCTTAGAGCTGTTAGAATTGTCAACGATCCTAAACTCACCGAACATCTAGAGCCGCTCAGCATGAGCAGAGACATTGGGTCTCTTTCTATCTTTTATCGCATTTACAATGGGGAGTGTTGTGATGTATTGTTCGACTTGATACCGGCGTCGCAGTTCTATCACCGCACCAGCCGCCGCCGCTTAAAAGCTCATCCGCATATAATCGATCTGTGGAAATCGCACACTGCGTTTTACCCGACTATTTTTGCCTCACACCTGCAAATTGTAGAATGAGCTTCCACCTGCTTGTATCTGTGATGCCTTTGGTGTTAGGCGACGGTGATTTCTTACCATCAGGCAGCCCGTCTGCTTGTTTGCCACTTATGGCATTCAAAAAGGGAAGGATATAAAAAATAATATCTAAGATATAGTATTTTTGTTTAAAGTAAAACAATCTTAAATATGTACTGAATCCTTCGACGAGCAAGTTTTACTCGCGTTTTATCGAATTTATTTTTATGTTATAGAGCTAAAGCTAATAAGTATGTGCTCAATTTTAAAGATCTATGTAATCTAGTTTCATACACCAATGCATTAATCATTATAGTAACGCCTGTTTGTCAAGTTTTCATGTCAAAGGGAGAAGTTTTCACGACAAGTCGTTATGAATATGACAAAAAATATGTTAAATCACGGATCGCTGTAAGTATCAGAATAGTCTGAAGTTTTTGTCCCGTCATTAGAGATGCTTCTATATTTACATTCAAAGCCACAGCAAATTGAAAGTTCAAAGAATTCCGCGGTTTTCTTACAAGTCGCCCATTTCGCTCGCTCCCTCCGGCTTCGCTCCGCGCGCTCCGACCATGCTTGATCGTTATTTACTAGGGAAAAGAAAATTACGTGCAAGCTGGCGATTGATTGTTGCACACGGTCTCTAGGGATTGCGATTTAGAATGCAAGCTGCAAGTTTATTGCAAACTGAAAAGATTAAGTTGTACGCTGATCAGATTGGACGAAGGAAGCATTATTGATTTTTTTTAATACGAAAAGATCTTAACTAGTGGTTTCGATATACATTGAAATGAGTTGTTTGCGTTTTATCATGTTTGAAAGGCCAAAAAGGTATTTGATCACGAATAAGTGGCGCTTTGGTCGAGTGTGTTTTAATACCCTAATTTTTACCTATTTAAGTGTGCCAATAATTTCTGTGGGAAAAAATATCCAGACAAGCCTTTATAAAATCTGTTATTGGTACAAGAAGCTGGTCAAAATGAGTCCGAACTCCATCAATCTGCTGTCAGTAACTGAGGAGTTCCGTTTTCCACCTTCCTTATCAGATCAGCTCGCTGTCATAATTTTGTGTTGTCGTCGAACTTGACAGGCGTGCTAAATTTCAACTCAGTTGACCAAGGGGAAATGGTCTAAAATCAAGTTGCAAGATTTGACCTTAACATACGTACATACAAACATTGCAAGTTAACAAAAAGCTTGTAAAAAGAGGTCAGATAACCGTTAAGTAAACCTTCTGTTTGTTTGTTACCTGCACACAAATAAATAGCTGAACCGATTAGATTCGAGTGAAGAGGAGTATAAATAGAGTACGTATAATTAAAAAGCGTAGTTTTTCATACAAAACGCAGGATAACTATAAAATCATGAGTAAAACCAGAGGATTTAGCTGATGCATACCGGTGCTAGCGGAAATTTTATACAATTTTCAACTTAGAAGAGACAACAAATTCTTTGCGCCAGCAGTGCTTATCCATATTAAATATTTCATGTACTTATTTTTTTTTTATACTATAGCTTTTAAAAATTACGCCATCTTATATAATAACATTGTGCGAGCATTTTTGTAAAATACCTTCACTAGTGGAGAGTTTCGGGCAGGCCACTGGCCCGGTCTATTTGGATACACTCCAGAAAACTTTACGAAAATCCAAACTTACATTCACATTTGCAGAGTTCGCAAGTAACCTAAGTGAAAAGTTAGTTGCGAAATTACGCCAAGAAAAAAAGCCGGGATATTTTCGTCCGTGTTAAGAATATAAGAAGCTTAAAATAACGAAATCGAGACCTTACTTTTCGAATGTCGCGAATTTCCAAAGTCCGCCGCGAAAAAGAACTTTCTTCATTCGTCGAGAATCGACGGAAAAACTTCGGAACCCCAGTTTGATTTCAGCCCGCACCGAGACACACTTATACACAGGTGGTTCTCTTTTTCGCACAACTTTATGCAAAATAGTATTTGAGTTTAATATCGAGAGGGTATTATGTGTTAGAGATTACTTTCGAGAATTCTCCAAGCTCTGGGTTCGCTGGAAGTTTTTGTATTTTTTGTTCAAATAAATTTTAACTTTGCGCTACGTGTTGGCGCTATTAGGTGCTAGGATTTTTACAGTACTTTTTTGAATAAATTAAAGTTCTATATCCTTCTCCAATTTAGGTATATCAATTTGCTATAACAAACATTTATAAGCTTAATAAACTGATTAAATTTACATGTTCACTTGTATAGACCACATAATATTAAAAACAATGATTATTTATGATTTTGTGTGAATGTTTCTCATGGAAATTGAACTCATGAGCCATTACGTACCTATATTTTTATCATCAAAACACAGAGCGGTCACAAGTTGCCAAAATTTCTTTAGGTAAAATAATTAATAAATATAAAAATATAATAAAACAAGTATCATAAAAAGAAAAACATATAAAACCTACTATGACACTCGAGATAGTGCGCGTATTCTAACGATACCACTGACATCAAAATCGGTCCAGTCGTTGAAAAGAAACGGTGGAATAAAAAAAATCTGGACGCTAAAAACATATTATCACTTAACTTTTTAGGATTTTTCAATTCAATTAATTTTTCATGTAAAAAAGAAGAAGTGAAATATTTCTCGCGAAAATGAGAGCCTTTTTTCTGTCAGAATAAAGAATTCTGTGGCATCCTGTGTCATCTAGCCTAGTCTACACGAGTCGAGCTGCCATGAACAGGTTGCGCTCACACCAAACGGGAATAATGAGATGTTCATCTACAACGAGCTTTCGATTCGATAACTAAGAACCATTCCACATGCGTTTATTCTACTAGCATAATCTGTGTATCCCATTATTCTAAGTTTACAATTCGTCGCTAAAAGTAATTTACTTTCGTGGCAGGTATAGTTTGATTTGCCTTTACATTATTCTACTTGACCACCTTTGACAAAAAAAAACGTTTTTTGTTTTTTATTTATGGTTTAGTAATAGTAATATATTAATATTTGTTAATATTTTTTTTTTTTTCAATATCACAATACTTGTACACCAACGTAGAGAACTGACTTAACATGTTGACCATACACTAAGCTTTCTCATGAGTATATACAATTTTTATTCTTCTAAATTTTAAAATATTATGGTGAACGCTGCCTAAAAATCTCACACACAGATAGGGGAGGATATAGGATATTCTACTACCTACCCATATTTGTATAAGGTACCGTTCCAAAGGATATGGAGAAAGTTTTTTCACTTCTTATAACCAAGGAAACTTGGTATTGTAATGTTGGTTCATCGGATTTCCTCCTTTTATTTTGTACATACGTGTTCTGGATTTGTTCGTCAACTTTTTGAATGAATCAAAATGGGAAACAAGGTTTGAGGGAAAATAAGATGATTAAGTCTTCTTTGTAGTATAAAAAGAGAGGATGCAAAACAAATGCGGATTGACTAGCTTTGTGGCTCAGTGGGAGAATTTACACCTTCTGAGTTGTAAGTTGTGACTTCCATTCCCTCCCAGGACAAACATTTGTGTGATGAAAATGGATGTTTGTTCTTTGTCTGGGTGTTTCTATGTATGTATCTATAAAAAAAAGTATTTATATATTCTATCAGTTAACTGGTTCCCCTATTCAAAGCTCGCTTTGTTTGGGGCTAGATATCGCTGTGTGTAAAATCGTCAAAAAAATAAAATATTATATATACTTACTAGCTGTTACCCGTGACTTCGTTCGCGTAGACCTACAAAAAAAAGTAACCCATGTCCGTTTTCGACGCTCGAGCTATATCTATGCAAAAATAAAGCTTGAACCCTTCAGCCGTATAGACGTGGTACCGCGACAAACACCCAGACAGAGAGACAGAGAAACCTATGAGGACCTATACCTAGAGTAGTCTATGAGAATGACTCCAAAAAATTGACACCAATGCTTCCGTACAAACTTAACTTTGTAGTTGAAAAAATGATCTCCCATTCATATACCTACTCCATATCCTCCATATCCATATCCTCCAACTACAAATTTAAGTTTGTAATCTCAAAGCATTTGTGAATATTTGACAAAACAAATGAATAGCTTTCATATTTATTCCTTTACTTGTGCTGCAAGACCTTGTAACTTGCCAAGTTTCATGATTCTAGGTCAACGGAAAGTACCCTATAGGTTTTGGTTTACTTGCGTGTGTCAAAATATGCAGCATAAATGACGTTTTTTTATTATAATTTTTTTTGTTTTGTATGCTTAATTTTTTTACAGCTTCAAGGGACTGTAGACCTCAGTATTTGATATTAATTTCAACTTGATACTTCCATGCGTTCTAGAGAAAAAAGGCCAAACGGACAGACGACAGACAGACAGACGGACAGACGACAGACAGACAGACAGACGGACAACAAAATGATCAGAGGTTAGATACATTTCGTCGAGTATGAATGAAAATGTTCTGGGAACCTTTGATATTTTTTTTCCTTTTTTTTATGATTGTTTTTTTTTGAAATTCGTAGTTAAAGTTGTTATTAATGGCGAGTAGAAAGATATCTTAGAATTCCTTTGTCCATTGTTTAACCGAACACTCAGAATACTAATTAATACTTTTTATTCTGGATAAAAAGAGGAATAACTGAAAAGTCGCTGCAATAATCGTTCTTAAAGCAAGAGCGAAAATCAACTTCCATGTTCTAAGTTATTTGAAGTTGCATCGAGTTTGAAAAGCTAAGTTCTGCGATACTCACTTAGGTGCTCCAGCTTGGCGCTTTTTGAAGAACTGTAAAAGAAACACACATTCAAGATTAATCAATTAATTCATAGTTCTTACTTTGATGGCGACAGTTAAATTAAATAACGGAAAAGCTTCAAAAAAGGCTGGTTAAGGAGAATAAATAGAAATAAAAGTTATAGTCATAATACGTAACATTAACGCCATTCATGGAAATGTTGAACTAAGAAGCAGCCGATGTGGTACAGGATAACTTTATACCTAAATTATATTTCTGGAATGTTATTGCAACGCAAATATTTTTCTGTTGTCGCAATTCTTACTAACACTTCAACAGTCTAATTATTACTTCATTGCAAAACATTAAGCTTGAAGCCGATTTCAGTGACATTACAAGTTTCTCTAGCGATTGCCTTAGTGCATTGCCTGGTACCCTTCGCATCACTTAAAACCATTGTTTGGAGATTACAAGACCACAACCGTGTCACATGTTTTAGATCAGTTCAGATCAGATAAAGTACGGCACCTTAACGCGAACAGAATGCTTCGATTCCTCATTTTTATACGCACTTATCTAGGCACCTCTGTATGGATGGAATCTGTATTTCCCGAAAATAACCTCATAGATGCGGTCAACCATGCGGTTGGTAGTTTCATTAAAAAAAATCATTTTGGTATATTTGACGATCGGTCACCTCGTGGCCGCCGAGAAAAACAACGCGCACCATGAAGTGACCGGGCTACCACTCTAGAAAATAAAGTGTCTACGAATCTAGAGTAAATATCACTTATCATTGATATATGTTATATATAGATCACCAGGCAGGCAGGGATTAAAAATGATTCCAGAAGAACCCATTATTAAAAATGAAATTGATCCTCCAAGTAATTTTTCATGCACGTATTTTAATCAACACTAAGTAAATACTGACTTCCAAAGTTATCTAATCACGAGCGAATAAAACATAAGCGTCGCCCGAAATTCGCACAAACCTCTACATTTCACGGTGACATATTTGAATGAGCGGTGGTTTTAATTTCACGTCTGCAATTGTGCTCTAACGAGCGAGATGAACTGGAAACGCTGACACTAGCGCGGCAATCACTCCGTATAGGACGGTGAAATGCGCATGTTTGTGATAAGCGAAGCGATTTACGACAAACTTATTACTAGCAGTTTGCGTCGAACTAAGACCTTTCGATAGGGGTCGTCCACAACTTCACAAATCATTAACTGATTTTGCTTATATTCGAATTAAAAAAATGTTTCAAATGAACTACTTGCCTACATAGTTTCATCAATATCAGATCGACAGTTCAGATAAATATACCTAGAAACATTCAAATATAAATACAAACGTAGAATTTAAGACCAATTCATTTCAAAGTAAATGCGGAATTGCAGCATTAAAGCGCTACGATGCAACGTGAGTATAATACGAGTCAATATGAATAAAAAAGGAAAAAAAACAACAAGTCTACTAGTAAACGAACGGGACGGGAATTAGTAAACGAGTCTCTACTAGTAAGACAAACTTGGTTAGGTAAAGTAGAATAAACCTTTATTATAATTTGCCCCACCAGTAATGCCACAGGGAGCAACATATATAGAGGATGAAAAGATTTAAGGGATGTCATGGTCGGATTGACAGAATTGAATTTATATATTCAACAATATAATAGGTGTTTGTGAAAGCAAATGATCCTATAACTGAACTACTCATACAAACTTTGGCAAAATCTCAATGGCGAGAAAATAGTACAGTAGCCTAGTACCAAATAACAAAGAAGAATAACAAGTTTTTGTGAAAAAATAAATATTTTTCCATACAAGCTTTTACAAAATCCGTTATTGGTACTGTAATCTGATCAAAATGAGTCCAAACTCCATCATATACTGTTAGTTACACTGAGGAGTTCCGTTTATCACCTATCGTATTAACCATAAGATCAGCTCGCTGCCATAATATTATATTGTCATCGGAACCTGACGCACTCAAAATTTCAACTCAATTGAACAAGGCGAACTGGTTTAAAATTGAGTTGCAAGATTTGACCTTAACATATACAAATATTGCAAGTCAAATAAAAGCTTGTAAAATAGAAGCTCGCTGGTTTTACGCAGCAAAAGCACCTTTTTCGAACGAGAAAGCTGAAAACGCTAGAACGCGAATAGCTCCCTATTCTAGATCACCATAACCACACCGCAAAAGAGTAAAATGTGCGGCGGCAAGCGTATCAGCCGAAACTCAACTTTTCTCGTTAGCACAGGAATAAAACGCCTTAGTCTACGTTTTCATTCGTTATTTGATTTTGGAGACCATCTGTCATCAGTTTTGTATCAGCAATCTTTGAAAAATTATAGCTTCCATTTTGTGTATATTTTTTTTTTTAATTCATGGATTTGGTTGAATTCAATAGAAAGAAACAAAAAAGGCTAGGCAGGTGAAGTTGAAGGGTGGCAATAAAGTGCTAATGTCCATAGAAAGATGCGTAAATCGATTGTAGTACTGATAAGGACGTCAATGTCCCTAGTGCTTTAATCTGCGAAATGTTCGTCACAATTTCTGCTTGACTTGAAATAGAAACCCAAGATAACTAATTCGTAATGGTACGGGGGAAAAACGCGACTTGTTATGAATATTTTTTGTTAATAATATCCGTAAAATTGAAAATTTTATATTTTATTTGCAAAACTCGCTGGGTTCTCGAGAGATGGCGTTGAAAACATTATTGTTGGAAACATACTTTTTACTTTTTTAATTCTAATTTGAACTAAGCCTAAATAGCGGACATAAAATATACTAATAGACTAATACTACGATTCTATATTAACCATATTTTCGCCGGTAATATAGCGGTTTGGACATTAACTGACCTAATACGTAGGTAAGAGCCATCTAGTTTTAAGCAGAATTTTCGGAGTACACATTTTTGTATGAGATTGTTATTCTTCTTGTGTAGATTTTCTTTGTGGATACTAAGGAAATTAAACATAAAGCTGGTTCTAAAAAAGTATTCTAATTAATTAAATATTTACTATTTAAGGGAGTAATTAAATGCTCATCAGAAAAACTTAATGTGCATCTAAATGTCTCCATAAGTTGTAAATACTATGTTTGTAAATTAAACCAGATAGTAGGTTGAAATGATTAATTATACGCCAGCAAAGTTCAGCGAAGCTCTAGCCTATGTGCGGGCCATTTTGGAACGAACTGTATTCTGATGAACAATCAAATAACATTCAAAATTTAACAGCAATATTTTACTGTTAGTAAAATATAATCACAGCAATTTCAACTAATTGTTACCTGCGACTTCGTTCACGTGGACATAAAAATGTCCGTCTTTGTGATATAAAATTGAAAAATTGACAACCGGGCAAAATGGAAAAGTTGTAGTTGGAAAGTGGACTATACCTAAAGCTGGGATTAATAAGCTGGTGGCAAAACACGAGGCTGTTATAATAAAATAATATTTAATTCCTAGCGTATATATATAGATTATTGAATTTATACATTACTAGTCGCTGCGGCTATATACCTCTGAATAATGATATTAGTTAGGATTAGGATTATGTACTAAAATGACTGAAAGTTTTAATTCTTTCCTTTATTTTTATTATTCCAATTATAAAAACGATATTTCAATTTGATAATCTCCTCTCCAAATGAGAGATACTAATAAAGGATCTTTTTCAAGTGGATGCTGCTGCGCCGAAGCGGTAAGCCGATTAAAATCCCCGATGAGACTTATAAGTGGGGATTCAAGGGAGAAAATACTGGGCAACAATACAGTATCTATAAAATCGAAAGTGTACTTAGCAATTTGTTCTTAGCGGACAAAACTGTGTTAAACGGAAAAATAATATTATTTAAAAAAATGCGAATTTAGAACTCATTGACGTCGATTCTGTTGTTTCATTTTATAAACTAAACTAAATTTAACAGGTCTAAGCTTGTTGTCAACCTTTTCTCACATATATGAAATGAAAAGAGATGGAAATAATTTTAGTCCTGTCAGATTGGTTTGGCTTAGTCAGTGGTACAACTGAATCGACGCCAATATCTTTGTTGCTACAGTCACTAACAGAAGAACTAGGCCAATACTTTGTGCGCTAGAAATTATCTCGGTCATTTTAACTATCATGGTATTTCTAACGAGAGCGACAGTGACCTAAGCAATCAATAATAGGATCTCTGGACAGATCTTTTTATAGATAGGTATCCCGAGGTATCATCTCAAAATATTATGAGAGAGAAAGAAAGAGTAACTTAAACACATAATGAGAAAGACAAGTAGATAGTTCGTAAGTATTTGAAATGCTTGAAATAATGTTAATCCGAATGTTTCAGACAGTTTCACATGAAGCCGTTCCGGTCCCACTTTCCCATAAGTCCCATAAACCCGTATTTTATAATAATGCATAAATTTTGAAGACTTTATACTCGCACCTAACTTTGAAAGCGCTCCTTTAGGTTCCTAATATTTATATATACCTACGCAGTAATATTTCAGCATTGATATATTGATATAGAAAGATACAGTAGCTGTTGTAAATGTTCAATCTACTTTTGAAATAACACTAATTTGGCGGTCTATGAGATACGTACATTTTCAAAGTTTCGCATTCAAGTTTCGTAAGTTACTCTGAATCAGGTAATTCACCTACATTATGTTAAGACTCAAAATGGGTAAAATGCATAAAATAACATTACACAACGGAAATAAATTATGTTTGTCCATGGTCTCAGTTTATGTCCGTTTAACGTAGATCGCGCGCCTTAGTCGCGTTCACAGTAGTTGTCCCGCTCGCGCTTTATCAAAATATTTTATTGAAGGCTGATTTTTGAAAATATAAATTAAAACCACTAAATGAATTTCTCCGAAGAATAAATGCTGTGGGAATATTTTATACTTTTAAATAAACATTAGATTTGTTCGATAAAATTAAAATAATTTATTCTAACATATCTTTTAAAATAATCAAAGCACTAGGTAATATTTTAGGTAGAAAGTTACGAACGAAACCAATATCCTTTGTGGTCTCGTAACTTTATGCGATTTACTGATTCAAGGTACGAGTTTGTTAAATTTTGCGATCGTAAATGTGGCTTTAGCGTAGCGTTTTGTAGGTTTTTGCCAAATTGGTATTGAAGAGACATCGGCAATAGCCTTTCAGAGAAAAATGATAAATCAGCGTAGACCTACCCATTTTTCTTTTGTTCCGGGATCTACTCGACGAATAAAGTTTATAAAGCATTGGATGTTGCATTGTAAGGTTCCGTAAGGGTAAGGTGCACTGTAAGGGTCAAATTATTTGCGCGCAAAAATTGTTCTATGATTTATCAAAAAATGTCGTTTGATACCCACTAAGCATTGACTTTAGTTTACGTGTTTAGTAAAGTTTATTTTAATAAAAGTGATATTAAATTTCAGATCTAAAATAAGCTGTGATAATTTCTAAAATAATTTTTGTTTTTGCACTAATCATTATTCAACAAAATCCGAATCCATATAGTGTTCTGGGGTATTTCGAGCCATCTAGATCATTTCTAGATCTAGTCTTTGCATAAAATAAAAAAAGTGTTACCCGCAACTTCGTTCGCGTGAACCAGTAAAAAAAAACATGTAGCGTATGTCCGTCTCCTACCTTTATGCTATATCTATGCAAACATTCAGGTCAATCCGTTCAGCCGCTTAGCTTAATTCGCTTAACGCGACAAACATCCAGCCAGAATGACAGATAGACTGATAGACAGAGTTCATTCGCATTTATCATATTAGTTAGGATATTCTAGGATTAAGATAAAAGAAACATTTTTTTCTTACCTTATAACACAAAAATATTAATCTCGGAATCGGAACCCGACTAGAGTCACGGTAAAAAGGCAACGCAATGTATTCAGACGATTCGCGACACTAAAAATTTCGTACAAAAATCGAATAATAAAATCAAATCAAAAAGACTACATAAAATATATAAAAAACACACAACACAAAAAGGAAACTAAAATTTTAGTCACATCGCTCGGCCATTTCTTTGACTACTGAGCGAAAAATGTTTTTTCCTGTACTGTCATCGAGACTTCAGGCTTCAAAAATGACATGATCATAATTTACCAGCCTGTCCGTAATAAGATAATAGGTTCATAATATTTCTAAAGAGATTGATTTCTATTTCAATGTCCATCTATTGTATTGTAAAGCTAAGAAAATTCTCATTTAAGCTCAAGTGAATTTTTGGGCAGACTTTACGGTGTTTTAATAAACGGCTTACGTGGCTAGGCTTTTCATCACCACTCTGATATTCAATGACGATGAGGTCCACTATAGTAAACACACCTAGCCTGAAATGGGAACGGGGAATGGGGCGGCAGATTTCCAACTTGAGGATGATAGCTAACCGAGTAATATCAAATAACCTACAACCATGTTATGGTTTTCTCTAGTCTTTCCAAGATCATTGTAGGGATTTGAACCCCCGCCTGTGGCGTTAGATCCGAATACGCTAATCACTGAGCTGTTATTGCTGCTTACAGCTTATTCTTCTTTCCTAGAATTGGAAAATAGGAAAATACCTCAGATCTTGTTTGACGCGCCTACACGCTAATAACCGAAACAAGGTAGCGCACACTTGCAAATGCCACTCCAAACTTCCGATCGATCCGTTGAGATTATTAGGTCTAGCATTGGTTCTTTTGAAAAAACTTTCGGCACATAATTATTCGAAGTATGAAAAGCTTAGTTTAAATTTACCTCCGATAGAGGGCGATGTTCTATTTTGAATGCATATTGCTATTGAACGTACATTTTTTTTAGATACTAGTTATTCTTCGGGTATAGTTAGTTTAGCGTTCTTGCGGAAAGATTGTGAGCAAATGAATACTGCCAAAAATCTAACCCTGCTTCATAAAATATAAAAGCATCTCGTAAAGTTTTTAATCGTATTTAATCATAGTCGAGTTTCGTTTCGTGATCGTCCCATACCTGACCTGATTGCGTAGCAAATTGTTCATGAATAAATAATATCGAAAGAGAACACTTAAGATGTGCCCCGTGAGTAGGTAGAGAGATGGCGGATAGTTTGATTACTACAATAAATATAAAAGCAATCTTCACATTACACACGATTAGTCTGTTTAATTTACGACAATATTTTTAATAAATAATATTTTTAGCAATTTTAGAGAGGAACAATTTAACTGGCCGAGCGAAGCGAAGATTTCAGAGTCTACGAACATGTCGTCATTTGTATGTATTTTTGTCCGGACAGTTGATCCGATCTTCTTGAAGTTATGTAGGCAAGTAGTTCATTTCAATAAACTTTAACTTTGAATATGAACAGAATCAGGGGGTAGTTAAGTTATGGGGTCGCGAGGACACCCGGTGCAAACTACTAGTTATTTACTAATTTAGAACGTCATCTCTCGAACTAACGCGCCTTGTAAAAGATTGATCGTGTTGTGCTAAACTGAATTCAAAGGATTTAGGTAAAGAGCCTCTTTAAATATAAATAAGGGTGAAGTGTGTTAAGTCTGTTCGCTGTAATGAGAGAGCAAATTAAATATTAATGTATAAGAATGCGTTTCAAGATTTCAATTGAAAGTTATTTAATGCGTCGAAAACAGAGCCGATATACTTTTGACGACCACAACGTAGCCACTTCATATCATTAAATGTTATTATCACCGCGTCGGGTGCAGGTTGAAGTAATTAATTGCGTTACCGACCGGGCGGCTCAAAATTCATCCATACAATTGGCGCTTAAATATTTATTGGGCTTAATATCATGGTTCGTGAATAAAATAGTATGCAACCTTTTTGTGATTTTGTTCAACTACCTACAAAATCCGATCTCAACACAACAGATGATCCGATCATTCTTCGGGTAGTGGCGGTTATGTTTCGGATGATTTGACCTAGAGTAACAGTCTTTAAATCAGGTCGGGGTGCTTTTGGTTGGCCTTAAAACTTCGGCTTTAGCCACTCGATCTATTTATTTTTTTATGCGACAGTGACGAGTGGCCTGGATGGCCTTACTTATGACCTTACTTTCCTCCTTTCTCGTAGGTTTTACCGTCGTAATGTTGTTCTAGGCATATGACTTAACTCGTCAAAAAAAGCATTCTATATAAATAGGTATTCCAACTGAAAAACGACGGAGTAACAACGACTTTAATAATTCACCGGGTTGTTACATCGGCAGTTACGCGGAATTTTAAGCCCGTCTAACCCTTTACAATTGCATTTTTTATTAGGTACACGTAGAGGGTACAGGCTGAAATATTATTCACTGATCAAAGTCATAGGTTTTCAAATTTTTCAGTGTCGAGAAATCCGGTGTCACACACGTATAGACAAACAAACAAGATCGGGAACAGAACCTGGGATCTCGTATCAGGAAGCAGACGTTTCAGACACACATCATCTCTGTATTATTATACTTAAAGTAAGAAAGGACAAGTTGTATCTTTCAAGACACTTTTATGTATGGAAATATGCTGATGGGCTACAATGACACAAAGAATTCATTTAATTTTATTCCGTGGTTTTACGTCATTTAAAAGGTTGCGACTTTTATTTCATTGTGATCTGAGTGTCTGGTGCGAGTTTTTCTAAATGCGTTTACTTATTAGATGACGTTAACGTAATAAGAGCAGCGCCGTCTAGAACCATCTAGACGGCACCTGATAACACCTGATGGGGAAGAAAAGATCTTGACAACCACGAACTGGAAGACGCAACGTAGGCCGCCCACTAGGTGTACCGACTACATTGTGAAAGTCGCGGGGCAACCAGTGGATGCGAGTGGCACGTTGTCGGTCGCTGTGGCGCTCAAAGGGGAAAGCGTATGTTCAGCAGGTGAACGTCTTCTGGCTGATGATGGTATCCTCAGAACCTCCTGAGGATGGGCATCAGCGTCTTATTAGTAAATGGTGTGTGCTCTACGATTCTCAAGCTACCTACCAAGTATAGGGATTATGGCAACTGCCTCCTCCATTCCAGGTGACTACTATTAAAATACTAGAGTGACGACATGCAAGTCGCTTGTCTGATGGTAAGCGTCACACTTGCACGTAACAGTCCTGTTTAAAATAAACAAGTCAATGCAAACATGTCTTTTCACCAAAACACAATAAAAGATACGATACAGAATTACCATAGAGGGCAATCGTTGCGTTGCCGTTATCGTGCGGTCAATCAATAGCTGACGGTCAATAGTTGATGAGGTCGACAGTTACTTGGAAACGACGGGGACACACATCGTATCGAACGAGTGTATAATTTTATTGATGTACGTATATATGAAAATATCAAGCTACCTACACTTATACCTATACTTATAGTAAGTACATCCGTATACTCCGAGTGGCTAACCCTGACGATATAAATACGATCAGCTATCGTCAAGACTAGCCACTTGCAATTTTTGCCTGATTTAACCCGCCCGAAGGACATGTCTTAGCGGTTGTTTTTATAGGATAAGCAACCAGTACCAAAGTTACTTGTCATCCAATATACGGTAGTTCTACCACCATGATAGTGCCATGTCAACACTCTCGGTCCCCCATCCGAAGTCTGACCGTGTCGTCTGTTGCTCGACATCGGTAATCGGTTAGGAACACTTAGTTGAAAAAGCCTGTTATTGTAGGTTTTTTTATTCCTCTATAAATGTGAGTGATGTATTCAATGCCCATGACTCCAGAAATTAAAGCGACACACACAACAAACCATTACACAATTGTGTGTTTCTAACTACACACATTAAAATTGGTCAAGCCGTGTAGGCTGTGGATGTCTCTTTAGGAAATATCAAACAAACTTAGACACACCCGAAAACATTATACCCGTTTGATAAATAAATTTGACTGAATCTTGAATCTTTCTTGGGTATTCTGGTTAAAAGAAGATTCACGAAAATATTGACCTGGTCGTATAAAAATATCATCATCATCATCAGCCACTGCTGAACAAAGTCCTTTCCCATAGAGCGCCACAATGAACGAAAATCTGCCATTTGCATTCACCGGTTGCCCGCGCTTTTTACAGTGTCGTCAGTCCACCTAAGGGGTACTTACGCGGCGTCCTCAAGAACCTTTATTCCCCATCAGTTATCGAGTCTTCAAGAGACGGGGCTGCCCATTATCACTTCAGCTTGCAACCTTAGAGCTATGTCGACACAAGAAAGTAGTATACCTATTGGTGTACATCGTAGATAGTGTATACAAAGTGCAATGACCTGCATCCAATCTATTCGGAGCTCCGATATTAATTAGGCCTCTATGCTCCGAATGTAACAAGCGCGTTTTCCATCTATCTATAATTGTGATTCATTTCCATACCAGCATGTGCGGTTATTCATTCACGAATAGCCACCGTTGAAATGAGAATTCTACGTTCAAATGTACATTGTTAGTTTCTAATTAAAGTTTGATGACAGTCACATAGTAACTGCAAAAAAAGCTACCACTTCCAATCCGCGCCTCAATCTTTATAATAGCGCTTAATTTTTATACAAATTTCGTTAGTCAAAACTTAAAGTGAAATACCGACAGAAATGGAAAAGTATACTTTGTCTTAACTTGTTATCCTACCAGATTCATATGAACTATACCAACTTAATCAGTAACCTATAAAGTTAAAAAAATCTAAACATTTTCAATCTCATTGGACATAGTTTAAAGATAATTGTTTTAATAGTATAAGACAAGCACAAGGTTAATGCCAGCAGATATACGCAGTCCATTCGGGTCAAGATTTGCGTAGTCTGATCCTACGTAACATCATTAGTCTTAATTAACTAAGACAAAATTCCTACTCTCGCGCAACTCTGATATCAGTTAGAATTATTGTTATTATCTATTTGCGTATAAGTATCGTGTTTTTTTTTATTCAAAATTAGTTTGCGTTTGACCACTTCCTGCCTGATGGTAAGCAATGAAATGGTTTAAGAGAGAGCCCGCTTATCGTGGAAGTATATCCATATTGTACTTTCCGATAACAGTCTACAAATAACAGGTCCACACTTTCGCTGCGCATTTAAAAAATATGGGATCATGTAAAAATTTAGTTCATCATCATCATCATCATCCACAGCCTTCCTTATCCCACTGCTGGGTATAGGCCTCTCTCTTGCTGTGCCATCTGCCTCGGTCCTGTGCCAATCTAGTCCAGGTTCGACCCGCGATGGTGACGATATCGTCGACCCATCTCGCAGCTGGACGGCCAACGCTCCGCCTACCTTGCCTCGGCCACCACTCTGTTACAGCCTTACTCCACCTGTCATCTCTGAACCTAGCAACGTGTCCTGCCCAGCTCCACTTAAGATTCATTACCGCTATTCCGACATCTCGAACCTTCGTTCTCTTTCGGATTTCGGTATTACGAACTCGGTCTTGGAGTTTGAAGCCGAGCATGGACCTCTCCATGGCTCTCTGTGCTATCCTAATTTTGTGCACAGCCTCGTGGGTAAGCGTCCATGTCTCGGCACCATATGTCATTGTGGGCAGGACACACTGGTTAAAGAGGCGAGTTTTAAGGCACTGCGGGATACGGTGTGACTTAAGGATATTTTAAAATTATTAAATTATTTTAAAATTTAGTTATCCACATCAAAAAGGGGAATCGGGTTTAGTTGTTCATTTGGAGAAATTGATGAATGGACATTTAAATACCAACTATTTACATCATGGGGATGCACGTGGTATACTTTTTCCCGAAAGTTCTGCAGCTAGTTTAATATACTTATAATTTATTTAGTTTATATAATTTATCTGATATAGTTATTCCGCTAAAATTTCGCACCAAATCTCTCTGTAAATAAAGAAAATATCGTATGCAAAATGGTTTGTCCTAATCGGCTCACTGCCAAATGATACAATATGTTCATTCATTTATTTTATTCATACGTTCATGCTAGGATTGTAGCTGTCATAGAGTTACGTGTGCCGGCTGTAATGAGAATATTATTGTAATCGAGTGGAACCCACTCTGCAGGCGTGTTTCCTCGTAGACGCTCAGAAGAAATATGGCTTAGTATCCTTTCACAAATTAGAGCTGAAACAGAAAACTGCATCCTGAGGTCCACTTAATATGCGGATGAACCCTATTAATGTTCAGGATCCCTATTCGGTGATATGAGAAATTGATATCGATTTCGAGTTTTCAATCCCGACTGTTTGTCGTCTCGATTGCTTTCGACCACTCGATGTACAACATATGAGAACATATATATAGAACATAATTATATGTACTTAAAAGACCAAAAATGTATTTTTTTTAATGTTCGCTGTTGACGTACCTTCACACTGAAACTTCACACCAGTGTTAGGGTAGGAACATGTTGAGGTAGGGAAAATGCTAAATAGCAAAAGTCAAAGTGACATGTGTCAAAAGAGCAGGTGTCAAAGTGACATTTATCAAACTATGAAATATCGACTAAGAGTGTAATATGGGTTATAAAAAACCCCTGGTACTACTGGATTGCTTGGTAGTTCTACTTTTTTTTAACCCATCGTACTGCTGGTTACTACCAGGCGCATTTTGCGGGGCTAGTAGTTGATTTCAACACAATTTTTAAGTTCGAATATATGAGAAAAATCGGTGTAGGGGCTATGAAGGTATGGGGTCGTGAGGTCTAATTTCGGGGCGTACTACTAGTATTTATCTATGGCTTACTAACGTCACTCACTTATTTTTCACTCACCCTAACAGAAACACTGTCGAAGAAATTATTCTTATTTATTCGATTTTATCAAATACATTGCAAAGATTTCAGTGTAGTCTTTATAGTTAATCGGTCATCGAAATTATGCTACAGTGATTTACTAATTAAATTGACACCCGGAAGTAGATATGAATAACGTTTTATGTCAAATTTCAATCAATATTCGGTCCAATACGGTTCTCAATTAATCACATTGCAATTGCCTTATGACAATTTGGATATTTACATTTTTTACCGTGTCAGTACTATTTACATTGTAATACCATTTGCAAACCATGAATACCATAATATTTACTAGACAAATAAATGTATCTGCCTACTACAGCCAAATTGATTTGTCTGCCTGCCAAATATATAATTAGTAGTTAAATCAAGTGCTAAAACGCTAGGCTGGTAACTAAATTTGCAAAATTTCTCCCAGTTCTCCGGCGCTGGTACAAGCTGCACTAATTGTTTTGGATGCTTTCCAGAATACATACTTACTACAATTTCGGGATAACGGGATGCATTCGAGAATTGTTTCGTTTATTAACGGGAAATGTCGTTGGTTTAATTGTATTTGGGTTAAGTGGTCGGTCAGTCCACGTAACAAGTCAAGACACTTTATTTAGTTCTGCGGCCCTGAAATTTTTAATTATCTCAAAACATACATTTTATTCCTTCAGACCCGTATACATCTATCTATAAGCGTCGGATTAGATATATTTTTGAAAATGACTGTCGTTGTTATACATTTAGAATAATTATAAGAATTAAATATGAAAACGCTATGTAAAAAAATGCTTGTATTTCTGCGCATAGTTTTCAACTGTTCAGGTTAAAAATTCTTCGTGGCAATTAATTGTAAAGTTCAAACGTGACGCTCGTGGACGAGTGACTTGCTCGTCTCATAACTCAGTTGCATAAAAAAATTTAATCACGTAAGAGGCCTTTGAGCGGCCTTACAACTGTGAGACACGAGCAATGAACTTAAACGTGCTCACCTGTTTATCTCCCCTTCGGCCGTCTACGTAACCGTAGTTTCGTAACCAGTTACGAATATATATAGTTACGAATATCTTGGGCCTTTACAGTGACGAGCTTATTGCGAAATCTTCGTAATAAACTCGTCGACGCTACGCGACCGTGAACTTTACTGCGCGGTGATACGATTCGTGGTCGCGCAGCGACAGCTGAACCTGACAATCATCGCAATAAGCACGTCACGTTAAGGGCCCAACATTAATTTACCAATCGTTAGAGACGTACCTATGGGTTTACAAAAATTACGCTCTTTTCTTTTTGGCATCATAGTAAAACTGTGTTAAAATAAAGTTTTAAAGATATAAGAAGCGTGTAAAACATTAGTTGCATAGTAGTTTTTATTTTTCTCTTATCAAACGATTCTATTAAGATTTCTATTTCTCTTATATTTTGGCTTCACATTAGTGTATTTATCTAGTGTCAATTGTAGTGTATTTTTGTAATATTACAAGTGAAGTAAAATATTTAATAATTAAAACAAGTCTCAGTCGTAGTCTAAGTCAAGTAAAGTAAGCCACGGCAAATCAAGCCCCAATAAAGTAGTGGAGACTTTACTAAAGGCCTCTGTGACGTTTTGCAAGCAGCATGAAAAGTCACGTTTCACATCATTATACCGTTCACTAAAACTCGTGCATGTTCACGAACACACCATAAATTAAATTCACCACTATCCACACACTCGAAATAACACAAGTTTTGGGGAATAATACAATAACGCGACATGGTTTCTTCACGTTCCTGCCAAAACTCCCTATATAATTGTTAAAAATAAATACTTGTATGTTGATCGTTGAGTTCAATAAAACTCTTGCAAGGCAGTAAAAAGTCTGCCAGCACTTAGCATAATTTTTACATTTTCGTATATCAGAGGTATGCTTAGACTTATTACAGTACAGAGTAATGTAAAAATTAAACAAATGCGACAATTATACTGAAGCATAAAAATACTTGTATAACTTGAAGATTCTATTATACGAATAGCATTTTTGCTCTAGATAAAAAGAGTTTGCTTATTATATGGACATTTTATGGAAAATGTTTTGGCTTCAATTTACAATTTACAATATAATAATATCAAATTGTTGCTTGTTATAAGCCTATAATTAAAAGTTGTGAATGTAATCAACTTTTAAGGTATTTTAAAATCGGCCATAACCTGCAAAAAAAATTCTCGAGTGTCGACCGCACAGTGAAAGGCGCAGCGTAGGCAGGCCTCCCACTAGGTTGACTGACGACATTGTGAAAGTTGGTGGATCCAAGTGGCAGATTGTTTTGAGTGTGGCGCACTAATTGAAGGGGGGTTTTCATACAGCTGTGAAAGTCTTATCAAAGAAAAAAGAGCAGATTTACAGGAGTATAATATTTTTAACCAACGCAGTAGGTATAAACATCAACACATAACACATCGAAAGTTACGGACAGTACGGTACGCACATGTATAATTTTAAAAGTCCATATCTTTAAAACCCTTCAAATTATAGAACTATAATCTTAACTTATCAGTGTTATACTCTCACATAAACGTATAACAATCAACACAACACACCCACTTTCAGAAGGCATCAGAAGACATGAACTTTAAAAACTTCACGCGGTCTACCACGCGTTCTCGAAACTTTCATTACAAACAACACTATAAACTCAGTGGCCGTTGGTGACAGACTATCTTCGTGCAACGAGTGAGTTTCGCATTGCAAGACAGAAATAATTACATTTTCGAGGTCGCGCCCACGTCTACGCATTTTATTTTCGCGTGTGTGCACCGCGACCGTTTTGATGCTGCAATATATTTTGTTTGGAATCACTTTGTTTTCGAGATTCCTGCATTGTCTCTTGTTTGTGGGTACTGTGATTTGAGGCGTGGCTTTCCTCTTTTCGAGAAATATGAGAGAATAAACATTTTATCTTATTTTATTTCATGACAGGTGGTAGAGCTTGTATTTATGTTAGTGCTGTTTTTGTGGTGGATCGGATTAAATTAATTAAATTAATAAATTTCAATTTTTTTTCACATTGACGGTTCCTTGACTCGCGCATTCAGTATTTTTACTAACATTTAATTTGTTAATTTATTTTCCTATTTGAAATATGTGCTTATTTTTAACTCTAAATTAAGCACTGTAAATGTACACATACTGCTCTGTTATGTTTTGTCATGTACAGTAGTGTCTCACTTAAATCTTTACTTATCACTTAAGTCTTTCATGTTTGAATATAAATAATTAAAGATACGCCTAAGTACAAAACTAAAAAGTATTTTG
The DNA here is from genome assembly GCA_947579745.1 of Apocheima hispidaria. Taxonomy (NCBI): domain Eukaryota; kingdom Metazoa; phylum Arthropoda; class Insecta; order Lepidoptera; family Geometridae; genus Apocheima; species Apocheima hispidaria. Next base: position 928,558 of record OX388152.1, on the reverse strand, counting down.
AAAAGTAGCTATAAAAAAAATATTTAAAAAAATGAAACTTAGGGTGGATTCGACCTAACGAAAGTAAATTTTATTCTTAGAATAAATCGGTGTTTTGACATATTTTCTATACAAAAGCTATCTAAGCGCCATATTATTCCTCTGATAACAGTTATGTGACGGTGGAAAAATCCAGCCTTAGTAAAAAAGCCAACAGGCTTAACAGGCTTTTTTAACTTGTTGAGAAATTCAACGAACAATAGCCAATATTTTGCTGACTACAGTTAGCATGACTAAAGAATCCTTAAGCATGACATACATAGTGACCTAGTGATGATCATGGTCATAAGTTTTATCGCACTAAAAGTAATAGAATATATTTGTATTGTAATAGCGTATATTATGCAATAACAAGCAACGATCAAGGAGTTAAGTAAGATAAGTATAGAAATGAGTTGACCTATTCGCCGGGTGCCGATAACCCACGGGTCAGCTGGTGCTTAAGGACCGTGTAGAATGTCCTTTGATACAGTTTCATATTTTTTGTTATTTGATCATTATATTTAAGAGTCAATTAATATGTTTTTTTTTAATGAAAAGGTTGAAGAAAATAACCAGCTGTAATTGGCTGCTTCTCACGTAATATGCTATGTGGTTAGATTGACTGAATGGAAAGGTATTATCAGATTAAGATTTTTTAAGATTACTTAAATATTTGTAAATACAGTAGAAGCTAGATTAAGAGACTTTTCTGATAAAAACCATTTTGCGGTCCAATCTTCTGATTGCAGAAGAACTCGAAGCGCACGTTGTTTGAGTTTGCTAAGATTATATATTATAACCTTACTAGCTCTGCCCTGTTCTGCTCTGCTCCCTACCTTTATGAATCGTGTCTAGGCTGCAAGAAGGTGCAAACTTAAAGACAATTCATTCATTCATTCTCGAACATACAATCAACATTTAATTAATATTAATTAATACAATTATAAATTTTAAGACAAAAAAAAAATGTTACTTGGTAAGAAAAATTAAAATATTGATTAGTTGATAGAATTAATTCTTGGATAAATTCGATGTGTAATTAATTCATTCGTAAATGTTTTTGCTACAAAATTTTTTTTCTTTATTCAAACACTTAACAAGTGTTGATACATTTTCAATTTAATTTAACTTAAATTACTTATTTTAATACACTGAAAATAAAGAAAACATTAATGTCGTTCATGTAAATAAACGGAAACATATGTATTAGAATCAATATCAATATAAGAATTCATTTAAGACATCTTATATATGTTATAATACGAGTGAGCTAAGGAATAAAAATCGCTTTCCTACTTTGATGTTTAGTTTATATACATTTTTGCTACAAAAGTGAATTCAGTATACACTGCCGTGCTAACAAGAAAAGGCACATCTAACATTTTTTTTCAAAATTGAGTTAAAAACATATTATGAATCACGAAGAGTCTTCGTGTTTCGTTAACTGAATTTTTAAAAAAATGTTAGGTGTGCCTTTTCGTCTTAATACGGCAGTATAGTATTCATACATGATATCTAGATGACAGGTAACTAAGGACTGCTACCAAACGGTAACTTGTACCTTGCCCGTAAAGTTAGACTCACTATAACAGAATTGTTACTAAATTGTTAGTAAGTTCACTATCGCTTATTTTGTTAGAACATTAAAAAATACATCATCATCAGCCAGATAGTCTGGAGGAGAACTTTCTTTAGGAAGAGGGTGGTTGTTGCCATAACCTCGAAGCTTAGCAGGTGGCTTGGGGATCGCAGAACCCACATCATTCACCGTTTACTAAAAGGACGCTGCTGCCCGTCCTAAGGTGGTTCCTGTCATAGTTTTAGAATATATCTGGGTCCAAAATAAATATAGGTACATATTCCCAGGTTAAAATAAATATTTTTTGAAAAAGCTTAATTAAGTTTTTTACAAAGGAGCTGTTTGTCCCATAATTTTTTGCTCTAATTTCGTCATTTTTCGGGGAATTTATGAATAGAAACTGTTCCAGAAAATATCAAATATAAGTGTCATAAAAAGTTCTAAGATTAAACTATGTTGTGGCTAATAAAAAAGGTAATTTTTTAAGTTCATGATTAATTTATGAAGAAATCAGTAATGATAATAATAACATTGAATACTAGTAACTTCATACTAATATAAAACGCGATAGTATGTTCGTTCATTGGTTTGTTCGTTACTCTTTCAGGCTGTAACAGAGTGTATATATCATTCCATCGGTCAAAAGTAATATACGACGAGATAAACCCGGAATGAGGATACTCGCTGAAGAATCAATGTCACCGACATAGGTTTTAGGGCTTACAAGCTGAAATGGTAACGGGCAGGTCGCATCGCTCAAAGAACCGATAACCGATGGGGGAGAAAGGTTTTTGTGTAACGACCACGAACCGGAAAAAGCAGAGGTTTCAGGGCTTATAAGCTGAAGTGGAAACGGGCAGGTCGCATCGCTCGAAGAACCGATAACCGATGGGGGAGAAAGATTCTTGAGTAACGACCACGAACCGGAAAAAGCAGCGTTTGTAGGTGCAAACGACATTGTGAAAGTCGCGGGCAACCGGTGGATCCAAATGTTAGATTACGAACCTCAACATAGGTATACCTCTCAATTTCTAACTGGCCAAATAGAAATTAGGCGCTGGTAACCACCTTAAATCAATTATGAAGCCAGTAAATTGAACTGGATAAATAATAGCTTTCCGATGTAATTGTATAACCTGTCTAGGTCGAACAAATTCATTCCTGGCAACTTTAATCTACGACTGCCATTATTACTTGAAAGCCTTAACGGCTGAACTTTAATCGTATTTCATTAGCTTTTGGCATTCCATTTGTATCATTGCCAAAAAGTGTTTTACAACTTTTATTAGAATTCTGATATTATGTTAGGTACCATTTTTAAATAGTTTTATTAAAAAACTTCCAAGGTGCCATTTTGTTTATAATTATTTACTACAAGTGAACTGAGATGATACGCTAAGTGATATTACTTTTTTCTTGCTGATTACTCTATACAGGGTTCCCTGATGGGGAACCCTGATGACTGGGGTTCTATGAGCCCCTTTCGGCTTAGCATGCCCTTTCCTTATAACCCAGTATAAATGCCAAAGTGATCAAACTTGTGGCTTTAGTTTCTTACCCTTAAACTTCGATATTTTAAATGCAGCAATAGGCAAGAAAAATGTAAAATCACTCGCGCGTTCGCTTAGATTGGAGAATAGACATTCTGATTTTGGGTCGCGTGACTATTGACTTGTTGACATTCGATTATCCACCCTAAGCACATGACATTACGGTAGTATTAATGTAACTTTTTACACCTTATACCCGCCGGTTTAATCGAAATACTACATTATTTTAGGAAATAACGCTTACATTCGATGGATATTGTTTTCGTTCTTTTTACATATTTCTGCATTGTCAGCTTTTTACATCCCACTGCCGGGGTATCATCGCCCCCTCGAAGGGTGACTGGCCCATATCCACCATGCTGACCCAGTGTAGGTTGGCAGATTCATATCATCCTAATCCTAACTAATATTAAAAATGCCAAAGTATCTCTCTCTATCTGTCTCTCTGGCGCTCTGTCTGGGTGTTTGTCGCGTTATCACGGCTAAACGTCTAAACGGATCGACTTGAATTTTTGCATAGATATAGATTAAGAGTAGAAGGCGGATATAGGCTACATTTTTTTTAAGCCCACACAAACGAACTCGCGGGTAACAACTAGTACGATATGTAATTCTTTTTAAGAAAAAATTATCTTACTAACAATATAAAATATTTAGATCAGAAAACTATGAGACCACTTGATGCGGTCGATTTTATACGCATTTTATTTTCACTATAACATTTAGTGTGAACTCTCTCTTATGAAATAAAGGAAGCATACTCAATTATTGAAGTTACGATCAAAATGATGGACTGTTAAATATATCTACGTAGCTATAGGTACTTTTGAAGCCTTCCCTACTCTACATGACCTAGATAAAGTACTGCTCGTGGCAAAGGTATTACCGGTAATTTCAAACTCTATTGTATTTATCAACTAGTTGTTACCCGCGACTTCGTCCGCGTAGACATAAAAAAGTATCCTAAGTTCGTCTTTGTGATAAAAGTTACGTCCCATAGTTCTCTAGGTGGCTTTGATCCATTTTTGTGTATTTTTAGACGTTTTGTATGAACTGACAGTTGTAATCTAGGGAGTTCTGAATCACAGAAGCGAAGTTTTTTCTTCGAGACAAACGTATTCATTTTTATACCTCGAAGTTTTATTGGTCCTGATACGATTGTGGACCTCTGAATTATTATTATTATTATTAGTTAGGATAACCAGGTGCGCTCCGCAGTTTTACCCGTGTGGAAAATGTCTCAGGAACTGAGAGAGACTAGAATTTTTTCGGGATAAATAAAAAGCCTATGTCACTCTCCGCCCCATAAACTATACCCATGCAAGAATTCTGGTCAAACCATTGCTCTATCGCTGCGAGAAAAAGAAACAAACAATAAGGATAATGGAATAGATCTATCATGAGTTATTTTTTTTGTTTCCTTTTTTCTTGTTAGCTTTGTTTAAAGCTATTTAAACTATTGTTTATATTTTATTGTTTTTAATTTTCTGTACCAGCTTAAGTTCAATTTCATTGTATATATATGTTTTTGTAAATAAATGTATACAGTTACTTTCAATTTAAAAATAATTATGAAGAGTGAAAGATTTCCTTTAAGCGCAGCCCAACAAATTTAAGCACTCAAGTTACGTCAAAATGATCCGGAACTTACTAATTCTCAGAAATAGAGGTCAAACGTTACAAAATCTTTAGAGCATAAGTATAAAGCAGCATTTAAGCACTTTAGATCCATTGCAATGATACAAAAATACCAATTTAAGCAAATAAACTATTAAATTAACATAACGCGCAATATTAAGTAACTTGCTCACCCAATTGTTAAAGTTAGATAACAAAACACTGGCCACTAACACTCACAAACCACAAATTGAATAAGCACACACATCCACAATTAAGTAGGTAAACGCAAACTTTGCTAATCATCCGAATTGTTCGCAAACTTCCGCGTTTACCCCCACGTGTTGCTCTGACGCCGACACAGAGTCACGGATCGCGGGAAAAATGCTCGAAACACGAGAAAACAATTTTATTTTATTAAGTCCTCGCGGTACTAGACACGCGCCCCTCTTTGCCGCAAGTAACTGACAACTGACTGACCGTTAGGTATATTTTCTTGTACATGTAGGTATACTATTTATTTTCATAGACAAGAAACGCATGAATGCACTCACACATGTGTAAAAGTGGAAATATGAGGGAGTGCAAAAGTCTCGATAGCTTTTTTAATCGACGGCTATTCTATTTTTGATGTTTTGCCAATGACGCGATCGCGCGTACAGATTTGCGAGCGAGATTATAATACCACGTTGCTTATTGTAGTGTTTAAAAAAAAAAACTCTTATTTCTAAACAAAAGAAAATAAGCTTTTTATTAAAATTCTAAAATCTTTGTCAAGTCATGTCAACCCACGACATGCAAATTAATCGACATTAAATTTTGCGGTTATAACCAATGTAAATTTAATGTGAATTTTGTGTATCCAAAAATAACAACAATAAGTGGTTATTTAAGTTTATTATAGCATTTTAGTATGTGAATAATAAAAGTAAGTATTTATGTTTAACGACTCATTTTATGTTGTTGGTTTCTGTATATGCCTTATGCCTTGGTAGTAAATAATATCATAAGCAATATAGTTACATGATTTTATTTCTCTCTGTAAGCTAGAAGGCAATAGATATTATTGTTGTTTTGTGATTTCTCTAGGCAGCCCTAGAATCAATATTAACCAAGAGGTTACAGACACACCAGACTCTTCTCTCAACTTCTGCACCTACATTATTTTATATGATAAATTTTGTTTTATATAGAATTATTTTTAAAATGTTCATAACTGATCATTTACATTCCTAGTGGTAGGGGTCTTTTAGATTAGTTGATTTTATTTAAATTATGTTTCTTTTCTTTTGTGTAATATGTTATTTAATTTGTTTATTCTTGCCTCATAATTATTGTCAGTACATTGTACCTCTTATATGATGAATAAACTGATAAATACATTTGGTAATTATTCTACCTAAATATAGACTATACAAATCATTACTTACCAAAGGGCGACTTAGTAGTCAAAAGCGGAATTACTCGCGTTAAAAAAAAAACTTAAAGTATCGTAAGTAGTAAAATTATAATGGGTAGGTGTATGCAAAAACGATATTTTTTTTGTGTTTTTATTATTTTGGCGAAGTAGAAGAAAGAATAATTTTTTTATAGTTTTTTTTTTCTTCTCCTTCGCCAAATAAAAAAAATACTATAACATTGGGAATGGTATTCTAAAGATATAATGATATGTTTTTTTTATTTCTTCTGTCATATTTTTTTTTTAAGTAGTGTGAACGAGCGAACATAACGTCAAAAACTAAAAACAAAAAAAGTTACTGTAGTAACATTTTTGAGTCACTTTCGCAATTTTGCTGGCGTGCTACTATTTTCTTGCATATTCAATTAATTATTTGACTATTTACATAGCATTTAGAATACCTACAGTTTTATCCTTTAGTGAGCCAAACCAGCCTTCCAGAAAAATTATTCGAGCCTTTCTTTGACTTGAATCTCAGTACACCCCCAACCTATAAGGGTAAGGGGACGGAAAGCACCACAATCGATACTAGTAAATAATTGATAAAATACTGCCCACGTTTCGTTACAAACGGCTAACGTTATCGATTGGTTAATGACATTTTATTCGGTTGCTCTACCGTCATTAGTATTTAATGGGGTGAGGATAATAAGTTTTAGATGATAGTTGATCGATTTGTTATATTAGAAATGACACGTGAATCGCACACTTCGTATACCATCCACTACTACTCTGTGTCCTACTAATACTTTACACTCTTCCTTTTTTCCTCTCTACGCGGTATATTCTAACTAATAAATATTATAACTGCGAATTTAACTCTGTCTCTCTGTTACCCTGTCTGGGTATTTGTTGCGTTATCATGGCTAAACGGCTAAACGGATCGACCTGAATTTTTGCATAGATATAGCTTAAGGGTAGGAGACGGACATAGGCTATTTTTTTCTTTCATTGGTCCACGCAAAAGCAGTCGTGGGCTTAATGTTTCTTATCAGGACTTATAAAATGGCTATTATTTATATAACTCAAAACGTCGAGGTATATAAATAAAATAGTTTTAGCGTGGTTAAGTCCTGATAAGATACATTAAATTATTGACCTGTACTACGCGTGACAACCACGGACGAACGGTAGAAAATAAGAGGGTAACATATTTTCTCCCTCGTCTGTGAGACGGCAGTCGGCGCCAGCCAGGTGGTTACTTTTGTTAAAACCCATACTGCGCTCCGCGATTTAACTCGTAAGTTAAAAGAAGGAGCTTTAAGTTGCTCGCTATTTTTAAACAATATTACATACGACGCCGTTTCGCCTTCGAACTGCTCGCTTCCGTACACATAAAAACCACAGACCACAGTCCCGTCCATATTTGCTTCTTCTGGTCATATAATTGCAGAGCGTTTATTTCCCTCCATTTCCACTTCAGTCCGATTATAATACAAGTTAGAAGTCCAGTCACACATTGTAAACAAAGGGTTGCGAAGCTAACTATGCCGATAAACGCTATAAATAGAGCGCAGTCTACAGGCTTCCAACATATACTGAAGGACAATGCAGAACGCCGTGCTATTTGGACCAAGGGAAATAATGAACTGATAGAACGTGATTAATGTAAGAAACAATAGTAGGTAATAAAGAACAGGTTGAGAAATAAATATCATTGTATATTGTTTCTGCATCAGCCTTTAATCAACACACTGCTGAGATATCGGCCTACCCCCGAAGGGTGATTAGGCCATATCCACCACGCTGGCTCAGTGCTGTTTGGCGGATTCACATACGCCATCGAATTTCTTCTCCGGAAATGTGCAAGTTTCCTTACGATGTTTTCTTTTACCGAAAATACGTAAGTTTCAAATAACTCATTGGAACGGACACGCCTGGCTTCGAACCCGTAACCCCACGAATTTGAGGTCGGCTTGCTCCCACTGAGCTACCACAGCTTAAACTGTAAAATGTTTAGTAAGGCAAAATGGGGAGATTTTCCTTCTAATTTGTGAAGAATTCAAGTAAATAACATGTATTCGTGATCCGGGTACGTCCTAAAACTGCCAGAACCAAACCAAAACCAAACCAGAACCACCGAACGAAGAGCAGCAGCATCCACTTAGTAATCGGTGAGCGTTCTGCAATCTCCAAGCGAAGCGTGGGGATTATTGCAACCCCCACCCACACCTTTAAGAGGCAGGCCTTTGTTCAGCACTAGACGCCTTCTGGCTAGTGATGATTTAAATTTACTCAAGATTCATAATCGGATGATGAAGCGTAGGCAGGCCTCCCACTAGGTGGACCGACAAAATAGTGAAAGTCGTGGGCAACCGGTGCATGCAAGCGGCACATTGTCGGTCAGTGTTGCGATCTAAGGGGGAGGCCTATGTTAAGGCCTATGCCTATGTGGATGTCTTCGAACTGAAAATGTAATGTATGAAATTTAAGTTTCATAATATCATGTTTAATATAATATATAGTTTGGTGCTTATTATTATTTTAATGTATTTATTTTGACGAGTGTAAGATATTTTAAATTGAATATATATAATTTATTTAACTATTGTTACTGGTGATAACAGTTTTAATTAATACATAAATAATAATAATGTTTTATCCGGTTATTGAAATGGTGGTCTAGAAGTGTGTAAATCCATTGTGTTTGCACCAAGTTCTTCCAGCACAAATTTATTGCAAGTTATTGCAATAACTTCAATTGATTTGCCAATACAATCAAGGGCGGATAAGCCAACTATTTCACGGGCTAATCTCTGAGAACGTCACAATGGCTGTTCCGGCAGGCGACGAGAGATAGATGCCCGTAATAAAATGACCATGCATGGACACACATCTGGCGTGCTGCCAGATGGCTGCAGAATAAATTGGACTATGTTAGTGTTATATACTGAAGATGGTATGCGTCTCATTTGAAGCTCCTGATGATGACAGGGCTTATAGCTAACTAGAACCACTTTTAAATACCATTTAATTACTTTTTGCAATATGTACGAGATTCTTTGTATTTGTAAAGTAATCTTGTATCACATCAATATCATAACTATACTTTTGAATACATGTATCTTTGTTTATCATAGTAGTTATTGGTTTACATGTCAGTTTAGAGTTTTATCGTATAATAGCTGATGCCAGCGGCTTGATAAACCTTATTACTGTATATATTTGTATAGATAATATAATGAACACGACGAAAAAAAAAACACCAAGTCGGTTCAGCCGTTCTTAATTGCTGCTCCGTCATTTACAAGTGGTAATTGATTTATATATATATATAGCTTACGAAGGAAAAGGAATCCTGTCATCTACCTAAGTTTATAAAAATGTAATAAATATAAAGTTTAGTTTGCAGTGAATCAACTTTACCAATACGTACAGCCAAGGAGTGATGGATACTACTAGTTTCCATGTTTCCTGAGTTTTATTATCTAGGGTTCTGACAAAAGGTATCTTGTAGGTCTGCGCTAGTGGTCAAACTTGGACTAATATGCAAAAATAAACTTTATTCCAATACATTTTGTTTTAATAAAACGGGAATACTCACGTTAAATTGAGTCAGTTATTCTGACTATAGTTTCGATCACATTTGGTGACCTTTATCAAGGAATGCTAAGCGACATTGACACGCGCGTGCCCTCGTCTTGCCTTGTCTTTCCAATACTTACAAAAGTTTTTTCTTACATAATATAATATAATTTGTACAGTGTCTTTCTACAGTGTATTTATAATATCGTCTATCTATCGAGCTTAGTAATTCGAGTTAGAGTTGGTTTCTCTAATATATTCAGCTAGAGAAACGAGATTTGGAATCACACATTTTGGAGATCCGTAGTACAGTCGTGCTACAAAATGAATAATTAATCGAGCTTGCCTATTAAATGAAGGATGATTTCTATTTTATGAGATTCTTTGCATTGTGGTTGTAAAGAACCCATCAGCAGATGCGTAGCTACATTGTACACGTATGTTATCTGAAGATCGAAGAAGCGATTTTGGAGCTAAACAGTCCGAGGTCCGACGTGTTTGTTGTTCAATACAGGCTAACTCTAATTTAAAAAAAATATATACTTACTAATTCTGTTATTCGGAGTTTGTTATTGAGTCAGAATAATCGACTCCATTTTACGAGAGTATTCCCGTTTAATTAAAACAAAATTCTATTATTCTTTATTATATTCAGCTCATTGATCGAACTCGGTCATAAATCAAGAATAAACTCTCAGTTTTTTACAGAGACTTATTAAGGAAACGCTGAATGGTTGAATAACGATCGTCGAACGGGTCACGCCGATCAGAAAGCAACAACATCCTGTTGGCTTGGGTCCAACACTCTCCATAGATAAATACTCCAGTTAGAAGAGAAACGAGGTTTTGGTAAATATCTGTATTTTTGAAGTTCCATTGACGAGTTTTAGATGAGCTTGGTTGTAGAGTTTAGACAGACTTGCTTGTCGTCATTTTAGCTCGTTCGCTGGTCCATTTGCGTCGAACATACAACTGGAACTGCTTGAAACAGATAAGAGAGCAACCTAAATTATCAATCAGTAAGATCACCAATATTTCTAAGAAAATTATGAGGAATTGATAGTGATGACGTACCACAAGGACTATTTCGCAAAACGATGTGTAAAACAGTAATGATTTCAACAATTTAATTGAATATGTAGGCTCATCATTGAGTAATTATATTCATGGGTATTAACATATTACTGTGACAGTTTGAGGTACATATTCATTTAGACTCACTCGTTATATTGTATTCTATCTTTGTAATTATTATTACGAAATTAAAGTTATTTACTAAAACTATAAAAGGAAAAAAATAGAGGCATAAAACTCCGTAGAAACAGCATAACTGCTTCACTGTAATGATCCTATTCATAAGAAGAATTTGCCCAATAGCTTTCCAACTAGACAGAGCTCGACTGAAAGTTTTGTTTTGGATTTTGGATAGAAAATTAAATATATTTAGTAATTGTAACACTGAAAAAAAAAAACTACGTAGCCTATTCATGATGAAAAATAAAATCTGGCGTTCTAGGCGGACACCAGTTTATGGCACCAATAGTTTTTCATCTTTTTCTAACGTGTTTGAATTACGAAATATACCAGTCTTGCTTACGCATGCTGATGACGCAGACTGGTGTCACTCTCGTGGCGGCGAGATAGATTGAGCTAGAGCGATGGCAAGACCAAAGACGTAAAAGGGATGGATAGCACGAGGAGAGGCGCGAGTAGAGCAATGTGAGGCCGTGCTTCTTATGTTGCCGCGAATATACGCGAGGAGCATAGTGTAGCTGCAGCTTGATGCAGGGCCTAGCGCTCACGTGAGGCTGCAGAACAAACTTTTTATCAACTTTAGGGCGGTAAGAAGCTAACTGGTAGGCAGTCCTCTACCACCAAACACCATACTATAGTTAAAAACCAACTATAACTATAATTATATTTTCACTATTCTAGACTTTCTTGTTTACTACATTACTATTAGTGCTCACGGGATATTCACTGTTAGTCTACTCGTGAACGCGCATGCAACTGTGCAAATATCGGGATCTCAACAAAATTAAAAACTGTGGTAAGTATCCCGTGAGTGATTAAAAATCGTGATAAAAATCCCGTAAGTGCTAATAGTAATGTAATTATGTTTTCCTTCACCGACAGGCCAAGCTTAGGTACTGTTAGGATTTAAATAAGCCACTGAGCTGTCGTCACTACTATCATATAGCTGTATTTTTAAGTCTGCGTCAAACAGAAATCGAAATAAAATTGGTCATTAAACTTCCTTTGAATTTTAGGTAAGTCAGTTACCTAAAATTCAAAGGATGGAGTTCTTTGCAGACATTAGACATTATTTATTAATAATTGTAAACATTACAGGTCAGCATAACATAATAAAATTATAGAAAATATAATCTTTTAAATATAATGCGGTATTTTAATACCAAAGAACTCTTCATAGTCATAAAACGCATGTTTGATAAGACATTTTTTTAATTTATTTTTGAATGATATAAAGCTCCGAGCATCAATTACTGTATGTGGAAGTCTATTGTATACATCAGGCCCCATTACGTGTAGCATTTTAGCAGCTCTAGGTAAAACTTACCTATGTCTCGTAATAACATTCTCCATACTCTCCTTACCTAATATCCCTCTGAAAATTGCCGTAAATAACCATCAAGTGGCAACTGGAACCGACGGAGCCGACGCCATTTTGCTCTCTCAGTCGAAGAGGATAATCGCTCGGGCCCGGAATTGAATCCCACCGACTCGATGCTTGATGCTTCGGCTTGAGATATGGTGAAGTACTACGTAATGCTGCGATTTACTACGCTAAGCAAAAAATAAAATAAAAATATTCAATACAGAAAAAATACACCACTAATTGGACGTTAAGGAGGAATGCGGAGAGCATGGACTTTCAAGGAAACTGAACGTTGAAGTTGAAATACCTTCAAAATTGAATTAAGAATGGTATACGGAATGGAGGCTCACGCCCATGTCAGCAACTGCCTACTGCCTTTAAGTACTGTATTGATATGTGGTATGAATAGATTTAATTACTCCTTGGGTACACGTTTCTATCAGGGCAAGTATACATGGTGTCACAGAAAGGTGTCGCAAGGAGGGTTGCAATTTTTAATACCATCATTACTCCTACAGATCCAAGGGTTTATTATTAAGCTACATGTATACATATCATACATTATGCTATTGAATAGCAACAACAATCCTAACAACAGCTCGCCTGATTTAGCTATCTCTTTCGCACTTTTGTCCCATTATTTTTTTTTAAATATAAAATTACAAAGAATAGTTTAAAAAAAAAACACGGAATCGGTTTATTCTTAAAAAAAAATTGTTCAAAAGTGCGAACAATGTACAGAAATCCAAAAAATAAATAATAATCCAGAAATCAGGTAAGCCGGCTTTTAAATTGCTATATCAACAATATATAAACCATTTTTCATACACTCTTATTTTTGTCTTATTTTTTAGGAAAATAATCAAAATCAACAGTTTTTTCATAACAAAAACCAGTAAATTCCTAATCTAATCTAATAAAAACATCCCAAACCCCGGAACAATCCTCGCGTATTTTCCGGGAACAAAGTCTGATTTACGTTTTCAAATTATCACAGAATATTGTCCAATATAAAACAAACAATATGTCTTCCCGGCAAACAGTTGGTAACACTGAGGGCCCCGTTATGGTCCAAAAACATAAATTCATTGTAACAGAGATCGCTTCCCTCCGTACGCCTTTCGAAAATAGTCCTTAGCGTCCGCCAGGCTTTGGGTAAATAATGTTCTTTAAAATTTATCGCTATAATAAATGTTCGGTCCCCTGTTTCTAAGAAAATAAGTTTAAATTCACCGAACGTAGGTCAAGTTATCCATAATTAATATTTTTGGGTTAATTTCTTTGATTTATTGATTGAATAACAAGCTACAGCTCGTATAGTGCTATAGTGTTTTGTACCTGACAAAAAATCAAAACTTTTGTTAACACGTTTTAAGGTTACTGTTATTTTGACAATTGTAACGCAGGGTTTACCTTATAAAATTATAAATAATTGATTAAAAAATATATAATAATAACAATGAAATGACGATGTAGCAATAGAAGTTGCGTAACCGTAACATAATATTTTAATTATAAAGGCACATACCCACTGAAAACATTTTAATTTAACATAGTTTTCTAACTTATGTTTTAGCTACCATGATTGTAATAAAGTATGAATAGTAAATAATCATGTAGACTCTCCAGCAACAGGGCGCAGTCAGCATTACACATCGCGCAACTTATAATAAAACTTGTCAGCGTCCTGAGTTCATCCCTTGATTTTCACCCCATCTGTTGGGCAGATGTGCGAAGCATATTCTCAGATAATTTGGATAATGAAGTAACAGCATAGGCGATGATTTGAACTAAGCAGATAGACAACTCTGGGAATGTGAAACTCATCTTCACATTTTCTCTTTTTTGTCTTCGACCAAAGTAAAATGAATGGACGAACCCTAGTATGAAAATGTTTAAGACATTAAAGTGAGCGCTGGCGCTAAACTTGCTTCAGTCACTCTCAGTCTGTGAAATGTGCGAGACGTACGTTTGTCAATACATGCTATCCAAATATCCGAAAAAACATGCCATTATATTATATTATGAAATAATATTCGCTATCTCTTTTTTGTGACAATACACACTTTTAATTACATATTGAAGTCTAAGTTCGATTGATTTGACTCTTAATTTTTAAGGAAGTTATGTGGTTGGAGTCCGTCCATTCATTTTACTTTGAGCGAAGTTTTCTGCTAAGCACTCGACTAAAATAAAGTATGATGATTAATGATTAATAATGCTAGAATAGCTTATTGAGGCTAAATTCAATATATTTGATTGAAACTTAAATTTAACCTTTAACATCGTGATGGGGTTCTGTTTGAAGATTTTATCATTGGAACGAGGACCCCCAAACTTTGATGTTTATATTTTTATAAGGTCAACAGCCTGAGAGCAAAAAGCCGATAGGATTGGGGGCCTTTTGACTCGAAGTTTTAAGATACACCTTAGATGGCGAGAGCTTAATACGGTTTGCATTGAAAGATTTTGTGATTGAAATAAAATTTAAAACAGATGTTTCAAATTGTGTATGGACAAAAAAAAAATGTTTAACAAATTATAGGAATATATATCAACGAAGAAAAATATTTTGTAAAAGATATAACAAAGTTAAATCCGTAATTATGGGCAGTTTTTACACAACCTATAAATAATAAAAAAAAACTCTTAAAATATAATTTATTCATTACCTGCTTGTATTATTTGGTTTTCGTAAGGTATATGAAGTTCATATTGAGTCTGTAATATATTGATACTGTTATAATAATAATAGTCTGTTATTATAATAGTAGATAAGCAAAATGCCAAGAAAACAATGGACAGTTAAGGCTAGCAGAATTGGAAAACAGTTTAAAAGATGACACTTATTTAATTTTACTAAGCTTTGGGTAGAAACTGGGTTACTTAGGAAAATCTTATGAAAATAAATTCACAAACAGACCCTACTCCTAGTTTTCGTAAACATCCCTCGCTTTACTGCGTCCGCCCTTCACTATCAACAGCACGAATCATTTTGCCAACCTCCAAATCCTTGCTAAGACGCAATAAAGCAAGAATATTCGGGACATAATCCCAAAAAAAGGTGGTCAAAATAAACTGAACAGGCTCACTCGGTCCGTATTATATCTGTTGAGATGGGCCCATCGACTCGCAAACTCGGTCCTCTGTAAAATTTAATCCCGGGATAAAGAGCATAAAGAGTATCTCGCGAGTATTTGGGACTGAACAGTTGACTCGGAATATTGCAGAGAGTCGACGCAAACGGGTGCAGTTCCAATGGACTTTATAAAAACGTAAATTATCCTAATAATGTACAGGGCAAACAACTATTCGTTTTATTTTATACTAGCTGTGCCCCGCGGCTTCATCCTCGTGTAAAATTCATCAGGAACCTTAAATTTCCGCGGGACAAAAAGTAGTCTAAAAAGTAGCCTCCTGTTCTCGAACATTATTCACGAAACAATTCAGTTGAAACAGCAACAAAAAACCAAGAAATATAATTTCACATTTATAACACTAGTAGTTCTGCGAACAGTAGACCTCGCGACCACAAACTTTTTGTACAATTGCAATTCTACAATTTCATAGAAATTTTTAGTCGCGGGCGACTTTTTACTGTTACCGGTACAGCCGGTAAATGGTGCCGCAGCGAACTTCCCCCTTTTGTGGGGGAAGTACACACCAAGTACAAAGGGGGGAAGTACAAAGTGGACACAACAATCAAAAATGCCGAGGATTAAAACATACTATAAAATTGTAAAATCTGTCTACCAAGTTTCGTCAAGATTGGTTGAAAACCATTACGCGAGTACCAACATACGAACAAATAAAAGCAATTTTTTCTGTTAAAACAGAGTTTTTCTTTCGCTTCGCTCACTCTATCAATTAGTGGGTAAGTCGGGATATTGCGTTCGACTACATCCTGCCTGATGCAATGATGTAGTTTTCGTAAGAGTTTTCTCTGTACGCGTGGAGGTTAAATCTCAGTAATTTCACTAGAAACATTGGCGATCTATCCTAAACACTAACTTTGCATACTTTACCGCTATAAAAACACCACTACTCCTATGTATCTGTCTGTTGGAGTAATAACGTGATTTTTAAATATTTTCAAATAATTGCCTGTATAAGTAAAGGCATTTGTATATTTGCCGGTGCCGTCATTAACGGCAATAGCAAGCCGTCGTAGATTTCAAACAAGGCGTTGAAAATTAACAACTGGGCAAAATGGAAAAGTTGCAGATGGAAACTGGAATATACCTGGGATTAATAACCTCGTGGCAAAACACGGCGCTGATATAGTAAAAGAATATTTAACTACCCGCGACTTCGTTCGCGTGGATATAAAAAGTACCTATGGCCGTCTTTGTCATATGCGGTAACTCCTAACAAATTTTATCAAGATCCTTTCAGTCGTTTAGCCGTGATAACGCGACTAACATCCAGACAAAGAGACAAAGTTACTTGTTTGTTGGCTAGATGGCGTTGATCTATTTTTGTTAAATTTTTGTCGTTTTGTATGGACTGACAGTTGTAATGTCGGGAGTTCTGAATCGCGCAAGCGACATTTTTTCCTCGAGACGAATGTATTCACTTATATACATCGAAGCTTTATTGGCCCTGATACGACTGCGGCTATATTCCTCTGAATGATCATGTTAGTTAGGATTAGAATAGATTACGTGGTACATCTGTCCTTCTGTATTCAGTGCTATAGGGGTATTCGGGGTATTGTAGGCTATATCCCGCCGAGTGGTCACATGGGGGATTTGCCAGACTACCCGCAAAAATAAAAAAATCCCCCTTACATTCACAATGCAAGTTTTATTTTTGGAGATAATATACATATTTTTAGCTCTTCTGCAGTATCCGTTGTTGTGCTCCTGAATAGAAGATAAACAAAAGACGTAAATGAGTCTTTTTTTTTCTCTCTTACCTTCTAAGAGGATTTTGGCGTCGCACGTCTTATGCATTTGCCAGTGTCAAGTTTTGTTAGATATTATCACACAAGTCATAGTCACAGTCAAAGGTGAGCATAGCAAGTCACGGTCAAGTCCAAGTCATGCCCACGTATAGTGGTGAAAACTTTACTAGAGCCTTCTATGGAGTTTTGGAAATAACACGAAAATTTACGTTTCACGACATACCATTCACCAACACTCGTGCATGTTTACGAACACTTAACGGGTAAAAATTCACCGTTTTTACACATTAACACTCGAAATAACACAAGTTTCGGAAAATAATAAAATGACGCGACATGAATTCTTCATGTTCCCGCCAAAACTCCGACATCTAACTGTGTCTTTTCTAAAGGGCATAACACGCGTTTTCGATGTAAAAAAAAAAAAAACTGGTGATGCCATTTCATTCTTCACGTAAATTTACATGATTCGAGTTGAACTGTTTTAATGCGTATTATTTCATATTAAATAGGAATTTATAAAGTGATGCTCACATCAAAACCACTTAAATTACAACTATTTTTGACGTGTGGCAAGCTCATTCCTATTTCAGCTTACAACCCTGAAAGCTATGTAGGCTACGTAACACACTGATTTTACATTTTTAATAAAGTTGAACTGCGCGAGCGAAACAACTACGGACGTGACGGTGCCTAAACCGGCGGCGATAAAGCTAATCAGGCCTCATCAAATCCAAACCACAATTTCATGATGTTTGTTCTTCCTTCAAGTAATTATCGTTTTCAAAACTCATTAACCCAAACGAAATTTGTGCAAAATATTTACATGTCAAATATCAAACTTTTAATTATTCGTTGAAGGGCTAGAGTAATCTCCTGTCGATCACACCGCGCTCAAAGTTTTGTTTGTTTGCTAGAAATCTAACAAGTACGCCGAAAATCAAAGATAAGTCAAGACAGATGGGAGAGCGAAACTTTTGAAAGTTACTTGGCCCTGGTTTCGGTCCTGGTTATTAAAAGCCTGTTCAATACTTGAAGCGGCTTTGAGACTGTGAGAAATTATTTAGTTTTTTTTAAATCGCAAATATTGTCATAAGAGATTCCCTATCGTTTATTTTTACTAGATAGTTGTTTCCTACAAAAGGAAAAGCAGCGAACATACTTTGGATGACCTGCATACTAGCAAAGTTTTTGGATTATATAAAGTAAAAAAAAAAAAAAAAAATCGTAGGGGGAAAACATCTGTTCCATAGAAAAATTGTCAATGACACTCGACAAAATGTATGGAACAGCTGATTTATTTTTCTCGATTTCAGAGTTGGACCAATAGTAAAAGCTGTTCACAATCATGAGTACTATGAGCCCCTATCGGCTTAGCATACTCTTTCCTTATAGCCCTGTATATAACACATTTCAAGTTAAGCGGGTACCTTACTATGTCCCGTAGTACAGCCGTACTGGTCTATTATTGTGTAATAAGTATATTTTCTTATTAACCATTAACTCTGCCGTTAAAGGTAACTAATTATATCCATCACATTAAGCAGCCTTATTAACCGGGGGTAAGGGGGTGGTAACCGCGAATTCCTATAATTTCCAGTCAGTGTTTGTTGGGAAGCTTGTTTAGAGAGGATAGGGTAAGGGGTGTAAATTTCGCCAAGTACCTGCTATAGTTGGGCCAGGAAATTAGAAAAAGAAAGAAATGATTGCATAATTTTAAGAGGCTTAAGATTTTAAACAATAGTGCGCTTAAGTAACACTCACTACTACTATTTCTGCTTGAAATAATCATTTTTTTTTCAAATATGCCTTTATATGCATTCATACCTGGTCGTAAAGAAATTTAACATCTTACTCGTATCTCAAGGAACGAACGCAGTGTCGAGTATTGAAAGTTCAATATTATGGGTGCTACTGTTATGGGCAAGCTGACGCTCACCCTCGAGCGAGCGACATGCTTGTCTCGTCAATCAGTTGCTCATATAACTTTGAGTACGGCTCATACAACTTCTAATTATAACCCGATTTTTATGATTCCGTACCAAAATGATAAAAACGACCATTATGATAAAATTTTAATTACTGTCTGTCTGATTTACGGGTAACGGCAACATTTTCAACCGTGCGTCTCTATCAAACCTTTTTTTTTTGCAAGGTCTAACTCTTCACAAGATACCTGACTGCTATGCGGTGCAGTTGGGTTATGTGGGATTATACCCACTAAAACACCCCTGGTGGCCTACCTTGGTGCTTGACCGAGGGCTCCGGGATCTCCAAGGGAACTCACCGGAGCCCTCAGCACCACGCTTCAGCTCCTCCCGGGCAGCTAGCAGCTGTCGTGAGACGCCTTAGCCTACAACAGCGTCCACCACTCGACGCTGTCGTCTTCCCCGGGCACGCTTCGGTAGATGGCGGTAAAAGGGGCCCAGAGGTCCCCTTTTAGTAGGCTCTTACTACAGGCAGGGGATACCGATGCCGTATTCTAATACCTCGGCATCAGGGCAACTCTCTCTTTCTCACCCTGCCGCCCAAAGAATACTAATAGTAATTTTTTTTTTACTTTTCTATTGGTACCTGACGCTAAAAACGCCGCAGAGTTCGGGGGTGACATTATTTAAGTTTCTTTTACTGCTGCAAAAAAGTCTAGGACCTGATTTTCTTCTTTTTGATAAACTTTTTATCCTTCATTCTTCTGTTTTTCAAGAATTTTATATTTTTCATAAATCATATTTTAAAAATTATTCTCAAGCCGTGAATATCAAAAGTTCCATGAGATGCTTAGTTTTTGGCAATAAAATTATTATTTTATGCATTTGTCTCTCGTGATAATAAAGTCGTCATTACAAAACAAGCCAGCTCATCGCTACCGCTACCTCCGTCGCCCCACGACCAACAGCGACGCATAATAAATTAGCCTGTACTATTGTGTGGGCTCACTTAGTGGCAGACTTATTTACCTGACTCACAATACAGCTGGTCTAAAATCGCAGATAGTGGAACACCGTCTCCAGATATAGTTGAGTCGTTGGCACCGGTTGGAGACGTTTGTCTTCAAGACTCCGATCCTTCTGCTGCGGTGATTTATTGTACTGCAGTTTCGGGAAGTTTGGATCTGTATTGCGTATTGTAGAATGTGATAAAATTGCAGGAGTCTTTGTTCTATAACCATCATTAATCTGATAATTGCAATCAGCAAATAAAAGTGGTGGAACGCTACAAAAAATAAACAGAAACTTAGTTAAACAATAAATAACGCCCATAGCTAAACAAATCGACAAATAACACCCAGTGTTATCCTGTACCGTGACAGATGTTTCAATTCAACATTTAAATATCTACCTGGTCGGGAACCGAACCGGGGCTTTCTGCTCATAAGGAAGACGCACAATCAACTAAGCGCGGAGGGTAAATTAACATTGAAATGCACATTCTGTAGCACTGTTGAAAATATTAAGTGTATTGGATTTTAATTCCGCCAAGTACTCGGGAAGCCGCTTGGATTGTTGTTTTAACTAATTTTTGTTTTATTCTGGTTCTCATGGTTGTACAAAGAACGCTGGATTTATGTGGCCACGGTAGGTCGACATGCGTACACTTACATTTTTGCTTAAGTTCTTTTTTAGGTTTGACAGATTAGGCATTTGAGCACAAACATGCCTGATGTTAACTGATGATGTGAACGAACACGGTGAACACACCTAGCTCAAAGCAAATGGGACTTAGGTCTTTAGTGAGGCTACTAGAACACACCGTACTCGGCGACAGATTTTCAACTTGAGGGTGGTTGCTACCAACCGAGTACTAGAAATTAGCCTACGACCATAATGATGTTTTTTTTCAAGATGTCTTCCTTAACTTATTGTAATTTTACCCGTTCCCTGTGGCGTGTGATCCGAATGCGCTAAACACAGAGTTACATCGATGCTTTATGTATATTAATGCGATATTAGATACAAAATATTTGATTTATGAGATGCTTAAAAGTAACGAAGTATACAAGAACTCTCATATTAATTCTAGTACCTACAAATCCTATGATAGGAGTCGCTTATCAAAAACTATGTACTATACAATGTTTAAACTTTCGCGTATTTTGTTAATAGCCATATCCTTATAAAGGGTCCTTCTGTCGGATATTCTGAATCAATATTTGTAGGGGCTCTAAACTAGTTGTTTGGAGTGTAATTATGGAGTTTCCTGCCCCCTGCAGAGTTTGATGATGGAGTGTTAACAGCTAAAACTTTATTATCAACTAGATGCATACTGCGGTTTTACCAGCCCTATTTTTTTTATTTTTAGGATAAAACATTGACATCTAAAACATTGGTCGATCAACATGCTTAGTTATTTGTAATTTATAAGCCAATTCATGGTGCTACTTTTCATTTAAAATCATGTAGTTGTTATTGAGTTGATTTGAATGAATTTAGATCCACTATCTATCACTACTACTATATCAAATTAAATATAAATATCGGTAGACGTTTTTCACACACAGCGCCATATAGCCCCAGACTAAGCAAGCTTGTACTATCTAGAGGAACCAACCCTATGGGCCCTAGTGGCCCTATGGGATCCACATAATTGATAGAATACTTGAATATTATAATTATTATTTTTGTAAATACGTACATAGAATACATAAAAATACCCAGACAAAGAACAAACATCAATGTTCATCACACAAATATTTATCCCTGGGTGGGAATCGAACCCACAACCTACAGCTCAGAAAGAGAAATCCTCCCACTGAGACAAAAGGCTAGTCAATAATTACCAAATACAAAAAAAGTCACAAAAAAAAAACGATAAAAATATGATAAGAAATAATTACAATGTTTACCCCGCGTGATTTGTACAATTGGAGAAGACCTTTGCCTAGTAAGGGAACGTCATAGGTTAGGAAAAATAATAATAAGATTATAATGGAGTACCACTAAGTCGATGAAATCGCATGTGATGATGGGAGGTTTCTAAAACAGTTCCTTAGTACATGATCGCGAATAGGTCGTATACAATTTTCTTATAGACAAATTAACGATGCGTGACGGGCAAAGTTCTGCTCACGTCATAATTGACATACTGGTAAAGTTTTTTTGCCAATAGGCTATGTATTGGTATTTTTTTTCGCTATCTTCGTGCAAAGTTTTCTTCTACAATCATTATTACAATTAGGTACTCATGAGAGAAATCAGAAACAGAAATAGATTTTTGGGATAAGTTGGCTTATTCACGATAAAACAAAAAATACAAAAAACGAAACATAAGGTAGGTATAGGTAATTTTTTCACAATATATATTTTGTTTTTTAATTTGTAAACGGAGAGTTTATTGATAGTTACAGACTTATCTTTATTACCCAGTCATTGGTAAGCATTCTAAGCCCATGTGCTCATCAGAGCGAACGAACGCAAAGTACGTATGCTCGTGCTAGATAAGCCGTGTGCACATGACGGCTTTTTGTCTCATAATACACTTCTCGACGTGTGAAACGTCGTATTAACTCTGTGGGCTCAGCACTGGCTTAATTACCCCTACGAGTAGAGCTGTAAGTTTTGAATGTGAATTTGGAGCAGTAACAGTTCCATATTTTGAATTCCATTCAATTCAATTATTAATTTTATCTTTTGATTATTTATTTTATATCAATGTTCTTAAATTTATTTATAAAAAACAACAATTGTTTTGCAGCTGTACAAGGGCTTGTACAGGGAATGGGTGCATATTAAAATGTATAAGTTCAAAATACATACTTTCAGCGAATATATAATTAAGTTTGTAATCAATAATTTCAAAATTCCGAATGGTCAAAATACATAAACTTAAAATCTTTAACGTTTGTTATTAATAATGGTTGAAAAACTGGACATTAAAATGCATGCGTTCGCTTAGAATATTATATAACTTAGAAATCGATAATTTCAAAATACCGAATGGTTCAAATACATAAAGTTAAAATCTTGAAAGTTAGTTATATAAGTTTGCTATTGATTTCAAACTTATAATAATCTGAATGAACGTATGTATTTTAAAGTAATATATTTCAATATGTACCCTTTTGAAATCTTGTTAATAACATAATAGCCAACAAGCTGTTTTAAAAAGAAATTGTTCACTGGAAGGCCTCCAAAAAGTCTGCAATTGTTATTCTACGCTTAGCAATCGGTTTCCAAAATTCAGAACACGTTTTTTATTTAGTTGTAAATGATACAGTCTTAACGGGTCGAAGGGTGTTTAACCTCAGTGATGTGACCCGTAAGTAAACCTACAATACGAATCCTACAACAGAAACTTCATATATATATATTTATATATTTCCAAAAAAAAAACAAATAGTAAGCTAACAGTATACCAAAACGCTTACTATCTTAAACAATGAGTACAAAACACATATAAGTTACGTTGTTAAACATCATGTCCGAAAAAGTAGATATTGTTGAGTGCAATCTGGCAGAATTCACAGAAGCCGCGTATAGGCTTTGTGAAAATATAAATCGTTGTCTAGAATAAATATTAATATAATGCAATTAAATAACTGTACATAGTATTGTAATGGTCATGGGTGCTATTACGTCAGTTTTAATAAATATATACAAAATAAATTTATTTCTTCACATCGACTAAAATATCGCGGTATTTCTTTGGTTACTAGCACACGAGAGAAGAAAAAAAACAAGTGGACGTGACTCTTTTTAAGTCATATTCTGAGTTGAGTCAATGAATTTCAATGTCATCATCAAATCAGGTCATCCGAATAATTAATCGGTTCGCAGTGCACATACAATACATACTTGTATACTAATTACAGAATACACGCCAGTACGCTCAGGAGATAGCAATTAGTACAAGATGCTTTAACTATGTCATAATGCGAAGGCACACATACATTATAATCAAACGTAGGTACATGTTTGCTTACTATTCCGATTATGCGTAGTACCTGTAATAATTATTGAGAATAGCATTTTTTTTTAATGAATTAATTAATTTGGATTACCAATATTATTATTTTTTATACATTATTTTTTGTATTTGAGCTGTACATTTATATTTATCAATAAATAACTTTGAATTTGACTTTGACTTTGCACTAACAACATATTTTTGACTTGGTGATTACGTTGTGTGATTCTAAAATAGCTGCAAACTTACTATTGCGATAGTAAATATATTTAATATGAGGCCTCCAGGAGGCCTTAAAACTCTCAAATCAGAGCTAGCAACACAGCCTATGCGAACCTAAAGGCTTATAGCATTTCCCTTACTCAAGGAATTTTAAAATGATGAATTTTCATTTCCCTGTATCTCAGAAACGAAAGTAGATACAGAATTAGTGCTAGAAAATTCCGTCTCCACAGGAGTTTCTTAAATGTTGGCTCCACACGTTGTGTATTTAGCCAGTGTCAAGTTGTAATATTTCAAGTGAACTACGATATTTCGCAACAAAAATAAATCTAAGTCATAGTCTAAGTCAAGAAAAGTAAGTCACGGTCAAGTCCAAGACCCACTGAATTTCACCTCGCGTTGTTTATTTTAACAATACTCAAAAACTGACATTGTTTTCAATAAAGTACATTTTACATTGATTTCAAAGTTGAAGCTTCAAAGTTTTCTTACACAATACAGGATCATCAAATACCTTCAAAATCTCAGCTCTATTATGGTGTTAATGCGAAAGGAAGAAATTTCTGTCCGTTTCCTGTCTTTATTTGATCGGGGTCGGTCGGCTATTAGGTTACGGCTTACAGGTTCCGATCCGAATATTTTTTTTCTCTTTACTATCTGATTCCATCTAAATTGAGATAGTACAAATGAACTCTTTGTATCACTCCCTCTTTCTCTACTGCAGACATAGAACGAGAGGATTATTATATATATTATCTCTTTATTAACAAAAACTTTATCATCAATAATATTAGTTAGTTCTGCTTTCTGAATCAGCCTTTTAACATCCCAGACTGCTGGGGTATCGGTCCACCCTCGAAAGGTGATTAGGCCATATCCACCACGCGGATTCACATCCGCAATCCAGAGTTTCTTCTCCGGAAAAAGGCAGGTTTCCTCACGATGATCGCGACCTCGTCTTATCTTGGACTGTAACCGTAGTGCAAGGCAAGACGAGTTCGCGCGCATGTCACGCTTAACATTCCTTGATAAAGGTCACTGAATGTGATCGAAGCGATAGTCGGAATAACCGACTCAATTTAACGTGAGTATTCCCGTTTTATTAAAACAAAATGTGTCAAAACCACGTCAGTTTTCAAAGTAAAAAAATGATAAAAATATATTAGACTATACTAGACAAAATAGTTTAAATCTATGTCGTATCGGAGGCAATAAAAGCAGGTCTATTAGCAGATTGAACGCGGGAAGTACATCAATCAATGTTCAGGGATGACCGCAGCCTGTGATTTATTGGAGCTTTCGAGTGGTGCATTGTGAATTTTTTTTCAACATACTCTATTGTGTGTGGTGAAAGGTAGGAAATGGCAGGGCAAGGGAAACGAGTTCTTAGATGTATCCCTGTAATGTAATGGACATCTGAATAAAAGGGTTAACACATACATTGTACTTCAACTTTATGTAGGTATATTTGTATATTGCTGTTATATCTATATTTTACATTTCGTCGACTGTCATTTACATTTTTCTATGGAACAGCAGATTTTTTTTTTCGATTTCATGGTTGGTCCCATAGTAAAAGTTGTTCATAATGATTTGTACTATAAGCCCTTTTCGGGCGGTCACTTGCCGATAGGCGACATTGTATATTAGAAACATAGTTTATTGCAAAACATAAAAGTAGGTACATACAAGTGAGAGCGACCTAAATGCGGTTTTTTATTTGTAGATTTTTTGATTTAATTTATTTAAGTATTTATTTTAATTTTGTATCTAGTTTTAGTTTTAGTTTGTATATTTAAGTTTAGATTATAATTTAGCTATATAATTAATTTTTCCTATACATATATTATATAAATAAATAAATATTACCTAAAAAAAAAGTGATAGCTGTATATTATAAAGAACAAGTATTTTTTTAGAAATCAAAAACAGACCAAACTGCTTATGATAGAGATGCGAAATTTTAACAATAAGCACGAATTTTGCGATATTCCACCTATAAAGGGTAAAATGAACCCCCAAAGTATGTATGGAAAAAAAAAACACATACTCGGTTTGTGTACTAGGCATAAAAATATAAATAAATATATCTCAGGGTTTTTCGAAAATCAAGTCCTAAAGAGATGTAATGGGGTGTTTTGTATAAAGTAGCCTCTGCGACCGAAGCCGTGCGGGCAAGCTACTATTAGCATATTATCGGTATCATAATAATAATAAACTTAGATAGTACAATAAATAATAATAATAATATATATAATTTTTATAATTAATTTATATTATATTGGTTTATTCGAGTATAAGTATCACGTTATCTCCATAATTTTTTTACACACATTTCACATCGATGGGGTGTGAATGTGTGTGTTTTTCCTCTTCTATGAATCCTCTATAACCCAGGGTTGCCTGGAAGAGATCGCGTTCAGCGATAAGGCCACCTGTTGTTACACTTGTTTTTGAACCTAATTTAGATATGTGTAAAATTTGGTGTGAACAATGAAGAGCTTATCTATCTATCTGTTTAAATCAAACTTAGAGATGTTTAAATGTTAGAATGATTAAAGGCAACTTTTTGCTGTAAGAAATAAATCACAATAACATTTAAGATGTCTTCGGGTCTCTTACATCATCTTCAAGTAAAGTACCAAGTAAGTTACGCTAATTTTATTCGAATATAGCAATCATATTCCTTTCTCACAAGATTGACTCCACAGACACAATATATCGTGAGCCAAGACCATGCATTATTAAACTAAATCCCACCATAACCTTAGCCCGGGGCTAATATCAAACACCGTGGTTAAATGTTTCACCGCAGCTTAATGTGAATCAGTTAAAAATGTTCAAGTGTGAAGTAACTTTAGAATATTTTTAACATTAACCAAGCAACGGCCTAAGAGTCTACAACCCTGTGGTTGAATGTATGTTTGTATATTTTTGTATGTTTGTGTATATTTTGACTATCGACTAGTCTTGTGGCTCATTGGGTGCATTTCCGCCTTCTGCGCTGTAAATTGTGGGTTCGATTCCCAACCAGGACTAACATTTTGTGTGATGAACATTGATGTTTGTTCTTTGTCTGGGTGTTTCTATGTATTATATGTATGTATTTACAAAAAAAAATGTATTTATATATTATATTAGTTATCTGGTTCCCATAGTATAACCTTCCTTAGTTCCTTAGTTTTATATAATATTTATATTATTATTTGTCCAGGAACCGGGTATGTCCTAGACCGGAGGCCGGGCAGCAGCTTCCTCTTAATCGATCCCGCCGCCTGCCAAGCACGAGGAATATAGCTACCCCCGTTTTCTAAGGAAGGCCTTTGTTCAGCATTGGACGTCTTCAGGCTGATGAAGATGATGTTGATGTATTATATATTTATTCGATGATATCTTGCTAATCGATCATCAATTTAGCAAAAAAAAACTATTTTATTTCTTTCTTCACTTCATGTCAAAAGAGGCGTGAACTACTTCTGATACAGGATTTAATTACAAACTACTTTAATTTCCAATAATGATAAGCCAATTCCAACTTTTCTGGTAGTAAATAACTAAGCTTTTATAATACACTAGCTGCGACCCGCGATTTCACCCGCTATTCTACAGGAACGGTTAAATTTTTCAGAATAAAAAGTAGCCTATGTGTTATTTCAGGGAATAAGACCTCCATACCAAATTTCATCAAAATCCGATCAGCCGTTACAGAGTTGAACGAGAACAAACACACTTACATACAAACTTTCGCATAATACTAGTGTGATAAAAGCACTGTGGTATAATAAAAATCTCAGGCGTAACTTAGCGGTTGTTCCATGATCAACAACTAGGACTGAATAGATAAAGACGAGACTAATAATAATCACGAGGCGGAAGTCCATAAACTAAATAAACCAGTCATGCATCGTGGGCTAATTACACTGACTAGTTCGTCCCAAACTAATGACCTCATGACCTCTTAACCGACTTTTCCTATATTAATCTAACTTAAAAAAAATGCATGAAACAGTTGTCTATCGCATCAACGATTCGCAAGTCATGGACATGGACACGCCAAGTCGCCAAGCCTAAGCAAAATAGTGGCGTCAATTAAGTTGATAATAATATTTTAGTTTTGACTAAACTCATCTGACAAGACTAAATTTATCTGCCTCTCTTTTAATTGACAAAACATCAACACATTGACTGACAAAAGCATGGCTCCATTTTTGTTCTGCTGTTAGTTTAGATTGGAAAATGGAACAACAGAATTGACTCTATTTTATTTGAAAGAAAACTTACTGCGTGTTACTGTACCTTAGCTACGAGGCAGAGTTAAGAACGCTCGCTGGGGCAATTTCGATTTGATTTATCATTGTTCTTCACCGATAAATCAGGCCACAATAGGGTTCCCGAGCTATACGGATACGGGAACTTCTATTAATTCTCCTTAGAACAATCCCGAAGTTTCTGCACAATGGGATTAGGACAATACGTCTCAAACGTGAGATGTTATCACGCGATAAGGATAGTGTAGCGGGAAATTGAATTAATTTGGCTTTTGGGTTCTAGGCGCAGTATATCGGCTGATAATGATCTGATTGGTCTTGTTGACCGTAATGTTGTTGTTGGTCTGAAATACCGGTATTTACTATTCGGAAATTTGTTTTTAAACGGGGCGATGATTCGTGACAGTGCAATATTAATATATTTATTTATTTAAGTCACCAACATGATCTACGTCATTGTAACAAAGAACAGGCTAAACGTCACCACAAATATAGGTGCAGACTACATGAAACTAAGAAGCGAGTATTACTTAAATAATTACAAAATTATAGATCAAGGGGTTAAGAATAAAAGTGAAAGCCTTATAGTAGTTTTAAAATTGTATGGTTAGTTACGGGTACTGTTAAAATGAAATACAAGACCGTCCCTTGAGAATTTACTAGATTTCCAAATTGAGAGAATAAACAACGTATTTAGGTGTAAATTGGGTGGGGAACAATAGCCCCTTTTAATGTAAAGGCTTCTACAAACAAAGCCGTTGCTCTAACAGTTAGAGCAACGGTTTTGTTTGTCATACTAAGTCTGTCATGCCAAACATACGGCCCGCAGGCCGCATGCGGCTCACAATGATGCGTCACTCACCTGAAATCCAAATCTTAAGAATTTTACTGCTAAACTTGTTTAAAATTGCGCGCGCTCTTCATTTCATGTGTAGCTGCGAGCGGTCGTGTCCCGCGGTGGGCACGGGTACGACTCGAGAAGACAAGTCTCTGGATTCTCAACAAAATAATTTAATAGTAATATCGATGCTAGTTACAGCGTAAGGACCAAATATCCTGATGTTAAAATAATTGTTATTTTAGTCTGGCCCGCTAAAATTTAAATAATTTAAAATTTAAATTTAAATTTTAAATGAAACAATCTATGAGTCCATCCACATAAAAAAAAAAACTATTTTTTATGGAAAACTCACACTAGACCAAAAAAAAATAACTGGGCCAAAATCGTTTTCATACAAAGGCTGAGTGAAAAAGCAGGCAAAAAAAAGCAACCTGTATATATGTATTTATCTTATTTTTAAGCTAAGGGCATATTCCAAAGCTGAAGTGACTGGATTTGAAATACCAACCTAGTTAAAAAAATTAAACTTGACCTGTTTATTTGTACTATTGAATCATTCATTCATTCATCAAAGCGACACCGTTTCATGGTTGATATACCATAAACTCTTACGAAACGGTTTTTTTTCAATTTCTTTATTCGAACTGCTGAGCAGTGGAATGCGCTACCCGAGTGGGTTTTTCCCGATAATAATAATCTGGGTGTCTTCAATATAAGGTATCTTTTAGGCAAGCGTGTTCCATCGTAGGCTGCATCCTCGTTTAATATCAGACGTGATGGCAGTCAAACGCAAGCCTATAAATAATTAAAAAAAGAAAAATACCTAATCCAGTTCTGCTGCATATCTGAACTAAGGCTACCAGAAAAAGGAATAAAAAATACACTTTGTGTTACTGCCTACTAAAGTAAAAATAGTTTCTGGGTAAACGACACTGGACAATTTCATATATTCTGACTAACTGACTAAATTTTAACTAAACTGTAAAATATTTTTTAATAACATTGTTAATTCTATCAGTTGTTTAACAGAATCAGCGAAAATGTATCGCGTTTAGAAACTGTTTTCTAACTTTGGAGAAAACTGTTGTACATATACGTATTGAGGCACGTTGAAGAAAATTAAGCTCCAATTACTACTTTCATGCTTGAAAGAAAATGCTTCTTACCAAAGAATTGAGAACTTTTGTAGAAATCTTACCTTAGGAGTTGAAGCACAGTTTTACAAGAAGTCTCATAAAATCAAAGTTTAATTACAGTCTAATTATAATAAAAAAAATATCTAGACAGTCTTTTACTATATTTTATTTTTTCATAAAAAAGTAAATAAACTGTTGATGAAACCTGTCTCCGTTGCGCCATCTTCCTTCTTCCCCTCACAGCCACTTCGCCTTTCCGGTCACGTGCCATAGTTCTTTCTGAACGGAATTGGTTCCAATAATCTCGTAAACCAATTGAATTTAAACCTTTTTAGGTTGAAACACGCCACATTTTGGCACGGGTCGCGCTTCACCGTGATTCTGACAGAAAAACTGAAAACCTGGCTTGTTCACTTTGTATGGAACCCGCCCGTCATGCTAGACGCTCCGTGGCTTTTACATCAATTTTCGTATTACCAATGGATTAAATCCAAGGGTCATCCCCCGAGAAACTTTCCGATTGGATCTGAGCATCGCCTGTCGTGAATCAATGTTATAAAATTTGTATTCAGGTAGCGATTCTCCTTTACTTTTTGGACTGGAGTTCGATCGAATTTAAAAAAAAAATGTTTGGCTTTAGCACCTTACTTTTTGACGATGCGTCTCACGTGTCCATTTCGTTTTGGGGATTCTGCGGTTGCCCGTAGGGGGTGTTTTGGCTTACAGTATTGGAATATTATCACAACACGTCGTCCGAAATGCGTCAATACGATTTAAGTACCTTTGAGAACAAGAAACAAGTAAGTTTACATTGAAGTGTTCGAAAGGAATTTGTTTCTGTGAAGAAAGTTGCGGTTTGACTTTAGTGGGTTAAGTAAAGTTTTCAAACGCATTATATCTCGCAAAGAGGGCTTTTACTACTCACAAGGTGCAACGCGTCTGATTTTTGTCTGTAACAGTTCATTGCTTTTTGTAATATTCAAAATCCATCTCTGCTATGACATAAATATGCGGGCAGATGAGAATAAACCAATTTTCGATTGCGCTCATTACTGTCGAAAATATACAAAAAAGTATTAGAACACCTACTCAGCTAAATCAACCATAGAAGATCTAATGGCAGAATTAGATATACATACATTTTTATATTTACAATGTTTTGTATTTTCCCAGTGATGCCACAATATAATTTGTCGTGTTTATGGGAATACAGAACAGTAGTTCCTTCTAGTCACATTATCAAATTATGTATTTTGTCGTTTTACTCGTACATAACTTACCTGCAATAGTTTCCCTCTGTAAAACAGAATTACCTAGTCCTTAAGTTTGCAGCCTACAATATTTACAAAACACTCCAGATACCATACAGGGTAACTTTTTAAATAATGCATAAATTTTTATTACGCAAACAGAATCGTTAATAGAACATAATTTAACCAATAAAAAATACGATATTTACTTTCTTCGCTTATAACCGTGAAGTGTCGGTAGTGTCTTCTCCCTGTAGCCAGCGAGAAGAAGTGATGTAGGTACCTACACGAATTATAGGTGTTCGTAGTATAATCACGAATAGAGTAACCACGCTTTAGCTACTTAAATTCGAAGTTATTTCGATAATTTTGTACCAAGGTGGGTAATACCAAAAAATACGTATCCTTTATTTTTCAACAATCTTTACGTACACAAAATTTGCGCACTACTTAAAAATTTACCTTTGTATATATATATTACAGGTTTTTGCAGTTTTGCGTTAAAATTAAACTCGGAATATGTACATTCAATTGAAATACATTAAAACACGCTGTAGCTACTTTCATTCGAAGTTATTTCGATAATTATGTACCAAGGTGGGTAAAACCAAAAAATACGTATCCTTTATTTTTCAACAATCTTTACGTACAAAAAATTTGCGTACTACTTAAAAAGTTACCCTGTATAGATGGATATTATAGTTTTTAGTAGTTTTGCGTCAAAATTAAACTCAGAATACGTATATAAAATTGAAATACATTAAAACTCAGGTGAATATTCATACTAACTATAATAATATAATGATAATATATATTTTTTACGAGCTATGGAGAGGGCTATGCTCGGGGTTTCTCTGCGAGAATCAGAAATGAGGAGATCCGTAGACGAACGAAAGTCACTGACATAGCCCAGAGGATTAGCAAGTTGAAGTGGCAGTGGGCAGGGCACATAGCACGCAGAACTGATGGCCGATGGGGCTGTAAGGTTCTCGAATGGAGACCACGTACCGGCAAGCGCAGCGTAGGACGTCCACCCACAAGGTGGACAGACGACCTGATAAAGACCGCAGGAACGCGCTGGATGCGAGCCGCTTCCATCCGCTCTTCGTGGAAATCTAAGGGGGAGGCCTATGTCCAGCAGTGGACGTCCTGTGGCTGAGATGATGATGATGATGATGATGATGATGAATATTTTTTATCAGTCAAGACTCACTCTTGGCCGGTTTCGGGGCTATTAGAGCTCCTTCATCAGAATAATAATAATTACTACATGCGTTTCTGAAACTCAGGGAGTTGATTTTGCAAGATGTGGTTTGTGGTTTACCTGCCATTTTGCGACATCGTATTAAAATATTGATATTTTTTATAAAAATTTTCTCTCTAATTATATTCAAATATAATACATTTTAATAGTATTAATTCTTTAATATACAGTAGTTTAGTGTATGGATCTTTGTGTCTGAAATATAAAAAACTTTTATTTTTGATTGCCTTAAACTTTTGGATAGAATATGTTTGACCTTAACGTTACAAATGAGACCTTACCTTTAACTGATGTACAATGGCAGGAGTAGTGTAATTTTCCCTAATGTGTAACAAATTTTATTATTTCCTGACCTCGTTTTTTGTGGTTTACCTATCATCATTTTCTCTACATTATACACAGCTGGTTCTACCAAACTATGCCAATCTAGTAAGTACTTTGTCACAATAAAATATTAGCCCTGTTATTTAAAGAAATACTTTTTCTTACTGACAGGCAATCTTAGGATGGAGAGAAATCATAGAAAAGTTAGAGGTTGTTTGCCATAGGCGGCAAAGCAAACATCGAAATTTAAATACTTGGGGGCTATATCGATGTTTTCTGAGTTGAGCTGTAGGTTGTGGGTTTTATGTGTTTTATGTGGACAAAAATGTATGTGAATAACATGGATGTTTGTTCTTTGCCTGGTTGTATCTATGTATTCTATGTTTCATATATTATGTTTATTGTATTCATGTGACTTGTAATTAATTTGTCTGAACAATTGAATGCTATTTAAGAAAAAGACTATTTACTTTTTGACATGTAACTAATTGTTATGAATAAATACTATGAACTATGTAAGTATTTATAAAATAAAAAAATACGTTATCTGGTTCCCATAGTTCAAGCTTGCTTAGTTTGGGGCTAGATGGCGCTGTGTGTAAAAAAGTCCACCAATATTTATATTTATATATCGATTGCAAATTAAATTAAATCAGGTGACTGCATGTTTAGCGAATACCAGAGGCATGACAGACATGTTGCCGATTTTTTTTATGTAAGACTACACAACCCTTTTAATGCAGCTGTGAACTGTATTGTGACATAGTCCTAAAATAAATTGATCAAATCATTTAAACTACGCAAGTACTAAAACTTATTCTTGCATATCAATGACCTCGTCACGGTTGCAATCACGGTCTGACCCCAAGGCAACGGCGGAAGTTTGAAGACGTATTTTGCTTAATCACTAGAATTTCGTGCGTTTATAACGTCCTAACTCTGTTCGACTCTTATTTCGTAATTTCCTATGCATTATTTATACAAGGTAAAGGAAGTGGAACTGAAACGAAATGGAAGACGCAGCGCAGGCAGGCCTCCAACAACGTGGATCGACGACATTGTGAAAGTCGCGGGTAACCGGTGGATGCAAGTGGCAAGTTGTCGGTCCGTGTGGGGGTCTAAGGTCTTCCGGCTGATCGTGACGACGATAAAGAAAGGGTTATGCTAAGTAGAAAAGAGCTCATAGTACTCATAATTATGAACAACTTTTAGTATGGGATCAACCCTGATATGGAGACAAAAAATGAGCTGTTCCAACGAAAAATGTCAATGACACTCAAAAAAACATGGAACAGCTGTATTTTTCGCACCATAGTAAAAGATGTTCACAATCAAATACGGGGCCCTTCGGCTTAGCGTACACTTTTCTTATAACCATGCTTAAGTAATGGATACTTTTCTATGGCTGTCGTGTTATGTCCCTACATTTTTAATAGTTTTGGTTGCACACTTTGTGTATTTAGCCAGTGTCAAGTACTGTAATATTTCAAGTGAAGTCAAACATTTCACAATTAAAAGAAGTCTCATTCATAATCTAAGTCATGCAAAGTAAGTAATGTCAAGTCCAAGTCATGTCATTGTGGTGACTTTACTTTGGTTTTACTGCACAGGATGTTTATGTTACAGTCGAAAATAATAACCGGTCAGAACCACTTTTGACTGCGAAAATCAGTCAGAAGTAGTTTTGACTAAGAACGTTGGTCAATGCCACTTTTAACTGCAAAAATATTAGGTAATTGTAAAATGTAGACTAAATTGTATAGATGGTTTTGACCAAGAATGTTAGTAAAAAATCCCTTTAACTGGGAGTATTTAATGAAAATCAACGGTAAATAAGTCTTATTTGTATCAATCTTTAAAAATCCCACTGCTAGGAGATCGGCTTACGCTCGAAGGGTGATTAGACCATATCCACCACGCTGGCCTAGTGCGGGTTGGTGGATCCACACAAGCCATCGAATTTCTGTTCAGGAAATATGCTGGTTTTTTCCTTCACCGAAAAGTCAGTGGTATATCCGTACGTAAGTTCTATAGAACTCATTAGTACGGACCCGTCCGGGTTTGAATCCGCGATCCCACGAATGTGAGGAGGCGATCGTGCTCCCGCTGAGCTATTACGACTTTTTACTGTGTTTTCGAAATCGATTAATTATTAAGGAAATGAAAATATTACTAATGCATAACTTACATGAGGATTGCCATCATAAAATAGAACAAATTAACATTCTACTTGAAGGGTCCATGTTTCCACTGAATTTACATAAGCATAAAGATCGCGGATATCTTATTGGTAACTGTAGAGTGTGAAAACAGCTTGCTGGACCGAAGAAGCCACATTTGCCACTATTAAATTGGTATCAAAAGTAGTACCACCTAATACTAATTATTACTACGTAAAGAAGTGACAAGCTGAATGGGCAATGGGCAGTCCACATCACTCGAAGAACCGATAACCGATGGGGAAGAAAGGTTCTTGAGTGGCGACCACGATCCGGAAGATGAAGCGTAGGGAGGTTTCCCACTAGCTGGACCAACGATATTATGAAAGTCATGGGCAACTGGCGGATGCAAGTGGCACGTTGTCGGTCGGTGTGGTGGTCTAAGGGGGAGGCTTGTGTTCAGAAGTAGACGTCTTCTGGCTGATAAAATGTAATGTAAAGAAGCGACCACTCCTACTCCCCACCATTTTATCGGCATCCGCTACCTAGCAGTACGGCTAGCAGTACTCCAATGTCAAAATCACTCGTTTGCCACCACTTGCTGCGTAAACTGACCGTGCGTACTACGCGCACAGCCGCGCGCCGCGCGCCGCGCGTGCCCTAGCGACCTGCCTGTAGTGAGCCTCGCGTGCCGCTGACGTCACGAATTTGAAACTCAATTTGTACGGAGTGTAGGGTGTAATAGTGCGTCACCTTCTAATACGTAGTACATAACCTCAATATTATAATAATTTAGTTAAAACCACGACAGTTTTCATAGTAAAATTATAATATTCCCTAAATTTCCACCTCCACCTCGGCCTACATTGCCAGCTGACATACCATTACCAATAAATTGACGTGTTTATTTTACAACATACCGTAATAATTTACCAACGATCTATAAACAATCGTATGTATCATCATAAATATTGACACTGTTGGTTAAAGGCGACACTGTAGCGTGTATCTTGTACCGTGATTCACTTTACAAACCATGTTCAACTCGTAGGTCTTCAAGTCCTGAATTGGGCTAGTTTGATAAGAAATTTAGTTGAACTAGCAGCGCCTTGCGGTTTGCCCTTCTAACAAACACCATGGTATAGGATAAGAAGTAGTACATTGTTCACCGAAAGGAGAAACTTGTCGATTACCAAAGAGGCTGAAGTTTGAGGCCCGAGGCACATGATCTACCTCTTTTGGCTTTTTTTATCGCGTGTAAGTAAGTCCGAATTACACCCAGCCTTTTGGTACGCAATGATGTGGTCAAATATGAAGCATGCTCTTACACCCTAACTCGCCTGTTGGTAAACGATGATATTATGGTCAAAGATGAAGCAAGCTCTTACACCCCAACTTGCCTGTTGGTAAACGATGATATTATAGTCAAAGATGAAGCAAGCTCTTACACCCCAACTTGCCTGTTGGTAAACGATGATATTGTGGTCAAAGATGAAGCATGATCTTACATCCCTACGCGCCTTTTGTTAAGCGATGATGTGGTCAAAGGTGAAGCATGCTCTTACACCCCAATTCGCCGGTCGGTAAACGATGATATGATCAAAGATGGAGCATACTTGGATGCCGTATTTCACTGTGATCTTCGTCTCGATTCACAATAATAATATCACAAAAAATGCAATGTTGCCTACAAATCCATTTTTCTTTTAAAATGTAATGACACCATTTCAGGAACTTATTTAATAGTGAGAATTTTGAGGTCAGAAGTTACTTACCTTATACTCATACGTATGCTAGTTTAAAAATGGATTCACGCATTCGGCTCAAAAACTAACTTAATTTAACTAACAAAGAGTATCCACACCATCATCAGCTCTATGAAATTACCCAAACATAATATCAAGCTACTTTCCGTCCATTAGGCGGACAATAGCTGTTAAATCGTGACATAGTTTAAACAGTGTTTAAGCTGTAGTTTATACGCTCCCTACATAATATGTTTAACGGCCCGTATTTTATGATAATCTTTAAACAATGTTGACTGACACGGACTCTAGCGAGTGTGCTAATATTTTTCCTCGATTAAGGAAAACTGGAGGAATGAAATATGAGTGTTGTGGCGGATACGGTCTCGACTTTATGACGGGAATAATAGAATACTCGGTTGTGGTCACAGAAGAGAAAAAAATACTTCTCTTTTCTGTGGTTGTGGTATATTTTGTGCTAGGTTTCGATTCGGAGTCGTCGTAAGTCACAAAACACAAAAAAAAATGTGAGACCACAAGGATATGAAAATAATAAGACATTAGAGATAGACACGACAAGCCAGTCTAATCGCTAAGAGCGATCTCTTCCAGACAACCTCCGGATGATTGAATAGAGATTAAGTAAGTACAGAGTCGAAATTAAATAAGTTTAAAGGATATATTTATAACTAGCTGTTACTCGTGATTTCGTTCACACGGCCCTATAAAAAAAAAGTAACCTATGTCTTTGTGATGTACAGTAACTTGTTATCAAATTTTATCAAGATTCGTTCAGCCTTTTAGTCTTGATGACGCGACAAACAGAGAGACAAAGTTACTTCCTAAAGTTCGGTAGAAGGTGTTGAGTGTGAATCGGTCAAGCCGCTTGAGGTACAGGAGGTACTGAAGTAACACACAAACATATGGACATCGTTCTTAAGCAGTCGGGTAAAAATACGCATAAAATGCGAGTCGCATGTGCTATTATGATGAATTGCACATCACTAAAATAAATGTTAATAAATACCTGTTCTCTCAATACCATAAAGGCAATTACTTTCAAACATACCAAATAATAACAAGCATGTTTATAAAGTTTATCATGGGTATGTAATGCCTTTTATCTTACGTAATTGTATACCTCGAGCTGTTCAGTAGACCTCAACGCATTAAACTGTACCGGAGAAAACCCAATTAATTGTTATTTCCTAGATGAATATTATCCGGAATGTATGACCATCTTAAAATAGGGAAGACACAATGACACTGACTGCTTCAACACGGCTTACGATAAAGCGGCAGACAGAATATGATTCAGAAAACTGTGTTTTTTTTTCTATTTTGTATTTAATTTGCAAAAACATTTGAACATAGTTTCTAGGCCTTTCCATAAGACACTGACACAATGTAGGGGAATCCATTTAGATATAAGCAAGATATAGATATAACCAAGATTATCAATCACAACCAGCAGTAATGACAATGAACTTTATGAATGTCACTGGCATTTGTTATTAAATCTATGAGTTTTCACAAACGATTATAATTTCGATATAATTAATCATCTTCCGTGAAACGTTTACGAGATATTTTAAACTTCATTCTGCAATAGGACCACTGAGATTTTAGTCAAAAAAACCTGGCCTGGTGACCTGTTTTTTTTTTTTTTTCGATTTGTGTGCGTTTAGAAAATCTCGTAAACCAGAATACTTCATAGGATATTGTCGTCTTTAAATTCAAAATAAAGTTGCTGTCAAATACAAATGAATTTTCTACAAAATAGTATGGAAGAGCAAGCGAATAAAAGTCTCTACACATGTGAGCGATGCGAAGACCCTTCCATTGGCCACGGCCAGTGATGCCGATGGTCACTGACCATAGCCATAGCAATTATTCTGTGTTTTTATTTTTACTTTGCTGACGTTAATTTCCATAACTGAGTAGTGCTGTACGCGGTCTACCGTAGCGTGCGGCGCATCTAGGGGTGCGATGAGTTCGATGATATGAGTTTCCGTGTTATTTATATCGATTATTTTACCGTCTGAAACGTCGTGTCTTCGATCTTGTAAGCCAAGATACAAATATTTTATCTTATCTCGGACACACTGATACAGCGTCAGAGCTTCAGTCTCTTATGAGTGCTATAAAAACAGTGCTGTAAAATAAGGCAATAATTGCTGACATAATTGCATGGCACGTACAGTACAAAGTACTTACAAAAAAAGGAATATTATCTACAAAAAATACGTTCAGTCTTCACGCAATGGTTTTTTAAAATTATGCTTATAGAATAGAAGTTAGTTATATACTAAAATTGTGAACGAAGGTACTTTACATTATTGTGTAATCCTAGTGCTAGGCAAACTATTTCAAGGTAAATTATAATGACGCCATTTACATTACTATCAAGATTGAACGGCTAAAAAAAATAAAATAAAAGTACTCGTGACTCGTGGTACTCGTGACGTTTATTAAACATCGATAACAATAAAAATGCTTCACTTCCACAACAATAGTGACGCACCTTCCTTGACAGTAATTCAGTGCTTCGTGATATGCGCTTGCGCGCGACCGTCTTTTTTCGCGCTTTATTTTCTAATTCGAAAAACGAACGTGATTATATGGCAGTGGTGACCCGACCGTGTGGTGATTTCCATTGTTTGAAGTATAGTTCTTGCAGAGGACACACTTCGCAAAATGGCTGGGTAACTAAAAAAAACAACAATATTACTATGAAGCTATGTTCTACGATCTCGTGAGTGAACTTGATTATAATATTGTTAGAGTCATTATTACTATATTTAACAGTAGTTATTTGTTTAGATTTACAGTGGAGATAATAAATATAATCTCGAATAAAAGTTTTAAAATTTTTGATAAACTTAAATGTGTAAAACGCAATCGAAAACTGGTAAATCGAGAAAATTAAAGTCAATAGTTAAGTTAATAGATAAATATTCCTTATATTAAGATATAGTTATTATTTATGGCCAGCAGTTAATTGCTAGTAAGTTTTTTTTTTTTTTTTTTTTCATCGGACTAGGTATTCGTTTGACCACAATCTCACCTGATGGAAAGCGACGATGTGATCGAAGATGTAGCACGCTTGCCTAGGAAGCTCACTCTTTTTTTGTTAGTAAGTTCATCATCAATAAGGTAGTCTTCAACTTAGTTTTTTTTTATAAGTGCACTGTACATTCTGCAAAAGTTTTCAGTCTGCTCTCGTTGGATTTTATAAGCCGGAACGGTGTAGGTACTTCTATAGTTAAAATAGCGTTAAGTTATTTGTCTGTTTCAAA
Source organism: Apocheima hispidaria (assembly GCA_947579745.1). NCBI lineage: Eukaryota > Metazoa > Arthropoda > Insecta > Lepidoptera > Geometridae > Apocheima > Apocheima hispidaria. The sequence continues at coordinate 887,870 of OX388152.1, read as the reverse complement.
ATTAAAACTCCGTGCACAACGCATTACGAAATTTTAATGCGCCTCATCTTCCTAACAACTTGAAATAGAAATAAACATAGAGTCAAAGAACTATACGAGTTATCCAATAGTTATCATTAGAACATTCGATTGACATGAATTTATGGATAGATAGAGAACTCTTAGTTTATTGTTCACTCAACATTTTACATACAATTAAAAAGAGGCTTAAAAACCAGTGTAACAAACATAACAACAACATTGATAACAACATTAAATAACATAACATTGACAACAGTGATTGGGTAAGTAACATTTCAGCCCTAATCGAAGTGATATATGTTTGCGGCAGTTTCAGTTTCATCTTTATAAATATCTACAGGCTTATGATGATGATTTCGATATAATAAGCCAGTTTTGCTTACTAACATTTTATTATGTAGTCAACTCATTTAATGGGGAAAACAAATAGTATAGTATGTTATTGTGAAGGTCATAGTAGGGAGGTTACTCGACTAAAAGATTTACTCAAGCATATAGTATAGATATAACTGCGGTGTGAGAGCGAGCGAAGTGTCTCTAGATGTTTGGTTATAGAACGGATATAATATTCTATAATATCTCGGTACTCGTCATTCTGAACAACTTTTACTACAAACACTATTTCAATAGTGAAAAACAAAAAACAGCTGATTTTTTAAGCGATTTGAAATATGGTTTCATAATAAAAACTGTTCATAACGATACATACAATGATATTCTACAATATATTCGTCGTCTAAAAGAACTCCCAGTAGGTATAGAGTTGATGGGGTGCCACCATCGTATTTCCTAAACAAAACAGACAGTGATCGGTAGATTTAATTTAGTCCTATCATTTGACCGAATGTACACTTTATTAAGTGTGTATATTAAAAGCTATAATTAAACAATACCATTATTACTTTGTTATTATTTATTACCATTTATTTTATGTTTATGTTTTATATTTATGTTTATTATGCATCATTTATTAATCATATCAATAGTCTAATCACATCTAGCCATACTATTCAGTAGTTATCTTAATTGTACTAAATTAATTTATAATAGTTTTATTTATCATTAATATCCATGGCATATCAACGACAATATTGATATCAACTCAACTGAAACCCTAAACTCACAATCAACTAAATAAAAAATTACTTAACTGTCCAAACTGCGTCCAACCTCCGTCACTACTGCCTCGAATCTGCCTCAACCTCCTTCGACCCAGCCTGTACCCATGTCTCCATGTCACCTTCACACGTTCCGGCTATTTTTCAATTCATTTAGTCAGCCTGTAGCACCGAGTTGCCAGTAGTATAATGTTTTAAATAATCACAAGCGAGATAATTATCAGTATTATAGATTAATAAAATGAACTATATATGACAATAACTATAGTAAATTGATCTTATATAATGCTAGATATAACAGTTCGTCCATCCTGACAAAATTTGATACCACGCAAATTGAATTCTGAACACCTACTCTGATTTAGCTATTACAGTAATTATTATTAACTAACATAATAATTTTAATAATAATTATTCATTAACTAAAATTATAATATATTAAATAATAATAATAAAATAAAATAAATTATTATTAAAATTATAATTATTGCTGTTTTTTTTTTTTTTTTAATTAAATGTCTATTATATAATTATTATTAATTAACATAACTAATTTTGTGTTCTTGTTCTTCATCTTATCTGGTACCTTGATAACGTAATTGATCCATGGCAAATTTTGAGCTTAGCCGTCACTTAATCTGTAAAATAGAAGTTAAACCTTAGTACATAATATATCATATGCTTTACCAGAGTTTGTTTTGTTCATGTAAATTATCATTATAGTACCAAGTAGTAATAATCGTATTATTCTCATTGTATCATGCATTTGAATTTCATATCAGCATGTAATTAGTAACATTTGTACAATTTTGATTAGTCTCAACAAAATAATCATTTATTTAATCTAATTGTTTGTTTTATATTAATCATAAAATAGAGTAAATTATTTTATTATTTTAGTTGTTTATTTCATCGTCCAGTAAGACGGCCCTTTATCCCCCCTTTCTTCATAATGACCCGAGTTTATTTCATTTTATATTTTATGCTCAACAATCGACATGGTGATCCCTTGTTTATTTCATCGCCCATAAGGCGGCCATCTTCACCATGGTTTCCGAGGTGTCCTTGTTTATTTCATCGCCCATAAGGCGGCCCATCATCACCACGATTTCCGAAGTGGCCCTTGTTTATTTCATCGCCCATGAGGCGGCCTATCATCACCACGATTTCCGAGGTGGCCCTTGTTTATTTCATCGCCCATGAGGCGGCCCACCATCACCACAACTTTCGTGGTGGCCCTTGTTTATTTCATCGCCTATGAGGCGGCCCATCATCACCACGATTTCCGAGGTGGCCCTTGTTTATTTCATCGCCCATGAGGCGGCCTATCATCACCACGATTTCCGAGGTGGCCCTTGTTTATTTCATCGCCCATGAGGCGGCCCACCATCACCACAACTTTCGTGGTGGCCCTTGTTTATTTCATCGCCTATGAGGCGGCCCATCATCACCACGATTTCCGTAGTGGCCCTTATTTATTTCATCGCCCTTCAGGCGGCCCATCATCGCAATGAGTTCTGTCGCGATCCTACTTGTACCATAATTAAGTGCATTAACTTATTTTCAGCCTCCTTATCTTATCCTCTTAGCCTCTTATGAATCTACTAGTTCTTCTGTACTGTCAACTTGTGATTCCTCATTGCTTGTACTCATTTCGTTATCATTATCTACCAACTTTCTCAATGAATCAGACGAAACCGTTGCTTTATATTTCTTATACCCCTTAGTCCCCTTTACAGAAGAGGTGATGTATCTATCATTGCCGGGAACTTTTGTGACCTTGTATGAACCACTGTATTTTTCTTTAAGTTTGCGAACAGTTTCTTTTGTAGATTTGTATAAAATATTTATGGCGCATGGGCAATAACCAAGACGTTATAGGTATTTTTTTGTGATCTTTCAAAAGCTTTCGATTGCGTAAACCATAACATCCTATTAGATAAGCCGAAACACCACGGCGTTAGGGATGCATCACTTGAACTACTTAAATCATATTTATCAACCCGAATCAAAAAAACTGTCAGGTAATTTAAGTTCAGCGGCGTACGCTGTCAGAAAAATAACAGAATGCGCAGACAATACTGCCAGAGTTGTATATTTCAGCTACTTTCACTCTATCATGACATACGGTATTCTACTATGGGGAAATGCGGCAGATGCCAAATCGATTTTTGTACTTCAAAAGAGGGCTATCAGAGCTATTTACATGCTCGGAACTAGAGACTTCTTGAAAGAACGGTTTAAAACGATTAACATTCTGACAATGCCATGTCAATACATATTTGCCTGTATTATGTATGCAAGGAAAAACATGCAGAATTATGCTACACAGGGATCCACCCATGATTATAATACTCGAAACAGAGAGAATTATTCAGTACCGTGGACTAGACTTACAAAAATAAGCAAATCTTTTGCAGTGAATTGTATTAAATTTTACAATATTTTACCAAAGACCTTGACAGCATTTAAAGAACATAAGTTCAAAACAACATTAAAAAATCTTTTGTTGGAAAAACGTACTACGACGTAAATCAATTTATAAAAGATGAAAAGGCATGGCGAAATATAGATGTTGACATGACATTAACTTGACAATTGTCTTAAAATGACATTGACTTTATAATAATCGAAACACAATGACATGAATTAATTTTTTTTTTGTAATATTTTTATTATTATTATTTGTTAATTTTAATAATGGAATTGACTTAATTATCTAATACTATTTTTATTTTAAGTATTATTATTACTATTGACATTTATTTTAAGCCTACAAATGTTTTTAGTGCTGATAATTCTTGTTGTGCTTTTGTGACGTTTTGTTTATTTAACTTAGTTATATCTAGTGATGATTATCCATAAGAGTATTTTTAATAGCTATTTGGAAATAAAGAAGAATTGATTGAATTGAGCGTATCTTCACTTTGACATTCTCTTCTTCTTCCTTTATTCTTAAAATATCACCATCAGGATGCTCCTTTCTTTGTATCGTGAAGTCGGTTCCAGAAATAGTGATGATGTAATCATTGTGATTCATTATAGGCTGTCCCAGAATCATGTCCATTTTGCCCATTTGGCAGTCGGTTATGAGAAACTCAGTTTCAAAAACATTATCTTCCACCTGAACATTTATTTTTAGTGCACCTTTAGCAATAATTGGGCTACCCCCAAATCCCCCAATCACGGTATCACAATTATTCATGGGTAAGTCGAGCTTTCGAAAAAAAATGTTGATTCATTACGTTTACTTTTGATCCCGAATCAAAATAAGCTAATCCACAGACGCTATTTATGTTGACGCGTTTCGAATAAATATCGTTTACCTGTGATATCATGTTTACTTCTTCCTTGGATGACGCTACCGGCGCCGCGGACGTGCTTGGTTTAAAGTAACATTTTTCCGATAAGTGTCCACTTTTCCCACAGTGGCCACAATTTGGTCTGTTGTTATGCGTGTTTTTTGGGCAAAGTCGTGCAGTGTGACCTGGTTCATGGCACAGATAACAAGTAAAACTTCTACATTGTTCTGATGTTTTCATATTTGTTTGATTTCCGTTGTCATCATTTGTTCTTGGATATGATATTTGTTGTTGTTTCGGTCTGAAATTATCAGCCATCACACACAAGAATTTTGAGAACAATTCGCTAGTTGTTGCGTAGTTTCCTGCCCTTGCTGCTGCCTTCAAGTGTAGTGGTAATCCATCAATAATACATGCTACTGCTTTTTCACCAAATATCTCAAGTCTGTTCAACATCGCAAGTTTATTGTAAAAATATTGTGTCATGTTCTCAGTCGGAGACTTCCTTTTGTTCAACATAAAAAAATTTAAAATTCTTTCTTAAAATTTAATACTTCTCTTTTCAAAATTTTAATCATATATTTTTTTCTGCTTTCAGACGTGGCGCAGCACGGTACAGCCCAGCTGGACGCCAGTGTTGCTCTATTTCTTAATTTAGGATAATAATTTCAAAATTGTTATATTTTTCTTTTCAAAAAATTGTTTAACATTTAGAATAAATAATTTGCAATATACTTCTTTTCTAAAACTTTAATAAAAATTTAAATACATATTAGGTAAAAAACAAACAATTGTTCATTATTCCTATTGTACTGGACGCGACGTTACAGCGGAAAGACACTACATATTGGTTATTTTTAACAGTTTGAAAATGAACTTCCGCAAAGTTACGCCTGAATCAATCAACTACTTAAGAACAGCAAGTATAGCTGAACAGGCAAAACAATACATCAAGTTGACAAAACTCCATAGATTGGCAGCCCAAAACGTTTGGTTCAATCAGCAATGCAAAAGATTACACATAATACCAAATTACATCAATATACGTACAAACATACACAATCACGCTAGTGACGTGGCAGTGAACAGAGCGAAAACAATTTGGTTAAATGAAGAGTCTAAATTTTGGTTTTCAGTAAGGGACAATCTTAAATGTCACTTGAAAATATTACACTCAGAGTTAAGCTACAATCTACACAACATTGAGTTCGATTTATTGGATGGCAAGGCTAGAGATTTGGCCTCAAGACTAGCTTACGAAAAATACATTACACAAACAAGAAAATTAGAGCAGTTAACAGGAGCACAACTACAAAGTACGAACACTACAAACCCAGAACTCCAAGAATCTATTCACACGTTCCACCCACGAATTAAGAACTTATCGGATGTTCGGATACCCTCCCAAGAAGTAGCCCTTCTGGAGAAAGGGCTCAAATACAATATTACACCTGGAACAACTCAAACAACATTACAAGAACTAGCTGTTGATGCAGAAATAGCTTGCATCAGAGGGAAACAAGATGTCGGTGTGAAACACCAGGTTGCGAACGAAATTAAGAGGTCCATGGGTTCATCCAGATTTACAAATGCAGACCATCAGCTACAACGTTCTTTGCGAGATCGCTTAAATCACAACAACCTGATTCTTACAAAAGCGGACAAAGGAAGTTCTATCGTGATCCTAGAAAAAGAATCATATCGCCAAAAAGTATACAATGTTATACGGGGAGAAGATTTTCAGCCCATAGACACTGACCCAACAAAAGGATATATACAGGATTTGAAGCAGGCCATCAAACACATTGTCTATGTTTCTCCACAAGTGCTGAAGAACATTCTACCAATGAATCCAAGACCACCACTTTTATATGGTTTGCCTAAACTACATAAAGAAAACATCCCAATACGGCCAGTGGTGTCTTATATCGGCGCCCCAGCGTACAATCTAGCCAAACACCTGAACAGTTTGTTAAAGGAGAAGTCATCATTTAAGCCCAAATATAGTTTGAAGAATACTCTGGATTTAATAGAAAAAATAAAGGGTGTGAACATCCCACAAAATGCCAAATTGATCTCACTGGATGTGGAGAGTTTATTTACCAATGTTCCAGGTGAAGAATCCTTAAGAATACTGAGCTGTAACCTAGAGAAGCAACGTCTACACCCAGGACAGGTACACGATCTTATGACGTTAGCAAGTATTTGTATGAAACAGAATTACTTCCAGTTCGACAACCAGTTCTATCGCCAAAAGGAAGGACTTGCAATGGGTTCACCGCTAAGCCCATTAATGGCCGAAGTGTTTATGGACGACTTTGAGAGCAAACATATGGTCAAAGAGGCAAATATTCTGTTTTATTACCGATACGTGGATGATATCATAATATGCTGGACAGGAACGCAGCGTCAGATGGATATATATATGAACAAGATAAACACCATCCACCCGAAGATAAAATTCAAGCTTGAAATAGAAGAGAACCAGTCTTTGAACTTTTTGGATGTAACAATTACAAGAATACAAAACAAACTAGACTTCCAAATATATCGCAAACCAACGCACGCGGACATAGCTATCCCCAAGTCATCGAACCATCCAATGCAACATAAATTGGCGGCGTTTAGAAGCTATGTGCATAGGCTGTTGTCAGTCCCGTTATCACCTGAAAACTACAATAAGGAGCTTAATGTTATCTATCACATAGCGTTAATAAACGGTTACACTAAACAAATGGTGGATAGCTTAATTAAGAAGAAACAGCAAACCAGGGTGAGATCATTGCTATATCCATGCCTGCCTGAAAGAGTAAACAAATATTTGGGTAGTTTGACATACCTGGGACCAACATCAGAAAAGGTCGCAAAAATACTAAGGAGGAACAATGTACAAGTTGCTTTTCGGACCAGCCACAACATGCGACGGCTGTGTAACGGTAAAGATGCCATAAATAGGAGTAAGAAATCGGGTGTCTACAAGTTGACCTGTGATGCGTGCAATGCAGAGTACGTGGGTCAAACAGGACGCAATTTTGAAATCCGTTACAAAGAACACGTTGCCGCGTACAGAAACAACCATCCAGAAAAATCAAATTTCGCAAAACATCTTTTAGATAGTGGACACACCCTACACAACAACAACACATTCAAAATTCTCCATACTTGTGAAAAGGGTTTCCGCCTGAGTGTCCTGGAACATTTGGAAATATTTAAACACGAACATACATCTATTGCATTGCTGAATGACCAAACATGTGTCACCTCGCCTTTACTACGTTGCTTCGGTGCCGGTGCACCCCGAGCGGTGACGCAATCGCTTCGACCAGGTAGCCACAACGGTATATAAGCGGCTCGCGCCACGGCGCGTTACTCATTTACGGCCGTGCGCTCGGAGAGTCAACACGTCCTGATGATGCCTCGTGCAGAGGCGAAACACGTGTCGAGACAGTACTCATAGGATATTGGTGATATTTTTTGTTTTTTACTTTTTTACTTTTATGTTATTATATATGTTAATGCTCTGTGTCCACTAATTTGGTGTCGATTTATTTTGTGTTAAAAACTATTGGGGAGCAACAGATTTAGACTTTTTTATTTTTCTGTTTCAGACACAGCGCAACACGGTACGGCCTAGCCAGAGGCCAGTGCTGCTCTCTTTCTTAAAATTTAATACTTCTCTTTTCAAAATTTTAATCATATATTTTTTTCTGCTTTCAGACGTGGCGCAGCACGGTACAGCCCAGCTGGACGCCAGTGTTGCTCTATTTCTTAATTTAGGATAATAATTTCAAAATTGTTATATTTTTCTTTTCAAAAAATTGTTTAACATTTAGAATAAATAATTTGCAATATACTTCTTTTCTAAAACTTTAATAAAAATTTAAATACATATTAGGTAAAAAACAAACAATTGTTCATTATTCCTATTGTACTGGACGCGACGTTACAGCGGAAAGACACTACATATTGGTTATTTTTAACAGTTTCAACATATCTCGCAATAATTCGACGAAGTCGGTCTTCGGTGGAAAAGCTTCTACTAGCCGCTCCTTCCATTGCGTCCACGTCATGTCATAGTCTGTCAGCGACGAGTGCCAAACTTTCGCCATGGCAGATAGTCTCGACTGCATAAAGTACGACTTTTTCCGATTACTCCACTGATGAATTTCGCCAAGTTGTTCAATTTTATTGAGCCACTGTGTCGATTCAATGTCATTTTTCTCGGGGTCAAATATAGGTATAATGTCAGCTTTAGCAGTGTCATTATTTAAAATATAAGGAACGGGCTCACCAAAATGCTCCCTCCTGCGATGCTCGTGGGACTCCTCGTCTGTATCTGGATACTCCTGCTCGGCTGTGTTCTCTCGCGGTCTCCACGGTCTCCATCGTTTCCTAGCGTACAGTGAGTCTGGACTCTCAGATCGATCTCGTTGGCGCCAAGTTGCTTCTCTCGTACGTTTGGGCATGGTTATCCCACTTCTGAAACTATTAAGTGTGTATATTAAAAGCTATAATTAAACAATACCATTATTACTTTGTTATTATTTATTACCATTTATTTTATGTTTATGTTTTATATTTATGTTTATTATGCATCATTTATTAATCATATCAATAGTCTAATCACATCTAGCCATACTATTCAGTAGTTATCTTAATTGTACTAAATTAATTTATAATAGTTTTATTTATCATTAATATCCATGGCATATCAACGACAATATTGATATCAACTCAACTGAAACCCTAAACTCACAATCAACTAAATAAAAAATTACTTAACTGTCCAAACTGCGTCCAACCTCCGTCACTACTGCCTCGAATCTGCCTCAACCTCCTTCGACCCAGCCTGTACCCATGTCTCCATGTCACCTTCACACGTTCCGGCTATTTTTCAATTCATTTAGTCAGCCTGTAGCACCGATTTGCCAGTAGTATAATGTTTTAAATAATCACAAGCGAGATAATTATCAGTATTATAGATTAATAAAATGAACTATATATGACAATAACTATAGTAAATTGATCTTATATAATGCTAGATATAACAACTTGTACAGTGTACGGATACTTTGGTCGATCTCAACTAAATTGTTTCACAAATGAAATTGACTGCCCACTACGATGACCTTGTTGTGTTTACAGTGTGAATCTGTAATTGTAGCGCTACACAGCCTTAACAGGTTGTCGTGATGTTTTCTCGACTCTTGCCACAGAATAAATCATAGTTGCTAATTGACGCAGACTAAATGACAGTAGCACACTTGTGATTCTGCTCCAACCTTGAGGTGGTGAGGTTCGCTTGTCTATAACTAGCATTTTCCTGAAAATGTGATAATTTTTCATATCTATTTGTTTAAATTGCTCTTGGACTGGAACGAATTCGGAATTCAACATTAATGGCGAATACATCACTCACTTTCGTTTTTCCGATGATATAGTAAACATGGCAGAATCGCTAGAGGACCTAATGATATGGATCTCATACCCTAATAATAACCTCACCCTTCTCAACATGTGGGTGTTATAATGAAAATGGAGAAGACGAAAATCATAGCTAGGTGGACCGACGACATTGTGAAAGTCGCGGGCAACCGGTGGATGCAAGTGGCCAGTCGTCGGTCGGTGTGGCGCTCTGAGGGGGAGGTCTATGTTCAGCAGTGGACGTCTTCTGGCCGATGATGTTTCGCAAATGTGTTAGACCATTACATTACATCCAAATGTGTACTCAAATCACACTAAGATACTAACTATGGCTAAAAACGAGCAGGAGATTGCAAATTTGTATTTTAACTGAATAGGAAAAACCTTTAATAAAAAATAAGATTAAACATCTACTACCTTAGGGTGACGAGCGCAGTGCATTGCCGCGCATGGTTTTGAACTGTATAAGTTCGAATTCTGAGTGGCACTGAACTGTTATGAGCAAGCGTGATGTTCACCATCAGTCTTGCTTGATAGCTTGTCTCGAGAACATGCTCGTATTGACAAATTAGTATTTAAAAAAACCTTGGAAAATGTATATTTCATTCTTATCGCATTTTTTTGGCCTTTTTTGCTACATTTGTATAAATCCATTATAATGTAAAAAATACGTTTAAAAAAGAACGCTAAAGTCAATGCAAGAGTGTAAATAATTTTCAAATGTAACTTCATTAAAAATATTCTTAGATTAGAAGCTAAATTAGCTATAAAGTTTTATGCAAATTTTCAAAATATTTTCGTTATAACACGATAAATTAAATTATTACCGTAACAATTAGAGGGGATTAGCCTCGTAATTATGTACCAAGTTACCTTCATTGTAAATCTAGGAGTACAATAATAATAGTAATTGTAAAAACAAACAAAACTATTCTAATAATTATGATTGGGTCTATTAAAAACAATAAAATGAAATAATTAATAATAATATGTATAATATCTTAACTAATCCTTATCATAATTTTCTAGTGCCATCCTTATCCTTATATCCTTTAACCTTCCAAACTATCCCGATCCTAACTTCCTAACTAATATTATAATTCAGAGGAATATAGCCGCAGTCGTAACAGGACCAATAAAGTTTCGAGGTATAAATATGAATACGTTCGTCTCAAGGAAAAAACTTCGTTTGTGCGATTCGGAACTCCCTAACAACTGTCAGTCCATACAGAACGTCAAAAAATGAACAGAATTGATAAACACCATCTACCAAACTATAGGAATAACTTTGTATCTCTGTCTGGTTTGGTCTAGTCGCGTTATCACGGCTAAACGGCTGAACGGATCTTGATAAAATTTGATAAGGATATCACAAAGACGGACATAGAATACTTTTTTATGTCCACGCGAACGAAGTCGCTGGTAGAATAAAAATATTCTAAGTAATAGTAATGTGTATATACTAAGTTTATTGATAAAATAATTACCTAATAATAACGAAATAGTAGTTACAAAACTGCAATTACTAAAAAAGTTACATTGGCTGTTACATCAGCTTACAATCTACTTACAAGTGTATGTTTCTTTATTTTATTACCGCCCATGAGCCAAAGAACACTTACTATTACTACTTTACCTACTGAGGTATTATCTAGCTTAGTCCACAGTTTTTTTAGGAATTTATATAATCTATACATAGTATAAAATAAAGTCGCTTTCTGCGTCTGTCCCTCTGTCTGTCTGTATATCCGCTAACTCCTCCTAAACCACGCAATGGATTTTGATTCAGTTTTCACCGTCAGTTAGATAATTTATCACAGATATTTATGTGTATATCATCATCATGTATAATTTTTCTAAATTACACCCGTGCGAAGCCGGGGCGGTTCACTAGGTATCCGTAAAAGGGTGAAAAAGAAAGCATGATCGTAATAATTCTCACTGCAAATTTCATAATTTTACTGAATAAACTAAAATAATGGCAGTAAAAACGTATGCAATAGTAAAATTACTCGAAGGTTTGAGAGTGTAGACCGGCTTTAGTTCAGGCGGTCTCGCGCCCGCTCCCTGGTTTTGTCAATTTGCTAAATATATTTATTTAAGACGTCACAACTAAAGAATAATAAACAGAAAAAGTTTTTTTATAAAACAGCTATAAGCAGGTACATATTATAATCTATGCCATATAATATTAACAATGTCATTATTGAATGACTATTCTTGACTTCGCGGTACCCATCTGCACCTTGACTTCGAGAGTAGGTATTTTAATTTTTTATAATGGAGCCTTTTAACACAATGCCATTATAACTAAAAAAATGTACAATAATACATCAGGCTTTCAATTCAAAAATCCAATTATTGTGATACCCTGACACCAGTCTGATATTTGAGACCAGATCTTTGAGACCAAAACCTAAGTTATAAAATAACTTAATAAATTATTAGCGTCGTATTTAATATTTATTACTTGAAAAATAAAAACTATATTTAGGGTGCTAGCTACACCTACACGCATATTCCCAGTCAAAAAGAGTGGAGATTTCCGGAACAAAGGCTGTTCAGTTTGCCAGAGTCGTTCGAGATAGTGATGTTACGAAGAGCTTGCGTAGGTGTATTAACTTCAAACATAAAAGATAATACGGTTTCTTGGTACAACAAAACCGATTACGCTAAACTTGGAGTGTGTATATTGTGTATATCAAAAAGTTTTTCATAGTTTCTTTTTGGATTCAGTTTATTTTCTAGATAAAAATCTTTTTCTTTTTGTTCACTTTTTCGAAATACAGGCCTACTTGTATTGACACAGGAGAGCATATTCAATGATGTAGACATTTAAGGCGTGGCAGTGGTAGGACTCTTTTACGGAGTCTGACTGCATGGGCCGCCATTACAATTCTTTGTCAATTTTTTAACAATCAAGATGCACCAGATTGAACGACAATGTTTTCTTAAATTTACAACGAATAAAAATATGTAAACTTATATCAGGATGATCATGATGACTATATGTTCAACAGTTCAAGTTTAAAATTCTGAGCGGCAATGAACTGTTCCCGGTAAGCCTGCTGATGGTAAGCAGTACGCTTGTCAAACAAGCGTACCGTTTACGACAATGCATGATTTGCTAGTCAAGTCACATTAATAAATAAAAAAAAAGATTTTATAACCAATATATAAGACGTTTGAAAAAATTGTACTCAGTCGGGATTTAAGAGGGCAGTTAATAAAAATGATTTGAAAACACGTTATTTTGTAAACAGTTTTCCATTGAACGACAAACTGACCAATTCGATTTCTGTTCAGGAAATGAAAGTGTCGAAGAAACCACGCGAACCTACGAGCATTAGCTGCTCGCAGATCGAACACGCAATTGTTACAAGTGGGAGAAGATATTGACGAATATTAACCCAAGACAAAAAGTTTAATAAAGTTTAGTAAAGCAAGCTAAAACTTGCCTCACAAGCATGAGCTTAAAAAATGTATCAAGAAGTAAGAAAACGCTAACTACTATTTAGCTAGCGTACCAGGTAGCCAGGCCGTACACAAACATTTTAAACATCAACATAGGAACATGAAATTAAATAAAATTGACAAAAAAACATAAAAACAACGTAAGCCGAACTTAAATAATAAGGCACAAGTTTTAAAGTAATGATTTGATGATGATAAATGATTTATTTTTTAGGAAATGAAAAGTAGCGCACGTGCAAGTGGACGTTACTGAAATGATATCGGCACGCGATACATTCACATTGATTTGCAGCATTTAGTTGCTAACCCAGATAGTATTGGATCTATGTAAAATATATAACAAAGCGTCTTTCACATGATAAAAGCCACCAACAGATATTGCATTTATTCACAGATTACTCTCCATAGATTCCGCACTTAGAATAATCTAAGCACACTACATAACTAAATTTTTATAATGATTAGTTTTAGCGTCGATATGTAGTCATCGTCGTCATCATCATCAGCCATAAGACGTCCACTGCTGAAGATAGGCCTCCAAAGGGGGGGTCCTATGTTGTGTCTGTTGTATTTTTTCTATATACTTATTCACCATTGAATCGCCATAGATCATCTTTCTATCAATACGATTTCAAGAAATGTTTTCGAAACATGGGGTCGTATTTGTATTGTTTTGCAGTACAATGAAGGATTCACTACTGGTGACAGTGTCCCCGCAATCAAAACATTTTGCGTTTACAATGACCTGTTAGTGCATTTTCAGTGTGACTTGTCACTAGATATTTCTATTCTAATAACATGCTATTGAAAAAATAACCTTTCTTATTCATTCTTTTTATTACTTACTAGCTGATGCCCGCGACTTGTACGTGGGTTTAGGGCTCAGAACTGAGACTATACTACCTCAAATGCTTTTTAAAACATTTTTAGTGCGCATTCTCAGTTCACATTAAATTTTATAAGGAACTCCTGTTCTATTCACGCTTCTTGACCGGTCGGGATAAATCTCCGAAACGGTATCAAAATCGTCACCGCGATTCCGAAGACTTTTGTCGCCATCTATTGGCGACCCGATGCAAATTTGCTTTACAATGGTACTCAACGCTCTTTAATATTGCTTAATATCTCCAGTTTCGATTTTAATGTAACAAAGTTTGTTATAAAGCCTAGGGTACAACAGATCATTTTTTAGAAAACCGCATCTCAAGTCATGTCTCTTAATTCCCCCGGTGGCTCAGTTGGTAGTGAACCTACCTACTGTGTTTGGGGGCGTGGGTTCGATTCCCATCTAGGGCAAACATTTATGTGATGAACAATTGTGTTTGTTCTATGTCTGGGTGTTAATATCTATATAAGTATGTATTTAAAATATATCTATGTACGTATATCAGTCTTTGGCAGCCATATTACAAGCTTTGCTTAGTTCGGGGTCAGATGACCGTGTGTGCAAAAATTTCCCGGATATTTATTTATTTATTTATTTAATTCTACAAATTCTTATATATATAATCAGAACCCAGCTTAAACAGAGCCTTTTGCACTAAGGATCCGGTACGTTTCGTGGTTCAACTTATAATAGACATACTCATATTATCCTAAATTGCGTCATAGTTTCAACATTCCTGCACCGATTTTGATGAAACAAAGCATATACTAAGTGCCGGAATCCACAGAATTTAAAATTTAAATAATTAAAAAACTGCATGTAAATCCGTGCCTTAGTTTCTGAGTTTATCCCGGACAGAGTTTAATTCAAGACTACAGAAAAGTTTTTTTTTTACTTTCTTTTTCGTTCAAGACAATGATTTAGATACTTTTAAATCTGAAATGAAACCTCTCCCATTCCACCGTCTCAGCTACTTCAAGATGAGTTCTCGTAACTCTTGACACAAATGATTTCCTTCACGAATGATGCAACCATTCCAACTCTGTTACAAGAACAGACCATTTCTTTTAGAAGAACTAACTGCTCGTTTTGCGCCAGTTAACTTGGGGCTTTAAACTGTTTGTAATAACTCGAGAGCTATGATTTATGAAGTTGTAAATTTACTGCACAATTGTGAGGGCTTTTATATGTTTTAAATTTCTTATTTTTTTTTTTTAATCACGAGTTGAAAACTCAATTTTTTTTTTTAGTTTAGTTTCAGTTTTAGAATCGTAAGCTAGCTAATAAGCTAAGAAAATTAGTTATAGGGTTTTTTACAAAAATAATACAGACTGTCTCTTTGAATAAAATACATTTATTGAGTTAGCTTCGAAATAATGTATGTATTATGTTGAAAGTTAAATTTCTCGTGGATTGCTTTTATGTCTACATAAATTATATCAAAAAGTTGATTGATTCAGGCGTTAGTTTGCGAAAGTTCATTTATAGAAGTGTTTTAATTTTATTTATAGAAGTCTTCTTTTATAGCAAATAATTGATCGAGCTAAGCGAAGGTCTACCAGACTAATCGGCGGTTGCACGTATTTTTATGGGCGTATATTATTATGCGATGATAGCTAGAGAACCATTGATCTGGTTTTTATGAAATTTTGTAGGAAAGTAGTTTTTAATAAAAAATAAAATAAGTTTGAATATAAGCGAAATTGGTGTAGAGCTCCCAAAGTTCGAGGCCAGCAGTTAGTTATTACGAATGTTAAAAAGCGTATTAAAAACTATTTTATAATAAAACATAGTGCCAGTAACCAGTTAATTACAGTTTTTATACATAGAATACTCGAAATGCGACTGTATTCTGTGTGAATTTACTGAGGCTCAAAAGAATACGAGTATTATTGGGGACCGCGTGTTCGTAGTTAAACCTTATTGACCTTTGTCTCTCCACGCTCACAAGCGACAATCCGAGAACAACTGATTTAGGAATAATATTTAAGTAAAGTATGGCCTTTCGAAGATTTAACTGAATAGTCATTATTTTGTAACGTCAAACTAATTCTATGACCAATCCTTAAAAATTTTAAATTAAAAATAACAATTCAGTAAATCGAATTTAGGTTTCAATACGTAATTAAAAGTATGTATCGTACATTTGTCACAAAAAAGAGATAGATAATGTAATATCATAATATAAAGGCATACTTTTGCGGATATTTGAATCGGATGTATTGACGAACGTACGACTCGCGCTTACCACAGACTGAGAGCGACTGAAGCAAGGTGAGCGCCGACGATCACTTTAAAGTCTTCAAGATTCTCCTACTTGGGCCCGTCCATTCATTTTACTTTGGTCGATGCTAATATCTACCTCTAATGTATTTCCACTGCAATATCGCATCTAGCACTACGCGAGACATGATCATTCATCAGGACGACGTGTTGACTCTCCGAGCACACGGCCGAGAATTAGTGATGGCCATACATTTAGTTTGAATAAGAACTTCAACAAAGTAACGCCTGATTGAGTAAACTATTTTGTATCATACTTAAAATGTGTTCATACATACACACTCTATGATGTCATTGTACTACTGGAATCAACCATGGGATTTTAGAAAAACAGCTGTTCTGTAAATTTCGTCCAGCGTGAATGACTTTTTTCTACGGCAGAGCTGTTTTTTTTCGTATTTTCATGTTTGGTCTCTTAATTAAAGTAGACACCGCGCCATCTAGCCCCAAACTAAGCAAGCTTGAACTATGGGAACCAGATAACTGATAGACTACATAAAAACTTTTTTTTTGTAAGTACGTACACACATGCACAGAAACACCCAGACAAAGAACAAACATCCATATTCATCACACAAATATTTATCCTGGGTGGGAATCGAACCCACAACCTACAGCTCAGAAGGCGGAAATCCTCCCACTGAGCCACAAGGCTAGTTTTACTACAAGTTGAATGTAAATCCTGGAGATTTTTACTGTAAAGTTAAAAAACTAAGGCACTATGCCAACTTCGTGACCTGGCAAGCCTCCATTCGAGTCAAAGTTGTTAAGGTTGGCAGATTATTTATTAAGATCAGAAAATTACGCCACTTAGATGGCCATCGGGCCTAAAGTTCAATTTTCTTTTTTCAGTCACTAAAATCACTACGGGAGCACATAAAGACTCAGCTATGCACGTTTGCGTTAACCCTAACGCTGTTCAACTCGGTCCATCTCCCCCGAGAGGCGTTCAAGCATGGGGCTGTTCCGTACCTGGTGGTCTACTCATTCTGGATGCTGGCTGCTGGGCTGCCGATGACGCTGCTGCAGCTGGCGATGGGACAGCTCAGCCAGCAAGACCCTGTCGGGGTTTGGAGAGCAGTTCCTATAATGAGAGGTGGGTACGCAACCTTCACCGCGTAGTTCCACGATCGATCTGGATAGATGGCGCTGTAAATAGCAAAGTCATTACAGTGGGTAGTAGTTATAAATATGATTCTGGTTTGTCTTACATTTGCTGAGGATCGATATAAGATGATAATAATATCTGAGTCATTCATCTGAGTCGTTTATATCATTGTGGAGTTCCAATGTCCATCTGTGATCTTCTCCATCAGTTCCACTTCATCATATCGTACTTTCTGAATGCAAATGCTTGACTTGTTGATGAAAATACTAAAATCGCTATATGCATGCCTATAATATTTCAAGAGTTCCTTCAATTCCTCATGGATCCCATCATCAGAACTGGATTTTGATAAAATGGGACCAATCTAGAAGTATCTTATTTCAAATTAAAAAAATACCAAATCGGTTTGTAAATGACGGAGTTCAGAGGTATCAAACATAAAAATAAAAAATTCAGTCGACTTGAGAATCTCCTCCTTTTTTTGGAGGGTAAGAAACGTTATTATACTACCAATCTATGGAAAGATAACCGATTGCCTAAAAATTGAAGACAACAAAATCAACAGGTTTGCCCTCGCAACAAAGACCAAATCGCAATGTTGCGAGTTGTATATCCAAGAGATTCCCAAATATCGCGTCGACAGTAATCCTGTGTTCCGGAAAGCATACAGACTTTACAGTAAAGCAAACAAGCTTATAGTAAATCTGCCCAGACTTCCCGTGTCCCGCGTTGTATATATTTTCTGAGTTTTCTTTAGTTTTATTTATACCGGTTGACTTTATTTTTAACCGACTTCCAAAAATAAGAGGAGGTTCTTAACTCGACTGAATTTTTTAGCGTAAATACTATTTCATAATCGCTCTACCTATCAAAGCCTGAGTGTATTATCTCGACAAAAATGTCAGCCGGTCAATATTTAAGATTTTTATAAATAAAAAATAGATAAAGTCACATCGAAGTAATATTATAAGCTTTTAATATTTATGTTGATTGATCTGTGATAATATTGGGAATGATTATTTATTTCTCACCGGCCAACTATGTATCTATAACTAACGACCCGCCCCAACTTCACACGGTTGTTATTTAGAAAAATTATACATAAAAAAACTTCCGTGAAAACTGATCTAACTGATGGTTTCTAACCGCATCAGGGAAAGCGATTTTATTTTATGTAAAATAAAAATAAAATTATAACGAATCTATTTCTTAAAAAGTAAATATAAATTGCATTTGTTTTCAGGTGTTGGCCACCTCAAACTAATGACGTCATATCTTTGTTGCGTGTACTATATGGTGTACGTGGCTCTATCTACTGCTTATTTGATATGGATCGGGAAAGGCACATTTCCATTGAGGGATTGTACGAAGTTGCATATAACTCCAGTAAGTATTGTAACATAATTTATTCTTAATATTTTATTCAATTTCCAGTTATAATGAACACGACTAGTAGTCGAGAACGGAGACATGCTATACCGACCACACCTAGTGTGACAAGGACAGAAAGAAGGTTATTAAAAAACGACATAATTTTCACAACAACAACAACAAATTACGAAGATTATAATGCATTTTGTTTTAAGAAAACGGGAATACTTACGTTAAATTGAGTCGGTTATTCCGACTATAGTTTCGATCACATTTGGTGACCTTTATCAAGGAATGCTAAACGAGACACGCGCGCGACTTCGTCTTGCCTTGCGTGTTGTTTTCATAGCAAAAGATTATAATGAATCATAACATTAGCGTAGTAAATAAATAAATATAATATTGGATATTTTATGTATCATACTTATATTATAAATGCGAAAGTTTGGCTTGTTCCGTCTTAATTCCAATAGACCTCATCCCATGACGTCATTTTCTTATATCAACCCACTTTATATTATTGACTCGTCCCATTTATGTGTAAGTATGTAAGTAGGTAAGTATGTAAGTAGATAAATATGTAGGTAGGTAAGTATGTAAGTGTGATTGTTCCCGTTCCACTCTGTAACGGCTAAACGGATTTGAATGAAATTTGGTATGGAGGTAGCTTATTCCGTAGATTAACACATAGGCTACTTTTCATCCCGAAAAAATATTCGGTTTCTGTAGAATAGCGGATGAAACAGCGGGGCGCAGCTAGTGTATTTTACTGAAGAAGTCACAACAAAATAACTTCAATAGCAATATTAATGTCTTATCTACCTTTACATGTCTTTTTTATTTCAGCATGGCTATGAAAACAGAATGAACGCAACAGAATGTTTCAAGTAAGTGTATCATTTTTACAGTTCGTACAAAATAAATATATGCATCAAGTTTCACCCATACATGTTTTAAAAAATCATTACCTATAGTCAGTGGTCATTCTGCCCCGACCGTAGCAAAAGTATAGAAGAAAAAAAAACATTAATATTAGCATAAATATGCCAAGGTAGTGTTGTACTACATGCCAAAGCATATTTTTATGTTGTGGTTGAGTGAAGTGTGGCAAGGTGGCCACAGTTAAACTGCATATCGCAATGTACAGTGGTCTCGCTTCTCGGAATTTCAATATATTAATCATTTGTCTAAAAGTAGTCTCACTCAGCTCGTTTTTTTTAAGACGGCTTTATAGTAGTCTTATCTTCATGTTTTAAGATTTATTCTTCCTTGATCTCCGTAATGTTTTCTGTTCCAGCTCGACGTTCCTAGGCCCTTTCATGGAACACCCGCAGTATCTCGGCATTATGGCGATTCTCATATTCTCTTTATGGTTTTTCGTGCCCATTCTGTAAGTGTTATTTTAGCTATTACTTTTTATCTGTGCTTGTGTATAAGTACTAAGTAGTTTTCGTCTTAGAAATCGTTACATATAAGTAAAATACACCAGCGCCAGTATTACACCAGCGCCATTCTGAGCCAGCGCCCTTAGCTTACCACCTACTCACCCCGGCGGGATCCCAAAAATACATGTTTCGTGATTTCAACAGTAAAAGTTTTTTATAACAATGAGTACAAACAATTACATTAATTATAATAGAATATGTCAAACGTCTAAGCAAACATTCATTTCAAAAACAGTACTGAACTGAAAATATAGCTAAGATATTTTATTTGCTTTTTCCAATTTAAGACCGTGCCTTAGAGTAAGTAATTTCAGCTGAGTTATAGAACTTAACGGCCTAATTTGATTTTTCTATTTAGTGCATCTCATTAGTAAAAATCTTAGTTTGAGATGTATGGTTTTGCCATCAAGCTTTGCATAGAGGGAAAACATGATTACATAGCACTTCCCGTGGTACTACTAGATCGCTTGGTAATTCTACGGGAAATTTTTACCTGTGGTACTACTGGTAGTAGTACGGGCAACAAAAGACATTTTCTCGATAAAATAAAATCAATGAAAAGACCTCGATTTACACACACTTTTTCGCTGGCGCTCGGAGCCTCTAGTGTGTATTTAAGTGATTATTACACTTAGGATTGCGTATAACAGAATTTTGATTGATGATGTTATTAGAAATTATCTGTTACTTTGACTAGCTCGCTAGCCATCTCTTTTCATCTGCACGCGAAAGTGTATAGCGGTCTTTCTCCCAAAATAGCCTCTTAACTTTTTAACAAATCTTAGAAAACCCAGAGAGAGACAGAAAACTGCTATTCCGTAGACAAGGGCAGTAGACTTGTGGCAAACATCTTCGCCTGAAATCCGGCCTCAATGAATCGCTTCGACAATCTAAATCTAAAATTTCTCTATCGCGTTTTCTTATTTCGAGACATTTTAGATATTAGTGGAAGTAACATCAAGATTGCTAATTAGTGTCATTATAATGATACACGTCTTTAAAACAAGTAATCAATAAGTCCATAGAATAATTGCTAGTATCAACAGTGTTATGATAAGGATCTCACAATATATTTAAGTTTTAATACATCGACAATCAGAAGGCGATAAACGTGAAATACCTTTGACAAATTAAAAGTGCTACAAAAATTCCGAACCCTGCCCATCATACACTGATAAACAATACAAACAATATGGAACAGCTTATAATCTTTTTGCAAATTGGTGCGCAAGTTAAATCGATAGGTTTTAAGGTCACACATCACTTGCTGCTGCTGATCCAAAGTTTAGAATACATTCCGTATAACAATTCGTAATGCTGAAAACAATTTATAACAATTCAGGTTAATTTATGTCAGATGAGTCAACGATTCATTAAAAAACAGAACTCTTGTTAATTACAAATTTAATAACTGTAACAAGGCCCGAAAGTTAATTTGAGTAAACAAACTTGAACTAACTAATAATGTATGTAATTAACCTCATTTCTAAATATTTCGTTCCATCGTAGTAATTAGTTATATCTTTTTAACTTAAGAACTCGTTATTTTGTTATCGTGAATATAAAAATAAACAGTAGGTACATTTCCATTTTATTGCTTACCACGTGGCGTGTAGGCATTAGTAGAAATATTACGTTGTGGTGTCTAAGAATTTTTTGTGAGGTTGTTCTGTTTTCTTCGAGGTTCAATTTTGAAAGGTATAAAATATTAACTAACCGAAAATTTAAAAGAATGTAACTCTTAACTCAACCGATATCTTTATTATTAATAGATTTTCTTAACTGAACCGAAATTAGTTCATTACTCATTTTTATATTTTTACGTTTACCTAGTCGCGTAATACTTTTGAAGATATCATAAACTCTGATTTCACGTATAAAAAAATCAAATCATCTGTATAGTTGGATGGGAGAGCCAGCATCGTATTATCTAAAAATATAAATTATTTATAAATAAAAATAAATGAATAAATATTTATATGTCCCCGAGTTTTCAATGAAAATTTTCAGTTCTCTCATTTGGCTCTACACATACCTTAATTAGTTTATCTGCACTAGTAAATTAGGAAAATAACTTTACGAAAATGAAAAAAAAAACTTAAATTTAATTCTAAAAAACTCAGCATCACTTTGCTTTTTCAGTTTGTATCGTCTACGCAAAACTTTGGTGGCATCGCTCAGCGTGTTGGCTCCCGCAGCCGTTACAATCGCAGTACTCCTCTCTACATTCCTCGGCGACAGCACGGTATTGGATGCAATGTTCGAATCGTGCGAGCAATGGACGCCGCTCTACCAGCCTTACATTTGGCACAGTGCGTTGGTACAGGCGCTGTTGTCGACGCAGATTGTTAGCGGTTACTTGACGAGTGCGGGAGGATCGGTTTATAGACACTCGGACGTGAGATGGTGAGATATGATTATGACGCTTTATTAAAAAGACTAGTTTTTTACCCACGACTTCGTTCACGTGGACATAAAAAAATACCCTATGACCGTCTTTGTTATATACATTAACTTCTTATAAAATTTTATCAAAATCCGTACAGCCGCAGATCCGCATAGCTGTGATAACGCGACAAACATCCAGACAGAGGGAGAAAGTAACTTCCTATAGTTCGCTAGATGGCGTTGATCAATTTTTGTGCGTTTGACGTTTTGTATGGACTGACAGTGGTAACGTAGGGAGTTCTGAATCGCGCAAGCGAAGTTTTTTCCTCGAGACGAACTTATTCATTTATAAACCTCGAAGTTTTATTGTTCCTGATGCGACTGCGGCTATATTCCTCTGAATTATAATATTAGATAGGATGGAAGACGCTATGTCTAGCTAGAGCCACGCCTGGTTTTTTACGGGATCATATAAATTGTACTAGATTACAACAACCTCGTAGTAGTAGAAGGACATTTTTGAAGTTTCCATTCACGCCACACGTCTTCGACTTAGTACTTACTAAAAAAATGGAAAACAATTAACCCCTTTTATCAATTATGTAAAATTAGGGTACCTATGGATTATATAATATGTAGTCCTATCTAACCTAGCTATCTCATCTGTCATTCATACTATCCATTAGAAATACCTGTATTAGAAATATTTATTGTGGCAAAATGTCGAGCTATTTGATTTAAGTCATAAAGAAAACATATTTTTTCGATTTCCTCGGTCAAATTAAAATTATACAAACACGAATTTGTAATGTGCAAAATGCGCAAGCGAAACCAAATGTGAACGTGACAAAGGGCCATAAAGAAGGGCTATAGATTTACTTTTTAAAATCGCTATTGCCTGTCACATTCTATACCTACAAAAGACAGATAGCCCGCTGATAAGCGCCCCATCTATTTTTACTAATCAATGCGGTACGTCTCTTATTTACATAAAGAACAAATGTCATATTTTTAATTCTTACTAATTTCAGGGTATCAGCTTCAATAATAATGACAAATATATTGATGGGTTGGCTGTGGGTGCTGATGTGGGAAGCCATAGGTGGTGAAGGCAGCAAGGACAGCAGCTTCATCGCGATTCTAGTCCTGATATACCAGTCTTCCGTGTCCGAGAGACGGGGCAAGGAATGGCCCCTGCTTTCTCTAGCTTTAGTTGTATTATCTGGTATTATAAGTGTGGTAAGTTTGAGTTTTATTTTGTTCATCGCTGAGATATTAAAAGACTTTCCTAAAAAATAGAGGAAGCATTTTGAACTAGCTGTGTGTCGCGGATTAACCCCATTCTTTAAAAAAAACTTTTTTTTTATTTGTTACGTATCAAAAAGCTACCAAATTTAAATCAAACTTTTCCAACCTTTACGGTATTTAGTGGGAATAATAGAGACATAACTCTTTATTAAAAACTATATATAGAAAAACAGGTACAGTCATTAGTACTATCGACTAGGCTTCTAATTGGCAGCCTTATCGCTTAAAGCGATCTCTTCCAGGCAACCAACAACCATAAGAGAATAAACAAAATAAAGATTTGTGTAACCTCATTTAACTTTAATGAGATAATAAAAGGTTTTTTTTTCCATCTTCCAGCTTGTCTTCCTATTCCCATTGTACGACAGGCTGCATAGAGTCACCAACGACCACTGGCGGTTATTCGCGACGGCCTCGTCCGCAGTAGGCACGGTCCTCACCATAGCCGTCCTCGCGCGAGGGCTAGAGGTGGTCACCATTCTGGATGAGCTGGTGGTACCGGTGCTCGCTGTCTTCACGGCAGCCGCTGAGGTGGTGGGATTTGTCTTTATTTATAGTAAGTATTTAAAACTATACAATATATGTAAAATTTGACCTTAACATACATACAACATTGCAAGTTATTAAAAGCTTTTAAAAAAATGTTACTGTATATGTTACTGTTGTAGGTACTTGTAACTCCTAGTTTGTTGAGGAGAAATATGTAGCATTGTAGACAGATATTAATGGAAAAAGCAATGTTTGTTAGGATCCAAGTGTTTTAGTTATGGATTAGGGATACTTTTATTCTTGTATTAAGGTTTAAGTTAATACTGGAAAAAAGTTACTTGCATGTTAGTTGCAGTAGAGTTGCAATAAACGCATGTCATGGTTTCAGGTTGGTGCTACCTAGCAGTAGACATCGAATTTCTCACGGGAGTAAAGCTGCCATGCTTCTGGATCGGGACCTGGTGGACCACTCCTGTTCTTCTCTTCGGAGTCACGGGCTGGTGGCTACGAGGACTGCTCCGGACTACTTGGAGTCAGTCTGCGACGCTCTGGCCTTTGGTTGGAGTCTTTGCTGTTATACTGGTCATTATGATTGTGGTAGCAGCCATTGCTGTAGCCAAAGAGGAGCAGTATAATTTGTTATCGGTACGCTTACAGCATAAATATTATATAATTATTTAAATTTATCTGTGTCAGGGAACACATAGCACGAAAAATAACTCCAGTATCTGTATAACCACAAAACGAACCCCCACTGGTACCTTTTTAAAATATGTACGGCGTTTACTCCTTCAAAAAGGGTCAGCGATATTGTTCAGCTACACACGGTTGTATAACCTATTCCGATTGTAGAAACTATTGCTATAGGACGGCTGACCATCTCTCCATCACGGCAAAACTTAACAGCAGGAGAGTAATCAGGTCAAACACTTCGCCTGCCAGTCATAAAGTGGGACCTAGTATTAGTAGTTTTTTTTTTTACAGAAAAATAGACAAAAATAGACAGAAAAGACAATTCAAAAATTTCAAAATATTTTTGAAGTATACCTTGATCATGGTTAGCATTTTTATTGTATCTTTTACAGAAAATTTCTTCAGCCTTCAGTCCTTCCCGACTTTGGGGTCCCGAAGAACCTCTAGCCCGATACGTATGGATGTCACAACGTTATCACAACGAAGTACTCAGCACTGACAACGAAGGGACTCCGGAACCAAGTTATCCCACCATTTTATATAACACTGACAACGAAAAACGATACAATGACGAGTGGACGAAAACCAATGACGCTTATCAAAGTAACTACAACGCTTATAACAAAACCGACTTTTACCCGAACGAAAAGACATACAAAGACTTAGGAGCTATTTTCACAACACACACCATCCCTAGAGGTAAGACGAAAAAGGAAACTGAAGAGAAATTCAGGTCACCGAACATTTGCATAGCAAAAGGCAAATTAGGGGGACCGTTGAACTGCAATTGCAATAGGCATTTTCAGTTAAACGTACCGACTTTGACAACAAATGAAACCACTACCAGTCTTTAATAAAAATTGTAGATTCCAAAGCATCGAAGACAACCTAGTCGCATTAATTTAATTTTAGTGGTATTTAGTGAATCAGCTGAACAAACATTCGTCGATGGCGGAATAGCATAGCATACTTATAAATAGTTTTAAAATGGTACTTGTCTTTTACCTAGGAACGCAGCTTATCTAATGCGTTTTGTTGTACGGTTTTACAAAGCTGCGTTTATTTTGGGCACATAATTTACCCTATTTACAATACATTTCTATTTTTTCAATATTTAAAAAATATATATATATAGCTATCAATAAAATTTATATACGAAATCGAAATGTTATCCGCGTAGTAATATTGAAAGATAAATTATTTGGTTTTCCATAATTATTATTATTAATTTAGTGTCAAAGACATATTAACTTACCACTAATTAATAATCATAACATAACTAAGTCCTAACGTTTGATATTAATGGAAATTTTTACATTTGAAATGGGTATGATGACACAGATTGTGGATAGCCGCAGCGAATATTTTTATAGCATGGTGATAATTTAAAATAACTTTCAGCTCAATTGGTTTATTCCAGAAATGAACTGACCGACGATCACTGATGAGCTACTTAACAAAGTAACTGGACCAAATACTGAATGAATTTGATATGGATTCTTCATAAGCATTAATGAAAATTATGGGTGGAAAGCCTACTAGTGTTGACTGATAATCGACTTTGACTACCAAAAATGTAACAATACTCTAATATTGTTGACAAACTCGTGTTGAACAGGAACTGTGCAACACTACTAATATAAATAAGGGTAAATGATATAGCATTTACATGGATGGCATATAAAACCTCAAAATTGTGCCTTTACAAAAGGTTCAAAAACCAAAAGAAATATATTATATTGAAATACAAAACAGTGTTTCATTGCAACTTCCTCACAAAGTACGAGAGCAAACTGACAAAAGAAAGTTTTCGGGTCTAAAAAAATAGGAGTACGATAATCGTTCACACTGAGAAAGAGGGACCGAGCGGGAAAAAAATGAGAAATGGTCGAAGTTTTTAACATAAATCTCCGGAGTCTGAAAATTATTACTTGTGAGAACCTTCCTTCCTTCAGTTTTGCGAGCGAAGGTGCTTAGTTATTTTGGCATGTTGTATCCAATTTCTTTTAAAAAATTGCTCGGGCGTTTTGTCGTACTTTTAGAACGCCAGGTAGGCGAAATTTTCTATAGCATATTCGCGAAGTGATAAAAAATAAATGTTACACGAGCAAATATTTTATTATCTCCTATCCTAAGTGTTGCTTATCTTTGGGTAATCAAATTTGGTCGTGATTTTGTAATAACGTTCCTATCTGGAATCACTAATTTCAATCAATCAAACACAGCCCTTCTACTATTTCTACAAAAATCACGTCGTTGATCTAAGGTTATGTACCAAAAAAGTCAAACCATCAAGAACACTTTCGCAGTTTTTTCCTCTGTCTGCCCAAGAAGGACTAAGATTTAAAATAAAGACTAAGTTTTTGGGTGTATGTAGCCTAAACGGCTTGACCGATTTTGACTACATTTTGCAGTCGGGTTTTTTGTTTTTCTTTTATTAATCAAACTTTGTAATATTTAAAAGGAAGTAGGCATTTGTTAAAATTAATTAATCATTGAAATAAGTATCCATGTTCGTAATTAAAAAATAAACAGGGTTGCTGACAGATGACAACACAGAAAAATTATTTTCTTCCGATATTAAAAAAAGTGAAGTGAGTATTACCGTTTTATTAAAAAAAGTCTCAATTTCCAGTTGACCAGTTTTCATAGTGAAATAAAGAAGGTAGTAGCATCTTAAACTTACCGTCAAGTTTTAATAAGGCCTCCGGATATTGCCCAGGTAAAATGTTGAACACCAATTAAGAGTGAATCCGGAATAAACTAGAGAAAACCGGAATAAACCGGAGTTTGCGACAGGTGGCGTCTTATTAAACCTCCGGACTGAGTACTAATTTATGTAACTATCAACTAGGACAGTCGCCCAGTCGCCCCAATCTTGGGGGGATGTGGCAAAAATATTGAGCGTAAAAACTTATATTTAGGAGAGTAATTTGGAGGAGTATTGGGGGTGGCTGGCTGAAATATTTAATAAAAAAGTTGTTGTAATATCTTTTATCGAATAGATGTATTTTTTTTTTACAGTTGGAGAGATAAATCTTCATAGATAGCTCCCAACTAAGGTTCCCTGTTCCCAGGGATACCATGGAATACATACACAGCGACACAGACAAGTCCGACAACTAACATACAGACACATTACAAATATTTACATCCTAATCCTAACTAACTTTATAATTCAGATAAATATAGCCTCAATCGTATCAGGGCCAATAAAGCTTAGGTATAAAAATGAATAAGTTCGTCTCGCGGAAAAAACTTCGCTTGCGCGATTCAGAACTCCCTACATTACAACTGTCAGTCCATACAAAAAATGCACAAAGAGTATATATATATATAGAATATAGTATAGTAAGAGTAAAAAATACACATTGAGTATTGAGTATTGAGTAAACGGCTGAACGTATCTTAATAAAATTTGATATTCAGTTGCCGTATATAAAAAAGACGGACATCGGATAGTTTTTATGTCCACGTGAACGAAGTTGTGGGAAACAACTAATTATTTATATTTGTATAAATAAATATCGTTAAAATGAAGTACAGTCAAAAGTTTAATAAAATGTTTTCAGAAATAATGACAACCAAAAGGGGAAAGTTGTATCAAATTAATGCCATCTAATAATGGACCTCTAATAAAACATGGACAACTAAAATGCTGCATGTGCGAATTGAAAGACAAAATATGTCAGTAAAAGCATAGATAAACTGTATATAATTTCTCTATGGTAGCAGTAACTTGCTGACGTCATCAACTTAAACAATAACAAAAAAAGGCTATAATTCTATTCCAATATGATATAATTCATTGTATTCCACTAATTCTTAAACTATGCGCATGTATTTTTCTGTGTTAATGTTTTTATATATTTTTATTTTATATATATATACTTATATTATTTATAAACATATCATTTAGTTTATTTCTTTATAGTACCTATATATATACACATAATAATAATACGATTTGTTTCCACCTACTTAAGTAATATGTTTAGACCTTTTATTGGCTGTACTATATGTTTGTTTAAGATTATTTTTATATTATGATTTTGTGCTGTTGGTCTATTAATAAATAAATAAAAAAATATGAATAATTTTATGATTCTGATGGTGTTTATGATAGACGTAAAACTGGATCTGGCTAATCGCCATAACGTGTGATGGGTTGTAGGAAAACTTGTCAGATCTCTTAATGTTCACATTGAATGAAAAGAATTCATAGAAGAAGTATTAGACGAAGTGGGATTAAAAACTCCTATAGTGTGTGTGTGTAAACAACTTTTTACTTCTAGCAGTTTTATCCATGTTTTTGAAAGTTTTCTCGCCTCTTCTAGGGAAAAAGTATTTAGCCTATCCTACTGATGCTTCTGATGGTACTTCCTTGTAGAATTTTATCAAGATCAGTTGTGGTGACTAGTTATAAAACAATGACATGTTTAACGATATAGATAACTGGATAGAAATAAAACTGTTTCTATCCGGTCATCTATCTCATTGTATCATTTTGTTTTAAACCTGTTATATTATAAGTGTGAGTAAGTGTAATTTCACTTTAGAGCGCCATTTTAGTTCTCCTCTTCGTGCAATCAGATAGGTCAGGTCACATGGCAGGGACAAATGTGGCAGTAACTCACCGCGGGCTCAAGATTTCTTATACACTGGTTATTACGGAGGTGCTCAGATAATGTTCCGGATATTTTTCCTATGCCTTCGTCGTTTTTGTGATAAAAGTTGTGGATGTTTTTGGAGATAATGGCATAGTCAAAGAGCTCCTGATAAAACTGTAGAGTTACTTAAGTACAGCTAAATTTGTAAGTTTGTTGTAAAAGGTACATGGTAAAATGAATGTTCACAAAATAACACATAATTGTGGTGGACTACGTTGGTAACAGGCGAGAAATGAAAGCGAGCACGTACGCGCGTCTCGCTTCGCTCAGTTCGCTCGCTTGAACTGAGGCAGTGCGAGGGCATCTGCGTCAAACTCTCCTCTTTCCCGATCGCAGATCTTAGTCCCGATTTGTCACTGATACATAATTAGAAGAACATTGGGGTGGGTTTTTGTGGATTGAAATAATACTCAACCTGGTGAAGGTTTATTGTTAAAGTAAAGACAATGTCAACAAAGTTTTGCCAAAAACCGTACTCGTAGCAGTCCTCGTTTATGTATCTTTGAGAGGTTTACAGGCATCTATTTTTTTGAAAGTTCCAATGGAATGAAATAGATGAAGTGTCTTTAAATAAATCAGTCTTTATTACTCTCATGTCTAAACACTAGATTATAAGGTAGCATGTAACGAAAATCTCAGCAACTTTGTCCTCAGCATAATACAGTCATAAGCTGCTGTGTCCTCAGTTGTAAACCTTAAACTTGTACGTGGGAGTTACTTAAGGCACACCCGCGAGAGTTGCGCTCCAGGCGTCTCCGAGAACTTTGCAGTGTCTTCAATAGAATAGATAATGCGTTTAAATACAGAGCCACTCGTACCTGCGATACAACTGAGTAAATATAATGAGTATTCGAGGCTACTTTCGATTCAAATTGTGAGTTGGTGATTACTTGCTCAGTGATGGAGTCTAAATGACTATATAAGACAGTTAGTTGAGTTAATATTTTTACTTGAAAAATGTCCACTGGACAGCCTTTAAAACATGGAATGGGGGTGTTCATCATCATCAATATCAGCCAGAAGACGTCCACTGATGGACATAGGCCACCACACCGACAGACAACGTGCCACTTGCATCCACATGCATTTCACAATGTTGTCATTCCACCTAGTGAGAGTCCTGCCTACGCTTCGTCTTCTGATTCGTGGTCGCCACTCAAAAACCTTTCTTCCCCATTGGTTATCAGTTCTTCGAGTGATGTGGCCTTCCCATTGCCACTTAAGCTTGCAGACTCTGAAAGCTATATCGGTGACTTTGGTTCTTTGGCTTAATATCCTCGTTCTGGATTTATCGCGCAAAGAAATCCCGAGCATAACTCTCTCCATTGCTCGCTGTGTGACTCTGAGTTTCTCCAAAAGGCCAGTAGTCGAGGACCACGTTCCAGTTCCATAGGTGTAGATGTAGGAGGGTGTTAGTCTACTTGAATTTCTCACGTAAAAGGTTAGCTTCTCTAGGTCTAACGTAAGTACATTAATTGCCAAATCATGTTTTATGGCAACGTATTTTCTGGTACTCGTACTTTTAACAATCCATTCTTGACAAGTGATTTATTTCTATATTATTTTCAACGTAAGATTTATTTATTATACTTTTCACAGTAATCACAGTTATATATAATATATTAAACGGTAGCCGTCCCAAAAACAACTTAAGTGACGCACCTAAAGGACATCGTCAGTCCGCAAGTCCAAAAAAAATACCCATCTAAAATAGACATTTCACACAATTACGTACAGACAATCACAACATAACAAAACGATCTTTTGCTAATAAATACTTATTATGACTCCTATTATTCACAAACATACATTTACACTACTATTCGTGTCTTGGTTTATTTTTGAGCAAAATAGACTACGTTACGGTCGAACTAAAATAATTATTAAGAAAATCGTAAGAGATACCACTCACCTTGAAAGTATCGGGCTTTCTCAAACTACAGAATATTTCAAGAGTGGAACTTATAAAAATTTCAGGCCAGGAATCAGCAGGCCCCGAATGTGAGAGACGTCATGGCTGTTTCATCCGGGTATGGCGTTGAATAATTCGCTCCAAGTTCCACGTTGCAAATGGCGCTGAGCTTCGCCGTTGGTGAGTGTCAGTCATAGACTAACAGTATAATATAACTGATTATTATTAGTATTTGTTACGGTTATAATAACTATAACTGATACTGAAAGACTGAAAGTAGTTTATTTATGCGCATTATTAGCATTGCTATTAGACGTAATGAAAAATACTTCACACTTAAAATGTAGCTCTCTGTATTAGCCTTTAAACATCCCACTGCTGGGATATCAGCCTACCCTCGAAGGGTAATTAGGCCATATTCATCACGCTGGCCCAGTGTGGGTAGGCGAATAAATATATCTGCCCACAAGAAATCCCGGTGTTGAGAAAAACATACAAAAAGGTAAAATCAATGTAAGGTAAGGTGTGGTTGTCGATATTTCGTCGGCATATTGTGAAATTCGGCGTTTTACAAACGACGTCGTCTGTTTACAAACGCTCGCTTACTTTCAAAATGCCGAAGTCAAATTGGTGGTTCTTCTCGTCGTATTCATTCCGCTAAAACTGATATTTTAAGGTTACCATGATTTAGCATTTAACATCCACCGGTTACCTGCAACTTTCCCAATGTCATCGGTTCACATAGCTAGTGGGAGGCCTACACACGCTCCGTCTGCTGGTTCGTGATCGCAATACAGGAACCTTTCATCCATTTCATCGGTTCTTCGAGTAATGTGGCTTGCCCATTGCTACTTCAACTTGCAAACCCTGAAGTTATGCTATGTAAAATCCGGAACGAGAATATTCGCAAATATACTCGTTACGGATTTTATCGCGTAAAGAAGAGGCTTCGATCATTTTCGAAAAGTTAGATCAGGCCGTTTGCACACTTCTTTTATCGTTAAATAACATTACACACAATAAGGTAGTCTATTCTACCGATAATCATAATATCAGATTTTGCGTACCAACTCCACAGGAGTCCGCCGAACGCCAATTTCCCTGAGCACTTTAGCGTGCCGGACAACTTTGAATATATTTTTTGTGTTGTCCACTGCTTTTCATTGTTTTTATTTCATATTTACAAATTTTATTTAATAAATATGTACCAAATGTCTTTGAAATTACTCGTTTCTTGAGATAAACATTGTCTACACTTTTATTTTTGGAAAAACTTTCACTACACAACTTCATTTTTATTGTTTCTATAAGTAACGCCACAGGTGGTAGAAAATAGAACTAGTTATTTCAATTTGCCGCGGAATTTTGTAAACGGCTTTCGAATCGTTACTTGAGTTCCATGTATTTTTACAAAACCAAGAGTCATTTTACAATTTTCCTTCGGTATTTTGTAAAAGAGCGAGCGTTTGTAAACGGCCGACGCCGTTTGTAAAATGCCGAATCATACAATATGCCGACGACAGATATATCCACTTGCATTGATCCTTCACCTATTTTATCCGAATTTAATGCTTTGAGGTGACAAGACAAGCAATAAGTTTTTGTGCACAAACTTATTTTTTTCCAGACAAGCTTTTATAAAATCCGTTATTGATACTGTAAGCTGATCGAAACGAGTGCAAGCTCCATCAATCTACCATTAGTTACTGAGGAGTTCCGTTTACCACCTTCCGTGTTCATCATCAGATCAGCTCGCTGTATTATATTGTATTGTCATCGTAGCATGACAGGCATGCAAAATTTCAACTCGATTGAACAAGGGGAACTGGTCTAAAATTGAGTTGCAAAATTTGACCATTGCAAGTGAAATTACAAGCTTGTAAAAAATGACACTATAGATTTTGACTACCTTACGCAGTATGTATCATTCAATGATTTCTATTACTGGTACTAATAGCCGTCAGTAGCATCATTGTACTAAGGATTTCTCAGTACTGTTGCTCTTCTGACTCGCTCTCATCTATTCTGTTAGACAGCTCAACGAAATTTACTGCGTTTAGTACGATCGTTGCAATCCACCATTTTGGATTATTCCCGTGCACTCGGCCGCGGTTCGTTAACTGTGTTACCCGAGTATTCGGTGCTTATACCTACTACATGCTACTTCTTAGTTTATGATCCCGATGCATAGATCACCGGAAAAAATGGTACTGTTCCTGCTTTATTAAAATGCAAGTGATAGATATATAAGTATAAATATTTGGTCTAAAGTGAACAGGAACGTCCCGCACGTTGCTGTTCACACTTTAGACTTTAGACTTTTGGTTTGCACTTTAGATACTCACACTCTTCCTTACTTTATATTTTTTTGGGTTGTGTACCTCAAAAGGAAAATATGAACCTCTAGAGGATCACTTGATGAAAAGAACTTCTTAAGCACCACAGACGGAGAAACTAACTTACATGGTTTCGTACACATCGTCCAGTGCGCAAGTGTACAATCTATAAATACATTTACCTATACTATCATAGAGTGTACATTTACGTGCAGCTACTAGATTCATAAAATTTCGATCAACATCAGGAATTATATCTTTCACCATGCGCTACAGTTTTTTTACACTATTACAGTTCGGCGATACATTACGCTGTGATGCGCAAAATATTTCTGTCCGACCCGTGATTTACTTGAGAGCTAACTCGGAGTAGGTATGAAGAGGAGGTGGCATAATATTATAGCTTCCTCTCGGTAATGCGTGAAAATCTTGACCATCTGAGATCCAGACCATTTAAAATAAAGATTTTCGATTTTATGATCCGTTGTTTTGGTGTAGTGCCGTATGCTAGCAAGACATTTTGTGAAGTCGTTTTTGGTTACATAGAGCAGCTTCATGATCTGTGTAAAGTGAGACAGCTACCACATATCGCCCTTTTTACTCAATTTTTAAAGCATTTCATCACTGTGTAGAACCATTATTGAAGTCTTATGTATGTGTGTATGTTTGCATGTTTCTGTGTATATTTGTCCGACAATAACTGGAGAACCGTTGATCCAATCTTCATGAAATGTTGAATGTAAGTAGTTAATTGCAATACAGTTTTTAAATTCGGTCGGTAAATATAAGGTCGCGAGGTGTCAGTACGGCGCGAACCTCTAGTTTTTCAAAAGTGAAATAACGACATGTTACGAATGACCTCAGGTCTCACTTGGAATTACGTTGCGGTTGATTGTGTCACCTCTTCTTTGTGTTTATTCCATGGAATCTATTTATCATAGGTATCTGTCACACACAAGCCAGTACTCAAACTGGGATGGGACTCTAGTATACGATTTTATGGGTTGGAATATTGTTTTGAATATAGCTAGGCATCTATATAAAGATATTCTTGGCTCATACGGTATATCTTTTTTCACAAACAAAAATGTATGTATAAATATAACGCTTGATTGCACATTCACTCCTTTAGCTCCTATAGGGATCTCTGTATCGAGGATGCCATGGAATAATCTTAAACACATCTGCCAAGGCGGGTATTGAACACGAGACATACATTATATGCTCATAAGTCAGATGCTACCAACTAAGCCAAGAGGATCTTCAAGAAACTTAAGATCTATTTTGCTGGCTTAATTAATGAAAAACTTCTAAGACCACAGAAGAAAAACTCGTTTTTTTGAGAAAGGTTTTGGTCGCAATGTTCAAAACGTTCTGTAATAAAATATTTCTTATGTTTGTCCTTATTCTACACACTACTTATCTCTATAGCATTTTGAATTTCGAATATTTTCTTGTTCCATACTTTTACGTAGGCGGATTTTAGTTTTTAAACTTATATTTTATATAGAAACCAGAAACAGCAGTCTGAATAGCATACACAACGAGACGATTGGTTCTAACTGATAGAAGTAAATCTTCCACAACTTGGACTTTTTCACAATTTTTGCTGATATGACGGAGCATAGCTTCGATCCAATACAAATAAATTACATGAAAGTATCTTACTTAGGCACTTAACGTATCTTTCAGGCTAGACTTGAAAACATAAGTCTAGTCTAATCCCTACATAGAGAAGTCCGATAATTAACGTTCTCAGACTGCCGTACGATGTTCAGACTGTAACATTGACTGCAGCTCAATGGAAGAGAATTATGAATAATATACATGCATGTATATGCACGCGTGCATGTTCTTAATAAATAAAACGAAAACGAAAAAACACACGATAGGTTTTAAATAAATACGAAATTTTGTTTGTTTTTGTAACGGTTGAAGGGATTTTCATAAAATTTGTTGTTGAGGAAGGTTGACCTTGAGGCATAAACTCTGATTAAATGTATCATTTTGGACAGCGAATAACATCGTGAATTGCAACAATGTCTATAAATATTTATGTTGAGTTTTGTAACTTTTTGTGCATTAATATACTTCAGGATGTTTATATTTATTCAGGTTGAATAAATATATGTGCCGTGTCTACTATAAGGCAACCAAGTGAACAACCAAACTCATTTCTGAACACACACACACTTTCGAATTCGCCATGTCAGTTCTAAGAGTAATTTTTGAAAGTAATTTACTGGCAGTTAAAAAAAATAACATTATTACGCGTCTATTGACATTATTCATTGGTTAAATATTTTTTCGACGTGGTTCTTTTCCGCTCATCCGCTTTAAAGGAAGGATTAATTAATACAGTCTGCTGAATAGATTTGAATTCTATGTCCTAATGACTGTAGTGTAATTAAGGAGTGCGTATTCTATATTGACAATGGTATTTACATCGGTATAAAATGTTTTATTTCTTTTTTTACTAAGTGAGGACGAGGTACGCCAGCTTACGCAACACAAACAGCTATCTTATTCGCAAATTTGTATGTTAAAGTAGATTTATATAATAAAAAATAAAAAAAAACTACCTACTTAAACTACACTAACAAATATCACACTAATATTATAAATGCGAAAGTTTGTGTGTAAGAAAAATATAGCCTATGTCCGTCCTCATAATTCAGACTATAGCCTTTTAAATTTTCCCCACAATCAGTGCAGCCGTTTAGACGTGAAGGGTAACAAACGATAACACAGACAAAATCTTTCCTATATTAAATCGTTCTGTAGATCGGTAGATATGTAGGCCCGACGTACGGGATACCAGATTGTCGAATGGGACCGATTAGTGGACTGACAATTCTAATGCAGAGATTTCTGAATAGCACAAATGGCGTTTATTCTCGAGACTAACGTATTCATTTTTAGTTTCTGTAGAACTCTACAAGGTACACTACGTACGTGGTACGTTCAAGGTACGTGGGAGGTCCCTCTATTTACAATAAATTGCCCAACGAAATACTGGGCGCAACTTCCACTGAGTTATTTAAGTCTAAACTGAAACCTGATTGTTGGACTATCCATTTTATGACCTAGACGAATATGATTGTATGAAAATTCAATTTAACGATTAATTTATTTAATTTAATATTAAATTATTGTTTTCTGAGGTATCCTGAATCCTGACCGACTTGTAGCTTTGCTACCAATAAATATTTCATTTCATTTCACTTATAAGTTCGTCAGGTCCGTCTGTTTGTCTATCTGTCTGTCTGAATCTTTTATAGCCTTATAACTTCCAAAAGTATAAATGTACGTGTATGAAATTTTGCACAACGATAGTACAAGTTTAAGTAAATATAAATCCTTTTTTTTAATAATAATGGTAGCTTATATACATGTAAAGAAGGTATGAAAAATTTTGCTGTACCCCATTATGTGGGGAGTCATTGAATGGGTCTTTTAAAATTAAGTTAAGATTCTCACACCATTTTTTATCAGATACCGCTTGCGAAATATGGGCCGTCAAAGTTGCAATATGCCAGCCATTTCTAAACTATGCAACTCAGAAACGTGTAATCTTCCATGTTGATAGATCTCAGTAAAAACTTTCTTTTAATATTATTTCGGCCAACATGTGATAATCACTTTTTGAGATAAGTGAAAAACTGTGATTCAAACGTCCTACGCGCCTACGGAACTCTACTTAGCAATGCCTGACAGCAAGTGAACGAGTTATTTAGTTTTGAAAAAGGGTTAGGTTGCAAGATACAAATGTTTCAACAAACTGCTATGGGCATACACGATGCTTACTTATGCAGGGAGGCGAGCGACTTGTTTGTCTCTTCACACAGATGCACAAAAAACAATGATTTTTGTTTTGATGATAAGCAGAAAAAACGGATAAATACTTGAAACGTCCTACTCGCCTACGGAACCCTACTAAGCTTGGCCCGACATGCTCTTAACAAGTTATTAAGAATATCATAAAGCTGCCTTCGATTGGTCCACTTACGATTGCGGCTATATTCATCTGAATTATATTATTGATATGGATACCCTAAAACCAAGTTTTTGATTGTAAACGGGATAATCAGTGTAATAAAAACTATATTTGTATTCATTTATTTTATCACAAAGTCATATCAAACATCTAGAACCCAGAATTACTAATGACGAGATGGGATTGAATGATAGCCTGAAAATTGGCGAGTTTCCAGGCAATTTGTCACGGAGTCAAATATCGCTTCTTCTTTCTAGGTCGTAAAATATATAGCTGTTTTCACAGCAAGCCATATAAACTGATACGCCTTCTCATAAAAACGGTATTAGTTTCTGTAAGATCTTAAGAAGATAAATAAAATTGTAGTTTTATGAACTAACAATATTATTATGTACGACAAGTACCTAGTGTTGATAATGGCCAGGCTTTTTTTTTTGTATTTCTTGATAATGCATACGACCACTTTCCGACATTTATTTATATCGGACGTTAATTAAAATTGTGTAATTAAAAGTACAATTGCAAGACCTTTTTTAGGAATCAACGCACAGAACATACCACGTATGATAGTGACGTGAACTTTGAACCCAATACTCCTCAAATAGTCTAGGTGAACGATTAGAACGGAACGGAACAGAACGGATTTTGCGAAATTACACCTTTAAAGGGGTAATATGCTGGGCCCCCAAAATTTGTATGGAAATAAAATATTTTTTAATATTAAGCCAATGAAACTAGGTTTATTAAAATACGGAGAGAATACGGAGGAAGAGAATGCGGGAAAGTAGCAACGGCATCCTTAAGGTAGTGGCTGAGGTCATTAATGCGCCTGTCATTAGGCATTTAGTGCGGGTCAAGATTCCGCATGGAGTGCCACGTAAGTACATGAACCACTGACCAGTCTTACCATAGTTCTTTGGTTCATGTACCTAATACTATTAATATACATAATAATGTACCTAATTAGGATAATAATTTTGTTATTAGTCTTACTAACCCTAGTTTTAAGTTGTTTTTACTAACCAAATGTGACCCTTGTTGTCATCAATTTGAATTTGAATTTGAAATACGCATTAAATATAAATAATTTTCGACAATTAACCCCTAAAGAGGTAAACGGGGCTGTTTCATTTACTGTAGTTTATGCGAGCGAAGCCGTGCGGACAAACTAGTATAATATAAATATAAAGGCTAATGATAATACATACTGATAATTTGCGGCTTAGAGTTCGCAGCATGTTCACCTTTTAATAAGAGTACGCTGCTGCCCGCCCTCTGGTGGTTCTCGTCGCAGTTTTAGGACACACCCTGGTCCAGTCGCTACTTACTCCTACTATCATACTATACTAGCCTTGTAGCTCAGTGGGAGGATTTCCACCATCTGAGCTGTTGTTTGTGGGTTAGATTCCCACCCAGTACAAACATTTGTGTGTTGAAAATGGATGTTAGTTCTTTGTCTGTGTTTGTATGTACTCTATGTATATATTTACAAAAAAAAAAGATTTGTGTATTCTATCAGCTATCTGGTTCCCATAGTACAAGCTTCAATTTGGGGTAAGATGGCGCTGTGTGAAAAACGTTCACCAAATTTTTATTATTATTTATTATCAAGTACCTAATTAAAACTTTTTAAGAGATAAATACTTGTATTTTCGTGAGATTTCCATATTCTATGCAATGAAAACAAAATAATCTAAATTCCGGAGAGCGAAGGCCCACCTTGTCAGTCTTCTTCAATTGAGTTATCTAACTCTTAGATTTACAAAATAAAATTGTACCGAAATAACAGTTTCTTGAAAGACGGATATCAGGAATTTGTACGTCATATCCGGTGTACACCGGCGACTTCCGGCGGAGCGTGCTTCAACTTCCGCCGACAGCGCGGAGCTTACAGGTTAGAAGTAATGAATTTATGGATAAAAGCATTGAGCACAGACACGTGTACAGAGTTCATTATTACACTAATATTATAAATGTTAGTGTAAGTGTGTTTGTTCCCGTTCAACTTTGTAACGGCTGAACGGATTTGAATGGAATTTGGCATGGAGGTAGCTTATATCCTGGATTAACACATACTTTTTATGCCGTAAAAGTATACGGCTAATGCTAAAGCCTACTTACAACTCAACTTTCCTACTTTTAGCAATTTATATACGTCTTCATTTTTTTATGATAAGCTAAAAATTATTGATTTGGTCTTACCTATATTAAGATGAAATAAACTGGGCCTTACTTATAAACGTTACTTAAATTTAATTAATGTTTAAAATGGTCTATCACCTTTTTGCGCGTGACATTTTACTTCAGCCACAAGTTGATAGAGCGTTTATAACACCACATACACCATCAAATACCTACAGCACGAAGTTTCTAAGTAAGGCCCACTCTTTCATGTTTTGCAATTACAAAAACGTTATTGTCCAAAGTAATATACACTGAGTTTCCCTAAACGTAGTATTCACAAAGAATTTGTCAAAAACTTCACAGTGCTGAAATTAAGGATTCGAAAAAATTCTAAAACAAAACTCTAGCATGTTCTTATGTATATTGGCCCAAATGTTCGCTTCAAAATACCAAAGTTTGCTAAGTAATAAGCACTCCAAGTTATAAAGTGCTTATGCTCGAGTTTATTTTATGAATTGACTGCCTCCTCCCATATTCAGACTTACAGGCGTGGAATCGCAAAAGTTTTGAAACTTTTTGGGAAAAAAACGGTCAAGAAATATACGGAGCGAGTTAGGAGTTTACGAGTTTTTGTTCTCCAGCTATTTTTAAAATCCAAAGAGGTGTTTTGTCGATTTCATAACCAAATTATTTTAAAATGAAAACGAATAGGAACCTATAAACTAACTAATATAAAATCCTCTGACATGCCAAACTTCAACAGACCTTATTTTATCAAATTTAAAATTCTATCGGTAGTGTATATATTTGAAATCGCTAAATTTGTTAATAAATACCCACATTTCTTTAATAAAGTAGCAGACAAAGCACACAAAACTAGATACTAATATAGGCATACGCTCATGGAACCGAAGTCTAATCTAGAAAAGCATAGCTCCCGATCTAATACACTGGCTGTAAAGATATTTAATAAATTGCCGAACTAAAAGAATTAGAAAATAATGATTGTTTTATTTAAAATCTAAAGTGCATCCTCGAATCCAAACGTTATTACACTCTAAACGAATTTTATAAGATAATTTTGATGATCTACAAATGGACCGCTCCGCACCAACTGTTGCCATACCCTATTAGGGTTATATGTATTACTAAACCTAAAACAGGTTATTTAAGACCTGCATATTACATCCACATATAAATGGAAAATAATTGTTTTTCTTTCTTTCATATGTCGCAATAAATGATTGAGTATTGAGTAACAGCTTTAAAAAAAAAAATCGACCTCTCCTAAAACAAATATTACTCGTATGATAATCAGCCCGATAATTTTTTTTCTTATTCCAGCATTGACGTGGAAAAAAAACGCTACAAATTAAAAATAGTCCTATGATAGGTTCCAATTAGTGACAAAGGCCTCGCCTACATCGGCACTTAGTCAAATCTCATGTACGCTAATACTACGCTCTTATACCATACACATCGTACATGGCGGTCATTCCCCACGTACACACCAAGCAATTTGATTCCACATTTTTTTATGAATACAACGAGGATGTGAAACTCTCTAGTGGAGGCTATGTTTTCCGAAAAGTACAAAGGGTTATCTAGAGTAAACGGTTGTATTCTAAAAACTTCCGCAAGGAAACGCCTGATTCAATCTATAACATAAGTACTTGTTAGGTAAGAGTACTACTTCATTGCTTATCACAAGGCGGAATGCGGTCAAACACAAACCTATTTCTAATGAAAAAATAGGAACATCATTTTCACTCACTGCTCAGCATTGGTCTCCTCTTCGCCGCGCCATCTTTTTCTTGCTATTCATAATTTTTTATTTTCACATATACATAAGCCGCATTTACCTAAGTAACTTAACTCAGTAAGTAAGTAGGTACAAGTATTAAGATACTTAAGTTGGACTGGACACAGAATCTACGCAAATCAAAGCTTGTGTTGTAGGCTACTGTATAACTTCTATCTTTCACCTGGGATATTACAGCGCAGTAAAGAATTGCCAGAAATTTAATAATAATTATAACATTATATTCAGTTAGTAATTTAATGTGTAAGTGCGTGTATGTCTATTTGTATATGAAGATGCTTCAGGACAGTGGAGATTTCCGCGCAGTACCAGCCTCAAACGGGTTGGGCTCGCTGAAAAGCCCACGTTTTAGTGGTGGGTATAGTGTGTGTGGGTTGTGTGAGTAAGTGTGTGAATGAGTGTTATGCGTGTGCTTCAGGTAACCCCAAGAAGCACCAGCTAATAATGAGTGATAATGGGTATTCGGATAACAAAACATTTTTTACATAACAATGAAAATAAAGTTACATTCATACAATTACCTTGCTAAAACTATATTCGCTTATTAGGAGGATCGGTTCAAACCGTGTTAACGTCACCGGATCAGCGCGATCCGGATTTCATTTGGTTAATTGAATGAAGATCTACTCACACTGCGAAAAGGTTGGATGAGAGGTGTGGCCATGAAATTAGAGACAAGAAAAACCTTTTATTTACGTTTTAGTAGTTTAGGGCTCTTCTACAGAGTCCGCCTGGGGAAGTACCACACCTTAGCTAGTTATTAAACCACCAAGCAGTAGTGTGTAAACATTACTGTGTTCCGGATTGAAGGGCAATGTTTCCAGCGTAATTACTGGGCATAAAAAGATTTAACATCTAATATCTCATGGTGACGAGCGCAGTGCGTTGCCGCACTTGGTTTTGAACTGTTGAAATTCAAAATACTAAGTGTGGGTGACCAAAAAAAAAAAACCTAACAGGAAGACCTAGAATTTTTATTCATCGCTTATTGCGGCGTGACGTAATGTTGTAATCAAGTTTTATTAGTTTCCTATAAATAACATTTTGATAAAAATAATTTCTGCGAAATGGTCCTTGCAATATGCTACCAAGGATGATCGGAGTGACCTTTGTACCTCATAGACATTAATCGACATTGCATTCATTCACCCGTCGCGACGAGAAAGGTTGATGAAACTTATTCATATTCATATTATTTATTTCAGCATTCAGATTCAGATGTTTTATTGCTT
This sequence comes from Apocheima hispidaria, assembly GCA_947579745.1. Lineage (NCBI taxonomy): Eukaryota > Metazoa > Arthropoda > Insecta > Lepidoptera > Geometridae > Apocheima > Apocheima hispidaria. Next base: position 844,467 of record OX388152.1, on the reverse strand, counting down.
CCATTAATTACAAGGTGGTCAAAAAATTAACATTTTAGTACAAAGTTACATAATGGATCCCAATTTTATGTATCTCAGTACCCATTCCACAATGTATGGGTACTGAGTTCTGTTGGTAGGCTTACAGTTTGGTCAGACTTTGTTGTGTGATGATAATGAAGAGCATTAGTGCCGTCCTCGTTCTTTTTCACATTATTGTAGATATTAAATCACCCGAGTGTTTTTTTTTAAAGTTAATTATACAGTAAATTTTTCCGGAATAAAAAGAAGCCTATATGTCACTCTTAGGTCCTGGAACTTAACTATACTCATGCAAATATGCATGAAAGAGGAACAAACAACCCAGTTTTTTTTTGCATTTAATGACCGAGCGAAGCGAATGTCTCAGAGACAACTCGAACACGTCTGCATTTGTTTGTATGTCCGTATATTTGTACGATTGTCGATCGACTAAGGCCAAGGTTAAGGCCTACTGGAACAAGTTGGCATTGTATAGTATTGTAAGTACGTCCATTTGTATATTTTGTGTGACGATAACATGAGAACCGCTAATCCGATATTTATGAAATTTTGTATGCAATTAGATCATTTCAAACAATACAATTTCAAATGTGAGCAAAATCTATGAAAGGGCCGAACCAAACTTAAAACGCGGTGAACTAAACTTTCGACTGAGATTTTTTTTCTATTATAAGATTACAGTAAGCACAAAAAAACAACAAAAAAATCCTAATGGTGGATAGTCGAAATCGAAACACAAATAAAAATATTACACGTAGGTATATATACGTTTTTTTCAAACTCTTCCTTCAAATTGAAAGATATCAAAACGAAAATATCTTTTGAATATTTTTGATGTTAATGATATACAGATACAGTGTTTGAGAATTAGAACTCTATCTACTAAATACTTGCACATCTCAACATACGTGTGGCATGACTATAAACCCCTTATGAGCTTTAATCTAATCGCGATAACACTAGCTCGGCGCAAACAAACCCCGACTATTGTTCGATCCGTTAACGTTCAGGTGTGATTAATTCTGTACGTTTGCCTGATCCATTCCGCATCCAGTTAAGTAGATAACCTTTTTTCCGCACTTTGTTTTGCCAATAAAAGTTTTCGTTAACTCTGTGCGGAAAGATTTTGGGATAATTGAGGTTGTTGAGGGTTGAATGGAATTACTAAAACCTGTTAAGTTTGTTAAAGAAAGATTAGAGGTGAAACTTGTGCTTGTAGTTGATAAAACGTTATTATGTAGCATTTATTAGTACATTTTGTTTTAATAAAACGGGAATACTCACGTTAAATTGAGTCGGTTATTCCGACTATAGTTTCGATCACATTCGGTGACCTTTATCAAGGAATGCTTAGCGAGACACGCGCGCGACCTCGTCTTGCCTTGCACTGCGGGCTGCGGCGCGTCGCGCGCGTGACGTCAACGGCTGCACTGCAGGTGCGGGGGCGGGGGCGGGTAGAGTATTGTGCTGCGTCGGCGCACACTGGAGCTCGTCCTCACTGCAGTCCCCAGGCGTGATATCGGGAACACTCCAGCATACAGAGCTCACCACATCAATACTAGTCTCGGCGGCACTCTCGTGAGTTCCATGAAGACAAGGTCTCCAAGTCGGTGGTAGGTGCCATCCTCCGTCCCTGTTGAAGTTTGGACGTCTGGAGATTTCGATGGCTTCCCTAACCTTGCGGGGCACATAGTACTTCTCACGCGCTAGTACTTTCGCCTTATCAAACCGCACATAGTGCTGCGCGCCAGAGTCTAGGCTATGTTCGGCCACCGCAGATCCGTCACTGTCCCGGTTCTTCATGGATCGTATGTGTTCCGCGAGCCTAGTAGAAACGTTTCTTCTAGTTTCACCGACGTAACACTTGCCGCAATCGCAGGGAATCATATAGACACCGGGGACACCCAAGGGGTCTCTATCCTTAGGAGAGCGAAGCAGCTGCCTAAGTTGTCCAGGAGGACGGAAGATAGTCCTGATGCTGTATCTTCGGCGTAACAAGTTTCCAATACTGTCCGTCACTCCTTTAACATATGGTAAGTAGGCTGTTGCTCTCTCTACCGATGTCGGGCGTATGTTTGTGTTGGACGATGCGCTTACAGAACGCCAACTCTGCTTCCAATTGTACCCGTTGTTATTCAGCACACCTCTGATGTGATCTAGCTCAGTATCCAGGTATTCCTTATCGCATAACTTCAATGCTCTATTTATAAGCGACCGTGGTACTGATGCTAGATGCGCTGGGTGGTGATGAGAATCGGCCCTGAGATACCTGTCCGTGTGCGTTGGTTTGCGGTAAACCGTGTGAGATAGTCGGCCATGGGAATCACGTTTCACCAACACATCAAGGAAAGGTAGAGCTCCCTCACGTTCCCGTTCCACCGTTATGCCAACTTTCGGATGAATGCTATTCAGATGTTCTAATAGCGAATCCACTTCATCTCTGCGTACAATGGCAAACACGTCGTCAACATAGCGCCACCAGTGTCTCGGTTTATATGGAGTATTCGCTAATGCCAACTCTTCGAACCACTCCATAAATATATTAGCTACCACTGGAGCTACAGGAGAGCCCATCGCAACGCCATCCACCTGTAGGTAGAAGTCTCCTTTCCACACAAAATATCCACTCGACAGAGTAAAACGTATCAACTCTATATACTCGATAGGAATGGGAATGCATTGTAGCAAATCGGATATGATGTTTATCGTGTCCTCTATCGGTACATTCGTAAAGAGTGATACGACGTCGAAGCTCACCATAACCTCGTGTTCTCTCAATCGCACTTCCTCTAGAAGCCGTATGAAATGTGATGAGTCTTTCACATAACTAGCTGTTTTTCCTGTAAAAGGGAGCAACATATCTGAGAGAAAACGAGCAGTCTTGTAAGTCGGTGAGTCTATTTGGCTGACAATAGGACGAAGAGGCCAATCCAGTTTGTGTATCTTCGGCAAACCGTAGATTTTTGGCGATGTAGGGTTAAGCGGCCGCAAACTACTGTACAAATCATCCGGCAGAGTCTTTAACAATTTATTCAGACTGGTAGTTACCCGGTTGGTCGGGTTATAGGTAACCTTCCTATATGTGTTATTGTCATCTACTAGACATTTTATTTTCTGTTCGTAAACTCGCGTGTCGACAATAACTGTAGCATTACCTTTATCTGCCGGTAAGACTAGCAAATCAGAGTTTTTGCGTAGGGTTCCTAAGGCGTCCAGTTCGGATTTGGATATATTGGATTTAGGCAACTTGCTCTTTCTCACAATCAAAGAGACATCTTGTCTTAAACACTCAGCGTCGTGACCATTTATCTTGTTCCGTATAATAGTGTCTTCAATACTGGTTATAATAGACTCTATAGGGATCTTCTTCGGTGTTGGTGCGAAATTAAGACCCCTAGCCAAAGCTTTGGTGACCTCCTCTGATATGAATTGCGAGGACAAGTTTACCACCGACTTGTCAATAAAAGCGTTGTCGTGTATATCGACGCTTTGCTGTGAGTGATTTGTCAGGCGCTTAAATTTAGACTCATGTATTATTTCTGTTCTCAATTTAATAATCTCAGCCCTGCTAAATGTCATTGAATCGAGAATCCCCCACAAATCCGAGCTTAAAACCTGTGACAACTGTAGATGTAACTGATACAATTCCTCCGTTACGATCGATATTTTCCGACGATAGTCTCGGATTACCCTCATTATTAGCTTATTGTTTACCTTATCAAAGAAACGAAAGTTGGCATAACGGTGGAACGGGAACGTGAGGGAGCTCTACCTTTCCTTGATGTGTTGGTGAAACGTGATTCCCATGGCCGACTATCTCACACGGTTTACCGCAAACCAACGCACACGGACAGGTATCTCAGGGCCGATTCTCATCACCACCCAGCGCATCTAGCATCAGTACCACGGTCGCTTATAAATAGAGCATTGAAGTTATGCGATAAGGAATACCTGGATACTGAGCTAGATCACATCAGAGGTGTGCTGAATAACAACGGGTACAATTGGAAGCAGAGTTGGCGTTCTGTAAGCGCATCGTCCAACACAAACATACGCCCGACATCGGTAGAGAGAGCAACAGCCTACTTACCATATGTTAAAGGAGTGACGGACAGTATTGGAAACTTGTTACGCCGAAGATACAGCATCAGGACTATCTTCCGTCCTCCTGGACAACTTAGGCAGCTGCTTCGCTCTCCTAAGGATAGAGACCCCTTGGGTGTCCCCGGTGTCTATATGATTCCCTGCGATTGCGGCAAGTGTTACGTCGGTGAAACTAGAAGAAACGTTTCTACTAGGCTCGCGGAACACATACGATCCATGAAGAACCGGGACAGTGACGGATCTGCGGTGGCCGAACATAGCCTAGACTCTGGCGCGCAGCACTATGTGCGGTTTGATAAGGCGAAAGTACTAGCGCGTGAGAAGTACTATGTGCCCCGCAAGGTTAGGGAAGCCATCGAAATCTCCAGACGTCCAAACTTCAACAGGGACGGAGGATGGCACCTACCACCGACTTGGAGACCTTGTCTTCATGGAACTCACGAGAGTGCCGCCGAGACTAGTATTGATGTGGTGAGCTCTGTATGCTGGAGTGTTCCCGATATCACGCCTGGGGACTGCAGTGAGGACGAGCTCCAGTGTGCGCCGACGCAGCACAATACTCTACCCGCCCCCGCCCCCGCACCTGCAGTGCAGCCGTTGACGTCACGCGCGCGACGCGCCGCAGCCCGCAGTGCAAGGCAAGACGAGGTCGCGCGCGTGTCTCGCTAAGCATTCCTTGATAAAGGTCACCGAATGTGATCGAAACTATAGTCGGAATAACCGACTCAATTTAACGTGAGTATTCCCGTTTTATTAAAACAAAATGTATCAAAACCACGTCAGTTTTCATTTATTAGTAATTATGAAAGAAAATGTTTTTGTTTGACTGCTCAAGAAAGAGCGTAATGCTTACGTAAGGATGTATGTTTATACCACACTCTCGAAAAGTTCCATATTCCTCTTTTCAAAACTAGGAAGAAAGTTGAAAGAAGAAAGAGGAAAAAATCCATTGTTAACGCGGTTTTTGTTGATATTGGATAATATCTCTAGGTTTTTAATAATGCCAAAACCCAAAAAGTTTTTATCACCAAGTCTGAAAAACAATACCGTTGGTTTTTCTGTACAATAGTGAAAAATAATAATTAACAAATTACAATCGCGCTCGCGGGTTGGTTGATTTTGGATCATTTATTATTTTCTAAGAAAAGAATTATAATTTTCAATTTGTTTTCTCTTTTGTTTTCCTCGTGAGTGTGGTATAAACACAGAAGATATTTTTTTTTTACTTCTAGATCTTTTCTGTGGATATAAAGCTGGTACTCGTGTGTATAGAGGCCCTCGGCTGCGCCTCGTGCCTCAAGCTACACCCTCGTTAATAGTAATCAGTCACTTTCTCGCCGGTGAACCATGTATTGTGTGTTCCCGATATCGTTATCGTTATGTGTTCTAATATCTGTGGTTCCAGTATTACCGTCTATAGCCTAAATGCTTTGCCAGATTTTGACGAGTAAGGTGTCGTTGGATTATCTACTCTTGTCCGCAGTGACATAGGCTACATTTTGCAGCAAGGTATTTTGTTTTAATAATATTCCTGTTTTATTTTATTATAATGGGAGAGTTTTGTCGCTGTTGGACCATGCCACTCCCATTATTAGGTTTTTGTTTATTTTGAGTAGGTTTGTGTTTGACCACATTCTTGCTGACGTTAAACAATGAGGTGGTCTAGGAAGGAGCATACTTACCTAGAAGGTACCTGCTTGTGGTGGTCAAGAATCCGACATTGTATTTTTCTGGAAACTCAGACTGGGAAAAAGTTCCACATCTTCGATGCGTAGGTACGTATAAAGATGTGGTTACAGTGTGTTTAACCTACATATTCAATATTCTACTTCTGCGTTCTAAAAGCTTATGTTGTAAGGAAAAATAATCAGTCATTACTAATTACCTGCCTAAAATAATGTAGAGTCGCCATGACGAAAACCGCAGTCTTAAATATATTTTTTATTTGCATTATGGAACCAACCCTTTACTATTTTCTACAAGTCTACGTGGTAACTCAATATTTTACGTTACAGTGTTGTAATCGTGATTGAAAATTGAATGGATAATTGGATATAGATTCCATTCCAAAATACATCGTATTAATTGGTAATAGAATACTGGAAATTCAATAACTTTATTATATAAACAATAATTTAGGAATGGATTAATTTTGGCTCCTTCTCATTTCTTTATTCTGTATTATCTTCAATCAATATTATAAATAAGAAAAGTTTACGTGTAAGTATGTTATAGACCCCATTCAACTCCGTAAGGACTGAACTGCTTTGGATGAAATTTGGAATGGAGGTAGCTTATACCTTGGATTACCTAACACATAATTTTCATCCCTAAAAAATAAACCATTCCGGTAGGATAGCGGGTAGAACTGCAGCGCGCTGCTAGTATATGATATTTATGTAATTTTAAAACACATAATATACTTAGATATCAAGCTACGGATTTTAAAGAAATTCAGTGTGACACGTCGTGTATCGACCGTGGAAGAGGGCGCTGTTACTAAAAACGTTACAACGGAGGTGACTGACTTTCAAAGCAGGGTCGCCAAATTTGAGTCCGAAAACACTATATAGCTATGCTCGGAACATCACCTTCTCGCTTGCACGAATATTCTAGCGTATCAATCTATCCTTGCGTGCGAAGCGTTTCGCCTTGACACCCGCATTCGGCACATCTTACACATTTAAACGAGTGCGAAAGTGACAAAGTAATTGACTCTCGTTTTTTGTTGTAGTTGCTGTACTTGACTGTGTGTGAGATAAAGTTAACTTTATTGTGATGTAGCGATAGTCTTTATTTATTTAACTGTCACCTCGGAGTGAGTCGATTTTGTACTATTAATTATTCTGTGGCGGTAGTTGCACTTTTGACCACACTCGATGGGAGCGATAGCAAAACAAAAATAATTCACTTAATGACATGGTATTACATGACGCATAAGTTAAGTCGATTGCACATTAAGGCTGGATTGTTCTGAGCCGTTTATTCCAGATCGAGCGCTGCTTGCTCCACATTGTTTAACCTCGGGGTCCTACTACTAAACTTCTAAGCACTGGAATCTATGGTTTGTATTCTTTTAAAAACTTTTATTTCCTGTTTTTTTAATTTTTTTAAAATTTTTTTTTGTTACATTATAATTATGTTATTATCAATTTAATTATAAATAAAGGTATGAATGATATTAATTAATTACATTTTAAATTTAATTTAAAAAAAAACAATCTCAATTGATTTTTATTAGTTAATTTTATTTGATTTAATGTCATCCAATTTTTGTTTACTATTGTGAGGGTCGCAGGCTATTGGTGGATGCAAGCGGCACGTTGTCGTTCGGCGTTGCGCTCTAAGGGGGAGGCAGCAGTGGACGTCTTCCAGCTGATGATGATGACGATGATGAGGTGATGTTCAATGTGTAAACTACTTATTACTTAATTTCCTTTAAAACATGTTTGCAATCGTTGTTGTTCATATATAGTTAACAATTATTATTGCTTGCTTGAACTACATAGCTGCAAAATTTTGAACAGAATATGTTATTATAATACGTATATTCAACGGCACGCAAGCTATTGGCGAACATAAATCGATTTATCCGGGTAGACTGAGGCTTTTCTGTTCGTTCCAAATAAGTTCCGACTTAAGCGTTCCATTAGTAACCCCAGTTCTAATTAACCAGCAGTCAATAGCAGCGCCTCCAGACGTAGCCCGACCGGGTAACCGGCCCAATTACTCGCCAATTAATTTTGCAATAACAACTGGGCCCGTAACCTTCTTGTGCGCAAGTGTGCAACCGCCCTAACGTAGTGCTAGTACACAGGCATTGTGCTTGTGCACTAGACTAGATTACTCTTAAACGGTCTGTTAATAGCGAAGTACTGTGTAGTTACGAGGTATTTACGTACTGAAATGAAATGAAATATTGTTTTCCAAAGTTGGGGAAGAAGCATTGGAAATCGATTTGATTGATCTTGGCTCCTCTATTGGTGTACACTCAATAAACATTGGCGTGCGGCTATTAAATGGCAATGTTTCCAGGGTAATTTCTGGGCACATAGATATTTAACATCTAATATCGCAGGGTGACGAGCGCAATGCATTGCCGCGCATGGTTTTGAACTGTTGAGGTTCAAAATTCTGGGTGGCACTGAACATTTACGGGCAAGCGTGAAGCTTAACATCAGGTGAGCGACTTGCTAGTCTCGTTATCAATTTCCAAAAAAAAAAAAACGGCCAATAGCGAGTGGAACTCGAGCAACGAGGGTGCTGTACAAAGGATACCAAAAATGTCTATTTTTATTTGTGTTTTTTTGTTATTGTGTTCAGACCGGGATCCTTATTGCGAGCCCGAATCACTCTTGTAGATAGAGTTTGCGCTATAGTCATACCAAGTTTGATGCTTATAATTAAGTATTCCCTACCGTATTTACGACAGATAAATAAAAAATAAGGAATGTCGAATATATATTTTTTTATATAAACCCGCCTTAATTTCGTACTTTTTGTAATTTTTATAATTTAGGTAATTGTCCGGAATTCCGCCATAATAACGTAATTATTTATATTCTTTGTTTCAAGCAGACTTTTAAATGTAGGTAGGATATCCTTCGGGCATGGGACTCTAAAATGGCATTTAGAAAAAATCCATCCATACAAATTGAATTGAACAGGCTTCAAGAGAAAAGCTGGGACAAACCACTCTTCCTACAAATATGATTTTTTAATGTAACGACAAAAGTCTTTGTGAACGATGAGACCACTTTATTAGGTTACGCTGGGCAAATGAAAATAAAAAGCAACAGGCTGCGATACAGTGTTGTCGGGTTACATGGATGCCGAGAGAGTAGGACCTTGTCGTAATGATAGCTGCTATCATAACAGACTGCAGTTATTTTTTGTCAAGAAAAGTATTGCTTTAGTAACATAGTATTTTTTAGATTTTCAGAGATCACAGAGATTTTTATAACACTTTCTCTTTATTATATTATTAGGAAAGAAGTTTAAATGAGTCTCAGTGTTTATTATGTTTTTTTTAGAATATTGAATATTATACAAATAGAAAATTATAGAATATTTTACAAAAAATTGACAAAAAAATATGAAAATACTATCTTGCAATTAGAATTAGTCATTATTTTTGTCAGCTCTTACTAATGGAGGAACCCCCCCTCCATAGGTAGGTAGTATAGGTAGTAGTATCGTAGGTCTAGCTGACAGAACAAAAGAGTGAACAAGTCTACTGTCCATCTGCACGGTCAAGTAGGTGAACAATATTTTTAAGTAGAACATTATTTACAAAAAAAATGTCATAAAACAATAAAATATTTTGGACAGGAGACGACTGGAACCACGCCAAGGCTGCTTTCCCGACTTTCAGCAGGAAGATCGCTAACAACCTATAAAAGTTGCAACTATAGGACCATCGCCTACTGACCTCATAACCTATCAATGCAACTCGAATAGTCACTTGCATAAAGTGGGAGTTACGGATAGTCCGCTATGCCGTGGTTGCTTGCAGGAGAAGGAGCAGGAGAACTGTGGAACATGAGGGTATGGATGATGCTTAGCTTCAGCATCATCCATATCACTACAACAGCTTGACTGTTTCTCACCTCTGCACTACCATGTACGTCACTGTAGAAACAGAGAAAACAGCCCAGAATCTCGTTCCGGTATTTCGAAGAGACAGTTCTGGCTCATGCACAAGTCAGTACCAGGCTTCGCCTCCATAAAAATAGGCAGGCAGTGCATCTGTTTTTTTTTTTTTGTTAAAATTTATGCCTGAAAGAAAAAAATAATACATAAACAAACCAAAAACGAAACAAGTCTAAGCCAGTGGTCAGGTAATCACCTCGTGACGAGGGTCTCACAGTTAGACACCTGCGCGCGGAATAAATTAGACTTTGATTTTTATTTACCTTGTAAGGTATAAAAGCTGTAAAACCAAATTAGTGAAAAGCTAAGAGATATCAAGAGAAAAACTAAGAGATTCCAAGTGAAAATCAAGACATGATTTCTGAAACTATGCAGAAATAAATAAAATAATACTGAGTTACAAAGTTTCAAATTTACAAAGTTTAAGTAAGGTAGTATTAAGAAGTGGAAATTGTCTTCCAATTTTACTTAACGATTGCAGTTCAATGAATATAAAATGTTCCATTTAACTTTGTCATCTTTAATTAACTGCTCTTTAACAGTTCTTTTTGCCAGGACTGATCAGACTAACGTCACCTAGTCATTTTCATCCGTCACAGTAGCGTCTCTGAATGAGAAAAAATCTATTGCACAAGAAAATACGCGCAAATTCATGATTATCAACTAGAAGAAGTCCACTGCTGAACAAACTCCTCTTCCTTAAAAAATGGGGACTACCATAATCCCCACGCTTGGCAGGCAGCTCAAGGATGACAGGACACTCACCGCTTAATAATTATTAAGAAATAAGAAATGCTGCTGGTGGTACCGGCGACGGAAAAAATACCTTGCCATCATCCTTGTTTCCTGAAAACTGTCACCAAGGTCAGAATGAATACGTTCACATCTTCAAGGTTTACGTGGTCCATCTTGCTTTGCAGTGTCGCTTACGATGAGACAAGTTGTTGTCCTATCGTAGACTTATTCTATTTGAACAAGAAGATACATTACAGTTAACACAAGAACCTTTTATTTGTTAGGGAACTTACCGCATTATGCATATATGTATAATGTTTTTAGCAATATTATAAACATATAGATAATTATTTAAACTAACTGTGTCTCATGTTACATACATATCATTTAAAAGTACTAAATCGATTATAGTTCGTAAGTCACTAGCCGGCCGGTATGGTGCGCCACCGTCGCCTAGTTGAGTTGGTTTTTGTTACGTGAAAGTGACGGACGCTCCGGCAGCCATTTTCTGATTAAAAAGGTAATATTTAATGGTGGTGAAGTGTGACGGTTCCTGCTAGAGTGAACTAAGGTTGGTCCAATAAATGTCATCAAAGTTATATTACCATTAGGTGCCTAGAATAAGAGTTCCATTATTAATTGTTGTTAAAATAACTCGTCGAAGGTTAAATTAATAAAAAGCTACTGATATACAAGTTATTATTATTTCCTAAAGTTAGTGCCCTTTCATATTGGTATCATTTTGAACAAGCGAGGCGAGTCACGTTTTCCAAATGGCAAAAAGAGCTACGGACCATAGCCACCACTGAGAGGGTCCCACAGGTTAAACGACCGGCAAGCCGACCCAGGTGGAGGTGGACTCCGGTATTAGCTCCACTTTTTTAGGAAGGGTCCGCAATAGCACTCAATAGACGAACATGGAAAGAAGGAAAACAGGTTTATACCATTGTTAAGCATTGGTACAAAGTGGGCTATAATAATTTAATAATAACCATATTGTACATAAATACCATAAACACTCACAATAATAAAATTGTAAAAAGTCCACATTCTACTCCTAAAGTATGGTTCTTCGACCACACATCCCAAACATTCTAAACAAAGAACTGAGACAGGTAGACAAGTAACTCAACAAAGGACACATGGAATCTTTACTACACTCAAAACTTTCAGTCGTAAGCTTTCGACACTCCTCTAGGTGTATGCTATTGTATAAGCCGGCTTAAGTGCATAGTAGAGTCTAATATAATATGTATCGTATGTTTTCTGTTTTTGACATAGAGATAAAGGACGATAGAATGTATTCTATTCGAATCTACTTTAATTTATTTATTCTAATGTATTCATTCTGAAGTTAGGTCTCAATTGTCTGACGTTTAGCACGGCTTCCGGCCGGGTCGAAGTACGGGGAGTAACCTGCTCTCATTCATGGCGTACCTGACAAGTGGACTCCGCGTACTTTGACTTCCAGAAAGCTTTTGATAGAGTAGTCACCTTACCGTCACCTTACGGAATCGTCTATATTTTTTAAAATATGAAATCTATTGCGCGGTAGTTCTCAGTAGCGTTGCGATTCGATTGCGATTGATTGCGATTTATTTTCCCCTCGGTTCATAAGTGCGATTGGGTCTGGGTCTGGACATAGGTTTTTCTTAAAACTGCGACCAGAACAACCAGAGGACGGGCAGCAGCGTCCTCTTAGTAAATGGTGAGTGTTCTGCGATCTCCAAGTCACCTGTCAAGTGAGGGCATTATGGGAATCACCCGCCAATATTGGGGAGGATGAAAATACTAACACAGTTCTATGTCCATTAAAATGTCGTGCACTTCTTAAGCTTTTGAGATCTAGCGTAATGTCAAAGTAAATTGCCTTGCATTTTTTATGAGCTGCTCTGAATTAACTCAATAAATGCATTAGCTGCACGGTACTATTCGTTCGCGTTTTTTTAAAAATGTACGTTGAATAATTGTGATTCTTCTTTTCAAGTTTAACAGAAGAAAATTACAAAACAGCGAAATCCAACTAAAATCTATAATCAGAAATAGTTGTTCCATTTCTTGTATAGAAAGAAAGTAAATATTGTTAAAAGTAAATCTATAACAAGAATATAATATAAACATGAATTGCCGTTCTATGTCTAAAACTCAAAAACGGCTGGACCGATTTTGATGACTGATTTTTAGTTGTGTTCGTAATTGTCAGGATAATGTCTGTATAAAGAGTTTAACGAAACCGAAGGCTGAGTTTCATCGCATACCAAGTCGCGGGCATCCGTTAGTATAGTATAAATATTGGCGGGACGTCAAGACAGAATGACGACGCTGCAAAATTAGTAAGTCTGTTCATTATTTTATTTAGGTTTACAAATACAGTGGCAAATTATAAGAAATAATATAGACAGTGTCAGTTCCCAACCCTAGGTGTGTAGTATCTTCGCCCACACCGTCCAGAACATCATGACGTCAGCTGTGAGTTAGGTACTTAATATATTTATGGTAATCATGCTTTTTATATAAAACAATATCTTACTGCGCACACGATATATCACTGCGATTTAATACCAAAAACAAAACTTCGTTTTAACTAGAGTTGTTTCAAACTCAAATATTTTTGCTATAAACTTCAGCTCACTTCAACTTTAGCTGAGCCAGCTATAATAAAAATTATGGATGAATTTCGGGGACGGAGAAGCCACTTCTCCCATAAAAATATGTACTTTAATCCTCTCCAGTCATTCGCGAACTTCAAAACTTTTTATCTACCCCAAACGGCGCGAAACTATGCAATGGGGACGTCACTCTCTATGTATTTTGTCGCAAAACACAAGCGGCGCTGTTTAATTTATAAACAAGGCATTTTGCATTAAATTCTTTATAAAAAAAGTTTGAAGCAGTGAATTATTCGCCTTTGTTTCATTTGATTTTCACAGCTTAAGAGTTATTGAATATGTCTGACAGTGGACAAAGGCATTTATTAATAAATAGGAAGACACCATAATATTGCCCGCACTAGATTATTCTTTTATGTTATCTAAGTTTTCATTAGGAAATATAAAGTCACTGTGTGCTAAAACTTTCAATGGTTAGTAATTGTTGGTCTTGAAACAGTTTGTACATAACTATGATTTAACATTTCAAAGATGAATTAGCAAACATAGCCCTTTGATGTTTCGGTAGGTATGAACTGCAGTTCTCATGTACTGTTTACTACTTTGCCCAAGTGGCTTTTATTTTGCGTCAAACTATAAAAGTTTTATGGTGTGGAAGAAAGGGATTCGCCTATCAAGAATATACAGTCCAAGTTTTGGTACAGACTTTATTATTCGTGTTTTGTTTTCGACCCTCTTTCGGCACGTTGAAGTCGGAAAAACAATAACAAAAACAAAAGTTCGACGAAAAAGTAACTCGTTTCATGGTAATTTCACCCAGTTCCGAGATTTAATTATTCATTTTAATAAATTCATGTCCAAGATTAAATATATAATGTTGATGTAAATGTAGCTAGGGCAGAGTATTCTAGAAATAAAACAAAATGGAAACATTATTAAAAATCACGGTAATTTGGACGTTTTAGAAAAACCGGTGTCAACTCCACGTAGCAATGAAGACGTAGGTACTGATACTGACGTAGGTGCTTCGTACTTCGAGACATGTGGAAAATTATGCGAAAAAATATACTACAAGCCACCTCCCTCAGGTGTACCGCGTTATACAGGTGTCGTAATGAATAGTTATTCATTCATTGCAACACATACTTTATAGTTCGGGGCGTAATATATCTGCTTGCAATCCCTCGTTGGAACAACTACAATTAATAAAATACGTAGAAAATATTGTAGGGTTTTACTTATTTCGTTATTCTTACTAGCTATAAAAATTACTATAGAATTATTTTGTATATGACGTACTTATTGTTTATTTTCCAATTCGATATAATAAATACATGTACCACACGTTGCCCGGAAGAGTTTTCCTTCAAACAAACGTGGACCGAAGTTACTGCACGCCTAGAACTCCACATCGTGTTCGACAAAATGGTATCCTCAGAAATTCGATGACACGGTACATAGGTTTAAGAGCTACTTTACTTTTATTGTGTGAATAGCAAATTTTGTAACAAGCAAACCTATGAAGTGTAGTAGTTCAGGGGATCCACTTGGATTTATGATATTGGCACCAGTCATGTGGCATCGTCTTCAAACCCATGTTGTAGTTCGTAATTATACCTGCGTTAAATTTTTGTCCGAGTTAATCTCAGCGCCTCCCACGGATTCTCACCAAGAGCGACAGGTGAGTGACTTGCTCGTGTCATCACAAATTCCATATAAAAAAAACGTTTTCCAGTGGTACGGTCGCAGCTGCTGATCCCGTATTGGCATATTCAGTCATGAGGCTTCAGGCTTAAGAATATAATTAGTTTATCCTAACTAATATTATAAACGCGAAAGTAACCCTATCTCTCTGTCTGGGTGCTTGTCGCTTTATCACGGCTAAACGACTGAACGGATCGAGCTGAATTTTTGCATAATATATAGCTTAAGAAACTAAGACGGACATAGGCTACATTTTTTTTTGTAGGTCATGCGAACAAAGTCGCGGGTAACAGCTAGTTGGTTATAAGATGAGCGAGCATAACACATACTTTATCATACAACCAGGATCCACAATATGTGGTCCGCGTAACAAAATCTGAAAAGCAGAGAATGGTGAAATTTTTAAACTAAAACTTCAAGGAAAGTCCTATAACATAGCGCACGTGGTTGTCTGATCAGAGTGCGGCATGTCTTAGAAATTTCCTTTGTTCTTATTGTCAATACTGATTTATCGGGAGCAATTCAAAAGTGTTTGTATGTACTGTTATTGAAACAATTTAATAATTAATTGAATGATAGAGTAGAATAATGAAGATTAGAATTAGTTTAACCATCAATAATTATTGAAAATATCACGCATAATGACAGTGCAATACAACGCTTAGTATAGTTTTGATGTAGCGGTAGTTGATTGCAAATAATGGATTGGACGATTTGGATTGGAAAAACTTACCAATTGTCACCACAAGTTTAGTGGCGGCCTTAACGCTATAACAAACGATATTTTCTAGGCTACCAATATTAAGAGAATTTACATCCTAACTAATATTATAAATGCGAATGTAACTCTGTTTCTCTGTCTGAGTGTTTGTCGCGTTTTTACGGCTAAATCGTTTATCGGCTGAACGGATCAACCTGAATTTTTGCATATATATCCATATAGTCTATGGATCGGAGGCAGACGTAGGCTACTTTTTTGAAGGTTCACGCAAACGAAGTCGCGGTTAACATCGAGTATATACGGGGAAGTAATCGAGGGGTTTTGTATATTTATGTACGTCCACTGCATCTATCAGCTTGTATCACATTATATAACTGTAATTTTAGAAACACGGAAGTGAATAAATCTCTCTGTTTCGCATCTTTTGTAGCGCATCAGGTCGACCGATTTTGATGAAATTTAATACCTTAAAAATACATGAGTGCCACGGTTAAGGGATAATATATTTCTTGGAAGATGTGAATAGAATAAACCTTTGAGAAAATTCACGAGGAACAGCTAAATATAAAAAATATCAAGTTAATTTAAAAATTAAAATGTATTTTACCGCTATTTCCCTTATTAAGATGTAAATGAATTTTATTTCGAAATAAGGTCATTCGCCGACCTATTCCATAAGTAGAATCTTGAAAAGTCGCCACATTCCGTCCTCCCTCTCAAAAAAAAAACTGATTCAGTCACAAATCCGCTTTGCAGACGAAGTTTCTATTCCATTATCCGGAGAGTAAAGTTCAATAGAACGAGGAAAAAAGTCGTCAACTCGACGGAATTGTAAATAGAGATATGTCGGAGGTTGAGGCCTTGATTTGTCACAACTTATCTTCGGAAAGTGGGGCGGACGTATTGAGGACTTATTGTTTAGGGTCTATTAAAATAATGCATTTTAAAATTTCCTTTAACTATAACTCTTTTGTAATCTTGACAGCCTGCTTGCAGGTCAACAGCTATATGATTTTGTTATAAATAATAACAATAATACGAAAATTTGTGCGTTAAAATAAAATAAAAAGCGTAATTGTGTACATAATTAAGCACCTAGAATATCGTTGTTTTTTTTAACCATTTTTCGGTCGCTGTCGCAATATAAAAAAAATACTATTGAACGAATTCCAATAAAATTTTGTTTTTATGTAGCTTCATATAAGTCTATTTTAATTAATTAGCATTTGAGTAAACTTTTATCCCGGATAAAAAATGTGTTTGTTTTAGGGTAGCGGGTAAAGCCCAAAAACACATTATATTTAATTGTTGACAGTTGATGCTTGGCATTTTAGAAGTGAACACTAGCCGCATTAGAAAATATCTCGAAGGCACGATTCCAAGGCAGGCACAATCGCAATCACAATCACAATCGCATGCATTATAGTTTTATATAATTAACTCGCTAATCGCTATTTGAGTTCCCGGCTTGCTTTTAATACCCGGAACTACACAGCCCTTAATACATTTCAGCGTTCTCTCTCATTCCTGATAAATCATTCGTAGGATTCGTGAAGGAATCCGAATGTATCACGTCTAGTTCCTAACTCGAAGTGGGAAAGAGGGGGAAGATATAAGTTACGCGTTACTTTGGATATTATTGAGTGGTGGTACCAGAATTCTCTAAAGCGACATTACTTTAATATGAAACAAATCAGCGTTTAGTCATAAAAGTATTGATGTAAAAATGTGATGTTGCACATTTTTTTGCTATCACTAGCAAAACCTACAACATCTCATCTCATCATATGGAATAGATAGCTTTTAGCGATAAGATAAATAGTTTTCTATCCATCTACCTCAGAAATCAAAAGCCATGCAAATTTTATGAAGTAAATTATCCACTTCGTAAGTTATTTTAGGTTTTTTTTTTTTTTAGTTATTGGATCAAATAATCTTGAGCACTGCTTAATGATTAAAAATTTTTAGGAGAAGATTCTTGTATCATCGGAATTCCCGAACCTGAAACTCGTTATTTCCGTCCCAGTTCAGGATCAATACAATAGTTCTTCTCCCATTCTCCAATTCTCCCCATTTCCCATCGTTACCCGATGACAAGTGGATTGATTCCCTGTAAGTAGCAAAAGGGGACATTTAGGGCCAACGCAATATGACGGAAGAGTTAAAATAAGTAAGAAGCTAAGTGAGTTATGCCGCAGGGTTTGATGGAAGGTTACTTTTATATCTTTTATTAGAATATTTGCCAAATCCATACAAATTAACCGTACCATTACTATCGGCGTGGCACATCACTACGGCGGACGCCAGAAAAATGGCATCCTATTGACGATAGAGTATTTAATTAACTGTAAAGGAATGCTATAATAAAGGCAATCATTTTGTAAGTCATATAGTTCAGCAATTATAATAATTATAATTATTTGTGAAGGGTCAAATATTTCATTTGATACCGTTCATTCTCTCATATACGACGGCCCTTACCGCTCTTATATTGGTCACCATACTAGGGCATATAAATTGGTGACCACACTCAGAATATAAATGGCTTGATATATTGAAGTGTTAGACATTTGTAAGGAAAAAGGACTGACCCTTGAGATCAATTTGGGGTTTCAACAATGGGGCGACGTAAAAAGTTGTTGTCGGATGTAGTGTGGAGCGATTCTATGGATATTTAATCTAGAATCGATACCTATAGTTTTTTTTTTTTTTTGTTTATTACTACTACACACGCTTCACAAAAATAACATGTATACAAATTTAAACTTAAAATAAAATATTAACTCAAATTCACAACTTACAAACATGCTGGTATGACCATCACAGTATGAACATGCTAGCGTACGTCATAGTAATTATAATAATATGAAGTTTTTTTTTTATTTTTGATGGAGTGTTTATAAGGAAGTAAATAACGCGGGGAAAAAAACAATAAAGCAAAAAATTTAATTTAAAAAATAAATAACTTTTTGTTATCACAGAATGATGTGTTTTGTTGAGGAGCTATTTAGGAAGACAGAATGAAGAAAAGTTGGAAATATTTTGCTTTGTTTGCAGGTCTATTTTCTGCTTAGAAGGAAAACTGAAAAAATCCTTATTCTGGGTTTATTTTGGTTACATTCCATGATGTAATATATCTCGGACATAAAACCTATATGAAATAAATCTTACATAAAAACAACAAAAGTTTTATTTAACAATACTGAGTGTTTGGTGAGACGAGCATGAACGTAATGGTAAACGCCACGTTTGGCCATAAAGGAAATCACGACCCAGAAAATAATAATCCCCAAATATATCACAACAAAATAAACAGATGTAACTCTTTTCAAAAAACTAAAACATCAGCTAAAAATCCGTATTTATACCAAAAAATCCAAGTTCCAAGAATAGTCCCGTGCCGAGGGACTAACTTTACTGCGGACAATCCTTATTGTTGTTTTGATTAAATTTCGACAGCGCGATGCAGATTGTTCTTTTCATGCAGTGTTGATGTGGAATTTGTTTACAGAAGCCTAGTTTGTGTGATTCCAAACGCATCCTTTATTGAATATGCGCAAAATACTCGGAACAGATCCAGATGGAGACGTTGCATAGTGCTGATCAAGTATTGGCAGAAACGTTATGACTATACCGACAACTTTGTCACGAGTGTATTACTAAGAAAAAAATTCTAATAATCTCTACTGCAGGTAAAAAGGCGTAATGAGAGAGCAGAGCTCATACAAAAAAGTTGTCGAAGCCATAAGTAATTAAGCTTAGATGATTTTTAAGAATTACAAGTTTAAATTTTGCAAAATGCCTTGTAGCAAAATGCTTCTATAGCAAAAAGATACTAAAAACTTGGAACACTGCGTCACAACGCAACTAGAACATTAACAAAACGCGACTTTGGCAAAATTACACAAAATATTATTATTTAAGTATTTTGTTTTGTTTACATCTGATATTTTATTCAAAGGTTTCCGACATGAAACCCTGTCTTTGTTTCAACTCCAATTTAGTTTTGAATGTATCATACTGTTTTCCACAGCGTCGTCTCGTCGTCCAACATTGGTCCGGACGCAAAAATATTATTATGGCTGCCCCCGGAAGCCAGGCTCAATATAAATATGTATGGGTACTGCATTGGCTATAGATGTTAACTTTTGTCAGCATCTGGGATAGTGGAAATATTTTCGGAGCATTATGTTCTCGTATGAGCATTGTTGGTGGGACGAAAATGTTATTGGATTGGATGGTTTAATAAATAACGCGAGAGTGAATGGTGCGGGTCGGCAATATTTGGAGACCGAAGTTACAAAAAGAGCTCATCTACTTTGTGGTATTGGTTTTTGTTTTTAAATAATGTATAATATTTTTGTGATAAAATTAGGGTCCTAATTTTTTGTAGGTACTATTACAACAACGACAAAGCCATGATAGAAGCCTTCAGGCGGCTTATAAACACAGACACTCGGCCTATATGAATTTACTTACTAAATATCTTGGTCATTTCAAAATGTGACATTTTCAAAATCCATACATTTTGATACCAAGATATTCTGCGAAACTATCCTTATGATTTTCTTCTTCCATATTAGTGTGAACCACTAAGATTGATTAAATAATGTGAACTTGTGTGTTACATTTTAGTAAGAAATAATTATGTCTTAAATACAAAATACATTTGAAATACGCCTACGCAATGTACACAATTAATATTCACACTAATTAAAGCAACAATAAAATCCAATATAAAGTGGCTCGAGCACCGTAACGGTCCACCGGTCACCGACCGACGCGCGAACTTGTCCTTGTCGTTGCGATAAGTTTCCTAAACTATTTAGAAACCTTATCAGCTGCTCGGAGTATAAATATCGATAGCAGCTCAACAATAGTACAGAACTACCAGCCAGCAACATGAGGGTGGTGCTAGCATTCGGGTTGCTTTGCCTTGTGGCAGTCTACGCTCGTGAGTTGGGGGAGGATGAAAAGGATTTAGTAGCAGCCGCTAGCGGCAAAGCCTCTCATCACGAATCCGGTGGTGGTAAAGAGCATCATGCCCATCATCACCACGAGCACGGAGAAAAGGGACATAAAGGACATAAGGGACACCATCATCATCATAAGGGAGAGCACGGTGACCATGGAAAACATCACCACGAAGGACATCACGAGGAACATGGTGGCGGACACAAGAAGCACTGGGATGGAGACGAACATCACGGTCATCATCACGAGCATGGTCATCATCACAAAGGCGGCAAGCACGGTCATCACAAGCACCACGACAAGGGAGAAGAGACTGAAGGCTTCCACAAGAAGTACCATAAGGATCACTTCCACAAGGACCACCACTTTTACGATGACCATCACAAGGAAGGCAAGCATCACAAACACGGAGACCATCACGGTCATCATGAAGATAAAGGAGGTCATCACAAGAAAGGCGGTCATCACGAACACGGTCACCACGAACATCACCACGGCAAGAAGGGTCATCATGACAAACATCATCACGATGAGGACCACAAAGGTCATAAGGGTCATCACGGTCACGAGGAGCACCACCACCATCATCATGACCATGGCAAGAAGGGAGGTCACAAAGACCACAAAGACTGGGGCTTCCACCATGGCAAGCACTGATACGCCAAAGCTGAGCTGTGATATTGTTGTTTATTTTTTTTACGGGTTTTTGTTAGTTTTTTATAAATTATTTCTTAAGCGCTGTTACAAAATATTTGAATAAATAAGTCATTTGTTAATATGATTAGTATTATTCGCATTGTCATCATCCAGCCTACGTAAGTCTACTGCTGCACTAGGCAAAGATTGACGCGTAATTTTTATAAAAAAACGCTGTCAACAAAAAAACAGCCATTTAGCGCAGCACATTGCTCTGCCACAGATACCTAATAGATAATTACGTTCGTATAGACTCAAGGGCCATGCCTTGTACTGGAGACTTTTAATATATGACGCATTTTTGTGCAGGTTTCTACTTCTGGTGGCTCTGCCGATGGTTTTATTCGTTTCATCCCAATAATATCTGTGATAACTTACTTTCACTCAAAATTTTAGTTTAAGTAGTAGTAAATTTTGGGAAACATTTACTAACTAAAACTACACATTTACGAGTACAAACTTACAATTTTTTACTAGAAAACTGCTTTTATTGGCTAAAAATCACATACATATCAAACAAACTACCTAAATTACGTAGCCTACTGCATAAAATGAACAATTGGATAAATCAGAGACCGCAAACGAAAAGTCTGAACAAAACACATAAACTCGTCAACATAAACATTTATAACATTATGCCGGTTTTTCCAATAGAAAAACTCAATCAGCTATTTTTCGCTAAGCCGTATTATTCTAGTAAAAAGTGAGTCACCCACGCCATCTATCACTCTGGATTTGAAATTAGCCAGACGTCTCTCCCTAATCCGATGAGACAGGTGACCCTCGTCTGACGAGACTGATTACGGTACCATGATGCAATAAATAGGTCAGTTTAAAATTTGTCTCTTTTATTTTTTAGTACTTAGTAAAAATAAAGACCCAGACCTGATATTTTATCATTCAAATATTTGACCGGGCGGAAATCGAATCCTAGACCTCCTGTTTATTGGGTAAATCAATCAAACCAAAACGGGGCGTTCTTTGTTTTTTATTGCCGAGCCAAAATTTTAATTTTATTTTACTTAACTTAAATTATCACTTCACATGAGCTAGCCTTATCTCGCTAGCTGCTGGTCACCACAAAACACTCTCTTTCTCCACTTTACTTTATATCAGCCGTTATTTTTGAGGAGTTTGACTACAACTTCCCCTTTGTCAAGTAGTCAAAGATGGTTAATACACCTTGCCTGGAAAGACCTTTCAAGCGTGGCGTACTTAGCTCCAGATTTTAACACCCACAGTCAAATCCCTTAAAAAGTATCAGTGTAAAAGTGTAATAATTAAAGTGTAATTATGCATTGTTTTTGTTTGACGGCAAGTCAAACTATGTATTATACAGACACTCACAGAAGAGAAGAACATTTTACGTGTTTTCACAAATGATAAATTCAGATTTCTTGCAATCATTTTTCGAAAAATCTTGTACTCACCTTTTCATTTTGTTTTTTGAAGTAACGCTTGTTACAGTCTATCGTTGTAAGCGTAAAAAAATATTTCCGCCAGGTGATAATAAAAAAAAAAAAGTGTAATCTTCAAATAATTTTAAATAAAAATGTGAAAGTCTCATGATGTAATTAAAACAAAATAATCATACACACATTTATATTTTTTTATATTCAAAATTGAGCTCAATACTTAGACAACACTGCAAATTACGGATAGGATAAGCTAACCGTCAGTTACATTTTTGTTGACATTACTGGAACTGTCGTTCCCATTATCACTACAACATTATCTTATTGAACTATCTAATCATTTACTTAGGTCTACCCAAAGAGGATGCGTTTCAAACCGCAATATATCATCAATTTGCAAAGTGGATACGGTAAAGATCAAAGGCTTAGATAAACTACGGTAAACAAAGCCCATAGATAACATTGCAATACCCTTAAATACCTATTAGAATTGTTTAAAGCCCAGTCGATTTTGGGTACAGTTCGAGTGGAAGCGGTTTCCAAGTTATACGGTATGAGGCCGAACGTGAGCGAGTAATGAACAAAAAGCCTTACACCTATCCTGCCCGCAGATTTTGTTCGCTTAGACAACAGACACATTCTAGAATTTCATTGTTCTCATAATTTTATCAACTTATATTATGGGACTAACCCTGAAATCGCGAAAATACAGCTGTTCTAAACATTTCGTCGAATGAAAATGATATTGTTTTTGTAGAATAGCTCTTTCGTGATTTCGGGGTTCACCTCTTTTTATATCAATTAAACCTGCATCAGACTTTTAACAAAATAATGCGGCCTACCCTCGAAAATATTGAGCCAAATACACACGCTGTCTCAGTTTGGGTCAGCGAATTCACAAACGCCATTAAACCTATTTGATATAAGAGATTTCTAAAGGAAATATAAAATAATAGCATAATCAGAAAAAAACTTAGAAAAACTTTTGTATGGATTCGATAGCAAAATGGATGCAAAATAGAATAGTACTCATAACGGACGTAAATAGAAACCATTCATACATTTCCTATCGAACACGTAACGAAAGTTTTTTAAGTAATAGTTATGATACGGGTACAGAAAACACTTTTTTCCAACTTTATGATATGTCCAAAAACGCTTACTGCGACTGTACTCTCCGCTCTTTATCTGACCTCAACCCAAAAGCAACATCCCAAAGTTAGTTGGAAGTTGGACCATTATTGGTTCCGTAACTGCTAATGTCTGACCGTTACCGTTGCTCGCTGATCTACCTACATACGGCTTACGTTACCTATATTAATTTGTGAGGTATCGTAGTTGAAGGATTCACTATGCTTAGTTTTTTACTGACTGGATCAATGATTTTAGCCGCTATCCTAGCCTAGAAGAAAAACCCATAATATTAATCCACGATAAAAAGCTATTTCCACACAAATCTAGCTCCAGCATTTTAAATTAATATTTTGAATACAGGGGAAAAGGGTTTTTAGTTTCACCCAAAATTTTACCATTTCAAAAATACATTCAAATTGTCATAAAGTAAACAATATTTTCGTCATTTTTAACTGTCATTTACTAACTACTGAATAGTTTTAATAGTTGATATAGTAGCTTTCTTATAATTATGGTAATTTTGACTAACAATTTTAACAATAGTTCGCTCGCTCGTAACTGTATGTCTACCTCCAAATTGTGATAAAGTAAACAATATGTTTGTCATTCTTAGCTGTCCTTAGTCCTTAGACCTTAGCGGTCCACGTAGTGAGACGCCTGCCTATGCTGCTTCTGGTTCTGGGTATCATTTACAGTTATTTCATAAAAAAACAGTCATGAATTCATGATACTCAATAGGATTCCGATTTTCAACACGCGAATTGGAAATGAATCTCACACACTTCAACTTCATACTCACGTTGAACGAGAAACGTCTGGGTATACTGGTTAAATTATAAAAGATTAGCTGCTACATTCGCGTGGACCTAACAAAAAAAAGTCTATGTCCAACTCCGACCCTTAAGCTATATCTATACAAAATTCAGGTCGATCCGTTCAGCCATTTAGCCGTGATAACGCGACAAACACCCAGAAAGAGAGACAGATAGACAGAGAGACAGAGCTACTTTCGCATTTATAATATTAGTTAGGAATTTGTTAGTTAAATTTGGAACAATCGTGTTCCTTTTGTTGCAACGCTGACAATGATCAGGTTATCAAATTGTTACCTAGTAATTGAATTATGTCAAATATTAACAGGTACGTATAGTTACAAACTATATATAATCTAATATATACCTGTAGCAAATCTGTTTTACCGCTGAAACATCGCATCACTAGATGCGATGATCGATAGATGTTAGATTAGTTAGATGGTTGATGTTAGTGTTAGTTTTGTTAGATGGTAGATGTTTTGATCGCTTATTCCTATTGTACTAAAAATAGTAATAAACTATCAAATTTTATCACGAGTTTAAGCTGCGTTGCATTTTATTTTATTTCTGAATAGATTTTGTTGAAGTAGACTTTATGTTTGTGACTGTTGAAATCACAGCTTACTTCCTGTTTGATGAGTTAAATTTATGAATGAATTTATGAATGACGAATTTTGACTAGATTAGCAATGTACCGAGATATGTAGCAAAATATAAGCCTATACCAGCAGTGGGATAAAGACAGCTACGGATGATGATGATGACCTACTTGTTTTGCACTGTTCATCTATGTTTCAAAATAAATAAGTAATTCACAAATCGGCTTCTACGGGTACAAAAGAATTTGTCTCTTGAGGCTCTATCTTGCACCATCCAAGGTCTAATTCCACGTGAAATGGCCGCGTAGTAACGCCAAGTGACCATTCAACCGTATCCATTCGAGAATACTTACTTTGCACCATCCTATAACCATCGCCACTTCAGATTCAATTTTGTACCCCATTTCAAAGGGCTTACACGCACAAGTGCCTTTTATGTTTTCTGAGCTTTATAATTTGATCTGGGTCTTATACCAAAACATTAAAAATACTATCGTTGAACGAATGAAGCGACGGTACTAAGGGAAATCTGCGGGAGTATACAGGAGTCTACGGGAACAAATGGGTGTTTGTATGTATGTTTATATATTTGAATGTTTAACCGACGATAACTTGCTTATCCTTGAGACAATCACGATGAAAATAAATTTTGTAGTTAAGTAGTTCATTTTATAACAGTTTCTAAATTCAAATAGACTGATGACCTCAACTGCTAAAGAAAGGCCTCCCCTTCAGAGTTGCCACACTGAACGACAATTGTCAGTTTGCATCCACCGCCCGCTACTTTCAAAATATCACCAGTACACCTAGTGGGAGCCCTGTCTACGCTGCGTCCTGTTCATGGTTGCCACTCAAAAACCTTTCTTGCCAGTCGGTTATCGGTTCTTCGACCGATGTGGCCTGCCCATTGACATGGATATTGGAAATGATTTTTGTTTTGTCTATGTTCATTTTAAGACCGGCTGTTGGGAAACGCTACTGAGATCGCTGAGAATATTGAAGTTCTGAGGTTCTCAAGTGGCGTTACCATGATGAACAATTATCGGTAAAACAAAGGTGAGTTATTAATTCGCCATTAATGATAATGTCGAATTCGTTCCAGTCCAAGAGCTTGAAAACTTCCTCGTTCGAAAATGTACGAGAACAGCTCCGGAGAAATATTGTCTCCCTGTCTCACGCCTTTCTACAATTGGATTGGTTTCGTGCTCTCGTCCTGCAATTAGATTGACATGGTGGCGTTTCCTTACGAACACTTCAGCACTTCGATAAACCTATAGTCGATATGAAATCTCTGAAGGGACTGCAATATTGCCCATATTTCGATTGAATCGGAAGCTTTTCTATAGTCCATAAACAAACGCCAAACATAGACAATGAGTGCCTCAAACCGTTGTTGTGGTTGCTTTATCTATGGCCCTATTCTCATTGGCCTTATCGGTAATTTCACGAACTTTTACAGTGATTGAAGTCACAATTTTTTTATAGTTAATAAGCTAAAAATTTGAAAAGCTCTTACTGTTGGTACTTTACTAAAAACTACTATCAAGGGGATCTGCCAAAATACACCATCAACAGTTTGGCCAATACTGATGTAGCATGCATTGGAGTAACGAACTTGCAGAGTAACGTTAGCCAGAATTTCGGACTTTGCTTTTCATCTAGTAGTTCATGAGAGATATTACAGTATTGTGTGTCGATGTATAATCCTCTAAGGAACAAAAACAACAAAGCGTAGAACAAACTGTAGCCAATACCAGGAACAGCAATAGGAACAAATATCGCCAAAGTTAGCCATAATGTTGTTCCAGACACTTAACTCTATTGGCTTTGTAAGTTACACGTGTGTTCTTGCATGGAATTCCGTCGGGAGTGTGTCCAATTGTAAAACATTCTATAGAAGAGTTTATGTTAGTTAGACGCAGTCAATGTGTGTAGATACTTAACAGGATTATTGGTAAATATTACTGTATTTTTTTTATTTGAAATTTGAGAAATCATTACAGTTAGTATAAGCTATAGTCTTTACATACGCACTTGATCAGATTTATACAAAAGAGATAGCTAGACCTAATGTTCATGGGAGTGGAAGAAAAAACTACACAATTGTCTTTTTTGATTCCCTAATTCATAATCTAGGTTAAGTATCCCTATCGCATGATATCAGATAAGGTTATATAGGGTTCTTTATAATGACAAAATTAAAACTTGTATAATAAACAGCGACGTGGTTAGCTAAATATAATTATGTACCTACAGCTGATTACAGATTAATTAATTCTTAGACATTATATATATCCTCGTCACTCCTATGAGAGTAACACGTGTGACAATTTATAATAACGGTAGCTTAAGAACACGCTCACAGAGAAAAATCATAATTATGACCAGAAATGACACTGCTGACGCAACAGATAGGTTGCTGTTACTAAGTCGTGGAAGTCAAAAGATATTTTTATATTATTTTCCAGCTTATAGAGTTTCCTTAGTGGTTCTGTCACTTATAATACCGAGTTCACAAGGCAGTGCAAGTTACTGCTAGTACCTTATCAAGTTCAAGCACAAAAGGGTTGCATCAAGTAACATCCATTATTCACTAATAAACCACCGCGGAGTTGGAGACTTTAATCCAAGTAAACAGGATCGCAGTCTGTAAATTAAATTACATTAAATTATGCAGAGCAGTATGATCTCGCTAACTGTGGATAGCAGTCGATGATTTTCCCGAAAAAAAAAGAAGAAAAAATACAAAGACACACATTAAGAAGCGTAATACTATTGTTTACAGACTGTATGTACATTTTTTTAAAGTAGATATAAGGCAGAAACTTCTCAGTTCAAAATCAGTTCTCAATTATTACTAACACAAAAACAAAAACCCGACTGCAAAATGTAGCCAAATATACCCCGGACATAAAGTCTTCATTCGTCAAAATCAGTCAAGCCGTTCAGGCTGCAGG
The DNA here is from genome assembly GCA_947579745.1 of Apocheima hispidaria. Lineage (NCBI taxonomy): Eukaryota > Metazoa > Arthropoda > Insecta > Lepidoptera > Geometridae > Apocheima > Apocheima hispidaria. The sequence goes on along the minus strand of OX388152.1, from coordinate 816,331 downwards.
AGGTAACATAGAAAAAAACTAACATACACAGGTACAAACACCTCAAAATCATTAACCTCGTTCTTGGTTAGACAGGTAAAAATCGCAATAGGTTTGCTGAACCGCAGTTACTGAATGTTAGTGTATAGTTTACTAACGACTGCTTTAAACTAGCAAACGGTTAATATTTTACGTAATCAGCCTCCGAGTTACCCTAATAAATGTTTCAGGATGGCGAATTGGCACCGTGTGGAGACGAGCCTAATCAAATATTTTTATGATCGACGTCTTTTTACGAGCCGCCTGTTTGCTTAGAGGTAATTGGAGAGTGGTACAAGTGGATAACTTATTTGCCGTACGTTTTTGTCTCATACGAGAAAGACAATTTTTTATTTTCTTTAAACAAGTTTTTATAATAGGCATTATTTAATTGTGTACGCCATAAAATATATAAAAATAGAGCAGTTGACTATATAGTATGTACTACATAGGTACCTACGACATATTGCATCACCGCCTCGCGCTCGGCACCTTTCCGCTGCCACTGGTTGTTCCTTTGCGCACTAAGGTCGAAAACATGGCCACGGAATTCCCTAGATATTTTCAAATCACAGAATCACAGAAAGTTTATAAAACCCACATTCACTTAACAAACGACAGTGTAGGAATTTTAGTAAACAAAAGAATTTTCCGAACTGAATACCTGTAATCAAATCGCTTTCAGTTTGTAACTAGTACCAACGTTCTCCACTTCAATTGCTCATTCCGTAGCACTACCATTTCTCTGGAGAAGGAAATAAATGTAAATAATTTGGTAAAGTAACTCTTATTTTACATGCTCTCTTGATCAAATGGGTGTTTGACAACACCTGAAAATGTATCGATAAAGACAAAGTAAACATAATAAAATAAATATGTTCGCTATAGGACTATTGCTGAAAGCGGCAGCTAATTATTTGAACCTAAATGAATAACTTATTCGAAATACATCATAAATACAAATTGCAGCCAATATTACTTTCCAGTCAGCTTTTTGAAATTTACTGTAGCTTTTTTGTAGCGGTAGGACTCTTTTGCAGAGTCCGCCTGAGGAAGTATAATATTTATACCAGTTATTGAACCGCCAAGCAGTAGTTTGCAAAAAATACTAAAATGTTTCCAGAATGATTACTGATAATTACTATTTAACGTTGTAATATCTCATAGTGACCAGTGCAGGACAATGCCACGCCACGCACATACGGGAGTGTTTGGAACTGGCTATAGTTCAAAATTCTAGGTGGCATTGAACTGTTATGGGCAAGCGTGATGCTCACCATCAAGCGCGTGACTTGCACGTCTCATCATTATAAAAAGAAGCATTCGAGTTGAAAACCTCCTCCTTTTTTTTGGAAGTCGGTAATAAAGAGGAATCCAAAGACACCGTACTTTTTACATATTAATAAATCTGTTTAGACTATAGAAGATAATAAAATTATACAGGAGCAATAAAAAGATACATACTTACATACACCCTTAAAACATTACCCTCCTCCTTGGGCAGTTGAGTAAAAACAGCAACGAGAAAAAAACACTTTTCTAATAATTATCCCAATATTAACCCTCCCTGAGCGTAGGAAAGCTGGCGGTGGGTGGGAAAAAAAAGCCGAAGATCGGGTTGAGTAGCGTTGAGAGGGCCTAATGTCCAGCAGTGGACTATTATAGGCTGATGATGATGGACTCCCTTCCTCCTGCCTTAATTAGGTATCTTTTATAGTTTTTATTACTCCTCAGGACATCCGAAATAATAAAAACAGATTTTGTAAACAAAAAAACGAGCGAAAACATTCAATAAACATAAAGCCTTTTAAGGATAGGTCAGATGAATGGACAGACACAACCACAGAAGAGTTTTTTTTACAAACAACAGGCGGCTTAGGCTTAGTGATAGAGTTCTGTTGACACTCCTCGGGTACGGAAGAGTATAGGTAAAGTAAAAATATTTTGCTCACATCAAATAATCAGTCTACTTCCACCGGAAGAAGTGACACTATAAAACACGCTATAAATCAGGACATAATCAGGTTGACCATAAATTAAAGGATTACTCCGAACAGTATGGATTACTACGCGACTTTTTTAACACGGAGGGGCAGCTCATAATTTTATCAATGTTTTTTTTTTATTTAGTTGCAAGTTATGTTTTCATTTATAAAAATTAAGTTCATCGTCAAATTAGAAAATAGTTTAAATTAGAGATACAATTCAGGTTCACTTAAATAATGGCCAGAAAAAATAGTATTAAGAACTAATAATTATAATTTATTTGTAAGTGTTTTCTCAATTGACTTTTTAAGTTTTTTATATTTATATAATAATATTAATTAATATTAATATTAAGTGTGTCTCGTCCGGAATTATCTTCAGTGCCGATTCTACAGCGTGCATTTATGTCCCTCTTTAGCTTAATATCTGATAAACTGTAGTCATGCGCCGAATCTGTAAACAATAAAATTGTATTTAAATACAGTCATAATAACATCATCTTCAACGGCCTGAAGACGTCCACTGCTGAACATAGGCCGTCCTCCTTAGACCGTCACACTGAACGACAATGAGGCGTTTTCCAAAAAAAAAAAAAACTAGTAATAAAAGTACCCAATAGATGGCGTTAGATGTAACTTGAACTTTTTCTGTCACTGTCAAGACATGAAAGACAAAAAAATGTACGTGTGCCTTTTTTTCTGTCCTATTTTTTGGCTCCACATGTGTATTTAGCTAATTTCAAGTAATGTAACTATGTATTTAACTTCATTTGAAATATTACAATAGTTGATACTGGCTAAATACACAACGTGTGGAACCAAAACTTAAGATTTAAAAAATAAACAATATTTTGACAAAATTAACAATGACATCTAGTAAGTATTTTAGTTTTTATTTATATTTTTTTGGAAAACGCCTCATTTCGAACTTGCATCCACCAGTTACCCGTGATCTTCAAAATGTCGTCAGTTCACCTAGAGGGAGGCCTACCTACGCTGCGTCTTCCAGCTCCTGGTTGCCACTCAAGAACCTTTCTTACCCACTGGCTATCAGTTCTTAGAGCGATGTGGCCTGCTCATTGCCTCAGCTTGAAATCTCTAAAAAACTACGTTTGGTTCTGCGGCGAATATCCTCGTTCCGGATTTTATCGCGCAAAGTAACTCCGAGCATAAGCAAGTTATACAATAATGCTTTTATTTAACCTGCAATGTGTTTTTGTATACATATATGTATAAGTATGTATGTTGGGGTAAAAAAAATCAACTGAATTTTACACCAATTCCCCTTGTTCAATTGAGTTGACATTTTGCATGTCTGTCAAGTTCCGATGACAATACAATATTATTAGAGCAAGCTGATCTGATGATAGAAACGGAATGAATGGAGTTTGGACTCATTTTGATCAGCGCACAGTACCACAAACAGATTTATATTACTACATTTCTTAGCAAGAGAATTTGCAAAAACCCATCGTTACTCATACTGCTGGGTGGCTCACGGAAAAGTGTACCTACGAGAAAAAGATAACTCCCCTGCGTTTCGCGTTAATAACGAAAAAGATTTGGTCAATCTCATCAAAAAGTGACTAGCTTTTCCTTTAGTATGCTCGTTATTACTTGTAGCATACCTAACTAAATTTAACTCTTTGCATGCTTATATAAGTTATATACTAATATTTTTCATGGTTATTATTCCCACTAGCGTTATCTTTCACTCTCAACACACACAATCACTATTAACACATATTTTTACTCTAACGTCCCGTATAAGCTTCACCACAGCTGAAATAAAAAATAATCACTCACACTACTGCATCTTACGTACGCTCCTGAGTAACTGTTACGTTATAAAAGAAATGTACAAACCTTTTGTTATCCTTGAACTTAATACTCGCTCTAATAAACAAGGTCAAGTGCATATTAAAAAGATTGTTTCTCCAATACAGGGAAACGGACCCATAACATTGGTTCACATCGGATTATCTATCTATAATGGATAGTGCCGATAAAATACTAAATGAACTCGACTCAATAACGGTCTCAAATACATTTAACTGTTGTCCAGAGTTATGTAATGAATTAATATCAAAAAATAACCTACTTCGGTCCTTAAAAGTGCTTCATCTAAATATTCGTAGTATTGGTTGTAATATCGATGAAGCTCAGGTGCTGTTGACTAGGATGAGCATTGACTGTGATATCCTGATTTTCTCGGAGTGCTGGCTTAGTTCGTGTCCCGATACACCCATCCTAGATGGTTACATCAGTCATAGGTCTGGGTATAAAAACCAAAATGACGGTGTCGTGATATATGTGAAATCGAATATCCAGTGTACCATTACTGAACCGGTGTTGACTCATGCCAGCTGTCTATTATTTACCTACAATAATAAAATGGCAATAGTCGCAGTGTATCGATCTCCATCCGAGTCGATATTAGATCCCTTCTTAGACAGTTTAAATAGTCTACTTGACAACCTCTCTACATATCAGACTCTGGCTGTTATAGGAGATGTAAATATAAATATTCTGTCCAATAATAAAAATAAGTATTCAGATTTTTATTTGTCTATCATCTCTTCTCACAGTATGTTACCTGCTCACCTGTATCCAACTCGTGATTCAAGCTGCTTGGATCACGTGATGCTACGTACGCGTGGTTGTGCCAGCACGTTTGTTCTTGCAAATACAATAACTGATCATGCGGCTACTTTATTATGCTGTGATTTTAATAGCATCATGAAAAAAAAGCAAGAAAATACGTACATCAAAGTTGATTACCCTGCGGTTATCGCCGAGCTGTATACATGTGACTTTGGTCATATTTATCAAAGTCAAGACGCCAACCTGGCCATGGACACACTAATTCAGACAATTACAATGATAATTAGATCAAATACGAAAACTCTGTCTAAACCTAGACGAAAAATTATTATAAGACCTTGGATTACTCCTGGCCTTTTGAGATGCATTCGTAATCGCGATAAATTACATCTAAAATATAAATTCGACCTAAATGACCATATAAATAAAACCACCTACCTTAGATACCGAAATTTTTGTAATAATTTACTTAAAAGGCTAAAGCGCGAATACAAAGCAAATGAGCTCAATAGGGCCAGGGGTAACCCCAAAGAAACTTGGAAAGCTATTAAAAAAATTACAAATATATCACAATTTCATTCGTCTGCTACGCCACTAATTGACAAGTCGAATGACCCTAAAATATCTACCAATAAAATTAATGAGTTTTTTGTGAGCATAGGTAGCAAATTAGCTAGTAATTTTACCCAAATATCCAATGACAATTATCAGAGTAAAACAGCCACTTTTGATCCTAATTGTTCTAATACTATGGCTGTCTTCGAATCTGACTGCGCTGAGGTTGCTCGTATAATACGAGGGCTAAAAAGAAATTGTGCGGTTGGATGGGATGGCATTCCCTCTAGTCTTATTATAGATGCATGTGATGTCTTGGCTCCCCCGTTAACCCATATTTTCAATCTTTGTTTTTCATCAGGAATTTTTCCTAAATCACTGAAAAAGGCCCTAGTAATTCCTGTTTTCAAGAGTGGTGACAGAGACAGTGTCAATAACTATAGACCTATTTCTATTTTAAGTTCAATTTCTAAAATTCTAGAAAAACTGCTAAACCACAGGCTCATAAATTATTTAGATAAATACAATCTACTATCCAATAACCAGTACGGATTTCGTAAAGGAAAGTCTACCGAGGATGCAGTTTTAGACCTCACGAAAACTGTAATTAATTCCCTAGACGCTAAACATAAAACCATTGGCATATTTCTCGATTTATCCAAAGCTTTTGACACTGTCTCTGTTCCGACGTTGCTATCCAAGATGGAAAGACTGGGCATCAAAGGTCTTGCCCTGGAGATCTTCAGGGATTATCTTACAGATCGTTCTCAGTGTGTAAAAATTGACGGTAATATAAGCGATGATATGTCCTTAAGATTTGGAGTCCCTCAAGGAAGTATTTTAGGGCCAATCTTATTCATCATCTATGTGAATGATCTCTGTCATCTTAAAATACCAAACTGCAACATTTTTACATACGCAGATGACACTGCTTTAATAATACACGGAAAGACCTGGTGTGATGCCAAAGACAAGCGGAATGCGCCTTAAGAATTATCCTGGACTGGCTTTCTTCTAATATTTTAACCCTCAACATAGCGAAAACTAAATATATAACTTTTTCACTTAGATCAGATTCCCAACCATGCCAAACTACTTTTTCGATCACTGCCCATAAATGCCAACATCTATTTCCTTCTGCCTGTGACTGTATTGAATTATCTAGAACAAACAATATTAAGTATCTTAGCTGGAAACCTCAAATGGAAGATTTGTCAAATCGGGCTAGGCGCCTTATCTACATCTTCAAGAAACTTAGGTCATCTGCAAATCTTAACACGCTCAAACTTGTCTATTTCTCCCTCGCCCAATCTATTTTGTCCTACTGCAATACGGTCTGGGGTGGTGCCTGCGCGGAAACCCTCTTAAGGCTAGAGAGAGCGCAAAGAGCTATCCTTAAGGTAATGTCCAAAAAACCTATGAGATACTCAACTAAGTCCCTTTTCGAAGACGTCAAAGTTCTAACTGTAAGGCAGCTGTCTATTCTTTACGTCATAATGCGTAAGCATAGGCAACTGCCTTATGATAAAGACATCAGAAAGCGTAAAAGAATTTGTCCCATCTTACCTCATCGTACTAGTTCCGCCAGACGAAATTACGCTCACCTTGCTAATCATCTCTATAATGTCATAAACAAAGAACTTTATATTTATCCGCTTCCCCTTAAAAAAGTTAAACTAAAAGTTGAAGAATGGCTTAAAACCTTATCCTATGCTGAAACTGAAAAGCTATTGAATATTATTAGTTAACAGTTACGCTTTCTTCCCCTATACCATGCTCACACACTCACCCACTCACTCTCCCTCAGTTACACTCACACATTCACCCATGCATGCCATCTCCGCAAACTCGGACTCTTACGAGGACTTGAGTATTGCGGAGATGTTTTCACTCACTCTCTCACTCACACTCACACGTACACACATTGTTTTCACACACACAACAATAATTTAACGTTTTGCACACTTATTTTAGTTAATAAGTGTGCAAGTCTAAAGCTAATTTTTATTATTATTTTTGTTGTTTTAATTTAAAACAATTGTCTAATTATTATTATTTCTGTAAATTTTCAAAAGTTGCTAGAATTATTCCAAGTCCATCTCTAAATTTAAATTCTTGTGAAATTTTGTAATCATTAAATTTTTGACTCGATAAAAACACAACTATGTAGTACATATTGCGGAGGGCTCTGGCGCCAGTAGCACAGTTTCATTACTAGTACGGGTGCCAGTTAGTTCTTAGGCAAACAAAATTGTTGTTTAACGTCTACCAATAAATTATATGTCGATTTTATACTGTGCAAGCAAAATTGTATAGCCTTTAAGCCTTGGTCAATAAACGATTATTATTATTATTATTATTATTATTAAACTTATGATAATAATCATTATTGTATATTTATGAAAATATTAGACGTATACATCGTTATCCTTAACTTTGTACTTTTCCAAAGACTACGCTACATTAATTTACAGACAAAGTTAAATAAATTAAATTATTTAAAATTTCACATAATTTTACCATTCCATCTATTCTCTATTCTCTATTCTTATTTATTACTTACCTAAAACTTAAAGAACATTTGTATGTTTAAGGCGGCACAATTTTGCGGCATATACTGCCGATTCAAGAAGTTTGTGCCTTTCTTATATACCACTTATATGAATTTGGTCAGATTTTAGATATGACCTTACCAAATTCGAACAACGCGCTCTTCGAGCTATGCATAACAACCTTCTTAAATCGCCAGTGTGTTAATTTTACAATACTTTCCGTTTAAATTATTACTCTAGGCTCAAACTTAATCGATACCATAGATAAAAATATACGAGAAGAATTACAATCTCATAGAAAAATATGTGGCGCTTACGTATTTAGCCAGCTAATGGTCAAACCACTATAAAAGCCGATGAAAGAAATGGTTGATATAAAAACATAGTATTATTATATATCCGCAATTTAAGGTTTAGTTCGAACTAGATTGCAATATACGACTTAAAAAAAATGTTTATAAAAAATGTTTCCGCCATCTCTTGAAAACCTAGCGTGCAAATAAAATATAAAATTAAGATGTTTACTGTTATTAATAATCCAAAAGTATTCTTATCAATTAGAGTTTTTTCTCCGTACCATTACGAATGAGTAAGTTTAGGTTTCTATTTCAAGTCAAGCAGAAATTGTGACGATCATGTCGCAGTTTAACCTTTAAGTGGGCGCGTGTTTATTTGTAACAGCAGCGGTCGCGCCTAATCTAAAAGGCCTATGGGATATTTCAGGAATTTAAAACAATAATTATTTAGTAATCATTTGTTTTTTTTTTACATTCAAACACATTATCATTATGATAGGACACATTTTTTCGAAAAAAATTAAACTTAGAAAAACTTACATAAAAACAAAATTATAATGTCATTAATTTATATTTTTTTCGTTATTTTTATCAAATTACGCAACACAACATTTTCTTACATACTCTTATATACTTATAATACCATAACTCGAATTTTGCAACACAACATTTTCTTATATATCTCTAACTAGCTGTTTATAGTAAAACACAATCAAAATACCAAAATCAAATCAACGTCAATATTCCCGTTTTATTAAAACAAAATGTGTCAAAACCACGTCAGTTTTCATATTATAACAAAATCAGTTGGCTCCATGTGTGTAAATAATTAAAACCAAAATATTTATTATTATAATTACTTAGGCCTTTGTTCAGCAGTGGACGGCTTCCGACTATTGATCATGATTACTGATAAGTTTGCTCCGTAAAACATGTGCTTATACCTGAAAGACTAGATCCCTCATCTGAATTCGAGATGCTCGATTAAATTCATCAACAGAATGAGTTTCCTTTGGAACTAGGTGATCGGAAGCATCTGAACCTTGGTCACTGAGCTCTGATTCACTCTTTTGCAATAATAGGCTACTAGGTATGGGAAATACATGCGAAAAGAAATAACTATATTATGAATGACAATGTATCTTACACCATTTTTTCGTGCGGTCGATTCGATGCCAAGCGACCGCTTGAAGGTTAAAGCACTAGCGACATCTTACGTCCTTGTGAGTTACTACAATCAGGCTACGCATCTTTCTATAGCCATTGGCACTCAATCTTTTTATAATTTCCCAATGTCTACACCGAATTTTAAATTACGTTTGTATCGTTAAATTTTACTTTACTTTCCGTTGACATTTACAATCTAGGCTTAAATCTTAGCCAAATATCTCTGTCAACGACTCTACCAAAGTTGTGATCAGAAAAATTAAGGCGTGTCGGTGTCTTCCCGCATTGTTCTACATCATAGTTCTTCAAAATGTCCTTGGCGACTGATTTCACTATTTTCAGTGCTAACTTCTCCCCTGAAAATAAAAAAGAAAAATGGTTAAATCGTATAGTGCAAAATTATATTTTGACATTTTTATCCTAGCGCAAGAACCGGCGTCGTGGTTCTATCACCGCCACTGAGCAACGGTTTGCTTCCGTAGTGCAAATCTGCTTTTATATTTTACTTTAACATTATTTTCCTAATAATCTAAACTACATTGAATAAAACAGCAAAAAAAAAAAAACGCGCTGTATAAATATATATCTATTTACATTATAATAAATACAAACAATTTTTCCAGGGCGTTCCTCAAAACTTTCACTGGAAATAAAGTGTTAAATAGACACAATAAAATTTCCGGATTAAAAAAGTCATCACTCCAAAATAATAATTGACGCAGCTAAAATACTTTGACCAAACCAATGTTTTGTAATAAAAATATTTCTATTGCATATACAATATCCATAATAGGTTTGACCGTCAGGCTTGTATGGTTTATGTACTGACTAATGAACAAATGTTCGCTGTTTTGTTAAATTCTTGATTTTAATTTAATTTCAATATTATGTATTTTGATCAAAAACAAAAAAAAACCGTCCACACGGTTTTTTTTTGTTTTTTATTATATTTTTCTACGTTCATTGCTGAATCATTTATGTATTTAATCATCATCATACCCAACTTGACTCTAATCACGATCATCGTAACAAAAATAACTACAAAATATTATTATAAAAGTTGTTATAAAATAAGTGTAAAGTGTCAACATAACAATAACTTTAGTGTAGAGAGTCATCGATTGTTGTCGGATACAAAAACTTTCGCAAGATAAATACCTTTGTTGATAAATATCTTTTGGTCATGAGAGAGAAAGTGGGCGGCATAACCTTTAATATTTATTGTGTTCGGTGAGTTGATCAATCAAATATAGTTTTCTCATTGCAACAGTATGATGAGTTAAAAAAAAAACTCTTATTATAAATGTCTGTAAGTATTCTCGAAAACCAGTGTTTGTCATAAAACTATACATTCAGACATAATCCCTAGATATTATTATGTGTTAACCCGTTTTTTTTTGTGGTTTCTGTAAGATAGTGTTTAAAATTGCAGGTGTATCTAGTATACATAATTATACTTATACTAGCTGTTACCTGGGACTTCGTTCTAGTAGACCTACAAAATAGCCTATGTCTGTCTCGCACCCTTAAGCTATATCTATGCAAAAATTCAGGTCAATCCGTTCAGCCGTTTAGCCGTGATAACTTTACAAACACCCAGATAGATAGACAGAGTTTATATAATTGTATAAATTTAGTTTTATTTTGATATTATTATTATTATTACTATTTCATTGTTTTCTGTATCTTTCATGGTCAGTAAATTATTTAATATATTCGATATCATAATACACCTTGTCTTCATCTGGTCCGCACACAATTTTAATCGAGGCATTTTGGTGCGCTATAATTATTAATTTCAGAGGTTCCACTAAATACTTCTTTACCTTTTATAGGTGCAATTCAATCGACGATGACATTTTGACACGCGTTAAGAATTTTTATTGACTTTTATTTTAATTTCAAGACTCCACATTCAAGATGAGCACCAGCATTATTAACAAGCTTTCTCCTCTCGTGGGTCAGTTATTATAAATAATGCAGCTACTTCAAACGGGACAGCGTACACACTTCTAAAGTGAAAATGTACATAATTGCGGTTTTTATGAAGCGATGGATTAGATAGCAGTTTTTGTGCGACGCATTTTTTGTTGCGGTTTCTCTAAATAGTTGGATCAAGTGGTACGAGTGAGTAGTTGACTTATCGTTGCGATGCCATTATAGCGATGATAGCTCAGTGGTTAGCGCGTTAGGATCACACGTCTTAGGGCGTGGGTTCAAATCCCAAGAATGGGCTTGAGGTACCGATGAAGGAAAACATCGTGAGGAAACCATAACATAGTCGATGAGTTCCTTCTAAGTAGTACTCGGCTGGTTAACTACCACCCTCAAGTCGAAAATCTATTGCCAGTATACCGACGGTATGTTCCGGATTCCGGCAGTCTCACTTGAAAGCCAGTTCCCATTCCAGACTAGATGTGCTTACTATCTTCGACCATAATGACTTAACATCAGATGACTTGTGGTCAAACGCTTAGCCCGTCGACCATAAAAAAATGGCGAGACGCGGTCTGTGTTAGTTTGAGGATAACGAGTTTTTGTTGTTGACTTTCTGGTAGATGGCTTCAAAATCATGTTTACATTTATCGGCGCACGGTATGTTCGAGTCGATTATAAATAGGGAAATCACCAGGCAGGTCAGTGCGCAGCTTAGCGATGCTGTACATTGATGATTCAGGCCAGGTAGGTCAACCGCCACAAGCCACATAATTTTTATTGAATACGCCGTTGCCGAGATTGATCTTAACAAGCAGGTAGATGCGGATTATTTTGATTTCAAAAAAGCGTTCTATCGCACCCATAACGAGGTGCAACTCACGTTTTCAGAGGTTTTCTCGTATTTTACTAAAGATATTTCATAATTACATTCTAAATAAACCTTGTTTAGATCTTTTCAGTGTTCATGCTATCGGCTTTTTTTTATATATATTTTGTTATTATTATTTGTTTTTTTGCTTTGAGTGTAATAGAAAAAGTAAGGTGCTTAACCTTGAAGTTATTCTAGCGCCACAAAAGTAATTTATATAACTATAGTATGGAAATTTTGAAATAGCTTCATTTAGAGTAAATTAAGTAATTAAATTTAATGATACTCATTGAAATATTTTTTTTTGCAGTTAGCTTATTAAAATGTTATAAAGGCACTAAGGGGTATATATACATTGTATATGTATGTATTGTATAAAATAAGTAAGTGCTTATTTTTTATTTATGGACTTTTGGACTTCAAGCCTACGTGAGTACCTATATAAGTATTTATTCTGTTACGGTAATTATCAGGTGCACGGCGTTTCCCGCTATCATTCGAATGATCTATGATATATCTATTCTATGATTACATTACTCGAGATTTTTTTGATTTTTTTTAAATCGCGTCTATTCCACGTTTTAACTGAGTTGCCCAACTCGTTTGGGCAGTTAGCCCGATTAGGCAGCGTCGATGTGGTCGAAGATGAAGCACGCAGAACTAAATGAACCAGTTATCTTTTTGAGATAAAATGTAGTTTGTATTAGTAGCGACATGTACACTAAATTTCATCCGATTGTATTCAGCCGTTACGGAGCTTAATGTAAACAAACACACATGTATACCTCTCCAACTTGTATCTTTATTTCTTCTATGACTTACGATACATTTTACATTATTGGTGATCATAATTACTGCTAAAATCATCAACTTACCAATACATTTCCTTGGTCCAGCTCCAAACGGCAAATAGGCATAGCAATGCTTAGTTGCTCCATCGTCATCCAAGAATCTGTCAGGATTGAACACATTAGCTTCTTTGTAATGCTCCTCATCTCTATGAATAGCTTCTACTGGAATGTTTATCGTGACCTTTTTATCAAGAAGTAACTTGCTGTCTTGGAACTGATATGTCTTCATACATTGCCGAGTCAAAATTGAGTATGGCGGATATAGTCTCAATGTTTCCTTTATAGCAACGTCCAAGTAGTCTTCCCTGTTATCCTTTGACACTGAATTTCTTGCTTTACCTTGCATTTGCGTATTTCTAGCCAATTCAAATAGCAGTGTGGTCAGTATGTTTAAACATGGCACGTAACCTTCAGTTATGAAGAGCGCTAACGTTGAAAATGCGAAATCAGTTTCGTTGGTTTGTATGTTCTTGCTCTTATCGTTTAAGTCATTTTGAATTGCGTGACCGATGTTCCTGATTTTGTTCATTAGTTTTGAAGAGTTTAAAGTCTTCTTTGTTTTAGCTGTAGGCAGTCCCGGAAAAGTAAGTACTCCGAATAAGATGTACAACGATGGAAAGATATTCTTCAAGTAGCTTTTCATTCTCTCAATCAAGGTACGTCGCTGCACCGTCGATCTCAGCTCTTTTATGAGCGCTCCATCAGCGTTATTGCCTAGAAGCAGATCTTTGAAAACGAAGTCCAATACCTTAGACAATAACCGTTGTACGTTTGCATCTCCATTTGTTCCCGACAAACATTCTTGTAAGCCATTCTCGAATTCACTGTCCAAGCTGTTCAAAATTGACTCCAATCCCTCACGCAGCAAGGTCCGCTTTTCACCGTTGGCGTAAAACAAATTGTTTCGTAAACAAACATCCTCAGATTTGTCGAGACCGAGTCCTCTGCTATGGAAATTCGCAAAATCCGTAGACAGCATCCTCTTTATGACGTCTGGGTCTCTGACAATGAGATCTGGTATTCTGCTTTTGACGCGTCCCACGAATTTGTCCCTTGGGTATATGGAATACAGTTTATTGATATCTTCGGTGTTGGATCTCACTGCTAGCACTCGGTGGTAGTCGCTTCCGAAAAAAGGGATAGACGTTTTGTACGGTATGTGTCGAACATACCAGTAGCTAAAAAACTTAGTGAAATAGTCGAATATAAGCGCGACGATCAGCAACAGAAGTATGGTCAAGTTTATGAGAAAACTTTCGAAAAACATTTTTCTTTATTGCTACGTTCGCTCACGGTGATACTGTGGCGAGCACTGTGGTACAGCAAGTGCGTTGGGTGAAGATGTGGGTCGGACTAACGGAGTCTTTCTGTTCACCACTCGGAACTTTAAGATGAGCCATCCGTCATTCGGGCGTGCCATTCAAGGCTATATAATCTACGTGTAAGGGCTAAAATTGCATGAATACTTTCAACAAATACCGCCAATAGTCCGATACAGTCTAGGTTATAAAGCCATTGAACCTCAATACTGATATTTATTTTACTATTGACACACTTTTCGTTGGCTCTAGCAGAAAATACTGTATTTGATGGATGAGAAGCATCTTGTGTTTTGTTTTTATTGGTGTGAAGTGTGCGTGAATACGTGAACTGAATAAGGTATGGCGAAAAAAGAGTTTGGATGTCTCTACTTTCGGTTAGGAATAATAAAACGAGAAAAACAGTTGCTAAAAAATATCTGGTCAAGTGCGAGTCGTAATCATGCATCGAGGTTTCCATACCATCACACAATATATTTGTGTTAAGATTTTACAAAAAAACAAATATTATTTTTTTATTAAAATTAAATTATTCATTTGGTTCGGGATCATTAGCCAGCTCGAGCCCGTCTAACACTTGTCAGGATTTTATTGTTTAAATTGTTTTATTTTAGAATTATGACACTTGTTTGTATCTATACCTATTTTAAAAGCAAAAATTGCTGTAAAAAACCTAACAAAAATAACTTTGAAAGGGGCGTGTTTCTGGTGTGGGGACATCCTAATATCTTACCTTCCTTCATTCCTACTGCCCAGGACATCGCCACAAAAAACAACTGATGCTATTTCAACCGGCTACTGATGTCTACAATTTATTACTGTCACTACTGTAACTACTGTCGCGGTCCTATTGGGCTACAACAAAATTCAAAAGATGATACAGAAGACTGAAAAACGATAGCGTAGGCTTAGTGGATAGTAGGTGATAGTAGGGTCAGGCAATCCCGTTGGTACTTTTGGAACGGAACCCTAAAAAATACGGCAAAATTACGGTTTAGTTTACTAACATAAAAAATTATGTTGATATCATCTAACCAAAAATATGTCTGCCATTTTCAAAAATATTTTTACAAACTTTTTTTTGGTATGTTTGTTGAACAAACGACCTAACTGTCGTTCAGGTCTCCCTGTTTGCATCATTTGGAACGGGTACGTTTTGAAATGTATAAGTTTAAAATACATACGTCCAGAATAATTATATAATTTCGCGCGTGTCACGCTTAGCATTCCTTGATAAAGGTCACCGAATGTGATCGAAACTATCAATTTAACGTGAGTATTCCCGTTGTATTAAAAGAAAATGTATGAAAACCACGTCAGTTTTCATAGTATAATTATATAAGTTTGGTTCAATTGGTTCAAATACATAACGACATCATACGATATAAGCACAGAATACCGAAAATGAAAATGGAAATTGGCAGTTATATATAATATAACTGCCAAAACACATAAATAACATTCAATTTAAATAATGGTAGGAAATCATAATAGTACTGAAATCTAAGTTCAATATCTGTAGGTTCTATATATTATATACCTACTTAATAGCTACCTCTGTAACTGCACGCTCGCGCGTTTTTTGTCGCAGTTCAAACATAACCTAACCTAGTTAGATTTTTCAAACATAATTATTAATACAATGTAATGTAGTGGACATTATGTATGTAAAATCTATCAGGAATCGTAAATTTTATATAGGAATTTAAATATAATAGCTAATAGGAATTTTAGCGAGAACGCGAAGAAACCATGTCGCGTCATTGTATTATTTTCCAAAAGTTGTGTTAATTCGAGTGTTAATGTGTAAAAACGGTGGATTTTTATCCACTTAGTTCTCGTGATTGCGCACGAGTGTTGGTGAAGTGTTGGTTTGATTTGACGCTATTTTATTTTATTTGTATATTTATTTGACATTGTTAATGACTTACATGTACATAATTATGTACATAATATTAATTTTGCTAATTTTGTGTTTTATTATTTAATTCAAGTTTTTGCGCTAGTGTGTGTAATATGGTTACCTTTAGTTTTTTGTACCTCTAAATTCTGAAATAAATTATTTAAATCTTTTTCGTCTCGTTACTTTTTGACTTTTTGACTAAGTATCTTGTAGAAATAATTATGGCAAGGGGTTAGTGTAATCCATGAGGAAAGTGAAAATGATATTTTTATCTTGGAATCGAGGGTTGAATATTACTTTATATACATATATCAAACGAGTAATATTTGTAGGCTACCTGTATTGTGATAAATGACAAACAGTTCGTTGAACACTTTGAAAAAAAAATGTCATTTTATGTCTGAATTTTGTCGAACTTCAAATCGACAATGTACCTTCTCTAATATTAGTGCAGTGTCTGGACACTACGGCTAAAAGCGCCAAAATGGTCAACAACTGTGAAATTACAGCATCTGTCATAGCCAGTCCAGTGTACGAGTATTATGGAGGTCAGTGAGCTAGGTACACGCGGCATGTGAGAGCAGCCTACCTATTACGCGTCTCCCTCTATTACTAATGAGTGTATTTTTACATTACTGCAAATAACAGACTGCGAATAATGTCATTGCGATGCACGTTACCGAGAAAACAAATATGAGTACCTAAGTAGTATTAGTTTCAAATGAACATCATAAAATTAATTTAATTTCGTAAACTTAATTGTCAACGTGGCTTAAGACAACATACTAAAAATATATTAAGATGAAGAAACAAATTCCCGTAGTGCCTGAAGACAATTCAATTAATTTATTCTCAAATATGGGTACACACTAAGGTCGATTCTGCTGTGCCATTTTCTAGACTAAACTAAATATGACTGCCTTAAAATTGTTGACATCATTTTCTTCCATATTTAAAAGAAATGAGAAGCACATAATTTTAATCCTGTCAGATTAGTTTAGTTTAGTGATTGGTACAACAGAATCTAAACTCCTGTACAGTGTACACTTATGAATGTCAAGTAGATAACTACAAAATGTATATTATTAATAAAACAATAACTGCAAATTAAAAAATAATAATAAATGTCAAGACAAATGGTTTTCATCCAATGTGTGTTGCTAGCAGGGTTCGCCGATATATATCAGCGGATATAATTATATCAAGATATATATCAATTGATTTTTATCTTGATATAATACCAATTGATTTTTTGTCTTCTGAACTAAAAATTTTGGAGATTAATGTTTACTCTGGCAACACGTAGCGAAAAACTACAATTCAGAATAATTTAGATTGTTTCCCAAAATGGCAACCTCATTTAAAGTTGAGGAAATCACCTTTACTTTAACCACAGATCACACCCTAGATTCTGTATTCAGGAAGCTCGAAGCGCACCAAGCATCAGTCAAAATACATCAGGTCAGGTTGATTGTTAGGCGCGAGTAGGCGTAACATTGAGATAACCAATGAGAACGCTTGGTCGCACTCCCCGCGACCCGCGCCTTCCTCAAACTTTGGTGACTTTTTGTAGGAACAACGAATCTCGTAATGCGGTATCTAGTTTGATCTGTGACCTTAACTTACCAGTACGGCTAGCTTTTTATTGAAATTCAAACCTTAACTTTATATCATATGAGGTTTATTTTACGAGGTAATCAAAAATGGGGATTCCCTGGTGGTCCTAGCGTTAATAATTTTCACTTTCTAGGAAAAAATTTCTTCCTTTTCTTAGCCTGGATATATATCGGATATATATCAAAAAATCGGATTTTGATATTTATTATAAAAATTGGATTTTTTCAAACCCTGGTTGCTAGTGATAACTTAGATGGAACTGAAACGTGGTCCTTCACTACTGGCCTTTTGGAGAAACTCAGAGTCGCACAGCAGGCAATGGAGAGAGCTATGCTCCGAGTTTCTTTGTGCTATAGAGAAACGAGGATATTCGCCGAAGAACCAAAGTCACCGATATAGCTTTCAGAGTTTGCAAGCAGAAGTGGCAATGGGCAGGACACATCACTCGAAGAACCGATAACCGATGGGGAAGAAAGGTTGTTGAGTGGCGACTACGAACTGAAAGACGCAGCGTAGGCAGGTCTCCCACTAGGTGAACCGGCGACATTGTGAAACTCATGGGCAACCGATGGATGCAAGTGGCACGTTTTCAGTCGACGAGTATGATTTGGTCTGATTCCTAGAAAATGGGTTGTTCTTATAACTAAATATCTAGATATAATTTTCTGTGCGCAACTACCTACGTTAAAAAGCAAAATTATTTAAAAAAAAACATAATACCAGTCTGGAAAATGTGGCCTGTGTCACTCCGGACGTAAAGAGGAATTCAACGGCTCCTTAATCATCAAAATCGGTCAAGCCGTTTAGGCTACAGGAAGTGTTATAGGAACACACTAACATACATAATTAGTACTTATTACTTATATACGTACATACTTACATCCACCCCACAACATTAATTTACCCTCCTTCTGGGGCAGTCCGGTAAAAAAATATCTCGCATTTTGTCTAACGCCATCTATTAGAACCTTTTGGAACAAACAAGCTTTGTTAGTATCAAAACTTTCATCAGATTTGGAGTGCCTGATACCTTTGCACAATGAGCTATGTGAGTACTTAAGTAGTTCAAAACTTACTACATAGATGGCGCAAAGACTGAAAAACAGAATTTTATATGAATACTACGACTTTGCGCTGATTTTGCTTTGTGTATCGATCACAAATATAGGTACACAATTATTAAAGTTAATTCTGTAGTATTACGTGATTTGAATTTTTAGTTTAAAAAAGGGGGTTAAATGTTACTTTAAAAGTCCTAAAATTTCACCTTCCCACCATCAAATCCTTCCAATATAGCATGAGCAAAGGTAGCAACCACGCAGGGAACATTTAAAATCGCTCAATTCTCTACGGCATAGCACCTGCGCGCTACCCGGTGCGCGTGCGCAGGAGCATTAGTCACAAAGACGTGACATCATAACCAAGAAGCCCGATAGCAGCAGATAAACGATAAACTAGTGGCTATAACTCATGCTTTGTTCAAGACGGTGGTAACAAGAAAGATCGTTAATTACTTATTAATATAACTCAATACTTACCTACTAGGTACCTAAATACCTAAGTATCTATCATGACTTAGTCAATACAGTAGCAGAGCTGTGTCCTGTAGTTGGATGCATTATTTCCCAATTTCCCGTAATTTTGTGCGAGTATCCTCAGTGTTACGCCTGTTCTTATCATGAGAAAGAGAAAACTATTTAGTCCAAATTTCGTTATCAATCGGTTCAGTTGCAATTGCAATGTAGGTAATGTCTGGAAAAGGTAAAAGACCATTATACTAAACAGACTTTCACAGTTATATTAATAGTACTAGGTTACCCGCACGGCTTCGCTTGCATACGTTACAGTAAATTAAACACCCCATTTCACGACCTGAGATAGGTGTTGTTTTATTTTTCATGATTACATAACACAGCAACCGTCTTAGCGCGAAACAAGGTTTTTATTTCCTTACAAACTTAGGGAGTTCATGTTATTACCCCTTTAGATATGGAATTTCACAAAATACTTTGTCCCTATCTGTTCTCCTTCATCCATTTTGTTCGTTCCATTTGAGGAGTATTGGGTTCAAATTTCACATCTCCATCATAAGCGGTTAAAAAAAAAAGGTTGTTCTTATAAATATAGAAAGATTATAGTCCGATTAAAAATATTTAATTCCTCTATGGTATGGTCAAATGGGTATATTTGTAAGCGTCATTGTCCGTCTTGGTTTGAAGGTTGAAAAAAAATTACTATTGCAATATAGTTACCATTTTTTGAATTACTCTTGTCTTAACTTTTTTTAACTAGTTTTACAAACTCTTTCTATATACGGCATCGACAATTAGAAATATTTTTGCACTATAAAATACATTGTTAGAGATACTGTAACGTTACGCCCTCTAGAGGGGGGACGTAATGTCAGTTTATCTAGGACCTAGGAACCTATCTATGGGAGGACCCTAAAATTGAGGAAAAACCAAAGAGAAATTTAGACAGAATTTAATAACAACCAATGATTTACACTGTTAAAAAAAAAATACAATTTTGTAGACCAATTTGTAAATTTTGACGTAAGTAAGGTTTTATAGTTAAAACTGTTGTCGATAACCTTGGAAAAATGATGGACCCCTTCCTAGATGACTTCGGGTATGTTTTTC
Organism: Apocheima hispidaria; assembly: GCA_947579745.1. NCBI lineage: Eukaryota > Metazoa > Arthropoda > Insecta > Lepidoptera > Geometridae > Apocheima > Apocheima hispidaria. The sequence continues at coordinate 796,016 of OX388152.1, read as the reverse complement.
TGGTTCACTTTTATGTTTTCTTGCGCTGGAAATGTCCTCTTTTCGTCAATCGTGTCAATAAACACTTCACAGTATTTTTCTTACGAATTTGTAGTCCCTTTGGATCTAGGAACAAATCTGAAATATTAGATCAGTAGTAGTCAATTCAAATCGAAATCCATTCGTTGCATCGGATCCGGCTTGTTTTCATTTTGTCGGAGAAAAGTTTTGTTCCTCTTGAAGTTTTATGGCCTTTAAACTGCTTCAAATTATGACCTTCAAGCTTCGAGCCAGTCTTGAGTTTCCCGGGCCTGCCTGGCCCGGGAAATGGCCTTAAAGATTTTGAGCTTCAGATGGTAAAATCAGAATTGAAAAGCTTTTTCCAGAATTTTTGCCTTTTATACCTTTCATGGTGTTCCTTACGTCAAAATTTGAATAATACAATAAGCCAGGGTTATTTTTTTAAGTATTCTAAATTAAAATTTAGATCATCACAGAGATTGTAATATAAAATTCGGCCAAAAAATCCTGTATAAAGAGAATTTATATGAGATTTTAGATAGAGCAAAATAAATAATCTGTTAGTATTTTTATACATTAACCTAGAAATAAATAAACCATGTAGGAAAATCGCTATTTTAAATTTTCCTACATGGTTTATTTATTTCTAGGTTAATGTATAAAAATACTAACAGATTATTTATTTTGCTTTTCAGACAATTTTCCTTGTTTTGTCTGCTATTTGTTTTATTTCCTTTTAATATTTCTGAATAATTCTTTATTATTTTCTAAAGAAAACCTGAAAATAAATAGTTTGCTTGTTTACTTTTCGTTTGAAGCATTGTCAAAAGTAGATTTGTCAATTCTTTATTTTTTTTATACGTCTATGTCGTAAGATTCTAAGTTTAGGTTAAGGTTATATCTAAAATCTCATATAAATTCTCTTTATACAGGATTTTTTGGCCGAATTTTATATTACAATCTCTGTGATGATCTAAATTTTAATTTAGAATACTTAAAAAAATAACCCTGGCTTATTGTATTATTCAAATTTTGACGTAAGGAACACCATGAAAGGTATAAAAGGCAAAAATTCTGGAAAAAGTTTTTCAATTCTGATTTTACCATCTGAAGCTCAAAATCTTTAAGGCCATTTCCCGGGCCAGGCAGGCCCGGGAAACTCAAGACTGGCTCGAAGCTTGAAGGTCATAATTTGAAGCAGTTTAAAGGCCATAAAACTTCAAGAGGAACAAAACTTTTCTCCGACAAAATGAAAACAAGCCGGATCCGATGCAACGAATGGATTTCGATTTGAATTGACTACTACTGATCTAATATTTCAGATTTGTTCCTAGATCCAAAGGGACTACAAATTCGTAAGAAAAATACTGTGAAGTGTTTATTGACACGATTGACGAAAAGAGGACATTTCCAGAGCAAGAAAACATAAAAGTGAACCAGAAAAACATACCCGAAGTCATCTAGGAAGGGGTCCATCATTTTTCCAAGGTTATCGACAACAGTTTTAACTATAAAACCTTACTTACGTCAAAATTTACAAATTGGTCTACAAAATTGTATTTTTTTTTTAACAGTGTAAATCATTGGTTGTTATTAAATTCTGTCTAAATTTCTCTTTGGTTTTTCCTCAATTTTAGGGTCCTCCCATAGATAGGTTCCTAGGTCCTAGATAAACTGACATTACGTTCCCCCTCTAGAGGGCGTAACGTTACAATACTTACTAGCGAAACTAGATACTAGAAAAGAGGTTTTTAATAAATCAATCAATAATTTTCTTAAGAACATCGTCATGGTCTTAGGAAATCGGAATCTGAATAATTAGACAGACGCGTCTCTTCCGAACGTTACAAGTTTGAAGGTGATCTGCACGAGCTCGGGCAGTAAAAATTCCGTATTCGAGACAGAAAGCCACCGAAGACCCCACAGTAGAGCCGGCGCGCCTGAAAGAGCCATTTAGCGATTCATATTCAAAAGTAAGTAAAAAATAAATAAAAAAAATACTACACTTAAAAAATTATACGATGTAAATTTATATAGTTTCCCTATGCTTCACAGATTTATGTACGATATGAAGTCAGTTATGAGATACGTGTAATGTCTCTACTATCAGCTTTTAGACGTCCACTGCTGGATGCAGCCTCTCCCATATTGGGAGGTGACATAATCCCTTCGCTTTGCAAGCGGCTTGGAGATCGCAGAATGTTCATCATTATCTAAAAGGACGCTGCTGCTCGTCCTCTGGTGGTTGTGGCACTTAGATTGGGATAAAAATGGAAAATACAATAACAATATTATATTTTTAATAATAATAATAGATTTTCATAATTTACGTTACGGATTCCAATGAAGCCTACCTAGGAGGCACCCATTTAATCCCGCCACTAACAAACCCAATTATTTATATTTCGTTTATCATTCGTCAATACCTTTCGCATCGAAATCGATTCCATGCGACAATAGATCGATGATCAATACACCACTGTGATCGAGTGATCGAAAACTCGATCTTTTTGTGTACATTATTGATTTTTAATCGACCGCGAAGGTTCTATCACAAAGAGTTGAATAGGCACGTGGTAGAAAAAAGTAACAGTAGGATTATTTTTATGGTAGAAATTGAAGGTGTTTGTAACGGTTGCTGATTGGTCGTCATCGTAGTAGGTGTTCGAATTCCATAGTTTTTATCTTTGTTTATCTTAGAAGTATATTCTGAGTCTATATCTTTGGCTTTTGAATAAGTGCACTTCATCACTTCATCAGTTTGTCACAAATGTTCCAATAGCATTTGTCTGTGCCCTCGTAGTATTTGTAACAAAAACAACTGAAAATGAATTTATATACATTTAAAAAAAATACATTTCCTTGTATGAATTATAATAAACTAGCTAATGCCCGTGGCTTCTTACACGATGAAGCTCGGACTTGGCCTCTTCATACAAACTTCATCCTGACAATGACCAACACAAGAAAAAATAAACCATCTAAATTGGTCCAGCCGTTCTCAAGTTATGGCGTGACGCAGGGACTAGGGATTCATTTGAATATGACTGTAGGTATAGCAGGTTACAAGATTACACAACACTTATACCGATTTTGCTCATTCTTACACTTAAACGCTTTATTAATTCATATTAATAAAGCGTTTAAGTGTAAGTCGAAAAAATTTAATGTAGATCGAATTGACGGTTTGCAAATCCTCCGAGACTCTGAGGCATTCGCTTCGCTCGGTCAATTAGTTGATGATTCAAAACAGCCGCCATTAAAATAGATGTTTTGCCATAAAAAAGAAGGCGCACTAATAACAAAATTGCAGTCAACCTAAAACTGTAGACCTACCGATTGAACATAGCAGTTTTTTCGCTCCCAATTCTACCAATAAAGTCTTGAAAAAACTCGTTAAGTTTATTGTCCCTAATAAATGAGTGTATATGGTTGGGATGTTAATGGCACAGATTAAAAAGACAGATAGATAACTCCACGAGCTAGACAATGGCAAAAAAAATGTAAGCTCGCGAGTTTTTTTTTAAGAAGAACGAGGGTTATTGTTAATGTTTGGGTATAAACATTCTGTGTTTTAAATAATTTTGTTCTTTCATAAGTATTTGCTAGAAAAACTTCCGTCAGACCAGACCACGCACAGAATGTTGAAGTTCAGTAGTTAAAAAATCTACGTGAAACCCTTACTAGTACAACAAAAATCAGCGGCGGAACTGCACTACGCTTGCCACACTTATGATTAGCCGATAAATGTCATACGCCTCTCGTATTTCTCACGAGAAACGACAAAGTCCTTTTCTCTGGGCGCAAAACCCGATCCAAACCGCGTGAGGCGAGCGAATGAGTTTCAATGAGAGTATAAAGTTTTGTTTTGTGAACGAACTTGTATAATATTTTCCTATACAGTTGTCCATCTATTTCTTTGTAATCGTGGATAATGGTGTGGTCATTAGACTAATGCTATCGCCTGAGGTACCGTCTCCGTGTCGCCAGGAAGATGACGAGATAAATACATCGGGATATTAGTCCAAGGAGTAAAAAATACTAAAGTGGTACCCTCAGGAGGGTAAATCACCGCGCCTTGGGGTCGTGTTGGTCAAAACTATGATGGATTATTTTCGTATAATTAGGTCTGACAACAACACGTTTCGTAGTAAAATCATTTTATTTTTTCTTGATCCGACAAGCGTTTGTATGAGTTACAGCTCGGTGGTGTATGTGGTTGAAGATCTGGCTTTCGAGTAGGCTGGACAACTAATCTTATCACTCATGATGAATACACTGAAATAAAAATGTATACCAACACCCACTTATCAGCTTAGTCCCGAACGGCCCAGACGGAGGGAAGTGTGCTGCTCAATGTGACATCTAGATCGCTAACGTCACATGTAAGCTAAAACTCACTTTGGGTTGCTCCTAAGAAGTTATGATCATACTTAACTCTCATCCCATTTGTAGCCTTTTCCAGTATGTAAACCACACTCGAAAATAGCCTATTACTTTTTTATTCTCAGCAGTAAAGTAACAAGTCAGATCCTAGATTCAATTACGATACGGCGCTTGAAGACATACCTAGAGGTATGTCTGCTGAAGAAGCTGGTCATTATAATAATAATTGTATCACGAACCATTAAATATCGTCTACAAACTAGTGGTAGTTATTTTCCAGTGAGAATTAGATGTAATTATTTGTAAAGAAGGTTCAAGGTATGTAAGTAAAATTATTATAATTTGACTTTAGTAAGACGGCGATGATGAGAAGGGTGTACTTATCTACTTACTGTTTTACCCAACTTGCGGAAACACTTAATTTGCTGGTAAGTTATTGAAATTGTATTAATTTTATCCCACATTTGACAGATTTTTAGTTAAAACTTAGTCTTTTCCGCGTGTCCTATCCTCTGTCAGCGAAAAGTTCACAAAGCATACATATTTTAGCGAAAAAGGGCTTATCAAACGTTTTTGAATAAGAAAGTAGCTGTTACTGACTACTGGTATACAATGACAAATACAATACAACACAATTATTAATTATATAGTTATTATTAATTATTATTTTGATATTACAATGAGATAGCCTTATCTTAGTAAATATCAATTTAAATTTCAAGCGAGTCCGTTCTAAACTAAGTTTTTGTGGTAGGTTTATCCCGTTCTAGCAAAATAAGAAAGAATCAGAAAGTAAGCGAACCCCAGACCATCGAGACACAGTCCCACAATAAAGATTCCAAATTCTTTTGTAGAACGCCGCCGCACAGTAGCAGCGTATTGAATACAATACAACACTTATTTATAGTCAAAACTGTCTTCTCCATAGCGTCCTGGCGCGGGAGAACAGGCAAAGGAGACTGCCCACTGTCTTGTTTACTTTTTATATCCCTAATCATCATTTTGCAGCTTGAGTTTGGCTTAACTATTTGGAAAATATCATGGCTCTGGTCCACTGTGTCACTTTTTTGTCCTGTGTAAATATTGAACATACGTAGAAAATAGTTCAAAATCATGAGTCAACATTTCGTAAAATTTATTGTGAAAGCAAGTACTAGTAGCTAAGCTTGGCTAAACTACTAATCAAATTTTTTTATGCATCCTCTTTTAGGATTTTTGGATTTTAAAACATAAAAGACAAAAAGCCTTGCACAATGAGAAAGGCCTTCTATAGCCTCATATCACTCTGTCCCTTTGCGGTCTCAGATCAGAGAAATAGCTGCGCCCTTAGTTTTTTTACAAAACGTATTCCTAACGGTTCTGCAGACCGCAAGGCCAGGCGACCTAATGATTGTGTTGTTGTCTTATTTTCTACTTAATTCTTATTCGTGTCTTTTTCTTTCAACTTTCATTGACTCATTCATTGTATGCGAGAGAAAGGGTTTGGTTTTGGAATTATAGAATATGTTTTGGCAGCGATGGCCACAGTTTTAGTGGCCTATTCGTAGAATACAATTAATTACTCTTAATAATGTAAAGTTTGACCATAGAAATAATAACATTATGGTATTCTATAATAATTTTATAACAATTATGTATAGTTGTTACAAATTAGACAATACACAATAGACAATAGTTTATTTGTAGCAAAAACATGGAAAAATTTATTAAAAAGTGAAAAATAAACAAAAAATACAGAGAATTACAAGTTTTTATCTCTTTATATTTTTTATAATCAATATGTGAATGTTTGAGACAATCAAAAGTGACAATCAAGTGCATGTCGAGTACGTTTATGGCTGAGCAAGTTTATATATAAATATAGATCCATAGTTTAATGTTCAAGTATTTAACCATAATTTATGTAACTTGTGTAGTAAGTGCCAACTAGTTAGATTCGAAAGGAACGAATAAACAGTTCGAAACTGTTTATTCCTTTAGTAAGTAATTATTTCTGATACAAACAATAATTAAATAGCAGCACCTGAATAAAAATATCCAAAAGTTAATAAAGACAGCTCATAACAGACACATAACTAGCTCCGATGAAATACACAATCAATCAATCCACCGTCGTTATAAAGTGGAGCATACTTCGTAAAATATTGTAACCACCTACGCTGGTCAAAGAGTATTCTCGCCATACAGAAGGTAAAGTACGCTTTCTAGTATCGACGTGAAGTTTGCCAACTTTAGTTAATAATAAATGAATATGACACCTGTTGGTATAATTATTTTTTACTCAAATACGAAAACCAAAAAAAATATAATAATATTACACCTACATAATATTATTGGCCAGAAAATATTAGTGTAGTTGGTTAATGTGTAGCGCACGGCAGTCGTATAGCAAAAAACAAATCTGTATGGTAACTACTTACTATAACATTACTATTAGTACTCACGGGATATTTACCACGGTTATTGTTTTTGTTGAGTTCCCGATATTTCGGCACAGTTGCATGCGCCATGTTCACGGGTAGACTGAAGATGCGGGTGGATGATAAAAAAAAAAAAAAAAAGTTACGAAATTTAGGAGCAGACAAACCGATCTACCCCCTTTCTCAGTCTTTTGCTACGGGTACCACTGGTACTAGAACTCGATTGCAACTCTCGACAATACACACTCACAGTATCACTACGCATTGTATTTTGGTCACATTGTGGACGCGTACCTTTACTTATCAGGGCACCTAACACTGGATTCCACGCACTGGCAAGTTGAAATCCATCACCTCGATTGAAATTTCGGTATTTTGAGATTTCAATCGCTTCCTTTACCATCCTGGGTATATAATGGCGCTCAGTAGACAGAATTTGCGGGTTGTGAAATTCTATCCAGTGGTTCGGGCCTGCGTCCAACAGATGTTCAGCGATAGCAGATTTGTGTCTCTCATTATTCTTCACTGCTTTAATGTGCTCTTTAATGCGACACGTGACGGTTCGCTTCGTTTGCCCTATATCTATATCTAATCGAGTTCTAGTACCAGTGGTACCCGTAGCAAAAGACTGAGAAAGGGGGTAGATCGGTTTGTCTGCTCCTAAATTTCGTAACTTTTTTTTTTTTTTATCATCCACCCGCATCTTCAGTCTACCCGTGAACATGGCGCATGCAACTGTGCCGAAATATCGGGAACTCAACAAAAACAATAACCGTGGTAAATATCCCGTGAGTACTAATAGTAATGTTGTAAACAACCACGAAAGTCTAAAACAGTACTTACTATAACTATCTACACTAGCACTAGTTCTATTATTAGTATTCTAACACTAGTTTCTGACAACGTAAAGTAGATTAAGTATTAAAATATTATTTTATATATTTTATTAAAGCAATAAACCCGATTGTAAAATGTAGCGACAAACTCGGTGGATTTTTCGATGGTGTTTTTCAGATTCTACGTCGTCCCTCTTCGAAAAATTCACCCAAAAAGTTATATTTTTAAGCCGCATATATTTGGAAAATCTTTAAGAAATTTAAAAAAATCATAACTCCTAAAAAAATCGTAGAACATACATGGGGGTATTTTCGTGAAGTCCTTGGTATGAGGAACCTAAATGTTTCGGATAGATTTTTCGGATCTATTTGGACCATTCTGTGTAAGACCCAGAGCAGATATTTAAATTCATCATTCAACTATCTATCCGGCTAGGAATCGAACCTGGGACCCCCTGCTCATAAGGCAGCCGTTCTACCATTGAGCCAAACAGGTTGACGGTTGATCATATACATATAAGACAAAATAAGTAGATATGTACTAATAATGAATAAGAAAGACATCTACATACTCTAACACTCTTTACCTGCAAGTAGTAATTACCTTTCTAGTTGGTAAGCCATAATAAAAATGGTGCCCAACAAAAACCCATCCGGTGTTTTAATAAATCCGTGGCGGTTTAATGAAATCGATACTGATGTAACGAAGAAAATAGCCGAGTTCGGTCCTATTCGATTACTATAATCGAGACAGTAATCGAATATAACCGGCTACCGTGCGCGTAGCGTCGATACAAGCCTTACTTGTGACCCGCGGTTTCTCTCGCATCTATTACAGGAAAATGTTTTTTTTTTTGTACTTTCTGCCATAAATACGAATTACGGGAGCATTTGACAACCACTTTCTAGTTGGTTTCCAAATATCTTATCTTATTCTTATCTTCTAATATTATAAATGCGAATGTAACTTTGTCTCTCTGTCTATCTGTATATCTGTCTGTCTCTCTGTCTGGGTGTTTGTCGCGTTATCACGGCTATCACGTTCAACCGAACGGATCGAGCTGAATTTTTGCATAGATTTGGCTTAAGGGTAGGACAGACATAGGCTACTTTTTTTTTATTGGTCCAGGCCCTATTTAATAAGGAGAAATCTGTGGTCCAGTCTGTGATGAATTCTGTGGTGTGAGTAATATTTATGCCACATGCAAAACTCAACCAGTAAAAATATTTGTTAAGGAATAAAATCCTATGTTTATTTTTGTAATTATATTTTGACTAGTCAATATTATGTGTTGTTTGTCAGTGTCAGCAAATAAATTTTTATGCATAGATTTGTCTAGTAGCTAGTATGTAGCATTTCCAGTTCCCCTGAAGTTTTGATAGTGAATTAATATAATTAATATAAACAAGAATTTTGTGGTGACTAGATTAAAATCTTTAGAAAGCCTCCACAACAATGTACCTATTTATAATGTTGGTGAATAGAATAGAATTATGTATTGGTCTAATAACATTTGTAGCTACACTAGGCAAGCCACAATACAAAATAAGTAATAAAAATAATTAATTTCATAAAATTAAATTTAATTTGATAAAATCTGATTAATAATAATGTCACCAAGTTTTATAAATTGAAACGAATGGTGTGAACGATAAAGAGTCGTTTTATCTATCTACCCAAAAAGTGAAAAGGTAATAATACTAGGTAAAGGTAGAACTGGTAGATAGGTATAAAAAATAATATCATCATAATCATCATTTAGAAGACGTCCACTTCTGAACAGCCCCCTGTTCAGAAGTTTGTTAAACCCCAAAACCCCTTTAACGACAATTTTCCATTTGTATTCATGTTCTTCAGGTTCGTGGTCGCCACTTATGGGCCCTTTGTTTCCATCAGTTACCAGCTCTTTGTGAGATGTGGCCTACCCTTGCAAGTTCAACTTGCAAACCCTGAAAGCTATGTCGGTATAAATTGAAATAGAAAATCTATCGCGCAATCATCTCTTACAAGGCTACATATAAGGTAAAGGTTTCACTATTGAAGGCAACTAACTCCTAATAATTCGTCTTCTACTTTGTATATTTTTCGACTATAAAGTTTTCAAGCTATTACATTCAGTAACCACGAAAATATTCCACAAATTCTATTATTGAATTATTGAGCTTCCACATACAATAGAACGTAAAAATATTTTCAACATGACTGTTACGCAAAGTTTACCTACTATTGCCATTAAAAGAAGCTGCTCATAAAATAAAATTAAGTTCTCACATAACAAAGTTGCAAATTCAAGTAATGAACTAAGCAACTAAGTTGGACTTAGCTTAACGATGCTCTTTCGAGATGCAGGTTTCACTATCGGAGTGTATTTTAATGATTACTTACTAAATAGATTAATTTTCATAGTTTTTACTAAAAATCTATTGTTAATTTTAATTAATAAACAATATATTAATCATATTTTATAAAAAAAACTTAAAAAGTCAATTGAGAAAACACTTACAAATATAGTCAATTAAAATTACAAAAATTACCCACCCCTAACTGTACCCGGCGCAAAGGTGCCCATTACGCTGGCCGCATTGCCGCGTTGAATAGCAATGGCTAACCTTTGCACCAGGTACGAGCCGGAGCGAGAGTCACCGGACTTCTCTTTTATTTTACGTCCTATCTCCCAAATCAGACTCTTGGCCTCCGAGCCCCAACAGCCCAACGTTTCCACGGCAATGGGCACAAATAAGTAATGCGGCTCCATCGCCGCGTACTTCTGTCGCTTTTTAAAAGCGGCATCCTCCGCTGCGGCTGACGGTGCGTGGACGGTGCGACCCAGATGGCTGGCGGCAACAGTGCTGACACACGTGGCATCCCATACCAGGCACTTGCCGTTCTTCCAGGGCACCAGGGTCAGCCCATCCGGCCTCTTGCCATCTAACCTGCATAGACCCGGAGGCTCCAATACACAGGGGACGTTCGCTGACACAAAGGCTCTCCGGACTATATCATTGAGAGCATGGTGCCGTGCCTGTGCAACGACGACAACTCAAAGCGTGATGACCATCGGCCTCCGCCATGGAACCGCAGGTGCATCTATGGGGTTCACACACCTTACAGCCCAAGCGAAGAGCCACCGCCACACGTAGAGAGTCATCATCCAGCAAAGTGCCCAGGTGAGGTGAAGGTAGCGCGTGTAACCATGCCCCCGACTCCGGTTGCGACACAGCCCTGAGTCTGGCCAGATCAGTCCCCGCGGCACCCTCCAGCAACTGTTCTTGGATCCTCTTAGCCGAGAGATCATCCCAAGCACGTTGGACACGCGGTGAAGCAGGGCTTGTTGCGCCCTGCTTGTAGCGTCTGACACAAAAGGTATGCTTGTCCCGTCACCATTGGAACGTAAAATTATAGTGACAAGGTCCGCCACCCCATGTGCCGACGCCAAGAAAGCCGGCAAGCCCACATCACGCACACACCGCACCCTGAGACCCCCGATTGTTAATTAATCAAACGATAATTCGAATAATTAGCTAAATCGCGATTATGTAGTGGTTGAACTTTTTTGAAGAGACCACCGGGGAAGTATCACACTTTCGTCAGTTGGCTCTTACGTCAACTAAGCCCGCTCGAACCGAACCCGCGGGATCAGGTGACATAACGCATATTTTGAATTGGTCTACTGGACCCATTGACACATTTTGTACTTTGTATAGACACGGAGAAAATTCTTTGACATTAATATTACGAAAATATGAGAGGAACAGAGGCGCATCGCATTTCTTCAATTTTTCAACCACCAAGTAGGGTATTACATAACATTACTGTTTTCAGATTTCAATAATAATTACTTAAAACTAAATACAAAGAACTACAACTACATAAAACGATCCGTTGGATTACCCAGAGAAAATCGCAGATCTAACAAGAGAATAACATGTTGCAGGTAAAATTACATACCACCAAGAGATCATCTAATGTCTCAGGGTAGCGCAGCGCAATGCGTCGCAGTTTTGAATGGGGCGGAAATTCTGAGTGGGGCGGAACTGTTTTGAAAAGTGATGTTTACCATCACGCGGGTGGTATGCTCGACTGCTCGTCTCGTCACACAGTTGCATAACAACAATTAGGTACTTATTTAGTTTCGTGTCTAAGCAGAACGTAAAACGAACGAAAAATCTAGATTTTTAATATAATAATATGAACCTTTTTATCGTAGTCAAAATTGCAGAATCACAAATAAAACTTTTTACAATATTTCGTATCTGAACCACCTAAGTTGTAGCAAGCCTTGTACAATATAATTAAATATTCTATAGTGTTCATGTAGCTACTAAATGAACTCCATATATTGTGCTTACACAACGAGAAATTTTAATCACACCAACACACACCAAAAGAAAACTATTCCATCAAGCAAGTACCGAATTAAGGCATACTTTAAAGTGATCTGTAAATTAGATGGTGGGGCAGGAAATGGCTTCTTAACCCGTCAGAGCGTAGTTATTAGCGACGAGCGGTGATCGCTGATCGACTATCGCTTCTAGTGATCGGTTGATCTTTGCTGCTCTTGAAGACGAGGCAAAGAGTATGCAAATGATTCATAATGTACCTAAATACAAACCAAGATCGAACAAAGTATTGCATAGTATCTTTTATTTCTCTCAGTAGGTACTTTTTATCTCCGTAGGATATAGTAATCTAATACTCGTACTTGGACAAAACAGTAGCAAATTGAGTATATACAGAATAATTATTTCTTTGTACTTGAAATCCATTTTAAAAACCTAATGCGTGAAAGCAGAAAAATAAGTAATTCATCCCAACATGCCTTTTACCTTTGTGTTTAATGTCATTTCAATTATTTCTCAAGTAACAAAGACTCATACAAATTCACATTAATATAATTATCTCGTTTTGTGCGTAATACTTTTTGTCATCGATAGTTTTACTAGATTAAAGGATTTGGTGAGTAGTATAAGGATTCGTTGGTATATGCTATATTCGTTTAGCTTACTATTTGTTTTTTGGAAATAAATAAATGCCGTTTGTAGTCTTTAGTTTTAGTTGATAAATAATTGTAAAATTTGATAAAAGGCACGGACCCGGACTCCGTGAAGCAAGTGTATTAAAAAAAAGAAAAAAAAAGACATGATTTTGTGAGACCGGGACCCAAAAAAATCCAGTTGCAATCCATGGGCTCTTTTGAATCGTTCGTATGATTTCGCACGAAAATATTATGCAAAATGTAAGATTAAAGCAAATTCGAATGGTTCAAACCACTCGTTGCGTTAGCGAGTGATGATTATTTCAGAAATGCTACTTTTGTTTGGAATTAGTCGTTTGAAAGTCAGTCATTTCGCATAATATTATCGTGCGAAATATCATACAAGTGATTCAAAAATCGAGCCCCATGACTGTTGCGGGGTGCAGTACTTGTGAAGTAAAAATGCGTAAAATTAAAAAAGCTTTAATAATTTTACCGAAAAAAACCAAATACTCTGAAAAAACTAACTATTGAGATGTTCTTGACGCCACCCGTGAAATACTTATCATTGAGGAGTTGCGCTGGCCATCTGTGGTCTTCTTCTGAATCAGTTCCACTTCAAGTGATAGTTTCAGAATGCAAATGCTTGACTTGTTTATGAAAATACTAAAATCGCTTTATGTATGCATATACTACTTGAGGATTTCCCTCAATTGCTCATGGATCCCAGTATCAGTACTAGATTTTAATAAAAATGGGACCCATCCAGAAATATATCTTTGCACACAAAAAAGATATTCCATATCGGTTCATAAATCACGGAGTTTTGAGTTAACAAACATTTTATAAAAAGTCGTATTGAGAAGCTCCTCCTTTTTTTTTGTATCTCGATTAGTAGAAGACGTTACCACACGGTGGCGGTACGATGCAATGAGTGTGGAATTTACGCGTAATGCATTTGACACTGATACTAGATACTGTGCACATGGCCAATGCAATAGAGCTGCTAAGCTTGTTCCATCTTAAGGGATGAGAATTTTAGTTAAATTGCTGAGCAAATACCAACCTTCCTTTCTGCAAAAATCTAGGAAAATTACTATTTCAAATTCGACGCAACGTAATCTTGAACTATTGAGAGGCCAGCACGTTGGTCCCTTCTGTCTGTCTAATCTAAGGCACAACGAGCGTGGTTACTTATCGTGTGTTTATGTAAGGAATGATAATTGAAGATATCGTTTCATAATATGCTCTAGTAAGTAAGTGTGATGTACTGCTACTTCTAGTAAATGTAGGGATAGCAAGTAAATTTCTCGTGATATTTAGTAGTAGAAAATAATAATAGTCCTTTAATTTCTGTGCAATGTATTGGTTTATCTACAGTTCTACCACCGGTGATGTCTTCTTAGAATTGTTTTTTTATTCTCTCAAATTATACCATACCCGTAACTTGGTCTTCAAATTAAGGGCATAATTATAATCAAAGCAAAGATAAAATGAAACACTTTCTCCGGCCCTTCATTTAACTTTCTCTTTGATATTGCTTCACTTAATATGTGCTCGTCACATTAAAATCGTAATACTGAAATAGTAATTCAAATTAAAGCTTCACAGATCCCGTTGGGAATTTTCACACAAATGTAATTCAAACACAAACTAATCAATAAGACCAAAAGCGTCCAAACATCTACAAAAATTATCGAACAAAAAATATTCGTTTAGAATTTAAAACTCGTGCGCCATTATAAAAAGCACAAATCATGGATATGTCGAATGAAATTAACAATATCATCCGCCACATGAGTTGTGAGGTAATCAAGGGAGCAGCTTTTTTGTGTCGATTCTTGGTGCAATCATAATGTACCTGTAGGGATACCAAGCTGTTCAGATCTTTGGACAAGTAGGTATGAGGTATTTTATAATTAATTAAATTACATTAATCAGCATCAGCCGTTTACCATCCCATTGGTTGGCCCACTCTGAAGGGTAATTGGGCGATATCCACGCTGGCCTAGTGCGGGTTGCTGGATTCAGATTGAATTTTTTTCCGGTAATATGTAAGTTGCTCACGATGTTTTCGATAACCGAAAAGCCAGTGTTATATCCGTACGGAAGTTCCAAAGCGTTAGCCTAAATAGGATAAATAAAATGAATTCAGTTTTTTTTTATTTTATTTTTTGAAATCCTTGGTAGCTCAGTGGGAGCACGCTCGCCTCACATTCGTGGGGTCGTAAGTTTAAGCCCGAGCGGGCCCGTACCAATGAGTTCTTTGGAACTTACGTACGGATATACCATTGGCTTTTCGGTGAAGGAAAACATCGTGAGGAAACCTGCATATTTCCGGAGAAGAAATTCGATGGCGTATGTGAATCCGCCAACTCGCACTGGGCCAGCGTGGTGGATATGGCCTAATCACCCTTAGAGGGTAGGCCGATATCCCAGCAGTGGGATGTTTAAAGGCTGATATAGTAGTATTAGTAAATGAATAACCTTAAAGAAAGTACCCTTAGAGGGTAGGCCGATATCTCAGCAGTGGGATGTTTAAAGGCTGATACTGAGCAGCATATTTTTTAGCTAAAGTATGCTGCAATTATTCTCTGGATTTTATGAAGATACTGTACTGTACATTTTTCCTCACCTACCTTATTTACTGTATGGTATAAGTATGTACTGTTTTTAGTCGAAATCTAAAACAGTCTTCAAAATAGTTTCCACCAGTGCGTAAGTAGCTTCATTATTGGGTAAGAAATTGATTTGATTTGAAATGCACTGACTGTGTAGAGCAATAACTAAAAAAAAAAGTATGTTAGAAACTGTATAATCTATTCAGTGAAGATTCGCAACGTCATCCATTATTTAAAACAATCCGTTTCGCCAATAGGCAAACATCGCATCTTCCTAAGATCCGCCACTCAAACTAGGAGTATAAAAGTTTGGCCCGGGACTTTTCAAGGATTGATCACACTTGTTAAGTATTAGAGATAAGAATGACATAAATTGAAGAAGAAAAAAGCCGCCGGTTGGTTGTCGAACTGTTTTCGCTGTATATAGTCGATTACAATATGTTGAAGCCTATCGTGTGGTAACAGTGGTGGTAATATCGGGAGCCGGTATGGCAGCGCTAATGGTGCGCCTCGGGCACGCTTCGTATCAGTAGCCGATCGCCTGATGCCTCCAGCGACCGACATCCCATTATATTATGCTTCATCCTAGAATTTTTTATTGAGACTTTAATAATGTCGGATAGTGAAGGGAATATTGGTTGCGTTAATATTTGTTTAAGTGAGGTCGCTTACCTTTACAGAAATCGTATTGTTCATCATGGTGCTTGTTTTTTTTTCCACCTGTACTTCCCCCTACACAAGTCGGGAACAAGTGGTGCCTGTTTTCATCATAGGTTGTGGATATTCGAAAACCATTCGTTTAATGAATGTTCAGGATTCCGGTTTTGTCTGTAAAAGATTTCAGTGGCTTTCGTGTAGTTGCAGTATCCTTGTTTTTATAGGAAGTACTTGTCTAATTTTGATAAAACTTGGTGTGTATTGTACCAGACTGCCCAAGAAGGAGGACTATATGTTTTGAGTGTATGTCAGTATGTTTATGTGTTCCTGTAGTACCTCCTTTAGTATAAGCCCGTAGTAGCCTTTAGAGCGGTGTAGTTCGATTTCTCTTGACGATTGAAATAGGTTACAATTTGCAGTCCGGCATTTTATTTTTCTTTTAATCATATTACATGTAAATAAGAAATATCTGATAGTGCATTTTGTTTTATAATACGGGAAATGCCGACGTTTAATTGAGACGGTTATTCCGACTATATTTTCGACGATTTATTTTTTCCGGTGATTTTAAAATTTATTTATTTTATTTGATGTTCAAGAAGCGGTAAGCGCATGTTCTTCTGTCATTGATGCAAAGCAGAACACTTTGCAGAAGAACTATAAGAATCGGTCCAACCGTCGGTCTTGAGAATAATGATATCAGACATACAAGTACACAATCAACCCCTAACTCCAAACGCATACACTCGTACCGTCTCCGTTACGTCGTAAGTAAAAAAGAAAATATTAAACACAAATGCAATTAAACAACTTTTAGTGACGTCATTAATTAACGTCTTCACAAAACTGCATACAATATTTCATATACCAACATCATACATATTTAAGTATCATCTGCCGTTCAATATGATGTCCGAAATTTTTATTTATCGAACATTCAAGATGTCACAGAACCTGTTATGTATCCGCATTTTCGCTTCAGCCGTACAACACCGCCATTAAATCAAAAATTCAAGTAAACCCGCAGGCAGAGTGTTTATGTCCGAAATATGACAGCCGATTTGAAGACGTTAATGTAAAAAGCTATTATTCCGAGTGGACGGTAGCCAGCTCTCGCCACACCGGTGGAGCTTGACTACTGAAATGCGGTACACTGGACTCGAAAACTAATTTTACATTTAGTTAAATTTTAAGTGTTATTATCATCATCGACTTCAATACTTGCTACCATACTGACCACCATCCTGACCACCATACTAACCACCATCCTCACGAGCGTCTTGGCTTAGTTAGCAGCACGTTTGCATTATGTAAAATATGTTTGTATGTTTTGCTATGTTATGTTAATGTATGTGTTCAAACTTAGAAGTTTAATAATTATAATAGTTTTGTGTTATAAATGTAAAATGCTTCATTCGTTTTTATGACAATAAATATTTTTAATTTGAATTTCAAATAAATAAGGAATAATTATAATACAATCACAGTTTGAAAAACAGAATAAAAAATAGATAAAATAAGTATATGAAAAAGCAATCTTAATTAATATCTTTTAGAATAATAAAATATGTTGATTTTGTTAAAAACATTATTTTTCGCCAGTTCTCCGATAAATACTTCAATTTTTTTATCCTTCATATCCATGTTCAAATCCTGAGGGGTCGTTTAAATTTTGAATTATCCATCACAATATTATTTTGGGTTGTATATTTTTTTTTTGTATCATATTCAAGAACAAATATTTAGCAAATCACATTGAACTGCCCAACTAAGCCTTAGTCAATATAGATGTGGCGGCTGATAAAATCTGACATTGACTCCTTGAAAAGCTTGTTGCTCTAGATATTTTCCGTTCGTCTGTACCGCATTGTACCGTGATTATTGCCAGTTTTTATGCGCCAGCGACGCCAGACACGTGGAGCGATGAAATTATGGTAATCACAGCTGGTTTCATTGCAGGCCTCCGGTTTTTAGGGGTCCATTCAATGAGATACTGATACCATACGACTGAATAAAGAGAAAAAAAACGTCGTTTAATAACAGGAAAATATGAAAATATAAGTAAGCAGGTACCTACTTACCCGGTCTCAGAGTGCCTCGGTAAAGGTGTAACAGCAAGGGCTAACTTTTGTAATATTTTGTATATTTTCTAGCATATAATACCGCATTTGATCATCACTTCACCCTACTGTTGGTAAGCGATGATTTGACACACAGTTCCAAAAGATGCCTATTTACTCTGACCAAAACAACCTAGATCATAATCTCTCAGAAAAGAAGGGAGTCGGCCAGTCAGGTCAATTTTTGGTTGTTAGCAAACCTACCTTGCAAAAATAGATGCCTTTTTATTATGCAGAACCTCTTGACTACGTTGCCACAAATACTTTGGGTTACACTTCTTTGGCTTTTTTATAATAATTGTCGTCTGCATTCATCAGCATCTGGTCTATTCAGTTCTTACATATCACGCTACATTTCAGTTAATACTTTTGAGCACGTACCAGTTTAGGATAAGCCTTAGAGTTGTTTAATAAGAGAAGCGTCTTATAGTGGTACGCCACTATAGGCTAATAATATATAAGACGCTGAAGAAACTGAGTGAAAGAAAAGGCTTGAAAAAGTCAAGTTTTTTTTTCTTTTTTTGGAAGAGTGACCACGACTACATTTAATACAATCGAGCTTCAGATTACACGTTAGACACATAAATAGATAGATAAACTCTTTATTTTTCACACACAATTTTAAATACATTTGAAAAAACTTGAAAAAAATAATTAGGCTTAAGAACTAGTGTAACAACTTGCAGCCTTGTCTCTGAAAGCGATCTCTCCCAGGCAACCTTAGAATGCAGAGGATTCATAGATGAGGTAGAAGACGGGGTGTGAAATTTACTTATAGTTATACTTATATACAATCTAACAATGATATTATACGTTTCACGTTAAATATTGATTTGTTTTGTTGTTTCTTTCAGAACTTTAATTGTTAGGCCGTATGAAAAGTAGTTAAAGGCTTTTTGGTGGTGTAATATCTCTAAGCTAGGCTAGCGACTTAACTTACGTGATAAGATCAGTATTTGTATTTTTTTAAATCCTTGCGGCAAAAACCTCATGAAAAATCTTGAATTTTTATTATAGAGTATTTAATACATTGTCCGCTTCTGAAGGCTCTAGGAATAATACCGGCAAGGTCTTGCAATACCCTTACCACTGCAGTTGGGTAGCTATCTCGTTTCAGCTGAATCGTACAGGCCATAACAAAACGCTTTCCCTCAAGTAGCAAGCCCACACCAAAACTAAACACCAGTCCTTCCGACACTCTCCACACAGATTACTCATACACATAGATTACTCATAATAACCAAAAGAAATGGAATGCTACCACATTTGTGTTAAATGGAAAAGAAAATCGTTCGGCACCGCAACAGTAATTATTTCGCGACACAAAGATGAGAAATGCTTTGTTTTGGTTTTATAATTGGAGTAGAGGTCTTAACGTTTTAGTTAATCGTACTTGCATGAGGGCTACCGTTATTGTGGAATTAAAATGTGATTAGAATACTAGATAAACTGAATGTTGCATGTTTTATAATGTATGAGATCAATTTGGAGCAAGCACTCACTTTGGAAAATTTTGAACACCGGTACCAGTTTTTGAAAGCGATTGGGGATTTTTCGTCTTCTTTTAAGTGTGTCGAATGCTGTTCACTGGAGGGTAAGTGTATTGCTGCCTCTAGAAAACTGCAGTCACAGATCTTAGTCGGTGTATCCTAAAATCAGTAATATTATACATTTCGCTACACCCGACGTATTTAGTACCTAAAACTATTTCAATACAAATGTACGGAGCTTACAAATACGTAAAAAAATTACGTACTTGTGTGTTATTGTGTGCATGCGCCAAGTTTTCCCCCTCTACTCCGGTTTTTACTCAAGATGTTTGCTGGGCTCTGTAACTGAGTCGGGTGGATACTGTTTTCCCTAACTGGCCAGTTTCATGAACTCTGCTGTTTCCTTATTTGTCAATGTCATAAAAATATCCAACTCTTCGGTTTGCCTGATATGCCAGGTTCTCAAATTAGTGAGTAATTAAACCAATACAAATATTTACCATTACCGGATAATTCACTGACATCAAAAAGCCGCGTTATCTGTCAACCGGTGCCTTAGCAGAGTAGTAATTAAAAATATCACGTTTAAAAACACCATTAAATAGAAAGCTTTTATATTTTATAGTTTGGATCGCCGTAAGCTACTGTTCACGTAATAGTGTAGGAGTTAACGTCATTTCGATTACAATTTAACACATCTATTTTCATCGCAATCAATATATCTTTTTAGGGCTCCGTAGTACTACAAAGATATCGGTACCCTTATAAGTTTATCGTGTCCGTCTGTCTGTCTGAATCCTTTACAGTCTTATAATTTCCAAAGTTATAAATCTACATGCACGAAATTTGTAGTGTTTTTTTAGCCTAAGTATTGATCACAAGTTTATATTTTTAATTTAAAAAAAAATCTAGTAATAGTGATAGCTCCCATACAAGCAAATAAGGAATGATAAAAAAAAATTCGCGGTAGATCACCATTTTGTATATCGTTGGATAGGTTTTTTAAAGTGAATAGTTTTGAAATAATAAAAAAAAGGAATTATATAATATTAAAGAGGCGACCGCTTTTTCATACATGTAAAGTAGGGATAAAAAAAAAACACTTTCAATTCAATTCAATTTCAAAAAAATCATTTATTTTTTAAATTATTTCGGACAACATATGATAATAACTTTTTGAGATAAGTGGAAAAACTGTTAAATACTTCAAACGTCCTATGCGTCTACGGAACCCAGCTAAGAATGGCCCGACATGCTCTTGACAAGTTATTTAAACATTTTATGACGAATATCATCTAGCATCAAAAAAAAAAAACAACAATCAGAACTTCACTAACGGCTGAACACTGAAATGACCTTAAGGAGATATCTCTCTTAGGGGTAGTTATTAAAAGAAAAAAAAAAAAGAAAACGTGAATGAGATCTAGATATAGAGTTTTATCGATGACTAAGAGTGTCTGTATCAGTAACTAAACTAGACAGCGGCTTTAGGTCCAATGTCATTTCAATAATTAATATTTTATGATCAATTAGAGGCTGTTGTTTTGTGTCCGCTCGAGATTCCCATAAACGGACCGTATTCGTCAATTCGGCTCACATTTGATTAGTTTTACTGCCCATTCATAAAGTTCGGGCCGTGAAGTTGGAGGTTCTTGAATGACTAGCCCTGACCCCTTGGAATCGCACATTTTTGCAGACAATTAAAGACAGTACAGAAGAAGTACTTCAAAATATCTGCAATACATCGATATAATGTCATAGTAATTTCTCTAGTTACAAATTTAAGCTAGTAATCGCAAAAAAATAATTATCGTGGTGTATCTACAATTTGTTTTTCAGATTCATTCCTTTATTTTTGCTTTGACCTTGCTTCTTGCTAAATTTCATGATTCTAGGCCAACGCCGGTACCTATCGGTTTTGATTTACTTGCAAGTGTGACAAAATATGCTGCCAAAGTGGTCATAATTTGTAATAGCTGCAAGGACCGTAGGTCTCAGTATTTGATATTTATTTCAGCTTTATACCTCCACACGTTCCTGAGAAAAAGGGTATTGACAGACTGACAACGACCTATAAGGGTTCCTCTTTACCTTATAAGGTACAGAGCACTAACAAAACAACTACACAGAAATATCTGCTTACCAAAGAAAGCAAGAAAATAAATGTCACAAATCTAGACAGCATCAATCTGAAAGCAAACTGCCGAATGATCTATTTGTGTATCTTATCTCATAGTTAAAACGTTAAGTATTGTATTAGGTGCTATTCCGTAAAAATAGTTGTAATGAATAAATAAATAAATGTGTTTAGTGGACTTTACACGCCACTTAGGGGATAGCGGTGTTTGTTCACTCCGCTTTTGTGGCCCCACCGAGCTCGGGCTACGTTACAGGCAAGCCCCTGTATTTATTGAGCTAATTGGCTGTAAATCGAAGGCAGATTGTTCAAAATGGCCGCCAATGATTTCATGTAGTTAAACCCATAAACCTCCCTTGTGTTTGTCGGTTAATAGCTCCGTGATAAGACATCTTTTATGATCTAATTGGGGAATTAAAGAGGTATCCATCTTAATCAGTATAATTTTAACGTAGATTAGGATTGGTTTACTTTTAGTCAGGGATAGCCCTGAATAAAAGTTTAGTTTATGGTGACGAAATCAAACAAAAATATAAGGTAAAGCAGTTCTTTCATATCCTAAATTAAAAATTGTGGGACATTCGACCAAAATTAATATTATCACCAAAACCGAAAAATTCAAGGGCGACAAGACCTGTGACAATGTTTCCAGCGTAATTACTGGGCATACAGAGATTTAACATGTAACATCTCAGGGTGACGAGCGCAGTGTATTGCCGCGCATAGTTTTGAACTGTTGAAGTTCAAAATTCTGGGTGGCAGTGAACAGTTATGGGCAAGCGTGACACTTAACATCAGGTGAGCGTCTTGATAGTCTCGTCACCGAGTAACATAAAAAAAAAAAATACCTTTGTTCTACGCTAGGTTAAAGTTCCTAAGGCGTTCATAACAAAAAGTTTCTTAGCAACTGATTTACAACGCGAGAAATTCGCCTGGTGGTGAGCATCACGTTTGCCAATAATAGTTCAGTGCCATCGAGATTCTGCTAGATCAGAAATATTATTTCGTCATACTTAGTAATTTTACTGCATAAATTGTCTTTTAGTCTGAAACACAATAACTTATGCACAGTATACTACGCGGCGGTTGAGTAACTGGCAAAGGTGTGGTACTTCCCCAGGCGGGCTCTGCCAAGGAGTCATACTACTGCAAAATGTGAACTGAATGTTTCTTTCTTGTGATAAAGTTTGGAAGGATAATTGAATAGATAAACTATGTACATAACATAGTGTCATTAAAAAAAAAAGTACCTAAAAAACTATGCTATCTATAAACCCATGATAAAGCTACACACCGTACAGGACTCAGCCCAAAACAATTAATGATTTTAATGCCCGTTTTCACCAATGAACATCTAACTTTAAGAGATCCCTAAGAAACTATAAGGGTTAATTTATAGCGTTATTTATTGAGTTTATGGGTTTAAGGAAGTGCTTTGTCCTATTTTTAAGGGATCCCTTAATAAGACCTTAGGTGTCAACTAAGTGCTGGTGTGATCAAAACTAACCCTTAAAGTTTCTTAGGTGATCCCTTAAAGTTAGGGTTCGTTGGTGAAAACGGGCATAAGTCTCTCATCTTAAGTATCATTCTTTCAGAGATACCAAAATTGAAAACTGTCATTAAGTTAAGATATGATTAGATATTTTTTATAATGCAGAGATTATTATTGATCTGTACTCAAAAGCCTTAGCATCACATTATTACGTCATTACCATAATGCACCGGAGTGCGGTCGGTGGTACTTAATAAAATTCGCCAATTTGTATGCATGAGTCCGTACGATGTAAAATGTAAGCGTATCGAAGTTTTAAGGAAGAATTTTTGAACATTGTAAAATAAACTATGCGATATAGGTATGAGAAATATAATTATTTGCAATGACCATTGGTGACCGTTCTGTTATGTAGATAAAAAGGTTATAATTATTGATAAAAATTCGACTGTTTTTTGTTTTTTTTTTATATTGCAAACGAGCTCTTTTTTGGCCACCCTCTTGTCGCCGTACACGAGCACCTTGGGCGGTTTTTTTTTTTAAATATTTCTGTCTGAACATAATAACCATAGATTTAATTTAGAGTTAGTGACGATCGATTAAAACTAATTACTTATTCTATTTTCAAATCTAATAAGCTTGAAAAGTATAGGTGGTTGAAACCAGATGGTGCAGACAGTCATAGTTAGTTCTATCGATACCATCTATTCAATATCGGAATGCGTTATCAAACCTTATAATATGAATGGATGATGAGGAACGGGTTCTTGATTGGCAGAGAGTGAATGAGGTGTCTGGAGGGGCAACTAATAAATTGTTGCTTTGCTGCGAACACTGTTTTCCTTATTCCAAAAATATTGTTATTTTTTGCAATACTTAGAATGTGTTCAAAATAATTGTGTAAAAATTATGCATTACGTTCTTAATAGGCAGAATTTTGTGACTGCGTTGTATGATTATATCAAGAAACACCAGCACTAGCAGTGATCTCAAAAAATAGAATCTCAATAAAAATCAATCTAAAATTACTGGTCATTTTATTTTAGTTTTAGTTTTGTTCCTTAGTTTCTTTAGAAATCTTTTATCTTAAGTAATAATTTGTAAAATTCACATTGAATAAGATACCTACCATTTTCTGAATTTGATTCGATAGAACAGCAGAACAGCAAACGCAGGATTATTACAATACAATACAATATAACTTTATTAAACACCGAAAATACAAAGAAAACAAATTAAAGAATAATAAAATATTCGGCAGTATAATGGGCGGCCTTATTGCCTAAAGCGATTTCTTCTATTTTATTAGTAACGTCCTCCGGAATCACACACGACTTCCGGGCCTAACCCGTTACCACAACCTTGTACCAATAACGCACCTGTCTCCTTAACCCGGCCCTGTGCAGGATATTACTCGGGTGTAATTATTGGGAGGGATTCATTATGACGCTACGTGACAGCCACCGAGGTTTTCTTCATCATCATATGCAATTTGCTGGCCACATCAAATTATAAGCCAGCCAGTCTGTCGAACACCTTCCTTCAAAAACGAACATCTGAGACTTAACTTTATATCACAGTGATAGAGCTTAAAATCAAAAGAGATGTTGAGTCAGGATGGTTATTAGTCTTCGATACGGTTTCTGTTGATTATCGAATAAAATAAAATGTTTGTTATATTAACGATGGACAGGATTCGGTACGTGCACAAATTGATTTCTATTGAAACTGAAAAAAAGTAAATAAATCAAATTTGATCCCAATAATAAGGCATCTATTATTATAGTTATAGATATAATTATTTAATACCCACATAAACTATGAAACGTAATTCAAAAGAATAGAGACACAAGCGCAACTAAGCATCAATTATTTATTCTTATATGACGTACAGAAACAGTAATACAATTTGGAGGAAGCACCTAATAATGAACGAGACATTGCTTGTCTCCGGGCGATATTGTTATTGCTCATAGTAATCGGAAACTACCTTAATTTTGTTCAATGAATTTGTGAATGCAAATCAAAATAAAGATCACACGGTTTTGAATCTTAGCTATTAAGATTTAGATGTTAATTTTGTGATAAAACATAAGTAAAGCACAATATCCGGTCACTTAGTATGCCTAGAGGCAGCAATTTATAAAAACTCACGAAACAACGCTTTGATAGCTCGAATTAGGCAAAGGTCCATAGACGTTTCACCATAGAGTAAAGACTTTATTTTTCCTATATTTATTACTTTGGCGAGCTATAAAGATGTGAACAATAATTAAGTATAGCTACCAATTAAAACTTTGGACAGAACGGTATCGGTTCAATTAAAATTGTCGATTGATTACGAAAATGTACTATTTAGTTTGGCATGTTTTTATTATCAGAAAATATATTTTATTTTAGGAAACAAGCCTTTGTATGACAATGTTGTTTACTAGTTATTAAGCCACAAGCTATGTAATCAATACATTTTTTTTTACTCCGTTGGCGCAGCGACTCGAAGTGGGTCTTGGTCTCCGATTAAAGAGAATGCCATCGATTCGGTTTTTTTTTTCTCTAAATCTTTATATTCATATTGGTCAAAGTCCTGATATTACTATTAATATTATGGATTCAAAAACACTTTATCACATAATTTGTAAAAAAAACTATTTTTATCTTATTTGATCACATTTGAGTTAGTTTATAAGTTACCATACGATACGCTACATTATCAGCTACAAGAAAGCTTCGACCAATGTAAAATGAATGAACGGCCCCTAACCAAAAAACTTTCTTAAAAATAACAAGTCAAAACAATTGAACTTAGGCTTCAATACGTAATTAAAAGTATGTGTAGTACATTTGTCACTTTTTTTAAATAGCGAATATAATATCATAATATATCAAGGAACATTTTTGCGGATATTTGGAACGTACGTCTCGCACTTTTCACAGACTGAGAGCACCTGAAGCAAGGTGAGCGCCGGCGCTCACTTTAAAGTCTTCAAAATTCCTTTAGTTGAGCCCGTCCGTTCATTTTACTTCAATTGAAGCAAGTAGGCATGAATCACTGCTACCAACTCGATTGGGTGGATGCTAATAGATGTGCATAAATCAGTGCCTTATTTTCGCACAATTTTGACCCGCCCTTTTGTCTCAATTACCTTTCCTTATTCAAGAGAATACCGTAAAAACGGAAGCAACAAATATATTGGAATTCACCTCTTTTTTTCAAAGTTGTGTCGGCTTGCAGGTAGATTAGTCAATTGCATCAAAATTTTAACTTTTCGATAACGGTCATAAAAAATAACAGACTAATAAATTGAAAAACACCAAACTTTAACATTGAGATAGCATCTGCGTTGCATTCCATAATAATTGTAACGTTCGGCGGCGCGTGCGCAACCGGCAATCTGCTTTCATCTACGCGTAATAACTATTCATTGTGAATAATAAAAAAATCGGTATCTCGGTCGGAATTGCCGGTTTACCGTAATAGCTAAGAGCTGATTTCGGCGACTATTTATTACCTTTTTTATGTAACTACTTGAACAGATGGTGGTATACATAAGTGGTTCTTAACCTTTTTGCCATGATGGACTACTTGCCACTATTTTATTTTCGCCATGGACCACAGATCACCAACAGTTGGACCGCCTTGAAATGAACCCAGCTACTCTCTACGATTGGGATATCTATAGTAACTATCACTAAACTTCATCTGTGTTGTCAGTTCTATCCCCAACCTTAGTTGGACCCCCTTACAGGGCAACCAGAGACCACGGGTTAAAAACCCATGGTTTAATCAAAGCCACACCGCGACCGTTAGGTGATTGCTCGCAAATCTTCTACTTAGGACATGCGAAAATATATAATTAAATAACGAATTAGGAACAGGCAGTGACGGCTCAACGATTAACAACTACAGAAATGATTCATAGTCCTACATTAAGAGCAGTAGTGGTAACCATTATTAGTCTGGTGGTGACTGAAGAAGTAGCTACAAAATGATTGATGCAATTTTTTTTTGCCAATGGCATTGAAGGAGTGACAAATGTTAGTAATCTAAACGAGAATAGTGGAACATTCATTGATGAGCTCATTACAGAACTCATTCATATTGTAAAAAATGTAAGGTTTAATTTGAATTTCATTTCTTCAAGTGGAACGTTTGCAAAAGGAGTGGCTTGACTAATGGCTGCTGTATTCTAATATATGGATGAAAAGAAGATTATATATTTATATTAAAAATTATGAGAGCTTTTGGAGAACATTTCAAAGACTTGGCTTCCAAAAGCAAAAAAAAATGGATCGTAATTATTGCAAAAAATTATTTACCTTTAATTACAAGGAGTTGAAGAAACCCAATCATTTTCATCTGTACATAAGCATAGGAAAAATCTGATCCGAAAAATGCTTTCTTAGTCTACGCTACTTGCATAGAAGGTGTTTGACCATTTGGGTTTTCCTTTTGCTGAACAAATGCCGTCATTATAGAACCAATTTCAATAAAACTGAACTGCTTGTTAGGCTAGACTGTAAGACCAAACGCTATTATACCGCGTACCAATTTAATAGTAAGTAGCAAAACTACGTTTGCATGCATTATTTAAACTACAGCACTATTGCAAGCAACAATTTGGCCCGCAGTACCGTTGCGGCTATAGATCAGTTCAGGTGTTGTCAGCCTGCGGGCTAGTTGTATGGGCCAAGTTGTCAGAGAAACACACGTCGAAAAGTGTTCAAAATTCAAAATACATACAACACATTTGTAGATCTTGACACATTTAATTTTAGTAAAAAGGGACGCGCGTGTCTCGCATAGAGCTTATAAAAAAAACATTAGATGTGATAGATATAATATAGTCGGAATAATCGAAAAAAAATCTTGAGAGTATTCACGTAACATTAAAATTTAATTTGTAGATACTCATTTATGAACAAGAATTTTATATGAAGTGAAAGATTTTTTCCAAATTTACTTTCTTAAATCTACTGCGGCCTGGCAGAGTTTCTCGTCATAGTGCAGAAACTGGGTAGATTAATATCGTGGTCAGGAATGTAGATTATAGAAGCATAGTCCACCAGCAGACGTAAGCATAATGGCGAATTAAAATATGAATAATAGTTAAAAACAAAACACATCCGTTTTGGTCACGTTTTTAAAATTAGTTAATGTTTAAATACATTGTTGTAATGAATACCTCAATAATAGGCAAAATAAATTATTGACAAAAAATATCGATGAAATATTCACTGTCTGCCCTTTACTAGCAGTAAACAAATTAATGAAGTTCTCTACCATTACTTAAGTTTTTTTTTTCATAATCATAAAATTTTGAATGATCCTTTGGAAATGCTTTACACGCCGCCGATTTTAAAATTGTTAAATTTCTCTAAGCATTGTGCCTTTGCACCACAATTCCTTGAACAAATGGCAGGTGATCTCCAAGAATATTGTGGCCACCACGCCCGTCCACATGGCGGAATATATTTGATTCCGCTTGTAAAATATTGTTACTAGTGGTTTACGATACAGGTACTGTCAACGGATTTGTTTCACAAGTATTTATATGGGGGAAATAATCAGCGTAGGTTATTCACAGGTGCTTATTGAACAAGCTGCACGAAGTTCAAATTAAATGAAGCATTTTATCTACAACACAGGTCTAGCGTTGGAAGAAAAGTTAAATTGATCAAAGCAAAGGCAAAACGCTATGGCCCACCTTTACCACCGTGAAAATGGAAGAATTTCATTTCTAAGAATTTAGTAAAGTAAGAATTTGCGTTCTGTAAATTTATGTTGTATTTTGATACTGTATTCCACACAAGTTTTCCTGTAAAAAAATGTCTGTATCAACAAAATCCTTTTTTTTTTAAGTTTTGTTGCACGCTATGTAAGACTGTTGAAAATCGTGAGGACAAAATTGTACTTTCAGACTCAATAATTTAATTATCATCAATTATTATCAAGACTGCGGAAGACGGATGAAGGCGATGACTTGGAAGACGTGATGACTAGTGATAATTTAGTGAATATTATAATTTGATTATAATATTTAATTATTTATTTCTAATCGATTAACTTGTTCCTTTTATTTTACCGGGTGCCATATCATACCAGTACCTTTATTTACGAATCAAAATACTTACAAAATAAAACAAATAACGTAACCGAACAGTGGTATTACCTAGCAACCATTGAACCCAAATGCTCAGGCCCACTACAAACTGGCAGCAGACTCAGCAGCATGCTGGCGGCACCACCATGCTTAATTGACTTCTGTTCAGATTCACCATGATTCATCTCACAAAATATTACTTTGGTGGTCGGTCATCAAAATAGCCTAAGTACAAAAGAAAGCCTTTTTTTCATTATGTTATAAATAATGATGCCAAAAGAGAGAAGGCGCATATAACAGTACGAATAACTTGATTAATTGCTCCCATGTCTCATTTAGACGAGCTGGCGGTAGTTGTCTCAATCAATTTATAAATTGGGTGGTCTTTTTGTTTCGATACGGTAATTTTCTTGGTGCAAACAAGATTGTCTACTTGATTAAAATGTTTGCACAGCATATCTTATTTTAAGATGTTATATAGAGTATTTCATTACTGTAAATTTAATGGTAAGTTTGCTCAACTAGGCATCCTCAAAAATAATTAACCTCTTGTATGGTGTATAAGAAAATGTCTCTGCAAAAATTTGCATGATAAGGAAGCCTAATGTGCAGGTCTTTTTTCTCATTCTTGGTGTTCTAAATGTAAATTTACTGTTTCAATTATTGTTTAGTTATAGTTAGATTCTATTTATATCAGATTTCAATATTTTCTATAACTGTGTACAAGTACATCAGAAACAAAATGAATTTCATATAAAGTAACTTCATATACTATACATTATAGTCGATGATTAGAGTGGTGATGTCAGATTTATTAAAAAACCTGAAGAGTAAATTCGATAGACCTCTGACATGGGTTATCAGGTTTTGTAATAGGACAAACAACTGGGACCTACAACTTAACGTTTCTGTTGGTCATACGACCAACGGTAGCACTCACTTGTAAATGTCACTCACGAAGACTGACCGAGACATTCGTTTCTTAACCTAAGTGATTGATTAGGAACACCTTATCGAGCTACGCTATGAGTGCTACAACTTAATTTATAAAGAAATTGTATTTTCAGGCCATGATATTCATTGTTCGACAAGTCCTTCGCCCATGTTACCATCGCACTCCGATGCTCATAGTTACAAGCACTTGCTCAATGCTCAATTGCAGCACTGTCACTTCACAGAATGTCTCTCATTAACTTTAACTATCCCGGCTTTAATTTACTCCATCTCAAAGTAAACTAATAAATCAATATCTGGTTCGATAACCAGAGCGTTTAGACGCCCGGTTCTAAAAGCGTAGGCGATGGCACTTCAAATGCAATACAAGTTGTATTGTCAGTAAGTAATCTCACTGTTTTGTAATAGAGTAAATAATGGGGGGGAAACTAGTTAAAAAATAATTTAGAACATCTGTTCTGTCTGGTCAAACATTAGTGGATTACCTCTACCTTAATACATATTTACATGGCAGCATAACTCAAAATAACACTGTACTGTAATTGTTTTTTTTTTTGGAGCCTTATATTATTATTTCTAGCCGGTGCCGTTAGTAAAACAGATTGCGAACGTTTTTCGTAAATTAACTTTAAATTAATTGGTTCTAAAATATTGCAGTGCGCTTTGATGTTCAGCATTTTCCATTTAAACATTTTGTAACATAAAACCTTTTTTTAATTATATCAACTCTTTTTTTTTTTAACAAACTTGGGTAACTGTTTGTATTTTTCATATTGCGTTTCAGTAATTAAAGTTATTTTCATACAAAATCGATCAATAGTAATGCCGTAAGCTTGTCCAAAGGAATTTAAGTGACGTCACATTTATATTAACACCCACTTTTATAAGACAACTTCAGTTTTCTGTTTACTGAGAGAATTAATGATGATGGCTTCATCGATTAAGTTAAAAGGATAATTAAGCGCCTAGTTTTCATACAAAGTACTTCACAAGTTCTAAGTAACGACTGCACGTTCTACACGCTTAAGTTCTTGTTAGTCATCATGAAATTATGGCGCTGGGTTAAGTACTTGACTTATAGGCTCTGAATACTTTTAGTCTACTAAAAAAGAATCATACTTAGAGCTGAAATCCCTGTGCAAGAATAATAGGTAAAAGACATACAAAAAAAAAGGGAATAAAATAATGGACTTATACAATGTGATTGTATTGTGAGAACTGACGTGATTTTGACAAATTTTATATTAATAAAACAGAAATACTCACGTTGAATAAAGTCAGTTACTCCGACTATAGTTTCAGTCACGTCCCATTAGAAAGAACTTTTTTCATTTTTTTTTTCCATTTTGTATTATTCGCATATTTTTTTTAATACACAGCAGTATTCAAACATTTAAAACAGAAGTTTTAATAAACACTGGTTCACGGATACGTGGGAGGACGATTGCTATTTGATACAATCAATCCTCCCTCCTCGATCGATGCTTGCTTATAACATTCCTTGAAAAAGATCACGGGTTGTGATCGAAACTATAGTCGGACTAACCGTTGCAATTTAATGTGAATATGCCCGTTTTATGAAAACTAAATTACAAAATGTGCCAACTTCCATTTAACCAACCGACTTCAACTTTAAACCCCAACTCCTCCTCTTTCTCCAACTTTATAGTTTTACCTACATTATCACATTGAGTCATTTTCCTTTTTAGGGTTTTCGTAGTACTACAAGGAACCCTTATAAGTTCGTCATGTCCATCTGTCTGTCCGTCTGTCTGTCTGAACCCTTCATAGCCTTATAACTTCCAAAGTTATAAACTTACATGCATGAAATTTCGCACAACGATAGTCTAAATAAAGACATACAGTTTAAAAAAAATTAAAAAAACATTTTTTTTGTGAAATAAGGGTAGTTCTCATACTTATAAAGGGGGGGGGGGGTAAAAATAATAATTTCGCTGCACCCCGTCATGTTGGGTGTCGTTGAAGAGGTCTTTGTAAGATGACAATTTTGACAGAATAAAAAACATAATTTTATATTAATCATTATTTATTATTTTTTGCTGTCATACATGTGAAATAGGTATAAAAAAAAAAATATGAATAGGTCTTTACAGTAAAAACTTGCTTTTAAAATCATTTTGGGCAACATGTGATAACTACTTTTTGAGATATGCGGTAATAACGGATAAAAACTTCAAACGCACCTACGGAACCCTACTAAGCATAGCCCGACATGCTCTTAACAAGTTATTAACATTTCTCTTAATGAATGGACGTTGCCAGTAAAGTTGATGGCGTGAGAAACTTTAAACAATATTCGTCAACGGATGTAATATTGTTTAAAGATTTCCGAACTACCTTTTTTAAACGTTGGCGATACTTAATTTTATGACAAAGTGTCGAAAAGTAAAACTATTCATTTGAATTCTCGGTATTATGAAAACTATTTCCGATGCCCGTGGATTACCTAGCCAAGCAATGTAAGTTATTTAATACAATTTATTTATGTAATTGAACCAAATGACGCAACCGTCGATTTGTAAATCTTATTTAATTAAAGCTTACAATAAATAATACGAAGAAAATGAGTGAAAAGGTGTTGAATATTAATAAAATAATTATTGACCGGTGAGTGCAGTGTACAGGAGGCGTGGTGTATTCACACGACTCAACGATTTACAGCAAGCAAGCAACCACGTTTAACTGTATTTCGATCGGTTATAAACTGCAGATTTGATGGATTTGTCGTACATGGCTGCAGACCAATTGAGTATCAGAAATTAGCCTTAACGATAAGATTCAATGTATCGCAAATAAAAGCTTTAGTCAGTATTGCGATTGTAAGAGATGAGATGGGAGACAGAATTGAATCAGTAGCGACTAAAAGATAATGATTTTATTTTTTGCTAAGAACAAATTTCCTGTTGGTTGGAGGGTTCGGTTATCACTGCTGGAATGTTGCAAGTTTTGATTGTATCAAAGTATCTTTATACCTTATAAGATCTTTTAATGACCATCTAATCAAATAAATGGTTTTTAAGAAATTCTTATATATATATAAATGAATCCCTATTTTTCCTGGTCACGCAATAACTTAAGAAAGCCTGGACCGATTTTGATGATTTATTTTTTGTTGTGTTCGTAATTGTGAGAATAAGGTTTGTATGAAGAGTTTACCGAGGCCGTAGGCTGAGCGTCGCGGGCATCAGCTAGTAAGTAAACAGTTTTTACTTACAGCCTGAGCATAGCCCATTTTATAAACAAAAAAGCAACAGAACCATACAAGCGTAGCAAGCAAGCGTTTTCCGATGGGGTTTTCATTCAATAACAAACGGACCATAATAAAAGTCCAAATATCAATTTACAGATGCACTTGTTCCAACCTAAAACCTCAAAAGTTTATTTTATTTTTGACTTTATTTCCATAGCGCTGAAGTAACAATAACTAAATATAGCATTAATTTCTGAAATAATGTTGATAAAGCGCTACCTGCATTTCGTATAACTATTGATAGAAAAATCAATTTATACGAATAGAAACAATTTTCTCGGCATTTTGAAGTTTACTATCGAACAATTCCATAGAAAGCTAATGTACGTCATTTGACAATGGATCTGAATAATCTATCTTAGGTAACAAAAGACCTAATTGACGTACTGTCAGACTTGCCCTACCGAAAGGGTTCTAGCAAAAAACACGACAAAAGGTGTTAAAGTAAATTATAGGATTGATTATGAATATGTATGTTAGTTGCTACAGCATATGGGCGCCACATGCTCGATGGAGCATACGGTGTATTGATACTACGTATTGGTTATTTTATTCGTCGACGAGCTGTCGAGACTTTACAGACTTACTTATGCAATTGAACAGAGAAAAAGTATGGATTTTGCCCTAAACAAAATAAATAAATATTTATACAACCTCATAGAAATAGAAATAGTAGTTTGCACCGAACTGAGACCTCGCGCCTCTATAAGTTCACAACCCCTAAATCGATTTAGCCCATATTCGAACTTGAAACCTGTATTTAAATGCGCTACTTGCCCACAAAATTTCATGAAGATCGGATCAATAATGCGCAAGTAATCGTCGGACAAATATACACGCAAACACATAATCATACATACAAATGCCTATTTGTCCTAGTAAACGCTGAGACCTTCGCTTCGCTCGGTCAACAATTTGTTCACTTCTGTTTCCCATAGTTTGTGATCTAAGACTGTCTTGGTCTGAAATTTTGCCTAGACTACTTGATACTGGATGTTTGGTTTGTCTTCTACTATTTATCCAATGCTTGAAATGACAGAACTCTTACAAGCCCTACTCACTTCGATCATCACCTTTACGCTTCCAGTCACCGCCAGATTTTATTTACCGCATTATGAGATCGTTGGACCGACAAAATACTCACCAATATTGGAGGAATGCGCGGCTTGCGGGGACTGCAACCAAGCATTCTCAAGATCGTCTATGGTGCGCTTCGATCGTCCTACGTGCGGTGCTAGAGGTGATCGGTGCTGCATATCACTGTCTGTATATTGACACTCCGTTGTGTCGCATTTTCAACTCGTTTTCTGATAGTCGTAAGGCCAGACGAGCCCGAGATGGTCGCATCTTTCTGTATCATTAAAATAATATTATCCCCGCGCCTACTTACGTACATCTGACCACCAATTACGTCTGGAGTCCGGAATCCGTCCGTTTTTTGTCACCGATGATTTACCGGGTCGTGCTGCACCCGTCCCGCGTCGTCACGGTGTCGCGTGTTCAGATTCACCGCGGTTGAGCGCACCTTACGGGACGCTTTTTAGGTAAAAATGGTAAGATGTTGAGGGTTCTGTACCTGTAATATTGTGCGAGGCCTAAATTAAATCATGTGTATAATACTAATTGTATGGGCTCAAAGCGTTTTCGGCGGGATCTGAGTTGGACTTACATTTGGCGTACGATAGCATGAGCGTTATGACGTACCACTTTTTTTTTCCATCCTCCTTGAGGGGAACCTCGTCCCATCCTATTAGAGAACTCCCAGTAGGATTTCGTGTGTTGGAGATTCCATGGAATACTGACAAAGTCAACTAACATCCAAACCCAAAGCAAATATTGTATCATACATTTCCGGTTGGCAAACGAACCCGAGGCCTCCTGCTTAAAAGACAGACGTTCGACCATTGAGCCAAACATGTCATCTTGTCTTGTTTATTAATTAATTTTAGAATATCACCATAACTAGGCATCCCCTGACGCGGAGATCCTATTTTGGTATTTTAATACTAAATACTCAATATTTTATTGCAACATATGCAGTTACAAGAAGTTCTTAAATTAACATGTTTTAATAAAGTAATACATATGACCCTATTTGAGTATGGCAATAGTTGTAACGGAACGATCTACTACGATCTATGATTTCTTTAAAATTATCATTGAAAAAATCTTCTAGGTCATAATAAAATTTGTATTCTAAAATAGCATTTAAATTATTTGTGGAACTAACTCCTTTTTCTATATTTTTTAGTTAATTTGTCAGTTTATTATTAATCTAATTAAATTTATTTGATTGTCCAAGTAGTAGTATTATCCCGAAATTGTTATCCACGAGATCTTTTATTTTATTTAGCTAACAATCTCACATTTTTGGAGACCGTCGCTGATAGCTGCAAAACACGATTTTGTGTTATTTTATCCAATTGGTTTTGATTTCCCGATAAGCACAGCAGGGCGGAGGCATTATGTCATAGCTGCATTGTGAGACACTACACTAGCATTGGGCTGGAGAGGCAGTGAATTACAATGCTTTCATCAATTATATTTATTGGGCAACTGTTCCATTCACGATTTTAATCTGACAATTTAAATTTAAGAAATACAGTATCCCTTAATATAATCTAATATGGTAATGAGGTAATAATGGTCAGGTCTGTAATTTTGTGACTCTGTACGTAAGTTTGTAGGAGGTAGAATCTGGAACTGCTGAAGTGAACTGAACTGAAGTGGCCGACAAAAGCTATTACATAAGAGCTTTAAAGTTTAAGGATCTCTAAATAAAGATCACCCAATGGACGGTGACGAACGGAAATTTTGTGGTCCTGGCACGAGCGATGATAGAAAAAATTGTTACGCTGCGTTTCAAATACCAAAGAAGTCGTGATTTGGACATAATTCGATTTTTGTGGCCCTGCTTACTAGACGGAGGTAAGCCACAACTACGTAAGAACCGTTTTTTTTTTTAAATTTTAAATAAAGTTTAATGATTATCTAGGCGAGAATCTACGGATCCAAAAATTATCGTTAAGGTTAGTTAGGTAGAAACTACTATAAGTGACCCGAACCGATAGAAGTTTTTTTTTATTGCAACACTCTTAACCATGCAAACGCTTGAATTCACACATTCACATCAAAGATGTGGAATTCTCTACAAGGGTCTATATAATTACAATATATATGTAGATCACAAATCTAAGTAAACAGGTACCTTCTACGTAGGTTTCTTCTATTCTAGACCACTTCATTTCTTATACCATCAGCCAGGATTTCACGTAACGCCTCATCCTGGAAACCAAGGCAAGAAAAAAAAAAACTTGAAAAACCAAAAAACTTTATCCCTGTTCAGGTTTTCTCGCTGGGTTGTTGAATTTAAACATCAGGTGGATCTTGCAAACGTATATTTGTTTAATAATAATTCCACAATGGTGATGCGACACAAAAAAACAATGTTATTTCCTTAGGTTATTTCAATGTTATATGAATGAAGACTGGGTCATTTGACAGTTCGAAACAACTGTCAGAGGTGACATTGACAAGTCAGGCTAAGTCTACACAGGCAATCAGCCAGTTTCATTAGAAACAAAAAAAGACAACTAGACATCTTAACAATCCCATAAAGCAGATCATAAAATCGTAGAAAAAACATTGCTTAGGAGCGGGCTAATCCTGATTCTCACTGTCTCGTTGGCACTTTACAACGAATTTTATAAAAATTATTACAGATAAGAAATTTTAGGGAAGGAGAAGGGAAAAATTCGAAATATTTTGTCCTTCTCCTTCGCCGAACTCAAAAAATAATAACATGAGAATTGCCATAAAACATCGGCCATATATGGTAATCTAAAGATAGTATTAAACCAATTATTAAATTTCTTCTCTGCAATTTTTATGTTATATTTTTTTTAAAGTGCGAAAAATGTAGTTAGTATCAGGTTTATCCCGCTCTAAACTAATATTAATTTGTTTATTATGTAAACGTGATATTAAATAATGGCTACTTGTGTTTGCATAAGATTCATACATTTTATTTCTTCGTGGAAAAGCTCGAAGAGCATGGAGCTTCATCATTTTCTTTATTAATAACTTCTCTAATATGGTATTGTAGCGAGATAAATAAACCTTGATATTGAAAACTAGTACCTCGATTGTTTTAAAGGATATTCGTCTACAATTATTCAACAAAGCGCCTTTCGTCCGTTGGTCCAACCGTTTTTTACTTCCTTCCGTTCGACAATATAACTGCCGTTGCCCGCTGTGCCCGCATTTACTATCACATCAAGTCGATGTGGCTGTATAGAATATAAAAACGGTATTATTAGTAAAAGATGACTATATGATGATACCTAAGATGACATTTGAACAGATACATTTAATAAAGCTCTAGAAACGACAGTAACTAGTAGTTCGCGCCGAACTGTGACCTCGCAATACCGATAACTTAACGATCCCTTGACTGACTTTGCTCATATTCGTACTTAGTTTTTGTATTATTTATATATTACTATTAGCTATAAGACCAGCTGAACATAGGCCTTCCCTACATTAGGGGGTGGGGGTGGTTGCCATAATCCCTACGC
Source organism: Apocheima hispidaria (assembly GCA_947579745.1). Lineage (NCBI taxonomy): Eukaryota > Metazoa > Arthropoda > Insecta > Lepidoptera > Geometridae > Apocheima > Apocheima hispidaria. The sequence continues at coordinate 757,978 of OX388152.1, read as the reverse complement.
TTGGCAGGCGGCTTGGATATCGCAGAATGTTCTTCATTACCTAAGATGACTATGCTGCCTATCATCTGGTGGTTCTGGTTACAGTTTTAGGACAGGATCCATAATATTATTAATAGTGTCTATAATATTATTTCTAGTGAAATAAAGGGATTCTCTACAACATTTTATTAATTAGGACCAATGCGTGATTTATCGTCGGAAAAATATACACACAAACAGTGTGAGTGTGAGTGTGAGGTGTCTTTTTTCCCTATGTCCATAATAAAATACCCAATTAAAAACGCTAAACAATTTAGAAGTGCGAATCAACACTTGATGATGAACAGACCGCCGACCAGGAAATCGTAACATGGAAGAGCATTACGCAACGAGTAATAAACTAGTCTATCAAATGTTTTACACTTAGGACCAGGGGCATAGTTTCGACTTTTCGCTACAGCACTTTGCGACCGACTTCGGTCGCTATGACGCAAAAATTCTACAACGAACACGAATTGTTAACGAAAAAACGCAAACAAAGCGTTGAATTTTGCGACATAGACACCGACTTCGGTCGCTATGACGCAAAAATTCGACAAAGAACACTAATTGTTCTGAAAAACGCAAAAACAGCGTTGAATTTTGCGTCATAGCGACCGAATTCGGTCGCAAAGTGTATAGCGAAAAGTCGAGACTAGCGCCCCAGGACTAACTAATGATGACTATGATGATAATGATGATGACTGACTATACGATTCAGGCTGGGATTGCATTGGAAGAATGCGTGATGCTTACCATCAGGCAAGCGGCTTGCTCATCTAGACAATAAGATTAATAATAAAAAAAAACCCGTGTCAATACAAATTACAAAATTTGTCAACGGGTCCAGTAGACCAATTCATAATATGCGTTATGTCAACTGAAGCCACGGGTTCGGTTCGAGCGGGTTCTGTTGACGTAAGAGCTCTACAAACGACTTTCGTCAAATAAATAAATTTAAATGCACTTAACCTAGGATAATTTCACTACTACATTTAGGTCTTCTTCTGTATTTATTACCCTCCATAGTTTCTTGCCAATCGCATGCATCCGTGTCCCGCTGATATCTTTAGATCAGCTCATTCAAATATTACAGCTACAAAAATAAAACTAACCAAACAGCCAATCCCAACTCATCAAGTCAAAACCTCGCGCGCTCATCTCTCAAATTCATCCGACAACTAAAACATCATAATGTTTCTAACATTAACAACTGCTCTACATTTGTAGAGCACAAAAAACTATAGGCGTGCTGCTAAGTACGTAAAACAACAGCAGCCGTCGAATTTCCTTTAAGACATTAATCACTTGAATATATTCGGTAAGCTTCTGGGGTAGCCATAAGGTTGGGTTTGGAGTAGACTTTTCACCTATTACAAGTTTAGTGATATGGAAGATCATTTTTATCCAGAGTCAGGTTAAAAATGTGCTCAATTCTCCAGACTCAATAAGATATAGCTATTTTACGTCTGATTAGGATTCGTAAAATATGATTTGACACAAATATTCGGAACCCTGAACAGTCAAAGCGCAAACCCGAAAAATGCGGCTTTTTTACACGACTACGAAAAAGGAGGGTTATGAGTTTGGCAGTCTACGTATGTATATAAGTATGTTCATATATTCCCTCTAATCTCCTAAGCCGCTTATCAGATTTTCTGAATCTGATGCCAATATTAGTATTTGACAAGGACTACGGATAAAATGACTTTAAAACTCATTGGAAAAATATTATGTACATTATAATATGGACCACGCCATATTGAATTTCGAATAATATTTTCTTGTTTCATACTTTTACGTAGGCGGGTTTTAGTTTCTTAACTTATATTTAATTAGTATCTTGAGTGGCTATTGACTACGTGGATATCAACATACTGTCGTAGGTATGTGATGTGCTTATAATATCCAATGTTACCATTTTTACCGGTCTATGGTCGGCAAGACTGCTATCTGTGCTTTATTTGTGAAACGAGTGTTTTAAAAAAAAAACATACAAATAATAAGATACTCAACAATAGCGCAAGAGAAATGTGAAAAAAAGGAAGGGATGCCTTAGCCCATCCGTGAAAGGACCTGCTGTAAACGAATAATAGTACAAATTAAAATAGCAGATGCTATATTTAACTATTGCCCATGAGAACATAAACAAGTACACGATAAAAGTCTGTCCAACATACGTAATTATTATAATTATTTATTTTTCGAATCTCAATGAAATACAAGTAGAATCAACATCGTACGACAAAGCGAAACAATCAACGCCGCGCTTGTTCGTAAGATCGACATTCTATTTGGAGGTTACTGACGATTTACAAAAATTATACGTCATCCTAATTCTAGTCACATTATCGTGGTTGCCCGACTCGCGTGCCGGCGCGGTCGCGCACTTTCTACCGCTAACGGTCGGCGGCGCGTGCGCAAAGCACCTGTCTCGCGACCTTATGCACGGGCATCTTATATAAGCTGGTACATTTTGCTTTATCAAAATAATGTGGAAGTTTTATTCAAAAAGTAGTAGCCGAGGGGACCGCAAAGACAAGTCGTTATATTTACATAGATTTGCGTCCACCCAAAGAACTACCAACATGTTAAAATAGCAGGTATTACTAAGAACAAAGCTTTTGTGACTTTTTTAGAGTTTTTAGGCCATCCTTATAAACCTCTGATGTGGCCATTAGATTATCTGTGCCGGATATATCATAATACTCACAGAAAGGCAAACAACTTGAGCCCGAACCGAAACCTAATTTTAAATTTATAATATTTAAAACCCTGGAATAAATTGCTTTTAGCCATAAGGTCGCCAGTTGTTACGCTAGTGTTAAGTCGCGTTTGTCGCGTTTGTCTGTATTGTTTACGCTAGAAATTATTATACATATATAATAATTTCTGAGGTAATTAATACAGGCTTACTATTTTATTTAATAGCTGATTAATGATTACTCGTAAGTAAAGTCTTATATTACCCCGGAAAGACCCACAAGACGCAAAGTAGGCAGGCCTCCCTCACTCATTGGACCGAAGACATTGTGATGTCGTGGGCAACCGGTGGATGCAAATGGCAGTTTGTTGTTCAGTGTAGAGCTCCATGGGGGAGACCTTTGGTCAGCACTGGACGTCATTTGGCTGACGATGATGATGAAAATAGCTTCACCCCGGAAATTACTCAATTCCTCTTGGATAAATTAATACGCAGTAGTACTTTAAAGTCTTTGTTTTAGTTTCATCCTGATATTCATGTTTCCACCTATCAAAGGCGCGACTTCCTTTATTGAATCGAACCCCAACGCAGCCCCTACCGTGCCCTCCGTCCACCTACACACGTGACGTCTCCACTAACGGCCACAACAGGTGAACTGGCACCTGCGACACAACGGCCGCTTCTTTGTTACCTTACGATGTTAGATTACACTCGTAGGAACTTTTTGTCAATAGGAATGTGAGCTATGTGTTCTATGGAGGGGGCATAGAAACTATAATAACTAATTACTAAGGCATTATTGGAGATGCCGATAAATCGCATGATAATTAACCTATTTAATCTACTATCTAAATCAGCAAATGATTAGAGATTATGGAATAAATATATTTAAATGGCCATAAACCACGAAAACACAACACTCCTTATTCGGTCAGGCGTGTAAAATAATCAGTATCAAATCGATATATCTAAAATCAAACAACACTTAAATGTTTTATCATTTCGAACAAATAACAATAACACTGGAGTGCGAGTCTTTGACCAACATTGTACTGAAAGTACTGGTTGTTCTGTAGTTGGAATGCATACTTTAAACTTTGGACTTAAGATTCAAAGTATTAACGCAAGTACGATTGTAGAAAATTACTATGAAATTGGTTTTGCTATGAGTTGCGGCACGCGCCTTCAAAAGCCCAGTTTGTTTTAGAATAGTGTATATAGGGCCTTGAGAATAAATATAAGAATGTTTTCTAAGATATCGGAGATTCTTTTTATAAACCTTACCTTCTCAGTGTTTCTGGTCTCCTGGTACTTTAAACTGTAGAAACTTATAAGTAGGTACGGAGATTAGTTCTTAACCGACACACCAGTGAGAGCAGTGTGAAGGTTAGTAGGTCATGGAAATTATGGTTCCATTTTCAAAATAATCTCAACTCCATGTGTTAGACAAGTATGTTTTTCTACAATCTATCTAAGTATGTCTTTATCTCTGTCTTAGATTTTTTTAATGGTAAAAAGTTAAAAAATAATATGCAGGGGTACTTATTATTTTTAAGTAACGACAATGAATACATGTAAATGGTAACGCAAAAATGTATAAGAACTCTTAAGGCGGTACAAATTTTGACGCCTGCACTGCCGATTCAAGAAGCTGCCGCCATTTTTAAGCAGAGTTTGAGGCGCGAGTTGTTCGAATTTAGTCACATAATGTTCACTTACCAAATTCGAACAACCCTCGCTTCGGCCTCCGTATAAAAATGGCGTGAACTTGTTTAATCGGCAGCGAAGGTCGCAAAATAGTGCAGCCTTCATTATTATGATTATTTTCTGAGACAACCCTACAGAATATAAGCCAAAGAGTCGCTATTCTAGCCGCTATTGGCGGTTGAGAGGTGATAGCCAATCATAACAGTTTTTGTGTCGTGCAATAGATAAAATTACACCCAAGTCTGTTCGTTTGTGGTCAGATGTTTGTTTTTCTAATATAACTGAAATTGAGATTTATCTCTCCATCTTTGATATGATTAGAAAGCTCAAACCATGGAGGATCTATAAGAATCGCTCTGTGCCAGCGACACCGCAGTGTCGCAGATGCCTATAGATGGCACTTTAGGAACCCAGCCTGTTTGATTACCACACTTGTTTACAGAGCAATGGATAGATTGGGGACCTCAAAAGTTATTCTGTTCCATGAATTTTATTGTTTTTTTTTTAATTGTCGCTTTAGGCGATAAGGCCGCCTATTATACCACCGGGTTTTTTATTATTGTTTATTTTTAAGTTTAATTGTCATTTTGGTGTTTAATAAAGCTTTATTGTATTGTATTGTTATAAATAATATTTTTTCATGGAACATAATTAAATTTTTTGGAATTTTTGGCCATTGATTAGCGTCATAGTTACATCTGTCAAATTGAGGTCCTTCATAATAAAGCTAACTACCTCTGACCATCGCTGAGTAAGGAAAATGATTTTATTTTGATCTGGCGACCCGCCCCAGCTTTGCACAGGTACCAAACTTCTCAGGATTATCCGCTTGGCTAATTTGAAGATTACCTGAAAGTTTCATCAAAATAAGTCTAGCTATTTTGGAGTCTTTAAGGAACATTCGTAGATCTTTTATATATTGAGAAGAAAAGGCCAAGTGAACCTCAAAAGGAGTGCAATATAGATACTTTGGACCAATGCAAATGCTTTCGCGCGATACTTTAATAACTAACACAATTAAGGTACACCTACCGATCTCACTGGCCATCATAAACTCAGATTGCGAGCGGACTCCGAGTTATGCCTCCTTAACACGCCATCTTATAGTATTATGTTCGAACTATAAATTTTGCACTTCGCACCCAGGTTCTGCTTTGTGCAAATCGAACATCGATGATTTATGAACAATTATCGATTAATTCAAGCAGCGATCGTAAGTTTAATCGAGATTATTAAGAATCTGAACGAGTGAGAGAGTCGACGGAACTTACATCATGGTATGTAGCTGTCTAGATATGTGTATAATAAGCTAAGGGCTCGTGGCTCAGTTGAGTCTCCTGTTCACGTGAACTATTTTGCGCCAGCGTGGATAAGGTGAATTAAATTTCTACCATAAGTAGTACTTAACAGTCAAAGTTAAAGTCATTTATTGATAAATATACATTTACAGGTTCAATATAAAAAATAGTGTATAAACAATAATAATTTAATCAATTCATAAAACATAAAATAATTAATAATGAGCAATGTCATAATCACAATAATAGTTAAATTAAATAAAAAATGTTTTCCTATTTATTTTCATAGACTCAGCAAAATCGTAGAATACTTGTATAGTAGAATACTACAGTTTACTTTAACCACGCAGTAAAAAAATATTCTTCTCATTTTCTTTTGCCCTTTCTGTCCATTTCTGAACATAGGCCTTTCCCAATCTTCCATGACCTGCGATCTTGTGATGAGAGATATGGTTGAAACGATCGCGGGAGGAGAATCGATAACTGACGAAACGTAAAGTCAAGAGCATGGTCACCAGGCTACCCAACAAAGTGCTGCGTTGAAGACGAAGCCACTCCATCATGATTGGATGGGAAAAGTAGAAACACAGTAACACTATTAATAAGCGACTATAAAAAGCACTTAATATGCAAGTACTCATGTTCAAAACAAGCGTGAAAAGTCATATTTAAAAATAAATAAAAAAAACGTTAAGTAATTAAATGGAAATATCCATTAAAGTAATGAAAGCTTGTACACAATTCGTTGAATTAATAATTATCTTGAGAAGTTATTTTCGACGAAGAAATGTATCGCTTTCAAATATATTTTTTTAGTCGAAATAAGTATTTGGAACAGATAGCACAGACGAATTTTGTGTTCTGTAATCAAAATAACTAGTGTCTTTTCGTTAAGAAATTTTCGTAATGTTACGTTTCACGAGATCCGCTTTAGTCACCGAAACATTTTTGATAAAATGTTTCTTAATTTCTGCAGGATTTTATAGCAAATTTACTTCTAATAAGATTGTTTGTTTGATAATTAGCTTATATAGTATCTCAATTTCTGCGTTTGTGATATATTCTATAATAATAGATATTAATATGTTGTCTTCACCACTCCATCTTCGTTTAATAACGTGTGTTTCTTTGGCACAGTATGTCTACTGCTGTATTTTAACAACCGTATCGACAGAAAACAATGTTTTACGATTCAAAGAAAACCTGAAACCTTTAAACAAATTGTTTTGTTACAACCATAATATAACAATTTCATTCGCAACATGTGTAATATTATACGTGTTTGATTTCACAAATGTGGTACTTAAATTGTCTGGATCTGAATATATTGAGTTTCCTGATATATATACATATTTTTGTTTGACTGCGGGCACCAAAGTATATTTTGCGAGCAGTATAATCGTAAAGTTTGAAATGATGTGGCGTTACGTTCGCGCTTTGCGAAAAAACTTAGTAAAAGCGAATTATATTGACGAAGTATCAATCAGTAATTGTATTGTAACATTAAACGAAATTGAAGAGTTTTTGGTACAATACAAGTCATTATTAAACTGTAAAAGATCAATTTCAGTAGCTGAAAAAGTTTTGGTAATAATTGTTTTTTTTCTTTTGTATCTAGTAATAGTCGTTAGGAGAGTCCGTGTGTGAAATTACCACAAGTTTGCCAGTTTTTTATACGCCAAGAACTAGTGTTCAAACATTAATATGATTCCGGATTGAAGAGCAATGAGTAAATTTACTGCGCAAAAAGATTTAACATCTAATTATCTCAGGCAGCTGAGCGCAGTGCGTTGCCGCTGAATAGCTTTGAACTAAAAATTCCGAGTCAAAATTCTGAGTGGAATTGTTATTGGACTCCAATTTTAATCGCTCGTATAATATTTCGCACGAAACTATCATGCGCAATAAAATAAAAATATTGACAGAAGCAAATTCAAATGGTTCAAACTCTCGTAGTATGATTATTTAAAAAATGACACTTTTGGGTAGTATTTCTCGTTCCGAATGATATTTACGTGTGTCTTATCATACGAGCGATGGAGCCCGGGGCAAGCGTGATCCTTCCCATCGGGCCCGCGGCTTGATCGCGTCATCCCTCAGTATGATGATAGGGAACTTAAATTGGCACTGCTGTATTAGATCGGTGTTCCTGTCAAGCATTGCGATCAAATAGTTTTTTTGAAGAAGGTTCTAAGATACAGCCCCAGTAGGGCTAGCATACGCACCGTGACAAAAACGTTGTGATCACTTTTTGTCGTGCATAAGCAGGACACGGCTATGACTATATACTCTTTTGTCTAATTTTCGCACAACATATATACGCATATAGGCTAGCCATGTATCCAATACACAAGCTAAAGCAGTCAAACTGTACTGGCTCTCTGACGTAATGTGCGGACGGTCAAATAATTAACTTAGTAACATTATTGACTGTGTATTACGAGTGAGACGTCATAATTTAGCTAGTCAGCTAGTCTGTTGCAAGACTACGAGTATGTCTTAGCCTAGTTTATTCTCCCCTTTTTTATAGATTCTGCTATGTATTGCGGTTACTTCTTGTTCGAGCTTCTATTTCTGCGCTATCGTAATTAGAAGTTCTTCATCTGTGAGTAATATATTATTTAAATTGATTATAATTGGTAGACCGCCGGGGTGATTGGTGTTGACAAACTGATCACCAAAAACTTGCTGAGCTTCGAGGACCGCCATAAAGCTTGTCTGTCTATTTTCTACGGGATATATTTCAGTGCGCTTGCGCAATAACTTCTTGTTCTTATTTTGCCCTCTCCCTTTCACTACAGCATAATAGAAACATCATACCAGCACCCATTGTGATTATTCCAAAAACGCATCTCATCACATTAACTTTTTTGATGCATACTGCCGAATAATAGAACACCTTGCGATCTTTTTAATTTCCTGCAAATTATAATTAAGGCATTTTTAAGGCTAAATGTGCCGTATCCTCGCCAACACCATCGCTCAATATCAGGCGAGCTGATGGCCAAACCTAGGTCCGTTTACAGTTAAAATATACGATTTATATTTTTTATGTTTCAGCTAACATGGTATTCGTTCTGGGCGGCAACATCTCGAGTAATTACATTTGTAATACCTGTTGTACTTGGAGAGCTGACTGCGAGTGAAGTCGATTCTATCAAACTTACTATAACAAAACAGCTGTTGTACTGTAAACGTATGATTTCATATTATTAACAATTTTAGAATAATTATTTGATATTTAATTAATAATTGTTATGACATTCACAATTAAAAAATCGAAGCTACATAAAATAATTAAAGAAGAAGCTAATAAGCTAACTATAAAGGCTCAATTTCATAATGCATTTTATATTGCCATCAAACGCATTTAGTTATTGTATCGTGCACGTAGTAGATATCCATGTAAGTGGCGTGCCACGTGATTTGACAAGTTTTCCTAGTGCTTTACTTATGCCACGTCCCGCAACATTCATATCGCTTGTCTTGATTGGTCAGATCACAGAGTCACGTCTCCTGGGTTGGTATCGCGCGTTAACATTTTTTTATTTTTTTCAGATCAAGAACAACGCAATAAAATTCTAGATATTTTAATGTATTTGGATAAGAATCCAATCAAATTATCTGTCCTTCGAGTCCTTAATGTTGACGCTTCAATGTTTTTACGTCTGTTATCGGTTATAACTACGTACTCTATTGTCATAATTCAATTTTCTCACGTTTACGATTAATAAATGTTAATTTAAAGTACCGACGCACTTTATAATTCTTCCTCACCTTAAACACATTTTAGAGTAACTCCAAATTGGTAGTAATAATTATAACTGTAATTTAATGCAAAAATTCAGCGGTGATCCACAATTTCAGCTTTTAGGTCAACACAATCAAGAAATACGGAAATAAGGTTGTATTTCTTCCATTTTCGGCACTTCCCGTTGAATGAAATTTGGCATGAAGCAAGCTCTAAATTCAAAAGTCGTTAATAAAAATTAACGACTTTTGAATTTTGTTAAATTATATCATTTTTTTATTAGTTTTTTACTTTTACAGTGTTACTCTTATAGTTTGAGAATTGACCGTTACTTAGGGGAGAACATATTTTTAACTGTAAAGTTAAGTTTGTCCGTCAGTCCGACTAATATTTTCGTAACAGCAAGGTTTGGTCCTTTCATAATATTGTAATTTTACGTAAAAAAGTTGTACAGAACCCTCAGTGCACGCGTCAAACTCGCACTGGTCCGGTGTTTTTTTTTTGTTTTTACTACTCGAAAACTCACCTACTTATTGTCAAAGACACGCAGGGATTCACCGAAACATAAACTGGATCAATCGACACTAGTAGACCTTCAGCTACTTAGTGCATGCATGGTAACTGTTTCTTTATAGAGATTTTCTACTCGCTTCTTATAGAATGAGAATGACTGAACGTACGACCTATCAGCTTTTTTGCCGTTTGAAATGGGAGCAATATTCATCAGATAACACAACAAAAACCCGCTGACGGCTCCTCTACAAAGGCGCCACCGCCTCTCGATTACGCTCTATGACAAAGCGTTTTGAAACTCCATATTGATCCAAACATCTTCTCGATTTTGTTTGGGCTTTATTACGTTTTTTGTATGCATGGCATAAACAGTAAGGGCAAAACTCACTGGCAAATATCTTGCGATCAGAGGCAGCTAGCAAATCTCTAGACTCTAGGACGTATATACTTAGTTTATTTTCTTCACTACTAAAATGCCAGCTGGCAGTTTTCTTCCTTGGATTATTTTGCGTTTTTTTTTTGAGAAATGCTTTACCAGAACCGCATCGGTTTGATTCGGTGCGTTTGATTTAAATAAACTAGTAGTTCTGTGAACAGTAGTAAATTACGGCAGTAAAGACTGTCTGGTCTCAGTTCAGGACGATTCGTCCCAAACAACCGAATATCTTGACAACCTCTTGGTTATATTTGAAACTCTTATTTAGAATTGAGTACCAAATATGTATATCAAATTTAATATTATCAAAATTTGCCGATAAAAGGCACCGCAGTGAACTTCCCTTCATTCTTTTTTTTTTGATTTTTTACCCAAAAATCCAATCAAAATCACCGACGGCAAAAAATCTTTGAAATCGTAGAACATGTATATCAAGTTTCGTCAAGACAGGGCAACTTCCGTAAATGCCCTTACTATGTATTTCTTTATTTTGTTCCATCTCGATAGTCGATTGTAAGCCACCACTTCTTCTGATCTCGCTATAGAAACACAATCAAACGATTTGGAGATCAGGGTTATGTGGCAAAATGACTCAGTTCAAGAAGTTATTTGATGACGAGCAAAGATTTAAACTCTTAATATCAAACAAATTACATTGAGAAAGAGGCCAGTTTATGGTGGTAAATTAAGTAAAAGTACTAACATAAACAGGCCTCTAAGATGAAGCTCAGTACTAATATCCAGAGATCTTGTTATACTGGATATTTATAGTTTTTGATTCTTTGGTGCGATCAATGGTATATTGCACTCGAACTCGCGCCCCTCGCAATTGTTAGTTTAATCGAGCTTTTTTTATAGGCACCGTACTCATTGTGAATAGTAATAGCATTCGAAATGATATTCATTGTAGTTTACTATTGAATGGCTAGCCACCGTGTGGATCAGCCACTCTGAACTCGGAATATAACTGTCGCAAAGCATTAATATATTAGATGGTTTGACAGCCTTATCTGAGAGCCAGCTGCCAATTAAATCTGTGTGTGTTATTTTCTACAGACTGTCAATTTACTCCACATCTCTGACGTACCAACGCGTAATTACAACCCACAATTATAGCTCCAAGGACATAAGTTCCTTTAGTTATACATATAATGTGCGGAGTAGAAGCGGAGTGGTAATACGTAAGGTAAGTATAATAAACCTGGAACTGATTAGAAAGCATGAGGCTGATGATGGAGGAAAAGGAGAGCCGTCACACTGAAATAACAAAAAAAAATCCGTGGATCATGTTTGTTAACACATATTTGCTATTATAGCCAGCGCAACGTTTTGCTATATTTCGATTAAAGTATGTATATTTATTTATTTTATTTATTAACTAAAACGGCACAATACGCCAATTACATTAGTCAACCATACACACAAATCATAATAATAATATAATACCATTGTATTAGTATCGTACAAACTGTAAATTATTATATATTATTATTATTATGTAAATTATATAATATTTTACATTATAACAACTCTTAGTCTAAGTCGATGTTAGTCATAGTCAAGTTACGCTTCATAATACGGAAAGCCTCAAGTTTAATATACTAAGCGCATTACTTTTATTGAATACAATATCAATATGATATTATTTACATGCAGATCTTAGTAGTTTAGGTAGATCACACTAATATTATAAATTTGAAAGTTTGTGTGTAAGTATGTAAGTATGTTTGTTCCCGTTAAACTCTGTTCTTCTGTGCTGACCGGATTTGGATGAAAGTTGGCGTGGAGGTAGGTTATTTCCTAGATTAGCACATAGGCTACTTTTTATCCCGAAAAAATTAACTGTTCCTGTAGAATAGCGGATGAAACTGCGGGACGCAGCTGATTCGTGGTTTCATTATGGTTAGTTATAGCAACATCGTGCGGAGCGGATCGATTTTGATCTCACTTCGATCTATTCTATAATATATCTATAAAGAATTCATCATGTATAATAACAATTTGTAAATAATCTTTTAGGGGTTTAGCAAAATCTAAATTCATCTTATATCTCTTTTGCATAAATGACAACGTGACAAGTGACATGGTTACGAACTTAGACGAAGCATCATACTGGACAGACCCATGAGATGTTGCCGCTCCGACGTTCACATTGTCATGTTTCTCTTTTTATTTCACGGGTCGTCGCATAGAGTAAGCAAGAGAGCTATTGTAAGATTGGCAACCTCGCACTCTGTGTCCGTTTTGACCGACTAGTCGGTCACAACATTGCAACCCGTCTTACTAAAAAAGCAAATTGGATCAAAATATCGCTGTGAATACTTAATATTGTTATACATAGTGGCATTATGGCGTGTTGTGCTGTGTATTGTGCATCGAGAACAACGAAAGGGGGAGTAAAAGATCCAGAAATTATCATTTCACACGTAAGTCTTTTGTAGCGTTTTTTACCTAAAATAACCAGAATCAAAGCTAAATATTCGTTTCACTTAAAGAATATACATGTTTCAAGTCATACAACTATCACGCAGTGTTATTTAGTAATGAATTTAAGCATTAATTTAAGATAAATAAATGCTTTGTTTTACGTGTTCCTGCTAGTGAAGTACCACTGCACGTTTCAAACTTTGTCGATATTTGGTCGATATTTATCTAATAATATTCTTGTAATATCCTACATATACTACATTAAGTGAAACATGAACCGTTAATTCCTTTCCGCGTTTAATCGGCTTGATACGTATTCTATCGATAATTAATTTTAATCTTTTTGAAGCTTTCGCGGCTTGAAATGTATGATAATTTGTACCAATGTTGTGTCATGGTTAAACAATTAATTAAAATAAAATATTTTGTTATAGGTTTCCAAAATGTCCGGAAATCAGAAATCAGTGGATAAAGGCTGTGAGGCGCGAAAACTGGGAGCCACCTAAATACTCTCGACTTTGTTGAAAACATTTTGAAAAATCTAGTTTTATGACTGGGCTGTCAATTAAAAAACTAAGAAGAATAAAAGAAACTAGGAGACGGTGTAGATACTTATTAACTTTCATAGTTACTATATATATACTGTATATATTCGTACTATTTACATGGCAATTACGAGTTTCGATTTTCAATAAAGTACATATTTTTGCAAACATTGTGTTCTTAATTTACAAATTCTTAGTTTTGTACACTGTGTACATTTTTATGGATAGATTCTGCACTAGTTTTCACTTCCCTACTCACTAAACGCGCCAACAGAAAGTGGACACGCTGCCAAAGCAATCAACCTATCCAGTGTGATACAAGATCCATGGTTACGAAGTTTTGATGGAATGTGACAAACCCCACTTCAGGCTTATAGTAAAAATCTGTACCACTACAATGTACAAAACAATCAGTTTTTATGTACCATCGGTTTTTTTCAGTTTTCATACATTTTAATATCGAAAACGTACGAAAGTTTTTTGCAAAAGTAATAGTTTTAAAATTCAGTAATACAGTAATAATTTCATTTAACTTAGGAAAATACATTACCGTCATTATTCTCTGTTTCGAAGCCCTCACTCATTTCATGAACACAGGTACCGAATCCAACTCCTACACAATTACATCGGCCCTTTATTAAGTAGGTAAGTGAGTCTACCGTTTACAGGTACTATTATTACGTTGGCGTACATCTTTACTTTAATTTCGGCTAATAGTTTCTTACAGATCAATTTACGTGATGGTGCATCGATGTATTTAGGTGAACAGGAAGAGGAGTCAACGAACAGAAAATTTACGTAGCGATGTTTTTTTATTACTTGTAATAAAATGTTGTTATAGTAGCGTCAAAAACGTAGATAAACCACGTGTTTCGAGGCGATTGCAATGGGGTGACCGTGAGTGGCATTTACAACTAAGCTGTACTATGGGTCGGATGACAAGTTTAACTGTAGGTCCCAGCTGTCTTTTGTATAACAACAACCGCGAGTCAGAGGCCTTCAGGTGGCCTAAAACTCTAACACTAGGTCTAACCATTCAGCCGCTAACTTACTTGGTTAAAAACGTCAAATTATTTGTTGTTTTTTTAAATTATATTTTAAACTACCAATATTATTCATCTACTTCAGAAAACACTGCTTATTGGATTTATATAGTTGACATGCTAGGCGTTTCAAAAAAGCAATGAAAAGGAGTAGTTTTATTAAAAAACCATTGATATTTACCCATGTATATAGGGTTTGCCAGCATAATTGAGCGATACATCAACTAAAAGGCTAGTAAATAGGCGTAGTGATTAAATCAAACATAGACTCCTTCCCTAAATGTAACCTATAATGATCTAACTAAAGCATGTAAGCATGGTTACCATTGGTGGTCCAAATTAGACCACCCGCTGTCTTAAATTATAATTGTTCTTGTAGAGAATAAAGATTTTAAATTTACTAGTTCTTACCCGCGACTTCGTTTGTGTGGACCTAAAAAAAGTAGCCTATGTCCGTTTTTTTATATACAGTAACTTCTTATCAAATTTTATCCAGATCCGTTCAGTCGTATTAACGCGACAAACATCCAGACAGAGAGACAAAGTTATTTCCTATAGTTCGCTAAATGGCGTTGATCGATTTTTGTGAATCTTTAGACGTTTTGTTTGGACTGACAGTTGTAATGTCGGGAGTTCTGAATCGGGCAAGTGAAGTTTTTTCCTCGAGACCAACGTATCCATTTTTATACCTCGAAGCTTTATTGGTCCTGACACAACTGCTGCTACATTCCTCTGAATTATAATATGTTAGGATTAGGATGCTAGCGTTAGGATTAGCTGGGTTTTGAAAGGTTTTTTTTTGTGATTTATCCTATAATTCTGATAATTTTAATAAGAGCAAGCACTTGCAACTCACAACTGAGTTCACTATTGTATTGAAATATTTTGAAGTTATAGAATTTTCTTTGATGAATTTAATCAAAAATCAATGAAGATTTTGCTCTGGTCATCTCAAGAAAAGTTAAATATCAGAAGTCAGTAAAAGCATTTCCACATAAAGTGCGATACGTGATAAAAAAGGAACTAATGCTGATGCTGTGGTCTTGTATACTCTTTACTATTAAAGAGAGATAAACGTAATAAGAAGGCTCCGTTTCTGCTACCTTATCGACACTATTTTTGATACTTGCTTTTGTCCGCTGTTTTAATCACGAACAAAACACTGATACCATACGGCACTCAGGGAAAGTGTAGCTTTCTATTAGCGAAACAATAAAAAAATCGGCCCAGGGTCTCTTGAGACTACCTCAAAAAATCTACAAACAAAGAGATACAATCACCAAGTTTGCCACTAATCTAATTATTTAAAAATCTGTTGACACATGTATGACGGAGAATTACTTCATAACGGCTGGACCGATTTGGATGATTTCTTTTTTGTTGTGTTTGTAATTGGCAGGACAAGGTGTATGCAGAGAGTATTTAGTGAGGCCCAAATGCCCAGCTTACATCACGTACGAAGTCGCGGGTATCAGCTACTATCAGCTACTATTAGTATAAAAGTCGCGCAGTATTTAAAAGTTAGATAGGATAATGTAGCGCTATTTTTAAATACCTAACTGGTGTCTAGAACAACAAACCATTTTATCACAAACTTGTAAGTTAGAGATACATAGATACAGTTCCATCACAATTTTGAAATAGGTACGTGCCCTAGACCAATATAGAACTCAAATCATACAAAATAGGTGAGTATACAAAACGAACCCAGAATAAACTCGAATAAATTGTTAGAATTGCTTTTATCTCACCACGGGAGCATGTAGCGTCCCACAGGACACTTCTTGCGCTACGGCAGCACAATTAAGACTTAATACCGACCAGTGGGCTTGTTTTATGCAAATCAGGCCAGCAGTTGCGTGTAAGACGCCTACGTGAAGGCTATCCCATGGGCGAAACTAGGAACCCGTTAGAGGGCCAAAAAAAAGTAAAAAAGTTATGAGGACTTAGCCCTAGAGATCCTCCAACTGAGGCGAGTAATTAAGCTGTAACTGACAAAAAACGCATGAAAATTTGAATTTCGCGCGATGAGCGAAACATGGCAACTTAACGAAAAAAAATGCTACTTTGGCAAAATACTCTGAAATAATGCAGTATAGAATGTTCTTGACGCCACCCGTGATATACTTATCATTGTGGATTTCCGATTGCTATCTACGGCCTTTTACATTACTTCCACTTCACCGAATGATACTTCCTGAATGGAAATGTTTGACTTGTCGATGCAAATACCAAAATCGCTTTATGTTTGCGTATAATTTATTTATTTATTGAAATACGCCAGCAGTGAAAATATTTTACATTCTTATAATATCGAACGTAGAAATCTACGTGAGTACATGAAACTGATATGATCACCCTTTATGGGCATATACAACAATCGCCATAAATAGTGATCAAAAATATTTAAATAATATTTAAAGCGTTCCCTAAATTCGATTTCGACCTGGTACCGGCGTCGCGATTTTATCACCGCACCGGCCGCCACCGCTTAAAAGTTCATCCGCATGTGATCGATCTGTGGAAATCGCACACTGTGCGTTTTACGCGATCCTTTTTGCCTCACACCTGCAAATTGTGGAATGAGCTTCCACCAGCGGTTTTTCCGAGTAACTACAACATAGGGGTCTTCAAAAGGGCTGTTAATCGAGTCTTTAAAGGTCGGCAACGTATCTGTGATGCCCCTGGTGTTACAGGTATCCATAGGCGACGGTGATCGCTTACCATCAGGCGGCCCATCTGCTTGTTTGCCACATACGGCATAAAAAAAAAAAAAAAACAGGATCCCATTATCAGGTATCAGGAACTGGACCTGAAAAATGGGACCAATCTGGAAGTATATTCTTTCAAATTAAATAATAATTTTCCAAACTGTCGAATGTTTTTGGCGCCACCGGTGAAATGCTTATTATTGTGGATATCGGATGGCTATCTGTGATCTTCTGCATCAGTTCCACTTCACCAAATGATACTTTCTGAATACAAATACTTGAATTGTTGATGAAATTACCAAAATTGTATGAAGGATCTAGGATATATGGCTATTGAGGATTTCCCTCAATTCCTCGTGGATGCCATTATCAGAACTGGATTTTGATATAAAATCTGACCAATATGGAAGTATTTCATTTCAATAAAAAAAAAAAAAAGTTGTTTCATAAATGGCGGAGTTCTGAGGTAACAAACATAAAAAATAAAAATATATTTGTCAATATATCATACTTGAGAACCTCCTCCTTTTTTTGGAAGTCGGTTAAAAAGGGCAATCATTTTGTAATTTGTGTAATTTTGTTTTTCTTTTAGTAATATTATACTGGTTATATATAGTTGTTGGTATATATTTTATGCTATTTAAATTATTGTAAAATGACTTTCCAAGTGAAACGAAATGTTACAAGATCGATAATTTTGTCAGTAAATGACTCTGTTTATTACTATCTCGTCATCATCATCAGCCGGAAGACATCCACTACTGAATATAGGCATCCCCCTTAGAGCGACACACCAAAATTCAAGCTGCCCCTTGCATCCTATTGCATATTTCTATTAATTTATTTATTATTATAAATTGAAGCTAAAAGCTTAATTTATTATAAAAGTTAGGTATCAATACGCAATAATTATGAACAACTTTTATTAAACTTGAATGGGGCTGATCCACCAGATGAGTCTACACCTGAATACGTCCGTGCGTCTGGGTTAATATATTAGGGATATATTTAGTACAGAATTTGTATTGAAGCGTTACGCTTCAAGTAGTTGATGAGGTATGGGCTTGGATAATTATAAAGTATCAAGTTATGAGTTATTAGAATTATACTCTGCTGTTGTGCTTTTATTTGGTCACTATTAAAAAACAAATGCGATTGATGATCTGCGCATGGCGTTCAATGACAAGTAGATGACACGTACTATACAAACTATGGCGATTAGTTGGGATTTACAAAATACGTGCGCTATTTAATAATGCGCTATTTAAGGACTTATAAAATTGGGCTATGAGATAAGGAAAGGGAACCGCCAGTATTGCTTTATTTCAAGATCTTGTGGTGGGTGACCTGCCACCCAGTAAATGATACCGGGTATTGGTTCCGGCGGGGCAATATTGGTGTGGATGGTTTATGGTATCATTATGCTCAGTGGAAAAATTCTGAGAAATGCCTTACACTTGCCCATTACACAAATTGAGTTTCATTGGCATGAAAAAATATTTTATTTAAATAAAAACTTTGGGGGTTCATTTTACACCTTTTGTGGTGGAATTTTCTAGATTAGACTAGACCATTTGAGGAGTATTGGATTCAAATTTCACGTCTCTATCATAACCGTTTTTTTTCTCTGCGTTGATTCCTAGAAAAGGGATTTTTCTTTTTTATATAGATTACTAGTTATTACCCGCGACATCGTTTGCGTGGACATACAAAAAAGTATCCTATGTTTGTCTTTGTGATGTACAGTAACTTCTTAGTAAATCTTATCAATATTCATTTAGCCGTTTAGCCCTGATAACGCGACAAACATTCAGATATAGAGACAAAGTTACTTCCTATAGTTCGCTAGATGGCGTTGATCAATTTCTGTGCATTTTTTTTGATGTTTTTTATGGACTGATAGTTGTAATGTAGGGAGTTCTGAATCGCGCAAGCGAAGTTTTTTCTCGAGACGAACGTATTCATTTTTATACCTACCTCAAAGCTTTATTGGTCCTGATACGACTGCGGCTACATTCCTTTGAATTATAATATTAGTTAGGATAAAAAGTTAGTTATGTACCTATGTAGGTAAATAAAATTCCAATAATGTTTTAAAAAAGACTTTTTATTCATAGGTTTGCTTACTCTATTCTAAAAATATAAACAGTTAATATAAATTATGGCTTATTCTACGAAATATACAAAAAATTTGGACGGGAACGCTAATCACAATATACATACGCAGTGTAGGTATATTCTCACCCTTGATATGTACATCATACAGTCTATTTCTACATAGTTCTATGTAGTTCGTTTTATGTGTAATACCTATTTTTCTATAGTCAATTCCAAGTGCTATAAATAGGTCTATTTACAAAATATCCGTGTACTTAGAGCAACACAGGCCTCTGACCTGGGCCGTTCGGGCCGGTGCCGAGTTGCTCAATCTCCGCGAATGATAGAGTCCCCACCATCGAAATTATTCGATATATTAAACCATTTACAAAATGGCTATGTAATTATAGCCAAAATTGTCAAAAATGCCCCAATACAGTGCAAGCGCGCCGAATATTAAGATTAAGATAATTATGTAGGTTGTGACGTAATATTTTAGTGCACGCTTACTCTTTATATTTAATGATATTTACATAAAAATACTCATCAATAAATAATACTTAAGTGAATTTGTTCAATTTTTAATTGTTATAGATAAAAGTCATACTTTTTCTAGTTTTACGCGAAATTGTATATATCCGAACTTATGTAAAAGTCGTTTATAAGCGCAATCATGATTTGCAGGCACCAGAACTAAGTTATTATAAATGCCTACCCATCTCAACTCAGTGACTATGAAGCTTTATAAGAGTCCCTGTATTTTTTTTTATCAGGTAGGTATTAATAATAAAATGTATGTTTGATGAACTGTTTTTTGTGCGGATAAATGAATTAATATTTTATCTTAAATAAGTAAAAATAAATTAACACTTAGAGCTATCTTAGGAGCTAATATCACACTTTTTCTTATTATATTTTTTTAATTTATATAGAATATATTTGTTTGAAAAATTGACTTTAAGTAGCGTCGCGTGCGCTGATCCTCTGGTGTTTTGCTGTAACAAAAAGAAAAAATAAACTTAGATAAGTAAGCTGTTTCCAACCAGGAAACTTTGTTGGCTTAAACTTTATTAAAAATCATCAAATGAATCTCAGTAAAGTTTTTCATTTATAGTAAGAAATGCATTTATGAAAGCAAGACGGTGAAGGCGACAAGCCGCATTGAAGTTTAAGGTCTATCCGCACACATCAGTGAGGGCACGTAACAGACACTGCACTGTCGGCACTTTAGTGTGCGGATAGGCCCTAATTCGTAACTTGCCTGAACACACCTTTAGACGTCTGACAACTTTTGGCCACTTTATTAATTATAGAATCATTTGTAGTCTTTGTACTGATTGTTCAGAGTCCGCCTGGGGAAGTAGGTAACACATTATTGCTAGTTATTCAACCGCCAAGTAGAAATGCAAA
This sequence comes from Apocheima hispidaria, assembly GCA_947579745.1. NCBI lineage: Eukaryota > Metazoa > Arthropoda > Insecta > Lepidoptera > Geometridae > Apocheima > Apocheima hispidaria. The sequence goes on along the minus strand of OX388152.1, from coordinate 737,318 downwards.
GATGATTGTGTTCTGGATTTAATGGTAATATTTCAGCGACGTAACTGGGCATAAATAGATATTATAACATTTACTATCTAAGGGTGATGAGCCTTAGGGTGCTTTGCTTCGCAGTTTTGAACGATCGAATTTCTCAATTTTAAATGGCATTGAAGTGTTATAAGCAAAAGTGACGCTTACCATCAGACACATGACATGATCATCTCTTCACTCAATGGAATAAAAGAAAATGGTTTCTTATCTTAAACTAAATAATCTGTACTCAAAAAGACTGACAAACGAATATTGCGACAAAATAAATTTCTGTTATTCTAACTGTAGCTTCGTAGCATCTTTAGTGGGCCAAATTGAAGAAAAAATGTAAATATTATTGCACAACAGAAATAATCCATTACAATCTTACCAGTATGCAAAAACAGATGGTTCTTCAAGTTGGTGTGCTTAGAGAAACCTCGGGAGCAGATGTGGCACTTATACGGCCAAGAGCCGCTGTGGACGTACATGTGAGACTTGAGGTCTCCAGGGGTAGGGAACGACTTGGAGCACAGGCTGCATTTGTGCGGCTTTTCCTGTTGAATAGAGAGAAAACAGAATTAACAAAGCGATTTACTTTGTTATTTCATGCGTAGCCCGGACTGTACATTTTTTGAAAAGACTGATAAAAGGCAAAGAGGTGGAAGGAAGTTTTTTACCACCTTGTGTTGCATGGAAGTAATAAACCATCGGAATATTATTAAATTGAGGGACTTTTTGGTTCAAGAAGGTTATACAGAACTGAAAGTGCGCATTGTTCGAATTTGGTAAGATTATAACAACCAAATTCAAATTACGATTATTTATTTACATCAACGAATTAACGCGAAATAATTCTTAACTTTCGATAAAAGTTTACGTGATCCGTTAGTGTATACTTACGAACAAAGTAAGCATCTAGCAAATGTATAGAAAAACATTTTAATTTAATAAAGTAAAAATAACTACTTTAATAACTTACTTAACTTTTAATAACTTTTGCTACCGAATTGACCATTTCCAACAATTTATTGCTGCAATTCCCCAGTTATTAAGGTTGTGCTTTTATTATAAAAATAAGTCTTCACTTTTGCTACCGGCTTGTTATATTTTATTGAAATGGACCATACGAAACATTATAACACTTTATCAGCTGTTAAAACTTTTTATAGGTATCAAATCAAGTAGCGGCTCGTAAATTCCTACTCTATAAATCTAAAACATCAACGGTACCATAAAATTTAAAATTTTATAATTTCCTATTATCTCCTTTCTTTATCACTTATTATAATAGGAGTCTAAAGAAAGTTGAAAAATTCTGTCGGCATTTAAGGCTAATTTAGCGGCATATAGGCCGATAAAATTACGCGCTTCGAGCTCTGCATAAGAATGACCTTCTTAAATTGGCATACATTGATGTACCTAATCATAAGTAGTTGTTGACGTTTCACAGATTGATCGTTTTGAAAGAAAGAAATATAATTTTAATCTGCAACAACAGTAACATTGATTAATGTAGAATCGTAAGGTAGGCAGGTGAGCAATATAATATAACTATATTTAATCTGTGACCAACTAACCTTCACACTGCTCTGTCACACTATCAATGTTATGTGTCACAGAAATGGTCTCAACTCAGCATTATGCTGTTTAGCAAACATTAATCCAAATGACATTAAAGCAACGTTAATTTAATTATATTATTTAGTTTTAGCCTTTAATTAATCATGATGTCCCATTTAATTACCTATTTATGTTTTTTTTCCCTCTAATAGCTATATTATAAATATGGCCTGTGGCTCTACCTGTGGTATTGTCTGTTGTCTATTGTCTATGTCTAACGCTACACAAGCATAGCACCTCAGTAGAAATCGCTGTGTCAGATATTCCACGGGACGCGCACAATGACACAAACAACTAACACCCACACCCAGAATAAGTATTTAAAGTCATCACTCAAAAATCTGCTCGGTCGGGAATTGAACCTGACATTACCTGCTCTTAAGGCAGACGAGTAACCATTGAGTCAAAAAGGTTGTTAATTTATATATTTTGATTTAATGCATTTTCTCCACGAGATCGTGTTATGTATTCTTATCATTTTAATTAACTGTTGGTAAATTTGTAAGAAAACTCGGACAAATCAAAAGAAAGAGATAGCTTACAACGATATGTGATAAGATGTATTGTATAAAAAACAATCTTTTGAGACAATGAAATACCTAATTACGATCAGGTTTAATCGAAGCCGTGACACGGCATTATTTAGTGCAAACTACTGTGAAGATATAAATGTAATACGTCGGTGAACGAACGGTACATCTTCGGTCTACACTGCCGATTTAAGAAGGGCGAGCCATTCTTATAAATTGGTCGCGAAATTGTCCCCGAATAAGAATGGGTAAGTATATATTGTGTATAAGGCTTAAATGCTGCTAGTATTTTACAAAACGCTTTCTAGACTTTGTATCAGCGACTTGTTGTATGAATTGTACGACCTCTCGCAACACGGCACTTGCACACCATTCGTTTTCTTAGTAGGTATGAGATAAAAAAAACTTGAATGATGCTTTTAATAATAAAAAGGAAATGTTTTCAATCTCGCCCTTAACGAGGAAATGTTAAGAATAAGTATTTCTTGGACATTTTAAAACCTCTTATTTTTGGACCTCATTGTGTTCCAGTAGTCTCACTTGAGAGTCAATTCCCATTCCGGTTTTGGGCTTACCATCTTCGACCACACCGTCACTTAAAATTAGGCGCTTTGTGGTCAAAAGCCTTGCTTTGTGAATCATTAAAAAAACTCCTCGTCAGACGAACACCGGGCGTTTGTGCCACAGCGTTGTGGTATGAAAATAAGCGTTGTTGATTTCGGCCTAATATTATAATATATTATATAATTATGCCTAATATTCGTGTCCATTAAGAGACATCAAATTGGACGTGGTTCCATGCTGTCGATTCAGAATACCAACACTTTACTGCGGTTGCCATGAATATTATAATGTTTATTTTTATGTCAAAAATTGTCAGTGCGTGGTCAATACGACATAATTAATTTTACATATTAAAAACCAGAAGTATACTAATAATTATTGTTTATAATCATAGGTTACTTAGTTTTAAATTAATTTAATTAATGTTCCTTATCAGAATAGCAGGTCGATATATCATTCATTTCTCTACTGATTCTCTCGTGTGTCAGAGATAATTGCTTTTAGTAATTTCCTGTAAACCGTCCCATTTGCGTGATTAAAAAAATCTTAATCAAGCTACTAGAACGATCCTCCCATTCTATTATAAGCATCCGAATGTACCCACACAATTTATTAAGCTTAATTTTAACACCGTAGAACTCGGGTATCATTTTTTTGTGAGTTTAGCATAATGCTCTTGGATAACACAAACATTATCATGGATGGTGGCTTTTTTTCCTTTTAATTGGTTTTAATGCTTGAGACAATTTATAAGAAAATTGGTGAGTATTTAAAAAAAATTACCCAAATTATTTATAAGAATACCTATGCGTAACAACAAGAAAATCCTGAGATAAACTTTTGGAGCTGCATAAAGGTTATTGATTAGCAATAATCTTCTGATCAGTTGTCTTGCTCGTGCAATTTAAATTTATTGATGAAATAACACCACTATGAGAGACAGATACAATATAATTATTATGTACAGTTTTGGAAATTGATACTCTATCAACAAAAGCTTAAAAATGTGCAATAGAGATAGGTAAGATACGACTGTCATCCTTCAAATTAGGCCATCGAATTGAGTTTAGTTTTCGGTTCTTAGTTTCTGTTTATCAGTATGATTTTGCGCCAATTGTCATTATAGCAATAACCTCTTTCTAGTCTCTTAAAGTAAAGTACACCATTTCCTAACCAAACTGTCAGTGGATAAGTACTGAGACTGCCATAATTAAAATAATTGGTTGTAATTCAATGTTGTAAGGCTATGAGTACATATTAACACTACGAAATAAATAATGATATACTAGATATGAATATGTAGTAAGAATAAATACACTGTTACTAAAATAGCTTACAATGCGCTAGATACTAACGCCTCGAGCTTCAATTAAAGTGTTATTTTTTACTTGCATTTTAAAGTGCAGTAACTCAATCAGTACAAAAAATATATCTTGATGTCGTAATAAACATCCTGCCTCCTGCTACCGAATATTGCTAAGAATAAATCAATAAACAAAGAACCAGTTGTCTGACGATTTCCTTTGGGTAAATCACGAAGATAAAAAAATGTTTTCTTCATCTGCATCAATCACGATGCGGTCCCTATTTTTGATAACGATAATAAAACGATATTAGAACTAATAAGATTCATAACAGGAGCTTAGAAGTCTAGCTAGAGACTTAGTTCCCTTGGAAATGCAAAGCATGAACTAATAATGCGAAGTTTCGAACCAAACTCAATGCCGTTAAAATATAATAAGACACATACCACTGTAGTAAAAAGAGATAGAAGATAAATCCAAATCCGAAAAAAACACTCAAAGATATTCTGCTCACGATATGTTTAACAGATGAATCAAATATGTTATGGAATAGGACTATCCGCTCCACACAATGGTGCAATAAGGGTAATAAAGTATTACCTACCTAAAATATGCTGTCTAAGATCTGCATGAAAATCACACAATAATCACAATTATTTTTTGAGTAGCGAAGTGAGGCTAGATTTTTTTTTTTTTTTTTTGAACTCAAAATTCTTGTTAATTTCAGGGCCTTGAACTTCGGATTCGAGGGTGTTAAAAACTAGATAAAAATGTGAGCTTTATTCTGATTGTATTTTCACATCATTGCTTTATTTGCCGTTCTATTCTCGATCTGCGAAACACAGTAACCCCCGTATCCGATCTGCCGTATCTCCCAGTGATGTATGGCAGCGGCCGGCTGATACGCCCGCGTTATGGAAATCGAATGCAAATGTAATGCCTCAGTTAATTTAACTAAATAAATTGATGCAGCCTCCGTGCGACCGTATCGGTATTGCTCGTTAACGTTTTATTATCTACAGTCAGGATATGCGCGGGAGATATTCATTGATAACTAAGCTTGTACGTTATATTACGTGAGATGAGTACAGTCTTTTTCCTCTCAGTTAGAGTTTTTCGGCCGCCCCAAAACCTCTGATATTAAAAAATATCATAATATGTTAAGATGTTTTTGTATTGATTATTAAGAATTAAGTTGGTATTGTAATACCCGCAGTCGCCTAATGCTCACCTTCCATTTTTTAACATAGGCATACGCCGAAAACCAGCCCTTCGGGAGCACGCAGCACAGCGCTGAGCGTACCCTTATTGCCAAACTTGTTTTTCCTCAAGTTTTTACGTCCATTTTTTTTTGTTTTGTTTTTGGCAATAAATATATTCTTATTCTTATGTAAATTTCAGGTTTTGGATGAAAAGTTCTGAACTTAATGATTGAAAAGAAAAAACCAGCAATATTTTTAGTTAGTTAAGCTAGTATGCTAGGTTAAAAACCTTTTAAATCGAAGTCATTTTGCATTTTCAACAATTAATTTTAGACTTCAATTTAATGATAACAAACAAGAATCAGGTATTGTTTTATTCTTAGGGTCACTAATAAAGTTTTCTTGAAATTAGACGAGGACGTAACGAGGGCGTTTAATTTGGCTCTGTGGAAATGATCACCTGTTATTTAAAAAACATATTTATTTTAGTACATTCCGATCCACCTCTGCTTTGCACGGGTATCAATTTAGAAATGTTATACAAGGTGTTACTGAAAGATGCAACTTTATTGAAAGGTATGTATGTATTCATCACCGCCGCCAATTGTTACACTAGTTTTTAAGTAGATTTTTGTATTATGCATGTAATTTCTAGTGTGAACAATAAAGAGCTATCTATCTATCATCACCACGAACAACTTTTACTATGGGACCAGATATGAAAAAATAATCGCTAAAAAATAATCAGGTGTTCCATAGAAAAAATAAACCTTCCATGAAAAAGGATCTAAATGACGGTGCAAGCCGCATCAAAGCCCGTTGCGTGGTTGAGGAGGAGTTAGCGGATATATAGGCAGATAGATGCAAAAATCGACTTTATTTTATACTATGTAGAGACGACATAAAACACGTGACTTAATAAATCGTTTTAGGAAAAGATATAACTTCATACTATTTTGCTAAGCAGCCGAAAGTTTAGCTGAATAAGTCGTTCAGTTGATGGTAATATACAATTCAGGGAAAAACGTTAGTAGTAACTTCAAGGATTTGACAACCGGACTCAGTGAAAAAAGTGAAGGAAATTGCTAGAAAACAACGTCCAGCATTAAAATAGGTTTCAAATATTAAGACGATGATGACGGCCAAAATAAGCTGAACATACAATTCTAACTAATATTATAAATGTCAAGTTGGTTTTTTTACGACCACACGAACGAAGTCGTGGATAACAGTTAGCATACAATAAAACTGAAAATATAAACAAGGTGATCCTTTGATGTAATAACCATAATAATAACTAATTCATTGAGAGGAAACTATTATCCAAATAGACATGTTCGGATTAAGTAAGTCCAATTATTTTAGTCGATGCTGTGTCAAAGACAAGAAGCAATTCAATTGGAGGCTGTATATCATCGAAATTAAGTGTAAAGTAATTATAACTCGGGTAAGAACTGGAATTTTAACTTAGTTTAATTAGATCTCTAAGATTGTAAAAATTCTTCTTTAATTACATTAAATTAATTAGTCTACTATCACACTTACAATCAAGTTTTTTTTTTTAAACTGTTTTCTATATTTAACATATATATATGTTTATTTAGACATGTATGATTTTTAAAATTGAATTAATCTCGTAAAATTAGAATGGATCTTTCCAAATCAAATGTGAACGAGGCCTTACGAGCTGGCAATTTCATTAAGTCAGCAGTGGAATAATTTAATCAGTGCAGTCAACAAAACAACGATAAAGAATGATTAATGGTGCTGCTGACGCTACGATGCGATCAGTGACGTGGAGAGTTGACCGAGCGGCGTATCTTTGGTTTATTTTATTCAATGGGCATTATACAATTTACTTTATATGGTATATTTGTTGATAGATAATTTGTTGTGTTTTAAATACTTAGTGAGTTGCCAATTGTTTTTTTACTACATGTATAGAGGATAGGATTCCCTCGAAAAAAAAAAATACATATTTTGTTCCATATATTTTAGGCTGCTCTGGTACAATACGCATTGTAACAAGAGACTTTTTATTATTAATTATAAAAAACCCTGAGAATTGTTTTGATATTTGAATATCTCAATACTTTTGAATATCTCAAAACAGTTTTTGAAGAAACATTTAACGTGACGTGCCAGCTGAATTTAAACTGTGACATGTCAAAAATGTGCAATAGAAAAAAAAACCTTGTTAACTAGTTTAAAAAAAGTAAATACCTACAAAAAAATGTTGCAAAAAGTTATACTAATATGTGTAAAAATACATAATAAGCAAGCAAACGAGGACGAAAATTGTTTTCCTGCCTAAAAAAAAATCTGTCGTAATGATGAATCAACCAAAGCTAAAATAGATACCAATTAATTAAGACACCGATCGATCGAAAAAAGACGTCAGACAAAGTCGTGGGAAGATGATAAGGGCTCTACCGAAAATAATCGATTTTAAGCTGATGTGCTTCTCTTTTAAAGTCGATTTTAAAAGCGCAGAGAAAAATACTAATAAATCAATTTGGGCGCATTTTGAGTGACACATCCGAAAGGCCGGCTATACTTAGTAACTTTTTTGTGTAAGTTGTCGTGGCTTATGTTATCTTGAATGAAGTCATGATATTTTTTAAATTAATTTTGTTTAAGGGTGGTACAATTTTTACGTGATATAGCATTATTATAACATGCTAAATATATTTTTAGAATAATCATGAAAAAATATCTGTCAAGTGTTTATCATGACGCACTCATGGGCATTCGTAGCAACATTAGAAATAAAATAAATCGCCGAAAATCAAAAACTCGCTTGTCGAGTGTTCCATTTCTATCTTATTTTATAAGACCGGGGTGTCTAGTATAGTATCGTTCTTTTTTTTTTTAAAGATAATATTCAAAATTATATTTATTTGTATGCTACTCAATTAGTTCTAGACTAAGATACCCGATAAGCAAGGGTAAGATTTTTCTAATAAGTAATGACTTAAATCAATATTAACAAAACCATTGACATTTCACGTGTGACATTTCATTGCCGCGGAAGTCGGTAGGACTCATGTTACAAATTCCGAGCGGTACTGAACTGTTGTGGGTAAGTGTGACGCTTACTATCCGGCGAGTAATTTGCACATAGTTATGAACACTTAGTTAAAAAAAAGAAATGAAAGAATTTGGGTAAGTAACCAAGAATTATGCTTACGGCCGATCGGTAGACTAGTCAAACTTTAGGGCGGCTAAAATCTTCAATGCTTAACCATTTTCCAGCCTACATTGCCGTCTCGAAAAGGTTGCGCCATTCCTACTCAAAGGTCGGAATGCACTTCGTTCGAATTCAGTAAACAACTTGCTGTTCAAGAAACAAGTAATTTAATTTAATAAAAAAATACCCTCCTCCTTCTTTGGCAGTCGGGCAAAATAACATAAGAAGGGCGCGACCTCCTTAAATGGGCAGTATCAGCCGAAAAATTATCCAGGCTCATCGCTTTGATTAATCTATACCCGTATGGCGCCACTAGTCTAATATTTTCTATATTATCTCCATACTGTATTGAAGCATAGGCACATACATATTTTCTCAAACACACACTAGGTCAAAATGAAAGGTCTGTATTGTTTACGATTCGAAGGGAGTATGGGATAGTTACGATTTATTATCGACCTCATTATGATTTGCTGGTCTATTGAAATACTCACTATAGAATATATTTTATGAATACTGCGGTTTTGTTCTTTATAAGTACAGTGCAATGCAACCAACATATCCACGCCGCTGGAGCGCCACCGTCGTATTTTCTAAGCAATATGCATCAATACGAGAAATTTTATTTGCATTATTTGACCAATCTCTACAATCTAGTCGCTTTGCATGATTTGCTCGTAACGTCCTTAATAGGTGACCGTTTATTGGCATACACTATCGATGCAAGATGGTCGCGCCATTCTTATGTAAGTTCCACGTTGTTCCAAGTTGGTAAGATTTTATAACGTTAACAAATATTTACCGGCCGAGGAACGCATTCAACTTGGAAATACTGACAACGAACAAAGATTCTGTAAGTCTGGTGGCGTTTCACTCGCGCCGAATCACTCGTATATGCGAGCGACCACCAGAGTAACATGATAAGGCCCCAGGTTTGGCGATAGATCAGGAAGGAAGTGTTTCAACTTTTTTTTAAAACACTAGATAAATAAATATTAAATAAATAAATCTGGGACATTTTTGCACACACAGTCATCTGACCCCAAACTAAGCAAAGCTTGTAATATGGCTGCCAGAGACTGATAGATACGATGATACGATGATTTTTAGATAGATCGGAATACCCCAAACGCAAATAGCCATTGCAGTTGCGGTGGTGTTGGGCATTAATAACTTAACATCACAGATCACACCAGGTACCGCATTACGAGATTCGTTGTTCCTACAAAAAGTCACCAAAGTTTGAGGAAGACGCGGGCCGCGGGGAGTGCGACCAAGCGTTCTCATTGGCTAGCTCAAGGTTACGCCTACTCGCGCCTAGCATCAACCAATCAGAGTAATTTCTTATAAGTAAATTTAGATCTGCGGTGAGCTTCGAGAGTCTTTAATGCAGAATCTAGGGTATGATCTGTGCTAAACATACACCAAAAATATACCATAAGCCACTCGCAGGCAGCTTTTCAACATATCTTACCACGTAAGTTAGTACGGTTTTTAGTTTACGGTAGTAAACGTTTTAGTTAAAGTTTTTGTAAATTAGGGCAGTAAATAACAATAACCTTTCCTGGTTACAAACTAGAAGTATGGCGTGGGGTCACCCCCAGCTTAGAAGCTGAAATTTGAAATTTGAATTTGAAAAAATAATATAAACTAGAGAAGTAATGGAAGCTAACCAGGTATTGTTAGTACTATAGAAACAAAAGGGCCAGTTTTCGTTTTAATAGTTCTACCATTAAACTTCTGGAATAAAAAAGTTTTAACAGTTCTATGACGTTACAGTTCCATAGAACGAATGGGAGTTATAGAAAAAAATCCATACAAACTTTTATTATTTTTTGGCAATATGATTACCTGAAAAGCTATGAAACAAAATTGATAAGTATGTTGTAAGCAATCGGTCTGCGAGAGTCTTAACTGAATTAAATATAACCATCTCATGAGTGGCGACCACGAACTGGAAGACGCAGCGTAGGTAGACCTCCCAGTAGGTGGACCGACGACATTGTGAAAGTCGCGGGCAACCGGTGGATGCAAGTGGCACGTTGTCGGTCGGTGTGGCGGCCTTAGGTGGAGGCTTATGTTCAGCAGTGGATCTGCTAATGATGATGACGTGTATAGAGAGGATATAGAAACTGATAGCCGCATCGAAAATGCGCGAAACGAAACAGATGACCCTGCACTAATTTTAAAGCGATTCTCATAGACATCTGCATTATATCCTACGGTGCACAAAACTGGTCCTTGATTGGTGGACTTTTTTTTTAATAACTGCTTTTTTTTATTAGCTGCTTCAACCTAATCACCGCCAATACTTCACCGCCTTATTTAAACTGTCGGCATCCAAAAGGAACCGATCGGCTGTGTACTAGATGTTTCGATGGAGCATTATAAACATGTTGTTTCATTCGAAAGTTGTTGCTCTATCAATAAATTTACTGATTGACTTCCTGTCGAGAGTACACTCGACTTTGTCGTTTTAATTTCTATAATGATGAATAGGTAAAGACTTAAGCTAGATAGTCATGCTGTCTTTATACAATAATTTGTTGTGTACGACATTCGTGATACGAGACACGATTTTCAATATTTGACCTAAGCAAAAAGATGCTTCTGAATCGTACTCAAAACTGAGTACTTTGGATACTTAAACTCTAGCCAATTACCTATAAATAGCAGTTGGATACAGTTATGATTTGAACATGAGTACCCAGTTTTAGAAATTACAGAAAGAAAAAAAACAAAAAGAAAACCTGAATACAGTTAAAACATTTTGGTAAAGTAGTTTTAAAAGATCATACTCTTGATACAGTAAAAATACAGTTTATATTGAGTCGAACATTCCGACTGAAACCAATCGAGATAATTATGTTGGTAACAAGGTAAGGTTAGGACACGCGAATCACGTGTAATCCTTGAAAAGGATCACCGAATGAGATTGATATTATGTAAGCATTTCCGTACTCAAAATACGCAAAATCACGTCTGTTTCCATCGTATAACCCACAGAAAATGGATTTTATTATATCTTTTTCTTTTCTGTGGTATAATCTGACATTATGTTATAATACGATTGACAAGATGTTGTAAATCAAGTCATTTACGTTCCCGCCATTAAGCAGCTCAGAGCCAGTTCCCAATATACCTATTTACTTTTACATATTTACTAAATAGATACAAGAAAAAAAAATAGCCATTCGCAAGCTAATTAGTATCAGCCAGTCTATTTTCATACTTTTACTATCTAAATTGCTTTATAAGCCTTAATTACCTACTAAATATTTCTTAAAAATCCACGTCGATGTAAAACGGCATCAAGAACAAGGTGTTCGAAATAAAAAAAGTGATAATTAAACAAAATCGCCGTTGTAACCAATTTTAAGGCCTTATAAAGGCAGGTGCACACTGCACCGGTCGCCTGCTTTAATGAGATTGTAGGCAATATGGCATGAGGTTACGAACACACGATGCGCTTGCGACGCATCACGACACGACACAATATCATTTGTGTATCAGCTGTACCCGCGGCCGTACCTGCGATTTACAGTTTCACTACATATATTTGTTCTCTAAATATAAGTTTAATGTAATATTAGTTAAGTATTTTTAGTTTTAGTGATGCAAATAAAATATTATTAACATCATAACTTATATAATTATTTAAATAATAAAATTATTTAAAAATAATAGTTAACTTATTATTTCATCGCTATGCAATCTCTCATATTCAAAACAAACACAAACGATTAACAAACAATATTTTTCATTTGGTGGAAATGTGTGGCATACATACAGTTCGAGTACATGTGTAATATTCGTTTATGTACATTTACATATTGTGAAATGCCATTAGCTGCACTTCGTAGTTTCAAATGCTTAACGTTTTCGAAATTATTCCTTTATTTTACAGAATCTTATATTTGTTTTTGTTTTTACTTTCAAATGTTTCATAAATCTATTTTTCAAATTCATCCAAGTCTAGGTCTACAAACGGAGCAGAGGTTACATAACAAATAATAATATCCATACCTCATATACTTTTCCATTGCAAATAATTATTGTTTTGGGTATTTTAGTACGAAATGTCACAGAACACACACAAAACAATAGTCTTTTAATAAAATTTCACACAAACAATATTTTTATCGTAGTCATTGCAGTCATACAGTCGTAAAACTATGCACTTACAGACCCACACTGGCATCTTTTTAAAACGAAAGGAGCATTTCTGTTTATGCAAGTTAATTGGATATTATCTTATTTTCTTAATATTTTTGTAATGCTTTAATGAGGCGTTTGTGATTATCAAACGATATGCCTTATTAAAAAATCGATAAAATGCTTAGAACCTAGTAAATAAATAATTAAATACTGTTTCATACTCATAGCTCCCCAATAGGATACACACTATTGGGGATGCCATACACACACAAATATATGAACAACTAGCACCCAGATCAAGAGAAGATATTTTTTAAATCATCCCACCCGGCCGGAAATCATCCTGGATCCTGCTCGTAAAGCAGACGCACTATTAACTCTTCAGAGCTCTTCAGAGCTTTCGCCATGATTAGTAATACTTAGTGGTAGTTAGTATTAGTAGTTTTCGGCTAGCAAATTCACGTAATTTTGTAATTTCATGAAAAACCTAGACACAGCATGCTGTGACCAATTCTACAATCGTATCAATATTTGACGAACAAACCGCTTAGACTTTAAAGTATAAAACACATTGCCGTGTGAATCAATTTACTGACCAATAGGAAATGGCTTACGATGTGTCAGTGCGCAGGATTACTGACGAACGCAAATCGGATTGTAGTCGGGATGGCTACCAATCTTCCTGGCTCCTCGTTACTCAAATTGTGGGGTCCGATTTGTAGGAGATCACGTTTACCAAGCGCACTGCCAAATAATGGAACTCTCTAGTCTGTCGACAGTAGAGATGCTAGTTGACAGTACATTTGATGACAATTTAAGATTTAACACAAATATGGTAAATACAGCCAACCTGGATCAGAAAGAAGAAGAAATAAAATGTTAAAATGAGTAATAAATAATAATGTTTAAAAAAAACTGGTTTGGGAACTGGTTCGTGGTTATCAAACGAGGATGCTGAAATACACTGCTATGTGTTTGGCAATAGATTTCCAACTTGAGGGTAGACAATCAGCCGAGTACCGAAAATCATGCTATAGAACCACTAGGTTGTCTAGACACTACGGTCAAGTAAGGGAGTCGCTGCGCACTATCATTTAGACCACACATTCTCTGTTGTGTGGCCACCAATTGTACGAACAGCACCAGTGAGACAGACACACAGACACAAAGATTGACAACAAACAAATAACGAAGCTCTAACGAGTGGAAAAGTGTCACTGGACTGCGCCTGCGACGCTGCGATTGTCAATTGACAACGGCAAGTGGGAAAGTCACTTTTTCCTTTCACATAAGAGCTGAGACAATGCGCTTTAATTTATGATTGTGTTATATAACGTAAGTAGAGAAAATGTGGGGGGTATAGTTAAGGCGTAAGAGTTAAAACCAACAATGATTTTAGAAACAAATTGAGGAAAAAGAGCTGAACTGACAGTATTTGTCTACGCCCGGTCTTTTGTTCACAGATTTTGAAATATCAAAATTGCCCGGTAAATAGCGCTGCAACAAACTTTCACCCGTTTGGGGGTCAGATCAAAAATCACCGACGACAAATAAAACCATGATATTGTAGAATCTGTACACCAAGTTTTGTCAAGATTAGTTGAAAAACATGACCTGGGCCCGTACCGTGAGGTGCTTATTGCGATTATTGTTAGGTTCAGCCGATGACGCCGTGCGACCACGAACCGTATCGCCGCGCGATAAGGTGTATGATCGCGCGGCGTCATCGGCTGAGCCTAACAATCATCGCAATAAGCACCTCACGGTACGGGCCCTGTACGCGAATACTTTGCGACTTGATAATCATTTTATGCCATGAAACAAGTTTCCTGAACTTATGAGAAATCACCTGAATCACAGAGAAGCTATTAAGTGAAGTTAGATTAGGTTTCTTTTCTTGCATTCATCATTCTGCCTAGCAGTGATTGATCTGCCACTCAGAGGATCTTTCAGCTGTCACAGCGCTGAATTAAACCGGTTTGTACTGAACATCTAGTTAAACTAATAACGCAGCACTACAATGGTTTGATCGCACAATAGACTGGACTGTATTCTTATTACTATCTGCACATTTAAAAAAAATGGTGTAATAAAAGTACTGCGTAAATACGAGATACGAGTGCATATCAGACCTCACGATAATTATAACTACACAACCTGTGGACCGATTTAGCCCATATTCAAACTTTTAATAAAATTAACACTCACCCACAAAATTTCTTGAAGATCGGATCAAAGGTTCACTAGTTATCATCGGACAAATACACATAAAAATGCACCCTTGATTTTGTAGATTCTAAGTTACTTATTGTTGTACTTACGCAAATTGATATTCTTTTAATACAATTATATTATTTTTATGAACACACATGCTTATTTCAAAATCTTAACCGTAAAGATCATATCAATAGATCTTGTTTATCTCTGAAAAGAACATAAAAATATAAAACAATAACATCTCATGATTACATTACATTATTTATTTCTAACATCCAGAGATTTAAATTAATTTTTCATATCTTTACACTTTTATAATACGTATATAGTACGAACATTGCTATGTATGTCTATCTATTATATAGCGGATTAAGCTGCCAAACATATCAAATCCTTATATGACCATGAAAACAAAATGATCATCATTCTGCTGTGTATGGAGCTATATTGATGACTTGAATAAGGTAGGTACGCTAATGGGCAAAAAACATTATCTATCTATCTATATCTGTATTTTTATCTTCTTCTCTCAGTACCACTCCACCAATGAATAATAACAGTCACCTTCATAAATAATGCACGTCCAGCGCTAGTCTAAACAGCTGTTAATACGCTTTTCCTGAATATTTAACTTAACCTTGATATTATTATGGAGCCACGATATCTTTCATCTTCCAAACTTAATCTTTCGCCTTTATTTTAATTAGCATTTGGCCTCTATATTTTTTTTTATAAACATGGAAAACTGCTCAGCCTACGCTGGGATGATGCCATAGAGTCAGACGTCCACGAGTTCCAAGGCGTCGACTAGTAAGAACTGATAGCGTTCTCTAGTGTTAAAGCTAACAATCCACGTTGGATAGATTTTCTAGAGAAATAAGTAAACCCAAGTAGCACAGCTAGTTGATAACACAAGACGGTTCGGTCATCTCATATAGCATGGGTTCACACACACCGTGCGAAGCAACGGTCTGGTGATCGTCTTCGGTAACGTCTTACGAACACCGATACGGTTCCTTGACCGTGGGAACTGACGAATTTTGTTAAACGATTCATTATGATGTGTTTGTATGGGTATGAAGAGGTGGAGCTTAGAATATAGCATAATATAACGTAATTATATACCTAAGAAACTCACTACATAGATCAATTAAAAACTTTACAAAGAGTGGAAATTGTTTCTAGTATTTTACTAGCTTTCTGGGAGTAGAAATCAAAGAGAGAATAAATGCTATTTTCAAAACACTGAGAAGTCCCCTGACTGTATCAAACGTAGCTAGTAAAGTAAAGATTATTCATACGCACACTTCAGTCAGTATGAAAGTAATGCTTGATATATACCTACGTACTACAAACTTTTAAGTAAAAAAATTCCACATCCCACGACTTCACTGGCAATTTTATCTGTAGTCGAATTAATCCCTAGTCAACTTATTGCCTAATTTTCTAATCAGAGTTATTGATTGGTAATTTTTCGAAGAAAACAATCAATTTTGAATTTGGTTTTGATAACTTTATTTCATAAGGATACTTTTCTTCTTTTTAATTGTTTAAGGACAATAAAACTACAATTTAGCCTCAGGCTTTTAAGTAATTTAAATGTAACTCAAACTTTAAGCCAAAGAACCGTGTCCAATAAAACGTATTATTGTATTTATTAATCGTATCAACGGGCTTATTTTCAGGCAATGGAAGAATCGTTTCAGTCTTTCTCATTGTTATGGACACGGGAGTAATGTGGACAACAGAATTGTTAAATGCTTTAGGTGGGTCCAATTGCTCCAAATAACCAAGTAATGGGTTAAATTGACACAAAGATTCCTGCCCATCTATAAGTCACAGTGGTTGAGCACACGGTGTTCCCACAGTGACCTGACCTGTAATTTATTGGCCCCTTTACCTTACTGTAACTACCTGTGACGCACACAGGCGCAAACGCAGGTGCTCAAGAATCAGGGCTGGCACAAGGTTGGATCTTTGGACAATGATTTTTTTCAAAGTACGTGATCGCTTTTATATCTTTTTTATTTTTTGGTATTTGTCACGTGTGATTAGGATTTCCGAACTTATTATGGTCTATTAGGCTTGTGATCTTAGATTAGAGGGATTTGGTGTCAGCTGTTCTTAGATGTGCTTGAATGTTTTACCTGTTTCGATTTGGGGTTGATTTTTATCTATTTATTTTTTATCACTTGTGTGATGTATATACAGTACACAATACACGTATGTTGGTAGCTTAAAATACTGAATATATTCAACCCAAAAATGAAGTATTTCTCAAAATAATAAGATTAGCGGGACACCCCTGTGATCATCACCGTGACCACTTGTGATTTTCTTAAGTCGTGGACACATGAGGTCATAGTTAAAGTAAGAACCCTCAGGTGGGGCGTTATGGGAAATGAGCACGGTAACATCCCTGTAATGTGCACTAAGCTTTACCTAACCGTAATATAGCACTTGGAAAGTATTATTATCACTTATGTTGGAGTAATTGTGTTTTTGAGTGTGTTCATTGAAATGATAAATCTGGCATACTGGAGAACTTTTGTTTCTCATGATTATTATGTAAGCAGTGTGGGTCTAATCATCGATATAAATGATTAAACTAATAGTGGAGTGTAGTGCAAACAAACAATGCATGTATATAATGCAAATTTTAGCTGCGAAAGGTTATCACAGTATTTATTTTATTTTCTATATTTTTGGAACTGTTTCCTCGAAATCATAGATGATTTTTTGCAAACTAATATCTGTTTGATGAGCTATATTAATCTGTCAACTGTTTCATGAAAATCTGTTTAAAGAAACCCATATAACTATAACCTTGAAACGACTGAGCCAGAATTCTATTTGTTTTTCGTTAATTTGGCTCTCGACCTGAGCGGTGCATAGTGTCGGTGTATGCTCACCGACACTATGCAATCCAGTTGGCGAGTTTATGCTAGTTTGCACGTAATATTTTCGAGCTGTCAATGAGGTCTGTGATAAATATTCAGCACGGATATACCTATTACATTGCTTGCCAATACTCCCTTATTGCATACAATAATACCATAAAACAATGAACCATCTTTACGGACTTGTAATGAAAAGATATTCAGTATATATGTGAATTATCACTCGAAGTATCTGTCAAGCGCGATTGGCTAAGTTAAAGGAGGGTTCTGTAGCTTTTTTTCCCAACCATCGGACCAACTGCACTAAATCATTTATTGTTCACACCTGAAGATGAAATAATATGAGTTTGTTTTTGCAATGTTACATTTTGCTACGATTTTCTCAAAAAAATATAACCTGTTTACAAAAAAATTATTAATGAAAATATAGTTAAACTAATGTTTTTGATACCACAGGCAGGCAGACAATATTACCCTTTTTAGAAAGTATGGTTTTTCTACGAAGTAAGATCGTAAGGTGTCATGTCTGAAATAACTGAGGATGACAATTATCTAAATCTCGTAACCAACTGAACCCTAAAATAAGAAAAAAAATATGAATAACTCCACCCATTGTTAACATCAAGGATAACATTGTTAGTATCATCAAGGATAACAAGTTTTTTATAAGATTTTGTAAATTAATAGTACTTATAGCGTGTAAGTTTCCGTTATTGTGTTATCAAAGCGTTTATGCATCGGTCTTTTAATTGAAACAATTATCATCCACTTATGGTCCAACGATTTCCTTGGAACAGTAACTCGAGGAATATTAGCTCCCCGAGTTACAGAAATGACTGAAAATATATTCAAATTTATTTGTATATTGCTAAGCGCGCAAAATTACTAGAAATTCTCTTTATTATCGAAATGGCTAAAAATAAGAAGGAAAATATAAACTTGTTTTCTATGCAACTGACTGACGACATGAGAAATTCACTCACCTGATAGTGAAAGTCACGATTGCACATAACTACATATTTTTATGACTACTATTTTTCAGAACACTTGCAGCAAGAATTACAATTAAATAAAATGTTCATTTTTTGTTTTAATAAAACGGGAATACTCACGTTAAAATGAGTCGGTTATTCCAACTATAGTTTCGACCACATTTGGTGATCTTTATCAAGAAATGCTAAGTGTGACACACGCGCGACCTCAAAAAAAAACAACAAAAACTAACACAAACAACTAACAAAACTTTTTTTGAACAAAATGTGTCAAAACCACGTCAGTTTTCACAGAAGAATGTTCATTTTATCACACAATTATTATTTTGTTTGAAGAAACCACATGTAACAGCGGCTTATGTGAGATATCCGTTACGGCAATTATATTGCAATCATAATTTTTGTCAAGAACATCATCATTACAAAATTATCTTATTATCGTAACAAAGCATTTTTTCTTAATATTGTTTCAGAGAAAACTTTTCGTGTCATATATAAATTGTCTGCGAAACAGATAAACAATTTTGACTGTATAACATTTTTTTTGGATTTAATTTTTACGTATTTTTGCGAATATTTTATGGCAGAAAATTTCCATAAATAGAAATTTAGTGGACCCAAATGAAGTTCACTGTTATTATAGACAATGATACCTAGTGTTAAAATGTCGGAGTAGCGCTTACCATCACATAAACTAAACAAAAACTTAAGGTACTTGGGACTTTTACTCGTCAATTAGCAGTGATCGGAAAGTAGCTAATCACACTTTAAGATGATACAAGAGGCCTGTTTTATGATTATAATTGATTAATATTTTTTGGAGTATATTATTTTTGTAAAGAACCAACATCAGACTGCACGACAGTATGCTTTCACAAACGGCAAGCCACCCAGCCTGGTCTTGGGCTGTTTACTTCCATAATGTTATTACATAAAAACGTTGTCTTTTAAAACTTCACGGCTAGATACCTAATTAAATTTGTATTACATTGTTTTCAATTGTGCAATCTTTAATTAAATACATAATACAGATATTTACTACAAAGCAATAAACATACAAAGTAATATAAAAGTACATAAATAATATGGGCATCTTCTCACGAGCACTACGGTCCAAGAAACATGACTTTTCCGCCCCGGTGAGCCGACGACGTAAGCCTTACTGTATGACACGGCTTTAAATATAAATAATATTTAGGCACTTACATTTATATAGACGAAGGCTAATGGGGCGTTATCTCTTTCACACATTTTCATAATTTTTTAATAAAACATTTTTTTTTTTAAACCACCTGCAAAAAGGTAGCCTATGTCACTCCGCACTGTCCAGACGTAAATAAGAATTCCACGACACCTCACTCGTCCAAATTGGTCAAACCGTTAAGGCTAGGAGGTAATATAAGAACACACAAACACTCCTTCTTGGGCAGTCGGGTAAAAATCACTGCATGGGAATTAAAAAAATAAACTCTCTGAGTTATCTCTCTCTCTCTCTCTCTCTCTCAATTTTTATGTTATTTTTATTTGGGAAGTAGAAGGAAAGACACTCGGAAATCACTTCAAAACATTGGTATTGTTATTCTAAAGATACAATTCGATTTCAAAAACACTATTTCGTTTTTTTCCTTCTCTTTCAGTGATTTTTATTTACAAAAATCTTGATTTTGTGCGAATAAGATAGCCTATGAAGGACAGCTAGCTCTGTTATATTTTTTTTTCTGTTCAATACCAAAGAGAAAATAAGAAGGCAGGTGTAGTTACACTTTTAACCACATTGATTGTAAGCTGTGTCACACTGTTACTTTTTTGAGACAAAAAGAGCTCATAATTTTATGATAAATATTATTTAAAATGAAGAAGGTATTGCTTTATGTAAAGTCTTAATTTACCCAATATGAGCAATGTGCATAATTATTAGGTAGGTTGTGAGGAAAGATACAAAGTAGTTGTACTTTACTTTTCACATTTAGAATTACTTGATAATTATGATGATTCCTTGTATTATTAAGGAATTCTTCAAGTTAAGGTCCAACGTGGGGCGTGACGATGATCACGTGACGGCATTTAATCAGCTCCTGCGGAGCTTATTGTATCGCAAGACCTTTGTCACGCCCAATATCCGAACACCGTATTCACTTAGATGAGACACCCGGGTATATCCTAAAACTATGACAGAAACACCAGAGGACGGCATCAGCGTCCTCTTAGTAAACGGTAACGTTGGATAGCCAATGAGAACGCATAGTTTCAGACTCCCAACCCGCGCTTTCCTCCAACATTGGCGAGGAAGGCCGTAGATAGTGAAGTAATCAGTTTTACGCACCTTTATATGCGTCATCCGATGGTAATAGAGATTTGAGCTAGCAGTGAATCGCTTCCCACAGTGCTGGCACTGATGAGGCTTCTCCCCCGAGTGTATCCTCCTGTGGGTGTTGAGGCTGCTGGACGTGCTGAAGCCCTTGTTGCAGACCATGCATACGTGGGGTTTCTCGCCTTCAAGGTGAAAGAAAATACTATATTAATTTTATTTATGGCGTTTTTTTTACATATTTATTTATAATCAGGTCGCCATTTTTAATCATAAAAATAATACAATTGTTATTCCTTTTCTTTAAATTAGTTGTATGATTTTTAGGTTTATACTTTTCTTAAGGCCTACATTTTACAATGAATGTTTAAAAAACACAGAAGCTTAGACAAATACTTATTCTGTGAAGAAAGAACAAAACAAATGAACCTATTCATCGTTTTATATTTACGGGTAATAAGTATAAGTGCCCGTACTACCCGTATAAGTTTTTTATAGGTGTATATATTCCACTATGGTTCACCTGATTCATCATAGCGCAAATAGCAGATATAAAAATATTATGGTAACGTTTTAGTTTTAAAGGGGTAATGGAAGCTAATAGAAACGAGTACAATTTACCCTAAGCCTAAAACAGACTTACCAGTGTGCGTCCGCATATGCCTTTTTAACAATGATGGTCTATCAAACGCCTTTCCGCAGACTTCACAAGGTAGTAACGCTCTTTCTGATTTTGCCGGTCTTCTTTGGACTTTGGGTGTCATGTCTAAGAGTTCGTTGGATGAACCAGCGGACGACACCGATGTTAGGGAATCTCCTGATACTGATTTGTGTTCGTCTTCGTTCCCAGATGGTGGTGATATTGGTAAAAGAACTCGGGATAAGAGTGAGGTGGATAAGTCTAATGGGGAATCTGAAAAGAAAAGGTAAACTTGTGAGTTTGTGGTTCTATCTAGAAGGATATCATTTTCGAATTTAGATTTTTACGGTTCTGGTGCTAGACTCTGAGACTTCTAGGGCACAATTCATCTAATGTTTCGTAGAGCTTGACTTTTTTTTGCAACTGAGTGAAGTGACGAACATGCCGCTCGCCTCAAAGAAGAAGTAGAATTGCTACGCAGCAGTGCACTGCGCTTGTCACCCTGCGATAATTTGATATAAAATTTAGTAATATCTTTTTGCCCTGAAATTTCATTGGAAAGATTACCCTTCAATCTAGAAAACAGAAATGTTTATACACAACTGCTTGGTTTGCAATTACCACTTAGTTATTTGACTTTAAACTTTAATGTCTATTGCTATTTTATTATGTTTGTGTTATATTACCCTAACTGCCTGCTCAGATCAATTCTTAACAGATCTCTTGATAAAATATCACCTTAATCAACATCAGTCCTAATTAATATTCCCATCCCACAAATCTCTTCATTTAGCTTCCTCAACAGTCAAAACAGTGATTTATTACACAAAACGGCTCGAAAACAAGAATGCTATGATCACGAACCAACGAAATTGAATATTTCACTTTATTTATATGAGAAACGAAATAATTTAGCTCCGAGCAAATTTCACGGTGATTAATAAGTCAAATTTTTAATTTAGATCAAAATACTATCGAGTACCTGCACCAATCAAGCAAAATTTTTTAATGAACCTATTTTATTGACAACCGTAAATTTTGCTATGGATGTTTGAGACGATTTATTTTTATAACAGCTCGTCTCAGATGTCGGAGCGCCGCCCGCTTTAATTGGTGTTCCCAATTTCGATCGCTATTGAAGTTCAAACTTCACTTGTGAAGGTGTTTCTATAATCAATTTTATCAGGTTCGCTATAAATCTTCTCGTTTTAATACGTCGCCAGATCTAGGGCTTAATTAGTCGCGGCGTGTTTCTGTTCTAGATCGGCGGATAGTTATATTTCGTTATCCATTGCCAGGATAGGTATATTTCAAGATTGCGGGATAGGGAATACTCGATATGGCGCGGCGGGTAGACAGATGGTGGGACGATGGTATCTTCGCTAGTCGACCGTCTACGTTTTATTCCCTACCGCCTATTAAATCATCTACTTATTTGTACGATAAATTAAAGTATGCGACGTTTTTAAATGAATATTTAAATGGGAAATCTGCGAATTTGCCGGCGTGATATTTAGCCGGCAATGTGAGTAGTTGTTTCGTTACGTAACTTGCGTATCGCTATGGAATAGATCGGATCGTAGCAAAAGAAGCCGCGTTTTATCTCTTCGTATGTTACTGGGCCGGTTAAGCCGTGTTTACATTGTTACGAGTATAATATTCATCAACACTGTTTAATTGTGATGCAGCGAAATTATATTTCTTAATTGCATCTCTATTTTAAAATTACAAAATCGGCTTTCTGAATTGCGAATAACATTACATTATAAAAGGACTTTGTGTGGCTTAAAGATTGACACTAGAGTTGGCCTCCAAGCTTTTACAAACACAATTTAGTCAGTTTTGAAGTACAGATAGCGGTATTCGTGCACGTAGTTTATATCTATTTTTGTATCGATTTCTCCTCCACTTTCTTGAGTTTTAATTGAAAGTCGTAACATTTATCTAAAGATCGATAAAATTATCCACAGATGAAAAATTGGATCGATTAAAGTGAAAATAAACTTTAGAAAAAGTAGCTTATATTTAGGACCATCAGTCAACACGAACGCGCATCTGTAACACATAATATTTTTTCGTGCATTTTTTTCATTAAATTTCCGTTGTACTACCAGTAGTAGCACGTATATATTAAAAAAACACGTTCACTAAGTGTACAGTTTTTTTTTCCCATCCTGCCAACAAAACACAAACAATCAAGTAGACCGCCTGGTTAAATCTTAACCAAATCCACTTATAACTTTTTCGAATCTCGAAACATCCGAAAAATGTATATCTTTAAGAAGTGTTAACATTCGTTAAGACGTTACACCTTACCCACCGCTTAAGATAAAAGAGCAATAAGACAATTGACTACTGAACCGAAACTGTGCGTTGGTCGGCGCCTTTGATATACCGAGAGACACAGTGCCGGTTGTACACAGTAGGGATCGTCGTGTTAGATCATTTTTAGACATTTTTGTGAGTGACTAAAAAGTAGCTATATTTTAGTTATGTAATTTTTGCATGAATCGTTTTTCTTGTAGGGGGTTTCTTGTGGGCAGCGGAATCAAATCACACTACTATTTTAAATGCGGAAGTTTGTGTGTAAGTATATAAGTGTGTTTGTTCCCGTTCAACTCTGTAACGGAACGATTTGAATGAAATTTGGTATGGAGGTAACTAACCCCCTGGATTAACTTTTTATAGGCTACTTTTTACCCCGGAAAAATATTCGGTTTCTGTAGAATAGCGGGTGAAATCGCGGGGCGCAGTTAGTAAATAATAAGTTTATTATTATTACAAATCGTTATTTTGTCAAACTGAAAAATATCAGAGGATTTCATTCAATATCAGGATCTCCAGCTGCATCTTAAAAATTTCTAAGTTATTTCTAACTAATAAAATATTTAACTGAGGGTGATATATCTGATAAATTTCGTAGTAATTTGATTGCAGAGCTGGTACTTACATTTGTCTGTATTTTTAAAACGTTGGTAAAGTCTGATAGATACGAATTGCTTAATATTTCCTAAAGTGTGCTGCAATTTATTTCTTGCTATATTTATAATTATAGAATGGCTCAACACCAGCAATTTAAACTTTGTCACCGATCCTAAACTCGCAATAAAATCAACATTTGAGAATGTTTTATTGACGCATAACGAAATTTATGAAATAGGTGGTTTTTTTCATGCTCTATGTTTCGCCTAGGACAAGCTGCCGCGGGTTCCGATTCTGTTGATTAACATCCTGTATATTAATTACTATACTGTGGTACGCTCCTTACCACTCCCAACCGCTTATGGTAATAGCGAGATGTGTACAGCTTTGATAACAGCTATTTTTATATTATATCTGTAAATGTGCAATTTAATGAATGTGTGAACGGAATGATTGGGTTCAAGACGTTTTTGTTTCTGTTGCTTCTTCATACATGAGGAATGAAATAAAGGAGTATAAGTATAGTTTCGCGTAGACCTCTCTCTCTCTCTCTCTCTCGGTTCAACGATTAAAGAGTTGAGTTGATTTCAATCAAAACACAAAAGCAAAAAACAACAATTATTAGCGTGATTAAATTAAATAAAAAAAAACAATTGAAAATATAATTTTTTGCGTCCAGAAAAGTACCCAGAAAAGATGAAAAACATTCAAATGACATTGACTGCATAGATGGAATAGCCATAAACGCACTTATGTCTGGAATCTTACTATTAAAACGTCATGACCATTAACATGGGTAATAGCTAAAAGCAATAGCAAGCTATTACAGATATAAGTATCTACTTGATAACATAATCAAAAGTTAACGATAGGACATACTTTAATACTGGCGAGGTTAAAGCGGCTTTTGCTATCGTAGCTTTCGTTAAAGGTTATAAGTTCAATAATTATTCTATTAGAGAATGAGATTATATGCAGACTAAATTAATGATAGGTCAATACTATACCCTAATCCTAACTAATATTATAAATTCGAAAGGAACTCTGTCTCCCTGTCTATCTGTCTGTCTGTCTAACTCTCTGTCTCTCTGTCTGTCTATCTGTCTCTCTGTCTCTCTGTCTATCTGTCTATCTGTTTATCTGTCTACCTGTCTCTCTGTCTATCTGTCTGTCTCTCTGTCTGGATATTTTTCGCGTTATCACGGCAAAACGGCTGAACGGATCGAGTTGAATTTTTGCATACGTATTGATTGAGGATCGGAAACGGACATTGGCAATTTTTTTTTTGGTCGACGTGTACGAAGTCGCGGGTAACAGTTGGTAAGGGTATATTTTGCTGTCGGGTTTTTGTCTTCCTTTTAATAATTTGTTCTAGTCATTTCGTAAAAAGAGTGCCGAAAGTATTGCAATAGGCAAATACTTTTTGTTTATTTTTTTTCAACCTAGACCATAGAAAGAAGACGAGTTACACAAAAATATAGAAAATTAGCCTTGTGGAAACACTCGAGATTAAGTATTAATTTTATGATGTAAGTCATAAATACCAAAATATGTACGAATTGAAACTGCTAGACCACTTTCTCTGCTAATTATATTCAGCAGACTAATCTCTTTAGTGCCAAATGATTACTCGAATTTCAATTAAGTAATATTTATTGAAAAAAAGTATATTACTGCTAAATACGTATTTAGTTGAATATAGACTAGTTTTTGTGAGATTTTTAGTCATTAATTTGCAGTATTTTGACTTTTAAGGTAAGTTTATGATAGGATTATAAATAACCTTTTTGAATATCGCTTTACTATTTATACTTGCTCATACGATTTTTTTAAGCGAAATTGTAGTAAATTTAAAACTTCTCATAATAATTATTTGAAATTACGATTTATATGTAATATGACTGAGAAATCACATAGAATTTTGTAAGGACTACACTGTGGACTGACGAGTCCAGAGCTATGGTAGGTATAATGGGTTTAAGTATTGTATGTTTACAGATGCTCTGGCGTAATTTGCGTGCCTTCGTTTGTGTGTTCTTAGGGCGTCCATATTTTTTCCATAGTCTGTGCCTACAAAGTATTTTTTTTATGGTCAAAGGCCTAAATCTTAAATAAGAATTGTTAAATATAATTTTACATGTAAGGTTACCTTCTAATATCGAGTCCATAGTTTGTCTATAGAGGTTGTTCCTCATTCTTACAAAGAACATCTCCTCGGGTCTCTCTGGGAGATAGTAGACCACCAGCTCGGAGTGTACTGATATTGGTTTGACTGCTTCGTATACTGGCTCGCCTTTAATTTTTGTGCAGACTAGGTTTACCTGAAAGAAGAATTTTATTTTATTTGATTCTATAATGCATACAAGTGGTAGAACTTTTTGTGGTCCTCCTGGGGAAGTACCGCACCTTCGCCAGTTATTTAACGACCAAGCAGTAGTGTGCAAACAGTCTGTGTTCTAGACTGCAGGGGCTTTTTTCGAAAGGAATTACTGAACTTATAGTAGCGTTCGTCAACACTGAACGAATTCTTTTTTTTTTTCGATCGTCATCTCTGTTGATGAAGGGGGATTTACCGCGTTACCGCGAGGGGTTTTGCTGAAGTTCAAAATTTTAGATGTCACTTTTCGTTGTATAGTCGTGGTAATGAGGTACTTACTTGAGGTCCATAATTATCCGATACGCGAAGAAACCGTACCCAGTTACAGTGTCGAACTTGGATCCCACCAGACGTGCAGACCTCGTCAAACAACCCAAACCGATGTCTGATCTGCGGACAAAAGTATTGGATAATTAATGCATTAGAGGAAGACAGAGAGAGAAAAGGGAAAATAGTAGACTTAAAGACAAGTTTCTGTTGGAACATTTCTTTTTTTTTTCTTATTTTGACAAAACTTAGACTTCAAAAACTGTTATGCTATCGAAATATATTTTGTAAATCAATATTATTTTATTATCCTATTTGTTCCTCGACAGAATTTATAAAAAAATAAAATTATATTTTATTCGCCCAGTTTAACTACCAATGGCATAAGGCTAAAAACATTTTTATTCTATGCTAAGCCGATTTTAATAACGGTTTTTCGGGATTATCGCCAAAATTATAATTTACAAGTCAAAGTCACAAGTAAAATTCATATCTAGTCAAACGAACCAAAGAAAATTAGCAAGTTCATAAAATTAAAATTATTGCTCTGTAATAGAACGCTTAATGATATAATGAATTAAAACGTTCATTGCTATTCAATTTAATTTCTATCGCAAGTTTTATTTCATTACAATATCGATTATGCATCTCGGTGTATACCTACCAGAATACAGAAGGCTATGGAAGTTAGCTGCGAAGAACATGTGCATAATATTTTATTGAGTAGTCATTTATTATTAGTGTATGTAATGCTAAACATACATTAAAAACATTATCTATCCATTTTCTCTGCAAAATTTAGTGTAATGTTTACTTTAAAAAACTGACGTTAGTGTCTACTTTTAACCCGCATTTTATACGTATACCTTTTTATATGTACACGCGGTTTCATCATCATTATCGTCATCAGGCAGAAGCCTTCCACTGCTGGACATAGGCCTCCCTCTTAGAGGGCCACACCGAACGACAACGTGCCACTTGCATCCACCGGTTGCCTGCGACTTTCACAATGTCGTCGGTCCACCTAGTGGGAGGCCTACATACGCTGCGTCTATGGTTCGTGATAGCCACTCAAGAAGCTTTTTTCCCCGCCGGTTATCGGATCCTCGAGTGCTATGTGGCCTGCCCATTGCCACTTCCGCTTGCAAACTCTGAAAGCTATATCGGTGACTTTGGCGCGCGGCTTCACCCGCGTGGAAATTCCCTTAGGAAAAAGTAACTGAGATAACTCGCCGGCCCTGCATTTATACACAATAAGAAACCTTTTTTTTGATGATGAGTGTTATCTTTGTATTTTTTGCAATTTTATTTGTACACCCGGCTCTGTAAAACAGTGCATAACTACATTATTACAAACACGTTGAAATCGCATCTCTAATCGGATCTGTCAAAGAATATGAAGTTGTTAATTAAAACAGACGTGGCTGTAAAAACTAAGATGGATAGGCAATGATTGGAAAGCAATTAAGTACTCTTATTAATTGTATAAATGGACGATCGTGACTAAATTAAGTTTAATGAAATAATTAATTTACGTGTTTATTTACTAGTTTCATCTCTATTATGGAAAGTTGAAAATAAATTGCTTTTAAAAAGGGAAACAAAACTGTCAGACTGTCACGGTAGTTATAAGCTAAGTGGGGATCACAATTTAAAATAATACCACCACACCATCGTCCGTGCTCTATTTGTATGATAAATTACCTACTCATCCAAAAGTTGTCTTGAATCGATTGTTTTTTCCTTTAGGACTAACATTTGTAGCAGTTTTTTATATATTTCTTCGCGTTTTGTAATTTTTGACTTTTAAATATATTTTATTGTGCTTTTATGATGAGTTTGTATCCTCCTTCTCGGCTTAGCATAGCGTTTCTGTTCGAACTTGTAACATTTTTCAAAAGCTGTGGATGGCAAATGAAAAATGACAATGTGCGTGTTTTGATTTTAATGTAGGCAATATTAGATAAATTAAAATACTCTAGTTTTTTATAAACTTAATCTTTGCCACAGCTTTCAACTGACCGCCGCGTTTTACATAATGATGAGAAAATGAATACAGATACGACTCCTGCGCACGCAGCCGCAAGATTCAACCCATTCTACAATTAACAGGCCGGATGCATTACTGCTGTATGTAAATATTCATTAAACTAATCTGGGTTAAATTAAAATATGTAGTTAATTCATTTGCACATATGCAAAACTAGGACTAAGTGCGTTTAATGGTTTTGTTGGAACTTAGAAAATGTGTCTATAAATCTTTTAGATGTGTAATTATTTCTTAAGAAACAAGCATTAACTACTTATAATTAAAGATAACGTGGGTTGCGTCGTTTTTAAAAGCCAAGTCTAAAGGCGAAGCAAAAATATTTATGCCACTACGGGCGTTGAATTATTTTTCTTTGTACTTTGACAAACTGATATGACTAATTTATTAGTTTATACTGTATGATTTTGGTTGAATGAAACGCATACAAAGAGCAGATTCACTCGAAAAAATAAATAAAAAACTAAAGAAATTACAGTAGCTGTAATTGTTTTGTATTTACTCACAGTTATATTGTGTAAGTCATATTGGATGCTTTCGGGCGGCCTTAATACTTTGATAACACGGCTGATCACTTAGCTATAAATACGAACATACTTCAACATCAGCCGGAAAACTTCCACTGCTGCACACAGGCCTCCCCCTTAAAGTGCCAAACCGACCGACAACGTGCCACTTGCATCTACCGGTTGCCTACGACTTTTACAAATCTCGTCGGCCCACATAATGGGAGGCCTGCCTACGCTGCGTCTTCTGGTTTGTGGTCACCACTCAAGAACCTTTTTCCCATCGGTTATCGGCTCTTCGAGCGATGTGGCCTGCCCATTGAATCTTCAGCTTGCAAACTCTGAAAGCTATATTGGTGACTTTGGTTCTTCGCCGAATATCCTCGTTCCGGAGTTAATCGCGCAAAGAAACTCTGAGTCATCCATTGCCCGCCGTGTGAATCTAAGTTCCTCCAAAAGGCTAGCAGTCAAGGACCACGTCTTTGTTCCACATGACAACACTGGCAACACAGATTGTATAAAGACCCTTGTCTTATGGCACTGCGGGTTTTTTGACGAGAAGATATCAAAGAAATAACGAACATAGTGACTAACTAACCGTGACTCTTAAACTATCGCGATAAAGCGCTAAATACTAGTTACTAGCTACTAGTTACTAACTATTAAAGCTATTTCGATTAACACGAGACGCAGAAGCAACTAAAACTAAAGTTAAAACGAACATCAACAAAAGTAAATTAACTTGTTCATAATACTAAATAATTTATAAATAATCAATATCCCACAAACTCATATTAAAAATGATAACTTAGTCGAAATATAATTATGTCGGCTTTTCGATACCTTGACACTATCTTTATGAATATTCGATAAAGATGAGCCACCAGAACATAATCTTCGACGACCAAGAAATAATTATGTTAAAACGTAATAAAAATGTTAATTTATACTAATATTGTACTTTGAATCTTTAATTGGTAATATATGGGAGCAAATAAAACCTAAAACAGAATCACGTTTCTATTCAAAACAGATTTGTACAGATTTGGGGAGAAGTATCTATCAATTATCCTGACGTTGATTTTTTAAATTTATTTCTGCGGTAATCTTTAGAACTTGGACATTCTCACGGTTGCGACTCCATTTTACTATAGAAAAGTCATAAATCTTAGTAACACACTGATTGCTTTCCTTATTAATACAAGCTCTTAATTATTTGAATCAGTTGGAATAAATAACGTTATAAAATAATCAATAAGGTCCTAAACTGCAAACATCGCAACGAAATTGCCTCACTGGACCTCAACCGGCCAGTAAGGCCTTAGCGAGCGAAAATGAGTCTTAGAAGTTCATAAATAAGAGTTCAGGTTTTGGTCTGTCGTGCTCAGTTCTAATTTCTTTTTATTTTAGCGAATATAAATCAGTGAACCGTTATTCGGAAAGCTTGAAGACAGTCAGGCTCTTTGTGACGTCAAGTTTTTGTTGCAGTAACGTGTGTCTAAGCCTTTAGGGGTCTAAAATATTTGGTTTCCAAACAATCTCCAAATCGGGAGTCGTCGTAATGTGAGCAGTTCATGAATTTTTCGAAGCGATAAACTGTTATAGAAATATAAACTGTATACCTATATATGATAGCTTACTGGTTGGCGTGGTTCCAAATTAGCTTGATCTACTGGTGACGGAAAATCGTGAGGAAACCATAGCGGTTATGATGGTGGCTTTTTAGTTCTGCTGTCGCTTCTACCAACTTCAAGTTGAAAATCTTGCGCCAAGCAGCCGCAATTGAGAGCAAATTCCCATTCCAGGCTATATTTAGTCAATTAAAATCAGATGAGTCGTGGTCAAACGCCTGGCCTGACAAGTTTTTTTTTTTTTTATAGTGTGCGTTAGTCACGTGCAAAACATATTTCAGATAAAAATAAAAACTCAATTTATCGGATTAATGAAAGTAGAAAGAAACCGAAAGAAACATGTTTCTACCGACTCAATAACTAGCACGCGTAGTTAAATGCTTGTAAAATTCGATTACAACAATCAATTAATACCAATTATTCGATTGGGTGCTATTTCAATTTAATTAACAAAATATTCAGTGAATTATGATTCTTACTGTTACCGTTGTAGGTTATAAATCTTAACATCGATTATTAAATATCGATTTTAAAACTGGACGGAAGAAAAAAGATGGATAGAGAGCTTCGCTTATATATAAACTGAAGCAGAAAAATGGCGGCGGTGGCATATTATACGAGTAAGTGAGGGGTGTGTGATGATTGGCACGATATATGCTTTCCAGCTTAATATCCCGTGAGTAGCTATGAGTTGTACTAAGATGCCTCAGTAAGTGTGTTTTCAAGTAGAGCGCATCCATCTCTTTTTTTCGTGCATGTTTGAAAGAATTTGGTCAGTCATTTTTATTAGGGCAACTTAAAATTCCACGCGTACTCTCTCAGTATCGATACTTCGATGCCGATATTCGATTCCATATCGATTTTTAATCAATCTCCAAAATGGGCTCTCAAACTTAATTGACGTCAATCGTGAGGTACCTTAAAAGGCTTTCTTGTTTCGAGCATCCGAAGCAATTATCGATGTGTACTTAATGAGGGTACCAATTACGTGTTTTTTGATCTACATTTTGCGTTGAAATTGAGTCGTTGGTGTTACATTGTATTATGTATAATAATAAGGTATAATGTTCTGTTTTTAGTCAGGTTTGGAATTTTTAGCACATTATCAAGCATGAGCGTAGTGAAGTCCTGACAACAAACATGTTACATAAATTATGTGTTCAAATCACGAAAGTTTAAAAGTTTCATTCATCTATTCATTCTGGCAATGGTGTGGCTTAAAAAAAAGGCTTAGAAGTTGTCTGTTCACTTTATTATGTACCTTTATCTGACTATTCTCATATAAGGGAATGTCACCTTTTCCCAGTACGAGTGCTGTGCTGTAACTGTCGACATGTACTGTATAGATGAAATTTAAAGTGGATAGAGCCATGTTTTTTTAAATCGGTTTCTGTGTGTTATCCGAAGAAAACCGGAGCGCAGCTAGTTCCTAGTAAAAAACTTCCCGCTCTTCGGCTATCTATCATGTACTCTCCATCTATCTATCTAAAGGCCTTCCAAACTTCCCGGTCCTTGGCTATCTATCATCTACTCTCCATCTATCTATCTAAAGGCCTTCCAAACTTCCCGGTCCTCGGCTATCTATCATCTACTCTCCATCTATCTATCTAAAGGCCTTCCAAACTTCCCGGTCCTCGGCTTTGGTGGTCCAGTGTTTATCGTGCGAGTTCAGCTCGTCACGCCACCTTGGTCTGGGTCAACGTGGAGGGCGTTTTGAAATTGGTACACAACCTGTGGTTGTCTATGCCCAGCGCGTAAAAACCTTGAAACTTATCGCTAAGCATTTAACCAAGCGGTTTTGAAACTCCAGACTTCGACATTCGACTTTTGTATGTAAAACAATCGTTTGCTTATACCACGTCTAGTTTTTGAGCAACCCCTTTCACTACATCGGCTATAAATAACAATGTCATAATAACAGTCATCACATACATACAAACAAACAGCTCCTTGCACGAGTGCGGAACGAGATAACCCGGAGCGGTCACGATCTGATTAATTATGGGTTTAGATTTGTTCTTTTGGACTTTTGAATACCATCAAACTTTTTAAGATTTGACGGCCATTTATCACATTTAAATGAAAACCTACAAGATCTATAATACAAAGCACAAAAGGTTTCAACATACTCAGAAATATTATTTGGGTTTGCTTACATCATTCACAACCTTACACTTCATAGTGCTGAGTATGGGCCTCTTTTGCCGTACCATTTGCTTCGGTTCTTTTTGTTTTTTGCCAATTTTAAGAATTTCGTCGACCCATCTCGCCGATGCACGAATAACGTTCCCTTTTGCTGGAGTAGTCATCAGATTTTTTTAAATAATTTTCCAATTTTCAAAAAACTTGATTAGTATTTTTGGACTATTATATCTTTATTTATACGAAATAATGTAAGTACCCAATAAGTAATTTTATTGATAAAGGGTTTTCATCCGATTATATGTTCAATGACGTATCTAAATGGTGGACGATATTATGACGGAGAGCAATGTGGATGTAGATCCGAAACTTTGCAGGTTCAAATCCTGATAATTTCCAAATTATTGAATCATCAATCGTTTTATTTTTACTTTCATATTCAATAAAATAAAACAATAAATACAGCCGCATCGGAGTAATAAGTCAATGGAATGTGTATAAGTACTTAGTACGTTTCCCCGACAAACAAAAATTACCAGCGATTATAAAAGTACTATAATTTCTTTATTAATAATCACTGACGCATAAGAGCACGTATACACTGCAGTACAAAAAGAAGATTGCTACAGAAGCGCTCACGAACGCGGCTCGAGGCGTCAAATCGCTTAACGTGCGCTCACGCTTGGCCTTAAGGAGCTTCTAGGCTGGACGAAAAGACTTTTCTTACTTATAAAAGGATAGCTATCTGAGCAAATAAAACATTAAACTTGAATTTATGATAAAAAAAATATTAATACAAAAACTACACCTGAGGTTCTAATTAAAGATACAAACTCCTTAAAGAATCAATTTAAATACGCCTTGAACGTGGTGTCAATTTTTTCGGTCACAAATTATGTCACCTATTAAAACCAAACAAACGAGATTATCAACTCTGTTGTAACATTATCGATACTAAACAAGATCTCATTAAAGTACTACCACGCTTATCGCATAAATATTATAATGCTTACAGTCTTTCATAAAAAATAATCCATTTTGGAATAGAGCACCGATCACAATACTTTACATGAGGGTTCAAGACTGGCAGTGCTCATTAACGATGTGGAACCGAACGGTACAGTATGCATGCTCTCTTACAATAAATGTGAAATACTAGTACTGTCAGATGCCGATGTCAGCTACTCGGATTCACTCAACTGCGTTAATCTTGATAACGAGATTCATTCACTGGCTTACTTCTTGTTTATCTACGAGTAACTATTTTTCTAATGAACAGATTCTTGCTAACTTTTACTTACTTTATAATGATCAGTTTGAAACGCAGTAATCGCTCTGTTGTCTATGCATACTGGTGACACCTAAGCTTGGAATGTTTTCCTTTTAATTTCGGCTTGTATACATAAATGCATTCATCCGGTGCCAAATGCCATAAAAAAACAAAAATTCTGAGAAACTGGTGTCTTTTCTGTTAAACCATATTCCAAACTGAATAATTGACTGCACTGAATTGTTGACAACCGTTGAATATACACAATAAACATATTGAAGTGAAAAGAGATTCAGATAATTTTAGTCCTGTCAGATTATTGAGTGGCACAAGAGAATTGACGCCAAAGAGTTACGGTCTTACTTACATGGTAGAACTGTCTTGCGTGGATTATACAACTCATTTTAAATATTGGTCTAGAACTTGATGGAAGAATCCAAAGAGGAAGAATCAAACATCAATTTCTACTAGAAATGTTTGGTTATAATTAAAATAAAATAAATAAATAAATTAAAATAAGCAACAAAATTAACCTTCTAACAAGTCTTTAAATTTAACCCAAGTTTCTTTTAAAATAATGGCTTGCGTACACGAGAGCACGGGCGCGCAATTTGGTGGCCACTGCAAATAGGCGCTTGCGGCGATGTGGTCCGTTGCAATCAGGCCTTATGTTCGCTACTTGATAAGCTGGGTTTCCATTGAGCGCGCGACCTATCGAAATTTTTCCTTACTGACTGATGTTACTTAACTTACCGTATAAACTCAAATGCGAGCTAATTTAAGAGCAATCATAGTTTATGTTCTCTCAATTCTATAGACATCTCAGTGTCAATATTACATTGCCTGTCAGTAAAATCTTGATACTGCGGTAACATTTTTTTTTTTTTTTTTTTGATGACACTAATCATCTAGTTTTTAATTTATAGTGATACAAAACAATGTCTCCATAATCAATTTTGCTTTATAATTGTACGTATACGTAAGTTTTTTTTTAATTATCTATATAACTTGCTTATGCTCTCAGTAGTTTGCCTAAGTATCATAATGTTATTGTTATGGTACTTAAGAGGCTTTCAGGCGGCTTTCTACACACAACAACAACACTGACAAACCGGCCAGCCACTTATCCTATATGACATTAATCGTTTAAAAAATTGCTACACATAATTATGAACTGTTGTCGTTCCAACAAAACCGCACCTTAAACTGATGCATGCAACGTTGTGGTATGTCAGAACACATGCCTCAGGCCCGGACGTTCATTTTGGCTTCTGTTTAAAGAATACAATCCCGAAATTAGTATACTAAAGCCCTAATAGTGTCTCAGCTCAAGGCAATGCCGTCGGAATACTTCGACATCAGTTGGCGTGATGTTATTCGAAAAGAAAAAAAATAACCATGTAACAAGAGCCTAATTTTGGCCTTAGCAAACTGATTTAAATTGCTATAGTAAAGTGAATTATATGAATGGCTATTTTAGTTTTTTCCATGATGTTTTTACCATAGAATTTCAGTAGTACAAAAAAGAAAAGATTGAGTTTTTGAGTGCCTAATTCCCCACTTGTATTGGAATTAATCGGTTAAAATTATTGAGAAACTTCTTGTAAGACAAAAGGACGTAACTTTTAGGTTTATTGAAAAAAAGTGTGACATAAATTTTTTCTTTTGTAATTAAATTAGTAATTTTTTATTTATTTTTGTTACTTTCATATCCCGTGAGTACTAAATTTAAATTTCGTAAATAAACGCAAAAGCTAACATTCTTACTTTTATTGCAAGTTCTTCAAAAAACAATTCTGCACACTACTGAGAACATATGACACACACTATTATCAATATTTTTAAAAGAATATACATTTGAGCTCTGGAGACCCAAAGGTGGCTCACAGAATGCCTTTGTAACAAAACATTGTATCTACAATAAGACACTGTATCAAAACGAGGGATCATGAAAACTTAAATAAATTTTAAAATCTGTGGGCATCAAATCTCAAATCAATCAAATAATTTTGGTGTTCAAACGAAAAAAAACTTAAGTCATAATAGGAAAACTTCTTCAAAAGCTAAATTTGAATATGAAGACTACAAAAAATTAAAATGTTCCAGCTGGTGTCAAAACACAAATCGTGGTAACAATAAAGCACGCGCAGACAAGTGTTGCGAACAGTTTGTAGAAATGGCACAAGATCGTGAAGGCCGCGGGTAAGGGTAATAACTCAGCATTACTGCAACTGGACACTTCATGGGCTTCACGTACAAGCTAAGACATACGGCGATTTTAGAAAATACAAATTTGTTTTTCGGAAAAGTTAGTAAGTATATGTTTTTTTTAATGGGTAACCAATACAATTATCGCGTTATGTAAAATTACAGGATAAGTCGGCAATGTTCTAACGGAGTTTTAGCTTTGCTTACACGCTAATTATAAAAATAAATAATATTGAAACATAAACCGTAATGACAATTCGAATGATAGAAAAGCTTTATCTATAATTAATCTAACACTTAAGTACTACATCCCAATTAGTACTCACAAGATATTTACCACGTGTACACGAATGCACAAATAAAAGTATTGGTCAGCTGTTGTACTCGTTTATTAGGGTACCAACCCGAAGACAAAAATCCAACACACCATTTTTAGGTACCTAATTTGCTTGACAAAACCGTCTGCGCGTTTTAACGTAGGACAGCGCCATCTAGTACACTTTCTTAACACTTTCTTAACAATTCCTTAGACATACCGCCCACCAAGGACGAATTCAATTTGTCCTTTACAAAATTGCCATCCGCCCACCATGAAACTATTAAAAAAACTAAAAGTAGGTAACAATTCTAAAAGGGTGTTACAAATAAAACATGTATATGTAGGTCCAGTAACAAAATCCTACATTACATATAACAAACAAACCGCATTGAAAAACTTATACTTAGTTTTGAAGACCATTTGCGTGATCAATCGGCCAGTGGCAACATACACAGCTTAGACGTTGGCCGTTTGATTTCACAATTGTTCTTAGTTCTCAAGGAAACAACACGAGTAATGCTGTCTGCCCCTGAATGCTTAGCAACCACTCGACCAAGAAGCCACCTGCACGGCGGCACGTTTTCTTCCTTCACTAAAACTATGTCTCCGATCCCAGGTTCTGGGTTTTGATAAGCCCATTTATAACGATGAAGAAATTTTGAAAGATACTCTTGCGACCATCTTTTCCAAAAGTTCTGCAACATTTTTTGCGTTAATTGCCATCTCCGTAGGCAACTCGTGTTTGAAATCTCAAAATTATGATCCGGTGCAGTTATAAGGGGTTCACCAACCAGAAAGTGCCCTGGTGTTAGAGCCTCTATTGCATCCGATTCCGTATCGAGCCGCGCCAATGGTCTCGAGTTTAAACAAGCCTCAATTTGTACCAAGACCGTAGATAACTCCTCGTATGTTAAGGTAGTGTCTCCGATTACTCTTTTCAGATGAAATTTCGTCGATTTGATGCCAGCTTCCCATAATCCGCCAAAATTTGGCGAAAAAGGGGGTATGAAATTCCAAGCAGTGCCATTGTTGGCTAGAGTTTCAGATATTTCCTTCAAAATGCCCGATTTTTCTGAAGAAAACAATGTTTGTATCTCTCGAGATGCCCCGACAAAGTTTGTCCCATTGTCACTCCAAAGATCTGTGCAATGGCCTCGACGAGCGACAAACCGTTTGAAGGCAGATAGAAATCCCTGCGAAGTTAGGTCACTAACTGCCTCAATATGCACAGCCCGTGTAACCATGCATACGAACAAGCAAATGTAGCCCTTGTACGCATGATGGCCTCTACCTTTACTTGTCCTTATATAAATTGGCCCAGCATAATCGACACCACTACTTTTGAAAGCCCTTGATGGTGTCATCCTTGCCCTTGGCAACTGCCCCATCAATTGATTTGACGTTGCTGCGTTGTACCTGATACACGTCACACACTTGCGAACGAGAGCCTTCACAGACGCCTTAGCTCCTAAAATGAAGAATTTTCTGCATAAATATGTCAACATAAGTTGAATACCTCCATGAAGCGTCTTAGCATGTACATCAGATATTATTAGATCCGTCAGAGTAGACTTCTTTGGCAGCAAGATTGGATGCTTTACATCTTCACCGAACGATGTTTTGTCCAATCGACCTCCAACTCGCAACAAGCCATTGTCATCAATAAAAGGGTTTAAAGATTTGAGTGGACCCTTTATTTTACACCATTTACCATCCTTTCTTATGAGTTCCAACTCCTTTTTGAAATGTTCGCCTTGACATTGTTTCACACATATCTCCAAAGACTGCATTAATTCCAGCGATGTAAGATACTCGTGACGGTTTCTTTCACTAACTGGTTTCTTTAGATCAAGAAATCGTCGGCAATAAGCTACAACTCTTATCAACTTTGTAAGCGTTGAGTATCTATTCCAAATAGGCCTCTCTGCTACTGCAACATGCACCTTTGTCTCTTCCAATTGAGTCTCAATGTTTTTAGGTTTGCTGCAATTGACATCATATCTTCGCAAGAAGTCTGGACCGCTGAACCACATTGTGTTGTTGAGTAGTTCCGTAGAGGTTATCCCTCTGGAGGCGCAATCAACTGGATTCAAACTGGTTTTTACGTGTGACCACTGATTTGAATCTAGAGTCGTCAATATTTCGGACACCCGATTCGCGACAAACGTTTGCCAACGACTAGGGTGACTGTTGATCCACGCTAGGACCACAGTTGAATCCGTCCATGCCCGAATATGTGACTTTTCTATTTTCAATGTCTCTGCTACTTCCACTAGCAGTCTAGTGACTAGGACTGCTCCACACAACTCTAACCGAGGGATGGAGACTTGTTTGATGGGTGCTACCTTGGTTTTAGCCGTAACTAAAGTAACATGGACGTTCCCAACTACATCGATTCTTCTCAAATATACAGCTGCCGCATACGCCACCTTCGACGCATCACAGAATCCATGCAGTTGTATTAAGGAATCGTCAGTGTTAGTGCCAAGCCATCGAGGTATGTTTATTTGCGTCAAAACGGACAATCTTTCACGGTAAGTATTCCACTCTTCCAGTACTTTGCCTGTGACTTCACAATCCCAATCTATCCCAGATATCCACAGCTTCTGAATGAGAATTTTAGCTACTATCACACAAGGCGCCGCCCATCCTAGCGGGTCAAACAACCGTGCAATATGAGATATAACTTTTCTTTTTGTTACAGGTCCAGGTTCCAGCGCTTGCGTCACCGAGTAGCGGAATTCGTCGGTTCTTCGATTCCAGGTAAGTCCTAAGAGCTTAACTACTTCGTCTGTTTTTAGCTTTAATTCCTCGCAATTGTCAACCTCGCTTTCTGTCGACTCCTTGATTGCTTGCAATAACTCATCGCTATTACTCATCCATTTTTGTAGCACAAATCCACCCTTTTTTAGCAAGTCATTCATTTCCTGATAAATAATCTTCCCTTCTTTTACAGAATTGCATCCAGTAAGCAGATCGTCCATGTAATAATCATTTATTACCCTTTCAACTGCGGCGGGATACTTGGCACCTTCGTCGTGTGCTGTCTGCTGCAAGCTCTTCACCGCCAAATACGGAGCCGCCGCCGTCCCGAATGTTACTCTCAGCAATCGATAGTCCTCAGCCTTTGCGTCTGCGTTATCCTTCCACAACAACCTCTGATAGTCTGTATCCCTTTCAGCTACTCTGACCTGGCAATACATCTTAATCACATCAGCCGCTAGGCATATGGGATGTTGTCTCCAACGCATCAGCAAGTGTCTCAGTTCCGGTTGTAATGTGGGTCCCACCATTAATGCATCGTTTAATGATACCCCATTTGTGTATTTACAGGATGCATCGTACACAACCCTGACCTTTGTGGTATCTTTATCGTTCCTTACAACGGCGTGATGAGGTAAGTATACAGCCCCAGTATTTTTCTTTTGTGTTTCAGGAATCTTCTCCATAAACCCTAAATGTAAGTACTCTTCTATTACCTTTTTATATTTGATCTTTAGCTCTTCGCTCTTCTCAAACCGTCTTTGTAATCCATTTAGTCTTTTTTCAGCTATCATTCTGGAGTCACCATCAACACAATCAGGCCGCTTAGTTTTAAATGGGAGCCTGACTACGTACCTGCCCTCTGAATCCCGCTTAGTTGTTTCTGCGAAGAATTGTTCACAGCGAGTTTCTTCTTCCGACAACATCTTCTTGCTAGACTTTGGCTCAGCCTCAATTTCCCAAAATTTTTTCAACATCTCATTGTCTTCAACGCACACATGCATTGCCACTACCTTTGCTGGCGAGGTCTGAGAAGTTTGGCATGTGCCAGATAAAATCCATCCTAGTGAAGTCGCTTGAGCCAAAGGATATCCTTGCGGACCTTTTCTTATTCCCTCTTGTATTATCTGTCCGTAGATATCTGCCCCTAACAAAACGTCAATTTTGTTAGGTATATGATATTGAGGATCTGCTAGACACATGTCCTTGTCCAGCCATTCCAGTTCTTCCACCTTGCAGTTTGGAAGGGACGTAGTAATCGATTTTAGTACATACGCTTGTACTTTGATAACAACATTGCTATCTATCCTCGACCGAATCCTCAAATCTACCATATATTTGGACACAGTAGTGCTGTTACCTTCTAACCCCGATATGATTCCTTTGACTGGGTGTTTCTTAATACCCAAGTATTGTACCGTCGCTTCTGAGACAAAGGAGGCTTGAGAGCCCTGATCTAGTAATGCCCTGATATAATACCTTTGTCCTCGTTGAGATTCTGCCCAAACGACGGCCGTTGCCAAGAATACCTGCTTCTTCACAGATACCTGACCAAAACACGAAACCACTGGCGCCGCTTCAACCGATCCTGAGGGAGCCGCTGACTTTCCAGCGGATGAACCGACCAAACCTACCTCGGATGTCGAAGTACCAGTGTGTGCTTGGTATGACTTACCATCGCCCAAACCGCTGGGATGGAGTACAGAGTGATGCTTTCCTTTACATATCCGACAAGTTACTTTGCTTGGACAGAACCTAGCCGAGTGGTTACTACCCAAACAGTTATAACATAATCGTTTGGTCATTACAAACTCACGTCGCTTATTGACGTCTTCGTTCATGAATTTTTTACATGAGTACATTTTATGGTCTTCCGTACAAAATTCACACATGACATTAGCTACATGCAAAACCTTATGCTGTTGCGGTTTACTGTTTGTGAGAGTTGAAGGTCGGGATTTGACTTCTGGTTCTATGAACTCGAGCGCCCTAAATCTGCTCTCCAAGAATTCCCGAAACTGAGCAAATTTAGGTAGTTCATTCGCATTCCCATCAGCGACCTTCAATTCCCAC
This sequence comes from Apocheima hispidaria, assembly GCA_947579745.1. Taxonomy (NCBI): domain Eukaryota; kingdom Metazoa; phylum Arthropoda; class Insecta; order Lepidoptera; family Geometridae; genus Apocheima; species Apocheima hispidaria. Next base: position 695,153 of record OX388152.1, on the reverse strand, counting down.
TGCTTGCGGGTTTCCGCGTCCAATTTGTTTGACACAATATAGATAATTATTATGTCCCATGACCCTATGTCTATGCCGATGTTTTTAAGAGCGTGTAAACAATCTGAAGTAGTATCTGATAAATCTTTGAGCAGCGCTGAAGACTCTTTGGTTGCACTCTTTAGGTTCATTAAACGCTTTAAAATGCAATTTGCAAGATAATTTTTATTATTGTACCTTGCTTCCAGCTGGCTCCAGCATTCCAGATAATTTTCAGCAATGATAGGCAACTGCCGTATCAACTGCTCGGCCTCACCGGTTAAATACCCTTTTAGGTAGTGAAGGCGTTGCACGTCGTCCAGTGATGTATTGGAATGGATCAACGAGACAAACATGTCCCGAAAAGTGATCCATTCTTCATATTTTCCCGAAAAAGTGGGAATAGTTATTTTTGGTAACTTTATGTTTGACGTGCCGCTACTACCTTTTCCGGTGCCCTGGCCATGTAATTGCGGAGCCGGCTTAGGCTTAAATTTTAATATATCCGTTTTATAGTTAATATAAGAGTCTTCCGTGCTCTCGTACATTTCATTTTTCACATAAATGCTCGCTTCATATTCTGACCACTCAGTTACACTACCGATAATTTCCTCATGAACTTTTGTAAAGCGAGCCCACAGGTCATCTAATATCTGCAGTCTCGTTTGTATATAATTTTCAGACGCAAGCCTTTCTTTAGACGACTTTTTAAAGTTTAAATGCGCCTTCACAATTCTCTCTTGCACGTCCTTCTGCAAATTAATAAATCGCTGCATTTTGAATTTATTATTCGAAAAGGATGTACAAGTTAAGAACAATTATTTTTGACCAAATTTCCGAACCAAAATTTTACAAGTTTAATATTATTTTAATTTGGCTAGTTTCCGAACCAAATTTTACAAGTCCTAAAATGCCGCAAAATTTTTACAAGTGTTTGAATTATTTTTTACTTAGAGAAAATCGGGCATGGATTCCCCGTCTCGACCAAATTAGGCGAAATATTCTAAGTCCCTGATTTGCATGCAAGAATTATTTCTAAGTCCCTAAACTTAATCTCAAATACTTAAGTTATTTTATTCTAATATTTAAAGTCCAAATTAGTTTGAATTTACTTATTTTTAATTTCCACTCACACTTGACCGTTTTTCCTGACGTCAATCCTGTTGCGTCTGCGGGGCTCCCCCCGCGCCGTTGTTCCTGGACACCTTGCTGGCTCCCTGCTCCGTCTGCTAACCTTCCTCTTCAGCACCAGATGAGGAGCTGCTCCACACTTGACGTGGAACCTCTCCACCGATTCGCCCCGAACAGCGATCCACTGCCCATAGGTGCGAAGCGTAGTCCGAAAACCGCGGACTACTGAGTCAGCACATCCGGCTCGAAGGACCAATTTGTACACGAATGCACAAATAAAAGTATTGGTCAGCTGTTGTACTCGTTTATTAGGGTACCAACCCGAAGACAAAAATCCAACACACCATTTTTAGGTACCTAATTTGCTTGACAAAACCGTCTGCGCGTTTTAACGTAGGACAGCGCCATCTAGTACACTTTCTTAACACTTTCTTAACAATTCCTTAGACACCACGATTTTTGTTGTTTATGCGTTGTTGCTACTTAAGTACTACCTGTAACATAGATGGACTGTAGATAGGTATTTTATTATGCCGATGGACTATTTTTCGGTTTCTTTATTAAAATGTGACACTACACAACGCCAGTGGAATTTCGAGAATCGCTTTGGACTTGAAATCGCGTAGGTCCCCAGGGCGAGCGTTCGGAATTCTGCAGTTATAAACGAAATTGCACCTCATTTTGCTACATGAGGCTATCGGTTGCAGATTGTGTACTATTTGACAAGTCTCGGACTTTCGAAGACAATTGTACGATTGAATGATGCGCTTCTAAATCTATGCCTCAATCACAGGTACAATAAATGGAACTCCCGAAGGACATGCAGCTACCTACGACACAAGGTTACTCTTAGTGTAGGTGCTGCACGACATTGTCACGTTCAACAAAATACATAATTATTTATATTGTTAGTTGTCTTAAAAATGTTAATTGCGATGTACTTGGTTTTTTTTTTTCTTGAATTAGACCATTCATGACATCGATATCATTATTTTAATATTATTAGTATTGACGTGAATTATTATTTTGTTATGCAAACAACAACTGTAAACACTGTTCTAAGGCTTACGCGGTACAATCGTGGTAAATATCCCGTGTGTACTAACTTAAATGTAATCTAACTATTCCTAAACTAATTTGAATCACTACTTTTTTGCATCTTCTTGTGTATGTTTAAACCAGGATATTACTAAAAAGAATCCCAAACTGACTGAAGTGGGGGAGTTATGTCTGTCAAATGCACTCGGAAAGGTGGTCAAAGTTCCAAACGCATCGCGTGCCTGAAGATGGGCATACCAGGAAGACCCTGAAAGCGACGGCGGGACGACCTGAACACGTTTCATCTTGATAGCTAGTGGTCCTGGTCCAGCTGGTCCCAGCTAGTGAAAGAGCGTAACAAATTGAAGGAAATGGAGACACTAGCCCAGCACTGGGATCTAGGTTAAAAAAGAGTATAAAAATAAGGTGCGCAGGAAATTGTATTTTAAGCACGAGCTTGTTTACTTGTGATAGATCATTTGATAAACAAATAATGTATTGTATGTTTTTCACGGTATTTGCGTGCTATACCGGCCGTGACGGTAGTACACTGCCTCGTCACGGTCTGCTATGCCACGTGACGGTATTGCACGAATACGTCACGGTCTGCCATACCACGTGACGGTAACGCACCTGTTTGTAAAAGGGTGGGTGATAGACCATGCCATACTCTGTTCACACCCTTTGACAAAATGGTTTCTGTTGTTTTTAATTTTTAATTAACTACGTTCAAATTTAGAAAATAACGACGACGTACGAGGATATTCGTCGAAGAACCAAAGTCACCAATATATCTTTCAGACTTTGCAAGCCGAAGTGGCAATGGGCAGGCCACATCACTCGAAAAACCGATAACCGATGGGAAGAAAGGTTCTTGAGTGGCGACCACTAACCGGAAGATGAAGCGTAGGTAGGCCTCCCACTAGGTGGACCGACGACATTGTGAAAGTGGCACGTTGTCGGTCGGTGTGGCGGTCTAAGGAGGAGTAATTATGTTCAGCAGTGGACGTTCTCTGGCTGATAATGTTATGTACTTTGTAAAATAAAAGATGGAGGAGACGCAACTTGAGATTTGACAGGTTTGGTTTCATAGGTAATCATCAAATGTTGATTGGTTAGAAAATTGTGTTCATCAACAAAAATAAACATAATATGTACTACGAGTCACGCAGGTACTTTCAACAGAAGAGCACCTAATAAAACCTCAAGTTAATCGTCCACGGTTCCCTCCAGTTCTTGTTAAACGTCTGTTATGTATCTAAATGAGGTTTGTTGGACCACCAATACCAATGTTTATCGGCTACATTGCAGGTAACAAGACATGTTAAAGTTGAAGATAATACTCTCCATTTAATTTAAAATGCATTGTTTTTATTTAACACATTTTTGCAGCTCTTATTTTTATTATCAAGAGCTTGATCATTATTTTCAAGTCATTGTGAATAGTGTATATTCAGTGTTTGAAAAATTAAAGTGGTCTTAACAATGCTATTCTTAGTTGTTTTCACTAAATAAAGCTAAGACTTTTTTAAGACGAGATATATACTCAGGAGTTGGTGGAAAAAGGCTGAGAAGTTAATTTTCATACTGCGTTTTATCAGGTTTTACCAAAGACACGTGCCGGTTTTTTCTGAAAAAAAAAAAAACAGCAATTTTTAAGCACCCTAAACAGGCACCCCTCCGTTTCGCAATTTAACCCTTTACGCACCATATCATTATAATATTGGTGACTACTGTCGTGACGGTTTCACGGTCACTTACGTGCAATACCATGATAATGTCGGGTAATGTTTAAGTACGTCACGGTTCAGTTTACCACGTGCTCTACCGTCTAGGGTGGTGTACAGACCGTGTAACTGGCTACACTGTTGTTTTTTTGATTTGATTAGTAATAAACAAGCTGTCAACATGAAAAGTTCAAAGGGGTGATGGTTTATTTATTTGACTATAAAAAGTAGTTCTAATTTGCATCTTAAACTCTGCTTATCATACATATTTAAATTTAGTCAGTTATATATATTAATATGTATATTATTTATATATATTAGTTGTATAATATATTTTAATTAGTGAACAACATTTTTTTTTTTTTTTAAATTCCTTACGGTATTTTACTTTTAACAGTACCTATTGTTTTGTCATCATTGTGTTATATTACTGATTCATTTAAAAAATATATATCGTCAAGTTTCTGAGTAGCTTTCGAAGGCATTCCATAAAAAGCTCACTCCGAACGGCCAACAATCAAGCCGTCACAATTTTAATTAAGGGTTCTGCAGATTCTATCGCCTTTTTCACTTTTTGATTCCGCAGGGACGTAATAATTGTGCCAAATTACAGGGCTGGTCTGAATTTGGCCAGTGCGGTTTGGTAGCATTTTAGGTAGATATTTATGGATGCTCAGTATTGATGTCAATTTAATTGAAAGACATGAAATTAAATGTTACTTAACCACAACAATCTATATATATATATATAAATGAACCCCTATTTTTCCTGGTCACGCTATAACTTGAGAAGGGCTGGACCGATTTTGAGGATTTCTTTTTTGTTGTGTTTGTAATTGTGAGGACAATGTCTATAAGAAGAGGTTAGCGAGGCCAAAGGCCGATCTTCGCGGGCATCAGCTAGTAATATAATAAAATAGGAGGTGTGGATAATGTCTTCTGTAGCAAAATAGATAAATATACTAGGCAAAATGTACTAGTTTTTTCATCACATCAGTACTAAGACGACTAATAGGTTTAATTTTCAACAAAAATCATATAATCACGACTTCATAAATCATATAATACAAAAAACAACCTGCAGGAAGTTTTATCCCTTGCTTCCAGAGCACCATAAAGCTTTGTAATTATTTTGTAATTGGTGGGCAGGCCAGCGTCGGTAGCAGATATATCACGGGAGCAAATTACAAAATAACTATAAAAAGGCTCTATGCGTGGTGTAATAAGAAGGAACGCGTTTTTCTGTCTTGCGGTGTTCACAAGTAATATTACAATGTAGTGGTGTAGGAGTTTAGGTTCATGTCAGTTTATCAGTTTTAATTTCTATGTAGAACTTGATTTACCTGTAGCATTTAGATTGCAGTTCATGCCATCATAATCTCATTATTTAAAAATGAATGTTTGTTTCGCTTCCTATGCGTTGGCCTAATATTAATTCGATTGAGTAGATGAAGCTTTGAATTTGCGAAAACGGAAGCCCGAACCTTGGCCTGAGCCCTACTTTACACCAAGACAAGTAAGGCTAGAGGCCAAGCAGCATCCCAGTAAGGCTATTATTAGATATTTCTGCTAAGTGTCAGGTATCAGCTAGTAGACAATAAAATAATTAAATTAATTCAATTTTATTACCATATCGTAAAATTTGAAATTTCAGCGATATTATATTTAGATTAGTTATATTATGAAAAAAAGAGCAGGTTGGTTAGCTTACTTTGAGATCGGCCTGTATTAAGCAGTAGAATAATATGGACTGTTAATGATGTTGATGAAAATTCATTAGAAATAATGTTGCACTAAAAGTATGGTCATAAACTTTTAACTTTTAAACGTAATTGATTGTACCAGTCATTCAATTTCTCTTTATAATATATAATTACGCGATTCTTTGTTTATCTGACACTTAAGAAACAAGTAAAAAAGTTCACTTACTACGATAAGTATCATACCCAAAATAAATATCATGCAACTCAATAATCATCAAAATTACAGCTTGCACCAGTTAATGCAAGTGTCCATTTGAGATAAATTAATATAGTCCAATGGTCGGTATTATATTGCCCGATGGTCGGTATTAGCATTCTTGATAGTACCGTTACCCGATACAGATTCTTTGTCGGTCTTGTTAATAAGCAAATCTGTGGAACTCGCCCGCACTCGCAAGACAAGTGTGTACTCGCGGTAGTGATGGGAAAAGGTAAGTCTTCAAGTCTAAGCTTGTTTTGGATTCGGATTTTTTAGTATTTGAAGGATTAGATATAAAAATAATAAATGGTTGAGTTTCTATTTTATTCTGTAGGAATTCTTATCATTATTGACAACTGATTGAGCCCACTGTAGGCTATAAGGCTCGTTTTTCTTTCGCCTATCTTTCATTAGGTGCAAAACAGAGAAGAATAACAAATTAAATAGATGTGGAAAAATAATAATTATGAAGTACAAAAGTAATAACTGTATTAAAATTTAAATACTGAAGTTAGACGAGGTAATTTAACACAAGTTTCTATTTAAAAAAGGTTAGTAAAATCTACTTGAATTATAGGTACACAACTAAAATCACCTTATATAGAGCATAATAAACTCTTTATTGTGCATATCAGAAACTAACTATTGCGAAGAAAAACTAATTAACGTTTCAAGACTAAGTTCAACATCATCAGCTTACTTCGAATTTAATAAAGACTCAAAAAAACAATACATAAGATAAGACTGCCACCTGTTACACCTTGACTGTCTCGTCCCTAGTGTCATGTAGAGCAACTATCTGATTAGCATTCCTCCGATCCCGTTTAGACTCAGAGTGATAAGCTAAAATATTTAAAGCGTTAAAGAATAAGTTGTTGTCAATATAATTTATGTACACTTAGATGATTTCAGAGGTATATGATATTCATCCACTAATAAATGCAAAAGTTTGTAAGTGTGTAAGTATGTAAGCAGGTAATCATGTAAGCATGTAAGTATGTAAGTGTGTAAGAGTGTTTGTTCCCGTTCAACTCTGTAACGGCTGAATGTATTTGAATGAAATTTTGTATCGAGGTAGCTTATAACGTGGATTAACACTTACCCCCGAATACTGAAACGTTTATTAACTATGACAACAGATTAATCCTAATACGGCCTTTGTCTGGCACTAAGCAAATGACAAAGGCAGCAATAGACTTAATCTGTCGTCAAAGTTAACAAACGGTTCAGTGTTCGGGGGATAGGGTACTTTTAATCCTGGAATAGTATTCGGTTTCTGTAGAATATTGGGTAAAACCGCGAGGCGCAGCTAGTAAATTATATGTCAATAAATGTTGCAAAGAAGGTAATTTAAATATTAGGGAAAAAACCTTCGATTTATTTGACTAATTGGTGCCGCGGTTCTAACTTGGAATTTGACCGAAATGCACTTTCGTACATAATAACTGTTTTTGCATTTCTTGCAAAGCTTTGAGCTTTGTGTACGTCGCAAAGTACTTAAATTTCACCTCCTTGCTCAAGTTAATTTTGTCCTAAATCTTGGCTCCAGACGTCGTGTAATATGCTAGAGTCAAGTTTCAAGTGTATCGTATTATTTCAGTATTAAAAAAGTCTTAGTCTTAGCACAGTCAAATTGTTATCAGTCAACAATATCAGTCATGGTCCATATATAACATTGTACTCATTCTTTAATATAATAATTGATTTTAGTCACCAGTAATTTTGACATAACCATGACAAAACGTATGCTGAAAATATAATGTAACAATACTTATTAATAAAACTGTACAACAAACTTCGAACAAGAACAAAAACTGGCTAAGTGCGGGTTGGACTCGCGCACCGATGGTTGCGTACTGAACATACAACTCATTTTTCCATTCGTTTCGGGATCGTTAGCGCGATTCCGACACCCACTTGGCCGGTTTTTATTATTTGTATCTAAAGAACAAGAAATGACACACAATGTACAGAAATATCAAGTTCAGAGCTAGGTAAGTTTTTGAGATAGTTCCCTTAACAAATATGATCTAAATATTGCAACTTTGACCGACTGATGTAGGTACCTACACTTAACAATCTCTAGACATGCACATGCATAAAATATATTTTTGTTGGTGCCTTTTTGGTTGAGCACCTGGTTTTTTTAAAGTTATTAATTCAATATTCGGTGTTGGACAAACATTTTACAGTGTCATTACGTCAAATTTTCAGTTCTGTAACTTATTTCTTTTATAAGCTATAAATCTGTGACGTACACGGACGGACGGACGGACGGACGGAGAGCGGATTGACAGCGGCTACGTTTGCCCTCTGAAGGTACATAACCCTAAAATCCAATTCAATAAAAGTCAAATGTGACAAAAAGTGAATAAAAATAAACGATATGGCCAAGATGAAGCTATAAATTAAATGCGGCGGCTCCATTGGCCTCAGTAGTAACAAATTAACAGACGATTTAGCTACCGATTCGGGACAGAAATGCCATCGACGCGTTAATGGGATAAAACAAATAATACTGATAGATAAAAGGTAACATTTGACCGCCGCACCGCCTTCTACTTATCGAGAAAATTACAATTTAACGCGTCACCCTTCATTGTAAATGCGAACACGCGGTCACTCATCCGTTGCTTAACATCGCTAATAGATTAAGAAGATAGGCAAAAAAAAACCAGACGTCGAGTTTTGTTGCTAAAATATCTCCAGAATTACTAAAAATTTATTTAAGACGTTTATCAATAAAACTAGTATTTTACATGAATTATAATTGCTAAGTTAATACTTTTGCAAAACTGGAACGTTTGCAAAAAGTAATAAATGTCATTTTTATATTCTTGAATCGTAATTTGAAGCCTTCTTATTAGTTAAGTATTTGCTACTCAAAGGGACGAATACCCACAAAATAACGGAAATATACACCAATGAAATAAAATAATGCCTAAGCACAGGAAGCCCGATAGATGGACTAATAATATTACTTTTAATTTATTATTGCAAAACTTGATTATTTAACATATTCGGAACACAATCCGTGAGAAAGTATTAAAACCACATTGAACTATTTCTGTTTTATTTCCTAAATCTGGTCAAGTAATTATCAAACATTCTAAAACTTTGTCGCTATGAATAATAAACCATTTCCTTCGCTCTCTGAGGAAGCACTTTAATTTCTCGCTCGGCAGGGTATAATGCTATTTAGGTATTGGATAATACAGTTCAGTTTATTTAACTAACTACGCTGAAAAATGTGAAATAAAATACATGAAATGTACTTGGACCTTATCGAAATATGTTTATTTAAAATTTGGTCTCAATTTGAAATTATTGTGAACCATCTTACAAAGACAGGGTACTGTACTGTTGGTCGTTACGATAAGCTTTGCGATCATTTGCATGTCCATAATATTTATTTCTATCGAATCGATCCTAATTTGACAAGTTTTTACGTCTTTTTATTTATGGTCTAGCTTCCTTTAGTAATTAATTACAACATTTTTGTTTTGGAAATATTTTATTTTGTGAGATAAGTTTTTAAGGTATGTAAGGATTGAAAATTATATGTGAAATTCGATAATTATGGCACAAACTAATACCTGGGATATAGATGCTTTCTTTAGGATGATTTAACATAAAAAAACTATACTAAGTATTTCAACAAAAATACTGTATATAGATAAAACATTGAAAGAACAAAAATTTGTAGCAAAGGTAAAGTTAGTAGGTTGAACAAGTTGAATTTAAAAAAAATTACACAACTAAAATGCATCAATTTGTTGCAGTAGAGTGAGTGCGTGCGTTATGTAAAAAAAAAACTATATTGCTCTAATTTTCCATAATGTAGACATGTAGTCCATGTAGACTAAATACATAAAACGTATTGTCCCTACAAATAACTAAAATAAGCATAGACTTGAAACCCACGACTCTAGATTGGGAGTAATTTATTCAGACTAGGGTTTTATACTAGGTTACGAAGATAAACTTAACAACAAGGTTATTCAGATAAATCTAAAATACGGGGAAGCGAAGCGAGTAATAATGTTTTACTTACAATGTTGTTAAAAAAAATATTTAATTGCTTATTTTGTTCTTATTCTTGTAGCTTTATTTTGGTTTTTCAAGTAAAAACTTGAAATAGATAGAAAACTAAAATTTTGTTTATTACAGCAGCCACCAACGTGTTGTAAAATAACCACCGCAGCTATCAGAAAAAAACACACTACCGTGGAAAGTTCGGTAAGCTATTGTGTAGGTTATATTATTTGCTTACTCACAATAATAGCCAGTTCTGACCTTAACCCTGGACCAGATCGTTCCAGAACCAGTTTCAAGTTATTTGTAAGTTATAAGCCTTATGAATAACAATGACGTTGTGATGTAGTACCTTATTATAAAGGCGATCTCGGTAGCCGTTCGCTTCTAGTTTTACGCTCGTTTCTAATTTACCTAGAGATTAATATCCTTGTTACCTGCAGCTATGACGCTGCTAGCAACGGGCGCACAGCTTAGCTTTTAGTCAAAACTATCTGTACCAGGCGGTTTTACAAAATCTTATACGAATCGTATCTTATCTTATTATGGTCATCCAAGCCATTGAAACCAAAAACAAAAGATTTTGTTAAGATTTAGGGAGTGATAACAGACTACTCCCGAAAATTTCAAATATCGAATGCGCCAAAACCTCGCAGAAGGACTATCCTCTTATTCTGTTAAAAACGTTTTAAAAAAAAAGTTTTTGAACTACTAAAATAATTATAATTATGCTTAGTTAAACATCCTTTAAACTTCATTTAAATCGATTTGGCTATTGCCATATTCAGTGTATGGGGACATTTCATACATTTCAGCTATGTGATTATTTTACGCGGCATTATCACAAAAAATAGTTGCGAAATATTAAAAAGATCTTTTTAACATTTCGCCTGTTTTTAAATTTCCGTAGCAAACTAATAGTTTCTTTGCTTCAATTTTAATTGCGTCATATGAATGTGCCGAGAAAACCGCAAAAACAAGTTTGCACGTAGGTATACATCTTGGTCTTGTGTTGAGTGGAGTTTTTTTTTTATTAGCTGCTGATCTTTACCGCGAGCGTTCGATCGCAATATTCACTTATTATTTTTATTCCAGGCTTTCTTTTGTTTAGTTTGATAGTAATTAAGCAATATAATTTTAATTTTATTTTATATTTAAAAAAAAAATATTACGCATACAGATTCTAGCAAACCTAGTATTAAATATTAAGCAATACAGAATTACCGATTAGAAAAATTGATATCATCTCTTCACATTAATTTTGACATAACAACGGTTTTATGGTAAAATTATACAAATTGACTTTATTTATATAGCAGAGCGCAATATTGCATTTTTCGGCCGAGCGATTGACTTTTAACTCAATAACTTCACCTTTATCTATCACTTTAAATATATTTATACACAGAAGTAAGTAAATAAATGGCATCTTAACTGGAAGATAATTAATAAAACGCCGATAAAAGTCCACCGACTTACCCGGAGCGGGTGACCACGGATTGGAGATTTTTTGCTAATACATAGTCAGATAAATATTTCGTTCGAAAACCATATTGCTAGTTGAACTAAAGGATTTTGGAAACTATCAGATACTCACTCTAAATATGTTTTCATTTCTACGAGGAAGATTTTTGGTTTTTTAATAAAAATAATTCCCAACTTTGAATGAAACTACATTTTTCTAGTTTAATTTTTTTTCTTCTAAAAACGTGCAAAATATTTCAAATGATAACAAAATTAAGATCTTTAGTAGCGACGACGTTGCAGTAAATTAAACCCTAATGCAAAAGCGAAAAATTAGTAATTTAAATGAGATAATCATACATAAAGTTAAAAGACCGGATTTTTATCCGGAACCGTCACCCTACTCCACTCACTATTCCGATAAGACACGAAAGACGAACATAAATTATGTTATCTGTCCATTTCCTTTGATGTGGCGACATCTGCGGCAAAATCGGATTTATGGGCGAGCTAACGAGACGGGCTTTTAATTTGGCAAAAATTAAATATTTGCTTATAATTTGTTGAAATATTTTGTAAGATTTAATAAAAGATATAAGATTTAGTAAAATATTTTTATGTTGTATAATGTACCAATATTTTATATGGGTAAATAAATGAAACTTTTTTTAACAAAACGCGAATACTCACGTTAAATTGAGTCGGTTAATATAGTAGTTTAGTATTTGCACGCTTAGTGCAATTTTCCAGACTATTTTCTTGAAGTCGGTTTTTAATGGTTAAAATAATATTAACTAAGACAATTATTATCTTTCAAAACTTTGGTACTGCAAACTGTAAATCTTAAAAAAGCTCTATACAGTCTAGTAATACTTAGGAGGTACATTGTACTTGTAATAAGTTTTTTTTTTTAATCTCTTCGCTCGTCTTATGTGAAGCGCCACTATCAGCTAATAAGCAAAAACCGTAACACTTATTTTGGGGCTGTCGTAAGTAGAGACGCTCTTGAACTTCATCCAGCCTTGAGCTAAGTAACCTTCAAGTGTTTATAGTCCACCGCAGTGGTTCTCTCGAGTTACACCGCAGAACTATACCAGTGTTACTCGACACCAGCGCTGTGAGTTATCACGTCAGCTGACCGCAGTACAGACTGGTAGGAGAGGTTGGTTTGTGAAACTCCTGTAATAATAATATGAACATTAAGGAATAAGTGATTTGTTCATTGGTTGGCCTTAGATTTTGTTACAATTTGTAATATACCTCAAAGTATAATAACAACGTGAATATTTAAAAAAATAAAACAATTCAGTACTACCATTACAGATACTACTATTTAAATGCGTGTTTAATTGCTTAGGCAACCCCTATTTTTCCTGGTCACGCTATAACTTGAGAAAGGCTGGACCGATTTTGATGATTTCTTTTGTGTTGCGTGTTCGTAATTGTGAGCTAGTAAAATAGAAAAATTACAATATTAGTACAATCTTTAAAGCAGATTTAAATGCCACTAAAATGTTTAAATAACAACAGTACTCTTAACACTATATTTTTTTGTTATAAGTAAGATGAACCTACACCGATTTAATCAACCAATTAATACCATACTAAGTTAACATCAAAATGTAAAGAGCAAGCCTACTAAAGCAAACTTTCTCATATAGCTCTCTCAAATCCAATCATAAATCGACCATTGACCTAATATAACAATATAACGCTTACTGCTTGCAATAAAGTAGCGGTTAAAAAGTAGTAATTTTCAATCCTAAGTTAGTTCGTGACGCGTTCGGTAGTAAATATGGGGCCGGTAATCGAACCCGCCTAACTACCGATTAAATGTTATTCACAAATCACGGTGGTTCGTATTTATTACGATAAACTGAATCGGAAAAATAACCATAGTCAATAATGAATATGGTTGATGCTTTTATTTTTGCTTGGCCTCCAGCACCATAGTTTCCTCACTATCTTTTCCTTCACCGGTAAGGTCAAGTTTATCGTTGGGATTTGAACCCACGCCATGCAGCGTGTGATCCAAACGCGCTGACCACCGAGCCATCGTCACTACAAATTTTCACATATAAATTAATTGTGTATTAATTAAGTTTATGACAAAATACAATTAAAACTATATAGGTAAACCAATGTAACTCTTTATTTTCTTAATTTCGTTTCCAATTTTCAATTAATAGTATCTTCCAAAGCTTAAGCGTCTATTGAAGTAGGTATCCGCTCACCGGAAGCTCACTAAAGCGCCGGACGTGACCACTGGCTACCATTAAAGCATTTTATAGACCATGGTCCATGGTATCCTCAGTTAAAGTCGCATCAAATAAGCACAAGAATTTATTTCACTACCTCGTTACCTTATGGTCGTAGAGACTAGGAAAGTACAGATTGACACGTAACTTGGAAATTATAAAAAGATCACTATAATATAGATCTATATAGCAGACTATCGTTTATTTGCTACAATAACAAAACAAACAAAGAAAAAAGTAAAAACGAAATCACAAATACTTATTTTGATTTAGATGTAAATAAAACGGACGAACGGACAGAAATAACAATCTTAAAACTAACGTTACAATTCCTTGCAATCCTTGTTTTGTTGTAACAGTTTTTATTACTGAAATAAAATTACTATATATGCTTTACAAATTTTGTGCACTTAACTGTCACGAAAAGTGTACATAATATATCTGTTGATGAGAAGTCTTGTGGAACTACTCTGATGTTGATAGCTAAGGCTAAAGTAGGATTCCACATTACTTTAAACCTTATTTGTATAAAAATATGGTTTTTACAGGTACTAATTTATTATGTTATTGCAATATATGGCATGCTTAAGTGACTGTTTCGCGGCTTAGGAGATATGTCTCTGTACCTTTCCTATGTTGTGCTAGCGATTGAATCGGTTTGATTTTATGTTTTGTAGATTGAGTGATTAATTTTTTCGGTGGTAAGAAGCTTGATCTTGATTCATTTCCTTTATGTCACTATCAGCGGTCGATAGAACCTGACTTTTATTTTATGTCTTTATTTATTTCAATCAACTATATATAACTGATTTTTATGTCTGATATCATCAAATCAAAACGGTTATATAGAGCAATTTCTGTTTTAGTGTTTATTTTGAGAAAAAACTAAATTTGTTTTCAGGTAAAGAACTAAGTAAATTGTATACACCCTTTATATTATGTATATTTAATCTATATTTAATTTGCTCTATGTTTAACTAAATCAATTATTTTTTTCACCCGCAAGTCCTTAATTATCATATTCGTTCTCACAACTTTATCTACTGGTCTGCCAAAAAAAAAACAACCTTATTTAGGCATCAATTAAGAGTATTTCTGATACAGCTGCTAATTAATTTATCCGTCAATGTTATTTATGAAGCGAGAACTGTCGTCATGGGAGCAAAATGAGTTACTTTATTGGTATTCGGCGCAGCTTACACGGGTAAACAAAAAAAAAACGACTCACTGACTCATATCACTTACGAGTCACTAAAAAGTCACAATTATAATACTGGTATTTCAATGGCAGTTTATATACGGGGTAACCAATCACAAAGTGGCACATAATAACTATTCACTCAAACCCAACCCAAACCATGTCAGGCCTATCTCACTGCAAGCGCGAATTGTTTCGCCTTGAAACCCGCAAGCTGCTTTTAGTCTACCTTAACTAGTGCGAATGTGACAGAGCGATCACTTCGCCTTCTCGCACGCGCTACGCGCCTGTAAGGTAGTTGCGCTTCAATGTGCGATTTAATATTAACTTTATTGGGATGTAGCGAGAGTCCCTAATTAACTAATTGTAATTCGGGAGTGAGTCTTCTGTAGTTAAACAATTATGTATTCTATGTCTAAGTACTGTTCGCGCGCAATTGGGCTTATAGAAACTTTACGAGGGCCAATACAGGCGCATTCCTAATTTTTTTTTTGCACCCGTCTCTGTTATTTCAATCTCAATTAGAGTGACATGTCACAGAAAATATATCTATTGGCATTGAATAGTAGCCTCCCTGTTTTGAGTGACTTATTTCAACAAAGGATGCGTCGTATACGAGTCTGCGTTGCTAATCAGCTCGTTACATGAATCACACGTGTTACTAACCAGTTTCATCATTTGAGTTTGCCCATGTGAGATTCGCCTTACGGTAAAAAGCCAGATATCTCACATTTATTTTGTTAGTTTAAAATAACTTCCGACAGAATCATGCTTTGGGAGAGGAAACGGCTTTTTAAATGAGTCGGAAGGTCGGTTTGGAAACTACAACTAGTTGCACTGCACAGTGCGCGATTAAAATATTGAGAAAAAAACGAAATAGTACCAATTGTGGCCTTATTTTAATTTCTTTGTATGAATAGTAATTTATAATTATAGTACTGATAAATAATGAATCTTAGTGAGTGAAGCATTGACTAAGTATGTTTTTGCTGTATTTTGATTTCGTTTACCTTGTTCTTACAGTCTTACGTTTTTTTGTCTACTACTGAGCAAGATGAGCATGTCAATTGCCTGGTCTCCTTTGCTCATAATATAGTTCTGTATCGCCCAGAATATTGAACTCGAATGGTTTAGAAACCCTGCTTGTTGCTGCAAGATATTAGATGTTAATTTTACATCTCTTTATGTTCAAACATTTCTCAGGAAAAATTGCCCTTCCGAAAACAATTGCAATATAACATATTTTCTTACTACATTCATGGCGGTTGAATAACTGGCGTAGTACTTCCCCAGGCGGACGCTGCACCCAGTCTAGCTTGTTTTCAGGCCCAGATTTTTTTTAAACTTAAATTATACGAGTTGACATGTATGCAAATGGACAAAGTACGAGCTGATTATCAAGGAATTCAACCCAGCACCAAAACCAGATTTAATATTATCTAATATACCATAAAAAATTATGTTAGAAACCACTAAATTGGCATTTACTTAAGACGGTTTCCAGACTTTAAAGAAAGTAGACGAAGCTACATAAAAACGAAACACAAGTTTGATTAATAAAGGTTTACACAAATCTGGCCCCGCTAGGTGGCTAATGCATTTGACCCCACATCGCCCCGTGTTAGCGTTTGAACTATGCTCTTAATGCCTCGAACAAATCACCAGATTCCCATCGCCATCATCCGGCAGTCACGACAAATCATATTAAAATCAACGGCTATGACACGCGCATTTCTCAAACCATCACCGTTCAAGTTCACAAGCGTCGAACAAATACTATTGCAACACGGTAATGGTTATTCGCCTAAGCGTATAAGTCGTTAACTTGATTGATATTCGGTTGGAAGCGCGGTGATGTATCGAGGCCTGTCAAACTTCAACCTGGCAATATAAACAGTTTCACAATTATCGCATTTGAATATATTTGCGTCAATTTTCTGAACCTCGACCATAAATCTAATTATAAATGTGCATAGATTTTTTGTTAGTGCTAATAAAATTAAGGAAGCGTGAAAGATGCATCGGCTAGAATATATTGAAAGTTATTGATATTAATCTCGTTTCGGCAATTTGTTATTCGAATAATCTGAGTAATGGTCATATCACGATTGGTTATATATTTAATGTGCATTTAGGCGTAATGATGTGTACACTATTAGCAAAAAGCAAATGTAAAAAAAATATATAAAATTGAGAATAAAAGTCATTGTGATTACAACAAGTATCTAGGTTTATTGTTAAAAGAAAAGCAGATATGCTGACTGCAATATTAAGCCGATGGCACTCCTGAAATAAGGACAAATCGAATGCCTTGTGCTTCAATGTATGTCAAGCTGCTAAAGCTACAGAAGATCATATAAGTAACAATGCTTGCAAAAACAAAAGATTATCCTCCTCCGAAGGCCGTCGGGTAAAAATATTTTAACTGAAACGACGTGTATCTCAAGCCAGATTATTTTTTTAACTATACATTTATCCTATCATAATTTATTTACGAATATTAATTTGCTATTCGATTAAATTACAGGCGAAATAATATTTTTTCAGTTACGGCACTATTCGCTAAAACCGGCGATATAATTAACAATAAACAAAACGCTACTTATATTACTTCACAGTTAAGTCACTGCTAATTCCCATGGCAATAAAACCAAACTCTCACGAAAGAAAGTGAAATTATTTCCAACAAGTGCTCACAGTTCTCATAGACTACCGGCGTATACAGATTACAACGGACGTCCTCTATTAGCAAGGGCATTAGCATACACTAAAATAATTAATTAGTCAAAATTTTGTCGTTTCCGAAATAATTCAATTATTTAAGATTGAATACTTCCCCATATTCGATTATTTTATTAATCGAACTGTTGGTGAGGCATCGCCTAAGCATAAGGTAACAATGTATATTTTTTTTGTGAGATAAACTAAGTTTCTTTTTTTTTTTGCCAGAACAAAAAAACGTCTACAATTGTGAGTATATTATTTTTCAGCCACGGGCCGAGCAAATCTTTGGCCTGGTGGTAAGTGTTACGCTTGCCCATAACAATTCAGTGCCACCAAGAACTTTGAACTTTGACAATCAAAAATCCTGTGCGGAATTACTGCTCTCGACACTTTAAAATGTTAGATATGATATCTTTTTATGACGGTCGGTCAGTCGGTCGAATACTTCTTATGGCCGATGGTGGTGATGACTGAGAATACAGTCACCACCATCATCGGCCATAAGACGTCCACTGCTGTATATAGGCCTCCCCCTTAGAGCGCCACACCGACCGACAACGTGCCACTTGCATCCACCGGGTGCCCACGGCTTTTACTATGTCGTCGGTCTGCCTAGTGGAAGGCCTGCCTACGCTTCGTCTTCCGGTTCGTATGTCGGTTCGGTGGTCGCCGCTCAAGAACCTTTCTTCTCCATCGGTTATCGGTTCTTCGAGTCATTTCTCTGAAAACTTTGCTCTTGATTCCAAAACACAGTAGTGTTTGCACACTACTGCTTGATGGTGGAATAGCAGGGAAAGGTGTGGTACATCCCCAGATGGACTCTGAAAAAGATTCCTACCACTATAAATGTCGTTGTAGACCGCCGGTTGACCGCCGATTCACCGGACAAAATTAAAGCACTTTTACAGTTATAGTTCAAAAATTACCACAGGACATTAGTCTAGGGTTGAGTAAAATATGGTGTTGTAAATCCATTTTGCTTCAATTTTTCTATCAATTATCATACTGTTTAGAATGAATATCCATAATTATTATGTCATTGACCTTTGCACTTGCTCGTATTTCATGAAACTTTAATTTCTCTCGACTAACATTACTGATGTTAGTCCATGACATCGACACCAGTACATGGGAGTGGGAAAGCTATGGGACGTTGACCGTGACGACTTCGGTTACTGTCACCACGGTATCATGTCACATTTCAATTACATCGTTTTTTTCTTTGTTTTTTTTTTTTTTTGTTGTTGACTCATATTATCACAGATAATTACTCTCATTGCTTTACACAGGAAGAAAAACAAACTAAGCTCGGTGTTTGCTTAGATGATGGAAATATAGGATAATTATCACTGTACTGGTCACGAACAACTTCCATTACGTAGATAAGCTAAGATTTTCGCGATTTCAGTTTCGGTTTCTCATTAAAAGGTTTTCGTTCTTGTTAATATCTTAGAATACGTCCGTCGTATAACCGGACAGCCTGTATTTGCAAGACAGAAAAAATGAAATATAAATGAATATTGAGGTGCCACAAGTTAATCTATGTTATTATCCGACAAATGATCTTCCAATTCATTCAATACGCATTATATCTCAAAGCTTCACGAACAATATGGAAGCAAAAAACTTGGTGCATCAATATTTTTTACTTAACAAAAAACTCCATTCACATTTTGATTATTATCGCGCATTAGTGAAAACTTTTTTTGAAGACCACATGTCAATTTATATGGCCAGTGGTTGCTTTTTATTGGCAGGTAACTTTTTTTTGTGTTGTAAACTTGACTTTTTCGAATTTGCACCTTCTCAAAATGCGCGTTTTTATGGCTTTAGAGTAATTTTGCTAACGATGCGACGGATTGTACACTTCCGGACACCTTGCGAAGATGTTCTCCATCGTTTTTTGGTTATTTCAATACAAATGAAACATAACTTTTTTTTTTACTTTACCGTCTATGCCGTTTCTAGTTTGCTACAACTGTGTTTCATAGAAATATCAGTATCGTAGCTGTTATTAAGTTTGACATTTTAAAAGGTTCTAGTTTTAATTTCCATACAAGTTTTTCAAACTTGTATTTCACGTTTCGGAATAATTCGACGTACAATATGCGTTTTTCTTATTCGTTATGCAAATTACAGCTAGATTACTATTTAAAGAAATAGTAGAATTCCGAATTTTAGTTCAGAATTGAAAAGCTTTTTAAAAATTTTTAATATTATACACCAATATTTAATTTAATTAATTTGACTGTATGTAATTTTTACTATTGTAATATGATATAAATAATAAATAAATAAGATGCATATAATATGTATATTAATTACATATATAATAACTAATAATTCATGATTTAATTAATTTCATATATAATAATCCATTTTATTGTATTTATTCGTATAATTTTCATATATTTTATAACGCAATTAGTTTCGCAAATAATCTCTGTCGTAACCATGTTGTGCGCTCACGGCTTGGATCACGGATTCGAACAGAACCTTTTTAAAATGTCATATAATCATGATTGTATGATCGGTGATTTGTTGTGTGTACCTAATAAAATAAATAAATATGTAGAGCAAAAATCTTTAATAAAAAATTTCGTATATTTTTTTTTTATAGGTAGGAACCTAACATTCATAATAATCAGCAAACAATGCTCTTTTCTAGGAAACAACGCACAGACCAAACTGTTTTTAGTAGAGACGTGAAATTTGAACCATATACTCCTGAAATGGTCTAGGTTAACAATAAGAACGGATTTTGCGGATTTTGATCTTAATGCGTAATTTAATGGAAAGTAACATTTGGTTTCTCACACCAAAGATAATGCAGTTTATTACTCTAAGCTCTCTTCCGCCAATCACAGCTTCAATACCGGACCTAGAAAATTGGTTTGCGGAACCAATTATATTTTATAGCCAAGCTTTGACCGATAGCGTAAAGGACATAACTCTTAACACAGACAGTATAAGGTCGTGATTTATTTCATAGACTAAGTTTACACGAACAAAACTTACTTTCAACAAAAATTCGTACTACCCGATTTAAAAAGCCTAGCTAGCCTTCGCTTTTTCTTTCTCTTTTTATTTTTTTTATTTTTCTTCTCTTTATCTTCTTTAAATAGATAGCCTTCTCACCCCAAATTACCAATAACAAAAATCTAACAACTTTGCATCTAGATCACAATAAAATATTTCGTCTACTGTCTGACACAATAAATGTTTTCATCTACTGTTTCAATGACTGTCTAGAAATTTAATTTGGTTTCTATTTGATACTAACGTTACAGGGTTATATAAAATTAACCAAACCAACCTCATGCAGGCAGCTTCCTTACTAACTTAACCACTTCAGTTCCGAGACTTTTAATAATTCGTCTTACGTTCTCATATAACAAAACATTTTAATAAGCGCTCTTATAACTATAGCCTGCAGTTTTAAATGAAAAGGAATGCGGCCCAGGAGGCCCAGGGTTTATTAAAAATAACCCTGTAGCCGATATTTTGTAATTCCACTTTTAGAAGTGACAGAGTTGACAAATGCGATTACTTCTATATCGTCATCGTCACACCGTCTCTAACCGTCGACGAGACGTAGATCAATTTTCAGTAAAAAAAAAACAACTTTAACTTTGCTCGAAATTGTTAACATCAAAGAAGTCGAAATCAGGTCATAATGTCAGACTTCAATTAATAAGTTACGTGTAACCTCACCCTAACTTTAGTTGTAGTGTAATAAGTATAAGTTTAGTAAGTGAAACAACGGAGTAAAAGCAAGGCGTGGCTCGTGTTCGTTGCGCTGATGAATAGGGTCCATGATTAGTGCCTAGCACCAGAGCTTAGGCCAGTAGTTGATGTTGATTGATAATAATATAACTGGGCTCCAAATGTATCTTTGCCCACGCAGTAGGATTATAGCGGTTTCCGTTACTAACTTTGTCAAACGGATCTCAGTTTTAGGTTAACCATTAATTATTACAACTATATAAAATGTGTGCCTTAACACAATACTGAACTAACAAACATAATTATTCATATACTTAATGACATACATATTCATATAGTTATATGATATTTATATATATAACAAAAAACAAGAAATTGCGCCAACACCTGGACGAAATTGGCATACACCATGAAGATTGGCGAAAGAGGAGGCTAGTGCTAAATAAGCTGGCGATGATGATGATAAATCTAAAGGAGTCGGAATTGTTTTTAAAATTTTGATCACGTGTTGCTTCAACAAGCCGAGAAAATAGTTATTTGATTAAACTAGACTAGACTTTGATTAGTCTTTATTTTTTATTATTTTGACAAAAATGGGACTTGTTTCATAAACTTCGTGCGAATTAATAATGAACTATTCCTGATAGGAAATAGAAAACGTAATAAAAGCGTGATCCGTTATAAATTTTATAACGGACCACTCTGCCAATATTTGGAAAAAAGTCTGTTAAATCTTATAATGGAACATACAAGCAATCGAATGATTGTCTTCTTTATAAAATCAGTTTCAATTTAGATTGATCACGTTCCGTTCTATGTGAAATACCTTTTACAGCGTCTATAAGCAGGTTGATCAATTTTCTATGTAATTCCCACGGACACTCTTAATTTAGAGATATTTCGACCATGTATATTTTATTGATTAATTGACTCACATGTTCATTTCGCGGTTTCTTAAAAGCTTTAAAATATAACGGGGAATAATAACTTTTCAACCTTTTGCTTACTTGTTTATATAGCCGTAATAAATGATGCTATTTTTTATACAGACGTGATATTTTATTTTGGTCTATGGTCTTTTTAATCTATTTCAATGCTACTGAATATCATAAATTTTCTTGAATTGTGTACTACATTAGCAGACCAATAAAGTAAAAAATTGTCAAGAGCATGTCATGACTCGGTTACGCCAGTTTCCGTAGCTATGTTAAACCGAGTTCTTAGCGTTCAATTTGTTTCTGTGCTTTTTCCGGAAAATTTTGTTGTACTCAAGCACAATGGCCAAGCATTAACTTAGTCGACTAAATCTTGTAAACTACATATTTGAATCTATTAAGTTTTGTTATTTTTAAAAGTAATTTCAGCTTATGTGTTAGTAGTAAAAACTTTTTAGAATTTCTCTGAAAATGCCTTCAGGATGATCTTCGCTGAGACGAAAAAAAAAATTGAAAATGTCCACTAACATAATATTTAAAATATGTTACATCGTTTCGAAACACGATTTTATAAAACATATCTCATTTTTTTTAGCACTAAATGGGGTTAGTAAACATCATTTTTTTCATCGCTTTTCATCACGGAATTTAGAAAAACAATTTACAATATTTTTAGCGGTTATAATTGTCTATACGTGTACCAAATTTCTGCACTTAGTTTCTGAATAATCGGACGTGATACTCAGGTGGACAAACGGACTATAATGGATGCGACTGAGGGTCCGTGGGCTTGCTACAGAACTCTAAAAGGGCAAATTGACAAGTCGAGATTATAACAATAACTAGAATTATGAAATACCTACCGTAGTTGTGATATTTTAGTTATAGTTGATCATTTAGTTTACAGTTTTAACCTTTTGTAGTTTATGCCTGAACTACTCAACGCAGTCGCAATCTATGTACCTATAAGGACTGACCTCTAAAATAAGACCAATTTCTACCAAAAATTTAATTTGTAACTTGATTTAGTCAAATTGAAATAATACAATATATCTAGTTTATATTATCGGTTACAAAACAATTTTGATACCCAAAAATACAATAGACTGTTGTCTATTTTTCCAAACACTATTACGCACTTTTCTTAACACGTAGGTTCCACGCGTTTTAATTGTCCATTCCTATACAACAATAGGTGATTATATTCCATTGTAGAAAGTAAGCGACGCCGCGGGCGTGCATTGTGCTTAACCGTTGATTAGCTGCAGCTAACCAAAGGTTATCGATGGCTCGGTGATCGAAATTTCAATTAAATGGTATTCGACTAACAAGGGAACATCTGTTTTCAATTAATTATTGTATGAAAGATATCTGATGTTGAGTCGACCGTTAAGTTGCCCCAATGTTTTAGAAGAACGTGCTATGTTGGTTTTTTTATCTTAGACAACGTGACGAGAACGACTGGCGTCTGATAGTTAGTGTCACGTTTGCCCATACAAACCTTTGAATAGACACGTCTTCCAAGGGGCTACGTGTAGCTTGATTGCCTTTTTTTTTTAGTCAGGCAACATAGAGCATAATGTCTGAAACAATCTTTCGAAGTAAAATTTAGTAATGTTGTAACGCAAATATGCGCTAAGAGTTTTTTTTAAATAATAGACTGTTTATAGTATGAAAATTAAAATTGATGCTCACGGGTTAATATTGGGTTTCTTACTTAACTTAAAATTTCAAATGAATTTTGTTGACTATTACTTGAAGCTAGAAATATATATATATATGATTCTTAAAAATATATGATAATAATATAATGATGCTTTATGTACTTACGTCTTTTTGATTTTTAGCTTGACGTTCGACAAACATACTTACTCTTACATATTTCATTTTTATTATGACTCTAATTTGTAAACTTCGTACGATATAAATATGTGTCAACAAACTCTCACAATTAACTAATAGCTTCAATTTGAAACTCGATATTTTAATTTAATTAATCGTGAACTTTATATCAATAGAAGCGACATTTATAATTAAACGAAACAAAATACATAGTATATTTCTCACGCACTTTTAATCATTGTGGTCTTACTATTTATTTTATGTTTATAAGGAATGTCCTCAATTTATTTCCTTTATATAGAAGTGAACATTTTCTTATCAGAGAAATCGTGCGATTTTAAATTTATAAGAGGTTATCGACCATCGTTTCCGCTTTATTTTGAATAATAAATATGTTGTTCTGATAGTAAATGAGTTTTGTTATTTTTATTGGCTGTGATACGTGTGTGAGCTTTTGGCCGTGAACCCTATATTAGATTACCAAAGCCCTAAATCAATTTGGCTCAAATTAAAACTTATGAACAGTATTGGTATATATGAAGTTGGCTACAAAAAGTTTTATAAGTTCATAGGATCACGGTACATAAATAAAACAAACGAACATTCAAACGCCGATTCCTCTTTGACAGTGTTTATTCTGTGACAGTGGTTCTGGTTCCAAGTGCGTAACCTGGCATACAGGCATACTGATAATTTATATATAATATAAAATAATATATTTTTGAAACCAATATCCTAATCCTAACTAATATTATAAATGCTAATGTAACTCTGTCTCTCTGTCTCTCCGTCTCTCTGTCTCTCTGCCTGGGTGTAATAACGGCTAAACGGCTGAACGGATGGACCGGGATTTAGGCATAGATATAGCTTAAGGGTAGAAGACAGACATAGGCTACTTTATTTTTTTGTAATTTCATGCGAACGAAGTCGCGGGTCTAGTAATAAATAAAATAATTTCCCGTACCTTAATAACTACTTAAAACAAAATCAGACAAATAACCCGCCCCTAACTGGTACTCGGTGCAAAGGTGACCATAACGCCATTGCCACGATTAATTAAATTACCTGAAATATTTATCACCTACATTAAACCACTTCTTCTACAGATCCTGATTAAGAGAGATATAACTACGCTCTCCCTTGAGGGGTGATTTTATCTTTGCAATTCCGTGATTTATCTATGTATCGGAGTATTTAAGTTCGCGTGCTTTAAATATTGATTGCTGCACCATGAATAAAGCTGTCCTTATGAATACTAAGGAGAGGACACTTGCACCGCTCCTGGGTTTGCGATAAGGCACTAAATACACTGAGGGAATTACTTACTGGTTTATTGCAAAGGATTTTGCTATCAACTTTCGTTTGTATTTATATTTAAAAAATATCTAGATCTCCTGATAAAATAGTAAATTTAGCTTATCCTAACTAATAATATAAATTCGAATGTAACTCTGTCTCTCTGCATATCTGTCTGTCTGTCTCTCTGACGCTCGGTCTGGGTATTTGTCGCGTTATCACAGCTAAACGGATGAACGGATCAAGCGGAATTTTTGCATAGATATAGCTTAAGGGTCGGAGATGGTCCACGCGAACCAAGTAGCTGGTAGCAACTACTTTCAAAAAGCGCATTCTACAAACGCAGTTTTTTCTTCATATATCACAACTCTGTACCATTATCATTTACAACATATAAATAGCATTGGAAAGAGCTCGATGCTCAAGTTATTATACAGTATTAGCTGCATCAAAATTTGGACACTAAGACAATCTGCTTGACCGTTTACCCGACGTGTAATACCACCTTTAAGACTTTCCAGAAGGCTGTTTCATAAAACTGCGTTAATGTGTTTTTGTATTATGCAAACATTGACTTCTTTATGATGGCGATATTGCAATTTTAATGATTGGACAAGTAGTCGGGTTGATTTTGCAAACTAGTTGGCTAAAGATACGAAGCATCGTGAATTATTGTTGGAGGCCTACTATAGAGTAGTTTTAGTCTTAGAAATTCTCCTGCTCCATCTACACAAGTTAAAATGAAACATTGAAAAAAAAAACAGTAACTTATAATTTTTATTAATTCGAGAACTCAGGCATATACATACATACATTCATAATGCAATTATGGTCAGTGAAAATCTTTGCTATACTTGAGAAAGGCGTAATTACAAGCCTAGGTGTTATTTACCTATTGATGGACTTATGTAATGCGACAGTATTTTTTTTCCAAAGTATTTTGTTAAAGTCGGTTTAGAAAAAAACTAACTTTATTTTATATTATGTTTAACTTTAATTTTTATGTTTTATTGTAACACCTTCGCCGCAATACCTTACCAGCGAAATCGCTACTATTTTAAATGTGCTATATCGTGTTAAGTAGAACATAATTTCATATTTAAAGAAGCTATTTGACAAATTACCAAAGATCGAAGTTTGTCTTTTGAAATTCTCCTCTAAGTAACACGTTATGCTTTCACAGCGAAGGTGTACTATCCGTGTAAACGCTTTTTTAGCCTGCGACAGTAAAGTACTAGTACGTCATAACTTTACTTAATTTCCAAACGAAGAGTAAGCCCATTCAATAGTAACTCACACCACACACACTACACCGACACCACACACTTCCTCGAAACAACAATGCGTCTCATAACTTCTTCAGCCAAGTTCAACACAATGTAGGAAAATCTCGCATGACGCAATATCAGGTGAAACACCTAATTATCTCATAGCAATGAGTGAACTTTCGCTTTTGTGTTCTAACAATGAGTTAGAGACTTTGGCGTTCTTGTGAGGTTTTTGCAAAGGTTGGGGTTAACGGAATGGTTATGGAGCTATAAACGGTGATTGATTGGTTTTCCGCGTTTTCCTTGACGGCATTATTATGGTGTTATGTAGTTGTAAGGCTCTTTTCCTGAGTCCACCTGGGGAAGTACCACACATTTGCCAGTTTTTCAACTGCCAAGCAGTAGTGTGTAAACTATAGTGTGTTCTGAATTTAATAGAAATGTTTTTAACGTAATTCCTGAGCATAACAGATTTAGCATATAATAACAACAAAGTGGCATTCAACTGTTATGGGCAAGCGTGACGCTTATCATCATTTAAGAACTTTAGAATAAAACTGTAAGATTAACAGGTTTATCATCTAAATATTATAAAGGTAACTTACAAATTAAATTAACAAAAGGCAACTTTATATCCCGCAGTTAGCAGGTGCAACCGCGGGGCGCAGCTAGTCAGTAAAATGTTGCAGAATCGTAGATATCATTATTATTAGTCAGCAGAAATACTACAGAAGGGCGCGGCCCAAACGAGTAGGCTAATGAAGACTCGAAGTTACTTTCTTTTTTCTTTTGTTACTAATCAGTAAAAACCCAGATGTAGAAACCAACTATAAGTTATAGTTAATTCAGATCGTACACAATACTCAACAAACTATAGATCCGGCAAGAAATCAGACACAACCAGAACATTACTAATTCATAATAATACATTTGGATTATCTATAGACCTTTAATGGACTCTGGATAATCCAACTGTTATTTGTATGTAGGTAGTAGGATAAGTAGGTTAGGTGGTTGTAGTTTGTATGTATCTTGCTTAGTTAATAAAGATAACAATTAAAAAAAAAAAGTATTTCTTATCTACAGTTCCTATCTGGTGCTATTTAATCGCACACCAAAAAAAGTATGTAAATACTTAAATGTAGCAGAAAAAATTTTGATCCTAATAAATTAAAAACCTAACCAGAAACTTTAAGTGAGAGCTCTTTTTTTATTTGCATCTATTTTAGCCTTTTAACTTAATATAATTCAATGTGTTATTATGATATAGTAATAATAAAACGAATTAATAATAATTATGCAAACCTAATCGCCGGTAGCTTGGGCCTTGCCTCGCTGCTGCGAGCAATCTAGGTTTACGTTTTTTTTCCAGTATTTATGTTTTTTAATATTCTTATTGTCAAAAATAAAAAGTCAAATTAATACTTTAAATAATGATAATATATTTATTATAAGTTCAAAAGTGTTTGTTTTGTGTGCTCTTCATTCACGCAGCATCAGAGCTATGGATCGACCTGAATATTGGCATGGGGCTGCGAAGTGACAAAGTCTACTTAATTTTTAATGTCACGTAAAATTTGCAGTCCATGAGGAGTTTTACACGCGGTCGAAACCACGAGGCGCATCTAATAAGGATATCCTAACACATAATTTAAAAATTCTAAAGTAACTCTGTATCTTTGTCTCTCTGTCTCCCTGTCTGGGTGTTTGTCGTGTTATCAAAGCTAAGCGGTTGAAAGGATCGATTAGAATTTTTGCATAGATATAGCGTAAGGATCGGACATAGATTACTTTTTTTTGGTAGGTCCACGCGAACGAAGTCGCGGGTAACAGCTAGTAGTTAATATGAATGGACACATTTTGATGCGCGTTTATCATTTTTGATGTATCAATAATTATTTATCTTCTCTTTCCACTACCAACAAACGTCTTAACAAAATGTCTAACAATATCGCCGCCCACTCACAAGAGCCCAATTTCTATAATTTACAAGTTTCACGGTCCAATAATCGTATAATAAAAGTATTATAAATGGCGTCTGTCAAAATACATGAAACAATCGTAATTAGACTTTTGTATTGAACAAAAGTAGTGGTCATAATGAACTAGGAATGGCGCGTGCTTTAAGCCACAAAAAGCTACTATTTGTATGGTACAAGTTACAGGTTGTAGCTATTCAAGATATGAATAATGTGAAACAAATAATAATATATTTAATAATTTTTTACGTTTACTTTCTTCCCAAATTTATAAAATTTACATAGCCTTAGTGTTAATTTGGTTTAGTTACATAGTTTACCCTACCATAAAGTTCGATATATAATTATGATAATTCAATGATTTATGAATAATTTTTAATTGATATTATTTTATTTAAAAAATTACAAAATCCCTTAGTACCTGAAGAGAAGGGTTTTCAACCAACGTGTGTTGGTGGAAGTGATGACATATGGAACTGAAACGTGGTCCTTGACTACTAGGCTTTTGGAGAAACTCAGATGCACACAGCAGTGTGGAAGAAAGGTGTGGTGACCACGAACTGGAAGACGCAGCGTAGGCAGGCCTTCCACTAGGTGGACCGACAACATTGAAAAACCACGGGCAACTGGTGGATGCAAGTGGCACGTTGGCGGTCGGTGTGGCGCTCTAAGGGGAAGGTCTATGTAAAGCAGTAGTCTTATGGCTGATGATGATGATGATTATTATTTTATTATGAATCATGTAATCATATAATATTTTTTCAACAAGTATAAATATAAAAAGTGGTATAGAAAGTCACATAAAAACAGTCAAACATATACAATTAAATACATCCACAAAACATGTTTTCCAGTGGGGTAAAAATAATAGTAATCTGTGTAATAAAAAATATAGATATATTATTCGTCCGCCACCTCTCGCTTTTACACCAAAACCATAAGTAGCGAGCTCAATGATCGCCTAACGAAGTTAAATTAATTACAAACACAATAAGTTAAATACACACGAATAGGATACACGGTGATGTAGGATGAAAAGTAATGATAGTGTTGGTGAAGATATTATGTCTATTATTTATACGAAGTTTTTTTAAAAATTCAGTAGTCAACTTTCTCCTGAGTCCAGGTGTTTTCAAGCGAGCGAATCGGTTTGTTCTAGACAAACGTATTTTACTTTTTGACCCTGTTCTAAAATTGTGACCATACCGGACGACGGGCAGCAACGTCCTCTTAGTATACATTGAGTGTTCTGCGATCCCCGAGCCGCCTGCCCCTTTTTTCAGTGACAGGCCTTTTTAATTTATTCAGCAGTGGACGTCATGGCTGATGATGATGATAAAGCGTGCTTTATCGTAGACCACATCGTCGCTTAAAGCTGTGCCTTTGCATCCTACACTAACGATCTAAGAAGGTTGTGCAATTCATAAGCAGACCGCGAAGCACGTATTGTTTCAATTTGGTAAGGTTATAATTATAACCTGAGCAACTTGGAACAAGCCCGCATTCGACTCAGAATATAGAAATGGTTTGATCTTCTCGAATTGGCAATCTAGGCTGCATATTTGTCATCAGAATGAATCATGAATGTTATTAAGCCGTAGCTCAGAGGGAGTGCACTCGCCTCACACTTGTAGGTTCGTGGGTTCGTACCAATCAGTTTTTTTACTTACGTACGGATATACCACTGGCTTTAAGGTGAAGGAAAACACCACAAGGAAACCTGCCTATTTCCGAAGAAGAACCAATATATGTATGGCGTATGTGAATCCAACAACCCTCACTGGGCTAGCGTGGTGGATATGATCCAATCTCCCTTTGAGGGAAGGCCGATATCCCAGCAGTGCTATATTAGCAGTTAGTATGTTAGCAGTATGATATTGTTATTTATAATTTACATTCCATCTAAAATACCGAGCTTAGTGACGTGAGTCGAGTTAGCTCTATATCTTCCGTCTAGACTCTAGCTAGAGACATTGAGCCTCTAGAGGCCTCCGAATGCCATGAAAACTTTGACATTAGGGCTGCCTCTCAGTTTTAACTACATACTAACAAACTACATACTAAGTTCCATACAAACTTACTTACTTATTGAAACGAACATTAGGGGAAGTTATGTAGACTTCAAGACTATGATAATTAAATATCGAGAAATATAAATTTATCTAACATAGCTAGTTTATCAAGTGTATTTCTATAAGTACTACTGAAAATAAGTTTGTGTGACAGAAACGGCACCAGCACACTGACGTAACCCGTCGATCATAGCAAGCTCCGGCGCACGCGCAACCGCGTTTTTTATACAACAGTGCGCACCCGACTGCGCCCGTTACAAACCAGTCCAATCTCGGTGAAAGTGTATTTGTGCATACGATAACACCTGGGCATCGATACGATCCGTACTTTATCTGTGCAGTAGCCAAAGTTCGAGCATTTTT
This sequence comes from Apocheima hispidaria, assembly GCA_947579745.1. Lineage (NCBI taxonomy): Eukaryota > Metazoa > Arthropoda > Insecta > Lepidoptera > Geometridae > Apocheima > Apocheima hispidaria. The sequence continues at coordinate 664,117 of OX388152.1, read as the reverse complement.
ATATTAACTAGACTAGATATACACACATAGATATAGTCTGTGTTTTCCGAAAAGTACGATATGACTATATTATGCCTTATGCCTTTGAATCTAGAGTACATAGGTAGTAGCATCTAGGTACGTGCTCTATCCTAGTCCCCTTCATTTCTTAACATCAGACAGGATATGCGTACACCCAAACCTATCAAGAATACAAAAATGGCATATTCATTTTAAATTTTTGTTAAATTGTGAATCCATCAAAATTGCTTTGAGAATTAGGGCCATCACAGATGGGACTTTAGTCAGCGGAGAGTAAATCTCTCTTTCTCACTTACGCAGTTTTTTTGTCTTTTTCTTACCTTTACAGATTATTTATTCGTCGAACACTAAGAGGCTACAAATTTTTAATAATAAACATAAATTGTACGTATGTTGTTTTTTACTTGTTGTGGCCATTAGAACTTTGTGGAGAAAAGTTATAATTCAATTCTATTTATTTATTCATACCCTAGGTTGTTATAACAACTTGTAACGTCAAATACACAGATTTCGCCGAGGTCGATGTGAAACGTTTGCCATGAAATTAAGTTTCTTTATGTTTCCATCGTCTTTTGAAATAAAATTACAGTTGGTTTTCGCTCTTATGAATACTAAGTTTTCGGGAAATAGTAATTATTATTTTTATATATTTTGGGTTACTTATTAATATAATTATTGTATTTGGCCAGTGTCAAGTTTTTTTTATATTCCAAGTACCAAGTCATGCTCCTGTGAAGTAGGGGATGCTTTACTGGATGCTTATACGGAGTTTAGAAAACACAGCAGGTCATATTACATTACAGGACAAGCACAGTGGGGACATTTTGCTGCAAATTTTTTGGTGGCAAGTGTATCAAAATGGTCTTTGTAAAATAAACAAAAATGCTTACTCCTACGTTATAATTTCTTCTGTTCGATCCACCAACAACAATATGCCAATTTGTTTTTTTTTTTTTTTTACCAGATGAACATAGTTGTAATATGTATCAAAACCCGAATGAATATTCGTGTATTTTTGTAATTACAAGGCTTATCATTTGTACTACCAGTTGAACTATTCAGTTGTACTACTGATACGGAGAGGAAGTTACCCTTCCTAATCTTGAATATCATATGAAATTATATGAAATTCAATAACTGTCAAATATTGTCTCAAACATTAAAGTAAGTACTATCACTTCCGCTTTAGAATAAACGCCTCGGGTGATCTCTATAAATGTAATTAGTATTCCGGAAAAGAAAGAAGTAGATAGGTATCCATTAAAGTTTGATCGAAATGGGTACGAAATTATGTGAACCAGATTGTCGATAAACGAGTAATGTCTGTATGTACGTCCGCTTGTCATTAGTTTTATGTTAGCTTACTTTGTGAGCTGTTTGCTCTTTATTAAGCTTTTAGTTTCTTATCACACTACTATTATAAACGCGAATGTTTGTGTATAAGTATATAAGTAGGTAGGTATGTAAGTGTGTTTTTTCCCGTTCAACTCTGTAACGGCTAAATTGATTTGAATGAAATTTGGTATGGACGTAGCTTATACCCTGGATTAACGCATAGGCTACTATTACACTACTTTTATATAGGCTAAGGTATAACCAAATTTAGTGAAAAATATGCTACCATATTATAGCAAGATATTACAGGGCAAGGCAAATTATCGGATTTTACTAATTAAACAAACTACAAAAAACTAACTTTACTAGTTAGCCTACTGTACAAAACAAATAGCTAGATTTCTCCGAAGCCTCTAAGAACCAAAAAGTTTCGTTACACACTGAAAACTCTATTTGCCAAATCAGTTTGTTTTAAGTAGATTTATTATGTAAGTATTTAGTTTCTGGTGTGAACAATAAAGAGTTGTCTATCTATTTATCTAATTCATAAAGTTATTATTTTATTTCACCTATATGTATTTACGTATCTATCGAAGAAAAGCCGAGAAGCAGAAGTCGCAGCAAAGGCAGGCTACCCGCTAAGTGGACTGATGACTTGTGAAATTCGCGGGCAACCGATCGATGCAAGTGGTAAATTGTTTCGTGTGACGGTTTAAGTGGGAGGCCTATGTATAGCAGTCGACGTATTCCGGCTGATGAGAAAAAAGGCATAAGCATAATATTATCAGTCGACTGACTTGCTCATGCCGCGAGTCAGTTGTGCTCCTGGTTTTTTTTTATTAAGTCATTTTGTTATTTATTTAACCAATCAACGGCTTCCTTAACACACACATATATTTCTCCTTGCGCCGTCCGTCCTTATTTATCCATTCACTACTTAATGTAATTCAGGCACGTAACGCATAACTCCGTAAGTCGGAAAACGCAATTTTGCGGTCGATACTACGTTCCAGTTTTTGTATGATTGTATGTAAAAACCATCATCTCGTTGGCAGTACGTGAGCCCGTATCGTAACTGCAACAAGGCTGTGGTTTCCTATCGATTGAATAATACTGACTATTGTTTGTATAAGAGTTTTATGAGAGCAAAAAATGGTTTACAGAGAATTGGTTTGGATATAATGATTTTTTCCATCAAAATTATATGATGGGTATCTTTTTATTTTTAGGGTTTGAGACTAGAATCTAGGCTTAAAGCTGAAAGAAGCTCTACGCTCACTAGAGTGGGTATACCGCATTCTTGTCCATAAAAAATGCGCCAACTGTTTCCCATCCTTAGATTTTATCCGATTTCGATGTTTTTTCATGTTATCATGCCGTGAAAAACTGTGCTTATACATGTTTTATTTTTAATTTCGCAATATCTTTATATTTTTTTCAATTCAATCCTCCATTGATCAATGTCTTTATATATATCTTTGTAGTTAAAGGTACTACACCTTTATCTGCAAAGATATATACAAAGACATAGATCAATGGACTACAAAGATATTGCAAATTGAAATGGTGGATTGAAAATGTCAATTTTTTTTGCGTTGTACTTATGACGAAGAAAAGTGGTATTAGAATACCATTTTTTTTATATAATTTTTAAACAAAGATTATACACCTGAGCGATTAAAACTGGCAGTTTTTTAAATTTTGTTAAGTCTTACTTTTTCCTCCGAAACGTTAATTCATCACAATATATATTATATATATTCACTTACATCCTGCAACTCTCTACCGACCCATTTTATAACTTTTTTTAACGCCCCACTGCTGGGATATCTGCCTACGCTCGAAGGGTGGTTGGGCTTTATCTACCACGCTGGCCCAGTGCGTGTTAGCGGATTCACTTACGCCATTTAATTTCTTCTCCGGAAATAATTATATTATGCAGGTTTTCTCACGATGTTTTCCTTGACCGGAAATACTGTGGTATATCCGTACGTAAGTTCTAAGGAGCCCATTGGTGCGGGTCCGCCCGGGTTCTAACCGGCGACCCCACGAATATGAGGCGAGATTACTCGCACTCAGCTACCACGACCCTCAACGACTTTTTTAAACACTACTGTAAAAACTCATATCCATTTACTTCTCTATGTAATGTTTATGGTAATTAATAAAACATATATTAAATAAGGGTTGTTATGATGTTTTTATGTAATCCCTTTTAATGTTTTTAAAGTTTCTTTCTTATCGTCTACAAAATTTTCAACCAAAGTATGATTATTACTATGCAAAAAAATCTATATTAAAATTGATTAATAGCAATTGCCTCATTTGGGATGATTTGAATTAATTATGCAAAGTGTCAGATTTACGTTTCGAGGTCATAAGTACTTATGAATAACAATAGCTACATAATGAAAAAAAATAACTACTATACAAGAACAAGCCAAAATTAAATATATTTTAGACTCCGTTTACAACTTAGCACCGAATAATATAACGAAATATTAATTATTCAAAAGATTTCACTGAAAACACATTGAAATGACGCAAATAGTAGATAATAATCACCACTTTGATTCAACTTTATCATAACAATATTGTAAAAAAATAATTCCCATATTTAATTCAGAATAATAACGATATTTGTAGTGGATTAATTTAAAGTAATGAAATAAGCTGAAATAATAAAGTTCATTACAACAATACCGTGACGGATTTTCTCAGTAAAACAATAGATAGGTAGGAATAATATTAACATTAATAATAATATGATACGATAATAATGATGATACTGGGCACAGTCTAATGCAAATAAAATATCTTGATAGACACTAAATACCCAACAACGTAAAGTAATTTACCTATAGTAATCTGTTGAATATTTCAAAACGCGTATAAAAATCTGGTAACAGCTGTTGTAAACTATAATAACGCATGAACATAATTTTAAATATGTAATAACACACCTTAAATGTCTTACTAACTCCGTCTCACAAGATTATTGTGGACTATACTGAAATTGTTTGGAATTTATTACTGAAGCATTTCGACGACTTCAAATACCGAAACAAAAAGTTTTAATATTCGTCTTACAATCCTTAGATAGTTCAAATTACTAAGATATTGTGTATCTAATGCAAAAAAAAAAAAAAACTTGTAGAAATTGCTTAACGATAATAACAAAAGGAAACATAATAATCCACCAAAAATACTACACCTTATACGACAAAGTTTGAATTTCCCCAGTAAAATAAAACTAATACAATTAATTAGCTATCCCCAAAATGCATCAGTGGAGAGAAGTAAATACATAATTATCTACAAATACTTGATCATTTTTTTAAAATGTATATACGTCACTGAGGAATAAAACTTTTACGTCCTTATCAAAAGTTATTAAAATCACGAACTAGGTAATTATTTCAAAAGTTTTCTTATAAAATGGTTAACATCAACAACCAAAAAGGACTTACATCATGGTCTGCCACATAGCTATAAACATGAAGCTTGTCGATCCTGATTGTCCCCTGAAAAGGGTACAGTGCCGTCCCTCTAGGTATCTCCACAGAAGACCAGACGCTCACCGACGCCTCCCGACCCCTCGCTCCACCAGGCCTCAGCGCCAAGCTCAGTTCTTGAGGAATCAATACTAAAGTCTCCATCTTTCAACACATTCGACTCCCAAAAATGTCACAGTCTCTCTCGGTCACTCTCTCGAACCACTCACAAATGACTAATTTCAAAAAATCAAAGAACGTGACCGGTCTCGTCCATCACGGTTAACGAGGATAAATAAATTAGTAAAATAAAATCGGGACGTCGTCCCGATTATCGGAGCGATGTCGCCGACGAATCGGCCGGTCGGTGATCGATCGACCGGGCGGTCAGTTCTAATCACTTGTTTATCACCGAAGCTCGAGCGAGTTTCAGTATTTCACACGAGGGATGCGTGCGCGCTTCTATCTCGGCGAGTACTGAAGGAAACGCTAACATTGACCTTACTGGCGGCCGTGATCGCGTTTACAGTTCATTTTTTGTTCGATAAAAAGGAGAGGAGTAAAGCCCTACAAACTTATCCTCTTCGCCATCCGAGCGATCGTCGACCTTGCTACGGAGTCTCTAAGACTTCGTCAATGGAATCTTAAGTATTGTAAGGTGTTATAGTAAGGTGCTCCCCTCCATAGGCGTCACCTGCTGAGCTGTGTGCCGCCCGTCTGCCTCACTGAGCGCTGGAAGCTCACAGCGGACGCACCTGATGCCAACCTGCGCTACAACCTGTCTTCTTAATGCCTTTTTTATGCTTGTGTTTTAGGGTGCCGACGAAATTGGCGCGTGAAATAGGGGCTTTATTATAGCTGTTGTATGTAGGCTGTGTTGTATATGTTGGAATGAAATGGAACGTTAATGAATTTTGGGGGAGATTTTTTCTTGTTAGACGTTACGTAATGTTTTTGAAATTATGTTTCTTTTATGGGATTTGTGGAAAATTAAAATAAATAGGGATATTACTATTTTTACGCAGAATAAGCAGGGTAGGGCGTTTTGTTGATTTTCCTTATCCTTTTCAAAATATATTACACTAAAAAAAAAAAGTTTTAATATTTGATTGTAGTTCGAGAACTGTAGTTATAACTTATTTAATATTTAATTTTGTTAATAATGTATTTTACGTTCAATAGCCAGCAAAATAACGCCATTTTAATTCCACAAATCTAAATTAGCATTTTTAATCCAAGGATGTGAATATTTACGTAACTTATCTGCCTTCGACTGATACGATGCTGTCCGAGTGAAAATACAACCTTAACACTGAACCCGCTTTACCAACATAAGATATACTTTAACGACACACTAATAAGGATGATAATTGATTGGAGAATAATGCCGTATGGTACATTAAAGTCGACGACCTGAACGCACCTGCCGCCGCAACCGCAATTCAACTTGTGCATTTGTTATGTTACTGGCTTTTAATAATGAAAAAAAGCGTGTTGGGCTTGATTAGACGTTTTTGGGGTGAAAATGATGGATGGTACAGACAGATTCATCTGACTAAGAAATTTTTATGTGATTTTTGGGTCGACGTTTCTTCCATACAAAAGACTTCAACGGGTTCATGTCATATCAAATTCGAGTGACATCGAAAAGTTTTAACTTACAAAATAATTAAAATTATTCTTGTTGTTGTTGTTCTTGTTTGTTGTTGTTGTTATTGTTGTTGAATGGTTATAAAACTGAGAGACGAAGGTACGAGCGGCAGGTTGGTGGTTACTTCAATCATTTTCTCGTGTGCTATCTCTTCGCGAATGCCTTAATGACTTTTTCTGTGATGTATCAAAAAATTTTTAAAAAAAACTTTTATTTCGTATAGATAAAAATCGGTAACATAGCTTTGAGGTTTTGCAAGCTAAAGTGGCTATGGGCAGGACACATCGCTCGAAGAACCGATAACCGATGGGGAAGGAAGGTTCTTCAATGGCGATTACGTATTGAAAAACTAGACTTTTCACTACTTGTACCAACGACATTGTGATGATGATGATGAAGGCGGTAGATATCCAGATCCATCGCCCAGTTGCCTAATAGAAGTTAAATAAAAGTACCAAGAATAAGCTTACACCAAAAAACCTATTAAATGCAAATACAGTTTTTATAATGCAGTTAAGGAGGTATTTTATCGAATAAATTGCATTAGATGTCTTAAATAGCGGTTGCAAATAGACTATAATTGGAGTCGCATGTGTGATTTGAATTCGAAAAATAATTAAAAAGGTGCCCAAATGTGCGCGGTCGAGAGATTGAGTGGGTTGGGCGGGGCCAGCAGGCGTGGCCTCGCGCGGGCGGCCCCGTGCCTTACCGGCCGCTATTGTCGGCCTCCGCACAGATTTCACGGTGTGGATTCAATTACGTTTTGTTTGTTTACTTGGAAAGAGCTTTTACACAACTGTTTTTTTTTACACATTTTGCCAGTACATTTTCTGTTTCTTAAAATTGCATTATGTCATTTATTAAGTACTTAAAAATAAAAATAGGTAAATTATAATTTCAAGAGCTTAGTGCCAGCTGTGGATGAAATATTGGGTAAATCTTTTCATATTATTTCTTACTTCTCTTTTAATTTTTTTTTTTAATGGAAAATTATATATTATATAATTGTAATTGTACATATATACATGACAAACTACAAATTAAATTTAAATAAAATTGGAAGTATAATTGTATTTGTTCCTAATCAAGTGCCTGAATTAATTTAATTAATATATATATATAATGAAAGTTGAAGGCTGTTCTTTGGTCATTGTTTTTATTTTCATCTTCACTGACACATCCTGCTATTTTATTTTAATGGTAGTAAAAATACCGGTTATGAGAATGAGACAAGCACTGTAATGGAGTATTACTACGAGGGATTGCTGGTTTCAAAACATACTAACTATTAAATAAGTAAAAAAAATATAAAAAAATTACCCGGCTGCCCAAGGTGGGTAATATTTTTGGGGTGTATCTAAGTATGTTTGCGTGCTCCTATAATTATGACGTCCTGTGGCGTAAACGGCTTGACCAATTTTGACAAGCGAGGTGTAGTTGAATTTCTCTTTATCCTCGAAATCTCATAGGCTACAATTTATACTAATAATTCATCTCTCACAAAAAAACAAAGTTTTACTTTTTCGTAGCAATTTGTTGCAAACATAGATAAGATAAGATAACTCTTTATTGTTCACACAACATTACAAACATTAAAAAAAAAAGAAGCTTAAAAACTACATAATAATACACCAAACTAACCGCAACTAAAAATTTAAAAAACCCAACTGCATGATATACACACTGAAAAGGTTCGAACAAGGCGTATTTAAAATGAAATTTTGAAATTCACTCTCAAAGGGTCCACTAAATAAAATGTACCACGTCACAATACATTATAAGATCAAAACATGTAGTCGGAGACTACAAATAATTTCCGATTAGCTTTAATAAATCATTCGAATGTGTGTTTTGATCTTTTGATATGTAATTTTAAGTGTCCTATGGTACATTTTCTCTAATGGACCCTTTGAGAGTAAATTTCATAATGTCAATTTAAATACGCCTTGTTTACATATTTTTAGTATTTATATCATGCAGTCAAGTTTTTTTAATATCAATTACTTTTTAAAAATATCTGTATCATTACTCGATAAATTACTCTTAAAACTAAACACCACTTTCAAAATAAACGTGTCCGCAGTATCTTACCGAAACACGTCAACCAATACCGCATTAACACCACCAGCTTACATCCAGCCAAATTGAGTTGAATTTAATGACGATAAAGCCGAACTGAGACGTGACGTGTCCGGGAACAGACGGCGCGATTAATGTCTGGCTGGAGATCAAGGGATTCGATTGATACGGGATCTACGTAACTATGACTATGACGTCGATGCTGTTGTACCTGTTCTCTTAAACTTAATTCTCTGACTGCGCTAAAATAATCTTTACATTTCAAAACGTGAACAAATTGCAGCATGTTTGGACTTTTCAAATTTAATTTAGTTAATCGATGGCGTTAATGAAATGCTGGGCAGAAATAAAATATCTGCCTGAAGACACCGATTACTAATTTCGATGATTTATATAGCGTCATTGCAAAATATTAATGATTTTATGGAATTACCTTAATGACCATTAAGATTTGAATTGATTGAATTATTTTGAAAATACCTATTTTTTAAAACAAGCTACCGAGTTTTGGCGAGAACGTAAAAAAATATGTCGCTTCCACAGAAGAAAGATAAAAAAAAAAAAATCTGAGGTCGCCTCGATATACTATTTTCCAAAATTTGTGTTATTTCGTTCGTGCATCTTCACGAACGGTTGTGTTGATCAATGTATGAGTCAATGTTGTGTCTTGGATTGTGACTTTTCATGTTGTTTCCAAAACTCCATAAAAACTCTAAGTCTCTAGAGTCTATCTGAAGTCTAACGTCAGCACCATTTTAGTGGAGAATGACTTGAATTTCACCGTGACGTACTTTGCTATAACTTAGACTTGTTTTAATTGTGAAATATTTTACTCCAATTGCAATATTACAAAACTCGATACTGACTAAAAACACAACGCGCAGAGCCAAAATATAAGAGAGAGAGAAAAAAAAACAATATACAGAACTTTGTATGGAAATCAGGCACTCCAATTACTTGAAAAAGTAAATCAAATAAAATATGTCGCTGAGCATAAACTTAAAACAAACATTCTGTTACTCAGAGAGATTAACTTCTTGATTTTTTTTTGTGGACGGTCTTCTTTAATGATATAGATTCCTGAAATAAATTAAATTAGTTTTTTTTTTTAAATAAAAACTCAAAACAGCATATTGTATTTCCCCTGCGTTTTAATAAAATTAATTTAACGTAAGTACTACCTATGCACCTGCTGCTTGTAAAAAATAATCTTTAAAGCGTTCTAAGCCTGTTCCAATATCTCCAAGTTTCAAAATCATAACACACCCATTTCAAGTCAAAGCCGACTTTGAACCTCTATAATCTGGCCCGAAAAGACAAGGCGACATGTATCGTCTTTTAATTTTTATTTTCAAATCTGTCCAAGATTTACGTATCACTTGAATGACAGATTCACTGGGCCACGGCTTGTTCCACTGGGAGCAGATGCCTGATGTATTTACTTATAACATCACAGTTTAATATATTCATACTGATATTATAAATAACAATATATTTTTCCACTTGTTAAATTTTCATGACTGAACAGTTAAACAGGTCTTTATCGGGGAAGCAAAAACAACGTCTTGGAAAATGTGTAAAAAATCTTCACGCGTCAATTTTGATGCATCTTGTGAGTACGAGAACATTATGCATTATGTGTGTGCAAAAAAAAATAATATCTCAGATATATCAGATATATATTTTAATTTCTTAGCCGGTTTTTTATTTTGTTGGGTATTTCAATTATTTAAAACCACAGAACCCGTGCGACCTACTATGGTAGACTAGGGTAGCATTATTAGCAATATTTTTTATGTTTAGAGAGTTAGACCGTCGTGATTCCAGGAAAGCTTTCAAATTTATACAATTTGACAAGGAAGCGATGCGCATCATCTATAGGGACAGCGGATAAATAAAACGAAAATTACTTGAAAAAGAAAATGTGCGTAAAATTAGAGCGTGTCGCTATTTCATTATGAGTATTAATAATTATTTATCCCTATAGTTCATCATGCCATATTGGTTTAGTACTAATACTATTCAGTAATTAATTCTCTAATAGACTACGTGTGTTGTGTAATTTATTTATTACAATCAACTAAGAAAATAGTGCTTAGGTTTAAACCCCGGGTGGTGACTGATAATTGAGAAAATTGTCATTTCTTTTATAGTAGCTAATTATAGGATTAATTAGGAGCAAATTTCGTAAGTATTAAAAAAGTAAACATAATAACTTTCTTAGTAACCAAACTATACATTGCGTCCTCAGCTATGTGGTTTACATTTGACATGATGCTCGTTAAGGTACAAGTAAATTGATTTTTGAATTTGAGTCGTCGAGAAATCTAGTAAGGTAACATAATCCGGAGACGGATGATGATTTGAGATCAAAATTATTCGTTCGCGTCTGTTTAACAGTTACGTGGTGTTCTGCGGTTTGTTCATGTGTTCCAAGCGTTCAGAATGTGATCATTAAAGAGATACTTGTTTTTGATATCAGTGCATTAATAGATAAACGTAGTTTTATACAAAAATATATAGACGCCAATTAAAAAGGTATTTTCCTTCGCATCTTAGGAATTATCGGTTAAAAGTATATCGTCTGTAAAAAATATTGTTATCGTAAATATAGTTACTGTTTTTTTTTTAATTCTATTTATTAGCGTTACGAGCATTTTGCTCACCTAATGCTATGCGTCACTTTTGCCCTGCGCATTACATTGCGGTCGTCACCCTGAAATCCCTAAATATTAAAAGTTTAGTCTCTTTATGCTCAGTAACTTCAATGGAAACATTGCCCTTTAATCTGAAACACAGTAATGTTTGCACACTACTTTGGTTGATGCTTTGATAGCTTGAAGAGTATAACTTTACCAGGAAGACTCTGCAAACACTTTGCAACCCTACAAAAACACAGACGCAATATTTATAAAAAAATGTTACGAAAAACAAAAAATTAAATTAAAATTAAATTGGTATTAGACGATACAAGTAATAGCTGGAGCAAATAAAGAAGCGAGCAATATGTGTGAGCAACCTACGCGAGCAACCAGTTGCTAGTTTAGTTGCCTGGCAAGCTGCAGCGGGCGCAAGTGAAGTAATAATCTGTTCTGAGTAGCGCGCGTGCGCCGAGATCATACGTCTGAGCATGGCTCGCGACACATGCTTTTTTCAATAGAACAGCGTATTTATTTGCATGGTGGTATAAAGAATACAAAAGAGCAAGACGTAGTTCGTACGACACTTGGGTAAGATAAGAAAGCTAGCGTGACGCGTGTTTCGCTTTGTCAATTGCTTTGTTTTAGTGAACGCTAGATTAGTGTGGATCGCTTTCGTAAGGATTTTTCGGACGAAATTGCATGTAAATGTATAACTGTTTCAAGTTGAAAATCTTTTAGAATACCACCATTAATTTTACATAAATAATAATCACAAATGTTGATCATGCGATCGAGAGAGAGAGAGATAGAAAGTACCCAATGTGTCAAAACTGATGACATTAACCAAAGACAGGAGAATAATATAAGACATTTAATGGTCTCTGGTTAATCCAACTGTTATTTTTAAGTAGTAGGCAAAGTAGTTTTGGTAGTTGTAGTTTATATAAGTTAGTACAGGCTATCTTACAATTTTAATTACATAATATTCCAATACCATTACACATTTTAACATTCTAAGCTGTAAATGACTAACCTATTGTAAAGAACCATTGTTATAAGGTGAATGATGTTATAGGTGAATCTGAATCGAATACCAGCATCCGTTACAGGCTGACAGCGACGATGATGACGGTATAACGTAATTGCAATTACTTAACATGCGTTACCCGCGCCATGTAGAAGCACCATTATTCTTACTTCGATCCTCGAGCAGCTCTCGTGCCGGCGTGCGTCGCCCGCGGGCCGGAAGGCGACCGAATGATTCACCGTCCGCAGTCGGCCGCATGCGAATACATGCGTAATGGAGGAGCCGGTCGGTACAGTCGCCACTTTTCATACTCTTGTTTCGTATTGGAACGGGAATAACCAGTGAACTGGTACTAGTATTATGTATACATATACGGCTGTCAAGAGAGGGACAATATCGTTCCTTGATCGTAGAAGAAATCCGGAAAACTGAATCGTTTTTTTCGTGTGATTCTTTCTAAGGTCTTGCTCTTTCTGTTTGTATTTGGGTTTCTTCCAATATGATGATTACAAAATTATTAGATGACGACACTATAACCCACATTTTGTTTCCAACAGATCGCGCAATCTGGGACGAAGCTGTCATTACTACTAATATTTAAACGAATTAATACCACCACCTACCTACTACCCTACCTCGCCTACTGTCCACACTGCCGGCGAGGAGTCTCTCTCAACTAGTTTGTGGCAGCGACAAAAACTATCAAATAATCGCTGAACGATGCTTGCTTGGCGGTCAGTACACTCGCCGAGAGACTACCAACGGTCATTCTCTACTACAGTGCGAGTAAACGCCAGCGCACTCGTACACTCGCTAAAGCCTACCGATAAAACTATCGGAACAATACACGCGCTTCTCGCTGCTCGCTAACTCCTTTCTAGCTTCTAGCTCTACTGGCTTCTCGTTCATCGTCAGTGGTCGTCCCTTAATGAATGCTTAAAATGCTCTGTCAACTTGTGGCTGATGTGAAATGTCACGCGTGAAAACGAGACGGAGCATTAAAAACATTGATTTAATTTAAGCAACTTTTATAATTAAGGCTCTAGATGCTTAAGGAAGACGGGATCAGATCAAGTTTTTAGTTACAGGTGAAAACGAGCTACTCATCACTGTAAGTTCTTCTGATTATTCATTACTACAAGCTCATAAACAACCGCTTCGCCACAGTTAAACAAGAGTTACCCTAAACGAAACTCTACAAAAACCATAACGACCAAAGTGGGCAGTTCCCGAGAATGACTGCTGATTTACCATTTAAATTCGTTCCCGAGGCAGTGTGGCACTCTAATTGTAGCCGAAGAAAATTATAAATTCATTAATGTGCTCCCGAGCCCGGACCAGCGGCTGTGGTTATTTGGTTATTTTTCAAAACTGGCGAGTTCAGTTCTTGAGAATTTAGAAAAAGATTTGTTGTAACATCCTGCTGGCAAGGATAGGTAAGTTCGTATCATCTTATAATCATTTTAGTTGAAACTAGCGTAATTGCTTTGATGGACCATGCTCCTGGGTTTCTCCCAAAAAAATAGCTGTTGGCAGGAGCGTGACACTTGATATTTTTATCGTGTTTTCAAAGTATGTTTTCTATTAACCTGATATAAAGATTTAAATTTGAGGGGCCAGTTAGTCTAGTATTTTACGCCCATGTCATTAATTTCTTGCTTCTGAAAATGGACTGAGTTTACCACTTACCAGAGTATTGTACCGGCCTAAAATACGTATGTTTTTGTTTAAGAGCCACTTCTTTTTATTATATCCCCATCTAGTACCTGCTACTGGTCAGCACGGAGTTGGCTGAGGTCTCTCTCCATTTGGTCTTACCAGCGATATTTGATGCGCCCAACCAACCCTCGACCGGCCAGCCGTTAAGACATTCGCTTAGCTCCTAAAACGTTTCCAAATAGCAAGTGATTTTTATACAAGGTTTATTTATTTTGAAAAGTGTATCAGCAGCAAATGAGTGGTAGAGGAGCTCAATATCTTTAACTACGATACCAACACTTATATTGTTCTACACATTTTATTATGCATCAATATCTGTTTAGGTTAATCGTCAATACATTCTGATTTCAGGGTTTTGGCGTAGTTACATCGATTAATATTGAGTTGCACTACCACTCAGACAGATCCATCTCGCAAGGAGGTTAGGCAGTCCATTCAATTAAAGTCACTTGCTCTCTAAAGAAAAGAAAAATAAGAATCCTGTTTAGCTGGAGCCAACCTCACACGCATCAGCTAAGTTATTGCAGCGTAGGTGTTTCAAATAAGTAGCAATTGATATTGCAGCATGTAGGTGTATGTTGTCGGAAACTATAATAAAGAAACAATTTGAAGCGGTAAATCTTTTTAATGCTGCAATAGTTGTTCTAGTGGCAAATTCGGGTGCCCGTTATTAGTGATAGATATTAAGCGGTATGTTATTTTTGGACAGTAATAAAGTGGCAAAAGAATTTAGTTATCTATCTAAGCTAACTTGCTAATCTTGGAATGCTACTTGCTAATCTAATCTCTTTTTAAATGTTTTTTACCTCAGAACTCCGTCATTTATAAGCCATATTGGAAAACATCTTTTTGTATTTGAAAGGAGATTCTTCCAGATTGGCCCATTTTTATCAAAATCTAGTTCTGATATTGGGTTCCATGATAAATTGAGGGAACTCTTCAAATATTATTTATATCGCCATACATATAGACTTGTTGATTAAAATACGGAAATATCCCTATTTTAATCAACAAGGCAAAGTTTTTGCATTCAGAAAATATCAATTGGTGAAGTGGAACTGATAAAGAGGACCACAGGTGGCCACCGGAACTCCTCAATGATTCGTATTTCACGGACGGTGCCACGATAATCTCGATTTTGACGAAGCTAATTTAATAAATGGTTCTGATGAAGCCCCAAACCCCATTATGGTATTTATTTATTCATCAATAGCAGTGATGTTTACGATTCAAAGATTTGTATCTGATAGACTGAACAAGGTTGTCTAATTCATCTTTATCCATATTTAGTTAAGAAACATTATAAAAAAAAAGTTAAAATATGTAACCTTTAAAGACGAATCTAATAACACCTTGCTCGTCAAAATCTGTCAAGCAGTTAAGGCGGTGGGATGTTACATAGGAGCACAAATACACCAAAAAAATTGCAGTCGGATAAAAACAAACCTAAAAAATTGTAACATAAGGACATAAACACTATCATATTCAACTTGTAGGTATATAAAAAAGTCAGTAGTACTAACTATACTATTATTCTGGTGATGATTCACTTTCCATTGTAGAAATTGTACCGTTTAGAAAAAAACACCAAAAAACACAAAATCCAACCATTTAAAATCGAAAACGGTATCTTTCGCGTGAGTACTAAAATATTCGGGAGCAATTTTAAAAGTATCCCCTTAGGTTATGCCCACTGAATGGCAACCATCTTTTACCAATGGTATGGTTTCTGAAGCAAATACAAACAGTATGAGCAAAGTTACTGTTAGAATTATTACACGCCTCCTTCGCAAGTTTGGCGGCAATTCAATGGAAGTAAAACAGAAACATTAATACAGCCTGTATTAAACTATGTTTCTATATAATTTGGAACATATCTTGGGATCTTAAATAAATTAGGGATATTCAAAGCAAAGCGCGTTTTTACTGCATGCAATGGAGTATAGTGCGCCAATCCTGTCAAGGTCTAGTTATATAGATTTCTACTAGCGTCTTCACTGGTAGCACTGAAACAGTAACTCAACAGATTGCACCGGCCAATCGATATTAGTCTTCGATGCTCGGATTATACGATAAGCTTGAGGTTACTGTTCAATGCCCAACATTAATTTTTGAGCCATATCACGTCTTAGGGTTTCAAGTGGCATACAAACTCTGACGCCAGTCTTTTTGAAGTCTGATTTGCCGTGTTACTGTGCTTAGGAATTTATTTTACGGAACTTGTAGCTTATTTCTAAAACTCTCCTTACTGTTTTCATTTTGGAATCGTGTCCTAAAACAGGCAATCAGAATCGAAACGAAATGGGAATTTGATATGCAAAGTTAGAAACGTTTACTCGAATTAGCAGTTTGGAATTGATATCGAAAGCAGTTCAGCGAGTGCCAATTTTGTAGGTATGTTTATTATTACTTTTATTGGTAGACGCGGATCGGTATTAGTTTTCTTTTTTATGAGTATTGAAGATTGTATGTTATGGTATTATCCTGATTGCGAATGCACTAAGGTCGGTATTCATAAGTGGCTAGTCGTTTTACCGGTAAAACGACTAAGTACATATG
Source organism: Apocheima hispidaria (assembly GCA_947579745.1). Taxonomy (NCBI): domain Eukaryota; kingdom Metazoa; phylum Arthropoda; class Insecta; order Lepidoptera; family Geometridae; genus Apocheima; species Apocheima hispidaria. The sequence continues at coordinate 647,590 of OX388152.1, read as the reverse complement.
AATACTACCTGCACTCTGAGTACTTGGTATTTTTTATGTAACTGAGTTATGAAATAAGCTAATTACTAGCCCTATAATAAGCATCATTCTCAACTGTTATATAGTTCAGTATCTGATTGATCGACAAATTTATCAAAAAATTTCTTCGGTAAAATCATCTAAACATATTTTTTAATACACAAAAGCCTTTTTTTCTTTTATTCAATTCAAATTAGTCTAACTATAACTATATATAAGTAACCGTGGCGATAATTCAGAGATAGAGTAGAAGTTACTTTGGAAATATGTAAAATATTTTATTTTATTGTATACCTGATAATAATTGGATATGAACTGATGAAGTTCGAATTCTGGGTGATACTGAATTGTTATGGTCAAGCGTAATCCTTAACTTTAGGAGAGCGACTTGTTAGTCATCTTTGCTCGTATATATATATATTTTATGGTACTCGGTAACGACATAATCAGCAAGTAGCTCACCTGATGTTAAGGCTGTAACAATTAATTGCTTACCTCTCCGTAAAGTTTACAGAACAAAACTTTGAGTACGATTAGATGCTTCTCAATTCTCCATTATGAGGCTCTTTCTGCGTCCAGTCAATCAAAATCTAACTATCCCACGATCGGGTCCAACAAAGACCCACCTTCGAGATCTCTCGCTATAAATCTAAATAATTGCCAATGAATAATTCCGGTAATTGGTCGGCAATACGATGTATTCATCAGAATCGAGTCTCGGCTCCTGTACTCCTGCTTGAATGGGGTATTGCAAATAGGACTAAAAATACAAATAAACAACGGATATATAGCCTAGTTCAGACTGTCAGTAATATACTCGTTTGAGTGAATTAGTAATCAAAGTATCTTTTACTAAGCCCGACTAAATGTCTATTCGGACATTACTAAAATTATCGCGTAGTCGGATAACAAAGCGTAGTGACATAGCTATCTTTGTCGCACATTTGCAAGTTTTTGTTAGTGTGATGTCACCTTAATAAATAGAATACACTTTAAAGCGTACCAGCTACCTGCATTCTAATATAATTACGCCAAATTGATCGACATAGACTACCAAAAGCGTTCAATTAAGCTCGCCGGACCACCATAAACTCGCAAATCGTTCCAGTAATTATCGGCAGCATTACTCTCGAATATAATGTCTCATTGTTAATTGTTGGGCGGTGTTATCGCGGGCGGATCTCTTTGGGCCTGTCTGGGCTATCTGCGCTACTGGAAAGTAAGGATGTGCATTCAAGGCATGAGTTACCGCCTTAGACACTGAACTAGCGGATGGGAAACTAAAAGAAACGTGATTGAATTCATAACAATATATCTTTAGTGTTTTTAGATTAACCGACTGTCTACAATGTGGTCTAGTGTTATCTACGTTGAAGTATGAAAATAAATTTCTAATTTTATGAAATCGTTTTTGGTTTGTGCGAAGATAGCCAACTCGCCAATTTTTAAACCAGCGTGTTTAAGCTGACTCACTTGAGAGCCACTTCCAATTTCAGCCTACGTTAGGTAGGCGGTTACTTAATATCAGATGAGTTCGTGGACAAATGCAAAGTACAGCAATTAATAAAATGTGTTTTTAATTCAAAATCTTGTCATTATCTCAATAACAGAAGTACAATAATCTGATTATAATTTGTTTATAAAATCTATATCTTAATCTTGGCTCGTAAGGGGTCGTCCATTACTCACGTGATGTGATGTGACGTAACGTTAAGCAAATTTTAAGCCCGGTAATACCTCCCGGTGATACGTGGATAGTACTAAATGGGAATCTTAGAGTAACTCCCCAAAATTTGCGTGTGTTTTTGGAACAAAGTATCTTAAAAAAATACAGATAAATATCCACTATATAATGTGTCTTTCCCACACAAGGGACGGCCCTTTGTGTGGGACGCAACGCGCAACGCGTTGACACAATGGCACCGTCTTTCTGAAACACGGAGTTGGGCTGGCGCGGCGGTTCATTCAGCGGAGCAGCACAAGCGGTGCGAATATGCCAACCTCGGTAGTGGTTACATATTTGAGCCGTTTGGAGTAGAGACGTTGGGTCCTCGGGGACCGGGAGCTCCTCTTATTTTCAAAAACTTATCAGAGCGCCTGGTTGACGCGACGCGTGACCAAAATGCTGGCGTTTATTTGGCTCAACGCATAAGCATTGCCATTCAGCGTGGTAATGCCGCCAGCAGGCTGGGTACGTCGCCAACTGGTAGTGGGCTTGAACGTTTGGATTATCTATAGAGCTTTAATGGCCTCTGGATAATCCAACTGTTATTTATATGCAGTAGGCTAAGTAGTTTAGGTAGTTGTAGTTTGTTTTTAAAATAATAATAATTGATTACTATATAATGTAGACTGCTTCAAACGAAGGGTGAATAGAGTCCTCAAAGGTAGGCAACGCACTGATAATCCCAACAACTACATTAAAAAAAACACCAACCCTTGTGATAATTCGTGATTTTTTGCGCACTTATGATTTGTGGAATTTATGGAATATTAATATGGATTATAATATGGATTTATGGAATATTGATTTATGGAGCGTTTACACTTATTTGTTTATTTTCATGACGAATTATCATAAAACAAAATCATTTCCAGTTTTTGTTTTTGTATGCCAGTACAGTACAGAACATTCTGACAATGCGCAGACAAATCTGCTTATTTAGAAGTTTTTTTTTTATCTTCTTTTGTAAACTAATAATAGAATGTAGTTGGTATAGCTATTGGTAGTTTGTATTCATGACAGCCGTAAATGTTTTATAGGAAAAAAAATAACTTCCTAGTTGGTCCCGTACAAAATGCTGTTAGCCATATACTACTCCAATTTTGGTAATCCTTATCAATACGACGTGTCGCCGATGAAACTTATCTTCATGAATCAAAATTAACTAATAAGCAAATGAAATAATACTGATAAGATTATTCGAATCACTGATGTCTATTGGTTCACAGTAATTAGGTCTAACATAGTTTCGCATTCGACTGCTAACAGTCGACTGTGAGAGAGCATAATTATTATCATGATGGTGCCACTAATTTTCTTTTTATTTGTGGCCGCTAACGCGTACGTAGATATAGTGATACCGGAATACAAGCAAACGTTTGACCCGAATCTTTATGAGGCAGTGTTAGATGAAGAATTGTGTCATGAACAAATGCAGTATTTGATCAACAATAACACCAATATGCTGCTGAGATGTGAGTTCGAATCCCTTTGAAATCCACCCAGTAAAAATTTGTAACAAATCCCCCCAAAAAGACCCAAATGTGCAAATAAATTTCATTTAAAAAACTGTCATGTTTTCCATGAATATTCTATGTTCGAGTAGAGTAATATAATATAATATAATTACCCATATTGTACATGTAAAAGCCTTGACAGTAATAAGGCATTAAATATCCTCAAAATCCTCAATATTAAAAATTAAAAATATATCCTATCCTAACTTCCTAACTAATGTGTAATAACTATAACTAATATATAAATAACTAATTCAGAGGAATATAGCAGCAGTCGTATCAGGAACAATAAAGCTCCGAGGTATAAAAATGGATACGTTCGTCTCCAGCAGAAAACTTTGCTTGCGCAGTTTAGAACTCCCGACATTACAACTGTCAGTCCATACAAAATGTCAAAAAATGCACAAAAATGGCCAACAACTATAGGAACTAACTTTGTCTTTCTGTCTGGATATTTTTCGCGTTGTCACAGCTGAACGGATCTTGATAAAATTTGATAAGGAGTTCCTGTATATCACGAAGACATAGGATCCTTTCATTATGTCCACGCGAACGAAGTCGCGGGTAACTACTAGTAATTATATATATCTTTACATTGAGAACTCCTTCCTCACTAGGGAAAGGATTCCCTGTATCGGGGGATACCTTGGAACACACACAAAAACACCAACAACTTACTCAGATACGCAGACTCAGAGCATATATTTAAATCCACCATTCGACCCGGATGGGAATCGAACGGGGCCACTTGATCATAAGGCACAAGACGCTCTACCAACTAATCCAGGAGGGTCGGCAACGGTCAATCGCCTACGTTATCTATGCCTCTGTTAGCCTTAACTCTTGTATTGACATTTTCATCATGTTCTGGCTGTTGTAAACAGTTCGCGATTGTGACAGTAATTTTATAATTATTTTCCTATTTTGTGTGAAACTAATGTTTTCTATTGTTTTGGTATCGTTTATGGACTATGTCCTCGGCATATCCTCCTAAAACACTACGTATTAGATACCAAAACAGATTTAGATCTGAACACGGCGATAGCTAAAAATAATCTTAATTAATTATTCCTATCTACAAGTAACGGTTAAGAGGCTAGGAAAAACAATAGGTTTATGATTGTTATAATTTTTTTTAAATCCTGTTTTACCCGACTGCCCAAGAAGGAGGGTAATGTTTTTGGGGTTTATGTAAGTATGTTTGTGTGTACCTATAAGACGGCCTACAGTTTAAACGGCTTGACCGATTTTGACAAGCGAGGTGTCATCTTTATGTCCGGAGTGTCATAGGCTACATTTTTTAGTAATAATAATAATACATCTCTCACAAAAAAATCAATAACAAATTGTGACAAACATAATACTAAACCAAACTTACACACACTAGTACAAGATTTACACTAGTATTTATTGTACAAGTACAATACAACTGTGGTACAAGTAACAATAGCGACAGATCATACTTTTATTCATATTTTTATTACAACACTATAAAAAAATCTGCATCTTGATACTCATTCCTTTCAACATGGAATGGAATGGAACGAGCATCAGACTGAAGATATTACAATTTCTTTGTATGGGTAGTTTGCCTTTTAAGTTATTGCTACTTCAATAATATTTACTTAATAAATTGAACTGAAAACATAGTTTGGGCTCTTATTCGCGCCCACAGCTGCCTCGTTCGTGCATTGCACATTATTTAAATTTCCTTACCTACTTACGAACTTACACACAAACTTTCGCATTTATAATGTTGTAGTCTTCCATCAAATTACAAGATACAAATCGAAAATTTGTCAAATTACATAACATGCAGTTTTTTGGAAATTCACAATCTATCAACAAAAAACGCAAACGTGCAAGATGTGGCACGACCATAATCCTAGCCCTAACGAATGTGTATTTTAAATTCGAAAGTAACTCTCTGCCTATCTGTCTCTCCGTCTATCCTGTCTATTTGTCTATCTGTCTCTCTGTCTGGGTGTTTGTCGCGTTATCACGGCGAAACCGCTGAACGTATCGAGCTAAATTTTTTCATGGTCAGACTCGGGCATATGCTATTTGTAGTTCCGAACGAAGTCGCGGATAGCAGCTAGTATACTTATAAATATATGGAGATTATAAACCTAAAAAACATTAATTATACAGTTCTGGATGCCGGCATCAGGATACCGCGCGGGCTTCTCGATGGCAATTTGGCCGACTACGGCAACTACTATCAATGCCTTAACATCAACCACGAGGCGCCTTCAACATCTTCCACTATTGAAGGCAAATACTGCGCGATCAATCTCCCCCTCGCTCAAGATATAGAGCTCCCGAGTTTGCCCGAGTGGCCTGAGTGGCCCGATTTGCCCTGGCCTGAGATACCGTGGCCCGAACTAAATGGTGGTACATCGAGGATGGCTGACGATGTTAAGGAAAAGTTGATGCAATATGAGAGAGTCAGAAGAAGTGCCCAAATTGTACTTGGAGGTGGATCAATTGATAGGTAGCTATGATTTTTGTTTTCGTTTAGTATAAGTATTTATTTTGCTAAGCATGCGTTTCAAAAGCTCTAAGCGAAACTAAAAATTTAGGAATGACAAGGTTCTAAAAGAGGCGAAAGTTTCAACTGGCATATTTCTGAGCAACATTTAGTATTCTTTGCTATGAGATATTATGATCACTTAGGTACATGAAACTTCTTTAAGCCATGTCAGGACATTTTAATGTCGAAATTTATCGTAACTTTTAATTATTATTTTTTTGATAACCCACGTCATAAAAATCAGCTGTGTAATTTGTCCGCGTTTGTCCAAAAATGAAACTGTCGCTATGGGACGGCGTCGAAAGTACGTAAAATTAGAATATTCACGTTAACATTGAAAAGACTTCGATTATATCAGTATGAAAACAAGAAATGCTTATAAAGAAATAGGCTAGTCACTAATTGGTTCAATTCAAACCCAAATTACAATCAATTTTAGTTTTCTATGTTTTTGCATATTTATTTCTTATCGTCATCATCAGCCAAGGCGTCCACTGCTGCACAAAGGCCTCCCCCTGCGAAAATGGGTGGGTTGCCATAATCCCACGCTTCATCCACTTCATTAATGAATTTCTTATCATTGCACTGCAAAAAGGCTTCCGTGTATATATTTTCAGGGTTGCGTCTGACAGCGCTCTAGGTGGCCTGACTTTGCAACTGTCACTCTGCATACCCAAAACTTGCACAACAGATCAAGCTATAAGTGAACTGATTTTCAACACAACCGGAATCGGATTGCAGTATGAAGACCTTTACTGTCGCCTGCCTAATGACAAACAGTGGGTCGCCGCAGACTATGTTGCTATGTAAGTATGATTCTTCGATGAACACATTCTCGCAATTTCATTTTCTGAGTATTTGTGATTCAATTCACGTCTGTAGAAATCCTTGATTTCTACTAAAGCTATCAGATGGCATTTTTTTATATATAAAAATACCTGTCTGCAAAATGTAAGGCTGTCACTCAAGACGTAAAGACGAATCCACCAAGAACTCACTTGTCAAAATTGGTCAAGCCGGCTAGGCTACAGGAGGTAATATAGGTAATATAGTAATATATAACACACAAACATACTTACAAACACACAAAAACATGACCCTCCTTTTGGGCAGTCAGGTAAAAAGACCGGCGTCAAACTATATTTGTTGGTGAGCAATAACCGCCGAACCTGAAACATTAGTGGTGTAGGTATACTTGTTTTTTGTTATTGTTGCAGACAGCAAACATTTTTGGCATAATTTTAATACATTATTTATTACAGTATAATATTGTAACGTTTATAATAGAAGAAGTGTGGTCAAACGCCTAGCCGTGAAATAATAACATTTGAAAATACATAGAATCAAAGAGAAGATTGTTCGAAATAAAGACCTGCAAAAAAATGAAATTAGAAAGTCTGGTCTGTATCTTAGCTCATAGTTGTTGTAATCGTGTAAGCTGATTTTAATAAGTTTATCATCGAGCACGTGCAAATTTAATCATCATGAATCATCGTTATTATTGACACAACAAACCAGGAAAATATTTTTTTTATTAAAAAAATCTACTTATGCTTTATCTGTATAAAACTTTATAAACATTATTCTTGTTGGTATTTTTTATGTACTGTAAATAGCAAAACTACTAGTACTAGAACAAATATTATCTAGATATGATATGCTTAGGCCTATAGTATCGCTAGTGTCGCTACTGCTGCTATAGTGACTCCTATCCCTCCGGTAGACTTCCGAGCGACGCGGCAAACGGGATAACAAGATAGCGATAACAATTGACCGCTTACAGAATAGGGTTGAGGTCTCGATGAAAGGCAAGTCATCAGCATTCTGATAAACTTGAAATACTTTAACTAAGCAATCACGAGTAAGTCTGTGGACTCCACTAGGTTAATTAACTAGTTGTTATCCGCGACTTCGTTCGCGTGGAACTACAAAAAACAAAAAGTAGCCTATGTCTCTCTCCGATCCTGCTATATACATTATATAATATATGCAAAAAATCAGGTCGACCCTTTCAGCCGTTTAGCCGTGATAACGCGACAAATACCCAGACAGAGAGACAGAGTTACTTTGGCATTTATAATATTAATTAGGATTATGATTAGCTATGGGATTAGTCAGGATTAGGATTATAGGTTAACCTTGTGAATCTAATGTAATATGTGGTACATTTTGTTTTAATAAAACGGGAATACTCACGTTAAATTGAGTCGGTTATTCCGACTATAGTTATAGTTAGTTGGTTATAGTTTTCATAGTAAAATAATATGTGGTAACTAATATAACATAATCGCTATAGTTTGTGCTGTAAAAAAACGAATAGTTTATTTTATTTGTCAAAACTATGTTTTTTCCAGCGTTATATTCTCGTGCCTTGTCCTGCTGCTAATCGCGAGCACGACCTACGATGTTTATCAAACTGTGATACTCGGCAACGGTAAGATATCATCAGCTAAATTTTAATTATAATTCTGTTGTACAAATAAAATTAAAGACAAACAATTTAAGTTATGCTTCTATCCAACTTTTGGATTACTTATAGTGTCTGGTTGGTGACTGCGAGTGGTATTTACAACTTATGACTATCGTGAATTGGTCGACACGTTCAATTGCATTGCAGAGTGTTCAGTTTGACGATAAACATATTCTAGGACTAGCAGCGCCCTGTAGTTATACCCTCTATACTATAGGAATAGTATATTTTTGCGGGATATATATAACCTATAGCCTTTGTGTTAATCCAAGATATAAGCTACCTCCATAACAAAATTCATTTTAGCCGTTACAGAGTTGACTGGAAATCAGACTTATATACTTACATACTTACGCCCAAACTTTCGCATTTATAATATGAATGTGGTAGGTAATAAAATGCACTCGTCATTATGAACAACTTTTACAACAGGACCGACACATTTTTTTAATTATTTTTTTCCGACATTCACCCAAAGTATGGAACATGTTTAGAAGGTAAAGGCCTGCCTTCGGTCAATTTTCCAAGTAAATACAATAAACGAAGTGAATCTGAGTCCTTTACTGAGTGAGTACTAATCCAAATGATTCATTGAAGACTTCTCAATAACTTATGAGTCAAAATCAGGGGAAAAATTAGCAAAACAGTAATCGCTTGCCAGTTTGTGAGTGTAATATATTTTTAAAGAAGTCTGAGTATAATAACAAATAACGGTGCAAATCACAGCAATTATGATTTTATGGTTTAAAAATCAGGACTTGATAAGAAACCAAGTGATAAAAATACCTGTTTCATACATACATTATCAGTTTGAAAATTCCTATTAGGTCGTAGTAAATATATGACATTTGGTAGAAACTAAAGATAACGATATCGTAATTTTTCGATACTGCAGTAAGTATGTGTCATATCTACAAATACTAATGACATACCTACCTATAATCAAAGTAAACAATTTTTATAATTGTGTGTTTATTAGTGTGTGGTATTAGTACCTTTTCATTGACATTGATTTTGTATGTTCTCACTAGATGACAGGCGATACCTGATTTTAAGTGTGGAAGATATTAATCACACTTAGTTTGGAATTTGAACTGGCCCTCAAATGAGGCTGCCAGAACACCAGAAAATAAACGACAACTACTGAGCGACATCTTTACAGTCGTAAACAAATTTGTCACACTTTAAGGGGCCTAGAATTGTTAGTTAGAATTTTAGTTAGTTAAATTTTGTAAAAATTATCAGCTTTTTTTTTAAATATTTTATCTGGTGGTAAGAAAATACAGTGTTTCAGGTAATTCTTTTCAGCTATGCGCCTGGGTTATTGTTTATCGACAAGGAAAAAAAATTAAAAAAAAAAACACTATACATAAGAAATAATTTTGTCCCATACAGCAGCAGTTATCGTTCGGTATTTATCGTAATAAAAATAAACTATTGTTTCCATCCCTAAATTTGATGAAAGGGATCGAAAAAAAAACCGACAATAATATATATACTTTTTCCGATCTCTTAGAGATATCAAAACGAAAGCTTATTTGTAATATGTCTGATACAATATATAGTTTTTGAAAATTCACACTCTATCTACAAAACTTGCAAATGTGCGAGTGAATAGCTGTGAGACAACTGTTATATATCTTTGTGCCCCTTAATTACACACTCTATGGTATTTCAGATCCAAAACGCGTGAACAAGATCTACCAGTGCTTCTCCGTCTACACCAACACACGTCGCCTCGTGACGTACACTCCAGTACCGGGCGCTATAGAGTGCCTCGATGGAGTGAGGTCTTTCGCCATGATGTGGGTCATCGTGGGCCATACGTACGTCAACCAGGTGTCCGACTTATTGTCCAACCCTATGGATGTTATTACTGTGAGTAGTTTAACTTTCAGCGTCTAACTCGACTCGACTGTAGTGTAATAAAACTGTAGAAATAACGATTTTCCTAAGTCGCTATTTCTACGATTTTCCTACAATGGCCGATGATGAAGCATCATGATCCATTAATTCTTTAAGATCATTTACTTCTAGTATTAGTCTATTAGTAGGTAGTGGTAGTATAACATGTTATACTGTATACGGGAGCTTAAATGCACCCAGTTTGGGGAATAGTGCTACAAACTGAAATATTTTAGTAACAACTTTTTGTGAAATTAAATAATTTGTGAAATAAAAATTTTCAGTGTCCTTTGGTACATTTTCTCTCATGCACCCTTTGAGAGTAAATTTCACAATTTCATTTAAATACTCCTCGTTTACGTCTTTTCAGTGTGTAATCATGCAGTCATTTAAAAAAAACCTTGAATCATAGGGAAACTAAGTTTAAAAGAACATAACGATACCTCTTGCTCTCGTTCTCACACACTCTTTTATATCTTATTCACTCTGAGTTTGTCCGTTTTAGTGGATAATGTCACCGTCAGCAGTTTGGATTACAATGGGTCCTATAACCGTGGACACGTTCTTCATGCTGAGTGGACTTCTACTCGTCTACACCACCGCCGGTAAACTGACAAGGTGTAAGTAAACAGAGCGATAAGCTTTTATTATTTTCTAATCATCCGAGCTTACCTAAAAACTTATAATGATGTCAAAACCTACCAAATTTATTTGATCCTTCCAAAGCAGAGTTTATTTGAAAGTATCTTTCAGATGAACTTTCATGAAAGGGATATTGAACGTTTCACAGAAAAATAACACCTGACTACCCTCCAGAGCAATACATTATTATTCACACTTACGTATGTACCTGCCCTGCCCAACAATGTTATTTCCCTAGCAAAAGCTTATCAGAAACCTGAAGAATTAGAATCACCTAAGCACTAAACGGAAGAACTGGCAGGACAGTATGGAACAGATGGCTCTGGTGAAGGCCTTCACCCCCCTAAATGAGTCCTCAACCTACAATAGTCTATACTATTATAGTCCTAACTGAATTTAATTTATCTTTTTTTTAAATAGTGAAACATATTAAGTAGTAGTACAAAATATAGTTTAAATAAATAAAAGAATTTAATAATAAGTTTAATAGCTACTTATATATAAATCCTAACTAATATTATGAATGCGAATGTAACTCTAGTCTGTATCCATGTCTATCTGTCCCTTTGTCTCTCTGTCTGGGTGTTTGTCGCGCTATCACGTCTGAACGGATCGATCTGAATTTTTGCATAGATATAGCTTAAGGGTAGGAGACGGACATAGGCAACTTTTTTTTTTGTAGGTCCACGCAAACGAAGTCACTTGTAACAGCTAGTATCGTAAATTTATGTGTGTAGTGTAACCGAACCTGAGAGTCTGTTTATAAAGCAGACGAGCGCTACTTATTCTATTTTTATGCCTTTTCAGCGCGACTGTTAAAGAACCTTCACATGTTTTACCTCAACCGTCTACTGAGAATGTTCCCCGTGCTAGCCGCCTTCGTCTTGATCCAAACTTCGATACTAAACCGTATATCTGATGGGCCAAACTGGACCATCATGGAGGCCCACACGGAGAGGTGTCGAGTGTATTGGTGGTCCACTTTGCTGCATGTACAGAATTGGGTTAATCCTTCTGGGATGGTAAGTTATACGTCAGTACTTACTGAGTTTTACTTATTTCATAGTATTGTAAAAAATACGTTTAACCTTTAATACTAAAATACTGTGACATACAGGCGGACGCGACGTAAATTAAGAGTAAATATAGTTTGCTACGAAACTCTAAAAATGGCTAAAATGCTACTTTTGAACGGCCAACGGCCATCAAATGTAACAAATGCATCAAATTTTTCCTTTGTCACACAACTCATCGTAATTGTTATTTTTCCAGTGCCTAGCCCACAGCTGGTACCTGGCAATAGACGTGCAACTGTACATAATATCGCCCCTGGTGCTGTTCTGGGTGCTTGGCAATAAGAAGCGCGTCGCTTGGGTTGCTTTGGCAGCTGGGCTGGTATTGTCGTTGGTTGGAGCTTCCGTTTACAACTTCATAATGGATTTTCAAGCTGGACCTGTTATACCTTCGTAAGTAACTTTTTTTTGTAGCTTGTTGACCGAGTGAGCGAAGCTAACAAAAGGTCTCAGTTTTTTAACTGGCAAAACTTGCTTTCATCAAGTTTCCGTTCATGTTTCATCTGTCCTTATGTTGGTACTCGCGTACAGGTCGTATTTTTCAACTAATCTTGACGAAACTTAGTATACAGATCCTAAAATTTTTAGTTTTTTTTAGTCATCGGCGATTTTTAATTGGTGGGGTGTTGTCCCCAAAAAGGAGGGGAAGTTTGCTGCGGCGCCATATACCGGCCAATTTTGATAATATTTGGCATAAATATTTGATAATCATTTCTAAGAAAGAATTTTAGATATGAGCAAAATCGGTGAAGGGTATTGTGAAGATTTAAGGTCGTGAGTTCACGGGTCAATGTCCGGAACTGAGAACTCAAGAACCTTCAAACCAATCAAAAATCACGGACGACAAGATAAAACTATGAAATCGTAGAATTGAGGTTGTGCAAAAAAGTTTGTGCTCGCGAGGTCTACTGTTCGCAGAACTACTAGTTTTTTTTTTATTGCTACAAACATGGACGTTTCAAAAAACATCTTGTTCCAGCCGCGACTTAGAGAGCCAGGAATACTACTTGACAAAATACTACGTGAACACACTCACTCGCTCATCGCCTTTCTTCATCGGCATGATCTACGGATACATCCTGCACCTGAACAGGCACGAGAGACTGCGAATGCCTGTGGTAAGAACATTTTATTACAACGAATGTTGTAATAATGCAACACACAAAAAGGTGTGCTACAAATTTTGTACTCCTTTTGTACCCCTGCCTGTCGGGTTTGGTAATCACGAGCGCTAGTTTTGTACCCCTGCCTGTCGAGTTTGGTAATTATGAGCGCTAGTTTTGTACCCCTGCCTGTCGAGTTTGGTAATTACGAGCGCTAGTTTTGTACCCCTGCCTGTCGAGTTTGGTAATTATGAGCGCTAGTTTTGTACCCCTGCCTGTCGAGTTTGGTAATTACGAGCGCTAGTTTTGAACTGAATTTGGAAAGGATCATCAGGTTTTACTGATACTATAAATTACCTACTCGTATTATTAAATAGGTCACCTCAACAGTACCACTGTAGGTTTTTCACAAAATTCTCCCCATTACATGTTTTTTATTTTATTTTATATTTTATTTATTTGTTACTAGTTATATTTACTTCATAGACTGCTCTATGATATTTCTTGTGGAAAACTCGGGGTTCGACTTTACGATAGCTCGTGATGACACGTCGCTAAGACGATTGAAGTCTGTTGCACTCCTATTATTATTGTAGCTTATGTACTTATAATCCCATTGCTAGGCTATAATTATGTTTCACAAAATTTAGGGTAAGGACTTTGTGGAGTAAGCTGATGACGCGTTTGGTGCGACGTAAATTTTATTGGAACTGAACTACATACTACACAATGTTTTGTTTTTAGGTACAAGCGGGTATTTTATGGGCGTGTGCCATTGTTCTCCTAGCCGCCATCACGTGGATCACCTACCCTATAATGCAGCTGGACTGGGACAATCAAACTGTCGACAATCTCATTAATAGTTACATGAGACCGTGCTGGGCTTTGGCTGTCGGATGGATCATTTTTGCATGCCATCATGGTTATGGAGGTAGCTATTTTAATGTTCAAATTCATAGTTATTGCCTTCAGGTGATTGTAGTACCTATTTTAACGTTTTGTAGACAATCATGACAAAATATTTATTATTTTATGAAACAAAATTAAAATATTTTTATTATGCCTATAAAATAAATATTAATTAATATTAAATTGTTTTTGAGAGGAAACAGCGGAGTGAACTAAACTGCAACGTGCGCCATCTGTAAAGTTTGCTTCGTACTAACTGCACTATGTACAAACCAAATCGTGCAGGTTGTTCGTCAATATTAACATTGTGCGTTTTAGTTCCGCTGTCATGTACTAGATAGCGTTAAATGAAATAAAATTTACTTTATACTTCCAGGACCAATAAACTGGGTGTTATCACTGCAATGCTTCAAAGTGCTGGGCCGCCTGTCATACGCGATGTACATCGTGCATTACCCTCTTATATTTATGGTCAATTCTTCAAGAATATCACCTGGATACTTTTCTCCTCTTGCTTCGGTAAGACTGCAGGGTTCTTGAAATAAAAAAAACTCTATCACCTTGATCATGAAAATTGTTAATGCGTTCACCACAAGATGGCATTATAAATACTTATAATTTGTTAGCAAAATAATAATAATATTGGTATATATATATATATTGTTTTTTTTTATGAAAGTATTTGATAACTTTATATTATGGCTAATTGTATTTTACTTTCCATTATTTTCAGTTGTTCAAGTTCCTATCAGACTTCGCCCTGGCAACAATCGTGGCGTACTTTCTTACGCTGCTTGTAGACTCCCCATGTTCTACGATTATAAAGCACTTTATGGGCGGAGGTGAGAAAATTTAAATACTCATAAAACATACGCGAGGCAATGTGAGCAGAGCCTTGTTTGTCATCCAGCCACGAAATGCGTCGACAATGATTTCAGAATCGGGGATCAAACCTGAGCACAATTTAGACATAGAAGCTTCTTTTAGTTACCGTAATTGACAAGGATAGTACATTTCGTCAAGTTGAATTTCATTTTTGTATGGTATTGCTTTTTTTGTTTTTTGGCGATTTGATTGTTGGTCTCTTGTTGGTCAAGAGTTAATCTTAATAACAAGTAGATTCAATATCCTGATGTTGCTGATACTTACTAAAACATAGCTTTAATTTTGATGTTGTTCATTTTTATTATGTTTATTCATGTTACAGGCCAAAGGAAACCGCGGCCAGCGCCACCACAAGACCTGACAAGCGATAAAGAACCAATTGGGATTCAGAATCGAGCATACGTCAATGACGAAACCAAAAACAGTTCTCTCTAGAAACCGATTCCAAAATGAGCAGGCTCTCAATCTGAGGACTGACGGGACTTGGAAAAACATGAACATTCGAGTGATTAGATGACCATATGCCGGGCGGACTCTACATCCTGTCGCCAAATGAAGATTAATATAACCTAACCAACTTCAAAAACGCGCGCTTGGAGCTCTGTGTAATTATGGCGCGACCTTCTTGAATCGGCAGTGTAAATAGTCGCAGTTTTAGACAATGCACGAGCGCAGATGACGTTTTTTAGTGTCACTGGTTTCTCACATGTAGATCGCCTCTTGCGGTGGATAATGGATTGACTAGTCAGATTGAGTGGTTCGGTTTATCTGCTTTGGGAACCAATATTTTTTCGTATTTTGTCATATTACACTCGTCATAAGTTTGTCGGTAGCGTCGTACCCTGTGTAGTGTACGGTATATCATTGCCTTTATTATGGTATGATACGCGGGTGTGAAATTGTAACTTGGACGACTAGAAGAAGGATACGTTTATAAGAGTTAGAAAAAATATATATGAAATATTGTTGTATCCCTAGTCATAGATGTAAATGTACGTTTAAAATATTTATGGATTTGCTTAAAAAATAAAAAGCCATACTAGTACTAAGTGCGTAGAATTATGTGTAATTTAGGTATACATATAAAGTATATCGAAGTGTCTTATCGAAGCAACTCAATTAATTTTTTGGCTCGGCTTTGCTCGAAGATTATACCTATGCATTGCAGTTCGACTCGGCAATTTGGTCAATATTTTGGGTACCACACCCGATAGTCTAGTACATATAGCTGGTATGGTTTATTTGATCACTTTAATTGAAATACACATATATTTATTCGTGTAAAAAAAGTATTTTCTTAATTTAATTTAAGGTAGGTAGGTAAGTAATTAAAATTTACGACCAATCTAATATTAATTTTGCAAAAATATCATCATCATCTACTATACTAAAAATAAACTATAAACGTCCACTGCTGAACATAGGCCTCCCCTTATAAACAAATAATAAAATTATAAACAAATTTTCCATCATTAGGATTTTAGATAAGCGATCGAAGTTTACAAATGAAACACAAATGTTACAATTAAAATAATTTTATACACCCATAATCCACAATAAATTATTAATAAGTCTAAAGCCCTACGGTTACACATAAAGTTGGCAAGATCTTTGTAAAAATTACAATTTAATGTAAAATACATCATTATTTTATTTTTCCATCAAAAATATCCTTCAATTCTGAAATTGGCCAATTCTGTAATTAACCATAGCCAAAGGGTTTTGTTTTTATTAAGGGATTGAACATCGAAAGGGTCTAAGTGCCAGGATTAAATAAAATACTTAAACGGATAAGCGTAACAAAACTAAAATACACGGGTACATATTCCCAATCTGCTGCAATGAACCGATCACGCGTCACGCACAAAACTGTATCAAGTAATATGCTTATAACAAGCTACAAGCAATTATTGGCACTTAGGTCATTTCGATTTTCAAGCCTTCAACCGATCTTAGCTATATAAGTATTAATATCTAAGTCTTATCTATCACAGATAAATAATACAGCTCTGAAACACTAGTCTAAATATAACAATTATTACAGCCTTTCCCGAACTAACTAAAGTAAAATATAGCCTTCCCCAAACATAAATTATCGTAGGTAGGTACCTACTAGGTAATTTTTGTTGTCTCCCTATTTCTTTAGTTGAGAGTATAGTGCTAACAGGCCTGCAGATTTGGCTGCTGTATAACAAACGAAAGAAAGAGAAATATACCCAAATTATGTTCCTCTTATTTTCTTTCAGTGGTTTTCAGGTGTGTTGTAAAAATCCGTAAATGTGTCCCTCGAACGTGCTCGCATATTGGATCATAATTGTCGTGGAATCGCGGTGTGCCCATGCATATTCTTAAATGTGCGTTATGTTTACGAGAAAAGCAATATAGCTCAATATAGCTTGACCGATAAGCCATTGATAGACTCACGTGTGTGATGTGATACACTGCATTGGCTTCGTACTGGCCTAAATTGTTCACGCTCTTCTACGAAATGGGCTTTTAACGTCCGTGACAATAAAGTACCTACTATTAATTGACCAACTCACAACTTTGTCTTTATTGCTTTAGAATGAAATACTAATCAATTTTTCGCCAACATTATCTATGCCTCAGTAGTTTACTAACATAAAGCATAAACTTACTCGTGAATTCTACCGTTAATCTATACCTAAGTGCAAGATATGCCAACATCTTATGCACTACTGTGAAAACTAACAAACCGACTATTTGAATGGGATAGCTATCATAGCTCATGCCAACATCTCTAAGTAGTAAGTTTGGATCGGAGTAAAGGCAGAAATCTTCAGGGCACTCCATTTCGTTTCTGTTTTGATATAACGCTAGAGAAAAGCCAGTAAGACCGTATCGTAAGTATGAGGCGGACATTAAAGCTTTCATAGTGCCTTCAATGAAAGGGCCAAATCCCATTCCGTAGCAGCATAGGACCATGAGTGGCGAGCAGATCGCAGGACCGATTATGGAGCCGTTCTGAAATGTAAAAAGAATGAACAGTATGTTAAAACAATAATTATTTTGGTGTCTTCAAGATACGGGAAGCGTGTTTTATCCATGACTATAATAATTTATTTCAAATTCAAAAACACAGAAATTTAAAATTTAAGATAAAAGTCAGTGACATGAACTATTTATCTGTGCTTGAACTACAATGTGCTCCATAATAATGACTTATTACTAATCTACGACTTGGGCCTGTTTGATATGTGATTTAAGACTTTTTGGGCAATGAAAAATATTTAATTTTCTACGTCTTGATTCATACTTCATTTTAAAATACAAATTATGTTTGTGATTTAAATCTGTGGAATCTAAGAAACATGCAATCATGGCGTTGGGTAAAAAAGACTGACCGTTACACTGAAAGTAGAGCCAACCGCCAATCCAAGGCTTTCCGAGCACAGCGCTGTCATCAGCGCAGTAACCAAGAACAGGACAAATCTGTCCCACTCCAGCAACTGGCCGGACATAAGGTACGTTATTGCAGTGAAAATCAGGCCCAATGCACACTGGAAATGGAAAACAACAAATTTAGGTGTTTTACAAAGTTCTACGACGTCTTTTATCAACTTTCTCATTATAACTCCTTCGGTGCCTTTTCTCTGTGCCTGATGGAGGGCACTTACTCGGATCTTTATAGACATTTGTATCGATACTCCGGTAGCGAGTTTATTCAAAAATATTTTGCAAAAAGAAATGAAAGACGCACGCCGTTGGTTGGCGCACTACTTGGGACTCGATTTTTGAATCGCTCGTATGATATGTAGCACAAAAATACACGGAATGACTGACGTTCAAAAGAAATCCCAAACAAAGTCGCATTTTTTAATTAATCATATCACTCGCTAACGTAACGAGTGCTGTGAACTATTCAAATTTGCTTATATCAATAGAAAATGTTTCATTGCGCATGATATTTTCGTGCGAAATATCATACGAGCGAGTAAAAAAATCGAGTCCCTGAGCTAAATGGCTAAGAATAAAGATAACAAGACTGAAAATGTCTACAAAATTATCTTTGTACTAAATAGTAAGTTGCAAAAACCATTATGTCATTTATCATAATCTTACCATTACGGGCATTGAAGAAAATGTTAATGCGGTGTAGTACGCCTTCAGACTGTACCATCTGTTGAAATATTCACGACGTAACATTCGCACTTCTTGTGGAACTGAAATAACGAAAGTATAATACGAGAATTATAAACAACACAAAAAAATGTTGCAACCGGGCATCGACATTATTATTCGATGTACCTACTAAATTTTTTGTAAGGTACTAACATGAAATGTAAAAATTGATGAACAAGACATCTAAAGAACCGCAACAAAAAACAGCATCTCAAAAAAAACAAAAAAAAAGATTTAATTTGTCGGAATAGGTATTATAATTCTAAATACAAATACCCGTGCCAATGATACATACACACCACGCCTTGCAATTTAGATGTAATCAATTTAGTCACTTTCCTCTGAAACAGTAATAAACAGGCCGGTCAGATAAACAAAACCTACTTACACATTTATTGACATGATTGACCGAGCAAAGCGAAGGTCTCAGAGGTTACGGGAACGAGTATTTCGTCGGTGTTTGTATATTTTATCCTACCGTTCCAAACCGTTGATCCGATTTTCATTAAAAGTAGGCTTACAACTAATATAATTATTAAGTTTGCAATACTAATCCAGGGTTTGTGAAACTATAGGGATGGCGAGGTCACAGTTCGGCGCAAACTACTATTAATAATGTGAGATTATGCTGAGCTGGAACCAGTTTGTGGTTAAAAACAATGTGTATTACGTATTTTATTTTTGTATCTACCATTTTTGTTTTTGGTTTGTGAGTACATTTTGTTTTTTTCCATAAATAAAAATTTGTCTATTGTCTATTGATAGATTGTTAACAAATCTTTACTTACAAAGCAATACCGGCACCATAACGTTAGTGTACATAAAGAACACCAGGCAGCTGAGGCAGAACTTGAAGTTGACGATCGGCAGCGCTCCGTTGTTGCCGATCATGAAGAAGATGCTGCCCAGCAACACAGCCGATATCACATGGTGAGCCAGTTGAATCCACAGTGTCATCTGAAATAATAACGGATAAATGTACCTAAATTCAACTTCGAAGGCAAAGTCACAGACGGAAAAAACGTTTTGTTTGAAAAACATTGCTATGCAGAGTTAACGATCTCTTAAAAATTATTTTTAAAGATTTATAAATAAGCTTTATGTATCTGTGAAAATAATGAAGTATATTTTTATGAGTAAATATTATTTTAAAACATATTCAAGAAAACAACGCTAAAACCTAAAAAATAAAAATCCTACTCGAAAAGAAGACGATGTCCGTGAAGCAGGGTGCCAAGAACGCTGGCTACATGCCCGCGCTGTTTAGCTAAAGATATTCTTTGTTTAAGGAATGAACCAGCCGTCTTGTCACCCGCGGCTTTGACAAGTTTTGGTGGTTTTTTTTCCACAAAACTTTTAATGTTCAGACCCCAAGGCCAAAACATTCAACACCAAGCGGCGCAAATATGTAATTATTTGAAAGCAAGGTATATGTGCGTCGCTTGGCATCTTCAGCTGCCTCCGCCGCATATATATTTAATATTAATTAATTATTACGTTTTATTTATTAAGGCCTCCAATTAAAAACCTAGTCCGGTGCTTATTAGAAGACAAATGTTGGCCATATAAATGTTTTTTATTAACTAAATCTGGATAAAGTAACTGTAAGTAGTGTTTTTTGTATTCCAAATAGGTTTGCAATTATCGACAACGCATTGCCAGCTCGAAGAATACCGTACCTACCAATATATTCATATCTAATTACCAATAAAATTTTAGATAACTTTACTTACCGAATTTCTTTTATTCTGCATGAACATCCTGGCAGTCAAAATAAAGAATTGAGTCAGGAACGTGGTCGGAAACTCCATCTTGGTCTGTTCTTTTGTGACAT
Organism: Apocheima hispidaria; assembly: GCA_947579745.1. Classification (NCBI taxonomy): domain Eukaryota; kingdom Metazoa; phylum Arthropoda; class Insecta; order Lepidoptera; family Geometridae; genus Apocheima; species Apocheima hispidaria. The sequence continues at coordinate 626,835 of OX388152.1, read as the reverse complement.
GTTCGACGAATATCCTCTGTATTGACTCGTCTGAATGCAGGACTGGCTTTCTGGAATGAAACTGAACAATAATTTCAAGTCTTGACGATTGGTTTTATTTACTTGTATAATGTATTGGTTAAGTTTGAATTAAAAATAGTAATTTATTCAAAAATATTTTGCACAAGTTCAAACTACAATACAGAGTCTAACTTAGGAATATGACACATGTGCCTGAACTAGGTTATCCTGTGGTTTAGGCGATGTTGTAGGCCGAAAATGTTTTATCCTAAGTGAGAAAAAATTAAAGGAGGGTTTATGTGGGTGTTTTGAATTGGAAACTGCTTACTTTTGAACAACTAGGATAGTATAATTAGTCAACAATTGCCCTGTTATGAATGATTATTAAATGGAGAGAATTCGTGCTCAACCTTAGTGCCAACATTACAGGCCGACAAAAAGGTAGGGCCTACAATTTAATATATTGTTATATTCACATAGAGCTCAGTTGTGCATATTAACCTCGGTCACACATCACCTAGCTGGTCGTAGGTGGTAGCTATTGTACAGCTAAAATTACCAACCTGCCACCTCTAACCGTCATCCGATCCAGCTTCCTACAAAGCTTCCCGTTTTGGCACAGCTCCGACATCTGAGCTGCCACCTCGACGTCTCCCAGGAGAGTCTCCAGCACGAAGTCAGCGGGGTTGTGCGTCGTGGGACAAATGTGGCCGGCTTCTGCCAAGTACGGGACCAGTAGCTGTGGAGCACCCTGAGAAAAGGATGAAATGAATTAATATTAAATGCTTTTGCTAAGGTTTCATAATCTAACTGGAAGAAACATAATTATGTGCTTCGGCTCATTTCATACGGTCACCCATCAAACGCTATTTTTTATCTTTCTTTCAACCACGTCGCAGTTTTTTGGGGTCGTGACCCGTGCACCTACCAGCCCAACCCGCAAGTTGGATTAGAGATCCACCTAGACCCGTACCCTCCCCTCCTACGTCTTCCACCAGGGTGTTCTTGATGATTTGTTTTTATACTTAAAATGTTACTTTATTCTTTACCCATGTTCGAGACCTTGCACGAAATGTGCAAGGTCCGTTAACAAATTGACGAAGGTTTGCATAACGGCTCTATACTTTACTTACTATGTGGATCAATTTGTTGGGATGTTCTATACAATTCCCCATTTTATTTGGCTAGAAAAGGGATATACAATAGAAAGAAGAAAGAAAATAATTTTATTTTGCAACAACATTAACAACAGGTGAGCAATATCAAGTAGGTAAAATAGCAATGTCATGTGTCACAAAAATGGCCTCAATAGTAGTCCATAGTATTGTAGGTGATTGTATTTTGTAGCTATTTCTGCGAAATATAATATTTGCTTGTTCTACTTAAGCAGCAGTTCACAGCAAGTTCGTCTTGAATCTCAACAATTCCTCGCAGACATAAGTATTACTTACTCAGAGCAAACTCTTCAGACAAAACGTACTATTTGTTTGCTCGACTCGCGCTTAGAAATTCAAAGCATAGAAGTTACTTTAGTAACTAGAAACACTATTCAATCGTATTGAAAACATTTTAAGATCTCTAAGTTTATTTCCCACCCTACACTCTGGGGCGATCTAACCAAACAAGGCATGTTGTCTTTTGTAAAATTCTTAGCATATCGCTGCCTCTGGGAGTAACCAAAAATAGGTCTAGTCTAATTATACAATACAATACAATACAATATAACTTTATTATACACCAAAAGACAATAAAACTTAAATATAAACAATAATAGAAAACCGGTAGTATAATAGGCGGCCTTATCGCCTAAAGCGATTGGCGTTAAAACTATTGTGAGAATTCACGGCATAGTACTTATAGTAAATCTACGTTTTTTTTCACCGTACTCGTACCTATGTAGTTTTGTATTAGTTTGTGTGACATTGTTAACTTAGTCTAATGTACATAACTTCACAGTCATTTGCTGGATCTATTGACCGGAGGGAAATCTACACCTTAGCGATAAAAAATGAGTAGAAAGTTTCAGACTCCGGAACTAGAATGTTACAGTTAACTGTTTCTTATTTTAAAATTTGATGAAACTATTATTTCCTTCCTACCAGATCTTAGATGTCCACTGCTGGAAGAAGCCTCCCACATATTAGGTTTGCAATAATCTCTAGGCTTGGCAGACGGCTTCGAGATCGCAAAACGCTCACCGTTTACTAAGAGGACGTTGTTGCCCGTCCTCCGGTGTTACTGGTCGCGGTTTTGAGGAGATACCTGGGGGTCTACTAAAATAAAAGCATCGGCGTAACTATTAACGGCGTAAGTTTGCATCGAGATAAAATCATCACCATCATCAACCCTCTGTCACGGTGCCTCTCTCTCAATCCTTCATTTTCTCCTCTTTCTCTTCTTTCTGTCTGTATATCGTCTTTCTGTCGTTGCGCAGGGCGTCCTACACTATGTGTGCTGATTCGTAAATTCCGAGGTAAAAAAAAAAGTACTCTAAAAATTTTCGGTAATGTGACAGAATGTACATAGGATGATTTAAGTATCCATGGTTTTATATAAACATTATCCCCTAGAAAATTTATGTCCTAGATACGAAAATATAAATGTGAATTCTTAACGTTTTCAAAAACTAATCAGAGCTCCTGGTTGTCGCGCGCGACGCGTGACCAATGTACTGGCGTTTATCTGGCGCAACTCATAATCATTGCAATTCAGCGTGGTAATACCGCCAGCATGCTGGGTAGTGGGCTTGAACATTGAACGTTCTCCAACTGTTTTTTTTTTAATGTAGTAGGCTAAGTAGTTTAGGCAGTTGCAGTTTGTGTTTAGCTAATCCTAACTAATATTATAATTCAGAGGAATATAGTCGCAGTCGTATCAAGATCAATAAAGCTTCTAGGTATGAAAAAGAACAAAAAAAAACTTCGCTTGCGCGATTCAGGATTACCTACATTACAACTGACAGTCCATACAAAACGTCAAAGAATGCACAAAAATTGATCAACTCCATCTACCGAACTATAGAAAGTTACCTTGTCTCTCTGTCTGGATATTTGTCGCGTTATCAAGGCTGAACGGATCTTCATAAAATTTGATAAGGAGTTACTGTATATCACAAAGACGGACATAGGATACTTATATTATGCCCACGCGAACGAAGTCGCGGGTAACAACTAGTAAAATATAAAACATCTACAATGTTACGTCTTGAGAAAAAGTGTACGCGATATGACTTTAAGGTGTTACCTATTCGAAAACTCTTACCTGTTAAAGGTAAACTTGCCTCAAGTACTAAAACCTCAAACACTTTAAAACTCATTTCACCAGAAAGTTATGGCACAACGTTACAGCTCTATCGTAAACACCACGTTTTTGGAACATTTTCATATGTAGGTATTCTCTGGGATCACATGAATAATAATAAATGCGGAACTAATTATGTCCGTCTGTTTGTTTCGAATATGTTCATTAGCAAACTGATAAACCGATATTGGAAAAACTTTGTTGGAAAAAGTGTACTAGCCGTACACCTGGTTACAGTTGATTCAGTCACTCGTTAGAGTTCACTTTGAGGTCACGAGGTACAAGATTTAAGATTAATTTATTTGTCAGAACATGGTTACGTATACACACATAAAGAGTAGCATACAGGTCTTATTAATGAAAAAGAACTCATGTCCTCGCCCAGTGCGGCGCACAAATATAAATAGTAAGTATGAGTTAGATTAGCATATTGTTTTTATGTGCTTGAAATACTAAATAATTATGTCAATTTGCTCGTCTTCTAAAAGATCAGTAATTTTATAATAACATTTGTCCAAAAGCAGTTTTTTTAATTTATTTTTAAGCATGTCATTATTTAATACCCTTATGGTTCTTGGTATCTTACTATTAGCAATGGGCGCCATACAAAATACACTTTTGGCCGTGAGAGTAGTTTTAGCAGCACGTACGCATTGTTTGGTGTTGTCACGTCTCCTGCGGCTGTTTCTATCAGCCCAGTGTTCAAGCAGATCAGAATTAGTTTTAACAAAAGTAGCTATTTCGTGAAAATTTATAAGCAGGGCTATGTCAAAATTTTATGTTTTATGAAACAAGGCCTACATCTATCGATTTTCTGTGTGTGAATATTGCGATCTGTGTTGTGTTATTCGCATAAAATGCCAGATTAGGTACTACAAAAAAAAAAAAATACCCGAGCGTATTAATTTTATGGGGATAAGGTTTTTTTTCTCGCGAATAACTGTTAAATGTACCGCTAGTACGTAGTATTGATATTGGCCACGCGGGCAAAACCGGGGAACACAGCTAGTAGTGTTATAATTTAGTGTGATGAGATTTAGGTCTAAAGACGCCATAAAGTTTATGGCACCGTTAACCCTTATGATAGGTCGATTTAATAGTTGATTGATAGAGGTTAAACTTCGCCAAACGGGTGTTTAGACTTTAAAGGTCGCTCAAAGTTTACTGCCTCTAATGTCGACCGGAATGTTATTTATTTGTTGAAAACTTATTCAAGCACTTAATTGTATATCACTTTTTTTATTTTATTCAATTCATGTCTCCTTACAGCTAACAAAAAACACACAAACTAAACCATACTACACAGACTATTGAGGTCTTTGAATATGTTAAGATAATAATAGTAATACGTATAATTGTAGTAATATATTGATCATTTAAAGCTAGCTATATAGATCCCTAGCCGGAACTTATCAAAAACTTCAAAATATATTAACAAATCAAAAAAATACAGTAAAATAGGTTATTCATAAACGGCTTTATTGTTTTGTGCTTTATTCTTCCACCAAAAGGTATTCCAGATCTTTATATAAAAATATTTCTTGAATTATTGTCCATGCAGTCTATTCTGTGGAATTGAAATGAATCCTGAAACAAACCAATGGAAAATCCGTGTACAAGTAAAACTTTCTTCGCAACTATTTTCCAACAAATAATGGCGACTTTAAATCTCTTCTAGAACGGGAAATAAAATAAGTCACGAACAAAAAGAGGTTTCGATAGAGAGAAATATGAAAATCGCAGCCAAGCTATAAAAGTTTACTCACATTTACTTAGTGCTATCTACTTAGGGTAACTATCGCTTGTACTGGCTAGAAATAGCAAGGCGTAGTCACATTTCAATCTGTTTTCAGTTCGTTAGTAAAAGGTACAAGATACATTACTATTTACCCTCAAATAACTATCTTTTCACCGATTTAAGTATGGTCTACAATTTAAAATGTAAGGCGTCGACATTACAGTGCGCGGTCTTATCACTCACCGTTCAGGTGCAAGCCTCACAGCTAGCGGCACAGAACATAATTATAATATTATGAGGTCTAGAGTTCCGAGTTAAACATTTACCGTCCAGACACTGGCGGCCCTACAGCTAGCAGTCAAGAGTTCTGAGTTCTACATTTACCGTCCAGACACCGGCGGCCCCATAGCTAGCGGTCTAAAGTTCCGAGTTATTCAGTGTATTCGTACGAGCATTCGCATACCGCACAGTGAACGCAGGCCACAGAACTTGGAACGCACAACTTTGGACCACTCTTTGCGGGGCCGTCGTCGCCCCTTTGTAATGTATGCGATAGATTGGATCTTAAAAAAAAGTTAAAAAATCTGTTAAAGTTGAAGGTTGTTTAAACTTTTTTAGCTAGTCATTTGTTTTTTTGTTGAAAACTCTTTGAAGTCTTGAAACACTCTGTTGTGTATAAAATCTAGAAATTTTAGTGCAAAGCACAAGTTGTCATCTTAATTATAATAACAAACATACTAAGAGCAGTCAAGGCTTATTTACTTCATATAAAGGCATACGCGAGGTTAAGTTACCAGTCTGGTTATACCTATTATAACCAGACATTACTACATTTTCCACGAGAAATGTAATTCACAATACCCCAGAAAAAATACGGGAACAAATCATTATCCTCTCCGCCAACTCCGTTCTTTTTACAAAATTACAAAGCTAAAAACCGGGCGCCGAAACCGCATAAAGTGAAACCCGTGCTAACATCGCGAGTGCTGCTCTCCAGTGTCGAACGACGCTCAGGGGGGCAACCACAAATTCAAAAGCATTCTTATTTGATTTACCCAAAATTTAACATCAAAATTTTGTGTCGCTCTCTCTACAAGTCGGAAAGCGGGATCATATATTTTTTTTATTCCTACAGAGTCTGCGTTTGGCCACAGCTTCACCTGATGGCAAGGATAAGGTTAAGAGATAGATAAAATCATTGTAAGAATGATTTAAGATTGTAGTAGGCCCCTAATGCGACAAGGCTCTTGGAGAGAAACGGCTAATGTCAGGATCAAAGACGTAATTTGCCTTTCTGTCACCAGCTTTTCGCTACTGACTGTACTGTGCCAAAGGTCTCTTCCGCTGCTCAAAGAGATCCGGCCTCACCAAATAGGCTGACTTCTCTCACTGGGTCACTATTACGGTATAACTGAATGTAGTACTTAAAGTCTTTATATGCGAGTTTTGTTGAATAGTATAATATCAAGAAACGTGACTTTTTTGAGCTATTACCAAAACTTAACAGAAACCTCTCATAAAGTCATTACTGGAGCATGACTAGGAATTGACCGCGACTTGCTTTGCTTAAAACTTCAGTTGAAATATTAAAATACTTGACACTGGCCAAATACACCATGTATGAAGACAAAATATAGAATAGAATCGTTTATTGGCCTTATAAGATGGGTAGTTACACTGGGCAAGTCACATTCACAATATATTCATTTCATAATTACATAATTCGTACATAATTTCAAATATCTAATCAGAAGCCACACCAAAAAATAAATACTAATAATAAATAATTTAATAAAAATATGTTCAATTTAATAAAATATGATTAATAATAATGTCAGCAAGTTATATAAATATAATAATGTAATAAGAGGGTTCTACCAAATTATTATGATTTCATACCCGTAACGTTTCTTATACCAATCAGTTTGCAAACACTTTCTATAAATACACTGATTACACAATCATCACGGGAAATACTCGCGCAGAAGTTAATTAGTCCGTTCAAAAATATTAATTTGTTTTGGAAACGAGTTCCCGAGGGATCGACATGCGACATGCGACATGCAGAGATAACGGGAGCCGAGATTAATGGGAATTTAGAAGTGTGGTTTTGAATGTTTACGAATTTTGTCCAAATTGGAAACAGGTGGAAGTGTTCGAGTACTTTAATCCATTTTCAGTACTTTAATCCACTTTCATGATTGCGAAGTTTAATTTGGTGTTTGGAGGTCCTTGTACATGAACAATGTTACAGACACCTCACATTTTTAACCGACGTCCAAAAAAAGGAGGAGGTTCTCAATTCGACTAATTTATTTTTATTTTCTCGAGAATATTTCTTAGATCATCTAGATTCAAAAATTCTTAGTACAAATACTATTTTACATTTCTAAAAGCAGTACTTGCACATAAAGTTATCTTCCACAATAAATGGCTACTTGAGAGTATTTAAGTAAAATGTAGCTATTTCAAACAGTTAATTCCGAGAGAACCATCGTGGATCTAATAAGCTCTCTACTTAATTTGTTGACGCTTGCTTTTACAAGCTCCAGTTAGGTTTTACCTGATAGATACTGTCAATTATCATTAAATGTAAAAACAGTCCGTTTGGGTGTACAATCTTGTTAAATTGAAACTGACTTTTTTCAAATCCTAAAAGTGTTTATATTCGTTTTGGCATACTTTTTCATTTTATATACATGTAAAAGTTTGAATGTTTCTCCGTCAAGTTAAAGCGCGACGAAACTTAGGTGGATGAAATTCCGAATAGAAATTACTAGCACAAAAACTACGATGCTGCGGGAGAGAGTACGTAATTTGTATATAAGCTACAATATTATTTATTTAATTCTCACATCCTCTTCTTTCTCTACAAAATTCTGTTTATTCCAACTACCCCACTGTATTTAAAGGAACGCTTTAAATATATTCAACCTCACTCCAGCTCCTTACGCTCTTCTCGTGTCCTCCAACTTAAGATCCCTATTTTTACCCACTCCAATCTTTCATACTCCAAGTCTTTTACTGTGCAAGCTGTCCTGCTCTGTAACGAGCTGCCTGCATGTATCAGGCAGGCTAAATCACTTCCCATTTTTAAGAACCTCGTTTAAAAACACTATCTTTCTATGTATAATATGTATCTATTGTGAGTTTTTATAGTATTTATATAAAGTGTGTAATTATTGTATATGTATTTCTATGTAAGTATTAGGATTATGCATGTATTTTCATATATTATATTATATTTATTTTATGTAGATATCTACACCACCGTTTGTTTTTTCATACATATTTCTGTCCATCCCAAGGTTGTCTGGAAGACATCGCTTTAGGCGCCCATTATACTACCGGTTTTCTATTATTGTTTATATTTAAGTTTAATTGTCTTTTGGTGTATAATAAAGTTATATTGTATTGTAATATTGCTTAGTTAATTTTTACTTGGAAGTGGTACAAGCGGACGTTTCTATCGCAGTAGAGTTTGTTTATGTTAAGTATCAGGTGTAAACGGGCCATAAGTCAGACGCCTGTTCTAACTTAAGTTATAATTACACTTAACTTTCTCGAGAACGCGTAAAAACGTAAAATAAATCTTGACAAGAATGAGGGTGGTACATTTCACGCTTTTAAGGTTGCTTTGTTAGGTAATTTAGTTTTACAAAATAATAACGAAACCATATTAACTTTTAGAAAATACTTAAGCCTTTTAGTTTGGATGTTTTATTGTAAGTAATAAGGTCCGGTCTGATAGCACATTAACAATAACATAGAATTATACACCTGTATTATTCTCTATGAAAACAAACCGACTGTAAAATGTAGTCTTGATACTTTGGACATTAAGAGGAACCAACTTACTCGTCAAAATCGGTCAAGCCGCTTATGCTACAAAAGGTAATATAGGAACACATAAACATACACACTTACATTAACTCTTATATTCAGCTCGAAAACATTACTCTCCTCCTTGCGCAGTCGGGTAAAACAAGTCTCTCCCTTTTTTTCTTGTTTATAAGACCGCACATACTAAATTTTTAGATCTTTTAGTGCTAGAAGGTCAAAGCCTGATACAAAATAATAGGTAAATTATTTAAAAAAACTAATAATTGTACCTACAGCTTATCTTTGTAACAACATTACTGAGAACGTTTCAATACGATTCTAATTAGGCAAATAGAAAACCAATTCCTAGTAATTTTAAGACAAAAGATTTCAGCGCCATATATATCTTGTTATCCAGTTTAACCTAGACATGTAAAAAGATAAATATCCCCGTCTCACTCTTAACCGAAATAAGGCGCAGATTTTTACCCACTATGCTCTAAGTACTTTCATTTAGAGTTTATTTTTTAGTTAAGGACTTTACAGTCTATTCATTAATCATTTTTTTGATCCCTGGTGTCATGCTATGGTCCTGTTTACTATGTTATGGATGCATAATACATTGGTAGAGCTATTATTCAATTCAGTTCATGTATTCGGACCCTGGGTTAGCAAAACACTTGGTAACGCCAAATACACAGTTTTCATTTGAAGTACATTAAAAAAAAAATTAAGCATGAATAATAATATTTACAATAAAATATAAACTACCTACCTACTTAAAATTAAAAAAAAATACATAAATTACGAGTATATACAAAAATAAATAAATACAAAAACCTAATCTACAAGCCCCTGATTATATATTATTAGCTATTATTTATATTAGGCCAAGATTGTGACATTTTATTTTTCAATGTGTCAAATTGAATTTTGCGTATTAAGGTGGCCCTTAATACGCAAAATTTAGAATAATTTGGCTACGGCTAGGATAATGGGAACACCCCCATCCTTAAGGGGTTTTGAGCAGTGGACACCTTCTGAGTTTTTGAGCAGTGGATACTGCGACAGGTACAAGCTAAGTGGATGAAAACCTTCACTCAAGACCGCAGACTTGAAGATGTCGCCTATACAAACAACTCCTGACCCCAAATTCATGGAAGCACTCTGGCAAACTCTCCCAGAACCAATTAATTCTTGACGTAATTTCAAATCGAGGCCATTTAAATGAATAAACCATTTAATTTGGGCTTAAAAAGTTTTGAATGATCAGCGGCAGTTCCTAATTAGTTGGCAGACAATTAAAATTTGATAGCGTGCGATAGCGTCGAATTTTACTCCTAAGACTGGTCTAATCTTTCAAGCCTAAAATTATCTGTGTTTCTTTGCATTTAAATATGTGAGAACAGTTTTTTTTTTAATCATAGGCGCTGTTGGAGCCCCTAATGACTCCAAAAGCGAGCCGGCAGCCCCGACGCAGAGTATCGAGGGGAAAACGCCAGGGTTATTAGTGCCGGCATGCCAGCATGCCGCCCTTCAGGCCGTGAGTCCCAAATAATTATCGGCGGTAAGCATCAAGCATATTTTGTGTTAAAAAAACTCTCTAGTGTTTGCGCTAGGCATTAGGCGATCCAATTGACGACTAGCACGACTAGCACGAATCATCTACACAAATCATCTAGCACCCTACGGTGCTAGATGATTTGGCTACTGGTTATAATTAAGATGTGCGAATTCATAAGGCTACGCCCTAACAAAATATAGTGCTGGGCAACCTATGATGCAATATTACCCGTCAAGATTTTATTTAGATTGTAGACCTTTTACTTTTTATTTGATTTAATACCACTTATGTGAGCGGAATAATCAAAGTGGATCGTAATTCGTCACCAAAACAGACAACTCTGCAGAATCGCAATGTAATTGAAAAAGCCATCACACTCCATCGCGTGGCATCTGAATTCATCTCTCGCACGTATCGCAGTATCCGAGTTATTTCCAGATATTCGGCGATACAAATCGTTTGCAGTTCGTACTACCATCACTTGTTTTCCAGAGACATCCAGAGACCATAGAAGGTCTAAAGATAATCTAAATGAACATTATTGCCCAGTTGGCAGCGTAACCGGCCCACCACGCTGCTGGCATGGCCACGCTGAATGGCAATGCTTATGCGTTGCACCACATAAACCACAGCATGTATAAATTTTTTTTTTTTCACGATGTTTTTATTCACAAAAAAGCCAGTGGTATATATCCGTACGTTAGTTCCAAAGAACTGATTGGTACGGGCCCGCCCGGGTTCGAACCAGCGACCCCACGCATGTCAGGTGAGCGTGCTCCCACTGAGCTGCCGCAACTGTTTCACAGACTAATAAAGTTATATCATTGCAATTTGCTCACGCGTTGCATCAACCAGGCGTTTTGATAGATTTTTGAAATTGCGATGAACCCCAACCGGCTAGGAAGCGTGGAAGCAACGCCAAAGTGCATACGAGTAGAAATTACACTACTAGGTGTTCGGTTAGATGACGGAAATAATAATCTAGGATATAATTTTAAACAAAAACAGCATCGATGGACTCGTGTTGTGTTCGTCCATGAATCGTCTTTTTTGCTTGCCTAGACTATATATATAATTATATTTGTGGCATAAAATAATTAAGTACAAGTAATTAAGACAAATAGTCAGAAATATCCTCAAAACAATAACTAAAGCTAGAAATAACGTAACAATTTGCACATTTTTTTTTTTTTTTTGCCACAAACCAGTTCCAACTCACTATCATATTATAATATATTAATCTAGTAAGAGATAAAACTTTTTGACATATATTTTTTATTCTATACATATTTACAATAAAATATAACAAACTATCTACCTGCTTAAAATTAAAAACAACTTAAATTATATACAAAAAAAATATACAAAAACCTAAGGTACAAGCCCCTTGGTGGAGAGGAAAATGGCCATAATGCTGGCAGCATTGCCACGCTAGATGGCAATGCTAAGTTTTTGCCCAAAATAGGCCCCAGCATTTTGGTCATTCCTCGCCTCTACCAAACGTCCCTATAACTCGTGGGCGGCCTATAATATATAAAAAAAAAAATATATAAACTTAGATCGCGCTTGCGTTTTCATTTTGATTGTCAAACATGAAAATAACGGAGTAGTTAAATTCAAAACACAATATCCTAGAAAAACCGTATGAAAGGCTGCCCTTACCCGCGGTATGCCCTCAAATACGCGGTATTCAAAGTTATCGATTTCGTATAATATTCGCCATAAATCATTCATGCGATATTCACCCTTCGCTCCATCATAAATGCTAGAAACGATCTACGAGCGTATTGTGTTTCCTGTTATAAAGCTTTAGACGTAGGTCTCCAAAATATGAGTTGAACCACAGAATATATAATAGTATAAGTTGCTAACCTTAGACTTTTTTGCTGGAGATTCACACAACTCCTGACCAAGCCGGTTTCCGCAAAGAGCACATACACGCGCTCCGCCAGATTATACGGAAGACTGAGGAGTAGCCATTATGCCTGGCTTATGTGGACTATGAAACAGCCTTCAGCGATGTTATGTCGACTCTAAGTATATTGAAGTGCTGAAGTGTTTATATGGAAATGCCAGCATATCAATCAGATTGCAGGACGAGAGCAAGAAACCAATCCTATTCCAGAAAGGCGTAAAACAGGGAGGATATTTTAAACGTTATTTCTCCGAAACTATTAGCGAACGCATTGGAAGACCTTTTCATGTTTTTGGACTGGAACAGATTCGGCTTCAACATTAATGGCGAATACATCATTTACTTTCTTTTTGCCGACGATATAGTCATTATGGTAGAGTCGCTGGGAAACCTAAATACTATGTTCAACGACTTCAGTAGCATTTCCCAACAGGTGGGTCTTGAAAATGATTATGGACAAGACGAAAATCATGTCAAACGTAGTATGCAAGCTGTGATCAATGTAAACTTTTTTTACGTGGGTAGTTAATTGCTTGTATGTATCATAATTACATACAGAACAGAATATAGAGCGAGGGCTGACTAGCCCATGACTAGTGTTTTACCTGGTAACAGCACATGCCTCGCGCCAGGACGTAGATTCTGTCGAACAGTGTGAAGAGCGAGGCCGAGGGTTGGTGCACAGTGCAGACGATGGTGCGGCCCTGGCGCGACAACAGCCGAAGGAGCACGATCAGCTGCCGAACAGAGACGATATCCAGACCTCTGCAACATGTAAAAGATAGACAACTCTTTATTTTTCACACCAGATATGTAAATACATGAAACAAAAAAAATGACTTAAAACTATTGTAACAACTAGCTTAAAGTGATCTCTTCTTGGCTATAAAAATAACTTATAAGAATCGTATTATGCCATGAGGTTAACCCTGATTTAGGCTTTTTGTGAGGCCGGATTATGGGGATAATCAATTTTATCATTTTATTATATCATCGTTTCATGATTATGTTACTAGTTGTTAAGCGAGAATTCATACGCGTGGACCTACAAAAAAAATGCCTATGTCCGTCTCCCATCCTTAATCTATAATTATGCAAAAATTCAGGTCGATCTGTTCAGCCGGTTAGCCATGATAGCGCGACAAAACCCAGATAGAGAGATAGAGAGACAGAAAGTCAGACAGACAGAGACAGAGAGACAGAATTACTTTGGCATTTATAATATAAGTTAGCATGTTGTTTTTGGAGACGCAAGTATGTTATTAAGATTTAAAACAAATAAGCAGGTTTTCAGTCAGTATTTGTATAAATCGCAGTAGACCTATGTTCAGCAGTAGACGTCTTACGGATAATGATGATGACAATGATGATGATTTGTATAGACATTGAAAATTACAGAAACGAAAAGTAAGTATTTAAGTGCGGTGGGTGGCTTGTTAGTCCACCAATCATTCATCATCACCATTATATACCTGATATTTATAGCCCACTGCTGAGCACAGGCTTCTTTTATTGTACGCCACACGTAGGGGTCCTGTGCCAATCTTGTACAGGATTGACCCGCGATACCCTCAAACCAAACACTACTTACAAGTCACTTAGAAAATAAGGATACTTATTAAGCAGCCTTCATATTAATCGAATATCATTATATTCTAGAAATGGTCAACGTCTAAAATATTTTACCTTCATCCCATAAGCCAAGGTAAAAATTTCACGAGTTTTCCGAAATCACGTCCTACGTTTCCCACGTCCACGTTAGATACAGTCATGATACGAGTCAGTTTACGAGTCCAAATACCGTAATGATCACGGTAAACGCTGGTACCTGACCTTCGTCACGAAATAAATAATAGCTGCGTGTTTATATTACGTAGGTATTACTTATTTGGGTTCATTGACTTAGCGAAAGGTCAACATATTCACACATTGCGAAATGTCAAAGTTTGGACGCTTGTTAGTAAGCAGCAGCGATACCCTCCAGTTGACGTAAAGGACTTTACTACCGTTTTTAGGGTTCCGTAGTACTATGAGGAACCCATATAAGTTCATGTCCGTCTCTCTCTGTCTGAATCCTTAACAACTTTGAAAGTTATAAACGTAGTAGTGTAAGTAAAGTTATAAACGCAGTTTTTTTTAAATTATATATGTAGCTCATGAAAAATGGATAAAAATAAAGCAATTTAAAAAAATAATAATTTTATAGTGAAATTATAGGAGTGGCATGTACAGACGGGATAAAAAAAAAACGACGGTTAGGTTAGTACACACCGTACATATGTTAGGCATCATGGAATGTGTTTAAAAATGAACATTTCCTACCTTTGAAAACTTTACTAACTCTCATGAAGATTCTATCTATGTTTTTTTTTTTTTTTTAAGTATGTTTCAAAATTTAGAGAGTATTCTGAAAACAAAGGTTACACGGGCAAAGTTTAAGACCCGCAAAAGCTGTCGAATTTTTCGGCACAATTTAAACATTTGCTTAGAAATTTTACGCTCTGTTGACGGGCCTAAGCAAATAAATTTGAGTTATAACCTCGTAAAGTTAAGCGTCGTTTTAAATTAATGTTTGGGGGTTAAAATTTAATGGGTTACGAGAGAGTGGTGAGAGGGTACTATACAACTTTTGCAGTGGTTTGGTTCGACGTGCATTTGCATTAATTCAGACGATTGGGTCTGAAAGCGTCGTGGTATCTAAGATAATGTGGGTTTACTTGTAATGACAATCAAGCAATGCTGTTCAAAATTTTTTTTAACCTAATATTCGGTTTTTGTTTAAAATGTCCTTCTCATGTTCTCTTTCTCTCTCTCTCTTATAATATTTTTTAAATGTACGGAAAATTCAATAAAATTCCTTTGTATTTATTCACGACTTTGCAATGTTTTCTAGCATTTGCTTCAATATAAAAATTAAAAATTGAAAGTGCTGATTTCTTAATTATGAACATAATAGAATAGAATCCATACATTATACGCGAGGCAACACCACCGCTACAGTAAATCGACGATAAACCGTTCCGTTCGGATCAGGGTCCGACAGCATTATACTCTGTATAAACATGCAGTACCAATAGAACAATACACTGCGACACACCTTGCATTGATTAGGATGAGGGTGCTGATGGGGCGTTGTTATTGTTCCACACCTACGATACTAATAAATTTGAAAACTCAATTAAAAATTTCGGTAGTGGTTACATATTTCAGCCGAAAAGTAGACTCCAAAGAGTATGTATAGGTCTATTCATTAGATAGATCTGTCAAAAGCTTAGACTACAAAATGGCATAACAGAATTATTATTGATACCAGTACATATAATATGTAGTCACAAATAATAGACCTCATTAGCAACTATCCCACGTTATATCCTAGTGCGGCCATACCGTAATACAATCGTTTCAGTAATCAACTTCGATGCTCCAACCAAATTGCAAATCGAACTCTCATTGTGTTCGTGCAAGTTTAATTATGATAGTACACTAGCTTCGATCTACAGTGTTTTAAGGAGGCGAAAAATTCTACCGTGGTGCTTTTGTTCAGCAGTGGAATGAAGACTTCCAGGCTTCCAGACTTCCAGGCTGTTGATGCTGTGAGATTGTGAGAGTTACATTTGTACGGTATTTGAAAAAGGCCTCCTTTATCTATAATGTATTATTATAGGACTTGCTTTACTTTGAAGGCATAATGGCACGTCGGGAAAAATAGTGAGATATTCGAATAATGACACAAACAATTATTATAACAATAAACACGAATTGATCTATCAGTAATAATCCGTGGTGATAATGGATGAAACGTCAGGAGTTGTTAGTATTATTCGTCAGCCGTAATCGAATCAGAGCTATGCTGTTGTACCCACCACAAAAGTACCTATTTAAAAAAACAATGTGCAGCGGGATCTGACTCAAATTAATATGGTTTTAACTACTTTGTGGAGATATGACTGTCTACAAATTGTACGTCTGAGGGAACGCTCCGCAAGATTGAACGCGATCGTTCTTTTGCCAACGAAGTGGCAACTGACAAGCCGTTTACTGCATTCATGTTTGAAGCATAGATTAGCTAATCAATCGCTTACATTTTTGTCACGTATTTATTAACTCGCTATCTTGTATTTCTCTTTATTTAATTATTTGGCTGTCTGTAATAATGCATAATTATGCAATCGATTTTAAACTTAAATGGATGTTTTAGATATTTGAAACTTTAAACATGACTGAGCTGGGTGACAAGCCAATGTTCAGTTTTAAAAATAATAATATAATTTATATATATTTATTTCAGTTTATTTAAGAAACCGAGTACAGTATTATTTTAATGTCAGCGAATGAGTTGTTCCGTTTTTCATACAAGATTAGGTTGAAAAACAAAAACCCGACTATATCCTAACGTCACGGTGCATTTTTGCTTGTAAAAACAATTTTAAACAAAGTTTTTATTTTTAAATCAGCTAATTATGCCTTTTTATTTTATTACCCATTAAAATATCATGATTACATACTAATTCATCATCATCAGGCATCATAGTAATGTAAATAAAATCATTTTGTTATCAAAAATCCATACCCAAAGCCCAAAACGGATCTCTGTTGTTGTCAATAGGCTGTCTGTCCGTCTGTATGATTTTATTCTCGTAAATGGAATGAGTTACGATTTTTTTTGAAAACACTTGATTTAAAACTGATTTTGAATGTAAATTAAATTATTTTTTCATGCTGGTTCGTCATAATAAAGAAAAAACGCCGAATTTTTAAAACAATAAAAGTTCTATTAAATGTAAGCAACACATTCTGAAAAACCTGATTCATATTCATTCATGACCAGAATTATCAAAAAACTATTGCGAATAGTTAATTGCAATATACGGAGTCTAAAGAAAGCGAGAGCTGACACGCTTTTGGACTCTTAAAATAAAATAAAAAGTCTTTCAAGAGAAAAGTTGAAAATAATACAAACTCAGAGCAGTTTTCGCATAGAACGTGTGTACGTGCGTCTGTAATGTGAAAAGCGCGGAAAGACGTTCTATTTTTCGGATTATATGGTTCAGGTTTGTTTTGTAGCGTTCCAGGTCGAGGGTTTAAGTAGATTGAAAAGGGTTTTGATTGTCGGTTCAATTGGAAAGTTATGTTTATGCTATGAGACACAATATATCATACGTGTGCAACTTACAGCAAAAATTTACAAGCAAGCCAGTTTCATAAATATATGAGATTAATCAGAAACGGCAAAATAAACCGAAAGGGGCTCATTATGAATTAAGTTTACTATATACGGTACCCAAGTTGAAATCGCGAAAAAAAAAAACAGTTCTTCCATAAAAACGAAATATACATCCCGTTATAGAAATAAAGTTGTTAGTAATGATGAGTACCAAGAGTCGTACAACGTATGCCTTTCTGAATAACCCGGTATAGAAGGTATACAGCAGCCAATCGAATTTTAATAGCCATCGGGGCAGAGCAACGCATGAAAACAGTTTATGGCTGCCACTGGCGAGAACATAACCATTCCTTGCCATCCAGTTTACCTTTGCCTCAGGCACTATTTGATGCGGAGATTTGGAACGAAGGTAGAAGAACTTTCAATACTAAGTCCCAATTTGAAATAGGCTCAGCCACCACCTTTAACTAAACCTTTATCTTTTAAAGACAAGAGTTTTCTATATTCAAATTTTCGGTCATAGCACTTTTCGTCATGGCAGCTTACGGCATATTTGCTATTCTTTAGGTCAAAATTTGATATAAAAACGCCGCCGTCACTTGTATTGTTGTCTGAGTGGCGATGCCTGACGCCCTGACGTCAAAATAAACAAGATTAAATTAATGTTATTAAGTTTTGGTCATGGCTCTCTTGCTAGCCACAATTAATGCAGCCCACTTTGCGCACTACGCCAGCATCACTACGTCTGTCTTAAAACTAGACAATTGAAAAATGTATTCAGGATGTCTCGGTGTATAGCGGGCACCCCGATAAAACTCCCATTTTATTTTCTTGGCTTTAATAAACGGAGACAACTATGCATTATTGTTGATTTCAACAAAGTAAATGTTCCTTTTATTTGTGCATATTTAAAGTTTTTTTTTTTATGCTACCGCTAGTTGAAAATTGTAAACTGGTTTTGTAAAAAAAATTACTACCTAATTAACCTAAAAAATGTTATTTAAATATTTTAATAATTTATATTTTATTTTATAAAATATTCAAATAATTTTATTGCCAGTTTTCGTTAAGCGTTAATATTATAAAATATAATAAGTTCAAAAACTATAACCCGCCCTAAGTAAGAGTATGAAACAAGAAAATAATTATTCCATGTTGTGTCCATATAATGTACTTAATATTTTTACTTAAATTACTTAATATTGTCTGATGCCAATACTAGTATTTGAAAAAGCATCATAAGTATTTGCGCCTCGCACAAACACAAATACTTCATTATCAACAAAAAAAAAATGTGCACTAACAAACTCAACAGAGCCAAATGTCCACTGAAGTAGAGTTGAGCGGTGCGGCAAGACGTTGAAGAATGAGTGAGTGGAACCGGAGACTATCACTCGTCAATCAAAATTTGTGTCAATCGCTGTTATAGTAACAATTAACAATCGCTTAAATCAGATTATAAAACATTACATGGCGTCAACGACCAACGATTATGTAAATATTGACAGTGGCCATTGATCGTCTGCGGTCTTTTTAACAGGATTGTACCAAATTGACATGACATCACGTACTACTTTATTAGAAAAAAATTGTCGCACCATTCAACTTAGTCTAAGGGTATTCCGAACCTTATATTAAATTAGTTAAATTTGGTTTTGGAAGCTCTATCTGTAAGTAAGTCAATGCAAGTCCGATTTCCCGAACACAATTCGGGTGAAATTTAATAAAACGGAACGAGCGGACTTGGCGATTAAACCTATTACTGACCATTGTGCTATTTTGTTTATCTTATTTCAATTGGCTAAAAGGAGCATTAGTTAATGAATACGAGCTACCTCAGATGTGGGATCAAAAACAGGACAAAATGCGCCGTTATACGTTAAAAATTAACTGTTTTATTTGTACAATAGATGTCAAATGAAAAACATTCTCATATGTAGTAGGTATAAAAAGAACAACTAAGTTATTGTCTTTTTATAGACTGGTTCTGAAATAAATGATTTTTAATTTAATTTAATTTTACTGACTGGATATTCTTATTGTTTATTGTTCAAGCAAAATATTAATTCCTGTCAAAAATCCCAAAATTTCCGTCGCAAGAAATATCAATTAAATCCTCCACTAACAAACCACAACACGATACAATTACAACGATAACTCATGTTAAATCCTGGGATTATTCTTTCGTTTAGATACAAAAAGAGATTTTATGTCCGTCCATTGGTTGCTTAATTGGTTTTTTCGTTGCCTCATATTTGTTTGTGGTGTAATACAGTGTTATTACTGCAGCTATGCTTTAGAAAATTCAAACGGAAGTCTTGTTTACGCTTGTTTAACATCAGTACACCATTACACAAATTCAGATATTTAATGTAATGTTAATAATTGTTTAACAATCGTCTTGGTTCAACTTTAATTGCCCTAATTTTTGGAGCTTCTCTCGACTTCTCCAGGATCCCATCATCAGATCCTGACCTAATCACAACGGGACCAGGTGGGAAATATTCAAACGAGAAAAAATAATTTTCCAAATTATTCCAAGCCCTCTTCGAGTAATCAGGGAAAATACATAAAATGTTTTTTTTCCAGCAAAGGTGCTGAATCATTTTCAATAAAATGTATACGGGACCACCTCTTAAGACCACATATGACCTAACAAAAAAAAAACATCAATATCAATTCATAATTGCCGGAGAGCACGTTTTCTTTATTTGTCCTTTTTTAAATTCGGCTAAAAACAAGAAATACATACATCGAGTGATAATCGAGCGCAAAATACAATAGCATTGGATTTTTATCTGAGTAAACTATTGCAATGAAAATGAAATAAGAAAAACTTACGTCGTAGGCTCATCCAAGAATATAATAGGTGGGTTATTGACCAGCTCCAAAGCCACAGAGAGACGCTTAGACTGTCCCCCTGAGAGACGTTCGGACATTGTGTTTCTATGGTCCCACAGGCCCAGAGTTACAAGGATTTCTTCTACCTGTGGAAGAAAAAAGAGTTTGTATTTTATTTAACACATCTCGTTTCTAATCTACGACGCTACGTGACGGCATAAGTAGACATGTTTATGGCAGCGGCAGTCGGATAATTTTGTGTGAAAACTTATATAAAAGTTCTTCGACCTGGTATTTGGGTAGTTTTTAGTAATATTGCGCCAGGCCATTACAACTATTACTTATTAAGAAGGTGAAATTTGATGTGTGGCTAATTACTTTGAAAGTCCTGTATTTTTCAAACATATCAGAGATATTACGAAATATACGATTACGAATTATCATCATAATCGGTCGTCCACTGCTGAACATAGGCCTCCCCCGTAGAGCGCCACACCGAACGACAACCTGCCACTTGCATTCACTGGTTGCCCGCGACTTTCACAATGTCGTCGGTCCATGTAGTGGTAGGTCTGCCTACGCTGCATCTTACGGCCGCCGTAAGTGGCCGCCACTCAAGAACCATAATTTCCCATTGGCTATCGATTCTTCGAGCGATGTGGCCTATCCGTGCCCATTGCCATGTTGATGAATTTGGTTCTTTGGCGCAAATACTCGTTCCAGATTTTATCGCACAAAAAAACTCTGAGTATAGCAAAGCGAATAGGTTTCGTGTACTAATTGAAATAAGGGTAGTAAGAACGTATGAAGTCCTATTGTTTTAAAGTCACAGCTTAATCGCGACCACTGAAAAAATAAAACACTATGTATCAATATTCCACGGAAAAAAAAAAACGTTTTCCGATTGCCCAAGGAGGAGGCTAATGTTTTGGAGGTGTATATAAGTATGTATATTTATGTGTTGCTATAATAATTTCCTGCTGTAGTGTATAAGTAACATATGTAATAGGAATAAGAGTCAGTTAATATACGATCTGATATGGTCTAATATGTAAAAGACGTGTCTACACCTTATAAATACAACGGTGTTTACCTCCATGGTCGCTTGTTAAATTACTCTTATCAGCTACATTCAGTCGGGTATTTTGTTATTCTCTTAAATATATTTTTTTCGATGTCCTTCCAGTAACATTCTATGCAATTAAAATTCCTTTGTTTTTCTTTTAATAATGATAAAATGTTAACGTATGAAGTCACGAGGAACCACTCGCTACAGGATTATAGGTATATATTTTCTGCCAGTCATCAAGCCTCAAGATCCCTTCGAATAGCTGAATGATGTCCCAATATCAAGTAAACGTGATCCAATCAGATTTAAAGGAACATCTTACCCTCGCATTGATCCAGTTAAGTGCCTCTCGATTCTATGCATAAATGATGAACGGAGCAGAATTATACCAAAAGGCATCGATCAAGGTATTTATTAATATTGTTCGGACAAACGTCATCATCATCATCAGCCAGAAGATGTCCACTGCTGAACATAGACCTCCCCTTCCGGACAATGGCCCTTCCTATTTCAATGTTTACTCGTATCTTACTAGCTTCGGCTAAAAATTGTATAGTTGCCTCTTGGATTTGCGCATTTCTTATGGATGAAGAGTAATGGATGAGACTACAGACATTATTCAAGCTATATGACTACTATTATTTTGTGAATTTGTATTTGTTTATGCTACATGAGAAATAAAATAATTATGATTATAAAAAGGTTTACAACTTTTTGAATTAAAGACATGCTTTAATGATTTTGAAACTGGTATATAATTGCCAGAGGTTACTCAATGATAATGCATGTATATTATTTTGTACAATGTATATTATTTTGGCTTTTTTTATTACGTCATGTAATTAAACAGCTTGATAAATTGTTTCGTTATGTTATAGTCTTAATATCCAAAGACTAATTCTAGCTGCAGACAGGTATTTTTATTTAAATGTATCTACCATCTCCTAGTATCTACTATCTACTAGTATTTCTGTGAAAAGTAGGTCTCGCGAGCACAATTTTTTTGCACAGCCTCAAATCTAAATTTTTTTTGTCGTCGGCGGTTTTTATTGGAGGGGTATGTTGTGATTTGCGCCAATATTCCATAATAATGAATAGTTAATAGTGTTATTATACAAGTTGTGTGTGATTGTTAATTAATTAAGAATTATTAGATAATAATTAGGATTATAAATCGGTCAATTGAATTGTAAAATACTTGGTGTGCGCCTATTGGTTGTTTAAAGATCGGGTACGAAAGTTGCGATGGCGCTGTAGGGTAGGAGTAGGGATAGAGACGAGGAGTTGGAGCGAGAAGTGCGAGCGGTCTCGGCTGTGAGCTGCTCGCAGTAAGACATACGATTTTTAAATAGGAGATTTATAAATATAAAATATAAATATAAAGATAGATAAATTATATAAATAAATTATAAGAAAGAAGCATTAAAAAAAAAATACATAAAAGTGTATAACCAGTGGATTTCATTACAGGTATTTCCCCCAAAAATGGAGAAGTTTGCTGCGGCGTTATATACCAGCCGATTATGATAATGTTTAGCAAATAACATTCGGTCCTCAATTATAAACAAGAAATTTGTAATATGAACAAAATGAGTGACCAGGTTGTCAAGATAATTATATAGGTACCGGAAACGCGATAAAACATGATTTTGATGTCATGTACATCAAAATCATGTTTTATCGACATCAAAATCATGTTTTATCGCGTTTCCGGCAAAAGTCCAACCCCATATTAACATATCAAAATAAAAATATATCTATAAATATTTCTTCTTCTCTTCTTCTTCTTCTTTCCTCCTAAGAGGATTTTGGCGTCGCACGTCTTATGCATTTGCCAGTGTCAAGTATACATTTATATTATCAAGTTTTGTTAGATATTAGTTATTATTACAAGTCATAGTCACGGTCAAAGTCGAGCATAGCAAGTCACGGTCAAATCCAAGTCATGCCCCAGTAAAGTGGTGAAAACTTTACTAGAGCCTTCTATGGAGTTTTGGAAACAACACGAAAATTCACGTTTCACGACATTGTACCATTTACCAACACTCATGCATGTACACGAACACTTAACGGGTAGAAATTCACCGTTTTTACACATTAACATTAGAAATAACACAAGTTTTGGAAAATAATAAAATGACGCGACATGAATTCTTCACGTTCCCGCCAAAACTCCAAATAAATATTTGTTCTTTAAGAAAATCATGTCGAAATGACATTTCTAAGTCAATTAGTACAGCGTAGAGATCAAAACAAATGTCGAAATCGTCAATACAAGACGGCTCTACTTAGAAAAAGTATATTAGCCATGGGACCTCTTATATACAATACTATACCAAAGCCTATTAGGGATTAAAAACTAGCCTCTATAAGATTAAATTAAAAAAACTTTTAGTCGCAAAATGCTATTATAAGATTAGTGACTTCTTACAGGACAATTACATTCATGACATAAAATTTTATCTTTTGACATTGTTTCTCGGCTGTTTTAGTTTAATTACTACTATAATTTTCAATTGCTTGACATGATATTTTAATTTTTACCTACTGGCATTATTGTATCTTGATTTATATAAAGTTTTAATATAATATTATATCCAAAATTGTATTATAAAATAATAACAGTGTTGTGCCATCTCCAAATAAATATGTACGCCTTCTAGGCAAAGCATGATTTAAAGCAACAAAAACTTCTTTAACATCCATTTGATTGTGCATGTAAATGTATAATGTTCTCGTATTTTGTGCAAAAAAATATTCTTTATCTTTATCTCTATCTTTATTTAAATATTCATTATATTTTTGGGCCATGGTCTATATTTAAAATATCTTAGGCTGCTTGGTAACAGGCTAGTAACTTCATAATTTATTATTAATCGATACAAATTCAGTTCAAATGAAAAAATTGTTATCACAAATTTTTCATCTTAACTGAATAAGTAATTAGATTTCGGGAAATACCAGAATTAAATTAAGGTATATTTATTCCAAAAGCGAGAAAAATATGACAGCTTGCCGAGATATCAAACAACGATTTTACTATTGAATTTCTACTTTTTACTACGGCTATAAACGCGCGGTTTTATTTGTATAACAGAGTAACAGTAAGGGTTAATCCCATTTTACTATAACTCAACAATTATGTTCTACTTGGAAGGATAGTAAGAGAAACAAGGAAAAACCGACGACAACGTTGACTGACTAAATAAAAGTATAATTATTTTACTTTTTATTAAATTTAGTTAATTATCTAAGTTAAATATCACTGAACAGTTTTAAGCACTGAAAAAATATATATATACTTTGACCACTTTTAATTGTATGTTGTTACACTACAAATGTTTTTGTATGTAAATATGCATTAATTGTAATTATGCACGTTTCCCAATCCAAGTCTTTAACACTGCTTACACACTGCAATGGCAAGATTTCATACTGCCTCTATAATTTCTATTGCCAAATCCTTCGAGGACGTTTCCAAATATTGCAAGGACACTGAAGATGTCGGCACGCTACGCATATTTGCGGATTTCCCATAGGAAATAAAATATAATGGAGGCATTATATTTTATTTGAGAGAGACTTTTATGAACCTACAAAGACGAAGTAATTTTACCTAGTACAGATCTAATAATATCAGTACCTAGTACAGATCTAAGCACGTAATTCGTGCTTAGCACAATACTTATTAGTACTTACGACAAGTTCCTTCTCAGCCTTTCCCAACTCCTTCCCCAGCTTGAGATCTGCAGCTATCACCATAGACTCCTGCACAGTCAACCTCGGCTGGAGAAGATCATCTTGCATGATGTAGGTGCTAAGTTTCTTGAAAACTCTCATATCTCTGGCGTGCCCGTTGACCGTGATTTGACCCTGAACTCCATTAGACCTTGAAAGGATATAATAAATTGTAGAACTTAAAAAGTAAAAATATACAATTATGATTTAATTAATAATTACAATTATTCTCGATATTATTGTCGGAAGGGGAGGGGAAGGGGTTTGTGAGAATGGCTCCAAGTACCCTTCAGGGTAGGCCGATATCGCAACATTGGGATTTTAAAAGGCTTAAAATAGAATTAAATAAATGAATAAAAATTATTTTTATTTTTACCTGGACGAGATTGGCACAAAACAGGGTAGATTGGCGAAAGAGGGAGGAAGCTTATGCTCTGTAGTGGGCTGAATTAGCTGCCAAAGATGATGATGATGATTAAAATTATTCATTTGAATAATAATTACGTTGCGTAAAATAAGTAATTAATTTAGAATGTGACCTGCAGGTGTGGCATGTCATACACCTAGTGCTATTATTGGAAAATATGCACTATACGATAAGACTCATCATCAACTGCTGGTCTGATAACCTGCCACTTACAA
This sequence comes from Apocheima hispidaria, assembly GCA_947579745.1. Taxonomy (NCBI): domain Eukaryota; kingdom Metazoa; phylum Arthropoda; class Insecta; order Lepidoptera; family Geometridae; genus Apocheima; species Apocheima hispidaria. Next base: position 601,042 of record OX388152.1, on the reverse strand, counting down.
TTATTCCCTAACTTCATTATTCACGCAGAAAATGTATAGAAAAACATAACGTGCAATATCTAATGTATGTCTAAGCCAGTGTATTTTAGTCATCAACTTTGTCGTCAGAAATGAGGTCAAATGTCAAATTGAACTGATCCCCAATTTCAGAGAGGCGTGAAATTCAGGGGGTAAATAGGAAACGCGCCGGAGAAAATAGGAAATTGAAGATAAATTATAGCCTCCCTATGCCAAACGTTGTGTAACAAGTTTTTTAACTTTGATTTAAATGCCGAAACTACATTTTCTTATTATTTACTGATAGGTGTAATGGGCGATAGGACAACAATGTTATGTTTCAGTAAAGATATAAAAAAATATATCAGCAGGGCTAGCACGCGCACCGCGACAAAATCTTCTCTACTCTTCATGTCGTGAAAAATGAGGCAAACGTATACATAATCGTAGCCGTGTCCTGTTCTTGCATAACAAAAAGATTTTGTCGCGTGGCGCATGCTAGCCCTACTGGAGGTAAGAATGTTAAGGTGCAACGTCTCGCTCGTCGCGCAAATATCAAATTTTCTTGCGTTTTTTGTCAAAAAGAAAAATAATGAGTTGTTTAAAGAAAATACGGGTAAAATGATCACCTAGATAAAATTGGTTTAGCTACAAATCTCAATGAGCTGATTTTCATCTTGGTTTTTGGTTGAGAAATGTACATAAACTAGTTTTCAACTTGATTTTTTGGTTGGTGTAATTTCATGAAACAATCTATTTACTTTGGCAATATTAGTTTTCATGAAGTTACGATGAGTAACTAAGCAGTTTAGTAATTTATAAAAAACGCAAATAAAATAAATAAAGCGTAAATATGAATTTCGCGCGCTGAACGAAACTTTAATACCGGGAGTTCGGTATTTTTTATTTATATTTTTTTAATCTGTGCCTTGACTCCGGGGCACAGACTCCGGGGTCCGCGCCTTTTGTCAAATTTAACAATAGTTTGTAAGCTATATTTTAGTATACAAACAATTGTATATAAAAACTAAAGACTTTAAAGAGATGGGAATTCGGTTAGAGGGTGGACATGTTCTAGAGTGGAATACCATTGTACTCATCAACAAGTAACGAACAACGTTTACTACCAATACAAAAGAATCCGTCCTATAGAAAACTGCGACGAGAACAGAACAATATGGAACAGATGATTTATTCTTGCGATTTCTGTGGTTGTCCTTTGTTATAGTTGTTCATAATTATGAACAGAATGATAATTCTTAAATACGTCCGTCATCTAAGCGCACATATAGGATTCTTTGACTATTATATGGGACTTTTGTTACATGACAAAGCTTTTAATAACGAGTACAAACCAGCAATTTGCGAGTATAAAACTGTAAAATAGGAAATTCTTTTTTAACGATCTCCTAGATTAGCGGTTGTCTATTGTACCTATTGCTTAAGATTTTTATGGCATTAAAGTCTTTACACTTTATTGTACATCTTTACTATTATTATGCCTTCAATCAGCAACATGTATTCCATGCCACGGTCGTCGGCCTTTGAGGTACCTTCACAATAAGTACGCACTTAGAGTAATTTTGTAAATTGCAAAAAATATTCTAAGCGTGCAGTTAGAGGCTGGTTAGGTAAAAAAAGTAATGTCAAGGTAGAACGAACAATAGCAGAGTTCATTAATTTTTTCGTAGTAAAAAAAATATACAAGAAAATTGTATTATTAGGTTCAGTGTGGTTTTACAGGCAGGAAAAAATACACCTACGAGAAATAATAATAATAGCTGTAGTTTGATATCTTCTATATAATTATTTTCTCCTGGTACTTTGTAAGCCTATGCAGTCTGCCAGAGGAGGAGGAGGACGGGCAGTAAGCGGTGAGAGCTTTGCGATGCCAAAGCCGCCTGCCAATCTTGGAGATTGACTTGGGAATGCTAAATTATATTCTGGCTGAAGATGATTTTGATGAAGAAAGTCTGCCTTTTTTTGTGTTTTAGCCATAAATAATAACGCCTGACACATAGCTCCTCACTTTCCCACTCTGATTTCCTTTGTCGGGGATTCCAGAGAACACAAAAAAAGGATGGTTAATTAACCCAGTCCCAAAGCAGCTAATATAATTTAGATTCATCACTAATCAATTACACGCCTGGGAGTCGAACCGGGACCTCTGGAGACGCTCTAAACTAAAGCCAGAAATCACATTAAAAAAATAAACGGTTTTCTATTTTAATTGTAGTTTGTTTCTCATTTCTAAAAATTGAAGTAGGTGAGGTTAATATCATAAAAAAATGATATGAGACTTACGTATATCCAGCGAGAATATTGAGCAGCGAGGACTTCCCCGCTCCAGAAGGCCCAAGGATGCACGTCAGCTCTCCCGATCGGAACTCCCCTGACACGCTGTGCAGTATCTTATTCTCTCCTAGAAAACAATAATTTAGAGATTGATTGAGTATTTTTGCAATGTTTAGTACCCGACTGCCCAAGAAGACATGCTTGAGAAAGTTGTCGTGATTCATCACTCGAATAAATCGTAGTGACCGTTTTACGAACTAAGTTTAACATCTTTATGATAACCATAAATTGTATGGTCCTTAATAAAATATAATAAAGTCACCGAAATATAAATAACTTTTCAAAGCATTTTGAGCCATGCTCAGTAGGGTTCCGTTTGAAGTATTTAATTGTTTTACTCGCTTATCTCAAAAATTTTACATCAAATTTTGCCCGAAATAAGTTTAAGTTTTAACTAAGATCTATCAAGTGGAAAATGATAAGTTTCCGAGATGCATAGTTTAGAAATGGCAGGGGGGGGAGGCACGTTGCAAGCTACTTTATCGGCCCATATTTCGCAAGTGGTACGTCTAACACCCCTTTAATACAAAATTATGATTTTTTTTATTCATTCAAAATTGTTAACTTTCAAATATCTATTCTACGACACTCCGCATGATGGGGTATATATGAGAGAGCCTATCCATATTATACAATTTTTTTATTTTTTTTTAACTTGAGGTCTATACTAAGACTATCATTGTGCAAAATTTCATGCATGCATGAATAGTTATAAGGGCTGTTAAGGATTCAGACAGACAGACAGACGGACATGACGAACTTATAAAGGTTTCTTGTAGTACTACGGGACCCTAAAAAGAAAATGTGTTTCCTGTTTCGAGGCAGGTTTTTAGCAACAGCAAATTAGCCCAATAAAGCACCTTTTCGACGCCCAATTCTTATCTTCGAACTTTATCAATAAGATGCCTCACGTTCACTCGATTATGGGTTCCGCAAAGCCGTTCAATTTGAAGATCAGGTGTAGAATTTTGTCCGCATAATAAATTATTTTAAATTTACGATGAAAATGTGCTAGAGCAGAGAGAACGATGAAATGCTTGTTATCTAAATTTCGACGAAAGGTTACAGTAATAACTGTTAACTTGTGTAGTTACTTTGACGAATCTATAATAATTCTAAATATTTTATATTTTGGAATTGTAATTAATCAAGTGTATTTTTAATTATAATTCAATCAAATTATTGTAAAAGTGCAAATATGTCACTTATAAAGTTTTCATTAATCTCCGACGACTATTACCATGTCGACCGATTTGACTTTTTGATTTGATTAATCATGATTTGTAAAAGTGTAAGCGCGCGGGATCACCACCAGGCTTCATGATGAGCCGAGTTTGATGCCTTCAAGCAATTTCTTTAGATTGTCCTTTTATGCAGGAAATATTGATCTGGATACTTCCATATGTTTGTCGTTGACTTCTTCGCGTTTTAATGGTTGAGTTGATCTTGATCGAATTAAGCATCATGAGGAACAACATTCAACGCCTTTAAACGACTGCCAAAGTAGTAAGGTAATAATTTTAGAGTGTATTTAAGTATGTTTGTTTGTGTATCTCTTTAATACCTCCTGTGGCCAAGAGCTGCAACAATTTTAACTAGTGAGGTGTCGTTGAATTTTACTTTACGTCCGGAGTGTTATAGGCCACATTTTAAGGTTGGGTTTTACGGTATTTCGTTTATAATAATAGTAAGCATGTTACTTCAGTAAGAACGCAAGGAAACTGAAAGTAACTAGTAGTACTATGGTAAAAACAAGCAGCGAATCTAAGTTATGACGTTAGTACCAATTTGATTTTCCTAAACTTCCTGAAGCATCGCTACGCAACTAATACTCTGATCTTTGATCCCTTCCTCGTAAAGTCTCTACGGTTAGTTCTGCCATGTACTTGTATATACCGACTATTAACGTCTACAAAAGGTGTAAAACTAAAACTTCCTTTTATCTGGACATCAATTTTCCCTGTAATTTAGTTTGACGTAACTTCACGGGTGACGTGTGTTGTCGGCTTAATGAACGGTTAGTGATAGGGACTTGTCTCACCTCCGACGATTTACGAGAAGCAAGCAGAGCTATAAACTAGAAATGATAAATATATATCTATAGCGAGAACTGAGTGGGGGGGGGGCAGGGCACACAGTATCCATTCCATACTTAGTATCATTATATGTTCTGTGGCTGGGCTATGTGTACGAGTGCGACGGGCGATTACTCGCACTGTAGTAGAGAATGACCGCTGGCAGTCTCTCTGCGAGTGTTCTGACCGACAAGCGAACATCACTCAGCGAGTATCTTTGATAGCTTTTGTCGCTGCGACAAACTAGTGGAGAGAGAGTTCTTGCCGGCAGTGTAAATAGACAGCGATCAACTATTAATATATGTGTCTCTTTTATTCACACGGCATCTACTTATATTATACCTTTCTTGAGCGAGAAAGCTTCGATAGCTCGTCGCTTCCTCGTCGGTGGTGAGACAAGTGCATTTTGCTTAAGTATTATCGCTTACATTCCGTACATATATTATATCTTCATGTGTAAACGTGTAGGCTGACCATACATTTTCTTTGACTGTAAAAAAAATAATTGTTTTTTTAGACCACCAGACTAGCCCAAAAAAGGTTTTTGGGATTCAATGTATGGTCGTGTATGGGTTTTTAATTTTAACTCCTGAACGCCTGGACTGATTTTGATATTATAGACTGTTATAGGCTAATCTAATTAAAAATAGTTTTTTTTTTCAAATAGTCTTGTCTCGTTTGTTATATCCAGAGTATCGCTACGTTTTACAGTTGTGTTTTTAGTTTTTCTTTAGTAATAACAGATTATGATTTAAATTTATTTAATTAGATTTTTTTATAAATCTTGTGAACAGGTTGCGGCTAGAACCACACTATCATGTAGCTTGCTTGGCGTTTAGAACTTTATGAGCTGCCTAGCTTCTCGGTCATATAATAAAACGTTCTTAATATCATCCTGGCCAGGAATCAAGTGTGCGTGCGGCCGGCTACAATACAATGCAAAATGTTTAGAGCATTTTTTTCTATGACCAGATATATAAAGTCAGGACACTTTTAGCGACCTGCCAGACCTGCCAGACCTGCCAGTCGAATTTAGCTTAGTAAGATCCTAGTACTATGCAGTGGTAGCTCAAGCACGTGAGAGCACGCTCGCCTTACATTCGAGGGTTCGGGTTCGAACCCGGACGGCCCCGTACCAATGAGTTCTTTGGAACTTACTTGGGGAATATACTACTACCTTTTTTTGGTGAAGGAAAAAAAATAAGGATCCTGCATATTTCCGGAGAAGAAATTCGATGGCGTATGTGAATCCGCCAACCCACACTGGGCTAGCGTGGTAGGGTGGCCTAATAACCCTTCGAGGAAACCCGATATCTCAGCAGTGGGATGTTTAAAGGCTGATGCAGAGAGACAACTACCTAGAACAGTAGACCTTGCGAGCACATTTTTTTTTCCACAAACTGACTTCTCAGCTTGCGACAAATGTCGAAGACTTCTGGACCTTATATCTTGACAACCTCTTGACCGATTTTGCTCATATCAAAAATTATTGTTTAAAATTGAGTACCGTATGCTTCCAGTAAAAGGCGCAGCAGCAAAATACCTTTTAATTTCCAAGGAGGGAAAATCCCCTCTAAACAAAAATCCAACCGTTTAAAATAAACTAAAAAACCTGTATACGAAGTTTCTTCAAGATTGGTTGAAAAATACGACCTTTACGCGTGTACCAACATAAGGAGTTGCCAGTTGATGCAGAAGCTTTCGCTCGCTTCGCTCACTCTCGGTCAATGAACTAGGCAGCGGTGACCGCTTACCATCAGGTGATGCGTTAGCCTGTTACCTAATCTATTTTATTTGAAAATAAAATGTGGCAGTGTCACCCTGAATAATAATAAATTACATAATGGCCACTTTATTAATTACATTGGGTCATGCATACACTATCAATTAGATGGATCATTTACGGCTATATAAATGATATGAATAATGAAGCAGAAATAAACCTTAGGAGATAGTGAGGAGAGCCACACTAGTCTCGCAGACAGGACATGCGAGTAACGGTGCGGTGAGCAGTACACGGGATGGTATTAAAGCAATTTGTAGCCGTAGCCGTGTCACTGAAACCGACGATTATGTGCAACCGTATCGACTCAGCTCTTTGTTGACTTCTGGAACGATGTCTATTCATTTTCATAAGCAGATAGAAAGAAAAGTTATAAAGTTTGTTTTTGCAAAATAATGAATATGATCTTAGTATTTTTTTTTTTAAATTGTGGTGGTAGAGTAGCCGAGAATAGGGCTATGCTATTTGCTTGACGAAACAAGTTTTTTTTCTTATTTTTTTTTTGATACGGTAGTTGACGGTTTGTCAACTAACAGTTATATTATTTCAATTGCATAAATACAATTTTTGACTTTTGTGTAGGTGCTTAAAAAAATAAAGAAAGTGAGACATTAATAATTACTACTTGCACAATTATAGTTTTTAATTATTATTTTCAAGTTTTGTTAACTATAATAATGTCATATTTATACGTACAGTGTAAATTAACAGGATAATATAATTTATTGTGATAGTCAATACATACTGTGTGCTATGTGTTATATTCCGGAACAGAGGGTACATGGATAGTGTCACAATTAATTCGTCAGACTCTAGACAAGTAGGTACCTATTACGACGTTGTAATTTTCCTCGAAGTGAAGTCGTGTCGTGTCTATGATACCACGACGCATCACAATAAAAAGATCATGTCGTTGTAATGTTTTCCGCTTAGATACTCATCAGGGTGATAAAATATCTAAGTGCCTAGTTAATTGGTAGCACTAAGTACATGATTATTTTCTTAGCCATAAACTATAATTAATGTTAACTCGTAAGAAACTTAAATATAAATGAAGCGTTATTTACGATGTTTTCATGGCACATAATGCCACATAAGAATGATCGCCGGTGAGTAGAAAAAACAGGAAGGTATTACACGTTACACGTGATGGCATAAAAAATAAATCATTGCTGTATCTAATACTAACATTTTTATTCAATATTCAAGTTTTTTTTTAATAATGTCCACAATTTGTTACCGCATTTTACAATTTTACTTTAGTAGTATGACGAGAATTATATTATTATCAATTATTTTTAAGGCAATTTAATTAACTTTTTAATTACTCAAATAGCATTTAACAATAATTAAATTGAACTTATATAAATATAACAAATTGGTACTAACTACAAAGTACATTTAATCTAACTAATTAAATAACATAATTATTACAGATATTAAAAGGAACAAAATTTAAATAAAATAAGCTAATCTAATCATTACTAGACTAAATAATCGATGCTTAATAAAAATTATACTACATTACTATTGATTTTATATTCTTTGTACGAGCAATAAAATAAAATACAGATCAAATGACTCGCTTAGTAACGTAAAAATTGTAACCTTTACCAGATATAAAAGAAATCACTATTCATGTAGTGACAAATTTGGAGACTGAGCTCTATAATTTACCTTTTTCTTTTTATAAAAACGAGTTTGCCACAAAACAAGATCCGAAACTGCTGCTGTTTATAGTGAATATAATAATAATACGTAATGCACTAGATTAACTTCGCGATACGCAAATACCTTCTATTTGACGAGACTGTCGGTAACATTTATTCCACATACCTAGTACAGTTCAAAAACACGCAATAATTATGGATTTATCAGTCTTATAAAATTTGGAACAGGAAAGTTAGCAATTTATTATTAGTTGTATTAAGTAGTATATAGTATAATATAATATTATGTAGTATTTTTACTTCCCTGATGCCGTGAGTGCAAGGCAACTGCAACAGTCTAGCTGTTCGCTTGGCGGATGGATTGCCCAATAATGCGGCATTGGACACAACTGGACATTGAACATTCCGGATCCAGACCCAAATACAGGCTGAAGTAACTATTTGTGGTAATTATATGTTTATTGTATTTGCATATTTAATGGCTTTAATATTTAATTTTTTATTTTAGTGATTTTATTATTTTTCGTTTGACATTTTTAATTATGGACATAGTCTAAAATAAATAATTATTATATTACTTTTATTTAATAAGCAAAGAATATTATAGTATATTTATCTAGTATTAAGTTATTTATTTAGGTACCCATGCCAAGACATAGTTACTGAATACTATCACACTAATATTATAAATGCGAAAGTTTGTGTGTAAGTATGTAAGTGTGTTTGTTCCTGTTCATGTCTGTAACGGCTAAACCGATTTGAATGTATTTTGGTATGGAGGTAGCTTATATCCTGGTTAAGCACATAGGCTTTTTATCCCTGAAATATATTCGGTTATAGAATAGCGGGTGAAACTGCGGGGCGCAGCTAGTAATGTACATATAACAATGGCCGGATAACTGAGGACATCCCAGCTCTACCGATTATGCAGACACAGATCGGTACAGATCGGAAACATACGATAAATTTTCATACACTAAAGTATATTGAAGCTATAAAATATAATTAACACATTTTTTTTTAAACATCTGTTTTTTTTTTTTTAAATTTGTTTTATTTCCTTCAATAATTTTGTTACTTTTGAGAAAAGTACTAGACGTCATCTACGCATTGTTTGACTGACGCTATGTGTGACTTTTTACCTACGAACGTATTGAACCCGAACCCAATAAACGCCTCTTTTCTTACTGCGACAGAAATACACCTAGTACTAGTATACTAGTAGCTCATGCTGAACTGAAACCTCGCGACTTCTATATCTTCACAACTTTACGATTCTAAATAAAAATCCCATTTTAATGAACTACTTGATTACAAAAATTCACTAAAAGCGGATCAACGTTACTTGTTTTTTCGTCGGACAAAAATATATCCAAAAACGTACAGAAGCCCTGTAACGTACGTTCCTGTAGACTCTGAGACTTTTGGTTCTTTCGGTCAGTTACAGCATTATTGTGACCGCGTCATCTCCTGCAATTTCCACCCGTGTAACGCCATAAGAAAATGCTGCCCTATGCTACCTTTCCCTTGACTGCCGTAAGGGTCATGTAGTAAACTAGCTGCGGCCCGCAGTGTCACCCGCTATTCTACTGGAACGGTTAAATTTTCAGGATAAAAAGTAACTTATGTATTATTCCATGAAATAAGCTACCTCTATACCAAATTTCATCCATATCCGTTCAGCCGTTACAGAGTTGAACGGGAATAAACATACTTACCTGCTCACATACTTACACACAAACTTTTGCATTTATAATATTACTGTGATGCACTGCGGTAATGCAGGTAGCATTTTCACTTTCGGCTTGAGTGGTTTTCCCCATTTGCGGAGCTTGAGGTAATATATGTGTTTGTATTGTTGAAATAGCTTTGATCATACTCTTGCTTTTTATTTGATTCGGTACGAGCAGTAAATAGTAAGGTCTTTTATTTTGTAAAACCTTTTGACTTATTTACTACAAGTATAAATGTTTAAGTTTTGTGCAAGTTTAATTTAAAATGTTACTTAATTGCTGCATTGTTAAATAACTTTTTTGCTCATAATTCTTTGAATTAGGAGTTGGTTAGACGCCGCACAAAATTATGTTAGGATATTATTGTACACCCAGCTGTAGCATGAGCCTACTAAAAGAAAGCCTCTGGCCTCGGGGGTAATTAGAGGTAGGACTCTACATCTACATCTTATTCGTATACATCACCGTATTACCCAATGTACAAATTTTTAAAATATTTTTTTTTATAATAAGCTAACCCAACTCACTAATTAAAATGCAAGACGTTTGGCAACTTAATTTTATAATCTAATTATGGACCACAGAAACACTGATGCTGGTTCGATTCGTAAAAGTATAATGACGTATCAAAAATAAAAGAAACAATATTCAAATATAAAAATAAAACAATATAAAATCCTTATAAAAAGAAGATGGCCAGTATCAAAAAGAGGTTCGTCACATTTCTCCCCCATTTTGGTGACGAAGCTGGAGAATGAGCTTTTTCAAAGGTCTCCTCAACATCCCAGCTGCTGTTCTTAAGTCAGCGACTCGCACAACTCCGTCTCGGCCTGGGAACAATTTAGTTATACGTCCCCTGGGCCAGGTTCCTCTGGGCAGATTTCCATCAGCCACCAGCATCAAATCCTCAACCTCAATCTGGGGAAGCACTCCCTGACTTCGTCTGGGTATCGGTATTCGTTGACCCAAGCTTACCAAGTCCGCCTCAGTCATTACTCCTGGAATTGGACGTCCCGAAGAAGTACCCAACAAGAAATGAGTCGGAGTGAGAGCTTATTCACAATCTGGTTCCAGTTGCACATGCGTAAGTGGACGAGCGTTAACAAGCGCCTCTGCCTCTGCCAAAAGTGTGCGTAGCACTTCATCAGATGGGGCACGTTCTCTGAGAGTCACCCTTAATGCTGTTTTGACGCTCTTCACAAGACGTTTCCACGCCCCACTCATGAAAGGCGCAGAAGTTGATCTTCTCGTTGGCGGCTAACTGGGGTACTGCATCATCGTAAAAGGTACGCAGTTCTCGATTAGCACCCACGAAGGAAGTTCCATTGTCGGACCATATTTCTGTAGGAGTTCCTTGACGCGCGATGAACCGGCGAAGACTCATAATGGCCGCATAAGCAGAGAGGCTATGCACGGCGTCAAGATAAGCCGTGTGGACGATCAGGCATTTATACAGGGTGACCCATCTCTCCTCACATCTCCTCCCAATTGAAATCTGAACAAGTCCAAAATGATCCAGCCTAACAAAAGAAAATGGCCGCCGATGATGCGCTAAATGGGCTACAGGTAGATTGCCCGTTGGAGGTTCAAAAACAACAGCTCTTCGAAGGCGGCATATTTGGCAATGGAACGCGACAGAACGCACGTTACTTCGGAGACTCAATATAAACTATTCTTGACGGAGCTCGTTCACCACTGTTTCTGTATTGGCATGCGCAGCTCTTCGATGGTACCAGTCAATCAATAAGCGTACTGCTTGATGCTTACCGTCGAGAATAATAGGGTACTTGGTTTCCTCTCGAACACCGGAAGCTTCAGAAATGCGGCTTGATAAGCGAAGAATTCCTTTCTCAATAGTGATGGGAGAGGTTTTGAACAGGCGACTGTTGCATGGCATTGATTTGTTGCGACGGAGGCGAGTTACTTCGTCAGGGAAAGCGTCTTGCTGTGACTGAAGCTATATATGTGCTTGAGCAAGCCGAATGCTGGCAGCGCTCAATGTGCTCGAACTTAAAGATGGACACGAGGAAGCGGGCTGAAAAGAAAACGTTACCAGCCCTCCCTCCATGTGAACTAAATGAGCTACATTCAGGCCCCTTCGATATAAGCTACGGATGCGCAACAACGTGATGAATCTGTACGCGATAGCAGGAGCTCGCACCAATCTCAGCCAAGAACTGAAACGCTTCGAATCAACTGAAATGGGTGCTAGCTTTTCGACAATACTAACGAAATGAACTGATACATGAGTTGATGGTCTCTTTAATTCCTCTTGACCTGACTGAATAACCTCAGATGGTTCACTTTTCAGTTCAGAGGAACGTAAAAAACTAGGTCCTAAAATCCAGCGAGAGTTTGGAGATAGCTCCGGCACGCAACGCCATTCACTTACACTTGTTATCTCCAATATCTCGCCTAAACGATGCGATACAAATGGATTAAAAAAGCGTGCGTCATTGCAAAGCCAACCAAGAACAGTCATAGAGTCGCACCAGAAAACGCGTCTGGATGCTTTCAGCATATGGGATTCGCATATCAACTGAGCGAGTCGAGCAGCTACTAGAGCTCCTTGAAGCTCCAAACGTGGAATTGATACGGGTTTTAGTGAAGCTACACGAACCTTACTACAGATGAGAGCGAGTTCGACGTCACCATTTACAAGTATGAACCGCCAATATGCAACCGCGCAAATCACCGACTCGCTAGCATCACAAAATATCTGAAGTTCACAACTCTCTACCTCGAACTGACTCAGACAGTAGCGGCGTGGAACCTGTAACTTAGACACCGCACACAAATCCTCGAACCAAAGCTTCCACGCGACACTATCGCTCTGAGAGAGCTCTTCGTCCCAATCGACACCCTTTCGCCATAAATCTTGAAACATTATTCGACCTCTGACTATAATGGGAGCCAGGATGCCAAGTGGGTCGTATATGCGCATTACACGAGTTAGCATTTCGCGTTTTGTCAATTTTTCTGGTAACACGTGTTCGCTTTTGTTTCCTGTATTAAAGCTGATTAAGTCTTTTGAAGGTTGCCATTTTAGCCCTAAGGTACGAACAGGTGCCACAACTCTGCCTGATTCTACACGTGTGTCTAAGTTTGTTTGTTGGACAGGTGACTCTAGCAAAGTCTCCTTCAGCAACAATGACAGTGCCTCCGGTTCGTTTGAAATCCACCCTCGCATCTCAAAACCACCTTTTTGGTAAACTGTGTACACATCAGATGCTAGGCGGACCGCCTGTTCTGTTGTGTCCACAGAGCCGATAAAATCATCCGTATAATGATGCGCTGTACGATTGAGAATATGAACAGCATGCTCGTCGTCCGCACTACGTTTTTCTCGCTTCAAAATACCGATAGATTCCAGTTTATACTGTTCTCGAATCAACTGTTCTAAAATCGAATAATCGTTAGGTACCGCAATTTCAGACTCGTGAATGGAAGTATGGTTGACAAACTCAACCGAAGTGGTCGCTCCGGAACAGAAACCGAAAAGAACCCATCCTAACGGCGTTTGAATCGCGGCCGGTTGTGTCTTTGTACCCTTTCGAATAGCCCTAGGGCAACTAAGGTGCCAGTTATCGATTCCAATGATGATCATTGGTTTTACGTCCCCGTAGCAAAACTTGTCAGCTATGTTCGCAAGATAAGAGTACTTACTTACGCTTTTTCTACTTACCGACTGGCGCGCGAGGTCTAACTCGTCTATCGACCTAGCTTTACTAACCAAGTAAGTCTGGTCCGAGTGACAGCCTTTGATATGGAAGTCCACGTACTGAACTCTCGCTTCCCTACGTAACCCACCTACGCAATCTAAATGTATACGACGCTCTGGGCCGCTAATACCCAACTTATGCGTTATGCCTTCATCGATAAAAGTAGCGGTCGACCCATCATCCAATAGTGCGTAAGTATCTACACTGCCTGACGGACCTGAGACGGTGACAGCTACCACCTTCAATAATGCACGGAGAGGTGCTGGCTGGGTACCTGCCAATGACGCTGTCAACGATGTCGAGGCGTGGGTGAGAATCTCGTTCGGATGATCCTCAGGGAGCTCGATGGATTTCGATGAAACGGCAGGTGGAGGTGGCGGCGACGGAGCTAAGCTCGACGCAGCCGCCGTAGACTCGTCGCTCTCCGACACCTCGCCTTCTTCAGAAAGTTTGTCATCTTCAGACAGACCCTCGTCAACATCAACATGAGCGGCAGCGGCGCGTTCATAATTCGGATTGTGAAGCAAAGTATGATGACGAAAACTACAGCCGTCAATACCACATAAACTCTTTGCTTTACAGTAACTTAGTCTATGCCAACCTACTTTGAAGCATCGATGGCAAATTCTATTTCTTTTAATAAATTTCCATTTGTCATCGACTGACAACAGTGAAAATTTTTGACATTTGTCAAGGCCGTGTCTGTGATGACAAAAAGCGCACAGAGAATGGCCCTCTCCTGTGGCCGATGAATGTTCAATATGCAGCGCTGTATCTTGTCTGAAAAGCCTCTCCTCAGCCACGGCAACCTTATCCCTGGCATATGAAGTGCTTGGTCCGAATACTTCTACAACACCAAATTTAGACTGTAAATCGACCTCGTACGCCAAGAACTCGGCTAGTAGTTCCAATTTCGATGACCACGTAGACTCAAAACGAGCAGCAAAATCTAGCCATCGTGATCGTAACAGTGGAGAAACTTTAGTTACTAGCGCGTGAAAAAGCTCCGGTGATTTGAGATAATCAGGCTGATTTAGTAGTTTGATCACTTCCACGCAGTTTCGAACACGACAAGCAAAAGTAGCTAGCTCTCTACCTTCTCCGCTTACCTTCGGCAGCGCGCGTAGCGTCGTCACCTCTTGTAGCACTACGACCTCGGGGCGGCCAAAGCGCGTGTCCAACGCGCGCATAACGACGCCGGGCTCGCGTGCCGACACCAGCAGCGCCGCCACGGACTCGCGTGCGATTCCACGCAGAGCAGCGCTCATGCGAACGAGGTTCTCTGACGAGGTGTAGGAGTCTTCCGTGTCTTCAAAAATACGCTTAAAACTAAGCCACTCCATAGGCGACTTTCCGTCGAAAGTCGGTAGTTTCCTAATTTTAGTTTTATTGTTATTTTTATTTACATTATCAATGAGTTTTCCGAGAGATGTGAGTAACTGCGGGATCCCATTGTCTATAGGCGCCGCAGCGGGGGAAAAGTCTTCACCTGAAACATTTTTGAATTTTAGTTTTTGAGCACTAGTGTGCGGTTCTCCGTTTTTTAGCCATTTTTCTACTTTAGCGCGAGCATCTACTTGTACAGCGCTGCGCTGACTTGCGCCTGCCTCGATGGTGGCAAGTTCTGCCCGGAGTTCTAAGTCTGCAGCCTGACGCTCCAGCTGCGTGCAACGTCGTTGCGCAGCGAGCTGTCGGGCTGCAGTTTCGGCCTCTCGGGTTGCGGTCTCGGTTTCGAGGTCTGCGAGGCGGCGCGCGTGCTGCGCTTCTGCTTCCAGCCTTCTGGCTAAAATTGTAGCGGAACATCGAGAAGAGGTTGTTACGGGACAAGGCGCCTCAAATACGCGAGGGGTAGGGTCTATAAATTCCTCCCCACACGAAACGGTCTTACCCTGACCCGCAGTGGTTGAAGGCGCCTGTGTTGCTACCGCCGGTGACTTGACGGGCGGGTTGCTAAGCGCTGCTGGATGTGAGCTATCTAACGCTACGGTCTTACCTTCTTTACCACGACTGCGAGTGACAATAAACATTGTTCTCCTCTTCTTCTTCTTCTTAAACAATATATTAGCACTAAATTTCTTAAAGTGGTAGAAGGACCAGAATATGGACCACAGAAACACTGATGCTGGTTCGATTCGTAAAAGTATAATGACGTATCAAAAATAAAAGAAACAATATTCAAATATAAAAATAAAACAATATAAAATCCTTATAAAAAGAAGATGGCCAGTATCAAAAAGAGGTTCGTCACACTAATAATTACAAACATTTTATTTTAGCTGTCCTCCTCTCTTCTATTATGTAACTTTGTACTAAAATGTTAATTTTTTTGACCACCTTGTACCTAATGGAAGCAATAAACCACTTAAATCTGAATCTACGAGCCTCGGGGATCGTCGAATGGGTGACGTTGTTGTAAGCGGAGTCGTCATAGGACAACTCGTAGAATTAAAAAATATATATGTGAAAAATTTAAAATGTCTTCGCTTTTATATAAATTTTCCAACACACGGACTAATCAATAAACCGTCCCTGTTTCACCGCGCAATCATTTCAGGGTTCCGAAGTCCCTTTCCACCCTCGATTCATGGTAAGGTAACGTATGCCTTTCGACCCCGTGACTATCCTTAGACTTTATGCGAATCGAATGTGACCACAAACTAAAAACTAGTCAACTAGCTATGTACTATATTCAAATAAAGTGATCATGGTAATGTTATTTGTTCTAAGAATAATAAAGTAAATTCTAAGAATAAGAATAAAAATATCAAACTAAATACAAACGTATCTTAATTAAGGAGGTACCTACAATTTATTTATTCAAGATTTTTTTTACTATTTTTAGCCGCTTTTAAACTCTTTGTTGGTAATAAATAAAATCTGTATTACACGGTTAAATTAAGAAATGCTTTGTCTAAATTGAGCAATTAGGACGATATGTAAGATTCTGCAGGGTAAAATAGATGCACCAGATATTTGTGAAAGGCTATGTCGCCTATTTGTTCCCAACAACCACCTTCGGGGCAGGAAAAATGAACTGTTTGCTGGCCCGAGGTGTACAAAATGAATTTATAATATGTATATGTATTTGCGGGTGAGTGGAGATATATTATATTTATAATGTCAGAATGCTTCACATATAGTGAAAAAACATTATATAGACAGTCCAGAATTCTAAGCTAGTGACATATATTATATTAATTAATATTATATTTCTTATTTTTATTGTTTGACATTTATCTGTTAATCTTTTTAGTTTTAATTTAATTTAACATATTTTGATCTGAGTTTATGTAATTTAAGTATATTTGACATTTGTTTTGCATGTTTTTAATTGTAATTCTCATTAGCGTAATTCGTGTTCGATGCTAATTGATGTAGATAAATTAATAAATTAATAAATAGAACTTGCAGTAACGTACAAAAATAACTTAATCGGGATAACATTACCGCAATATACTTACAATTACTTGGATTATGAGCCTAAAGGCAATATTGTACTCCTCCGACATACAAAAAGAAATAAGAATGTTTTGTAGAAAACATTTGTAATTTTATCACAAACAGACTCAATATACACTTTTCAGAAAATCACACAATGTGATTTATAATTATATTCAATGTGTTCAATGTGACAGCTTTGGATGCGTGTAAGGACCTATAAGTAAAAGTAATTGTTTTACTTTTCATTATTAAATTTATGAAGTCAATTCAATATAATATACTAACAGGGCTCAATTTCCCAACTACAGAAGCATAAATAAAAAAAATATCAAACAGTTGCAATTATTATTGTAGTCTCCAAAGATCACCGCTTATTTTAATTGCTTCCTCCATGGAACAGTATCTTTCGGACTTACATTATTTTTTACGGTGAAATGCCAGAAAAACTTATACAGGGATAACGGGATTATTGAAAAGAAATAAGATGAGGTGAAAAACGCTCGTATCCATCATCACATTTACCAACTTTTCTCAGACTAAACCCAAAATAGCGAGAAATATTTTCCCAAGTTTTTCGCAATTTCAGTGTTCGTGCCCAATTAAAAGTTGTTCATAATGATGAGTTTAACGAAGCACCCTCTGCTGAACAAACCTTTTTAGAATAATTATATTCATCCTGGCATTTACTCGTACCTGGCATCTTCACGGTTAAATAATAAAAAAATCAAATACCACATGCCCCTTTCAGCTTAGAATACACTTTCCAACAAGCCGGTAAGTACAGTGGCAGTTTCATTAGTAAAGTTCTATTAACACGGAGACAATCAATATTCAATTACAAGACAATTGTTGCCTACGTGGGCGGGCGACAATAATCAGTGTTTACACGAAGAAACTTTTTTATATTCTTTCGATAAATCTTCGAGACGAGAAACTTTCTTTAACTAAAAGTCATTGAACAAATACAGGTATTTGTATTTCTTTTAGTTCCTATTGTTACAGTTTTAAACAAGGAATTCCAAAGTACAATACTTGAGTTAGTTGGGCATTGTTATTTTAATGCATTGATCACAGTGCTCAGCATATCATTTTATTTTCCATTTTTTTTTGCATTAATAACAGTCAAATAACATTTATTATATAGTTTTAACCCGTCTGCCCAAAAAGAATTGGAAAAAAAATAGTAATGTATTGTAAGTGTTGTGTGTAGGTCTTCCTGTTCCTCGTACCAATCGGATTTTAGATCGGAGGAACGTGAGTGTTTCGAGGCAACACTGTCTCATATTGATCTCGGGAAAATCTTGTTTGTTTCTGTATTCCTTCGTTCAATTTGTTTTTAAAACGAGAGTTTTAATTTAGCAGTGAGGGTTTTTATTTCATTTTAATAGTGATACTTGATTACTTCAATATTTTTTATACCAATGCTTAGTGATTTATCCAGCATCTGTATACTTGCGGAGCGAGAGGCTTACTCGGAAGCGGCAGAATAGGCGTATCATCATGACTTCATTCTATTCATAAAATTTAAAAATAAAACATGGAAAAAATTACTTGTGAGTTATATTTTGTTCGTCTATTTATTCCGGCTGAAACAGAGCTCTATTGTAATCACCAGTTCTATTGTATTCTATACGGATGTACCCACGCTAAGTGAGTCACTTTTGTAAAGGCATCATTACGCCAGGACAATACCTACAATAATTATTTACGCAATTTTCCATAATTTAATGACACCGGATGATAAAAAACTTATACTGAAATGAAGATAAATATGTATCGTTGTCACGATACGTATGTATTGTATTGTGAATTCAATTTGGCTTATAATAATTTAGCAATAGTAAAATAATTACGTACATTTTTGTTCATCTGGGACATAATTTAAGACACATTTTTTATTTATTTATAAAGTTATAACAAAAGATAAGATTAACTTGTCAAGAGTATGTCGGGACATGCTTAGTAGGATTCCGTAGACGCGTAGAACGTTTGAAGATTTTCACTATTACTACCTTTTTTACCCGAAATAATTTTAAAATAATATTTTTACTAAGATGTATAAAATTCAAAGATGATAAGTTTCTGAGATGCGTAGATTAAAATGGCAGCAGGGGAACACATACATTGCAAACTAACTTTGTCGGCCCATATTTAGCAAGCAGTACATCTGATAAAAAACAGGTTAAGACACCTTACCTGAATTTTAAAAGACCTATTCATTGGTTCCCCCGAAGTAGGGACCGGTGAAAATTTTTTTAACCCCCAATTTACATGTATTTATATCCCTTTAATATAAAATAATGTTTTTTTATTCCTTCAAAATTTGTAACTTTAAAAGATATAGATACAAGATCCGCATGATGGGGCACCGTGATTTTTCATGCATGTAGGTTTATAACTTTAGAAGTTTTATGGCTGTAAAGATACAGACAGACAGACAGACAGACAGACAGACATGGCGAACTTATAAGGGTTCCATGTAGTACTGCGGAACCCTAAAAAACCGTGTGAAGTTCGTGTTATGATAATGTATAGGGTTATTAGTGGTAACTAGCCAACAACCTCTCGTAGGCATCTTCTCTACAACATAATATATTACACGACAACTTTTTTTCTATGACTTTTAATAATTCGTAATTTAATTTTCATTAGATCATTTTAATCAGTCGTTCTAATTAGTAATTTTAATTAGGGCTCCAAATGACAATAGCATTACCTGCTTACAAATGAGAAGGAACGAGACCGAGTGAAGCTTAGAAGCATATATTTGCACCAAAAAAATGTAAGGATAACAAAGGTTCTTGAGTATTTTAGTTTGAAGTCTGATCGATTTTTCCAGAACATTTTGATTGACTCTGAGATAGTTTATGTTTCGTATTTATTTGTCTCATAAAACAATTGTACACAGTAAATAGATTACAAGTGATAATTTGATTCATAGATAGGTAAGTAGGTAGAATAGCTTTTTAGGTAGGTGTATATAAAGCTATTTATGGAGTGTTAGCACCCGAACAAGATATTCTGTATCTCGGATACTAACGTCTTCCCGCAGTAGGTATTTTTTGTTACAATTTTTGATTAATTTATCATCGTAAGCTTAGGTTTTCTCGTTAACTCGATTGCAGGGCTTATTTGTAGTTTCAGTGATCATTTTAATGCAAATTCATTCTTATTTCATACTAGTAGTTAGTTTAATTGTTTAGTATCTATTACTTGTAAATATCAGTAGTACTTAAAATAAATAATATACTAGTAGTTACCCGCGACTTCGTTCGCGTGGACATAGAAAAGTATCCTATGTCCATCTTAGTGATATACAGTAACTCATTATCAAATTTTATCAAGATCCGTTTAGCCGTGATAGCGCGACAATCATCCAGACATAGTTACTTCCTATAGATCACTAGATGGCGTTGATCAATTTTTGTGCATTTCATGATGTTTTGTATGGACTGACAGCTGTTGTAATGTAGGAAGTACTGAGTCGCGCTAACGAAGTTTTTTCCTCGAGACGAACGTATTCATTTTTATTCGTTTCGTTTCGTTGTTTTATTGGTCCTGATACAACTGCGGCTATATTCCTCTGAATTATAATATTACTTAGGAGTTAGGATAGTTATTTAGTTAGTAGTATTTAGGATGAAACAGAAAATGCTTTAATAGTTAATTTACTCAGACCATTTCACAAAATAATTTAACGTGATTTCGAAGAAACGTTTGTGAAAACCTCATCATAATATTAAATTCTATGCTAAACTTTTTTTTAAATGCTAACTATTCATAATTATTGATTACTTTACACGCGAATTCATTCTCGTGGCCCAAAAAAAAAGTAGCCAATATCCGTCTCCGACCCTTAACCCGCGTATATATCTATGCAAAAATATTTTTGATCCGTTAAGCGGTTTAGCTGTGATAACGCGACAAACAACCAGACAGAGAGACAGTGATATTTATTAAATATTATTAAACAAAGCCATTTATAATATTAGTTAGGAGTAGGATACCGCTTCATATGTTAATGTATGTGATGAATAAATATGACGCAATGATTATTTTAGGATCCTGCATATCACGACCAAAGCACAGGGCTTTTAGCCCACTTCGTAAGCTATATACAGAATGGCCCATCGGCAAGTGACCGCTTGAAAAGGGCGTATAGTACTCATCATTATGAACAATTTTTACTATGGGACCAACCCCGAAATACAGAAAAAAAATTCTGCTGATCCTTAGAAAAATGACAACAACACACGACAAAATGTATGGAACGGCAGATTTTTTTTTCTTGATTTCGGAGTTGGTCCCATAGTAAAAGTTGGTCATAATGTTTATTACTATATAAGCCCTTTTCAGGGCTACTTGCTGATGCTCACTTGCTGACGGGCAACATTGTATAAATCTGATATCTGTAATTTTTTTTTTCTCGTATTTATATAAAGGAATGTGGGGGGAAACCAGATAGCGGGTCAAAGCAAAGAACGAGACCCGTTGTAAATTCTATTTTTGCTCTTCAAGGGTCCTTATTTTAGATTTACTGCATGACAACTTAAATGATCTTATGCAAACACCAGCTACGAAATAAAACTATAAATAGATCCACACAAATGTCTCCGCATCTCCCTCTGATCCATGCGTGAATAGCCATAACGTATGAGATAGCATTTTCTAAATTTATTCGAAGTTTTTCAGTTTGCTGCATGCGTCTTTACACCAATTACATCTAGAAGTTAAAAAAAAATCTCTTCTGTGATGCAGACGAACCGAAAATTTAAGAGAATAAGTTGAATAAGTTGGTCGATACTTTAATAACAATGAGCAATCTTGTCAGTTCTATAAATAGAACGTATTGTTATATTGCCCATCACAAAAATTAGATTACTGATGTTTGTATCTCACAAATAATATGAAATTATCAGGACGCGACCAAGCAAGAGATCAATATCGTATAGGAACGAACGACCCGAATCAATCACGCGATCCTTTTTGTTGACTTTTATTAGATGTCTATATTCGAGTACCGACACTGTTATGTTTTTTAGGATTTAATGAAAAATAATGGGAAAATTCTATTATTTATCTGTGTCTTTTGTTTAGATTTTGATAAGAATATTTTAAAAGGAAACAAAAATATTCGTATATTATAAATTTTACCGCATAATTTTAATACCCAATAATCTTGATCTTTTGTTTGTTCCATTGGTCTGTTTGTTGGCACTTTTTTTCATGGCTGAGCCGCAAACCCGGCGTTGGTTTTTGGAAATAAAGTACTGTAGTTCGTGAGACACGTTATTTTTATCCCAGAAATTGGGCGAAACTGGTAAATCAGTGGTAAGCCCTGACGTTTTAAACATAAGAAGATATCGGGAAACAGGTAGCTATATGCGAAATCGAAAAAAAATCTCGTACCTAATTATTTTGAGTAAAAAATTTGCAGATAGGTTGCGTGATAGTTTATATGATTGTAAGTGATGTATCTGTACTTGCGTACTTAGAATTCACTCAAAAAATACATATTCATAGAAGCTACGAGAGCACCAGGATTTGCTAAGTATAGTTCACATGCCTACTTAGAATTAAATTAAATTTGTTTATTGAGGTAAAAACGACATAATCAATTACTTTTATCTCCCATTAATAAAGGAATAATAATAATCATCATCATCATCATAATCGGCAGCTTATTCAGCCCACTGCAGAGCATAAGCCATAAGGGAGGAGGCTTATCTACCCTCTTTTGTGCCAAAAATAATAATAATAAAAAGTTCAAATCCAAAATCAAAATAGAATTATTATGATGTGTGTACCTACTTGTATTAACGTTCCTTCTTTCTTTTCTTCTTTTCTATGTATCTATTTTCGGCTGCTAGATACCAGCAATGAGAGCGATAGATCTTTGAAACGACTTTCTGGAGCGCAAAACTTCAAAAATATAGCTCAACATTGGTGTTTATCTCTCTCTAGGGGATATTTCGCGTGTGAAGTAGGGAACAACGTAACTTCTTATGGGTACGCAATATCTTAAATTTACCGTTTGGTCAGTTCTTGTTGAAGCCCCCCTAAGAATTTTGGTTCTTAATTTATCAATTTTGTACTATTTATTCGTAACAGTTGATTGTACTATGATACAATGTAGTGCCAGTAGTACAATTGATGGTACTATTAGTACAAAGAGTAACAATTATTATTGTGCAATTTAATTTATACGCACAGTGAGGATGTGGAACTCTACCAGAGTTCGTGTTTCCCGAGAAGTGCAATATGAGTGCCTTCAAATCTAGAGTAAACAGGTAAACGTAAAGTGTTCAATTAACGTGTTCAATTCTAGAACACTTAATCGCTTATCATCAAACAGGATGCGTTCAAATCCAAAACTGATTAGAAAATAAAAATAACAGTAATAAGTGACTAGTGGTCCAACGTGATATTCAAACGAATTGAAAGCAATGGTCGTTCTGGCTGAATGATGAATATTGATTTATTTTTTAATATAAAATGTATTGTAAAGGCCGTTACAATACAGTAGTTACAGTAATACAGTGTAGTTTAGAGGAGATTTGAGATGAGATGAGGTGGCGAGGGTGAAGTGCAGTGCGGTCACGGTGTGGACATGCGCGGTAGCGCGATGAAGAGTATGGCAGATCGTCTCCTGTCGTTCGGCCTGTTCGAGGAGCGACGCGGCGAGGTCGGTTGTGGTGTCGTTCCACATTTATTGTGTGTAACGCCCGCTGAGCTTAAACGTTTTTCTTATTTCTTGGTCCGATTCAGTTCATATTCGAACTTAAAAATTGTATTGAAATGAACTACTTGTCTACAAAATGAAGTTTTTTTTTTAATTTCATGAAGATCGGAGCAACGGTTCACAAGTTATAATATAATATACACAGAAACATACATACAAATGCCGATTTGTCCCAGTAAACTCTGAGACCTTCGCTTCGCTAAGTCAATTATCAAGTTGCAAGAGTAGAGAAAGATCTCATCACGACATACAAATTAATAATACGAGATGTTATTAATAACTTATACTTTAAAATAAGCAATTATCATAATACATTAATTATTCTAAAATATTTATAATATGGATACGTGTACACACATCGCGAGTAAGCCAATGTGCAGATTACTCTCGCACGTGCGCTCGCGTCTAGACGTACGCAGAGTACTCGGTCCGTGTTGAAGCACCTTAGGTAATAAATCAGGTATCGAATATTTGGAATCCGGGCGTTTTGGAGTGTGGTGAAGGTGCGAGCGCCTGCTCGGTCCCCGGGATGATGGAGAGCCCCCGCTGGCGGCGCTGCCGACGCTCCGAGTGCACGTCGCTCCGCCCCTTCCCTGGTAGAACAGAGAACCGTCGCCCCATCGGCACCGTTGACATCCTTTTAAAAAGCACCTGAGTGTTCACTTTCTGATCCGGTACCATTATCCTCACTATCTGCTTCTCGCGCTGAAGTATCGCCTTGCGCTCGTCTGCAGCCACGACTTGCGACGCGATGTCGGCGCACTTTGCGAGAAAAGCTTGTACTCGTTCAGGGTCCTGTATTTTTTTGGACCATTCGTATGCTTCTTCGACTTGGATCCGTACCTCGTTTGCGTTACCTTGCTGCATGTCACTACTCATCAAAACAAAGCACCCGTTCAGCCACCACGTGACATTGTCCAGTGCTTGAGCTTCTCTTTGGCATCGCTTAGCATAAAACTTTGAAAGCGCATAGTTCCTTTGCTGACAAAGTAACCGCGCTAATTCGTACATGAGCCAACATTTCATAGTAGCATTTTCGCACATTTCTAGAGTAGCTGCTACTTTATCTGTAGCTTTTTTGATATCATCAAACTTATATGGGTAGGTCGCCATAACAGAGTCGAAAGATTGTGGGCGTCCGGCAGGCAGCCCCATAAGAAAGGCGATCCGTCGCCTATTACCTCGCTCGCTAAGTGTATAAGACAGCCTGTGTTGTGACAGGTAGGCATCTCCAACGTATTTGTATAACCTCTCTGTATACATATCTTTGCCGGGTAAAGTTCGAAGCGATTTCGCATCGAGGAACAACTGCATTCGTTCCGCTTGTGCGATCACATCCATTGTTCGGTTTTCACGCACTTTCTTGTCGATCTGTCTCAACAAACGCTCAGCTATACGTGCACCTATTTCACGTTCTTTTTCAAGGACAGCTTCTTTATATTTATTTTGACGTGTAGAATCGGCCTTTTCTGCAAGTTTTATGGTGTAATATGGCCGTTGCGAACGTAACATTTCTTGTCTTTCGCAAAGTGACTTCAGCGCTTCTTCGACGATACTTTTTAATTCTATACTACCACTGGCATTCGCTGATATCAAACGAGGGTCGTCCATGAGTTCTTGAAGAAAAAACTTGTCAGAAGCCATCGGTCCCAAATATTTCATGGCCAACACTCTAGATAGCATCTCATGTTTACCTGCTTCTAGTTGGGTCCTTTTATGTTTTTGTTCCGGCTTAGGAATACGAGAAATATGTAAAGGCTTCTGCGGTTCATTGTCATCCAGTCGTGCAGCTTCCATCTGTTTGATGAGGGGTAGGAAGCCCAACATGATATCGCCGGCAGTCTCTCCGATGCAGTCCTGTATAGTGGCGATGCCTTGGTCGATGCCCTCACGAAAGTAGGGGGGTTGCTTGCGGATAACTTCGCCGCGGTGGTTCATGACCACTGAGCGCTCGAAGTCTGACATGGTGTACATAGAGTTCGCTTGCATGTTGCGCGCTATCATGTTGCCCGGTTCCAACTTCAGCGCCAGCTCAGCGTCGGCGTACGCTTGAATTGGCTTCACGGAGTCTGCACACACCTGGCTTCGCCCCATCAGCAGCCGCACATCGTCCGGGGCGTTCTTAAATGCTTCGTCGTATGAAGCTTTCGACTTCTCAAACTGCTCGATCCGCCGAAGGTATGCACCGCGCTCACGATACACCGTCAGAGCTCCGTATAGCTGCTTCTCTTCCATTATTAATTATTTATTTCAAATCAAAAGTCAAAAACAACAAAGACAAAGACAAAAACAACAAACGACTTTGTCAAAGACGACAAAGTTACTACGGCGAAAAATTATAATTTGATTATAATCCTGTCTCGTCACTTTGTTACGTACAATATTTTTGACAGTGAACTTGACTTAGAAATGCGTTTGAATTTTTTACTTTTTTCTAAGTTCTAAAGAGATTTACATACCTGACACTTTAACAGAAAATAACTTGGACGAAACATCATACGCTAAATCCATGGAAAAGAAGGACTCAAAATACAAATTGGAAAATTGCGATTACCACAGTATGTAACTCTCTTGCAGAGTCCGCCTGGGGTAACACATCTTTGCCAGCAATTTAACCGCCAAGCAGTAGTGTGCAAACATTACTGTGTTTCGGATTGAAGGGAAATGCTTCCAGCGTAATTACTGGGCGTACAGAGATTTAGCATCTAATATCTCAAAGTGCCGAGCGCAGTGCATACCGCGCATTGTTATGAACTGTTGAAGTTTAAAATTCTGGATGGCACTGAATTGTTATGAGCAAACGTGACGCTTAGCATCAGATGAGCGACTTGTTCGTCTCGTCACTGTGTAACAACAAAAAAATAATATATATATATATAAAAGAATGTACGTACCATATAAATAAGCTCGTACTAACTAGATATTTACACGGTAAGCAGTAGGGACATAATTGAGTTTAGTAACTAAAAAAATCAAATCAAAATAAACAATAACGCACATGAGCAACGACATTTTAATATACCCATTATATACATAATTATGCTTAACAGGTTTCCTACTTACCTAAATCATAGGAAATTAAAAAAAATATATACTATAATCATTTTTTGAGAACAATCCGTTCGACAAAATTAAATGATTAAAATTCCATGTCAATAAAAATTTCGTAATCCTTATTTATGAAATACTTACCTGTGTACCTTATTATTAAGTTTGCCTAATTTATTTTCAATAACATCAAATATAAGTTTCTTTTCAAATTCCTGTGATATTAGTGGTAAATCAATGTTATTTATGGCCAGTAAATATGTCTGATAACATTGTGAAATGCATTTAATTTTCAATGCCAAATACATTCGTTTTCGTTTACCGTTCGTTTTTTTTTTACCAATAATGCAATAACATTGATATATTGAGTGTCGAAAAAACCTATAGCGCAAATAGTTTCCCGAAACCACCCTGAGTCGGTATTTCACGGTGCGGCTTTGAAAAATTGTCTCGATTTACATCCTCTATAAGGGCGTAACCAGGTTCAGAAGGGCAGCGCCGAGTTCGACTCGTTGAAAAATTGCCAACATAATATTATAGTAATAATGTACTCGTATGTTTAACTATCAACATAGGTAATGTTATTTTCTGAAGGGAACGAGATTAAGACAACAAGTACGTACTTTTCCAGGGTCATGGTGTCTCTAAGTATAAAATTGTTTTTGTTTACGGTTCTTTTTGTCTAATGAATTAATTAAATAACGAAACAAGTATGGAAATTAGGCGTCTACGTGACATTTCAATGCTTCCTAGACCTTCCATAAAATCATTTAGAATTTTAACTAAAATGTTTTTAACGACTAATTAATTGATACCAGACATTAACACCATTAGTTAAATGGTTTGCTAACTATTATAGTTTTCGTAACATTTTCCTTGTCACTTGAACGGAAATCTACCGATAATCGAAAATGCTTACCTGCATTCTGGCAAATAAAGACTCATTTAATTTCATTTCTATCAAGAATAAAGACAATTTGAAAAAAAAAAGGATTTTATCCCGTTTTAGATTTTTGTCTTAAGTATATAATTTCTGGTGTGAAGAATAAAGAGTTGTCTATCTGTCTATCTACATACATAAATTTTATTACAGTTATATATATATATATATATATATATTTATATATAGATAACCATTTTAAACACAATGATAATCTTTTATAAACGGGCAATTTTTGCCATCTTAAATGAGATGCTAAGGATCAATGGACAAAAAATCCAAGAAATCCCCTTCGCAGGGTCTATGGGGATTTCTGGAGTAAGCCCTTTTAGTAAGTAGTATTTTCTTAATTTTAACAAAATACATCAAATCTAACTAGCTAAACTACTACACGATGAATGAATCTCGGTTTGTGTACCAACCATAAACCAGTAGTTTTGCGAACAGTAGACCTCGTGAGCATAAACTTTTTTGTACAATCGCAATTCTACAATTTGATAGAATTTTAGTTAGGCGATTTTTGATTGGTGGGGCATTTCACCCCAAAATGGGGGAAGTTTGCTGCGGTGCCATTTACCAGCCGGATTAGATAATATTTGGCATAAGCTTTCGGTACTCAATTCTTAACAAGAATATCGAATATGAGCAAAATCGGTCATGAGTTGTAGAGCCTGTATACCAAGTTTCGTCAAAATTGTTTGAAAAATATGACCTGTACGCGCAACATACGGACAGATAAAAGCAAATTTTGCGAGTTCAAACTGAGACCTTTCATTCGCTTCGTTCACTTGGTAAATAAAGAAAGGCACATCTTAGAATTTTTCGCAAAATAAACCCTTAGAGAGGTGAAATGTGGTGATACAAATATTCATTTTGATGTCTTCATGTCACATATCAGTATTAGACATTTCGAAAAAAATAAGAATAACATGACATCGACTGAAAATTACCATCAAATTTTAAACGATTTTACTACATTTCAATCCTGTCATATTATTGCTATGCCTAAAGCACACGGGCGCAGATCGCACCTTAGATCTATCACCGATACATTTAATTAAAAGCGAAAATAAGACAAAACTCTTTCTTTTTTCCTATCAGACAAAGCGCAAATAGTTTTATAAGGAAGCTTTAAATCGCAATAAAAATTCAGCACGGCGTAGCAAAACTTAAAATGATATAAATATTTCAGATAAATAACTAATACCAAAAGCATTGCAATGCTCACGTATAAATAAAGATCATACATTCATTAAATTTTCGAACAGTCCTTCATAGGAGGAATCAGTGTGCAGAAAGCTGTTTGCATTGTCATTTCACTGCTGTGCATACTTCAGAGGTGTGCAATATACTAGACTAGGAAAATTGAATAATTCTATTGGTTGATTTTATTCTCGAGCACCACTTAGCTTAGTTACTTTGCACATCTTTAGTGTAAACGCCCTTATACGGCTCATATACTCGTAATGCTTGCAGTATGATCATTTATTAACTTGCAGTGATCACTGAACGAAAGGTGTGTTACGTATGATATCACGTAATTGCGTGATCGGCAAACACTGATTTCGGCAAACTGTTAAATTGGCAAATGGTGTTTCGGCATTACCATTATTAAGGGTACAGTTTAACCGTAATATTTATACACAATTTACCATTATACTTACACCAAGCCCGTTGAAGTAAGCTGACTAGCAAGTTTTATTAACAAACCACGATAAGACGTCACAGTAAAAAAAGTGTGCAAACCGATAACTCGTGTTTATTTTATTTTTATCTAAAATTGACTCTGGAGTGCCAAACACTTAGTCACAAACAGGCACATCGCATCGTTTTCCCAAAAAATAAATTATATCAACGTTTGAAAGGCCAAGAACAGCAGCAATGACTACGCAGCATAAATACGCAGCATAAATAAGGATAGTTCCTTGAATCACAGAATCACTACACTGCACGAACTGCTCCGCGGCTGCGTTGCTCAAATATTGCCAGGAATTCTGGCGTGAATGATTTCATGCATGTATTACAAAACGCCGCGTTGAAGCTGAGCTGCTACTGCATAGCGTTTGGTCTGTGGAAAGCTGACTGGTGGTGGGTGATGTGACCCGTCAGATTGTCCGATCTTTTATGACCTTATATGTATTTAGTTGATCCCGATTTTGGGGACTCGGGTATGTCCTAAAACTGCGACTGAACCACGGAAGGATGGGCAGCAGGGTGATCTTAGTTAAACGTGAGCTATCTGAGATCCCCAAGCTGCCTGCCAATCGTGAAGATTATGGCAAGCCCCTAGCCGTTGTTCAGCATTTGATATCCTCTGGCTGACAAAAATATTTAGTAGTATTTGTTTAGTAGTAGGAAATAAGGCCTCGCGACCTCTAAAACTTCACAACCGATTTAATCGAGACTTGGAAAGATTTTCCTCATAATTAGAACTTAAAATTTGTAAAATAAACTATTATCCTACAAAATTTCAAAATGGTCTGACCAAAAGTTTGCATGTGAAGTGTCATCGGACACATAAACACACAAACTTACAAAATATACAAATACTTCCTACTAGTTCCTTTGAGACATTTGCTTGGCTTGGTTATCAATGTCAGTAATATAAATTGCTGCTGTCCATATTTTAGTCTGTTGGAATGAAGGCACAAGTAATGCACTGGTAATTTTACCCTGTGTCGCGGTACTACAGTAGAAGTCAAACAATACGGCCAGGGGTGAAGACGCTAGGGTTCAATTGGGAAACTTAGTTCATTAGTTATGTAACTGGAGAAGGCACTAAAAGACAAGAATTCGCCTTCTGCTGTATATATGCTGTGAATTAGATACTGTTTATACATATTATAAAAGGTTTCAAACTGCCGTAGTCATGTAAAAAATCGAAGTGATTACCAGGGCCGGATTTGATACCTTGACTGCTAGACCTATGGAAGATTTCCGCCCCCTTGATTCCCGTAAAGCACGAAAAATTTAACTTTTTCCGTCCATTACTCATATTTGCAATAATCGGGATAAAACTCACTAGACTGCTAAAATATTCGCAGATTATGAACTCAACATAACTATTTTAGCAAATTATGCCCACATGTTATTACTTTCGCGCTGAATACTGTCTTTTCACTGACATAATCTTGCACGAAAAGTGGTTTCGAAGATACCGATTTTTCGGTATTTCTACCGATTTGGGACCACTCCTAGCTTCTACCGATATACTGAAATGTAAAGATTTTCCCACGATTTCTGAGAATACATGGAAATTCTTCCGATTTTACATTTCTGAACTAGAAACCCATTTCGTTTCAGCTATGTATCACGGGATATTCCCCAACAACTTGATAGAAGTAGTTATTTTCGGAGGAATACCTCTTATCCTAGTTTTCATGCCCCAAGAAGGATTTGCTCCGGATTTTAAGTTTTACCGCTGCACCCCGCTATAGTCCTTAGAGTATTTGAATGGAAGGACCGTGACATACACACGGACGGGCGAATACGGCATTCCTAGATAACGATAGAACACTAAAAGCACATCAATATATCTTCACAACAATACATACGAGCGTTCCGCGCTATTAAGTATTGGTTTGTGCTCTAAATACCACCTCATCCGAATCAGTGTCAAAACAAAAAAAATATGATAACACTGAGAACGATGAACCACTTTGACACTGGAGTAGTAAAAAAATAATAAACTACAAGGCGTCCAATGAAACAAATGAAAACTTGTATGGATATGAGCAAATGTAATCCTAACTACCTAACTAATATTATTTTTATATATTTATTATTTACTTATAATTCAGAGGGATTTTAGCGGCAGTCTTATCAGGACCAATACAGCTTCGAGGTATAAAAATTATTATGTTCATCTCGAGGAAAAAACTTCGCTTACGCTATTCAGAACTCTCTACATAACAACTGTCAGTCCATATAAATCGTCAAAAAAATAGATAAAAATGGATTAACGCCATCCAGCGAACTATAGCTTTGTCTTTCTGTCTGGATGTTTGTCGCGTTATCACGTCTAAACGGCTGAACAGATCTTGATAAAATTTCATAAGGAGTTACTGTATATCACAAAGCCAAACAT
Source organism: Apocheima hispidaria (assembly GCA_947579745.1). Taxonomy (NCBI): domain Eukaryota; kingdom Metazoa; phylum Arthropoda; class Insecta; order Lepidoptera; family Geometridae; genus Apocheima; species Apocheima hispidaria. The sequence continues at coordinate 569,449 of OX388152.1, read as the reverse complement.
AGGATACTTTTTTAAGTCCACGCGAACGAAGTCACGGGTAACAACTAGTTACAAATAAATGTTTCAATGTCATTCTCAGTCATTTTATATAATGTGCAAACGAAGGAGAAAAAAAATAAGATTTTTCTTTTTTTTGGTCTAGTTTTTTACTGGGGATTTAGTTGTCATGCGATTATACCAGTCCAGTCTTACAACAATTTTAACATCACTCAAATGGGACTGTAGTCTCTACGCGAATCAGTATGTCCGAGATCTTGGCATACAAGGTCGTCGCTGCATCACGGGTAGGTGCTTCAAGGAATAAGCATGCCAACATCTCGGGGGTTTAAGCCAAACTCACATGTGTGAAGTTACCGGCTCTTAACTACTTACTTATGTGACAAATAAATTGTATTAGTAATTTCCCATTTCCTGCGGCCTTTTGGAGAAACTCAAAGTAACACAGCGGGCAATGGAGAGAGCTATGCTCGGAGTTTCTTTCCGCGATAGAATCCAGAACAAGAATATTCGTCGAAGAACCAAAGTCACCGATATAGCTGTCCAGAGTTTGCAACCTGAAGTAGCAATGGGCAGGCCACATCACTCAAAAACTGATAACCGATGGGGAAGAAAGGTCCGTGAGTGGCGACCACGAACTGGAAGACGCAGCGTAGGCAGGCCTGCCACTAGGTGGACCGAAGAAATTGAGAAAGTCGCGGGCTACCAGTGGATGTAAGTGGCACATTGTGTCGGTCGGTGTGGCGGTCTAAGAGGGAGGCCTATGTTCAGCAGTGGACGTCTTCTGGCTGATGATGATGATGAATTTCCCATATCGCTAATTCGCATAACTTCCGTAATTAAAGTAATGTAAGATTTTCATAAACCAAGTTCCGGTGATAGTTACGATTGCAATTCCATACTAGTGGTGCTATTTGGTTTCTCCTGCCCTGTTTTAAAATAAACTGCATTTTTTCGAAAATGTAGCACAAAGGAGACTGGGCAAAAGGTATATGAATCATAGGCCATTTTTTTGTATGAAATGAACTAATAGCGATAAGGTTTGGCGATTAGGTTAACGATACTATAACCTTCTACAAAGGCGCAATCGGACCCGGACAAAAAACAGTTAATTTAGACAAAAAATGTGGCAAAATGACATACATTCAATTCTTTTATTGTCGAATATGGGTAGACCTTACGCTTAGCTACATATCAATTAGGTAGGTACAAAAGTACTTAAGTATTTCATACAAGCAAATTAAAAAAAAAGCCGGACAAAATGCGAGTCGTAACTCGCGCAACGAATTTTTGTAAAATTATATTATACCTATGAAAGCACCAAACATTTTTCTATAGAAAAAATAACTTAGATAGACAATCTTAATTTGTAGTTGAATAAATGAAGTTACGAATTAATGATTTTAATTTTTTTTTTTCCGCACTAGTGTTATAACGATATTAACCCGATGAAGTTAACTTTGTACCTCACTGCAAGTTAATGTATGTAGACGAAGCATTTTTAATTTAACAGGATAATACAATATCTTTTTTTAACATCGTATTTAATCAAGAGTTCTTATGCGGCAAAAAATTGTTACCTGCGCGTGCATCGCTGGCGCGCCGCGGGAAGAATAGACACTTGCGCGACATTTACCATAAAAAACTGTAAATAAAATAAATAAATAAATATCTGGGACATTGTTGCACACTCGATCATCTGACCCCAAACTAAGCAAAGCTTGCAATATGGCTGCCAGAGACTGATATACGTACATAGATATTTTCTTATACATACTTATATAGATATTAACACCCAGACATAGAACAAGCACAAATATTCATCACATGAATGTTTTACTGTATCAAATATGATAACGGTTTTTCGCTGTGTGGTTGACTATTATCAAAAATTTCGACTTCAAGTAGTGAAGAAGAGCAATACTTATATTTGACCCGACGGAAATACTAATCGAGGTACGAAACGCAAGCGTTGCCACCAAATTAGGCGAAATAACACACTTGTATCATAATGTACATAATAATGTAATTTTGCTTTAAATCATCCTTATCTATATCTTCATTCATTCTATATTTTCAGATATTGTGTCAAGGCTATCAGGCAGTAGATTACAGAAGAAATAGTGACATTATTTTTGTATCACAATACGGCAATAATGCAATTTAGCCCACACCAAAAAGCCCCTCTTGACATTAAATCCTCATATAATAACATTATTATAATAAACTAAAATGTGTAGACGCAGCCACTTTACTGGGCATAGAAATTCACCCATGTAAACTGGAAAAGGAACATTCAGAAAATAAAGGCAAAATTGTCAAGTTTCACATACGCACTTAGGGAACTTAGACGAGCAACAGACCTAGATACAGCTTTAACAGTCTATTACGCATATGCATTCTCGTGGCTCAGCTACGGCGTCATACTCTGGGGAAACAGCGTAGATTTCAAAGATCTCTTTGTTGTCCAGAAAAAATGCATCCGAATACTTGCAAACATAAAACTTCCCGACATCAAAATACCAAATTTTCACAAATCTTATTTCATACAATTTAAAATCTTAACGACTACATCCAATTTTTTTTTTGAAAACTACAAATTTGCCAAAATAACACCCTCAATTCTTTACAAAATTATCTGACAAGAATTACCGAATAATGTCTAATTATAAACACAAATTAATAGTACCACCGTCTAAACTAGCAATGCATAGCTCCGGACCCAATGGCTGCTAAAATATACAACAAACAACCAGTACAGATAAAAGAGATAGAAGATGAGTTCAAATTTTCTAAAGCCCTAAAAGTAGTATTCCTCGCGAAATCCTAGACGTATTTTTGAAAGATAAGACAATTATGGAATAGATTGACCCGCTCCGCACGATATTGCCATACCCAATCAGGGTCATTATGATTACCTATTTAAAATATTATGCTAATTAAGATCTGCATGTAATTTACATAATATTTGCAATAAATGTATTGAGTATTGAGTACTGGCCTCCCAAGGAAAAAAAAACGAAAACAAAAAATTAACAAAACAAAAAAAGTGTGTGCAAAGGGGCATCAAAATATGAGTCGGCTGGGCTCAGATTTTGATGCCAGATTCTCTATGATACCTATTGTATAAGCCGGGTACTTCCCGCTCAGTAACACCCCTTCGTCCACACTGTTGACAAACCCTACATATTTTCCCGTTCGTTCACACTTCACGTAATTCCCGCTCGGTAACACCCTATTCGTTAACAGTGTTGACGATCGGGAAAAAATGTTCCGTTTGTTCACAGTATTGCCGAAATCTACTTAAATGTCCTATTCGTTCACAGTGTGGACGAACGCAAAATTTTATTGGATTTAATAAAAGTACTGCGGTTCTGTTTTAGTTCCTATATGTACTTAATTATCTTTTAATTCCTGTATAATCAGAATAAATACAAATTAAATAATTTTTTTGGTAAGTTTACCTGGATACAAAAATAAAGCAGAATAATTTTATTATTATTGATAATAAATTGATCGATTGATAAAATTAGTTCTTTATTCATTAGAGTAAAGAAAATTCGCATTTCAAAAATACTTTTTTAATGAAATTTGAATTGAATTTCGAATTTGACTTTTCTAAGTCAAGGGGTTATAATAATTAAAATAATTATGTTCAAAATTGTTATTATTCCAATTAAATGTAATTTAGTTGACTTAACAAGAACATTTATAAAAAGAAAAAAGATTGAGATATGATATTTAATCTTGTCTCAATCTTTTTACATATTCTACAAGATTGCAACAAGGAATTTTGCACTTGCTGATATGCAAACATAATAAATTTAGAAAATTCTTGCCAGCCTATGAAGGCATTAAAATCCTTTACTTGATTATTGCGAAATTCGCCTCCCTGATCCACCCGATATCCTGCAAAACTTTTGATATATTTTGTAATATAAGATATTTTAATAATATGATTAAATCCAATTTCTAAATGTATCACACCTATTTTATCACTTACAAATCGAGGAAGGAAGTTGAGAGGGATCAAACACACACGCAGTTCATTACAGATCATTACCTGTCTATGAGTATCATCAACATAAACAAGTAATATTAAATAAGTATTATTAGCAGTTATAAAAAGGTAACTTATGTGACATACCTTTGTGCGAACTGACGGTATAGTTGATATCTTCAAACAACAAATGCACTGGAGGCCGTTTTGCCATCCGATTCAAGGCTTTCAAAGTGGATCCAGCTCGCTCTAAGGCCGCTGGGGTCCACTGGCTTTCCTGACCTTCCTCAACCACCACAGGGTTAGGCTGAGACGTATGAGCAAGCGCAGCGCCAACAATTGCACGCCTTACTAACGGAACGTTGGCCATTTTTCAAGAACCAATGTTCTATTTTTAGAATTTTTCACTGCACTTTTGTAGTTTGATATTTGAACTATCTAATTATTTTCAATCGGCGTTCCAGTTTCAAAATGATTTATCAAGCTTGTAATGCAATAATTGTTGAGTTATTTATTTAGATTTTAGTTCGAATTTCAAAATGCTTGTAATGCTCTAAACAAATTACAATTTTTGAGCAGTTATCACGTAATTGACGATTTATTTTGAATAATAAGTATATTTTTAAACTATTTACTCACTTTACGTTTTACCAAAAAGTTTTTTCTTTTTTTAAAAATTGTTAATAAATTTTGAATTTCGAATTGTCAGGAGCATCGCTGCGCGTCAACGCGTCACTCGATGCACGTCTCGACTGAAACGGAGATGGTGTAGTACTAAATCTATCATAGCGGTGTTTTAACGGACGGCGCAGGAGTTTTTTTCGCTATGATATTTCGATTGTTGGAAACAATGATCTTAGCAATAGGATTAGAGTGTGTCGGGCGAATGACAACTGACGTAGACAAAGCACGACCGGTTAGTAGATTTTTTGGTGTATTTTTTTTTTTATTTAGATAAGGATTTTTTTTAAACAATGGCTTCAATTCCATCTAAAAAAATAAATAACCACCCATAAAATATAACCGGCAGGCAGAAGGGAAATAAAAAAATGTTTTGGTAATTTATATTTATTATGTCGTATAGTGGTACCTGCAGTGGTAGGACTCTTCTGTAGAGTACGCCTAGGGAAGTATTATTCAGTTATTCAACCACCAAGCAGTAGTGTGCAAACATTACTCTGCTCCAAAGTGAAGGGCAATGCTTTAACTGTAATTACTGAGCATAAAGAGATAAAACATCTAAAAATATATGAATATAGATATGTCCTGCGCTCAGACGAGTGCAGGACATATTATCTGCCATTTTGCAATGCCACGCAATGTTTCGAACTTCTATAGTTCAAAACTCTGTAGGATATTGAACTGTTATGGGCAAACGTGACGCTTATTACCATCAGACGAAAGACTTGCTCGTCTTGTCAGTCAGTTTCATAAAAAATAAAGTTTGAACTTAAATCCTGATGAGTCCTCGCTTTACGTTTTACGCTTCAGAAGGTGCTATGGGAACACATAAACCTACCTACTTACAAACAGTCGGATAAAATAATACATATTTGATGTACCCACGTATCGACATAATGGATATCGTACGGCAAATAATAATTGTTCCAGTAACACAGTTCCGACTTCAAGTAATGTAAAAAATAATCAATATCAATATCAAATATCAATGTGTCAATATAAGACTCTGATCACCTTTCAAACGAAGGGTGAATAGAGTTCTCAAAGGTAGGCAACGCACTGACAATGCCCCTGGTATTGGAGGCATCAGGAGGCTCGTCGCTTGTTTGCCACCTATTACATAAAAAAAATTATATATTGGGAACAAACTCACAAAAGCAGCACAACCTTTCGCATATTATATTGTTCACAAGGACTAGCTGCAGTATAATAATAAATAACATAAAGATTCGTCACAAATCATGACGCTTTGTTTTGCATTGATATGCATTCTTGAAATCAGTTGATTAATATTTTTTTACTTCAGATAAGATAGCTCCACAGAATTATCCTTATAATCTTTGGATAGCTCACATTTCGTTGGTAACAGTTACAAGAAATATATAGGTATCTATATTTTTTATTAATTCTTCGAGTTTTGTACCCCAAGGATGTCAACAGGACCTACTATTACTAAGACTAGACTACGTCATGCTAATGCTAATATCTGTCCATCTCTGTCCGTCAGACCTACCTTTAAAAGGCGCTATCTTTTAAAATTTTCACAGAATTAGTGTCAAGGACGGTTTTGCTGACAAAAATAATAAAAAGTACAAAATTAAGGAGATTATAAATTTCAAACTTCACATTATAATGCAAACTCTAGAGTATCCTGTGAGCCGAACACTCGCTAAGGATCCAGAACTGAATGAAGGTGTACGGAACCCTTGGTGTGCGAGTCCGACTCGCACTTAGAAGCTATCGGCACTTGCGGCAACGGCTTCGGTCACGTACTACTTTTTGTGCCTGAATCAAAAAGACTTCTCGATTCTCGTGAAATTTCTTTGCAAAAAGAGATATTTCAGGGTAACGAGAGCAGTTTATTGCCGTGCAGAGTTTTGAACCGTATCATCACCGGTAGCCTATTCAGCGTCCAGGTGTAGCCACAAACATTTTGGTTGTCGTCACGCCGTCGTTGATTTGACATGCTCAGTAATTGTACAAAAAAAATAAGGTGTGGCGGTGAAATTATACAGCCGCTGTTTATAATTCGTCTTCAATAAAATTATGCGGATATTGATCGATAACATTGATCTAGAAAGGAAATATCTACTTCATCTGTCATCTGTCTTCTCTGTGTACCAGAGATTTACCAGAGATACCAACACCACGTTTCGGCTCACGCACGATCATACTCTGCATTTTACAGTCGGCTGGTTGGCATGATGCACAAATTATGCTATGTTCGTGTAAAGCAGTAATTAAAGTTGAGACGTTTTCCTAACCGACATAATAAACAATAGAGGCGTTAGTTTGTCGCGAATACTCCTCTCCGGTGAAGGAATCTCAATAAGTTTCAAGACTATAAATATCATTTCATTATGTATTCTGAAATTTTTATTTGAATTCAAAATTGAAAGCCATTGCCCAATTTAGAGTAGATATTGTATTAAAATTATTCATTAATTATATCAACAAATTATTATAACAAGCAAAAACCCGTCTGATGGTAAGCCATTACCCCCGCCTGCAGTGAAAGACAGAAAAATAGAAATATATTTTTATTCTGCAACAACAGCTACATGCTACAGCTAGTCGTGTTATCGATGCTTTACCAAATGGAAGAATGGAAGAGGTATTTGTGGGCTGATTTTTTATGGGAGCTTTGGTCAAACGCTTACCTTTTAAATAAATCTATATTCATAATATATAAAAGAGCAAGCATTTTTCTTGGATTCACCTGCTTACCCATCTATATTGATGTTACTTTTGTCGCAAAATAAAATTATTTTCTTACTTTCTTCTTTTTCCTTATGATAGAGACGTTAAATTTGGACCCAATATTCCTCAAATGATCTTGGACGTGACCACTATGAACAGATTTTGCGAAATTCTACCTCTAAAAGGGTAAAATGGACCTCTAAAGTTTGTTTCGAAATAAAAACTTTTTTCATACTACGCCAATGAAACTCAGGGTGTTAACATTAAAAATAAAGAAAGGCGTAACACAATTTTTTCAAAATCAACCCTTAAAGAGGTGAAATGGGGTGTATCATGAACTAGATAGACATATTACATTTGTGGTCATATTTTTTTTATTAATTTCTTTAATATGATGACGTTATGATAGACAGACACAGCATACAGTTTGTGGAAATTCACACTTTATCTAAAAAATGTACGAGTGAGACAACTGTGGCACGACTATGCCACTTAAAAATAATCATTTAAAAATATCTACCGGCCGCTAATCGATCCTGTCCTGCTCTTAAGACAGACGTGCTACAAACGGTACTGTTTGAGGCTCGTATACTTTTGTCGTAGTCATCAAGCTGTGACCTAAGTGCACTTTCTGCTTGCCCAATGCTCAGTTAAATTGCATTTTAAAACACGAGTCCTTAATTAGTCCAATAAAATTAATATTGTGGATTATAAACGCGGATATGTTTTAAAGTATTAATTAGTAACTTTACGCCAAAACCGTTTTTAAAATTGAATGGAATTTGTATGGAGAGATAACTAAGTCACATGTTACTGGATTATTGTCACAAAATGTGTTATAATCAAATTTATCAAAACTAAAACTAATAAACAAGCTAGTACAAGTAAAATCGTGGATGGAACTATAGTAATGAATATCGACTAACACTTTTAAATTAAAGTAGCTGCTTATTATTAGAATTATAATATCATGATCAGGTATAAACGTGCATGTCTAGCAGAAGAGATTTTTTTTAACTTCTATTTTCTTTTCTGTGATGTCCTGTTTATTTTATTTTGTCTGTTTAATGTCTGATTTCTGTGTTTTTTATCGGAAACTTGTTTTTTTCGGAATTTCGTGTTCATGCTTGATAAACTACACACTTCAGAGACGACCTACATTCCAAAATCAACTTTAGCTGTTACATTTTTACCCCACTGCCAGAGAAGGCTGGTAATTTTGTTGGGTGTATTATGTAAGTATGTGAGTATGTTTTTATACATCCTGTAGCCTAAACGGCTTGTACAATTTTGATGAATAAGGTGTGATTGCTCTTTATGTCCGAAATTTCATAGGCTACATTTTGCAGTCGTTTTTTTTCATAAATTACACTTTTGGAAAACTTTATCTACTATATTTAGATACACATAAATATGTATCGCCACTTGTAATTTGCATCTGCAGCTGTGTGCAGCTTAATATAAACTTGTTAGTTGTCACACCTTATAATAATAACCCCGTAAAATAGTCCATAATAATAATAGTTAATAACCTAGAAACACACGAGCCGAGGCCAACTTCTTTGATTATTTTCTACATTAATTATGAGGGTCATGGGTTTTCTTTGACATTGAATAGGTTGCTTGACCAAGATTCCCCTAGGATAGTTAATTTGGTTCTAACGTACCTATTGCTTGTGTGCAGATTAGTCTACATTCAATCAAGATGTAAAATGTTACTATTGTTTTATATTCGGGCTTTATAATAATATGAATAAGTTTTTTATTTTTTTCTGATCAGCAGACTATTATTCGTTGTGATTAATTCAATTTAATTTATGCCAGACAGTTCTGATTAAGTGAAACAAAACATATGTAGCGCTCTCTCATAATTTTTACCGGACTGCGAAGAAGGAGGGTTATGATTTTGACCAGAATATATGGATGTATGTATGTATATACTTTCCCCAATCTTATAACTCAAATAAAACCTACTACATTATGTTACTTTTTAGCGCTTCCCCTACCGCTGCCGCGGCATGCTCACTTCGCTCGCTCGGCTCGCGCGTTTTGTCAAGCGTTTATCAAGTGATATGTTATAAAATAAGAACTAGTCAAGTAATACTTTTTTAATGAATTATTTGTAAAATCAGTAGTTAATTGTAAAAGGTAAAACGACGATTCATGTTTTTGCCAATCGTTAATCGTCAAATGAAAATTTGCGAAACAATTATAAGTGAGAAGATAGGGCAGCGTTTGTTTGTTTGTACATTGAGAATTGTTATTAAATTGACACTGAGAATTGATAACAGTGATTTTCACACTGATATTTTTGTCAATTTTGTCAATCGATAATATACTGCACAGGCATAGGATTAGTATCAACGAAAAAATATATTTATATATATTAGGTACATATATAAATAAAAAAGGATCCACTATGGTCATCTGGCTGATATCACCTGGGTCATCATAGGTGACACTTTGAGTCCTTTAATCACCCGCTAAAAATGGGGGTTATAAGTTTTTTTTTTAATGTAAGTCATCCATTTACTAAGATTAACAAGTCACTCGCTTGATGGTAAGCGTCATGCTTACCCATAATAGTTTAGTTCCACCCAGAATTTTGAACTTCAATAGTTTAAAACCCTGCGTGGCAATGCATTGCGCTCGTCACCCTGAGATAATAGATATTAAATGTCTTTGCGCCCAGTAATTACGCTGGAAACATATCCAGAACATATAAATGTTTGCACACTACTGCTTGGCGATTTAATCACTGGCAAATGTGTGTTACTTCCTCACGCAGGCTCTGCAATAGATTCCTACAACTACTAAAGCCAGTGTTCAGTGAGAGTTATTTCTAACACGCACTTATATTCCATTCAAATCATTATCATCATCATCATCATCAGCCATAAGACGTCCACTGCTGAACATAGGCCTCCCCCTTAGAGCACCGCACCGACCGACAACGGGCCACTTGCATCCACCGGTTGCCCGCGACTTTCACAATGTCGTCGGTCCACCTAGTGGGAGGCCTACCTACGCTGCGTCTTCTGGTTCGTGGTCGCCACTCAAGAACCTTTCTTCCCCACCGGTTATCGGTTCCTCGAGTGATATGGCCTGCCCATTGCCACTTCACCTTGCAAACTCTGAAAGCTATGTCGGCAACTCTGGTTCTTCGACGAATATCCTCGTTCCGGATTTTATCGCGCAAAGAAACTCCGAGCATAGCTCTCTCCATTGCACGCTGTGCGACTTTGAGTTTTTCCAAAAGGCCAGTAGTCAAGGACCACGTTTCAGTTCCATATGTCATCACTGGCAACACACATTGATCGAAGACCTTTGTCTTCAGGCAATGCGAGATGGATTTTGGACGAGAAAATATCACGCAATTTCCCGAACGCTGCCCATCCGAGTTGGATTCTTCGGGCGACCTCTTTGTCGAAGTTGGATTGACCTAACTCGACAGTCTGTCCAAGGTAGTTATAATGGTCAACTACTTCGAGCGCATCGTTACCAACAACTACCGGTACGGGTGCAACATGGGCATTCGACATGATTTTCGTCTTGTCCGTGTTCATTTTAAGACCCACCTGTTGGGAAACGCTACTGAGGTCGTTGAGCATAATATTGAGGTCCTCTAGCGACTCTGCCATGATTACTATATCATCGTTAAAACGAAGGTGAGTGATGTATTCGCCATTAATGTTGATGCCGAATCCGTTCCCGTCCAAGAGCTTGAAAACTTCCTCCAATGCGGTCGTGAACAGTTTCGGAGAAATAACATCTCCCTGTCTCACGCCTTTCTGCAATTGGATTGGCTTCGTGCTCTCGTCCTGCAATCGGATTGGGATGGTGGCGTTTCTATACAAACACTTCATCACCTCGATATATCTATAGTCAATATGACATCGCTGAAGATAGAAAATACATAGAATAAATATAAATAAATATATTCAAATAGATCAATACATTCACCTAAGCCCTGCTCTATATTTACTGTCTCCCAGTAAATACCTCTAGACGTTAAATAGAATCAGGACAAATTACCCAAAAGTATTCCAACAAATCTTGCTTCACCTAACATTCACTAACTTAAAACACGTAGGTACATTCCGGCGTTTTGTATGCTGCCTGGGCAGTCTAGCAAATGGCCCTTGGGGAAAGAGGGATGAAAAGGGCACGAAATGAACATGTTAAGCTTAGCTACTCTACTAACGATGACTATTTATTGTGGTGCTTGTATAAGCAATCCAACGAGAAGGACTGATCCCATAATAAGAGAGACATCTCTAGAAATCGCAGTGTGGATGACAACGTAAGCGAATTAGAATCTTACCCAAAATCCTGTGTTTTTTTTGTGAACCACCTCAATTTTGCTTTCACGACTCGCGCTATAACGTAGTTAAATATTATGTCCGAAGATAAGCATATTTTGAGTACAATCTGGCAGAATTGACAAAGGCGGCTTATAGGTTTTGTGAACAACTAAACATTTATCTGAAATGAATATTGAATATAAATGAAATATAATAAAATAAATATAATAAAATAAATGAATATAATAAAATATAAATGAATTGAATGAAATTAAAATAAGTTAAACATCGACTTGTCCTTTGACTATTATGGTGTTGCCACGTTAGTTTACCAAATAAATAACTTTAAATAATTGACGGCCATACCTACTAGGTAATAATTGAATACCTAGTAGGTGCGCAAAGTTTATCACTGCTTAATATTTTTAGTTTTAATAATATGCAACCTCTTCTTGTCCTTGGCTAAAAACAAGGTGCTATAATAACAAGCTATAATGTCACCACGTTAATGAAAACGACCTCTCTCACTGTACGAGTTAGGTAAACTTCTAAAGTCCTATCAAGGAATGAATTTAACCAAGTACTTATAAGTAACTCAATTAAACTTCTAGATAACTTTTGAGAGATTACACTTGAACTTAAAGATCCGAACTCCCAAATATAGTACGACAACATTTACCTTTCTACAAGAATGACTCTCACGGAAGCGACGAGGATAATTGTTGGGGATTTTACATTGAACGTTTTTTGACGGTTGCTGTATTGAACTTTAAAACAAAATATTGTGTTTCGGTGTGAATACAATTTAGTGGCTAAAGGTTCCGTTAATTTGAAAAAAAAAAACATAATTAACGGAAACTAAACCAAACTACGTAGCGTACGCACTACACAAAACGAGTAGATGTATTAGAATAATAAAGCCCGACTTCAAAAAAGGAGGTACGTCTCATTTCCATTGCTTTAAAAAAACAATTTGTTACATTAGAACTCCTTCATTTATAAACGAGGGAACTTCGTAGACAACAGATGGTCACCAGGACTCCTCACTTCCTCAGTGGTAAATATTTCACGGGTGGCGCCAAGATAATCTCGCTTATAATAGTTAAGCGACTATGACAAGGTAAATTTAAATAAATTCTTCTTTTTTTTTTAGTATTATTACCTGTCAACTGCGAAGCCAAAAGGAGAGTGAAATCATTAAGGGGTTCCCACGGACGGCCTGAAAATAAACACCTCAACCGTTTTTTTTTTAACATATTGAGATTTAACCGTGACGGATGGTCAAGGTTAAACCTCAACGGTTCTCCCAACGGTTCTCCCAAAACTTCCACTTCACACATTGACCATTCCAGTTAAGTCCTCCTCATGCAGACATATCTTGCTCGCGCTCTAGTACCATCCAGTTCACAAATCACTAGTACATATTGCAATTCCAAAAATCCGAGGCAAGTGATGAAGTTAATCTATTTTGTATTAGACATAACTAATATTAAATACTTGACTAATAAGTGGTCATTAACGAAATTAGAGCAGTTTAACACGTGTTACTTAATTATTAGGTAAGTCAGACATTTTTTAAGTAGAGCAGCACTCTCTAAGTTTTTCCTGTGTTGGAAAACACAACAAAAATTTGTGCACAACTACCGCCCAGACCTAGATCAACAATCGCTTATCAATCAATAACAATCAATTATTATTCATTTTCAATTATTTGTCTATCATTTACTTTATATTTCGCAGTTGCCACCTCGTTGATATCTGTTTTTTTAAAATATATATATATTTTTACAAATTATATTTATTTATTGAATGACATTTTTATTGCTGTTAATTTTTAGTATATTGCCGTTATCCTGAGTAATTTAATTATTAGTATGCATAATTATTAGTTAATATGTCTATAATTATATTATGGTTTTATTAGAGTACAAGTATCACAAAATCTATTATATATTTCTTATATGAATCTTCTCCAGCCAAAGGTTGCCTGGAAGAGACCGCTTACAGTGATAAGGCCGTCAGTTGTTTAGCAATTATTTAAGACACTTTTGAAATGTATGTAAAATTTTGTGTGAACAATAAAGAGTTTATTTATCTATCTATCATTTAAAGTCTCAAAACTAATTTTCATCTAAAAATCTTTCCCGGCGGGGAATCGAACCCGGGAACTTTTGCTCTGAAAGTAGTTGGTTTACCATTCAAGGTAGTTATATTATCGGAGTGTCATATAGCTTTAACTTTTATAGGCAACTAGACAAGCGCCTGCCCCGGCTTTACACGGGTACCAAACTTCACAGGATCACCACTGGGCTAATCAGAGGTTTCCCTAAAAATTTCATGAAAATCGGTCTAGACCTTTTGGAGTCTGTAGGGAACATATTATATACATTATATTATATACATATATACATTATATATCTCTTTAAATATATTAAGAATGCTCTTTTACAGTCCTTCCTTCCTTCCTTGAAATGTTTTCTTCTGCTTTTATTTCAAAAGTTCAAGAACTGTACAGTTGTTCGACCTTAAAGGTATGGTATTGTGTACGAAAAAGAAACGTTTTTTTTTTGTATCTCTCTCGAGAAATTCCGACAAATACATTTAACCATTCCATTGTTATTTCTCATTTCACACCTTTGCCCTTTTAAATAATTATGAAGTTCGTTGTATCGTATTTTGACCCCACGCACTTTGCACTTACAAGATATTTACTTGTTAATAGGCATAAATAATTATGAATCTCTTTGTTTACTCTCTGATTTACTATTAAAACAGACGTCATTTTGACATATTTCGTTTTAATAAACAGTTATTTTCACGTTGGTCGGTCGAGTCTTTATTCCGATCATACTTAGTCTTCCTTTAGATCCGGTGATCTTTTTCCAGAATCTTTTTCTGTTATTTTCTTTTCTTTTTTTTTCAGTCGGAATAACCGACATCCACGTAGTATTGTAGTAAATTCTTTAATGCTCGTTGTTTGCCCAGCTGCTAAGTAAGTGTATTTATAGTGAAGGATGGTAAACTCACCTAGCCTGGAATTAGAACTGACTCCCAAGAAAATCTATGTACAACGATGTATGGCCAAAGAACACGATGTATGGTGCTTGGCTACAGATTTGCAATTTGTGGATGCAGTAGTAGTAGTAGTCCGCCGAGTACTAAAAACGATCCGACCATCATGCCATGGTTTTTACACTATGACTTCCTTCACCGCTAGGTCAAGCTCAATGTTGGGATTTGAACCTACGCTCTGCGGCGAGCGATCTGAACGCACTAACCACTGTGCTATCATCGCTACATTTACTATAATTTTCATGAACATATCTGTTCTTGTTACTGATATCGAATGATTATATTCTTACTCCTTCCTTTAATTAAAAACTTAAGGAAATGGTAAGTAAAAAGTGAACCTACCTTTTTCCTGGTGCATGTTGGCATTACGACTTGCACCAGGAAAACGAAACCATAGTGCCAATTGTCGTCGGGCGTGGCGAGGCCACTGATCCCACGGAAGAAACCAGAACTACTGCCAAATTGATGAAAATATCCGGCGCAACGCAAGAGCATTCCCATTCAGCGTGGTAATACCGGCAGTATGCTAGGTACGCTGCCAACTGGTAGGGACCTTGAGTATTTGAATTCCTTCTGTCATTCAACTGTTCGTTTTGTTTTCTTAGTAATTTAGATTAGTTTTTTAGGGTTCCGTACTTCAAAAAGAAAAAAGGAACCTTTTTCGGGTTGGGCCATGTATAGCCACTCTAACTGCCGCTTGTTGTTTTTTATTTTATTTATTGGAGCACTTTGTATGTTACAAGGTCTTCGAGTCCAAGTAAAGGAAAACATCTGAAAACCATTAATTTGTGAGAAAAATATAACGTGTAAAAAATTCTGTTATTAACTTAAATTTGTAGTTAATTGACCGATTGACCGTTAGCCCAGTCAATTTAGCGTTTGACCCGGAAGTAACAAATAACTGTTTTTTTGTACATTATTGTAGAACCAACGTCTCATATTAATCCTAGCTAATATTATAAATTCGAAAATAGCTCTGTCTCTCTGTGTATCTGTTTACCTGTCAGTTTGTCTCTCTGTGTGTGTGTTTGTCACGTTATCACGGCTAAACGGCGGAACGGATGGAGTTGAATTTTTCCATAGATATAGCTTAAGGGTCGGAGATGGATATAGGCTACTTTTTTTTGTAGCTTTTTAGAACAGGCACGTGGCTAGAAAAAAATGCTTGAGACAGCTGCATCGCCTTTGTCACAACGGCTTTACCGTCTCTTACCATTATCTCATCCTCATCCCACGCTTTGGTGTTTCCGGAGATATCTTAGATTCCGCACCGCATTTTACTCTCGTTGGTATTGCGAGAGGTGCGACAACGCACCTTCTTCTTTGGTGGTTTTTGTCACAACAAAGAACTTATAAGACGGTTTTACTTGAAGCTATTTCGATGAACTGGATTCGCTTGGGTAGACGGAAATAATAGTACGATACGCCGCACGCGCGACGTCAGTGCAGGACCTATCGTCTCCATTATCGAATAAGATTTATTCGTTCTTATCATACTAAAGTTCATTCATCGCGCCGTGTTATGATTATGACCCTGCAATTATCATATCTTTCCAAGGCCGTTTTAAACATTAAATCTGTAATTTTACACATCCTTTAGCTTTTAGCTTCTACATGACCTATTTGGTTCAATTGTAGTCTGCCTTATGAGATTGTCCCGGGTTCGATACCCGGTTGGGTGTTTTATAATGAATTTAAATATCTCCTCTGGGTCAGGGTGTAAGTTATTCTTGTCTTTGTGTGTGTTCTATGGCATCCCCGACAGAGAGAATCCAGGGGGAGCTCTGAGTGTGAACTGTTTTTTTTAAATTTGGTTTGGATAATGGATAATAATTCTACTGGCGTTTAACATTGTTTTAATTTTACTAAACTCAGTTAAAACTTGAAATTTATTAAAATGCTTTTAGTATTGGTCGAGTTGCCCTGAGTTTGGGACAGTGATCGAACCTTAGACTCAGACTCTTAGGCCTAGAAAAAAAAGAGACTAGCTGTCAACAAATCCGAAGTAGCCAAAAGGTTTAATTTATGTCCGTCTCCCATCCTTAAGCTATAATATGTTCAAAATTTAGGTCGATCCGTTCAGCCGTTTAGCCGCGATAACGCGACAAGCACCCCGACAGAGAGACAGAGTTACTTTCGCATTTATAATATTTGTTAGGATTATACTCATGTTTAATTTTATTATCTCAACATAAAAACCATTTATAAAATTAAGCATGGTAAGCCCTTGAACGTTCAACCACTTTGACGTTAAGGCATTACAAGGTTAACCCCTGTCAGTAAAGTCACAGATTAAATAATACCTGCTATCTGAATGTCCCAACTTACTACACATCAAATCAAATACCATCGCGGGTTATTGACCATGACCGAAAGCAGGTTATGTTATAAATAATACATGCAATGAAATTATGTACATAATTATTACTTAGAGTTTATAAAAACAAACAGTAGTATAGTAAACACATCGTATCTGTTATTTATTGATGTTTTAATTACTTATAGATATTCTTTTTGTAATATAAAATGTTTTTAAATTTGCTAACCTGTCTACCGATACCTTTTTATCACAATTAGGTTGTTTTTGAACCTGCGGAGATTTTTTACTTCTTACGGTTTTCTACTTTTTCATTTTTTGGCTCCTTGTTGTTTCAGATCGAGCTTTTTTTTGTATGCTGCTCCACGGATTCCGAAGCCCATGCCCATTGTCACCTTTTACAATGATTTTGTCAACTAACAAATGATACTAATATATCATAATAACTAACAAAATCACAAGAGGAACTACTACTTATTACTATGTTGCGTGTATACTCCGAGCAGTCCAGCTCCCGCGAGCAGCACCCGTTCACGAGTTGACGTATGTGCCATCGCTCTCCTCAACCATATCGGAGGGAAGAGGGCGCCTTGCCGCAAGACGCTGCCGCAAGAAGAAGTATTACTCTGAGTATACACACAATACTTACAACTATCTTATTCTATAACATTCGTTCGGGTCTTGGCCTCAGGTCCCCACTACCGCTTCGTTCCAGTGAAATTATACTGAAATGTGAGCTGAATGTTACAATGTTCATAATCGGCCTCCGGCATTGCTGCGCGAGGCATGTATCAGTACCAATGCCGGTGAGAAGGTACTAGATCACAATTGCAACATTGACATCTTATTCATTTTCTAAATCTTATCTTAATTTAATTTTGACATGGTGTAATATTTGTTTTGTTTAAATAAATTTGACATAATGTAATGTGTTAATATAATTTTTTATTTTTTTATTTTGGAATTTTGAATGTTTTATGTAATTTGTTTTAATTTTCTTGTATGGGTAAAATTTAACCTGAAATAAATGTTTTTGAATTTGAATTTGAATCGTGTGTGAGTACTAACGTATTTCAGTATGATATCAAGATCCTGAAGCCGAAAATATCTCGATGTATAAGTATAATATAAATGTATAAGCAGACACAAAAACTCATTTATATGCAATTGAGCGACGAGCCGAGCATGTCGCTCGCCTGATATTGAGCGTTACGCTTGCCCATAACACTTTAGTTGTACTCAACATTTTGAAATTCAACATTTCAAACTCTGCAAGGCAATGCACTGCGCTTGTCTCCCTAGGATATTAGAGAAATCTCTTAATTCTCAGTAATATTGCCCTTCAGTCCAGAACACAGATTACTGTGTTGTGCGTTCTGTGTTCAACGACAAAGCAGTAGTTTGTAAGCATTAGCTTTTCCGTTGAAAAACTGGCAAAAAGGTGGTTATTCGAGGCAGACTGAACATCAGGGATCGTGCCCAAAACGCTGGTTAAATTGTCGCGTTCATTATACTTACTATATAGTACCTAATCATAATCATCAGACTTCCCATGTCATTGCTGTTTCTAAGCCAACCGAATTAATATTGCTGGGATTATTAAATTTGTTAACCGAAACAGTAATTTAGTTGGGAGTATTGTGCGCTGAGACCACAATGCCATACTGAAGTAGTGTGTCAACTTTTGAATAGTTTGTTGCCGGTTCAATAAATTTTGTACAGTTACCTCAGTTAAAACTTAGGTTTGATGTCCGTTAAAATGATTGCAATCTGACAAGTTATCAAATGCTTAACTCACCTTGCGTCTCATCACAACATTTATGGTACTTTAATTACTATGAACTGTCTTGCTTTTGACACATTTTATAGGAGAGGTCTCGCGTGCCTCACGCTTTTGGATTGTGATTGTAAACCATAGTTGGAATACCTTACCTAATCTAAAATGAGTATTACCGTATTCTTACAATTATATTTATTTAAAATAGTTATACTGTCACGTCATTTTTTTTTTTTTTTAGTAGTTAATTTTTAGTAGTAGGTAGTTTAATATTATAATATGGTTCCTCATCAATAAATCTAGCCTTGAGTAATTTAATTTAAACTTAATCTGGTAAGTAGAGTAAACCCTAAGAACGTGTCCACTAACACTTTTCTTATTTTCTCTATTTAAGGGAAAGACACTTTGTTCTCGTGTTCTGTTAGCACTGTCACGTTACATGTAGCTGAAATTACTGTTTGGAAGTAACACAAATACCCCAAAAATTATTTTCGCTCAATTTAGTTAGTCAATTAATTTAGTATTAGTTTTGTAATTTCAAATAAATCAATTAAGTGTCAGCTTGAAAGATCACTCTATCACTGCAATATATTATATTACTCGTATCTATTCCACGCAGGGAATATCTCACCTTTTTTTTTATTTATTTTTGTTTGCCAAAATTGGCAAACAAGCTGACGGGCCGCCTACGCGATCACCATCGCCTTTAGATAGCTGTACCACCAGGGGCATCACAGATACGTTGCTGACCTTTTAAAGATCCCCATGTTGTAGTTACTCGGGAATACCGCAGGTGGAAGCTCATTCCACAATTTGCAGGTGGGAGGCAAAAATGATCGCGTAAAACGCACAGCATTTCCACAGATCGATGCTCATTTAAATAGGATTCATTCATATTGAATTTATAAAAGCCTGTCTTACAAAAGTTTAACTCCAAATAATGATCCCTTTAGTTTAAGTATATTTTTTTATTTTTTGCTTAAACATTTAAATTTACAAGAAAAAAAAAGAATACTACTGACAATTATGCTAAAATATTCAATGCTCAATGCATAAATATAAATTAGTTTATGTAAAAATATATTATGTTCTTACGTAATTATGAAATCTACTGTCATTTTTTAATAGGTATAGAATAAAATAGAAATATAACAATGTTCTAGGTCCATGTAATGTTAAAACAATGTAACTATAGTTCGTGTAGGCGCAGGCGTGGCGGGCGTGGGGTGTTACGAATGTAACAGTAATTAAGTTATGATTAACGATGCGGTTACGAAAGTGTGTTGCCGCATATATATATATACCGCATTAGAAATATTTAGGAATATTAATATATGACTTTAATATTAAATGTATGAATGTTTATTGCGTGATTACATTGAAATAGCAAACCTTAATTTTTTTTGATTCGAATTGCAGAAAAACAGTAAGAAATAAGATTATTAGTATCGTATGTTAATTACTATTAGTATTCACGGGGTATTTACCACGATTTTCAGCGTTATTGAGTTCCTGATATTTCGGCACAGTTCCATGCGCCATGTTCACGGGTAGAAAACTCAATAAAACTTAAAATCGTGGTAAATATCCCGTGAGTAAACATCCACGAAAGTCTAAAACGTATGTTAATGTTCTACACGGCTTGACCAATTTGGATTGCGAGGTGTTAGTTTCGTATTTATACCTCGAGTAGTGCCAACCTGTGATCACTTTTTTTTATTATGTCTCTGTAATTTAATATTTAAAAAAATAACGAAGAAAGGAATAACGAACCAGTTGGCTGAATCAGGGAAGCCGGCCCTTAAGACACTCCAAACACAGAGACGGGTCTAACGAAACCTTGCCATCAAATATCGGTCAAGTCGTTACGTTAGGAGGTCATATACACTATACTCATACTACCATACTTCAATACTCACATTCACTCTAGCAACGTTGCCCTCTTTCTGAGTGTTCGGATTTAAAGCAATGAACTCGGCGGGCTTATAAAAATTTAAAACTACTGCATCCCATGCACGGCTTTTCACGCAATGCCCAGTTTTTGGCATTTTTTAGAATACAAAGTATCTGAACTCCGTTTCCATAGCTTATTTAATACGACAGAAGAGTTGTAATAAAGTCAACAAACCTATAGACAGAGAAATAAAAATTTGGACCATTTTAATGCTCGTAAAATACTACTTACCGTTGACCTCAAGTTGTGAAATATGGCAAAAACCAAGTTCTTACAACACATGTAAAGGAGAAAATCTGAAAATCATTGATTTGTAGTTACATGACGTATCTGTTTTGAATTGACCGTGACGTATACCGGTGTGAGTCTTTGTCCTTCAACCCGATTTAAACTTTCGTTAGAACAATGTTCGGTGCTTTAGTTATACAATTTGACGTAAAAAATGTTGTAAGGAACGCTCTATGATTCCCACTTGTAATCCTTAACTAACTTTTCCCAACTTTTTTGTAGTGAGATGCAGCTACGTGTTTGCTGAAAACCCTCTCTCAATTTTAGACTTTTCAGCAATCTGCAAGCCGCTCGTAAAAAGCTGGTTTTATGAACGTCAGGGACATAACGACATTACGCATTTTATGTAAATAACCGGACTCTGTAAATCTCGTGGGAAATAACCGTTCTACTAGCCCGGGCCCTTAATATCGCGGGCTTGAGATCGTCTCTGCCACTGTCTCTATCATAGATAATGTCATGTGAGTGAGAGTGACCGAGATATTGTCGAGCGCACGAGAATAGGCACATGGTCTGCTGTGGTGATATCTAGCTAGATTAGGTATATCTCGGTAACACTTTAGGACCTTGGGTTCAGCTCTAAAATGTAAAAAGGGCCCGTTTTAAAGATAGACTTTTTTAAATTAGTGTAGTAGTTTTGTTAAAGAGAAATCAGAGTGAAATTACATCATACTTTAAAAAAATGTACTAAATGTTCTACAATACAATACAATATAACTTTATTAAACACCGAAAAATACAATTAAAATTAAAATTAAACAATAATTATAAATACGGCAGTATAATGGGCGGCCTTATCGCCTAAAGCGATTTCTTCCAGGCAACCTTAGCATGGACAGAATTTTTATGAGAAATACGGTCGGTGGTGTACATAAATTCAGGTAAGTACCTATCTACTAAATTACTACATAATAATACATAATAAGTATAAATAAATAAATAAATACAATAAATATGATATACGTACATACAATAGAAATACACGAAATAATACTATATACAAACTATAAATAACAATATATATACTTACGTACCAATTAACACGAAGAAAGATAATGATTATACACGAGCTTTTTGAAAACAGGAAGAGACTTAGCCTGCCTGATGGTTGCAGGCAGCCCATTCCAGAGCAGGACAGCTTGCACAGTAAAGGACTTACTGTAGGACAGATTGGAGTGGGTAGGAGCAGGGATCTTTAGCTGGACAGCACGAGTGGATCGCAAGGAACTGGAGTGGGCTTGAATGAATTTGAAGCGTTCCTTCAAGTACAAAGGAGTGTTAGGAATGAACAGAATTTTATAGAGAAAAGAGAGGATATGAGAGTTACGGCGAAGGCGGATAGGCAACCATTTGAGCTTTTGACAAAATTGAGAAATATGGTCATATTTGCGTAAACCAAATATAAACCGAATGCAGAAATTTTGTAAACGTTCAAGCTTGTCAAGTTGCTCTTCGGTTAAATCCAGATAGCAGGCGTCTGCGTAGTCCAAAATTGGGAATAAGAGAGATTTGACAAGCGCAGTTTTGGTAGTAATTGGAAGGAAGTTTCTCAGTCTCCTAAGTGATGCCGCAGAAGCAAAAATTTTACGACTGACTTCTGCTACCTGAAGGTTCCAAGAAAACTGTCTGTCTATAGTGATCCCCAAATTTTTGACCGACTCCTTAATAGGTATGGGAATATTATCAAAAATCACTTGAGGAAGGCGAAACCAATCAATTTTAGAAATCATACGGGAGCTCCCAATAATAATCGTCTGAGTTTTTGTGGGATTAACCTTTAGGCCAAATGATCTGCTCCAGTCCCGTATGAGCCTTAGATCAGAGTTTGTGGCATCTATTGCCTCGTGGAGATGCCCTAGAGGAGCTTGAGTATATATCTGTAAGTCGTCTGCATAGAGGTGATAAGAAGAAGTGAGGTGTTGAGAGATAGAATTTATAAAAATTGCAAAAAGAAGAGGAGATAAAACGCCGCCCTGAGGAACACCAGCAGATATATTGCACCAAGATGAGTACGAATCATCAATACGAATGCGCTGCCGGCGTCCAAACAGGTAACTTTGAAACCAATCAATTGCCGCTGGAGATAGGTTAAGAGAGAGAAGGATTGCCAACATGATGTCAAAATCCACATTATTAAAAGCGTTGCTAAAGTCCAGAAGCGACAGCACAGTGAGGTTACAGTTACCTATACCATCCCGAATATCATCGGCGTATGTGAATCCACCAAACCGCACTGGGCCAGCGTGGTGGATATGGCCCGATCACCCTTCGAGGGTAGGCCGATATCTTAGCAGTGGGATGTTTAAAGGCTGATGCAGAGAGTTACTAACAAAACTAGGTATTCTCTACGAAGCATAGATAAAAAGATATTTTTTGATAGGATGGTATGAACACTTAAACAACACGATTAGGATATACAACTGCACAATTAAAACATAAATATGATATGATAAAACTTTCGATTGAATGTATAGTAACAGCCCACCTTGAACGTGGAATAGGAAACCTGTCTACTACTTACATATACCTACTTACCTTTAATAGTTACGCCATCTGATTATAATTTCTCTTTCATAATCACTTTGCACTTGACCTTTTCTAAAAAGTGATTTGTATAACCTTTTACGGTTCCATAAATATCTGAATAATATTTTTTCTTTCATCAGAATAACATTAATATACTTTACAAGAACTTGTACACCACATCATACAGGTTATACGCTATAAGGTACTTAATGTAAAATAATAATATTCACAGCTCTTTACCCCTTATTAATAAACCTTGGAGCTCAGTCTTCTGTCTTTTTCATTTGAGTTCTAATTTCGAAAAGAGCGAAAGGGATTAAAATCGTGGTAACTAATCCATGGGCACTCCACGTTTATTAATACGGGTGAATAGGTTTTACTGTACCGGATTTATCATATAGTATTCACAAAGATCCACACAAATCAACCCTCAAATTTGTCTGTCGCCAAACACCAAATATTTGTTGGCATAAACAACATAGAAACTTACAAGCAAGTTGTTTTACACGAAAAATGTTTAGCCTAGAGCGATGAAAATAATTTTAATAAACAAATTGATTTTGTAATGATTTAATAGTATTACGTTAAGTTATTATGTGTACGTCTCTAATATTCGAAAGAAAATTCTCCAAATGTAATTTTTTCACAACACGTTACACTGATTTCTTTATCCAGGCAGCAATAAAGTTGTTATTTTACAGCTCAATTTAGAGAATCGTATATTATAAAAAATGTGTGTAATTTTGCTCTCTTTGAAAAAGGCCAATCCAAAATAAACTCGAAAAGTTGGAAAGACTTACTGAAAATACGAGTAAAATTTGGTACATGTAAATATAGTACTTGAACTTTACCCTGTTCTTAGTTTGTTAAAACAACGAGAATTGAGATTGCGATAATTTACTTCAAGTTTTGACATGACATCTTGTAAGAATAATGATCAAAAGGGGTGTAAGTGGCATTCAAGTAGTTTGAAATTACTTTATAAATTATAATATAACGCTCCGTTTATAACTCCCCTCAAGGATACCCTGTGTCATGAAACATAAACAACTAACACCCACACCCGGAGCAGATGTTCAAACATCTGCCAAAGGGAAAGTTTTTTTTAATGTTGTAGCTGATCTTGAAATAAGTAACGGTTCTTTAAGCGATACCACACACCAATACTACAAATGTTGTGCATCGCACATTTGTAGTAGACACATTAATCGCATACCCATACATTTCAATGAGAGTACGCTAATAGAAAGCACACCACATTCACGTCCAAAAGGCGACAAAAGTCGACGTAACACAAATGTCGTACTGCACGCAAATGTGTCATTGGTGTGTGGTGCGCCTTACGTGGCATACCTGTAACATCAGAGGCATCAGTAACGTCGCCTATCAAATGGCATTCTTTGAAGAACCACAATACATTTTAAATTCATCTTGTAAATATTATGACAATCATTCAGAGTATTCTATCACAAAAGCATTTACTTATCATCTGCAAATAAAATTCTCACATTTTTCACGTATTCTTATGTAAATGAATAATTTTATTACACGCTCGATCTTTCTTTTTTGTCATAAAAGATACATAAATTCATGGCAACCCACACTTCTCTCGAGGGAAATCTGCAAAAACTTCGAACTTCATTGATACGAGATCGTACGTAGGTGAGATAAACCTGCCAAGCTCGAGGGCGAACTGCAGCTCTATAAGTATGGCTCAGGCCAAAAACATTGTGATTTTTGTTATTTTGTAAAACGAATGACTTGAAAATCACTCAAAAAAGCCTTGTTAAGCTCTGGTGTCATTGTTACCAATGTGGTTATAGAATTTGGGCGTTGTAAGATAAGTAGGTTTTGGTTGAGTATTTGTTCTAAAATACGTATCTAGAAGCACAGAATGCTTGGCCACACCAAAACCAGTAGCAATCCATCTTCGTGCGGCACACGGCTGCTCAGTAATTAATTTATGGCAATCTATAAAAGATATATATCACACTGAAATTACTGCAAGCAGTTCATGATCAGTCCATTACCAGCATTAAGTTGTGCCGCAATAAGTGTGATGTCCGTCCACTTTTTCTCTGCTTTCCGGGATAGAAACTGTCTTTTGCCTGTAGGAGTGTTGCACACTTCTTCTTTCACACATTTTGTCAAGAGTAACTGCTTAGTTGTGAAGAGATAAGAAACAAAAATTGGCAGGCAAAATTAGAGCGCCACAGCGATCGACAACGTGCCACTTGCATCCACCGGTTGCTCGCGAATTTCACAATTTCGTCGCTCTACCTAGTGGGAGGCCTGCTTACGCCGCGTCTTCCAGTTCGTGGTCGCCGCTCAAGAACCTTTTTTTCCCATCAGTTATCGGTTCTTCGAGTGATGTAGCCTGCTCATTGCCACTTCAGCATGCAAGCTCTGAAAGCTAAATCCAAAGACAGACCTTATTTATAAGGAGAATTCTGTGGCTATATCCTATATCGGTTTCTCCAAAAGGCCAGTAGTCAAGAACTACGTTTCAGTTCTATAATATGTCATCACTGGCAACACACGTAGAAGAAACTTGTCTGCAGGTACCTCGGGATTTTTAAATTACGATTATTACATGAAAGAGAAATCAACATTTTAATTTTAAAATTTTTAAACAATCTCGACACAGATTAAAAATTGAAATGAGTCCAAACCTCAACCTCGACTCTTTTCAAAACGTCACTTCAAAGAAAATTGGATGCGTCAGCAACAATGGAAAATTTCCACGAGCAATATTTTTTTATGCTTCAGTAAGAAGTTTAAATTAAATAATGAATAGGGCGAAGAAGGCAAATATACCAAGCTTTTGGATTGAGAAGGCGGTGTATCACAAAGACGGCCGTGCTGAGCGCGTTCATAACATAGCCATTACTACATAAAACGACGCACCGTAAAACATCTGAACTAGGTGCTAGAACACACCGGTGCTTAGAGGCAGTTTTTTATCGCATCAATTTACACTTGCCTACAGAAACAGCTTTCTGTGGTGGAGTGTGCTCGGAGCGAAGCTGAAAGGTTCAATTTTTACTTGCATATTGCATTCGACCCTAATGCGAGAGATTTTGCATGGTGTATTACAGTATTTTGGCTCATCTGATATTGGAAGAGGCCAGAACACGGTTCAAAATAGTGAATGTCAAGAGATAGGGTGCTTCGTCATGAGCTTTACAAAAATTGATTCAATAGTTTATTTTTATAATCTTTATTTTTAAATAGATGGTTGGATGGACTATTTACAACTGTGGTAATATGCCTAATCTTATGCCTAGTGGGCATAAAATCAATGTAGTTTTAATGACAGGCTAATTAATGTAAAGCCCTTGACGTAACAGTAACAAATGTGTTGACCCAAGGCAACAATTCCACAATTATTTTCCTATGTATAAACACCTAATAAGCTAACTTGTTCTATAACTTTTGTAACTCGGTTTTACGGTCGGTACTCGGCTTCTTAACGGCGGAAAGTTGACAGATATAGAACAGAAAAGGGTAAACTTAATACTTACTTATATGTAAAATTTTATCATTCCACGATACAATAACAGTACTAACTTGTAAAATTTGTGATATATTTTATTCAAAATTACAAAAAACAAATGGTCGGTCGAAATTTTCCGAAATGCTACTAAGCTGGTACCATCATTTACACATTTTAATACAGTTTGTTTCCATGTCTAATTAAAATTTAAAGATCAGTATTCCTGTGGTCGTCGACAGACAGCGCTATTTTTACAATTATAATAATTATTATTATAATAAGGCCCGGTTTCATTCTTTTTTCCCAAACGTACCTGTCAAATTTATCACCCCATTAAAAATAAACTCCTGATTATTTTTACCGTAGACAGTCTGAATAATTTTGATTTATGAAAGTCTTATATTATTATTTTCCTCAAAGAAAACTACTACTATTAGCCGAACTCGGTTTTACCCGCTATCCTACAATAATATTTTCTATAATAATTAGTGTGCCAATTTGGGATACCAACTATCTCCATAATAAATTTTATCCAAACCTTTTCCACCGTTACGGTAAAGAGAGAACAACCATACATATTCACACACACACAATTACTCGCAAAATATTTCGCAATTAAAGTGTAATGCGAGCTGTTAGAACGCATCCATTTGCATGTTGTCTCAACCCCCAAAATAATCAGCTTTCACTCGCAAAAATAGGAAAACTTATCAATATAAATACACATATACCTTTTCACCCAAGGAAAGTATTCCTCTATATAATGTAGCCTACAGTTTCTATTACGGAAGTGGGCGGTAAGAGCGTTTACACGCGGCGACTTTTTGCATCGCTTTTGCAGCTTTATATTTGCGATCAGTTTCACATACAGTCGCTGACTGAATGTGAAAGAAAGCTGAAAGAAGAAAAATGCATGATGCGTTGTTAGATTGTATTTATTTTGTTGGTAACCTAGAGTTTCCTTACAGTTTAGTATTTTAGTGTTACTTATACAGTAGGTAATTGTGGTCTTGTTACCTACATGGACCTATTACAGAGAGCGTTCTTAGAAAATGTAGTTTACCTGGATTATATTGAATTATTAGGTAAAAATCTCTTAAAAAGGCAGCTTCGCTACATCATTCCCAACCTACTTCCTTGACTTTCTATAATTTATTATTATTTTTGTACCAAAACAAAAACATATATTATGGGCTTTATATGACAATAACATTATTAGAGTGAAGCTTAGGAGCGGACATTTGCATAAATATTGAATAAAAAAATATGTTTCTTAAATACAAACTTTTGTGAAAAGGCATGGCAGCAACAGTTGTTAAGTGTGATGTAAGGAAGCAGCCTGCGAGGGGTTTATGGTTAATTAAAAATTCTTACTGTAGTACTTACTTACTTACGGCTTATTGACTATAGTAGTGTTGAAAAACAACCGGTATGGCAGCGGAATACGGCATAAAATGTAGACGCGACACAACCGCGATGTAAGACATGTTTTTGAATAGACAGTTCTTCGTCGAAATCCACCACTTACGTGGGTCTGCATCGATTTAACTGTATTTGTATTGACGGAGACGCGCCTGTGTATCGATACAATAGTGTAACAGTCACGTGTCTCACAAACGTGCTTTTGTATCGCTACAAAAAGTCACAGCGTGTAGCCGCCCTAAGCCTGCAGCGGGAAATATGATGTACAACATCATTAGCGAGGAGGAAAATGGTGAGTGTTTATGTACATTGGAAATGAATTGCAACACGGAAAACGCCTTTAGTAGACGGTTAGATAAGTTCCTTCGAGCACGTCTTTGCTTTTAGAGTTTTAAACGGACAACATAAATATTTTATGTTTTTGTGATTGCATATTATCTTTACTGTTTTCGAGTTTTTTTATGCACATTCTGGCGTTTTGCCTGATTGTAAGCAAATCGCCGCTTATAGTCACTTATAGCTTTGGTAATTCAATATTGTAAAAATGTAAAAACCTTACCTAAGACAAAAGAAAAACAGTTATACTATTTACTTATGAACAACAAAAAAACTCGACTACTATATACGAATACGGACATTATTACGAATCTGTCGTCACTTCTTAAATCATTCAAGCCATTTATAAAACGGTCGTTGCCTAAATAGGTCACAAAAGGACCAAAAAAACACGACAAAAAATTGTCACACTCGTATTGCTGGTATAGAAATGGTAGCTTAGAAAAGTTAGAAAGGTCAGTATTTACAACATTGTAATTTAAAAAGATAACAATGTTTCTGATGACGCGTGGGAGTTTCAAGTAATGAAAAAATAAATATAAAAACAAAACGAGCTCGGGGGAAAACCGCAAATAACATCCAGGCATAGAGTACGTTTCCATAACTCTCCACGTTTTATTGTTTCAAATATTTGCATGGAAATAAACGGAAATTCTTGTACTCGCGATTGAGATATCAATTCTGATCTGGCTTTTATTGCTTTGACACAAGTTAGTCGTATATTCTGAATATCGTATGATATCCTAATGTGTTAAATACAGACTGATATATTTTTGATGGGTGTAGTTTACATTCATCAATAACATTTAGAAATCCATTAAGCTCCATAAAGCTTTCGAAACAATCATTATCTATTTACCTTTTATTTGTGATTGTTTACTTAGTAAGTTACATTTGAAACACAATTTCTTCGAGAAAGTTGGAAAACCCCCGATCAAGTATCGCGATTATGATTCCTGATCAGCAGCCTCGAAGTTTTAATGCGTATTTGAATAAATAGCAAAATTTGCTATTTAAATAATAATTAGCATTTTTAATCGAGGCTTTTCTAATTTTCTCGAAGAAATGTAATGTGTTTCAAAAGTAACTCATTATATAAACAATCACCACTGCCATTGAATTAATACTACCGTTATGAAAATAACACAAACGTACACAAGAATACATATATGACTTTTGAGGGGTAGTTTTTTACACGCGGATATGTCGTGAAACTGCAGCCAGACCAGCGGAGGACGGGCAACAGCGTCCTCTAAGAGGCGAGCGCTCTGCAATTCCCAAGGCGCTGCCGGGAACTCCCCGGTATCGGTGAATAATGAGATGCTATACTCAGATGCAGCCGATTCACATTCCATATAGTGTCTAAAATAATAAGATTCAGAACCTATTTACAGCTTTTTAGCTTATTTACAGCTTTATTCTACGACACGTAGCTCAATTAGTGCAATCATTCAGGTCTGTATTACTGAAATCTCGTTATAGAAGCAGCGATAGTTTCTTGAACCCGTTGAACCTCTAGAGCTTATAAAATGTTTTGTTTACGCGTCTGGCGTCATCTGGCGAGAAGACGATCGGACCACAGCTGAGGTAGCAGAAAAGTGTCTTTCCATCGGTATCATTTTGGCTTATTTCATTTATTACAACGGGATTTTTAGCGTATTCATGTAGCTAACTGGAACAAGCTCATTGACATAGACTTAAAACATTTTTAGGTTTGCACTTTACCCATGGTGAATGAAGTCAAATTGTGCCCGATAAGTTTTGTTTTTTGACCAGTTTTGACCACATATTCAATAAACCTAGTATACTATTTTATTAACTGCTCTATCACTTTTCAGTGATAATATGTTTAATAACATTTGCGAATAAACCTTTTTTTTTGGAGTTTACTTTTGTTCACATAGAATTAGTACGACAACTCTGTACACCGTATCAGTACCACAGACAATTAACTATAAGATATCTAGTAAGTTTAATATCGATGATCTACTCGTATGTGACGATGACTCTGATGCATTCTATCTATCATGCCAAACATTTTGAGCGACTCTAACACAGTCTAAACAATTTATATATACCATACCTACTATATGAACAAAAACCCTGCAGCCTTTTTTTAATGCGATCGAGTAATAAGCAAGGTATTTGCGAGATTGTAAGCATTCAACATCTATGTCGTTGTCTATACAGACTTAAATTGAAATTTGTGTAAATACGTATGTATCTGGTATATTTAAATTTTATTGTGTGGTCCAAAGAAACATAATTTTATTTAAAATTGATTTGTTTTAACCTTATTCTGTTTATGCTATTTTGTGGACCATACTGCCGATTTAAGAAAAAGTTGTGGGTGTAGATTGTAAAATGGTGTGACTGTGGGACTAAAGTATATTTGAGCCGTTTGGAGTAGATACATCGGATCCGTGGGGGTCGGAAGCTAATATCGTTCTCCCACCAGCCTATCAGAGCGCCTACTTGACGCGACACGTGACCAGAATGTTGTCGTTTATCTGGCGTAATCCATTGCCATTCAGCGTCGTAAAGCCGCCAGCATGCTGCATGGGTACACTGCAAGCGATACACGGCGTGAACATTTCACCTTCAATGGTCTCTGGGGTGATCTGACTGTTCGTTTTATGTAGTAGACAAGTAGTTTAGGTAGATTTAGTTTCTGTTTATTTTTATGTTAAAAAGGACACTTGTCCAATAAAAAAAAAAGTTATAAGTCTTGTTATTGTTTTTCTGTGGAGACAATCGCAATACCCAACGCCGCGATATAAAGACCCGCCATTAGACGGAGAAATTGGATAGCGAGATCATCGCTTTGAGGTCAGAACTTCGACTTCGTCGTTCACTTACGTTTTGTTGAGGATATTTAGGTATTAGCACTGTCTCATTACAGAACCTAACTTCATTTTGTCACATTTTATTTTTATTCTCGGATATTGGTTACTGTAATAGTATTAAGCACATTTACCATGTTAGTTTTTAATTTTATTTGAAATGCTCACGTCAAACTGAGTCAAAAAATTTTTTAAACCTTTTTTTTAATAGTCCATAAAATATTGCGCTCTTCTGCATTAAGCAGAATAAGGTTTAAACAAACCAGTTTTAGATAAAATTATGTTTCTTTGGACCAAGCAATAAAATTCAAATGTACCCGATACATATTATGCATTTAGACAAATTTAAATTGAAGTCTGTATAGACAAAGACATAGATGTTGAATCACCAACTAGCCCAGGGGCTTCTGCTATGAGGCCACACTGAGTAAACCAGCGCCTTCACATATGTGAGAGCAATACACATCGTTATATCAAATATGCGGTTACTTTGAGTTGGGTTACTTGACACGGCGGCGTTTTCAGTTTAAAATGCACACTACTAAGCGTTTCAAACAGATAAGTGTATTATGTCTACCTAAGTGGTTGCCACACTTTATTTTATTACGGAAACTCAATGTAAGAAATGTAAACTCGCATTGGATTTTGAGATTTTAACAAAAAAAGTTGGGTAAGACTGAACCTAATGGGTCTTACGGCGCTTAACATTAGCCGAGCAACCCGCTCTTGTCACTCATTTGTATATAAACCAAAAAAAATGTTTTACTTTACCTAATGTTTACTTGAAATTCAAACATAATACAGCTAAATAGAGAGTTTGCCGCGTTGTGCTTTGCTAGGAATAAAAGGAAAGCTAAAGTGCATATGAAGCTAGAGCTACTAGGTGCCAGGTAAGATTACTGATAAATATTACTTGGTTGATTGCCTTACTTGATGGAACTTATTGCCGGAGTATTTAATTAGTTTAGAATTGCGAACGTACATAGCTAATATGCCTCGACTATTTCAATGTTTGTTTCACTCATTCCATTTGTTTTGTTCAGCTCGCATACTTCGCTAAGTACGGCAAGATCCAAATATGGTTTTTACAAGAATATTTTCATAAAAGAAAAGATTTCCCAACAGTTTCATAGAAACGAACGTTCGAGTAATCCTTGTATTTCTTAAACATTCCCCTAAAGTAGCTTTCGGGGCTTTTATTCTCGTATCAACTTAACCACAGATTATAAAAAACAGAAACACAAGTCTGCAAGTTTTTTTTAACACAAATGATAAGGGATTGTTTGGCCGCTTACAATGATTGCAATCTGGGATGAAACAATATAAACGCTATAAGTTAAGCAGATGGTCTGACTGATGGTAAGCAGTATCCATCGTCGATGTGTAGATAATTATAATGTGCACAGGTTTTACTAATACGTAGTTTCTTAATTAATACCCCTTTTGAAGAATTTGTATAAAATAATATGGTCATTCCTATAAATTGGTTCGAGTGTGGGTTGGTAGGCATTAGATATAGTAGATTTTGAGACGTATAACAAAACAATATGGATAAAGAATTATTCGTGTACTTATTCTATTTTTGTATGATGGTATGGAGTATGGACATGGATATAATGATTATTTATATAAATATGGATGGATGTGGCTTAACTTAAGGATTGCGATAGGCTTACCCGGCACCGTTCCGCGAGTCCACGACCGAGGTACACGTGCGCTTCCTGCCACCATGATCTCGATAGAAAAGCTCGTGACGGCACCACCAGCTTCTGGTTGACCTGCAATACTATCTAGGGACCAGAAGAAAATCAGAAGCAAAGCAAGAAAAGCCCAGGCGTCACCCTTCTACAGCTGCAGAACTTGCAGGTACTGTAACTGCGCAGCAGAAGAAAACAAAGCCAACGCCTGCACCGAATATCAGTAAATTGGACTAGGATAGCTTTACACTCGTAGACCGAAGAAAAAGCCGTCTCCGAAATCTCAACCTCATTAAACGGGGTACAAAGCGCCTATATTTCTGATCTAAATACCTATCGAGGGTGGATCCTAGTGCGCTAAGAGCGGTTGTTCACACGTACTTGCAGGATAAGCTGGGTGAAGCGTCAATGGTGAAGCTGCTGTGCCTGGAGTCGAGTATACTGACGACTGACTTCAAGGTGGGACCGCATTTAGGAGGCGCGGCGCGGCGCTGCAAAATATTATCCCAGAGGCAAATCAGCCGCGCCACGTCGCGCCTAGCCTCTACATAGTGCGGATAGCGTCATACAAATCCATAGAAAGAATATTTTGAAGTGCCGTGTCGCGCCGCGCCGCCTAAATGTGGTTCGAGCTTTAGTCTGCTTTCGTATTCTGTGACGTATACGGTACTTACATTTTATAAGTGTCGAGAATGTGTAATAAAGGAGATTGACAAAAAATAACAATACATTAAGGAATGAAGAGAAAAGACCTTTTCCTGAACAAGTATTTTCCTAAAATGCGACTCAGATACGAGAAAAATAAACGGACGGTTTTTAAAATTGTTTGTAGGTAAATTAAAATGGTACTCTATATATTTACAAAGAGATGGCAGTGCCTTTTTAGACTAAGATACAAATCTTTATTTACTAAAAAGCCGCTCAAATCTTTTTGTCTTCATAAACTTTATTATTTAACGGGAAAAAAGATAAAAACGTATGAGATCATAAAGAATCGAATTTATTTCCAGTAAATCCTGCAGTGGTCCACCCTGCAAATTCCACCAAAATCTACACCTAAATGGAGACAAACATAGAAATTGCTCACTTAATTGATTTATAATTGGTTTTCTTACGAGGTGAGCATATTATTTAATAACCATATCTTAGCAGGACTTAACCGCGCTAAAATTTGGGAAATATTTTATTTCAGTTTTCTCACCCGCGGAAATAGTACTCATATTTGAGCTTGAGTATTTGGCTTTGAGGGAGTTGTTGATTCTTGTACATACTTGTAAATACATGATTTATTAGTAAAACTTGGCCGACTTTCTTCGTTTTGTAGATTTAAATACCGCGTAGACGTAGCACACTACCCAGTTAAATTCCGAGTGGCAGTTGTTATAGAAAAAAGCAACGGCTTTTGAACTGCAAAGTTTCATCTCTTTGGAATCATCAAGTTCTCCAGGTCGAGAGTTTCAAGTAGCACCTTGACGACGCGGAATTAAAAGCTAAACCGAACACTTAAAAACTTGCCTGACAATTCAACATAAATTATTTTAAGTACCGGCTACATATTCTCACTTTTTCTTACGGCATTATACTGTACAAGATTAATGCCGGCGCTACAAGAACGCATTATTAAAGTCATATTTTAGAGCGTACTTACTTTTAGGGGCCTCCGCTTGAGATTCCGACCATCTATTTTGTGCGGACTGATTTATTCTGAAAGATACTAAATTTTGGACACGCCTAGCTGTCAGTCTAGTTATTTAGCTTTTGATATAGGTACAAAGGGAAATGTTTTGGTACTTTCCTAAGCTTCACGTAGTCCACATAGCTTGTACTATCCTAGTACAAACTAATTCCCAATAACATGTCAAAAAGCATATCGAGCCATGCTCAGTAGGGTTCCGTAGACACGGAGCACGTTTAACACGGAGTTGTTAACTTTACAAGGCTTATTCACCGACACCCCCACATGATGGGTTACCGCGTTTTTTTTTCCATCTCCGCTTTTCTTATACGGGAGCTACCATCTTTATACAAAAACAAAAATATATTATTTTTATAACTCTGCTTTAACTTGCAAAATTTGCTTTAATCTGTACATATGTTAGTACTTGCGTGCAGGTCGTATTTTTTAACCAGTCATGATGACTCTTGGTATACAGTTTCTAAAATTATATAGAATTTTTTAGACGTCGGCCATTTTTGTTTGGCGCCATACAATGGCGAATTTTCATTATTTATGTGGCAGACACATTCGGTACTCAATTATAAACAAGAATTTCAAATAACAACAAAATCGGTCAACAGGTTGTCAAGATTAATGTCGTCAGGTCTTTTACTCACTAAATACCAGATTTCTTAATTTCTACAAAATAAAAAGTATCCGACGTTGTGCTCGTGACGTCATCTACTTTGAGCCGTCTAGTTCAGACAGTCAGGCAGACAGTTTTTTACCAATAATAAGAATGAGATCATTGTATGAGAGAGTGTACGAACTGAAAGACGCAGCGCAGGCAGGCCTCCCACAAGGTGGACCGATGATATTGCGAAAGTCGCGGGCAACGGATGGATGCAAGTAGCAAGTTGTCGGTCGGTGTGGCGGTCTAAGAGAGAGGCCTTTGGCCTTTGTTCAGGGGCGCTAGCTCGACTTTTCGCTACGCACTTGTTAACGCAAAACATAGCGTTGAATTTTGAACGCAAAATTCAACGCTATGTTTGCGTTTTTTCGTTAACAATTCGTGTTCGTTGTCGAATTTTTGCGTCATAGCGGCCGAATCAGTTGCAAAGTGCTGTAGCGAAAAGTCGAGACTAGCGCCCCAGCAGTGGACGTCTTCCGGCTGATGATGATAATGATGATGATTAGACTAGACTAGATTCCGCATTCAGAAGATCGATACAAAAATTAACCGTCATTGGTTCAACGCTAGGTGCGAGTAGGAGTAACCTTGCGATAGCCAATGAAGACGATCGGCCGTAGTTCTCGTAACCCGCGCTTTTTTTTCTAACAACGATCTCGTAATGCGGTATCTATAAATTATCTTTGCCTACCATCGAACTGTTGTTAGAGTGAACGTTTTCCCGTTATACAAACAAAGCTACTATAATTATTATAAACAACACCGACCCTTCACCGATAACTCGATTGATTAAATTTCACCCCTCACGTGCCCTTTTCCATAACTGCCTAGCAATAGTGTAGAAGCTTTCCAATTAATTCCAAAATCCCGGGACACACTAATAAAAGAAAACGCAATAGATTAGACAAAACGAGGGTAACGTAACTGTCCCATTTTAGTGATCCCTCCACATAATATTATCAAAAGACGTGATTGTATAGAGCCCGTGCTAAATGGGACGGACTCGATGTCCCGAAATTGGGGTCTGTTTGGTTAATAAAGGAGGCATCCGCTTTAACTTTACGAACGCTATTCGGGACTTTAAAGTCATTTCATATTTCACCGCTTCGCGTAAACTGGAGTGTCTATAGAATCTTAATTAATCGTAATAGGTCGAGGGTGAAGTTTATGAGATGTGTTTCGTTTTTACGAAGACTGATGGACATCATGCCGTTTGCCCGACTGCCCAGAACGGGTAATGTTTTTTGGAGATACTCGAACTTTTCAACCCTGTAAAGCTCGGTACCGTTCAGTTTAATGGTCGTTATGGTATCCACACTTATTCCTCTGGCCCGAAAGATTTAGCATTATTGGATCACTTCGTTGGCTGTCTGCCTGTCAAGATCCCTTTTCTCAGGTACACGTTGAGGTATCAAGTTGAAATAAATATCGGAAAAAAAAATTAAGCATCTAAAGCAAGGTAATCAAAAAATACAACCATTAAAGCCGCATACTTTGTCGCTTCCCAAAAAAATTAGGAGGCTCTTAAGTTGTTTTTTTTTTTTTTTTGGCGAATTTGTTTGAAATCGTGGATTTGAAATGGTTTGGTATCGGTATGTAAAGAAGCTGATCTCGATATGTATATTTGTTAAAAATAGCCCTGAATATTTACCGTGATGAACTTTCAGGGTTCTAAAACAAAATTTAATCTTCCAAAATTTTCTTTACAAGTACGGAAATTCACTTGAATCTCGCGAGGTAATCACGTTTTTGGCCGAGTTTCAAATATTTACTGTCTGCAGGCCTTGTTTATATTTTACCCTTACTTAAAATTTAGCCTCACGCCCCGCCCCCACACCAAACCAGTTAGTAAATTTACTTTTCATTTTTAATGTCGATATTATATATATGTTACGTCCTGCTTCATGTTGTTTTTGTATTTCGGGGAATATTTTTAGGAAATATTTTGTTAGTATTATTATCATATGTTTTATTTTTATATTTTTTATTGTTTTATTAATAGCATCAATTTTTATGGTTTTCTCTGAATTTTATTTTCTCATAAACATATAATTTGGTGTCCCAAAACCTCTTTTTCCTTAGTATTAATTATAAGTCTTTTGATTCTAATTCTTATAAATACATTCACAAAGTGTTTTTATTTTTTTTTGTAGAAATTCTCTAATTTTCTTAACAAAAAAGTATTCAAACCATTCAGCACCTCGGTACCGGGGTCGGCCAGAGACCTGCGTTTCTCTAAGATTCAAACTAAACAATTTTCAAAACTTACTACAAACTATTTCTAGATCTTGATATTCCACCTTTTCAAAACACGTAATTGAAACTATTTGCACGCCTTCAAACTAGACATTATCTTACGGCGAGTGTACACTCGAAATGTTTAGTTGCCGATTGTAAGGTAAGAGATACAACCAACTTTAGAAGCTTTGAAAGAAAAATTGTGGTTGAATGTTACTGTCCGAGACATTTTACAGGTATCTAATCAAAGCCAAGGGAATTGCACCATTATTTTGTTAGTACTCTGGTAATGGATTATGGGAGCTTCGTGAAGCCCAGTAACTAATAATAACTAATATACACACATAGCTAGAACGTGAAGATTTTAAACCTTGCTAAGAACATAATTATATAGTTGTTTTTTTAACGGACAAGTTTCTTTATTAACTAATTTATTTATTTATTTAGTTATTCATGCAAATTACAACTATCCTTACAGGAAATTCCTAATTCAATAGTGTAAGTCAACAACATTAAAAAATATAAATCTTATCTAGGTCAATTACGTATAAAGTCATTACATAATTAATTTTCCCTATAACATAATCAAAATACATACAAACTACAACTACCTTAACTACTTAGCCTACTACATAAAAATGACAGTTGGATTATCCAGAGACCATTAAAGGTCTATAGATAATCCAAAATTTCATGCCCACTACCAGTTGACAGCGTACCCAGCATGCTGGCGGCATTACCGCGCTGAATGGAAATGGTTATGCGTTTAGCCAAATAAACGCCAGCATTTTGGTCACGCGTCGTACAAACCAGGCGCTCCTATAAGTCTTTGAAAACAAGATGAGCTCCCGGCCCCCGGGGGCCCAACGTATATAGTTATTATTCTTATAATAAACTTCCTACTTCTTAATAAAGATAACATAACTTTGCAACATACATGTACCTTATAAATCGTGATTCTCGTCCATTAAAGTTTAGAGCTTGCGAATACTATTTTCTACATTGTCAGCATACGAGTATAAGTATACATGTATGGCTTACAATGTGTGCTTTACCACAGGTTTTACTTAAAGTTTTCATATTACACGTGAACCATGAGGTGAGAAATGTATGCGGTGCGTGACCAAAATGCTGCGAAAATTTTGGAGTGGATTGGATTTTGCGTTTTAATAAATCTATGTGATCATGGTGCTTCAGAGGGACGTCCAGCCGCGATGTTTTCGCGCTGTAGGTATTTGTTTGGTAATAGTATTGCTATCGTTTTGTTTCCCGTGCGATAGAGAAATTTCGTGAATTTACCTATACTTCAGGTGTCTATAACTACCAAGATCTTGCGATAAAACAGAGTCCGCCTGGGTAGTACCATACCTTTGCTAGTTATTCAACCGACAAGCAGTAGTGTGCAAACATTACTATGTACCGGATTGACGGGTGTCTCAGGGTGATGAGCGCAGTGTATTGCTACGCATGGTTTTAAACCGTGACGCTTAACATCAGGGTAGCGACTGGCTCGTCTCGTCCAAAGTTACAAAAAAAAAAAAAAAGTACTGTGCTTGGTTAGACGACGCACATATTCTACAATATTATTTGAATTGTCATTATGAACAACATTACTATTAGGTCAAAATACGAAAAAAAAAAACTGTTATTCCGTATATTTCGCTGAAAGCAGATTCAGTGTTAGCACCATAGTAAGTGTTGCTTGTAAGGATGTGTACAGTCATATTTTAGAATATGTCCGTTATACCAAATGATACCCAGTCAACACACAATATTTTTAACCTTGGCAATATTTGTCAAAATGTTGTATTACGGATACAGTTAAAAAACATTTCGAAGTGAATAAAGCTGAAGTGTAACGTTGTTAGACACTTTAATTTTTTGGAGCTCGTAAATATTAATAAAAAATGACACTTTAAAACTGGGGTTGACTTTAGTAATCTCTTTGGACGACAACTCTTGAAGAAATGAAATATGAGTAAGGTTCGTTAAGACTTAACTTTCTTGACGCAATAAAAGCTTTGATACCTTTTATTCTTTGTTAATGAAACATTATGAATTACAGTCTCCCTGGCTGCGTGAAATTTTCACATTTCTTGATCAGGTTTCTCGATTCTTGACAGGCTGGTCCAAACGATGACGTCAACATACCCCATGACAGGTGTGTTCTACGATTTTTCGTAGTTTAGGAGCTATGACTTATTTTATTTTCTTATGGATTTGCCAAATGAGCAGCTTAAAAATATTCGAACTTTTTAATGGTTGTTTGTTTTATTCGATGGTGTTTTTCAGATTCTCCTTCATCCCTCTTCTAAAAATCCTCCTAACAAAAGTTTAGAAAATCCTTAAGAAAATAAAAATCATAACCCCTGAACTACGAAATATCGAGAACATACAAATGGGGTATTTTCGTGAAGAACGAAATACGTTCGTATGAGGAACCTAATTTTTCGGATTGACGTCACCGTTTAAACCAGCCTGTACAGCAGAAATGTCAAAACCGTTATAGCGAATTTTAAGTATTAAAACTGTCCGCATTCTTATTCACCCTAAAAAAAAGTGGAATATGTTGGCCATGTTACAGTAATCCTGGAGGTGGGATCTTAGAATACGGCTTCGGTGTCGTAATGCCCGTCGTGGGAGTCGACTAATAAGGGACCTTTGGGCTTGTAGGTGGTCATGGAGATTTGACTACCCGTTGACATGAACCCAAGGAAGAAAGCGGCCCGCGCTATTGCTGTATGTGATTTTTTATGGGGAAACTGGCGGAACAAGGGTACTTTAACAGTTGATCTATAGTACAGTAGTAAATAGGGATCAATTATTATGTTTTTTCTTTCTCTCTCTCTCTTTTTTTACGATAAATGTTTCGCTTAGCAGAAGTTTTAGATGAATTTAACGTCGAGGAATGGGATACTACGGGAATCAGACATAGAGGCAAGACTAGACGAGACTTCAAGAAATTGGAAAGAATCTGAAATGAACTCTAGCACTGTACAATTTATATAAACTAAGCCCGTTTAGTCAAATTTCTGCTGCTCATTATGTACGCCTCTGTTATACACTGCATTGCGTTTAATTCCTCTTTGTTTGGTTGACTCAGGATGCAGGATTAATTCAAGCACAATAGACTCGAGCGGGATGCGGATAATTTGTGGCAATTAGTCTCAATGTGAGAAATAGCAGTGAGCTTGTATCAAGATAGAATAGGTATTTTTCATGCCTCTGTACTATATTTCAGACGAGACTCGATTAACTGCTTCTTTTGTTAGTATATATCACCGATTTTATATTGAATTACCAGCTACATCGATTGTCATTACCAGCTTCGTTGAACAATTCAATTAATTTATTTTATTAACAGGTCCTTTGGATACCCTCATCGGTGGACCACCTTTTTCTGTCTGTGTCTATATTACTATACTGTACTGTTTGTTGAAGCCGAGCATATGTGATTTGCATTTAGACATCCACACACGCTCCTACGGCTTGATCAACTTGACATGCAGCATAGAACATCGAGCGCACAATGGCAACACCACAGCAGTGATAAGCCAACGTCAGAACGCTTCAACCGCAGCAACTTCAGAGAGATTCAACCAAGATACTTACAACACGTCACATAATATAACTCAAAAACATTATTAAAATTGTAAAAAGTAATAAAGGATTTCAAGACAAGAAGGAGTTTTCCATTACTGCACACCGCCAGCGAAGAGTCTGATCATCCATTTCCTTCGAACCGTATGCTCGAAAACACGAGCCGGCACGCAGTCCACGTCGAAACCAGAAAACACGGAGCGGCGGCCATTACGTGTAAACGGAAAATATTCCGAAATCCAAAGGTGGCAAAGTACCGAGATATTCAGAGCAAGAATTCACCGTGAGTTCGTTCCAATTTGGTTCCTTTTAATAACAGTTTCCAGTGCATTTCGTGCCTTTTTCAGGTTACAATACCTAGTTACCAAGTCACGCATTTTCTACGACGCATATTGCATCGCATTGTGTTTCATGCAAATACATATGCCATCTGCCTTGCATTCAGGTGCTGAGCGTTCTAAACTGCCGGATATTGCGCAAAAGCTGTATTTATTGCAATTTGCTAGCTTAATTTTGTTTATTTTCGCATTCCAGCGCATCGCGGTCGGTCATTTAGTGCCACGTTGTGATACTTCGTGTGTGCATGCGCAACCTACAAGCTTGCTTGCTCGCATCACGTTTCATTTGCGGCACCTCCACGCCTCCATTAAAGCGAAATTAAGTATTATTTTGCACATTCATTAACAAATCTCTTCATTTGCACTTTGTCATCCAACCTAAAAGTTAAATTTCAGAACAAAACATTCAATCATGGATCTCAAGACGCTTACTAAAAAGCGGGGAAGCTACAAAGCGAGATTAACGCAGTTCAAAGCTTATTTAGACATTGTACAAAGTTGTCCCAAAATGAGTTCATTGCAAATCAATGAACTTATGTTCAGACTGACAAAACTAGAGGATTTGTATTCTGACTTTGATTGCATCCAAAGTGACATAGAAAACGCTTGCGACATTCCAGACGAGCAGTACAGCGAACGCGACAACTTCGAGACTCAGTACTTCAGAGCGATCGCAGCGGGTCGAGAAGTGCTGTCTAAGCAGAACACCTCAGCGAGCGACGGGTCGGCTGCAAGTGCGGTTTGTACTGGCTCTGGACATAAAGGTGGGGCACACCTAAAGCTACCTACTATACATCTCCCTGTCTTTGCGGGTCAAACTCAGAATTGGTTAGAATTCCGGGACACGTTCACATCGCTAATACACAATGATACAACAATTCCTAAGATTAACAAGTTTCATTATCTCCGTGCAGCATTAAAGGAATCTGCTGCAGTCATTATTGCATCACTCGATTTCTCTGCTGACAACTATGACACAGCATGGGATTTATTGTGTTCTCGCTTCAATAACAAAAGGCTTTTGGTAAATAATCACATTCAAGCTATCTTTAATATTGAAAAAATACCTAAAGAATCTGCAAAACCTATAAGAAGTCTGATAGACACAATCAATCGCAATCTAAGGGCTTTAAAAACACTTGAGTTGCCGATTGATGGTTGGGATGCTCTTATAATTCATATTGTTTCAAGCAAATTAGATTCAGTTACCAGTCGTGAGTGGGAAACTCACCGTAACAAACTTGAAGATCTACCAACACTTGAAGAGCTTAACAAATTTCTTAAGGGTAGAGCAGATTTGTTGGAAACTATGGAGCAAGCACACAATAATAACATCTATCGCAGACATAGTGACACCACACATTACAGACAAAAATCATTCATTGTATCTCAGTCACCTCCTTCAGAGCAGCGTTCATTCACATGTCCATTATGCAAAAATAGCCATGCTATCTACCAATGCACCAAATTTAAGTCACTTCCTGTCGATACACGCATTCAAAGAGCTAAATCTCTCAAGCTTTGCTTGAACTGCCTAAGACAAGGGCATTTCACAAACAATTGCAAGCTGGGCTCATGCCGGGTTTGCAAAAAGTCACACAACACATTACTTTGTAATGATCCATCTAACATTAAACATCCTGAGAGACCAGAAACATCCACCGCATCAGTCCCATCAACTTCTAGCGCCAACAATGTTGTGTTGTGCGCAGCGGAACCAATCATTCACCCACAATTCACATCTCCAGACAATGTGGCCTTGTCTGCCACGAGCAATCAATGTGTAGTACTGTTAGCTACTGCACTGATTCATGTCACTGACCATCATGGTTATAAACACAGAGTGCGCGCCCTGATGGACAATGGGAGCACTTCGAGTTTCTTAACAGAAAGCTTGCAAGCTAAACTCAAGCTGCCAACCACATCCACTTCAGCCTTCATTGAAGGTTTAAATCATCAGTCTTCATGCGTATCGAAACAATGCGAAATCACAGTCTCATCATGTGTCAATTCATATTCAGAAGTCATTAAGTGCTTCGTTGTTCCACGTATAACGCAAATGTTGCCGACTACACGAGTCGACTACACAACACTGAACATA
This sequence comes from Apocheima hispidaria, assembly GCA_947579745.1. Lineage (NCBI taxonomy): Eukaryota > Metazoa > Arthropoda > Insecta > Lepidoptera > Geometridae > Apocheima > Apocheima hispidaria. The sequence goes on along the minus strand of OX388152.1, from coordinate 525,414 downwards.
CCTCAAAATATTACATTAGCGGATCCTTCATTCCACACCCCGTCTCCAGTTGACATGCTAATTGGAGCGGACTTATTTTGGAGCGTATTGTTATCCAACAACATATCTCTAGGCAAACGCAAGCCTACTTTAAGCGAAACAAAGTTCGGATGGTTGATATCCGGACCTATACAAGCATCACATTATAAAAATACAGTCCACTGCAATCATGCAACTACACAATACAATGATGATCAGCTTCATGATCAACTCACACAGCTCTTCGAGCTAGAAACAGTCGCTACTCATAAGCCTGTTTCTAGAGATGAGGAGGAATGTGAACGCAACTTTATACAAACTACATCTCGCAACTCTGATGGGCGATTTGTAGTTACCATGCCCTTAAAGGAATCTCCAGAGAAGATTGGAAATTCATATAATCAAGCATTAGCTAGGTTCATATCATTAGAACGAAAATTCAACCGTGAACCTAAATTTAAAACACAATACACAGAATTCATTAAGGAATACATTACATTAGGTCATATGACAGAAAACACAACACCAGGTGAAGATAAACATGCATACATCATGCCACATCATGGAGTGATCCGTGAGTCTAGCCTATCTACCAAGTGCAGAGTTGTGTTTGAAGCTAACGTTGAAAGTTCATCAGGATATTCATTAAACAGTATTCAAAGAGTCGGTCCTACGGTACAGAGTGACCTCATTAGCATTCTGCTCAGATTTCGTTTGCACAAGTATGTAGTCACTGCTGATATTCAGATGGCCTATCGTATGGTTTCAATAATTGAAAGCCAGCGTGCACTGCAGCAAATACTGTGGCGTTTCGAACCTGATGAACAAATAAAGCAATATAAACTCAACACTGTGACTTATGGAACGGCATCCGCACCATACTTAACCACTAGATGCTTAGTCCAGTTGGGTAGGGAATGTAACTCCAAACCCGTGTCAGATGCCATCTTGCACGGATTTTATGTAGATGATTACAGCTGGGGGTCAGACAATGCCGCTCAGCTGGTGGACATCTGCAGAGGTGTGATGAACCAACTCAAGAGCGGTCAATTCAACTTGAGAAAATGGAACTCTAACAACTCTCGCATTATACAAGAATTAGTTGGCGAAAATAGCAGTGACGAGCTACTTAATTTAAGTAACAATGAATATTCCAAAACATTGGGCCTACGATGGGCATGTAAAGCTGATCAACTGCTATTTTCCACCAACATTCCTCGACATGAACACATAACAAAGCGTACCATTCTCTCAAGCATAGCACAGGTTTTCGATCCGATTGGTCTGATTTGTCCATGCCTCTTGTCAGCAAGAGTAATTTTACAAAAATTATGGTCGTCCCAAATCTCATGGGATGAAATTGTCCCAATCGAAATTCAGAAATCCTGGTGCAAATTCATTGAATCATTAAAATACATCAACAACATAAGAATACCTAGACATGTAACATGTGACTTTCCCATTACATGTGACATACACACGTTCAGTGACGCGTCACTGTCCGCCTACAGTGCCTGTGTTTTCATTCGCTCTGTTGGGACCGATACTGTTTCAGTCCGACTGCTCACCGCGAAGTGTCGCGTAGCGCCTATCAAGCCAATGACCGTGCCACGCCTAGAACTGTGTGGAGCTCTTCTAGCATCGCGTTTAGCCGACAAGGTCAAATCCGCACTGCGAATGAAAATCGACAGCTCAACATACTGGTGCGATTCGATGGTCGTCCTAAGTTGGATTAGGTCAAACAAGACTGAACTTTTAAAACCGTTTGTCTATAATCGAATTCATGAAATCAACACACTCACTGATCCTAATAGCTGGATGTTTTGTAAAACTAATTTGAATCCTGCCGATATCGGGTCGAGAGGTGCCGACGCCCAACAGCTTGAACGCAACAGTTTGTGGTGGTCAGGCCCTGAATTCTTAAGCAAGCCGGTATCGGAATGGCCAAGTCAACCAGCACAATTAAAAGAAAGCGAGTTGCCAGAATTTAAAATTCAAACCCATTTCAATGTTTCAGAACCTCAATCAGTCGAGTTCATTACACGGTTTTCAAACTTCAGTCAACTCCAACGAGTCACAGCATACATACTCAGATTTATACATAATTCCCGTCAACCACAGATCAAACACATTGGTGCGTTAACTTTAAATGAATTAAATTCATCTATAAATGTTTTATGTAAAATCTCACAACTAGAAACATTCCCAAAGGAATACAAACTATTAAAAAACAAAATGCAGTTGCCTTCAAGTAACAAACTGCTCAATCTGACTCCGTTCCTAGATGATGATCAAGTCATGCGGGTCGGTGGCAGATTGTTTAACTCACATTACGATTATGACATTAAGCATCCAATTCTACTGCACGCTTCTCATCACCTTACAGTACTCATCTTTAGGTACTATCACAAACAACTCATGCATGCTGGTCCACAATTAATACTCGCAAACACCCGTCACAAGTTTTGGGCTCTTAATGGGAGAAATCTAGCTCGGAAAACTGTACACAATTGTATCACATGTTGTCGTTTTTCAGGACGATCCAAACAGCCCATCATGGGCAACCTTCCTGAACAACGGTTGCATGCTGATTATCCATTTGAGAATTCCTTTGTCGATTATGCTGGACCGATTATGATATTGAACCGCAAAGGCAGAGGCAGCAGGTTAATAAAGTCTTATGTTGTGATTTTTGTGTGCGCCGCAACCAGAGCGGTTGACATACAGCTTGCAGGCGACCTGAGTTGCCAAACATACATTGCTGCCTTAAGCAGATTTATTGCCCGACGAGGAAAACCGGTCAGCATTTATTCTGACAATGCAACATGTTTTACTGGGGCTCGAAACGAATTAGCAAGGTTTTTAAGGTCAAATTCAGAATACTTACAATCATATGCAACAAATTTATCCATAAAGTTCCAATTCGCCCCGGTGTACAGCCCTCACTTTAATGGAGTCGTAGAGAGTGCAGTAAAATCAACTAAGCATATTCTTAAAAGAGTACTAGGTCTCGCAAATCTTACTTATGAAGAAATGAATACAGTACTTGCTCAAATCGAGGCGATCTTGAATTCTCGCCCTCTAACTCCCATGTCGTCAGATCCTTCAGATCTGACAGCACTTACCCCTGCACATTTTCTAATTGGACGAACGCTAACGGTATTGCCTTCTCCTCCGGTACAAAGTGCCTCTAAGATCAGTACTTTCTCACGATATATGAGAACGCAGCAGCTCAAGGCGCATTTCTGGGACAGATTTTACCAAGAATATATTTCAGAACTCCAAAAAAGGCAGAAATGGCGCACAAAGGGAGATGACCTCAAGGTTGGAGAGATGGTACTCGTGAAGGATGACCGATTGCCTCCAAATAAATGGCTACTCGGACGAGTGACAGCAGTCTTCCCAGGATCATCCGATGGTGTGGCAAGAGTGGTAGATGTGAGGACGCAATCCGGTACCATACGACGAGCGTTCAACCGATTATGCCCACTGCCAGTAATACATGAACCAGAGCAGGCCGACCAGCAGTCAACAGTTCCAGTCTGTCAACCTGATGTACCAGCAGGCCAACCAGTCTCCATTTAATCCAGTCAACATCAGTCAGAAGTCAGCGGTAACCCCATGTACCTGTGAATCAGCCAGTCTTCCGGGTGTGGCAACATGTTGAAGCCGAGCATATGTGATTTGCATTTAGACATCCACACACGCTCCTACGGCTTGATCAACTTGACATGCAGCATAGAACATCGAGCGCACAATGGCAACACCACAGCAGTGATAAGCCAACGTCAGAACGCTTCAACCGCAGCAACTTCAGAGAGATTCAACCAAGATACTTACAACACGTCACATAATATAACTCAAAAACATTATTAAAATTGTAAAAAGTAATAAAGGATTTCAAGACAAGAAGGAGTTTTCCATTACTGCACACCGCCAGCGAAGAGTCTGATCATCCACTGTTATAATTATTCTGTGGCTCTGTTCTGTATCTCGCTATTTTTTTCAAATTAGCAGAGTAGTGGTCTGCCTGGTAGTTGCAGTCCGTTCCACAGCCACCATTCTCCTCTGACATCTATAACACATTCATTTGAAGAGGTTTAAATCTTTTATTTAAAAAAAAAAATTACTCTAAGCTCTGACCCGGGTAAGTTCTAAAACTATGAATTTATAATGATGAGTAGTAGTTAAAAGTTACCCAGTAAAATGCGCAGAGTTAAGAAAACTAGAACAAAAATCCTTTAGGTCTAACCAAATGATTTATGGTAGTTACTTACTCAACACGACCCTTAAAAGTTATGTTACCACGTAGTGGTTTAAGACTGAACAATTCTACTTGAATCTAATCCCATTAATACGAACAGTATACTTCTAAAACAGGGTTTCTTCCATTTAATTAATAAATTGAGGCAATTAAACTTTTGACTCGATTGGCAAATAGGTTCGAAGGAATTAAAACTGTATTTGACGTTACCAATTAGTGTTGTGCAAACCCAGGGTCCGAATAAATGAATTGAAATGGATTTGATTATGTTTGTAAGATACAATAATTATTGTAAGCCTGTGTACGAATTAGGTAGCACATGAGCTCACTGTTGGGAGTAAAAAGTTATATTAAGTCATTACGCACAAACTCTTCATGGTTCTGCAATATCTGTCATTAGGAGGAAAAAAAAAACACTTTGATGATGCATTTTCAAACGTATCTCTAAAGGCCCGGTTCCACCAAGTCCAGTTGCAAAGCTCTAGTCGGGTTTGAGCCATTACACTGTTGTGTGAACTCCTTCACAAATTTTATGGATTTAACGAGGAGTTGAAAGCTCTTTATGGTTTTTAAATAAAATTTGTGATAAATGGATCTACCTGCTTGTATTCTTCACTTAGGTCAATATTTCTTGTTAATTATTCCCAAAAGTACTACGAGATAATAAAAACTTCAAAATGCGTATTAAGTTTTTGTTCATTTCGACACTGTAAGGGGAATTGCCTGAATAGTCTCTAGATTGCTTTTATGGGCATTTTTGGAATAATGTAATGTTTCATGCGTCATCTTAAGTAGTTTTAGTGGTAAAATATGACTTCAGTCTCCGTCAAATGATATGAAAACGTAACAGTTTTTTTTTAAATTTGTCTGGAAAAATACCATTATGGATGAACATTAATACCTACTTACTGAACATTTCAGACTTTGACTTTTTGGACGTATTGACTTTTTTGTACCTTTTTTATACGTTTTTACTCAGTTTTCTAGTTTATTTTTTCGAAAATATTCTGAAAAAGTATCAAACCATGGATTTAGCATGTTTCGTCCAAGTATCAAACAGTCAATAAAACTGTTATGTTTGGTTAGTTTTTTTAGTGATGATAATAAAATGCAAAAGCCATTTGTTTTTGTTGTCAAGCTTAGATCTAACAACTTTTGTGACAATTTCTCACAAAGTCTTCAAAACTTTTCTTATTCTATAAAAAGTAGGAATATTATCTAGCATCGAGAAAATATTTTATTAACCTGCTATACGTACAGTTTCATAATTATGAAATTACACATAAGACAACATTGCTATCTCTTCTCAACAATTATTTATTAAGAGATCATCATCACCAACACGATATTAAATTCATAACAAAATAAAAATAAAAGTTTTCTGTCTCTATCGTGACCGAGCCAAAAATAGACAGTGTTTTGATTTGTACCCTTATAAAATACTTACCAGCTTGCCGTATTTTCTTTAATACGGTAAAAAGCGCATCTGACGTTGTTGATAATAAGCTATAAACATATAAATATGTACATTTATGTACGGTATGACGAATAATGTTTGCAATTTTTTTCGTCCTCCATGCATTTGTGATCAATGTCACCTTTTAAAATTACGTCCACAGTTTGTGTAAGTCTCCTGCTCAGTCGCTGAGCCAAGGGTGGGTAATACGTGAGAATTTTACATAACGATGCTCGAATTATCTCACACTTGCGACTTTGGTAGTTTTGGAATTCTGCCACATTCTAGTTGAGGGTACTTTGGAAATAAAACCTTTTTAACAGTTATGACCTTTGCGAATAAATTGGTTGTGTTAGTGCACGTTGACCCGTGGACACTGGACAATGAATGACAAATTGCATTTTAGTGTGGCACTTGTAAATAAAATTTAATATCTTAAACTAGCCACTTAGCTTTACTTTTATTTTAGCAACATACTTTTTTACACGCTACAACCTCTAGGTTCTATATTTTGAACTATACCGGTATAGTTCATATATTTTTAAAACTGGACTAACTGATCAATTTTAACTAATAACATTTAACCACGCTTTGTCATAAAATTTCGATTATTTTCAAACATAAATATGCTTTTATAATTTATCGATCGTAAAATACTTGATAATGTTTCTATACTTAATAGTTTTAAATAATTAATTCAGTAAATAGTTCATAAATCTTTAATTTTACCGTTAACTATGTTATTTAGCAACATTTAACTAATGTCTTAATTAATAAAGCGATTTAAATAATATTAACTATCTAATTGTGTCAGTTTGTCATCCCCTAGTAATTACTTTGAAACCTTATGAAATTCCTTACCGAATGCAGTGACATTTTGAACCTTATATATTGCGTGTTAAAGACTTTCGTATCAAAGGCTGTTCGCCTTTTGTATCCCATTGTAAGTCAAGTTTAATGCTGTGGTAATATGCCGGTGACTGGCAAATCTTTGGTACAATATATCGTTATTTTCTGTTTTCGCCGTGACATAGTGTTTTTGTAAGCAATGCCAGTTTATTATGACTCGTAGGTTTCGCAAGAGGAGGTTATGTAAAACAGCCTTTGGGAATGTGAAAAATGGTTAGTGGATTCACTCGTATTTTGTATAAATCGATACTTTTGGTTCAGAATTCGTAGCTCGATTCCCGCATAAAATAGGTTACCTTTTCATGTATCGAGTGTGAATTTTCTTCTTTTAGAGAGCAACGTTCTGCATTTTATGTTGGCATAACGCGCTAGTGAAATTTCTATAACCGAACGTTCATGATCATAATTTCTGGAAAACGCTTTCAACCCACTGCAAGATCTATGCTTCCTCCCCTCTTTGGCCAATCTTTTCTGTGTAACGCCAATCTTGTTCAAGTATTACAATTGCAATTTTTTTTGGGTGTCGTCACGATTTCACTGTTTTCATTGTGGTGATCAAATGTAATATTGTTTAACCCTGTTGAATATAGGCAATAGAAAATATTACGTGAATCTATAGACGTATATAGGCTGATTTGCGATTATAATATTGATAATTTGCAACACAAGACGACGAACATTTACGCTGCCTGTTTTGTTAACTCGAGCTGGATTCAGGGAACAATGGACGTTCATTTCAAAACCACTAAACATTTACTAGTTCCTGAAATTTCCGGCATGCAATACACCGCACGAGCTATCGGTAAATGGAAATGAGACCAAAATTTGTGGTGCGGCTCGTGCGTTGCGGCATTAGGATGCAACCTCTATTTTATGTTGCTCTATTCTGTAATACACATGGAAAGAACAAAAGCCCTCCTTTGACGTCGGCAACCTCTATTAGCATCCACATGAAACAATTTTGTGCTTACATCCTTTACTTTATTCGTACAATGTTAAATAACTTGGCTTTTACTCGTATTATGTTTGCGAATATTTAATTATTGCATATTATATTTCACAGAAAAATGACATATTTTCTTCAGAAGAATTGTATAAAACAGCTACTTTTTTTTCGTTTTCAGAATTGGGTCCATGATAAAGTTTTTCATAATAATGAGTACAATACAACATACATACATACTTAGATAGAATATTTCCGTTATCTAACTGTATACCCAGTTTTGAGAGAGAACTGAGCAACGCATGTTCACACTTGCACCTATACCATAAACATCATCATCAACAGCCTGACGACGTCCACTACTGAACAAAGGCCTCCCCCTTTGACCGCCGCACTGAACGACAATTTACAACTTGCATGCACCGGTTACCCGCGACCTTCAAAATGTCGTCAGTCCACCTAGTGGGAGGCTTGGCTACGCTGCGTCTTCCAGCTCGTGGTTGCCACTCAATATAAATAAAAAAATATACCTATATAATTACGTAAGTTGCGTAATATTTTCTCGTCCAAAATCACAGTGTCTGAAGACAATCCAATGTGTGATGACATACGGAAACGTGGTCCTTAACTGCTGTCTTTTTGGAGAAGCTCAGAGTCGCACAGCGGGAAATGTAGAGAGCTATGCTCGGAGTTCCTTTTCGTGATAAAATCCGGAACGAGGATATTCGTCGAAGAACCAAAGTCACCGATATAGCTCTCAAGGCTTGCAAGCTGAAGTGGCAACGGGCAGGCCACATCGTTCGAAGAACCGATAGCCTACGAGTAAGAAAGGTTCTTAAGTGCACCTATATATGGAAAAATAAAATAGTTTCTTTCCTGGCAAAATGGAGAAATACTGAAAAACTAGTTGGCTATCTTGATACTGAAACGAAACGACTCGTCTTCTCTGTATACATTTCCTAGCGTGTTTCGCCGCAGTATATTTCAGGGGATACAGGACCCGCCTCCTTTCAGCTGTGCGTTAGAGATTACCATTCTGAATGAAATGTGTGACGCGAGGTTTGGGGGAGCACGGAGCTGTAATTATATGGAGTGAAATAGGGAACGAGGTGGTTTAAGAACACAGAGTACTGGTAAAATGGGTAAGAGGAAATCTGACCTGTTCATTTTCGCTGGAGCTTCTTTGGCCAATATTAAATTGTGAATTATAAAGGTCTTCGAACATCTAATAATAAAGTTAACCTTATTTAAAAATCTAAGGTTTATTTGCGATATTCGGTCATTTTTGTAAAAGACATTTAGTTAGTGATAATTTGCTAATTGGTTGGCTTATACGTTTTATAATTAAACATAACTGATACTGGATAAGTTTATGTTGTAGTAATATTAACTCGAAATTGCTGTATGATGGTTAAGTAGGTATTTTAATTGATTAAAAATATTTCAAAATATTGGCGCTTATGTGGGGGCGTGATTTAAGCTTCATGTGTGGACGTCATTGACGTTATTGCTGGCTTGATGGTGATGTTAAGGCGGTTTGTTTTTCAGTTGTTTCTTTTCTATCCAGTAGCTATTGTTTTTGGTTGCATGTGATGTAATAATTATTGTTTTTACCACATACTTAGAATGTTTGGACTTATTGTTATTTACCTTTTATAGTCTAAATGGATTGACAGGTTTTGGAGTACGTAGGAGCCTTAATTTTTTTTCTTAATGTCCGGAGTGTTGTGTGTGGACTGTTTTTCCCGGTTGTTTTTTTTTTTCAGTTTCTACTATTAGGCGATATATCTTTCCTGTTTACTCTATCTTCATGATACCTTATCCAACGAGTCTTTCATAATTATATCCAAGCATTAACGTTATGGTGTCAGACAGCACCATTCAACCGTTTGCAAAAGATTGAATAAACACTTCCTGCCCTGATTGAGTTACTAATCCTTATGTTGCATAATTAAATAGCTTTCCTCGGTAAAGCTGCACCCTTGTTAGGTAAATTGCGAGTGATTAGGCTTAATGCGGATTAGTTACTTACAAACAAACATTGTGCAATCTTCCTGTTAAATATTTTGTTTATCGACATTCAAAACGAACATTATAAATTAAAAATTAACAAAATGTTCGTCATCTACATTTTCACAAAAAAATATGTTATGTTTATTTGTCTATTATAATTCAATAGACAAATAAACATAGCATATATTTTTTTTTATTAAAAATCCTATATAATTTTTTTTATACACGGTGTCACTGTTGATGTCGTACAATAAAGTTAAGCTACTATTTTGACCTTTAAAACGAAAAAATTGCGACTGAATCCACGCCTGGGACAAAATTATCATTCTCCTTTTGATACGATAGTAGTGTATAAAATATATTCTTCATCACTGAAGAAAACTATTGACAAAATCGGAACACTGGCTTATTATGACGACCATTCTGGCTTAGTTTGTAGCGCGTCTACCTTATGAGCAGGAGTTCCTTTGATTTATTCTCGGATATGTTTAAATATCTGCGCTAATGTCTCTGGGTCTAAGTTAGTTGTCCGTGATCTACGGCATCGCCGACACGAGGAACCCTGCCGAGCAGCGCCCGGTTTCACCCGCTATACTATAGGAATAGTATATATTTTTCCGGGATAAAAAGTATCATATCCAGAGTATAAGCTTCCTCCATATCAAACATCCAAATCCGTCCAAATCCAAAACATGACATGGAACAAACACACACAAACTTACGCGCTTATAATAGTAGTGTGATATACATCGAACAATCATGGAAAAGGCTAGCGTAGAGGAGCATTATGATAATTATGATTTTTAAGCATAAGAACTACCTACATAATTATCATCGCGTTAAACCAAGACTAGTAGTGACTACATCAACCACCCTTGATCATTTAATCACGAGACAAAGAACTAAGTAACTTTTCCAACCGTTGCTGTAGCTTTATCTGAGAAACAGTTTATGAAGTTCCACGGTGAACAGGATCCGGTTAGAGTTGGGTTCGTATCCGAGTCTCTTAGTGGGTTATAAGGAACTGCGCTCTTTTGTCCTGCTTTGGTTCTTCGTAGGCATTTTATGTGTGTTGCAATGATATTTTTATGTATTGTATTGTATTGAAATAATAAACGAGGAAGCTCTATCAGTAGGTCTACTTTCTTTTGTGTCTCTCCGTGTCTCCTTCCACGTGTTTCGAAACGAAACAATTTTGACAGATTTTGCTTTTCCGCGTTCCCAAAAAATATTATTTGCAATTATGACGGAGGTCTTTTTAAAATTATTTAAAATTCTGGTTTTAACACATTAGCACAGTATGAGAAGTTGTATACTCGCACTTACTCTTCACCCGAATGTACAGACGGTCTGTAATGTTTTTCGTATCGTTAACGGCTTGATCAATTTTGAAATGCAAGGTGTCGTTAGGTTAGTATTTATATCCTTAATGTCATAGGCTAAATTTGGCAGTTGTATTTTGGTTTTCTCTTGTAATAAAATGTAAGTTATGTAGAGAATCATTATATTGTTAACGACAAACGTGATCACACATCCTTACCATTTGGTGATACATCTGAAGGGGTATCAGAGCTATTCTTTTTTATTCTGTTCTTACTTCTTGTACAATAATAAGTCCTCGATATAAACATACAGAACTCGTCCTCATCGATAGATTATTCAGCCCACTGCAGCGCTTAAGCCTCCTCCCTCTTTCGCCAATCTCCGTTTTAAGCCAATCTCGTCAAGGTATTGCCGCAAAATTTTCGGATGTCGTCACGCCATCGCTGAATTGGTCTTCCAGGGTTCTTACCATCACGTGGCTACTTTCAATGGTTGATTCCAAATAAGTCAACTGACTGAGTTCGTTAAGGCAATCGAGCTTACATATTTATTGTAGCGCTTGATAACAATAATTCTTGTTCTATCTATTAAAAAGTTGTAGCTATTTAAAAATACTGTATGCGAGCTGCCGAATCGTGGTTCACATTTGAGATTTAATACACGGCGGGTGCACTTTGGTTGCTCGCCAGAAATCGTTTCGTTACGAATATGCTTATCCGTTACGGGCTTACTTAAGGCACGTAGTGGGAAGGCACGTATGTAATGTGTTACTTTTCCAGCAGATGGGTTGAAATAGAATACGGTATCGTAGTCACATTTTAACGTTTTTAGGTAATGGTTTTTGCAGATGCAAATGACTTAGTGTTCGACAGAAGCGAAGGTGTCGGAGTCTATGAGAACAAATCGGTGTTTGTATGTATTTTTGTGAGTTTGTGTGTATAATTATCCACACATGCGGACCCTTCAATACTCAATACATTTATTGCAAACATTATGAAAAATCTTCATGAACTTTTTTAGACAAGTACTTGGTTTATTTCAATCAAGCCCTTTAAACTTACATACATGTCAAAAACTACCCGCCTACTTGTATAGTCGGCTTAAAGAGAGCTGAGCGGAGATAGAACTCATGTCTCCACCTACCTAGGTCAACTCCTGGGTCAATTTAGCGTGGTAGTTTTTTGAGCACCGTGAGTATGATAGAACAGAGTAAAACCAACCTTGGGCTGTTTTATAACTTTTTGTCGCTGTCACAACAATTCTACTCTTAATACATTGCAGTCTTTGTATGAGATTTATATTTACGCAGTAGAAAATATAAAGTAGAAACTTCTGAACTCCAGTAATTTAAAGACCGGGAGAAATATTACTAAAAGGAAAAGTCATCTACCCGAGCCATTGTGCGTGCATTCGCCCCTAGAGATGAAACATGTATTAAAAATAAACAATCGTAATTCAGGTTTTTTTAGTTTGCAGCTTTTATAATGAACAAAAATAATAGTAGATTACTGTCACGGTCTGTAATAACTGTTGCTGGCAGCGATGATGATGGTCGAAAGCGCATCGTAGCGCAGGTCCAGGCCATCACAGCGCGGTCAGCATTGCAGCCCTTGATGGACAAGCTGAAACGTCTCGGCCTTTTCAGCGCGGACAGCAAGGGCTGCAATGATGACCAAGGTTGAAGGCGGAGAGTGTAGCTAAGCTTAGCTCGCGGCCGTCATAGCGTGGGCAGCAGTCACGTCTTTGCGGACCGGGGCTTGTATAGTGCTTTACTCAAACAATGCGAGTCGTTTAAATATAACCAGCTTAATTTCAATTTTATTTCAATTCAAACTCTAAATTGAAATCGAAATGGAAATCGAAATCGAAATCAAAATCAATTATTAAATTTGTCTATTTTCCATTGCGCAAAATTGTCGTAGGCAAGTTTTTGCACCTGACTACTTTTGAAATAAAATTCGACAATAATGGATTTTCAAAGTAAATAGATGGCCGCTAAAGCACGACAGTAATGAAATTCCATACAACTTTGCTGTGCCTATTCGAGTAGCGTGGGAAGGTCGACTTTACTCAAAGAATATTGTCAAAATAATAACCGCATTACGAACTTTTTTGAGTAAGGTGTGTAGCAAAATAATATATAATTATTTTCACTTACATTAACAGATAAGGTAGTAGTTATATAGTAGTTGTTTTTTTATAGTTGTATAACTGATTTATGTCAGGGTATGATAAATATTGTTTTCTTAATACATGGTTCTATACTAATGAGTTATTTAATAAGTAAATAGTATGCCTATGGTGCCTTACAAAAATAAATCTTAAAAAAAAAAAAAAAAACTTAAAATCACACAGGTACTGTAAATACCGAGTTTTTCGAAGGAATCCATGTCGCCCATCTCTACACCCGGGGCGTTTTTAAAACGCTTTTATTACAACACGTACAAAACAATGTTTATTAGCTTTTTGCGCGTTTTCCCGTTTTCTTGTCTCATTCCCTTATTACGCAGCTCTTTTTAGAGTTCTCTTCAACGAAATGATACACTGAAAAATGTAATTGTCTATGAAATAATGAATATCAAATAGCAGAGGATGGGATAGAGACTTGAACGCGCAAGTTTATTTATCAAGAAATCAACTTTGCTTTATTTACATAAATAAAATGAAGCAGTTTTTTATTCAGAGCAGGTTGGCGTTTGTCCACATCCTGCAACTGATGCAAAGCAATGAAGTGTCTAGAATGGAACACGATTGCCTAAAGGTAGGTAAACCTTTTTCATCTGGATTTGAAGACACCCACAGTATACTTTTCGGGAAGCACATACTCTGGCAGGGAGTTCCACATCCTCGCTGTGGGTATAAAAATGTGGAAACGAAGCGCTTTATACATATAGTATATAGTGTTAATCCAGGGTTTTAGCTTCCTGCCCATACCTAATTTCATCCAAATCCGTTCAGCCGTTACGGAGTTGACTGGAAACAAACACGCATACTTACGCAAATACTTTCGCATTTATAATATTAGTGTGATGTGATGTGATTAAGTAAAATATGGTCCAGTAACTGTTTTTGTGAACATTTCTAAAATACAAGGAACGCAAACAATGGGAGAAATATAAAAAAAAAAAAAAAAGTTATTTTCAGCGACCGTTGCTAGTATGCAATGTAAATGATAATATTACACCTCAAGGCTTTGTGTAGCATCGCAGGGAAATAATGAGAGCACGTCATTCCAGACAGCTGTCTTCAAGATAATATTCTTGGCAATGGTGGAACTAGACCTTAATTAACTTGTCCAGATTGACCCGACCTATATTTTTATGATATTTTATGTAACCGGTGTTTGGTGTAAGTAAAAATATTACTGTGTACATAATCTCTTTTCATAATTTATCTTGCTATTACTTTTTACTATAATCTTTGTAGACAATGTTCTTAAAAAAAAAATTAAGACTTTTTCTCAAAGGTGGTTAGTATTTTCTAGAATAATATAGTAATTTTGAAGGAAAATAAGGCTTAATTTTCGTTCATCTATCAAGTCAAACATTTTTTCTTCCTTTGGCAGTAATTAAATATATTATTATGAGCAACACTGGCCTCCGTTCGACCCGGCCGGCAGCGAGTCGCTCGAGGGTGATCACTTTTTAATTTTCCATAATTATATTGATGACAATAAGTTCGATTAACGTAAACTATAACGTGATTGTAACTTCTAAAATTTAAATTTAAAAAAAAGGAAGAAAAAATACTAAAATAAAAGCAAAATTTAAGTAAATTTAAATTTTACCATACCTCCAGGAAACCACTCTATCTGTTCACAACAAAGACATGGTTTTAGTGCGATCATTTGGCAATAAATTGTGTCTAATGCTAAATAATAGAAAATAAACACTTTTATTTCAACTTTTTATGTCTCTGTGCTGGGCAAAGGTCTCCCTCACGTTTCTAACTGTCCCTATTTCCTTTCACCTTTCACCTTGGTCACCTTTTTATTAATATTATAAAAGTTTGTGCGATTGTTCGCACTCAGCTTCTTTATGGCTGCCCAATTTGAGTGTACTTTGGTAATATATGTATCGAGACTTGTAAGAACTTCAAATAGCTCTATAGCTCATTTAAGTTATCTGTTGTTTTTAATCCAAGTGAAGTGAGGAGACGAGAAGGTCGGGTAGGCCGCCGTGGCTAAGCTCGATTCAAGGCACAACCTTTTGATCTCAAATCACCTGATGTTATGTGACGGTGTGGTCGAAAATGGTAAACACATGTAGCCTGGAATGGGAGCTGGCTCTCAAGTGAGGCGGCCGAAACACTCCCTAAGCCGAGTACTGGAAAGTCCCAACCACCACGCAAAGGTTTCTCAAGGTTGGAACCCAAGCCCGGGATATGGCAGCGTGCGATCACAGCACGCTAACCACTGAGCTATCAACTTTAAAAATCGCTAGTTAATACTAGTTTGAGTTTAATATGATGCCTAGGCTACTTTAAGCTACTCTAGGGTAGTCTAGACTTCATAAATTATCTATCGCAATATCAACAAAGTAGTCAACAGGATCGCGTCGCGTCTCGAGCCAGCTGGTGTCAACTTCCTAGCTGCTTCCATTGAGATATTCTTCGCGTAATGAACACTCGCTATATCTTAATTAAGTCTCCCAGATTGGTCTTTATTTCGCTAATATTCTGTCTGCGTTAATACGCAGAATTAAAAGGGAAAGAATGAAAACTCCGTAAAAGCAAAAAATCACTCAACGAGGATCTTTACACTACTTATGAAAATAAGTTGTATATTTCAAGAGGATACACGCTGAAATACATGTTTGCTTTTATGTTTAGGTACTAGAGCGCAGAATGTTACGACTTCCAGCAACTATCTTTTTTTAATTTTTCTGACTGCCGAGACGAGCGAGAGTTAAGGCTTGCCCATAACAGTTGAACGCCACCCAACATTTTGATTTTCAACAGTTCCAAACTCTGCGCGGCTGCGCAGAGCTGCGACTGCGCTCGTCCCCCTTAGATATTAGATATAAAATCTCTGTACGCCCAGTAATTTTACTGGAAACATTACCCTTCAATCCGAAATACAGGAATGCTTGCACACTACTGCTTGGTGGCTGAATAACTGGCTTTTTTATAAAATAGTGATTTAAACGGAATCTTACTCAAATAGAATAATGTCAAATAGTAAAGTGCAATAGTACAGGGTTATAAGGAAACGGCGTGCTAAGCAAAAAAAGACTTATAGTACTCATCATTATGAACAACTTTTACTATGGGACTAACCCTGAAATCGAGAAAAAAATCTGATAAACTGTTCCATTGAGCAAAGCAATGTCAATGACACTCGACAAAATTTATCGAACAGCTGTTTATTTTTTCTCTATTTCAGGGTTGGTTCAATTGTAATAGTTGTTCACAATCGTGAGTATTATTAGCCCCTTTCGGGTTAGAATATCCTTTCCTTTTAACCCATACAGGGTTTAAAATCCTGGTTTAGTTTAGTTTTCAAAGCTATTTTTTTTTTCATTTTATATCATGATCAGTTTTTTTACTTTTTGTACTTCGGAAAAATTACTGGTGCAGCGTATCCGTGAATACGAACAATTGTGACCATCTGTGCTTCCGTATTCTGCGGTTGATAGCCGTGATTGGCTGTAAGTGTCAGGCTTTAATAAGCTTCGAGAATGGAGTGCCGATATTAAAATACTTTGGTCATTTTGTAAGCGAGGTCTGCGCCGTCGCACTGCGGTGGAACATGTGCTAAACAAACAATTTTTACGATTAATTTAACTAGAAAATTAAAGTAAAAATTTAGTGTTTTCACTAAAAAAATTGTAATTAAGGATAACTTCACTTATCGTATTTGTAATTTCATGATTATTTCGAGTACACCTTACAGATACAAACCATTCATAAGCCAAAGTATACGGCTCCCGATTATAAACCCTAAAATATTAGATGAAATTAAAACGTCCGTAAATATATGGTTTCAAGTTTTAAATAAAAATGCCACAACCTTCTTGAATCACCAAACTGCCTCTTCAAATCCGCCAAATCTGTTTATATCAAAACCGAGATGAAACAAATGTGTTTTTATATGTAGGTCGTTTTTAAATGTAAGTGGGTATTAATTATATTGCCAGTCAAATGGTTAACGCGATCAAAATATAGGTACAGAACTACAAAAAAGTAAGTTTTCGCGTGACTCCAGATTTAATCAACATTTAATTTGTAGGTGGTGGCCTCCATTGTCGGTGTTCAGAAGTTCTTTTTAATTTTACGCTTGATGAATTCTCCATTTTATGTAAATAAATTGCCTATTTCTATACCCGTGAGAAATTAACAACAGATTGTTTTCAGAAATTGCATTAAGATCGAGCGTTTACATTGACTTGGCATCACATTGGTATGGTTTCTAAGTTAATTGAGGCATTACTGTGGTGGAAAACTAAACAAATAACAGAATGGAATACCTTCAGTTCCGTAATTCCTTGTTGAACACAGAAATAACAGAATAATATCTAGTACGCGGCCTTTGAGGTGGCACGTCGGGAGCAAGAAGGAGTTATTCGGTTAGTATCGGTGTTGTATAGCTTTCTATTGCTATCGATGTGTATTGCGTCGTGTGTCGTACACCACTCATTCGTATTCGTTTACAAAATATTATAAACATAAAAAAGTTGTTCTAATGATCACTTCCTATTATCTCTCTTAGACGTGCAGTGCTGGAGCCTTACTTGGGGGGTGGTTGCCATGATCCCCACGCTTGGCAGGCGGCCTGGAGATCGCAGAATGCTCATCGTTTACTAAAAGGAAGCTGCTACCCGTCATCTGGTGTTGTAGGACATACCCTTTTTTTTTTTTTTTTTTTTTTTTTTACTTTGGGAAATGCATTTACGCATCCCCGCCGTGTGGGGACACGAGCGGGGTATGTCGGACTCGAGCGCCACGGCCTCAGCAGTGGCGCTAATACCGACTAAAACCCAAAGGTGTTCCACCGCTGCGGCAAGTCGGACGGGGGCCGCGGGACCATGCAGAGTATGCACCGCAGCCCCCTCCCGCCGCCTGCCCGCCCCTGGGCGGGCCCGCCTCGGGAAGACCCCCTTCCCCCCTTGGTACGACGCGCCGGAACACCGGGCGCGTCGTCCACCCCTGAGGGTCTGTCACACTGTGACTAAGAGGGCGGATGTCCACCACATCCGCCCCCCAGACCCTCCGGCTTGCGCCGCCGCTACTCAGCATAAGGCTGAGACGCCGGCCAAGCCCCGCGGCCACTCAAGGCCGCCGAGACTCGCACCGCCGCTACCCGGACTATCCAGGGCGCCGGGCGAGCCTACCCCCTCCGTCCGGACATCGTCCGGACCGCCTTCTACGCGCGCTCCAGATAAAAGCTCTGGCGCGTGCGGAGAAGGCCCCCGGGCCCTACAACACTACTCTCCAAGGAGAGATGGGTGCGAGGGCCCCGACTTGCGCCGCCGCTACCCAGCATAAGGCTGGGACGCCGGCCAAGCCCCGCAGCCACTCAAGGCCGCCAAGGCTCGCACCGCCGCTACCCGGACTGTCCGGGGCGCCGGGCGAGCCTACCCCCTCCGGGGAGGCGTAAAGCCTCCCCAACTCACGGTCGCAGAGGATAGGGAGAGCGGCGCACCGTAATACCGACACTCCTCTTCCCCTGCGACCCCACCGCGCCGCCATCTAACGGTGGCGGCCCCGTATCCCTCAGCTGCAGTGCGACCCCCACACTGCAGCCCACCTCAGTTGCGGCGCCGACCCCACCGCAACCTACCGGCCGCTTCGACAGGGCCCGGCCCCACCTCGGGTTCCTGTTTGCTTCACCGTGGGTGGGGAAGACCACGGCTACTGAGCCCCCCCGCCGCGACAAGGCGGGAACCCACTGGGGGGGTGTAGGACATACCCTGGTCCAACGTGTGTTTCGGGTGTAACGACCACAATATGAATAAGGTAGTTGACTGATCACCCCATAGTGTTTCCTCGCGACCCATACTGGCTGTTCCCCCAGTTGTTACCACCTGTTTTGTTTTCTACTGGTGTTCACAACCCGTTGATAACATTTTTCTCATATTCGTACTCAAAAATTGAATTTGCAAAAACTACCTTTCATCAAAATTTTAAACAAATTGACTAACTTATGTAATACAAAAAATAACAAAAAAACACAGACTTGTTCATTATAGACTGAATTCTATTCGTTCCGCTCGATCTAAGTATAATTTGCAATGGAATTTGACAAAACAAAAGGTTTTAATCGCTCTATGAAGATAACAAACTGACGGCAAAATGAGAAATGTGCGAAATGAGAAAACACTCTAAAAAATCAAAGAGCCCCATTTATTCGGGTTATTCCCAGTGGTCAGACTGTGGGCGTGCATATTAATTAAAATTTCTGTCAGTTCTGTGAAAATCTAAAATCACCTCCGAACCCCGGCACAAGAACCCACGAGTTGTTGATAAATCTGCAAAGAAAACTTTTCCGTTTATTTTTCTAACAGTCTGTGAAGCGACAACGGTGACAAGTTGTGGGTTAATTCGCTCCCGCGGGTCACACGTCGACAGTTCGTTATTTTGCCTCGGGGCATCACTGTGGTTGGGGTTCTATCTTGTCTTGCAAGACTGACCAAGATTGTACTTATATTTTTATTCTAGCTTATGAGCGAACATGCTAAATATTGTAGATTGTCCATTTAACTACCTAGCATATTAGAACTAGAACTTCAAATACAAACAATGCAAGTAAAATTTGTATCAGAGCCTTGTGGCTTTAGGTACTGTACGAGCAAAAATAAAATGAAGATTCTGTTTCCGGGGTATAGGTTTGAATGTATGTTTAAGAACAAACAAAGCGAATCAGATAGATAATTATTATATTTTCTTTTGTTGGCAACAGCAAATAAGACTTATTCTACATTCTAAGCAATACGGGGTGGACGGGTAATGTTTTGGAAAACGAAGAGAAGTTCAGTGGAATCGGTGACGCATGGCTCTTGAAGCGCAGTGTTAGTTGTAATCGGTGACGCATTGGGCTTAAAGCGCTGTGTTAGTGGAATCTGAGTCTTGACGTGGCGTGTCAGTGGAATTTGGTGACGCATGTGAATTGAAGCGCTGTGTCAGTGGAATCGGTGATGCATGAGGCTGGAAGCGCTGTGTCAGTTGTGATCGGTGACGCATGGCTCTTAAAGCGCTGTGTCAGTTTTAATCGGTGACGCATGTGGCTTGAAGCGCTGTGTCAGTGGAATCGGTAAAGCATGGGGTTTGAAGCATTGTGTCAGTTGTGATCGGTCATGTGGCTTGAAGCACTATGTCAGTTGTAATTTGTGACTCTTGGCTCTTTACGCGCTGAGTCTGTAGTAATTGGTGACGTATGGCTCTTGAAGCGCTGTGTCTGTTGTAATTGATGTTGCATGTAGCTTGAATTTTGCTGGAGCTGCGGAACATGGATGATGCTTTTGCATTTCTGTTTTCATATTCTTTAATTATTAAACAGCTGGTTTGAATGATTAAATTATTACGTGTTTATATAGTTGAAGCTTGTTTAAATAACCAGAGTTGGTTAACCCTTATTTTTCTTTTTAGTATTTTTCCTACCCCTCTGCCCAATAAGTAGGTTGTATGTGTGTTCTCCTTTATTACCTTCTGTAGCCTACCGGCTTGACCGATTTTGACTAATGAAGTGTTATCAGAAGTGTCGGATTCTTCTTTATTTCAGAAATAAGTTTTAGTTTCTAATACATGTTGTGTACTACACCACCGCTCCTTACTACAGGCACCAAAACCTTCTCTTCACTACGTAGTAACGTAACAGAAAGTCTTAGATATTTCACCTGAGATGTTGTTTGCTTAAGAATAGTACATAATTATGTACTGTTCAACAAGAACAACAAGAAACTTTAGCAGCGGCGAGAATTCTCTAGCTAAATACCAGCAGTATATCATGCTTGTGGCGTATCATAGTGGAGTAGCTAGCGCAAGCTCAGCGAGACTACGTTTGCAAATAAAATGTAATGAAAATGACACAAGGAAATAAAAAAAACTTGCCATCGTAAAAGATATTACATAATTGACAATTATTTTTAAAGAAAAGACTTACTTTTGCCCTAGAGCCTAAAAGTAAACTGAACATCTTTAAAATCGTTCAAAGAGTTCAAAGAGTTTGTAATAATTATTATATTTCATATATAAACTTTGCCTAGGTTTTTAATAATACTTATAGATCAAGCTATTATTAAAGACCCCGACATGACATTTTGTCAAATTTCGAATTTCTTGGTAATATTAAGTGGCTCTATCTCTGTTTTTTTTTTTTCTATTACGTGATCATTGTCTATTTGTATTTTATTTTGTAATATTGTATTTTAATCTAAGAGATATTACTTACAATGTCAATATTTCATTTCCTCGCAATTAAAGTGAAAAGAGTGTATAACTTGTGCATGAAACCCATTTTACCCTCGAATTAATTATGAACTCTCTCTCGTCTTTGGCCCGGGCTGATAAACTCTCGGCTAAAATGGATCGTGTTATGCAATAGTTGTACAATTTACAATTTATTTTAGCTGTCCTCCTCTCTTCTAGTTTCGTTGTGCCTGACGGAGTCCATACGAACCATTGTACTAATGTTTGTTGCCACCTTGAACTGTTTAAGAGTAATAAGCCGTCTGAATCTGAAAAAATAAAAACCCAATTGATTTTGATTTGAGTTTGACTTATGTAGGTAAAATATTCGTGTACACTAAGTGCGTATCAATATGTTGCGGTTTTTTATCTCTCACATTCTCTCTACAAATGGGCATAATTGTAGAATCGAACTAAAAATGTGTAGCACCTTAGTATCAGACAGCGAACCAAACGCGTTTTTTAAATTGTAGTTTTACATAGTAAAGATTTAATTTACTATGTAAATATTAAATTTCATGTTAGTTTAGACTTAAGCTCTTTTATGTAGTAGCATTTTGATAATATCTGTGAATGTTAATATACATATTATTATGATAATAATTATTATATAATGTGAGCAGTGATTATAATTATAAAAATCATCAAAAAGGACAAACAAGAAACATTGCTTCCCTAGAAAAATCATAAAATAGTGGTGTACGAGTTTTTAAAACGTTCAACTCTCCGAGCCGGCACTAAGTCGTTAGTAGCATGGAATTGTAGCACCAATCGTTAACACACAGAATGAAAAACCTAACAAGTAAGGGAAATAACTAAGGTACGGGCCTTAGTTTGATTTAGTTTTAAACTGAAGAGTTTGTAAAAAAAATAACTTCGTATTCTAAACTGTTCCAAACTTATTTATAAATTATAGCGATGATAATTATAATCGAAAATAGATATGTTTTTTTAAAACATTAATTATTTTTCATATCCCATAGATATGTAAGTCGACCATTAGGAATAATTTATTAAACTGTATAGGGTCGCATTTAGCGAAGCAAAACTATGGAATCAAAGTACGGATTTTAATAAATCGTAATCGTAATTGAAAATATAATAGGTATTCATTAAATTAACTTAATAATATGATAAGCAATACTAATAGATCAGTAATTACTCAGGACAGATATAAATGAGAGAATTCGTCTCATAATACCAAGAACTCAGAATCACGAGATCTTAGGATGAAGAGATGACAGAATGACGAGATCTCGGAATAACAAGATCTTGGATTAATCCGATCTCACGACGAGATTTCAAAACATCGCGGTCTCAGATCGACGAGATCGCAAGATGGCAAGATCACAAAACGACAAGATCCTGAGATCAGAATCTCACTAAAAGTGATCTGAACTATCTGAAATAATATGTAATATAACACTTACAAATTTGTTTTACGGTTTTATTATACTTTATAAGTTTTGTTAATAATCCTTAGACGGAAAGTATATTTGTTTGTTATCAGCAGCATCTTAATAGCTTTAGGTAGCTAAGTGTAACATCTGCTACGACTTACTTTTAGATTCTCTATTTATCTCTTTTATATTTAACCTTCTTAAAATCTTCAATATATTTACAACTAAAATATTTGTAAGCAAAAAGAATAAATTGCGCCATTTTCAGACCCGTAGTCACATTTAATAAGTTCTGCGCCACAGTCTTAGATTTGTAGCCACGTTCCAGTGCTGTTACCAGTGAACTGGCAATAAGCTATCAAATTATACGAGTAGCTGTTCACAACCTCTACTCTGAAAATAAGTAGCGGTCTCCACGAGGAATAATACTGCTGGTTCTACACTGAAAATAATTAGCGATCACCACGAGTAATATTACTGTCGGTTCAACATTACAAACGAATCGAAGATTTACTCCTTACCGCGAACATCACCTTCGTCTCTACCTTTACATAACAATTTAGCATAAAGTGTTACAGTAAAATTGCTTCTGTAAATAGCAACTTAAAGGCAACGGACTATGTTTTTTAAATTCAAATAAAAATACGACATTATGCGCGCTTAAAACGCTTCATTGAGAAATAGAAGCTATTTTATACTACGAAAATCCGTAAGAAAGTCATTCGCCTGAGCATAGACTACACTTTGACTGCAAGGATTTTTGTGACTCAAGTTTATTGTTGCTGTAATTTATTTCGGTTTTCACTTGCTATTTCACTCGCCTGTTGGTAAGAGTTACGCTTATCCATAACCGCTTAGTGTCCCAACATCAACATTACAGTTCAAAACCATGCGCAGCAATGAACTGCGCTATTCACCCGCGATCGCGATCTTACAAGTTGAATCTCATTATGCTCAGTAACTTCTCTGGAAACATTGCCCTTCAACCTGGGACACAGTAATGTTTGTTACTACAGCTTCATCATCATCATCACCAGCCAGGAGACGTCCACTGCTCCCCCTTAGAGCACCATATGCGTAGGTGTAGTTAAATCCATGGTGCAGTTTAATATTAGATCAAACGATACCAATAGTAAAACTTGCCATGTACCTACAGTTTAGTTTTATTTCTTTTCCGTCTCTATTTTTCCTCGTACGAATCACACGTAAAGGAATACCGAGAATAGCAGCAATCACGATCAGATACATGCATTACGGCGATTACGCGCCCTTATTCCCGCAGTAAACGTTTATTTCGTACTGCACACGTAAACAGATGTAATCCGCTGAATTATTAAGCGGGGAGCGATCACTCGATTCCGGCGCTGTCGAGAAATGATCGTGTTCAATTGTCTCGATACTCCGACGGTTCATTGAGATTATTATCAGTAGAATGTACAGTACTTTTATTTTCATTAGTAAATATGAAAATTTAATTTTACAGACATACTCTTTCTGTGGTTTACAGTCAGTTCGTAATTTCACGTCAATAACTTTAAGCCGTGGTAGCTCAGTGAGAGCAGGCTCGCTTCACATTCGTGGAGTCGTGGAGAGACCAAGGGAGACCCGTACCAATGATTTCTTTGGAATTTGCTTTATACCACTGGCTTTCGGTGTAGGAAACATCATGAAGATACCTGCATAATTGTTTCCGGAGAAGAAATTCCTTGGCGTATATAAATCCGCCAACCCGCACTGAGCCAGCTTGGTGGATATGGTGATCATCCTAATAGGGTAGGCCGATATCTCAGCAGTAGGATGTTTAAAGGATGATGCAGAGAATATCCTTAAACTAGTGGGAATACTGATAACCTACTCAAACTTTAGTTTTTTTATACTAATTATATTTTGTCTTGTTCCGAATCGTGCAGTCCTTGTGCGTTTTGATCTTTTCACCTCAACGTGGTGCAAAGCGTCAGTTTTACCGTTTCGTCTCTCTCTGAGGGGCACTTGACACGGCCCTGCCTCGGGCCATTTACTGGAGTGTGCTTTAGAAACATAGCCGTTTTATGTCGAATCGGCATACTCCACACTCAGCCGTTTGTGTTCAAGTTGAGCTAGTCAGTGTATTTCCAAGGTGTTCCTTATGCTTTTAAATAATCATAGGACCGATTCCGCGATACAGCCGCGAAGATGAAGATGAGGTGAAGCTAGTGGATGCAAGTTTTGGCTTTGACATGAGTAAGACTTCATACTCATAACAACGGCACGGATTATTATTAATTATTCAAAAACCTGCTATTAAGTGCAATAACTTTACAAATTAAGTACATGAGTTTGCTTCTCAAACAACATCTAAATAAATGAAAAACGAAAATTATTTAAAATATTGCAAATTATTGGACAGTGCTGAAATCGGAACTGCCTAAACAGCAATCCTGTTAATTTGGTAACTTTATCGCCCTAAATCATACCACGCCCGGACACAAAATAACAATCGGTAGATTGTCAAGCTGACAGTGTAACAAATGTGGCTACCAAATGGCGCGAAATTTATGATATCAATGCACGATTAATGTTTGTAAAGTATATAATTTTGTGTATAGAAGTTTTTGTATGTATGTTACTACGAACACGCAGGTAGGGAATTGATTTAAGTAATTTTAGTAGGATCACCTGAACCAAGTTAATTATGCGTAATTTATTAGCATGACATATACATGACTCAAAAAAAGGTAACCCTAATTGCGTTTCACACTTCAAAATCATAATTGGTTTTAGAATACACATAACACTCGATATTTAAGCATAATTTTATCCTAAGCGTAGGAGTTTTGTTGTTCATAGAGGGTTACAATTTCAATGTATTTTTTCCCATTTGGCGTTATGAAGTGGTCGCAGTTTTGTACCGGGAGATATGGATATAAACGGGCAAAACCGCGGTTTTAAAACATTATTTACCATGGCCACAAAAACTGAAAAAAAAAATACTTCTTACCCTTTTTGTACCACATCTGCGTGGGGTCAAACCCCGAGATTAAACCGCGAATAATAATTACTACTGTTTTACTATGTCAAAAAGCTTGAATATTTTTCTCGGTAATATTAGAGTCACGACGATAATAATTTCGTCCTTGGAACCGTGATCCGAGGAAAACATGACTCGGTAACTGCGAACGACGTGGATTTAGACGGGGCGTCACAGCCCGTCACACGCAGAAAAACGCAAAACGAATATTATTTCCTCAGCGTTGAATGTTGATTTTATGAGGTAACCATTATGTCGCTTGTAAATATTTTGCTATTTTTCTTTTGAAGTGGTCGTGATCAGAAAAGTCTTTAGAAAATGTAAACTTTTTATTTGCTTGACGAGGTCGCTTGAGCATCTTGATCATGGATTTAGCTTCATACTTCGTCTAAGATCTTGATGGACGGTGTGTTCCAAAATTGTAAAGACTTTAGCATGGGATCAAAAAAAGCTGTCAAATAAGGTGCATTTTTTATTTGCACAAATATTATACTATGCTCAAAGACATTTATAAGGAGAATTCTGTGACTGTGGTATTGGAATTAAATATCAAACTGAATCTAGATTAACCAATCTGTAGTGTCTTCCCGCTGCAATATCGCTTAGTACAATAAATACAAGGGATCAATTATTGTTTGTCCTCTACTTTAAAAGAGTACATTAAGTAGTCGATTGTTTCACGCAGTTCATTTTCAAACTGTGTCTAAAATAACCAATCTTTAGTGTCTTTCCACTGCAACAGAAAGAAGCAGCTGAAAGACACTACAGATTTGTTATTAAAATTTAGAGTTTTTAAGAGTATATTATTAAAAAGAATGTAATATACATATACATGTATATTACTTTTATTGTAAATACATATACATATATATTACACCGACTTGTAGCTTTGCTACCAATAAATATTTCATTTCATTTATAAAGTGAAAATCTTTTTTATTATTTTGTAAACAAAAGTATTATGAACCCGAAACTATTATTGTATAAATTTAATTTCTGAATCCACACAGTAACACTGGCCTCCAGTTGGGCTGTTCGGGCGACTTTACCGATTTAAGCTTCTGAATGTACGTGTATGAGTAAGAAATAATTAGTTCTAAAATAAAATTGATTACAATTATAACAGAAGAAAACTATTTGTAACTTGTAATTATACGATAACGAAAAACAAAATATATTACCGTTATCCCAAAGTATTGTATCGACAGTGTTTCACCTCTACTCGTGGCACGTGTCTGGACGTGTGGGCCCCCCGAGCGCACGGCGGAGCCCCCCCTCCCTTGTTCCTATTGTACCAGATGCAATATTGCAGCTGAAAGACACTACAGATTGCTTAATATAGACACAGTTTGAAAATGAACTTCCGCAAAGTACCGCCTGAATCAATCACCTACCTCAGAAATTTCCAGTAAAGCCGGCGCTATACTGACACGTGGCTGTAATTGTTTACTTGTACTGTGACTGAGACTGCAAGACTTTAAGTTAAAATTTTATGAAACTTGATACTGGTTACTGCCTAAATACACGACGTGTGGAGCCAAAATTCTTTAAAAAGTTGTTGTTTGTGTGTAGTTTAAAATTTAGTTAATTGTTTTTAACAAAATAAAAACTATAGGTAGATAACATTTTATGCGTAAATTATAAATGTAGCGGTCCCCTGTGAACTTGTCGCTTTGGAGTAATGCATTATGAATATCAAAACATAATTATTATCAAAGTCGAAACCTATTTATACACTCTTTGACCGTTCACTCTCTAAACATTTCACAAGTACAAGTTCAATTCTTTAGATATAATGCACTTACAAACGTCAGGCTTACAATAACGATTTAATTATTATAATACGTTTAAGCAGATTACGTTCTTGTCGGCAATAAAATGATTATGACCATAGTACGCCTTTGCAGATCATACAGAGCTGCTCGACCGTTATGAGAAAATTATTTAGCTTTTTGGTTGGTGTCAGTTCATTCCAATAATAATAAATAACAAATTGATATAAAAGCATCATAATTATCAGAGTTTCCGAGTTATTTACATAGATATTTTTGCTTTGGAAAAAATGTAAAAATATTTTTATCGGTTTTTTATTTTTATGACATGAAGATGATTATAAATATTTCTTTAATTTTTGAATCGATATTCTACTAGATTTTCTAAAATCTCCATTAAAAAATATTCTAATCTTTGAAAACGTCTATGTCGTTTGTATGACTGAATTTTATGAATACAATACCAAAGGACCTCTCATTATAATGAAATGTGTCCCCCTCCCGCAGCTGTTTTATCATCCCTGCTCCACGCTAAGTGGTGCGATCCCCAAGATCGTCGGGAAGTCACCTAAGTGAAAACAAATGCTCTTTCGCCATCCGAAGAAACCAAGCGATTTATTCAAATAAACCAGAATAAGCACCCATTCCTCGGCGACTTTGGAAGCGAGGATCTCGTTGAATAAATTTTGATGCGGTTACTTACTTAAGTTTCATAATTTATTGTAGTTGTTTTGAAATTGTTTTGAAAGTAAAGTGAAACTAAATTACCAAAATGCCGAAGTGTAAAAGTGTAGTTTTAAGGTTAGTCGGTCACGGATAAAAGTAGTGTAAATATAATTACAAAATAAATAAATAATAATATTTATATTGTGATTTAATTTTGTTGGCGTAATATAAAATTTGCTACTTCATCCTACCAGAATTCTATCAGAAAACGCTGCTACACAGTACAATACAGTTGTAGACTGTGTACAGTGTCGCAGTGTAACAGTATCAAAGTTCACGTCAACACTTCGATACTGTACGTATACTGTACATTTGATCATGATGCCTTGAAGGTAGCGAGTTATTAGCCTAGTGTCAGTTTTACTTTATTTTCTATATTCTTGTACAAAAATACTTAGTCCTACTCGCATACACAACTAACCATAACTTTTCATAAACTTTAAGAAAAATCACGTAAAAATATAGATGTGTAACCTCAATCGTTTCGTTTTGATATCAAAGTAGAAGGTACCTACCACAGTAATGTCCTCGGTTCATCTCTTCCGTTTATCGTTCCGACTTCAAGTTACGACGGAATAAAAGGGCATACTTGTCCCATCTCATTGGCTGACGTAACACTTAAAATAAAGCATTATTTTCGTGTCAAAAGAAAAACGTGCAAGGCATAAAAGTTATCGCGAAAAGTGGCATACTTTATGACGAATTTTCGTCACAGACTTAGCATACTGTAGGGAGGGTAAGTAGTACAAGAACAAGTCTTGTTTTTGGGTGGTTTTCAATGGATAGTAGTTACATTTAAGAAAATTATCAAGGCTCGATCAAGGTTTCTACCTTCATCACCAACTAGGTAAGCCACTATATTTTATAGTTTTAAAAATCAAATATTGTGACAATTATCGTTATAATAGGAACAATAAATAATAATACAATACGATATAACTTAAATATAAGGAATAACAGAAAAACCGGTAGTATAATTGGCGGTCTTATCGCCTAACCCGATTTCTTCCAGACAACCTTGCGGCAAATAACAATGATGATAATGACGGATGTAATTTTGAGTATTTTCACCGAATGAGCAGAAGATCCACAAGACAGTCTACGCCGGGAGCAAATCGAAAGTTGTATGCAAGTTGTATGTCTGTAGGTATCTTTGTCGGACGATAACATGAGAACATTTGAACCGATCATAAATTTTTGTATGCGAGTAGGTAATTTTAATAAAGTTGTAACTTCGAGAATGAGGAAAATCGATCCAGGGGTCGTCCAGGGAAGTTATACGGGTCGCGAGGCCTCAGTTCGGCGCGAACTACTAGTATGTTTTATAGTTTCAATACTATAACATAGTAAACTTCGTCTCTAGGCTCATGCCACGAAACTTGCTAAAGTCTTAAACCTATTGAGAGTTTAACACCAGATAGAATACTTTGGTGTCGTGATTCCCAGCCCTCGCCAGTTTGTCGTCAGTCTTTACGACATCACAGGCGATGTCGCCGCACGTTATAAACACAAAGGCGTATGGAGCCTGTGTATTACTCGCATAATGAACGAACCTAAGATATAAAACAAAAGCTCGGAGCTTCTGCGAGAGTCATGCCCTAATTATATGCGAAATTACTTGTAATAACTGCGCCCCTGTTTTTGATACTCGTCCTTGTGCGTTTTGACAGTAGGCACGTTAGCCGGAATGTGGTTTATGAAAAATATATTCCTAAGGCGTTTTACGATTTTAAATGTACGTTTAACTGCTACATGTAGAATTTGGGCAAAAAATATAATGCGGACGTGGCTGAGGTAGGTTTATTATATTAAATTTTGAAGCTATACGTAGTACATACCTGCAAAAATAAACCGTCTCATTTATAACAACAAACACAAATAACAAGGTGGATATCTACCAAAACTACTGTCAAGGCAATCCTCTAGAAACTTTTAAATTACGTCCCTAATTCCTACATAATCATTTTCTTCAGTACCTAATTTATCCTTATTATAATTGAGTTGTAAATGACAGAATAAAGATAATAACTTGAGAAAGGCTGGACCGATTTTGATGATTCCTTTTTTGTTGTTTTCGTAATTGTGAGGACAAGGTTTGTATGAATAGTTTAGCAAGACCATAGGCATAGCTTCGCGGGCATCAGCTAGTACCAGATAATACCTACCTAGCTCTATGTATCTCTATGGTAGTATATACAGAGTGATAGCCTCTTATCTAAGTGGTCGCCCTTCTTATTAATTCGCCGTTCACATTCCGAACGGTCCTCTGAGCTCGACTAGTCAAACATAACACTGACAAACAATTCCGCCACAAAAGCGCTCCAGGATCGATTTCACATTATGGCGGTCTCGTAGATAGATGACGTCATATCAATTGCAATTTATACAAGATAAATAGCGGCCAGATATGGTAATGTGGCCATCAATCATTATTACACCTACACTCTACTGTAGAGCTATTGGTACTTATTGTTACCGGGAACTCTACCTACGTGTTACAGTTGGGCGGTATGATTGTAAACATTTTTTTCTATCATTGGGGGTAGTTATGGGTATTGGTAATTTGTGGATTCCAATAAACTTTTCAAGGATTTGAATTTCATAGCATAGTGTTGAGGGAACCACAATCAGTAATCAGAAATATTTGTTCGCCATGACTAACGTTGAATTTTTTAGGCAAGTCACCTGTAGGTTTTGATTTACTAGCGAGTGTCAAAATATCAGTTGTTATTTTATTATCGTTATGTTATTTTTATTATGCAGTCATTATTTGTTATTGTCTGTTGACCTAGAAGCTTGGTGTTTTTTACAGCTCTAAGGGACCTTATAACCGTATTTAGTATTAATTTCAACTTGAGACATCCACGCGTTTCTGAGAAAAAGTCAAACAGAAAGACGGGTAACGAAGAGATGCTATAAGGGTTTTTTTTTTCTTTTTGAGGTACGGAACTAAAAAAACCGTGCATCAAACCTAATGCAACCTCTAATTTCTCGACGTCGAGTTTAAAAACCAAAACTTATGGGCTTGACCGACAGTTTTTCATTAGTTATCAAGGATGTATTCTGGTAATGCAGCTGCTTTCGCAGCTGTTGTGCTAGAACTATTTTTTACACAGTCCGCTTTGGGAAGTTCCAGTTATACCTTTACCAGTTATTTAATCTCCAAGCAGTAGTGTGCAACATTACTATATTCCAGATGGAATGGCAACATTTTCCATTTAAATTACTGAACGTAAAGAGATTTGACATGTAATATCGCAGGGTACTGAGCACAGTACATTTACGAGCAGGGCTTTGAACTGTTAAAGTTTCTGTGTGTTCATCATCATCATAATCAAGAGCAGCAACAGGAAGGCTTCACCCACTGCTGATTAAAGGCCTCCCCCTTATAGCGCCACACAGAACGTCAATTTGCCATTTGCATTGCACCGGTTGCCCGCGTAGTGCGAGGCCTACCTACGCTGCGACTTCCGGTTTGTGGTCGCCATTCAAAAACCTTTCTTCTCCATCGGTTATCGGTTCTTTGAGCGATGTGGTCTGCCCATTGCCACTTCTGGTTTCAAACTCTGAAAGCTATGTCGGTGACTTTAGTTCTTCGGCGGATATCCTCGTACTGGAGTTAGAGACTACGTTTCAGTTCCATATGTCAATACACTGGCAACACACATTGATTGAAGACCCTTGTTTCTGTGTGTTATAGACTAGCGTAAATTTTACTATCAATCAGGCGAGCGACTTGCTCGCCTCGTCTACAGCAGCATAAAAAAAGTAGTTTATAATACGAAAAGTTTATGACCATTAAAGAAATCAGTTAAAATTAATCACTACTTTTGGCCGTCGCTGCAGTTTGAGTTTAATAATTACTTTGGTCGTAAATGCTAAGTTATAAGCTTGTTAGTTAGTTATCTTACTACTTCAGGCGGAGCAATTAACTTTTCTATAAGTAAAATGTCAAATTTTTGTGAAAGTTGTATCGTTTTAAAAATGAGGTTTTATTTTACACAATACCTATTTTTATAAAATTATTAGGTCACATGTCTGGTATGTATTTCTCTGTAGAATCTTTATGTCTGTGTGTAATGTTATCTTCCTTTGTATGTCTTCCCTTTTACGACTAAGTAGTTGAATGGAGAAAATTAATGTTTACATTTCAGAGTACGGAATGAATTCGTAGTTAGATTGAGTTTAAATACATTTATATTAGTACTCGCGGGATATTTACCACGCTAATCTAATTATCATTTATTAAATTAATTCTTTATTATTTTTATTCTTATTTTACCTAATTTAAATGTTGTAAACAACCGCGAAAGTCTAAAACTGAGTTTGAATGGCTAGATTAACAAATTAATTACTAAAATAAAAAAAACATTTAATACTTAATTTTTTGGTTGACAGGCGAGGCATTTGATCACAAACTGAACTGATGTTGACTGAAGGTGTGGTCGAGGATGGTGAGCGCAGATAGGCTGTATTGCGAAATTTGATTCATAATATTTAATATGAATACACTAATATTATAAATGCGATATTATGTTGTAAGTAGGTAAGTATGTGGGTGTGTTCTAACGGCCGAACGGATTTGAATGAAATTTGGAATGGAGGTAGCTTATTCCCTGGATTAGCACATAGGTTACTTTTTATCCTGGAAAAATATTTGGTTTCTGTAGAAACTTCCGGGCGCAGCTAGTTGTAAATATTTGTCTTACCGACAGCTTTTCATTAATTTCTCCCAAGAAAAATCTGGTCTCGCCGGCAAGTTTCCGCTGCACTGGACATAGAACGCTTTGTCAAACTCGAGCATTCCAGCAACAATAAGTAAGGCCATACAATTTAAGCCGGTCGTTCTAAATTGCTTGTTTTGTTCGCTATATAAAAATGTTGTTTAACTAATATTATAATTCAGAGGAATATAATATAGCCGCAGTCGTATCAGGACCAATAAAGCTTCGAGTTATAAAAATGAATACGCTCGTCGCGAGGAAAAAACTTCGCTTGCGCGATTCAGAACTCCCTACATTACAACTGTCAGTCCATGCAAAACGTCAAAAAATGAGTAGCTCTCAGTCTGGACATCACAAAGACGAACATAGGATATTTTTATGTCCACGCGAACGAAGTCGCTAGTACAATCAATTACCTAGTTCTATAACTGAGCTGAATCATAACAAGTATAAGCAGGATTTTAACCTTTTTGTGCCGATGTCAATGGAGCTATCGAATTCTACAATTTTTCCACATACAGAGTAAGCACCTGCCATCACATTGTTGAATTATTCAAATAAATAATTCGTTTGCCTAATTTAATTTAACTATAAACTTAAGTTAATTTTTTACATAAAATTGATTTGCCTGTAGTTTTAAATGTTTTTTACGGCCATTAAATATATCTGATGTCTGATTTCTGCAGGATTTAAAACACGTCTATATTCATGAACCCAACAAACTACACTAGATCAATAATATCAAAGAACGATCTCAGCTTCAACGTAATATCAAATAATGCCACAGGTGCGAACTGAATCAAAGATATTTTGTACAAAATAAACACGCTCGAGACAAAAAAATATTCCCGTAGGTGAGAAGTTTCCCACCTGCGCATTCCTCATACAGAGGAATAAGTTGACACAATGATAGGTATCTAAGTCATGAATTACCAGCATAAATATTTACCAGCATATTTGTCTAGCTCAATCGACATACAAAAAACATACAAAAATTGTTGCACATCCTATCATAGTCAACTGCCTGGATATAGGCCTCTCCCATGGCACGCCACTCAGCCCGATTTTTGGCTTTTCGCTTCCGACCAGTGTCAGCCTTCCTACGTGTATCGTGACTCCATCGAGTTTCATGGCGTCTTGACACCAATGATGGAAACCAAAACACACCAAAACCTTTTTAACAAAAATACTAAGTGCCCAAAAATAATATGTCTGCCGGCGTGGAGCTCTAACATCACTCCTTATTTCGCCGTAACTATCCAACACTGGATGGGAAGGATTAAAATTGACGAATCCCTCCAACTGTTTCTTTACACACTTTTATTTTTTTTTGAAGACAAGTGCGTTTCGTTCCCATGCCAATTACATATTATTATTTTAATAGTTTCTTTAGTAATACAAAGATAAAATACATACTGTAAATATTTATCTGTTATCTGTAATAAATTCTAGCCATTGAGCTTAATACCACGTACCAGACGCGACAGCGCAGTACAGAGCGATTTCCCTTTGCCAAACTTCAGTCAGCCATCATCAGCCAGGTAGGACAAAACAAAACCAGAAACAACAAAAAATAACAATAACTTTATTTGTGTAAATATGCCGGGGGCGTCTCGCATAAAAATAATTATTACACACCACAGAAAAGAGAAATAATTTATTTTTTTCTCTTCTGTGTTACACACCCATACATCATTTTTGAAAATGATACATCACAACGAGTAATCACATAGCTAGCTCTAGCGGGTGACAGTGAAATCGAGCAAAGTGACCTCATTTAAATTGGACATCACAATTTCGCCATTATGACCACTATTAGTACAAATACGCTCAATGATGCAAGCATAATTATATAAAAATATAAGATAGTTTCTGAATAAAATGACTGTGGCACTCAAATGCATAAACAGACAGGTTTCGTTATGCTACGGAACCTCAAAAACTACAAAAAAAAGTAATTTTGAGACAAACGCATCATGCGTTCATTTAATATTTCCTTTAAGAGGATAGTCCTTCCGCGAATCTCGTGCTTACAATAGAGAGAGTTAGTGAATTTTCCTAACTTTTTGATGAAATTAGCGCTTCGGGGGTAGTCTGTTACCACCCCCTATAGCTTAACACAATCTTTTGTTTTTGGTGTCAATGGCTTGCACATACAATAATCTATGCCGCTATGTATTATTTTCTAAAAAATGTTTATGGTATTCTAACAACAACTGCTGTTCTTCATCGTATTTTCGATGCAAAAAAAATGTCTCTTTAAGTGTCTATAACAAACGAAGATATCGCGAAATAATAAAAGAAAACATACAAGTATAAATTTTCATGGTGTAGATAACATTAAAAAATCATCGAAATCGGATAACATTTAGGGATGGGTATCAGACTACGCTTTTTTCATGGACGAGGCGACGGTATACTCTATTCTTAACACTAAATCCAGCACTGCATTCCGTACTCCTGTAGCCGTTTACTTGGAGCCTAGCCTGCCCAATTTATTTGTGGCTAGAGGCAGGTGGGCCGGAGCCGCGCCGGCGCTACACACGTAGAGTTAATTGCGCCGGATTAACTTCCATACGTAGCTGCAGCCGGACTGTGGATGTGGACTGATGGTCGAGCGCTAACGAACCTCCTGCCTCACCAAATACTTCTAGCAAATGGAGTAAGCATTTGTAAATTGCAATTTGAAGCTACTTGTATAACCTTTATAGGTTGTTGACCCCACACGATACCATACCACCGTACTGTGCTATCTATACTATATAATATCAATAAAGAGGCGACCTTTGTAATTTTGTTTGTAGGGCCCATCTCTGGAACTTCTGATTGATTCTGAAAATTCCTTCACGGAAGAATGCTACGCCATTTCTCGTTTTTTTTATAGTAATAAAATATAAGTTTTAATAGTATAAAAATATTATTCTAAATTCATAGGCGGGTTAGGTTTTGAACTTATATATTTTATTTACATAATTTTATTATTAAGACGCTTCGCTAGACACCTTTTTTGCTAAAATCTGATTATATTTGAGACACGAAAGAACATAACGAAACGTGAAAATAGTACATACGCTGCTCATATGAATATTGATTTATATTGTTTTTACATATTTGTAATGTATGTACTCATGAAGCCCTTTCATTTTGATACCAAACACGACATTTAAAATATATATATATATATATATGTTGAGTGTTTTTTTATACGATCTGCCCATATTGGTTTTAGTATTATTCTGTCTAGCATAAGACAGGCGGAGTGTGAACACCTAGGTGAATATGCATCAACAGCACATAAGATTTTTTTTTCGCTTTTCTGTGATCAATAGACACCTACCTTATCCAAATCTGGTAAGCGGTTCATGAGATTAGAGGGGACATAAAATCTTACATACATAGACTGTCAAACTCATAACCCTCATTTTTTGTAGTTGGGTAATTAATATTAAAATCTTTAATAATAATTATTAATTAATATTTCAATTAATACTAATAATTTGGATTAATCATAATATTTTCAAATATCTGCTCTATTTTTAGTCTCGGAGGACTCAACGTTGGTCTTTGATGGGTGCTTCGGTATCCTGTGCAATTCTTCTTCTTTTTCATCCGGGCAACGACAATGTTTTAACTTGCATCTATTAGTAAAGTTTTATAATATAATATATCCTACAAATTAACTAATATCGTAAAATTGGCATAATAAAACACCACTACCTATTAGGTCAATCATGTAGAAGTTCGCTCGTAAAATGTGGACGTTAAATGCTACTTTGAACATGGTAAATGATTTATCGTTCGACAGATAATTCGCATGTCGAGAATAGCACAGAATAAAAGGCACGACCACACTTAGATGAAATACGCGACGAGTTGCGATGTATTATTCGAAATGAGACACAGCGTCAAATAAAGAGTAATAATAATCATTTACAAACAATATTGATTAGTTTCAAATCACAAAGTAGAAATGAAGCACGACGACTTCAACGCAAGAGAGCGGGTCGCCGGGTGCGGCGTGCCACTAAAATACCGCTCCGGTTGCCACCCCTGTTTCTCCGTCTTAGACATCCAACATCCGTTGGGGATACAGTCGTACATACAATGGGTTGATTTTAAGACAATTGACACTGTTTCTGAGCCTCTCAATTTCAATTAAAAGTGACTGGTGAGAAAAAAAATCGTAATAATAGTATTTAATAGTATATATTATAATATATATATATTATATATATATGTTTGACTGCAATCGAATCTTATCTTTCGGCTTAAATTGCGCTATTCACCATTAAGAATGCGATTAGAAAAAGAAAGCCAAAATTAGAACTATCTACTTAATTATTTCTGATACGCATCAATCATTGTGAAACACCATTCCTTGCATTGCATTGCATATACAGGGTTATAAGGAAAGGGTATGCTAAGCTGAAAAGGGCTCATAGTACTCATAATTGTGAGCAATTTTCACTAAGAGACCAATCCTGAAATCGAGGGGAAAAAATCAGGTGTTCCATAGTTTTTGTCGAGTGTCATTGACAGTTTTCTAAGGAAACTTCTTAAGTTTCTTCTTTTTTTTCTCGATTTCAGGTTTGGTTTCATAAAAGTTGTTTATAATGATGATTTCTATAAGCCCTTTTCTTCTTAGCATACCATTACCTTATAACCCTGTATATATTATCCACAATTTAAAAGGAACCCCGTTTCTTTCAAAAGCTTTATCGCGTAGTTCCTAGTGCGATCTAACCTTTATAAAGTGTGTGTCGTTGTCAACTTTATCGTTATTGAAAGCTTGTAGTCCAATATATTTTATGGCATATTGTTGATAGAAACGGGATTTATCTGTGATGTTTCATGGGGACTATTATTATAGTGGACTTTTTGCTATGATAGTTTGCTTTATCTATGAATGCTGTCATTTCATGACAGAACTTGGGTTGTGAATTCTCTTTCCTCCTGAGAGGATTATGGCGTCGCACGTCTTATGCATTTGCCAGTGTCAAGTACACTCATATTTTTTCAAGTTTTGGTGAATATTGTCAAATAAGTCATAGTCACAGTCAAAGCCGAGCAAAACAAGTCACGGTCAAGTCCAAGTCATGCCCCAGTAGAGTGGTGAAAACTTTACTAGAGCCTTCTATGAAGTTTTGGAAACAACACGAAAATTCACGTTTCACGACATTATACCATTCACCAACACTCGTGCATGTTAACAAACACATAACGGGTAAAAATTCACCGTTTTTACACATTAACACTCGAAATAACACAAGTTTTGGAAAATAATAAAATGACGCGACATGATTTCTTCACGTTCCCGCCAAAACTCCGGGGTTGTGAATTTGTATGTATGAATCACAGAATTCTCCTTAATAATGACAGTATTTAATTTTAGAAACAACGACGTGTTTCAATTTACCTAAGAATTCGGGTAGCTTGCTTCCAGACATAAGTGGGAACATTTTATTGTGAATTATATTTTTTTTTTTTTTTTTTTTTTTTTCCTCTAAGAGGATTTTGGCGTCGCACGTCTTATGCATTTGCCAGTGTCAAGTGTACATATATATTCTCAATTTTTGCTAGATATTATCAAACAAGTCATAGTCACGATCAAAGTCAAGCAAAGCAAGTCACGGTCAAGTCCAAGTCATGCCCCAGTAAAGTGGTGAAAACTTCACTAGAGCCTTCTATGGAGTTTTGGAAACATCACGAAAATTCACGATTCACGACATCATACCATTCACCAACACTCGTGCATGTACACGAACACTTAACGGGTAAAAATTCACCGTTTTTACACATTAACACTCGAAATAACACAAGTTTTGGAAAATAATAAAATGACGCGACATGAATTCTTCACGTTCCCGCCAAAACTCGTGAATTATATTTTTATATTTACATTGGTGGTATTTTTTTGACATTTTGATACATTACAATAAAACTTTATACACCGAAAGTACAACGAAACGTATTTAAAAGTACGTGCATAACGTACGTGACAAAATACTATGTATGTTTAATTATGGAGAAACAAATTAAAAAAAAATACAGTAGATAAAAAGTAATAAATAAGAAATTAATAATCAAACTAGGCTAAACAATATACGGCAGGATATTGTGGCGGCCTTATCGCCTAAAGCGATTTATTTCATGTTATCTTGGGAAGGACGTAATTTTTAAATAATTATAAATGCCTTCGACACAGTTCTCTGAGAAATTACCACAGCAACGACAGGATTGATGAGTGGTGGAAATAACATTCGAACGTACTAAGCATTTCCAATCCACCTTCGTAGTGAGGACAGCAGAGGTGTGGAACTCTTTACCTGCGTCTGTCTCTCCGAGCAAATACAATCCGGGGCTGTTCAAGAAAAAAGTGAATAGGTACTTCCTAGGCAAGCGTGCTACATCTTCGGCCACATGGTCGCTCCATCAGGTAAGAATGAGGTCAAACTAATGCCTTGAAGAAAACTAAAAATAAAAACTGCAAAATAAAATTGAACACTGAAAAATGTATTCATCCATAGTAGTAGAACTAGTTGGACTAACCCCCAGCAGTAGGACATAATAATGTAATATATAGTCAAAAGCTTTTGGGCTGCCCTAAAACTTAAAAACAGTTATTCGTAGAGCTTAACCTAAACAAAAAATTAAAAAAGAAAGTAACGGTTTTTGTGATACATTTTTTCAATTTACTTATTATTTAATTTTATTATCCTTTTTTTTAAATATTTTTAAGACAGTAAAAAAAGAGGGTGCAGAAAATTTGTTAACAGACAAGTTTATGTGATATTTTTCTATGAATAAAAATAATTCTATAATGATTTCGTCGTTGTTCAAATTAACTTAATAGATATTAGCTTTTTCACCTCAGGCACATCTAATAATAGCAAGCTAAGCAAAAAAGTTGATCGAATTAAATTCCGCGAAATTTCCGGCCTACAAATTAATATATTATTAGAAAAGTGGCTATTGTTTCCGAATTAAAATTTCATGTCTATTTTCACCGAAAGCGCCTTAACATCTGTTAAAGTTTTATTAAAACTAAAGTAGTTGTTACTAGCGACTTAGTTCGAGTGGAGAAGTCGTACAAAAAATGCTTGTGTTAGTCTAATACCCTTAAGCTATATCTACGCAAAAATTCAGGTCGATCCGTTCAGCTGTTTAGCCGTGATAACGTGACAAACACCCAGACAGAGAGACATATACACAGAGAGAGATAGACAGATTTACTTTCGCATTTATAATATTAGTAAGGATAATCGGCCAAGTAAGACCGGACTCGCGCACCTCGGGTCCCGTACCAAAGTCACCAAAATAATTGTTTTTTCCTTTATTCAGTTCGGGATCCTTAGCGCAAGCACAACTCACATGCGGACAATTTTAAATATCTGTTGTTATACTAAAGGTGTAATCATACCGAGTTGGACGCTTATATGTATAAACGTTTTTACGATCCCGGATTTGGTCACTGACACCCGCACCGATCATCGTTTCATCCAAAGTACTTTTAGCAGACCTATGAACTTGAAATTTTGCGTGGGGGTAATGTTAAATAAATGTACATTGCAATAAAAGACTATAACAAATAGTTCTCCCGGGAGGACTACCTGCAAAAAGAAATGGAATCCCACCATCAACATTAAATGTAAAAAAAGGTCAAGCGAAAATCAATCAAAATCTAGGCAATCCTTCCACCATAAAAAGTTGTGAGATCTAATATAACGCCAAGTCAGTTACTTTAGATTGTGCGGAAGTACCTATACATTTTAGCTAGTATGGAAGCACCTATTTAACATCTTTGTCTTAAATTGTTTCCTAATTAGTTACTTCCCACCATTTAGTGACTGTATCAGTATTAGTCGTTTTTATTTCTCTTAACTATATTGACTTGGTAATTATTAGATATGAGCGAGTTACTAAAATAAAAAAAATATTGGAGAGTCACTAACTACAACGAATTTACTGAATAAAAAAGTTATCTTTGGAAATATCAAGGTACGATACGGCGTCACACTAATATTTTTAATCTGTGCGTAAGCGTGTTGGAAATGACCTTATTTCTTTCATAAATTCTTTAAACGGATTTAGATAGTTATAAAGTAGGTATGAAAATAACTTGCAAATTAACATGTACTTACCTACGACAATTGTTCGTTGTCGGTAGTATAGTGAGTGAAACCGTCGGGCACACATACTTCAGCGTTCATAGCGAATAATTTAGTCATAAACATAATCATAGAGATTAGAAAAGAAATATTTTATTTATTTATTTATTTTCCAACTGACAGCTATCATTACAGGTCACTACCTAATGCGATAGTGAAGCTAAGTATAAGTATAGTTAAGAATAACACAACACCCTTAACGCTATCTTCGTAATTTCACTCAGATAAAGTCACAATAAAACTATTGATATTCACAATGTCGTCAGGCCACCTTGTGGGAAGCCTACTTACGCTGCGTACGGTTCGTGGTCGCCACTCAAGAAGTTTTAGAGTATACTTAGACCGATAATAATCTAATAATAAAATTACTTATCCATACATGTAAAGGCAATCAAAATATTGTTTATATGCTACCGAAATGGCCGGAAACTACATTTAGTGCCGGTAACTTTGCATCCCTAGAGGTATATTTCTGCGCAATCGTGTGGAACTTCGGACGTGTTTGTTGTATGTAATTGAATGCAAACATTTGTGATAATTCAGTTAGCGATTTAGTTTGATCTAGTTTAGGTGCATAAACTTATTCCACAAAAAAAAAAATATAGTTATTGTATTGTTTAAAAATCAGCCAAGTGGGTGTCAGACTCGCGCATCAAGGGTTCCGTGCGTTCCGTCAAACATATGTTTTTAGCTTTGTAAAGTTATTAAAAAAACGATTACACCCTCCCACACAAAAGTATACTATCTAATACAGCTTTTGACCGAAAATATTAACCGTAATCGCTTAAACGATTACAGCAACAAACTAGCTCCCAAATCGAATAACAAGCAGTAGCGACGTTCCGCCACCAAACTCACATCACTTATTCTGCACAATGCGCTAAAGCGCTTTAAGCGGCTATTATGTTAATACGGTGATTAAACGAACAAAGGAGCATGGCACAAAGTTTTTCATTAGGAAATAGCCTCGGGCCATTGGCTGAACAATGCCGCACTTTTCGTTGTCGTTATTTATTTGCTATTTGCATCGTAATTAAGTTTCAGATTTCGCCGTTGCGTAAGTGCCGAGATATTTGGTTAAAAAAACTATATTATATAGATATTGACAAAATTGGTACCTACTAGACTTCCATCTCCGCTATTTTAATACTTTCTATCCCAGGAACAATAAAACACAAAACTAACTGCTGTTTTTCTTTCGTGATTTTACGTTTGCCCTCGAAGTAAAAGTTGTTAAAAATAATTGTGCCGAGTGAGCGAAGCGAAAGAAAGGTCTTTGCTTTACCTGGCAAATTTCGCTTTCGTGCTTGTTGATATATGTTGGCATTCGCGTACAGGTCGTATTTTTCAACCAATCGTGACGAAACTTGGTACACAGATTCTAGGATCTTATACATTTTTTTAGTCGTCGGTTTTTTTTGATGGGAGGGGTATTTCCCCCAAAAAGGGGGGAAGTTTGCTGCGGCGCTATTTACCGGCATAATAGTTGCCAGAAACATTTGGCACTCAGTTCTAAACGAGAATTTCGAATATGAACAAAATCGGTCAAGAGATTGTCAAGATTAATTAGGTCGTGAGGTCTCAGTTCGGGACAAACTGCCTATGTATAGAAGCAGCCACCATTCACCAAAGCAGTTCCAACCTTAGCGTCGTTATAATACGATAAAAAGAATAAATGGTCGTGCCTGTGTCTCACGTCTTATGACGTCAGGCGTAACAAATCTCGATGTTTGTATCGTAATGGTGTCGATTCTGTTGTACCATTTTCTAATATGTTTCCAATTATATATTTTTTTTTTCTTTTTTTTTTCGAATATGACCGGGAAATGGTGCCTTAGCAAACATGCTCTTTTTGAGGGAATTATCTCACCAATCAAATATCGCCTAAAACATTCTATGAAATTGTAGAATTGCAGTTGTGCAAAAAAGTTTGTGCATGCGAAGTCTACTGATTTCGCAGAACTGCTACTGACTAGTACAATCGTATTCTAAAATGTGTCCATCGTCTTACCGAACAACTAGTATAATGAAAATCCAACCCGTTCTATCCATTACCCATACCTTCCCGCAGAATTGTACGTTAGGGGATAAGCTGCTAATCTGATTGAGAACCTCTACTTTAGAGATACAAATTAGCATTCAGCTACTGCACCTCTCTGGTTTATGACGTTAATGTGGAAGTGTGAACTGTTGTGATATCAATTATTTGTGTTCATGTTAGTTTAATATAACGAAATGAGTGTGTTCGTATAGATCGAGCTGCTAGATTAATGCCAGAGTTTTGACGCCTGTGAGCCTCTGACTCGGCTTAGCAATTATCACACTAATATTATAAATGCGAATGTTTATGTGTAAGTAAGTGGATAAGTATGTAAGTGTGTTTGTTCCCGTTTAACTCAGTAACGACTGGAGGGATTTGGATGAAATTAGGTTTTAAAAAAGCTGGTAAAAAGGTAAAAAGCTTATTCCGTGTAATATCACATAGGCTACTTTTATCCTGAAAAATTTAACCGTTCATGTAGAATAGCGGGTGAATCCGCGAGGCGCAGCTAGTTGTTAAATAAAATTAAACCTTAAAAAAATGTGTATATCATCAGCAGAAGTCCACTGCTGAACAAAAGGCTTCCAGTTGAGCACCACTCTGAAAGACAATCTGCTGTATCCACGCTAGCTTCAGAGTTGTCAAGCTGAATTTGCATTAGGCAGCCACATCGCTTGAAGAACCTATAACTGATGGGAATGAAAGGTTCTTGAGTGGCGATCACAAACCGGAAGAAGCAGCATTGGTAGGCCGACGATATGTGAATGTATTATAGCTGAGGTTATTATACATTCACAAATGGCCTATGACTGTACACCCATGTAAGTTCAAACACAAAGGAATATTAGCTCGTTCCTACGAGATTACTGCCACCAAAATTAAAGACCATATCCATCGCATACATCACATCAATATACCATAACACACCGGAAGCCCTCGCCGTCTTCACCTTAATAAATGTCCGACCGAAATCCTTATAAGTCTTCAAGCAATAATAAACTGAACTTACATTACCCGAGAGCTCTTAATAAGGTGGTGAGCATAGACATTATAACTCTAGTAGACATCCAAAAGTTACAAAGGTTGTCTAGATAATTAGGTTATCCATTTTTATGCTAAAATCCTAGCAAATTATAACATAAATATTAATAACCATCCTTTTAAAAAGCTTTTAGTGATGCACTTTCTGTTTTTTTATAGGTACAATTTATTATTTATACAGAGGTTTGATTGAATAACACCCTTATAACTGAACAATGAGGTAAATTAAGATTAATAATAATTGTTTTCTCAATTTGAGAGCTGCATAATATAATGTCGTGCAACCATCTGTCATCCAGTGAATCAGGTCTGGGCAGCACGCTATACACGTGTGTGT
This sequence comes from Apocheima hispidaria, assembly GCA_947579745.1. Lineage (NCBI taxonomy): Eukaryota > Metazoa > Arthropoda > Insecta > Lepidoptera > Geometridae > Apocheima > Apocheima hispidaria. Next base: position 480,868 of record OX388152.1, on the reverse strand, counting down.
GGTATTGTGTGTGTTATTTTGTGGGTATTTGTGTGTAATGCTGGTGTGGTTGTGTATGTTTGTGTATATTTCGTGTGTGCGAGAGACTGTGGTTAAGTGTGGGGTACATCTTTGTGAGTAGGTGTGTGTGTATTATGTGCGAGTACGTGCGTCAGGGTGTTGTTGTTTGCGGACGATTTAATAGTGTGGCTGTATAAAAAGATAGGATTCGGCATGAGTTTTTATTTTTTTTGGCAGCAGGGAAAATCTTTTCCCGGGAACGAAACTACTGTTTAGTATTTTTTTTTTGTTGTTAGTGGCAATCAAGCGACGGGCCTCCTGATGGTAAGTGGTCACTGCCACCTATGGACACCTCCAATACCAAGGGCATTGTCAGTGCGTTGCCTACTTTTAAGGACTCTATTCACCCTTCGTTTGAAGTCGTAACTTGTTAATAGATTGCCAGCCAGCATGCTGACTACGCTGTAACTGTGAAAGAGTTTTAGCATTTGGTTTATCTTTCGACCTTTATTATCCTCTGGGTAATCCAACTGTTCGTTTTGAGTAGGAGGCTATAGTTTAGGTTGTTTGTTTTAGGTTAAGTATATATTTTGTTTAGTAAATAATCAAACAAAAAATATTGTTTATCAGCCACACTGCTGAACATAGGCCTCCCCCTTAGAGCACCATACCGACCGACAACGTGCTACTTGCTTCCACCGGTACCCGTGACTTTCACAATATCGTCGGTCCACCTAGTGGGAGGCCTGCCTACGCTTTGTCTTCCGGTTCATGGTCGCCAGTCAAGAAAAAAAAAACTGTTGTATATTTTATCAATTTCAAAATTAAATTATTTAATTAAGACTAAAAAGATATTTTATACACTTGTTCGAATTAAATATAACACTCCAACATTCGATTATGCGGTACGTAGATGTATGCCTCGTCTATTGGGAATCTTTTGTCTGTGTTCAGAAGCTATACAAGTTGTCATTTAGGCGTGTCGTAAAATGAAGTGTTTCAAAAGCCTGAGAAGTTAACTCGTTTGCGGCGAACCGGTCACGAGTACACGTCGCCGACCTAACTTGATGGCTGTTTTAAACCAAAGGCATTTCTGTTGGGAACTGGAGTTTCATGGGGGGCCAACAGCTAACATGTTGAGGGCAGTTAAATTGGATAATTGGAACGCAAGGCAGTTATAGAACTTTTTCCCTCTTTTTATCGTTTTACAATTATGACAAATTTGGCATTTGCATTTTTAATGGGGAGTTAGTTGGCTCTCATATCTCACGATGGCAAGCCATCGTTTTATACAGACCACGAGATCTAGCTCTAGAAGGCCATCAAGAGAAGCCATAATAAACAGATAAGAGTTCCTAGATTGCCATACGGAACCCTGAAGTCAAAATTAATTCTCCCACAAGAAAAAATGTATCATCATCAAAGCCAGCCGTAAGACGTCCACAGCACTCCTGAACATAGGCCTCACCCTAAGACCGCCATACTTAACGACAATCTGCCATTTGCATCCAGCGTAAGCCCGCGACTTGTACAATGTCGAAAATATGAAAATGTATCCTTAATCCAAAAGTAGGGTAAATTTAAAAAAACAACAAAAATAAGAATGCTAATATTTATTAGGTACTCATACGATACGTACTTATACGATATTTCAAATTCTAGTTTCAGCTCTCCCAGTTGTTGAATTATTGTTTTTAAGAAAATTGCTTGACGCATTCTGCAGCCAACTCCTTCATTCCACTGCAGTCACCCTCTTCATTCCATTCGCAAGACTGTAATTACAAAAATTTCGTAATTATTATCAACTTTTGAGTTCGGCTCAGCAAGCTCATTTACTTGTACAACCTATTACTGTTTATCATGGTTTGTTACCTGCTCATCGTTAAAATTCTTACCCTCTTTCGTCTCAAAGTAACCAACAGTAAAAGGACCGACACAGTAACTTCTTATCGCACTTTTAATACGTATTATAAAGTACTAAATTCAAATTACATGTTATGTTTCGTTTAGTTTTAAAATAAACTTTTTAGCCAATAAAATAAAAAATAAGATATTTTCATGCAGATTTTTGAAATTTCTGTGTAATTAAAGTATGACTACAAACTTGGTACAAAGTCCAAGTACGACAAGTGCACACAGCGGCTCAATCCATCAGTGGGGTGGGGGAAATCCTTCGAGACTCGAACACCCACCAGTGAGATGAGAGGTATTCCTTCGTGACCGTACACCAGTAGTGGAATGAGGGAAAAGTTTCGTTCACAGGTGGACCCACTGGCAAAAAAATGTATATTTATATTACATTACTTACCTTGATAATTTGAACTTCGAAGCAAACTTTTTGCTTCATCAGATCACAAAAATCTGGTGGCCCATATTTAGACAAGTCTCCATTGATGCAGTTGTCTTTCAAGTTATCGACTAGTTCTGGATTGTGCTCGAACCTCTGTTCCACATCTTCAGCCAACTTTTTCTTATCAATAGTGCCGTCATCTGAAGCCAGTCCTCGCTTTTTTGCCATGCATATATCGAAGTCGCACTGTATTGATTATAAAATAACATAATTAAGTATTTTTTGAAGATTTATTAATACAGATACGTGGAACACAATACATTTAGGGTACAAAGCTGTTAATTTTTAATGTTTTTGTATGCCGGGTACCTTTTTTTTGTTTAATTTATGCTTCTGATTGACGAAACGAGCAATTCGCTCGCACGATGTTATGAGTCACGCTTGCCCTTCAGAGTTCAGTGCCACCCAAAATGTTGAACTTCAACGCTTCAAAACTCTGCGCAGCAAAGCACTGCGCTCGTCACTCTTATATAATATAAGATGTTAAGGCCCGCCTCATCTGGCTTTCACTATCTCTTCCGCTCGCTTATTTCGGAGCACGAGAAAGAAAAAAAAATTTTTTTTTCGAGTATGTTATCTTCTCCAACACCAAATCCTAATCCTAACTAATATTATAAATGCAAATGTAACTCTGTCTCTCTGACTACCTCTCTGTCTGGGTGTTTGTCGCGTTATCACGGCTAAACGGCTGAACGGCTCAACCTGAATTTTTGCATAGCTTAAGGGTCGGAGACGGACATAGGCTACTTATTTTTTTGTAGGTCCACGCGAACGATGTTGTGGGTAACAGCTAGTTGATAATAACATGAAAATTGCTATAAAACATTGGCAATTGTATTCTAAGGAATGTTTTATTTATTTTTAAATTGCCTCTCTGTAATTTTTGTATTCAAAAAATTTTTGAATAAGTGCGAACGAGATATCTGAATCAGGGGAGCGGGTTCTTAAATATCTTTAAGCCCGTCAATTGTTGGAAACATTGATTGCTCTTCAACCCGGAATATTTATTTATTTATTTGTTGAGGTACACACTACGTCTTGGAGGTTGAATAACTGCCAAATGTGTGCACTCTGCAAAGGGGTATTACCACTACAAACAATCTACTTCTCAGCTGAACCGAGTTTGATGAGTTTTATATTATTTATATGAGTTTTATGTTATTTGAAAGCAGGTTTCATTGCTATGACTCTTAGCCTTGTAAAATGGTATAAATGTTTGAAAGGAATGAATTTATTGAGAGGTTTTTCAACTTAAAAAAAAGAAGGAAAAATCTATTGAAAAGTGTGACAATACTCACGGATGGGGGCTTCTTCTTAAGTTGAAAACAATCTTTTATTTCGTCAGAAGGAGGCCGCATTGAAGGTACTTCTGGCTTGCAGCATTGAAGTCCGCCCTAGAAAAAGAAATAAAAACTTTAGAAGCTTTAAGAATATGTGAGAAATATTAATAAAGGACTTGTTTAAAAATGTTTACTTACATGGCTTATACGAGCACACACAGGCATGTCTTCAGGTCTGGAATGTGCCTAAAATAATGATATTACGTTAAAACGTTTTTATTTCGTATAGACTATAAATAAATATAGTTTCTTTTTTCTTTTGCAAAAAAAACCTCACCGCCACAGCAGCGACAGCACCAACGAGAATCACAAAACGATACATGGCTATCCAACTCCAACACAACATTAAACACAACAATTTAACACGATTATTTATATGCGAAAATGACAATCGTTTTAATGAGTCGCCTCGGTTAATGGACGCGAAAATTGCGGCGCGAGCATTATGTATCATCATGCGTTTAGATTTTGATTTAGATGCTGGGTTGTGACATCATTTTATAAAACGTATCCAGCAGTATAAGAAGTTCAACCAAATGTGTAGCGTGTTAGAAAATATCGTTATTATTTTATGACAGCATAATAATCTGTTTTTTTTTTTTTGTTTTATAAAACGGGAATACTCACGTTAAATTAATAGTACAAGTAGTGAATATATAGTTTCGATGACATTCGGTACCTTTATCAAGGAATGCTAAGCGTGACACGACGTTCTTAGCATTCCTTGATAAAGGTCCCCGAATGTGATCGAAACTATAGTCGGAATAACCGACTATATATACTGTGAGTATTCCCGTTTGATAAAACAAAATGTGTCAAAACTACGTCAGTTTCCATAGTAAAATCTGAAAATTGTTTTAAATAATTGAAAGCGAATAGTCTCGTGGACATTATTTATAATGAATTGAATAAGTTGAGCAAGTGAATGAGTAGCTACTAGTTCCGATTTAGGCTCAGCGTACACAGGCCACCGATGTCATCCACAACTAGCTAGGTGTTGAAGCCAGACGCGGCGGGGCAGCGGTGGCTGCGACATGAAGTCGGTCGCCGCGACTGGTGGCCCGTCGGTGGCAGCCACGAGACGCCCTCTAAAACTAAAACTGGCGCTAAAACACGCTTGAGTCGAACACAGCTGCAGCGACTATGACTGCCATGATCGCCTGCATCAGCTGCATGTGTGTGCCGTATCCCTACACAATATATATTATGAAAAGTGTTTGAAATAAACAGTGACCGATAATTAATTTCACTTTTTTAATATATATTTTTTAATGGTTTTTGCAGCAGATACTGGCACTTTCTGGTATCCGCAAATAACTAAGCAATTACCTTCTCAACATCATTTATTATGGTAGGAAAATTGAGGATGCATGAAGATTTAACATAAACACACCAGAAAGCGGAAACTCTATCGTCGAGAATTCCGTAGGATAGCTATTGCTAGCAATTTCTTTGCATGGTCATTTAAACAAACTTCAATTTCTTAATCACGTATTAAATTAAGGATTCAAACCAGCTGCTCAATAATTAAATTTCATAGGAGAATTCTGTGATGAACAAATAAAACGCAAAACCAACTTCCGTCTTCCCAAGCTCCAGCAAAAAGTCAAAAGCCATGTGTCACCGGTTCCGATCACGCAGAGCTTCGTTATTCAAAACGTTATCCGTCAACCGGGCAGTATTGCTTAGACTGCAAGGTTTCTTGGTGTTGCCAGCACTCTCGTATTTGAAATAAACACTGAACCCTAAATTACCAACAACACGTGCAAAAAGTTTAACAACAAAAAAGGCTAAAAATACTATTATTAAGTTGTATTAGAACTGAGCACCACAAGATTCATTTTTAAATTCCGTATCCATTAGGTTATTCGCCTCTAACACATAAACCTTTGAGAAATCATTTGTCAAAGAGATCGTCTACGCTTGAGCCCCATCCGTAAGTTTTGTCACACCTTTCAAAAGCAAATTATTTTTTAGCAACAATAAGTATATTACGTTAAAAACCTCTCCCTACTCTGAATTCGTATCTTAAAATTTAAGACTTTTTTTTTATCAATGTTAGACATATTCGATAGTTTTTTTTAGACGGCTTGGACTTACTGCGACGAAACCTGCTTTCAAAACATATAAAACTCATCAGTTTTATTTTTATTTTTTATCGCTTATTATAGTATATTATTATATATTAGTCTGCGTTTGACCACCAATTCGCCTGTTGGTAAGCGACGATGTGGTCGAAGATGAAGCACGCAGACTTAGAAGATACCTATTCACTCTGACCTTGAAAAGCTCCAGATTGTAACTCTCAGGAAACAGGGAATGACACAAACAACTGAACAATCAAATGAAACAGTATGTTACTTGAGATGGACACCATCAAGCAAACACGTTATGGTTTCAAGCCTTGCCTAAGAGCTTTGCTAAAAAAACGAATATGTACCTAAACACCAATGATATTCAAACACTTCTAACTTATGCATACTTATGCAGGCTAACGTTATTTATTACAATGCCAAATTTTAAATCGCAAGCTTTTAAAGTTCCCGAGGTATTCCGCTGTGACAGACAGACAGACTGACAGACTGACACGATTTTGTTTATCATTTTGGCACGGAACCCTAAAAATGGAGCTCAAGGCTAATTTTAAATAAAATTGGTGGCCAAAGTATGGCATAATGTGTCGCTATTTAAATTTCAAACGAAATGTAGGTATGCTTAATACATGTTTATATTATCTGTAGGTATGTCAACGGTTAGGGGGTCATTATATTAAATATTTTTTTGTCAGATACACATTTGAAATAAAATCTATTCACAAATAAATTAGAAAGTGCTTCGAAAGAAGCTAGAAATTTATTTTACTCAAAAGTCGTGAGGGGTTTTTACGATTACTGACCGAGAGAAGCGAAGGTCTCGCGTACGGGAACAAGTTGGCGTTTGTGTGTTTATTTGTCCGGCAATAACTTATAGGAACCGTTGCGAGGTCTCAGTACGCTACGACGTACTAGTTTATTCGGTTCTCAAGTAATCTTCGGACATCATACAAATATACAAACATACATTAAAAATTTATTGTTCCAGTAGATTCCGTAACCTTCGCTTCGCTCGGTCAAAATAATACTTAAGAATTGAGAAAAGAGCAATTTCTCAACGTTTGTTAAAAACAACCAAAAAAAACAACGTATCAGAATCCTTTCAGCTGTTTTGGGAAAAAGTTTGCAGTTAGAAAACAAACAACTTTTTACCTCAAATGAATATTATATAAAAGTATGGACCGGACGATTTTTATTCACTGGTAGTAAAAGTTGTTTATCAATGATGAGAAGATACAATGAGTCCCTCTCGGGATGGCATACCCTTTCAGAATTATCCTCTACAGGCTAAATTAAACCCAACAAACCTTTGCTTAAAATTTCTCCAAAATTAACTGAATTTTTTTTTTGCTTCCTAATACCGAAAATAGAGGTCTCAATTAATTTACCCGAAAAAATTACAAGAACCCCTTCAAAACGTTTCGAGACCTGCCTACGAATGAGAAATTACGATAAGATTCTCCAGTTCTGGGCCTGCCGTACCATGATAACGGGATAAAGTCATAAAATCCGTTTGCAGGAAACGGGGATGTGACGGCATATCAGAGATGACGTCATTTGATGGAATGATCGCGAGGTGAGCGAGCGCTGGTTATGGACTATTCAGTTTTATTCGTTATGAATGCATCGGTTTGCTTGGCTACGTTACCGGTTCGTGATTTCTGTTCCCATCAAACGCAATTTGCCGGAAGTCTCTGATATACCTATGAATTAGTAAGCCTTATAAGCTTGGTCGATTTATCAAATCTGTTTATGAATGCATCAACACCTAAACGTCTTTGTTGATCATGGAATTTCTTAAGTTAAAAAGACCCACTTACTTTATTTTTCAGTTCATGAACATAAGACACATTTTTATTTATGGAAAAAAACAAATTGTAAACAAAAACCAAAATCGAAAATGTAGATAAAAAAATAAAATACATAATACACATTATTTTTAACCACAAACCGGTTCCGACTCAGCATAATACTGGTTGCGAACAACCAGTGCTGAACCGTAATTATATTTAATGTTTTTAATAAGTATTTAGTTATTATTATATTTTTTTTTTTTTGCGGCACTTGTCGTTTTAAATAAACAAAATACATACAAACTAAAACAAAGTACATTAAAACCGTGGTACATATCCCATAAGTAGTAAATCACCACGAAAGTCTAAAATAAACTACCGAGCCTAGAAAATAAAACAAACAGTTCGGAAAGGAAAGGAAAGTCTAAACAAAGTCTTTGAAAGTCTAAAGATAATTCAATTGTTCAATGTTTTAAGTAGCGCCTAATAACATTTGCTGCGCTTATTTCTAAATAAACCTACTCGGGACCTACAGAATGTACTCGGAGGTAGCTTAAATATGCCCTTTTTTGCTGTTACTTAATCTATTCGGAGTACCACTGTGTCTTTGAGACTTTATCCAATAGTTATTTTCTTCTCAACAGGGGCTACCTGACCAACTACCCTTCCTAATTAGGACAGCCTCGCCCTCTTAGACGTTTGGGAATTACTAAATGACCTCCCTTCGTATAATATTTAGCGCGAACAATATCTGTAAGCAAGAAATAACACGAAATAGTTTCATTTTCTTCCCCAAGCGTGTAATCGTAAAATTGGTTCCACTATAGTACAGTTAGGAAGTAATATTTTAGTTGAGTAATTAAACTAAATATTGGTAATCGTTATCGTCATCACCTGGCACCTTGTGTCGACACATTTCTGCGGGTATTTTTACTTGTATTCTACTGACCAATCGTTCATATACTACGTAACATCATATCCTGCATGAAGAGTGCCGGCCGTCTATTTCGTCATTGGGCGATCAATGATTTAGTCAGGCGGGCACTCTCCACAGCATCCGTGCCCTCGACACTAGAACCGAGCGGAATGTCGAGAGAAGACGGTAAGCGACCAGACGGTGCCACTCTTGTACCATGGTGTCTCGGCCGAGCCTTGGTTTGGGATGCCACCTGCGTGGACTCCTTAGCACCGACACATGCTAGCAGTTCCGCTCGGAGAGTCGGGGCCGCGGCCGAGCAAGCCCAACTAAATAAATGTAGGAAGTATTCACAGCTCAGCGCACACTATGAATTTGTTGCGTTGGCTGTGGATACCATGGGCCCGTGGTCGTCCGACACTAAACAATTTTGCAAAGACTTGTCGAAGAGGCTGGTCCTCGCCTCGGGAGGTCCCAGAGCTGGCGCATACTTCTCCCAAAAACTGAGTATAATTATTCAACGGGGAAATGCTGCCAGTGTTCTGGGTACCGCCGCACGGTGGCGAACTTGACGGCGTGTTTGTTTTGTAGGTTAGATTAGTTTTTATTTGTAAATATTTTGTTATTGCTACATTAGATTATAACAAACTTTATCTTTCACGTAACATCTATATAAATAACATCTCAGTAGTAATTTGTCTCTTATCGCAGCGGGTGAAACCGCGGGGCGCAGCTAGTAAATAAATTTGTAGCCGTATAAATTGTTTGACAAGGTAAGAGCATCTTAGTAGTTAGTGCATAGGATGCCATACGACTTTATAGTGTGTTATAGTTATCATATAAATTGGCACAAAACGGATCGAATTGAGAACTTTCCTTATTTAAAGTCGGTTAAACTATGTAGGGCTATTTGGTGAGCTTCCTTAGATAATGTCCTACAGTGATAAAATATAGGCTAATTATGATCATACTAATTTAAATCTTATGTAAGTAAAAGTAATTATATACAAAAGTATTTATTAAGTATACACTTACTTTAATAGTGCACTAAAAGTACTTGTATTTAATTTCCTCTTGAATTCCCACAGGTATTTAAAATATTTTGAAGCTGCTTTTGGTTTAAACGTTGCCAGTTTATACGGACAAAACTTACTACTACAAGGTAGTAGTAGGTAGTAAACTTCTTCACTAGTTTACTAGTTCTGAAAGTCAGTTTTTGTAGTCTATTTAAATGATTATTTCTTTCGGATTTTATCATAGATACATAATTTATACTTAGTCTCTATCACGTCTATAAAGTATAAATAAAAGAATGTCGCTTTCCACGTCTGTCTGTCTGTATATACGCCAACTCCTCCTAAACCACGCAACGGATTTTGATGTGGTTTTCACCACCAGTTAGATATTTTTCTATGGAAGATTTATGTATATAATTTTTCTAAATTACAACCGTGGGGGCGGATCACTAGTATAAATATAAATATGTCTGTGTAATCTTTGTATTTTTACCTGACTACCCAAGAAGAAGGGTAATATTTTTGATGTATAATGTAAGTATTTTTGTGTGTCTATAGTACCTTCTACAGCCTAAACGGCTTGACCGATTTTGAAGAGTGAAGTGTCGTTGAATTTCTCTTTACATCCACAGTGACACTAGCTGCGTACTGCGGGTTGAATCGCGTGGAATCTATCCGTTGCTCTGTTACTGCATGAAAGAGGAACAAAAAAAAAGCCGATAAACACACCTCCGCAATTATATTACTACTAGCTACGCCCCACGATTTTATCCGCTATTCTACAGAAACCGAATATTTTTCCGGGATAAAAAGTAGCCTATGTGTTAATTCAGTGTGTAAGCTACCTCCATACCAAATGTCATTCAAATCCGTTTAGCCGTTACAGAGTTGAACGGGAACACACTTACATACTTACCTACTTACACAAAAACTTTCGCATTTATAATATTAGTGTGATTAATAGGAAGTTCAAATTATTTTCCCATGTACAAGAAATAACATTTTATTAAACTGCAAATTAAATTTTCTAGGAAAGACTGGCTAAGACAGGTTAATTACAGGCGATAGCGCTCACTGCCGTCACATCGCGTAACGATTTCTGTACTTTACTAATTCCAAATAACGCTTAAATATTCTAATAGCTAACAATATTCTGTAAAGTACCTTTATCAACATAGATGAAGTACTAAGATTGTACTTAGATACCCTGTGAGATTGATATGCCCCCTTTCTTTTGTCTTCCTCTATTAGTTTTTCTTTCTTTTAAGTTACCTTAATAATTATTTAATTAAAACTAGCTGTTACTCGTGACTTCGTTCGCGTGGACCAATAAAAAGATAGCCTATGTCCCTACCTTTAAGCCATGTCTATGCAAAAATTCAGCTCGATCCGTTTAGCCGCTTAGCCGCGATAACGCGTCAAACACCCAGACAGAGAGACAGACAGATAGAAAGACAAGAGTAACATTCGCATTTATAATAATTATTAGTTAGGATATTGAACAAAGGCAGAGAATGAAAAAATGTTATTTCTGCCGCGAGGTTTTGACGCATTCGGTATTTGAAATTGTATAGCTGTCGCTCTGTTTCTTGTGCGCGCGATAGAGAGAGTGTATTTTCCTAACTTTTTGATGAAAATAGCGTTTTGATTTGCGTTTTGTTTTGAGATTTAGAGGGTGATAATAGACTACCCAATCATCCACCATCACCCACCACCCATCACCCTCTAAATCTTAACAAACCTTTTTTTTTGGAGTCAATGGCTTGTATAAACTATAATATATGTCGTTATGTTTTGTTTTTGCAAAAAAAATTATGGTATTCTAATAAAAAACTACTGTCGTTCATATTATTTTCGACGCAGAAAATTAGTCACTTTAAGTGGCTATAACAACAAAGATATTGTGAAATTAAAAAAAAAACATACAAGCACAGTTTTTCACTGTTTAGGTAACATCGAAATAGGATAACATTTATGGGTGGGTATCAGTCTATACTCTATTCTGATATAAACATTGTTATTAAAGGTATTTTATTCAATTATTGTATTAGTTATATTATAATTTTATTGTTATCACACTAATAATGCGAAAGTTTGTGATTTGAAACTGATTTGAATGTAATTTGGTATGGATGTAGCTTTTTGCCTGGAATAACACATAGGCTTTTGATCCTGAAAAAATGTACTGTTCCTGTATAATAGCGGGTGAAACCGCAGGGCCCAGCTAGTATTAAATAAAATTTAATGTAGAAAACTTTAACAGTTTCACCCACTCGGAAACCGTACATTTTCCAGGATAATAAGTAGCTTAATTATGTCATTCTCCTAATTTTTGACTATTTATACTCAATAAAAAAAAACATTAATCCGTTGCTCTGTTACAGCGTTATGAGTAACAAACAGACCGACAAAAACACGTTCACCATTTATAATAATTACGTAAAGTTATAGGAAACTATGCTCGTAGGCATGTTCCCTAGATAAAGAACATACCTTACAAGTTTTGGCCCATGAGTTTTAATATTCGTTTATTTTTTCTTCGGAAATTAAAAAAAGTTGGTTAATTATCCATTATGACAATAATATTAAGCGATTTTAAATATGGAGGAACGCGAGGGCCCGTGTGAAGCATGGCATCATGCTTCACACGGGCCCTCGGGCTCTCGGGACATTTGCACCAAAAAAATACATAGATATTTGTTTCCCGTGCAAACTTTAAAATTGTCTTGGTGAATTTATTAATTTATGTAAATGGATGTCATGGTTTTTTTTTAATGGCTTATGTAGGGAACATGCCTACGAGAAGTTGTGCGTTAGTTACACCATAATAGTTAGACCATACAATTTTCCGCGATAAAAAGAAACAAACCTATGAAACAAGAAACACACTTTAGCATTTATAATTTTAATAGAATATTTAGGCTGATGCCGTAGTAATATTATAATTTAGATTAATATGGAAAAATTCCCGAGGAACTGTGAATTGTTGCGTTGATTGTGATTTTATTCCCAATACAAATTAAACCAAAATGTGAGGAATGTATATGGCCTATTCCATCCGAAGGCAACAATCCAGAATACATTACAAGCGCGCGTATCAAAGGGAAAAAAATCCAATATCCCGAGTTCAGATGATAAATGAAACACATTAGCGACACGGCCCTGAATGATAACTCACTTTGTAGACATTCCGAGCCTAGGAATTATTGCTTTACACGACGCGCTGGAGACAAACTTACATTTTACACATTTTGTGGTTTATTTTTATATTAGATCTATCTATTTTAAGCCAATTGTAATCTCCCCACATTTTTTGGTAATAAAAAATATCGTAGTCGCTACTTGCTACATATAATAAAAGAACTAGGAATCAAACCACTTACCAAACCGCTTACGATTGGGACGTAGGTGAATAATGGGAACAGATTTTGCGAAATTCTACCTCTGACGGGGTAAAATGGACCCAAAATTTGTATGGAAATAAAATCTTTTTTCATACTAACCAATGAAACTCGATTTGTGTACTTAGCATAAGAAATAAAGAAAGGCACTACTCTGGATTTTTGAAAATCAATCCCCTAAAGAGGTTTATTTTGGTTTGCTTGTTCTTCTTCCCCACCACAACAGAGCAACTATAGACGTGGTTATTCATGGTTCATGGAGGGTGACGTAGAATACTTTATATGCAGGATAAAAATAACGGTTCCTGTTTGGCACGCGGGTGAAACCGCGGGACGCACCTATGGTGTCGATTCTGTCGTTATACTCTCTTTAAACTAATCCTAACATGGCGCCTTATTTTAAGTTTTGTCAAAGAGTTGTCAGTTGACGTGGAGAGGTCATTTTTGAACTATAACTTAATATTAGGTGACAAAAGTCTCATAATGTCACAAGAATTATGCGTAAATTCAATGAATTCAAATAATTTATATTTGTTTATGTTGGATTTTATTACCAATAATAAACCATATTTAAATTAAAATCAAATGTTGCTAGCATATCATTTGCTTATTTTGTCCTTTTTAGGGCATGCATGCTTATTTTGCGATTTTATTAGTGTATAACTATATTATCCGATGTCTAGTTACGAGCAAGCGAGACCTTACCATCAGCTGAGCAACTTACTCGTCTCGTGCTCAGTTAAAATGTCATTTCTAGAGTTCTCTTCGGCTTAGGATAGAAGAACAGAACCGATACCACTGTTCCAATAATTACATAGTTACAGTTAGTACGTATATTAACTCTAACCGGACAAAGATTAAGAAAAAAACCTACTTCATAATAAAAGTGTTAAGCTTGTAGTTTTGTTTGCATTTCAGCTTTCATGACTCTTGAAAATATATAATTGATTCTTAATTTTACTATACCACAGCATACAAACTATTGATCCGTATAGTATACTAATTACAAAGCAGGTCTTTTAAAATGCAGGTAAACATAAATTACTGAGCAGGACATTTCAAAGCGTATGTATGTTATATTTACTTAGAAACAATTAGCAGATTACGGTTCCTGTGCGAAGTAACACCTGGACTATGAAAGTTATATAAACTGGAGTAAGCAAACAAAAGCATTAAAAGAGATTGTGCCTGATCAAATTATCCTTTATCTATTTGAAATTGCACTATTTTTTTTTGACGTTATCATCATAGCTTTCAAACTTGTAGTTTGAGGGCAAAAACTTTTTAACGATCCATTGATCAAATACTCGTCAAATGCAATAATGTCTGCTTCGCTCAATAACAGCAATATTAAAAGTAAAGATAAATACTATTTGTAAGTAAAACACACCAAGATATCTAATTTACAAAGTATGATGATTACGAAAGTTTAAAAAATATTGGACAGCCAGCAGGATTCTGCTAAGACCAGGGTAAATGCACCCATTGGTATTGTTTGAAGTGTCCACCAAAAATTAGCATGTAAAATATATTTTTTTGCTAACATTTCTCGTGACCAAAATGCTGGTCTGTATTTTCTGGCAGAAAGTTAGCCTCAAACAGCCGCAAATGACCGCATCAGCAGCAGCGGGCCAAAACGACTAGCAGTTTGGGCACGCTGCTTGAAATTAGATACAGTCTAAACTAGCAACAAAGGCGTTTAGATCGTTTACGATCTCTAAGTATTTTCAAAGTTTCGTTAGATATGGAATGGTTGTTAATTTGGGTTCTTATATTATTTTTATTCATAATTAAATAAGATATCTATAAGGTGTTTATAACTGGACTGTTTATAATTTCAGGCAATTTCCAGCCCAACAGACATTTTATAAGGTCATCGCTTTCATCATGGGTGTATTTGGCTTGAACCCGGAACACTGGGGCTGGTTCAAACGGCCGACCGAGACTCCAGGTTATATAGCGTACATGATACAACGATACATTGTGATCGTTTTTGTGCCGATCACGTCTTTCTCTCAAACGTTGTATCTGCTCCTTAATTACAAAGAACACGAGTTTGCTGCGCTGGCTGTTATGTTTTCTATAATGCCAGTAGCTTATGTCGTGGCGGTAAGTTTTACGTAATCTATAAGGCAAACATTCTAAAATCTTTTTCAATTCTAGTCACCCGTGTTTCTCCAACTTAACAATGTTTGTACTCATCGTCTTGACACTGACTTGTCTACTTTTCGTACTTACATTCATTGAATTGGCATGTTTAAAAATGTACGATATTATTTGTTTTTTTATTATTTTGTCCCTGTGCTGGGCAACGATCTATCCACCTGCATAACTACCACTACAAGCGCGGTGGGTTAGTTGTCTAAACCTCTATCCGTATCATGAGTCACGCGCATATAAGCTGTAGAATAATAGTTTTTTTTTTTTTACTATTATGTCATAGATCAAATCTGCCGCAGCCCAGACAACGAACTATAAGGAAGCTAACATAGCATTCATGGAAAGAATTCATCTCTACAACTATTTAAATGTTAAAGATTTTAGTCAGCACAAAAGGAATTTCATCGCACAGGTATCGAACATTACACTAACATTTTGGTTTGTTTATTTATTAAAAATTTGTTTATTTGCTTTGCAAGAGTAGCTGAACGGATTTTAGATTATCCTAACTATCCTAATCCTAACTTCGTAACTAATATTATAATAATTCAGAGGAATATAGCCGCAGTCGTATCCGGACCAATAAAGCTTCGAGGTATAAAAATGAATATGTTCGTCTCGGGGAAAAAACACCACTTGTGCGATTCTGAACTCCCTACATTACAACCTGTCAGTCAACAAAAAAAGTCAAAAAATTCACAAAAATGCATTCAACGCCATGTAGCGAACTAAACAAAGTAACTTTGTTCCTCTGTCTTGATATTAGTCGCGTTATCACGGCTAAACGGCTGACTTGATATTTATAAAATTTGATATGGGGTTACTGCATGTGTAACACAAAGACTGATATGAGATACTTTTCTATGTCCACGCGAACGAAGTCGCGGGTAACAACTTGTAGTAAATCAAAATGCACCGAAGCATAACACTCAAAAAAATTACAGCCAGTTGGCATTAGGGCATTACGTATGGAACCACTAAATATTTAGGTTTTCTCATTTTCAGGAACTGGTGAAAGTGGAGAAGTATACCCGAAGAACTTTTGTTTTTATGATGATCTTTGTACTTATCTGTTTCTTCTCGTGGAATACAGTCCCAATTATCCACAATTTCCAGAACAACGACAGCATACATAACATCACCACGCGTTTGGAAGTTTGTGTACATTTTTGGATGCCTTTTGATTACGAATTCAATTTGTATGGTTATCTATTCATTCAAGTTTTAGGGTTTTATTGCGGAGGGGTCGCGGTTGTTCTCATGGTGCTTTTCGACACAGTGAATTTTGCATTCATTTATCATTTGGTGGGACACATCGGAATAATCAAGTATGATCTGAGAAATAGCTTTTCAGAGAAAGGATTGAGTGAACAACAACTGAAAAAGAAGCTTGTCAATATTACCAAACACTACTGTTTTATTACCGAGTAAGTAACTTTATCGCGTTTGGTTGAAAAAGTTAAGTAAGATTCACTTTATTGATGAAAATAAGTTTCCTTCTTTTATATTTTTTTTTATTTTCACAACAGCACTACTTGCTTTTATTTTATTCCATATTGTAAATGAATACTATTTTTAACCGATTGCCCGAGAAGGAAGGTGATTTTTTGGAATGTATGCAACTGTATATTGTATAATTATGTATTAATGTGTATGTTACTGTAGTATTATATTACAACCCGTAGCTTGAACGGATTGACCGATTATATCGAACGAGGTGTCGTTGGATTCTTGGGCTACATTTTGCAGTCGAGTTTTTTGCTTGTGTTTGAATAATATTACCTATTTGTTTTAATAGTACATTCGAAATGGTAACAGCCGCTTTTGGATTGAACGTAGCATCAATTTATGCCCAAAACTTAGTTCAAGGAGGCTTGCTGCTTTACCAGCTTATGACCACGGGACGAGTAAGTACAATCAAATTTAATTGCGAAGAAAAGGAATAATATATAATAATAATTTATAGTATTTACGTTTTTATATTCATATTGTGAAAAACATAAATTTAAGTTAAAAAATAAATACCTGGAATAATAATAACATTATTAAATAATGTATATTTCATTTTTACTAAAATAATCTAAACTTAAATGTACAAACTAAAACTATAAACTATACTAAACTAAATAAGTACTTAAATAATAATAACATTTATATAATTTTTTTTTTTTTGGTGTTTCTATGAAAATCGTCCAACATTTTTTTTTCTTTTATTAATCTTAGTTATTTTTCATCTGACTCTGTTGTTATTACTTTTTTTTATAGAGTTGAATTTGGAAGAAAAGTTTTAGTATTGTACAAGGTTGAGCTAATACCACAACTGTTACTCTACCTACTAGTTTTTACAAAATAAATTATCGTGAGAAGAGCGGCAGTTGTAGAAATTTTCCAAATAAAACATTAATGGCGATAATTTAACTAGGTTTTATTACTAGTATTGGGATTACTAGTAAGCTTTTTATACAGCTTAAAATATTATATTTACTTATTTTATTTTCACGATTATTATTTAGTGTTTTTCAAAAAAAAACGAATGCTGGAAAAATTACCTTTTGTTACAGAATATAGAAACTATACTCACATTTGGACTTATGATACCAATATTTATGGGAATTTTAATGCTTGTGTCGCTTATCCTCGAAAATGTACGGATTGAGGTAAGTTTTTTTTTCACAATGGTTATTCTTACCTTCTATTATACTAGGTAGATATTACAAATGATATAGCTTGAATATGATAAAATAGTAGGTTTGCAGCTACACCAATATATTAACTATAATATTCTTGGTTCATGTCTCTTAGATGGGCATCGGGCTTTTGTATATAAGATTCGTGTGACCTACAAGTTCAAATAATATGTATCTAGAGCAGATTCATCATTTATTATCAGTTTCAGCGTATACATAAAAAAATAATATATATATATTTTTTTTGTAGGCGGAAGACATACCGGCTTTAGTGTACGACTTGCCGTGGGAATCTATGAGCGTGCCCAACCAGAAGATCATCTTATTGATTCTTAATCAGGTACAACCGACACTTGAGTTTGTTGCTGCGTTCAATATTAAAACAGGAGTACAGCCCGCGATTAATGTAAGTCATTCACAAAACTATATAATTATTTAATTTATTTTTAACTAGCTGACAACCTCTTGCAGGCAGCTTTCCTATATCATATCTACTCGTCGCAATTACAGGGCCTCCCCTTTTAGGGCGGTTGCCATAATCTCCACTCTTGGCAGGCGGCTTAGGCATCGCAGAACGCTCACCGTTTACTAAGAGGACACTGGTGCCCGACATCTGGTGATTTTGGTCGCAGTTTCAATACCTACCTGGGTTCGTCATCTCCATACCAAAACAAAAATATGCGAAATGGGAAGGAATGTGGGGATTATGGCAACCTTTTGAAGGGGAAGGTCTTGAAGTTGTGACGAGTGCGCGCACAGGAATCTACTCTTGCACCTACAAAACACAATACAAATAAAACTACAAGTTCAAAAAAAAAGTGGTGAATGCAATAAAATAAAATGTAAAAATAAATAAATAAATAAATAAATGTAATAAAATAAATAATATTAAGTTTCATTAAAAGTCTTGGAACAACTTTGTTAACCTTATTAACTTTGTTTTGTATACCCAGGTAGGGTTATTGCTGTCTCGTTTGCACTATATCAACATTTTTTTAATATAAAAATAACAGAGAACAAATTTAAAAAAAATCCTGTCACTGACTTTAGAATACCATTGTCAATGTTTTATAACAGTTTTCATGTTACTAATATAAAAAGTTTTTTCCTTCTCCTTCGCCAAAAGGAAAACCTTTTGGCGAAGGAGAAGGAAAAAGCTTTTTTTTTTAGTATCCTAAATATTGTTATAAAAGTTTAGCAATGGTATTCTCAAGTCATTGATATTCTATTTTTTTAACTTCTTCTGTTATATTTATAATTATTAGAAAATGTTGATAAAGTGCAAAAGAGACAGCGAGAATCAGTGTATACGCCCACTTACCTAAGTATTATGTAAGAAAACAGCTTGCGAGAGTTACCAATAACCCTGTATTACAGTAAGAGTAACCTGTTTTACAGTAAGAGCAGAGTGTAAAGTAGAGAAGCGTAGTAAGAGCATGCATGTACAACAAGAGCTTCTTCTAGTATTCATACGAGCATACCGCGGGCAAATAATACCGTTTATTGTCCGTGGTACTACCAGTAGAGTACCACGACGCTTACTACGACCTATTACCACGAGGCGGGCGTGGGCGGAGCGTGAGCGGGTCGAGAGCGTGTCGTGTGGTTTAATTAGTCACCCCTCACTTTACATTATAAATAATGTAACGTACGATTTAAAGAATAATTGAGAGCAACCAAGTTTTTTTTCAGATTATTAAAACAACATTTTCTTACTACGTCATGATAAAGTCAAGACAAGAGATATAAGAAGCAAACTAATTCATCAAATACGAGAGCTAGCTGTTGCCCGCCGCTTTATTTCCTATGTTTTTGTGCAATTTTTTTTTTTCATGTTTTGCCGAGTATAAATGATATTTTGAGTACCAAAATTGTTTTACTGTTACAAGGCTATGTTAGTTATTACAGCATGTATGGGATACATAAAAAATAACTTCGAAAATTACTCACTTGACCTTAAGTGACGGTAGATCGAATATGCTAAACATGAATGGGTTCAGGATGGAAATTGCCTTCTCAGGGAGGCTGCCAAAACACACCGTTTGAGTACATTTTCAAATTGAGGGTATTACTTAGTGCTGTCGCCAGACTGCTGTCACCTCACGATGTTTTATTTGGTCAGTAATTCAAACTCATATTTGATATTAGAACCAAAATCTGCGGCGTTGCAGTAACTCGCTCACAGCTATCATCGCTACATTTGAAGCGCTTTAAAACACACTCTTTTCTCAAACAAAGTATTCCACCGTCAACTGGCTTCAAGCCAACGATCCAGAGATTATCAAAAGGAATGAAAATGAAAAAAATCGCTTATGAGCCTGTTTTATGAGACTACTATGCGAACAACGTTAATAGAATAAGTTATCTTGTCGGCTTTATTGCCGCTGAATATGTTCTCTTTGCAATGAAAAGATACACAAAAATCGTGCCTAGTTTTTGTAAATCCAACGCTATAAGAGGCGCAGAGTCAAAAAAACAGAGTTGTCAGCTCTGAGAAGGGTGATCGCCCGCTCAAAGGAGTACTTATAACAATCATTGAAGAAACAATAAGGCTCGTCGACAGAAATAATATACTCTAGCTTTGCTTTGCAAAAAGATCTATACAATAAAGCAGTGTTACCATTGCGTGTCCCCTTTGTTATCGTATTTACTATATCCTGTAAATGTTGTGTTATTTCATCTACAGCTATATGGTTAGCTACGTTCACAGATCACACTAGACACCGAATTACGAGATTCGTAGTTCCTACAAAAAGTCATCAAAGTTTGAGGCGTAGCGCGGGTCGCGGGGAGTGAAACCAAGCGTTCTCATTGGCTATTTTAAGGTTACGCCTACTAGCGCCTAACAATCAACCAATCAGAGTAATTTCTTATAAGTGTATTTAGACTGATGCGTGGTGCGCTTCGAGCGTCCTGAATTCAGAATCTAGGGTGTGATCTGTGGCTACGTTACATGGTTTTGTCCTTGATTTTCCGCCATTTTTCAATAAAAGTTATCCTGCGTTCCTTGTTCTAGCGCACACTATTTTCAACAGTTTACTCATTTAAACAGAAAATTAAAAGCAGAAAGACAAACTTTCGCATTTATTATATTGTAACCACAAACCTAAATTTACACAAATTTATATTTCAAAAGAAAAAAAAAAGGGGGATTACCCACGATCGATGATTTCCGCCGGAATATAATTAAATGTATATTTACGGGTAGATAATTTGATTAGCGTGGAATGAATAGCGGGCCATCCAATTCGTAGTGTTTTTTACCCGACCGTATAAGAAGAAGTGTAATATTTTTGTGGTGTATGTAAGTATGGCTTGACCGGTTGTGACGATTGAGGTGTCGTTGGATTCGTCTTTACGTCCGGGGCAACATAGGCCACATAGACATTAGGAACACTATACATGATACAATAAAAATATTAATACATTTTGCGGTCGGGTATTTTGTTTATATTTGAATTAGTTAGAACTTTGTTTTTTATAGAATCTGGTGAGAATATACGCAAGTGTATGGCCCGCTAATATCCTCAAAGATAACGTATCGTTATACAAAGTTATCTTTGTGAGAGAACTAGTAACTCGTAATTGGGTACCGTGTGCCGGATAGGGCTTGCTGTCCGCAATTAGACCGAGGATGTGTAATAAGCTAAGCAATGTAAGATTGGTCGTTTGGAACTTATTGTGGGTAATATGAACTTTGTAAGCATTCTCGCCGCGTGCGGGTAATAAGGAACATTAAAAAAAAAGATTCTACAGAATCCGTCAGAAAATTAGAGCATAGACATTCCAGATATGACGATTCCAAGAACAGATCGCACTTCAAAATCTATTAAGCCGTTTTAATTCAGCTGCACAAGGTAATAATAATTATGTAGACATCATCATCAGTCAGATGACGTCCACTGCTGAACATAGGCCTCCCACTTAGAGCACCACACCGACCAGCAACGTGCCACTTATATTCACCGTTTACTCGCAAGTTTCACAGTGTCGTCGGTCCAACTAGTGCGAGGCCTACCTACGCTGCGTCTTCTGGTTCGTGTTCGACACTCAAAAAACTTTCTTCCAATTCGATTATCGGTTCTTCAAGTGATGTGGCCTACCCATTGCCACTTCTGCTTGCAAACTCTGAAAGTTATATCGGTGACTTTGGTTTTTCAGCGAATATCCTCGTTCCGGATTCTATCGCGCAAAGAAACTCCGAGCATAGCTCTCTCCATTGCCCGCTGTGCGACTTTGAGTTAATCCAAAAGGCCAGTAGTCAAGGACCACGTTTTAGTTCCATATGTCATCACTGGCAACACACATTGCTATATATTATATAGTAACAGAAAGTATTTCGTATTTTTTGTTTTCATTTTATGCAATTTTCTAACTAGTATGTAGCCTGTGTTTTTACTGATACAAAAAGAAAACCAAGCACACGTTATTATTATAATAGTATGTACCATCGCTCTGTTATAATTATAGAGGAGTAGAACACAATTTGGGCCCACTCTCTCGTTGCACGCGTCGTAGCGAATCGTCTACGGTGTGGTAGACACTGCTACGAAAACAATTTCACTTATTCTGACTTGAGCATGATAGCATCACACTAATATTATTAATGCTATAGGTTGTGTGTAAGTATGTAAGTATGTTAGTGTGTTTGTTCCCTTTCAACTCAGGAACGGCTGAACGGATTTGGATGAAATTTGGTACGAATGTAGCTTATACACTGGATTAACACATAGGCTGCTTTATATCCCGCAAAATGTATCGATTCCTGTAGGATAACGAGTGAAATCCGCCTATGTGTTAATCCAGAGTATAAGATACCTCCGTACCAATTTTTTTTCAAATCCATTCAGCCGTTACAGAGTTGAACGGGAACACACTTACATACTTACCTATACTTATACACTTACCACTTACACACAAATTTTCGCATTTATAATATTAGTGTGAAACTTATCTAGATTAAGAAACACAATCTGAGGGAAAAATACCACAGAAATTCATGCTTAGCTATCTGCCTTCCGTGAAACATAAACCGGATATATATCTGGACGCTCTTTAATCTCACCTGCCGTTTTCCTAAACTACCATTTGTTCGTGTCGGTGATAACAGCGCCCCCTCACATTCAGTCAAACAGCCGTCGACCTAAATAATAAGACATTTGTCTTTAGTATAACTTTGTGTAACCAGATTCAATACGGTCTCATAAACTTAGGCCCCGTGGTAGATAGATAGATAGATAGATAGATAACTCTTTATTGTTCACACCAGAAATTACATGCATAATACAAAAATCTACTTAAAACATATTTATCATATTATATTTATATTTTTTTATATATTTTTTTTTTATTATTTATATTTTTTGGTCATATTTATGTTATCGAGTTTGCGTGATAAGCGTGACATATGATTCAGTTATTTGCTGTTTTCAGAGTTTTTTTCAAGTAGTGAGGTATAAATAGTATTTTTTTGTAGTGGTCCCTACCACTCTTCTGCAGAGTCTGCCGGGGGCAGTGCCAGGGGCAGTGCCGCACCTTTGCCAGTTATTCATACGCCAAGCAGTAGTTCGCAAACATTACTGTATTCCGCATTGAAGGGCAATGTTTTCAGCGTAATTACTGGTTACAAAGAGATTTAACATCTAATATCTCATGGTGAGGAGTGCAGTGCATTGCTCATGGTTTTGAATTATTGAAGTTCGAAATTATGTACGGCACTGAACTGTTATAGGCAGCCGTGAAGCTTAACATCAGGTGAGCGACCAGCATGTCTGTTTTCTGTTTGTTTCTGTTGTGTGTTACTATTGACATGTAGGACAATATATATATATAATATAATATAATATAATATAATATAATATAATTTAATATAATTTAATTATTAAATTTTGTGTTCTAATTGTAATTGAATTTCTTTTTATGTGAATATGGACCTTTGTAGTCTGAATTAAATGATTTGAATTTGAATTTACCAAGGTCCATAAAAAAACTTTATTAAATCTTACGATGACAGAGTTGGTCGCCGTACGTACACGTAGTATTTTCTCTTGTTATTTCTCCAATAACGGTGAGGTTAAACCTTTTTATTATTGAAGTTATTGTAATTAATAAGTGTATGCGATATTAATTTTCTGTTTGTTCCTCCTTGCAGCATTTATCATTCCAGGGCTACTGAATTAATAAAAACACATTATATCCGGTTCCATTTACACGTGTACTCTTTTTAAATGCAAATGACAATTCAATGCAAACAAAGGAATGCAAATAAAATTAAGACCCTTAAAAATACTCATACGTTACGCTTCGTCCACTCGCACATTTTTACATGCAAATTATCCGGGTGGGGTGGTTGTTAAAAACGTGAATTTATTCGTAGGATCCCGTCACGTCCCTTCAGTCTTCACTTTATTATGGGTAGAGCAATGCATCCGCTTAGGCTGCTTTTCCACCAGAGATGAGCTACGGTATGTAGCTACGAATATGTTTGACCAGGAACCTTTATTATCATGGCTTAGCATTGGTGGAAACGGGTTCAACAAAGCTATGTTTTTTTATAGAGAGGAGTGCGCTGCTAAGCATGGGAGCTACAGATGGGAGCTGCGGAAGTGAGCCCGCTCTTCTACTACCCTGTACTGCATCCATTAGCTCGAGTCGCGCATCTTCATAGCACATCTCACCCGGTCCACTATTGTGGTGGCTGCGGACACCACCGCGATGTTGTTCATACCGATGCACCGCTCGCCTCAGCGCGCGGCAGGCAACTGACGTGCGAGTAGCGGTGACAGATGGGAGCAAAGAGCGACAAGATCCTACGCTGAGCATCGGATGGAGACTGACGCACGCGGCGACGGTTTCGTATATTTTTAGTTGCAAGAGAAAGAGACATGCCGCCTCGCACATTAACAAGCAGATTAATGGTCCGCCATTTATTACCTAAGGAATAAATCGTAAATTCTATTACGTACGATCTTCAAACATCGTGGTGTGATGTGGTGGTGGCTATGGACACCACAGCTACCACACTATCTTTTAGCATTCACGGAAACGGTCACATAGTTTCGTATCTTAACCTTATCTAGTTTATAGCTCAGTTGCATATCACATATTATTATTTGGTGGAAAAGCAGGATAAAGGCAGCCTAAGGCTTGGTTGTTTGTCTCTCTCCTATAGCCTAAGCGGCTGGACTGATTTTGACGGCTAGCTGTCGTTAGAGTTCTCTTTATTCATTGGATTGACAAAGGCTACATTTTACATCGATTTTAATTTTTCTTTAGTATAAAATATTATTATTTAAAGATAAAGAAAGATGCCGTCTCGTACAGTTCAAAGCTTTATGTATTTCGTTTCTAGTTAATGTTAAAGTAAATGTTAGTGTACACCTAACTTATGATTAAAAACTTGCTTTTAAGTGAGGCTGTCGGGACACACCGATTGGTTTTCGGCGATGATGAAATGATGATAAAATAACATTGTAGGGTTGTACTTACGTTGTAATCGTAACGTTATAATGTTAAATGCTGGCATCATGCGGTGGCATACTAGCGCTGGGTTGGCACAGCATGTTAGTACGAGAGTTCAGTCAAGAGTTTGATACGAATATAGTGTGTAACAATATAGTGAGAACACCATATTGAGAACAATAAGCGAAGTGTCCTGGTACACAACCAATGCAGAAATTCACAGGAACCTAGAGATGACCACAGTCACAGAAGAAATATCAAAATCTCACAAAAAATATAGACGCCGCCTACTACGACATCCCAATCAGTTGGCTGTGGAACTCACAGAGCAAGGATACAAACCCAGGCTGAAGAGAAAGCATGTGCTCAACAACAGACTACAAGTGACCTTATTCATTAAAGGAGATGTGCTCACTGGAACGCACACTTACCCCGCCAAACCAGTCACACAAAAAATATTCTTATAGTCCAACTGATCGCAGATATAGAGAGTGAAAAAAAAAAGAGTTTGATGCGACTGGTAACGATGTAAATCATACTTTAGATACATCTAGTAATGCCAGAAGCGAGAGATTGCTTTAGCACCATTATTTTTCTTCTCGGCTTCATGAATTTTGTACAGTAACAGCAAACAAAGATCAATAAATTCCCATTCCGAACTGATTACGACCTCAACCTACAACGCAGTATCAGAGTTTCCCCACTAATCAAAGATTCGCCGGCTCTCAATCACTGAGGCTGAATGGGGCTATGACACATCACGTTCATGATGGATGGAGATATCTGGACGTTGCGATTAGTCATGGTCCGGAGTATCTGCGGCCTCGTGTGTAATTCATAACTGTTCTGGGAGCGGGTATTCTGGAATATGATTCCGAGTTTCAGCTTAGATCACGGTTGAGGTAGGAACTAAACACCTTATTGTAACGTTATAGCAAAGTGACTACTAGTTTGCGCTGAACTGAGACCTCGCGATCTCCATAACTATACTAACTAACCAGTGGACTGATATTACTTATATTAAAAATTAAAAATATGTTTGAAACTACTTGTTACCCGCGACATCGTTCGCGTGGACATAAAAAAATATCCTATTTCCCTCTTTGTGATATACAGTAACTCATTATCAAATTTTTCAGCTCTTAGACGTGATAACGCGACAAATATCCAGGCAGAGAGACTGAGTTACTTCCAATCGTTCGCTAGATGACGTTGATCCATTTTATGCATATTTTGACGTTTTGCATGGACAGACTGACAGTTGTAATCTAGGGAGTTCTGAATCGCGCAAGTGAAGTTTTATCCTCGAGACGAACGTTTTCATTTTTATACCTCGAAGATGTATTGCTTCTGATACGACTGCGGCTATATTCCTCTGAATTATAATATTAGTTAGGATTACAATTAACTACTTTTCTACAAAATTTAATACAGATCGAAACAATCATTCGCAAGTTATCATCGGACAAACATACTAACTTCAAACACAGAACTTCGCTTCGCTCAGTCGAAAAAGACCAGTTGAGCTCCTTTCAAATTTTATTTCAAATTATTTTTTTCAATCTATCGTAACTTTGAGTGGTAAATAATAAATAATTTTAGTAATACATAAGGCGTTCTCAGTCAGTCGTAATCACTCACAAGAACAATGATTGTATAGCAATGTCCCCACGAACTAGCGATCAAACCACTTGTATAATATCTTTATAGCGGAAATCGTTTGTTTGTGCAAACGTTGATAAGGATATCGCATATACAAAAATGCAGGATCTAATTGGCCGAACGAAGCGACGGTCCCACAGAGTCTAATGGCACAGATCGGCGTTTGTTTGTTTATTTATATTGGTCTCACGAGAACTTGTGTACCATTGATCAATAATCTTCATAAAATTTTGTAATCAAGTAGTTCATGCAAATAAAACTTTTAGGTTCTTATATGAGCAAAATCATAATTACAGGGTCAACAGAGTTACAGGTTCGAGCGAACAACTAGTTATTCTAATTTTGTCATTCAATGCCCTATTAGCTGCAATTATTATAATTTTGACGTAACTTTAGCATTCTCTTCGGAATCAATTGGTCTTATAATATGGTCTCAGTTTTTTTTTTTGGATAAGTTAATTGTAATTTTGATCAGAATAAGGACGTTAGATCTACAAAGTGCGTTATGAAGATCAGTCATTCTGGCAGCAGATGATTGTAATTTAAATTGTGGAAATACATATTTCTTAGCATTCTGAGGTACGTACGTTATATCTGGTTTATAGAATACCAATATCTACCGTAGGTATAAAATAATATCAGGCTAATACTAAAAATATATTTTTTTAAATGTTCCATATCTTAAAACTCTACAATCATTCTGGATCATCTGCCTCTACCCTGTGGGGAGAGGTAGAGAGATCAGTGTCGAGGATTATTCTTCATTGCCAAGGCTGGGCTCTGGGGAATATTGCCCCCAGGGAAGGTAGAGGAGCGAGCGTCCTAGCGGTGCTATCCGACCTGCGGCTTCTCCATGGACTGTGGACCGGAGAGGCCCTGTGTTCGTCTTAAAACTCTATTTTAAGGTAGGCTAATAAGCTCTCCTTATAATGAGATTTACTGACTACTAACACAATATAGTCTCTCGCAATGTCGCAATAAAGATTATTTTAGCACGCATATCGTAACTACCCGCAATAAATTACAACACGCAAGATAACTCTTGAAACGGGGAGAGAGATAGCTATATTACTCGCACTCGTTATGTTAGATGTAAAAGAGGTGGCGCCTGTGGGTTTCAAGGCGAAACGCTTCGAGCTCACAGTGAAATCGGTCTGTTTCTGACATCCTTACTATATTACCTATAGATAAACTAACTGCCTATGCATATCTACAGAGAGTGCTTGTTCTCATTCATAACCGTCAGTTTTCAGCAGAAACTTCGCGCTGAAAATCAAATTTTCCAGCAATCTGTAACAATTCCCTTTCACTTTGAGAGCAGAATCAGACTTTTGATTTAGAAATTGTATTAGATTACGGATGGACGGAGGGCCCGTATAAGCGAATAACAGAAACTGCTTTTATGGCTGAAAATTTGAATAGGTACGTAGCACAGAATTCTTCCTACTATATACGTAAGTAGGTATTTATTCGAGATTAAATAGCTAAAAATAGTGAGGAACTCGTATAGAAGTGGATATTGGAAGTTAAACGACGAGCCATCGGGTCAGTCTTTGAATGGGTGACCGCGAATGGCGTAGATAGGTACGTCTGAGCGCTACCGCGGCTCAGATAATATCTCAAATAGTAGATTACGAATGCTTGTTCTGAAATACCAACCATTATGCTATGTCACATGTCTTAGGGCGACCTTAAACCTGTATCACTGACTCTCTCACTCTGACACTCAGGCCTGGTCACGTGGGGTCGCGCGCGTCACGCTTATAGCATTCCTTGATATAGGTCATCGAATGTCATTGAAACTATAGTCAGAATAACCGACTCAATTTAACGTGACTATTCCCGTTTTATTAAAACAAAGAAGATACATACAGTACCGTTCCAACAATTTTCTTTTTTCACAATAGATACAGCACAGTCTAGTCGTAATGATAATACACATTTGTATATTTCGTTCGTTTGAACCTAAGTTTTAAGATCAGTGAATTATGCCATCCATTCTTGTTGTTCAATCCACAGAATTTTATAGAAAGTAGTATCTAGAAGTTTTTTCTCTGCTGTGGTTCAAACATCAATGATGGTAGGTATTTCGTATTTGAATGTCACAGTATTACCAAGCAAACATCAATTCAGGCAATATAATAATCAATTCCAATGAGAGTGTTGGTAACTTCACACATTACGCCACACTGAAGTATGGCGTAATGTGTGAAGTTACAATCTACATAAATATTCGTATCGTTCCTGCCTGTCTATTCCTGTTTGGTTTTACGGTATGTTTTAAAACTATGACCAGAATCACCATAGGACGGGCAGCAGCGTCCTCTTAGGAAATAGTGAACATTCTGCGATCTCCAAGCCGCCTACCAAGCGTGAGGATTATGGCAACCACCCACCACCATAACCTAAAAACCACTGAGCGCAGCTAGTTAATTTAATAACAAAGATATCACGAAAGATAATTTCACTCTTCATTCTAGAAACCTAAATAGAATCCAAAGGTGAAGTTATTACATCTCTGGAGCGCAGCGTGACTCGTTCTAAGCAAATTCGTAAGTTATACATAATGTAGCCTTGTGTGAAGAGCAGCCAACTCGTGGAACTGTACGTAACTTTGTTGAAGGTAGGCAAATGAATAATAATTCTGTCTTGAAGTATCGGAGCGGGACTGTTTGCAGAGATTTCATCATACTCGGAGGATAGAATATTACGTGTTTTTAGCGCGTGTAAAACATAGGAGCTCTGGGTGTAAAGGGAAACAGGTGTGTCAATTACTAAATATAAAATAATGTTCTCATGAACAATGATGTTATGCCCTTATTATATGCCCTTTTTATGAAACGGCTAAAAGACGAAGTGCAGCTACACCTAGTTTTAGCCGGTTGCGTCTGTGCGGGCGGTAGCAGTTGGTTAAACTGGGTGTACCTACCTAACCCATTTCATTTTCTCTATTTTTCTGCTTATGACCTTATTTCAAACCTAGAAGTATATTTTTTTCTCTTCTGTGTTTCAACCTAACGGCTGAATCTATCCTAATCTAATCTATGACTATCTCATGACTATTTTCATAATAATTTTCTAGATAATCACTAATCATTAAGTAAGTTTGTGTGCAAAGTAGATGAGTATGTAAGTGTGTTTGTTCCCGTTCAACCCGTTCAACGGCTGAACGGATTTGAATAAAATTTGGTATAGAGGTATTTTATACCCTGAGTTAACACATAGGCTACTTTTTATCCCGGAAAAATATTCAGTTCCTGTAGAATAGCAGGTGAAAGGTCCGCGGGGCGCAGCTAGTTGTATACAATTATCACGAAGACGAATACAGAATACTTTTCTTTCCGGAAATTGCGAGAAATTAGTGGGCAACACCACGGGGTGTTACTAGTAGCATATCAGCTTACTAGTTATTTGCAAATCGTAGTAATTACTATGTTCGTAGCTACGGCAATACATTTCCCGAAGGCTATTCAATCTAGATGACCATAACGCTTCATCAAAGCGTCATAATTAGCGCCACATAATAGAGCTCTAATAAGTGCCATTATGGAATAGATGTTGCACTAATTGTCATCGTTATCATCAACATCCGAACAACAACTTTTTTATACATGAGTCACATCTAAAGTATAGTCTATCGAAACTTGTATCATAATTATTTTTTTACTCGACTCTTTTTACGTTAAGTTATTTTTTTCAGTCCACCAGGCTACTGGACTAGTGCCTGCCTCGTCTACTCTTATCTTGCCTCTCTTCTACTTCTGTAAGACCACCGGACTACTCCATAAATTAAAAAGTGAGTAACTCAATAGGTAACGCAAGTGTGGGTTCAAATCCCAACAATGAGCTTAAGCTACCGATGATCACTTGAGACCGGTTTCCCATTCTCGAATGAGAAACCGGTCTCAAGTGATCACTAGGCGCGTTTTCCATCTTTGACCAGACTCAGCACCGGACTGTTGTCCTCTGATGCATGTAAGTAATATACTCCTTTTTTCATAGCATGGAGATGTTGACATTTGCGTTTTCACTGAATTGTAGCAATTCCGAGGTCAGTTTCTATGAGCGGTTCAGCTGCTTTGACTTTAGAATTTATGTTGGGTAAGTTTTCCTTAGGAAACCCTCTTTTTAACTTTATTTCTTTAAAATTGACTAGGACTGCTAGTAGTTCTGCGAACTACATCTCGCGAGTACAAACTTTTTTGCTCAATCGCAATTCTACACTTTCATATAATTTTTTAGTCGTCGGCTATTTTTGAATTGATTATATTATTTCCCCCTAAAAGAGGAGACTTTTGCTGCGGCGCCATTTATCGGCCGATTTTGATACTATTTGCCATAAACTTTCGGTACTAAATTCTTAGCAAAAATATCAAATATGAGTAAGTCAAGAGGTTGTCAAGATATTAGGTCGTGAGGTCTCGGTACATTGAACTGAGAACTCACGACCTTTATTATATCCTGACAATTTTGCTCATATTTCAAATTCTTGTTTAGAATGCATGTTTGTGCCAAATATTATCAATATCAGCCAATAAATGGTGCCGCAGCCAACTCCCCCCCTTTTTGGGGGAAACCCACCAATCAAAATCACCGACGACAAAAAAAAAGTATACTGAGTCTCGTCAATATAAGTTGAAAAATACTACGCGAGTACCAACATACTGACAGATGAAAGGAAATTTAGCCAGTTAAAACTGAGACCTTTCGTCGCTTCGCTCACTCGGTCAATGGATTTTGTAGGAAAATAAAGTTGGAGGTCTGTTTTAAAAAAATGTGAAAAAAAAACTAATAAACAAATAACTTCGGAACACTACTTTTGATTATTTTTTTACTTTGAGTATACAGACGGATGGATAATATATCTAAGATAACGAAACTATAAAGGTTTATCTAATTAGATTTACAAACTTTTTTTTTATCTTTCTCTTTTCTTACAACCGAAAGGCTGAATTTTTTTTTGTATGGATAAATTTTAATATAACAAAAAATAGAATAATATACCCAATTGAATATATCTTTCTTATTTTATATCAACGCAATACCAAAGGCATAACGGGCTCTGTTATGATAATGCGTTGAGTATAATATGCGATGAAAACTTAGTAGTCATGTAAATTGGATTTTAATAATTATTTTAGTCATCTTTGAAACAGTTTCAACATACGGTATTATCTTTAACTATTATGTTAGTATCATCATAAATAACTCCATAATAAGCTGGCCATTAGTCTATTAACGCAGGATCCCGCCTGCAACCTCATTACGGCCACAATGATGGGATAATTACAACATTCTACCATTACGGTTTAATTAAATAAAAAGAGGGCTAATGGACACTTGTCAGATTCATTATTTTTGGAGCTACGTCCTGGCCTCTAAATGTTGGTCAACACGTTATGGTAGACAGATATAAATAACAGTCAGTATATAAACCTGCCTAAAGGAACATATGATTGTATTTACTGTGTGTTTAACTAACTATTCCCTCCTACGCTTACTTAAATTGAAACTTATCTGTCAGTTAACGATATTACAAATTATAATACTGTTCTAGAGTGAAGACATCGAAACCAGCGGTTTTATCGTTTGAAACTAAAGATTAGTGCACTTTTCACCACTGAGCATAAACTTGCACGCGTTCGAAGCGAAAACCACCGATTTTACTTCTTTTTTTTTTTATGTTTTATTTCTGATGTTAAGCGTCGCGCTTGCCCATAACAGTTCAGTGCCACCCAGAATTTTGAACTTCAACAGTTCAAAACTATGCGCGGCAATGAACTGCGCTCGTCACCCTGAGATGTTAGATGTTAAATCTCTGTATGCCCAGTAATTACGCTGGAAACATTGCCGTTCAATCCGGAACACAGTAATGCTTGCACACTACTGCTTGGCGGTTGAATAACTGGCTAAGGTGTGGTACTTCCCCAAGCGGACTACTACTTTTAAGTACGATTTAACTTTTATAGCACATAATTCTTATAGCATTTCGTAAAAGCAAACACAAAATTGCCCGATAGTAAATATGCAAGGAACTGTCAAGAACGGTTGTAAAATTAAACAAATAATTAATGTGTATAACACATCAACCTACTTACAGACATGAAAGAGGCGTTAAGAATAGCCAATTAGTTTTACATTTTACGATATTCATGTAAAATTATTAGCATAAGGCTTATGACAAAAACAGTCATTCGGAGCTGATAAATGACAACTACGTGTTATAGCAGATTCGTATACAAAAAAAAAATCGGTGCAACGAGTACTTTTCGTGAATATTTAAAACAAACGTCGTCGTCACCGCGATATTTTTTCGCAATTTCCGTGTAATTTAACATTCAAAATTAAAGATGCTTATTTTTTAATTATTTTATATTTATACCCAATTTGTGACCACTAATTAACGCCTTTTAGCCGATGAAAGCATGGTAACACTTTCAGCTGAATGATTTATAATTGAATCGTGACGTCAGCATTTACCGCAGATCGACCGTGGTACCGAATATTATGTGGTTTACAAATGCGTCAAAAATGGCTTGGCGCGGCATGTGATTTCATAACTTTACAGACGTGTAGCTTGCCACGCACATGTTACATTAATTTATAATCAAATTATTAATATTGTATCGACCAAAAAACACATACCGCATTTTGTATAAAGTGAATTTCAGAGCTATATTGTGGGCTTCGGTACATACTAAGTATGTGCCGAGTGAATACTGATTCACTTAAATGAATGAATGCGTGTGGCAAACTACTCGCCTGAAACTTGTGATATCACATACCGCGCCACGCCATATTGCTTAGGGACGATGTAACTTAATTTTTCAAAAAAAAACTTTCGGCATTCTAAAAGTAAATTAGCTAGATCAAAACTTCAAACCCACTCGAGAGTTAAGAGAGACATCGGCGATGAATAAAAACACTACTTGCAAACTTCGTAGACAAGTTTCAACTCTCATAACTTCGGTAAACAATATTTCCGCAGCAACTTTTATAAGTTACATTTACAGATTCCGACACGATCATCATTTCAATAGATGATTTTCAAAATATTTTTGGCCTCGTTGCATATAAGACACCACAAGATATTATTTCTTGAGCATTGAGGTACAAGGTATAGACAATTTCTCGAGCTCTCAGCGAGTTGCTTATACTTGAAGCTAACCACCAAAGTACGTACTGGATTATAATTTGTAAGATACTTACGAGTATACAGTACAGTCATAGTAGCAAAGTACAGGTCAAGCAGTATAATTCGTAATGCAGTATTTTTGGCTGCATTTTTTTAATGAAAATGCATTTTTTTTTTATGACGAATGACCAATTTTTTTTCGACTACGAAAAGGAGAGTTATAAATTTGACTGATTTTGGTTAGTGAGAACTGAGATCATATTAATATTCATAATCTAATCTCTTAGACTGTTTATCAAATATTGACAAGATAGGTTGTCTAATAGCTTATCAAATATTGGCATTAGAATACGGTTAAAGGGAAAGTCCCTTTAACCGTATTCTCATTTAAAGAACTCATTTAAAAAATATAATTTAAATCGCATGGACCATGCCATTTTAAATTTTGAATAATATTGTCTTGTTTCATACTTTTACGTAGGCGGTATTCCGTTTTTGAACTTATATTTTATTTCTGATTATACGCACAAAAAAGCAACGATAAACTTTCTGTAAAGTCAAGCAGACACGGGGCCTTTCGCGATGCGCTGCTTGTGGTCTTACAGAAAGTATGATAGCGTTCATTCAGAAATGATTCATCATTCATAATGAGGCCGATGGAAGGTAAGAGAAGCATTAGTAATTCTGTAGCGAAATGGCAACCGATTGGCACGTGCTCGAGGCAGAAGGGACAACAAAAGAGAGGCCTATATCCAGTAGTGGGGTAAAGAAGGCTGTGTATGACGACGATGAAGACTCACAATCGACTTTATTACACCGCTGAATGCTTACAGTACAATAATTTACACCAATACACTTACCCTTCCATGGAATACCCAACACTTTAAATGTAAAATTATTACAGATCATCCTGCTGTACTACTAACAAGTGACAGTTTTTTTTTTCTGGTCTTTATTATCGTATCACATCAACTAAACTCTGCTGCGGTGGTTATTCAGAAACGAGCAAGTTTTACAAGAGCAGTCTGCCGAAGCAATAAAGTTTTCGGCGAACATTCTGTAGAATTAAATGCAAAATCTAATAGCGAGCGGAGAAATCGTGACCACCTGCAGACCGGCTTCAATCATAAAAACTTACTGCCAAGTTCTATTTTCGTTGATTAAAAATAATTTAATCAGTTTCAACCCTTTGTTTAATTTCGGCCGGTTTGTTAATTTTAATCCGATTTCGTGAATGTGACCTTGGAATTAATGTTTGAAGAAACGCTTTGCGTCTTCGTTCCACGACTAAGAATCATAACAAACGAATAAAATTTTGCCTAAAAGCAAAATAAAAAATAAGCCTTATTCAGATCACCACATGAGCTTTGGCAGGTTGGACGCCCCAGATACCGCTGAGGAGACCTGGTGGAGAAGGAATTGCGTGCGATCCAGGCCGTGCCTCGGAGTATCGGAGGCTCAGGACTGGGTCGGTTGGTATTTCTAGTATAAGTATAGTTGATAAACAAAATGATAACTATCTACATACTATCAAAACCTTCAGGGAATAAATATTCAGACAGGCTGTTGTATACATTTTCTCAAGTGTCATTAACATTTTTCTAAGGAACATGTGTTTTTTTTCCGCAACCCCGATGATTGGTCCCGTTGCAGAAGTTGTTAATAATGATGAGGACATACATACCTTTCAATATTGTTGCACCTTTCAGTAACACTTTGTAGACATCCATCAAAATAATAAAAATATAATTTCTCATATAAATGTATTTTTTTCAGAAATGCCTTAATTTTCAGCATCGAGTGACAGAAGTGCAGTTAATATGGCGTTAAATATTCAGTGGGCAATTTTCTGCTCCGCCTGGTGTGTTTTCAATTAAATTATTAATTTGGTAATTAAGGCATGTAAACTATTCATGAAACTGGCTTTTAGTAATACGGGCTAAAGTAATTTAAAACAGAAGCCAGGACCATATTGTGATCTATTGAAATGATAGTTTCCAAAAATACGTTCAAAGACCAAGTTTTACCTATTCATTAGCCTCCTTTAACCTGAATGGCTTGACCAATTTTGACGAATGAGACTTTGTTGGATTCTACTTTACCTCCGGTATAACATAAGCTACATATTGCAGTCGGGTATTTTGTTTTTCTCATAATAATATTACCTGTTGCAAAAGTGATCTGAATTATTAGATTTAGGTATCTATAGATTGTAGTGTCCTAATAGCGTTTTAATTTATGTCTACGCAGTTACGAATAATTTCACAATTTAAGGCACAATTTAAGGGAAAATCGCATTCTAAATATGGCTTTGGTGAGAAGGAATCTACTTAAGTACCCCACCAGTATGAATAATTTCGGAGTAACACCATCAACTCCGGTTAGCTTACCCATAGCTACAATTATCACTCCACTCACGACCTAAAACGTCTTAAATAATTTATATGTTAATGTATTACCTATCTGAACTGAATAAGAAGAAATTAATTTTAATATCTAGCACAGACAAAGGGAAAACGAAGCAAACAGCAATTTTAATAAAAATTCTGTGCGTAAATATTTTACCAAAATTCCGCGCTCGTTATAAGAAGCTTTTTTTTAATAATAATGTACGAACGCAATATACAATAGGTAACATCCAGAAGAATAATAATAACACACATAATTTATGTAGTATTGTTGTGAAGGATCTTTATTATGTTTGTTACTAACGCTATTTTACACGGAATGTAATTATGTTACACTTACTTATACTTATACTAATAGTCGTGTGACGAACAGTAAATGTATTTTCCTATTTTTTGTTTCTAATGAACATGATACTTTTAAAGTATTTTTTTCAATTAAACCTTGAACAGATTCTTTCGAATGGTAATTTGAATAGTTTTTCAAACACTTGACAAATATAGAAGAAAGTAATAATTGTTCATGCAATATAGTAGCGGTACGAATGTTTCTTAGCACGGCTCGGGTATAAAGTTATGTAAGTATGGAGTGTAAACTATTTGTATCATAATACAAATCTATTTTCACAGAGCCACAATACGCTCACTTTTGCACATTTCGAAGTCCAATATAGATTGAAACAACAACAACTCCCTTCGGTGTTAAATACACATAACGAAAAGTCCTAAACAACTGATATTACAACGAATTACGATAACTGTATAAAGTAACGGTTATAGCGATAACAGGTATTCGTAGTGGCTACCTACAACACCTACATCGCATCGGCGACCACTGAGTAGACAAGACAATGGAATACAAGCCTGGACGAAACAGGACGGGACGACTCGACGAAAGGAATGGTTTAGTAAAGTTGGTAGTGTATTTACCTTCTGCACCAAAATTTCCGGGTCCGTTTTTTGCCTTTTAGCCTGGTGGAAAGCTAAAAGTGTAAGTGTGTAAATTGTTATTATTTTACTAAGATTATTTTTAGAATCTCCAATTTAATAAGTTGTTCTTACTTATTTTCTTCTAAGGGCAGAGAAAAAAAAACATTTTAATTAAAATTGGGTTTGTAATACGCTGACTAAAAATGATAGATATTGTAGATAATAAAAAACAACAAAAATTCAATCACTGCACAAAACAATGCAACAATGATACTCAAACATACAGTTAGCGAGACGGTGGCTAAAGATCAGTAAAAAAAAGTAAGTAGACAGCTGTTACTGGTCGATGGACCAGCCCTGATATCAGAGTTTTTATCAGACATGGCTGGGCGGTTGTTGTAATAGGACATTTTTTTTTATGGAACTTTATAATGGGACAAGCAAGTCGCTCACCTGAAACCACCGCCGGGACCTACAATTTAATGTGTCATCCGACCCACGGTAACGCGCATTTGTAAATGTCACTGGTGGTCACACATATAAAGACTGACCGTATCGTCCGTTGCTGATCAGCTATGAACACCCATTCGAGCTACGCTACACTCACTGCTCCTATCAGTGCTAGATAACTGATGCAATGCCAGAATTGTCAGAATGTTGTAACACATCTGTGGTGTTACATTCGCGATGGAAACCACGTTATCGTGGGGAGCTATAACCGTTAATGTTGTGTTATGGCAGCATCCTCTCAGTTTCGGCCGACCATTATTCTCGTTTTTTATAAGCTAAGGGTAGTGTTATCGTAGATCTAGACTTCTCATTGTTTTAATTCATTTATTCGGCACTATTGGGCTTGTTTTCATGACATGGAGTAATTTTAGTCCAACAAATATGTACCTAGTGAACAGATATATTTACATGGGTTAGATAATTGGACTAAAACGGGCCAATAGAGGGAAATATGTGAATACGTACTAATATTAAATTTTACTTAAAACGGAAACGGAATTTTCTAATTTTTTAGGAAGTTTTAAAGGAATTTTATGTCTACGACGTAATTATTGTTTATCGGTTTAGTCTTTTCGAGTAGAATGGACTGTCGCAATAGTTAGCGAATAAACGAGTTACGTAAATTATGAGCGAGCATGTCGTAAAATAATTGATCATCATTTGAGGCTGTATCATCAGAAGGCAGCACTTTGGGTTTGAATTGCGGATGGTGGTTGGGAGAACGTATGGGCTTTGCGGCTGGACATGTCTGGCTAAAAAACCTTGCCAATTATAGCGCGCAGTAACATCTGAAATTACCATATCCGTGATTTTGATCAACCTTTGGAAACTTAATAGAAAGAAAATTAGAGATAATATACATTTTACATAAATTGCATTTTTTTCCGTCAAATATTACAAATTTTACAAACTCACTATACGATGCAGTGTCATCAAAGCGCACCATCAAGTTTGGCTCGAGGAGTCGATCGCGTCGACGTTAGAGGAAGCCCGAGTAAATAAAAGTTGTTTGCTGACATCCTCGACAAATACGATTATTGTAGAGCATTCGATTTTGCGAGTTCACATGCCTCTTCTACGAAAGATATCTTTTAGGTTGTCTTATTGCATTTAAGTTAAATAGCTGAACGCTTCCATGTGCTGTGCACTATTATCTTATATATACTAATACATTTGAATACTACAATGTTTAGACGTAACAGGCTTGAGCCAAACGAGTGAAAAAAAAATTATCTCGTAATTTTATTGATAAAATGTAGAGTGCAAGTGGCAGTACCGAAGAGAGGCAGTAGTAACACCATCTGCACTATTGGCATTTGCCGAAGCAATATCTCTAATGAAATGAGTTTGGAGTAAACAGTTCGCAGCGAAAAGCTGTAGAACGTAGAAAAGGCTATGAACGAGTAAATTGAAGTTAAAACTAAGTCATGCATTATTTACAAGTCTAACTTGATAAAATAACAAATAAACAGATTAAGCTCGACATGGGTGCTAAAGGCAGATGGGAGCGGTCCAGGAATTATACGCAGTAAATACCTAACGCTTTATACCGACTAGTACCTTTTTAGAGTTTGCAGCTACGGTGCGTTTTTACACACATAAAAACTTAACGTGGCAGTCACGTCGTCACATCTATAAAATAATAAAAATGTGTAGGCGGAGTTAAGTGATACGGTTAGGTCGATTGCAAAAAAAAACTCAGACAAGTGCGCATTGCCTCGCGCGCTCCTAACATGCAAGATAAAGAAAAAAATCGTAATCTAGTGAGATTACAAATACTGAATAATCACAGGCTCGGCCTGGCTCGTGTTGATTGTGTAGACTGAACTCGAGCGCAAAGCGAGTTTGTGTCTCGACTAGCTGCTCGCGAGCATGTCTGATGAGCAGCCTCGCATCGTCGATACCTAGTTTAACACTTGACTGGCTTAATTTGAGCGCCCTTTGAGTACCGTCACCTCAACGACAGGGAGTCGTCTCGCTCTAGTTGACGTATTTAGTGACCACAGATATATATTTAGGAATAATTTGAGGTCACTGATCAGTAATGTTAATTCACATAATTTTTTTTTAATTAAATTTTTTGACTTTTATGAAATGATTCAATTTACAATTTTGACTTTGTATTTATAATTATAGTTCCTCGCTCTATATTATTGCATGTGTCCTCACTTGTTATTATTTTGACATTTAGTTCTATTTTATTTGTGTACTTTTTTTTACATTTTATTGGCTTACACAATACACAGTGTAGGTGAACATAAATACATGATAATTATAGCGTAATATATTTATTCCTTTAGGTCTAGGCACTATTATTGTATAAAATATTAATATTATGCAATCTAAACTTACCTATAAATGTTTTAGTTCTTGTACACCACAGTTATACTCTAAAACCCCGAACGTCCGTTTAACAGTTCACATAAACCACCGCGTGTCGCCACTTGCTTCACAATGGCCGTAATGCATTGCTATAAACGACCGGGATTGCTGTTTTCGTCGTTTAGCTTATCTCCGCTCGCTTTTGGAAGATGGCTGCCATTTTCAAACTGACCATTTTTGTTTCCACAAAGAAAGATTAGACAAATAAAAAAAAACCGTTAGAATATTTGCGTCCCGTAGTAATTCTAGTCCATGCTTGAAAATTTAGGACTAATCTGTTGAAGTAGAATTTTAATTTAATGATTTTTTTTATTTTTTTATTTTAATAATTATAATTATTTAGCCTAACTACTCACGTCGCACTGCTCTCAAGCTCAGTGACCGATCACCAATAAAGTCTGCGTGAGACTAGGTTCACACTGGCGCTAAATAGACTTGTAAGTACAAGAGACTTAGTACCATTAAAAAAAACCCTTGGTAATTCCCGAAATATTTTAATATTAAAATTCTATGAAAATAAACGCTATTTTAATCGATTCAAGACTAAAACCTTAAAAACACAGTTTACGACTTAGCACTTACCATGATTTAATCCTGTCTGGCAACTATAAACTTCATAATAAGCTTTGCAATATTAAAGCTCGTTTTGCTTACAAGCAGCTACTCTCAAAAGAAATACATTTTACGAAAGAGGGGTCACAGGGTTACGCGTAAAAAATTTATCCTAGCCGTTCTTTGCAAACCTATGAGTATTTTAGAATTTGAGATACGGAGAGTCATGCAACGCTAACATACTGGTAACATACTTCTTCATACCATACGTTCTACTTCTTATCCTTCAGATGCTTCCTCACTACCGGAGGTTAGCCTTTAGCTCAGCGAACTTCTCTACAACTTGTGCTAAGCGGAATAGCTGCTGGACGATGCTGGGTTATTGTTGGATGTTGCTCAACCAAGACTTTTTGTTTGCTTTCAGTTCTGCTTGATCGAAGCCACATTGAAATCATATCAGGGCTTTATCAGGCTCGCACCCTTACTGCTTAAAAATCGTAAGCCCTTACTTACTTAATTATAGCAAAGGAAGAAAACAAAATTATCTAAATGTATTTATATTATTTCTTGAATACAAACTTATCACAACACAACATAATAATATTCTTCACACACGATACTTAATTTGACACCAGAGTTTTTAGCAAAAGATTCTAAAAATAAAGTTAGCCGAAAGCAAATAAACTTTTCCCTTTGCTTACATCTTTGGCATGAAACAAAGCAAGTTTCTTACTAAGTACCTTTTTTTTAATTTTGCGTTCCTTTGATCACAGTTAAGGCTTGTTGGCTCACAGCCAATTAGCTGTGATAAAGCTAATTGCTTCAGAAACTCTCTTATGAAAATTGTATTTTTATGCTACGGCAACATTATCGGGAATCGGCGATTATTCGCGTTATCGAGATAAGTGCTGCCGAGTAGTTTTTTTTTAATGCTTATAAACCTGCGTTTGACCACCAATTCGCTTGTTGATAAGCGACGATGTGGCCGACGATGAAGCACGCAGACTTAGAAGATACCTATTCACTCTGATCTTGAAAAGCTCTGTATTGTAACTCTCAGGATATCAGGAAGCCGGCAGCTTATTCCACTCCTAGTTCATCGAAACGCGTCATATTCGGGCGAACACGAATGCTTATCGCGGCACTGTCGGTAAATTGGCGCGCATCAAATTGTTTCGAACGAGTTGACTAAGTCAACAAGTACATCGCGAAAA
This sequence comes from Apocheima hispidaria, assembly GCA_947579745.1. Lineage (NCBI taxonomy): Eukaryota > Metazoa > Arthropoda > Insecta > Lepidoptera > Geometridae > Apocheima > Apocheima hispidaria. The sequence goes on along the minus strand of OX388152.1, from coordinate 438,861 downwards.
CTACTTTATCTTTTCATTTTCTATCGTGACAACGCGACACAAATTCTCGCGCGATAATGTGACCACGAAAATTCTTTACCAATATTAGGGATAATTTGATCAAACGCTTAATAATATAATAACTGACCTAATAAATATAATAATAACCGATTTAATAAATTTAACTGAGTTGCAGTTTTAGAAAAATATTTTTTATTTAGACAAATATGACACATATTTATATTAGGTACGCAAATATGATGGAATTTAAGTAAAAATAGTAATCATGACAATGGAGACATAATATACCCAACATTTCTATGAAATATGGCAAAACCGCAGGAAGTTATGTATACCATATATATTCATTTATTATATTTCTATTTTAACACTTTAGAGGAACGTACAAAATTATTTGAACTATAAACCGTTTATAACTAATTTTAAAAGAGTAATTTAAATTCTGGCAAATATCTGTGAAGCCAGAGATTTGATTAGCATGAGGTTAGTAAATCTGTCGGCGCGGACGCGGAACGCTTCGCACATACTGTTTGCATAACTACCAAAGCTGCAGCGAAATGATTTTAATGCAAACGTTTCTAAATTCGGTCTTCCAGAACGTTTGCATTAAATTGCCTTGAATTTTATTCAACTGTTTACGAGATATAGTTTCGAAAGATTTTACTGCTGGCTGGTTTATTGTTAGGACATAAAAAAATATTTATTCATTATTATTTTTGCACTGCATAAAGGTAGAAAAGAAAAAAATAAGGATTACTAATGAACCAATTTTGACCTTATTTATTAAATCGAGAGAAATAAATGAAAGAATTAAGATATACATGATATTATTTTTAAAAAAACATTAAAAAATACGTAGGTACTTAAAACTTGTTCATTTTTAATTTAATTGGTAGGAGATATTGATTATGATTTTAAATTTTACTATCATGGTAGTGACAAATTTTATTTTAATAAAACTGGCCTACTTACTTTTAATTTAGTCAATTATTCTTACACGAACCATGAACCGGAAGACGAAAGGTAGGCAGGCCTCCCAATAGGTGGACCGACAATATTATGAAAGTCGCGGGAAACCGTTGGATGCAAGTGGCACGTTGTCGGTCGGTGTGGCGGTCTAAGGGAGAAGCTTATGTTCCGCAGTGGACGTCTTCTGGCTGATAGTGTAATGTAATTATTTACACTGATAGCCGGATGTGATCGAAACTAGGTATATTCTGAATAAAAATAAACGTGAGAATTCTTTAACAAAATAAAATAATTATATATGTTAAGATAGACACTTCAAGACCAATTGTGGAAATAGTTTCATATTTAATAATGTCGCTAAGACAGAAAAGAATATGAGAAAATTAAGTAAGGTAAGCTACAATATTATTTGTAATAAACTTATTAATTTAAAATTAATGTTGAAAACAGAGATGAAATAACCATCAACATAGCCATGCAGCCAATAACCATCACGTCGTCACTGAAAACAGTTAATTAACTGTAATCAAAGAAAATCTACATAAGAAGAATAACAATCTCAAACAAAAAAATACACCCCCGGAAAATTTGGTTACAACTAGATGGCTCTTACGTATTTAGTCAACTAATGTCCATACCGCAATAAAAGCCGATGAAAATTTGGTTAATGTAGAAATGTATTAGTATAATATGTCCGCTATTCTGCAAATGTTAATAACTGTGTGTTGTATGTTGTCTATTACTTGTTGTTGTTGTTGAATAGTGTATGTTTCACAAAGTAAAACTTTATGTTTCCAAAAATATTGTTTTCATCGCCATCTCTTGAGAACCTATGGAGTTTTGTAAATAAAATATAAAATTATTAATTTAACTGATATTATTATTATAAAAATATTTATAACAAGCCGCGTTTTTACTTTGCACCATTATAAATGATTTAGCTTGGATTTCTATTTCAAGTCAATCAGAAATTGAATTGTGACAATCATGTCGTAGATATAAGTACTAACGACATCTTACGTCCATATACTAGAATCGAGTTGGACATCTTTATAGGAACATTGACTCTCTTAGTATAATTTCTCTATGCCTGTAATTAATCAATTATGTTGATGTTAAATAATTAATTAGGAAGGAATCGCGTCGCGACGCCCCTCGTGCGGTGATTAGGTACACAAAGCTTCGCGTTGCGTAGATTTTCAAAAATTGATACAATTTTACCGCGTTCTGCTTGTGTGCGAGTTTTCATTTTACAGTCATTTACCATGAAAGTTGGCGAGAAAATTAACGTAGTAGTAGTGAGCGCAATCAAACAAAAACATATTCTGGGTGTAGGAACCAAATACACAAAAATAGTTTTGTGACTTACAAAAAAATTTCAAGAAATATGTTTGTTTGTTTTGGACCCAGATTAAAAAATACATAATAATACATGATGTAACATTAATGTAACAGAAAATTATATACAATCATTTATTTATTTATTCATGCAAATTACAACTATTCTTGCAGGAAATTCCTAATTCAATAATGTAAGTCAACAACGTTAAAAAATATAAACAAACATGTCATGTCATGTCAAAATATCTTGCGATCACAGAAGAGGAAATTTTTTTACCTCTCTTCTGTGCTTGCGATAGACCCCGTAAAACATATTCTAAAAGTGACAACTTTGACGGCTCCTCATTTATTTGTGTTTGAAGAAAGAAGTAAAAATATATTTGATACTAGCTGTTAACCGCGACTTCGTTCGCGTGGACCTAAAACAAAAAATGTAGCCTATATCCGGCTCCGACTCTCAAGCTATATCTATCTAATATAGTAGTTATATTTTTATGGCACGAAGTTATAGTCTATGAAGAAATATACACGTATGCTATATATATACACGTATAGAATGCTTTGTTACCATCGCAAAGTCAATTTAACAGTAATATATTGACTCTCACAGGACAGAAATAGTCTATATTTTCCCCCAACTGTGATTTAACAAAAGGAAAGAAATGATAAAAACATAAGGGACCAATGGCGGACAGGCCAACCCTTAGATTTTCTTGTTCGATAAATTATCCAGGTGTCACATTTAAAGATAAAAGGTAGAATGGAAGTGTTATATATCGCAACGCCTCTTTTAACCGACTTCCAAAAAAGTAGGAGGTTCACAAGTCGATTGTTTTTTTTTGTCAAATTGTCAAATTTTTACTTGGATTAATTCAGATTGCTGAGAGACACTTTAACAAAAACACTTTTGTTAAAATAAAGTTCAAAATGACGCATAACAATAATAACTTTCTAAAGTAAATACCGTTAAAAAACGTTTAAGATAACGATAAAAATATGTGTGTTATAAAGTTACTGAGTTTTTTTATTAACTATCTCATTTGAATAACAAAATAAAAGAGCAGCAAACGTTTTTGTGATAAGCCACTAGCATGCTAAGAAGCTCAGCTAACTTCGCGTAATAAAGTATCTACTGAAACTGATTGCTGACTCAGGCCTGAAAATTTTCTCGAACTATCGAGACACTTTACTAAGTGCGGAGTATTATAAATAGTAGGTTTGTCGTTTAGCATTAAGAGTAGATAGACGTATTCAAAATTATACAAAGATTTATACTTAAATGTTTATTATACTGTTGCGTTTCTAACAAGGATTCGACAGTTTGCAAACAGAATAAGTTGCCTCTAAGGGCTTGCGCACGTTGAGATAGCGCGCACGGGCGTGAGTGCGGGCGCGATTTCATGTTCACATTTGGCCGTGAGGTATTTTCGCGGGTGTGACGTGACTCAACTGTAACCTCGACGGAACGAGAGCTCCGCCACTAGTTCAACGAGAGCACACACAAGCAACTGCACAGCTGCATGCACACGTTTGATATTGACGCGAGCGACAGTCGTGATCTTGCCCGCTACATCCATCGCATCTGCGTTGTAGTAAACACTTGCATAAATAACATAATTATGTTTCATATTTCGCACCCGCACTCGCCCTGCGCCCGCTAGTTAACGTGGATAAGCCCACGCCATGTGGGCCATGTGGGTAAGTGGTTATCCATGCTAACTAGTTCAGGTATAAAACGCAGGTAGTGCTCGCGGCCGAGGTGAACACGAGCTCGCGCCCGCACCCGCTCCTACACCCGCTAGCTCAGCGTGAACAAGCATGAAACCCGTAACTGGCGGGTCAACCGCTGTTATAGCTAGAGGATGAGAGATATTGCAACATTTAATTACTATAGAAAGTCGGAAAACTGTTTATAATGTCATAATAATAAATTTACGTAAATTGAATATTATATAATAAATTTTTATTACTTTTTTATGTTTTGTTTTAATAAAACGGGAATTCTCACGTTGAATTGAGTCGGTTAAAACAAAATGTATCAAAACCACGTCAGTTTTCATACTTTCTTAATTATCTATTTTTTTAACATTTACTATAGATATAGGTTTTGCAAAAGTATAGTTGATTGAAACGGACATAAATAAATACATTTTAGTTATCGAAGTTAAGTAGGAAGGATTTTTGTTGTTGTTTAATATCAAATCTTGGCTGATCTTTGCATGAAAAACTGCAGTGACTTTGTCTGCTAATAGTAGCTAATTAAAAAAGAGAGGGTCTTTAATTAGTTAAATTTCAGAATAACACAGCTGAACAGAGAATTCTTGATCATAATCACACTAAAGTTAGTGTGTAAGTATGTAAGTAGTTAAGTATGTAAGTGTGTTTGTTCCCATTCAACTCTGAAACGGCTGAACGGATTCGGTGTCAGTAGAATAGCGAGTGAAACCGCGGGGCGCAGCTAGTTTTAAATAAAAAAACCGACTTCATCAGAACCATATATTTGAATTTGCTTCATCATAGCCGCTTAACTACCATAATCGAGTTTACCTTAGTGCCACCCGAGAAATACGTATCATTGAGGAGTTCCGGTGGCCATCTGTTGTCTTCTTCATCATTTCACTTCATCAAGTGATACTTTTTGAATGCAAATGCTTCACATGTTGATGAAAATACCGAAATTGCTATAATGTATGCCTGCAATATTTGGAGATTTCCCTGAATTCTTCATGGATCCCTTTATCAGAACTGGATTTTGATGAAAATGGGACCAATCTGGAAGTACATCCTTCCAAATAAAAAACGTTTTTTTTTAATCGGTTCATAAATAAACGAGTTCTGAGATAACAAACATCAAAAAATCAGTCGACTTGAGAACCTCCTCTTTTTTTTGGAAGTCGGTTAAAAATAGGGTGCATCGACAGTGCTTATATTAAACAGAATTCCCAAAAAGATTCTGCTAACAGAAAAATCATTTATCTAGTAATCACACTATTATCGTAAATGCAAAACCTTGTAGGTGCCTAAATGTGTAAGTATGTTTGCTTCTACTTACCTCCACAAAAGCTTATTAGATTTGGATGGGTGATATGCAGGTAGTTCTTGTGAAATTACTGTGAGTGAAATCCGGTTTTGGTCTTACATTAGTATGAATCCTCGCGCGAGCTTTAATAAAGTTCTTGTAGGATAGATAGATACGCGGGGCACTGCTGTGATATTTGCAAAAAAATATTTTGTTTTTTTGTTATACGTAATTTGTTACCTGCTCACAGTTTTTTGGTATCAGTGACAATAGTAATCAGCGACTGCTCAGCTATCCTCAGCTTTCGCAAGAGTGTCGTAAGGCGAACTCTAGCGTTTATCTACTCAAATCGTTGACAATGTTCCAACTCGTTCCGGGCTTGAACAATGTGATTTTGAGGGTAGTTGTACAACTGACTTGTTTATTGTGTTCATTGTTGAACTTTGACTGATCCACTTTGGAAGGGTTGAGATTGTCCTTTGAGCAGGATAACGTTTGAATGGACAACATTTTGTTTACTTTGTTGTCAAGTTGTTTCATACGACACACTTTAATTCGAAATGGATCCGTTGTTCCTATTGTGACTAGATAATATATAATAATGGTTATTATATTATAAGCGTAGTCGTGGCAGCTCAATGGGAAGCTCGCCTCACATTCTATAGAATCACGGATGGATACTCCACTGGCTGGCATGGCGTATGTGAATCCGCCAACCCGTACTGGGCCAGCGTGGTGGATGTGGCCCAATCACCCTTCGAGGGTAGGCTGAGATCTCAGCAGTGGGACGTTTGAATGCTGAAGCAGAGAATATAATAATATTTATGTCTATGTTGCATTTTGACATTTGTATTTACATATACTTGTTGTGTTGTAACGTTAGTGAGCGTTTTGTCGAAGAGGAACATTCTATAAACCAACTCAAATCGTCTTAGTCCCCTAGAATCTTAGTCCTTTTGCTCCGCGAAAATCGCGCAAATATTATAACATACATTTAGAAGTTACTGTTTTAATAACAGTTTGTTATATTTTCACAACTAACGTCTGAACTGATTTTGAAAGATTTAGTCAAACTGTACTGAGAGTCATCAACAGATTATAGTCAAAAATATTATATTTCAAGCGGAAAATTGCAAAATAGCGGTACAGTACAGTAGTTTAAAAGAAGCAATTGAGTGATTTGGTCTTACTGATAATTTTCCATCTTAATTTTCTGTAAGCGGTTTGTTTTTTAGAAATAAACCTCGACATGCCTTAACCGGAAAAGTTCGACAAAAATATTCTACTTACTTTAATCTTGAAACTTCGGAGTGATTCAAAACGCTTCAAAAGTTTACCGAACAACTCCTTACTATTAAAATGTTACTGAGAACCCGCGTCAAGAACTCTCCGATTGAGTCTGCGCAGCTCGGTGCGAGGCCAAGGGTAAAAACCACACAGCTGTATTAAAAAACTACTTGCTTTTGCATTTTTGAGGCTTCTACGAATGATCTTTTCCCTCTTGAAAACAGATTTCCGAACTCCTATTATAAGTATATTCAAGTGACTATTACGTTAATAGTAAAGTAATTCTTATTTTTAGGATCGCTCAATAGTGTATTTTGTTTTCCTGGAGTATTGATCAATCTGGCGATACCGCGACTAATAAAAAAAACTAAAACGGCGCAAATATTCTGGTGTCTATATTGGTTAATAATTCAACATTGCTATCCAGCGTGGCAATGCTTATATAGTGTTATATAGCCGCGGTAGCTCAGTGGGAGCACGCTTTTCTTACATTCGTGGGGTCGTGGATCGAACCCGAGCGGGGCCGGTCCAATGACTTCTTTGGAACTTAAGTACTGATATATACCACTGGTTTTTCGGTTAAGGAAAAACATCGTGTGGAAACCTGCATGTTTCCGGAGAAGAAGCAGAGCGTGGTTGATATGGCTTCACCCTCACCTCACCCTTCGAGGGTAAACCGATATCTCAGCAGTGAGATGCTTTAAGACTGAAGCAGTGGCAATGCTGCCAGCATTCTAGCCACTTTTCCTTCCACCTATTCCAAGGGGCTATTCGATTAATTTTATTTTTAAATTCGTAAATATAAATTGTTATTTTAAGGTAGTTTACTTGTTTTATGTTTTACGTTGGTGTCTTAAATAAATTTTGATCGATATCGTGGGTTTGTTGTAATTAGCAATTATTAATCTTTTTGACTAGACACCGCCATCCCTTTTAATCTGCATTTTATCGAAGTAAAACTTATACAACACCGTTAAAAAGTCCACACAACAACTCATCTCAATCGGCTTAGCGTGAACGAACATTTATCTGTAAAAATACTACAAAGCCATGGAATGGAAAATAATACTACTAAGTATTATCCAGATCCCGGTGAGATAAAACTTTTATACAGATAAATATCTAAAGATAAGTCAAGCTAGCATATGTGGCAAAGGAAAGTTTCAAACTACTTTTGAATATTCCCATCTTACGAGTACTCCGATTCTCATTCGATTTTGCGTTTCGCAGTTCTTCGCTTCAAACTTATAGCTAGTTAGTTACCGTCTTTTATCTCGTCAACTGGAATCTGACTTTACCAATTTTGGATTGACGTTTGTGAAATTAATTTATTAAATTTGAGGCTTCTAAACTTAGATTTAGAGGTCTGCATAATCATCATCAGCCATAAGACGTCCACTGCTGAACATAGGCCTTCCCCCTAAGAGCGCCACACCGACCGATAACGGGCCACTTGCATCCACCGGTTACCCGTGACTCACAATGTCGTCGGTCCATCTAGTAGGAGGCTTACCTACGCTGCGTTTTCCGGTTTGTGGTCGCCAATTAAGAACCTTTATTCCTCACCAGTTATCGAGTGATGTGGCCGGCCCATTGCCACTTCAGCTTGCAAACTCTGCATAATATATGGTTTCAATTTTAAAACGAGAATTATTGTTTAAATGGACTGCTATTAAAAAAAACTAAACTAATTTATCCTATAGAGTGAAAAAAACGTAAAATTTGTGAGGACCAATCTCTATGGAACACCTGAACAGATTTTGAAAATGCTCTTCACTGATAAAAAATTACGCTATGTTTGAGCGACAGGCATGTTTCAAAGCTACGCAACCGAAGTCACGGGCATTAGCTAGTTCATAAATATGAAAAAGTCCTTTGAAACTACCGAAGTAATATGTAGATCTCAGATTAAAATAATCAAAGTTGTAGGAGTATTAAAACGTCAATTTTGATGTATTAACTCAATACTGAGTATCACAGAAAAGAGCTTGAAATGAACAAAAATAACACAAAGAAAACTTGGAATATAATAAGAAATGTCACCAACACTTATAAGCAAAAAACGAGTAATTAGTCACTACTTAAAACGAAGGCTAATCATTTGGACTCTGCAAATTATGTTAATAATTACTTCGCGAATGTGGGAAAAACACTCGCCAATAGAATTGAAAATAGTAATATTCAACAACTTCACAATTTCAACGGCGCAACTTCACTTAATACTCAAAGACCGTCACAACCTAACACCATTGGTATATTGGAAACTAACGAAGAAGAAGTTTATCACGTAATTAAAGGGCTGAAAAATAATTGTGCAGTCGGATCTGATAATATTTCCGCAAAAATTATCAAACAATCTATACTAGCTCTGGTCCCTGTCATCACGCACGTATGTAACTTAAGTCTATCCACAGGAGTTTTCCCAGCCGTTTTTAAGACGGCGACTATTACTCCTGTTCACAAGAATGGTAGCAGAGACCGTGTCGAGAACTATAGGCCAATTTCGATCTTACCATCTATGTCTAAAATTTTAGAAAAAATTATCAGTAGACGATTTAAATCATACTTTGAAAAATTTAATATACTGTCTTCACGTCAATTTGGCTTTAGATCTGGAAAATCCGCAGAAAAAGCAGTATCAAATCTCACTAACTTCATTGTAAAGGGACTATATAGAGGAAATAAAGTGATTGGAGTCTTCCTTGATTTGGCTAAGGCTTTCGACACGGTTTCTATACCCATTCTTGTTAAAAAGCTGGAACTGATGGGAATTCGAGGTACCGCCTTACTGCTTATTGAGAGTTACCTAAAGGATAGAACGCAGAGGACAAGGATTGGCAAAACCGTGAGTGCAGAAGCATATATAACCCATGGAGTACCACAAGGAAGTGTCTTGGGCCCGATCCTCTTTCTAGCTTACGTTAACGATCTGTGCAACAAAGTATTGAAGAATGGAAAAATAATTTACTATGCAGATGATACTGCTCTAATATTTGTTGGCAAAAGTTGGAATGAGGCTCGGGCTTATGCCGAAGAGGGGTTAAAAACAGTGTCGGAGTGGCTGCGAGATAATCTACTTACCTTAAACGTTGAGAAAACTAAATTTATAAATTTTGGTTATTCACGTCGTAGAGCTCAAACTATTGAACTTACTATTCACTCACAATGCACTGGTTCCAATTGCAGATGCCCAAAATTAGAAGAGGTTCCTACTATTAAATACTTAGGCATACTCATTGACAGGCACATGTCCTGGCAACCTCACCTTTTGACTGTCAGTAACAGAGTAAGAAAACTCATCTATGTGTTCAAACATTTGCGAGAGGTGGCAGATAAAAAGCTGATATTAGATATGTATAATGCACTCTGTAGGTCAGTAATAACTTACTGCAATACGTTTTGGGGTGGCGCTTGTAAGACTCACATGATGATCCTGGAACGTGCTCAGAGAGCTGTTTTAAAGGTGGCTACTTACAAATCTTACTATTTTCCTACCACAGAACTCTATAAAGACTGTCGAGTACTGACGGTGCGTCAGCTACATATTGCAAGTTTTATTCTGTCCCAACATCGAATTTCGAAGATGGCTGTAAACACAAACTACAGCAAAAAAAGACGAAAAGACAGAATTTTTAGAATACCTTTCTTTGAAACTGTTTCAGCACAACACGATCAATCTTTTCTGGGTCCTTACTTGTACAATAACGCAGTTAGAGCTATAACTAATCTAAAAGAACTTAACAATAGAGATGCTAGATTGGCTGTTTACAACTGGCTACGCAACTTAGATTATGAAAAAACTGAACAATTACTTATGGTTACAAAATGATATACAACTTCACGCTTAATTGTACCTTAAAACTTACGTTTAAATTAGAACACTTAATTCAAATCATGTTAAATTAAAAACTACACTAACATTTTTTGCTACTGCTATTAAAAATTATAATTTTATAATACAATATATAATATAATAATACACACAATAATAACATTATCATTTCAATTAATACGAACATTGTAATATTTTGTATATAAAAACATAAAATTAAGTAATGTATTAAAATGAACACTTACCATGTCAAGAAATCACTGAATAAATCCAGTACGCATTCACCACTAAGTAATTAAACTCTCGAAGGATATGCAGCTACCTACGACACAAGATTACTCTTAGTGTAGGTGCTGCACGACATTGTCACGTACAACAAGCTACATCAGTATTTATCTGTTCAGATGTCATATAATGTATTGCAATGTACTTGTAATTTGAAAATAAATAAATTTGAAATTTGAATTTGAAATTTGAAATATTTTTAGCGCGTACATATTGAAATGTTAAAAATTAAAACAGCAAACGGCGAAATGTATAAGTTTAAAATGTCTAAAATCTAAATGTAGATGAAAAATGTATGATAAATGAATAACGACTTTCGACATCTTAAATCATAGATGTCGAAAGTCATTATGAACAAGATAAAGTTAGCGAAATTCGATATGTCAAACGTTAAAAGCACTAAATGATTTAAAATGACAATGGTCCATAAGTCCAAGTTCAGAAAGTAGTAAAATTGTGATTAAGTGCCTTGCAAAAACTGTGACTAATCTTAGTTCCTACTGATTGTAAGGGAATTTCCTGTTCTTAAAAAAAAAAAACGTAGGGCATTCTTATTTTTAGTCTGTCTTTTTTCTTATTATTAGTCTGAGTAATTGTATGATAGTACTCACGTTAAATTGAGTAAAAAAAGTATTAAAAAAAAAGTAAAAGTATAAAAACCATATCAGTTTCCATAGTGTCTAATTTTATTTTATCGTTTATGTAGTTTTCATTTAATATTTTGATTCGTTTTATAATCCCGCGTTATTTCTCGCAGTTCAAACATAACCTAACCTAGTGTTCGAAGCTACTACATTATGTTACTTTTTTAGCGTTTCGCTAGCCGCTGTCACGGCACGCTCGCTCTGATCGCTTGTTGTTTGTTGCAGTGTAAACGCAAACCTAATCTAGTGTCTGAAGCCTCTACATTATGTTACGGTTACTTTTTAACGATTCGCCAGCCGCTATCGCGGCACGCCCGCTTTGCTCGCTCGGCTCGGGCATTTCTTGGCGCAGTTCAAAAAACCTAGCCTAGCTTTCGAAGCCACTACAGCCAAGCGAGCGAGCGAGCGTGATGCCGCAACGGCCGGAGAGGCGCTAAAAAGTAATTAGCATAAACTAGTGGCTCTGAACAGTAGTCAGAAGTTTGAATATAAGTCATTTTCAAAATTTTCAAAAATTTTCAATTTTTTTGACATTATGAAGTTTTCGTTTATAAACTATTTAACATTTCGATTTTAGACATTTTGAACCTAGACGTTTAGCCGTTTTCTATTTAAACTTTTAAAATTTCAATACGTGTCCATTTTTAGCAATATACCATCATAAAATGCTGTTGACCCATTTCCAGTGCTTTCACACACCCATGCGCATAAATCAGCATATAAATACAAAATATTACCAGAGATTTGATATCATGTCTGTCTAGTTCCAAACGAAACTTATTTATCAAAAGCGCTATTCCGTTTAACATATTCATCATGATAATGAAAGGGGCTGCTGCACATTTGCGACATTTAGGTTTTTTTCTTTTCAACATGTCAGTCTTCAGAACTTTGATATAAATTTTTTTCTAATAATGCGATTGTAAATATTCTATCAAATTCATAAAAACCCATCTATTCGTAATTGCATTGGGTTGACATGACAAGTAAAAAAAAAGTAATTAAAGTTAAGGTAATATAAGCAGAACAGAAGCGAATATTATAATCAATACAATTAAAAACGCCTCGTCCTTCAACTGCGACCAGAAACACCGACGGATGAGCAGCAGCGTCCTTTAAGTAAACGGTGACGGTCTGTCAAGCGTGGGGATTATGGCAACCAACAATGATAGATGCAACAAATCCTCGGCCTCCAGTCCCCGGCAGCTTCTCTATTCCTGGGCTTGGTAGCGGGTCAGGTATGGGAAAGGCACGGGGTGCGGAAAATCACCGGCAGATGCCCCGTTACCACATCCAATGGACTTTGGCCCGAGTAATACACAACATCCGCAGATGATTTCCCACGAGATTCGATGGGTCATCGTGGGACTATCTGAAATTCTGAAATCCATACTGCAACTTGCTCTTCTCCCGGGAAGGACAGCGTAAATCCCAAGGTGGTGTTGTGCTTCTTGTCCGTAGGTCCCTCATAAACAACGATGTGAAGGTTGATAGCGTGTCGTGCTGGGTAACGTACCTTATACTCAGAATCACCGTTCGGTATTCGCTGAAGGTCATACAGGCATATGCGCCGACCACGAAACTCCCTGACGATGAAATACAGGTTGTTGAGTGGCAACCACGAACTGGAAGATGCAGCGCAGGCAGGCCTCTCGCATCATGGACCGACGACATTGTGAAAATCGCGGGCAACCGGTGGATGCAAGCAAGTGGCAGGTTATCGTTCAGTGTGGCGGTCTAAGCAGGAGGCAGCTTCAGCTTCAGATGTCTTCCGGCTGATGAAGAAACTTATATTAAAATTATATAATAATAATATAATGTAAAATTTCAGCCGATTACATTTCAATTTGCAGCCATTTGTAATATACATACTCCATTTCATGCAGTCTTATAAAATGTATGTATTACAATTTTATTACATCTAGATACTGATAAAACTTCTTTTAATTTACCACAGGGTATCGACCCACATATAACGCAATAAAAAGACGTATATACACTAGGCTCTTCCACACAACTTTACTCGTAAAAATCTTGCTAATAAGACCTCGACGCCACGCACGTCACTTCCTTGCGTGACTCACGGAATAATCAAATCTGTTATTATTACTGTAATTTTACTTGCAAATCACTCCTGAGTTGTTTAACTTGTATCTCATAAACATCATGTTTAATCTACACTCTAAAGTTGATGGAAGCATTCAAGTTAGATCCAGCAATCTTATCTAAACGTGACTATTGCACTGACGTGCAATAGTGACGTGTCAATAATAAATAAAAATAAAAAAAACTAGCGCTTCACACACATAGATCCCCACTAGAAATTCCTATATTGGGGATCCCATAGGACACATACAGACCATTAACACCCAGATCCAAAACAGATATTTAAATTAATTATTCAAGTATCTGCCGCGCGCGAAGAAATCAAACGCGGGATCTCCTGCCCATAAGGCAGATGCACTAGTAGTATCCTAACTAATATATTTTAAATATATATTTCTTAATGTTGTTGACTTACACTATTGAATTAGGAATTTCCTGTAAGGATAGTTGTAATTTGCATGAATAAATAAATAAATAAACAAATAAATAAATAAATAAGTAAGTAAATAAATTAATTAATTAAATAAATTAATTAATTAAATAAATTAATTAATTAAATAAATTAATTAATTAAATAAATTAATTAATTAAATAAATAAATTAATTAAATAAATTAATTAATTAAATAAATAAATAAATATTATAATTCAGAAGAATATAACCGCAGTCGTATCAGGACCAATAAAGCTACGAGGTAAAAAAAAAAATACGTTCGTCTCGAGGAAAAAACTTCGCTTGCGCGATTCAGAACTCTTCACATTACAACTGTCAGTCAGTACTAAAAGTCAAAAAATGCAAAAAAAAAAGGATCAACGCTGTCTAGCGAAGTATGGGAAGTAACTTTATCTCTCAGTCTGGATGTTTGTCACGTTATCGCGGCTAAACGGCTGAACGGATCTTGATAAGATATTTGATAAAAATTTACTGTATATCACAAAGACGGAAGGGCGGAACATATGATACTTTTTTATGTCCACGCAAACGAAGTCGCGCTCAAATCGCATACTTGTATTTATTTATACAGGGTATAGTGATTATTTGCAAAGGCGTTTAATGTGTTTTTAAGTTAAAACGTCTTCAAAGATATAAAATGGAGTGTTTATGGTTTGACAATAGGTATAGTCTAATGATTTAGAATTTAGATAATAGTTATCGCAACGGACCTGCCACAAATGTAACTACACTAATAAGCTTGACTTACTCGAATAAAATACTAAGGTTTGATCTTTGCCGTATTTATAGAGTGCGATAAATCACACAACTTCGAGAATTCTAGGTACGTGGAATCGTTAGAAAGCATTTTTTTCATTTTTATTAAATGCATTCTGCAGCTGCGACTGGTCGCAATTGCACCGTTATCCTTATTTCAGTACGAGGTCTACAGCCGCGAGGTTCGCTGGGTCTTCATTTGTTTGCGATGATTATACCCATTCTGTGTTCGTGGGCTTCCATTGTCTTAAAATTCCATGTTGTTGTTTTTTCCTTATAATAATAAGTCATCATCATCATCAGCCATAAGACGTCCACTGCTGAACATAGGCCTCCTCCTTAGACCGCCACACCGACCGACAACGGGCCACTTGCATCCACCGGTTGCCCGCGACTTTCACAATGTCGTCGGTCCACCTAGTGGGAGGCCTACCTATGCTGCAATTTTCCGTTGCAGTTGCAGTTTGCAGTTGATATATATTTAAGCAGAAGATCCATAAAAAATTGAATTGCCCGGTAGAAAAGTCAAAGTTAGCATGCTTTAGGCCAAATCAGCCAACTCCCATCAAGTCAAGCCAGTCACTGTCACCATCTTCCTTGACTGTCACGGAGTACCTACTATCGGTCGGAATGTGCATATAGTTACCATCACAGACCTAGCCTAGTGTTCTGTGATTACGTACGTATTACGATTTGCACCGCTTGTATCATCTGCACTGCGTGTGTATTGTTGAGTTTTTGTTGTTTGTTGTTAGCTTGAAAAATAAATTTAAAAAATATAAAAATGACTATTATTTTTCAGTTTGGATCTTTATTTTGACCTTGACATGAGATCATGATGTTTAATGTAGCAAACCGTTATTGTAAATGTAAACGTCACTCACGTAAAAAGATACCGATTTATAATAAGGTACCGAATAGGTAGCTATATAATATAATTAAAATAAATGCTTGAAGGGTCACATTGACTTTATTATTTGTCAACGCACATGGCGTTGAGTAATGTACTTTATGAACTGTCAAAAAATCCCCCATTGAAAACTCTCTTTATGTAAAAATAATGCCAGTTACGAGTAAGTATAGTTTTCAAAACGGTTTATGAAGTAGTTTCTTGGCAGACATTTTGCCAGCATTTTCAATTTATTCCTAGGTCTGACAGTAAAACCTAATTCATCCATCATACTCCCGCTACGTGCAAGAAGCAATGGGATCACTAGGGTTTACGTACATTTAAAAGACGGAGGTCTTAAAAAGCTACCTCATAATAATTGTTTATCTCGGATTGTCTTTGGTCACTTTAAAACAATTTTTGAAAATACTGGATTTTTACAAAATAATTACTGTTTTTTTAAACTAACTATACATAAAATATGTAAATGCGAATGTTGCCAGTCGACTCCGTTACGGCAAATGGTTTTAAATGAAAATTGGTCGTGGTTATACTTTGGATTAACGCATTAAAGATAAAGAGATAGTAACGCTTTATTAAAAACAACATATAAATTAAAGAAAAACAGTAAACAGTACTATAGATAGTACTCTCAGACAATAGACAATGTGGCAGACTCAAGACAAGTGGCTGACCCAAGACAATGTGGAAGGATGTAGTGCTAAACGACATAAGGAAGTGCGTTAGGTTTCCGAGGAAGAAGTCGAGGAAAGGGTGAAGTGGAAGAGAAAAGTATGGAAGGATAACCCCATCACTATGTGGAATACATAGACGGAAACAGAGAGAGATGATGAACAGAATTATGGATTCTGCTATTGTACTACTTTTTGTCTCGCATTAATGCGGTACTTGTAGAGCAAGAGGTAAAACCTTATTATTCTATCTAAAAAAGTTACCTAAAAGTTAGTTTTGGTTCAGTAATACAACTCGACGAAAATTCGTATTATTTAGTCAAAATGATATTATAGAGCGATTTAGAAATTTCATTTCCCGAGCTCTCTCTCTCCGCCATTTTGGCGTCATGTGCATTTCACTGCGTTCCGTTTTTCGTTGTCCTCTTTTTGTCTGCAAAAGGATTTTTCATGCATTCTTTATTTAGCATACGGAGGGTTTTGTTGCTAAAATAAATTAAGGACCGAAAATCTTGTAAATTGCATGTTACGTGTTTAACACAATGTACAGAATTCACGATATTAATGACGAGATCAAATGAGAGATTCGGTTAATTTTATGTATGTAGGTAAGATAAGGTTGTATGTAGAAGTGCCTTTATTATTTAAACAAAATACATGTCATACAAACTAAAACACTGACAAACACTGACACTACTGACTAAACTACATAGTCTCTTACACAAAATTTACAGTTGGATTACGACAGTCCATTGCAGGACGTGACAAAATTAATATTAGTCAACTCAGTGAAAACGAATACATATAGATAAATACAAATTCAAGCAAAATATACAAGGTAACTCTATTTTTGCAAACCTCATAAGTAAGCAAGTCATTTATATCACAAATCAGTAATATAATATAACACGGTATCTCGATCAAAGAACTTCTACGAACAGTGTTTATTCAACATGTTTTTTGTGTCGAAGATTCTGAAATATGTTTCAACAAACACACGAGGGCAACCTTTTCATCTACTTCAAGAGAAAACCTTCGTATGCGAACTATTTTTGTATCGGTACTGATGTATGTGTGACGTGATGTACTGTCACTATAATTACACACACCTTTGGAACTCTCGTGGCGGAGTTTTGGCGGCAATGGGAAGTAGTCATGTCGCGTGATTGATTGTATTATTTTCCAAAATTGTATTAACATTAACATCATGGAAAAGAGAAAGATAAGTAAAAAATGATCTCTTCTGTGATTAACATCGAGTATAAGGCTCGATTCCACTGAGGCTCAGACAATCAAAGATGAGCGGAGCGGAGCCGTTACAAGAGGTGGGTGTTTCCTTTGAAGCGGAAACGAATGAATCTGTAGAGCGAAGCTGAGCAGAGTAGCGCGACGAGACGAGTGTGGTTGTAAAGTAGAGACGAGCGGACTGTTGTAGCGGAATCGAGCGGAATATGACCCAATACATGTCGTAAGTTAATGAGACCCGCTCCGCTATACCCCACTTAGCTCCGTTGTATCGCATCGCACCTCTATACCGACCCATAGGGAAAAAATGTTCTTGAGTGGCGACTATGAACCGGAAGACGTAGCGTAGGTAGGCCTTTCACCAGATAGACCGACGACAAGTCGCGGGAACAACAAGTCAACACAACACAACAACAACAAATCGCGACAAGTGAAAGTCGGGGGTAGCCGGTGGATGCAGGTGGCGGGTTGTCGGTCGGTGAGGCGCTCTAAGTGGGAGGCCTTTGCTCGGCAGCCAGTGAACGTCTTCTGGATGATGACGTGTTTCCTCACGTATATTCAATCGAAGGTATCCGACTTTTAGTATACGTGAGAAGATTCCATAAAATGTAAACATTACTACGTTTGTGGTTTTGTTTGTTTTGTAGTAAACCAACTTAGAATACAGTCTCAAAAGGTTTATTAATATTCAAACCTGTAATCGGTATTTGCGAGCTAATTCGTAAATCGCATGACAAAGGGTGAATCGCGATGTTATCTGCATGTCTGACGGCAGTAATTCCACTAAGCCTTATAATAATACGGTATCTTTGTCGTATGATATACATACATACAATACATGTATTATGGGTTACATTTTGCTTAGTGTTTTTAGGGTTCCGTAATACTACGAGGAACCTTTAAAAGTTCGTCATGACCGTCTGTCTGAATCCAAAGTTTTAAACGTTTTGGCATGAAATTTTGCACAACCATAGTCTAAGTAAAGACTTTTTTTATAATAAGGGTAGCTTCCATACATTTATGCCGCGTAAATGGCCGTATTTCTCCTTTGCTTTGACTTAGAAGCTTGATTTTTTTTACAGTTCTAAAGGACCGTATACCTAAGTATTGGATATTAATTTCAATTTGATACCTCCAAAAAAAACATAAAAAGGATATTGAAAAACAGACAGACCTATAAGGGTACCTTTTTTATTCTGATGTATTTGGTTTTTTCCTTGCCGCCTCGCCATAACGCTACTTGCTATATATACTATTTTAATATATATACTATATACGTAAAACTGTACTATTTTCAGCTATTCTGACACCCACAGTAATTAACTGTCGTTCCTAAGGATAGATATTACTTAAAAACATACAAAACTTGTTCTCTATTTTGTTTTTATTTAGTCAATCCGCTAATTGGTCGTTTTTAATGTGTAATGTAATTAAGTTAAATACTAAATTGAACTTGACTTTGTACTGCTACAAAGTGGATGTAAATGCTTTTGAAAAGAAATTGGCTTAGTTGCGTGGCGTAGGCTGAAGGCCTTAGTTGAAATAATACTTAAAATTGTTAAGTTTCTGATTAAAATAAAAATACTTTACATAAATTTGCAACGTGAAAAGATTTAAGCTTTTTTTGTACTTACGCTACAAAACTTGTTTTTATTTAGGTCCATAGTAACGAAATCTATCTAACGAAATCTCCTAACTATTTGTTCTTACTTTAATCAATTCAATTTCCTAGAAAATGCATAGCGTGACGAGCAGTGCCGCCTTCTTGGAACAATATTTCCATCGTCCGCTTTCGTGACAGAATGTGTAGACGCCATTACTGCATGAATAAGCTACTAAGGGCGTGGTATAAATTACTTTTTATTAGTGTTTATACATAGGTAAGGCACATATACACATATTTATGAATATTTAGTAATGACTTAGATTTTGCTAATAAATATTTGGCAAAAATAGCTCCCGTTTTTCACCAATTTTCAGTTTTCAGAAGCTTAAACTTTGATAGGCCAGGTTAAACATTCACAGCCTTGCAGTGAGCGTTTTCACTATAGATGATATCGATGGAAGGTATCCTTAAGAATATATTATTACAGGCTATGTGCAAGAAGCGATATCTTAGTATAATATTTTGTGCTCTGCCAATATTGTAAACTATTTTATTCGGTTTAACTCACGTTATAAGTAATTTTGACGCCCAACGTGTCAGCCACATTTTATTGCCTACACTTGATAGCAAGGCCTTTTATTACCTAAAAAATTACCCTTATCATGCCAGCAAATTGCAGTCCATAATATATCATGAAATAAACGTAAAACTATCTTTAAAGCAATATTTCGAAAGAGTAAAAAGCAGCCCAATAAAGCTTAGTGCTTTCTTTGCCTTCAACGTTTACTTTAAGTTAACTAACCGTAACACATGAAGTGATGCGAGTATCTACAATATGATAAATTTTTAAATTTAGACGAAATAAAACTAAAGTAATATCTTTGCGGCCACTTCAGTTTGAAATCTGAGCACGCGGGGAATATTTTGCTTGAGAAAATACAAATTTGAACAAATATTCTCCTCGCGTGTGAAATATGAGAACATTTCTATTTTACTGGCTAACCTTTATCGGGACTTGAATCGCGAATGTGCGAGTTATAGGTATATGAGTAGTTTATATATACTAAATGGTGTCTAAAAGTTTCGAAGGCTTCAAGCTTAGAAAAACACTTAGAATATATTCTCTATCCATCTTATTTGAATTAACATTATGGAGTAAAAAATATCACTAGATAGTGACCTGCAGTTTGAACCGGTGTGCTACAGATAATGTAGGTGTGTGCTTCGACCAAAATAAAATTAATGGATGGGCCCTAACTACACAACTACCTTAAAAATAACAAGTCAAAACAATCAAACTTAGGCTTCAATACGTAATATAAAGTGTGTATAGTACATTAAACTTAACCACTTTAACTAACCTTGGCCATGTTGTACCCGTACCGGTGGTCGTTGGGAACGATACGCTCGAAGTAGTTGACCATTATAACTACCTTGGACAGATTGTCCAGTTAGGTAAGTCCAACTTCGACAAAGAGGTCTCTCGAAGAATCTAGCTCGGATGGGCAGCAGTCGGGAAATTGCGTGATATATTCATGTCCACCATCCTGCAGTGTTTGAAAACAAGGGTCTTCAACCAATGTGGGTTGTCAGTGATGACATATGAAACTGAAACGTTTCACGTTCCTTAACTGCTTGCTTTTTGGAGAAACTCAAAACCGCACAGCTATACTCGGAGTTTCTTTGCGCGATAAAATCCGGAACGAGGATAGTCACTGACATAGCTCTCAGAGTTTGCAAGCTGAAGTCGAAGAACCGATAACCGATGGCGAAGAAAGTTTCTTGAGTTCTTTTCAAAATGCACATATACCCACAGAAGAGAAAAAAAAATGACTTCTCTCTTCTGTGCACATACCCATGTGAATTTTAAAAAGAGAAGAAAATCATAATACAATTTGTTAATACAGGCTACATAAATTTGAGTTATATACTATCTATAAATCAAATTTTACCAAATGCTGATAGGCCATTACGGATTCGAGTTGTATTATATATAATAAGCTAACAAATACGTACCCTATAATTATAAATTGTATGGTTTTACAAAACCTTTGACCTTTCTGCCCAGACTGAGCGTCATTTCGACTTGAGTATTTAATAGCGACCTCTTCTAAGATCGACTGACCGCCAATTGAACCTACGAGTACCTTCTCGTTAGATTAAATGTCACCTTTTCAATTTCGCTTACTTGCGCAAATCTGCAAATCCCTCATTTCTATTACAAATTGCTCTGTGACAAATTTGCCAATTCATTAAATTAAAAGCTTCAGAGTTCGTATATTTTTAGTAGATTAATTGATTGATCTTTTTTTAATATACTTTTTTGTATAATATGAAACGTGCAGAAGAATTTAAATAGCGCGAATCTTTTTTGTTTTGTAATGGTACCTAACGTAACCATATATTCGGTATTATAATTTTAAGCAAAAAAAAGAATTCGGCTGTTGTTTTCGTTTTTTTTAGGTTTGTTATCTCAGAACTACTATTTATAAACCGATTCCGAAATTGTTTTTCTTATTTGAAAAGTTAAATATACTTCCAGATTGGCCCCATTGTTATCAAAATCCAGGTCTGATAATGGGATCCATGAAGAATTAAGAGAATCAAATGTAAAAATAAATATAGGCATACATATAGCGATTTTGGTATTTTTATCAACAAGGCACATTCAATTCAATTCATATTTATTTCCAAATAGGTATTAAAAATACTCCTATGGATAGTCATCACTAGATATAACTAGGTTAAATAAACAAAACGTCACAAAAGTACAACAAAATTATAAGCACTACAAACATTTGTTGGCTTAAAATAAATGTCAATAGTAATAATAATACTTAAAATAATGATAGTATTAGATAAGTAATCATCAGTAACATTAAGAAAAGTATCATTTGGTGAGGTGGAACTGATGACGAAGCCCACAGTCTAATGGCCACCGGAACTCAAACTCTGGCGCCAAGAACA
This sequence comes from Apocheima hispidaria, assembly GCA_947579745.1. Taxonomy (NCBI): domain Eukaryota; kingdom Metazoa; phylum Arthropoda; class Insecta; order Lepidoptera; family Geometridae; genus Apocheima; species Apocheima hispidaria. Next base: position 416,770 of record OX388152.1, on the reverse strand, counting down.
TCTCGATAGTGATTTTTTTTTCGAGTATTTTGTTGAAGTCGTTTTGTTTTTCTGAAAAATTATATATTTCATAGTTTTAATCAAATGCCCCCTTAATTATTTTACAATCCATGATCTTATAATTTAAAACAAACGTACCCCAAACACACATCGGCAATCGTGCCGTATACATTATTGAACAGTAGTAGGAGACCACACCACAGGGACCGTATTTGGAATAGATTAGATTCAAAACAAGAATATCCGATCTGTCGTAACAATCGTCAGGTTGTTAGCAGATCGGCGAGGCCTCGGGGGATCACTGCATTGCATACGTAATAAGGGTAGAGGGTTACTTGAATTTGTAATACAAACAATAGCAGATCTTCTGGGTAATATAATTTGTAAGGGCTTTGAAGTTTAGCTGTCAATGGCACTTATCGACGTATTGGAACTAATCATGAACTATGCAATACGCCCTATCAACTATAACTATCAACAAGATTCATATTATTTTCTTGACATAATATTATCTCAAACTCATACTTCTTGGATTAACACTTTTTTTCCCAATTTGTTCTAGCTTCCAAAAGATAATAAATACGCTTAATGCTCAACTTTATGAGTTCTTAGAAATCAGAAATGTTTTTTTGGCCATAAATAACATTAAATATTACGGGCAAGTCACTATTATAAAAAATACTTAAGTTTAGAATTAAATTAGGAATTCATTTTAGTAGGAGAGTAAGAAATTGAACAAACTAGAGTGATGATCAAAATTTATAAATTTATAAAAAAACCATCTTATTAAAAGCTTTTTCGGTTTTAAACAATATTTGAATATTGACACGGTTATAACTCAGTATAATTTGCTCGGCGACCCAACTTTTCAGTCTGGCGAAGTTATTAGCAAGTTGCTGAAGTAACTAACACAATAGCGTAGCAGTTACTGCGTCCGCTGGAATTAATCTATCTTCAAAAGAAGCTCTTTGCACAGAATGATGTTTGTTTTTTTTTAAATGTTTTTATTGTTAAAATGTAAATGTTAGGGTGACGAGTTAGGTGACGAGTTGCTCGATGGCTATTACTCTGTAATCTAAGTTCTAAGGGCTAGTATCATACAAACGGACGAATGGCAAACTACATGATGTTCATGAATTCAATTCTACTATACTGACATGTGATCATGAAAGCGGTCTACTTTATGCAGTTTTTTTGGTCAACACCAAACTGCATGTATGTAACTGTATGTGTAGTTAGTCGCTCGCTCTTTACTTCTTTTTTGTTTGGTCCTTACTTTGGATACTGGGCCGAAGATGAAAGCATTTACATAATTATGTAATGACACATTCCGATGTCATTGTATTAGACTGCTGATTGGGTTGAATGACCATTATTGTGGTAAAGTGGCACAAATTAGGTTATGATGAGAATCTGATCCAAGTGAAAACTATTTCAAGGTCATTAAGTGTTTTTTTTCTACTCGATTTAGTTAACAATTTTAAAAGAAATAAAAGACACCATATTCAAAATAGGTTAAAATAAATTCAATACTTTGTTGTACAGAAATATTTTGCTTGCCTTCAAAAAATTAAATAAAACATTTTTACGTACAAATTTTACGTGTCCGTAGATCCGCTGCTCCACAATAGACTACTGAAACTATGAACCCAGCACAACATTGGTTGTTATTAATTATTAATCCATTGTTACACTAATTTTTAGGCCTCATTTTAAAAAGTGGTTTTTTTTTTCTTCTGAACAATAAAGAGTGTAGCTATTATACTATGAAAACTGACGTGGTTTTGATACATTTTGTTTTAATAAAACGGGAATACTCACGTTAAATTGAGTCGGTTATTCCGACTATAGTTTCGATCACATTCGGTGAACTTTATCAAGGAATGCTCAGCGAGACACGCGCGCGACCTCGTCTTGCCTTGCACTGCGGGCTGCGGCGCGTCGCGCGCGTGACGTCCGCGGCTGCACTGCAAGTGCGGGGGCGGGGGCGGGTAGAGTATTGTGCTGCGTCGGCGCACACTGGAGCTCGTCCTCACTGCAGTCCCCAGGCGTGATATCGGGAACACTCCAGCATACAGAGCTCACCACATCAATACTAGTCTCGGCGGCACTCTCGTGAGTTCCATGAAGACAAGGTCTCCAAGTCGGTGGTAGGTGCCATCCTCCGTCCCTGTTGAAGATTTCTGCGATCAGGAATACCTGGATACTGAGCTAGATCATATCAGAGGTGTGCTGAATAGCAACGGGTACAATTGGAAGCAGAGTTGGCGTTTGTAAGCGCATCGTCCAACACAAACATACGCCCGACATCGGTAGAGAGAGCAACAGCCTACTTACCATATGTTAAAGGAGTAACGGACAGTATTGGAAACTTGTTACGCCGAAGATACAGCATCAGGACTATCTTCCGTCCTCCTGGACAACTTAGGCAGCTGCTTCGCCTTGGGTGTCCCCGGTGTCTATATGATTCCCTGCGATTGCAGCAAGTGTTACGTCGGTGAAACTAGAAGAAACGTTTCTACTAGGCTCGCGGAAGAACCGGGACAGTGACGGATCTGCGGTGGCCGAACATAGCCTAGACTCTGGCGCGCAGCACTATGTGCGGTTTGATAAGGCGAAAGTACTAGCGCGTGAGAAGTACTATGTGCCCCGCAAGGTTAGGGAAGCCATCGAAATCTCCAGACGTCCAAACTTCAACAGGGACGGAGGATGGCACCTACCACCGACTTGGAGACCTTGTCTTCATGGAACTCACGAGAGTGCCGCCGAGACTAGTATTGATGTGGTGAGCTCTGTATGCTGGAGTGTTCCCGATATCACGCCTGGGGACTGCAGTGAGGACGAGCTCCAGTGTGCGCCGACGCAGCACAATATACTACCCGCCCCCGCCCCCGCACCTGCAGTGCAGCCGTTGACGTCACGCGCGCGACGCGCCGCAGCCCACAGTGCAAGGCAAGACGAGGTCGCGCGCGTGTCTCGCTGAGCATTCCTTGATAAAGGTCACCGAATGTGATCGAAATAACCGACTCAATTTAACGTGAGTATTCCCGTTTTATTAAAACAGAGTGTAGCTATCTATCTTGTTTTTGCTGTAAAATGTAATATTTATGATGTTTACACATAGTAAAGAATAATTTATACTTAATAGTTAGTTTGTGATTATTAAAGAACTATTTAGCTTTTCTCGCCAGAAACACAGGATTGCGTAGTTCACATATAGTACATATAGTACAGTACCATACAGTACATATAGTGTAGTACAGTATCATATAGTACATGTGGTATATACCTAACAAGACTCTGTATTATTATTTTTATCTTTATTTATTAGGTCTTTGAGACGCTTTGCGACTATGTCAGCTCGATTATATACACTAAGTATCATCTATTTAAAAATATTACACAGCAGTTTAAATAGTGTCAGTGCCGCCACCCATTGGAGCGGACAGGACACTTTGAATACCGCCAACTTCGAGAAAATTAGAACCGTATTGAGTGAGCATGACAGATCTCAGACTGAGTCCTCGAACATTCCACCAGGATGTCATAAATATCCTCGAGGCGTCCAAAATTTTGTAACACTCTGTATTGTAATTTTAACTTGTGCAAAAAATATTTCATTATAGTTTTATTATTGTTGTAGAGAGATTCTCTGTGAATTCTATAAGTTTCAATGATTATGAAATCCACAGGCTTACGCCTAGTGGATGATTATCATCTTCGTGTGTAATGTCTGTAGAAAGGTCTTCATGCAAAAAAATTCGCACGGTTCGACACGTATTCAATATCGCGGCCTTTTGCATTGTCATGAATATATTCTTGGGTAGATCTAATAATTTTAGCCAGCGGCACAATATATTCCTTATTCATTATTATTGTTAATAATAGTGCTTTGTCTCCCTAGTTACCACGAAGCTGCCAACACAAACTAAATATCCTACGCCTGCCTACGTCTACGTTTGTATAGACACATACTATCCCAAAAGCAGAGTTGGAGCGAGCCGAGGGGTCCCAGCCCCAGCTAAATTAGTGGTATTTAGTTTTAAGCCGGGATAATCTACGAACAAACGCTCAGTGGCGAGGTTTAGAATATAGATTAAATTAATGTAATGACGCCTATTTCAGCTTCTAGTCGTTGAGTAAATCAACAAAACTGCAAGTGTAGATCTAGTACAGGTTTGATTTGGATTTTTCTGCTCAAAATGTAGATACTCGTAACTTTACTAAGTGCAAAAAAAAATGCGTTTAATAGATGCAGATGATTTGTAAAATTAAAATTGAACAGTAATTTCAGTGACAGAAGTGAAGAACAGGACAGAACAGTGAAGGAATTAAACAAAATGGATCAGCCAAAGCTTCCCAAAGCGTAGAGCGCGAGTATCACCACCCACTGAGTATTAGATAGGTAACTCTTCACAAACAAATATTGCACAAAATCTAAGCTTTTCTAAGCTGATGGTGAAATATTTGTAGCCTCCGACTGCATGTTTTGATCTTGTAACATGTAATTTTGTTGTACATTTTCTCTCATGGACTTCATACCTATGTCTTGTTTTCATCGTTTCAGTGTGTATGTCATGCAGTCGAGTTTTTTATTTTTTTAATATTTTTATTACGGACAACGAGCCCCTCAAGCGTGCCAGAACGAGAGGCACCGAGGGAGCGAGAGCGGGACTAGCGTGCGAGAGCAAGACCTGCTGCAGGAGCGAGAGGGAGCATGCGAGACCGTGCCGCTCCGCCATTGGCCGGCGCCCGACGCACAGGCGCGCTTAGGGGATGGCGAAGTGCGAGAGTTGTTTTAGTTTATAAGTAGGATATTTTTAAAATAAACACAGTTGTAATTCAGAACCGAACGAGAACTTTTAATTATACAGTCCACTACGAATAAGGATCCCATACAGTCTGGTCCGGATTAAGAAGAGCGGACCGCGACCGAAGCTTCGACACCGAACCTGCGACTGAAGCCGAACTTTCTCCAGTCAGCGAACCCCATCGCACCGATCGCGATGGTCATCACCCGGAGCCAGGGAGACGCTGCTGAACGAGCGGAGGAGCTTCGTCGCGTCGAAGAGGAGCGATTGCGGAGAATGTCCCGAGAGCCGCCGGCGTCACCTTCGATGCCGGGCGGTGAAGAAACGACCGCTGGAACATCACGGCTGGTTGGCGAAACCACCGTGATTGCGCCGGAACGAGCGGCATTACGAGCGAGATCACCACCGCGCTCGCAATGAACTACGAACTCCACACTGAGGCTGCGGCTTGCGGAGTTAGAGGCGGCGGAGAAGCTCGCTGAAATTAAGCGAAAGGAACTCGAGATCGAAACCGATTTAGTCAAGAAGCGACTAGCCGCACAATTGGCTACTATCGAAGACAACGAGAGCCTACATGAAGAGCCAATACTGACGTCCGAGGAACATCGCAAGGTCGACGATTGGCTACAAAATACGTCGGTAGTACGGGGGGAGCGCGATGAAGCACCGCGCCCTACAGAAACACGGGAAGAGCGAAGACTGCGTTTCGACCGAAGGGACAGATCGCCGACTCCGGGGAGATCGAGAGATCGCATCGGCATGCAACTAGCAGAAGCGCTAGAGAAGATGGCACGACCGCATCGCCGCTATAATTGCGATCTTCCTGTATTTTCCGGGTCGCCGAACGAGTGGTTGCCATTCAAAGCCGCCGTACGTGATTCGACAAGTTTGTACAAGATACCACCAGCGGAGAACCTGCTACGTTTGCGAAACTGCCTGAAAGGCGAAGCCCGAGACGCTGTGGCCGCTCTCTTATATACGGCCACCGATCCAGACGTCGTTATGCGAACATTAGAACAAATGTTCGGCAGGCCAGAAGTGATCATTGACAAGGTGTTAGAAGATCTAAGAAAGCTGCCGAAACCAGGCTTAGCGGCGACGGACCTGAACAGTTTCGCTGTGAAGATTCAAAACGTCGTGTGCGTGCTTCAGAACTTAGATCGGCGAGGTTACCTGCACACCCCTCAATTGGCGCGAGAAGTCATTGAAAAATTGAGCCCGCACATAAAAACAAAATGGTGCGAGTACGCCTACGACCACACGGAATCGACGGAACCGGAGATAGTAATGCTGTCTCGCTTTCTTATGCGTGAGGCGGACATCGCATTACGCTACACTTACGCACCGACGACGAGCACCGCAGCGAACAAAGAAACGAGAAACACGGCGCCATATAAGAAGAAAAACGCCGTGTACAATACTGAAGGAACGGAAGAAACGGATCAGTGCCCGAGCTGTAACAACGCGCATTTGTTACACCAGTGCCCCAGTTATCGCGCATTGAAGATAGACCAGAGATGGAACTTAGTACGCGATAAAGGACTGTGCTTCAAGTGCGTAGAGAAAAGGCATCGACGTTTCCAGTGCAAGGCGAGGCTATGCGGCGTGAACCAGTGTCGCCGGCCTCACCATTCATCGCTACACGAAGAACCGACCGCGCAGGCCTCCGAACCAACCGCGCGGTCCTCCTCCGAACCTGCGAAGCGACCTCTGGCGGAACCGAAGGCGAGCCACGACGCAGTTGTGTTGTCGGTAGCTTCCCACAATGCTACCGGCCCGCGAGAAGTACTGCTGAAAGTATGTCCTGTCGTCGTCTCTGGGCCTCTGGGAGAGGTCGAAACGTACGCGTTGCTGGATGAAGGCGCAACAATTACACTCATTGATCAAGATTTGGCAGAGAAGATTGGTGCTGAAGGTCCCGTTCAACCACTGAACATGAGCGGCGTGAACATGTCACAGCAAGAAAGAAAGAGTCAGCTAGTGACAATAAATCTTCGAGGAAAGAAAGAGAACGCGCTCTACCAACTTAAAGCGCGCACCATACGAGACTTGAAGCTACGGGAACAGTCCGTATCGAATTCACTTCTGCAACACAAACATTTGCGAGACCTACTGGCGGAAGAGGTGTGCTACAATCTAGCGCGCCCGCGCATCCTAGTCGGCACTGACCACTGGGAATTAATTGTGTCCCGAGAACTTCGGATTGGCGGCCCCGATCAGCCGGCCGCCTCAAGAACGCAGCTCGGCTGGGTGGTGCACGGAACCGCACCGCGCAGCGTGATCTACAACAGCGAAAGCGTGCTACATGTGTACGCGCCCGATCGGCGTGTACGCGAGAACGAGATGCACGACCAACGCTTACACGAGTTGGTGGAAGCGCACTTCCGCATCGACGCGCTTGGTGTCGCTCTCAAGCCACGAGTTAGCGACACCGATGAACGAGCAACGAGCACCTTCGAGAAGACAATAAAGAAGATCAACGGTGGTTACGAGGTCGGCTTACCGTGGCGCCGCGACGAGGTCACTATGCCTCCGAGCTACGCCGCAGCCGCGAACCGCCTGAAGGGCATAGAGAAGAAGATGGACGCCAATGCAGACTTCGCGAAGGAATACTCAGCCCAGATCGAGAACTTGTTGGCAAAGGGCTACGCGACACCATGCGACGGCACAGAAGTGCAAAGCGCCGTCAGTTGGTACCTGCCGCATTTCGCCGTGGAGAACCCAAACAAACCCGGGAAGCGGCGATTAGTATTCGACGCAGCGCATCGAAGTCACGGCGTGAGCCTCAATGATCAGCTACTTGAAGGACCCGATCTGCTGTTGTCGCTGCAAGGTATCGTCTTTCGATTCAGAGAGAAGCCGATCGCCGTTACCGCAGACATTCAAGAAATGTTCTTGCGGGTGAAGATACGACCGGAAGACCAACCTGCGCAACAGTTTTTATGGAGAGGAGAAGACCGAACGAACCCGCCTCGCCTCTACAAAATGACGAGCATGATTTTCGGCGCGGCGAGTTCACCGTTCTTGGCGCATAGCGTGCGCGATCATAACGCACGTAAACATGCGCAGACTCATCCACGAGCACTAGTGGCGATCACAAAGAGCCACTACATGGACGACCTCGTCGATAGCTACAGCAACAAGGACGAAGCCCGCCGCACCATACAAGAGCTACGTGAGGTGCACGCAGTCGCCGGCTTCACACTTCGAAGTTGGAGCTCGAACGAATCGGAGGCGCTGAACGACGTGCCTAGCGAACTACGAGCGACGGAGCCCACCCAACTGGGGGGAGCGGGCCCCGAAAACAAGATACTCGGGCTGTGCTGGAACTCCAAAGAAGATGAGCTGGGCTTCAACACAGCGATGCATCGTGTACCGATCGAGGTGCGCACACAGAACCGCGCACCGACGAAGCGAGAGGCGCTGAGTGCGGTCATGTCTATCTATGACCCACTTGGACTACTTAGTCTCTACACGATCCGAGCGAAGATTATTCTCCAGAGTCTGTGGCGTCTACAAATACCGTGGGACGACCCGATTCCTGCGGAAGAAGCCGAACAATTCGCCGCATGGATAGAGCAACTCAGCGAGATAACCCGACTCCGCCTACGTCGAAGCTACGCGCTGGAGGGTTATAAGGACGTGGAACTTCACGTTATGTGCGACGCGAGCGAGCAAGCGTACGCGACCGTGGCTTACTGGCGAGCCACGCATCACGATGGAGGTGTGACCATTGCTTTGGTCGCTGCCAAGGCCAAAGTGGCGCCGCGACGCGCACAGAGCATTCCGCGTCTCGAACTGCAGGCAGCGGTAATCGGAGCAAGGCTCGCCGACGTCGTCAGAAAAGAGCATCGGATCGAAGTTACAAGCACGACTTACTGGACGGACTCAGCAACCGTGGTCCATTGGATAAAAAACGACGCGCGGCGCTACACGCCCTTCGTCGCGCACCGGCTTGGCGAGATTGCGGAGCTCACTCACCGGGATGAGTGGCGGTGGCTACCTACCGAACACAACGTAGCCGACGACGCGACGAGACTTAACCGCACGCCAATTATCGCCGATGATCGCTGGTTCAAAGGACCAAGTTTTCTACTAACCCCGGAAGAAGAGTGGCCGTCAGAGAAAATTCAAACTGAAGAACAAGAAGTCCTGCACACGAACGAGCGGGACGAGATCCAGAACCAGTGGCTGCCCGACCCGACACGCTTCTCAAATTTTGAGAAGTTGGTCAGAACGACCGCGCGGGTGCTGGCATTTATCGACATATGCCGACATCGAGCAGCACGCATGGAGCTGGAACACATCGAGCGTGCCGAGAAAGCGATATTGCAGCACGCGCAGGAAGACACCTTCGGCACCGAGCTGCGAAAGATCGAGGCCGCTCGCCCTATCTCCAGAGCGAGCCGCCTGTACAAGCTAGATCCGGTGCTCGAAGATGGATTGCTACGAGTGCGAGGGCGCATAGGAGCATCAAATGCGCCCGCTGAGATGAAACGGCCAGTTATCCTGGATGGGCGACATCACGTGACCAAGCTAATCGTGCAACGAGAACACTGCGCCGCTGGCCATGCGAATCGTGAGCGCGTGACGAACGATCTGCGACAGCGGTATTGGATAATTCATCTACGACCCACCGTACGCGCCGTAGAACACCGATGCGCTCTCTGTCGAGTGCGCAAAGCGAGACCGAGTGCGCCGACCACCGGAGACCTGCCGCGAGCCCGCCTTGACCCTTTCCAGCGCCCATTTTCCAACTGTGGCCTGGACTATTTTGGACCGATGATGGTCAAGGTGGGGCGACGCCACGAAAAGCGATGGGTAGCGCTTTTCACCTGCCTTACCACACGAGCCGTGCACTTGGAGGTCGTCGCGTCGCTGTCAACGGACTCTGCCCTGATGGCGCTACGACGGATGGCTGCACGCCGAGGATGGCCTCTAGTCATGTACTCGGACAACGCGACGGCTTTCAGAGGAGCAGATCAGGAGCTGAAGAACGCCTACGCCGAGTGGACGCCGGCCTTGCAGGACGAAGGGCTGCTGCACCGCATGAAGTGGTTCTATATACCACCAGGAGCGCCCAGCCAAGGAGGCGCGTGGGAACGGCTAGTGCGCTCGGTGAAGACGGCGCTATCAGCAACTCTACGAGAAAAGGCGCCACCCGAGGAGGTTCTCCTCGGGCACACACCCTCCTGACCGAGGCCGAATATTCGATCAATGCTCGGCCTCTGACCTACGTGAGTGTGAGCGCCCACGACCCGGAGGCACTCACACCCAATCACTTTTTGCTGGGATCATCGATGGGGCTGCCAACCACGGGTCCATGCAGCGAAGCGGACCGACGAACTTGGCGAGCCAGCCAGGCGCTCGCAGACTCCTTTTGGCGGCGCTGGGTTCGTGAATACCTGCCTACGCTGGTGCCGAGAGGAGAACCTACCAACCACGGACGAGGACTACGAGTTGGCGACATCGTGGTCGTAATCGACCGTACGCTGCCACGGAACGTTTGGCCAATAGGAGTAGTCGAACGCACCTATCCTGGCCCAGACGGTGGCATACGAGTCGTCAACGTGAGGACGAAGACAGGCATATTCAGGCGCCCCGCCAGCAAGCTCGCCGTCCTTGTGAAGATGGAAGAGGCTGCGCAAGCTACGCCGGGGGGAGAGCTATTACGGACAACGAGCCCCTCAAGCGTGCCAGAACGAGAGGCACCGAGGGAGCGAGAGCGGGACTAGCGTGCGAGAGCAAGACCTGCTGCAGGAGCGAGAGGGAGCATGCGAGACCGTGCCGCTCCGCCATTGGCCGGCGCCCGACGCACAGGCGCGCTTAGGGGATGGCGAAGTGCGAGAGTTGTTTTAGTTTATAAGTAGGATATTTTTAAAATAAACACAGTTGTAATTCAGAACCGAACGAGAACTTTTAATTATACAGTCCACTACGAATAAGGATCCCATACAATTTTATTTATTTATATTTTGGTGCATTATAAAAACCGACCAATGATTAACATTCTATAAATGAAAAAAAACAAAAATAAATAAATCCACCAAGCTAGATTCGCTACCAACTCGATTGGTTGGTACCTAGCTATCGGGGATATACGGTGCTAGGTACTCGTAGATACGATCATGCGCAACCGTCCAGTTAACACAGAGCTTTTGTTATAATGAGCTCTCGTAATGATCGCGTTCAACTTAGACGGGATACTTATAAAAGTATGATTTTTCGATATTGTTACTTGTACCACAGAATAAATAATAGTTTAAATTTCTGTACTTGCGTGTATAAGTTTGGTTTAGTATTATGTTTGTCACAATGTGCTACAAAAAAGTGCAACTTCGTTTTTTTGTGAGCCATGTCTTATTATTACTATAAATTGTAGCCTATGGCACTCCGGACATAAAGAGAAATCCAACCACAACTCGCTTATCAAAATCAGTCAAGCCGTTTAGGCTGCAGGCCCTCTTATAAGAACACGTAAACATACTTACATACTTAAATATTTACATACTTACATACACCCCAAAAACATTACCCTGAGCGGGGTTTTTCACCGTTATATTTTAACTATTACTTTCCTTAATCCAAGTAGAATACCAAGTTCGATAACTAGGTTATCTATAAGGAAACACCAGGTCATCTATAATGACTTCTTAATTCGTTTATTTTTGTTGTTTTAGAATTTACGATAGGACTGTTATATAATTAGTATAAAAGTCCCGAATAATGCATTATATTTTTTTTTAATATGAAATCAATGTACGAATTTATATACAAAATGAAAAATGGCTTTTTAACCTTAAAAATATTATCAGTGTCACCTTTTCACTCCACTTATAAAAACCTTCGTATCTAATTCAAATAAACCGTTTGAATCAGATTCAAGCACGTCAAATATTATTTCGTATGCAGATTACTCAGTAAGTTAAGATCGATTCACTTCGCACCCCATTTTTTGGCAGACGAGTCCCACATATCCAGTACCTTTACATTTCGCTACTTCTTATCTTAATACACTTCCAAAGGCTCACATAACCTACTTCTTAAGTTTTTTTGGTGATGTTACTACGAAAGCTTGAAATTGGGTTCTTTAGATACTTACTGAAACTTTTATGTGCAATTGTTTTTTTATGTGTTGTCTTGAATCCATAGAATTTTACAGTATGATAATTATTATCATCATTAATGATATCACTATTCACATCTTTTCTATGTTTTATCTACCACAACAGCTAAATATTACGGCTTTGATCGATGTGTTATCAACGTAGTCAAGTTTTTAACGCTAAGCAGGTGTTGGTTACTGTACAAAAGATATTTAGAAATACTACCATCAACATCATCGTCATCATGAGCCGAAAGACGTCCACTTCTGAATATGGGCCTCCACATTAGAGTGACATACCGAATCACAACCTTGCCACTTGCATTCACTGGTTGCCTGCGACTTTTACAATGTCGTCAGTCTACCTACTGGGAAATACTATCAATGGTGTATAATAAATGGCAATGATGGTAATCAAAGACTAGATTTAAAGACATTCAAATTGTAATTTTCAGAAACACATTTATACACGGCTGAAAGTTATACACCCTCCCTGTACATATAAAAAATGAGGAATAAAATTAGGGATATAAATAAAATAAAATAATGGATTCGAAGTACTTTGTGCCTACGCGATAACTGTCTATCATCTGCGGATGGCGCTTTGGTTTTGTTTTTCTTCCACTTTTAACATACGAATATAGGGGATGGAATTAAGTCAAAGGGTTGGGTTTTAGTGGACACTCTATATAAACATGCCACTTTACACTGACGCTCATTTAAGGCTTTAAAGTTTCATTGCCTATAAACCTTTTTGTGCGCTTTTTGGTTGACATCTCAGCCTCTAATTAGTACTTGGCAGTGCCGACCCAAAGGTATAAACAGCGTAACGATATAACTCCATACACGACCGTACTTGCGTTTTGAAAAAGTGGAGCTGCTGCTCTGGTATGAAATACAAGTACTGGTTCACCTGAGAGAGGATACCAAAACCAGAAACAGCTCAAACATTCCAACCATTTTCCTTCATGTCGGAATTCGAGGTCGCACCGCAGCATTGATATCGGAACCAGCTGAGAGCATTCAATGAAGTGATGGCGAATATTCGTGAAAAGGAAAGGGTGCGGATAGGATGGGGCGTTAAACGTCGCTTCCGACTCATAAATCTTCGATTAAAGCCTGCCCCGTAATTGAGATAAGAATTTATAATACGCATAAAGAGGCGAGATGTTATGAGCGTCTTAGGAATATTTCTGGGTGTTAGGAGGAATGGACGAGGGTACGGCGAGTAATTCTGCTGTTGAATCAAGATTCGTTATGATTTTAATGGGTTTAATTTTGTATATGATATACCAAACTAATGGCAGATGGCCTTACAGTATAAGCTATGACAAAATTGTGAAATGCCATTGTTTTTAACTGAGCAGGAAAATAATTTCGAGATCTATACATTCTTTTAATCCAGAATAAGAAGGTGTGAACAAAATGCCAGAATTACATACGTAAAAAACAATAAAAAAACCCATAATACAGTTTTAAAAAAAGGTTTGGTGTCTGACTTAACTTCTCAATCGTGCAAAACCGATACCTACTAAATCCCAATCGCATAAAACTTTTTCAACCGGAAGCTTCGGTTCAGATACTCTACATAATTTTCTTCCGCAAAATCCTTCACTTTTCCAATAGCAGAGCAATAAATCGTAGATTAAGTTTACATTCAAAAAGAGATTTTAATAAAACGCTTAATGACGAGGAGACTCTGGAAGACGGAAGAAAAACAAGTCTTACTTAATGGAACCGTTCAGACGTTACACTTTTTATATCGTTTTTAAAATCTTGTTCATTAATTTCTATTCTATGATACAGTAAGCTATTTTCATTTTTACCCGTCTGCCCGAAGATGAACGCCGAATGCTTGGAGGGAAGTGTTTTTCGCGTGTATGTAAGTATGTATTTATATTATTTGTTTCTGTGTGACCTCCTATACCGCCTCAACAACTTGACCGATTATGACATAAAGACAAAAGTCTTTATGACCAGAACGTCATCACTTAATACGTAATACCACATTTTGCAGTAGGCGTCATTCTTAGTATTATTACTTGTGTCATTGTTATAATCATATTGTGAAGATATGAATAGCTGCTATTTATCGTTGAATTATGACCATAGTACTGTAAGTAAGTTTTCACAATAATAATATATTTGACATTATCGTGTATACTTACTAAGCTACTTCGCTTAATTGTCAGCGATAGTCAATGATAAATAGACTATGAACACGTCACCAATAGGTAAAAGAGATTTACGTTAACTTCACTAATCCTGTATCTAGGCAATAAAAGAATCCAAAACCAAAATAATGATCTGTATTTAATATACCATTCTATAAAGGCAATGAAGCATCAGAAAACGGCACTACTTTTCCATCAGACTTGGTCTCGATTAGTTCTATTGGACCGTAGCTAGCCGCGGGCCGGGAGCGTCGTCGAGTGCCTAGAAAAAACGTGAAACTGAATTTTCTCACCCAGAACTTTAAATCGCGAGAAATTTTTGCAATAAAACTTACAAAAAAAATCGGTGAACTGAAATAAGGAATTAGGTTTATCACATTATACTTATGTAAACGGACGTTTGTTTTCTCATTTGTGAGTTATCGACTCAACACGTTTGATCGAAACTTTACGAATTTTTACTCGTCTTCTCAAGAAAATTTCAAAAAGCGGAAATTTGTGAGATAGATTTGTATTATAGGTACATTTGTATCTAACTCTAACATAAATTGTAATAAGCAATGTTTGTTGCAAAAGCACGCGAACACGCTACAAGGAGCGGCTATCCCGACTGTAGTCTCGAATGTATCCGATGATCTCTCAGTGCAAGGCATGACTGGGTCATGCGCACATCACGTATGTATCACTCGTTGAAAAAGATCACCGATCGATACTCGATTTTCTTATTCGTAATATATTTAGGTAGCACAGTCTTAGCTACGAGTAACTCAACCTACCTCTACAACTCAAGTACGAAACGAAAGGGTTGAAAATAAAACCACCCAAAGAGGGATGAATGAAAAGACATCTTGACGTGAATTTCTAAGGTGTCTGAAGCACTGCGTACGTAAAAAGGTATATTTTCGTTTTTCTGATTTATTTAGGCGACCTACATCATTCAAGCTTAGTTTCGAGCCAGTTTTGCTAGCTACTGGATTTTATCCATGTCTCAGAGGTTACTCTAGTCTTGAATACAAATCTGGGTATCATTGACTTTTTATCGTAAAGGTCTGATATTATTTGGGTGGGTTTGGGTATTTAAAAATTTCAATACTTTACTATAAAAATATTATTTTTTATAATCTTATCACCCAATATTTTAATGATTGGTTAAGGTAGTAAAACAAATCTAACTTTACAAAACTTGTTTTATTTAACCAACTTTAAACATTATATAATAATAATAATAATAAACGTCAAAAAGTCGGTGAAGGAACGCTTCTTTTGTCGACTGACAAAAGTACTGAGCAGTCTTTTGTCTGGCGGCAACAAGGTGCGTGCCTTCAACGGCTGGGTGATGCCTCTACTGATATACTCCTTTGGCATACTGAGGTGGACTCAGACTGAGCTGGACGCCCTGGATAGGAGGGTCCGTCAACTGCTCACAACACATCGCATGTTACACCCACGCTCGTCTGTTATGAGACTGTACATTCCGCGGAAGTGGGGAGGTCGAGGCATTTTAAATGCCAAGAACCTCCACAACCGTGAGGTGTGCAGTCTCAGGGATTTTTTCCGCAACAACGGGTGTGGGATGCATTGCGATGTTGCGGCAGTTGACAGGGGCCTCACGCCGCTCTCCTCGGCGAACGAGAACTGGCGCAAACCATCGGTGCTAAGCACTGAGGATCGCAGGGACGTATGGAAGGGCAAGGAGCTGCACGGGAGGTTCTATCGGGCCTTAACAGGGCCTGATGTGGACTTGCTCGCGTCGGTGAACTGGTTACGCTTCGGTGACCTCTTTGGGGAAACCGAAGGTTTTGCCTGTGCAATTGCGGACGAAGTTATCAAGACGAACAACTATCGGAAATATATCCTGAAGGACGGTACGGTCGACATTTGTCGGGCATGCCACCGTCCCGGAGAGTCACTCAGGCATATAATCTCCGGTTGTTCGCATCTTGCTAACGGCGAGTACTTACACAGGCACAACCAGGTGGCCAGGATCATCCATCAGCAACTTGCCCTTCGATACGGCCTTGTCGAATCTGAGGTGCCGTACTATAAGTACGCACCAGCGCCAGTGCTCGAGAATGGTCATGCATTGCTCTATTGGGACCGCTCTATTGTCACGGACAGGACTATTGTCGCCAATAAGCCTGATATCGTGATAGTCGACCGGTCCCAACGCCGGGCAGTGCTCGTCGATATCACCATCCCTCATGACGAGAACCTCGTGAAAGCCGAGAAGGACAAACTCAGCAAGTACCTTGACTTGGCTCACGAGGTTACCGCCATGTGGGATGTTGACTCGACGATCATTGTCCCGATAGTCGTTTCGGCGAACGGCCTTATAGCGAAGAGCCTCGACCAACATCTCAAGAGGCTCTCGCTAGACGGTTGGGTGAAGGGCCAGATACAGAAGGCGGCCATCCTTGACACGGCGCGCATTGTCAGGAGGTTCCTCACTCTGCAGCCCTAACCGCCGATAGCTTGGGCCCTGCCTCGCTGTCGGCGGGACTCTAGATTTAGGTTTTTTATAGCATTTTTTATTTTGTTATATTAATTTTATAAAAAACCTAAATTTAAGACATACAATAAATAAATGGAATAATAATAATAATAAATCTGGGACATTATTGCACACACGGTCATCTGACCCCAAACTAAGCAAAGCTTGTAATATGGCTGCCAGAGACTGATATACGTACATAGATATTTTTTAAATACATACTTATATAGATATTAACACCTGTAACGAAACGTTACATGTTTATTTAGATTAATATAAATAAACATTTTAAACTTACAACAAGTGGTGATAAAACTAGTATTTACAAAGCTTACATTCTATCCTTTCTATTTTTTTAAATATAAAATTTAACTTCATAAACAAAACACATTCTAGGTAAGTAGCAAATCTATTCAAGCGCATGACCGACAATAACAGGTCGATGCGGGGCAGGTGAAGACTGAGGGGTGCCGCAGTGCCGACCGGTGCGACTCCCGCGCCGTGATTCCAGTGACGACTCGATCACAGCTCAAGCTGGTTTTGCAAATTAGCGGCCAGTCGTAAAATATTTAACCTCAATAGGTCCCAGCGCATTAGCTGGACATTGATAATAACTTAATATTAAATACATGTGAAGTGATTTCCCGATATAGGGTGAGTTTTTAATGACACATAAAACACAAACTATCATGATTTGCTATTATCCGTCATACTGTGTAATTTATATGGTGCTAATAGATATTCATTTTCAGCTTTGCCCATACTTTAGCTTTGCCCATACTTGTCTTAATTATCATTTGCACACAGAAAAATGCATCTTGTCATCGCTTGGAAATTTCCGTTGATACGAATATTTCATCACTTTAATTTTATTAACTACCTTGTATTTTAATTTATTTTTGCAAATTGCTTTATTTCTTTAACATTTCCAAGTAAATGGTCCTTCTTTGTGTTGTACCTTTTTGCCTTCAGCTTTACTAGCAATGTTAATAATTTTAACTCCGTTCTGATAGTACCACACGGCAAAACTACTATGTAAGTACTTGCACCTATTTTGTTCGTGTTCGTGATGCTGTCTGTGAGCCCTCAGAACGGAGGTTGAGGAACTATTTTCTATCAGCTTGGTTTTGTTCCCAGGTTTTACGATCACATTTGCCTCACGGATTGGGAATTCCGTTTCGACACTGGGCAATTCGACCCGTGTCGGGAACTACAACCGACCTCGCTGCGCAATAGTGCCGAGGTCTACCAACCTCCCTTGCTGCCTGGCTGCTTACTTAGCACTGCTCCAGTACCCTGAGGCCGTCTACCACCTTCGGCCGCTTTTCGACATAGGGAAGTACAGTGCTACGAAGTGAAAGCAGAAACTGATCTTCAGGTCGATCAACCACGACCCTATAAATTCATGTGCCCTCCTTCTGAGCTAGTTTGGTAAATTCATTTGTTTTACTCTATTTTAATTTTAACCTTTGCGTATTATTTGTAACGTAGATTCACTTTTTGTTGATTAAAATCTGGTTGTACTTATGGTCAAACCTTAGTTTCATTTTACTATCGTATTAGGTAGGATAGAAGCTAAGGGGCTGTGTACGACTAACCCGGCACATTGGCGCCTTTTATACGTGGTTGATTTCTGTTTTCGCTTCTGTAGTAAGTAGTTAGATTTTGTACGGTGAGTGGTTTAGATATTTGTAAAACGCTGTTTCTTTTCTTTTGGTTTGCCGTAACTGAGGTGAAAGTGGTGCTATTGTGTTTTTTTTTACCCCCTGTACACGTGTTTTACTTTGTTTACTGATTTAGGAAGAAAAAAATTTTTCTTACAAAAAGTACAGTCGGTGTCAAAATTGTTAAAATATTCTTTTATTTTAATTCTTTTTTATATTTTTTTTTAGAAGCAGTCTGTTACATTGCTGTTTTATATACAATCATTTTATCATAAAGCTGCCTTCACACCAGTTGCATTTTTTTTTTTTTTTTAACAATAATTTTATTTTATTTTTAGTATTTGTGATCCAACGATCTTTAGCCTTAAATCATTATCAAACCGGAGCGTTCTGTTAAAATTAATTGTTACAGAACGGAGTACTTACATCATTGATCAAATTAACAGGTTTTGTGTGTCATTTACAACGAACTTGATTATCTTATAGTTTTTTTTGGTGTGTTTATTTATCGGGACGATGTCGCACCCTATCAAATTTCTTTCCTTACAAAAGGCTGAGCTAGAGTACGAGGTTTCTGTCAGAGGTGAGACTCCTGCTGGTACGGTAGCGGATTTAAGGAAACAAATAAGTAAACTTAGTCAAATATATCCATCGGATGATGTTATGTGTTCGCATTTAGAACCAGCTGAGGACTTGGCCGTTACTTTTGACACTCTGGACAAAATAAAATCAACTTTTGCTACTGAAGTTTTAGATAAAAATATTTTGGCTCGTACCGAGAATGTGTTCCACCATCTGTATCACAGGCTAGGACGTATCAATGCAGAGGAAAAGCTTGTTAGTAAGCATTTAGAATGCAGTACGCTTTTAAAAGAGCTTTACGAAAAGCAACTTATTTTTAAGAAAAGTAGTGTGGACCCTCTATCTGTCGCAGGCTCGAGCTTAGAACCACAAGTCATTCCCACGCCGGTTCACGTTTCAGTTACTTGTGATGGTAGTGGTAGGATGCCTTCCGAATTAGGTAGGTTGAAGTATGATGGGAAGTCTTGCGTGCGTTCGTTTATTCAGCGAGTCAACGAGTTTAGTGAGGCTCGAAATATTTCTGATACCAAGCTCTTGTCATATGCCACTGAATTTTTTGTTGATGATGCGCTCCACTGGTTAAGAAGCGTTAAAGATCAGGTATCATCTTGGGACGAGCTTGTTATCCTTCTGAGACAAGACTTCGACAAGTCTGACTATGACTATCGTTTATTAGCTGAGATTCGATCTAGGACTCAAGGCGAAGCGGAAAACATTACGATTTACTTGTCAATTTTGTCAGGGATGTTCGGACGATTGTCAAGGTCATTGTTAGAAGAAGACAAACTCGAAATTATTCTACACAACATCAGGCCTTGCTATGCAAGCACTTTAGCTTCAGCAACTGAGATTAAAACAATTGAACAATTGCGTGTTTTGTGTAGGAATTTCGAGAATGTCCAGTCTCGTTTGGTCCAATTTCGCGAGCCTACTGCTGTACCTTCTGGTGAATTGTTAGCACCAGAGTTTGCTTACAAACCGAAGACAAACACATACAAACAAAGGCCAAATTTTACACCAAATCATAGTAATAATACTTATGCTAAACCTAACACTAATAATAATATAAATCAAAAATATTTACATGCTTTGAACAAAAGTGACTCTGATACTGACACGAAGCAGCCCTTTTGTCCTCGATGCCGTAACAATACACATAGTTATAAGAGCTGTAGGAATACTGAGATTTTATGTTTCAAGTGTGGTCGCAAAGGTGTGAAAAAACCAGATTGCCCTAGTTGCAATTCAAAAAAACTAATTTCACAGGATTGTGGTACCCTTTCTTCTTCGGTAGGTCGCTGCGATAAGGAAGAATGGGACGATTGGTTAAAAACTGTACGTATTTTTTTTAACTGTTACAAAATTGCTACAATTCTGGAAGAAAAACCTCTTAATGATACGCGACCATACATTAATATTAAAATAAATGACATTACTGCCTCAGGTCTCCTCGACTCAGGTTCTGCGGTCACTATCATCGGCAATAATGCACATAATACGTTGCTTAGCCGTGGCCTAAAGCTATGTACTAATGATAGGTTATCGAACATCATTCCCGACGCGTTGTCTAGAGCAGTTCCGGTAGATTCTATTGTCACTGCCAAATCATTCGCGACTTCTAGTGATGATTGGTATAAAGATCTTTACAACAACTGTTCAACCAAACCAGTTCATTGCCCTAACTATCAGGTCAAGAATGACACTCTTTACCGTCTCAGTAAAAACAAGTGTCATCTTACTAACGAATTTTCATGGAAAGAGGTAGTTCCTTCAGAACTTAGAGACGCCGTCATTGCTGAAAACCATTGTGAGCCAACTGCTGGTCACTTGGGAATTTTTAAGACCTACAGACGCCTCGCGCTTAGATATTATTGGCCAGGCATGTATCGAGAAGTAGCTAATTTCGTGGGGTCGTGTTCTACTTGTTTGCAATATAAATTCCAAAACCACGCTACTCTCGGAGAATTAGGTCGCCCCAAGCAGTGCTCTCGTCCATACCAGATGATGTCCATCGATTTAATGGGTCCCTTACCAGTAACTCGCAAACAAAACTGTCACATTTTGGTAGTAACCTGCTGTTTTTCCAAATTTTGTCATATTTTTCCAATAAAGAAAGCTACATCAGACATTATTGTCCGAATTTTGGAAGAACAGATCTTTCTCGTTCATGGTGTCCCTCAGACAATTTTTTTAGACAATGGCTCTCAGTTTATTAGTGCCCATACAAATGCACTGTTCAAGAAATATAACATTCCGAATATATTTTTTACGCCAAAATATACTCCACAGGTCAATACCGTGGAGCGGTATAATAAAACGATAATTACTTGTGTTTCTACTTTTGTAGATAGCGATCACCGCTCATGGGACACGTTTTTGCCTAGTGTCCAATTTGCGATCAACAACTCAGTTAATGAGGCTACAGGATATACGCCCTCCTTCCTTGTCTTTGGACGGGAATTAGTTATCTGCGGCTCTCATTACACTGATATAGACTTGGGTGATGAAGTTCTGTTTTTGCCTAGAGATGTGTACGCTGAAAACCTTGGTTGCTTGAGCTCTATCTTCGACCAGGTTCAGAAGTCACTATTTCACGCTCACGCAAAGAACACCGCTAACTATAATTTACGTAGAAAACCATTCGAATTTAATGTAGGAGATTTAGTTTACAAGCGCGCTTACGTCCTCAGTGATAAGGATAAGTTCTTTAGTAAAAAATTAGCTCCGAAGTATATCAAGTGCAAAATTCTCGAAAAACGCTCGCCACTTGTCTACGTTTTAGAAGACATGTCGGGTAAGAATTTAGGCACTTGGCATATAAAAGACCTAAAAATATTAGGTCAAAAATCTTAATTACACATTAATTTCATTTCGTTCATTACCTACAGAATGTCCATTTTTTCATCTTTTTTTTTACTGTTTCTTGCAAAAGTAATGAGTCGATTCTTATGGCTTATGACTTTCGCTATGCTAGTAGGCGTCTTATAATTTTAATATTATTAGATTTCTCTTATTGTATGCTAGGACGAATGGAAGGTTGTGTGAAAGGTCGTGTGAAAGGTAAATGCAAGAAATAGACTACTGTTTAGTTTTACGGATTTTAATTTAAAATTAAAATCCTTACGGGGACCGGCGGGTAATGTAACGAAACGTTACATGTTTATTTAGATTAATATAAATAAACATTTTAAACTTACAACAAGTGGTGATAAAACTAGTATTTACAAAGCTTACATTCTATCCTTTCTATTTTTTTAAATATAAAATTTAACTTCATAAACAAAACACATTCTAGGTAAGTAGCAAATCTATTCAAGCGCATGACCGACAATAACAGGTCGATGCGGGGCAGGTGAAGACTGAGGGGTGCCGCAGTGCCGACCGGTGCGACTCCCGCGCCGTGATTCCAGTGACGACTCGATCACAGCTCAAGCTGGTTTTGCAAATTAGCGGCCAGTCGTAAAATATTTAACCTCAATAGGTCCCAGCGCATTAGCTGGACATTGATAATAACTTAATATTAAATACATGTGAAGTGATTTCCCGATATAGGGTGAGTTTTTAATGACACATAAAACACAAACTATCATGATTTGCTATTATCCGTCATACTGTGTAATTTATATGGTGCTAATAGATATTCATTTTCAGCTTTGCCCATACTTTAGCTTTGCCCATACTTGTCTTAATTATCATTTGCACACAGAAAAATGCATCTTGTCATCGCTTGGAAATTTCCGTTGATACGAATATTTCATCACTTTAATTTTATTAACTACCTTGTATTTTAATTTATTTTTGCAAATTGCTTTATTTCTTTAACATTTCCAAGTAAATGGTCCTTCTTTGTGTTGTACCTTTTTGCCTTCAGCTTTACTAGCAATGTTAATAATTTTAACTCCGTTCTGATAGTACCACACGGCAAAACTACTATGTAAGTACTTGCACCTATTTTGTTCGTGTTCGTGATGCTGTCTGTGAGCCCTCAGAACGGAGGTTGAGGAACTATTTTCTATCAGCTTGGTTTTGTTCCCAGGTTTTACGATCACATTTGCCTCACGGATTGGGAATTCCGTTTCGACACTGGGCAATTCGACCCGTGTCGGGAACTACAACCGACCTCGCTGCGCAATAGTGCCGAGGTCTACCAACCTCCCTTGCTG
Organism: Apocheima hispidaria; assembly: GCA_947579745.1. NCBI lineage: Eukaryota > Metazoa > Arthropoda > Insecta > Lepidoptera > Geometridae > Apocheima > Apocheima hispidaria. Next base: position 393,780 of record OX388152.1, on the reverse strand, counting down.
CCTGGCTGCTTACTTAGCACTGCTCCAGTACCCTGAGGCCGTCTACCACCTTCGGCCGCTTTTCGACATAGGGAAGTACAGTGCTACGAAGTGAAAGCAGAAACTGATCTTCAGGTCGATCAACCACGACCCTATAAATTCATGTGCCCTCCTTCTGAGCTAGTTTGGTAAATTCATTTGTTTTACTCTATTTTAATTTTAACCTTTGCGTATTATTTGTAACGTAGATTCACTTTTTGTTGATTAAAATCTGGTTGTACTTATGGTCAAACCTTAGTTTCATTTTACTATCGTATTAGGTAGGATAGAAGCTAAGGGGCTGTGTACGACTAACCCGGTACATTGTATTTTACGACTGGCCGCTAATTTGCAAAACCAGCTTGAGCTGTGATCGAGTCGTCACTGGAATCACGGCGCGGGAGTCGCACCGGTCGGCACTGCGGCACCCCTCAGTCTTCACCTGCCCCGCATCGACCTGTTATTGTCGGTCATGCGCTTGAATAGATTTGCTACTTACCTAGAATGTGTTTTGTTTATGAAGTTAAATTTTATATTTAAAAAAATAGAAAGGATAGAATGTAAGCTTTGTAAATACTAGTTTTATCACCACTTGTTGTAAGTTTAAAATGTTTATTTATATTAATCTAAATAAACATGTAACGTTTCGTTACACACCCAGACATAGAACAAACACAAATATTCATCACATAAATGTTTGTCCTAGATGGGAATCGAACCCACGCCCCCAAGCACAGAACGTAGGTTCACTACCAACTGAGCCACCGGGGCAGTCGGGGCAAACATTAAAACAATATAATTATATCAGGTTTATATTCTAAAAACTGTACAGTCTACGTTTGACATTTATTTTACAATATTGAATCACTTAATCTAACATTTGATCGAAATAGTATTATAAGTTATAACTTCCTTTAACCCTGACTAAGGATATAGTTCTGTGCTATCGGCACGTGCTTTTGTATCATATTGCTAATTGTAGTAAAATAAAACTATATAGGCCTGGAATAAATCGCTTCAAGCAATAGGTCAGCCAATTGTTACACTACTTTTAGGTCGTCTTTGTCCTATGAACATAATAATTTCTGGTTTGAACATAGATTTATCTATCTATCTAGCCAGATAAAATGAACTTTAGGTTTTTCCAAAAAATAAAGAGAAATTGCGGAGTGAGCCATCAAAGGTCTTTAAAATTACAGATTCACCATCACAGTAATATTATAAATGCGAAAGTTTGTGTGTAACTATGTAAGTAGGTAAGTATGTAAGTGTGTTTCCGTTCAACTCTGTAACGGGTGAACGGATTTGAATGAAATTTGGTATGTAGGTAGCTTACACCCCGTATTAACACATACGCTTTATCCCGGAAAACTATTCAGTTTCTGTAGAATAGCGAGTGAAACCACGGGGCGCAGCTAGTTACTAATAAAGGTATGTTAAAATTGGTAGCAACAGTTATTAGGTGAACTATTCTATTAACAAAAAACACCCATGTTGCATGCGCAGTTGCGACTTATTTTTCACATGCGATTGTGTCTCGGTTGAGGCACGGGTTGCTTCCCGCCTGTGTGAGCGATACATTTGTTGCCGTTTTTGTATTTCTTTCAATCAATACAGTAAAAAACACGAATTACACTAACGACAGGAAAATAACATCACAATTTAAACATTAACGTTAACGTGGTGCGCATTGGTTTTTGTGCGTCTATGTTGATCTTTAGTTTTAAAGATCTTTGAATACCGTATATTATGTAAGTTGTAATGTAAAATAAATACACTGTTTTTAATGTAACAAAGCAGAACCTTATATATCTTAATGATCAGGAATACAGGGTTGTTTTAAAGCGACCAAAATTCTCGCAGGAAAATTATCATCATGTTTAATTAATGTTGTTCTATGACTTTCTTTTCTTTGGTGAATGCGTCGTTTTTAAAAACATTACGATCGCTACAAAATATATTTTTTTTGCTTTTTCTGTTGTAAGTGCGAGAGGCTTCACAGCTATGCCTATTTTGAGCCTCGTTGTATGGAAGAAAAAAAACGAACTGAATTCGAGAAATTAACCCTTGAAAGATAATCATATTTTAGTGTACGTTAAAGATAATCGTGCGTAAAAACGACGCATTATTTTTATAAGGCTATAAAATTTTATTTTACATACCGATATTAAAAAAGCTGCTTGATATTGTTTTTCTATACATAAATAAATAATAAAAACATAATTACATGTATTTATAATCGTTTATTTTATAATAATTTAAACAAAGACTTTGAATTTCCCAAAAAATCAACAAATTATAATAACTTTCTTCTTTTATCACAAATAGATTTTTTTATAAGTAATATCATTCATTTTAACTTATATTCTATATATTTGCCCGTTATATAAGAATACACAACGATTTAAAAATCAGTCAGATGCAGTTTAGACACAAATCGACATTATGTTCCTGACAAATAACTTTTTGGCATTTATTGCACGATGCTTTTACTTATACCGTTTCCTAGAGGGAGAACACGCACAGCTTATACCTTTTATTGGTAGTGGCTCTTCTGGAACGTGTCCTGATTCATCAGGGATATCTTTTGGCTGGATGTTGGAGATATTCACCCGCAAATATCTCTTAGCCGGTTCTAAAACTGCGACTGATAAGAAGAAACATCTCTTCACTTGCTCGTGAACGGCGATGTCATAGCTAGCCTAAGGATTTCCATTAAAAAAAAAAGTCATTACGCCTTTACTGACAACATTGTGGCTGCAAATAAAGTCATTTTCAATATTATGGAGTTCAATTTGTCGCGGCTTGAAATCGCCGCTTCTACACAAGTACCAACCTATCAGCAGAACATTTCAATACTACCAACATAGCAGCAAACGTCAATCAACTTTATACATATACCGACGAAAACTACCCTCCACTAACCTATTTTATTATATAATTTCACAAGTCTTTTTGAAGAGACTTCATCATCGCAATTCATCCATCTCACAACCTTTATTTAACATCCCAAAAAGTATACTGAAATACATAAGCTCACACCATATTTCGGGTTTCATTACAACCATTGAAACTCGCAGTGTCTCGGCGAAGACATAGTTTTTTTTTTTTTGGCGACCTTTAACATCACGCATTTTCACGGACTTCGTCGACGTGCCAAGTTGCATCAAGAAAACGGCGTTGCATCGAAGCATCCACGAAATAACCAAATAACCTCAAGACAAGCAGGATATCACAAAGGCCAACCGGCAGCATCTGGCAGTGAAACACAGATCACGGCAAAACTCACAGAAAGTTAAGTGTCCTTTATTTGTCCTTCACCACACGCGAGCTAACATCAAAAATCATTGCTATTGCCTCCACAGTGTGTTTAAAGTTTCATAAATCCTTTCACATAGGTAATACAAGTGTATTTCATACGATTTTGTACACCATAGTGCAAAATTACTGGTTTCATATTCATACTGCGCAAAACGTATGCAAGTCCAAAGGTCATTTTCATAAAACCAGAACAAAACAGCATCAAAACAATTAATTTATCAATAACATATAATTGTCTGGATAAGTTATTAGTCATTGTGTGTTTATAAACTCATTTTGTCCCATAATTATTCATTTTTCTACAAATATCATACTGACCTACTTATTGTAAAAGTGAGTGACCTACTTATCATTAAATCACTTCATACTTTGTGCCATCAAAACATAGCAAGTAAATTCAAGCTGTAGTCCCAGTATTCACCACAAACAGTGTTTGTTTCTCGCTTTCACCCGATTTGCCGACTATTTCAGATATAACCGGGACGCCCCGGTACAATAACACAAACTTCGTGCGATCAGCTGTCGCACTCATCTGGCGGGCGTCGCCGGCACCCAGATTCCTGCGGGATCTTCTCAGCACGGCAGGGAGAGTGAGACCTTACCCTACTGCAGCTAAGTCGAAAGAAATTTCATGCTAAAAATCAATAAAAACAAAGAGAAATTTGGCTATAGTTTCACTCACGATTTTTACCTACAAAGACAAATCAAACTTGATCATTGTTTCTTTATATTTTTATCACAAGTTCATTGAACTTTAAAGTAACAATCAATAACATAAAAGGTGTTATTGCCATCATCGAACATTATGGCTACTGAATCTTCAAAATTCAGCACTAACCTTAAAGATTTAAATACAAAACGTAGCTCAACTAAAGGCCAAATCACAAAATTTAAAAATTATCTATCATTATTAGAATCATCTGAGTTAACTTGCTTAGAAGTAGCTGAACTAAATCTCAAATTAAGCAAATTTGAGACATTGGCCAGTAAGTATGATAATCTACAAACAGAAATTGAGGTTTTAAATTGTGAATTTTTGGATTCTGAGATAGATGAGAGGGATGGCATCGAACACGATATTGTCACTTGCATGGCAAGAGGCAAGATTTTAATCGAAAATGCAAACATACAAATAGAAACCCGACGCAAGTCCGAGGTGGGAGAAACACTTTGCCCTCGCTCTCACTGTCACAATCTGAATTCAACTTTCAAATTGCCAAAAATTGAAATCGCAAAATTTGACGGATCTTATTTCCGCTGGGCTCAATTCCGAGATGCATTTCTAGCTCTCGTCGATAATAACACTAATATAACCGACATACACAAGTTTCATTATTTAATCAGTTATCTCGAAGGGGATGCTGCTCGTGTCATATGCAATCTCGAAGTGTCATCATCGAACTACGCTAGCGCGTGGTCACTGCTCTGCTCAAGGTACGATAACAAACGAGTTCTTATCAGTCAGCATCTCAATGCTATATTCAACGTGCAACCGATCACACACGAGTCGGAACGTTCCTTACGATTTCTCGTTGACCACGTTATGAAGAACTTACGCGCACTAGCTAGTTTGGGTCAGCCTACAGACAAATGGGACACTCTGATCATATACATATTGTCTTCTAAGCTAGACAGTAACACACTCACAAAATGGGAAGAACTTCGCAACACTTTCGACGAAGTTCCAACCCTAGATCAGTTCAAACAGTTCTTGACTGATCGCGCCGACGTTCTCGAAGCAATAAATCGTAGTAAGCAGGACAAATCGAACACAATTCAATCCGCTACTTCGCGTCCTAACCAGAATTATTATAAACACAACACAAACACACACAACAATCAGAATTTTAATAATAAAAATTCGAATTTTAATCAAGACAGAAATCAGTCTCTAAAAACATTCACAAGCACGAATCGTCAATTTACACAAAATAAATTGTCGTGTGTCATTTGCAAAAATGCACATCGCATTTATGATTGTTCTTTATTTAAGAATAAAAACACTAATGAGAAGTTAGCTGACATTAAAAATCACAATTTATGCAGTAACTGTTTAAGACAAGGTCATCAAACTTCAGATTGTCGTTCAGGAACTTGCAGAGTTTGCAATTTGAAACACGCCACACTCATCCATCCAGGTGTAGTGACTTCAAGTCCCTCCACTTCCACGGAGTCATTTGTGAACTTTTCTAAGCAAGGTCCAATCGAAGTAGTTCTGTCCACAGCAGTAATAGAAGTGTCGAATCCGGTGACTCATGCGACGGAGACAGTGCGCGCTCTTTTAGACTGTGGCAGCCAGTCCTCGTTCATCTCTGAAAACCTGAAACAGAAATTACAGTTAAGTACACAATCAATAGATTCAATAAAGGTCATTGGAATCGGAAATAATTCATGCAACAAAGTAGTTGAAAGTTCTACTATACAAATACAATCAAAACACGATTTATACAAAGCGACATTACCTTGCTTAGTTCTCGAGGAGCTGACAGGCAAACTGCCAAAGGTACCTGTAAACATACAAAACTTAAAGTTACCAAGTAACATAAAGTTAGCTGATCCTAACTTTAACATACCGGCAAAGATTGACGTCCTGCTTGGGGCGGACGTATTCTGGGAGATCCTGTATCCTGAAACAAAATCATTAGGGCCTAGAAACCCTAAGTTAATCAACTCTAAGCTCGGCTGGCTCATAGCCGGTCCCATTCATGCAAGCTCGGCAAAATACATACAATGCAATCATTCATTCAACCATTCATACACACAAGCATACGATGAAGTAACCAATCATACAAACAATCATAATCAAGCAAGCGGACACGCAAACAAACACGCAGCCATTCATTCAAACAATCATACAGCCAACTACCCTTGCAATCATGCAGCCAAAAATACAGGCATGCATACAGACGGATTATATCATTCATCAAATCAGGCAAGCGATCAATCGTACAACCAGTCGAGCGGTCCATCACACAATCAGTCAAACGATTTACCGTACCATCAGTCGAACGATAAATTACACAACGAGTCACACATACAAACTCACAACTATTCAATCGATCAGTCTCACGATCAGTCATATAACATACAATCAAACATCGACAAGATTCTAGCAAAATTTTGGGAAATCGAAGAAATCCCATGTAAATCTATTCTAAGCAGTGAAGAAAAATTGTGCGAAGAGCATTTCATCAACAACGCTACTCGCTTGAGCACAGGTAGATTTTGCGTTAGGCTTCCGTTGAAGCACGACCCTGAATGTTTAGGTGAATCATACAATATGGCTAAAAAACGCTTACTCAGTTTAGAAAAACGATTTCGTAGAAATTCTAACCTGAAAATTCAGTATACAGAATTCATTCGCGAATATGCTGAATTAGGTCATTTATCTGTATCACCAAATCCTCATCCTGTTCCAGGATATTTTTTGTGCCATCACGCAGTGTTCCGCGAAGGCAGTGAGTCAACCAAAATCAGAGTTGTCTTCGACGGTTCAGCACCTACTTCCTCCGGAGTTTCACTCAACGACATACTTATGGTAGGCCCGAACGTGCAAAGCTCTCTTTTTTCCATTTTGATTAGATCAAGGCAGTATAAATTTTTACTTTGCGCTGATATCGAAAAGGCATACAGACAATCGCAAGTACATCCTGACGACAGAAATTTACAGCTGATCTTGTGGAGAGAAGACGAGTCACTCCCTATACAAACCTTATGCTTAAATGTCCTCACTTACGGTACAGCAAGCGCGGCATATTTGAGCACTAGGTGCTTATGGCAAGTCGGAGAGGAATGTAGGGATAGTCAGATCAGATCAATCATTCAAAACGATTTTTATGTCGATGATTTGATCACTGGCGCTAATAGCGAGGAAGAATTACGTCACATACAAAAGTCAGTGTCTGAAGCATTACAATCAGCATGTTTTCCATTGCGTAAATACAAAAGTAATTCACCGAATCTTGTCGAAAATCTTGAACACAAATCAAACAAAGATAAGTTACTTATAAGCGAATCCTCAAACACTCTCGGATTAGGGTGGAGCCCTACCGAAGATTATTTACACTTTCCATTCAAACCTATACACATTCAAACTGATAATGTCACTAAACGGTCGATTATGTCCGAAGCATTCAGAATCTATGACCCCCTAGGGTTATTAAGTGTATGCCTTATACAAGCAAAGATGCTTCTTCAGAAATTGTGGCTCCTGAAGGTTGACTGGAATACGCCCGTTCCCCAAGACATCTTGAAATCTTGGAACGACTTTGCTAGCAACACGCATCATCTTTCAAATCTGAAAATACCTAGAACTATTCTCTGCGACAATCCAAAGATTATAGAAATTCATTCATTCAGCGATGCGGCACTGGGTGCCTACGGGGCCTGTGTGTACCTAAAATCAACAAATAACAATAATGAAGTCACCATTAATTTATTGTGTGCCAAATCCAAAGTTTCACCTTTGAAACCAACCACGATTCCTAGGTTGGAGTTGTGCGCCGCTCTACTCTCAGCCAGGTTGACTAAATGTGTACTTGAATCCATAAGATACCAGCCTGCGCGCGTAGTCTATTGGTGCGACTCCAGCGTGGTTCTCGCGTGGATACGCAGCTCGCCTAGAAATTTAAAGACATTCGTCGCTAATCGTGTAGGTGAAATCATAGAAATGACAAATCCATTAACATGGCGGTACACTTCCACAAATCGAAACCCAGCTGATCTGATATCTAGAGGCATCAATCCTAATCAGCTGCAAGGTTCAGATCTCTGGTGGCATGGTCCAGCCTTTCTCGCCAAAGACGAAAGTGAATGGCCATATCTTAAACTAACTAAAAATCAAAGTGACTTACCTGAAGTGAAGCTCATTCATTCCAGTCCAGCCGTCGTCGTCGCAGAACCTATAATAAAATTCGAAAATTATTCAACCTTCATTAAACTACAAAGATCTTTTGCATATGTCAAGAGATTTATATTCAATCTAAAGCATCCATTGATCAAGCGATTTGGTATTTTAACTGCCAATGAGCTACAAGACTCATTTAATCAGCTTTGTGCTATGGCACAACTAGAATCATTCCCTAACGAATATAAAATGTTAAAACAAAACTCACCTTTAAATGCAAAATCCAAGCTATTGTCATTATCTCCTTTTCTAAAAAACGATTTGATTCGAGTAGGTGGCAGGATAGACGCTTCCAACTGTTCATACACGAGGAAGCATCCCATAGTACTTGACTCATCACATCACTTCACAAAAATATATTTCTCTCGCGAACACATCCGACAAATGCATGCTGGCCCCCAGCTACTATTGGCCACAGTCAGGGAAATTATTTGGCCCATAAACGGGCGACGCTTAGCTCGCAACACAGTACACAACTGCGTCAAATGCAAACGTTTTCAAGGCAAAACGCTCAGTCCGAAGATGGGAAATCTACCAGCTCAGCGCATCACGCCTGATTATCCATTTATTTCGGTCTCCGTAGACTGTGCTGGTCCCTTTTACATTCTTAATCGTAAGGGACGTGGCGCAAGACTAATAAAGAGCTACTTGTGTATATTTGTAGACATGCGTTATAAATGCGTACATTTAGAGGCAGTGAGCAGTCTATCCATGCAAGACTTTGTAATGACACTTCGCAGATTCATTTCGCGTCGCGGTAAACCAGCGGAAATATTTTCCGACAATGGCGGAAACTTTACCGCGGCGGCCAAAGAACTAAAGTCCTTTTTTAAAGCAAACCATGATTCTCTTTCTGACTTTGCTGCGCAGGAGGGAATTAGGTTCTCAAACATCCCAGTTTTTTCGCCTCATTTTGGAGGCCTGTGGGAATCTGGGGTAAAATCCGCAAAACATCACATTACCAGAGTTATAGGCAACAGCCATTTAACGTTTGAAGAAATTCAAACTTTATTCACACAAGTGGAAGCAATACTTAACAGCCGTCCCTTGTGTCCCATGTCGTCCAATCCTTCCGACCTTCTTCCTCTCACTCCAGGACACTTTCTTATTGGAAGGCCGTTGACAACGTTCCCGTCTCCTGCACTTCATGATGTCAATCCAAACAAGCTGCAACGGTATCAGAGGATGGAACAAATACGCCAACATTTTTGGCTTCGTTGGCAAAAAGAATACATATCCGAGCTCCAACAGAGGCAAAAATGGACTAAAGAGACTGCAAATTTGGACGTGGGCGATCTAGTCCTAATCAAGGAAGATAACCTAGCTCCCCTATGTTGGAGACTTGGGAGAGTAAAGAAACTCTACACTGGACCTGACAACATAGCACGGGTCGCAGATCTACTTACAGCAAGAGGCATCGTACGGCGCTCACTTGTCAGACTATGCCCTCTACCGAAGACTGAAGAATTTTAATGTTGAAGACCGATGGTCTGTCAACGGGGCGGAATATGTCGCGGCTTGAAATCGCCGCTTCTACACAAGTACCAACCTATCAGCAGAACATTTCAATACTACCAACATAGCAGCAAACGTCAATCAACTTTATACATATACCGACGAAAACTACCCTCCACTAACCTATTTTATTATATAATTTCACAAGTCTTTTTGAAGAGACTTCATCATCGCAATTCATCCATCTCACAACCTTTATTTAACATCCCAAAAAGTATACTGAAATACATAAGCTCACACCATATTTCGGGTTTCATTACAACCATTGAAACTCGCAGTGTCTCGGCGAAGACACAATTTTCACTATCTGAGTCGTTACACGTAAGTTCATTGTCACTCTCTGGACGAGCAACGAGAATACGCCCATCGTCCAAATTTCGACTCCCCATCACAGTATTTTTTTATCAAAATAGCTACAAAAACATAAAACAATATATAAATAACGCAAAAACTACATAGAAACAACTTATAAATCAAAATCAACGCGATTTGTCATCAAAGTTCAAATCTTAGAAGTCACGTTAAAGATAATCATGCGTATTTTTGACTCCGCCTTTATTTATACACCGTATTTTTTTTTAATTGGTGGTACTTACCTCAGTAACAGGACTGCCTCTCGCAAGTTCAGAGGGATGAGGAAGATTACCGAAACGCTCGGTGCCAAATTCGCACAAATAAAAAACAGAGAGCAATATTTCAATCGAGCATGCTTATTTTTAACGCAGATTATTTTTCTAGGGTTAAAGAAAATAGAACTGAAGTTGTTATATAGAAGTATCCTGGTCAAGGTTTTTGGTGTGTTAAAAATAACTCTTCTGTTTTACTACATAGCGAGATTCATGGATTTAGTTACACAAATTAATGGGTTCACTGAAAGCTGAGCGCTGTAAAACCACTTTCTATAATAATTTTTGACAAACAAAGTTTGACATCATTTACAATTACAAAATTTCTGTGCATAAGTCATAACGTATTTACAATCACACACTTAATTTCACTCTGTCTATGTACAAAAATTACCGAAGTTTTAGCTTACCGTTTTGGTAGAAGTTTGGTAGAATTTGGTATTACACTTAGTTACAGTTTACGTTGTCTATCCTGTATCATAAGTAGTAGGTATAGGTATTTTCTAACAGAAGTTGGCCAAACTATTATTTATACTAGTTTTCTGATAATTTCACTGTCCATTTAACTTTATACATTACGAGTTTAACCCTAACAGAGCACTGGTGAAGCACAGTAACGCGGGTAGTCCGAAACTCCCCGCCCACTGCGCGCTGCCTTGCATCGCTGCTGGTGTTTCACCTGTGGACAGGGAAATATTAAAATACGGTGGTACAAGGGTGGATTTTGTGGTGTATCGCAACATTTCGAAAGACATTTTATTATTATTAGCTATTTTTAAACACGTATGATCTGGACCTATTTTATTCCTATTTTATTATTATTAGGCGGCGTAGATGGCGTGATACAAGTACTTGTATTCGTGAATTTTTACTCAGCATGTTACTGGCGTACCTGAATAGCTGCAAATGGCGAGTGAATGAACTTTTGGTTAGTCTCGAATTTCGATTTACCCTTCATGAAGCTAAATTAACGCAAGGCAAAACAAAATAAATATTTTCTATGGGGTATTCAGATTATAATTATAGATACAGGCATGTCATGCAAGATGAGAAGATGGGATAGTGAAGCTTCACGTTGCACAAGTTGTCAGTGCATGTGGATTGCTCGCCGCAGGGCGCGAGTTCAAGTTCCAACAATGAGCTTTATACGGGTGAAGGAAAACATTGTAAAGAAACCAGAGTATGGTGATAAGGCACTTCCGTGTGCTCGGCTAGCTATATAACCCTCAAGTTGTTAAGCTGTCGCCAAGCACCTCACAGCGTGTTCTTGAAGCTTCGTACTTGAGATACAATTCCCATTTCAGGCTGTGTTTATTATCCTTGACAACATCTATCGATCTCCAGTACTTATTATTATATAAATTATTATATTATGTATATATTATAGATTAGATTAAAAATTAACTTGCGAAAATTGATCTCAGTTGTGTCAGGTGCAATGAACGTCATTCTACATGTTTGAACAAAGTAAGTTGTTCAAGGTGTATTTAGTAGTGCTCGTGATCATGCAGCTTAGCCATAGTGAATTTTATTTTAATTTTGCTAACTAATGTTTCAATAAAATCAAAATTTATAAATTATTTTTGCAAAGGAACTCCCGTAAAACAAGGTAAATTAAATTTATTCATGAGTTTTACCACCTTGCGACTAAAAAATATGCAGCTAAACCTAAAATAAATAACACGAAAACCATAACCTCCAAAAAGGCTGTTTGTGCTAATAGCAACACCAAAAAGAATAATTACGGGCATAAATACAATTATCGCGCAAAATGGCCGTTAACATTTATTTATTTCATGATTTGTAGTAACGGAAAGGCCGAAATTATTACTAAGGATTCGTCTCTAAAATTATTTTTTATATTTAGGAGTAATTAGGTTTGTGAAACTTATTTTGTGACCAAAATATGATTTCTTGGGAGGTTTTATTAATCGCCTATGTAAATAATTATATATGTAAAGGCATCGCACTCAACTTAATTTTTATTTTTAGTTATTTACAGTTAGTTTAAGTATTCAGTAATACTTGTGTTTGGTATTACTTATTCTACAAATAACATCTGTAAGTCATTTGGACAGTGTTTCTGTTAATAAAACTCCTCGCGTGTTTGTAATGCCGCCATATACCTAAGTAACCCAAACTTGATCAAGAACCTGAATCAAGTTTAGTCTTTGTATCGTCCAAGTTTAATCCGAGTCAACTGAAACTGCAACACGGCACTCGTATGCTCATCGAGTTTCGCCAACTTTCTCGCCATAAGAGCACTTTCATCTGGGAATCAAGACCTATTCAACACCGCTCCCACGTGTGTTTTCCGAGGAACGCAATTACCATAAAGGTACTCTTGTTTCTCCCGATTTAGAATAAAGGAACTGAGATTTCTCTATTCATGCCCTAATAACGTTTGCGCCGTTGACCTAGTCTACATAACAATGCATATTTTCGGGAGATTTGCTTTTGTGGAAAAATGGAGTAAAACTAATATATAGTGTGATGGCACGCGAGTGTTTTGTGAATAATTGTGTTGATTTTATGGCTCTTATTTTTCTTTCATTTTAAGAAATGTGTTACATTGAAACTTCGAGCTAATAAGTCTCAATCGTTTTGGAATTAAGATATAATGTCTTTAAAACTCCTTTGGTTTTAATTCAAAAGTTTTAATGGACCACTGATTGCACTCGAACCAGTTGGCAAATAGAATAATTAAACAACCATTTGCTTGAAAATCCTTCTGTGTGCGTTATTTTCTACCATTTACCTTTATCTTTTTCCATTTGGCTCATCGTAAAAAAGCTCAGTCACAGTCACGCAACAAACGAGGGACATAAACTAGTGCCTCAATCACACCACTGTAGTGAGGTGAGGAGATGCGTCGCTACTCAAACTTGACAGTGATATAATATACTTCAAAAAATGCAAATGCAGTAAACAATCGAATGAATATTTAAATTATTGTTAAAAAATATTATTGTACGGTAATATAAGGCTTGAGATACGTTTTAGTATAGAATTATTGCATGCATGAAAATAAAAATTCGTCAGAATCTTTCGAATATTAATTTAGATTAAAAACATACTATTAAAGGGAATTATTTTTATTCGAGGTAGATTTGAGTTGGAGTGACAATATACGTGATAAATAATTTTAATTAAATGGTATGCTCTCAACTCACCGTATTCTAATTATTTTAGGGCATTCGAATCCAACTTTACAACGTTACTTGCCGTTGTGTATATATATAAGCAGAGCCGTTGAAGTAATGTATTCGTTTGCTGATTTGGAGCATTTACATCACAATATACTGGCAGTAGAGCTACCGGAATAGGCCCGATTTGGCTCCCGAGCTAATCGCGAACATCTACGCGAATCAGTCCCATTACGTCTATGAGCAAGATTTGTTAGGCCGGTGCCTTTTAGTATAAAATTACCTAAACTCGTGCCTTTTAGAGCGAAATTAAGTAAATGTGGAGCAAATTCTGGAATAGCTATACTTTTTTTAAATAAAAACTACTATCTATCCTGTACCTGTAAAAGTTTTTCATTAAATTCTCTAACAATATTTTTGCTGGATCTGACACAATTTTTATGGAAACAATGTTAAGTGATGTCTCCATTAGTAATCTTATAAAATAAATTAGATGTTATTAACATCTTTAGCAGTTACTTAAATGAGACAGGGAAGGTGCTATCGTTTTGAAATGGACATTACATGAATTAATTATTATACACTAAAAAATCCTTAAAATAAAATAAAAAACAAAGCCATTATTTATTTATTTATTGCTATTGTTGCTCATCGAATTTTAATATTTTTAGACTCTCTCCGTCAGCCTTCTATCATCCCAATGCTGGGGTATCGGCTTGCCCTCGATGGGTGACTAATTTCAATAAATAAGTACATTTTGATAAATATAGACACATGCGTGTTCCGGTGTGTTCGAGCCACTCTACCGTAACGTTTGCATTACATTTCAACACAACAATACTACAAATTGCTCCATCTACTTGCAAACCATAATAGCCCCTGCTATCGGAGCGCAAGATGTATGTTACGATTGAGGTAGGTAACGGAATGAGAACAGCCTAGCTCTGAATTCAAATTTTAATTACCTCAAACAAATTACAAACATTGGTTGAATATTTATGTAATCGGTGTTGTTGTTCGCTTTATGTTGTTAGGTAAATAGATAGCACTGATGAATTATTCCATTTACTAAAGTTTAGGTGGAAAATATAGGAGACGGCGCGTAGAATTTAATAAATATCGCGCAACCGATTGAGTGATCAGTATACAAGATAAAGGCTGCCAGGTGCCGACACTGAAGATCATGCTTCGCGATGGAACCTAGCTAATTACCTCGTAATCAAATTATAAGGAGAATTCTGTGCTCATAATATATTAAATTGGAACTGCATATGTCCTAAAACTGCGACCAGAACCACTAGAGAACGGACAGCAGCGGCCTCTTAGTAAACGGTGAACATTTCGAGATCTAGCCACCTGCCAAGCATGGGGATTAGGGGAGGTTTCGTCCAGCAGTGGGCTAAGAACTGATAAGAAGATATTGTAACGTATCTCACCAGTGAGTACATGTACTCTAGCGCTCGCTATCTGCGCGTTGTCCGGCGCGCACTGGTACGCCCCCGCGTCCGACGTCCGCGCCGACTGTACCAACAGTCTGCTGCTGCTGTGCATCCCCTTCTCCGTCACCAGGGATATCCCGCCACGGGTCGAGTCGAAGTTTATCGTCTGCGGAAGGAAATTTATAATGAGCATGATTGTTGAAAGATGACAGACTCAAATGAAGCCAGCTGTGGCACATGGCCAGACACAGTGTCGGTAGATCGTGTATATACAGCAATTAAAAAGTGGTGGTTCGGATTGTGTCGGCGGAGCGCACCGTAGAAAAGGGTGACGAAACTATAATACGTGAACACGGCACCAAAACACGAATAAATGCAATTAGCTAGATATCGTAGATAAAATGGCATAACCAATGAGGCCTTATTATCAACAATGGGTATGCAGCGCTCATGGATGATGATTGTTCAGATTTATACGTCTGAAAGTGTTTGCGCTTATTCTTACGCTAATTAGAATTCAGTGCTTGTCAAAACAGCTCTGTCCTGCGTGTTCTGATTGATTTGATCCTGTGTATTTTGTCAGTCGATATGAAGTGGAAAGTATTTGTTATGCTAAGGGCGTTAGTCAAACCAAATATAGTTGTAAAGCACGCAAGGTGTCAAATTATGATCGTAGCTACACCTTGGACGAAACATCATACTGGACAGAGCTATGAGACGTTGCCGCTCCGACGTTCACATTGTCATGTTTCTCTTTTTATTACACGGATCGTCGCATAGAGTAAGCGAGAGAGCTATTGTAAGATTGGCAACCTCGCACTCTGTGTCCATTTTGTGACCGACTAGTAGGTCATAACATTGCGACCCGTCTTGCTCAAAAGTGAAATTATATAAAAATAACGATGTGAAGACTTAATACTATCATACATAGTGATATTATGGCGTGTTGTGCTGTGTTTTGTCAATCGAGAACAACGAAAGGAGGAGTAAATGACCCAGAATTATCATTTCACATGTAAGTCTTTTGTAGCGTTTATTAACTAAAATAACCAGTATCAAAGCTAAATATTCGTTTTACTTAAAGAATATACATGTTTGAAGTCATACAACTATCACGCAGTATTATTTAGTTATGAATTTAAGCTTTAATTTAAGATAAATAAATGCATTGTTTTACGTGTTCCTGCTAGTGAAGTACCACTGCACGTTTCAAACATTGTCGATATTTTGTCGATATTTATCTAATAATACTCTTAATATCGTAATATCCTACATATACTAAATTAAGTGAAACATGAACCGTTAATTCCTATCCGCGCTTAATCGGCTTGATACGTATTCTATCGAAAATTAATTTTAATCTTTTTGAAGCTTTCGCGGCTTGAAATGGATGATATTTTGTACCAATATTGTGTCATGGTTAACCAATTAATTAAAATAAAAAAAATTGTTATAGGTTTCCAAAATGTCCGGAAATCAGAAATCAGTGGATAAAAGCTGTGAGGCGCGAAATCTGGGAGCCACCTAAATACTCTCGACTTTGTTGAAAACATTTTGAAAACTCTAGTTTTATGACTGGGCTGTCAATTAAAAAACTAGGAAGAATAAAAGAAACTAAGAGACGGTGAAGATACTTATTAATTTTCATAGTTACTATATATACTATATATATTTGTACTATTTACATTGCAATTACGAGTTTCGATGTTCAATAAAGTAAATATTTTTGCAAACATTTTATTCTTAATTTACAAATTCTTAGTTTTGTACACTTGTGTACATTTTTATCGATAGATTCTGCACTAGTTTTCACTTCCCTACTCACTAAACGCGCCAACAGCAAGTGGACACGCTGCAAAGCAATGACTCTATCCAGTATGATGCTAAATCCATGAGCTACACAGCCACGAACTTACTTGATAATGACAACAAACGTCACAAGTCTCAAATCACCTTTCCTGATTGACGTTAATCAAAATAACCTGCCCACGAGCAAGAACCCACGTAACCAGTGATCTGACGTTTATGACGCCAGCCGTTACCTGTCGCACCTTTGTAAGTCGCTTCTGTTTTACAATCTGTCGCGGGCTATTAAAGTAAAAATGTGTAGGTCCTTACGTTGTACGTGACACGATTTATTGAGGTTTCAAGTGATATTCGTGAAAGGAGATGATAATGAAATTTAACTGTTTGCATTTGTTTGTTATAAGTAATAAAAACAAGTAACTTTATTAGTAGAAAAATAAAATACCAACTACAAAACGTAGTCTATGTCACTCTGGACGTAAAGAGAAATCCTACAATACCTCACTCGTCAAAATCGGTTGCACAAGATAATATAGGAACAAATATACTTATATACTAAAAAATACACCCAAAAAATATCCTCCTTGGGCAGTCGGATAAAAAGTAAGTAGAAGATGAATTTGCGCGCACATTTTTTATTTTATTTTGTTATATCACAGAAGCAGTAAAATACAACACTCTGCTAACCACAACTATTCCTCGCAGTAATTGCTCTTTGGGGCTTTTACTTGTGTCAGTAGTTTTAATTAGGATGAGCTCTATATCTCCAAACGATAAATATTGTTAAACGTTATCATGTTCAAAGTCAATAGTTGCTATCCATTGTTAGATTAGCCAAGATTTGCATGTTTGTTTTAATTTCGACAGCAACACAATTAATCCAAAATTATTGCCGTGATAAATGTTAGAAGTCTAGGAATGGTCTATGGCGGCAAAGTTTCACACACTCTGTTCTTTGAGTTAATTTATTTACGTACGAGTAAGTGGTGAAACTCCGAAACCTACAGCGGTAACATTATTATTTTCACGAGCAGGAGTAATTAATCTTCTTTGGAACAACCGGAGCCGAAGTTAAGTTCCGCTTACTTTATTACTATTTCGTTAATGATTTATGAAACGTTGACACGTCGTTAGTGTGTGAATCGTTTTAGGATGTTATCGTTTAATTACTATTTATTTTAGTTCTTCTTAATTATAATCAAATAAATCCAATAAAGATATTTTTTTTTCTTCTATTCTTATTTGTGATAATGACAGTTACTGTTATGAGGCATCCGTTCGGGACATCGACATGAAAACTCACGACCTTATTTATATCTTGACTCTTGACAGATTTTAGTCATATTCATAATTCTTGTTTAGAACTGAGTACCGAATTGTCAAAATCGGCCGGTATATGGCGCCGCAGCAAACTTACCCTCTTTTTTGAAACCAATCAAAAATCGCCGATGACTCAAAATTCTAAAAAGATCATAGCCCCTTTTTTACAAGTTTTGTCAAGATTGGTTAAAAAATAAGACCTGTACGCGAGTATAGCAATATAAGGAAAGATGAAAGCAAAGTTTGTCAGTTAAAATTGTACGTTTGTAAAGCTCCACTTTAGTTCTCATTCATAACCTTAATGCAGTTTCAGTGACCCGTAAAGACGTTTATGAGATAGGTAAGCTTGAATAACTATCTAGATTTTCAAGGGAGATATTTGAATATTTACCGAGGGATAACTGCAAGCCAAGAAAATAGGGTAAGTGGCTGCAGTTTTATCTTTCGCTGGCTTTCCTATTTACTTATTTTATATATTATTTTCTTTACATTTAACCTGTATTTAACTCACCGTACCAAGCAAGATCCTGCATTTACGTGGTGTTTAAAAGATGTAAGTACTTAGTCAAAAATAATTAATTGGGATGTTATGTCTGAGTAGTTGTAAGCCGCGACTTCGTTCGCGTGGACTTCCAAAAGTAGCCCATGTTCGTCTCCTACCTTTAAGCTAAATCTATGGAAAATTCAATTCTATCCGTTCAGCCGTTAAGCCGTGATAACGCAACAAACACCCAGACAGACAGAGAGACAGAGTTACATTCGCATTTATAATATTAGTTAGAATGCATAATATTAAGCAAGAATTTGTTCTTGGCATTGTAGGGAAGATGACTTCAACGCCTTGTGAGACTGGGCTATTATTTATTTGTAAGGATTTTGTGATCAGCGAAACATAATCTAATATTGTATTCTCTATTGAGAAGATTTTTTTTGTTGTACATAAAGGATAATGTTTAAATCCTTTAAATCCTTCTTCAAATTTATTACCAAATATTTTCACAGCTAGTTTGATACAAAAATGCTGTTGACGTTGTAAGAGACTTGTTTTGTTTAAATTTGGTATTTTTTAAATTTAAGTGGGATTTCATTTACAGAGAAGTTAGAAGTTAGAAATTAAATAATTAATCAACACGGGCCGGATTACATCTCAACGGCTGATTCAAGAAGTTCATAAACAAGATCCGAGTCAGGAGTATTTGCAGCAAGCTCCGAAATAATGAATGGTGACGACAAAATAACTATTATTTGGTTTCTGAATTGTTCATTATTTATGAAAAAACATTAGCGTCAGTATCAATAATATTTATTTACCCATTACCGCCGTCATTTCCGACTCTGATACCTTAATGGCGTAATTTTTGGTAACGATGCCGGCGCCCTTTTTTGTTAATCTGAATCAGCAATATTTGAATATATTTTTTTGTGTCGTTCTAATACGGTTTAGTATAAACCGTATCAAGCAATAATTTACACAGTGATTATCTTATTAAAATTCAGACTAAACTTTTATTATACAGGGTTATAAGCAAATAGTATGCTAAGCCAAAAAGGGCTCATAATACTAATCATTATGAATAACTTTTGCTATGGGACCAACCCTGAAATCGAGAAAAAAATATCAGCTGCAATATCGTCTTCTGGCCGATGCTGATAGTGATGATGATATAAAAGGAACAAATAAAGGGTACTTTTCACTATTTAAAATTTAAGAAACCTGCCTGTTTTTGTTTAATTTTAGGCAAAAACATAGGCAAATGGAAATATCATAAAAGTTTATTGAAATCATTTTGGTATTTCGAGAATCCTAACTAATATTATAAAATGCGAATGTAAGCCTGCCGACTAACTACAATAATAAACAAAGAAGAACGATAATGTACTTATAAGAAGTATATATAAGAAAGTAACATATTTTTTTCGTAAAAAGTTAAAGAATATGTTCTCACAGCATCTTCCCAAATTTTATTAAAGACCGGTTGTTCAATCTATCGTAAACAACAGTGAAAATTTGACAAAAGTACCAAGAAGTTGCGAAAGTCGTCTAACTCGACGTCAGACCAGTATTCTTTAAAAATATTGGGATTAAACGTCGTCCCGTAATTGTTTCCACGAGGTCTGCTCTCCGAGATAACGAAACGGTCAACTCTGCAGTGCTCGGAATAGAATAACCTAATATTTTTCTACTGCGTGATTTAGTTGCACAAGCTTGCGTTGCAATCGCTTAGAATCAAATAAATGTTGGGGATGGATTTTAAAGTGACACTATGTACGGCGAGTTAAAAGCGTCGTTGCTAGTTGCTATGATATTAAACCTAGAACTCGTGATAGCTTTTCAAAAACATTTGTTTTGCAGGTGTATAATAATAACACGTTCTTTTACAACCCAATTGTTAGAATGTGTCGCCAATACAATGAAATATCAAAAGAACACCACAAATCCCTTGACATTTTTAATAAAAAATTACCAATGTTTAAGAAAGACGTCAGGAATATTATTTTCACGGCCTATGTTTCGGCCATTACGTCTTAGATTGCTAAGACGTAACTTTAATTAGCATGTTCAATATTTTAATTTTAAATTCAATTCTTTAATTCTGCTTTTTAAGTTTAGATCGTGTTGTGTACACATACTTAAGGGATATAGTCCAGATCGAAACTGTGAATCCTATTATGTTTTTGTATTTATTTGACTGTATTCTGTTTTGTGTGCCAATAAACTAAATAAATAAATAAATATTATTTTAAAGTTAAAAGTCCATACAAAAGTAACATATTCTTTCTCTTAATTTCTTAATTCGCAAGTCTGTAATGTTCTACAATAGTCAACACATTATCATATGAGTCGTCGAGCAATACCACACCGTAAGAAACCTTAAGACCTTTAAGTGCGAGCAAGATAGATAGAGCAGAAGATTTATGACCCGACGATTCAGATGATAGTGAGCTTACGATATTTTGTTAGTTCTATCGCTAGATTCTTATTAGCTATCTAGGCACACAGATCACGAAAAGAACATTGAACACTTTGATATAATAGCTTAGAAGCGAATGTTATAATCTTCGTTGACTCTACGCGTCTGAAACACTTTGTAGGTTATTTTAGTCAAAGAGTAACAATAACCATTAGTGCCGCCTTTGCACTACTTTCATCATTATCCTTCCTTCTCTTCAGCGCGCAAATGCGTTGTCTCACTCCTCTGTGACTTCCAATACTTAAAATCCACTACTATCCCACATAAAGTTGTGCTGGTTAAAAAACTTAAAGCGATTTTGCGGCCTAAAATGCCGATTAAAATAGGTCGCGCCATTCTCATGCAAACTTGAAACGCGCTTCGTCTGAAGATGGTAAGATAATAAAGAAAACCGCAAAATACTCGAACACTGTATAAGAACGCTTCGACTCTGCATAAAAATTGTGCGACCTTCTTGAATCGGCAGTGTAGGCCACCAAATGGCGCAGCCCTAATAAGCTCTAAGCCTGTCATTTAACAACTTAAAGTTAATACAAGGTGAAGAAAGACATAGTGATGAAGTAATCATTGATATCTTACTATGAAAACTGACGTGGTTTTGATACAGTTTGATTTAATAAAACGGGAATACTCACGTTAAACTATATAACTATAGTCGGAATAACCGACTCAATTTAACACGAGTATTCCAGTTTTATTAAAACAAAAATAATCGATATCAATTGAAAACTTCAATCCAATCAATCATAACCTTGTTTGACGATACGTAATTGCCCGATCTACAATTCTATATCCCTTCTCAGAAACCTTACCAGTGACAGTAGAAATCAATTCCTACCTCATTTCTCGGCTTCGCTCCCACAATTAATCGTCCTGAATCAGCCACCGAATATCTAAGCGGGCTGAATGCTTAGAAGCATTCACACGTGAATGCACCGCTCTTATTGCGTACGCTTATTGCGGGTGGCTGGCTTATTGTGTACCGTTTTGATTCAGTATGTTTCCCTAGCATTTTCGATATAATTTGCTTTCATTGCTGAAATAAATTTGAATCTTTATAGATCGGTGGTTCACATACTAAATATTTACGTACGGTGAAAAAGCAATGCTCTGCTTTCTGCTTTAAATATTTGTAGATAATAAGGAGTACTTATGCTTTAGATCTACATTTACTATAAATGGATACCTATAAGCAATAACATGTCAACCCACAAAAAAATAAAAAATTGTTTATGATACAGAACGCTTCTTTGTCAGCCAAAGGAGCGTTCTGTATCATTAACAAAAAAATAATAATTCTGGTTTGATATGTTATTGCTTATCAGTATCCAAATAATATTGTTTGCCATAATTTCTACTCGGCTTTTTCTTGCGTACATGATTGCAAGCGCAAAATATAAATGATGTCATATTTATCAGTGTTGCCAGGGTACCATAAAATATCCACCGCGACCTCCTAAACTTCCAGGTAGGTAAGTTAATCCCGAAATAATATATGAGCGTGAACAAAGCTGGGTTTCGCCATCGATCTATTTAAAATATTAACGTCTTACCTCTTTGGGCTATGTTATCCTGTTGATAGTGCTCTAGGTAAAAATAGTTTGTAAGGAAAGTCTTTGCCATTTTTTTAGTTATTTTTTATTTTTAGGGTTTCGTAGTACAACGAGGAACCCATATAAAATTGTGATTAAGTAACTATAGATATTATTCCTGAAATAAAATTATGATTATTATTATTATAAGATCGTCGTGTCTGTCCGTCCTAGTCTGTCACACCATCGTAAGTTCTGTTTCTATGAACTAAAGACATGTACCCAAGGACCCGTGTATGTCTTTAAACTGCGACCAGAGCCACCAGCGGATGGGCAGCAGCATCCTCTTAAACATTCCTCGATCTCCAAGCCGCCTGCCCAACGTGGACGTTTAAGAGCTCATAATTAGAAATACATTCGATACCGTAGTATTATAGACTTAGATCTCAAATTTGTTAGGAACATTAAAGGTGTAATACTAAACTTTTTTGTTATTAAAATACTTGATACAAATGTATGTTATCTTATGTATCTTATTTGGTCAAATCAACATATTTTTTTTTTCTTTAGGAAACCAATATGCTTTGAATAATTTTTTACCCGACTGCCCTAGAAGAAGAGTAATGATTATGGGATGTAAGTTGAGTGTTACATCATTATCTCCTGTAATCTCAACTTGACCGATTCTGACAAGTGAGGAGTCGTTAGATTTCTCTGTCTGGACTGGCATAGGAATTCTTCAGTTGGTTCATTTTTGGTTTTTATTTTAATAATAAACTTGTTAAGACTCTAGTGTCTTATTTTTACACCAACTGATGGATTCCGTCGTGCCTTAATTTACGTACAGTTGACCTACAAACAGGATTAATTATACATCGTTTGAATTGAATTGAGTTTTTAATAACTCTATCGTGTTTAATTTTCTTCTTTCGGTGCCCCTTCTACTATAACTTGCGTGATGGCTCAGTTAACGTATTCGATTAGACGTATTGCTAAGTGAAGAAATGGTCCAACATTTTTAGTAATACTGGACTAGTCGCGGATGTTACGTAATCAAGACTTCTTCCTTATTTCAGCTGCTCGCCGCTTTTCCTTATTTTACTTAGTAAGCAGCAAGTGTAGTAAACATCTTTACCTTCCCTCTATGAGTCCAGTTGATGGTGTTGGGTGGCTCCGGCGTGTGCCGCACGATACACGTCAGGTTGATGGTGGAGCCAGCGTATATGAATAGGTCTGAGCCGCCTAGTATTTCCGTTTCGGGTTCTGTGGGTAATTAACATTAATTTACATGAAAATGTTAAATTCAGAATAACCGCTGGTCGTCGGTCGTCTAGCGTATTAAATTATCTACCGCGTCGTTACATTTTGGTCCTTACTTTACTCTTAAAACAAGTAACTGCATTTGTTAGCAGGAAACATACTTTCAGAAGAAAAGTATGAAGTATGAAGTTTTTCATACTTCAAAAAATATTAACATATAAACTTCTCAATTTAAAACTTAATGATTATGAACTGTGTGTAAATGTAAATATTTGTTAAAATACCGCGGGATCACAGTTTGGAGCGAATTTTAAGAAGCCCTTTTTCTAAACCTGGGTGTCTCTAAATACGAGTACCTAAGAAATAACTCATAAGATTTTCTTGCTGTTTTCATTGTCGGTTTGTCTAATCTGGAATTATTTTAAAGTAGTTGATTGGGAGTATTCTACATTTCTTAGCAATCAGATTGGGTAATACAATAGAACCTCATTTCAATACAAGAACATTTTTCTAAAGGAACGGTGATACAAGTATACAAAAGATCACATTTGTATCCTTTCATTCTGCGATTTTCAGGCCAGTGTTACAAGACGCCTGCGTTATGTAAGGAAATTGAATATAGTATTATCTTACTGCACGTGAAAAAGAGGCCACCTGACTACGTAGAGAACACGGTACTAATATTTTCTGTCTTCGTTTTCCAATAGTCTAGTGGCAGGCCCAAAGTAACAATAGAAATATGAAGTGCTAAAACTCTATAAGGCATGGTTTTGAAAAGGATACCACGGATAGAAGGAAGCTAAGGAAAAAGACAAAAAGGCTGACCCCAATATACTACCTGTAATCTATATACTAGTAGTACGCACTAAACTGAGACCTCGCGACCTCTATAATTTCACAACCCCTGGACCGATTTAGATCATATCCGAGCTTAAAAATTGTATTGAAATGAACTACTTGCCTACAAAATTCTTGGCTTCGCTCGGTCAATAAAAGAAAAACCCCCTTTTCTAGGAATCAACGTACAGAACAAACCTCTTATCCAGAGATGTGGATTTTTCAAAAATCAACCCCTAAAGAGGTGTAAAGGGTTGTTTTATTTACTGTAGGTTATGCGAGCGAAGCCGTGTGGGTAAGCTAGTTATGAATAGAGCGAGAAATGTGAACTAATCACGCAAATATCACATAGAAAATTTAGGAGGAAGAAATCATCGAGCCGTTCCCACGCAGTAAGATATTATTCAACCGCTCCGTATTTGGCGCCAAGCCAATCAGCTATGTACCTCATCCCTCCATTATTAAGTTACGTAAGTATCAATACTCGCCGAGAACGCTCGGTTCATTACGTCCGTAGACGAAACTCAGTTTGCAGAAGGTGTGAAAGACAGGTGTTCCGCTACCGAGTACAACATTTCAGAAAAACAGCTCTAAACAGCGTAAAACTGCACAAATTGTACGACAGTCATGTTCAGCATACTGGTTCGCAGTATACAATAATATAGAGCTACGAGTTGTTTCACTCAACCAATCACGTTAAATTATTTCTAAAGCAACGATTTTACTTACTGGGCTCACATATGTGCGCCTGAGAGAGACTATATTACTAGGTATATCACAGCTAGACACTGGGTAGAAAGAAGTAGTTACACACTTCACGCACACAAATACAACCGTTGTGAATCGTGTACACTTTATCGTACCTTTTTTTGATGATGGGGGAAATCTTCGTAAGATATCAGCTACACCAGAATGCATGTTTTTTTTTGTGGTTTTACACGCATGACGGTAGTGGTCCGCTGTGCCCTGACGTAGGGCACCGGGCTCTCCATAGGAAAGTCCACTTCCACTTGAGTTTTGAAAGCTGTGTTTTTATTGGTTTTCTATTCTGTGTATTGCTCTGTACCTTTTTAGAGGGTGAAAGGAAAATGTTCGAAATAAGCCCAGTACATGGTAATGTACTGTTTTGTAAGCTGTGGCGATACGTGTGAGAGCTACAAGTGCGTAGTGATGTTGCCCGATCATTTATATGTAGGTAAGGAAAGAAAAATAACTAAAGTTTGAATAACTGGTTAAAAAAACGTGATGGTATCAGGCAAAAAAAATAGTTTGTATGTCTTTAGAAGTTGAAACAAAATATAGTTAATTTATTAAGACTAAAAACATTTAAAATAATTTGCATATAAAGAAAATATTTAATACAATCTTTCGTTTATACATGAGATAATATTTCATGTTTAACAAAATATAAACTCTTTGAAGAAAGGCGGGAAAACCCAGTATTAAAAAGCGTATGTTTATCGTCCTCAAATACACGCGGTCGAAGTACAATTTTTTTTTTTGTTCGGTTGTACAAGTATATCAGAATTAAGTCAGTTTCCACCTCGAAAAAAGTTTTTTTTAATAATGTATAGCCAACTTCAGGTCTTTAACGTAATAGATATGCAAAAATGTTGCAAGAAAGCCGGAAAAAAATGAAAATAGTAGCACATCTAAAGTAATTAGTACTAATAAGTACTGTATGCTTATAATCTCAAAGTTTTAGTGGCTCACTGAACGTTACCTGCTACAAAGTAACTTCCGAAACACTATTCGTCATACAGTCACCCGCATCCTCGTATACCGGCGCTGTATTAAACTGAGTCAAGCACCAAACAATAGTCATGACACAGTTAAGCGTCGTATTTTGCTCCATCTGCAAAGTCGACGGTTTATTTCAACTTCAAAAGTGCTTTGATACAATATGCCTGTCGAATCCAAACTTAAATTTTGTGCTTAAAGTACTAAACTTGTTCTATTTTATATGGGTTTAGCGGAAACTACTCATATCTTTGAAGTCTCAGACAATCAGGTAAGTTTGGGTATTATTAGGTAAGTTTGACATCGTTCTTATAGTTTCCGCAGCTCGGAATTAAACGATGTTTTGCTACGGTGAGTCTACGAAGCCGTAGCTTTTCGTATTCTCTAATAAGTTGATTCAAAGACGCCGTAGCACGTGCTACGGTTATATCTATATAGTAGCTGCAATAACAAACAAAGATTTGGATGTGGTGGTCTATGCCTAGCGCTACACTGAACCTCAAAGCTGCGTCACAATGTATGCGGGTGCATTGTTATGCATTGCATAGAGTCTAATACTGACAAAATTCTGAAATAGTGGCCATTCTTTGTACCGTCTGAAACTGTAAATTCAATTACTTGTCAGATCCGTTTAAAATAATCGTCTTATGGCTATGACTTAACAAACATAATGAAACAAGTCGATCTCGAAAGTAAAAAAAAGCTTTAAAATACAATTCACCACGCCAAGCGCGTAACTAGGTAAATTATTGCACTTGCGCCTAAAACCTCATTTAAAATTACTTAAGCGGCTTGGTTTGCATTTACAATTATAAATGATCCAATCGACAAGAGAGTATACTGTTTTCGTGAGAGGGGAATGGGTACAAGTCAACCGTCTATAATAATTATGGTCTATGCACGACATGACACGTGTACATACCGACTATGTTGAGTTGGACAGGGTGTCCTATAGGCGGCGTGGTGGAGATCTGGCACTCGTACTGTCCGGAGTCGCGGCGCTGCGGGCTGCGGATGCGCAGCGCCCACTCCTCGGAGCGCGGCTTGTGCTGCGCCTCGAAGCGCTGGTCCGAGGTGTACGTGTACCGCCCCACCGTCAGCAGGTGGATGTCGCGGTGACGCACCCATGATACCTGAACAAAATAATAGCGTTGGTTAACTTTACGATCTTATTTTTATCAAATTCTGTAACTAAGTACTAAGTAAACTAGGTGCTTTTAACACGTTTGACCACGCCGTTGAAAATTATAAATTCTAATTCTAAATTTAAATAAGATGTGAAAAGCCCTCAGTCAGTGAAGAGTAATTATTACGAACTATAGATGTAGCATTACTAATCAAAGAGGTCACAAATAGTGTATTTACTATTACGACAATTTTTTCCAATACGACTGGGATTAATGACGTGATTAACTCATATGTGAGCGCTGTATTTTGTTGCCGTGTTGCCATTTTCGGCAGTTTGATGTTGAATCTATAGTTTTTAAGATCTTTGCCTGTCAGTAAAAACAAAACTTAAAAGTATCATATAAATATCATTTTTAAGTTTTCACTAAAAATTACAAAAAAAAAACGATTCTTCGCTTAATACAAAAATAGAATTCTCTGAGAATGCTTAGCCTGATTGAAGACGTCCTACGATCTGAACGTCGTCGTGACGATTACTGTCAGTAGGCGTCTCATGATGAATGCGGAGCGAGCTCTCGGAGAGGATCTCAGATAAGCTCAACATAATACATACACTCGTATCAATTTCCGATGAAATGAAGTTACCTACAGGGACATCAGTATGGAGTTCTATAGTCAGCTTTGCAATTTCAAAACAGTATTTTGACTGTCTTTGAGTAACAACCAAAATCTACTCTTTCATCTATCTTATATCACCATAAATTTTAACTAAATACAGTATTTTAATAACTGTTTTAAATTTATTCCACTATTTTATTTTTTATTAATTGGACATTGGACGCTACATTGGAGTGATCACTTCGGACGACTTTTTAACGAAATAGTATTTTATACTATGATATAATACGAGTAATTGAGATGAATTTGGTCGCTTCCCTCGTGCTTCCTAGATTATTTAAAATTTATTTTGAACGTAAATGTAGAGATAGCGTAGCTTTAACCTTTTGTATGAAAAATTTATTAAAATTTTACTTTGTTCGTTATGTAAAAATAAAAATAGACCCTTGTACAATAAAATGGGTGTAAGCTTTAATAGCGCCGTCTGTAAAGAGCTCTGATAAAAATTGCGCATTGTCTCGCACTTTTTTACGCTCACAAATCTTAAAGGAGAATTCGCGTTGTCCTGAAGTAAGTCGCAGACAGGTATCTGTCTCTGGCTCACTTCTCTCACAAACAGAATGCAATAAGCATATCCGTTGTTTTATTGTTCCGTAAAATTGCGTGGATCCCTTGTTATATTACTGCGAAAATTCCAGTGGATCCGTTGCTATATGACTGCGTAAATTCACGTGGATCCGTTGCTATATTACTGCGTAAATTCACGTGGATCTATTGCTATATGACTGCGTAAATTCACTTGGATCCGTTGCTATATGACTGCGTAAATTCACGTGGATCCGTTGCTATATGACTGCGTAAATTCACGTGGATCCGTTGCTATATTACTGCGTAAATTCACGTGGATCCGTTGCTATATTACTGCGTAAAATCGCGTGGATCCGTTGCTATATTACTGCGTAAATTTACGTGGATCCGTTGCTATATGACTGCGTAAATTCACGTGGATCCGTTGCTATATGACTGCGTAAATTCACGTGGATCCGTTGCTATATGACTGGGTAAATTCACGTGGATCCGTTGCTATATTACTGCGTAAATTTACGTGGATCAGTTGCTATATTACTGCGTAAATTCACGTGGATCCGTTGCTATATGACTGCGTAAATTCACGTGGATCCGTTGCTATATGACTGCGTAAATTCACGTGGATCCGTTGCTATATTACTGCGTAAAATCGCGTGGATCTGTAGCACTATTACTGCGTAAAATCGCTTGGATCCGTTGCTATATGACTGCGTAAAATATGAACAAACGAGCCAACACACACAATTTCATATTAGTAGCGATGAAGTTACTTAACTTTACTATCTACCTATCACAATTTGTATAGCATAGTTTATAATAACAATGCTTCTATTTGTTGCTTACGGAACATGTTTTAATTACTACGAGGTAATATAAATTTAAGTGCAGCAAAGTTCAGGCAGAAAGCTCAGAGAAATTAAGTCTTCACTTAGTGAGAATGGCATTCTTCGATTAGTTTTGCAAAGAAATGTGTACCCTATTATGTTGCTTTTGTAAAGATAATTACTGTTTGAGAGAACGTGCACTTAGCTTAATGACTTCACAGTGAGCTGGTTGCAGTTTTATGTGGTGCTTAAATTTGCTTGTGTCACATTGAAAAAAATATTTTGTACAATCCGGTTTTTTTTCAGAGTTTTAAAATTAAAGAAGATTCCTAGGATAAGAGGCTCAAAGGCGTCATCTTTCCTTTTAAGATCACATTACCAAGTAAGATATGATCTGATATGAAGGCTTTTTTCAGCTCGTAGTTTATACAACTATAAAGGGAAATTATTTTTATAATTAAATGTGATTATATATTTACAGCGTCCTCTTAAACACGTACTCTTAACGTAAACGTTAAGCATTCTGCGATCCCCAAGCCACCTGCCAATTGTGGGGATTATGGCAATCCACCCTTTTCCTAGGGGGGAAAGGCCTCTGTTCAGCAGTGAACGTCATCTTCTGGCTGATGATGAAGATGATATCTTTAAAATTTCATCCTTCTTATTTTTGTAAGTTGGAATCATGATTTAAGGAAGAGATAATTAATCTGTCCTCATAATAGTTTTGATTAGATCAGACGAGTTTTTTTTTACAAGAATCTCAATATTACTTTTAAACTTCCACGATTTGAACACAGTAATTAAATTATTTCAACAAGCATTAAATTATGAGTCTAACATCCATCATGATTGATTTATGACCTCCAACAAGGTTGAGATTTATTATGGCCGAGACAGTTCTAAGCGCCGATGTCATTGGTGTGACGATATATTCAGGAAGCCAGCCAGGTGCCTAATAGTCGGTATTATTTTATGATGAGGAGAAATCATAGAAATATAGCTCTAATTAGCTATATACTCGCTATAGAATATTGATAAATGTTAAAGCACCACTATCAAGCATAAGAATTTATAGTGTATCATCCAAAAAAAATTTTTTCTGATTACAATTCGTTTCTTCACGTCTTCCTCACTTGATAGCCAGTTTCCGATCCCGGCTAAGAAAACGCAACTCTCCTCACCGCCACTTTAAAGCAAATATGTTTATCGACCATAAACAAATTGTTGTCAAAAAAAGTTCTCGAAAGTCATCAAAATAAAGCAGTACAAAACCATATTTGGTAAACTTATTTTATTCGGCGTCGGTCACCTTCAAATATTTAACACAGTTAAACAAATAACATCGTAAGAAAGTAAGTACTAAAAATAAATAATAGCGTCATAAAATTATAACTCACAGTTCTGTTCTGTAAATTCTTGACTTTACACAGCAGTGTGACCGAGTGTCCAACTAAGCCAGTCACGTTGTCCGGCGTGCTGGGATCGAAGTACGGTGCGCCGGGGGTGTGCGGCCAGTCTTCCAAGAACTCTGCACGGAACCTCCTTGAGGATTCCGAGACGGTGGTCTGTTCCCGAGGGCGGCCGCTCCCGTTGTCTTGTCTACAAACTAGAGGAACGTGTCTTGTTACTTTATTGGCTTGATTTTATTTGCTGGTTACTGGCAATGTTTGTCGCTGGAGTTTGTTTGAGGATTTAATAAGTACTTTTTGTTAAGAATTATATTCGCTCGGCTCTATTGTCATAAGTTTTGTGCTGTGTATTGGTTAGTTTGTATTTTTTTTTGTATTTCATCTTCAATAAAAAATAAGGTAGAACTGTTTTCTATTCTGTAAGCAAAATAGTTTAACTCTAAAATAGGACATAGGTAGTTTTTTGCAGTTATCTACCAGTAGTATTTCTAAAAGTCCGTATTCATCTGTGGACATAATAATTGTAAGAGATTTCTACTATATTATATCCTAACAATGTGAAAAGTAAAAACCTAGTGCGATTTGGCACCAATTGCGTTTACCTGTTCGATCGGATTTGTATGAAATAAGAGCTGCACCATTTAGCATCATCTAGATGGCACTGCTCTTACTTAATACAAGTCGTAATAGGTAAATGCAATTGGAAAAATTCACAAAGCACTCCGATTTCGGTTTTTATGCTAAATAATTAGAATAAGTTAGCGGTACTTGAAATTTTGAAAGTAAGTAATTCATAAATTATTATTTGCTTCAAACTTCTAAAAACCGTAAATAATGAGGCTTTCATTCTCTTACACATAAGTCATAACGAAATTTGAAACATAAAACAAAAATTTTTTGGTCACAATTCGCTAGAAGCAGCCTTAACTAATCTTGGTCAGCTTGATTTACAGCGGAACTTTAAAACTTCCACTCCAGTAGAAAGTTTCGGAATTTGTACGACCGAAACAAAACACGTACAATCAGGAAAAAACCGTAACGAAATTAACTTTGATAAATTCAGCCTGTTTTGCTAGAATTATCGTAAATCAAGAGTAATTCCAACGTGCAAGAGAAAACAAACGATAACTCCATTAATAACGCGACGCTGCGAGAAAGGGATCCGCAACCATCACGATTAATGTTCTAAACTGATCAGATTAAAAATTAATCGCATTATTCTAAAGAAAGAAATGGGCTGGAAAATGAAACGTCCTCGGCGGAGACGTAAATCTTGATTGTCAGCCGAAGCTTGATTAAGTGTTAAATTTTAAATTATGATCCTGTTTTTGTCGTAAAATTCTTTCGAGTTTATTTGTGTAAAGTGTTTGAGGTGATGAGGACAGTACGTTTCCCGTCCGTCCGGTTCGGCCCTCTAGCTGCCCTCATTTTATGAGGGACGTGAATTTTTTATGCAAGTGCTGTCGCAACACCTGTACGTAACGAGTGTACGACGACATCCGCATTGCGCGAACATCTTATTTCGCTTCGTT
The DNA here is from genome assembly GCA_947579745.1 of Apocheima hispidaria. Classification (NCBI taxonomy): domain Eukaryota; kingdom Metazoa; phylum Arthropoda; class Insecta; order Lepidoptera; family Geometridae; genus Apocheima; species Apocheima hispidaria. Next base: position 361,243 of record OX388152.1, on the reverse strand, counting down.
TCAATTTAAACCCTTCTCTTGATGTATATAGATTGACTCTAATTTTACACAAGCTGTTAGGCAACTTTATGAAGTTTAGGAGTTGTATACCGAAAATACTTGTTTCAGTTGAATAAGCCCTGACTAAAGTTTTGATTCGAGTAACGACGTTAAATTCTAAGTAAAATATTGTGCTGAAACGGACGGGATTTCAACGATTTACTTTTAGGCTCTTTCTTAAATTTAACTAAGAAATCTTGCTCTCATAACAGAATGGATAAAATAATTTTTAATATTTTTTTTCCATCCGACCGTCATCGTCGTCATAGCAGAAGTGTTTTTTATTTTTATTTGTATGATTGCCGTTGTGGTCACTTAAAATATACTTACAAGAAGTTATGATGCACTTACACTGTGACTCGAATGCTTATTTCGTGCGCACAAGTAGTACAAAAAGCCTTTTCACATTGTTTAGTCTAGATATATATATTTTTTATCAGGCAAGTGCCTTTATTAACTTGGCAAAATACACACGAACTACAACTCTACCTTAACTACATAAAAATAACAGTTGGATATTGTGATGTTATAAGACATATTTGCGCAACATGACTACATTATATTATTTTGTTTTTAAGTAAGAACAATAAAGGCAAACATTAATTGACAAGACTACACAACACCACGATCGTTGAGAAATGAGCTTATTTTCAGTTTATGCGGACATAGCCTTGAACGTGGCTGATACGTGGCGGATAATAAAACATCTGCTGCATGTATGTTAAAAAATAAAACGTCTTTCTAAATATAATTTCATATCATCAATATAATATTTACAGGCTTACTATATCACTGGGATCAATCCATAAATATAGTTGTATCTAATAATACCTGAGAAAATAAAAAACACATGTTTCGCTTAAATGAACAAGCTAGAACACTGATGGCAGTTTTGCATAAGTTTTCCTTAACTACATCATAATTATTTACTTTTTTGTCAACATAAGATTACACGTGTATTGGATAGAAATTTCATAAAGTAAAAGGTATGGTATAAAAAGAAGGCAACTTACCGATAATGCATGAAAGGAAATGAACTGTAAAGAGGCAGACAGCGCCCTTTAGCGCCATCGCTCACCTCAGGCCCTCAGGGGCGGGGTCATCGCTCCTGAAACAAAGAGTGGACTAATCACCCACCAACCCTTGCCAACCTTTAGGGGCAGCCTTTGGCAAAAAACCAGTCGCAAATAGTAGATCGATCGCCCCAGGGTACGATTCAATTTGTTTTTGACATTTTAGCTTCGGGGATGAACGATTCAGTGAGTCTGATAAGTATTCCATTACTGGCAGCATCCTACTGTTTTATCGGTTATCCTACAGTTGTAGTATATAATTATATATCCAAAATATTTTAATAAGTAGCTAATGTTTTAGGTCACCGTCACACCAGATGTCATAATATACTTAATTGCATTCAGCCGATACGGAGTTGAGTGGGATCAAAAAAGCTATCTTATCTGCTCTAAAACACGAAATTCCACACACACACACACACACACGCAACTTTTAAGTTTCTAAACAGAATTTTACAATAAAACTTCTCTTCATACATACTATGATACAAATGATACAACTAAAATTTAAATTTTACCACAAAATCAGACCCAAATCAGATAAAAACTCAACTAGAATATTCACAAACTAGCTTCAATAGATCCTCGATTTAGGAGCTAAGCTAAACATCTTTTGATGCACAACTCTCTTTTATTACAACTGTAAAAGCTGCAAAGTGGATAAATACAAAATAACATTTATCTTAAATTTTTATGAAAGTCGCTGGAGCCCTAGCTTTACATAGTCTATGTATTTACTTATTTAATTAACTAACAAATCTGTAATTCATAAATAAATTTGAACATGGATCATAATAATAACATAAAACGCCTCAAGTCATGAATGTATGTTGACTAAACTCGCTCATAATAAGCGAGTAGACATTTCCGAGGGTATAAAATTCAAATCTCCAAAAGAAAAGCGAATTACCATCGCGATATAAGCAAATAAAACCTCGTGCGATTGGCTTAAGTATTCCGGTTCGGCGCCCTTTGAACGGTGAGCCTATAAGTGGAGGGCTTCAAAAGAATAGCTTTGAACGTTTTATTGTCGCTAGGACTTTCGTAATAATTTCTTATAAGAGTTCTTCTGCGCGGTCATCGGTCCTGCGAATAGACCTTTTGTTGCATCGTTTTAAAGAAATTGAAGAGAATCCAATTGTATGAAAACAAAACGGTATCAATTTACAGTTAAACATGTTTTTTATTATGCAAAGAGATGAGCGATTCGATCTGGTGATGGAAAGCCTTACGCTTGCCCAAAATATTGCGTTAAGCAATACATTTGTTTTGATCTCTAGGTGGTCTATATTTTATTATTTATAGGTTTGCGTTTATGACCAGGTCAGATGTTGCAGAAAAAAGTTCTGGGTGAGTTTTTACAAATAAGACTGTTTCCAGTACATACAACCGCGGATGTGTAAGAATGTTGGTTTAGTGAAATAGGATATATAACAGCTATCAGTCTTTTGTAGTCTAAACATAGAGCGAATACAGCATTTTTGCCTTTTTTAAACAAGAGTTTTTTTGTCCCCTGAGTTACGCCAAAATATAACAGTAAGCGGTGAGTTAATGCATCTATGTTTAAGGCACTAGCAAGTTTATGCATTGCTAAGCTGCTTATCTTCTTACAACGACTTTCAAATTTTTTGGTCTATTTAATTATTTATCAATAATTATGGCGAGAAACTTTGCATTATCAATTATTACCGCGGAATACATTAATATTAGATTTATTAGGCCCCTTTTGTCTAAAATGTACATTTGTTTTATTTATATTATTAATCTTTCAATTATTGTTGTCAAGCCATGAAATTACGGATGTCAAGGAATTGTTAATGTCAGTTTCATATGAGTTAATATGTTTACGCGCTATCGTTATTGTAATGTCAACAGCAAAAAGTGTCATAGGTTGAATTGTATCGTTAGGAAAATCGTTAGTATAGATTAAAAATAAAAGTAGACCTAGGACACTTCCCTGAGGAGTACCGTACATTACATTACGTTCACTTGACTAATACACTTCTTTTAGCTTTGTTTTAAAATTTACCTTACTAATTTCGGTAATTTGTTTTTTTGTTTTTTCAATTAGACAACATTTTATCAGATCTAAAATATTTCGCCGTATTCCGTATGCCTCTAGTTTACTCAATAGTATTTTATGAACCACGGCCTGCGTCATTTCACAAAATGCTGCACATACTGGAGAGGTTTTGTCCAGACATAATGAGAATGCCTAAATAAAAACAAAAATTACAATATTAATGGTTTTGTTTTTCCAAACCCCCTTTTGCTCTTTGCAAAGTATATTATTTTTCTCCGAATAGTTCTTTATTTCACCATCTACATATTTTTCCTAAATCTTTGATAATATTGATATAAGTTCGAAGGGTCTGTAACACTCAAATTTATCTTTATTATCTTTTTTTAAATAATGGCTATATAATTATAGTAGTTTTCAAAGTTTTTGGAAATGTGCCTGTTGAATTCACAAGCTTATTAAGTAACATAAGGGTACACATAGTTGTTCATTTACGGAATTTATTTTTCTTTTATAGTTGTTATATCGTCATGGCCAACACTGTTAGTGTTTTTAAGTTTTTTTTTTTAATTTTATTTATTATTATGTCGTGTGGTATACAACGGGCCACATATGAACAAAAAGTCTGAGCTAGTTTTAATATTAGATGTCACTCTATTACCAGAGCATGCTACAGTTTTGATTTTATCCACAAAGTAGTTATTGAATGCGATCGCTATTTCCAGAGGATTAGTAATATCGCTATTATTGTGATTAATTAATTCTTATAATAATTTATTAGTAATCACAACGTCACTACCCCGACATTTATTATTTTTTACTACTTTTTTTAATAAAAGTTTTATGAAAAATCCATGAGCTTGAAAGCAATTATTTTTAACAGGCATAAAATATTAAGTCATCTTAAAAAAGAAGCCAATTTTGATAATTTTATTTTCAGTTTTTAAGTGTCTTTATTATTAAAAAAAATATTGAACTACTAAGTTGACTATGTTACTCTGGTATGTGCATGCGGATGTATATGTAGCAGAGCTGTAATATTTAACAAAAACTTAAGTCACTTTCTCTGATACTAATAGAAAAAGTTCAAAAGAAATAACCAATTTAACGCTGCAACGTCACGTCGCCTATTACGAGAAGAAAATATTGCTCCTTTGTTATAATTTCTTGCGGTTGTTTTACTCCGAGACGAGAGCAGAGCTTTGTATTTCTTGTTTCCTTAAATTAAAATTGGTATTTAGTTTTTTATAATACAGATGCAAGTGCACGCAAGATTCATCTTTATGAATTTTTGTTATTATCGTGGTTTTAGTGGTTTATTTTCGCAATGTCAAAAATTTTCCGAGTATTCTACTCTTCTGCAGAACGTTGTTTATTTTTTTAGTGGAATCACTCTCTTTTGTAGAGTACATCCTCTGAAGTACCTAGACTACCACATCTTCACCGGGTATACTAGCGCCAAACGATTGTTTTACTTAATTAATTTAATAGTGCTTTACCATAGAACAATTACCTGTTAATTATTCTGTCACTTGACTGGGATGTTTGAATCTATGGCCATCGGCACTCTTCTTTATATACTTTCTCTATGGATTTACCAAACATCAGCTTATCATACTAATAATTTACCTTAAGTCCTTCAATATGTCCCAGATAATGTCTTTATTTAATTTTCCGGATGAAATAACAATGTATTGAGCGAACCAGTATGTTATCAATTCGCTTGTCGTCTGTAAGGAAGATAAGATGAATGCGGGACAAAGTACTGCGTACTTTATTTGAAATCATTTTCACTTACTTATAGGTACGTTCTATCGATCACGTCATTCCCGTCTAATCACATGAAAAGACCCCGTCTGATCACGTGATCTGACAGGAGATAAAAATACAACAATCTGGTCTATCTGATCATGACACAGACTTGGTGTCATCATCATCAAGCGGAATACGTCTATAACTGCTGAACATAGGCCTCCCCTGAAGAACGCCACACTCAACGAAAATTTGCCATTTGTATCCACCCGTTTCCCGGCTGAATTGCGAGATTTGGTGCCGTACTTTTAATTTAGTAAGCATAGTCATTTCGTAATTTCAGAGAAGTAAATTACGAAATGACTATGTGCTTAGCGTCAGTTAGTGTACATTATTATGGTCCAAGCTGACGCTACAAGTTTGTGCACGTGACAAGGTCGCTCGTTGTTCCGAGGGCCCTTCTCTGGATTACACTGTTAATAGCAAGCCCCCATTTATCACTGCTCTATTAATATTTATGTGTTGGCTGCGAGAATTAGTTGGAAATAGTTTTTGAGTGACGAGGGGTTAGGCTGTTAGCCGTTATTAATTATGGTTATTTGAAAAACTATGCGGATGAAGTGGAGAATGGCTTGCGTACAATTCATATTGTCTAGCTCTATGTGTATGTTACAACGTTTTGTTGGTTTTATCTTAAAATAGGAAAAATTGCGGTGGTTATAATTGCTACAAGAACCATCGGAGGATAGGCAGCAGCGTTCTCGTAGTAAACGGAGAACATTCTGCAATCTCCAAGTCGCCTTCCAAACGTAGGGATTATGGCAACCCCTCCCCTCCCCAATAGGGCTTCGTGCAATAGTGGACATCTAAGAGCTGATGATAAGAAGGCAAAATGTGGTTAGTAGATAGAGATCTAGGATGGCTTCATACACAATTGACGCAATTGACTATTTTGCCCACGATAGAATCTACATACTATTAAATTAAGATTTTTGATCATGATCATTACGGCCTCCAACTTCCCGCGAGAAAATAAAACAAAAAATATTTTAGCTGGCAAAAAGCCAAGAAACCTCAGTATAATTTTCACAGAGTTATCAGTAATAAGAAAACTCTCTGACTCTTCTTAAGAAAATTTTTCAAAGAAAAATGGAAAACTGGCTCTTCGCCTTCAGGAATATTATCACAGGTAGATTCAGTTAGAGTATGAATTACCGTTTCTGAGAAACCATGTCCTGGACACGACAGATTGGTCCCTTTTTTAGTACGATGATTTAGGATTACGAGTATTTTACGTGACATTAATAATTATTTTAAACATTTTTTTATAAGCTGCGGATTTAAATAAATAAATATTGGTGGACGTTTTTCACACGCAGCGCCATTTAGCCCCGAACTAAGCAAGCTTGTATTATGGGAACCAGATAACTAATAGAATACATAAATACTTTTTTTTTTTGATACTATACTCGAAAAAAACGTTTTTATCCTTCTCCTTCGTCATATAAAAAAATAATAACATGAAAGTTGATATAAAACATTGCCGATTGTATTTTAGACTTATTAAATGATACAATTTATATCCTATCTGTAATTTTTATTATATTAAAAACTTTGGAAAAGTGCGAACGAGATAGAGAGAGCCAGGGGAGAGTACAATCACATACTCATACGTATTAAAAAATTTAAAATTCAGAGTTTCAACGCAAAATTCAATCGAAACTTTCAAAACTTTTGAAAGAACAACTTTTAACCTTAATAACTACAATTTATTTCTAACAACAGATTTTATTCGTCTCCAAAGCAACAGTATTTAGAGCAAACACACGAATTTTAATCTTATTATAATAAATGTGTCCTAATGACAATAAAACTAAAATACTATCTCCCTTGGGACAGTTTCCTCAAATTTATGGAATGCCCAGTTTGTACAATTGGTGACTACGCTTTATACATTTTTATTGCGGACTTAGAAAATGTTACAGGCAGGTCTGATCTTTATGATTCTGTACTTTGTACGTGAATGTTTTCCATGAGTGGCTTCAAAAAATCAAACTTTTTTTATGTGGGTTTTTGTCGGATGGTACGTCCCTCATCAAAAAATCCACCCCAAAAAAGTTTGAGTTTGTTAAACCGGTCATGGAAAATCCTTATGAAAAAAAAAAAAAACAATCATAGCTTCTAAACTTAGAAAAATTGTAAAACATACATGTGGTATTTTCGTGAATCCCTTGGTATAAGGAACCTACATTTTTCGGATCGACGTCACCGTTTAGATCACCTGTAAGAAAAAGTTCTGCCCATTTGTTACTCTGTATGTAATTTTTTTTTTTACAACAAGCACCTGAATTGACCTTGACCATGAAGACGGACGTGACAAAACAAGTCATGTTAAATTTAAAAAAAATAGTATTAAGTCACAATATCAAAATAAATTATTTCACCAAGATTCATAACAGTTCTTATGCTTTATTGCTGCAATTAAACTTTGAAACAATTCAAACTGAACGCATCTTAAACAGGCTTTTACAAATATTTGGTAGTTTTGGAACAACGTGGGACGGGAGTGAGATGCCAAGATGCGAACAAAGCTTCTGCTATGTAGTCAGACATTTTGGGCAGAAATAAAAGCTTTATTACCCAGTTTCATTTATGGGATGTGGGATCGGGCGAAATGAGGACTAAACTAAACCGCCGAAAATGCAACGTACTGGCAATTACATATATTATATTTTTGATTGTTTTTTTTAAATTTACTATTATTTATTTACTTTAATATTTACTTAATATTATTTATTTACTTAATTAGTATTAATTTTTAAACTTAGCTCTACTATATATTTATTTAATATTATTTACTTAATTTACTATCTATCACACATCAGTCTACCGCACTATTTTTATTTATATATTTTTTTAGACGACGCAACATTGTTAGCAATTTTGGCATATATTAAAGTAAAACTATATTAAACCAAATTTTTAACAGATTTCATCAAATTCTATGACATCTATCAATAATAGTCCTAGATATAAACTTTTCCTAAGCGATCTCTAGCTTTTCGACTGCTTTGAGGGCAATATTGTAAATTAATATACTAACAATACAAGTATTTATTACTCAGTCTATTACGTGCACAATTAATTACATTAAAAAAAATCATTTACAAAAGATTACAACGATAATTAAGCTGCTACTACTACTACTACTACTACTACTGTTATTAAATTGATTGATAGTGAAATATTTGTGGCGTCCGACTGCAAGGATGATTTGATCTTAAAACGTAATTTTAAAATTAAATGTCCTTTGGTACATTTTTTCTAATGGACCCCTTTAGTTTAAATAAATTTCATTTTAAATACGCCTTGTTTACATATTTACAGCCTGCATCGCAATCGGTTTTTTGTTGTTTTGTTAATGTTTTTTTAATATTTCATTTTTTTTTTAATGTTATAAATTGGTACATACTAAAAACAGTTCAATTATCAAGATTCTGTTAATAAATAAACTAACGCGTCTAAATTTGTGTTTTGAGATTTGATTAGTTAGTTAAATGCATTCGGTGTAACTAATAAGAGATATAGAATACACAGTTAAAACTGAGTTCTTGTTATATGAGTAAAATAATATATCTTTTGTACTGACCGCGTCCAACTTGACTGGTTATAAATAAGAGGATGACATTTCGCTATGATTAATTGTACCACAGAATAAATAATAGTTCAAACCTTGTACTAGTGTTTAAAATTTAGTTTTAGTATTATGTTTGCGAACTGGAAGACGCAGCGTAGGCAGGCCTCCCACGTCATTGTGAAAGTCGTGCGCAACCGGTGGATGCAAGTGGCACGCTGTCGGTCGGTTTGGCGCTCTAAGGGGGAGGCCTGTGTTCAGCAGTGGATGTCTTCTGGCTGATGACGCGATGTGATGTGATTATGTTTGCCACTATATGCTACGAAAAAGTGCAACTTCGTTTTTTGTGATTTATTATTATTACTATAAAATGTAGCGTATGACACTCCGGGTATAAAGAGGTATCGAACGGCACCTCACAAAATCAAAATCGGTCAAGCCGTTTAGGCTACAGGACGTCTTATATAGGAACTCACAAACATATTTACATATACCCCAAAAACATTACCTCGTTCTTGGGCAGTCGGGTGAGAAAAAGTTCTCACTTGTGTTTTTGTTGCTGTAGATAGCAGATTAGAATATCATCAAAATCGTCATAAAATATAAGAAGAATCTGAGTTTTAAAGATATAATATTAATGCAGAAGTGGCGGCCTATTTCTCTGGTTTTTACTGCTTTAATAAAACTGGAGTTGTAAAATTAAGCGTAAATAATTATCTAAAAGTTAACAACCTATCAAATTATTTACGAGTTCTATTTCACGTCACAGCTCATAGAAACTTAAACGCCTTAATTGAATTATTAATCTTTAATTCACAGTCATAGATATGTATGTTACTGTTCGTTTTTATTTTGGTAAGGAAGAGAAAAAAAAATTGCGGGTGGAATCTGTACCCGATTAGCACAGGACCGAGGCAACGCAAGGGAGAGGCCGGCAGCGAGCAGAAGACCGTGGATGATGATGATGATGAATGAAAATAAGAAATTGTATAATTGGCAAAAAATGTAATCTACAAAATCATCGCTGTATAAAATTATTTCTCAATATATTCTTAGCTAATCCAACAGCTCATTCATCAGATAAAATCCTGAGCTCACCGTCTGATCGTCCAACTTCGATTGAGGTGTCAGAAGTTTGAGATAAGCTCCTTAATTACTAGATATCACTACCTGACCGACGAAAAAATCTCTTGGCAGAAAAACTTTATTTCTAACCAAGGCTTTTTCTAATTTCTAACCAAGGCTTTTTCTAATTCTCCAAAGTGTTTGTTGTCATTTGAGCAACTTACATTTTTAATGACTTTAAGTAATTTTCATATCAAATTATTACGGGCGTGAAGGAGAAAGCGAAGGTGAGTTTATGTGTGAGGGTGTGTAAAGTGTATACACGTAAGTAACGGCTCTTCAATATACGAAGCCTCAAACGAGTCAAGTTTTGAGTAGATGCCGAATGTGTGTGGTGTGATTGTATTAATGCAATTATTTTATGTTGTGTTAATTGATTGTGGGACTTATAATAATCGCTGCCAAGATAATTCAAATAATCTAGCTGTAGCCTTACAGTCAATCTAAATATCCTAAAAATCCTATCAGCTCTTAGACGCCCACTTCTGGACGAAGCCTCCCCCACATTTCTGGTCGCAGCTTAAGGAAGTACCCGAATCTAATCTAAATACTCAATCTTCCCAAAATACTACAAACAAAAGTCGGAATATAATATCAAACAAACAAATTGGACAAAGTATAACAGACTGATCTCTTGTGATCCCGCGGTCAAAGTTCTTAAACTAATCAGGGACTGAGAGATAAATTCACGGAATTTCCGGGAACCACGAAACCTCTAAGTGATTCCACAGGTTCGAGTAAAGTGTGAAACTAGGACGTCAAGTTGATTGGCGGTATGGTGAAACCCTTACTGACGCGGTCGCTAAAATATTCCAAGTAGTTTATTATTCGTAACTATTTTAAATTTGGTCATTAATATCCAAGATCAAAAACAGAAAAAAAGATATTCCAGAATTTTTCAGACAGTTTGGAAAGAAATAAAGCCAAAAAAACAAATCGTTACTCTTTGTACTAAAAACTACTTTAAAAATAAATGTCTCCGCTTTTGGCCTGAATGATGAGTGGCACACATTATCGTAAATAATATTCTAATAATAAAAACTCGGATCACATGGCACATAAAAATATGAACTTATTTCATGGTTCTCGTAATCAAATTGGGTCTGACTTCAGAAAAAAGCGTAAAGGTTCGTAATCCATACCGTACTTTTCTTATTATACAAAAATAAACAACTGAGCGGAATGGGTATAAGCCGATGTAGAAAGACAATGTTCCCCTGATCCGACGGCCAAAGTTCTTAAACTAATCAAAGACATACGGATGGGTATCGGGAAGCCTCAAAAAACCCAAGTGCTCCCAACGGCTCGCTCAGAAACAAAATCGGGAAAATCGGGTCAGATTATGGCTTATATATATACTCCAGTCTACTTAGAACACGTGCACTCTTTTCATTTATTAACAAAACGCAATAAATTTACTAACTCTATTAACTCTTTTTCATTTTAAAGAATTTCTGCCTACAATAAGGGAATATAAATTTAAACATCATAATACCAAATAATTATATACTCTTGGCATTACTTAGTCGCTCAACGAAACAAAAAAAAAGAAGGCTGTGTTTCAGATTCAAGATATTTTCGGACACTACACAGCTTTGGAGTTTCTCCATTCCAGATAAAACGAAGCAATTCAGCAATATAACCGTTTGCATTCACTGCTAACGAACTATAGAGACGTGACAGCCGACAAATCTTTTTTCTCGTCAAACATTTTTAAGTGACAACCGTGGAGTGAATACCAACTGCGATACCCGTGTGCGATTGCGCTAAACGCCAGTACACGTTGATTGAATTTCAAGGGACATCCCTAAAATTTGTGGACCGAATTTGACTATACAAGTAAGTTGGATTTTGATCCCGAAAACTTTTCGTTAGCTTTATTAACATTAACTTAGTTTATGAGATGTTACTTTGTTCATGGCTTTGAAGTTAACGGAATTAACGAACAATAACTTTTACTCTTAGTACATTCGGCACAATTGTAAAATTAAGTGTATTTCTCATCGTGTATTTTTGTATTGTGTTTGTCTTTTTTTTGTGCGTATACTCTTATATCACTACTTATTTTTTTCTACTCTATATTACACTTATTACAACTTATTAATTAGAACGCTGTCCCTTCTCCAACAACCAATTTTCTCAACGTTATTATTTATTTTATTTATTTATTTAGATGCACAAAACATTGATTTTTTTGTTAGACGAACCCTGTGCCCTACACTAGGATGAGTCCTGTGTCGTGGGATCCAGTGCCTTCCACTCACAAAATAGAAAAGTGATATTAGTAGACTTAGTTATATCAGTTATATCTAAATGATTAAAGAGCTTATGACATTTCCCCCATGCAGGCCGCCCAGTGGTTATTATTATTTCTGATTTTAATATGCACATATACAAAATAAAATATTGGTAAAGGCTAGTCGCGGTTGTATGACGATACAACTAACTAGTTAGATGGATAAACTCTTTATCGTTCACACATTTTTTTTACATACATTTGAAAAAGCCACTGAAAAACTAGTGTAACAACTGACTAGCCTTTCATTACACTAAACAGCAGCGATATATATAAATGTATATACTGAGCTGTGTATATACAAGTGCTTGCATAATTCAGGCTTTATGTGAATACTAGGCAATTTATGGGCCCTGGCTGTGTGTAAAAGCCACAAAAAACAAGTAAAAAAAATCCATTTCAAGGACGCCTATAAGATAATAACTATAAATACGATATAAATATAAGCCTATCCGACCTAATACTAAATTTTATAAGGCATTGTCAAAAGTAATAGCGTTATCGGTAATGAAAATCTAGTCGAAATATTCCCCCAAATTGATTTGGGTCCCTGCCCGCTTCGAACGGTCGATATCTCACGCTGTAGCTGCGGTAGCTCGATCTACATCGAGGCATCGAATCGAGCAAATTACGTTTTGTACTGAGAATATCTAAATTAATCCAAGCCTGATTAAGGGTTGTTTAGAAGTCACAAGTATTGTTAGAATTCACATACAAGTGATTGAACAATTTATTGCTACATGAAGACTATTATATATAAGTATACTGTGTAACCATATTAGCTAAATGAACATTGAAAACCGAAGCCTGGCCCACAGCTCAGATGTTAAATTATTTATTTAAAAAGAAAAGACTACATAATAATTACACACATCGAAAAGATGTAAACAATGCGTATTTAAAATTAAAATATAAAATTAAATTTAAATTATTATTCCAGGTGTTATCGCGCATGAAATTCCAAGCATAGATCTCTGCATCGCTCGACATGTGACTTACTTTCTCCACAAGGCCAGCAGTCAAGGACACATGGACTCCACCACGGGTAGCAATAATTGATTGAATAGTGCGTTACTTTGCATAAGTGTGATCCCATATTCCTTCTTCAACTTGCAACAATATTTAAGCGGAATCACAACTACGTACATTTTTGACCGATCGACGGGAAGGTCTCAGTGTCCAAGGGCCGTTTTCTTGTCATGCGGATTACCGGCCGCGTGCGGATCTTGTCTGCTTGCGGGCCGCCAGCACACAGGAAGCAGATTGGCTGCGGGCTCACAATCCGCGCGCGTGCCGTTCGCATGCGGGCTCGCGTTCTTATACCGCCAGTGTCACGCGGGTCACACGCATCAATAGTCACAGTACAAACACAATTGCGTACAAAAATAAAATTGATACAGATATAGTATGTTTAGAAGTACATTTTTGCTCTTTGTTGTGAGACAAACGGAAACAGAACACTCTGCTTCGCTGCAATTCGTTAACAACTCCTTATAACCTAGCAACCAAGTTTCGCCATGAGTACGAAAGAAGACGCGAAAAATAAAAGAGATAGCTATAATCAAATCTGTCTTTTAAAGACAGATTAGAGGGGGTCATTTGGAATTAGTTCTTATAATTCCTCCGCTCGCTATTGCGGTGATTCTGATAACTAACATTGAACATTCCTGTGAGTAATCCAGTTTCAAGATATTGATCAACTCTGAATAGTTTATATTTTTTATTTTTGAAAATGATACTAGAGATAATAACTTTTTTACTTTTATCTGTCTGCGCGAGTTCACTAAGGCGACACGCAGGAGACTGAAGCGGCAGACAAACTAAACCGTTCTGCTGCATGTGGCCAGGAGCGTGGTATCTCACGCACGCGGCCCAGATTCGCACGCGGACGGAAATCGCACGATAGGAAAAGGACCTTAAGCGAACAAGTTGCCGTTTGTATGCATGTATATTTGTCCGAACATAGCTTGCGAACTGTTTGTAAGAAAATAATTAATTTTAATACAAATTTATAAGTTCAAATGTAAGTAAAATCGTTCCAGGAAGTTGAGAAGTAATAGAAATCGCGAGGTCTCAGTACGGCGTGAACTACTAATTATAATATCGTATAATAAGTCAACACTTTCGCGCGACATCTTAATGCAAAAAAAATGCTCTTTTAAAAAAATCTCTTTTTCATCCACATCCTAACTAATATTATAAATGTGAATGTAACTCTGTCTCTCTGTCTCTCTGTCTCTCTCTCTCTGTCTCTCTGTCTCTCTGTCTCTCTGTCTCTCTGTCTCTCTGTCTCTATGTCTCTATGTCTCTCTGTCTCTGTGTCTGGGTGTTTGTCGCGTTATCACGGGTAAACGGCTGAATGGATGAACCTACATTTTTGCATAGATATAGCTGGGTAGGAGACAGACATAAGAAACTTTTTTTTATTGGTCCATGCGAACGACGTGGTCGCGGGTAACAGCTAGTAATGAATAATTTTGGTTAGTGTACCTTACTAGGGGCCGAAATATCAAATTTGATTTTGATGGGGAGATGCCACTAAACGGCTGATATAACGCGATAGTGCTGAGAGCCGTCTAATTCACCATGATATCGAATCAAACCGATCATGTTCAGGCGGGATTAGTGACTGGCTGCTGTGGCCGGTAATCGGTCGATCGGATTGAGTGATTAGTATCCTAGCTGAGCCAGCGATTTGTTCTAACTATTGTTCGATGAGAGGTAAAGGTGGCAATAGCGTCTAGTTTTCGTACATCGTAGATCTAATAGAAATTTTAAAGTACCTGTAGTTTTTTGTTAACATAGTTTTCTCATTAATTTCACCTAATCACGAAGCGAAAAGTTACCCGAAAGCTTAAAAAAGTTAAAGTAGTAAAAGTACTGTTTTAAGGGTGTTTAAAGTACTAGTAGGTACATTAAAGTAACAGAGAAATTAATAAATTGCACAGAAATAATTAGAATGTTTAGCAAATTATGTTTATCAATTTAGTTATTGTAACACCAATTATATGACATTGACCACCTTTCAAATACATTTAATGACTATCAAATCTAGTAGAACGAATACTCTACCCACATTTATTTTTAAAGCAACAATCTCAACAAACAAGTAGTCTATTTTTTTGACATCGAAAACATTGATTATATACCAAAACACATGAGCAAAGTTTTATCCTAGAAAAATGTATGGTTCCTGTACACTAGAGGGTCCAACCGCAGCGCTGCTGGTAATTAGATACTCATTCATATATTTTAAGGAACGCCTGATATAACATGCAACAGCATTTTCTACTTAATATGACTTCCTCTAAAGAAACAATTTGGTCGTAGGCCATATACAAAATTGTTGTTACCTTACGTAACTGCTTACTTAACGTGTTGTTCATATAAGGCTTTCTTACAAATTCCCTGGACGTGCGTAAAAACGGATATATTGACGTCGCAAGTCAATTTGTTTTGCTGTATGACCGGGGAAGTGCTCTATTATGTTTACTTGGGATATTAGAAATGGTGAATGCATATATAGGTAGGTAAATACATCATGATAGCAATAACATGCCGGTGCTTTGATGTATGAGAAACATGCTATACATATATTCAAGATCTCGTTCATTGCCGACTCAAATGTAACTAAGTACGCATAAATGATTACAGAATAATATCCGCATTAGATAACGTGGCTGTCACGAAGCTCATCATAATCATCAGCCTATTTGATGTTGATACTCTGCTTGACTTAGGCTTTTCTTAAAAAACACTACTTTTAATAATGGCACGGCCACACAAACGGCTATGGATTTACGTTCGAGCAAGGCCAGGCTCAGCAACGGAAGCATTCCCTCAGCTACAATAACATTTTAAAAATGTAATAAAAGTCGAAAATTCTGATCACTTTTGTAAGAAGAATAAAATTGACTCGACAAAAGAGTACGCTATATTTAAAACTTCAGCGGCAACTTGACATAAGTTGACTTTAAGGATGTGTCACGAATTTTTTTGAATTACCGTCCGGTAAAAATGTTTATAAAAATAGTTTGATAAATACGCGTGCAAAGCCGGGGCAGGTTGCTAATTAATACTAAGTAAGCCTAACAAATAACACACACAATGCCTTGATATCGAATACAAATTAATATCTGCACGTGTTCCAAATATATTTCTCGAAGGTTTATGTGTTTAATATTCATAGGCGAGTGAAAACAATGAATCAAATTATTCTGGATTCAACATACACGTATTGAATTTAAATTAAGGCACACTTTTAACTAAAATAATAAAACGAAATTATAGTTCTGCGGAGACCTGCGCTGGTTGGTCGCAACCAGCATGATGCTGAGTTGGAACCGGTTGGTGACGAAAAACAATATTTGATATTATAATGTATGTATATTACTTAGTTTTTTGTTTTTGTGTACAATTTTTTGCCATTATTAAAAACTTGTGTATTGTTTTAAACAACCAACACTTCAATTTGAGAAATGTTTGCAGGACATCCTTGAAAAATTTAAAATATTGAAAAAAAAACCATTAATGAAAAAACTTCGTTTAGACGAAAGACAAAACTATCACACTAATATTATAAATGCGAAAGTTTGTGGGTATAAGTAAGTAAGTAGGTAAGTATGTATGTGTGTTTGTTCCCGTTCAACTAAGTAACGGCTGAACAGATTTGTATGAAATTTCGTAGGGAGGTAGATTATACCCTGGATTAGCACTTGAGCTACTTCTTATTCCGGAAAAATAATCGGTTACTAATTTATCGCGAGGGGCGGGGTTTTTTAGCGGGTAGTGTGTATTTCTATAGTGTGTAGTTTTCCGAAGCCGGCGGAACATCGTGGGGATTTTTGTCAGTAGGGGCGTCGCGTTATCCTTGACGTCGAGTCCGGCACAGCCGTCCGTCCACCCAGCGGACGGGTAAGCGTAAATGCATTTTCCCCACGTACAAAAAAGGGGGTTAACATGACACTACTACGTTAGTATCCGCAAAGTAACCACGGACAACTCATAGTATTTATATACTAAACTATTTATTATCAATAAAATTTGTTAATAAGACGCAGTGTGATTGACCTTTATCGTTTACGATTAAACGTCATTATTGGAGAAACGATAAAACTTCTAACCGTACTATTTCGGATAAACTCGACAAAGCGGTACGTTCCGATTGACAATTCAATCACGATTACGACTGTCTCGGATAAGATTAACTTCTTTTCGAGATTTTGCTTCTCAATCTTTCGCGGATCGAGGGTTGATTCCTGTGTTTCTCGTTTATTTAATAGTCGGTACTTTCATCGATTTTAGCTTCTGGTTATATAAAAAAGAAAAATCCCTAATATATCATAATATACTTTGTCCATAAGTATAGTGGTTTCTTCACTTCACGACATACTGCGGAGATCTTACTGATAATAAAGTGAGACGGTCTGATGGCGGCCACATGAACATTTTGACAGGTTACCAGTTACAAAAATTGAGTTACAATACAATAAAGCAATTAAATAAACTTCTAGAATTATAAAATCTGACCGTAAAACATACAAACTAGCTATATACTAACAAAATCATATAGTTAATAGTAGGTACTCTCAATTAGCGTACGAACTCACCAACTTTAGCCGTATTTCAAAGCTGATAGTTCAACATTTTGCTAAAACCTTTCTTTCACACTTCAAATATTATGTCTTTTTCAGCGTTTTTCTTTTACACAAGCACCTTCAAACAAACTTAATCAAATTCGGTTCAGTTAATTCACTTCAAAACTGTTTAATTAATCTAATCAACACTCGCTCAAGTTTAAAACACAATTAGTCAATCCAAAATAGAAAATGCCGGGAAACACGCCGTCTCTTGTTTTACTTTAGTTTTATTTTTTACAAGCGGCCAGTACATGACATGTCTAACGAGGTTGTACAGAATTCAAATTAAGAACGTTTGAAACGCGATAGTTTTCTCTTGGTTTCGGGAACCGGTAACAGTTTTGAGACAGTACGGGCGTCCGGTGCGTCAACGACAGTACCACTGCGATAGTACCACGCAACGCGCCTGCGTACATGTGCGCAGTTTCTGCACTCCTGATACATTTATGCTTCAATTAATCCTGGCTCTGTACTCCATTACACCTACGAATGTTGCTCCCCCGGTAAGCTTAGACCGTTCAACGGTAATATTGAATTGAACTTGTTAAGTTGTGAAGTAGCGCCTAAAGAGCGCTCATTGTTTTTCGAACGGTGGGGTGAAAACTTTTTGCGAAAAGCGGTAATTAGAAAAGTGGATGGCGGGAGGGTCAAAGTTTTCTGATAGTGGTTTATTATGACTGTCTAGTTTGTTACTTGTGCTGATTTGTATCTTTTTGTATGGAAACCAAAATCCAATGAAATATTTATGGACATAATATTCAATTTTGGACTGCTAAATTTTGTTTTGGTATATAGATCGCATTGAGCTATACTCGTATATTACGTACTAGAGAGGTGAAATCACACTAAATTGCAATGTTTCATCAACTTTTTATACACGGCCACACTTCAGATAGCTAACTCGCAAGAAAAAAAATAAGCTTTATTAGCATAAATACAAAATAAATTCAAAAACCCCAGTCAAAAATTCGTTTTTTTTATTAATTAATTGTCTTTTGGTGTATAATAAAGTTATATTGTATTGTACGCTCAAAAGGGTGTCGTAGTACAAATTTCGGCATAATTATGCGACTAACATACTATACATGACAACACGTGATCACACAGCGAACTCTAAGCAAAGGGCTGAGTGAAGAGGAGCAAAGTGGCCTCAATTATATGGGACATCGCAATGTTGTGGCGGTGTGACATTTAGCATAATATCTCAATGGTCAATCGTTTGTTTTCTTAATCTCAATTCCTGATTTAGGTAACAAAAGATTAACAATACATTTAGAATTTTGAAAGCTTTTACGCTTAGCGACCACATCAAAAAACAAAAACATATAGACATAAATACAAAAAAAAAACCGGTTTTCTCCCAACTTATACCTATAAAACTTAAGCGTATCTTAGTCGAGTAGCTTAGGAAAGGATAATTTAGTAAGTAACTCGTTAGTCGTCCATACTCCGAACTAGGGCTTATAGACATATAATTGTATTATTAGTAGTCACCGACAACGCAGTCATCAACAGAACAGCTAAATCACACTTTATCACCCAATAGAATAAACAGCATCTGGTCGTGCTCCTAATCTCAACTACAGAAATTAGGCTAACAACTGTCTGACAGACGAATTAACTTAATCAAGTTACTGAACCCTACTGATTAACGAGCAGGCTTTAGTGAAACATCCATTACGAGTAGTTTCACCAGACAGTGGTGACTCTCGTCTCGACCGTTGCCAACTAACACAATCTGTAGCCAGATACATTATCTGCACTTATACTATTATAGGGTTCCGTACCCCATTAATAAAAAACGTTCTGCCTGTCGGTCAGACTGTCTGTTGAGAACCTTCTTCTCGAGAGCGCGTGGAGGTATAAAGCTTAACCTTTAGTTGACAACCTACCCGTCTTCACAGACGTCACTACTTTTATTATTATTATTTTTTGAAACACACGTCATACGGTGTTCCCCCTCCCACTACTTTCCTCCTCAGCCATCTTCTTGCCGCTAGATTACGCGGCGAGAGCCAAAGAGAATATCAACACTACGTTTACTACGTTTAAGAGACGAGAGTTCCATAGAGAAAAAAGAAAAAAGCGACTGTATGAAACATGTCCTGTAATGATTATACCGATAGAGTCAAGCCATCAGTAGACATGATTAGATTTTTAATACACGTTTCATACATGTTCAAGTCTCTTTTTTACCAGGCACTTGCGCCAGACTGGCGAGAGGCGAGAGTGCACAAGTGTCAAGCAGGTGCAATCGCCGGAACACGACGTAGTATGCTGTTACATACTAAACTGTGTCCGTCCCTTGGACGTCACCGCAGTATTTGCATAGCTCATGTCTCATTGACGTGACATCGATCATATAGTTATATAATTTTACTAAATAAGATTTTATGTATTTTTTTTTATTGTTTTTTTTTTGTATGGTTCCTCATCGACTGAAAAGGCGAACAAAGCACTTTTGCTATCAATGCAAAATACCAATGTGCCTTTTTTGCTGTCATTGAGTGTGCAGTGACTAGAGAGTACTACCACACCACTCTTTTAAAGATGACACATCGACGTAAATTGCACCTTGCTTGTCTACTTTTCGGCGTCCTAAAACATGAAGCACCACAATACTTGTATGAGAAGTTTGCCTGGATGCGTAAAGCGAAATCCCAAAGTTCGCGGCAATGCACGCCGCAGCTTGCCACACAACGGCACTGCTCGGCCGCTTTCAGAGGTAGCTTTCGATATGCTGCTACCAGATGTTGGAACAATATACCGCCGCCGATTAGGAACCTGCAAAGTTTACAAGGTTTTAGATTTAAGCTAAGAACATTTTTGATCATTCATCAAAAGAATCAGGAAAAATTGTCACATGACACTAGTGCTATTTAAATAGTTGTTATGTACCTCTTTTATGTATGCAATAAGGTAGCCTACCTTCATTCTTCTTTCTTGCTTTATGTTTTATTTTTATTATGGGTTATCTTTTTTTTTTTTTTCAGAACCCATATTTACAACTTTTATATACAAATTGGTTATGACTATCTGTAAGCAGGTTGGACTTTTATTTTATTTTTATTTTGTTGTATTGAACATTGTAATGTAATTGTTTGTTACCATTTAAGTTAATGTGTTTATATACTGTTTTTGAGCCTTTCGTGACTTCACGGAACGGCTTCAACGGAAGATCAGCGCTGTTTCCACAGCATTATGCTGAGTTGAGGCCATTTTTGTGACACATGACATTGCTATTTTACCTACTTGATATTGCTCACCTGTTGTTAATGTTGTTGAAAAATAAAATTATTTTCTTTCTTTCTTTCTTTCAGTAAATGTACCAAATAAATGTTTTTTTTGTCTTGTTTTTGTCTACTTTTGTTTAATTTTAATACTCATATTCTGAAGAAAAGAGTTTTTAAATTCATTTTTTGATTTTTATATTAGTTTTAAAAAAATGGAGAGTTGAATTAAGTTCCTAAAATAAGCAAGCAATTATTGTGATACTATGAATAGGTAAATGTGATTCTTCTTTAAATTTTAGGTGTAATTTTTTATTTCATTCTATATTATGTCTATCGATAGTAAAAGCTACGAAAACCTGCCATCCTTTATAATATTTTTATAATATATTTTATATTATGTCCGTCTGTGAGACGTTACCTCGCGGTGTTATTGATACTTTTAGACCTGGTCCTCAGTCAGAAGTTAAATTAATACCAGCTGGGGTCCCCGGAAGCTGTATAAAATTTAAACTTCTAAAGTCAAAGCAATAAAAAAGGCCATATTTTATGCTTTTATTATATTATTTGTACTGTAATTATTTATACTTTACTCGCACTTTTCCTGTATTTTTTTTCATGATTTCATGGTAAGTGATTTCATTAATGGTTCATTCCATGGTCTTTTAATAAAGATTTTTTAGTATGATGAGTAGAATGATATCCTAGAATGCAGGGTGACAAAAATGCTTAAGAGGTTTGAAAGTTACGCCGCATCTAGAACCTTGTCAGCTCAAGTGCCCGTTCATGACTTACTGCTTAGAAGGAAAGCTAAATAATCGAGAAATAAATATACATAGGAAACGGATTAACTATTTTTATTATTATTATTTAAATAGTCCTTAATGACGCTGCAACTAACCCAATTGTTAGTAGAATATGCTTGGAAGTCTAAAAACTTGCGGAAGTGAGGTTGCTCTACATTTTACGTAAGAAGTTGAGTGTGGAACTTCGCTATATATTTGTCAAAGTACATAACTACCGACGTTTATCATCGTCATCTTTAACTGGTACTCAACAGATTATCTTCTCCATGGGTCGCTTCACATAAAAACTTTAACAACTTCGCATAGCCTTGTTAAGGAACTGCCCGCGTTAATGATCCCTTAACGTTAACTTTCCGAATCCTTTCGATGTCAGCCCATAAAAACAGCCTTAAAAGCTTTAGCACCTACTTAATTACCTTCACAATGGGGTATAACAAGGAATCTACTTCACTTTTACCTTAAACAAAAGGCCTGGCCTTAGAATGAGGTTTCTACAAAGAAACTCTCAATTGCTTTCCTAGATATTACATTAATTGTTCTTGACATAAAAGTAAAACTATCATAGAAAGGACGTACGAGATGTTCGTCTATTCTCATATTTATACAGGGTGGTCGGCATTCTAGGATACCATTTTATACGCGTCATTGTAAACAACTCTCATTATGAGACCAGCTCCGAAATCACGAAAAAAATAATCAGCTGTTCTATAGAAACATGTCATACACTTTCGACGAAATGTTTTGAACAGCTGTTTTTTATTTTTTTATAATTGCATAGTTTAGTTTATTCAAGTTATATTTTCATGGTTTGCCCTATTGTAAAAGTGGTGCACAATGACGAGTAGAATGATAATATCTTATAACCATGTCTGTTGTATAATCTAACACCCAGTATTTAAAAAAATTATGTTCTAAGGTCATATGGATATATCCTTGATGCACGAAATTTGCTATTATCTGTTACGGCATTGCACAAGAGATTGGCATACTAAGTACCTTTCAATTTGTGCTATATACATACGCCATGCCATAGGGAGCCATAGGCAAAACTAATCTCAGATAGCGCCATCATGGCTGGTGCTTATCATTAGTCTGATTGCTTGCACTAGTAAGAGCACTTCGAGCTTCATTTCTCCGCTGCCTCCTTAATTTTGGAGCTTCTAGCTTTGAAATTGAGGAAAGTAATAGTACTGCGTCTTTTCTAAAGTTTTTACGTTGATGCTTCAATCATAGAAACAGTTATTGTTTTTTTATTAAATAGGGTAAAGTAAATTTAGGTACTGTTATTATATGTGCAAATTAATATACTAAGTACTATCTAGTAAACCAGCTCTTGTCGTAAAATTATTAGGTTTGAAATGTTCACTGCATAACCTAGAAGTCGAGTTTAGTTTACAATTTCTGATGCGCAAAGCTTTGATTCACAGCTTCCGTTTTTTTCTCATCAGAATGGAAATGGTGTATACCTTTATTTTTACACTAAAACGCACTAGACAGAGGCATGTCTTAATACAAGACGATATTTATTGTTTATTTACTAAAACTATCTATTGATATTTTGATTTTGAACTTTTGACAATGAAACGACACCAGAGATAATGCGCCACCTAATAATCGCCTAATAATTCTGTTTTA
Source organism: Apocheima hispidaria (assembly GCA_947579745.1). Taxonomy (NCBI): domain Eukaryota; kingdom Metazoa; phylum Arthropoda; class Insecta; order Lepidoptera; family Geometridae; genus Apocheima; species Apocheima hispidaria. Next base: position 337,994 of record OX388152.1, on the reverse strand, counting down.
CCAATTTTGAGTAAACATTTTGTATTACATATTTAAACAACTCATCACAGCCTTTCTCATCTCGCTGCTGGATAAATATAGGTAAGTCGTACACGTCTGCCTTGATCATAAATAATTGGGTTCAGATTCGACCTGCAATTAATACTGTACTATTTATACGTACATGCATGTTCAATAGATGGTACATGCTATATATGCTTATAATATGAGAGTTACTTATAAAGAAAATGTTTTCAATAACTGCTAAAAGGCGTATTCTAATCCCGAGATAAAATATTACATGGGAATAAAGTATTTTCCCTTCATCGTTAGATCCTCGGACTTTCGCAAAAGATTAAACTCAATCTAGGTAAAGGTCTGCTTTTATTTTTAGAAATTACTTGGAACTTATAGTTTCACCTGCGTGAGAAAAAAGAGAGTTAAATTATGAAGGTTTTTATTTCTTCAGTTTAATCATTTACTTCATATCTAAATATATCACTTTGAAAAGAAAGTTCCTTAAGAAAACATTTTTCGTTAGATACTATCCCTTTGAAACACCCATAGCATCCTCAAAGTTAACAAGAAGGCCTTAACAATGAAAGGGATGGCAATATCGGTTACAAAAAGGATCACGGCAATCTCGGAGACAAACCTTCGGGACGATAAAGTCGGTACCGAGTCTTGCTTTTATATTTATAAAGCGAAGAATACTCTGAGATAACAGAAACGGACGCAATATTTCTTCTAATATATTTTTTCGTAACTCAGAGAAAACCTTGACGATAGTGTGAACCACAGATGAGAGTGTGAAATGCAGCAGAGCTAGTATTGGATGAAGTAAAGATATTCAATTGAGTTACATAAATAAAATATTTCATTTATGTTTGTATCTCATAATTTAAAATAAAATAAATAGATAAAAAATAGTAATTCATTTTTAGGGTTCCGCACCAAAAAAGTAAAAAGGAACCGATATGGTGTGAGTTGGTGTCAATATATATGTCTGTACATCACAGCCAATTTTTTAAAGCCAATCACAATCATAATCACAATCACAATCAAAAATCGCAATCATAATTATTACCCTGGAATTCTGAAACATTTGTTCACTTTGACAACAGATTAAGTCTATTGCTGTCTTTGTCATTTGCTTAGTGCCAGATAAAAGCAGCATTAGTATTAATCTGTTGTCAAAGTTAACAAGCGTTTCAGAATCCCGAGGCAAAGCTCTTAATTTAAACAATCAATTCAATTATTTAAACTACGACTATATTAATGAAGTTTTTTTAGAGTTTTCAAAAATGTCTAAAAAAACCGATAAGCATTATTTTCTACACAGAGATATTCGTATTATGATGAAAATATTTTAGTGGTTATTGTGCAGTTAGTTTTTACAAGCTTTATTTACCTTGCAATGTTTGTATGTATGTTAAGGTCAAATCTTGCAACTCAATTTTAGACCAGTTCCCCTCGTTCAATTGAGTTGAAATTTGGCATGCAGGCTTCTATGGAATTAATATGCACAAAAACTTATTTGTTTTATTTAGCTCAGCTAATGCCCGCAAAGCTCGGCCTTAGGCCTCGCTAAACTCTTCATAACAACCTTGTCCTCACAATTACGAACACAACAAAATTAAATCATCAAAAATAGGTCCAGCCTTTCTCAAGTTATAGCGTGACCAGGAAAAATACCACATATATATATATATATATATATATATATAATATAGTTATCAATAACAAATTCAAATTAAAATAATAATTTGGAGCCAACGATATTCATATATTAGAATTAATTAAATATTTTATACCAATTCTGCTGCGTCCTAATCTTCGGTCGTAATACACTATCACTCACACGAATAAAAGATGATAGCAACGCATTGTTTGTACGAACTCTAGATTTAGTCGCCGCAGTTCCCGGTATGGTACTTTCATATAACTAACTACCGACCGTAAAACCTTCTACCTAATAGCTATATTTATGATTTGATTGCTTTGAGATTAATATGCTTATTGAATAACAACTGGAGTTTTAACCGTTTTTTGTGCCGATGTAGAAAAACCTTTCTGCTCTGTATTATTTCTGAAAACTTATGTTCTTGTGTGTTAATATGTAATCATAGTGGATTTTTAAATGTTTAGTACGTAATTATTTTTTTCTTTTGTGGTTCTGTAAGCTGATCAAAATGAGTCCAAACTTTAACGTTACTGAGAAGTTCCGTCTGTCATCTTCCGTATCCATCATCAAACAAGCTCGCCGTCATAATATTGTATTGTTATCGGAACTTGACAGGCATGCAAAATTTCAACTTAATTGAATAAGGAGAACTGATCTAAAATTGAGTTGCAAAATTTGACCATAATATACAAGCATTAATTGCAAGTTGAATAAAACCTTGTAAAACATGCAATATCACCAAAAAAATAATTAAAGACTCAACATTGTTTTTTGCAGCTGTCAAGTGAAAGAACGACGTTGAAAATTGAAGATATTCCTAATGTACATCGCACAGCCGGCTCGAAGCTACCTTTAAAAAAGATAAGCGACAAATCCGTACCGATTGTACGTGCGACCAATTTTATTGATTAGGACTTTGCAGTACGACGCAGTGAAAGCATATTTCGAAGCATATTGCTTCAATTGCATCGCAAGCTAAAACATTGGCATAAACTTTACTATAAAATAAATTAATTTCATAGCAAAACTGTTTTATTTAATCCCGATACCACCACAATCGTTGACAATTTGTCGTGTTATCATAGCCCTAACAATAGTTCTGCTTCTCAGGCAGTAGATAATGACGTAATTGCTCACTTTCTCTGAAGGGGTTTCAATGAAAATGACCAATGACATTGCAAAAAAATATAGAAAAAATACAATAGATTTAAGATAATAGGGAAATTACAAATGTAGTTGTTATAATGATGTGATAGAGAGACTGCGGACACGACAATCATAATATTGTGAGGGTTCCTTGTTGTATCTAAAACTAAACCCTAAAAAACATTTTTTTCAACTTTACGTTTACAATGTTTTATTAACTTTTCCATTTCTATTTTGTCTGAAAAACTGTGAATAGCGACAATACATCTCATAAGCAGAAGTTCAAATACCGTTTTATTTCACGCGCGGGTCTGTCCTTTGTCGAAACTTTTATTGACCTTATCTTCCTTTAGGATATTTTAGGGATGCGACATTATTTTTTAACTGTTACAGTATTAAAAGAACACCTTTTTTTCCTGCAGAATAGCGGGTAAAAAACCACAGGCAGTTAGTCGAGTCTAAATTAAACGTTCGAAACTCTGTTTATGTAAATAATCGAGCTTATAAAGAGGCAGTTTAGTTGAAATCCTCTAATCAGGAGCTAATTGCGAGCCACGTGTGGTCTCATCGAGCTGATGACGTGAACTGCCGGGAGCGGCTTCTTCGACTGCCGGGCGGTCGGTGGGTGTCGTTTACTTAACTAAACTAGATATTGTGCTACTTAGTGGCGAGACGACCAATCGTTTGCCCGATGGTAAGCGTCACGTTAACTTATGACAGGTTAAGACAGTAAGAAGCTTCGAAAATGGAGACATTTGCCGTGCCCCTGATATTGAATTCTTTCTGACATATTATTTCGGCATCCTTTTTAAGTATTTAGATACCAAGAGTATTATTGATTCACTTCCTTGAAACTATACAAAGTTCAACAAATATTATTAGTTAATAAAAGAAAACAAAAACTTAGACTGCAAAATGTAGTCTATATCACTTCGGGCATAGAGGCATCCAAAAACACCTTACAAGTCAAAATCGGTGAAGCTACTTAGCTAAGCCATCAGCAGGTGTATTGTACACCCCAAAATTATTAACCTCCTTCTTGGGCAGTCGGGTAAGACATAAAAATAAGATATTAAGTTTGAATCGGGCCGAGTGAGTATGCCTAAGAATGTGGAAAAAATACCACATCCCACTTTTTTTGAACTGTTTTGAAAAATCTACTTTTAAAGAAACATTTAAAACATTTTATTTCTAGCATCATCATTTAATCGATTAGTAAATGAATTAGATGAAATGTGCGAAAATATTAAACGAAATAAAATCTTATCTCTAGTCAGGGCAATACTCAAAGGAATCGCTCGGGTCGGCGAGCAAACACCGAACTCCTACAGAACGTAGCGAGCTCTGTTCCATTACCTTATGATGAGACATCGCTGCATTGTATTTACTTCGACTCTTTTTTTTTTCTCTTAAATTTAGACTCCACACGTTGTGTATTTCGCCAGTATCAAGTTTTGTAATATTTCTATGAAGTAAAAATATTACAGTTAAAACGAGTCTAAGTCATAGTCTAAGTGGATATCCACTTAGACTATGACTTCAACACAAGTTTCGGAAAGTAATACAATAACAATAACAGGACTCTATTTTACAAGCTTTTATTTAACTTGCAATGTTTGTTTGTATGTATGTATGTATGTATCTTCGGGTCAAATCTTGTAACTGAATTTTAGATCAGATCCCCTTGTTCAATTGTATCGAGTTGAAATTTTGCATGCCTGTCAAGTTCCGATGACAATACAATATTATGAAATCGAGCTGATCTGATGGCGGAGATTGAAGGTGAAAAATGGAACTCCTCAGTAACTAACAGTAGATTGATGGAGTTTGGACCCATTTTGATCAGCTTTCAGTACAAATTAACGGATTTTATAAAAGATTGCCTGGAAAAATATATTTTTCCACAAAAACTTATTAGCTTTATGATCAGTATGACCTGTCGAATTACATTAATACTTATTTCGTTTACTTACCTTAGGTATGTAATAATTATATCTACATTCAAACTATTGACGGAGTAGCTTTAATCTCAGAGATTTTATGCCGTCCGAGGAAGGCTTCTGTAGTATAGCTCGGCTAGCTGGATTGCATATAATATTATCATGATTCATCCAGGTACCGTTACATCCTAACCGCAATGAATGTAAGGTTCGGCCACACGATGCTGTGCGACCGCTATCGCATCGCGCACTAAGATTCATTGGGTATTTTGTGGAGTTTTATTTTATTTAGAAGATCTCTACATTGCTAATCTTGCAAGTAGTTACAATGCCCCACTTTCTGTAACCAGCGAAAAGAACACGAACATCGACCATTTCAGTGGTTGTCCAGCAAAACTTTACAAAAACAACTCGCACTGAGTACTACTGTGCAGTTCCTGTACTTCGCCGGACAAAGTGTTCGCAGCATTCTCTCCACGTACTTGTAGTTTGTATCCTCGCCACTGCGGCGGTGGACGTCGTTTTGCTTTAAAAGCTTGAGCAGGCTGCTTTGTAAGCGAAAATTAGTTTTACAACGCCATTTTGAATGAAAATGTTACAAATCGGTTTGTACAAGTTTGTTTTTGTATAAAATGTCACGGCGAGCGATATCGAACTCTGGGAAAATAATGATTTAGATATTTTTTTAAACTATTTTTTCGCGATGGCACTTACGAGTATTTTTGATAAGTATATTTGAAACAATGATATTTCATTGTGGGCCATCACATAGTGCGGTGGTTAGAGTATAGCGTGAAAATAGGAGCTTGTAACAGTAAAATTTGCATTTATGGCTTATGGGAAATATTTTTGACCGAGCGAAGGTCTCAGAGTTTACTCGGACAAATCGGCATTTGTGTTTGTATGTTTGTGTGTATATTTGTCCGATGATAGCTTGCGAGCCGTTGATCCGATCTTCATGAAATTTTGTAGGCAAGTAGTTCATTTCAATAAAAAAAATAAGTTTGAATATGAGCGGAATCGGTCCAGGGGTTGTGAAGATATAGGGGTCGCGAGGTCTCAGTTCGCCGCGAACTACTATAGTTAAAATTATATTTTATTGGATGATGGCTCAATCTCGTTTGGTAGAGTCTAATAAAGTTTTTCTGAGTTTTGGCGGGAACGTGAAAATGTCATGTCGCGTCATTGTATTATTTGCCAAAAATTGAGTTACTTTGAGTGTTAATGTGTAAAAACGGTGGATTTTTAGTCGTTAAGTGTTTGTGCACGTACACGAGTGTTGATGAATAGTTTAATGTCCTGGAACGTGACTTTTCGTGTTGTTACCATAGAAGTACATTTTGTAAGCTATTTTGATCACTTCTTATTAACCTAACAAAGAAGGTTTTTTTTAAAGTTTGAAACCTATTTGTATCTCTCTGTAACGGTCTGTCAGCGTCGTAGTCACTACATATAGAGGCATTTTGATCTAGTAGCGAGAAAAAACGTCTTGGTTTCAAGTTGTTTTTTTTTAATTTGTTTGCTTATCAGAATCAAATAAGCAGACAGACACAAAAAGATTGTCAAGGAAGAAAATAAGATAGATGGATACAAACTTCGAATGCGTTATTCAAGAACTGAAGTGAGACTATAAAACGACTGCAATAATTACATTGTAGTTCATCTGTCTGCAGATGCATCTTCCGTAGCGTCGTAGAAAATTATAGTGTATAGCATACAATGTTAGTGACCGCTGTGATCTAATACAATGAAAACAATTTTTGTAGAGGACAAAAATAATCTCTAAGGCCGCCGTTGTTCTCACTGCGCTTTAAATGAATGTACCGAGATGACTACGAGATACGGATGCTACGGACTTCATTACTACACATAAATAGTGTTTCCAGATTATTACAGATTAAACAAAAAACACAGACATGGATACTGTAAGTTTCAGAATATGGGCACATTGATGCTTATCAAATGTGGTGCTGACGGAGAATGCTCAGAATACCATGGACAGCACATCGGACTAACGTATCATATATAATACAACAAATCAAGGCTACAAAAGACTATCTACCGTCTGCCTAAAACGTACATTTTAGTGCTTTGGCCACGTTGCCAGGAAACAATGCGACAACTTGGAGAAGTTGATGTCGATAAGGAAAGTCGACGGCAAAAACATGTGGCTGAATCCTGATATGTTAGTCTGATCAGATTCGTACTATTATCTAGACACATCAGTCTGTGACGCGCGTCATTTTGCTGAGGTGAGGAAACGACTGCAGAAGAACATCAAAAAAGAGAGACTAATGGGAGGCGGTGGTTACGACCACCGAAATTAAGAATACGATGCAAAGAGGAGGCCAGAATAAAATAATAGTTGCTTCGAGCGAGCTCTGTATCAGTGCAAGGCCATGCGCATTCTTTCGCGAAATGAGTCTAAAACCTTCATTATGCGCAATAAACAAAGCATAAAAATAAGTCAACAAATGCAAGCATACATACGTAAGTTTCCTCTATTTGAAACATCTTAGTGCAGTAGTGGCTTTAAAAGGCCAGCGCCATGTTCGTGGTGAGCTGTTAGCGTAGCAGACAATGTTTGCATGTCAGGCGTGCAGCAATCCGACCGTTTTAATCACACTCGACGGCGAACGGTGCGCCCTGGGCTTAGCTCGACCCGGCGGTGCAGCGGCGGCTTTCTGTTAGCGAATTGAAAATAAACATCCACGTATGTCACGGATCTACAACAAAAACGTAGATTGCAGTTTTATTCAACACTATGTGGGATTGTGTCGAATTACATTAAAATAATAGAAAGTTTGATGGGAAAAAAATCAGAAGGTATAATTCTTACGACGAAGATGAAATCTCCAATAAAGTGTTACTAAAATAAATTATCGGGGATAATGTACGACCAAATATTATGTCGATAAGATAATTCATTAATTTACTAACTAATAACGTTTTTAATTTTTATCATTTATTAAAACAAAATCGCACTTTCCTAGAGTCAGTTCTTTTTTGGCTATAGATCTCTAAAAAATTAAGATAAAAATTTAAACCAATGAAACTTTAACTTTTCTAAATTGTATACTTAAGTAACTGTTCAAACTTCGCAACCTCGTAAAACCCATTTCATAGCCTAAACGTGCACGCTCGAGGGTCGGAAGAAGGCACTACTCAATTCTTCCAAATGGAATTCATCTTCATATCTCAAGTTTGCTGAGTATCTGCTTCAGCCACAGATTAGGAATAACACAGATAGTCAACGCTGAAAAACTTATTTTGCCGACATTTGACACGCACAGTACAGAGGTCGCCAGGAAGAGCACCGTCACTCTCCTAGTGGACTAGTATGCAAACATTTATATTTTTCGAATGGCAAGGCCACGTTATACGACCCCCGCGTCAGGCTTAGGTGTTTAAGTCACATGAAGACGTCTGACATGGCTTAGTGGTTATTATTATAGCATAAAAATTCAAGACCTACAAATCAAAATTATCCGAGCCACGGTAGCGCTCAATTGTGAATGCCTCTCGCGGTCTCCCATCTGAAGGATAAACGTTTCTCCCGCTGATTGTCATCGATGGTCGGACAGAAGCACCCAATGTTTTGTCTAGTCATAAGTACTCACTAAAAACTGTTTAGCAACATTATATTTCAAAAAATACCAAGCGTTGTACCAGTACTTACTGCGCAAAATTTTTGTAGACGCTTAAAATTATCAGAATGTGTAAGAGTAAGGATTGCAACGTTACTCTAATTAATAAATACATTTGAAATCTGTTGCCTATATAAAATTATTGAATTAGTAGCTACGAAGTTAAATTAAATTTTGAATAATGCTTACTATTAAGTTAATTACAATGAAGCTAAGCATCTGCTTATCTATTACTCTGGTTAGGCGCTCAGACAGTCACTCTGTTTTATGGATCGAGCGTTTGCGTGCTCAATGTTTGACATAATGAGCTACTTAAATAATTTGACCCTCTATGTAATTTGACGTCGTTGGAGGAAGATAATTTTACTCGAAAATTATGAAGTGATAATAGCAAAAGTAAGTGGATGACGTCTCTGATGGCTTTGACCTAGGAAAGTGTTGGTCCAAAGCCATCAGCTGGTTCTACAGCTATAGGTAATGTACCTATGTTTCTCTCTCATGGCAATTTCTGTGATAGTGAAAATTAAGTAAGCGAGAATAAGCTCGGTATTACTAAATAGATGCAATAACACTTAACCGCTGCGAGAAGTTCACTATGTTTTATTTAATAGCAGGCATTCTATCTACTCTTCCCTGCAGTGAATTATTACTGGGGAAAACGCTATGTCCAAATTAAGTAAAATGTTTTGGGTTTAACGATGTGAAAATGAGAGGGTAAGCGAAGCTTGAAATTCCCTCTTTGTGTTATACGTTAGAAAAACTTTCAATTAGATAGGGGGAATAAAACTTCTTGACTTGAGTCAGAGATATTTTTTCGTGCGTTCTTTATAATTTTATGAAGGTTACTAATGAAGGCTCTTTGAATGAATATTTTGAAAACGCGTTTTGAATGATAAGCAGGACTGACGAATTAGATCTAATATTATAATTTTTCTGATGTTTCCTAGTTTCTAGTTGTCAGAAACATGAAACATAGATTTGAATTAGTAAATTGTTATTTAGGTGCGAGGGTGACTAGCGCAAGGGTACCGCTACGATAAGAACCACGGCTTGGGCCGTCACCGGGGAGGGGGAAATCAGTCTTGCCCTGGCAGCTTGGAAGGGGTGTGCCCTGGGGCCCTAACGGTTTGGTTATTTTTTACCATTTTTTACGTGTAAAAAAACAGTAAAAGGTATTGAAAATCAGACGGAACAATAACAGAGAGACCGAGCACTGCGTCCAGGGCCATGCACACACCGCCGTCGACGGAAATTGCTTTTAACAACTTTAATTGGACTCTCACAAGAAAAAAGTTTTCCAATCTGCCTTTGTAAGTGGCAAAGCTTTTAAAACCGAGATTAGAGCTGTTATTAAGCAACCTGTTTATGGATACATCGTTTATTCATAACGACCCACCTTTTTGGCTTAGTGTATTTTTGGAAGTTTGCTAAGTTTATTGAGAGGTTTTTGTGCCTTTTGATTAGATTATAGATAACAGTAGTTTCGAAGTGTAACAGTAATAAAACCTTGTGAATTTATCTTTACTTTGTAGTAAATAAATGTTAATCAGTTATTATGTTGCAAATAAAAAGTTTGCATGTTAAATACGCAAACGTGGAAGATACTCGTATTTTGAACGGTTTTGCATCATTACCTTCAATCTTGTTTAATTTTCCATTTGGCATAGAAATATGAGCTTCCGCACTACTTTGTCAATCAACAAAACCAATAACAAACATGAAACCAGAACACATGTATTGCCATTACCGTATTTGCATAGTTTTGATGTACCGATCGATTGATGTACTGCCAACAATTACCTAACTAACGACACAGATTACACATTAGGCAGATGGCTAAATGAATTGATAATGTTGAATGAGTAGCTTTCTATAATTTGATTATTTCTTTGAAACGTTCACTTCTGAGACTATAGTTAGTCAATCTCGATACAGCGTCACCTTCTTTTTTACTCATGTTTAAACTTAATAAATTAATCGAGGCATTACCATTCCAATTAAAGTGTCGGTATTTTAAAGAAATCATTAAAATTAATTCGGCATAAGTTTAAGCTAAATAATGTTGTTTGGAAAATATATTTTTTTGTACTTGTCACCAAGCGAGTGGGTTATTTTTTCTTGTCTGGTAAATATTGGTAAATAAATTAATAATCTAATAATAAATTAGAGATAAGGCCGTTAGTTGTTTTTTAACCTCAGACAAAATAATATACCTAATTTCAATACCTAAAAATAAAAATTATTATAGAAATTAGGTTAATTTTCTAGTTAAAAAGAGATAAGTAAACTCTTTATTATTCACACCAGAATTTATAAACCTTTAACGTATAGTCGGGCAAAAATTAAAAATATTTTTAATTTTCACAATTCACTTGACGTATTCCAAATGATAGATGGTACAGCCACATTCCCATTATCAACAAGCATCGGGAACCGAGACGAATGAATGAACGTACGAACGAGTAAGTAAAAGTGCGAGGAAGTGAACATCGAACAAATTGAGCAAGTGACCAACAATTTAGTGGAACGGTTGAACATAATATTTTGTTCTATAATAATAATAATAATAATAAATAAATATCTGGGACATTATTGCACACACGATCATCTGACCCCAAACTAAGCAAAGCTTGTAATATGGCTGCCAGAGACTGATATACGTAAATAGATATTTTTTAAATACATACTTATATAAATAATGTATGTATATAGAACACCTCATTAAATGTGGTATAATAAAAAAAAAGATATGACGTAGACAATAGACAACGTTCGAAGTAGGCCTAATTAAATCAATCGGAATAGGAGTTTTGTATATAATCGCGCTTAAGACAGATTTTCAAAATTTTTCAAGGTATTCTTTGTGATGAAAGTTGTTAATATGATTTAAAAGATACAGTTTTGTCGCAAATTGGCTTACTTCTGGTCAGTAAAACATAACAGAAATATTTTAGCAACTACACCAATAACGACTAGGTACAGTTAATGCTTGCCAAATGTTGGTAGGCCCTTGTCTTGCACACTCGACGCCTCTAGCCTTTAACAGGCAGTTATTTTGCTTTTGTGAACAAATTGGAGAGATCGAGCCTTGAGTCAATACAATCCCCAAAAAATACGAGACCTGATGTTACTAAAAATACAATTCATTTCTGTAAAAATCCCGCACACTAATTGTAATACTTAGACGTTTTTTATTATGGTCGATAGACTAGGCGTGGGACCACAGCCCGCCCGACGTTAAGTCACGATGTCACGATAGGTCAAAGACGGTAAATTAACACACAGCCTGAAATAAGAACGCACCATATATGTAGCTGCTTGGAGACAGATTTTCAATTTGAGGGTGGTAGCGTCGCCACCCAAGTACTATAAAGTACCACAATTATTAATTTGTCAGCTATTTTAATATTGTATTGTGCACTAACTTATCATCCGGTACTTACTTAGCTATTTACATTTAACTTGCCTTCACGTCGTTCGTTTTGTTAGGAATCGATTTGTACAGGTTTTCTTAGCTGTTGGCCTTTTGTTGGCTTACAGCCAAATGCATTCCGTTCTTGTTCACCCCAGCTTGGCTTCTCGACCACTTTAAACAGCTAACAGTTAACTAATAAAAAAAATTACAAGGCGCGAATGCTACTATTACAATTTGTGCCAAAGCATATCTTTTTTGTTGTAATTTGTAAGTATGCAGCTGTAGTGCTGTGATGTAACATTTGGACTTGTAAAAGTTTTTGTTATGGTATACAAACGCTCTTAGAACTCCGATATAAGAAATTCTAAATCACACCCAACGCCATAAATATTTCACATTTACAATATATGACGCTGAATTAGTTTACTCTAAACGTCAAATTTTATTTTCACGCCACAGCATACCATATTGGTTTACTTACAGAACGGACTCTCCCGGCCCCGGGGCCAATTCCCCCGCTCCCGCTCATGCGCCTGCAGTTTGTTTGCACCACAGATGTATTTCTAGATATTATTATCATATATTTCTCTTTTCTATGGTTGGCAAGATTCAAATAATTGTCAATCGTTAATCAGGTCGAATCTAGTAGTTGAGTGCGTTAGTAAGCAGTTAATTTAAGAAAAATATATATATATTTAATTTAATAAATTTATATTCATTTATTCATATTTATTTACATTTTAAATTCAAGTTACATTTATTTTTATTTAATTCAATTCAACAATTCTTTTTTTTCATCTAAGCATGTTAGAAGCGGGAGGAATCCATAACAGCTGCAGCATACGAGGCATTAGCGTTTGTGCGCACGTATACAGATGCAAGCTTGTAAGTAGGTGCTGCTAGCATACATAATATTCTTGGCAGTGTCCGAGGTGTGGTTATACCTAACTTCAAAGTTACTTAACGTATTCCAAAAGCAATCATTTACGTCTACATACTTCAAAGTATAACAATCTTGTATAAATAGAAATTACACATACACATGCTTACGTAGGTGTTTACAAAAAGGGACGTTCCCTCATTGCTCCTTATTTTCTCGTTTACAATAACAATATTATAACGGTGTGTATGCAAATCCTGTAATAACTCGACTGAATGTGTTGTGGTCGGGACTCGCAGATTATTCAATGGGATGGATTTGCATGACGTCATCAAAGTTATCAGGGCGTACCTCGGTCCGCCCAGTTTCTCTCTGGTCATGAAGCTTGAATACCTACTGTATACCCAAGTTAGGTTAGGTTAGCTAACAACTGCCTGGTGTATCCTATTATAAGCATAATAATGAATGTGTACCGCGCACGCCACACTGCAGTCCCACTCACGTCCGTGGTGTGGTCGTACCCTTACACATGCATATCACACGTGGGATTTATAATTAGCATCCAGTTCCAAAAGAAAGAGATCCAACTGGCTCCCCACAACGACTGTCACACAACAATGTTTTCTAGACAGTCACGTCTCGACTTGATAAGTATCTCACACCGCGCTACGACAATAAAGCATCATAGCTTCATAGTATTCTATGCTACGTGTCCAGCTGCTCCACGATGTATCGTTACTTTATTACCGCTAATTGTGACGCGTCCTGCAGGGCTAATATTCGGACCGCGACAAAATCTTATCGACTCTTTATGTCGTGAAAAAAGAGACAAACGTTTACATAATCATAGCCTTATTCTGTTTTTGCATAACAAAAAGATTTAGTCGCGGTGCGCATGCTAGCCCTGCATATCAAATGTGTGCGAGCAGTAATTGAGGCAAATTAAGAAAAGCGAATCCCTACTTCCCTACTAATAAATTATAAATGCGAAAGTGCTTTTTTATGGTACTGAGTGACGATACGAACAAATCTCTCGCCTGATATTAAGCGTCACGCTCGCAAATAGCAGTTTAGTGCTACCCAGAATTTTGAACTTCAACAGTTCAAAACCATGCGCTCAAATGCACTGCGCTTGTCATCCTGAGATATAAGATGTGAAATCTCTGTATGCCCGTGATTTCGCTGGAAATATTGCCCTTCAATCCGGAACACAGTAATGCTTGCACACTACTGATTGGCGGTTGAATAACTGGCAAAGCTGTGGTACTTCGCCAGGCGGACTCTGCAAGAGTACCACTACACCAAAGTAAGTGCGTTTGTTGCCTGTTTGTTTGGTTGTTCTTCTTTTACATAGCAACGGAACATTGCATGGATTTCAATTTAAAAGCCAGAGCTACTTAATATCTCGGGAAAACTATTGTCCAGTCCAGCAGAATTGTAAATTTACACTCACTTACTTACAATGTAATTGAAACTACCTAACTGAGCGCAACTAGTAAACTATAACTTAATATTAGTCTGAAAAAATATTGATGCTTACAAAACAATTCAAATCTTCTGTAATAACGATCACACAATAATTTTTGATTCCATGCTGTAGTGCAAGAATTTCGGATCCGCCTACAGACTAGTTAAGGGTAAAATAATATATAAAGTTCCAATTAGAATTCCGCAGCCAAGATATTATAATAAAATACTTTAACTGACTACAATGCATGAAGGTGCATATACAGAGTATACAGCGTATACAGAGTACTCTGTATTGTGATTGACGCATGCCAATCATTCAGTGTCGCATTTGCATGACGTCATCAAGGCTGGCGGCCGTTTGCTGGTAGTTTCCATTCGCTAGGAGATGAGAATCTGTGTCTCCCTTTGGGAAGCGAGCGTATCTAATACATGACACCCATTTAGCATTTAGCGTAAGCAGTATATGGAACACCCTATTTCACGTCTTCTATTGTTGAATTTATTATTTTTTATTTTATTTATTGGGTTGATTTTGAAGAATCCAAAACATGCCTTTCTTTATTTTTACAAGCTTTTATTTAACTTGCAATATTTTTATGTTCGGGTCAAATCTTGCAACCGAATTTAAGACCTCTTGTTCAATTGAGTTGAAATTTTGCTTGCCTGTCAAGTTCCGATAACAATACAATGTTATGAGAGCGAGCTGATCTGATGATGGAGACGGAAGGTGGAAAACGGAACTCCCCAGTAACTAACAGTAGATAGATGTATTTTAGACTCATTCTGATCAGTTCACAGTACCAATAACGGATTTTAAGGTTGTCTGGAACATTGAGCTATTATTACTACATATAGAGAGGACGGCGCACATAACTTCTGTGTCCCGTCTAAAAGATTTATTTTATTTATTTATTTCATTACAACTATTTTTACAGGATAGCACCTAATACAATAGTGTAGTTATGTCAACATTTTAAATATATAAGAAATTAGTCCAGAATATTAAATACATGCAATGTCAACTAAATTATACAATTATAAGAAATTATAATAAGATAAAAAATAAATAAGATACCAGCTTGCTACATTTCACTCAGTTGCTTGTTAGCTCTTTAGCGCCTAAGTCTTATTTGTTTTTACGAAAAAACGCATTAAATATGCCCTGGTAACACAGACTATATTGCACTAATAATTCAAGTAATACCGCGAACTGCAAAGGAATAACTTTCCATCGGTGTGCAAAAAGATAATTATTTTTAAATTTAAATCGAACAAAGTCTTTAGCGGACGCCGTGTTGCCTCATTTTGCCATCTACAGGAGCGACAAGTTGTTGCAGAACATTGAACGAAACGCGGGCCCTTTTGGTCGTGAGAAAAGTATACTTCAAAAGCGTTCTAGCGCTGCGTGGTCTACTGTCTGGATAAAAGACTAATTACTGTTCCAGCGCTGGAGCGAACTTTAGTGTATATGCTTAACAAAACGGAACATGACCTTGGCTTAGGATAGCTTCTCTATATACGTAGTAATAGTAGCTCAAGGGTCTGGAAAAATATATTTATCCACAAAAACTTTGTAGACAAACCGAGTTTCAATGGCTTAGCATGTTGAAAAATAAAAGATACGATTTTTTTGGTTCTACCCACCGTGCCACAATATTATCAAATTGTTTTGTAATTACAACAATTAAAAAAATTAACAATCCCATTCGTAAAAACTCCGTTTTTCTTAATTAAATTAATAATTAAATTAATCTTATTGAAAGGGCAGAACAATTTAATTTATTGTAATAAATATACACACCTTTGTTTCACTAATGTTCGTATCCATAAAAATATACTAATTTCAGAAAATAAAATTGATTCAAGAAAAAGTAGATTTGAGTTCTTGAAATTTGTAAGAATAAAGTTTATTCACCGTACTGTGTATTTTGATAGAAAACAAATGGTATTGGCTTAGAGCCAGCGTGGAAGGAGCTCGTATTGATTCTGTTTGCTGTCCGCTCGGAGTGCACCTTGAATACTCTGTGATTGGATCAGTCGGTCTCGATGGACGTTATGGAAATATGAATGCATAGTTTGGTCTTTGAGTGCTTTATACAGTATTTATTTTGTCACTTCGCTACTCTATTTGAATTTATACCATATTTAAAATCGAGGAGAGAGTGTCACAACTTTGTTTTCTATTTCAAGCATGTAGATGCTTAACTTTGCCTTGATGAATTGATAGAGTAGTCATTATTGTACTTCTTAATTTTCATAAAATATTAATCTTAAAAAACATTTCATCGCTCTATAACTAACTAGATCAGTATCTTTCAATTCCTATAGATAGTACTTCGTCTGAAAAGCAACAAAGTCGAATGAGAATAGTTGAGAAAGAGCCTGGAACATTACCCCAGGTAGGTATTACAGGCTTAACAACTTGTTAGAACAAAAACTTGTCCTTCCTTGCAACTCGGATGGCCAACTAATTGAACCAGTTGGGTACTTTTTAGAGTTCCGTAGCAACCTAAGGAATCCTAATAGTTTCTCCGTGTCCATCTGTCCGTCCATCCGTCTGCATGGGAGCTTTGTCCATTGGCTTTGTTTGTTTGGCTTTTTTTCCTATTATATAAATAGATCTAGTTAACACCTTTTCGTTTTTGAAATATTCAAGTCCAAACAGGCCATTTTTGATTTTATTTCATGTTTCGGGATTTTTTTGTTTACTATAGATTTTTTTCTTCTGTTCCTTATGTACAGCCGGCAAAATAATATTTACATAAAGTCAACAAAAAAACCAATCAAAGGTTCTGAAAAACTGCAAATATAAGAACTCGGTCTGGTAACGATTGTTGTTCATTTCTAATAAAGCGACGGAACTCTACAATAAACTTGTCACGAGAAGCACTTGTATTATTTTAATTAAACAGAAGCTCGGCATTTAGTCTCCAGTGGGCAATTTTTAAATGTAGATATGTTTAATTTTTGTAAAGTGACACTTAAATATTTCATTTAACTTTAACGAACGTGGATTTCTTTTATTAGGTACTTTTTTATTTATAAGCAGTATTCATTCACGGCGAGTTCTGAGCCCAGCTTTAGTTAATCCGATCACACTTCACTCGTAAGAAGGACTCAGCATAAAACGGCTGAAGCTAAACTTATGAAGGTAAGTTATGTGACATGTCCCCCTCCTTTACTCTAACAGTTCACAAATACAAATATTACTCGACATTTCCATTTAATTGACCGAGTGAAGCGAAGGTGTCAGAGTTTACTAGGACAAATCGTCATTTGTATGCATGTTCGTGTGTATATTTTATAGGACGATAATTTGCGAACCGTTGATCCGATCTTCATGAAATTAATTCTGTTGCACGGCGCACAATACAACTAACCGTTGAGGTTGTATGTATAAGTGTAGGAAGGCTTTGAGCAGGTCTTAATGATAAGGCGTTTTGCATCCAGGTCTTGTAGACGATTTTCTTCAAAGTCTGCTTCAGCCTTATACACAGTTGCGCCAGTGACGTCGCTTCTGCGCAAGCTCTTCCCAACCCTCGGACGAGATGTTAAGAGCAGTGAGATGGCGTTTCAAAAAATCCATGCAGCGCAGGTATTGACGCGCTTCCCTCCTTCAGCTGTGAGTAAAATACAGCTTTAGGCAACTTGGAGTCACTCATACGTACAAGATGCCCGCACCATACATTTTAGTTGACTTTTTATAAGCATGGTATCTATGCCAGTTAGTCTGGTTTTTCTTAGTACTTCAGAGTTTGGTACTCGATCCTGCCACTGTATGCGAAGTACTGACCTTAGACTTAGGTTCATGTGAAAGGCGTCAAAACAATGAATATCGCCTTTTTAACGACACCAGGTCTCAGTGGTACACAGCAATATAGGTAGGATCATTGCTTTTTATACAAAAAACTTTGTGTGTAAGCGGAGGTCATGCGAGTCCAAAACTTATTTACGAAGCATGCGAAATGATGCCGCCGTCTTTGCGATTCGAGAGGAAACTTTGGTTTCTAGGCGGTTCTCATCACGAACAAAGCTCCCAAAATACCGAAAAGATGAAACTTCATCGAGTACTTTACCATTCAGTGATATCGGCGTTGTCTGGAGTCGTACTGCGTGTTTAAGCAATAAGGAACCCTACTAAGCACGGCCCAACAAGTTATTTATTAGTTACAAGTTATTCAACCAAAGCTAACTTATGCTAGATGACGCTATGTTTGAAGGTGATAAATACGCTAGGCGTATTTATCACCCTGGAACGGGAACTTGATTCTACGCAAATTACGTAAATACATACTGGAAACATTTGATACCCATCATTTGTACGCTACCTATTTGAGAAAACTTATAAATCAATGTCGATACCGAATGTACGAATATGTACGAATAGGTCTGCCATTCGTATCGAGATAAAAACGCATTAGTAGCGACCCCTGCACAGCATATCAAACTTTTACATCTATAAAATTACATAGGTGACACTTTAAATGAAGCCTGGCTCAATATTGACCCTAACAGCAACACAATTAGCGATCCTTTACAAAATCTTTCAGGCAACCTTGGGTTTATCCGGGCCGAATTTTTGAATCCTAAGGATACTTTTATGTGACGCTCTTTGTTTTAGAATGTTGTAGATAGGAGATTATAAGGACTTTATTATGAAATTTCCTCTGTTAAATTAGCCTTGCAAAATGTCGTAACAGGGCCGCTTAGGCGTGATTTCATCAAAATGTAAAAGACGGGTAGTCTAATTTCCTTATCTATTGTGAAAGAGGTAACGTTAAGCCAGTTTCAGCGGATTTCGAACACGGATCTAACCAGACTAATGACTAGATATAGTTCTTTGCGGTTCGTTTTTATGTTGATTCTATTATTTTACTGCACGGAATAAAGAGATGGATATGATAGATGGATGGATGGACGGCGAACAATCGGATATATTTTTATGGGACTGTCATTGATCAAAAATAATCATATAGCTTAAAACAGAAATAATGTGTTTATTCTAATTTTAGTGGGTTAGTTAATAAAACAATATATAGACAAAACCTTATTTAGTTATTATTGGATACATAGGAAATTTTACCTTCTCACGTCTCTAAATTTCTTCATCAAAATCCATGAAACTATCATTGGTAATTAATTTATTGAATTCTCTATTAAAATAGTCTGATATCATGTTCCATAAATTGATTGAGTACCATTGTATTACACCAAGAACAAATACTATTCTAACAACTAGCCCGAACATTGTCAAACCTGTTTGTTAATTTAACTAGTCATAGGTTTCAATATTACGTATAATAATTTAATTAAACATTCTCTCATCTTCAATAGTTTCAATGGATTCACATTTGTAACCAATACCCGATCGGCTGAATATTAAAAAGTTAGTATATAGTGGTATAGGGCATACCACAGAAAAGAGAAGGATAAAAAAATTCGTCTTCTGTGCTCTGTACCATTGAGTTTGACTCTGTCTTTCTTTATATGACTCTATGGAATACTCTTAAAAAAAACTTCTATCGCTTTCAATATAAGGCGTCTTCACCGTAAACCATGTCGTAGATGATTCCGAAAGCCGTCTGCATGTGAGGGTACACGAGGGTCGTCAGCATCACTATACTGTTTGCTATCACAAACAGTTTCATAGTCTCAAGACCGTCCGAAGATCTGGAAGAGAATTATTACCTTCGATTATATTGTGATAACACTGCCCAATTCTAGTATACTCAGCAAATGTAGCTTTAGACGCTATGCTACTCGCGGATTCACAAATTACTGAACACCAATAACAATAAGTAATTTCTGGTGAAAAGCAGCCAGAACAGGTTCTAAGTATGCCTTGAGAACTTTGGAAGAGGCCTGTGTCCAACAGTGACATAATTATGAGGTGATGATGAATCATTGGAAAGCACTGAACCTCAGAAAATATTGTCATTTTGTGGTTGTTCTGCTGACTAACTGCTTTTTGTTAAGTTATAGCAGCAAGGAGGCAGCTATAACATGGTTCTTAGTGTTGGTATTCTTCATAAGTCGTGCGAGTCGGCTACATTTACAAAAATCTAAATTTATTTTCATGTTTGCTATAATATTATATTACACATAATATTACTATCCAGTTTGTAATATTGTCAAGTGGATCCCATACTGTGGTTCATACTAACTTCAGCCATCCGCCGAAGCCCTGATCCTCATCATCCAAAGAATCAACTGTGATCGTGGGTTTGTCGGCGCCACTTTTTGTTGCTTCTTCAATTTTCACAGACCGTTTTTTCGACGATCCATGATTTAACTTTTTCTTCATAGTATCTGTTACAATAAAAGTAGGAATTTTATCATGCACCCACAATGTCTTAAATTTTGTTGTTACTTATTGTCTTATTAGATGTCATAGGGGAAAGTCTTATAATTGTAATATTTACTTGGTAAGCGGAAGATACATCCTGACTAATATTATAAATGCTATTGTGTGTTTGTCTGACTCTGTGTCTGGGTGTTGGTCGCGTTATTACGGCTAAACGGCTGAACGGATCGACCTGATTTTTGCATCGATATAGGACATAGGCTACAATTTTTTTATTGGTCCACGCGAACAAAGTCGTAGGTTGCAGCTAGTAAGATATATATTTCAAAGTCTATCATTTTCATAACACAGAGTTAAAAAGTTTGTATACAGTACCAAGCATAGCCCTTTTTTGCACAATGTATGCAGCAAATGTATTCACTAATCATACATGAACTAATTCATATTCAAATGCCGACTAATAAAGTTCACGCAGATTTAACAGTTCCATTGAAAATTTGAATAGTATTTTATGACGTTCAATTTACATTGCTAAAATATATTCACTGCAATAAAAATGGCCACCAAAAAAGTTTCGTTAAAAACGATTCAAAACGTTTATCCGAGCAAAAGTTTTGAATGGTTGCACCACTCGCAGCACTCGCAGCACGCACCGATTCCAAACTTTTTTTATTTCGTCTGCTTGTGGAGTACGCCAGTTGTAGTTTGATTGAAATTCACTTATAACTGGTGCAAAAATAGTTTTACGACTTTTTGTGACGCAAAAGGAAATAATATCTGGTAGAGTTTTTTGAATGTAGGAATTTACCCTATTAATTATGTTAACTATTCATTTTAATTTCAGCCTTACTCTTGCTTTTTTTTATCCATACAGTTTTCTATGATCTATCTTTTAAATTATTTCATACACATTTTTGGTGTAAATTAATATTCTTTTTTTTTTTTTTTTATTGTTCTTGGTGCAGCTCCACGGACTCCGAGGTCCACGCCTTTTGTCAACTTTTACATTTTTTGTCAACTATTACTGATATAATAATGATTTGTCAACTATAACTTACTATTTGCTACCTATTAATTTCGGAATGAAATAAAAATGATGGTGATCGCACTTTGTATTTACTCTTTGAGTTCCAGACGAATTGTACCTAAAACCATTGCTTAAAATTGTACGCACCTTTATTATTATAAAATTATACAATACGGCCTATTATGTAAAGTGTAATAACTAGCTAGTAACCTATCAACGTCAGAAGAAGATGTATGTTGATCATCCACCACATGAGTCAACGTAACGTAACATAGGGAAACACGACATTCTATTTGCATTCAAAATACAAGACTGTGTCGTGAGACTGTACTCTCTCTCATCCGTAAATTACCTCCGGCCAATCAAAAACCGAGTAAAACAAGACACTCGTCTCCCTTCTGGCAACACTAAGTGTAGGTAGCGTCGACACCTGGCTCCCTACAAATGTTATTTGAGCCAATATTGCTGGTGCTTGAGAATAGAGATGTGGGTTAGACAAATAAACTTATCGATTCGCTTCAGAATGTTTGTCGTGAGAGTTGGCTAAATAAGCTTCTAATTATATCATACTTAATTATTAGATAAAACTTGGTATGGTGGTAACTCTTATCGTGGAAGAGCTCAATTGCTACGTTTTGTCTTTTATACGATTAGAAGTAGAGACCAGAACTGTGAACTGGTTAACATCGTAATGAAACAATAACTATTTTATGCGAATCCTGAAGCACAAATACAATCTTTAGTCATAGTTCAGTGATCATAATGAATGCTAATATAAGTTTAAATGTAACTTTAATAATTTTTCTATTTTTATTTGTATTTTTCTTGATATTTTAGAGATTAAGTACGTATCTAAAAATGACTTGTAATTATACTAAATAATAAATTAATAACTTTAATTATTTAATGTAATTGGTGTTTTGTACCGTTTTAATTCATATAAATAAATAATTCTTAGATACAATACAAATGCATATCCATTGGCTTCGCTAGTTTAAAACTGTGTTGGGATCCAGTGGCTTCTCCGAAAGTTCAATAATTATAATAATCATAAATGGTGACTTCTAGTGGCAGTGCACTACTTCAACTGCGTTAGATTCGTCCGTGGAGAAGTTGGCGTTCACAAACTATTTTATTACTAAAGTACGTAGCACTCATTGCAATTAACAATTTGTACAAAAAAGTGAAATAAGTAGCATTCGAACAGGTCATACTATAGCAGTGTGACTGCGAGTAGCAATTATAAGGAGCTAGTAGTAAGTACGCCGCCAGGCCGCGGGTCTCTGCCGCGGCTGAGCGGTCGCTGTAATGAGACAAACAACCAGAACCTACGACTTTCACGTGTCTTTGTCACAGGACAACGCTCAGCTGTAAATGCCGAATGCTTGTAATCCATCCGAAGAATGACCGTCTCGTTTGTTGCTTAACAGATAATGGTACCTAGTCGAGCGACTCTATGAAAGCTACTATAGGTGCTATGAATTCTAGAACAATCTATGAGCCTTCAGATGATAAATCTAAGCCCTTCGTTATACGAGAGCGAGCGACTTGGCTACGCGAAGCAAGCGACAGTACCTTGTTGGTGTGGAGGTGTGTGGGAACTGGCAGCACGCTCGTTTCACCTCCGACTAACGCAGCTAACGAACCACATTCATCGGGAAGCCTCTCAAGCGCTGATCGATACTGACGCCGTATATTTAGTACACCTTTAAAGTAAGTACCGTACATAAGTATAAGATTTAGTCGTATTCGTTCTTATTTTATTTACAATATTTTTTCTATTGGCTTCGAGCTCCGCGTGATTACGATTTTCAGTTTTCTATCAGTTTCTGGCTAAGTGACCTAATGGCAATATCGTGCATCAAGTATATAACCGCCTGGCTATAATAAGAGAGATCCACATACTACGATACATTTGAATTTTATTTATTGTATCAGAATATGGCCCGACATTATTTTTGCAGAGCTACTCAATTTTTCATGTAATTGATACATCAAAATATTATCTGCACATATCTTATTCATGATTAATGTCTCTTTGTTTGGAATTACAAACGCCCAAAACTGTTTGTCAATTTTGTATATTGCGATTTTATGTAGATTGATGTCATGACATTCATACTAAATTGGTAAATTATTAGTTTTAATAATGGATATATACATATGTTTTATGTATACATGCACATCTTTAGATTACTTTGCTGTTTTATATTCGCTCTACAAAAAAAGTTGTAAATAATATTGGGCGAGTGAAGGAAGCGAACGAAAGGTCTGCTTTAACGGGCAAAATTTGCTTTCATGTGTCCTTATATTGGTACTCGCGTACACGTCGTATTTTTCAACCAATCACGACAATACTTGGTATACAGATTCAATGATAGTATATGCGTATATGAAATATACTGACTTTAATATTTACACAATCTGTTGGAAGACATTGCCAGTAATATTTCTAATAATTCTTATATTATTATAACATATGTATTGCCTGCACCGTGCCACTGCAGGGCAAAGGGCTCCCCTTGCTCCTTCTATTCCTCTTAGTTTTGCGGAATTTGGGCTCCATTCTTCATGTAGCAGTCAAAGGACTAAAACGATACACACGGATACGGAATAATTTTAAATCTTAAAAATCTACTCTAACTGGTCGGACTTAATAATGACTTCCCATTCGAATAGGCACTTTTCACTTTGTACAAAGTTGAAATTATTCCATTAAGCCGCACAAAACTTCCCTACTTCTCCACCGCAATTTAAATCTAACTTAGCAGATCTGATAACGTCATCCCAAATAGGACTAAAAATAAGTTTCTTAAAAAAACTTTCAAATTCGATGTCAAACCTCTACATCTGATGCCTGGTCATAGGTTATAACAGCATAGATGGGTAACTATAAAGAAACGACAAAAACACCTATGTGGCCGAGCAAAGCGATGGTTTCTGAGAAATAAATTTGCACTACATTTGCATACGATTGTTCTGATCACTTTTAAAATATCAGTAAAATCTGCCATCGGATTCTGATGATAAAGGAAATGCAAGGAAAGGTCAAACTTCGGGGCGAACAATTATAGGAATACGAAGTATTATTGGAGGGCATACTTTAGGCATAGTTTAATTTATAAAAGTGTCTTGCTTGTAATATTCAATGTTATTTATGGCCAATAAATATTTCTGATTTCTGATTTCTAAGAATACCAATCAAAAAATATTATGCACAATTATTTAACGAGGGAAGTGAACTTTTTGTTTGCTTGTACTTATGTGTGTATTGAGTTATGACGAGGTAGTGTCAGAGTGGAGTGGTGGGTATGGCAGGGGAAGCGGAGCGTTGGTCATAATTTTTTTATTAATTTCAAGAATGAGTAAAATCGGTCAAGAGCTTGTGAAGACAGGTCGTGAGGTCACAGTTCGAGGCTGACAACCAGATCATTAAAGCTAAGACTATACGTATAATATCAACACTAGAATTCGAGAAACATAAAAAGTAGTCAAATTGCTTAATTTCTCATGAAATGTTTGAAACTACAGCAACCAACATGAACACAGTATATAAATTAATTTTAAAAATATTGTTGCTGCACTAATTAACAAATTGGGACGTTTCCTATATGAAAGCTGTAAAGTTGTCAATCTGCCTCTTTTTCCCTTTGCCCTAGTTAAATAAACAAGGGATCAGCAGTTTTTGTGACGTCGCGCTCCTCGCAAAAACAACTGTCATCGTTACATTGGAGGTGGTAAATTACACACAAAAGGGACGACGGTTAGAAGTGTTGCGAATTTAATTGAGGTCTCGTTAAATTGGACACATACTATTTAAGCACGAAGGTGCTCTCTTAAGTATGCGATTAGTATTAGATATATAGTACAAGAGATGCAATAATTGTTTTTTGAGTACCTACCAAGAATACTTCTTGTCCATATTCAGCAAATATATTGAACAGGGCGTTATAATTATACTTATAAGAAAACATAAAAAAGGCTTTTTAAAAAACACCTAATTCTGAACTGACTGAATGAAGACTGAATTACATGTTTTTATTTCGCTTGGAATTAAGAGGACTTTTGGCATTTTGCGGTCAGTCCATTTTGAAAAGTCTTGTCTGGTTCTTAAGAGCAATTTCAGAGTGCACTTTACTACCTGTCTATACAAAAGTTTGAATATCTGTTCTGGCCAGCGTGTGCTGATTTGTGTATTTATATGTGTGTACATATAAAATTAGCACACATTTGTATATAGTATACATTCTCAGCAAGCCTTCAGAGCAGATTATTGACTATTCTCTTTGTCTAAAGCCAATCAGAACTCTCCCGAATACCTCAGTCTCAAGACACTGCCAAAGGCCAATTTGTTGGTTCAAAACGAGATACCACGCCATATCACGCCATACTGCGCCACGCCACGCCACACTACTCTAGTGATTGGCATGACATCGACGTAGTCTATTACCACGCGCGGCGGAGCGGCTGACACTTCGTAATTGTAATCTACAGGGAAACAATCATAAGGAGTAATTGGGTGCAACAGTTCCTAGTACCTACGGTTCATTATAAATGATAAGTTTGTGTATCAACGCTCAACTCACTTAAAGTGGGTATCTACGATGAACGTTAGTATCACGCCGCATGTAAATAGTGAGTATGATCTTTGACCAAAACTAAGCCAGAATGGTGTATAGGTAATATAATGGTAATTTTTTGGGTTTCTGCGGCAAAAGAACTTTTATAGTTTAGCCATTTCCGACTGTCTGTCTGTCCTTCTATGTGTATGACCTGTATTTAGAGATGTGTGTATTTAGAGATTTTAATTATGGAGTAACTGCTGAAAGTTCGTGCAAGGTCATCGTAACCGTCACTAGATAAAATATTGAAACGTTGTGAAATATATTTCTAACTAGCTGTTACCCGCGACTTTGTTCGCCTAGAAAAAAAAAAGTAGCCTTGTCTGTCTCCAACCCTTAACCAATATCTATGCAAAAATGCAGCTTGATCCGTTCAGCCGTTTAGCCGTGATACCGCGACAAAAACCCAGACAGGGAGACAGATAGAGACAAGGTTACATTCGATATTTATAACACTAGTTAGGATTAGGATTGGTGTTGCTCATGCCAATTGCTAAAACATATCCAGTGGAAAGCGGCGCGGCGCGGCCTCTGGCGGCTCTAACCACTGATCCATTATTGTTTCACATAGCTAGGTAGGTTCTCAACTCTCATCTACTTACCCGATAACAATCCGATCAAATTAGACAACTAGTTTACGATAATGACGATGGCTTGTATTATTGGAATGAAATTATGTGTTCACACGCAACCGTCACCGTTATAATGCCACTAATTAATGTGATAGAGACAACTAATTGAAGTTGGTTTTGAATATGCGCTAAATTGTTTGACTGGTTTGTTTTCTGTAGAAAAATCAAACATCTAAGCACAAGTATAAAAAATACGGCCATTTGTGCCGCATATTTTGTCGCTTTTGCCGCACTCGCGAGCAAATCAAAACCTATAGGGTCCTCCAATTGACCTAGAATCATGAAATTGGCATGAAGCAAGGAATTACAGCACAAGTAAAGGAATACATCTGAAAATCAATAATTGTAGGCATAATATTTTTTTTTTAAAGTTTTGCGGTTAGAAGCTAATAATATGTAGTTGGAGAAACGACCGTGAAGTATAACGATGTGCGGTAGATATTTTTTTCAACTACAAAGTTAAGTTAATTCGGAAGCCTCGGACTTGCACTTGTCTGGTTTTTTATTTACTTTGTAGAGGTTTTATCATTATCCCTTATTTTTTTAACAAGTTTTTTAATTTTTAACTTGTGATATGTCATGTGTTCAAAATAATTACAAATACTAAAATTAAAAATTAATAGTTTCCACAGAATTAAAAACTAATTTAGTATTCTTTAGATACTTCCTCAAAATACAAGGGCTCCCATAAAATAATGTCCAAACAAAGCTTTTGTACCACAACAAGACAGATTTCAAGACAGCTATTTCTGAATTCGAGGTGCAATTCTCACATCCCAATCCACATTATTTGCTTTACGTGCGCCAAATACCGCACTACTTCTCTGGATATAAAAGTAGTTCGTTTGAGTCTTAAGTCCTACGTTGAAAAAAATAGGCATCGACTTATCTAAAATCTATAGCTTAAACCGTTTAGTGTAACTCTATGCTTATAGAATAGGACTGCTTTGCCATTTCACCTATATATTGTCATAATATTATGAATGGCAAAGACACAGAATTCTCCTTATAAATAAGTGTCTTTGTGCAAAGATTACTGTTTGTACTCGGAGAATCATTTGTGCTTTTCAAGTTGAATGAAACCAATGTTTTGGTACACTAATTATTTTATTATTTATAATAAACTGTCAGTGGAGCGGTATGACCTAAAACTTTCTGAACATTTAGCCGCACCGCGCCTCGCCTCTGCCACAATGTAGTGCCGCTTAAGCTATACTCGTGCCACAGAATTCTCCTCTCGTGCTTATAAAAACTAGAGAATATGGCGATTATTTAATGTATTCACTATTATCATCATAAGTTTTTAAAAGAATTGTTGAAGCGTTAGTTAAAATCTCAGAATTCTCCTTTTTAAATAAAGCCTTGGTTGAAATTAGTCACTTTTTTTTATTTTGTAAATAAACTATTTTACAATCTTCATAGTCTCTTGGACACCTATCATCGAAATACTCATAAAATATAAAATTAACTAACCACTATAACAGAAAAACTCAGAGTATAAAAAATGAAAAATTATCAACTAATAACTGGCTGATTGACGTTTGTTGATAATTATGTTGAGTTATTTAGCTACCGACTATAACTTACTAAGAGGTTATGGCATTTCGGCCTAGTACAAGTGGCGCATTGGCGAAGGTTACCTCACTAGGCCACTTGCGTAAGGGAAATGTCCTAACTTCTTACTTTAACTATGACTCTCTTAGTAAACAATGCGATGACTTCGCAATTGTTACTTTTATTATCATTCTCATAGCTTCACTTCATTCTCGACGTAGAGCAAAGCCTCTTTTGTATCGAAAGCGGGAACTATCTACCCACAACTGGGTAGTCATCCAACGCCCATTTTCAATCGTCTTATAAAAGGAACGACTATCTTGACTGTCGTAAATCTTCGAAAGATCCTTGTAATCTTCTGCTTGTCTGGCATTTTTATGGTATTAAATTTTCCCACCTCTAAGTGGGTGGAATTTTTACGGTGGTTTCAGTGATAAGGCGATCCATGCTTGTGTTGAACAAAGTTATATGTGGAAATGTTTCAGATATCTCAAATTTGATTAATTTAACCAAAGATTTCAAAACACATACGTTACTATACGTTTACCCGAAAATAATCTTCTACTATGTTTACTACTTAAAAAATTACGCGATCTAGCGAAACAAAGTATAAAATAAAATACAAAATCATTAGTTACACCAAAAATTACAATTGACCATAAAACATTAATTGACCGAGTGAGCGAAGTGAACCAAAGGTCTCAGTTTTAACTGGCAAAAATTGCTTTCATCTGTCCGTATGTTGGTACTCGCGTACAGGTCGTATTTTTCTACCAATCATGATGGATCTTGGTACACAGTTTCTGCAATTTCATAGTATTGTTAGACGTTGGCGATTTTTTGATTGAATTGGATGATTTCCACCAACAAGGGGGAAGTTTGCTGCGGTACCATTCACCAGCCGATTTTGGCTATATAATATATAGTTATATATATATAGTTGGCGATAATATTTGGAAGAAACATTCGGTAAAATCAATTTAAAACAAGAATATTAAATATGAGCAGAATCTGTCAGTTCGGGACAAACAATGCCTTGCACCAAAGTAATTTGAACCTTGCGTCATTATAATACGAAACTTTATATAATATCGTACAGACAAAAAAAACTATGTAATTGTAGAACTGAGGTTTCGAAAAAATGTTTGTTCTCGCGGGGTGTACTGTTCGCAGAACTACTAGTATTATAAAATGTTAAAAGATTTCTCGTGGGTCTTGCACTAGGGGAGACCTGTAACGCTGCGGCCGTGCTAGTTGCGCACTGCGCTGAACAAACTTAATAGTTTCGTATAAAATAAAAATCTAAGCTAACATTAGAAATCAGGTAAGTTATTCAAGATTTTAGATAAGATTCAACAACAAAATCAAATAAGAAAAAAAATTACTATTGCTTGGTAAACACTTTGATGTAATGTGCGCGGGTGTGTTTTGTAGATGATTAATTGTACGTAATGTTATGTCTCATTACGTCCCTGTTATGTAAGTAGATAACATGATCTGTTTTATTTTTGAGTTCCCGATATTTCGGCGCAGAATAGATGCATGCGTCACGTTCACAAGTACAGGGATTTATGTCAGGGATATTTATCTCATCTCTATACTAATATACATTATGCAAACCAGAGAATATTAAGAGACAATATAATAATAATATTATATAATAAGTAATTTATTTCAGAAAAAAAAAACCATATTATGTATTTTCCCTATTATGATAAGGTGTAGCAAAGACAAAAAAAGTCGTCCCATTGCATTCGTCGTCTGACATTTGACTCTCACAACTTGACACTGGCTAAGTACACTATGCGTGCATCCAAAGAATAAGGAAAAAAAACATTAAAAATTTCAGAAACAATTATTATTTTGAGACCTTTATTTGTAATTGAATATGCATAAGAAATTGACAAATATCCACAAAAACATCTAACAAACTGCCGGCAGATCATTAATGACCGTATACGCCGGCAAATGCCAAGCGTTTTATAAAATTCATCAGATAAAGTATACGAAATGCCACGTAATCAGTTAAAACAGAAAACTTCATAAACTTGTTGAAGCGTTTCATAAATTCCGGATCTAGACAAGGCGAGGAAGCAAAAAGGTGCGCCACATCGCCTAAACGTGTTACAGATTCAGAAATATCAATGCCTTTCAAATTCCAGTTTTCAATAATCTCGGGCATTTTTTCTCCGTTCGGATGGTTTTCATTACGCAATGGTATGATTCCGCAGAGCTTTCCATGTGAACGAGCAGTGTTGCCGGAGAATGTCTAAGTGAGTTTGGAAATGTACGTGAGGCAATTGCTGGCGCACCTGACGACCCGAGTTATAATTTTTTTGACAAAATAATCAGTAATTTAAACATAATAATGAAACAATATTAGGTATACACCACTACTTTTTTATTTTAACTTAATTTTAACAGCGTTATGTAATTAAGATACTGAACACATTCCTGAAGAAGATTAGAAGATTATTACATTTAACTTAGTTTCTTACCTTATGTGTAATTAATGTATTATTATGTTAATATAATATAATATAAATATTTAATATAAAGTAGAGGAATAAATTTATTGACCATAAATAACATTGAATATCAATACAATCTAAACTTAAATAGAAGAGTTAAGTTCTTACCTTATAATTATTAGAAATATAGTCCTGATCAACTTTGTTGTCTGGTCATAACAGTATTTTTTTTGCCATTCTAATTAAGTATCAAAACGGGCCAGTACCAACACAGTAAGCAAATAAATAGGTAATGCATCAATGCCGAATTTCTTAACATCCACTGTTCAACCCTAAAATTTCGTATAATTGAATTCTACGCGTAAGTCCCATTTTCAAGAGTGTGTCTGTGTATGGATAAAAAAAATGAACATAATACTTCACCTTGCATAAAAACTGACATTATCCCACTAATATTATAAATGTGAAACTTTGTGTCTAAGTGTGTAACTAGATAAGTATGTAAGTGTGGTGTTACCGTTCAACTCTGTAACGGCGGAACTAATTTGGATGAAATTTAGATTTTATGGATTCCTTGATTGTTTTCTTTTTGAGATTTATTCCCTGGATTAACGCATAGGCATCTTTTTATCTCGATAATTTTAACTGTTCCTGTATAATAGCGGGTGAAACCGCGAAGCGCAGCTAGTAATTGATAATTATGTAAAAATCCTTGAAATAAAGTCTAGAAGAACCTGCCACGTTTATATATCAAATCCCAGATGGCCAGATGATTTTCACTTTGTTCAAAGCTAATCTCCAAAAACACACGTAGAACCATAAGTTTTGTGGCAGCTTTGAATACTGAGTAACATAAAATACACTATAGTCTCGTTTCTGAATGAATACCTTTAGATGTTGTTTGGCGCACATATTACAATCTGGAGTATGTACGGTTTAATTATACGCCGCGTAGACCGCCACTACAGCTGCCGGCATGTCAACGCCCGATTTCCGCCGATGTATTCCGGCGGTAATCGGGCAAACGAATAACGTAAACTAGACGACAACATGACGTATGACAACAGTGATGTTATTCGTTTCCAAGTAACACCACCACTGCTACCTGGCATACCCTCGTGAATCCCTGCGTCAATAACAGTGACAACAGGCCGTATGTCGCCGGCCGATTATCGGCTCAGTGTATTCCGGAGGCGGGTGATTCGTTCGCCGGACGTTATCTCCGTCACGCACTGCGTCACTTCGTTTTTCACCCGGTCCCGGCTCGAATTCACTACTCTCACAATACTCACGTCAACTTCAGTCTTGAAGAATAACTTTAATGTTTTTAGAATTTCTGTGAAGAAATACCTGTGCATGGAGATTTAATCGAGGACCATTTTATCGACCTACAATGTCGATTCAAAAAGGCCACGCTATTCTTATGCAGAATAACTCGAAGCTCACTTAGTTTGAATTTAATACTTAAATAAGGTTGCTAAATTCGAACAGCGCATAATATATACACAATAAAATGGTGTACATTACATTACATACATTACATTATCAGCCAGAAGACGTCCACTGCTGAACATAGGCCTCCCCCTTAGACCGCCACACCGACCGACAATGTGCCACTTGCATCCACCGGTTGCCCGCGACTTTCACAATGTCGTCGGTCCACCTAGTGGGAGGCCTGCCTACGCTTCGTCTTCCGGTTCGTGGTCGCCACTCAAGAACCTTTCTTCCCCATCGGTTATCGGTTCTTCGAGTGATGTGGCCTGCCCATTGCCATAAAATACAAAATGGTGTAAACATCTGAAATCGACAGGGTATGCCGTATATGGTTCGCCCTTATTAACGATTTATATATGACATGCAACCACACGTTTTAAAGTCACTGTTAAAATGTATTCATAACATTTTCTTATCGTTGGGATAGATAGATATTAAAAAAATCATGTAGTTCAACTTATTTTTATTCTTTATTCTTTCTTTATTGCATATATGTACATACTCTTCTTGTAAAAATACGTTTTAGCTTACATTATGATATATACCCTGTAAATAAGGGCGCAGCAATATTATGTGGCTGGGCTATCTAGAACCTAATCAACAAAGAATAAAGACGCGCACCCTCCCCTACTGTTCCCTACTCGGATAGGTATTTATCCGACACCTATACTTTCTGTACGAGATAACTATTCTCTGTAGTGAGAGTACAAAATGTTTCATAACTTAATAATTCAAACTCTACTCTGGTTATTAGGCGGCAGGGTCTGTATCACTAGGAACTTACCAGGGGTAGGATTATTCGCTTTTACTCGTACGTTTTACCAAAGGATTTGTCGAGGTCGTATCTACTTTGTTTAACTGTAGGTAGGATACGTAAGTGTTGATTACTTGGGTTGGTTCGCGCTACTTTAGGATATTTGTTGAAGAACCAATGTCACCGAAATAGCTTTCAGAGTTTGCAAGCTGAAGTGGAAAAAGGGAGCCTCATCACTCGAGGAACCGATAACCGGTGGGGAAGAAAGTTCTTGAGTGGCGACCACGAACCGGAAGACGCAGCGTAGGTAGGCCTCCCACTAGGTGGGCCGACGACATTGTAAAGGTCGCTGGTAACCCGTGGACGCAAGTGTCGGTCGGTGTGGCGCTCTAAGGGGGAGGCCTATGTTCAGCAGTAGACGTCTTCTGGCTGGTGATGATGATGATGACTTTAGGATCTTTTTAAAATCATTTTCGGAGGCTTAGTTTTATCTAGTCGGGTCCCAGGTCTTAATGGGACAAAACTATAAAGTTTACATTATGAAATATGAATAAATTAGTTAAGCTCTTTATAAACTCAAAATAGGTTTGCGCTCATCTAACTAGGGGTTGAGCAATTATATGGTCTAGGATGGAGCACGCCTGCCTAAAAGGTACTTGTTACGCTTATCTAAAAGGTAAGCTCACTTTATCAACGAAGTTTTACAGGTTTTATGACACAATATTTTCTTCCACGATATAACTTATTTGTGTTTTAAGAGAATGTGTATAAAGTACTGAGCTCGTCATGTTCAAAGTAATTTTAACGTCGGAAGAAAACTGTATTCCTAAAGGCAGCGATATACTGTTCATAAAACGTGTTTATCGCCACTTTTCCGGGTTTCTTTGTCCGAAGCAACTGACGTGGCTCAAAAAACAAAGCAATAATCGCATTTGTTCTCAGCACTGTACGTGACTATTATCACACGTATCATTATACAGAACATGCTTCTTCCCGACGGAAACACACATTACATATGGCGCTTTACACGAGACGATATGCTCCCGGCATGCAACCGATATCTGTATCCAGGTAGTGGATAGAATTTCAAATTGCAACTGTTATTGGTTGACCTACAGCCATATATTTTGATAACAAACTATTGAATTTCACAAACCTAACTGCAAAATAGAACCGCTCGCTCGAAGAGCAGATAACCGATGGGTAAGAAAGGTTCTTGAGTGGCAACCACGAACTGCAACAAACAGCGTAGGTAGCCCTCCCACTAGGTGGACTGATGACATTTTGAAGGTCGCGGGTAGCCGGAGCATGCAAGTTGCAAATTGTCGTTCAGTGTGGCGGTCTAAGGGGGAGGCGTTCAGCAGTGGACGGACGTCTTCGCGCAGTTGATGATGATGATGATGAACTGCAAAATGTGCCGACTAGTGTCTCTGTGTTAGAGTATGTTTTCTATTCCTGTTGGTGTTGCGTCTCATAATTTAACATTAGACTAAAAAAAAAATGTAACGCGCTCCGATGCGACTCGGGCGAGTTCGAAAAATGTTTACTGTCAGTGTGATGTTTAGTCGTATCGTATCACAAGCTTCAAACAAATATTTATTTAATAATTATATTGACGCGACGACGTCGCACCTCATCGTATAAAAGCAGGTCGGAAACCAACTCAGTATTGACGCCACGTGCAAAACAAGATTAAGGGGCCACAATTTCAATAAAAACATAACGAGGATAGAGTGTGTAAAATGAAAGATTTATCTCCTCAGCCGGGCGGAGGGTCGACACATAAATAAATTCATACACTCCATTGAAAGTCGAGGAGTCCCAAAACCGCTTTGAGTGTTTTTAAAAGAAACCTCTCAGATATTCGAAGTAAAAGCCTATTCAGGCTCGCGGTTTTTGGCTATTTACTGTGCTACTTCTTTCTGCGGAGAAAGTTTCTCCTTCGAATGTCGCAGGAATGTACGTGTACTCAATGTGGACGGCTTTTGACATGTTTGTTGGGTTAGCCAAATAAAAAATGTTTAGAAATCTTTTGGTATAGTTTTTTTGGGGCCTTGAAAGTATACAATATTTTTATTTGGCTTACTAATAGACTAGCCCTTAGGTAACTTGGCTGTTATTTACTGCCTGACATATATGACTCTACGTCGATTATATTTGCCACAGGTACAGACAAACTAACATTACGTTATTATTATATTTTGCTAGACATGCTTTTATAAAATTCGTTATTGGTATTGTACGCTGATCAAAATGAGTCCAAACTTTATCAGTCTACTGTTAATTAATGGGGAGTTCCATTTTCCTTCCGTCTCCATCATCAGATCATATCGCTCTCATAATATTGTAAAGTTATCGGCACTTGACCGGCATACAAAATTTCAACTCAATTGAACAAGGGGAGCTGGTTTAAAAATTAGTTAAAGATTTGACCTCAACATACATACAAACATCGTAAGTCAAATAAAAGCCTATAAAAAAGTACTGTTTCCTGCTGTTTTTCTTATAAATTTTCGCATGCTGTTACGTTGTTTAATTCTATAAGTAAGTTCTTTTAGGTATTTCTTTATATATTTTGTTTCTTAATACATGTACAGGATCACAACAAGGATTTTTACAAGCTTTTGTTGACCGAGTAAGCGAATCGAACGAAAGGTCTAAGTTTTAAATTGGTGAGTATTTCCCCTAAAAAAAGGAAGAAGTTTGCTGCGGCGCCATATACCAACGGATTTAGATAATATTTGGCAGAAGCATTTGGTACTCAATTCTAAGCAAGAATTTCGAGTTTGAGCCAAATCGGTCAAGAGGTTGTCAAGATATAAGATCGTAGGTTCTCGGGTCGATATTCCGAAGCCCAAAATCCCGAATCTTACGTTAAATGGCGCTGTAGCAAATTTCTCCCCTTTTTGCTAAAATCGCTGACGACAAAAAAATAACTATAAAATTTGAGGACCTGTACACCAAGTTTCGTCAAGATTGGTTGAAAACAGCGACCTGTACGCGAGTACCAACATAAGGACAGATGAAAGCAACACTCCTCCAATCAAAAACCGCCGACGACAACAAAATCTATGAAATTGTAGAATTTGCAGTTCTGCAAACTAGTTTAACTTACAATGTTTGTATATTGTTAAGGTGAAATGTTGTAATTATAGACCAGTTCTTCTTGTTCAATTGAGTTGAAATTTTGCATGCCTCAAGTTCCGATAACAATACAATATTATGAGAGCGAGCTGATCTGATGATGATACGGAAGGTGGAAAACGGAACTTCTCAGTAACTATCAGTAAATTGATGAAGTTGTACTCATTTTGGTCAGCTTACATTACCAATAACGGATTTTATAAATGCTTGTCTGGAATTTTTTTTTCCCACAAAAAATCTTTTAAAGATGAATTGCTCTGTTTTTTTTTTCTTGTCTATTTGTACTGAATCGAGATCTCCAACGACTTTTTTAAGAAATTGAGTAACGAGACGAGCAAATTCCTAGTATGATGGTACAAGTTATTAAATAATCAGCTTATAATGTATGTAACACGTAAAATATGAAGTATAAGATGATAGTAGAGCCAGTGGTCAAGTCGAGTCACTGGCCAGCGGCTGGCGGCAGCTGCGTGACAAATGTCGCCGCAGCATGGCACAATTTTATACCGGTGATTACCTCGCCGGAGGAACAGTACATCGACTACGTACACTAGCCTCGATTACGCTCGAGGAACGTACGAACGTTGTTAACGGCCTTGCGTCACTTACGCGCACGTTAAATATACGTACGGTAGGGCTTACATTTATATTTAGAACTATTTGATCATCCACGGGCCTAAAGGTAAGCGACGATCACTAATTTTCACTTGTAGTGCTGTACTTAGTTCAGCTTGTCATAAAACAATTAATTACTTGACACTTGATCAATTACAGTTACATTACATACATATTGCATTGCATCGCACCGCATCGCGTCGGGTGTTGTCCGTCAAGTTACCTCACTTCACGTCATGTCAGGTCACGTCATGTCACGTTACGTCATGGTACATCTCTCAAATTACATTATTACAATTATAGTAAATTACACTCTGACATGTTTAAATTGTGTCCAAATAGTAAAGACATTAAAACAAAAAAACAATTTTATTGCGTTACTTTCGACATAATTATATTAATTTGGTTCAAGAATGAAGCTGTGTTCGTACGAACACCTTTCTATCATCAGCAGAGGCCATTACTAGTAAGTCGTTGCCGCCACTACTACACCCGTAAAGTCGCGTGTAAATAATTAAAACATGAACGTGCGCGCTCATAAAACGACGAACGTGTCAAAGAACACATTTACATAATAAATTAATCAAAGATTTCTTTGAATACTTTTAGCGTTTCGTATTAACTTAACAACAAACATTATATTCGTAATCAAACAACATAACTGCCTATGTATAATAAAACATAGTAAACATTGGCCATTATATTTCTATAAAGATATTATAAGGCAAACGAACCTTGTGTGACAGTAAAAGTTCTTTGCAATGGTCATAACATAACTAAATTCAAATAACAATAATTGACCGAGCGAATCGAAGATCTGAGAGTTGTGAAGATAAGGGGTGGCGAGGTCACAGTTCGGGGCGAACGACTAGTAATTATTATTTCACATCTTTTTTTAAAGATCGCTAATAATAATTTCTGCGTCACTACAAGCGTAGCACTGTGGCGTAGTTAGTAGCTTTGTAGCTTAGCACTGCTACTTCGTAGAGTCGTAGCGCTCCTGTTTCGTAGCACTGTAGCGTATTCTTTGGTAGCGTCGTAGCTTTGTTGCATCGTAGCAATCGTAGCGTCCCGTCTCTAGTCTCTCGTAGCAACGTAATTTCTTGGACAGGTTTTCCTGTAACCATTCACACGGCGAGCATTCACGATGCTCCGTGAAGTTTTCAGACGCTGCTTGTCAGCCAATAGTCAGCGTTTTTCTCCTGTATTTAGTTGATCTGCTTTGTAAGCAGCTCTTCACAGATAGAACGTGAAAAATAATGAATTGCAGTTTTTTGTACATATTTTTTTGTATTTTTTTTTAAATCATATATTTCATAAAATGAAATATATTATTTAAAACCTTAATAGGTTTTATATTTTTAGAACTTACTGACTTCCTACAAAAACTCAATAGTAATGTCAACGGAAGAAAGCTGGCTCCTAATTTGTGCTAATTGTAAATTTACGAAAAGTTAATTATCCAAACGGTATTCAGACCCGGGTTTCTGGTAAATTAAAATCCCGGAAAACGAGAAATTTTACTCTTTTAGGCTTAATAGTAACTTATGGTCGCGGAAAATAAATAGGACGAATTCATTTGCATAATTTTTAATCGTTGAACCTTGAAGAAAGGATATTGTTTTAATTTAATTTGGCGTTTTATTTTACGGCTGTTTACTGTTGTTTTATTTTTATCTTTAATTATGTAATTGTACTACTACGTATAAGGATACAATCGTGTGAATTTTGCAAACAACTTATTATTTTGTTACCTTGAAAGAGTTAAACAAAAAAACAAAAGCAGTTTGAAAAAAATCTGACGTTAGAGCTCACCACTTAGCCTACAGGAACTACTAGCTACATAGTCAAGGAATATACATAGTAAAAATATATACTAGATACTATTAGGTACTATATAATATATGTAGATGCAAAATTATTTAATAGTTTCATGCCAGCTCGTGCTTTGTTTAACACCGTGCTACTGGTATTAACATTTCTTTTAACTACTTTTAATTAATACTTTGAAAGTCCTCATAAACCTTACAAAGTAAAGCACGTGCGGTGGAATCCTACGATGAAAGACACCAGAGGGCTGGCCCCATTTTACTATATGCACCTAATTTCCAGCTACTTCAGGCTGCCGCGCCGGCATGTGAAGGGCCGTAGTTTTGTACTCTGTGGTCTGTTGATTTGTTTGTTTTGTTTCCTGACATAGACGCCATTTTTAGGGCCGGGATACTGTAGGTATACACGTTTATTACATAGCTATTTCAGGTCCTCTGGTTTCACATTAAAAACAAAAATCAGTCATAGTAAGCAAAGTAAGTCATGGTCAAGTCCAAGTCATGCCCAAGTAAAGTGTTGGAGATCTCAACTAGAGGTTTCTAAGGACGTTTTGAAAGAATATGCAAAGCCATGATTTACGAGATTATACAATTCACCGACACTTTTGCATGTACACGAAGGCTTAATGAATAAAATTTCACCGTTTTTAAACATTATCACTCGAAATAACATAAGTTTTGGTAAATATTACAATGACGCAATGGCAATTAAACCCTCTGAATTATAATATTAGTATAGATGGTATGGAGGACAGTAATCATCATATTGATCAGTAATAAAACACACCTATAGCTCTTCATCGTTTAGTTTAAAATCTGAATTATTTTAATAAAAATACAGTACAGTCATATAAAGTGCTGCTCAAGCGTTGAGTAACATGTTTATGATGGCATGTTGAGTTGAGCTGGTTTCAAATGTAAATTTATCACCTTTCTATTATACCTACAGAGTTCACAATAAAGCGCTGCGACTTGCTCGCTTCATACTCAAGAAATCTGTAAATATCTAATTTAATATTGTGCCCTAAAAATGTACAAACGGAATCCTCCTTCATTCATCTGAATGAGAAAGTAAGTTTCAAAGTACAGCGTGAGACTTCAAAATTAAGGAATTCAAAAAGCGAATACCAA
Organism: Apocheima hispidaria; assembly: GCA_947579745.1. Lineage (NCBI taxonomy): Eukaryota > Metazoa > Arthropoda > Insecta > Lepidoptera > Geometridae > Apocheima > Apocheima hispidaria. The sequence goes on along the minus strand of OX388152.1, from coordinate 298,256 downwards.
TATGTTTTGCAATAATTATTAACTACACAAAGTAACTATTACTTTGTAAAAGTCTCACCTTTGTGAATTGTTTGACGCCAAGCGCAGTGCACAAAAAAATATCTTAATTTTGTCCCACAACAAATTTTCTTCAAAATATCTGGCTTTTAATTCCGCTCAAAGAAAATGCACAAAAGAAGTATACGTGTGCACTTTTACATGACAATGTAGTACGTGAACGTACAGAGAGATGGAGCCACGTCCGACTCAGCGACGCAACAATGGGCACGTGTTTCGCATTTACACGACTTACGACCAGGGATTCTTGACTTCATACAATGCTAAAGATAACCTAATTTTAACTAGAAATAAAGTTGGAAAGTTTGTATTTTAATGGAAATTGTTTGCCACGTAGCTAAACTCATTTTTACTGTACCAACTGATTTTCAAAGGAATAAACTGTTATAAATTTGATTCGTAATCTAATATCATTGTAATTCAATTTTTATATTGTATTACTTTATACCCGCGGCTTCTCCTTCAGAGCCAATTTTCGTAAGACTGACATGCGATGCTGAAATGATATAGACACAGTAAAATTTTCTAAGTAAAGATTTCTTACATAAAGGCCCTGTATATAAGAAACTAACTATTGCGCGCGACTTCGTTCGCGTGGACCAATAAATAAAAGTAGCCCTTGTTCGTCTCCTACCCTTAAGGTATATCTATGCAAAAATTCAGCTCGATCCGTTCAGCCAATTTGCCGTGATAACGCGACAAACACCTAGACAGAGAGACAGAGCTACTTTCACATTTATAATATTTGTAAGGATATTTCCCGTCGACGCTTGGCGTTCCTGTGACGTGTTCTGTTTTAAAGCCAAAAATACTATAATAGTTAGAATGGAGGTATCGACATTATTATTACAGTTCCCCCTCGATTTTTTCGGGATGGAGAAACAGCTCATGACACTCTCCAATCTTCAAACTATATCAGTACAAATTAAACATCGTCCCAATTTCCAGTAAAGGCAGACAAACAAACAAACTTTGACATATCACAGATTATTTGTAAATGATATAAATATGTATGATAGGTCGATATATGCAAAAAAAAATTTTTTCATAAGTACTGACTCTCAAACTTGTAAGGCAGTAATCAATTAATATGAGTGCTTATGTATTTAAATTAAATACTAATTTTAAAACTACTATATTTTTCTAGTTATGTAGAACAAAAATTCATGGAAATATTGGCAACATTGGCTGAAGTTTTCGTTTACGAACAGGAAGTTCCCGAACAGGCTAGGTAACGCTCCCCGTTGTTTGATTCAATCCTCGCTATCGAAAGTAGTTCAGCTTTACATGTGTGAGCGAAAGATTATTTCAAACCAAATTATTTCGTGGTGTAAATAAAATAAAAATAAAAACGGGAGAAAAACAAACTTTAGAAAAAAACACGGTGCCCGGTTTTTTTAAAGATAAAAAGAAAAAAATACTTCTATAATATGCAATACTATGAATGACACGCAATGAAATAAACTTTTTAGGAAAGTTTTCAGGTAATCTAAATTACATTTCAACAGCATTCCTTATGCCAATAGCGTTCTCTCTTGCCATCTGCCTCGACCCGATGGATCTCTCGAAGCGGCGATAGCAATTTTCCGACCTGTCTCTGAATTTACCTACAATTACCTAATTTTTACGTTGTGTAAAATCTGACGAGACAAAAATCACGCTTTGTACAATTTGCATATAACACATACCTATGTACGTAAACGCGTTCCAACGTTTTCCTGTTTGATTACATTTACCATCATCTGATCGACACAGCAATCTGGTGGGAGATACGTGTGTTCTCGCTCTCTTTGATACTGTATCAAAGGTATCAAACAAGTATTAGGATTGGATACATGAAAGCGTTTCCCGATTATAGATAAAAATGCCTATTAGATTTGATCGACAATTCTTCGAAAATTTTATCAAAGCCTCCTGCTTTTGTACATAAATATTATATCGAATGACAATACTACTACTATTACAATAATAATAGTAATGTTGCTTGCATATTTTTTTTGGCTTAGTGACGAAACGAGCTCGTCACTCGCCTGATGGTAAGCGTAACGCTTGCCCATAGCAGTTCAATTATTATTGTTACTCGTACATGAAGGTGACACTTACAACTTATCGTACATACGATAAGTTATAATAGTTTTATTACCAAGTGTCCGGCATACATTCAATAATATTGATTACTTAACTGTTTTTTTCAAACAAGCAGAAAGCATTACACCTGAATATCAAGGACACTGAACCAACGAGAGAGAAAAAAACAGGATAATATATTTCTCTTTCTTGTTCTCCCGTTTGTTAGAGGGCGGTCCATGCAAACCAAAGCCGCAGGTGTGATAGCACTATTACAATAATAGAATTGAGATAATATTAATTAGAACATCTTTGCACGTCTGTGTCGGATGGCCCAAACTGGCGGGACAAGGTCCCAGCACACTTTATCAGCCCGGCACTGACCCGGCATCGCCTGAGCTCGAGCAGTACACTAATATCATACTAGTCTCTGGTCATACCGTTACGATGTTGATTAGTATAAGTTGCAGTATGCTTTCATAGAACAAGAAACAATACAGAACTGAACGATCAGGTACAGAGTTGATGTGTCTAAGCATGGACAGACAAGGAACAGTCCTTTGCTCATCAATGTGACGCAATGAGCTAAGTAAAACTTTCAAACTACAATATCTAACCGCAACAAGTTGACTACGTGTTTTAAAATAAAACGTTTTTCAAATTTTTACCTGAAGCATATAAAACCTCGAAACTCGTGAACTCGAAACTCGCTTCTATTCGCTACGATCATAAAGTTTTTGAATAATGCAGTGGACTTTAGAGCGATACAGGACTTAAGTACTTTACAAATATTCAGGATATGGTTATCCATGCAAGACTCGTTGTTCTAGCAAAGGTGCAGTTCAGTGCAGGTTTTTGGCAAAAACCTAACTATACAGTTTCATCAGGATAATTTTTTAGACATCATCTAAATATCACGATACAAATTTACTAATATAACAACGACAAGTCATTTCTGTTTGTCGTATGCTAAGAGCCGGAAATAGACTTCTATAATATGAACTAGCTATGCCCCGCGGCTTTACTCGCGTGGTTTATTTTTTTCTAAATCACCCCAGTATTGAGGCCAACAGAACAAAAAAAAAAAACAAATCAATGCAGTTTGAGTTTTTGCGAGACTAACGCATGGTAATTGATTTACAATTGATTTTTGTACATATAGATAGATTTTTACAGTATTTGTAATTGTTCATAAAAAAACGCTGGTTTAAAGCTGAGGTGACAGTTATAAATAAATCTTTTCAAAATAAGTCACTGCAATTAATGTCAAACACTAGTCCTGCGACACAGCCGCGGAAGTCTTAGCGGTAGGGTTGCAGGCACAAGAACATTACTGACTTGTTATAAAATTATATATTACACTTTAAAATCATATACACTACCAGGTCAAACTATACTGGTGCAGTTATCTTGCATCCTAAGCATGTACTTATTCACGGTGACTTTGGTAGTAAGGTCTTGTACGGATATTCTGCCGCAGGCTGTACGGAAAAGCAAAATAGAGCTCCTGTCGAAATCATACATTTTGTACTAAAAATCAAATCAAATCAAATCAAATTTATTTGGGCATTACAAAAATTACAACTAAATTGTTGATCCCAGAGTCTCCCAAACTAGTCGTAGACTGTGTGTCGGGAGACAATGGCCTCTCCTATTTACTATATAATTATGCCAAAACAAAATATGGTTAAATTAAGGTAACTATACAATAATTTAGAATTTACATTATTACTATGCCAAGAAATAGCCAAAGAAAATGCAGTTTGTTTACGCCTTTCATGGAGACTAGGCAGAGGAGAAAGCAAATAAGGGTCAACAGCATTTTCTCCCGCTTAACGATTATAATTGTAATTTTAAACAGTTGATCTTCTGTCCTATTATTTGTTCTCGATTGTCTAAGAAAATTAAAAATCTTGAAAATAAACAGGTTTTTATCGGTTGTAACAAAATGCAGGTTTTTTTTTAAAGTAGAACACTTTTCAAGGCCGTTTCGCTAATATACGACATATTTCCCAAACGGATCTATAGTTGGCGTTATGATAAGTAAATTTGTATTTGTAAGTATTTCCGTGCCAGCGTTTTATTCCAGCGTCTTTTAAAAACACAGAACGCAAATCAGCAGGTAAATATAATCTCGTTATCTCGAGTCAAAGTGCACAACACTAGCGTACAGACGTAAGTGATGATTGGTACGTGATCCGACTCGCATCACTAGACGTTGAGAGGACGGAGTCCGCCCGTGTGGTGTAGAAGAGAAACTACTTACAGATGGATGACTCTGATATCGGTAATTCATCAATAACAGTAAGCAATGAGCGTTCTGCGATCCCCAAGCCGCCTGCCAAGCATAAGGATTATCCCTGCAATAAGGGGGAGCGCTTTGTTCAGTAGTGGACGTCATATGGATGATGATCATGATGATGATGATAAATTATAGGGTTTGTATTGAGTGACTAACAACGTGGAGCCGAAACTTCTGAATGCCACGACTTGATATTTATTGGAGGAAGCATTTATATGTACAAAAGGTCGAAAGCACACAATATGAAAAGATGTTGGAAAATTACACATAAAACCCTGACTGCCCCGGTGACTCAGTTGGTAGTGAACCTACCTTTTGTGTTTGGGGGCGTGGGCTCGATTCCCATCTAGGACAAACATTTATGTGATGAATATTTGTGTTAGTTCTATGTCTGGGTGTTAATATCTATATAAGTATGTATTTTTTAAAAAAATTCTATGTACATACATCAGTCTCTGGCAGCCATATTACAAGCTTTGCTTAGTTTGGGGTCAGATGACCGTGATATTGATATCCCAGATATTTATTATTTATTTATTTATTTATTTTTGTGGTTTTTTTTTAGCTTCAATTTTGGTGAAGCAATTAGATTTAATTTACCTACTTGCATATAAGTGAGATTTTGATATAACTGCCTATTTCAACTGGTATAGAAAAATAATGTCAAGGTATAATTTAGTAACTCAGATAATTTAATAAGAGAGAAAGAGAGAAAAAGGAATCGGCGTAAAGTTAAAAGAAAAAAACTAGGTAACAATTAGTATTCATTTTGGCAACATGAAATAATGTAGTGTGTTTTGCAAAAAGTTTACCGGTTAACCAAAAACTAGCAATTTCCTAAAACTGAAATGTCAACGAGTAAATCCTATTGAGAACACAATAGTAATGGTGTTCAGTAATAGGGATTTTCAGAGTTCTGTATCTGTAATTTTCTGTGACGCAGCCTACGGTGAGTGGGGCCGAGTTTATTCAGGTTAGTCTGGAGTGTGTGCGTGGTATTTATGTAACACTTACACAGGTTAATGTAAAGAATAATAAAAATAAACTTCTTAATCGAAACTTGAATTACAGGCCGGGGTGTCGCGATGACCCCGAAGTAGAACTTAGCCTCTGATAATAAAAGACTCCGCTTGCGTGCAATGTCATGCCATTGGTTTGCTGTGCTCCTGCAGATCCTTCGTGGCGTTGGAGCGGCAAAACTAATTAATTAACTAAATATTGTGAAATGTAATAAAGCTTTTCCACTGTTATATGTTAATTGCAAAATGTTACTTTATAAATCACTTACAAACTGACACCTACTATAACAAAAACTTAAGATAACTTTGCAAAATACCTCAAGGCGGAAGATTCTCACAAAATACGGGCATATAGCTTCTTAGAATACTTTAAGCGTTCTTGGGTTTGTAAACAGAAACTTGAGGGAGTTCTTTACAGTTAGTTTTGTAGTCGAGAGGAAGAGATCGAGAGCGCATTTTCCCAAAAGATTCGAGGACGCGGAACGAAAATGTTACTTAACTTCTTTTATCGAAGATTGTTTTATTTTCCGCAACATGAAGCAAGTACCTCATACTCATTAATTCATAAAATGTAAGTTCAAAAACCAAAATCCTACTACTTAAAAGTATGAAATAAGAAAATGTTATTCGAAATTCAAAATGGCATGTTCCATTTAATGTACATAGTATTTTTCCAATGAGTTTTAAAGTCCTTTAACCGTAGTGTGATGGCTCAGTGAGTTTTCGAGTCCCTTGCCTTGCCTTTTTTTTGTTTAGTAGTTTTGTTATAGATTCCGCCATATTGGATTTAGTATAATTCCGTATAGTCTATGACACGCGGAGTGTGAAGACGCGTCGAGAGACACCTATCTTGTCAAAATCTGATAAGCGGCTTAGCAGTTTAGAGGGAACATATGAACATACTTACATACATACATAAATAGACTGTCAAACTCATAACCCTCCTTTTTCGTAGTCGGGTAATAAGTACAGGTTAAACATCGCTGATTTCGATTAAAATATTTTGAGTAATCATAAAAAGCCAAAAACAATAATTAGCTAATAAATAAATCACTAACAAAATAATCAAATTAAGTAAATCAAAAAATAATAGTCATACTTTCACTAAGTACATAGAGAAATTATACTAAGAGTGCTAATATCTATGGAAAGATCGGTAACTCGTAAGGACGTAAGATGTCGCTAGTAATCAAATCTGCGACACGATCTTCCCAATTTCTGCTTGACTTGAAATAGAATCACTCATTCGTAATGGTACGGAGAAAAAATGTTGTTTCGAATATGTTTGCATTAATTAACAGTAAACTTATTAATTTCATATTTTATTTGCAAAACTCGCTAGGTTCTCAAGAGATAACGTTAACAACATTATTTTTGGAATCATATTTTTTACGTCGTATATGGCAATCTAATTTGAACTAAACCTTAAATAGCGGACATAAAATAATACTATGTTTTTTTGTAGAGATTGTTATTCTTCTCGTGTAGATTTTCCTTCCTTATTATCCTTTTATTTTTTAGAATTTTATTGCAGAATCTATTAGTATCCAAATTAATTTAAACTTCTATTATTCTTATCCAAGTTTAAAAAATAAGTGTTATTTCTGTTGTAGAACACGATGCGAACAAAGTCATTAGAAAACGTAATTTTATTTTTAAATTTTAGATCGTAGAATTCTCCCTATTTTTTTACAAACAATTTATACAAAATCCAAACGAACTGCAGATAATGGGCGCAGAAAGTACGTACAGCCCTAATTTACAGGTCTGAATGTTACGCGAATATTTTATAAGTAAATTTTATGACATCAGTTTGCATTAAAAGACCTTTGAATGAATACATTTTAATAAAATATTAGAAATAACAATAATAATTCGGATATTATATTACAAATGTACATTATCGCAGCCAAACAAAAGGAAGCGTCATTTCCTTACACCGGAAGGGAAAAATGAGGGAATCATCGCTAGACGGCTGTAGTTCGATGAATGCGGTCATCGCTCCACGGAAAACCGTCGTTTGTCATTCACAGTAGATTAACATTGAATATTGAACAAAGCAAACACGAATGAAATTATATCAATGCGGTTACCTATCGATTTCTCTAAATTTTGATGACCCGAATATTACTTTCCCAAACACGTAAGCCTTATTATCAAAAGTCAAATAAACTCACTAAACGCCTGACAAAAATCCAAGGAAATACTTTCACGCTCACTTACAGACAACTGTCACACATGCGCAAAATAATGGGTGTACTTCTCGCTTTACCCGCATGGAGACAGGGTAGGGATGCCTTTGTCCAGCATTGAGACATGAGAGGCTCATAATAATAATAATAACCTATGCTAGTATTCGTGGCCACCTCAATATATTACCTTTTTTTTTGCGCTTCGCCTGCCGCTGCCGCGCCAAGCTCGCTTCGCTCGCTTGGCTCTCGTGTTGTTAGTTGCAGTTCAAACATAACCACTTATCGGTATAATCAACAACGCTTTTCAATAAAAACAAATAGGAACCCATACATCTAAAACACTATATTTGTACATTACAGTCGCCAAGCAAATTAATAAACAAATAAAACAACTATAACGTTTCGATATTTCGGATAAAGACATAAGTATTTCGAACATTCGATAGAAATTGAAGTGAATAAGAAAAAAAAAACAACGTTAAAACTGGTTCCTGCTAATGATGCCTTTATAAAATGTATTTCTAGATAACAAAAAATATGTTTAACAATCCTTCGGAAGCAGCGATTCTGACCACGGCGAATACGGCCAATTAAAAATCGAACTTCAAAAATTTCGAAACAATACATACATTTATCATATAATTTTAAGCACTTAGAGTTTGCATAGTCAATTGGTCAGCCATACGAGTACTGACGGAGTTCTTGGGTCAGCAGTTTTCCAACATATCGATTGTTGTCTTGGATACATGACCAGTCTCACACTGTAAAGAATCAACGTAGTTCTAAATGTCATTCGTAGTGACACATACAAAGACGGACAGTATCGTTTATTTCATGGTCAGTAAAGACCAGTTAATGAACTACAAAATTAGCGCTGGAAATGACACTTTTCGATTCGATTTGCACCAATAACGATCACACTGCGAGAAACTTTGTATATCAAAACCTCGTTCTATAGTTCCTCTTTCACGGTAAAAGCTGTTAAACTATGGAATGAACTACCTACGGAAATTAAGCGTTCACCTTCACTGGAAGTCTTTAAGCGTCGAGTTAAGCTTCACTATATCTCGGAATAGCTGCTGCATCGTCATGCTCACTTTATGCTTATTTAATATGTATGTGTATGTATCTATATTATTATTATATATATATTATTTTTTTGCGTCTAGCATTATCCCATAATAGCACACCCCGTCCCTTACCTCTTCCATACAAATCCTCTCCATGCTAAGGTTGCCTGGAAGAGATCGGTTTAAGCGATAAGGCTGCCAGTTGTTACACTAGTTTTAAGTTATTTTTTGGTCTTTTGTATGTTATTGCTGGTGTGAATATTAATATTAGTGAATATTCTGGTGCAGTAAAGAGTTATCTATCTATCTATATATATCAACCGTAGCGTGTGAGGTCACTTATGATAATAATTGAACTCGTTTGCGGTTGTAAGATGTATTTGACCTCACGTAACCTTACGCGGTGACATTTCCCGTGTCAGGCTCCAGCACGAATCGCACATGAACCGACTGATACCGATATAACTGATGACTGATCAGATATAACATGCACGACAAACGCCCAAAAGTCCTACAGACAACGTAAGAATACTTGTGGCATGACGGTCGCTGGGCAAACGAAGGAAAACGTTCATTTGTCATGCGCATTAGGTAGAGATGCGCAAAAACCAAATAGTGTGGCGTCATTAATCATGCCATATTCTGGCGGCCATTGAGAGTCTCAGATGTTTGCACAAATTAATAAATATTAATTTGGGCAAACATCCGAGTTTTTATGGAAATTCGTGGTTATATGATTATCTTTAATGCACATTTTTTACATGGAAAGCTGCATTTAACTTTCCCTGTTGTGTACTACTAAAAAAATAATAGTTTAATAAAACGATTTGCTTGATTGCTCAATTTCAGATCATTATAATTGTTTGCGCAGTTTAATGTTCGGGGTCTGTAAATATTCCGCTTACGGGCTTCTCACAAGCTTTTATTTAACTTGCAATGAATTTTTTGATTTGATTTTAGACCAGTTTCTTGTGTTAAATTTAGTTAAAAATTTACATGCCTGTCAAGTTCCGATGACAATACAATATTATGACAGCGAGCTGATCTGATGATGCATAAGAAAGGTGGAAAACAGAACTCCTCTGTAACTAACAGTAGATTGATGGAGCTTACTCATTTTGATCCGCTTACAGTACCAATAACGGATTGTATTAAAACTTGTCTGGAAAAATAATATCCTCACATAAACTTATTAATACTAGATATCTGAAGCAGAACTAATATACCACTAACATAAATATTATCGAAAAAAACATTCGTAATGTATTCAGTAGGAAATGTTAGTTAAACTATTTTTTTTTTTCATTTTAGTGTCATTACACTTCCGTATTTCAGACAATTTTCTATAGAGCTATCGATACACGTTATTTAATTTGAATAAGCGTTGTGTTGAAGGTAGGTTATACCTTCATATTAGCCATAATATTAGTTTTGCGACAATTGTAGGTAACAATTACCCGTGTATTTTCAGCAGTATTTCCTTTCGAAACAGTATACTACATCTAACAAACATCAACATAACGATCTTCTCGAACTATACTCGTAAAAGGTCATAATATAACTTTCCTCACTTAAGGCCACATAATTGAATTCTTCTTGTTTCACGTAAGCTATCTTTATTTCCTCCCGTAGCCAGAATATTTCGTTATTTTCCTTTAACAATGATAACACAGTGTGGAGCAGTTACTAAACATAGTAAAAATGTGTTTAAAAAGTAGAATAAATAAAATAAAATAAATTGAATAAGGGACATAGTGCATAAGCAGTAGTGTGCAACCATGACGCTGCTACGGATTGAAGGACAATGTTTCCAGCGAAATTACTGGGCATACAGAGATTTAACATCTAATATCTCAGGACGCAGATAAAATATTGTAAAGTTTCTTTGCTCAGGGTGACGAGCGCAATGCGCAAATCACGTCTTTCGCCGCATTGTTGTATACTTGTCCTAGTAGTAGAAGAAATGCGTGACATTCTTACATTTCAATCACAAAACATGGGGTCCGGTTGGACTCGGACCGACTGTGAACGACGGATGACAAGGGCAGAATATTATAATACACTATAAAGTTCATGAGAGCGAGACAGCAGTGAAAGTTAAGGCTAATTTGCATCCGCATAAACAGTTTTTGCAGCCAGTCAGTGCCCTGAAAAACTGTTTACACGAGCCACTCGCACGTCAGCGCTGTCACGACAGCAAAATTAGGCGACAGCGCCCATCTCCGTATACATTTTCTAAGAAATAGATTCTTGAACTCGGTCTAGCTTAAACAGCGCTAAGAGTTTGACACTTCTCTTCCTCTGTTTGAAACCGTCAACACAATTAAATTACCAGTCATGTTTATCAGCAAAGAGCATAACCCACTCACTCGCCATCCACACAAAAACTACATCTAAAACCTGAAATAATCTATCACCGCTCAATACTATCTATCAAAAACTAACATCATTACAGTTAACAAAGAGAATAAAGAGGGACATAGTTGTATTTGGTCTGTTTGTGGTGTCGTCCTGGCTAAAGTCATAATAACATTAAGATAAAGTTTAGCAAAAAAAAAGTAGTGTGATTTATACCGACGACCAGAATACTTTTTATCAGAAATTTGCGGAAAAAACGAATTAATCAAGAGCAAACCCGCAATACGCCACTTGTGTTCCATAAGGTGGAGCTTTGTAACTGTCAAGTATTGTATACTGTTTATTTTGTAGAGCGATATCCCTCGGCTCTAGTCGTTTATCAGAACCACCGCGGCTATAAATAAAAACCTAATTTCGTTTAGTCACAAAGGCTTCATTATTGTACTTAGGGAATTTTTGGACCTTTACGTGAAGAAAAGAGGCTATATTTTTGTTGGAACCGTATCTGTAGTAAGATTTTTGATCATATTTTTTGGGTTCCTTACCCCAAACGTTTCAACGGGATCCTATTAGCACTAAGCCTACGCCGTCTGTCTGTCCTTACGACTTACAATACAATACAAATACTAAACACTGTTTTTACTTTTGTTGCGTTCCCGATATTTCGTCACAGTTGCATGCGCCGTGCTTGTCAGTCTACCCGTAAACATGGCGCGTGCAACTGTGCCGAAATAACAAACGAAACTAGATAATATCTAGTTTCTAGATACTAGATAATATCTAAAACGTAGTGGAATGTTCTCAGATAGCGGTCATTATGACGAATTTATCAAAAAAAATAAGGGGTTCATCCAAAAAAACGAGTTTTACTTTTATTTTTTGGCTCTATGTTTAAATGATAGCAGTAGTATTTTATTGTATAACCATACAGTAAATGAACAAATAATATAAAAAGGCCAAGTGCGAATCGAACTAGGGATCTCGAAGACAATAAAAAAATAATTATAAAGAGTTAATCATGAGTTTGGCAATCCATGTACAGTATGTAGTATGTTCATATATTCCCTCTAATTTCCTAAGCCGCTTATTAGGTTTTGATTTTTGCGGTGGTACGTTTTAGTGCGGGAGTAGGTCTCGCTCCTGACAGTTTATTTAATATTAGGATAAAGTATCTGTGATGTTCTAGCACCATATTAATTCACTAAAAAATGTTTCGTCGCATCAACTAACCTTTACTACACCACCGCTAACCGCTAGGCACAAGCACAAACCTCTTCCAAGACACGCCACGTCTCGTCGGTCGCTCAATGCTCGGTTTTTTCTTCTAATAGTACCTTTTTTTTGCAGTCCGCCTGAGGATATAAACATTACTGTTCTGGATTGTAGGGCGTATTTTCCAGTGAAATTAGCTTAATAGCCGGCCCCCGGCTTGATTTAGCGTCGTTCGCACTTTCTCAACATTTTTTAAATATAAAAACTACAGAGAGGAATTTCAAATTTTTTAAAGCATTTGATAGCTTCAGAATACCATTTCCTACATTATAAAGTAATGTATAGGTTTTTTTTTTTTGCGAAGGCGAACAGAATATACTCGAAAAATCTGTTGTTCTTGTGTTCTTTCGCCTCATTAAAAAATAATGACATGGAAATTGCTATAACACATCGGCAATGGTATTCTAAAGATATAAAAATGATTAAAAAAATAAAATTTCCGCTCTGTAATTTTTATATTAAAAACTGTTGAAAATATGTGAACGGACAGCGAGAATCAGGGGAGCCGGGCCTTAAACAGGTTTATGATGTGCGTTGCCGCACACAATTTTGAAGTGTTGAAAGTCAAAAATGAGGGTAGCACTTAACAGACAGCGGCGAGCGCGACCAATAGGAGACTTGCTAGTCTCGTCAATCAATAACATAAAAGCCCTAATATGTCAGTCAACCTAAACCATATAACATATAATAATACTACCTAAAGTATACATTTTATTTGATTTAAAAAAAACTATTTACCACGTAGGTATGTCATTTCAAAACAAGGTTAAACAACGAAAAACCCATACTGTTCGTATGTCTGCTCAGTCAATAAGATAGCTAACTCCTTTGATATTTCATGGAAATGTATTAGCTGCAAAGCTATTGTGAGTGAATCTGACATTGATGGGGTAATATCAATAACTACCTTGATGTAAGTTGAAAGGAATGTTGTTTGTTATCAGATATCTTTGGTTATAGCTATCATATTACCCACGTTCCTATTCCTGATATTTGATCTCACATAAAGTATATTCGTTTTTACCGCCTGCGCCTGATCCGTAGCAAAGCTCGCACTCTCAGGGCTAGTGTGTATAGTATAGTTCGGCAAGTATGATAACTAGTAGTTCATCCCGAACTAAGACTTCGCATCCCATAAAATTATCTTAACAATCCCTTGAACAATTTAGTTAATATTGGTAAAAAAATTATGTTTGTGTATTTTGCATGGTACCTAATTCACGAAAATAATTATGACCAAAATTTCGCAACATAAATCATCTAATCCATTCGTACGATCAAAACGCGTTAATTTTTAACGCTTAATTACAGAGTGAGTGTGATACTTTTGATATCGAGTATGCATGAAGACAATTTTATTTAGTTTTCTAGTGGGGCACCGCGACCGCGCTAGGAGCTACGATAACTCAAGAAACTGCCTAGATTTATACTCGCTCATTCCGTTCATTGAAATGCAAAGTGCACCGTGTTCCTGTTCGCACATGTCCTGCGCGAGATAATGCGCTAAATAAATTTATGCGAGACATGTCACGGGCGCAGGTGGCGCCACCTCCGGATATTATGGAGATGGACGGTTTTTATGAGAGTTTTTTTTGGTTGGGTTTTATGCCAGTTTGAAGTTGGAAGGGGTTTTTGGGCGTGTAATGTTTTAGCATACTCTTTTTTTTAAACGGGATGTGGTCTATATAAAATTATTAAGAGAGTTTCGTCCCCTTTTCATTTTTTACAAGGTTTGAATTTGGTTCGACTGACTTGTTGCTGTGGGCTTAAAAATTGTAATGAATCTATGAATTTCAATTTCACTCACGTCTAATCATCGTTTGTATTTGAAAACGTGTGAAGTTTTAAGGCAATACATAAAAAAAATATTAAGCCTCGAGCTAGTCTGATGGTGGACTCAGAAGGTGGATAACACGTTTACGTATTACACGCTCTCTCGCTTGCACAATCAAAATGTTCATTTTGTGTGACTATAGTTCGATCACAATTGGTGACCTTTTTCAAGTAATGCTATATGCGTGACACGCGCGCAAACTCGTCTTACCTTGCACTGCGGGCTGCGGCGCGTCGCGCACGTGACGTCATCGGCTGCTGTGCAGGTGCGGGGGCGGGGGCGGCTAGAGTCGGTGCACGCATAGGTGCCATAATCCCCACGCTTGGCAGGCGGCATGGGGATGGCCGAACGTCCGTTGGTCAGAACCGTTTGCTAAGAAGATTTTGCTGCCCGTCCTTCGTTGTTTCTGGTCTCTATTTAAGTACGTACCGGGTCACCGGAGATATTAGATGTTAAATCTCGTTTTGGTCAGTAATTACGCTGGAAGCAATGCCCTTCAATCCTCCTTCTTTCAACGCTTATTCATCCAATAGAGTTCAAAGTTTGTATATGCGAGGACGAAGCCCGACGCTCGGCCCGGAGCCCTACACTTGCAAGCCGAAGGCGGAGCTTCACGTACAAAGTCATATTAAGCGTACAAAGTTGCGGGACCTAGTGTCGAGTACATTTTATAATTCAAAGCAACATTATTTTGTCGTTGTTCGCCGGCTAATCAAATATTCATTTTATAATTATGATTCTCACTATAATTTACAAATTAATCAAAAGAGATTACATACGTTTCAGAGTTTCTTACGCGAGCGCACAGAGAGAATCTGGAATTAATCTTGGAACGTTTGGTTTCGGCAGCGAGACGCCTCTGCTTGCTTATTCAAATCTCCTTGAGACAATTTTCAGTAGAGCGAGCGTAAAGGGTTCAAGGATAAAACTCGTAACAATCTTTAATTAAAAGTTAGGGATGTTTTTTTCTCGATGTTACTCTCGTAGTCTCGAAAATTTTGCGGAAAGTTTGGCTGCCTTTAAGGGATCCTTCCTCGGGCGAGCATTTAGTCTACATTCTAAGCGATATGCTCAACAATGCTCAAGGGGGATTGGATTTTTTTCATATTTTGTAGGTAGACTTCTTAAATAGGTTGTATTTCGTAAATAGTATACTCGATCCTTCGGCAGTCGTTAGCTCACTTCTGAGTAGCGTGATGATCCTTACCGATTACTTTTAAGACGATTTAACGCCCATCTTTAAAAATTTAAAATAAATTAACCAACTTTGATGTACATAGGTTACGCTCACGATATACATATAGGCATTGAACTACTACGTAATTAGAGGTGACGCCGTAGTACATTCCAACGTCCCATTTAATTGTGGTCACTTTGTTCAAAAGTGACTGACTGAATTTTGGTAAAGTGACCACAATTAAATAGAAAATTTTAGTGTATTTTATTAGTAGTATATTTTAGTTATATAATATTTTAGTAATATAACAATTTACTGCGGTGTCCCCTCTATTGCGTACTAGAGTTCAATGTAAAAAAGCAGTATTTTGAAAAATTACTGAGATCTGGTTGCATCCCGCGGGCTTACTCTTGGCTCCTGTCACTACAATTTATTCAGAGGTTTATCTTACCGGAACATATAGTTACTTTGACATTTATAAAATTCACGTATACATTAGTGTGACGAGAAAATATTTAGAATTAACGATTATCTTGCTGTAAATTTAACTCTTACATGAATATAGTTATTCTACATTATTATAACTATACGCATATTTATTATTACGGTGTTTTGCCTATTCTTGCCTTTGTTTATTATTCACTGTATTCAAAGTGTTCAAACATATCTGTTGGTCCAAGCTACCTCACGCAGAGCTGTTATTGTTTGGCTAAGCTTATATAAACAAGTCCTGTATACTTCATTACTAAGGTAAATAAAACCATTAGAACTATAAGATAACAATATAATATCGGGTATTAATCCACTAATAAAAAAGGCTCATACCGCAACGTTAATATTAAAATTTTTATATAAATAAATACAGATTTTTGAACACTATTGCGTAACAAAATCAAAATAATAGTTTCTTAATATTACTAGAACCGTTATTTTTCTTAAGTATTTTATTTATTTATTTTTTACGTTTGCATCATGTACAACTTAACTAGAATCAACTAAAACGCCACATACACGAGACACGAATACTGCAAGGTCTCACGTCGCCTTGGAATCATTCTCGCAACACTTATTATTACAAGTCGTCCCTTCCCGAACGTCCACCTTGAGGCGTCACTCCTCGAGCCAATGAGCGCCGATACCCTCTTCAGGCGCGAGGTAAGCTTGACAAACGACATCAGAGGGCCGACACGTGACGATTGCCCGTTTTTAACACGCATCTATATTTCTTTAAGGAAAAGCGAAGAGTTATCAGAACTGGCTGAGCGAAGTCTTGCGAAGCTGGAACTTCCTGTTTACTTGTGTATGAAAATCTTACCAACGTGTAAACATTCTTTAAGTATCTGTTATCTGATACTGCCAAGTAGCGAGCTGGTTTGGGTGCTAGTCACTACTTGTAGGCGCTCTAAGAAAAATAGCGAATAATTTAGCAAAATGTGCAAAATTTGAACATATAATAACTTATTATGAACTAACTAAGGAGAGTTTGTTCAGGAAGCTGTTCTTCAGGCTGTTGATGATGATGATGATTATGATATGAACTGAGACTAAGAGACGAAGATTACTGAATACTTAGCACAAAATGTTTATAAACACACGTTTCATAAACAAAATAATCTGTTTACAAACAGGATGACGCTAACAAAATTAAATGGCTCACTTGACTCTCAGCTGCTTCGTGTTGTAGTTTAAAGACTGGTTTTAATTACTTTGTCAGTGCTGAAGTATCAATACTTACTCAGTATCTGTAAAATTGTGAAATGGCTGCGGGACTGTAAGTTTAAATTATATTTTTTTAAATTTGGGAAAGAATGTCAATGCTATATTAGTAAACTTAAGCTTGCAAAACAAATAAATACAAATAATAACGAATGTATAAAAAAGTATAGAATTCAAATTTAAATAACAGTCAAAAGAAATTGCAATTTCTGTCAGCAAAAATGATCAGTCATGGAATTAAAGAGCTCGCGAGTACAAATCTAATGAGGATGCCTATTTGTGGGCACATTTACAGGCATCAAAAGGCAATCATTGCGACAAAAAAGAAGAGTTTTCTGTTCTGTTTATGATTGTAAAACCATGGCAATTTGATAATTTGATCATAAAAGCATGGCATGGCAAGACGTGATATGATATGAAGCGCTTAAGATCAGTCAAATGGTTAATTTAAGAAAAAACCTAAAAAACCCGTAAAAACCTTATAATCCAAAAAATATTAGAGGATATAGAGGAGCTGAGAAGCACTAGAATAGGATGCCATATTGGTGACTTGTGCATCAATAACTTAAGTTACGCCGATGATATGGTGCTTCTCAGTCCCTCTATCAACGGACTTAGGAAACTGTTGGCTATATGCGAAAAATATGCAGCAACACATGGTCTCATATATAACGTGACAAAAACAGAAATGATGGTATTTCGAGCGGGGAAAGGTCCGGAGAGGATACCAAACGTATACTTGAGGGGTTCGCCAGTGAAGATCGTGGGGCATTTCAAGTACTTAGGGCATATTTTGACAGAGGATCTGAGTGACGATATGGATATGGAACGGGAACGAAGGAGCCTGTCCATCAGGTGCAATATGCTCGCGCGCCGTTTCTCCAGCTGTAGTTCAGAAGTTAAGATAACGCTATTTAAAGCGTACTGCCTGTGCTTATACACGTGTCAGCTGTGGACAAATTATAAGCAAAAGACGTATCATACCATAAGGGTGCAATACAATGATGCTTTTCGCATTCTTATGAGGAAAGCACGCTACTGTAGCGCGTCGGGCATGTTCGCGGATGCACGGGTTCCGGATTTCTATGCCGTCCTCAGATCCAGAGTGGCTTTCTTCTGGGCTGGGTTGAGAAGTTCGAAAAACGAAATACTGAAAGGTCTGAATGAGTACCTGACGAGTCCGATTTTTAGATCGTGGAGGGAAGTGCACCAGAGTGCGAATCGGAAGTAGGCCCTCTGTGATTTTTTTTTTTTTTTATTGTTCTCTGTATTCTGTGTTATGGGTGTCAAGCCTGAAATAAAAGTTATTATTATTATTATTATCATATTACTTATTTTTACGATATAAATAATTGTTATAATTATGGTTGCATACAAAAACACCTGTTCTGTATCATCGTGTACTGAAATCCATAAAGCATAGTTTCGATGAGTTCAGTGCGTTTCTTAATTTGTTTCAGAGCTATAGTTATCGGCGCGCTCGCAACGGTGGCGGTGTTCCTTTGGGTAGAAAGCTTGATTCAAGCATAGAATCCGCAGATATACTCAACGACTAACTTGCCGTACAAGAACGCGTAGGTTTTTTAAAATAAAACTGAGTTTAAACGTTAAGTTTTGTATAATTACAGCCATTGTATGGTGGGGTTGTGAATCGGTTGTGAATAATGTAAACACTTGACATTCAGACTGTGGTGTGTGGAAACCTTTAATTTCCCATAACCCCTATGATTTTAATGGACTTGCAGGCTCGTTGCCAGCAGTGTAGTGTAATGAACTCGTGGTACAGTGTACTCGCAACGCCACCAACCGCCAAAAATGGAGAAGCATTGCAAGACGAGCCGCAGCCCTGGGAAGGGACTACGACAGCGAGGACCCTCCGTGTACCATCCACGCAACCACGACCACTCTGCCAAGAGTGCACCAAGAAGAAGAAGAAGGTATAATAAAAAAAATATACTCCTAATTTTTGTTAGCATACAACGGATGATTCGGATTATTCCGTGATTTTATGTACTGAATTGTGACTGAACTTAGTCAAAAATTATTAATCCCGCTTTGCTGTGCATCAGTTACTATGATCAAGATGTACTTTAGACACGTCGCTTGTACAAACAGTCTTCAATTTGAAAATAACCTTTAGTTTTAATTTAAATACGATATTATATTGAGTGATGTAAAATTTGTAGTAAATAATTACGATAAAAAGTTTGCCAGGTTTTCATTTCCACCTGTTACGAATTAAACTACTACAACATATATACTATAGATACATAGAGCACCAAGTACATAACAAATATTCCATTGTCCAAAAAAATCATGACATATATTTCAACCCAACAATAAATTTGTCTAGTGTTATGTAGTAAGAGAGTGTATTTTTTCTTCCACGTGTATGTTTACTGGAAACCTCTTTAAAATAACATTATAGCTGTGCACCAAAAGCTGTTGTTCAGATTGAGAATATTACCGAGTTAATGACCTAGAAAGACTCGCAAAAACTGAAGGGGAAAAATTTAAACATTTTTTGAATTAAATTATTTTGTTTTAAAAATAGAATGATTAAACTTGCTGAGAATATTTCTCACGTTTTTATGACTTTTCATAAGTCCTCGGAGACGCAATTTTTAATTTAAAAGGTCTCTTTTTAGGGATCGCTAATAAACGCCTTAATAAAACCTCCCTTGGTGATTTATTGTTCGTTAAATGACATTACATTATGGTAATTTTTGCGTCATAAAAGACTGACGATGCTTTTTGAAAGATGTGCTTTAAAGTTCGTACAACTAGTAACAAACCTATCATCAGATGTGTTACTCGCTGTTTTAGACTGTTGCGGTTGATTACTTCATTTAAATTAATACTCACGGTACTTGCCATGATTTTTATTGTTTTTTGTTGTTGACATGGCTAGATTAATTGTAAACCTCTTTTTTTTGGAAGTCGGTTCAAAGTAGAATTTGAATAAAAGGCAAAATTCTAAAGAATGTGCTATTGTACTCGTAGATCTTGATTATAAGGAAACTATTGTATCGAATCGAGTAGAAACCAATTACAGCAAGATGGCCGTTGAATTTACACGATCCTAAAGTCTCGAGTTTCGCAATTAAATTGTTTCGCCGACAAACATTCTTAGCGGATACTTAATAATGCTGGAAGAGTATTTGATACTTAATTATATTAGTATAAACAAAAAAAAGGCAAATCCAGAAAACAATACAATCAAAATGATTGTAGTTGATTTACTCAGGCGTTACTTTGCTTATTTGTCTTCAACTTTCCAGGCTGTATTGCAGCGAAAGACAGATGGTTACCATAGTCATTTATAAGTGATTGTGTCGTTTTACCGTCTACCATAAATATGCTGTAATTATTATAAGTTATAGGTATAACTCATATTATTTTATTTTAAGGTGGTTAAGTTTATAGGTACAGCTATAATGTAAATGTGACAGGTTGTGTGTAACTTTAATGTTCAATCTAATATGTTGGATAAATATTGGCTTGGAAATAGACTATGCTCAGGATAAACAAGCACTTACTTATAAAATTTTGCCTTGAATATACGTAAATCGCATATATATTTCTTTGTAAAACACCGAAACATTAGGAATATAAAAGCCTCCAGCCTGGGGCTAAATTAAGTGCTACTCATCTTATTTTTGTCCAAGCGTACTAAGATAACAAAAACATTATAAAAAAGGCTTCATTCACCAAAGTTTTAAACTTCGGAAGTTGTGAACTTGTAATACTACGCATGTACCCGTACGTAGGAAGAATAGGTAATTAAAAGCATTAATTGTGCGGCCACAGCGCAGCGGGCAGGTCGGAGACTATGGAAATACTTATACGTGTTATGTAGACGTGTGACGTGTGAGCTGACAGACGGACACCTACTCGTGCCTATTTATATGTTTTTTAATCTTATATAATAGACAATAGATGTCCTTGTACAGAAGTGGTAAGTAAAAAAGTCTGTTTGATATAAGTTACGTTTAATAACTAGAAGTAGTAATAAAAATATACTTCATAAATTTTTCACAATATGTTATTATTTATTTTGAATAAAATAAAAATGTTATTAAAAAAAATCGACAAAATAAAATTAATATCAGATTTTCTCACGTGTTTTTTTTTTTTAGGTATATCAGTTACAACTAAGGAATACTACAGTTTAATTCTAAACTGACTTTTACGTCTGTGTTACAGTGTAGTCTTTTGTTTTTTTAATTTTTATACAAAAAGTATGCATGAATATCATAACGATTTTAACCATCCATTTATCATACCGTTGCATAGGGTTTTATCGATAATCACTATAGTGATAACCAAACAGCATATAAATTAGTTACGTAATACGGATTACAGTGTAACAAATGCATTAATATGCTAATTTATAGTCTGCAACAGCTTCCGACTATTGACATTGGGATAACGACCACCAATAATTGTATTGGCTCTGATTCTCAACACACTGATTCATTCGGTGATGGACGGACAGACAGAGAGCGGGTCATCACACTCCGAGCTCTACACACGGACTAATAGGAAATAGAATCAATTGAAGATCAAACCATGGAAATGAAACAGGTGTGTGTCTTTTAAACCTACTGCAGCTGGTTTATGCGTAAGAAGGTAATGTTTTCAGGATACGTACGTAGGTAGATATATGAATGTCCGTCTGTCTCCATGTGAGCTTGACAAATTAACTGCAGATTTTTATTACATTTGTGTCCGGAGTGTCACAGGTTACAGGTTACATTTTATTATACTTTGAATAACGGACTTGTTTCTTCATGCATGGCTAGAAGTGAAAGCCTCTGTTTGGCTTTCACTTCTAGCCGCGCCACACGGTTTCACCCGCTATCCTGTAGAAACCGTATATTTTACTGGGACAAAAAGTAGCCTATGCGCTTATCCAGGGTACAAGCCACTTCCATATCAAATTTCATCCAAATCTGTTCAGGTCTTACGGAGTTGAATAGAAACAAACACACTTAAGTGCACTTATAATATGATTAGTTATTATGATGTTTTGATTACCATTTGCTGAGTAGGTTATCTTGACATCGGCAAACATAAATATGATTTTAAATATAAATTCTACATGGCTATTCTACGAGTATAATTCCAAAATTATCTGTGTGCGAAATTTCGTTAGTTATTCGAGCACGCCATCTATAAGGCCTTCGCATAAGGACACCAAACGTTAAAACGTGCCTCGAAAAGTGAATTTCGCACACACTGGTTTTAGTGAAATCTACAAAACCAACTCTAGACCGAAAAAATATGACTAGGAATCCGTATGTATCCTAGCAGCTACATGTAAATAGTGAACGGGTCGAGTATAGGGGCTGACAAATGACGTCCGAATATGAGGCCAGCGCCGGACAACGATAATGTCGCCAGTAACAAATGGCGGGCCGCTGCAGCGAACGGCGGCGCCCGCCATGATTCGAGGATTACAATATATTATTGCCCAACACTATCGCAGTCGACGACAGGCGACGGCACGATTCACGCTCGACCGACGTTATTAATACCCACCCTACAGACATTGCACCAAACTTATTGCCTAATCTGACAACTAGCCGCGGATAGGATATTGGATGGAGTCGGTCCACTCAAGAACACTAAATTCATTTCTAATATTCATTAATTCTATTTAATAGGTTGACTGAACGGTTTCATATTTCATCCAGTGTCTATAAGGTAGGAGGTCGCTGCATGTGACCGAGCGAGTGTCAGGTTGACAATCCCGCGAAACCCGCGTCTGGCCCTTCAGTGATAGTTCTAGACGGATGGTAATGTGGACCTTGATATCACGCGAATTAGGGCTATAATCGGGTGGAATTCAAAAACTTATCAGAGCGCCTAGTTGAAGAGACGCGTGACCAAAACGCTGGCGTTTATTTGGCCCAACGCATAAGCATTGCCATTTAGCGTGGTAATTCCGCCAGCATGCTGGGTACGCTGCCAACTGGTAGTGGGCTTCAACATTTTGGATTATCTACAGCAGACCTTTAATGATATTTGTATAATCCAACTGCTATTTTTATGTAGTAGGCTAAGTAATTTAGGTAGTTCTAGTTTGTATGTATTTTGCTTAGTTAATAAAGGCACTTGCCCGTTAAAAAAAGTTATGAGGTAAACAATGTAATAAGATTCTATGTCGTAACCAGAGACAAAAAGTTGCAAGTCACTGAACATTTTCGTAGTGATCATAACTCTCGAAATGGTTCGTGTCACAGAAAAGAGAAGGACTAAAAAAAATTTCTCTTCTGTGGTTCGTATAAATATTCACAGCTGGTCGTACCCCGTTGCTGCGCCGAACATGCATAATACTCTAGCGCGTACATATCTAGATATTATCCGCGATAAATGTCCAAATGCAATATTTGCTGTGGAAACAGCTACGAGCTCACAGTATTTGCCACGCAGAGCACCACCGAGTGTATTTGCAGTGTCTGTCCAAAAGTCGTTGCCGAAAGCTCATTCGGGGTTTGCTCATTGCTAACTAAACTGTTCCCGCCTCAGAGAGACTGCACTAGTTATAGCAATGCGGTTAGACGTGATTTTGTGTAATTGGTAGAATGTGCTTTGTTAAACAGATTTTCGGAAAATTTGTTAAGGATATCCTGTCACGTTTTTTTTAGGTTGTGTTGTATTCATATCAGCATCGTATTATTTTCTTTGTGCAGAATTTTGTATGGCATGTCACGTCACACAAAAAAGGAGGTAAATCCAGTAAAAAAGTGTCAGTTGGGAAACTCCTTTTTTTTACTTATTGAAATATCCCAGTGTTTCCTGTACGTCTGATTAGTTTAAACTTCTTTGCTCGGAATTATTAACGGAATTAAGCCTTACTTATTATGTATTTCACAAATGCAACAATTTTGCAGCTTGCGTAGAGTCTATAGGTATTCGGTTAGAAGACAGATATCATAATATATATATGGGTGTACTCATGAGTATGAATAACTTTTGCTAAGGGCCATCCCATCAAATCACGAAAAACAAAACAGCTTCGAAGTTTTTTTTTGTGGAATAGGTATTAAAACTGCGAACGTAGACCTCGCGACAAAACCAATTCCACAATTGTATAGTATTTTTTTGTTGTCGGTGAATCGTAGAACCTGTTTACGATGTTTCGTCAAGATTTCTTGAAAAATACGACCTGTTCGCAAGTACCAACATACGGACAGATAAAAGCAAATTTTGCCAGTTAAAACTGAGACATTTCGTTCGCTTCCTTCACTCTGTCAATAAATTATATTTATCTTTACGCAATCCTGTTATGGCTAAAACAATTTAAATGGAATAGTGTGGAGTTTATTGACGTATTATCACATCGATGACGAAGGGTGCTCAACTGCTCAGAATGGATGAATTATTAAGTAGACCAGAGACTATCAACGGGTATTGGCAATATTTACGTGATTGATGGTCATTTTGTAATCTGATAAGCAATTGACAAGGGCTTCAAGTGGATTAGAAAACGATAAATGATCATAATGACGTTAGTATTGACAATGGCAATTGATCGTCTCCAGTCCCCTAAAAGGGACTGGAGACTGGCTTATTTTTAAACTCTTAAAATGACCAGTACTTATAAGATCCCGAGTTAATTTAGTATAATATGAAATAAAGTGATTTAGTGTAATGACAAACGTGTTAGCCCAACTATTGGTGTAACAACATTATCCCTTTCACCCCCGAGCCCGCCCCAAGCGCCGACCACATCGCCCGATTTATCTTAATATTTTGACATAGAGCGCGCACTTGACATGTGTACCTGCTCCATCAATCATGGCAGAAACCTCGGTTCATTAGTGCAGGATTAATATCACTAATGTTACTACGTCACAGACTAGATGACGCAGATAAACTACTCCGAAAATATGTCCGTACACTGCATTACACATACCAAAATAAGCACGATAGCGTATTTTTAGTCTTTAGCAAGCACAGATTAAACCAGTTTTATAATATGACCCAAATCAATTGTGAGTAGATTATTCGTGTGTCGTTGTTGTTGATGTTATCTATTTGTTAGTTTATAGTCTGTGAACGGGTGAGGTTCATTCATCAGCTGAAGGTAATCCATTGCTTCGCCACAACAGAGGACTACACGGTCAGTTAAAGCCGGGCACAGAAGCGGTTGAATGGCAGAGCAGAATGGGCGAAGTTGAAATGAGCGAAGCGGTCAAGTGGGGCTTAGGAATATTTAAGTGTCTTTAAACCAAAACCTTGAATAAAACGTCACGTGTCTGCTCTTTGACTCACTATAGACAAAGTATCTCAGGCTTGTGTTTCGTAGGACAGCCGGTGCCGCTACTACTAATATGGAGTTTTTTTTTTTCGTTAAGTGCTCTTTCACGCCTCTTGATATTCTCGTGCGTGACGTCACCTGCCGGCCCCAACGGAAGACCAGCGCCGGTTGTTCACAGCCGGCATCATGTTGAGGTGGGGCCAGTTTGTGACAAAAATAAAACAAAATAGGTGTTTGTTGTTTTTTAATTGTAATTTTTATTTATCTTTTAAGTTTTGTTTGTATTTTGTTTTGTTTTTGTGGCAAATAAACTGTTGTCTATTGTCTACATAAGTGGTCGGAATTATATATCCCATGACGTCATCGAAAACTGCCTTCACGTTGGAAAAACAACGTAATTTTAATGATTTAACGCCACACACTCCTCGCTCCCGTGAGTTGCCACTGCACCGATGGCTCGTGAAAAGCGTTTAATCAAAAATGCAGTACCAAACTTTCCAACGTTTTTTTTTATTTATGTTTAGTTTGCAGCCGCTTTGTGGCAAAACTGGTACTATAGCAAGATTATAAACAAAGCTATGAATGCTGATACTCTATTTACGTATCCTTCGTTCGCAAGTAGCTCTAACTGTATCGTATATTCTGGGCATAGTTATAGGTAAGTATAACATAGAGCGTGTGCTTATGATTTGTACATTGTCCAGTCCAGATCCCAAGTTGCGAATGATATAGGGCGATCGGCTAGCGTTGCTCGCCGACTGACATCGAGCTGCTTCTCATTAAATTCAGGGAGCCAGATGCGTACCCTTCATTATTATATTATGTACTAGTTTATCCGATGATTATAGCAAAAGTCAAAACTCGAATGGGACAGGCCCGATGAGATTCGTACAAGAAGAGACGACTATGCTCAGCTGCAGGGACCGATTTCGGGTTCAAAACGATAATCATGAAAACGGAAGAAACAAAAACAAAACAATTCACTTTCAACAAAAACATAATTTTGCGACCGCGAATAGCTTAAAAAACTGTAAACGCTTTCATGGCAGCAAAATAATGGTTATCACCGAAACTCCGAATAATTTTCATGAAAAATATCATTTTATAAAAGGTCTGTTGAAGGGGAAGAAAATCTTGTAAACACCTTTTGATATTTTATTAAACAAGTGAAATATTATTATTAGATTCTATATCATTTTTATTTATTCAGAGATTTTAACTTGCATTTTTAGGGTTCCGTACATCAAATGGAAAAAATAACCCTAATTTAAGGATCACTTCGTTGCCCGTGTGTCTGTCTGTCAACATTTTATCAGATATGCGTGTTGAAGTTGAAATTAATGATTTTATAATTCAGAGGAATAATATAGCCGCAGTCGTATAAGGGCCAATAATGGCTGGTATGAAAATTAATACGTTCGTCGCGAAGAAAAAACTTCACTTGCGCGATTCAGAACTCCGCGCAGACGGTTTTACGGTGACATAACCTTTTTGTAATGCGAAAATAAATTATTCAAAATTATCTGGCGGCTTTGAAAAACATGTATTTTGGTTAGTTCTGGTTTTAACGAAATTCTTCGTGTATTCTGATATTTTTAGCTATTATGATGTTCGTATAAAACTTTTGTATTATACCTTAATTTACTTAATTATGTCAAAATTTTAGCTAATGAGTTACATTTAAAAAAAACGGCGTGGGTAGTACACGCCTACACGTGGCGGTGGCGTAGGCGTGTGCTACACTACCATATATGTATATATTTTCGTGAAGACGTCTGAAAAGAAATGTAACTCATATTTGTATCGGAATCTCTAAAAATAATAATATAAAGTTCCAAAGTGCGTATCAGAATCTTGAGGTATTTCATTTGGTTCGACTTTGTCCATTTGTATCGGGCCCGTTTCAATCACTAACGCCTCTGGACTGGTCGACGCAATCGGTGGTCGTACAATAGTTCGTGTCTACGGTGCTCACGGAGGTGCCTCACGCGTTATGTTGATGGCTTTTGTCGCTGGTTTGATTCAGTACAAAGCGGTCTAATAGCTCGAGCCCTTTTTCGTTGCTTCTAACTCTTAATATTCCTGTAATTGCTGCGCATTGCCTGAAACTAGCAGTTTTTTATGGTTATGTAGCCTGTCACCCAGTACAACTTTTTATTTGTCAATGTATTTATTTTTCTGCTTAGCTTGTCTTTTAGAGCATCTCAAACACCACATGGTGACGTACAAATACATTATGTAGCCATGTAGCCATGTAGCCATGTACAACGAAAGAATTTCATCTGGCGGGGCCTTTG
The DNA here is from genome assembly GCA_947579745.1 of Apocheima hispidaria. Lineage (NCBI taxonomy): Eukaryota > Metazoa > Arthropoda > Insecta > Lepidoptera > Geometridae > Apocheima > Apocheima hispidaria. The sequence goes on along the minus strand of OX388152.1, from coordinate 270,626 downwards.
TGTGACAGCCTTTTTAAAAAAAGTTTTCATGTTCAAAACATAAGAAATAATCAATGAGGAATTAGTCAAACATACAGATCAAGAACTGGCTCTGACTGATGATGAATTAACATGACAATCAGCTGACTGATTGACATTGTTTCTGCCCTCGTTACTCCGGCATTTTCACCCCAATAAGAATGACAGCTGACACAAATAATTTCTCTGAGAAAAATCGCTGACAACGTGCCAAATATGTCGATTTACCATTTTTGCCTTCGGAGAACATGAAAAATTCGTTCGATAGATAGTTACTCGTATATCAGTAAATAAAGGACCGCGTCCAATCTGGTTGATTTACAGTAGCAATAATCTCGTTCGTCACGCGACACCCGTCAGGTGTCACGCGGGACCGCGCTGCTCTATTGTCACGTAGCCTACAATAGAAACACACGGGAGCGAATTTGTCACGTTTGTGTGTGTTGCTCGGTTATCTTCGTTTATAAAAGGCCAACAGACACGCGAAAAATTAAAATAAAATAAAAAATGATGCTATTTTGTAAAGAGACAAGCAAGTTGCTCGCCTGATGGTAAGCGTCAAGCTTGCCTGTAACAGTTCAGTGAGTTCAGTACTACTAGAATTCTAAGCTTCTACAGTTCACACATCTTGTCTATGCACTCGTATTGCTCTTTACCCCTTCTAATTTTTTTTTTTTGCCTCTCTCTCCGTTTTTCTCTCGCATCTGGATTCGTGTATTTTTTAAAATCATTTCGATAGTCCTCAGTCTGTGGACTTGCTTCTGAACTTATTTGTTATGTTCTGCGAAGTCGCCGGCACGTACGCAATGTTCCGCAGTATGATCCCGGCGAGTGCTGCAAGCGAGCAGCAGAAAAACGTCGGATTAAGGTCAGATAGACAATGAGGCGCGCCGTGTCGCCTGACGCCTGTTTTCCTTGGCCTCGCGTCAAATGTTGCATTTCGAAAATGAAATTTATTCTCGCAAATATTTCAAAAAGAAAGTCATTGCGATCCGATTTAAATGGAAAGCTGCTAAAGATAATTATGTACGATAGTTTGACTTGATCTACGGATAATGCGTTTTATACGGTGTCATTGAAATTGGGAATCTCTTTCTGTGTCCGATCCGCTGTTCTTGTATTTCTGTTGGTTACTTTTTTAGCAACACTATTATTGGTAGTAAAAACCGTATGGGCATGGTTGTGGTAAATTGATATATATTATAATCTATAAAAAAATATGCATAATTTCATCTTTTGACTTAAAAAATAATATTTATCGAAAATTAAAACGGTGATAACTAAAAAAAAAACTCGTCCAAAAGACTGTTGTATTTCACTTTCAAACTAACCAAAGAACTTGTTAGACATTACAATAAATCGTGTGCTACGACTCTATCGCTCGTATCAACGTAGCCCTCGGCTACGAACTACCGTAGCACTGTTATATCAGACTTCGTAGCAGTTTCCCGTAAAGATTGCTCCTTTACGCACCGACTCAAGTGTTATTCTGGAAGTTACTGCTTTAATTATGTACAGAGAAAAAGTTGCCGTTAACTTCGGAATGAAACTTCTCCATTACGTATTTCATTTTCTCGACTGGCATTATAAGTGAAACATGTTTAATATTCAACGCGGAGCTTCCTCGTCGTTATTTCAACGGCTACTTACCTAATTTGACAATGGAAGGCGTTGCTTTTCCTGCGAGACACTTTTGTCATCGTGAATATTGCGATATTACTGTAGTGCTGTCGCTTTAAATTTTTATGTAGACGTTCGTGTTTTCATTTAAAAAATACGTGTTTGAAGTCAATTAAAAAACTGCGAGACAAGCGCTCTCCGCGTATTGGTACTGACAAACCCGTGAGAGTTTGTCGTGGCCGGTGGAGTACATCACACGAAACTATTCATTTGGATATTGTGCTGTAACTGAAGGTCTAAAATCATGAATGAGAGTCAATAAATGAACTTTTTTTCTGTCGTATGTGCTTGGATTGGAATTTCTATTTACGCAAGACACGGGCCGTTTATTACTGAAGCTAAAACTGCTCAAGTATGTTGGCCTAGATACTATAATTTGGGATAATTCCGCCTCGAATCCCAGGAATTCCTTTGACAAAAGTTAAAAAAATGTTTCTCCAGCCTGAAAGTTCGATACCCAGCGGAGTTCCTATCCTGTTCTTACAGTCTGAAGCCGTGTCTATAAAAGGAAAATAAAACGTAGGAGGCGACTAATTCGACACGAAACAGCTACGTTGAATGGAATGGAGTTAGATAGAATCAGTAGCTTCACAAGAAGCAGTATTTAATTATTAGTCCGCAGCAGACTGCCCGATCTCATGATAAATAATGAAAATATTATGCAATTAAAAAGCATATTATGAAAAATAAACCCTTAAATGAGGTAAATGGTCGAAAAACATTTAATTGGAAGAGTATTGTAACACAAAGGTTTAATTAAAAGTGATAAATCTAACAAATTGTGGAACTAAACTAAAACCATACAAGAATTAATTTCCAAAATTTTAAAAAATATATATTATATAATATTATTATATTACTATATATATGACAAAATCTTTTCAAATGAATAGTCACATTCAATGTTAGTGTATGTTTTTCCATATTCCTTTGATAACGATTTTATCTTTAGTAGCTAAGGGGCCACATTACCATAGAATAACCAACGAGGCGTCGGGCCTGTAGAGGCTCTCATAATCTTTGGGCTTTGTTCTCAGGAGGTAAGTTATATTGTTAGCTAACAAAGGCAAGAAACAATATGTTAAAGGCAAAAGTAATGTCTATATTATATATGTTACCGACGATTCAAGCAAGTTAATTATTAATAATAGCCAGCACCTTCATCATCAGTCATAAGACGTCCACTACTGAACATGGGCCTCCACCTTTGAGCGCCACACCGACTAACAACGAGCCGCTTGCATCCACCGGTTGCCCGCGAGTTTCACAATGTCGTCGGTCCACCTACTGGGAGGCCTACCTGCGCTGCGTCTTCCGGTTCGTAGTCGCCTCTCAAGGACCTTTCTTCCCCACCGGTTATCGGTTTCTCGAGAGATGTGGCCTGCCCATTGCCACTTCAGCTTGCATAATCTGAAAGCTATGTCGGTGACTTTGGTAATTCGACGAATGTCCTCGTTCCGGATTTTATCGCACAAAGAACCTCGGAGCATAGCTCTCTCCATTGCCCGCTGTGCGAGTCTGAGTTCCTCCAAAAGACCAGTGGCCAGCACCTTACTGGCCTGCTATCACTTGGTATTGCTGGTATGTGACAGGGCAGAGGCAGGCGATGATTTTTGATTCGAGGGGTATTTCCCCGAAAAAGAGGGGACGTTTTCTGCAGCGCCATTTAGCGCCGATGTTTCAATAATATTTAGCAGACAGACTTATTACGCACAATACCCGTTGAATCAAAAATAGCCGAAGACGACAAAAAAAACGAAATTGTAGAATTAACGTTGTGCAAAAAAGTTTTTGTTCGAAAAGTCTACTGTTTGCAGATAGATCTACAATACTAGTGTAATAGTATCAAGCATAAATAAACGCTTGAGATGTCTGCTAGTGTAAGTACTTCATAAATAATTCACAGAATACCACGTCGGTGAAGACAGTTTGTCTGAGATACGTGATTGCTAAAACATGTTTTAAACATTTACAAAATTTTAAGATGTGTTTCATCTTGATAATAACTTTATTAGTGCTGTAGTAAAATTGTTATCCTAATTAAAGCTTGTATAACCTAGCTGTCAGTTTCATTCAAGAAAATATATATTCGTGGAAGATTTCTCAACGCATTAAACAAACTCTAATGCTATTTAATATTGATACGATCCATTGTTAAAAGTGTTTCAAATTCCTGTTTAAAAATAATTAGCTAACCAAATAATATTTATAAGCGAAGAAAGACCGCGATCCAAAAGGCTTCAAACTTTTTGACGTATAAAAAAATCTTTATAATTTTTATTTTCTTGTAATTGGGTCGCGAACTTTTGAATTTCCGGTTAGCACGACTTAACTTAGGCGTTGCATTAATTATATAAAAATGAGCTCCTTAAAATTTGAAATAAGCCAAAGTTATGGGAAGTTCTGAATATTGTAGTGAGTTTTCTGTTCAAAACCCCATAGCATAGCCCTTATCTACCCGTGGTCCTGTCTTGAGTTTAATAGACTGGCTGTAGGTTTTTTGCAAAAGATACAAATTTTCTGAGATTATTTAAAATTTGAGAACAAGCATATTATTGTTTTTACATTTTACTATAAATTCGTACATATGCCAAGAACAAAGGCTTTTTTTTTATGAGACCTTATGCCGAGAATTTTTAACAACAGCAGTTCAAAACATTGCGTGGCATTGTTCTGCGCTCGTCACTCTGAGATATTAGATGTTAAATCTCTTTAACTCTTTACGCTGAAAACATTGCTATTCAATCCGGAACACCGTAATTGTGGAACTTCCTCATGCGGAGACTTAAACATCTTTAATATTTTGATTTGTTAAAAGAATAAAAAAAGCTATGAATTTAAACAGACGCATTCGATATCAAACATTTACTTTAAAATAGAGTATTAACTGACGTCCTCTATTTTCAAATCTTAGTCAACTGTGATATCAAAATAAGATTTTAAAAAGAGGCATTATTACAAGTCGAGTCAGAGTATTGATAAAAGATTGGTAAAAGTAAATAGCAAGAAAATTCTGATTACAAAGGCTAAAAACTTTTAGGTAAATAACCAAAAAAACAAGCACAATATCCGGGTCGAGTTTTTTTACTGAAACGAAATATGTAGAGCGTGACAATATAAGACTGGAAGACTGTAATATATGTCATGGTTGTTTTACGATTTTTTCAGTTTGCAAAATCATCTGTTATATGAAAAAATCAGTTACAAACGAATAATACCAAAATACAATACAAACCAAATTTTAAAAATAAAAAATCTGCGAATTATCGATGTCAAAGGTTTCTACTTAAAGTAACTGTCATCACCCACAATTTTAGTTTTGGTAAAATAAGTCGCCCTGTATAAACACAAAAGTGATACTCATAAAAAAGAAACACCGATCCTCTAAGATAAACTTGTTAAAATTTGGTATGACAATGTTCTTACAGATTTAGGTTCTTTATTGGATCCGGACCTTCATAAATAAGACCCTCGTTTGTCCTATCCATCCTTCCGATATAATCATCATCTTATACAAATACTTCGGAATTTTATAACAGTTTCTTCGTCACGTTATGAGCCCGGTCATAACTAAGCTTGAAAGATTGAACGTGTCTGTGTCCACCGGCACACAGAATAGTGCAGGTATAATAGTGAGGCCAGATTATAACCCGCATGAAGCTCTGCAATGAGGCACTACATAATGCTGCATATGTTTGTTCTAAAAAAAATACAACCAAGATTTATTTCATAAAGCTAACTCGGTTTCCGATTCGAGGACTGATAGGATGGAAAATTGACCATCCGATCAGTAGATGTATTTTCTGAGATCGGCCAGCTGGGCTTCATTACAAGCGATACGCGTATAATCATCTCAATAATTCTGTTGTATCATTCACTTAAAATAATATCTAAATAATGATGCAAGGGAAATACTTAAATAATTTTAAACCTGTGTACGTAGTATTATTATTATGTTCTGTGCCTGTATTCTAAAATTATTTATTGTAAGGCTTAGTCTGGAAAATTATTAGGGGCCAGCTTCCCTGCTTCTCGCTATCTCGTTCGTTTATCGTTATTTTTTTAATGTAGAATTAGGGAGGAAATAAAACAAAATTACCACGGAATATCTTTAAAATACTATTTCCAATATTTTAAAGCAATTTTCGTGTTATTATTTCAAAAATGTATAAAAAAAAATCGAAGAAGTTGTATATTTTTTTTTTAATGGTCAGAAAGTGCAAACAAATTGGCGGGAATCAGAACAAAAACAACAGAATAGAGGCAAAAACCAAAAATAACATCGTAAATACAGTCACCGCTCTTGAATATGCGCATTGCAAACCAACTTAGCCCATAAATAACCAATTCCCAACCTACCGCCTCCTCTACAAAGATATCGCGCCCCTAAAAAAATAAAGTGTGATAAAAAGGAGGTCGCATAGCTAGCATTTTAATACTCTGTCACGATGAATAGTCCAAATATAAAAACTTTCGCTTGGTCCGTCTGTTTGTTTGTATCTCAAATAACGTCACGACTATTCACACTCACAGACAGAGATCGCGACTTCGCAGAATGCTCCTAATAACTTATATAAAATTTGAATACCGTCGCGACAGGAATAAGGAGTTAGATTGACGAATTTCAATAAGTATTTGACAATTATTATTATTGGAATGATATTGGAATGATATTTCCTTCCTACAACTTCCTTTGCTTCGCTCGGTCAATTAAATGTAATGAATAGTACATTGATATATTCTTCCCAGATCAGTTGTATTTTTCAGTATAAATCTATAGTATGGATGATACAAAAATGTTAGTTTGAATAATAAATTAAAGCGCCAAAACGCGAATATGTATCACGTGATCCAAGACCTCACACCCAAGAAAACCAGTAGCAATAACAACAGCGAATGTTTAATAATCTGTTAAACCAAATTGAAATATAATAGTTTTTATTTTAAACCCAAAAATGAGTAGTAAATAACACAAAGTCACAGGCCGTTTACAATAACGAGATCAAATCCAAAAAAGAGGACATTTAATAAAAACATTTTTTTACTAAAAATATGCCTTTTTCCAATTATAAGGAGAATTCTGTGCTTTTTTCACGTTAAAATTTACTGGGATGACGTCAATTTGCACAAAATTTTCAAAACAGTCAAAAACTTAAGAAGGTTTGTAATTTAGGTAGTTCTATAACATGTCCAAGATATTTCCGAAAATATCACGACAGCATTTTTGTGAAATTGGTTAAATGTACCATTATTTAGCTATCTATGAGTATTTTATGTCGCAAGATGTTTTATAAAGAGAATTCTGTGGTCGCAAGCATAAATTGTAACAATGCGAATAAAACCGTGGGATAGAACTAAGCGAATTATTTTGTCGAACTATCCACAAATTGGAAATATATACAAATAATTTTGGTGCGTTGCTAGGCAACGTGTAAGATCCGCGATGTATTTAGCCGGTCTTAAAAGATCAGTCATTTGCGAGAAAGAGAGGTTTGAGAACCAACGCTGCGAAGCTCGTATTCATTGGTATAATCCTGCTGCGGTTGTTGACCTTTTTGCAATCACACTGATATTATAAATGCGAAAGTTTGTGTGTAAGTGTGTAAGTATGTAAATAGGTAAGTATGTAAGTGTGTTTGTAACCGTTCAACTTTGTAACGGCTGAACGGATTTGGATGAAATTTGGTATGGAGGTAGCTTATTCCCTGGAATAACACATAAGCTTTTTAACGCTAACTTTTTATCCTGAATAATTTAACCGTTCCTGTATAATAGCGGGTGAAACCGCGGGTCGCAGCTAGTTCATCTATAATTTTCTAAAACTGTTGTAATGTTGCGTCATCACGTCAGCTACAGGTTTGTGACCAAAAATAGGATTTATAACGCTACCTTCACCTTGTATGCACTGGTACGGTATGTACCTAAGTCCTGTTTGTTTGTGTCAACAATCGCAGAAAGCTTTAGGTTTCATTAAGACTTTTGCTTTGAGGTTGAGACCCATTTAATTTGACGGTAGGGACTGAAAAAAAAATGTTTTTATTCTATCTCCTCTGGCTGATTAAAATAAATATAAAACAGGATATAAAACTTGAGAGCTTTTTTAAAATATCTCCGTACTTAGTGTAAACAGACACAACATATAAATTACATTTGCAATGTAATTATTATTTATTAATTATTTATCAATTATTTTGGAAATTGCAACTTAATGATTTCATAGTATCTTCAATATTGCGAAAAAGCGAGAACGAGACATTTATTTGTGGATGCAACTACGGGCCGTAATAAAGTGTCTGGACACGATTACTTGCATCGCCTTAAGTTTGTTTCTTATAAATTATTAAAATAGTGGTCCAGATGTGTGATGGATGAAGCAGATTGCAAGAAACTCTTGAAACTCTAACGATTGCAGCTTTCAGCTTTGTATCAAAACAATCATAAATTAACTGAAACTTTGTAAGTCACTTGCACTTTTTTGCAAATAAAATAACTGGATTGGTTGAATTAATTAGTTTGCTTCATTAATAATTAACTTTAGTTTCTTTAATGTACTGTAATGGAATCAAATCAACTTATAAATAGCTGATATAAATCGTTAAGTACTACGTTCAGTACTACTTTCAGTACTATGTTCAGTACTATGTTCAGCACTACGTTCAGTACTATGTTCAGTACTATGTTCAGCACTACGTTCGGCACTACGTTCAGTACTATGTTTAGCACTACGTTCAGTACTATGTTCAGCACTACGTTCAGTACTATGTTTAGCACTACGTTCAGTACTATGTTCAGCACTACGTTCAGTACTATGTTCAGCACTACGTTCAGTACTATGTTCAGCACTACGTTCAGCACTACGTTCAGTACTATGTTCAGCACTACGTTCAGCACTACGTTCAGCATTACGTTCAGCACTACGTTCAGTACTACGTTCAGTACTACGTTAAGCACTACGTTCAGCATTACGTTCAGTACTACGTTAAGCACTACGTTCAGCACTACGTTCAGCACTACGTTCAGCACTACGTTCAGTACTACGTTCAGTACTACGTTCAGTACTACGTTCAGTACTACGTTCAGTTTGGTCTTAAAGGTAATTAATGCACACTATCTCAACTATAAATTTAGCATGCAAGTAAGTTTCCCTAACAGTTATAATTATGCTTATCTACAATACATAATGTTATCTGTACGAGCCCTCCGTAGTCCTTATAGTCTGAAGAAAAGGAACTTGATATACAGACTGACACACGGACGCAGCGACGGTTTGTGTAGTTTGCTACGGAATTCCAAAAATCAGATTGTATTTAAATTACAAATACAAATACATTTAACAATTACAACAATTACACCGTATTTACATAGAGTAAGTAACTCAGGGACAAATTAATATTTTTTGTATTTCACTAAAATCATACGCTTCGTTTCTGAAACACATTACTAGAAGGTGTTTATGCAAAGGGCTGAATAGTGAGCGAAACCACACAAAATTATCAGCTATAGCCAAATATAACGTTAGAATTACAAGATTTGAAGGAAAACCTATTACAAATTAAAGCTTGAGAGTTGTAACCTAAATCCTGGAAACGTTCGCCTGCGACGTTTAGATAAACGCTATTCAAATGATGTCTTTTACAGGAGATACGTCCCATTGCTCACGCGTTCTAAAACAAATGAGAAGAGTTAACGAAATGAGCCGATCGTTTGCTTAAGTAAGGTCGATCTGCCTGCGTGTGCGTGTTGACTTCTCCATGCCTGTCCGTCTTAGTCGAGCGCTCAGTTAGAGTGGTCGTGGTTATTTTGTGTATAATACAAGGGGTCTCTTCGCCATCGTTGCACTTAAATTATAACAGCAGTCTTTAAAAAAGACACCAAGTGGTGTCTTTTTACCAAGTTCGAAATGGTATGTATATTATTTGGCACGTGCTAACGTATCTTACCTTCGAGATATCATCGAGGTAACCTTAATAAAAAGCTTGGCCCATCGGCAGCCCCACAACCCCACATGTGTTGTAGAATTTTTAATCTGGATAAAAGGGGCTGCGGGTTCTAAATACCGAGGCAACCGATGAAAGTTACGTTAAAAGGAAATTAATTGAAAACGTGGCTTGTTTGTGTATTTCTCTTTTTATTTTGCAGAGTATAAGCCGAGGCCTATCGAGTACTATACAATTACTAGAATAACCATTCAGATAAGTTTTTGGGCGTTGAGTATATTAACGGAGATGAATGACACGTGAACTAACTTTTCTTGTAACAAACTTACTTATTGTCTTTATCTGTACTGAGAAATAAACTTAAACGACAAAAATTGACAAAAACCAAAGAATAATCGAGGTTCTTCAATATGTATAATGTATATCAGTAAGTATATTGTGTGGTTGATAATCATATACATAGACAGAAACTCATTATTTTGCACACTAGAAAACCAAATTCAGAAAAATAGCAACAGAAGAATAACAGGAAACCTTATAAAGAAAATATAATATATATCTATCTAAAACTTAACATTACCACCGAGCCTCGTAATACTGCCAGCATTCTGTCCACTTGTTCTTCTACTGACGGGCTCGCACCCAGACCCAGATCAGATATTTAAATACATCATTCAAACACCCACCCAGCTGGGAATCGGACCCGGGACTTCCTGCTCACAAAGCAGTCGCGCTACCAACTTTCCCAGGAGGCTCGTCAGTTTTATGAATGTATGTACGTATTATACCGTATGTATATCGGGTTTGGTCGGTAACGTATGAGGATAATTTTAAATAGTTTAAGATTTCAAATAGTTTTAAATATTCTAGTGTACACATTTTTGTTCTTGTTAGTTAAGACTATTTCTGTTTATCTTTGTTTGGTACAGTTACAACCATATACTTAGAATACAATTAAATATATGGCTCCAACATACTAAAAGAGAATAAATTATCCTTTCGCTTATTATTATAGTATCGTATTATTCCCGCACTACAAAGATAGAGTTAATCTCAAAATATATTACTGTAGGGTACGAGTTTCTCAGTAGATACTTAAACAGAGGAAAACCAATAATCTAAAATATATACACACTCGCTTAGAATCATTATCACTACAGAACTGCAATAAAGATCTGTGATCTGTGAATTTTACCTATTTAACAATATGCTAATCTCCAAGTCGATCGTAAGATCAGGTTGAGTGTGAATTACTAGCGCTGGTTATAAGAAAAACGTTGGCTCGTTACCGGTAGGCCTTGTTGTTCTTAGGTGATTACATCGCCGGCAAATCCCCTCGGCGCGTTTCCCGTACCTTCATCGGGTGCTCGGCGGTTTCGCAATTTACTCGGAACGGGCGATGAGAAAAATTTGGTGTGATGGGTGAGCGGTTACAGCGGTTAGAGCGGAGTATAGAGAGCTACAGAACGCAGGCGCGAGGCCGGAGCGGCGGGAGGCAGGCCGCAGTCCGCGCTGCGCCGCACCGGGGCGACCTCGCGCCGCGCACCGCTCTCTCGCGCCCGCTCACAGAGTGGGTACTCCCCCCGCCTCCCTCACTCCCACAACAACTAAATTGATTTACATAACCAAACTTTTCTGTGACTTTTGTTGATTACACTTGTGATGTACATGTTAGGTGGAACTTATTGAACGCTGCCTGAAACTTGCGACGGGCGCTGCAGTATGCCGCGATAAATACACGTCGGATGAATAATGGTAAATATTTGAAGGATATTGTTATTTATCTTTAAGTTGGTTAAACATATTTAAAAGGGTCGTCCTTAGAGACCCGCGGCAAATAAAATCTCGATGTAGAGCCATTTAATATTCGTAGTTTGTTTACTCGGGCCTTCTTTAGTTGCGATGTAAACAATATTAAACATTCCAATGAAAGAACAGACGTCAACAAAAGCAAACATAATTTAGACATTAACATTTCCCTTGTTAATAGACTCCATTCCCGAATAAAACGTAAATATAAAACAATATCTTTAATTAGTTGTAATAAAACGGGAATACTCACGATAAATGGAGTCGGATATTACGACTATAGTACCGACTAACAGTCTACTTGTAGTAGTCGGCCTGTATAACTCAATTCAACGTGAGTATTCCCGTTTTATTAAAACAAAATGTATCAAAACCACGTCAGTTTTCATAGTATTATCTGTATTGTTGTTTTATTGTAATTCTTTAATTATAAGTATTTGGGTTGGTGAAATTATACTCACAGTAATGAAATATGTTATGAAAACTTTTCCCTTACTAGCTTCACTCTAGATATTATAAGGCATGTTCATAAGCACTTGTGTAGTAAATCATTCTATCACACAGATTCGGAAAACACTGCAGTTACAAGCTAACATTACCAACTAACGCATCATAGCCTAAAGAAACAAAATATTAAGGACACAATTTTTAGCAAATATTGTAAGTTGTAAGTTGCTCTCCGTCCTTCAATAAAAGCCCAGAAAGGGTTTTTTTACCTCAAAAAAGTTTAAAACCCCGACTCAGGCATCTAACAACAAAACCTTTTAGGTTTTTTACATTCGTATCGTCCTAATTACATAGATTTGGCCAGAGCTGTCGTTTTTTCCATTAACCAAATGAAATTATACTTGCTAAACATATTAAAGGACGTTTGGGCGCGGCTTTGATTTAATTAAACGATAATTAATGATGGTGTTGTGTTACATACTCCTACTAATTAACAAAATATTTGAGCTTCATATACTTAGCTTCATTTAATTCTCATTCATTCCAAAGTGGTACGTATTGATAAGGGCTTCCTCTTTGTTATCTGTATAACTGACTATTTGCATACCATTTAGGCATACTGTAGGGTTCATATTTTAAGTAATCGATTAGTAACGCAAATGTTTGGTATTTTTAAACTCACTTCTAGCGTTCGGAAAACTACACGATTGGTTACTGTGTGTTCAACGCGTGTTCAGCCGATACATACTAACTTTGCTATCAAACGTCGTTACTCATCTACTAGGTAGGTATGCGAATATATAATACAGGTTCCCTTTCAGAAATCTAATAATATTACCAACAATGTACTTGAAGACTTAACAGTATTATTCCTGTAACGGATACAGAAGCAATATCTTACGAGTTACCCATAGATACTTTGAGATACTGAAGTTTGTTAACGACTGACACGTGTTTGGCTTCTAATGCGGATTGTACACGCGTTTAAACTCCCCGAGACATGCCGAGAGTGTGTCTACTGGGCGCTTTGGGTTCGTTCGTACACGGCATCTTGCTTAAGGCGCGAAGTACCTTAATTACCTCGTGCGGGAAATCCATGAGTGTACAGCCGACATAAAGCTTTCGTATTGTTGTGTCTTAAAGCCACACCGTGCCGTCGATTAAGACTCAATTTTATATACTCAGACTTAACTATAACTCAGAACTTATCTACGAATTTATCAAAGGAACATTGAAGTAATAGAGCTTCTCAGAATTTTTGTCCAGGAATACCAGTTATATTTTTTTCAGTGAGAATGATGGCAATCCTTGCGTTTTAGCATTGTCGAATGATACTAAAAGAAGGAAAATACCAGCGAATAATAAAATAACTATACAGGTATCAAGAAACCGAAGCCGGCAAAGATTTCCCCTCCGGCCGCCCGAATGATGAATACCTCCTATTCGTGCACACCGAGTTACATAAATCTGAGTTTGGTATCGACTGCCGACAAAACTACAACCATACTCGAATATCAATGTGAAAGTTTGGTTTCTATACTCGTCTTGTATGTACTAACTTGAGGGGTTCGGGTTACTTTGACACAAGGACTGTTACCAATAACATCACAGTATCACTAGTGATAATATGGGAAGCTGATGTAGTTTTAGCAAAATAATTCCCCGAGCCATATGACAATGAGAATTAAATATATTAATTATAAGGGACTGAATAGTCGCTCAATTGATTGCTACGAAATTGAGGGTAGATTATTTCTAAATTGTATAATATGTTTGCCTATATAGCTGATTCTAAACGCTCTCAAAGTCTAAGCATTAGTTTGATGAAGAAGATGGTAGATTACATTCGAATATCCACGTCATCCACTGTTTTAGACTTTCACGGTTGCTTACTACATTTAAATCCCCGTCGTATCCGTGGTTTTCTTCGTGGTAAATATCCCGTGAGTACTAATTTAAATACACATCATCTACCTGAAAATAATATAAATACCAAAGAAAGGTAATGTTAGGTATATACTTTGTATTCAATATATCAAACAACCTGCGAACAAAGTTAAATACTAGATAAGTATACAATATTCGACCTAGTAGCTTAAACTACTTAAATATTACCAAAAGGGCTTTTCTCAGAAGCGACGCTTTTCCAGAGTGAAGTTAGTTTGGTTAGGTCAGGCAAAGTAATGCGTCTTGAGAACACTTCAATCGTATTTATATTTCTGAGAGCATCTTAATGTCTATAGAATTATGACTTGAAACACCTTAGAAGAGATAAACCTTAAACGCAAACAGAGCAATTGGAAATTGGAAAAAATCTACAAAAAATGGATGTGCAACCTCGGTACGGACCTAACACCCTGGCCTGTATTTTACCTTAAACTTAGCGCTGCGCCAGATATATGGAGATTGGAAGCAATACTGGTACACAATCACGCACATCCTCACACTCACGTTCACAGATATCTTGCACTCTTTACGTATACATCTCTGCGAGCCCGACTCTTAAGAGGCTGACGCTACGCAGAGATGTCACCAATTCTCATATTCATAAACTACACACACACGGCTTTCTTTTGTTTTCATCAAATTCCTAATCAAATTTCAATTTTGAAGTAATTTAATTATTACTACTCATTTTTTTAAAAAGGTTTTCTACTTTCTTTATTGTGTACACCAAAATAATAATAAAACACAAATAATTATAATTGGAACCATTCCTTCACGTCTTATTACTTCAACGTGTACAAGAGCCAGTAGGCTTAAAGGTTTTCCGTAGACCCACGTCCACGTGTTTTTGTACATTCGTGTTATTCAGAGCTTAAATTGTCAAACAAGGTTTCCCAGTGTTGCCGCATTTATTCGAATATTGTTTTCACACTAGTATTTTCCTGTGCCACAACACATTTCCATTGATCAGAGAGAATGGCTCCCACGACGAAACTATCTCCACATCAGAACATCAAGTAGGACGTGACAGTCGACACATGCTTTCCTATATTGTGGTATGTCTTCCAATACTCAATACATTTATTGCAAACATTATGTAAGTTACATGCAGGTCTTTACTAGCATATTTTAAATAAGCAATTATAATGACCCTGATTGGATATGGCAATATCGTGCGGAGCGGGTCAATCTATTCCATAATTGTCTTATCTGTCAAACTTTGTCTAGGGTGTAGTAGGATTTCGCGAGGAATACAACTTTTAGGGCTTTAGCAAATTTGAATTCATCTTCTATCTCTTTTATGTGTAGTGGTAGTTTGTTATAAATTGGGTTTGGTCCGGAGCTATACATTGCTAGTTTAGACGGCGGTACTATTAATTTGTGTTCATAATTAGACCTTATTCGGTAATCTCGCTTATCTGATAATTTTGTAGAGAATTGAGGGTGTTTTATTTGACAAATGTGCAGTTTTCTAAAATATATATGGATGTTATTAAATAAAATAAATAAATTTTATGAAATTTTTATAGTATATTATATAATATAATTATTTTCACAGATCTTAATCTGTGAAAATTTAGTATTTTGGTATTTTGAAAGTAAGTAAGTGGTGTTTAGTATTTTGGTATTTTCCAAGTTTAAATATCCAATTATTTCTAATACTAGGTTGCCCGCACAGCTTTGCCTGCAAAAGCTAGAGTAAGTGAAACACCCCTCCAGTGGTAGATTTTCAAAAAATCCTGAGACATACCTTTCGCCATTTTTAAGGTTCCGTAGTACCAAAAGGAACCCTTGTAAGTTCGTCATGTCCGTCTGTCTGTCTGAATCCTTTAGAGCTTTATAACTTTCAAAATTATAAACATACATGCTTTGCAGAAAACTGAAACTGTGCACAACGATAGTATCAGTATAGACCTACAGTTTCAAAAAATAAAAAAAAAGGTTTTTTTGTAAAATATGGGTAGCCCCATACATGAAAAGAGGGGGTAAAAAAAGTATTCGCTAAACCTCACCAAGTGGGGCATCGTTGAATAGGTCTTTAAAAGGTTACAATTTACAAAGAATAAAAAAATCATTATCTAATTTTTATAGGGTGGCTGCCATATATAATGATATAAAATGTAAAAAAAAAAAACTGAATTCTTCAAAATTTATAAAGCTATAATAATTATCAAACCTAATTTTTTAAACTCTGTGTTCTTACTTTCTTTTTGCTGAACCTGATTCATATTTATTACTGATTAATTTAATTCTATAATTTTATAGTTCCATAACCGAATGTTTTCATTAAATGTACTTTTAAATAGTTTAATTTGAGGGAAGGCCTAAGCCCCAAGATACGGGTACTTAATTGAACCCAGTTTGGGGTATAGTGCTGCTACATCATCGATCTGTACTTAGATGAAATAAATAATTTGAATTTGAATGTAATATAATAATATAGAAATATTTGTATATTTTAGTGATTTGTATAACTTTGATATTGAATTATTAATTAGGTATTTTATATTGTATATTTTTTGATTGTGAGATGGATGTTACTGGCTAGATCGTTTCTAATCTCAATAAACGAATTTAATTTAGTGTTTTAAAATAAAGTTAAAGTTTCCTAGACCATTTAATATCCGATGTACCGCTTGCGAAATATGGGCAAACATTGGCTATTATGGGCAAAATCTGATAATGACTTTTTGAGATATGCTGTAAAAACGGATAAATACTTCAAACGTCCTACGAGCCTACGGTACCCTACTAAGCATGGCCCGAAATGCTCTTAACAAGTTATTTTTTATGCTTAGTACATAAACTGAGTTTTATTGGCATAGCATGAAAAAATATTTTATTTCTGTACAAACTATAGGGGTCCATTTTACCCCGTTAGAGGTGAAATTTCGCAAGATCCGTTCTTATTGTCCACCGCGACCAAAACGGAGAGTTTTCGAAATTTTTCAAAAAGATTCATAACAAAATCGCGAACTAAGTTTTTAGTATATTTTTTTCAAAACCACACGTCCGTCGTTTTCTCCGAGCACCTACACATAGTCCGAATGCCAGACGATACTCAAGGGAAATTCGACATCTGAATACATAAGCCCGGTAGGATAAGGGACCAATCAACATGCCAACTAACGAGCGGGAGATTTCTGGTGGCTCGCAGACCGCAACCAGGCTTGTGGAGTGACGAATGTTTCCACAACTATCTGACATAACAAATGTATGCACATTGTTGAGTTTCGAATGTACAGCGCCGGCTGTGTGTGTTTTGAGAATTTGTCGAAGCGTAGGTTCTTTATCAATTGTGTACAAGTGAAGCATTGTGAAATTGTGATATAGCTATTTATACAAGTAGCTGCGCTTCGTGGTTCCACTGAACATCTTACAGGAACCATTCTTTTCCGTGGTGTAAAAGTAGACCTCCTTTTTTAGGGTTCCGTAGTACTACAAGGAACCCTTATAAGTTCGTCATGTCCGTCTGTCTGTCTGTCTGTCCGTCCGTCTGTCTGTCTGAATCCTTTACAGCCTTATAACTTCCAAAGTTATAAACTTACATGCATGAAATTTTGCACAACGATAGTCTAAGTAAAGATATACAGTTTCAAAAAATTAAAAAAACTATTTTTTTTCAAATAAGGGTAGCTCCCATACATGTAAAGTGGGGGTAAAAAAAAATCGCTGCACCCCATCACGTTGGGTGTTGTTGAATAGGTCTTTGTAAGGTGACAATTTTGACAGAATTAAAAAACATAATTTTATATTAATGGGGTGGCTGTCATTCATGTAAGTGGGTATTAAAAAAAAATTCGCCTGTACCCCACATGTGGGGTATCATTGAATAGGCCTTTTAAAATCGTGTTAAAGTTTTATATAACATTTTTTTATCAAACGTACTGCTTGCGAAATATGGGCCGACAAGTTGCTTGCAAGATGTCCCCCCCCCCCGCCATTTCTAAACTATGCATTTCAGAAACTTGTAATCTTCCATGTTGATATCTTAGTAAAAACTATCTTTTAAAATTATGAAAAAATGAAAATGAAAAAATGTTTATTTACTGCAAATACATACATATAGGATAAGCAAATAATAATTAAACAAAATAAATACACAAGAAAATAAAGTCCGATAGTACATAAATTGCAGAGAAGTTTTTCTAAAATTTAGAAGTATATTACCGTCAGTTTCCTCACTAGGCAAAGCCTGTATCGAGGAATCCTGTTTTCAAAAAGTTTTACATATAATGATCCTCTGTCGACATAATAATGTTACAAAAAAATTCAAGAAAGACAAGCTAAATAAAATAAATAAATAAATATATACATCTATATATAACAATAACTGTAAGTGCATATAAAATAAAGATACACAGAGGTTAAACAATTTATAAATATAAAACAAATTGAAGTACTCCGCTACTATAAATTAAAGTTTAACATATTATAATTACAAAAATTAACATATAATTTTCAATAAGTCCTCTGTCTTGTCGTATGTTAATGAAGCTAGCCATTTATATATTATACTTTTTGCGTCCATCAAAGTTTTATTTTTAATATTACAGTTCTTGACAACCTTGTTATATACGTAAGCCCCAACAAAACTACCAAAGCGTTGTGCAAGCTTCGTGTTAACTGAAGGAGTGATCAGTCGGTAGACTCTACGATTTTTCAAAACCTCGTAGTCAGAAGATGACGAAACTGACTTGTGGACTGAAACCGACGTTTTGAGAATGAAGAGCTGTCGCACACTGAGCACTCCGACGTCTTGATATAAATTCGTGGTAGGATAGCTATATGGCTTTTGAAGCATAACTTTCAAAACCGAACGCTGTGCTCTCTCAGCCCGCAACTTATGTCGGGCAACATGTGATAACTACTTTTTGAGTTATGCTGTAATAACGGATAAAAACTTCAAACATCCTACGCACCCACGGAACCCTACTAAGCATGGCCCGACATGCTCTTAACAAGTTATTTGATAGTTACATGGATATTTTTTGTATATGTTCTGCCTATGTATAATATTATATTTGCTTTCCAAAATTATTTAGATGTTTTTCAAGGTTAATTGGAAACAAACATACATATTTATAAATTTACATAATAATATAAAACTTGCATTGACCTATAATACTAGCAGAGCCTCGCAGTTTTATCCGCTATTCTCGGTCCTATGTCGCGAACTGAAACCGCATGATCTTATATCTTAACAAAATCTTTACCGATTTTGCTAATATTCAAAATTCTAGTTTAGAATCGAGTTCTGAATATTTATGCCGAATATTATCAAAATCAGTCGGTAAATGGTGCCGCAACAATTTTCCCCCTTTTTGGGGAAAATATCCCACCAATCCAAAATCTCGTTCGCTTCGCTCACTTGGTCAATTAGTGTGAAGTGTGATTAGTTTGCTTAGTTTACTTACTTTACCAAATAACTTCGCAATGAAGAGAAGGAGCAGTATTTTCTTTGCTTAGTTCTTCTGGAACCCTACAATTCTATATTCGGACATAAAATAGCAGTAAAACACGGCTCGGGTCGAATATCTAACAACGTATCAGTAAAACACCGGATATTTAAAGTTCCAATAATATCTTTGAAATGGATAGTAAAATAATACTTTGTGGATTTAGCATTTTGTAGAATATTTTGTAAGCAATTTTTATTTTTGTAGGTTTATACGAGATGATTCTTTACTATTTTAAGTATATTTATCGCTGAACATTTTATATAAATGAGTCTGAAAATAGTTCAATAATCCTGGTTTTCTCGTCCTTATCACTTTTACACTAAGGCGTGTAATATGTTTTGGTCACGAAGTACTAGGTAATATTATTAATAATACAATACATCGACAGCAGGCATTAGGCTAGCCCAGCAGTGGGACACTACAGGCTATCGACAACGACAATAACTTTTTACCAACTACTCACGGAAAAAATAACCATTCGCATTAGATATCTCATTTTATCACACCAAATAAAAAAACTAAATATCTTATTAATGCGAAAGTTTGTGTAAGTAGGTAAGTATGTAAGTGTATTTGTTTCTAGAATCACACAATGTATGTCGCTATAAAACTGAGTTTTGCATATTTTATCTCTTTTTTGCAAGTGCCATAAAAAAAGAAGAGGCAAATTGTGCTTTTCTATTTTAACTTGTCAAAATTATTATTATATACACTCGTCGTTCGAATTTGTGTAACGCAAATAATTCTTCATTTGTGTGTTTCGCTTGGGCACCTACGTCCACAGAATATTGTTTTTTCATTATACTGTGTGGTTTCATAAGGATTTTATTCAACTGCTATATTAAAAAAATGCGTTTATTTTCTTATGTATTTGTCTCGAATAGCTTACCTAATCATCAGTCGCACATTACATAAATGTTATGTCATAATATCTTATCGTTCACTAGGCAACCTAAGCATCTTCTCCTTGGTGGTGAGAGAAGTAAAGTTTCCTCGAGTCGTGAGCCCGGTATGAATAAATACCATACATTGAACAAGACCGTAGGAACCATCCGGTATGCACATATGACTGTCCCACATTCCATTCCAGCCGACGTTTTCTTTACGGTATTTATTTAGGGCGCTAGTAATTTTCTTTTCAGGTATTAAAGAAGGCTTTCACGGTCATAGACAAACGAAGTTAACGGCGAAAGTTTCAGGTAAATGTCGGGGACAAACAGAATCTCTTTTAGCCTCCAATTTCTAAACCAAACGGAAACAGGGAGTAAACAGTTCTCGGCGCGCCGTCGTTTCTGTTTATTGTTATTTTGGTTATTGTTTAATTTCATCGGCTCAATCTTGACGCAATTAGATTGTATTGGCTGTGATAATGCGGCGCTCTTCGTTTATTGGATACAATAAAGTTAGTCTATACAATTGAGATTGTGAATCTCACGCACTTAAATTTAATTAGTAATTTTGGGCGTCGATACTTATAAAGTGCCAAATGCTATAGTATGGATACGAATGCTTACTTACGCTTAATCTAAAAACATTTATTTGAATGTACCTAATTTATCAAGTAAATTAATTAATATGTAAGTACGAGTATGTAAATATGTACAACGAGTTTTTTTTTTCTATGGTCTAGATTAGAAAAGATTTTGAATAAATACGGGTAAAAATCACGTTTTATATTCTGTGTATATCTTTAATTTATTGGAAATTGTTTTAAGGTTATTAAATTGTGACAATAAACATATCTCCGAGTCTGATTAAATTGTGCAAAAACGTTAACATAAATACAAATAAAATAAGAGTAATTTGTGTTATTGTATATATCTTTAACTTTAAAAAGAGTATTTTCATAAAACTAAAATCTAAAAATTGGAACTAACCAAACAATATTACGCGCAAAAGTTAAAATACTGAACGAAAAATTTAAAACTGTTGTTCACCACCTTCGAGTCATGTATCTGTATCTTTTCCAGTGTATCTGGCCTCAGTCACAAATCACGTCGTTTTGCCGCAAACCAGTCTATTGTCAGTCATTTGCGCAGCGAGCTGGGGTTAACAACAAACGTCCGCTGCCGAGTGTACCTTTTATTCAATTTGGCGGGTGTAATGACGTAATGGGAGCCGCGCCGGGTGATGTATAGGGTACATTAGTGCGACGCTATCTCGTTGATACTTTGTAAGGTAGGTTGTTCTTTAATTGATCGTTTCAATTTACTCACCTAGTAGGTACTGACGCCGTCGTTAAAATACTCGCAAAAAGTAGCAAAATAAGTTTTATACTAGTCGCGGTATTGCAGTGGAATGACGTTACATATTGGTTATTACAGACTCAGTTTGAAAATGATCTTCCGCAGAGTCAATCAACTAACTATGGGTAGCACGCGAAACCACGAGGCGATTTTAGTTTATAATACGAAACAATGATAATGTAATATTGACAGTATGTAAAATTATTAGAGAGCCAGAAAAACTAAATGAGCACTTAGCATTTGTCTTATATTATTGTGATCGTAGTCCGATATTGAACCGAACTGGACATTAGCACAACTTCACGGAAATTGCCGATCTGTACATTTTTAATCTTCGCCAAAGATATTTGCGAGTCAACTTAAGAAGTGTTTTTGCTGCGTGATGTTTATTTATTGTTTTGTTTGTAAGATTTGGTGAAGTTGTCTCGTCATATCATGTTAGCTATTCTTATTTACTTGTAAGTGTTACCATAAAACAATTGCCCCTGATTTACTCGTATTGTAACGTTCAAGTTTTGGAAGATAAAAAGCGAAACTCAGACGATTTTATCTTCAAACTATGGAAGAAGCTTTTGTTTTTAAAGAAGCTCAGTAAAGTGTGACCCGCCGCTGCAATTATAATTGCTGTATTTCAAGATTTGATAAGCATTTTGATGCTTAAACAATTCTTTGATTCTTAAGCATACAATAATATTATGTACCCATATTATTACTTGTAGCAAATAAACAATTATTATTATTATGCTTATTTTTTTTTTAATTTTGTAACCGGCTTACTTCTCAATCCTAAAAATAAAGTTATTAAATGTTTAGAAAACTTTTTATAACAGTAATCAAATATAATAATGTAGATATTTATCACTGTTCTAGAAGTCCGCAGTTGTTTACTACATTACTATTAAGGTTACCTCGAAGAGATCTCTTTAAGGCCACCAATTGTTACACTAGTTTTAAGCAGATTTTTGTATTTTGTATGTAGTTTCAGGTGTGAACAATAAAGAGTTATCTATCTATCTAATAGTATTGTTCGGTTTGTCTGCTCCTAAATTTCAAACTTTTTACTATCCATCCGTGTCTTCAGTCTACCCGTGAACATGGCGCATGCAACTGTGCCGAAATATCGGAAACTGAACAAAAGTATAAATCTTGGTAAATATCCCGTGAGTACTAATAGTAAAGTTTTTTTTTTTATAAAATCGTCTATCGCCACCATTACTTTACTTTCATGTTCACATGATTGTTCTATATATTCTGAGTCGAGGCTCGGGACACAAATCTAGAATACAGAGAGGCCGATCAAATCCGTAAACCCTCGCATCTCCGAGACCCGGCGTAGATTGATTTGTTTTCCAATCTCGGTTCTAGGTCACGTCGGTTAGAATGTCAAATGTGAGCTCTGTTCACTCCGTTACATCAAAAAACTATAGGACTTACTTTGTAGCTTATTCTGGGGACAAGACAAGACACTCACATTACAATCACAGGGCCAAGGTCAGGATTTGACAAATTCACCTAAGGTTTTCCTGGTTTATCATACGTTTCAGTGTGGTGCTCATCCACTTTGGGCCTGATGTTTTCAATGCCTTCGATGTAATGGATTTTGATTCAGTCCTACAATCAGTTACATGTACAGTTATTTCAAGACAAAATTAATTTGAAACTAATAATTCAAACACGGATAATTATTATCAAAGACACTGAACTGGCTGAAGTTTGTTCATATTACCATTCCTGGAATCATCGCCGCTTTTAGCTTCACCCTGATTAATCTTACTTCAGGTAATTTTAATTACAAATGAAATAATCTTCAACATTCTAATAATCGTCTCAAATTTCCCAAATTGGATTTAGACTTAGATAATAATTAATGCTATAATTATTAAATTCCTGGCTTCTTAGTTAAACCGTGATTTATATGTCTGATTTATACCTAAAGTAGAAATGAATTATAGAATCAGGTTTTAATGGTTTTTGTTTTGATTTTTTGTTAACGGTTTCTTTTATCTGTTAGTAACAACGGAGTCATCATTCGTGGGACTTCTCGTAGAACACTCATTTTATTCAGTTCGTCTGAGCAGGATGTTCTGGAACTCGTGTCCGACCTGCAAGGATGCTACCCCAATGTTCTTTCTGAACAACTATTACTAGTAGTTCTGCGCACAGTACACCTCACGAGCATTTTTTTTTTTTGTGCAATCGCAATTCTACAATTTCATAGAATTTTTAAGTCGTCGGTGATGTTTGGTTGGATGGGTATTTCCTCCCAAAATATGGGAAGTTTTCTGAGACGCCATTTACCGACCGATTTTGATAATATTTGGCATAAACTTTCGGTACATAATTCTTAACAATAATATAGAATAAGAGTTAAATCGGTGAAAAGATTGTCAAGATATAAGGTCGTGGGGTTTTAGTTCGGTACATTGAAATCAATAAAGTAAAATCAGCCGGTAAATGGTATCACAGTGAACTTCCCGCATTATTGGGAGAAATACCCCACCAATCAAAAATCACCGACGATTCAAAAATTTACAAAGTTGTAGAACCTGTATACCAAGTTTCGTCAAGATTGGTTGAAAAATACGACCTGTACGTGAGTACCAACATACGGACAGATAAAGCAAATTTTGCTAGACCCTTCGTTCGCTTCCCTCACTTGGTCAAATTTTTATTAATTAATTAAATGGATTTATTAATTAATCCATTAAATATATAACCATTTAATCATTCCTTTACGGGTCAAATATCAATAATTTATTGTGTATTTTATTCGTGTATTTATTTTATGTAAAGTCTATATCTGTTATTTATTAATATATTATTGTCGTTATCATAAGTAATTTAATTATTAGAATGTATTATTATTAGTTTGTATGTTTATAATTATATTGGTTTATTAGAGTATAAGTATCACATAATCTACATCATTGCACACCCCGTGTTCTACCTTCTACCTCTTCTATGAATCCTGTCCATCCTATGGTTGCCTGGAAGAGATCGCTTTCAGCGATAAGGCCGCCAGTTGTTACACTACTTTTTAAAGTCTGTTTATAAATTATATAAAATTTGTGTGAACAATAAAGAGTTAATCCATCTATCTATCTAATATAAAGACGGCAACTACAGCGAACAAACAAATCGAAGTACCGCTGATTGCTGACATCACAGTAAATGTAACGTGCGGATGAGACAGGATAACGTCGTCGGATCACCTTACTTCACTCGTAACGCTCTCTCATCCAAAGGAAAAACATAATCATAACCATAGCATAAATCAAGCGTTATTGTCATTCGAGTATTATTGTGATGACATATTTTATTATCATTACCAATCCATTTTATCACGAGCCAGTGTTTTAACTAAAGTGTTATTTGTTTATTAGTCAGTGTTGAAACAATAACGTTTACCTGAAGCTGTCTGGGATCATCCGATAGCAAACAGGCTATAAACTTTACTGTGGTGCTTATCACCTATCATAATATAGTATCTGTGCGAATACCTTGTTGATTTGATGGGGATTTGTTGACAGTATATAGCAGTAGATCTCGAATCCCGTACTTGTGTGTAAAATTATATAATTATATAAACTTGTACTACTCTAAGGTGATCGGAAAGTTGATATTAAAATTGTTCATGACTTCAGCCGTACTCTGCACGTAAAAATAATAATAAAAAACTTCTCCAGCTAATTATCGGCAAACATGCCGCACTCGCCGGCAAAGTCCCACCGTACACGCGCCGTGTGAACTGTTTTGAATAAAAATGAGTACCTACGAGGAAGCTCGGTTCCCTTTATCCCATTTATTATAAAAATAAATGTATTCAATAAATGTGGTAAGTTGCTTGCTGCGTGCACAGAATGTGCTACTATGTTTAATTGTTTTAGTTTGTACGCTGATCTGTACATGAATTAGTGTTGTCCTCCAACTCAATGTGTAATTGAATTTTCAAATAAAATTAAAAGAATGAACTTGATACTATTAAGCAGAGGAGAAAAGGTTCGCCTATCAATAAGCAAACAATACATGCTTATCCAGATGAAGAATGTTTACTTCGGTTTAAATTACCACGTTTGTAAACGAATTAAGAAGTATAAAATAAAATATCATAATGTAATGTTTATGATTTTACCTCGATTATTAGAAGAAAATAAATAAACGGATTACTAGTTCAGTTTTAATGAAACAATTGAAGGCGCTTCACGTAGGATATTAATGATCTGCTCCTGAAAGCTCACGGTTATCTATTTCCCAGGAATAAAAAGATGAAAAAAACCTAGGCCTCACAGATGATATTTCATTTGGCACAACAAACACTGAACAATAGAAGACATGTCATAAATCATGAGGATTTTATCTCGAAGTCTAGAGTCGTGCAACTATTCCTCTTTTATGACAACACCGAATATGAAACTCTTTTTCGGTGCGGTTTATTGATAAGATAATTTAGGTTTAAGGGGTCGCTCCCCTAACAGGCGCATTGTCAACATTTTTGAAAATTAAAAAGTGATTGAGTTCTCACTAAAGATAAAGAAAATACAGGCTTTTTTACCTTTACCTTTAGTAAAATAATGCCAATGTTTTATATATTAATCTATTATTTTAATTGATATAATTTGACGAAGAAAGAAAAATCTTCCTCCTTTTCCTTACCTTCTCCTTCCTTATTCTTTTCCAAAAGAAAAAAAAAAACGTAAAAATTTTAATAATACATTAGCTATGGTATCCTACAAATAACTGACTGTAATTGTTTTTAAGACCCAACCAATGACTTTTTATCTTCAAAACCGTTGAAACTTTGGCTTACTCCAGAAATCCTCTTAGACAATCCCCTGTGAAGGGGATTTTTTGTCCAAAAATCCCCTTACCATCAGAGCATGAGAGGTGAAGGGGATTATTTGCCAATAATTTGACGTTGAAAATATCGATGTAAAAGAGATAGCTCTGGCTGGGAGTGCAGCCTTAAATCTTGTTTCAGTATATTACCTCCTGTAGCCTAGAAGGCTTCACTGAATTTGACGAGTGTGGTGTCGTGAGTCGTCGTGAGATGTCGTTGGATTCCCCTTCACGACCGGAGTGACATTTTGCAGTCGAGTATTTCGTTGGTGTTTCCTTTATTTATAATACTTGTTTCCTTACCTACTTGCTTACAGAGTACATTTTGGCAATAGAAAATACTTGGAAATATCTTGGAAATGGTAACAGCTGCTAGGGTTGGCCGTCGTTCAATCATGATTATATTGCATGACCTACTATCGATTTATCTGTTTTATCTTGCGCCTTATTCTTGTTACTAGGATACGCGCGCGTGGAACGATGTCCCGCCTCAGTATTACTAGGATACTTTTAAAATATGACTTAACAGTAATCATAGCGAAGTTTTTACGAAAGAAACCGATGAGTTATTTAGGTTACTTTATAACACAATCTAAATATGGCGTCATAGTGAGAAATAACAACTTGTTTGTTTCTTTCTACGATCGCAATTATATATACTTACTGAACAGTTTTATCCTGAAAATGTACGGAAACAGGAAAATTCTTTCGGAATCCTTAACACGAAGCTTAAAGAAATTCATAAAATCAAAGACTTGACGTTGCTCGAGGACCGACGAGAGTCGATTCGTACACGATGCAATATCGTTTCTTTTTTATCCTTTTTTATATGACAAGGAAAAGCTTTGTTTCATCTATTCTATCCGTTACATTGAGTTGTCTTTGGATGTTTTCGGCATTGATTGGCTATATGTGAGTGTCGAAGGCTCGAGGCGGTTTTGGGAATTGCGACCGAGGCTGCAAACATTACACCTGTACTCATCAATACAAACTTTAAAAACAAAACAATGGTATCGATTCTGTTGACTCACTAAACTAAACTAATCGGACAGGACTAAAATTATCTGCGTCCATTTTCATTTCAATGTGGGAGAAAGGAATAGCAACAATTTTAGATCTGTCAAATTTAGTCTAGTCTAGAAACAGGCATCACAGAATGGACACCAACTTTATCATATCTAAGCCTTTATAGTGAGGAGTACTTATATTTTTTTCAGATTTGGTTTATTAAAATTGTATGAGAAGAATCTGCTAAACTGCGATCGAGTCGAAAATACCAAAATGATTTTTTCGTACTATACATACTTTAAATTTTTTTTTTATAATGTAAATATTACAATCATTTCTATTCATCATCATCATCATCATCATCATCATTATCATCCGAAAGACGTCCACTGCACTGTAGTTAGTAAGGAAGCACCTATTCAACAACTTTGTTGTTTTTACATTGTTTCCTAATTAGTTAGTTACACACATTAGGTGAAGGGGGAGGCCTATGTTCAGCAGTGGACATCTTCTGGCTGATGATGATGATTAGGTGACCATATGCATATTAGAAATCTTTATTTCTATAATAATTATAGTGACTTAGCAATCGGCAACATAACAACTTAACTACCTGACACCAATTTATTAGCGATCTGATAATGTATTTCTACGTAGCAGCACTTTATTTGTGCTGCGCGATTTCCAAGACATTAAAATTATAATTGAAATAAATATATCTAATGTTTATATAATCACATAATGTTGGTAATTCAAAATAAATTATGGTTAAATTTGTTAATTAGGTGCTTCCATACTAACTAAAATAACAGACTTGGTTTTACGAATGAGATCTCACTACTTTTTACGGCGGAAGGATCGCGTTGCGAGACTTTATAGGGCTTTTTTAAAGTTTTATGTTTTTATGGGGTATAGAATACTTTGTAGAAAATGTTGATCCATAGTTAATGTTTTTCTAGAAAATAAAACCAGCCAGCCCTGCGAAATAATCTAACCACATAAAGTTTTAATAAGAGTTTACGAAACTTTACGTGTCATTTTAACTTTCCCCAATAACGTGCCCTGGACATTACATGGCAATTTTGTTTACAGCCACCATAAAAACATGCGTTTTTATCACACGCACATACATACAAGCGTACATATTAGTATTTACGAGCAGATGTACTGCCGTCGTAAAACTTACTACCCATGTGTATAGGACGCTAATGAAAATGACATCGGGTGAAACTGAGAATTCGTTTGTTTTTACTAAACACCTATTATGTCAATGTTTGTTATAAATTGACATATTATAATAATAAAAGTAATATTTTAGTTGGATAAACTTTGATAACTTTATATTGCGGATGACTAGATGACGATAAATAGATAATCTCTTAATCGCTTGAAGCTGTTTATTGTTTATTTATTTATTTTTACCCGGCTGCTAAATAATGGTTTTAGGGTTTGTGTAAGTATCTACGTATTTATGTAAAATATAAGTATGTAAGTATGTGTTTTCCTATTCTCGTATTAACTCCTTAAGCCTAAACGGCTTGACCGATTGTAACGAGTAAGGCGTAGTTGGATTCCTCTTTCCGGCCGGAGTAATATAGGCTACATTTTGTAGTAGGGTATTAAGTGTCATTTTAATAATATTACTTATATTTTAGTTTGAAATTACCAAAAACATGAAATAATAAACATAAAATTGAAATTAGCAAATCTTCATGAAATCCAGTCGTTGCTGAAAATACTTCGAGTACACTAGACGAGTTATTATATTCACGTTTGATAGCCGTATCCAGTATCCACCCGTAACGGGCTATAACCACAACTTTTGTCATTAAAATGATCCCGAAATACTTTAAACGTCTATTAGCGAGTTTATTGACGCGTATCGGCCATTCTCGTGATCCCTATCTTTACGTGAAAGGTTGCTTAATGACCTGATAGTTGCGTTATAATATTATGTATTTGTGTGACCTTAACATTTACAGAAGAAAATAAAGACAGATATAAATAATTATGCCAAGAGCTAATGTAGTCTCGTAATCGAGCTACAGTATTCTTATAACCGCTAATATTTTTTTTTAGTTTTATAAACTTTCAAAGCGAATCATACCTGAACTAAGCGATAGCAAGATCAGTCGCTATTCCGCAGTGTTCAGATACAATAAGCTAAAACTGTTTTTAATGGATAAAAACATAGCAAGGTAAACATGGTGAAAAACACTTTTGTTGTTGTTGTTGTTGTATGATTGTGTGTGATGAGACGCGCCAGTCACTCGGCTGATGGTAAGCGTCACGCTTGTCCATAACAGATCAATCAAGCATCAATCAAGCAGTTCAAAACACTGCTTGGTGCCGACCGCTCTAAGATATAACAATATTAAATATCTGAGCACTGAGCATTTAAGATATTTAATATATATTAAATATCTTAAATGCTCAGTGATTACCTACACTGGAAACCTTACGTTCAATCCGGAATACTGTAATAAGACGGTTCAATAAGTGGCAAAGGCAGAAAACTTCCCCAGGCAGTCTCTGCAAGGGACTCTTACGACTACTACTTGTGTCTGTATGTAGCAACTCTCAAGATAAAAATCTGTAGCCAAGCACCTAATAATCAGGCAATGATGCTGTAATCAGGCATCCGGATTTAAAAGCCAGTGCCTAATCCAGGCTAGGGTATTAAAATCATTACCAAATCGTTAATTCATTGCAAACTCAAATTTTAGATTTTTCGAAGTTAATCTTTCGCAAAGGTGCAAAAGTTTATTAGGCTTACTAATTCACTCACTAACTGCTCATTAAGAGGATATCGAAGAGGATATAGAAGTGTTAGGCGCCAAAATAAGATATTTTTATCTCAGGCAGGCTACTTATCAGACATTTCTTAATAAGACAGAGATAAATCTGTTTAATCAAAATCTAACAACTAAGTGTCGGACAAAGCTCTGCCTAATCTGTGGGGTTTTTGAACAGTCGTTATTCTCTAAAAGAGTTAAAATACGGATGTGAGTTTATATTTGAAGGTTAAAGGCCGAGCTTCGTTCCGTAGCTCTACACCGCACATGGAGTCGCAGGCATCACCTAGTTAGCTTCAGAAATTATAAGCGGGTAGGTTTTCAATGTTTTTCTCTATTCCAGTGACCCGCGTGGCTCCCAGAAGGACGTGATGGCCGCGCAGCCCGCGTTATGGCTTACTCTGCTGCATGGTTTCCTGTTCGTTGTTGGTGAGTGATATGTGTGGTTATTCATTCTTTACTTTTGTGTTATTCTGGGAACAGTTTCTCTATGTTCGAAAAACTAATATATTAAAATATATAAACTATTTTTAGAAGAGCCTTCTAATATTTATTTAAAAAAAAGAAAAGAATGAACGAATCATACAATACTTTTAATTATTAATAATAATTGAATTACAAAAATGAAAAGCAACCGATCGACACGAGCGCACGCCAGGTAAAGAGGCGGCGCGCCGGTTCAAGTCTGCTTTTATAGCGGTGCAGTGGTAAGAGATGACGTCACTGCAGTCACGTGACGGTTATCTGCTAACACTATATAATCTATATAAACTTTGATGTTATCTATGTGGACTTATTTTTGTAAGTCTACCCTAGTCTTCTTCTTGACTCAAGTAAAGAGTATAAAAGATATCCTTCATTTAAATCTTAATCTAGATTATTCATCACAAGAGGTATGCTGTGTCTGAATAGTCCATCCCATTGATAATTATTTTATATTGTT
Source organism: Apocheima hispidaria (assembly GCA_947579745.1). Taxonomy (NCBI): domain Eukaryota; kingdom Metazoa; phylum Arthropoda; class Insecta; order Lepidoptera; family Geometridae; genus Apocheima; species Apocheima hispidaria. Next base: position 239,498 of record OX388152.1, on the reverse strand, counting down.
CATAGTTAAATATTGCGCCGTCTTGATATGAAAGCTCATTGTTTTCCGGTTTCGGTTCTCTTTTTTTTTTCTCTATATATCTGTATACTCATATTTTGGTTTTTAATCCCATTATGATACAATTTTAACAGCAATAAAAAATATTGATTGATATGTTTATATCCGTTATAAAAAAAAAACTCGTTTGTCCATTAAACGCTTTTTGCCAGCTGCGACAGAGATATTCCACTAGGTATTGCTTACCAAGTTAATAATAAGTTTTTCCTTCACGAAACGTTTTCCTTGGACAAAACAGCATTCAAATATAAACTGGTGTTCGCTAACTAAGCATCAAGGTACCTACTTAAACTACTTAAAAGCTCCAAAACTCCTCATTGGCATAAAACGGTGTACACTTCACTGAGTGCAGTCATCTTTCCGACACGCTCAACCCAGTATTGACCGGCTCGCACTCCAATAATGACCTACTTGTTTGTTGACCCATACGCAGAAGAAAAAAATCAATGTAGCATTTGCTCCACTTCGAGTGTGAAGATTTACGCTTCAGAAGAGTGTATTTTTAGCTTCTTTGTTTAAACTCTAAACAAAAAACGATTATTATCTTATCAGAATAGCGGCCTCTCGGCTCTTTTCTTCTTATAGCGCGTAGATTAAGGCTCACTAGGATTCAGAGACAAGTTTAAGCGCGGACTGGCGCTTCCGTATGTTAAAATTCAGTACTTACTCTGAAATTTGAATTCAGATACGTTTGGAACACTGCTTAAGCTTAGTGCGAGCTAAGCAAAGTGTAAGTAGTGAATATTGACTACTTGAGCCTTAAGATCTTAAAGCAAACGTAACGCCACCAAGTGAGCAAAAGTGTAGTTATAATGATATTTGCTTGTTTATTATTTTTTGACATCACAACTTCAAACTAGAAAAATGTTCGCGCGATTTTCTACGATGCTATGCTACCGACATACTACATAGAAATAGATGTACATCATAAAATATTTTGTTACACTCACTCGAGTATCAATTTATGTTTATTTAGCTATTTGTTTAAAAAAAAATTATTAATTTTAAAATTTAAACTGTTTATTACTATGAGTATTACAAAAAAATCTACAATCATGCTTAGTTTAATCTTATAATTAAAGATTGTGTACTAGGCAATCTAATGCAATGCAATCTAATGTTAATCATGTCTGCTTAAAAAACCGGTAAAGATTCCGGTAAAAACAAAAACTGCCATAGACAAACAAAGTATAATCTTAGCTTAAGGCCTCGCTACACTGCCTGACCTGACATCGTTTGAAAAGCACAGCTAGATTTCACGGGAGCAAAAGAAACAAACTATTAAGGTTATAGCTTCTCCCTTTCGCTCCCCCAGAAACTTATATATAGTCATCTCTTTCAAACGATGTCAGGTCAGGCCATGTAGCGAGGCCTTTAGCCCGTGTTAATTTTGTGACGAACAATGTTTCTGAAAACAAATTTCAAAAATCAACTTGGCCGATTCTCTGCTAAGGCTGATCTTTGACTGTCTTACGTTCTTGTCTCTGAATCTAAGCCTATGTAACCGAACCTTGTGTTCGAAGGTGTTTACAGTTTATTGTTCACCAGCTTGCCCGCACGGCTTCGCTCGCTTAAGCTACAGTAATTTTAAAACTCCATTTCACTTCTTCATGTTGATTTTCGAAAAATCCTGAGACATGCCTTTCTTTATTTTTTATGCTTAGCACACCCACTGAGTCACATTGGCGTAGCATGAAATAACTATTTATTTTTCCTTACAAAATTCGGAACTTTCCTTCCATTTCATCCTTTCTGAGGTATAGAATCTTGCAAAATCCGTTCTTATTGTTCACCTAGACTGTTTGAGAAATGTTGGGTCCAAATTTCACTTCTCTTTCATAAGCGGTTTGGTCTGTGTGTTGATCCCTGGAAAAAGCTTTTAATTTTATTTATTTTTTGTAAGATAATGAGGGACGAGACGAGCTAGTCGCTCACCTGATGTTAAGCGTCGCGCTTGCCCATAACAGTTTAGTGCAACCCAGAATTTTGAACTTCAACAGTCCAACACCAACTGCGGCAGTGCACTGCGCTCGTCACCTAAAGATATTAAATTAAAAGTTGAATCTATTTGTACTCAGTAATTTTGCTCGAAACATTATTGAAATATAGAAATGTTCGAAGAATATTGAAATGTTTGCACACTACTGCTTGGCGAGTGAATAACTGGGAAAGGTGTGGTACTTCCCCAGAGGGACTTTGCAAAATAAATCACTCCAAATCCAAATTTACTGACTTGTCCTTCTATCCCTATTCAATCTGTGGTCTAGTCCCCTAAAGTCCCGACAGTAAATGGACTGGCGACCTCGCGCCGCGCAACAACAGCGGAAGCCGGGAGTCATGGTCGGTCTCTAATCATAATACGAAACTGTAAAATTATAACTTAAACAAGCTGTGATATATTTATTCATATGTATCGAATTATTGGCGCTCTAAGGGGGAGGCCTATGTTCAGCAGTGAACGTCTTATGGCTCATGATGATGATGATGATCGAATTATTTTGCCCCTAATAATTACAGTTTTTACCCGACTACTCAAGAAGAAGGGTTATTTTTAGGGTTGTTTGTACCTTAGTATGTAAGTTTGTGTGTTCACCTGTACCCTAAACGGCTTGACCAGTACAAGCCTGCTCTAAAGTTTATAAGGTATTTTTTTACATTCTGGTTCGATTTACTTAAAACTTGGTGTAAAGCCTAATAAACTTTAACGTAAATAATGAAACACATACAACCAACCTGCCTTTTAAATTTAAAAGATTGCAGTACTCCTCAAAGAAGGCGTTCACAATTACCATAGACAAGTCACAAGGACAAACACTGGCAGCTTGCATTTGGCCGCTCCGTGTTTTTCTCACGGGCAACTGTAAGTCGCGTGTTCACGGGTGTCCAGTGCACAAAATGTTTATGTAGGAGTTTTGGCGGGAACGTGAAGAATTCATGTCGCGTCATTTTATTATTTTCCAAAACTTGTGTTATTTCGAGTGTTAATGTGTAAAAAGGTTGAATTTTTACCCGTTAAGTATTTGTGAACATCCATGAGTGTTGGTGAATGGTATAATGTCGTGAAACGTGAATTTTCGAGTTGTTTCCAAAACTCCATAGAAGACTCTAGTAAAGTTTTCACCACTTTACTGAGGCATGACTTGGACTTGACCGTGACTCGCTTTACTAGCCTTTGACTGGGACTATGACTTGTTTGATAATATGTATACTTGACAATGGCAAATGCATAAGACGTGCGACGCCAAAAACCTCTTAGGAGGAGAAACAAAAAAAAAAAAAATATATGTTTATGTATTAGACTCCGAAAATAAATTGAGAAACATCTTCTATACGGAGGTTTTACAATAATTTGTATGTTTCCAGCGGCTCATCTCGATACCGTTTTACGTTGACTCAAACTGGTGAAGCTAGAGTGCTTTTCATCAAAGAAGTCCCGCGGTAAACAGACGAAACTAATCCAATCCCTTTGATGGCACATTCGACGCGCGATGACAGCGCCGCCTCTCGGGGACTTCTTTCATGAAAAACACACTAAACCGAAATATGATTTGACAACAATTAATACCTATTTTGTAAGGCCTCTACTGCTGCATTTAATTTTAAATTCTAATATTTACGATGGAATAATTTGACCTATGTAATCTCGACATGGCTAAGTGTACCCTTGTGTTCCTACGGCAAAAAATAAATTGAACTTGAACTTGCACTTGCTTTTTTAAAATCGTAGTTAATCAAATGTACACAACAGTAGTGGTGTATTAACTCTTCTAGAGTGAATAATACGTGTTTGTTTCAATCGTATGAGTGACATCCCATGATTTCCAGGTAATAGTGAATATTTAACTAAACAAACTGCCCAGTCAATTTAGCGTTTGACCCGGAAATAATGAATAACAGTTTTTTTTACTGTACATAATTTTAGAACCAACTTCTCATTTAAATATACAATATAAACCAATATGCGTATTCGGAACAGACTCAAATTTTATATTTTACAATATCGTCTCTATTTCCGCTATGTTAGAGTTTATTTCAGATGACGGTCACGGCACGGCAGTGAGTCGTCGGCGACGATAATGTATTATGGCTCTAGCATAAATGCTCAATGTTGCTTACCTACACTGCTTAATTTAATTTAATATTGATTGCACGTCAGCAAATTATACCTATCACAATTTAATATTTGTTATGAATTATGTCCGGGTCCTCTATACTAAGTCCTGTAACTTGACTGGGCCGAAGAGAATTCGTTGCGGTGCACGTCCCAGGGTTATAGAAACGCTATGTATTTACCTCAACAGTTGGCTAGCTCTGGCTCTGAACACAATACTGGAAGTTATACGATGAAAGACATCTGCTTGCATGACTCGCTTCTTCTTCGATGGCTTTCACGAAAAACGGACTTAGGAGGGCGAAGGTTTTTATTGTTAGCTTTCAAGTTTTCATCACGGTTCTACGACTTAAAATACTTGCTACTTCATGTTTTTACTATGATTTTTATTTGGAACGGTTTGAAAATTTGATCATATAAGCATTATATACTCGCCTTTTAACGACGGTACATACATACAAAATATTAGTTGATAAAATAAAAATGTGTTATTAACAAAATGGTAAGAGAGCTATTTAGTTAATTCCTACCTATCACATTCGAAACACGTAAAACAGTATAAGTTAATAATTTATTAGAGCGTAAGACAAAAGACATTGAACCGTTCAATCATAATCCACCATCGATCAATTCAGGACCACGAGCCGTACTAAATGTTCAATAGAATCGGATTATAATGAACAGGATATACCTAATAAAGACTCGGATCTTGAATCAGCGACCGACACAAAGCCGGGCTTGTAACACCTCCTAACATCATTAGACCCGCATATTTTATGTAAAGGAAATTGAGTAACGTTGCCACCGACCGGAATTACCAGGTTTCAAATGTCCCCTAAACTATGCTATAAATAGGTTGTCGTTAATGAGGGTACCGAAATTTGCCGTTTTGTGACTTCGTAAAACTCATTTGAAGTTCCTAACCGTTATCCATTTATAAATATACCGCTGGCGCACGGGGTCGCGTCTGTCAGAATGACTTTCCGTTTCGGAATGCAATCTAAAGTTGGAGTATTCTGGACGGCAAGTGCGACGTGCGACGCGCGAGGTGCGACGCGCGTGTCTGCGATCGAGCCGTGAGTGCAGTCGGACACTTTCAAAAGTTCAAAGTTAGAGATCACATTTATTTCCATGTCACTACGATAAAACAGAATGAAACACACGTTTTCTTTTACATCGGTATTACATAGCTTGAGTACGTAAAACTACGTAACACATTTTGTGCTAAAATATTTAACTGAATCCGCCCTCACACAGAATTCACAGAAATAATGTATTTAAGGAAACGAAACATTTTCACTCTCACATCACTCGGATAAAAAACCGAAAGGGCGGAAGAGAACATAAGTAATTTATGAGACAGAGAAAACCCGAGTCCTCGCCTACTTTGCCTGCTTGTGAGAATACTTCAGGCGGGTCGCGACAGCTGCGACAACAATCTGCTGGGAGGATATGTTCCTCGTGTCGTTTATTCAAAGCGCGAGCCGAGAATCTGCCTCAAACAAGTATCAATTTAGGCAGCACTTGTTTACTGAAAGTCTGAACATCTTAAGGATTAGGCAATGTTGTTTGATAGAAAAACACTCACGCTCAAACAACAATACAATGCTTTGAAGTCTAGAAAAAACAACTCCATTGTTTTTCTTCATTTATTCTTAAATCTAAGTATTTTATTATTTTTCTGTATTATGGAACATTCAATTCAATCCTTAATTTTTCATAATATTTTTTTAGCTGACTTTAATCATATTTGCCGCGAGTTCTCAGTTCGATGCACCGAACTGAAACCTCATGACCTTATATCTTGACAACCTCTTGACCGATTTTGCTCATATTCGACATTCTTGTTATGAATTGAGTACATAAATTGTATGCCAAATATTATCAAAAATCGTCCGGTAAATGGTGTCTCAGCAAACTTCCCCTATTTTGGGGGAAATACCCCACCAATCAAAAATCGCCGACGACTAAAAAATTCTATGAAATTGTAGAATTGCGATATACAAAAAAGTTTTGGTCCCGCGAGGTCTACCGTTCGTAGTCCTACTAGGTAAGGTAAAAAATAAGTCTTCTCTAAAAGATTTTTTCAAAAAATTTTGAAAATATAGGCACCAGGGCGATGGGCCTATAGCACAGATCACACCCTTGTGATCTGTGACCTATAGTATTCTTTCTTTATCTAAGAGCCCTTTTTATGTAAAGGTTTAATTACTGAAATGTTAACTGTGCAACCTTGCTCTAAAACTAAATTAATTGAATATAAAAGTCAACGGCTCAATTACATATGGACAAAAAGCTCCTTAATAAGACTCGTGATGTGATCATAACCTGCTGATTTTGAATTTTTAAAGATTTATGATTTTATAAATTTCGTCAGGGGATGTCGGTTCTAAGTACATGCTTTGGTTTTCCGAATCTACTGTTGACATGAGATCTTCTCATATCTGAGAAGCAGATAGGCCATTGTTAGTATTTATAATATTAATGAAGAAATTTTAAAAGTATTGGCAATATCAGGCCCAGATAACGGAGAGCTACCCCGTAATGTTTATTTTATCTATGAAATCTCTTGGCTTGTGTTAACCTAGTTTTTCATTAACTATATTCCAAATGGCCTTAGATTGTTTTGATGCATGAGTTAGCAATGTAACTCAACTGTGTTTTTTGCTCAGTAAAACAAGTCGCATTTATTTTATAAGCATAATTTTATGTTTATTTATCACTAATCACCATTAATAATGATTTGGTTGATTTGATTTGATCAGACTTTATTTAAGCTGTACAAAGCTTAACAGCTAAAAATGAACGAAGACAATGTTTTGTGCAGCTGACTCTGGGACCGAGGCTCCTCAGGACGACACAACCATGGACATCTCGTCGCGTCGCTTCCGCGCCGAATTCCTTCAGGAGTGGCACGGGTCGCCGGACGCGCCCTACTTCGACCCGAGCACGCCGAGGAACATCACGGGACTGGTCGGCCATCCAGTCAGGCTGCTGTGTCGAGTCAAGAATCTACAGAATAGAACGGTTTGTAGACACTGTGACACCTAGTGTAAACTCAGCAACGACGAAAAATGAATCATTAGAGTTTGGTGTTTTAGAGATAAAACGGATCTACGTGTCAATATTAGGTAGGTATGTTTACCAGGTACCTGTACCTGTGCCTGGTAGGTAGCTCGACGGTTTGTCTGTTTTAAATAATCAAAACACAATATGTAAAAATCTCATTACTTGGAGTATCGCCTTACCACTTACTTGTTGTTAAAAACATCCGATATTTTGGTATGTTTGGAAACGAGTGGATATTCTCTACATGCACACGAATCATTTTGCTTTCACGTTATGATGCAAACAACAAAATTTCAAAGTTATTTTTCGGATAGACTCCATTATACTTTGCAAGTTTAAATCTGCGGAAACAAGGGAGAATTCAAAATGCGACCGTTATCGCTTGGGCTTATCAAAAGAGTTAATAATGTTGGCTATTGAACGGCATGAAATTGTGTAAACAAGGAGTCAAAAAAATTTTTTTGAAAAATCACTGCGTAAAATAATGCTTAAATGATATTCGAAAAAATACTCAATATATAACTTTAAAAAACGACACCGAGTTAGGTACCAAACTAAAGATAACTAATAACCAAAGATTAAAGACATTTAATCAAACGAATATAACTTGTAAAAAAAAACTGTTAAATCTGAAAAAAACTCATTTTACTTACAAATTAAAACAGCTTTTACAATAAGACCAATCTTAAAATCTTGCTTCCATACAAAAAGTACTTTTTACCAAAACAAATGAAAACAGCTGTTCTTTTTTTCGCAATTTCGTGGTTGGTTATAATACTGAATACAATGAAGTTCCATTCAAGTTAGTACCACGGTCCGTTTAATAAATGTTTACTTTATTTAGGTACAAATCCATTAATAGCGTGTATACAAATACACTGGGTGGATTTTTGGAACGGGACAGTAACTGCAGGTACCATAATCGTTATAGTTTCAGGAAAACATAGAAAGTAAAACGTAAAAAAAAAACTAAGAGACCATCCATAACTTTTGAGATATTCTGAACTGCATTTACAGATTTTGGGAAAATTTACAGTAAGCGAAAAATATGCTAAAATACTAAAAAAAAATGTGAACCCCAAACAATCCTATTTCATGTAAGAATCAAAAGACTCTATGGGACCATTTTAAGGTATGAGTACCGGGCACGCGATGCATTGCCAGTGAACAGATAATGAGATTAAATACATTATTTTCATCAACATCTCTTTACTCTCTAGATATAAATATAATCTGTATATTGATGCTCAAATCGCACTGACATGTGGCTTGCGTAACGACTGGCTTAACTACTTGGACATATAATAACATAACTTGGAATCGGTTGCATTGTGCGTGTACGTTTGGCCTTTCGAATATTTGTTTCTTTATCCGAGTTACCAGGTCTGTATCAGCCTTTAAACATCCCACTGCTGGGGTATCAGCCTACCCGGGAAGGGTGATTAGGCCATATTCACCACGGTGGCCCAGTGCGGGTTTGTGAAATCATATACGCCATAGAATTTATTCTCCGAAAATATGCAGGTTTCCTCACGATATTTTCCTTCACCGAAAAGCCAGTGGTATATCCGTACGTAAGTTCCAAAGAACTCATTGGTACCCGTCCGGGTTCGAAACCGCTACCCCACGAATTTGAGGCGAGTGTGCTCCAACTGAGCTACTGCGACTTGGTTACCAGGTAACTCGCTCCAAACGCATAACAAATCATCTGTCAGTGTAATTTCTGTCTTAGAACCTTTGTCATCATTCCACACTCCGTCAGACGCTGAAATCTGCCCAAAGCCAAAACTAAAAGGATAATGTGTTCTGAGACAACCATAAAGCTGGCTCGCTGCATCGGAATTGCCCCATTTATTCTACAGTACTAGTCGCCTTACGCTATAAGCCCTGTAAGGAGAAAAACTACCTCTTACGACTCTATCGATACTTTGAAAAATAATTGTCAGCCACCTGCAGGTATGTATAGAGCTGATGTTGGATTGAATTTAATTTTAGCATAATGTTTAAACGAATGAATAAGGTATAAAGTTAATGTTTTTTTTAAATAAATCAGTCATATCAGAATGAGAACATAAGCTAAGTAAAGTAATCGAATCGAGTTCAGCTCCAAAATTATCGATATCGGTATTCGTTTGACTCAGCCCTAGCACTCCTAAGCGATAGATTTGCATCGAAATCTGTGTCTTTGAACTCAGGCTAACGTATTGAAATACTGTTGTCTACATCTGACTAGACTTTGAAAAGAAGTAGAGCATTAAGAATGATTTAAATATTCTATAAACTAGATGTATTATGAGATCTGTGTACTGGGAGTTGATACTAAGGGCTTGCACACATTGAGCTCGCGGGCTTGATTTCGTATTCAAATTGGCCGGGTGACGTTTCCACGGGTGTGACATGTGACTTACCTGAAACCGCGAGCGAAACGCGCGCTCCGCCGGTAGTTTGACGTGAGCGCACGCAAACAACTATACGTTTGATATGGCCAATGAGAACACGAAATCGCACCCGCACCCGCTCGCTCAACATTCGCAAGCCCTTAGAAGATTAACAAAAGCTTAGACATTTTGCTGATAGCTGTTTAAATTTTTAACATTTCAATACGTATTCCTAAAAAGCAAGTAGCTCAAACTGATAAAAACACACAACAAAATACGAAAAAGGATACTTAAACAAAAAGTGTGCCTTATTTTAATTTCAACGCTTGAAAATCAATAATATATGAATTTATTTCGTACGCCAATAGTAATATTTAAGGGATCTGCAATTGGTCCAACAAGGAACACTTATAAGGTCGTTGTGTCCGTATGAATGTACGTCCTTCCGTCCGGATGAACCAGGTTCAGATAGATATACATGCATATTTATTGACCATGTACAGGATGTTACTGAAATGTGCAAAAATATTGAATAGTATGTATGGACTCATAATTATAAACTTTTACTATGGGACCAACCCTAACATTGCAAAAAAAAACATCTGCTGTTCCATACATTTTATCGAATGTCATTGACATTTTTCTATGGTTCAAGTCCATTCAGGTCAATTCGTTAATTTTGGGAACACGACTATAACGGAACCCTATTATTTATGCTTGTCTCAATCTTGACAAATTATTTATATTAACCTTCTCGTGCCCGTAAGAGGTATATACAAAATACCAAATAAAACACAGAAATCTAACACAAAAGTGTTTATCTTTGATCTTTTTAAAGAATAACGACCATAAAATCGGTAATAAATTACAAAACAATGAATAAATGTAACTCAGCCTCTAACTTAACCAACTTGTAGGGTTTTTAATCATCAACTTTGGACAATAAATTCACTACGACTTGAAAACAAGTACAATACATTAGTTACGCAGTAAAGAATCTGCAGACCGTTTCCTTTTAAATATTTATGTTTTCCCTTTAAGAATGGACTGGTCTCGGCGCGGCCGCAAGCCTTTTCTCCATTATAAAAAAAATAACTTGAAATTTATTCTTACGTCATAAATCGTCCAAGTTTAAACATTGAGGTAAAAAATTGTAAGTGCTATAGATACTAAATATTTTATGATTATCTCCGTCGAGAGATCGTTTTCCCTCAAAGTGCGCACTTTACTTCTTATTAATAATACGTTGTATAGAATTATTTTGATCCATTACAGGGCATCTTTTGTAAGCTGAGTTCTTTCTACAAGATTATAATACAAAACGAGAACGTAATTCCTTGTGAAATAAAATCTGTTAAACTACATTTTGATAATAATAATTACGCAAACTACTCATATTTAAATCAAAACGATTATATTTATCATAATACACAAAGCGTCGCCTCGTGGTTTCACTCGCTATCTTACAGGAACGGAATATTTTTCCAAGATAAAAAAAAATGAGCTACTCCAGGGAAAAAGATACCTCCGGCTCCGTATTTGAATGTCAAAAACTGAATGGCTAACTACGAAATGTAGCTCATAGATTCAGAATGTCTAAAATCTAAATGTGAAACCGTTTACTATAAATAAGTTTTAAACTGGCAAATTTCAATAAATCAAACGTTCAAAACACAACTAAATGCTTTATAATATCAATGGTTCTCCTTGAGTCTAAGTTCAAAATGTAGTAAAATTGTAATTAGGTAAAATCGGAAAACAAAAGAAACATAAAAAGTCCTAAATATCTAAGGGGCCGGCAATGCAGTAAAAAGTAACTCCAACATAATGAAGTGGCTTAGTCATTATCACTTTAAATCTTTTGAGCTTGGAATTTTTTAATTAGATAGATAGATAAACTCTTTATTGTTCACACCAGATCGTAAATAATTAGGACAGAAAACAAAAACATTTTAACTAGTGTAACAAATGGCGGCCTTATCGCTGAAAGCGATCTCTTCCAGGCAACCTTGGGATGGAAAGGATTGTAGAAGTTGTAAATGACGGGGTGTGCAATAATGGTAATTATGTGACATGACAAATACAATGAATACATGACAATTGAAGTTGAAGTAGTTGTCTCATTTACTTAATTTGCATAGTATGAGTAGATATCTACAAAAACCGATCTCTTAAACCTTTTCTTCGGCGACAGTTAAACTGCTGTTGCTAAACAACACTAAATATTTTGCAAAGTGGCAGTGCAGTAATAAAAGCTTGAAGTGCCACTTGTAACTTTGCTACATATAAAAGAGTTTTCGAACGAGTCATTGAAAAACGACGATGTTTTTGATGCTTCTGTGTTTTCTATTGAAAAATATTAGGTACTTTATTCCTGATTTTTAAAAATTGAGTGACTATTATTTCAAAATCTAGGTTATTCTAATATGAGTTGAGTAGTTTTTTGTTAGTTGTATATTCGTTGCATTCTATTAATATTATTTACAAACAAAATATATAAACAGCAACGAATACAAAGCTCAATGAAATGAAACTACCAAAGTTGAGCCAAAATTAGCTTAGATCAAAATGAGCGCATCATTTAATTATGTATTCATCTCATTAATTTTCACGAGCACTGTAGCCGAGAGCCATTCCGGTTGTCATAGCTGCCGCACTAATATCTGCATTTGTAACTACTTTATCCCAAACTATCCCATAATAATAAAGCGTTTCCTGTAAATTGCCTCACTACATTATACTTAGAATACAACTAAATATATCTCTCTAAATATACCTCACGACGCACGCTACCGTTGTTTTCCAGTTTCCGACACCCGTCGAACTAATTTCTCAGCGAGACTTTACAGGAGATAGTAGTGGCATCGATAGTAGACGTGGCAAGATGACAGACGTAGCATTGCATAGTTGACGAACGAAGTTTGTAGTAAAAAAATGATATAAAAATCCAGAAATTATAAATTAATTACACCACTTTCCCATCGCGGCTCGACCTCGGTGTCACGTTTTTTAATGCGTTCCCTCCCTTTTACAGGATCGTTGACGTCTTCTTGGTTGGTGAGCTGGTTGGCCTTCATTGTCATCTTTCACGACGTCAAGTCCTTTCCGTTTTGGATGACAACAAGCCTGATACAACCATTATTAAGTTACTATTTACAAATAAAATGTTTTTGTATCCTAAACAGATATTTTTTCTAGACCAGGTTCCTCCACGAATTTTCTGAAAAAGAGTATTATTTTCATGCCATCTGTGACGCGCCATTCTCTTCATCATAGTGGGCCAACAACCTTAACTAGTTATTCGTCCTGAATCTTGACCTCGTGATCCCCGGTTGTGAAGTTACAGACCCGACCGATTTTGCTCATAATATAAAACTCTAAATTTAAAATGGTATTTGCATGAGTTACGTCTACAAAAAAATATGGCAAACGCAAGTAATCGCCGGACAAAATTTAATATACAAACAAAAAACAAGACAATGATGACCAATGACTGTTCCCTAGACTCTGTGAGCTTCGCTTCGCTCGGTCAATAAGAAGCAGAAGTTGTAAGAATGCAAATGCTAGAATTGCTAGATGGAGATGCTAATGAGTTCAGGGACGCGGGGATTGGAGTGTTAAAGCGGATCGAGAGATTCAATTCGGTTTTATGAATAAATGGAATCTTGGAAGTTTTCTTGCAGGAATTGCTTATTTTATTGTACATTGAAGAAGTGACGCAGCGCTAACAGACTGCGATACTCGATACGATATTGCTGCTGACTCGAATATTAAACTGCGGTGAAATTATATTCCAATTTGATGAATTACAACTTTTAAATACAGCAAAAGTACGTTGCTGTATTTACTGTACTATACTAAATAAAGTTTTTTTTTCTATATCATTAGAAATATTCTCGTCCCGAGACTATTTAGGAATATTAGCATAAAAAAACACGCGGCGCAGGTCACTGACCTGTACAGCAAACTACTTCTCGGCTTAATTACCAGCCAGTGAGTACAGTGCGCAGTTTTTTTTTTAAATTTCCATTCACACAAAGAAGGGTATGTATAAACTAGCTGATGCCCGCGACTTTGTACGCGGGCTTATGGCTCGGATCTCAGACTCAGACTCTGTGCTCTCAAATAAAAAGTGAAAATGACGAACTTCCACACACAGTTATATCCCTTAAGGATAAACGACTTTCATACAAAACTGTCGATGCCTTTTTAGGCGTCCTACTACGATTTTGAACTGGGCATGACTTAACATAGGTCTAATTTGGCCTCTAAGTATCGCAAAGTCGATAATTTAAAATGTTCATGGCTAGGAAATACCATCTTTCAACCCAATAATTACGACAAATTTTACGATTGTAGTGGTGTGTTCTTTACATGCGAATCATGCGATCATGGTGTGCGTGAAATATTGATGTGTGCGTGCGTCTTGCAAAAATCGTGTACACTGGTTGTGCCGCGCGCGCGTCACGCGGTTTACGCGACGTTGCCAGCTTGTCAGTGCGTGTGTGAGCGAGACTAGGTATCCTTGCCTCGCGGCTTAGTCCGCGCGCGGCCTTCGATAATTGCGACGTTGCGAGATTCGGTATCGGTGTGCAGTGCAGTGTTTGATTTGGTTACCTAATCTATCTATACCAATATTATAAAGAGGAAAGATTTGATTGTTTATTTATTTCATTGTTTGTTTGTTTGAATGGGCTCCAAAACTGCTGAACCGATTTGAAAAATTCTTTCGCTGTTGGGAAGCTTCACTATCCCCGGGTGACATAGGTTATATTATATTTTCAAAAAAATTAGGGATCCTTACTAAAACTCCAATAATGTAACCCAAGATGATGTATTTCGCGTGCACTGCGAAAACTATTCATGATGAAAGAATAGTCTATACCAATATAATAAAGAGGAAAGATTTGATTGTTTGTTTGTGTGCATTGAATGGGCTCCGAAACTGCTGAACCGATTTGGGAAATTCTTTCACTGTTGGGAAGCTACACTATCCCTATACTATACTATATTTTATTTTTAAAAAAATTGGGATCCTTACTAAAACTCGAATAATGTAACCCAAGATGTAAAAAAAATACCTAAAATATCCTTTACATCGCGTGCGTTGCGACAACTATTGATGATGATAGAATAATCTATCTATACCAATATTATAAAGAGGAAAGATTTGATTCTTTGTTTGTTTGTTTGCATTGAATGGGCTCCGAAACTGCTGAACGGATTTGAAAATTTGTTTCGCTGTTGGGTTTTTGGCTTTCTTAATATTTTTTTTTTTTTTGTGACTTGACGCGGCTGGAGGGGTTTTCGTGTGTGTATTATGGTTTTTATTTTTTTGTTGGGTGCCCGTGCGAAGCCGGGGCGGGCTGCTAGTAACCTAATAATAACGTACATAATTATAATAGAATGCAGCAGACATCATCGTTGCGCTATAGACGCCATCAATATTCTGGCCAAAAAAAGAGCACGAAACGTGTTCGTGCTCGGCTGAAATATTATCATGGCGAAGGTGTTTCGTAAGTGCCTACCTACCTAATTTATAAATAAAAAATATAATTCGAGACTTCTTGCCCATTTTCATGGCGATGGGGGATTTCTACCCTTCCAACTGCGATTTTCATTTACGGTCATAGATTTTAAGGATCATCATCATCATCATCATCAGCCTGTTTCCTATCGTACCGAGATTTCTTACCCATTTTTCATAGCAATGGGGGAAATTTCTACCCTTCCAACTGCGATTTTCATTTGCGGTCATAGATTTAAAATTCATCATCATCATGATCAGCACGTTTCCTAACGTATCGAGACTTCTTGCCCATTTTCATGGCGATGGGGGGATTTCTACCCGTCAAACTGCGACGTTCATTATCGGTCATAGATTTTAACCATAATCATCATCATCATTAGCCAAATTGCTACCGTATGGAGGTTTCTTACCCGTTTTCATCATGCTCCTCCTTTTTTTTTAACTTTACAAGTCGACCTAAACGATCCAGCCATACCCAACTGCAGGACCGCCCCGCGGGCCGCTCGCGGCCCGCGCAGCCTCGCGAAATATATATTTTGAGGACTTTGACATAGGTAACCATTTATACATTTTTAGGGTTCCGTAGTACTACAAGGAACCCTTATAAGTTTGTCATGTCCGTCTGTCTGTCTGTCTGTCCGTCTGTCTGTTTGAATCCTTTACAGCCCGCACCGGCTTCGCACGGGTGTTTGACGAGGGAATGAAAATTATAATGCACACGCAGAACCCTTCTATTTGCGTCAAGTTGCAGAAAAGAAGGAAGTGTACGGAGGGCTGAAAGGCTGCCCAGCAGCGGGGGGATTTTTCGGGTCGGTTCAGTGGTTTCGGAGCCTATTCAATGCGGGCAAACGGGCAGTCAAATCTTTCCTCTTTATAATATTTATTTTTGGTGTGACTAACTAATAACCTAAATGAAAAAATTCTGAAAAACTTCCTTCTTAGTGAAATAATAGATTTTTTGTAAAATGTGCCTAAATAGGTATAGGAACCTATATAGGTAGGTGGTAAGGTGGTAGATAGAGGTATATGAAAATCTTGGATATTTCATGCTGCGCGATTGAAATATGTACATAATACTAATAATACCTACCTACCTACCAATCAACCAACCAACCAACCTACCTACCTACCTACCTACCTATTAGTTAGTTAGTTAGTTTTGTGTGTGGTGTTTGTTGTGTTGTTTGATAACTTATTCTGTAAAAAAATATCACAAAAGGAACAAAAATCTACAAAAACAGTAATTTTCAAATGAGGATTCGATCCGGGGACCTTCGTCTCATTGATACACACTACAAAACGAAGCATAATGAAAATCCGTCCACTCGACCGCTCGGCCAGTCGATCTGATAGG
This sequence comes from Apocheima hispidaria, assembly GCA_947579745.1. Classification (NCBI taxonomy): domain Eukaryota; kingdom Metazoa; phylum Arthropoda; class Insecta; order Lepidoptera; family Geometridae; genus Apocheima; species Apocheima hispidaria. The sequence goes on along the minus strand of OX388152.1, from coordinate 222,999 downwards.
TGGAATGCCGAAAATCGGGTACTCAATTTCGTATTTGCTTGTAACCGTTTTGAATTCGCATGTGATTCGGTCATAGATTTAAAATTCATCATCATCATCATCAGCCTGTTCCATATCGTACCGAGATTTCTTACCCATTACCCACGCCCCGCGGTTTCACCCGCGGTATAAACTCTGTAACGGCTGAACGGATTTGGATGAGATTTGGTATGGAGGCTACCATACCTAAATTTGGCTACCTCCATACCAAATTGCATTAGAATCCGTGCAGCTGTTACAGATTTGAACGGGAACAAACACACTTACATACTAACATACCTACTTACATATACACAAACTTTCGCATTTTGGTGTGACTAACTAATAACCCCATATCTAAAATTTGTTGGAATTCAGCATTTCTGAGTATGGGGCTCGGTGCGCGCTCCATCAGTGCTGCCAGGAAAAATAATGCAAAAATTCGGGAAAAAAATTCACCTCAATAATGATGATGAATGCATTTTTATGTATGATCTCGTTGCGCGCACGCTCACTGATCCCGGGAAAAATATTGAAAAAATTCTGAAAAACTTCCTTCTTAGTGAAATAATAGATTTTTTGTAAAAGGTGCCTATATAGGTATGGTACCTATATAGGTAGGTGGTAAGGTGGTAGATAGAGGTATATGAAAATCTTGAATATTTCGTGCTGCGCGATCAAAATATGCACATTATACTAATAATACCTACCTAGCCACCAACCAAGCAACAAACCTACCTACCTACGTACCTACCTATTAGTTAGTTTTGTGTGTTGTGTACACACAAAATAACAAATAACAAACAACAGTACCTACTATGGACTAAATTAATCTAACCCGGGTCTAAAATCCATATTTTTAGTCGCAGAATAATGTCTATCGACGCGGAAAACACAACATTTTTGGGTATTGCATATTTCATTACGTTCATTTCATTAGGTATTAGGTATGTAAAATTCGAAATTAATTTGAAAAAAACCGAAAAAAAGTGGAAAATTTGTTCGGAAGGTACCAGACTCGGTGCCTTTAGAACCCCCGATATGGGGTTATTCCAGGGACCCAGTTATTCAATCGTCAAGCAGTAGTGTGCAAAACATCACTGTGTTCCGGATTGAAGGGCAATGTTTCCAGCGTAATTATTGGGCACAGAGATTTAACATCTAATATCTCAGAGTAATGAGCGCAGTGCATTGCCGCGCATGGTTTTGAACTGTTTGAGGTTCAAAATTCTGGGTGGCACTGAACTGCTATGAGCAAGCGTGAAGCTTAACATCAGCTGAGTGACTTGCTCGTCTCGTCACCAAATAACAAAAAAAAAAAACTTACATGCTTACACACTTACACACGAACTTTCGCATTTTAAATATTTGTGTGACAATATTAGGTTTATGTAGATATATACTTTTATAAGTTTCGTTACTAATTTTGAATAAGTTTGTTTGTCAAGAAACCCACAGCAAAAATTAAAATAAATAGTATTCTCGAAATTAAATTATAAAAAATAATACTACCTAATTTTAGGGGTTCGAACCCGGAACCTCACGAGCGCTACCTAATCAAACTGATGACTTCGGCCACCGAGACGATATTCAGAGCAACGAAATTTCGTATTTGCTTGTAACCGTTTTGAATTCGCATGTGTGCGTAATGTTCATGCGTGCATACAGGCGTTAAAGATTATTTGAATTTTCAGTCGAGTGCAGCTATTAATGGGCTCTATTATTTTTGAGATGTGTTTATAACAATAGTAAGAGGTCGCAAAGTGAATTAAAACTGGGGCAGATTACCTCAATTGAGTTTTCAACGACAGCGCCATCTCTTGGCGCCTACCTACCTAGCGGACTCAAACGAAGCACCTTAAGTAAACAATAAAAAATAGATTTTTACCATACGCATCCCACTTGCACATTAATACACATAACATACTTTTGTACAAACAGGTATCATGGGTGCGTCACCGCGACATCCACCTGCTGACGGTGGGGCGGTACACGTACACCTCGGACCAGCGCTTCGAGGCGCAGCACAAGCCGCGCTCCGAGGAGTGGGCGCTGCGCATCCGCAGCCCGCAGCGCCGCGACTCCGGACAGTACGAGTGCCAGATCTCCACCACGCCGCCTATAGGACACCCTGTCCAACTCAACATAGTCGGTAAGTACACGTCGGATCTGCACGACTTTTTACTGGGCAAGTGTTTTTATTAAATAAACAAAATAGTACAAACTAAACCATCTGTGAATTACTCTGATACAATGTGAGTTCTAAAAATTACCTAAATGAAATGCTCAAGCCCAATACAATTTCGCAGCATACCTCGCATACTGGCGCCATTATATGTAATATTATCCTGACAAAGTAATTACCGCAAGTTTTTAGTTCAAAAAAATTAAACTTTTTTTTAATCCAAAAATAATGTAAACTATCAGTTTCGCCGTACTGCTACAGACGCTACACGTTCCCCACTCACGTCCAAATACCAACGAATGCCAACCAATTTGCCAAAGCCACAAAAAACTTTCACGTCAAGAACATAAAACTAGCCTATTTCGTTTACATGTACGTAGGTACTTGTCGATTTAGTTACGATTCAATTTTGGCTCGGAATAAACCTTGGCACGGTTCTCAGTCCTCAGAGAGAGTTACCTGTCATCCTTCGTTCGGTCAACTTGTGCCGAGACAAATCTTTGGTATTCAATACGTGGCTCAACCCTAATACTTGTTTTGAGTACGGGTTATTTATAAAGTAAACCTAATTCTCGAACTATATTTTTTCTGCATCTAAATGAAACTCATGAAATAAGTTTAAGATACTTCTCATATATTACCTACTAGCATACCCGCACAGCTTCGCTCGCATAAGCAAGTAATTTCAAAACAACTTTAGGGGTTGATTTTCAAAAAATCCTGAGACATGTCTTTCTCTATTTTTTGTATACACAAACCGAGTTTCATAAGCTTAGCATGAATTATTTTTTTTCAAAGATCCATTCTTATTGTTTACTTCAATCATTTGAGAAGTATTGGGTTTAAATTTCACATCTCCGTGGTCAACGGTTTATTCTCTACGTTGATTTCTAGAAAAGAGACTTGTTCATTTATTATGTATATACAGATAGATTTCACTGGATTTTTTCTTTACTTTCTTTACTCTTTTTACCTCTACCTGCTATCCTGATTTATCAGGTGGCAGTATATGTGAGGAACAACTTTGACTCATATAACAGGCGCGGAGAGAGGCACACTTGCAATATCCGCAACACTGACAAACTGGTCAATATCCCATGCTCCCTCGCGAAGACGGGCAAAGTAACACACGTTATGGGGCCGGAGGTATATAACATGTTACCGGACACAGTAACAACCGCTCCGAGCTTAAGTTGCTTAAGTTGTATTCTATGAATAGCCTCTACGTAATTTGCATACTATTGTATACAACAGGTACTTTGATTTTGCTTTTGAATATGGTAAGAAAAAATACGAAAACTTATGAAACATTTTGTATCCAGAACCCGAAACAGTAATATCGAGTGGACCGGAGCTGTTTATCCAAGCCGGGTCCACCATCAACCTGACGTGCACCGTCCGGCACACCCCGGAGCCTCCCATCGCCATCACTTGGACTCATGGAGAACAGGTAAATGGCAAATAAATTTACACAAAATATTCATATTAGGTGACTATCGTGATAAAACATAAAAGTTATTTTTTTTTAAATGAAATGTTTGATTCAATAGTAGCCATCAATATTTTTCTGCCCAAGCTAAAATATTTATAAGTGTTATATATTAGAGTTTTATGTTTTTCTTTTTACAAAATAGACTTAATTTATATCGTGTTCTTCCTAACCGTCACACCAGTGTGACAGAACAGTGTGAAGATTAGTCGGTCACGGACGTTTGCCACTATTAGATTTAGATTACATTCGTTAGGCACGTGGTATGTTTAGGAGACTGATTAAAAAAAAACAGAAACAGCCAAGTGCGAGTCGAATTCGAACACCGAGGTTCCGTAACATCACGCAACGTTTATGTAAACAAAATAACATGAAATGTTATGATTTTTTTCATTTCCGAGCTATGATAAAAGAAAAAAAATTACAAGAAAAAGACGAAAGTGGGTCGTGATACGATTCTCACGCAATCCTTCTATTGTTTATACCTCTATGGTGTAACATGCCCTGTTATTGCCCATGCAGATGCGGATTGGGTCTTTTTCAGCTATGGTTCTGCAGGGGCATGGCAGTCTGCTGAGGTGCGTGGCACTGAGTACTGCCTCTAGTAAGGTTACTAAGGAAGTGATGCCATTGAATGGTTTAAAGGCTGCACAGGCAAAGCTGTTACAATCTACAGTGATAGACAAAATTCTAGTAAATTGGTATCATTCTGCTGTACATAATAAGGAAGCGTTGCAAGCATATTATAAACATCAGATATAATTTCGTAAGGGAATTAGCAGAGCAAGGGATGCTCTTCAAATTTTGTCAAACTGATAAAATGTAATAATAATAATTTCTGACAATATATAATTATACGTCTGTTTTTACTTGTATCTACATCCTAACCATATTATATTATTTTTTATTTACCCTATTGACCCTATTGCTAGCTGCTTGCCCACGCCGTACTCAAAATCCTCTCTACCAAAGATATTTTGAGGTACAGAACCCTAAAACGTAGTGTTTGAAATCTTTGTATTTACTCGAACAATCAGTGAGAGATCATTGATGTCGATTCAGTATTGGTTGTGTCATTTTCTAATATAACTAAAATTCGGCAGTTCTAAAATTGTTGCCATCATTTGCTCACCCAATTAATCAAAAAGACATAAAGATAATTTTAGTCATGTCAGATTGGTTTAGTTTAGTGACTGGTACAACAGAATCGTCAATCGATGACTGTACCAAAAAAACCTTCTGTATTTATCTCTGTCGGTACTAATTGTTTTTTTTTTTATGGTCGACAAGCCTTCACCGTCTCGCAAATATTTGCTGACTTTACAATTTATTGAACTGGGATTAGATATTTGAAGTATTTAGAAATCAATAAGGCTCAAAGAATATTTCGGTTTTAAAATTCAAACAATCCTTCATCTCGTTTTCAAAGGGTCGCGGTCATGACCCAGACCAAAGTCACGCAAAAACGTACGCAAGCAAGCAAGATGCAATCAATATTTTTTTAAACTTCTTTGAGATGAAAGGTTGAGATGCGAACTTTCAAGTTTCAAGAATAACTTTGGCAGTTGAAGCGCTTGCGTTCGCATTAATTGAATACTGAAACAGCACCCACAGACCTCTCCTTGTTTATCTTACCGACCAAGTGAGAATTTAATTTAGAAAGTTCTTAACTTTCCGCGGAATTTTTCATAAAGAAAAATCGTCACAGTAAAGTAGCGACAGTTCCCCGTAATCATGGAATTTTGTGACAAATCCACGGGTGGCAGTATTAAGGGGATTAAATCCGGGGGGAATGGGATTGAGGACTCAATTGTGAGTCGATCGATTTTACGGTTCAACGTGATTACGTTACAAGCAGGCTGTTAAACAATTCCGTTGTAATTGTGTCAATAGGGAAGTTTCATTTGCTCTGTTAATGGCGCGTTGTTCTGCGCTGTTGGATCAGTTTGCCTGACATCATTTTGGAACCCGAAATTATTGGTGTTTATCTTTGTCGAATGGGAATTCATATTATTATAACTAATTTTCGTAGCTAGCACGCTTAGATACACGCGTAATTGACGGCAGTGGTAGTTCTATCCTAATATTATAAACGCGAATGTAACTCTGTGTGTAAATCTGGCTATCTGTATCTCTGTCTGGGTGTTAGTCGCGTTATCGGGGTTACACGGCTGCAAGGATCGAGCTGTTTTTTTGCATATATATTGCTTAATGGTAGGAGACGGACATAGGGTAATGTTTTTTTTATTAGTCGACGCGAACGAAGTCGCGTCTAACAGCTAGTATATCCTAACTAATTTATTAATTATATTAATTATAATTTTAATTATAAATGCAAGTGTAGTTTGTCTCTCTGTCTCCCTATCTATCTATGTGTTTAATTTAATATAGCTTATATATGTGAGCGAAGCCGTACGGGCCAGCTAGTTAGGATAAAAAATTACTATAATTCGAAATTGATTACTTTTCTCCCTCTAAAGCTCTTAATTTAACTAAAGTGTTGTTGTAAGTAAGATAACATTAATAAATATATAATTTAAATGGTAAATACTCTTCTCAGGTGATAAACTTCGACTCTGCCCGCGGTGGGATATCGCTGGTGACAGAGAAAGGTCTCAAGAGCACCAGCCGCCTGCTGGTACAGAGAGCCAGGGGCGCTGATGCAGGGGTGTACACCTGTGGACCGAACAATGCGCCCGTGGCCGCCACCAGAGTCCATGTTCTATCTGGTAAGGATACCGCATATTGATTTATGTACAAAATTCAGAAGCGTACACCATCTTTCGTTCATTTTGATTTTTTCTTAATTGAAACACAGTTCTAAAATGTCTAATGTATATTTGGAGCGCATTTTGACCTACATTGCAACACTCTGCGTTTTCTTACACTCTGTATCGCAAAAATGTAATTAACGTATGTTCAACCACGCTTGTCTGCCATCCTGGATACTGCTAGCGCGATCATTATTGATCTCATCAATCATTTAACTTGTTTTGAAAGTCTTTAAACACATTCCACAATTTCGATGCGAAAAAGAATGATAGTCACAACTCTAAAATATTTGCCACTGAACAACAAGTTTTGTAGAGCAAATTTAAGGCAGCGGCAACACATTCTCACGAAAATGGTATGAGTTATTGATCTGTGTATTCCGGAATTTCATTTTGATCGTAAAATTGAAATTCATTGAGATTCCGGCCAGAATTTGTTGATTTTCCATACTCATTTCATTTTATTGAGCTATTTTATGAGTAAATTTTTATTTATTGGTAGTAATAATATTGTCCTTTTTTCTTCTATGTTACTGATTTTGATTATTATATCTAAATGTATATATATAGGTATACATTTTTGCAAGGATATAGTTTAAGGGTCGGATAGTGACATACTGACTTATTTCGGGGATTTAAACCAGGAAACACGGCCAAAAATTGAGTGTTTGTTAATTTTCCGACACGAGTCGTGGGTAGAGCCTCACGCACGCTCGAGTTTGTGAGGCAACTAGGGTGTTTTGGAACTACAAAAGCCTCTTAAATTGATAACTTCATTATCATACTACGCCATTGGTCAACTCGGTACCAGCCAGGATGCGGCCGGAGGCCTGTGTTGCTCTCAGTACTACACAAAGCAAAAAATAAGTGCGCAAGAGTTTGAGAGGCGTTTATAAGTAGCTCATATAAAATTAAAAAACAAAAATCGTATCCAACTCTTCGCCTGTCTCCGGGTCTTGGATAACACACTACTTTTTGTTGTGTAACTTTTCTTATTTCTCGGGTAAACGTTTCTATTTGCTTGCGATATTATGATTCCAGGTGAACACCCGGCGGCCATGCAGCAGGGCTGCGCGAAGTCGACGCTCGACAAGACGGCTTCGATCTTGTGCTGTCTCATCTTCGTTCTAGTGCTACGTAATCCGTCTTTCAACCTGCAGTTCGGTACTTGAAATCACTCAAATAAAGTTATAAAGAATTATTATGACCGGGTCAATCTTATTTAATATTTTTATTGCGAGTACATTTACTTGTTTTGTTTACTAAACATTTTATTTGTTCGTGAATTACTATGTAACAAGGTTTTTATTTTTGTTTTTCTACTGAAATTATCCAAAAAGTCTTTCTTAGTTCTTTTAGTCAATAAAATAATCCGAGATTCGCTAGAGCAGATTATTAGAGTATAAATAGTTATTTGTTATGCTAGGCTGCAAAGTTGTTATTTGGCGAGAGTACTTGTATTGAGCATCTCAAAAGTACGAAACGTAGAATAACTTTGCTGGCGAGCGAAAGACGCAACTTTTTACCTCACTAGAGCGAGGAATATGCTAGGATCATGGAAAGTGAATTAAATAACGAGAAAAAAAAATTAAAAAGTTTTTTTGTTCATGCGTCGTCGTGCTGGCCAGTGCGAGTATTCTAAAATCATTTGGCGAACTGACATGAAATAAGTATTAATGCAGTTTCAGTAGACTGGCAGTATAGAAAATTACTGAATAGAAAGGTTGGAATTTTAAAAACTCTTTCCAAACTAGCGGATAAAATGCACTTTTGCACGAAGATTTCTAATGAATCATTCCGAGCCTGTGAGGTGAAAAATAATTCATGCATGGGAGTAATCGAAGATAGCAAATTAATAAAAAACGCAATTAGATGCGTTATACGAATTAATAATGTACATAATATTATATTCCAAAGTCTAATATTTATTGTAACAACAGTAAATTTATTAAAATTACGTGTAAATATAATACATAATAATGGTAATGGTTTTCATGATATGAAACGAAGTTCGGTCATCGACAACAATTATGTGATCGGAATCCGATTCATTGAGGGAAAAACAACAATTATACATAATAATTATAAAGCAAATTCTTATTACAGCTACTAACGAACTAGCAAGCTATAACAATGTTTCGAACGTTATTTTAATTTAAAAATTATTAATTACAATCACAGAAATCTCTTTATAAATTACAATGTATTTGATGAACCTGAATCTCATCTTAATTTAAAACAATTTCACGTCATGTTTGTACAAATCTACTCCAGTGATAAAAAACAAATAGTCATTATAATCACCTCATTATTCTCTCATAATTATTCTATCAGTCGATGAATAAGATCACATGGAAATTGAATCAGAGAATCATTGAATGAACTTTGTAATAACTGCCAAATAATAATTGTAATCGTATAACGGTTTTGTAAATATTGTCGTCAACGAAATAAACTTTTTGATATAATATATTGATTTGTTTTATTTCTATAACCTTGTACTGCATAACTTCATTACGGGTAAGTAAATCATTCTTGAAATGTTTATTCTGTTTTATGAGATGCAAACCGGAAACAGTACATAGTAACACAAAATAAGTACCAGCAAGACCTACAATTAGACCTATAAGTTTCTGCATTAAAAGTTGGGACTGAGTGTTGGTTACAATTATAATAGCTTCTACAATACATGTACTTTTTTTGTTTGAATTATGTATTTAAGGGCGTAGGTACTATTCTGTGATGATTCACAAAATCATGAATAATTTACCAAACCAAAAAAAGCATTAAAATATTTAGCATATTTAGCAAAAATATGATTCAGTCGTTTGGTTACGTTGCATTTCTCAGAGAATTTGAATAACAAGCAACCAATTAGCCTTTAGAATGGTTTCTTTGAATGGGAGCGAAGCGCATGTAAATGAATGCTGTACGTGATATGGATACCTATCTAATTTACTTGCTAAGATTATAATGATGTATGCTTGCAAGCTTATATTAAAATTTATATAATATAATGACATAAATTATTCTCTTTCTTGCATTATGATTCTGAAACGGTAAGTCAAAAGTACCACTAAACGGAAGACGTAGCGTAGCAGACCTCCCAGTAAGTGGACCGACGACATTATGATAGTCGTGGACAACCGATAGATTCAAGTGGCAGGTTGTCGGTCGGTGTGGCGGTCTAAGGGAGAGGCAAGTCTAAAGGGCGTTCTCAAGTTTAATAAGGGTAGCTCCCATACGTGTATATAGCGGATGAAAAAAAAATCTCCTGGCTTGACAAGGGGGCCTTGCATCTCAGAAACTTATCTTCCACGTTGATAGATCTTAGTAAAAACTTTCTTTTAAACTTATATGATAACGTGTGATCATTTATGTGACATGTTCGACACGTAAATTGGCTTTACGAATAAATGACTATGACTAATAACTTTGAGATAATCGGAAAACTGTTAAATACTTTAAACGTCCTACGCGTCTACAGAACCCTACTGAGCACGGACCGACATGCTTTTGTCTCATTTTTCTCCACTCTCTCTTGGTCGGTATAGCGCATATAAGGACTAAGCTCGTTCCGCAATAAGAAACTTGACAAAGCCTGATACATAAGTGATATCGTGCTTACCCGCCTGGATGTCTTTAATACAACATTATACCATAATTAATACTACTGCAATATACTAAGTTTAGACTGAAAATATGTTTGCATATGTTGTATTCAGAGAGCCTGGCGGCTCTAAAGAAGCCAAATATTAATTTAGAATGGGATCCTTTCACAGATTATTACGGTTTTTAAAATAAGGCACATTCCTCCAAAGTTCAACCGCTTGGATAGATAATACCTAAATTACTCAGTCAGTGCTGAAATTTTGAAACCTTTGGTAGACCTTAGGCACCCTAGGTAGGTGGTACTTAGATCACCTGTACCTGAAGGAATTCGATGGTGTATGTGAATCCGCCAACCCGCACTGGGCCAGCGTGGTGGATATGGCCCAATCACCCTTCAAGATGAGGCTGATGTCCCAGCAGTGTGATGATAAAAAGGCTGATGCAGAACTGTTTCATAAGACCATACTCAAGCTACGCAAGAAAAAAGTAGAATCACCAGCTTTGAGAGCCGCTGGACCGGGGAAATGTACGAGAATATCATGTTAAACTAATTACATATTCATTAAAGTTGTTTTATGAGGGTTAATGCGGACCAAAAATTCATTATAGGAGTGGAGGAACGTTATAAACGGTTGGCTTAAATGTGGTCTTAATGAATTTTTCGTCGATTTGCATGTTTGAGAGTTTTATTCCACGTTGTTGCATTATCGTTTTATTTCGTAAGTTTGACAGTACCAACAAATGTCGTATTATTTTACAATGCAGTCAAACATAAACACTTCGACTTGTACTTTGTCACATCAAAGCTAACTTAATTCCTGTTAAAAAAATTAGTAAGTGTTGAAAAACTCGCAGCAACAGAGTTGTAAAATAAACTGTTTCTGTAGTAAACTGGGCTTCATTTACATCACAAATGTATTAAAAACGAAATATCCCGCGCCAATGAGTTTTGTAGTTGTAGAATTTAAAAGCTTTATCTATGTAAATATTTCTGGACTAAGTCGTGAGCACGTCGACTTGTTTTTACGTCTGTTTTATTGACAAGGGCATGCTCATAACGAGAAATGTAATAACAGCATAATTCGTATATTCATGCTGTAATAAAGTGACGACGAAATTTCGCGGCAAATGTTGGATAATTTTATAGCCAGGTGTGGTTAGCTAGCTCTCGTTTAAGCGAATATCTATTTATTTTTTTACATTTTTCAACTGTTGCTATCCTAAATTTTAAAGTTCGACACCAAACAATGAAACAAGAACGTTTGTCAGGCAAAGACGGATGAAATAAAAATTCAATTCTTATCCAAAGGTAGTAAAAAGCGTTCAGTAAATCTTGTTTTATTTAAAAGTTACGAACAATTTATTTTTCTGTTCCTTTTCCTTTATTTTCTGCTTCAAGCCGGTGGCGATAAGTTGTGAATCGAATCGTTGTAGTGAGTGTTGCCCGATAGACGGAGAATACATATACTATACCGCGGAAGAGAACAATAACAAACAAGGATTTGTTTACTTTATATTCTAATTTTGTTTTATATTTCAATTCGCTATAGGCATATTTTTGTCCGAGTGAGCGAAGCGAACGAAAGGTCTCAGTTTTAACTGGCGAAATTTGGTATCATCTGTCCATATATTGGTATTCGCCTACAGGTCGTGTTACTCAACCAATCTTGACGAAACTTGGTATACTGTTACAGGTTCTACAATTCGATGTACCGAACTAAAACATCACGACGTGGACAACCTCTTCACCGATTTTGCTCATATTCCAAATCCTTGTTGAGAATTGAGTATCGAAAGTTTGTGCCAAATATTATCAAAATTGGCCGGTACATGACGCCGCAGTAAACTTCTATTTTGGGGGGAAATCCAACCAATCAAAAACCGCCGATGACCAAAAAAATAACTATGGAATTGTAGAATCGCGATTGTGCATAAAAGTTTATGCTCGCGAGATCTACTGTTCGCAGAACTACTAGTATTACAAATTGTTTAAAGTGCTTTTGTAGTAGGAATTCAAATACCACTGCTTGTTGATTGACAAGAGTGTGTTACGCGCACTCTTGTTAATACTTCATTTATCATTCAAATAAATAATTATCTTGGCAGAGTTCCTAGCGTGCAAAGTCATTTTTACGGATGTTTTCTACCGTATCCTCGTGGTCATACTAGTTTGGCATATATACCTACCAGTATGACGACGAGGATATAAATGTCCTCGTGGTCATACTCTCATTTCTGCACATCTTGTGAGGAAAACAAACGCTAGACTAATAGAAACAATAAATAAAGAGCTAGAAGGAATTAGACAGAACTTCGTATTTAGTTATAATTACCAAAGAAATCCTGTTTAACACGACTTCAATTCCAAATTATACTCCCATTTTTGTAATTACTTTGTTTGTTCGAAACATTTTGTTTTTGATTCTTCCTAAAAATTAATTTGGTCGGCATATCCATTGAGATATATCAGAGAAAAACATTCTTGGAGGCATTTGGCATAATGTACGAGGTGATAAAAACGTGAAAACATGATGATAAAAGTACTTACTTTGATTATTTTAAGCTCGGAGTATTCTAATTTTGTCTCCAGTAGATAGGTACAAGTGAAGTAGCGGCTAGTTAACCAGTAGCTAAACTTGTTTCGCAAGCTGTAAATCTATTCACGGCAGACTAATTAGAACAAATCGCCCTAATCACGGCTCGGTGAATTAATCAAAAGTAAGTGCGTTTCGAATAGGCAATTTATTGAAACCGTCCAATATAACCGTTTTAAGGCACCCGACCTCACATTAATTCCGTTGAAAACCTTGACGAAATTAATACTTTCGGCGATGGGTACTGAATGCTGCAATTTGTCCAGGAACCTTTTACAATTTAATTATACCTTGGGATATTTGAATTTGTGACTTCTACGGGTAACTTCCAAAGTTCCTTTCCATTTTCTTCGTTTGAAAGAGCAATATCATAGAACGGCGTCGGTTAATTCGTACGGCTTAATTGAATTCGGCACCAATTGGATCGTGGGCCCTATGACGGTACTAATGGACGATTTGGGAATACTTATATGTAGGGAGACTCCCTTCATTGCTTTTTATTTTAAGATAGAATTCAAAAACTTCGGGGCAACTTGCGTTACAATATAAACTTAAATTACACAACAATAAGCTACTTACTCAATTATACTCTACGAAAACTTTGTTACGAAGTTTAGTAAAAAGCATTTGAAGACAAGAAATTGTCAGAACTCAAATAATACGAGGTCAAATCGAAATGAAAGGACAATAAAACTAAGTTAAAATATTCATATTTCTACTCGAAATATTGTCCCTCGAGCAAATTATAGGCTTCGAGAAGATTAACCTGAACACGTTGAAAACTTGCCTGTCAATTTTTAAAATTAAATATTTTTTTTTTTTTTTAGGCAATGCCTTTTTTTTCACCATACTTTTGTGTGAAAGGTGGGTGATTTTTTTTTTGTAGTTTGTTTTACTTATTTGAAAAAGATTCAAGTTTTTTTTTGGTATATACTTTTTTAGTTTTATTTAAAGTATATACTTTTTTAGGTGTTTTTTTTAAAGTATATACTTTTTTTTAAAATTTGAATCTTTTTCAAAGAAATTAAATTAACAGTAAGAATAATTTAAAGAAATCATTCGATTATGCGCATATTCTGTTAAGTACAAACTTTGAGCACTATTTTATCTGAACACCATCACCGTAAAGTCGAGGTGGAGATACAAAACGATCAATCGGACATTTTACACACATTTTTTGTACACATTCATCAAAAAAAAAATTAAACGTAAATCTACTCTTATAGTTAAATGCTTTATATATGATCGAGGTAGCGGTCGTCTAAACTAGAAGCGTTCTCACATGACTGTGGCGAAATTAAAATCGACACGCAGGCAAACAATGATGCGATAATAGTTTTTAAATAGGTTTGCACTGTCGTGAATTACAGCACTAAAGTTATTTGCGTCATTGTCCATTTAAACGTGAAATAATTTCAATTGGTTTTGTATCTAGGTAGTACAACTCCTTTTTTATTTACCATTTAAATTTTCGAGAAATTTATTTACTCGCGTTTGTTTAGCAGTAGTTCATAAATCTCCAGACAGGCGCGTCGAGGCATTATACTTCAGACGCCGGCATGCCAGCATGCCATCAGCGGGCCGGACTGAAATGCCGTGAAAGATTGCTCGATAGTCCGTGACGTACCATGACACGCTTATCCACTTTATAACTATATATTTTGGTGTAAAATAATGCAACTCTTTCAGCTTCGTGACCCATGTATTTGTTTATTGGCTAATAAAAGACTAGCTAATGCCCGCGGCTTCGCTTGCGTTTTTCTAAGGAGTAAAAAAATTATGACGTTCTTGTAAGTAGAATATATTTATATTTATACTTTAGGATGTTCTTGTGTACGCTATAAGTGCTTCATTATTGACGAATGGCATGACCCAGTTGTTGATTTGAATTTTCTGGATGTTAGTTGTTCCGCGTCCTTGTATGTGTTCGATGGTAGTCCCGACAAAACGACGCCTAGTGCGAAGATTGTCCCGAGTTGTTTTTCCCATTTAGCTGCTATAAGAAGTATTACCTACCTAAGTAAAAAGTTCAATTTAAACCAGTTTTACTGTGGACGTAAAGTTTCTAAGAACCTTTACAATAGCAAATACGCTTAAAGTTCGGCTTCCTGAATAAAAGCGGCGAATCCTGATTCATAAATCCTAAGCTTTAATATTTCCTCATTTAATTAAAGCATTATCAACGTTTGCAGCGTCGTCATAATAAAACAAAAAGCTGAAATCACAGAATAAGAAGGTAGAGATTGACAACCTCTGAGTTACGAGCGAAACTACCACCACATATGAGTAATTTTTTTTCTTTTTTTGTATACGTTTGTTGTCCCACTTCCTTCCACAAATCAAGGTCCAATGCTGCTTCCTGCCGATGTCAGGGCGAGGGCGGGGGCGGATAGAGTATTGTGCCGCGTCGGCGCACACGGGCCAGGCGGTCCGCCTCATTGAAGTTCTCGCCCCGTGCCGCGGCCCGCAGTGCAAGGCAAAATGAAGATGCATGCGCGTCACGGTTAGACCATTCCTTGAAAAAGATCTCCGGGTATGATCTAAGCTACAATCGAAACAACCGACTCAATTTAACGTGAGTCCAATTTCATAAAGATTAAACATCTTTAATGTTGTTACCATGTCTTGCATCCTTCTTTTTTTACAACTTTTACTGGTCAGTATCGACCTCAGTAATTTGTTTATGATAAAAATATTAATATGGAAGAAAAAAATCGGTTTCCGCCCCTTAAAGCTCTCCTTAAAGCTCTTAAGACTCGGCCTGGATGCTCCAGTCTATAAGGCGCAAAGTACTCTTTTGTAAGTTATTATAAATAAAAATCATAATAATATTAAATAATTTTAAATATTTATATACATAAAAAAATTAAAGTAGAAGTTATTTTTGTAGTTATTAACGTAACCAGCCAGCATCCAGTTCAGCATCTGTACTTTTCTTATTTTGTTTCAAAATGCTGAAGATGCTGTCACAGTTTTATTCTTTTGCCATCAGATTTATTAGTCTAGCTTTCAAAAAAATACTGATTGTTTATAAATGTACTGTTCCATTGACATGTAATGTCATCAGTGTGTGTTCACACTCGACCCGCGTCGGACGGATACGTCGATTTTGTGTGAAACACGACGCGTCCATCCGACGCGCGTCGATTGTGAACACACGCTTACTTCATCTAATAGTAATTAGTAGATTGTTTACCAATCGATTACAAGAGAACAAACCAATCTATTTCACTGAAGATGCTTATTTATTTCGAGTTTTAAATAGATCGATTCTCCCGAGCTGAAATTTATATAAATAGTCCTTCCTCTCTGCTGTTCATTTTGAATGTGAAGAAACAAATTCTATACGAGTGGATGCAGGGAAGCATGCGAAGGAGGTACTCGAAAAATAGTTCGAATGAAATTTTGCACCTTCTATATTTTTCGCGGTTATACTTTTGTAATTTGTTCTATTATAACTTTGTTTCTACACGATTATTGTGTTTGACACCGGTCAATTTAAATAGAAAACAATAATTGTACATTATTTTAACCACAGAATTCTCCTTATAATTGGTTTTACACATATTTCCACAATAATTAAAATGCACACCCAAAACAAGTCCTATTCACGTAGCTACTTCAGTCCGTCAGATCCAGTCCTCATAATGCCATGAGTAAATTATTTTGGCACCATTTGTATCATGGTTTATCGTTCAGGGTACTTAACATTACATTTTTGGCGGCATTCAGAGAAATGAGAAATGAAAAAATTACAAATAACTTCCTTCATTCGGGCTCAAGTGCTATAAAGTGCTTTGTCACCTCCAACGATCCTCCACGATAACGAGAAGTGTCACGCACGAAAATGAGACAAGCCACATCCTGGTGGACATCTCTGAATAAGGACGTAAATCGTTTATAAGATGACTTTTCATGTCACGTTTGCTTTCATTTCAACAAAAAATTATAATGCAAAAAAATATAGTTTACTCGAAGAATATAATTACTAAAACTTATTTGGCTTATTTGCCTATAAACATCTCTTAAAACACAGTTCTTACTTTTGCAGTTCAGAATGTTATTATTACGTCCAGGACTTAACATCTAACATCTCAGGGTGAGGCAGAGAGCAGGGAGCAGTTCTCGCCGCGCACGATTTCTAACGGTTGAAGTTTAAAATTTTGATACTGTTATAGGAAAACGTGAAGGCAAGTGACTTGCTCATCATTTAGTTGCATTTTTGTTTGTGTTACTTGGTTGTGTTTACTTGACGTCACTCACAAAAAGAAGAAGAATTTTATTTTAGAATTACATTGAATGCTCCCAGTAAAAAACTTTTGCCAAAGTGTTTGTATCTTAAGCGTAAACAGAACATTTTGCGTAGTTAATGTTTGTTAGCTGAAAATTTCCATTTGAATAACTGCAAAATTAATGGCAATTTAATGGCAAATGCAAGGCACAATGCCCGAGTTACATTTGTTAATAATTTTTCAACTTTCATCTGAAGAAAAATGTTGATAGTATAAGTGTCTCACTGCCCTTTGTTCTTTTGTATTTGTGACCTTTTTATAAAAGCATCATAACCAATCTAGGAGAAATTTGTTGAGTAGTTAGTGAGTAAGATGAAGACGAACGTAGGAAATGCTTGTATCGAACCGATACGAGATTGCTCGCAACATGATCTAGAAAACTCGCAGCAAAGACCAGTGCATCTATACTTGTATCATGATTACGTATATTTTACACGACAGGTAAGGTGGTGTACACAATGCGGATCCCGCAACGCGAGGTGAACGAACTGTTGCTACAACTACCTGGTTCTTACCGAGCACCTGCAAGTTCTGTTATATTCTTCCACTCGATTCGTTCCCTACAATTAGGCTACAATTTGGATCGCTTTAACAGTAATCTAAATACAAATTACCTACCCTGAATAGCAATGCACCTAAAATGCCTTCATTGGTTTCTATATAGGCTGCATTCAGGTGGCCCGTCTGCCTTTTATCTATATTCTTTTGCAAAAATACATTCATCTTGATTTCGTACGTGATTTAACCTTATTTTATTTATTCGTAAAGTAGTTTATAAACTTTACGAATACGTAATTGACCCGGGTGTATAAACTCACATACCATATTTTAATAACATCCATGGCCTAGTTACGGAACCGTGTCGGGACACCTGCTGCCAAACGCACCGCATTTCCCGATACTGATAGAGCCATTGCAAACGGGAATGCTATCGGATATCTTTGGATACCCGACGGGTACTTTAGATCCTGGCGGAGGTTTCAGATACCCGTAGCTATTTGTCGAAGATAACGCGTGAGAGGATATCCGCCCAATTTTCACTGTCTACGAGCGCGATGCTTTCAGTATGAAAACGTATAAAAGGCAGGAATTTCCGGAACCTTGTGTTCGAAGTAACTGATTCAAATTTCAGATGTAATTCGGGTTGTAATTACGAGCTAAATTAAACTTTGGAAAAAGAATGATAAAACTCAGACAAAAATTGTCGTAGGTATTAAAATATCATCCTGTAACAATGGCTGACTACAATCTACACAGGATAGAAGAGGTGACTTATTAGCAACAATGTGATAATACTAAGGCTGTAAATGTTGATGATGGTCAGATTTTATTACAATGTTTATATTGATAATCTGCACGCTCGCTATGATGTATGAAAAAGTTGAATATAAATATTTTTCAAAATAAACGCACTGTAACGTTTTAAAATAATATTTTAACGATCATGATTGATGCTATATGAGGTCGTGAACTCGCTGCAATCAACCTTTTCAACGTCACTGTTTTGACACTAATTCAAATTTCGCCCGTTTTCGGCTAGTTCGCTCATTTCTCCGAGCTACAGAATAACAATCTGTCAGCAGGTGACGGACAAATTGATAGGAACGTTTTAAACCAGTTTTAAATAAATTGATGAAAATTCGTGTATTAATGCGAACGGTGAATTTGAATTTTTTGCCGATAATAGTTATTGGAATATCTGAAAATGTACCAAAACGTCCTTAGTGAGCAGTACGAAACATCAGATTTATTTTTTTAGGTGACATTTTAGGCAGTTTTTTGTTTCATCTTTTTGTCACCAGTCACCTTCTTCAGGTTGCTGTTCTGCACATCGACAGAGGCCGTCCTTACTCTATGTTTGCAATACGCGATCTTTACTCAAATAAAAACCGATTTTAAAACGCTTTACCACAATGATAAATCAGACGAGGCTGAAATGTAAAACCGACCACAACTTTAATACCGATCTATTATATCTATTTATATCAGATTCGAATCGTCAAACGAGTTGTGAGCTGTCTAGAACCAGTAAGTAGCCGTACTCCGCTGCAACTGTAGCCAATTGTGAAAAGATGCATTCGCAAGTGGTTCTATTTCTCCACCCAACGAGTACCGACAAATTTAGCACGCTTTACGAGTACTGTATCATTTAATTAACAGCTAGATATTGTTTAACTTTACTACACAAAAATCATAGAAACTAATTAGCTTACTACGCTGAATAGCAATGCTTTGGCAGCAATGCCAGATGAACACCAATATATTGGGCATCACATCGGCCGGGCGCTCTGACAGATTTTTGAAAATCAGATTAACTCAGCAGCCTGAACTCCTAAGCACAAATTTAAAGTCAATCCGACCACGCGGCGTTAGTAATTTTTATTTTATTTTAAACGTTAGCTAATCTCCAAGTCCTGTGGCTGAGATGATGAGATGATGAATCTCCAAGAAGTAGTATGCATTGCATACATCACTGTGTTCCGGATTGAAGGTCAATACGAAATCACTTAAAAAAAATTGACATCTAATCTTTCAGGTAGGCGAGCTCAGTGCATTGCCACGTATAGTTTTGAACCGTTCAAGTTCAAAATTCTGGAAGGCACTGAATTTTTATGGGTGATCGTGACACTTACACAGAAGCATTAAAAAAACTCTACTCTGCCTAACTAGTAGGATGTACTGTGGGCAAAGTCCACGGTGGCTCAAATTCTAGTTAAAAGACCTCGCTCTTCAAAAAATAACTTAGAATTGTATTATTTGCATACTACCAGCATGTGGTCAAATTAAATAAATATTCTTAAATAAGTGAAAATATTCCAACGTTGCATTTCGCCGCGTGAGTCCGAGTAAACGAGGATAACACTTACGTGACGGTATGTAGGTCAGAGAGATAATCTTGCTACATTTTGAGGCCAACCCGTGTCTTATAAATCAGTATAGGTTAAGCAACAACTTAATAAGGAAACCAGGGAAGTGGGCACTTGATAAATGAAATTGCCTTTTGTCCTTCGATCGATATTAACGCAGACTGTAAAGCTTCATATGCTATTCGGTATGTACAATTTAAAATGTGTGTAAGTACACACTATTTCATGACTAGTGGTCGGTACGTGAGTCAACATGTTGTTGACTCAGCATGCAGGCGGTAAATAGTAACTTTACCTCCTTAGGGAGGTAAAGTAATTTACCAAAATAGTCCCATATGACAAAATACCATTGAGCTTACGTTTTACTTTTCTACGACCATCCATTACATACACTCCCACACTCCCACCCACTCGATCATACCCCACGCATTCCCACTCTTTCACACACGCACACACACACAAACATACTCCCACCCACTCGCGCATACCCCACACATACACACTCTCTTTCACACGAACACATTCTTACACATTTCCACAATACACATTTTTTACAATTAATAACACTACTATTATAAATGCGAAAGTTTGTGGTAAGTATGTTAGTTCCCGTTCAACCCTGTAACGGTTGAACGAATTTGAATGAAATTAGGTAGCTTACACCCTGGATTAACGCATAACTTTTTATCCTGAATAATATAAAATAAAATTAAAATAATATAAATCGGTTTCTGTAGAACAGCGGGTGAAACCGCGGGGCGCAGCTAGAAATAATTATATATTTATTTATATTTGCAAATATACCAGCTTTGATGTAACTTCAAAAATGACATCTCATTCTTACTTATACTATATTTATTACTTTTTTTATCTTACCTTACACTAGTGATGAAAAGTAGATTATTTACTCACGCGAGTATGTGATCTTTTACACCCGCAAGCTATAAGCGCCCTCCGCGCTTCGCTGGTCTCGAGTGTAAAAGATCACTTTTACCACTACGCGAGTATGTGATCTTTTACACCCGCAAGCTATTAGCGCCCTCCGCGCTTCGCTGGTCTCGAGTGTAAAAGATCACTTTTACCACTACGAGAAATAGCAGATATTTTGCTAATAATTTAACAGCGAGTAAGATTTCTTGAACATTTTGAATCGCAGTGTACTCAATTAAGATACGAGTATCATCATAATATACATAATTGTAATAAAGATGCATGTTATTTAACGATCATAACACATAAATACATATCATACCTGAATATGTTGTATCAAATGTAGTTTTTTTTTTCGAAAATAAACTATTCAAAGAGTCGCCCAAAAATAACAAAACGACCCTCGTCCCACAATCAAGTAAATTGGGTCTCTTAAATTTTACTTGAATCCGTACAAGTTCGGCCGACAACCGGCTCGGTTACCGTCTTGCGATAAATAAATCGCAAACGTTACTACGACCCTTAGATATTCGCGTAACGGGCCTGAGGTCGCTCGAGTCGAACTGCCCTCGTAAAGAGTACCGATTCATTGTACAGATGTGTCGGTTGATTATTTTGATGTAGGTCTGCGCCTACTTCGCGTTCATGTTTAAGTTACGAGGTGGAGATAATGTTTAGTTAGCCTCGAGAGCCATACGTGTGTAAGTGCTACGAGGGTAGGCAAGAGTGCTACGAGTTATGACTGCTACGAGCGCTTACGCTACGATCGTTACGAACTGTTTAACTAGACTTTCGCGTGGCGCATTATAACATCTGAAATGTTCCTTCTGAAGTTTGCTACGACGTGCGACATTTTGTTTTGAAAGAAAACAAACCGGCTTTTCGCCGAGGATTCGATTTCCGCATTGAAACAGTATTTCATACATTTGCATGCTCTTTGTTTTAACACAGAAGAGTCTCTCACAACAACATTATACCAGTCATTATATTTGAACCATTGCTTTTCTGGGGCAATGCGATAGTTAGTAGGTATATATTTTCAGAATATTTTAACATAGTTTTTGATTTTTTATAGTATATTAAATATTAAATTTTTTTGTAATTATTATTTTTTAATTCTTGTAATGATTCTGTAGCAAACTGAGAATAAAGGTTTATCAGAATCACACATAATTTTTGAAATAAGAAAGTCCAAATTGGCCATTTCCGATTACATTTTTTTTCTGAAAATTAAAAAAAAGAAACACAATAATAATTCTAGTGACACTTTTGAGACATATGTGAAGTTATTGTAGGTAAAGTTTATTGAATTTTTTAACATTTGTATAGTATGAATAGTAATAAACAATTTCTATGTAAATATTTGAACGTCAGAAATGACTGAATGTAACGGAACATTTCAAACGTCAACACCCTGCTTATTTGCATTCTGGCAAATAAAAAAAATATTTCAATACATTTAAAGGGCTAACAATTCTGACTCGCATTCAACCAACCTATTTCTGTTTTTTCTTTTCTTTACACAACATTTTTATTGTCGAAGTCGAAGTTACTATCACTACGTGCAGCCTTCTGAACGACTACGCCACTGTCACCTCTATTTGTAACGTTTTTGCTCTGTGTCCGCGGTCGTCGGCAGTTAGTTAGTGCGCCGGATCAGGTTGCGAAGGTTGCGGTTTGGACATTCGATTTACAGGCGGCAGTCGTTGTTAGGCTTCTACGAGCCCTTAAAGACCATGTCTTCACGACTCTCGTTTGTATATCTACTCGTACTTGTATAACAGCGTGTTACGTAGCAGAATATTTAACATCTAAAGTTCATACACAAGTTTTTGAAAATAGTCCAATGAGTTTTAGATGTACTGATACGTATGACAAAGTAAGTAGGTCGTATACTCAAAGGCTGAAGTGGCCAGCCCTCATTTCAGAGTTTTGAAAATCTACAATATGTTAACAATTTTTGTTATCTTTTTACGAAACCTCTGTCTTTCTCTCGTTATCTCCCATTTGCGTCGCTAATTTCATACTTATTAGGTAGACTCTTCTGTTACATAAAAATAGGTATCCAGAAAATAATACAACCGACTTCAATAGCATTTGCCTTTGCTGTTAGATCGCGCGTCGCAGCAAGTTACATTCAGCGCAAACACGTTCTATACCCCAACATTACTTATTCCGCTTCAACCCACTTCAGCTCAGAATGCAGAATAAATCTATTGTAAATTAAAATACCTGTTTTGAATATCCTTTCATAAATAAAGTCCTATTCACATACAGTGAGTCCGAGTCAAACTAAAAGCAGGCTGAAGCACGGAGCAAGGACTTAATCTATTGAGCTCCATTCATTTATTTCAAGTTGCGTTTGAGCGTACAGCGTTCAGACATTCGACGGAGCTAGCCTTTAAAAAGACGTCATCGACGCTAACATGCTATACATTTGAAGAATAGCGCTTACAAAAATGACTTAACATATTGGAAAATATAAAAAAGTTTTGTACAATATATTGGTGAAAACATTGAGACGTAGTACAGTACTCGTTCCTGGCTAGGCTTTACCAGCTTCGATGACACCGTCCCATAGAGGGTGCGAGCAAATCAAACATCTGTCAACCATAAATACATATTAGAAAATTGCAAATTGGTAAAAAAAACACCTGGCTGCCACCTGACCTGCCTGACTCTCACCGGCGGCTGACGCCTTGTGATTGCTAGTAGCTGCAAGCCGACCTCAACTTCGTATAATCCTTTGTTTTTCTCGTCTGTTCTTACGTTACTTCTCCCATTTTTCGTGTTGGTAACGCATAAATTGTACTGCTTATTGCTTCATTTGCTCAGAAAACTCGTCGAAAAAAAATGTCTTTATTTATTTTTGTACATCTGTTTTTAGTAAAGTAAACGAAATATTTTATGGATTGAAAAACAATCATGAAACTATTTAAAATCAGGTCAGTTTTCTTAGTAAAATATTTAAAAGTAATTTATATTAATAATTGCATTCGGGTCTCGTCCTGAAACGGTAGGTACTATACCTATACATTGTAAACCGACAGACGCCAAGTAAACGTACACGAAACAAGAAGAAGCTTACATATATCCGGCATACTAAGCCGATGTTGATAATGTCAGAGGTGACCCATCAGAGCTTTATAACTTAATCTCATTTTCCAACGCCGTTTTCCCAATCGCTCATAATTATGTAAGTGTGTAATATATTGCAAGTGCGTTATGGCATGTAAAACATTGTCATAAGGGCATTAATGGGCACGTTCAACCGAGAACGATCAACACTGTTAATTGTTCTCGAAAATCACTCTACCCTTGTCCAACTACCTCTGAAAAAATCACATCGATCCGCTACTCTATCTTGACTTGATAAAAAGAGAAACAAGATAGCAAAAAAATGCACAAATCTGTTTACCATATCGGTGAGGTTCGGATTTTCCTTTTTCCCATCGGTGTTTGTGTCGGTTCGCCGTGGCACTCCATTCATGGCAACCCGCGGTTTCCCGACCCGAGAGTTTGTTGCAAATTACATAATTTATCATGTCGACTCGGTTTATGCTCGTTGAATAACGTTTTTCCTCTAGCACTGTAAAAAATGAGAGGTTCGATACAATATACTAGTAAGGACTGTTGAGCTTCATAATATGAGAACATCTTAAATACACAAACCTGCGACAGATTACTTTGCCGAATGTATGAATGTATGTGCATTCACAATCACTTCATAAAATATAATGGCGTCATTTTCTATAACTCATTCAGTTACGGATCATTTTCGTTTCGGGATCTACCTCAAAAAGTAAAATTTTAAGAAATAAATCGACTTAATCAGAACTGTTTATTTTAATTTTGTTTCGTATAATCGAAATTATCTTGGCTCTACCCGTGAAATGTATCATTAAGGAGTTCCGGTGGTCTTGGGTGGTCTTCTTCATCAGTTCCACTTCACCAAATTATACTTTCTGAAAACAAATGCTTGACTTGTTGATGAAAATACCAAATTCGCTAAATATGTATGCCAATAATATTTCAGGAGTTCCCTCAATTCCCCGTGGATTCCGTTATCAGAACTGGATTTTGATTTAAAAAAAAGGGACCAATCTGGAAGTATCTTCTTTCAAATTAAAAAAGATTTTACTAAATCGGTTCATAAATGATGGAGTTCTGAGGTAACAAACATAAAAAAAACACTCAACTTGAGAAAACCTGCTTTTCTTCTATAAGTAGGTTAAAAATAAATAAAGGCGTGTGTCAGGATTTTTCAAAAAAAAATCTCAAAAGGGCGAAATGGACAAAGTTTGTAAAATTATCAAATTAAAGTTTGTATCGATATAATAAAAAAACACCCCACGCCGACGATGCTCGAGTCGTGTACTGAGTACAGAAAATAAATAAAAATCGTCCTTTAATCTATATAATACCAGTTGTTACCCGCGACTTCGTTGGCGTGGACATAAAAAAGTATCCTATGTCTTTGTGATATACATATTTTTTTCAAGTTACCGCTATTTCACCGGATGCTATTCTAAGTTAAAAACATACAGAGCTAAGTTTTAGATTATTTTGTCCCGTGTCTTCCACGAGAGCGAAGCCGCGGGCACAAGCTAGCAATTTATATTTGCAAATGTATATTGTGATGTTTTTAAGCACGCATACTGTATGTGGAGAGTACGCGCGGTCAAAGCCACTCGCGAGGGTAAATGTGGCGTTCCAATATGATTCGACGGCTAGAGAGCTACTTAGTCATGGTGCCGTTGTGTATGAACACAGTACACAAACTACGAACGCTTGTTATTTTCTTTAGAATTTCAATAATGAACTTAATAGTATAAGTAAGATGTATGTGATCTAATCATCAAAAACGAAACATAGTCCTCAAAGTTACTCACATAATTTAAAGAACGCTCTTAATAAATTTTCCTGGTGGCTCACTCAGCTACTCGATAGCAGTACCGACAAAAAAAAATATCATTCTTTATTCTACAAGGAATCGTTTTGACAACAAATAATTAACATATTAAATGCATTAAAATATTACTTACACCCCAACCACATAACTTAGACATCCGTTTATTTAACTATTTCAAGTCAAATGATCGGACATGTCCAGCATTTCCCAGGCGTATCCTGACGTATGGTTACCCTACATTATAAGTAGCGCTAAGTCCTCGTTGACTCATCTATTTACGAGCTAATAAAGAAACAAAAAAACACCGTAACAAATGTCGCTAACTTCCAAACTATAATCATCCCTCTTCATACCCGACACCATAACAAGCACAAATCAATGACAAAACACACTTGCTTGTATTACACAGTTTTTTCACGCCTACCTTTGCGTATTGGCTTTATTTATTCAGTAAGAATTATTCAGAAGTACAGGGAAAGTATAAGTGTTTATTAGCTACTAGCAGGGGTTCGCTCCAACTTTAGCAGTTTATCATACTTCGCGGAAAGAATACTTACCGGCTCGAGAAACGTTGGTAGACCGCGTAGGCGACGCAACGTGATAGATTGCACAATAACCTTACTACTTGCAAACGCTCAGCGAGATTTAACAAAATTACATCTTTTCGATTAATAATTTAATTTTTTCACAAAACAAAAATACATTACAAACTCTCTTCATTCGAGCAGTTATAAAATGAATCTTCATCATCACCATCATCGTAGCATCAAAATGAATCTTCATCATCGCCGTCATCGTAGCATCAAAACAAATTTTCATCATCACCGTCATCGTAGCATCAAAATCAGAAAAATAATCTTACATCGAGATATTTATTTGTAAATACGTCGATGCAAGAAAATGTTTCATTAAATACTTGTCAATCACAGTTACGAATACGAAATTTGAGATAACTACATCCACGTCCCAAAACACCATAACGAAACAGTAATCTGTGTGATTACGTATGACATCGTATAACTCAGGGAGCGGATCGTACGCTATCAGCTGATAGCGTGCGTTGTAGGACATGCCCCGGGGACGCAATGTTGGGATGTTTGTTATATCTGATGTACCGATACTTGTGTACGATTAACCAGATGTCTGTTTTATGGTCACACTGAGCTTCCGTCTGATTCATTTCTATGAGTAATAGGAATGAGGTATGTATTTAGCAGCACAATTCATATGAATTGTTTATCAATTGCATCCAAAGTTCGTGTCTATAGTTATAACTGCTCTAGTAAAATTACGGGATTATGACTACTTTCAGCTAAGAATTAAAACTTAAAATGCAAATCATGCGCAATATTTGTAGAAGTGGATTTCGTGGTTGAATTGAGATTGGCTTTTTGAGATCCAGTTTTCGTTTAAAGCGTTATCCACACATATCCGGGTCAGGGCCTACTCAGTTCCGGGCCTACCGGGCTCAGGGTCTCGTCACGGACGAGGAATCAGTTAGGTTAGTAATACATTCAGTGTGTTTTGGCCTTTTATTGTGCATAGATCGCGATAGTCTCATAAAATACAGATGAATTGGCAATTATTGGAATAGAAATAACAATACAATGCAATGCAATGCAATGCAATGCAATGCAATGCAATGCCATGTCATGCGATACGATACGATACGATACGATACGATACGATGCGATGCGATGCGATGCGATGCGATGCGATGCGATGCGATGCGATGCGATGCGATGCGATGCGATGCGATGCGATGCGATGCGATGCGATGCGATGCGATGCGATACGATACGATACAACAC
Source organism: Apocheima hispidaria (assembly GCA_947579745.1). Taxonomy (NCBI): domain Eukaryota; kingdom Metazoa; phylum Arthropoda; class Insecta; order Lepidoptera; family Geometridae; genus Apocheima; species Apocheima hispidaria. The sequence continues at coordinate 195,518 of OX388152.1, read as the reverse complement.
AATATAACTTTATTATACACCAAAAGACAATTAAACTTAAATATAAACAATAATAGAAAACCGGTAGTATAATGGGCGGCCTTATCGCCTAAAGCGATTTCTTCCAGACAACCTTGGGATGGACAGAATTATGTATGAAAAAACAATACGGTCGGTGGTGTAGATATCTATATAAAATATATATAATATAATATATGAAAATACATGCATAATCCTAATACTTACATAGAAATACATACAATAATTACACACTATGTATAAATACTATAAAAACTCACTATAGATACACAAATACGTATATAACGTAGACCATAAATAATTTTATTCTGTCGCACAAGGTCTATCAATCTTTCCATGTTGTGGCATCAAAAATCGGACAGCACTGACGATCCGTGCGTTCGTCAGAGCATGCTCCGGGACTCGGACGGCTCGTATGCACCTGACACAAAACTATGTGACACGTTAATACAAACTCACAGATGAATATCTGTGTACAAACTGTATGCAATCATTGCTTTTCCCGTGCGATGTAATGGCGAGACCCTGACCCAGAAATGTGTGGATCGATAGAAACGCTTTAGGTTTAACTTTAAACTGATTACTGACATTTGTATAAATAAACAAATGAATAATCATCATCACGTATACAATATACACTTTAAATAAATTGTTTCTAAATCAGACAAAAACTTTACTAGAATTGCACACAAAATTATCAAGTACATTAGGAGAATCCCCTTCAGTTTGGACACCAGGATTTCCAAGTTAAGATGGAAAGGGATGGATACCCGTAGTACCAAGTATACCGGCTCCATAAATTATGCATTTATGTACTCGTACCATTCCAAGAACTGGTACATTACGTTCTGAAAGCAGACCCATATTTCCCAGAATTGTTTCCTTTCCTTTCCCATTTCTGGAATAGAGGAAGGAATCCTGTAGGGTTGCTACCGGGAGCGCAGAGTGCCATCATCATCCGTCAAGACGCGCAGTAATTACGAGAGCCCTACAGGGCCGAGCGTGCTTGCGGCAGCCCTGGAACACTGACACACTACACACATACATACACAACTTGGAATTTGGAATACTTGGGCACAGTGACGTCGGTCAGACAAGTTTAACGAATAACTCCTAGTATGATTTATTAAATTTATTCTGTTTCTGTTTTTTAACCGACAACAGCGAATCCGAAAGGAGGGTGTAAAGCGTGGTAATATACAGACATACACATCCCTATAGGCGTCATCATCATCATCATCAGCATAAGACGTCCACCGCTGTACGTAGGCCTCCCCCTCAGAGCACCACACCGAACGACAACATACCACTTGCATCCAGACTTTCATAATGTAGTCGGTCCAACTAGAGTGAGGCCTGCCTACGCTGCGTCTTCCGGTTCGTAGTCGCCACTCAAAAACCTTTTGTCCCCATCGGTCATCGGTTCTATAGTTCATATAGGCGTTTAATTAAGGATGTGTATATATGTCTGTATGCTACCACCTACACTCAATCAATGAATTACCGCTTAGATTCATAAGGTGTGAGTTCATATAATAAATACAGCATCGGAAATAGTTCTCATACCACCCCCTCGCCTCTCCCCCACGCATCCCTCATGTGGGGTGTCATTAAATAAGTCATTTAAAAATAAAGTGAGGCTTGAGACGTATTTTTTAATCAAGTGTCAAGCCTAACCTAGTAGACTTCCTAGTAGTAGACTTTGAGACGTCGCTCTAATGAAATCCGGTTGAAGTTCCCCTCCAACATGCACATCCTGTCCACTGATCTACGAGTAAACTCGATCTTATATACTATTCAGGGCAGGTATCGAGCCGGTTTCCGCGCAATAGCTCTTCATTGCCAAGTTTCATGACATTTTTCAACGCCAGAAATGATTGATAGAGCAATTTAGTTCGCTGTGAGGATGTACAACTGTGTGAAGGTGTCGCCACGTGTATCGTCGAGGTTGAAATGTGACGATTGGAACTATTAGACAACGGTGCTGTGCCGTGTTAGAGGCCGTGTCCTTCCAAGATAGTTTTTTGCTAGTTTTGTTTAGCTTAGATCGTTCATTTAGAATAAATTAGATTAATTAAATTAAACAGCTTGAACGATTCTGTAATCCGAGTTGTCGTTATATATGTACCAGGCTACATTGTACGGTGACACCACACATGACTCGCAAGTACAAGCGCCAATTATACAGGAACACTCGAAAGCTTAACTGATTTATTTAATTCTTTACACATACCTAGTTGTCTTTTAAAAAAAAACTATATTTATTTTAAATAGACGTAGAAGTGAGATTGAAATAAAAAAACATGCATAATCTATCGGAAACATAAATGTGACTCCAAAACTCACTGATGCTCTTATCTTTGTTCGTCTTTTTCGCCTTAGCCTTATTACTAAAAATACATCCAGTCATTTGTTGAATTTGAGTCTTAATTCAGCCTCGGGTATGCGAGCTCGGTCAGGCGAATCATCTATTGGGTAAAGTTGTAACGGTCTGCTCTGATAATAACGAAAACAACTCACGAGTGTTGCGAACAAAAACCCTAATAATTATTCAACCTTTTACTAACGGTTGAAAACACTAGTTGTCAGAGAGCTAACAATATAATATGTTTAAAATTCACTTTTTTTGGGCCCTGGCCCGAAGCCATAGCTTAAAATGTTAGTATTAAATTACAGGCTAAAAACGAACCATTAAAGAAATTAATTATTTATGGTAGGTACGTGTTCTAAGTACTATTTGATTCGCAATGTGAAGAAGCAATGGGATTAATTATCTGCGTTTTTATATCTTTTTTTTTATATCAAATACTTCTAATATCAACTGTCTTACTCATATCTCTAGCTCTCCACCTACATCGACAATTTCACTTACCCAAGTCTCTAGCTCTCCGCCTACATCGGCAAATTCACTTACTCACATCTCTAGCTCTTCGTCAACATCGGCAAATTCACTTACTCACGTCTCTAGCTCTTCGTCAACATCGGCAAATTCACTTAATCACATCTCTAGCTCTCCGTCTACATCGCCAATTTCACTTACTCATATCTTTAGCACTCCGCCTACATCAGCGATTGCACTTAGTCACATCTCTAGCTCTACGTCTGCATTGGCGATGGAACTTACTCGCATCTCTAGCTCTCCGTATACATAGGCAATCTTACTTTTGCTAGAATATAAATTCTGTTCTTTCGGCACGGGAGGCGGCGCAGTGACGCGACCCCTATAGTAATAACTTCCAAGTTCGCAAACATGTTATATTCATGTTATATATTTCCATTTACTTCAATGTAATAGTTTACAAGATATAGCCTACCAATTTAATCCTTTGAGGAGTCAAATAAAATGTTCTGGAAAAACAGCAAAAACAACTGCACACTAAGAACTCGGCCTATGACGTTGGTGGTGATTATTGATTTACAACATAAATAGCTACAGACTCCATAAGCGTCTCATATGACACGAACTTGATAAGTTTTAACCCATTGGTGAAAATAATAAGAAACCTGTCAAATTAATTAAGAAAAGCCTATCAGTTGGTGTTTTCCTACTTCTTCATTTTGTTTTCGCGGCCTTAGAGGTAACAGGTATTCCTATAAGAACTGATAGAATAAAACAATGTAGGTATCTCATAAACAAACTAACATAAGTCTTCTAAGTTTTCGTATTCAACTTGTGAAACAAGAACAGCAAACAGACATTAGCCAAGATTGAAGATCAGACCGTTCGACGGATCACACAGAAAGGCACCGACGAAGATCAGAACCACTACTGAGAGCTGTGGGATACTAATCACACAGAATACTTAATATATATTATGGCATAGTAGAGAAGGTCTTACGATTTTATAAAATCAAATTATATTCCAGATTTATCCACGTATATCCGCCAACCCGCACCGGGTCAGTGTGGTGGATACGGCCCAATCGCCCTTCGAGACTAGGGCAACATCCCAGCAGTGGGATCTTAAACGGTTGATGTAATTATTTGTAATCTTTGAAAAAAAATCGACTGCATGTTAGTAAGCATTTTTATGAAGCTAAATCGTTGAATATTTATAGCCTCCGACTACATGTTTTAATTTGTCCTTTGGTACATTTTTACTCATGGACCCTTTGAGAGTAAGTTTCAGCTTAAGTACTCTTCGTTTACATCTTTTCAGTGTGTACCTACATATCACGCAGTCGGGTGTTTTTAAAATATTTTTTGTATGCCTGTAAGTTTTTTCTATTGTGAGTTGGTTGATGATTATATAAATGAATAATGAAACGCGTCTAAATCTGTGTTATGAATACGTAGCGCGGCGCGTTTTACTTGACCACGCCGCTATCACACGGGATACACGAGAGCTAGGCTCATTTTTTTTTTAACACGCATCTCCATCCAGCCCCAAACCAAGTATGGTTACTTATACCACTGAATAAATAATAGTTCAGTTCTTGTACTAGTGGACGTAAGATTGGTTTAGTATTATGTTTGCCACAGTGTGCTACGAAAAAGTGTAACTTCGTTTTTTATGAGCTTACTGATGTATTTTTTTGTTTTAATATACTGATGTATTATTATTATTACTACACTTCGTTTGTCAAAATCGGTGAAGCCGTTTAGGCCACAAGACGTCATATAAGAACACACAAACATACTTAAATACATGTCAAACTTACATACATACTTACTTGAACCCCAAAAACATTACATTGTCAGTCAGGTAAAAAATTATCATTTATACAATTGTTTATTTTGAAATTATTTATTTTTAATAAATTTAGGGTTCTTTAGCAGATCTATTACATATCATGTTATTACCTAGTAATGAGTTAAACAACAATTATGCAACAATGAGCGCTACTTTTTGTCCCTGCATAGTATATTAGCGGTATTTAGATACAGCTAATATAATATGCTAATATACAAAAAGTCAGAAATCCGGAATTGTTCGTCTTCTTTGTAGAAAGATCGACATGTTATTTTGTTTTAATATGTTGTTTTAGAGATCGAGATGTGTCGAGTTGAGTTGAATGTTAACAAACCATAAATAACCGGAAAAAAAAGAGTTCTTCAAGTTTACGAGAACAAGTCGGCTTTTGTATGTTTATTATGTATGTAAATATTTTTTGTTCGACGATAGCTTTCGCACTGTTGATCCGATCTTCTTGAAATTAAGTAGAGAAGTATCAACTTACCGAGTAGCTTATGCAAACATACATTTAAGTTTGAATATGAGCCAAACGGGTCGCGGGATTGTGAAGGTGTAGAGATGGCGAGTAGAACAGTAAAGTTTAAGAACTGTCTGAGTCGTGTAGCGTTACTGATAGTCAGTGGCTGCATCTTGCCAGGCGCTCGTATGTTTCAAGTTACGGCTGCTGACTAATCAGTTTCCGGAACTAAATGTTATTGACTCGGGGAATCTTCGGGCGACCTCTTTGTCGAAGTTGGACTGTAAGTTATGCAATTCGATGATTTGTTTATAATTTATTATGAAAATAATCGTGAAAAACTATGCATATAGGCTTGTTTTTTTATATTGTCTTTGTAGTAATAGGTACCTAAACTAACGATGTTTTTTTTTGCGTTGAAATTATGATGAAGAAAAGTAACTATCCAAGCCATTGACACCAAAAGATTTTGATAAGGTGTTTAGGGATGATAACAGTTTCCCCCCGAAACGCTGGTTTTATCAATAAATATAGGTATATTAACTAACGCTCTCTCTATCGCACGCACGAGAAACAGAGCGACAGCAATACACTTTTCAGATACCTAGTGCGCCAAAACCTCACAGCAAGAAAATTGTCTTAAGTGGTACGAAAAAAAAAATATGATAGTCGCTTGCAGGAACTCTTACGAAAGAAAACAATGAAAACTCCTTTTTTTGAATGCAGTAATTTTGCAGAATTCTTTTAGATATGCTTCTCCGAATAGTACCTCGGTCACACGATAGATCTCCATCATCGTCATCATCTCATCCACAGTAATTCATGAAAATAAAGCCGAAATGTAACGTGATCAGCCCGTCCGCCCGCGACGGCCAACTTACATCACCCTCGAACTAAATAGACCTACCATGATGATGTTGTAACAATATTATGCTTTCTCCTTCCGACGGAATAATTTCAACAATGTATTAAACCGGAAAATTATGAGAATAAAATAACTCTGCCGTGAAACATGGTCGTCCTTTTCAAATAAGTTGTTTGAGAAAAGGTCCCTTACTGAGAACAAAAATACCTAATTTTTCTTAAACTTCTAAACCCATTTTATTTAAACTGTAATGATTTATGCAATCTTTTTATTGGCTGTTAGTTAAGCTCGGTAATATTTATCTTATATAATTACGTTCTTCATAAATCATAGACTTTAACTGAGTACTGCATGAGTCCTATTAGTAGCCTGTTGTATGTAGATCACATAATTATAACATTTCAACGATGTTAACACTGTAAAGTAAATTAGTGACATTAGTAGTTGAAGCTGTTTCAAAACTTAATTTTCATTAAATATATTGAATGTCCGATGTTTGTGCTTAACCTCATTTCCACAGGGATTAAATTGGATATCGCAAGCAATACTCGTACGTTTCGATATTATAACGAAACTGAACCTTTCGAATAATCATTAATTAATACGATAATGAGTTTCCCGATTTTACATTCTGATGGAACTTTTGATGGTTTTTATGAGGGCATTATGAGAGACACAGATACATTCATTTTGATGTTTATTCCGCGTATCATGCTGCGTCCACACATACAGAGATAGTGTACCCCAGTGATGTTGTCACCATCATAAATACATAAAGCTTAGTCTTTTTATAAAATCTATGAATGTCAAAATAGCTCTGATAAGAAATAAACTAAAGCATAAAATAGTGAAGTATAATTAAAACGAATGCGGGGGAAATTCGTTACAAGTGAAACCGCAGCAGGTACCGATGGCTGTCCTCACTTGGAAAACTACAATACTATTGTAGCTATATCTACTGGCTACTAGCAACTACTTTTACATTTTTTGCAGTGATAGGATTCGTCAAACAACTCCACTCTTTCTCCAGGTATTTAAGCACAAATCAGTTGTGTGCAGGCATTAAGTAGGTACTGCGTTTCGGATTGACGGTTTTGAAGTGCTAAAATTCAAGAATATACTAGGTGACACTGGACTATTATGGGCAAGCGTGACGCTTACCATTACTCGAGCAAATCGCTCTCGTTTCGTCAAATAGTTCAATAAAAGAAAAAACAGACATTTTTTTTACTTTTTTATCTGAACTGTGAACAACTCTGTGATGTCGTCAGGCTGCCTCTCCTACAACTAGTCGCAGCGGCACTGAGTCGACGAAGTTGACAAGGTGCCGCGTGCGTCTGCATCATGAAACACATGGAACAACTCTGTGATGTCGTCAGGCTGCCTCTCCTACAACTAGTCGCAGCGGCACTGAGTCGACGAAGTTGACAAGGTGCCGCGTGCGTCTGCATCATGAAACACATGGAACAACTCTGTGATGTCGTCAGGCTGCCTCTCCTACAACTAGTCGCAGCGGCACTGAGTCGACGAAGTTGACAAGGTGCCGCGTGCGTCTGCATCATGAAACACATGGAACAACTCTGTGATGTCGTCAGGCTGCCTCTCCTACAACTAGTCGCAGCGGCACTGAGTCGACGAAGTTGACAAGGTGCCGCGTGCGTCTGCATCATGAAACACATGGAACAACTCTGTGATGTCGTCAGGCTGCCGCTCCTACAACTAGTCGCAGCGGCACTGAGTCGACGAAGTTGACAAGGTGCCGCGTGCGTCTGCATCATGAAACACATGGAACAACTCTGTGATGTCGTCAGGCTGCCTCTCCTACAACTAGTCGCAGCGGCACTGAGTCGACGAAGTTGACAAGGTGCCGCGTGCGTCTGCATCATGAAACACATGGAACAACTCTGTGATGTCGTCAGGCTGCCTCTCCTACAACTAGTCGCAGCGGCACTGAGTCGACGAAGTTGACAAGGTGCCGCGTGCGTCTGCATCATGAAACACATGGAATACTTTTTATCCCCCGAAATACTTCACGAAAAACGGTAAAACCCTGGAAAAAACTGCAGAAAGCCTAACTAGTAATAAAATTACTAGTAGTTCGCGGCGAACTGAGACCTCGCCACCCCTATATCTTCACAACCCCTGGACCGATTCAACTCATATTCGAACTTAAAAATTGTATTGAAATGAACTACTTGCCCACAAAATTTCATGAAGATCGGATGAAGGGTTCGCAAGTTATCATCGGACAAATATACACACAAACATACAAAAGCTGATTTGTCCCAGTAAACTCTGAGACCTTCGCTTCGCTCGGTCAATAATATTTTTATTATTATATTCACTGAGTAGCATAAAAAAATAATATATACATATATATATATATATATATATATTATTATACCTAAATGATAATTATGTTGTTCTTCCAAATTAAAACTTGTCATTGATTTTTTAGCCACTTTCAACAGTTTCGATCGAGTTAGGTAATGCATGGTTCCTATGACTGTGAATGATGATGATGATGCTGATTTTTTTGGTATATAATTGGTCGTAATGTTGTGAAACGTGACTCTTCGTGTTGTTTCAAAACTCCATAGAAACCTCTAGTAGTCTCCACCACTTTATGACTTAAGACTTGACCGTGACTTACTTTGCTTGACTTAGACTTATTTTAATTGTGAAATATTTGACTTCATTAGAAATATTACAACACTTGACACTGGCTAAATAAACAACGTGTGGCGCCAAAACATTGAAAAAAATTAAATCTATGAAACATCTTATGAAGGCAGGCGTAATATCTCGATGTTTTTGTGTCGTATCATGGATCTTGTATCACTGCTTCGTCTAAGTGTCGTATTGTAGCGTTTGTTTGGTCAATGACTGGATGATGGCTGCTTTCTGTCTGCGAATCTCGCCACCGCGTTTTAAGTGGCACCACAACGCCATCTAGTTTGTTTTATAAGAAACGAATTTTGTTCTCTGTTCCGTTCGACCCCTATATCTTTGCAACCCCTTGACCGATTATGCTCATACTCGAACTTGAAAATTGTATTGTCATGAACTACTTGCCTGCAAAATTTCATGAAGATCAGATCAACGGTACGCAAGTTATCGTCGGACAAATATACACACAAACATACATGCAAATGCCAATTTGTACCTGTAGACTCTGAGACCTCGCTTCGCTCGGTCAACAAGAACAAGCCTTTTTCTAGGAATAAACGCACAAACATGATCAAGACGTGAAATTCGAACCCAATACTCCTCATATGGTCCAGGTTGTAGTGGTAGTGCTCTCTTGCAGAGTCCGCCTGGGGAAGAACCACATCTTTGCCAGTTATTCAACCGCTTAGCAGTAGTGTGCAAGCATTATTGTGTTCCGAATTGAAGGGCAATATTTCCAGCGTAATCACTGGGCATACAGAGATTTAACATCTAACATCTCAGGGTGACGAGCGCAGTGCATTGCCGCACATAGTTTTGAACTGTTGAAGTTCAAAATTCTGAGTAGCACTACACTGTTATGGGCAAGCGTGACGTTTAACATAAGGTGAGCGACTTGCTCGTCTCGTCGCCGAGTAACATAAAAAAAAAAGGTTAACAACAAGAAAGATTTTGCGAAATTCCACCTCTAAAGGGGTAAAATAGACCCCCAAACTGTGTATCTTTTTTTTCTCCTGTAATTACGCCAAATATAATTCGGTTTGTGCATAGAGCATAAATAAATAAAGGCATGTCTCAGGATTTTTCGAAAATCAACCCCAATCCAAACCCAGGTGAAATGGGGTGTATGATTTACTGTAGCTTAGGCGAGCGAAGCCATGTGGGCAACCTAGTAAAATATAAGTTCAAAAAAGTAAAACCCGCCAATGTATTAGAAGTATTTAACAAGAAATTAATTTCGGTATTCAAAATGGCATGATCCATATTGTATATATATATAATATTGTTCTAATGAGTTTTAATGTGTCTTTTATAGTTAGTGGTCTGGTGCCTATATTAGTATTTACTTTATAGCCAATACAAGTCTTTGTCTTTATCCTCTTATAATAAAAGAACCGAGACATAAAGACGAACAGGACATATGGACAAACATATGCACAGAGTGAAAAGCGAAACTATAACGCTTCCTCGTTTGTTACTGAATCCTAAGAATATGTAAAAATGAGTGTACAGTCCGCCCCGAATACCTTTCTGTTATAAGCGAATTAGCTCATTACGTATGTTGTAAGCGTAGTTGCAAAGAACGGCAACGTGCCGCCTTGTGTTCATTAATTAAATCTAAGTTTTAATTAAACTTCCAGCCTGTTAGGTATATCGCCTATAAAATATTTTAGCAACTTAGTGATACTCGCGAACTGATCTGGAGTAATGTATCTAAACATATACATACAAAATACACATATGTAAATACATTATCATTTCGCGAGGAAAACTTAGCTCCTAGAATATTTTTATTTTAAGTTTTACTATTATTAGTTTTAGTATTTTTATTTAAAATTGACAAGAACACATTTTTGTGCCATAAAGAAACATTTTTCTTCATAGTGAAAGTTAAAAAGTCTCTTTTGAAATAATAATAATAATATTAATAATATTTATTTACCAAAAAATAAGTACAGAGGTGCTTAAATACACAAGAGTTACAAATTTTAACAGTTAGTGGTTCCGTACTATATTAGTAACAAATTAGCGGTGAACCCCAAACTAGGCACAAGGTCTGTTTCTTGGGGCTCGAAATGGAGCTCTTTTCATTCTAGCTTACGCAAAAGAAGCACTTACGGTCACAAAAATTCCAAAATGATTGAACCAAAATCGAAATAATCTCGCTATAGTTAAATTAGTTAACCCAGGCTACCTGAAAATCTTATTTCGATCATTCTTTTATCTTTTATCATTCTTCTTACCCAGGCTACCTGAAAATCTTATTTCGATCATTCTTTTATCTTTTATCATTCTTCTTACCCAGGCTACCTGAAAATCTTATTTCGATCATTCTTTTATCTTTTATCATCCTTCTTACCCAGGATATCTGAAAATACTATTTCGATCATTATTTTATCTTTTATCATTCTTCTTACCCAGGCTACCTGAAAATCTTATTTCGATCATTCTTTTATCTTTTATCATTCTTCTTACCCAGGCTACCTGAAAATCTTATTTCGATCATTCTTTTATCTTTTATCATCCTTCTTACCCAGGATATCTGAAAATACTATTTCGATCATTATTTTATCTTTTATCATCCTTCTTACCCAGGATACCTGAAAATACTATTTCGATCATTCTTTTATCTTTTACCATTCTTCTTACCCAGGCTACCTGAAAATCTTATTTCGATCATTATTTTATCTTTTATCATTCTTCTTACCCAGGCTATCTGAAAATCTTATTTCGATCATTCTTTTATCTTCTATCATTCCTCTTACCCAGGCTACCTGAAAATATTATTACGATAATTCTTTTATCTTTTATCATTCTTCTTACCCAGGCTACCTGAAAATATTATTTCGATCATTCTTTTATCTTTTATCATTCTTCTTACCCAGGCTACCTGAAAATATTATTTCGATCATTCTTTTATCTTTTACCATTCTTCTTACCCAAGCTACCTGAAAATATTATTTCGATCATTATTTTATTTGTTATCATTCTTCTTACCCAGGCTACCTGAAAATATTATTTCGATCATTCTTTTATCTTTTCTATCATTCTTCTTACCCCGGCTACTTGAAAATCTTATTTTGATCAACCTTTTATTAATATATTTTAGCTTTCGTGTTTCAAAATTGCATCAACGTAACTGGGAGGGCAGCACCTCCGCGACACAGCTTATAGCTCACGCATATTTCAATTTTAAAAATATTAAAAATGTGCTAACAATGTGAAATACTATGAAAAACAATTTATTGTAGCTCAGTATTGCTAAACCAGTGTTATGAAAAGGTATTGACCTGTTTTCAGTAAAAACTGATAAAAACAAGATTTTAAAAGTTGTGCTTTTATAGTGTTCAAATCATTTTAAACAAAAGAAAGACGACTAGACAGTGCCTTCAAAATTGACTAAGTACGTCTAAAGTGGTGTTTAGTAGATAAAACATAGTAAAACGAATCATTTTAAAGTTTATAAAAATCATCATCATCATCATCATCTCAGCCACAGGACGTCCACTGCTGGACATAGGCCTCCCCCTTAGATTTCCACGAAGAGCGGATGGAAGCGGCTCGCATCCAGCGCGTTCCTGCGGTCTTTATCAGGTCGTCCGTCCACCTTGTGGGTGGACGTCCTACGCTGCGCTTGCCGGTACGTGGTCTCCATTCGAGAACCTTACAGCCCCATCGGCCATCAGTTCTGCGTGCTATGTGCCCTGCCCACTGCCACTTCAACTTGCTAATCCTCTGGGCTATGTCAGTGACTTTCGTTCGTCTACGGATCTCCTCATTTCTGATTCGATCTCGCAGAGAAACCCCGAGCATAGCCCTCTCCATAGCTCGTTGTGCTACTTTGAGCTTACTAATAAGGCCCACAGTAAGAGACCACGTTTCAGAGCCATAAGTCATCACTGGTAACACACACTGATCGAAGACTTTCGACTTTAGGCACTGAGGTATTTTGGACGAGAAAACGTTGCGCAGTTTTCCGAACGCTGCCCAGCCGAGTTGGATTCGACGATTGACCTCTTTCTCGAAGTTGGACCTACCTAGTTGGACTGCTTGTCCTAGGTAGATGTAAATAAAAAATAGGTAGGTAGGTAGGTAGGTTTATAAAAATATCTAACCTCAAATAAAGTTCAATGACCTACGTATTCAATAACTATAATAATTCGCCTAAACCACACCACTAACACTAACACCATCTGTGAACTGTGAGAAGAACTCGACAAGATTGAACTGTGACCTGTGACCTGTGACATGTCGACACGCCATCTATGAGAAAAATAAGTCTTTAACAAGTCCCACCTGCTATTGAAAATCGATTAAGGTCATTTTCATCGTTAAAAACATCACAAATAAAAAGTACCAACAAAAACCATAAGATGGTGCTGTGTGGTGGATGCAAGCAAGGATGTCCTCCTAGGCAATATCTTACCTGCTGTCTTTGTAAAAAATACTATGACCTGCAATGTGCTAATGTGTCAGAGACACGGTTTTATGGTACCCTAATCGGCGAGCGCAGATTTACGTGGGAATGCCAAGAGTGTATTTGTAAAAAACCTAAAAATAAAAACTCCAATACCCCGATACGGCCACAAGGGGAAATGAGGGTAAAGCATATTTCCAAAAATTTAAAAGGAGACACAGTTTCCAAATATTCAAAAAAGCCTCCAATTACAAATCTGGATTCTGAAGTATCATTCATTACCCAAAGGCAGAAACAAAATAACACGCGTCACGACTTCACTAGTTCTGAAGACATTAGTATTCTCGGTGACACGGTTTGTAAAGAAGAAAATAAAGGAATGAATTCCCAAACAGAACTGACTTTACAAAGCTTAAGCGAAATGATAGCCTTCAAGTTAAAGGAAAATAATAAATCAATAATCTTAGAAATAAAAAGCGCTATCCAGGCAGAAATCAATAAAGCTATTGTCACATTGAAAGAAGAAATTCAACGGGATACAAATGTCCTGTTTTCGGAAAATGAGCTCCGAATGGCTGAAATAGAAACAATTAATGTCCAAATAGAAAATTCATCAAAGAAAACGGAAAAATTGCAGCGCGATCTTGCAGAATTACAATTTCAAAAAACTTCTGCAATACTATTACCTCCACCGGAGAGCAATCAGAAGAAGATTGTGCTATACGGTTTTGAAGAATACTCCAGAAAACCTGAATATAATCTACATGGCAGAATTATCGCCATGTTCCGCGACGTTATGCAAGTTAACCTCTTGGGATACATTGAAGACACTTACAGAATAAGCAAATTTAGAAAAAACAACCGGCCATAGTAATAGAGCTGATTAGTAAGAGAATGGTTAAATTTGTATTAGAACACAGCCATTGTCTCCGTGACACAGGGCTATACGTAACAGAATTTTTGAACGAAAACGCAAGAAAGGAAAGAAAGGCTATGCAGATATCAATGTTTGCTGCGAGAAAAAATGGCAAACATGCAGTTATCAGAAATAACCAACTATTCATACAAGGAGAATTGATACAATTTGATGAAGAGACAAAAATAAATGTTATGTCAGAAAAAATGGTTCAAGATAAAGAACAAGAAAGTGAAATAAATAACAACAAGACAAATTTAAGTAATAAAAATGACACAACACAAGAATACAATAACCTCCCAATATTAAACGAGCATCATCATCCATTTCGAAAAAACGGCAAAAAATACTGCAACCAAACATTTCGAGAAAGCAAAGAAACATTTCGATTCCGAATCAACCAATCGTTAGCAGTACAACCTGCAGATGGCCATCAAAGATCGGAACGCGGCGGTGATGGAGGCCCTGGGCCAGGAGTAGGCGATTGAATTGTAAAAGATAGCGTGTATATTGTAAAAGTAACATTTATATTAGTTATTTATTTTTGTTTCCTTTGTTGTAAGTTTGTGTGTATACCCCAGAGCAATCACGCTCACTAAAAAGCTTCTTCTTGCGGCGGCGTCGTGTGGCGGGTCGCCCTCTTCCCTTCAATATGGTTGAGGAGAGCGATGGCTGGCACATGCGTCAACTCGTCAACGGGTGCTGCTTGCGGGAGCTGGACTGCTCGGAGTATATACGCAAATCTATAATAGCACTTAGCTCTTTATTAGCATATTCGTTGGTATATTCCTTTTGTAAAGTCTTTAGTATTTATATTCCGTTTTAGTTGATAAAATATTTGTAAAACTTGATAAATGGCACGGACCCCGGAGTCCGTGGAGCAATATTGTAAATAAAAAAAAAAAAAAAGAATCAACCAATCGTTTTAAAATAATGTTCCAAAACATGCAAAGTATAAACAATAAAATTGAGTTATTGGAACAGTTTGTCATTCAAGATACAACACATCAAGCAATATGTTTATCAGAAACATGGCTTACACAAGCTAAATTAAACTTATTAGACTTTAGTGGATACAAAATAGCTGCCTCATTCTGTAGAAAAGATCGAAGTGGAGGAGGTGTCTGCATATTGCTCCAAGAACATTTAGAAGACAACGAAAGAAACGATATTACTAATATGTCACTTAAGTATAATTTAGAAGTTTGTGCGGTGTTCGCGGAGCAGCTCATAAATGGTTTACCTCGTATTTAAAAAACAGAGTACAATATGTAGAAATAGAACATTTTGATGAGAAAAAACAAGAAATAAACAAAATTTAGATCTCGCGGAGTAACTATAAATGCATCAATACCACAGGGCAGTGTTATTGGATGCTTGCTGTTTTTAATAACATTAACGATTACATTAACGACCTCCCAAAAGTAATGGATGATCACTGTGTTTTGTTCGCGGACGATATATCTATACTAGGACTCGGTGTCTGCCCAGTCGTCGAGTGCTCCGTAGCCTCCGACTGCCGGCCCGCGTCTACAGCCGCTGTACCCCGTCTTCAGCGGGGGGGGACTCCGTTCGCGTCGAGTCCCCCCCCCCCCCGCCGTACGAACACGCACTGCAGTGGCGCCACACCACGGCGCCCGCCCGTGCGGTCTTGGCACTCCGTCTCGGTATAGACGTCGAGAGCGGGACCGTGCGCGCCGGCGCCACCTCAGCGCATCCGCGCACCACGCGGCGCCCGGCTGTCTAGGCGTTTTCCGGAAACGCCAGACATGCCGCCGCCGCCGCCCGGACTATCACCGAAGCACACCGACTTGCCGACGCCGGAGCTCGACACGCGCCTCCTGTGCTGATCGGGCTAGTTGGGCCTTCACCGGTTCGCCGGTGATCTCACCCGACTGGCCCTGTATCGCCGTTGGCGCGGCGGAGCATAGGCGAGGCACTCGGTGTGCTCCCACCATCCCCGGCCTACCCGTAGTTGGAAATAATATTTCCAACTACCCACACTTCCCGTCGTGTCTGCGAGTAAGACTCGCGTCGACATCGCGACCGAGCCTCCAGCACGACGTAGTGCTGCACCCCGCGCACTCACCGAATCGCCGACAGGACCGCAGGGCTCACTGCCGCGGAGACTTATCCGCGTGCGGCACACCCTCCGGCGCCCCCTCGGCCGTCGGTTCGAGATCGCGGGTGCGCACCAACACCAGCCCTGACAACGTGGGGGTCGATTATCTCCCCCCACACACCACCTGTTACAACACTAGCCTGGATGGACCGCACCAATTGTGGGTAGTTGGGATTTTTCCAACTACCCGCATGCGCACCGCCGGTTCGGTGTAACACTCGCGTCGTATTTAGTGCGGCCGAGCCTCCGTCCGGCGATGCGTAGCGTGTTGTCACCGGTTGCGGTCCTCCTAGCCTTTCTACCGGACCTACAATGCCCGTGAGACACACTCCGGGCACCCTCACCTGACTCGACACCACGGGGAGTCGAGTTATCTCCTCCCCGCACCACACCAGATATGACTCGACTCCGAACGGACCGCACCACACCACCCGTAGTTGGGAAATTACTTCCCAACTACCCGCATTTTCACATCGCCGTCGCCCGTGTAAGACTCGCGTCGTTTGGCGGCCGAGCCTCGTGGCCGGCGATGTCACTGCACTTCGAGATGGTTGCGGCCCGTCTCGATGAACCACCGGAATTTCAACGCCCGTGAGCTAGTCTCCGGGCGATTCCAGCCAGCGACGCCCCCAGCTCGCGCCCAGCTGTCTCCGGATGGTGTCCTGCAGTGCCAGCTCCGCTTGGGGAGCCGAGCTGCACGCGGACCCCCGGATCGACGGCGGGCCTCGGGCAGGCAGGCATCGCACTATCACCGGCTCAGACACTGCGGGGAGTCGAGTGATCTCCTCCCCGCAGACCACCTGATGTTTACATCAGCTCGTGAACGCCCCCAGCTCGCGCCCAGCGGTCTCCGGAGGGCGTCCTGCTGAGCCTGCTCCGCTTGGTCAGCCGAGCGGCTCGCGGACCCCCGGATCGACAGCGGGCCCCGGACAGGCGGCGTCACACCACCACCGGACCGGCCTGTGAGGCGACTTTATGCCTCCAGGCCGACTTCACTGCCGAGACGCTCCGCTTCCCACGGCGTTGAGTGTCTCGGCCTACATCGGATTGACGTCACCTCCACCGGATTTTACCTACCCTCCCCGCACCGACTGCCAGTGAGACCCGCTCACATCGGGGTTCGGGGTTGTAACCTGCCTGGGCCCGGGTCGAGTATTCCCCGGACCCTCATCATCACACCAACCATCGCCCCGCAGGCCCCGCCGCGCACGTACGCAGCCGGGAAGCGGGGCGCAACAACAACAACCACCGGAGATTCACTCGCCGTCTCGCCCGACATACGGGCTGACTACGGCGACCCGCGGGAGGCCTCGCTCAATTGCGAGCTTGAGGCCACCCGCCCCTTCGCCACTGGTCTTGCCGCCAGTGGCCCATGACGCTGCCGCGTCACCGAGGGTGTTTGAGACATTGCGATCTTGCACCCTCACCACCACCCACACCGGTCAGCTGCAGGGCGTGAGAGTCCGCTCCGCCCTTCGCCATCCCACTCGGACAGAGTGAGACAGAGCAGGAGGGCGTACCCGCCCCGCATGCGCCGGTGTGAAGTCATTCAGCGCTCACCACTCTGAGGGTGCCGTGATGCCGCCCGGCCGTACACAGCCGGGTGCGGGACACGCACCCTCCAAGTTTCCCGGGGATTGTTGTCCCCGGCGCCCAGCCCCAGCAAAGAGGGCAACCTCGAGGCTGATTCCCTACCTTTCCAAAAGAGGATTAGGAAGAACCCGATATCTATCTATATCTATACTAACCTCCTGTAAAAACAATAATAATATAAATGAAAACCTATACTTAATTCTTAATGAAACTGCTGCCTGGATGAAAGATCATAATCTAGAGATTAACTTTAAAAAAACTAAACTAATAACCTTCCATCCTCACCAAAAAACCCCTCTAGCAATTAATTTTAGATACAATGGTACGAAAATAGAAGTCGTGGACAGTTTCAAATTACTAGGTATCAACATTGATACTCACATAAACTGGAAACTTCATGTTGAAAATATAAGACTGAAACTTTCTAAATTTGCCTATGCATTTCGCGAAATTAAAAAAACCACGGACCGACAGACCGCAACAGTTACATATTACGCCTATGCTTATGCATGGCTAAGTTATGGAATTATGTTGTGGGGAAACAGCACGGATGCAAGTACTCTCTTTACTGCACAAAAAAAACTAATACGTGTCCTTGTTAACATAGAACAAACTGACTCTTGCAAACCTTTCTTCAAAAAATATAAATTACTTACATTACCTTGCATATATATCCTGGAAGTCTGTAAATTTGTTAGAGCCCACGATTTTTTTTTCACAAAACGATCAGACATAAACTTTTACCGTTCCCTTAGATATGAAAAAAGATTAGTTTTACCAAAATCATGCCTGGTACTCCACTCAAATAGTCCCTTCGTAATGTGCATTAAACTTTATAATAAACTACCAGACACAATAAAAAATGAACAAAAAGATAAACACTTTCATACAAAACTTAAAAACTTTTTAATAACTAAAACATACTATTCTATAGATGAATATATGAAAGACAAATAATTATATCTCATAGGTTCTGAGAGTTAAAACTTAGTTTATAAAATAAACTGGCTGTCCTCCTCTCCTTCACGCCAACTAGGTATGTAGCAGTGCCCGACGGGGTCCACGATTGTTCCTAGCATAAGTTGTAACATCGAAGTCACACATTGTGGATGCAAATAAATAATATGAATATGAATATGGGTATTATAAATATATAGTAGATGCATAATATCTTTTATTGCATTTTCTTAGAATATTCCATTTTTTTGACGAAGGCCGGCACCAAATATAACGAAGCTGTTTATGGAAGTTAGTTCCTAAGCCATACACTAGATGGCGTCGAAGCAATTTAAAACGCGCAGACGTTTGTCGCCACAAGTTAGCAATAGATTTAGTACTTTGTATTAATAAAGTGAGAGTTTTTAGCGGCCACATAGTTGTTGTGATTTGCGCCAATATTCCATAATAATGAATAGTTAATAGTGTTATTATACAAGTTGTGTGTGATTGTTAATTAATTAAGAATTATTAGATAATAATTAGTATTATAAATCGGTCAATTGAATTGTAAAAGACTTGGTGTGCGCCTATTGGTTGTTTAAAGATCGGGTACGAAAGTTACGATGGCGCTGTAGGGTAGGAGTAGGGATAGAGACGAGGGAGTTGGAGCAAGAAGTGCGAGCAGTCTCGGCTGTGAGCTGCAAAGAGTATGTAATACTACGTAATAAGAGACGGGACACCGTACAAGCCAATAGAATCAATTTGCGTGGCATTTCAATACCAATACACAAACAATTACGAGGTTCATGACGTCATTTGATACTCTTTGAAATACCAAGAGTACCAACCTAACAGGCCAAATAGTGGCGGATACGCTTGCTTTGCTTTTATCGATATCGATAAAAAACTGATAATCGAGGCTCATATTTAAGTAGGTAATTTTTTATCCACATCTACTCCACATTTAAGCCCAACGTTGTTGAGAAGGTTGGACTTAAAGTGGTCCCGTAACAAAATAAAAAACTTATATACACAATATTATATTTTATTTTTCATTAGGTAGGAAAAGGGAAATGCCTTGATTACGTATATATGCCTTAATCAGAGTTTTTAGCGCCAATGATTTATTGTTGCAGTAGCGCGCAGTGATGTGCTGAGCCTATTTTGTATATAGTGGATAATTATAAACAACGTTTTAAGATGAAAGTATATTAGTTTAAATAAAATTAGTTTTCCAGTCTGAGTTATGATGACGGATTTTTAGATCTGTCAAACAAACAAAAAGCTTAAATCATTGCATAGAAAAATATTTAAGCACAGAACGCAAACAGTAAAGAGTTATTTTAGTAGCTCATCTACCTCTTTCAACATTAATACGTGGCATTATATTTCCTTGTCGCAAATTAATAATTTTGCGTTGACACAAATGTAATTTCTTAATGTGTTTTCTTTTTTGAGGTGTAACTTCTACATCTGTAATAACATTAAAAAAATTATATTAATTCATTATTACTTAACACAATCAGTTATACTTTGTATAGGTCATCTGTTTACAATTGCTTAATGGATTGACTTGACCACCATAATTATTCACCATATGATACCAATTCTAAAATACTTTGTTATCTATTATTTACCTGAGTCTAATATCCTTTTCCTTATTTTTCGAGGTGTAAATTGCTGCCTGCATCTGTAAAATTGCCATTTCATTAGATAGTTATAAAAATCAAACAAGATTTATCAAGTTATTTTCTTAAGTTATTTTCTTAAGCTATTATCACACAAATATATTAGAGTATTATCATTAAAATAGGAAAGGTTTTAAAATTTACAGTCAAAACTTATAAATCAAGATGAAGAGATAAGATAAAGTAAATATCAAGATAAGAAACAGACGAAATTGCACGCGTGACTGACGCAAGGCTTTTTTACATGTATTGTTGGTCCACTCACCCAAACCCATTTACTTCAAACATACACAAATGCAAAGTTAATTGTTTTTAAAACTTTTGCCAGTTTTTGTGATAGTACCTACCATTTACAGAGCTCGATTTATGTTAAGTAGCATTTAAACAAGCCGACTAGTTGCTTAAATATATAATTATCGATAGTTATGGTACAGCACTAGTCCACAATTATAATGAAAATAACATATGAAATTTGGTTTGTTCTTAGCCTGCTGAACCTTAATGAGCTAAAAACAGCTAAATAACATCTAATATGATGCTTACCGGGCTTCGTCTAGAGGAAATTTCGCCATAAACTTCCTTTTTTCGTGATCTTTGCGACTGGCTCGATCTCCACAAATTTTACATGTTATAAACCGTTTTTTCGGTTTCATTTTCGGGAAAGGAACTCACAGAGTAGTATTTTGTAACTTCACACTATTTATCTTATCAAATTAACAAAAAATTTACTTTTATTTGATAGCAAAACAAAACTAACGAACAAAGTTTGATTGACCACAGATAATACAAACAAGCTAGTTGTTGAGAGAAAGAGAAGGAGCACTGAGGGAGTATGATGGCAAGTATCCGCCATTATTTGCCATGCAAACTCCTTAGAAATGTTTTTTTTTCCTTGTTTCACCAGACTGGTGAGCTGCTCGCAGTAAGACATACGATTTTTAAATAGGAGATTTATAAATATAAAATAAATATAAATATAGATAAATTATATAAATAAATTATAAGAAAGAAGAATAAATACATAAAAGTGTATAACCAGTAAATTTCATTACATATCAGAAGTGCAAAGACCTACGAGCCATGTCGGATGAAAACCGTGAGTATTTTACAATGTATTCCTAGATAATTATAACTTATAAAAAAAAAAGGTGGTTCTCAAAATTATTGGGACGTAAGTCTGAAAGTAAAAAGCAATTTTGAATAGATTTCACTTCAGCTGTGCCAAGCAGAACTTATTGGTAGAATACAGTGGTATTTTCGGTCGGGGCAACTCCCCGATAATGTTACCGTTGTATTGGACCAGTAGGGATTGTAGATTTTGCAATAAGGTTTGAATTAGGGCAATGTAAGTGGAACTTTTGGTTGGGCAACTCCCAATATTGTTTCCACTGCATTGAACTAAGCCAATATTACAATAAATAAACTGCAATAGTGTGAACGGGGCCACTCCCCGATAATTTTATTGTAACCAGAACTAAACTATATTGGGTTATTAAGAAGCTTAGTTATTATTGTTAAAGCAAAGATTATTAGATTTGAATCTCACCAATACCTTGAGAACCACTTCATGCCTTATGAGCTAATATTGAATTCCGAGAGGCCGACTACAACAGCCATGTAGGTGAGCTGTAGTAAGTCTGCTATACAACAGCCATGTAGGTGAGCTGTGCAGCCATGTAGGTGAGCTGCAGTATAGAAAGAATATTAACGAGTCGACTATGGAACAGCCATGTAGGTGAGCTGTAGTACGGCCATGTAGGTGAGCCGTAATGTCGAATTTCGAGAACTCGAGTATACAACAGCCATGTAGGTGAGCTGTGCAGCCATGTAGGTGAGCTGCAGTATAGAAAGAATATTAACGAGTCGACTATGAAACAGCCATGTAGGTGAGCTGTGGTACGGCCATGTAGGTGAGCCGTAATGTCGAATTTCGAGAACTCGAGTATACAACAGCCATGTAGGTGAGCTGTGCGGCCATGTAGGTGAGCTGCAATATAGAAAGAAATCAGACGAGTTGACTATACATCAGCCATGTAGGTGAGCTGTGGTTTTGAATATGAGCTTCATAGGTAAAAGCAATCTAAGTTAGGCTGGAATATGAATATACTGCATAAGTTTGCCTGTGTCTTGTCAAAAGTTCCGGGAAATAAAGTTGAATCAGATCAGGCTTTAGAAGTAGTTATTATTTATAAAAGAACATTAAGTGCAGAACTTTTCAGGAAACGGTGGTGGAAGCCATACACGGGAGCTCCCTAGTAGAAGACGTAGAAGATTCAGTTCTGACGATGCGGATGAGTTAAGCAAACTGAAGAAAACTTCGGTAGGTATGAGGGCAAAAGATCTGATGAAGATTGTCACCATATTGCAAGAAACTTCAAGAACCTCCGAACAGCATTCCTTAATAAAATTACAATCTAGACTCGGGCTAATAGGTAATATAAATCTAGCTTAAACTTCTAGATACTTATTGTCTCTATTAACTCACTATGTTTGCGTGTTCTTTAGAAGCAGCAATTGCACTATATTCACTACAATTACATTACACTACACTAACTCGAACGGTTTCGTTCTGTTTAGTCTTCTTAGTATATTCATGTGGTCGAGAAGCTGGATGGCCTCGACGTTCACGTGGTGATGAAGTCTGTTATCGTGAGCTTCTGCGTACATTTGTATTATTTTATGTACGAACTAGACTTGAAGGTCCCGATGGAGATCGACGTTCTTACGTACCAAGGTGCATTTGAAATGTCCCTCAGTACTTTATTTTGGAACCTTTGTATGATAAGTACGTTGCTCTGAGCGGTACAGCCCCACAGCTGTATACAATAAGTCCACACTGGCATCAGGACTTGTTTATGCAATCGTAACTTGTTATGTAATGACAGCGAGGAATGTCTTCCAAGTAGCCGAAACATTTGCTTATACCGAAGGTTCAGCGCTTCCCCTTTTTCTTGAGTGCTTTCTAGCGAAGTTTTGCGTCAAGTCATGCCTGCATGCAAGTCATATTTGGCTGTATTCTTATAAGGTGTGATTTGATTGTTGATCAAAATAGGAGAATACCTATGTCGTTTATTACTGGAGTCTGTGGGTAGATTTTGATTCGTTTAGTTTAATCTTCCATTTTTTCTGCCCAGTCATAAACTTGATTCACAGCCACTTCAACCTTTTCAGCTGCTTCTTCATGGGTACTTCCTATGGCCATTATAGCAGTGTCATCAGCAAAGGTGGCAATGGTTTTATTTTCTAGCTCTGGGATGTCACAGGTATACAATAGGTACAGGACCGGACCTAAAACACTTCCTTGTGGTTTTCCAGCTTTTATTTATTTTTTCTGAGTAGACATCTTCTTGTCTGATCCTAAATAGTCTATCGGTAATGTAAAATTCTATAATGTCTACATATTGCTTGGGAGGCATACTTCATAGTAAAGCTTGTGCTACATCTAGAAAAACAGTGGAGCACACTTTTTATCCTCAAGACTTTTTTTCAATAATGTTAGTGATTCTATGTATTTGAACGATGGTGGAGTGCTATTCTCTGAAGCCAAACTGGTGTTTCGGAATAAGGTTTAAACTTTCTAAAACCGGCTTTAGCCTCTTGAGCAAAAGCTTTTCAAAAAAGCTTCGAAATTATTGGTAGCAGGGATATAGGCCTGTAAGATGTTTCAGGTGGCGGTTTACCTGGTTTTGCTATCATGATCACTTCGGCAATCTTCCATAAATCTGGTACATACTTTAACCTTAGTGCGGCGTTAATTAGGGTTGTTAACTATAGCCTTTCTTGGAAGATTCTTAAGAATATCTCCCGAGATCAGATCATATCCGGGGACTTTCGTGGGCTAATATTTCGTCTGATTTCTCTAACCAGTTCTTGCGAAGTGAATAGTTTTATATCTCTTCTGATGTGGTGTTTTTATTCAAAGTTGGAATATCGTTTGACTCTCCCTCATTTGGTTGAAATATGACTTCTTGGTGTTCTGCAAATCTTTTAGCTTTTTGTTCGTTGTTTCTTGCCCATACCCCGGGACCAATTTTTATCGGAGGAATATGGGTTATAGGTCTTTTAAGGTTCGGCGTAGCCTTCCACAGGGAATAGCCGGTACTGCTATCATTGGATTTCTAGATTGTTGCCAAATTCTTCCTTGCTTTCGTTTTTCGACTAGAAGCTGCTTTATGCATAAGGGATAAACTTTTCCCTTAGTGGTTTTATTTAAATCTGGCGTATTGTTCCATGCTGCTTGTTGTATGTGTTTAATGATTTGGTCTACTTGAACATCTAAATGGTCTGAGTTCATATCAAAGTTTTGTTCAGTTTGAAAATGGCCAGAACATAGATTTTAAAATATGAAGAATTCTATTAAATCTGGAATCTTTTTAGGGTCTGATAGCCAGCTGGTTGGTTTTCCAGCTGATATTGCATCGGACTTTGTCTCCCTTATAGCGGTTATGCCTAAGTAGGCAGTATACGCAGGATATTGTTATAGGAAACCTCTGTTTTGATTTGTATCGCAACGGCTTGGATTTCGTTTGCTTCATATTTCATTTCCTCGTGGTGTTGGAGGTTTTCTTTCACAATGACAGCACTTCCCGCTTTAGCTTTATTATCTGGGCGAAGAGCGTGGTAAATTTTATAACCAATGAACTGTATAAATGATTGTATGTTTTTTTTTTATCTAGGACTAGCTGTAATTCATTTTTGTGATTTGCGTTCCAAATCATAATTTTAAGGGTGCAATTCATTACTTTGGCTTAGATTTAGAAGCCTTTTTGTCGCTTTTTCTATTTTCCATCTAGTTTTTTATTGTCATTGTCAGATACGGAAAGATTCTGAGTTGTCCTGCTTAAGTTTTTTGCAGCTGCTTGAGCGTACGATACGCTTTTCGTCGCAGTTTGCACTGTTTCAGTTACAGCAAGTTTGTTTTTGGCAAAGCCAGTTTGTTTCCCAGTCGATGCACTATGATTACGCATCACGTTAGTTTTTTCTTTTAGCAGTTTTGTTTCTTATCAGTTGAATTTCTTTTGCTATAGCGCATCCTCTGTAGTTGGCAGGATGAGAACCTCCACAGTGGATGCATTTAGGCTTATCTTCTGCTCGTTTTGAACATTCTATTGTTAAGTGTATTCCTAAGTGTGTTTGTTAAGTACACTTTACGCACCTCGGTTCTTTAGCGGAGCACTTTTGTGTAATGACCATAAACCTGGCACCTTTTGCACTGAGGGATTAGTTTTGTTGTTTTTAAAGATTGCTCATCAACTTTAAATCCCAACAGTCTTGATTTGGAAAACTTTGTTGATGTCTTCAGTATTTTCAATGTAGGTAAGCATGAACATATTCAGTGGATCTTTGGTTCTCAACTGTTTGCTCACTGCTTCAACAATTTTGAATCCTTTGTCTTAAGTCGCTCCTTTTTATTTTCATATGAGTGCCAATGGCAATTACTTTGACAGTGATATCTCTCTACATTTATAATAGTTTGCTAAAAATACATGAGGATAATTTACCAAAAAAATAATAATAATAAAGACATGCATCAATGCAACCTACGAAACAAGGAAAAGCTGTACAAGCCATGGACTGGGATAGTTGAAGTTGGGAGGCAGGGTCGTCGCGCCGAGGTACTAATGTACAATAAATTAACTGATTCTATAACCGAACTTAAATTTAAAAAGGCTCTTAAGCATTATTTTTCTAAGGCAATCCGTTCTACAAAGTAGGTCAATACATGTCATTGGACTTCTCGGTGCTCATTTTTGTACGAACACTGACATATAATAATTTGAAAACTTAAAAACTTATTTGTAAATCATGATGATTAGTTTATTTTGCCGATGTTAAATAGTATTTGTCTAATGTTAAAATATTAATTAATATTAAGTAGGGTATTATAATCATAAAATAACCATGAAGTACTTTCGTTACTTGCCGAATGTTGTGATTTACGCGTGCTTCGGAGTTAGCACGCAGTCGGATGGCCGAATGTTGTGATTTGCGCCAATATTCCATAATAATGAATAGTTAATAGTGTTATTATACAAGTTGTGTGTGATTGTTAATTAATTAAGAATTATTAGATAATAATTAGTATTATAAATCGGTCAATTGAATTGTAAAAGACTTGGTGTGCGCCTATTGGTTGTTTAAAGATCGGGTACGAAAGTTACGATGGCGCTGTAGGGTAGGAGTAGGGATAGAGACGAGGGAGTTGGAGCAAGAAGTGCGAGCAGTCTCGGCTGTGAGCTGCTCGCAGTAAGACATACGATTTTTAAATAGGAGATTTATAAATATAAAATAAATATAAATATAGATAAATTATATAAATAAATTATAAGAAAGAAGAATAAATACATAAAAGTGTATAACCAGTAAATTTCATTACATAGTCTTTTCCTTAACCAGAAGCGTTTACCTAAACCATACAAAATCGTTATAATAATTAACTATGTTATAACTCGACAAACCCCTTTTTAACGGGTCTCAGTGTCTTAATTTTGATAATAAGCAAATATATTTATGAGTTCATTCCGCCATTGTTTATCGCCCGTTACATTATACTAAGAGACCGTAAATTCTTTTGAAGGTGTTACGACCCATAATTTGTAATGTTGTTTTATATTTTGTTCAATTTAACCCCTTAAATTTAACTCTGTTTCCACGAACATTATGATCACGTGATAAAAAATCTATATATATATAGTATTTTTCTTTTGACTACTGTCATATTATAACGAGCTGTGACCTCGTGATTTTTCTTTTTACAAGGTTTTAATTCAGTTAGCTACACTGTACATACTGTATTGAAATATGTAGTTATATTGTTCTTCTAAATCAAAACTCATAATTGATTGTTCGACCACTTTCAAGGTTTTCGATCGAGTTGGCATTCTTGAGACAGGTACCTATGCATTCCCATGACAGTAAATGATAATATAACACTGAGCTATTCTGAAGCTGGTGCCCTTAAAGGTTCGGCTTGCAGCGCCTAACCCCTAACACCGAAACTTGAAGTGCTGGTCCATCCGACTGTCATTTTATAATAATAATAATAAAATACTCAACTGTTAATGGCAGAGCATGAGCGCGCTGAAGTTTGGCTCTCTCACTCGCACAAACATTTCTATTGATTCAATAGTACAGAAAGTTAAATTTAAAGCACATTTTCTTTACAACAACATTTTGTGTTAGTTCCATTTTCTAACTGTTATGTGGATTTTAATAATTTATTATAACTGAGCAATAGAGAAAACATCTCCGTTCATAAAAACATATTTAATATTATATGTTTCTTGTTGAAATGTTGATCCGTGCAAGGTTTATTTAATAACTAAATGTTGTAATTTTTTTTTCATTAAAAATATTGAAATTGCGAGCGAGAGTGAGCAAACCTCCGTTTCCTGGTCGGGCAAGGCTCTCGAATATATTCCAACATTCTATCGTTGTTGGGTTTTACTCCAGCGTTTATCCATTTATCTCCGCCATCTCCGCGGCGAAGGTCAGACAAACAGTCTCTACTAGTGGTGAAACGAATATTCGCGTTTTTTAAAATTTATTTAATTTTTTCGAATGTAGAAACAATAAAAAATGTAGGAAACAACGAAAAGCGAAAATAATTATATATATATATAATTACAATGCAAATGATAGACTCACAATATGTATTTTTATTTTAGTTATTACTTGAACTTGCAACTTCCAATATGAAAATACCAATAAGGTACATATTACGTTAACAAAAATAAACTTCGATCTTTTTGAACAGGCAATGGACCAGTAAATTACTCTAAACTACTTTAAATGATATCTTTACTGAGAACACAGCATATTAGTATTAGGTTTTAAATATTATATTGGTTATCCGAGGTCCCTCTCTATCTACTCTATCATAATAGTACCTACAACTGCGTGGTTATAATAATTGAATTAACAAAATCGTGAGAAAGTAAACGAAAACATCAACTTTTCTTAAGTTTCAATAAACTTTTTCTTGTTGCTTTGTTGTTGTTAT
This sequence comes from Apocheima hispidaria, assembly GCA_947579745.1. NCBI lineage: Eukaryota > Metazoa > Arthropoda > Insecta > Lepidoptera > Geometridae > Apocheima > Apocheima hispidaria. Next base: position 167,134 of record OX388152.1, on the reverse strand, counting down.
GTTTAGTTTTGTGTATTTTTTATTATTCCAAGCTTTGCTCACCAAAGGCACGGCCCCAGGGCCGTGCCTTTTGTCAAATTTACAATGTTTAAACTAAAACTAAAACTTAAAATAAAAACTAAAGACTTTACAAAGGGAATAAACCAAAGAATACTTATAATATTAATACAGAGTAATTGTCCGTTAGACTATAAGATTTGATTTGGTACTAGTTATATCAATTTCCATACAACCATTTAATATGTCTTCCTAAATTGAAAATAATAAAAGATTAAAAAATACAACAGTGACAATTTAATTTCTAAGTAGAGCAATTAGTAATTGAATTGGAGTAAAGGAATATTAAACTGCAGGAATAAAAGTTTTGATAGCCTTTCTCCTTGCAGCCTATTTTGTCGAGGTGTGCAAAGAATACCAGCCCCTCTTAAAGTGTCTCGATATGTACACCGGTGGGTGGTATCGCTAAATACTTATTGTCGGGCCATAGGAGAAAAAATAGGTTACTTTCGGTTACAAACCGGTAACCGAAAATAGCGAAGACCGATTGTAAGCTACACTGGTAGCTCAGTGGCAGCATGCGCGCCTTATATACGTAGTATGGCGGTTTCGAACCCGGGCGGGCCCGTACCAATAAGTTCTTTGGAACTTACGAACAGACAATATATTATTCGACTGGCTTTTCGGTGAAGGAAAACATCGTGAGGATACTTGTTTATTACCGGAGAATGAAATTCAGTGTCGCATGTGAACCCGCCAACCCGCACTGGCCAGCGTGGTGAATATGGCCCAATCACCCTTCAAGGGTAGGCCGATACACCAGTAGTGGGAGGTTATATGGCTGATTCAGCCGTAAAAGCTCGATCGAAATGTGATATAGTAATTGCATTAATTTGGCGCCGTAATTGAAAAATCCGATATTCGCATTCGTATTCGCGAATGTAAATATTCGCATTCAAATTCACCAATGTGGGAAATCGAACATTCGTTACATCCCTAGTCTCTACGATTTAAGATCTAAATACCAAAGGTCGTATTATTTATTTCTCTACTTGTCTGTCGCGGACGAGAACCAACGGAAGCAAAGTTGTCTTTACAAATTATAAACAATAGATTTTTAAGGTTCGTAATAAAACAAAAACGAGACTTGACAAAAATCGTTCGCTTAATTAACTTCAACGTCAAGAGAAGTTAAATAAAACAAAACTCGAACCTAATTCATGAAACAAACTGCGCATAAATGTAAGTATTTTTATTATACGCGATTATTTTGATTTATTTATTCTAGAACAGCAATGAAGCAAATTAGCTTTCGGTTTTAATGCATGAAATAAGCATAATTTAGTATGTTGACGTATTCAAATGCTCGGATATAATATATTAAGTACGTGTAAAGTCCCTGAACAAATACGTAGTATCCCAAGGGTCTATTAATTAGCACGTGAAGATAATCATTATATCCCTTGGGTTTTGGGAATCCAAAATTAAATAATTTATTTCATGGACGAAAATTCAAATGTTTCTATTGAAACAATTTTGAAGGTTTGGATGGTTAACTTCACATGAAATGCTCATAGCGAGAGCAGCAACAGAACAATCCACCTATCCTATCTTCTGCATATCTTCAGCAATGAACTTCTTCTGATGATGGACTTTATTAAACTTCATGAAAAATAGAACATCAAAAAATATTTTACCTTCGGCCGTTATAATACGTGTACACAGATTCTGTGTACGTGTACTACTGACATAGTTTTGTCACGTCGTATTTTAATAAAAATAGACTAAATTTAACGAAACTTGACTAACTCTAAGTCTAACTAATTTTGACTTGATTCCCGGTTAACTAAAATAAAATTAGCCTAGATTTTAAATTAAACAACGGTTTTCGATTTTTCTCGTGATCCCAGCCGGGACGTTGTCGACGGAACATAAAGCCTTATCTGACGCTAAATGGACTCATAAAGGGCAAATTACACCCGAAATGCTTTCACAAACATACGTTACGATTTAAAAAGATGTGGCTGTTCCTAAAGAAGCGTTTAGGGTTGAAAAGGTTTCTAAATAATCCCAGCTAGGGTAATAACGTAGACAGTTTTCATTGGCCCTACATAAATAATTTATTCTGACCTGCCGACGGCTCACAATTTGCTCGCATAAGCCCTAAGACCAGCCATGGTCAACTTTTGGCTTGTGTGCTATATTCATATAAATATTTATAATGTTACATTACATTATATTATCTTTCAAAGCAGATATTTTTATTAAAATGCGCTTGTTTTGCTTCGAAAATGATTTCAAGCATTTATACAACAATTTATATACTATATAACAAGATATTTACGAATAAAAACGAATCTATCCTATACACAAAACAAACACTCCGTCAAGTTCGCCACCGTGCCGCAGGGTTCCCAGAACACTGGCAGCATAATAGTTGAATAATAATAAACTTTACTTCAATGGCAAAAAATAAATTAGAAATTTTTACCCCAGATTACTGGGTCCCACATAACATCCGAAACAGTTCACCGCGACCCGCGATTACAAGCCGGTTGAGCGCAGCTGCGTTACAACCCGTTTGTCTTACGAGATAATTTAAAGGGGAATAATTTGGCAAGACGGCCTAATTAAACCTGAGTTAATTAACTAGGAAAACATAAACAAGTGTCGGCTTATAATGAACATTCCACTACGCAAGTTTTCTTTACGCAGTTTAAAGCATTGTCCGGCTTCTATCGTGAGACTCTGGGACATCATTACTTTAGAGACTGTGTCGGTGCTACTTACTATATTGGTACAGATAAAGACAACTAAATTTTACCCAATTACTGTTTTCACCAGTTTTGACATAATATTTAGCAATTGTTTTACTAAATAGGTAACACTAGTTGTTACCCGCGACTTCGCTCGCATGGACATAAAAAAACGTATCCTATGTCCGTCTTTGTGATATACAGTAACTCCTTATGAAATTTTATCAAGATCCGTTCAGCCGTTTAGCCGTGATAACGCGACAAACATCCGCAAAGAGAGACAAAGTTACTTCCTATAGTTCGCTAGATGGCGTTGATCAATTTTTGTGCTTTTTTTGACGTTTTGTATGGACTGACAGTTTTAATGTAGGGAGTTCTGAATCGCGCAAGCGAAGTTTTTTCTACGAGACGAACGTATTCATTTTTATACCTCGAAGCTTTATTGGTCCTGATACGACTGCGGCTCGCTTTCGCTTGGCTGTACGGATCTGGATAAAATTTGATAAGTAGCAACTGTATGTCATGACATAAGATACTTTTTATGTCCATGCGAACGAAGTTGCGGGTAACAACTAGTATAATAGAATTATGTTAAAATGTATTTTTAATTAAATATTAAATTAAATGGTAAATGTTTAAAATAAGCGTTTTCTGCCGCACTCTACAGAGAGTAGCTCGAAGGCCGTCTTATTTAACAGAAGGTATTGTTAAGAAGCTAGCGATAGTAACGTGATAACGATAATGACACTTTGCTAACGAAATGCCCACTTTAAGCGAAGTTCATGCATTTACATGGGAAGTCTTCTAAGGACGCGGCTGATCTACTTTCAATACTGTAGCCTAATAGAGAATAGCATTATCAATAGTAATTTAGGAAATAATCTGTGTTCCGTAGCCGTGTTCGTCTGCCTTTCCGTCTGTCCGTCTTTGTGTTACGGTCCTTTTATTCTGAGACTATTTAAATAAAGGCTATAACGCTGATATGGTACACTTGTAGACAACTACAACCGCAACCAAGAAAAACATTTAAGTGTGACAGAAAATTAAAAACTAAAATGCTATAGAACCGTGTACCCAAAAAGCGTAAAGCACTTGACTGATTTTTATTCTAGCCAATATGTATCATTGTGAAATAGGCGTTGCCTTTGTTACTAAAAATGTAGACAATTAAACATATGCACGTTATTAGAGGGTCGTCCTGCCGCGATGTTTTGCCGCAGTAGGTATTTGAAAATTGTATTGCTTTCGCTGTGTTTTGTAGTATAATTTGACGGGAAAGCCTAATGCCGAAGATACGGGTACTTAATTGAACCCAATTTGGGGAATAGTGCTACTACATTATTGCTCTGATCAAATAAACAATTTGAATTTGTTTCCAGAGGATTTGAACTTACCTAAATTTTTAGTGAAATTTCCGTTTCGGGGGAAAACTGCTATAAACTTAAATCTTATCAAAATCTTTTGTTTTTAGTATTTGCTGTTAATGGCCTAAATAAATAATTATGAACGCTGCTAGGTTTTGTTTTTCAAAACAAAGTTTGGTATTATAATAAAAACCACTCCGTCGGAATTTCAACGCAAAAAAAATCGTCACTTTAGATGCTTTTAATTAAGTACGATGATATTGCAATCATTCAAAAACATCAAACCTGTATGACTAAGCCTGTAACCTGCATAGTTTTCAATAATTCGAATGTCTCTCTTGCTATCTGTCTGTCTGTGTCTCTGTCTCACTGTTTGGGTGTTTGTCGCGGTATCACGGCTGAACGGATCAAACTGAATTTTTGCATATATATGGCTTAGCATATAATTATATCGGAGACAGACATAATTATGCTGCTTTTTTTGTAGGTCCACTCGTAACAGTCACGGGTAACAGCTAGTAATAAATATGTTTATAATTTAATTATCATCTTAGTCTTTATAAAATAATTATCATCAACATAGGCCGAGATCTTACTGTGCAAAGTTGTTTTTGCAGTTTTCCGAAACATTTAGTTTGAATCATTTTAACAATCCTCGGACACATATTATCGTAAGCCTATTATATTCCAGTACTTCGTTATAACTTTGTGTGCTTCATGTAGTGTTCATTTATTTAATTTTTATTTTATATTTACAACCATTACCGATATATCATAGTGACAACCAAACGCAGTGGGGTTGGCAAACAGGTATTCTTCATCCCCGTTTTCCGTGTATGTAAATTTTCATTCTTGAAACAAAGTTTGACGCCAATATTGTGAGAGTCGAGGCTATAATTATTAGAGCGCTATATTATAAAAGTCTTACTCTCTGAATAAACTGATCGTCAATAACACCCCTTGTTCTGTTCGAGATCTGTGTCAATAACCAACGGACACGTTAAAACTGCTAAGGTTCCTTATTTTGTTAAGGAATCCTAAAAAACAGGCTTCCATAACGAGCTCCCATTAGTTACTTTAACAAAGCGAGGAGAAAAACCACGGAGTCTTCTGTGAAGAATTAGCTGGAGGACAGGAAAGAACGTGGTGTGATTTTATTTTAAAATCAGAACAAGAACTGGGTATCCACTTCATTTTATTATTAATCTATAAAACTTGATTTTATTGTTGTCACCAAACTCTGGCTCCGTCTAAAGATGACACTGTAGACTCACGAATGAATCACCCACCCTCGCTACATTTTTAGCATTAAAGATCGGAAGTTCCTAATCGGCAAGGGTTCAAAACTCACGATGTATAAAACGCTCGTTAAAAATACACGTCCTGGTTAAAAATTATACAAGCATCAGATAAAAATAAAAGCCCCTATTTGCGTCCCCATGCAATTATGCCCAACGATAAGATAGAGCCCGTTTAAGACGACTCTGAGGCTAATTTGCATGAATTAATTTCAGTCTACATAACGAAAAAAGTAGGTGAGGTTCTCTGCAGACGTGACGGGGAAGCAAATCGGAAATCTTGCGATGGCAACTCTCCTTGTTCCGGAATAAGTTTATTAGTTAAATAAAGCTCTAGGATACTTTATTGTACTCCAGTTGGCTAAGTGAAAGTTATTTTATCAATTCAAGATTTTAAGGGGAATTCAGTTCAGTTGTATTCTCTTCAATATAATCTTTATACGTGTTAAAACTTGTTAGATGAGTTCTCGACAGAATAAATATTTCAAGACTTACATGTGCGAAGTGTGAGCAGAAATAAAGGAGTCTCTTATAAAACCATTTCTATAACGTTCTGCATCAAATCTTTGAATTGTCATTCTTTGCTTAAAATCCTCAGTTGTTGAATGTATTGGTGAATATTTTCATTGCTCTGCTGTTTCCGAACAGCCAGAATGTGTTGAGCGAAAATATTTATTTATATTTTTAGTTTATGTGGTAACTAAGAGTTCACCACAAACAATATTTACCACCATCGTGCTTCGTAATCTCAAGGACCGCCATAATCATGCAGTTAAACGTTGGCTAAAAGTGCGAGCGAGATAGCTATATAATTTTTTTTTATAGCTATAGTTTTCGAAAAATATACATAAATATATATAATATATATATATATATATTATAAATAGAAGCTTACACGAGCGCGCGTAACCAACAAATATATGCTTCACTAAATACGACTCTATGATATACCTTGTAAGGCTTATGTGGTGGTAACAATCGTTTCTTAAAAGTGGGAATACGCCGCCTAAGTGTGAAAAAACTTCAGTAGAAAAATTACTTTCTTTGAACAATTTTATAAGATTGTCAGATTTTTTTTACGATTTAGCGTTCACTTATATGTCTTTATAATAAACGATTCAATTAAAACACAATCTACATCAAAATAAACACGTTTATATATATTTAATAATGGTTGCGAAGTGAAACCTGAGTAGGAAGGACGGTGCTCAGGTACCGTCCACAGTTTTCTCGCTCGCGCATTTTCACATTTTTGAAGATGTAAAATCACCGAGTGTGAATTTTTAGAAAGTATTTCATGTGTCTGATTACAAATAAATGATTTCAAAACATTTAGAAAAACCTTTAAATGGCTTTTGTAATTTAGACTTAAAAGGCAAAACAAAATATATTTTTTATAATCTCTCCCTGCACAGAAAAGGGTAATTCTAATCCAGAATGATCTATATTGGTGATATTACTCGTATGATACAAAATATCTACAGGTGCTTATTGGAAACTCTCACTCTGTTGTCACACACAGTTGTCTACAAACAAATGCATAAGTGCAAGTGAGTTAGCTGTCGCACGATTATCTATATATCTTTATATAAAAGAACAAGCTCTTTTCTAGTAATCGACGCACAGACCAAACCGCTTAAGATAGAGACCTCAAATTTTGATCCAGAACTCCTCAAATGGTGAACAATAAGGGTTTGTCGACGTTGAACCAGCTGGCGCGGGCGTGGGCGCGGGTGTGACGCATGAAGTACCTGAAGCCGCGGGAGAAACAAACGACTGAACACGTTCGATATCGCCGCGAGTGACGGTCGCGAGCTCGCCCGCTCGCCCGCTACTTCCACCCGCAGCTGCGTTTTGTACGCGAGCACTTGCAAAATACGGCATACGTTTAAAATTTCGCGTTCGTGCCCGCAGCCGCGTCCGCTAGTTAACTTAGGCAAGCACTAAGAACGAATTTTGGAAATTTCTACTTCCAAATGGGTATGTTTTTAAGGGTTAACTTCCAAGAAGCTCTGCCACCATGTTCAGTTAACGTAATGAAGCGCCTTACAATAGCACTTAAGGCCATAAGGGGAATGTCCCAAAAGATATTAGCATCACTACAATACATTAAGTAACACAGTACTTACCTACAATAAGACAAAGGCACAATACTCTACAGCGTAATAAACGTAAAGCATTCTGGTAAGATAACAGAATGAATGTAATTACCGACAATGATGGTGGGGTTGTCCTAAATTAGCCTTTATTTCGCAAAAGACAAGGACCCGCCGATTATTTATGTAAGTCGGTTTCAACTGGTGATGTGACTAGCCGGCTAATGTCCGGAATCTTTTTACTTGATTAAAAAAGCTTCAAAGATATTTTTTTAAAGACACTTCTATGAGTGTTGTGAAGTCTCAATCATCCAGCGTTCATCCAAAAGCTGGTCATCTACCCGTTTGCCCTATTTCTCGACACCCCCCTCTTGATACAGGGCGAGATTCTTTCTGGTGTCGGCGCTGCGCATGCGTTCTCATTGTGTCAGATGTCACTGAGAAACAGTTTTACAAAAGTGAAGAAAATCACTCAGTCAATATTTAAGATCCTGCGAATAAAAGCCAGCAAACAACCTTAACTATAATTAATGCGTTTCGGTTATTTAAATGTGGACCCAAATAATGTATTATTTAGCCGGAAACACCGGCCAAAAAAGGAATCTATCAAGTCTTGACATCATAACTGTATATCAGAAGCGCCGTATGGTAGGTATTCAATTAAGCGAAGCAGTTTATGTTTTTGACTGTCGTATTTAGAGTTAATTAGTAACAAAGGCAATTCTCGAACGTGATTCCGTAGTCGGGTAATTTGTGACACGATTTTCAGCCAATCTACATCCTGCTAGAAATTATAATTATAATTAAATTACATAACTACGAATTTTATACAGTAGAAAATAGTAATTAAACAGATTACTAAAATGACATGATCAAATAACTAAATAATACTTAGGATCTTAGGTATCTAATTTTTCACTATTTGAACCAACATTGAATATTTCTGTACGGGAATTCAATTTGTTTGAGATGGGAGCCAAAGAGCGTTTTTTTTTTTCTAAACTAAAACTAAGTAGTTTACCTAAGCTAGCTTTTACCCGAAACTGTGATACACCCACAGTTTCCTATAAAAGCTAGGACGCGAATAATGCTATGAGTAAATAGTGCGGAGTTACCTCTCTTTACACGGAGAAGCTAAAATGAAGACTCCGAATGAGAATCGTTCCCGATGGAATCCGATCGAATCGTTCCGATCTTAGGATACTTATTCTAAGTAGTGAGCAGTAGTGACGGCAACCACCGCATGTGCGCAGAGCTATTAAATTCGGTATGGCATACCGAATTTAGCAAGGTTAGGTTATAGCTGAAGGTTTTCTGATCATTTTTATTATTATGGCCTTAATCCGAATTTGAGTGTAAATAGCCAAACGTAGTGTTCATTTGGATATAGATACAAAAGTTTGGATGTATTTACAATAGTTTATATTATACTAAAAGATTTCAAACGGCATTCTGATAAAAAGGATTGGCCGTTCTGCCTATACTTACAAACATAAAACGTTTTGCGTTCTCCTTGTGTCCCCAGATACGTAAGTAAGTACATATTATGTATTGTAACGTGATTATAATTTATAACTCGAAGTCGGCGTCATGTGCCGCTGTGCCTGGCCGGAAGCATTCTGCTCCACCCTGCTACTCCGCTCCGCTCCGCTCCGCTCCGCTCCGCTGCGCACCAGGCGCGCGGCGCGCGTCGTCCAGCCAGCCAGCGATACTGTAACAAGCTTGGCTTTGTACAGCCTTTTCCAATTTTTTATGGTTTTATATTGTTTAATAACTATATTAATAATTATTTATTAATTTCTTGTATAATTATATATATCTGCAATAAATAGAGATTACAAAAAAACGCATCACGAGATTCTTTCTTCGTATAATATATAATATTAAGGTTTGTCGGTGTGAAGATACAATAAGTATATATAGGTAGACAGATCACGGACAGATCATGCACAGATCTTAAACTGCGAATCCTGCTGGAAAAATTAAATTAGCTTCGTTAGATTTAAAAAAAAATGTGTTCACTGTCCTAGTTATTATTCCTATGTACCAACAATATTAGAACAATTATTGCATATTCGATGATTTCTCATCAGGCATGACATTACATCACCCATTTATACCACACGTAATTCATTATAAGTGCTCTGATAGCACTTGTGAATATCTAATGAATTACACGAAATGAATAAATAACACCATATTTGAACACTTCCTCAGATCACGTAGACAATTTAAATTATCTCTCTCTGAATAGAACGGCAGAATAGATCGAAGACCACTCAGTAAAACTTCATGAATATGCAGTTGTGTAAAAGAGACAGCAAAAATAACTTTCACACTTGTTCATACATTGCCTACTATTCTTTTCCGAAGATTGACGACTTTTTTATCCAAAACGACTCTAAGCGAAGTCTAAGAGCCATGATTTATGCCTCTAATTTGCGATATCGCAACAACAAATTGCTGTAGCCAGACCCGGCGAAACTTTGGTATATAAAATGTGAGAAACAACATTTAGATCGGCCAACCGGCTTAGTATTCCCTGGGCGTGGACAACTCCGGTAACATTTCACACGGTGAGACACTTACCCGGGCGACTCGTGTAGGGCCGGTGCGTGCTCGGCTCGGACATACACTCGCGAAGGGCGTTCAGTTGAGCTTGAAATTAATTTGATGATCCGTCGAGGGAGGTAGTTAGCTGCACAAATAAATCGAATATATAATGTAAAACTAAAGTACAAATCTTAATTTGGGGGTAGTGATAGATTCAGTTAGTACTCTCACGACTCAAATAACTGACTCCTAGCTTTCCTCACAACGAAGATGGTACGGCCGTTTCCGTGTTTCTTTGCTTGACATGGCGGAGGCATTGCTCTAGCCGCAGATATAGAAATTGAGAGACATTTTTTAAAAGCTTGTTGTAGTACCGAGCATGCTCAAATTGAAGAAGTACGCTCTGTTCACTCGTAATCGTACCCGTAGTGTTACGTGGAATGATGTTCACTGCAACGCCTAAACTTTACTAACAAGTCAACGTCAACCATCAGGGCCGTGTTCACTATGGTCCAACGACGACGATCGATGACATTTACAGCATACTCGTAATGTCATGGTGCGTCGTTGCACTAACTTACTGAACATGGCCCTGATAAGGAGCGACGGAGGGCCTGCTTGTGCGACCGCTCACATGCCACGCCACACGCAGCCCAGGACTATCTGGAACGAATAAGTCATGAATGCGGATGGTATCCTATAGCGAAATATAATTGTTGAATATTTTTTAATAATAATATCATGCTTTGATTTTGATCATTCATCCTTGATTTGATGAAAAGATGTTTCTGAACACGAAACTTAGCTGGCTTGGACATGTGCATTGCATGCAGCCTATGTTGAATTTAAGTTTCGCTAGATGTCGTTGATCCATTTTTGTGCATTTTTTGACGTTTTGTATCGACTGACAACTGTAATGTAGGGAGTTCTGAATCGTACAAGCGAAGTTTTTCCTAGAGACGAAGGTATTCATTTTTATACCTCGAAGCTTTATTGGTCCTGATACAAATGATATTTCTCTGAATTAATACAATTTAGTATTGGGCTTAGGATAAATATTATAAAGCATTAGTGGTGATTTCATGTAGATAAGTAATGTGATTATTTAGTTCACAGAACCACCGCCTCTTCCGAGTACAAAGCATAAGATACATTTTAAATTTAACAATATTAATCCAAATCACTTATTTCCAGAGCACGCTCTCAAGAGATAATAGAAGTCGAAAGAGTAATGGAACGGAACGAGTAAATGACGCGTACTCGTTCTTAGCACAAAATATGTGGAAATAAACCTCCCGCTCCGGAACAAGCACATACGTTAATTAAATCAATCAGTGGGACAAAATATAAGTATCGAAGACTTGGCTTTGACAAACTCGCTGAAAAAAACATCCATGTTACTAATGAATCAAAGCAAATCCAAACAGAATCTGGATAAAGAGGTGGCTTAAGATAATGCCTCTGAAAAGTGAAGGTTGGGGGGAGTTATGGGCAGTATTCAAGATTCAAATGAAGGACGGGGCACATTCCCAACCTACCCACTATCGTCCCCACCAGTGGGGACGTTGTAGAACCTGTGTCCCGAGGTTGAAAAATACGATGTGTACGCGAGTACCAACATACGGACAGACGAAAGCGAATTTTGCCAGTCAAAGCAGAGACTTCGTTCGCTTCGCTCACTCGGTCAGTTACAAATTGCCCCAGCATTAAACAGGGCCATTCTCAGGGCTACTCAAATCGCAGACATGGCCGAAACACGTGTGTGAGCAAATTGATCATGTCATTGTATGAGAATGAATCCATTTATGATATTCTATGATACGATATGATTTTTTTTAAAAGGCTTTAAAAAGTTACATATACAAGCCCGCCAGAGTAAGCAATGAAACGCTTTTGTTGTCGCCGAAAATTGTTATATATTTCGTGCCCTCTGGGTTGTATCGTCAAGTGTTGTATATATTCTGAAAATAGGCTACTGAGCTGTGGCTGTTAGTGCACTAACGTCATCGGGCACCTGCGTCGTTGAGCGGGGGGTGGAAAAAGAGCCTCGAAATTCACACTGCGCTACCACAGAAATAGTCATAATTCCGCAACGGTCACATGAGTTATATAAACGTCGTGGTGTGGGTATAAGATGATCTAAAAACTGAGCTAAGCAGAAGAATAAATTAAAATAAAAGGTTGTACCGGTACCGGGTAGGATACGAAACGTTTAAAAACTGCTAGTTTCAGGCAATGCGCAGCAATTACAGGAATATTGAGCGCCAGGGGCAGCGATAAAGGGCTCGAGCTCTTAGGCCGGTTTGTACCGAATCAAACGAGTGCCAGCACTCATCAACATAACGTGTGAGGCGCCTTCGTGAGCACCGTAGACTTCTAGCGTCGGGTGCTGGCTGGACACTAACGTTTTTCCGAAAATAAAAATACAGTAGTGTAGCGATACTACCCACCCCGATTGTTCTCCCGGGAAGTACAGCCTAAGAGTTTGAGTGAGATTGTGGATAACGTTTTACTAATTTTTGCTTACGCACGTGCGGGGCCCCGCAGCGCGGGGGCCCCGTATCGTTGATTAATAATATCAATTAATTAATTTTATTTGAATTTATTATAATCTCTGCATCATTCCTGTACTTAATTTAATTCTTCATGTATGTGTGAAAACCCAATGTGAGTGTTATCATAGATATTTATTTAATGTAAGCACTGCTTTCTAGTGAAATATATTATTTGTATGTATACCTCAGTGTTCTCATGTAGGGTCAATTATAACCTAAGTTTCTTATTCTAGCTTACTTGTTTCATAGTGCTAAAACTTACGATTGGAATGCCAATAACCTTAAGTGGTTTAAAAGTCTCTAATTACTTACACAAAGATAACGCCTCAAATATCTGAATCAATCAGCACCTTACACAAGGATATTTCATATTATCTGTTAATCTGGGTATTTTGTTTACGATAAGGTAATTATGTATACCATAATAACTTTTATTCTATAGCTGGTAAATAGGGAGTGATTAAATTATAATCAATTTTTTGCTAACATCGTCCGATTTTGATTAGATAAGTTAATCATTAAAATACTTATAAGATTATAAAAAACACACTATCAGAATACTTCCACTTGAACAGGAACACGGAAGTTACTTACTTAATTAAAAATTTAAATCAAACAAAAAAAATACGAAATTGTAGATTTTCTAGATGCAAAAAAGAATAATGAGTGTGTTGAGGTGTTTAATACTAACCGTGGTGAGTACGACAGTTATTGAAACTGCCGGAGGTAATCTCATATGGGAGACCCCCAACGACGCCTTGGACAATGTGCTTTACGAAGAAGCTTTAGATACAGAACTATGCGAAGAACAAGTCAGATACGTCGCAAGGGATTCTATCCTGAGGTTGAGATGTAAGTACATACTTACTTGATTGTAATACCTTATTTTCTTAATTTTTTATGTGAAGGGGGAGGATCTTGGTTTAGATATTCCTGGCTGCATTGGGATGCAGTCTGCGGTCATTACCTTGCATACCATTATCTGCCGGCATCTGTGCCTTAACCCCGTGACCGCCGGTGCTCTCTAGTACCTTGCCTACTGCAGTATTCCTGGGACACTGCTCCCACCTCCCTCTCCCTACAACGACGCGAGCCACTTCGCGCCGTTATCTTCCCTGAGTGTACTTCGCATTGAATGATACATTTACAAACATAGATCAAGTAATTTCTTTTTAACCACCCAATGCAAATACCTGGATGTAAAAAGTTTGAATTTATACTATGTATAAACAACACTCATAGAGCAACACTGGCCTCCGGCCGATCGGGCCCGTTCCGAGTTACTCAAGGATGAGTGCGCGTGTGTCTATTTGTGGAATCGTAACTCTCAAACGGCTAGACAGATTTGATTTGATGCGGTCTTTTTCATTTGTAGGCAGGTTTCATCGCGGTGGCTCTTAATTAGTGTTTAACGAGAAAACCCTATAATAACAGATATAATTCGGATTTATTGTAGGTAAGTGTAGCAATGCCGGAGGGTTTTTTTTAAATATTAATTCCCTGTGTCGGGGACGACATGGAATACACACAAAGACACGGATAACTAACATCCAGACCCATAGCAGCAAAATTAAACGAATCATTCAAACATTTTCCCGGCTGGGAATCGAAACTGGGACCTCCTACTCTTAAGGTAGATGTGCTACCAACTAAGCCAGGAGGTCGTCAACGTCAATATTAATACGTAAAAGTTGTTTACTTTTTAGTCCTGGACGCGGGAATAAGAACACCGAGAGGAGTCCTGATAGGAAACACACTGGACCTAGGAAACTATCACCAATGCCTCGATATAACGGAACATTTGGAAGAATCTGTTCTTCAAGGAAAGTACTGCATGATCCGCGTGCCGCTGTCTCAGAGTTTCGAGTTCCCGGATTTGCCTGACCTGCCGCAGTGGGTGGAATTCAACCCAAAATCTTTGCAGATGGGTAATGAGACGGTGCATAAATTAAAAGAGTGGAATAGCTTGGCGACAGCAATGCGGGCGATGGGAACGTCTGATGAGAGGTAGATAAAAGACGCTAAACAGATTTAAGCCATTTTAGTTGCTTTCTGTTATGTAAATGAAAGAGAAATAAAATTACCATTTCACATGCTTGGAAGAGATGATATGATCGAAAATGTAGCTTTGTGCTGAAACTATACACCATGTGTAGTTTCGGTTAGCGTAAACTATAGTAGGTGTTTTATTTTTTGAACAAACTGATCAACCAGAGTTGTAATAATGTATCGAATATTGGAGGTTGATGCCGGGCAGCCCTCTCTCCACGATGACGTTCCGGCTCGCAGTGTGCATCCCGAAGCCGTGCTCCACCGAGCAGGCGATCACCTCTCTCCTGTTCAACGTGACGGCGCTGGGCTTCCAGTACCAAGACGACTTCTGCCGGCTGCCCGATGACAAGCCTTGGGCGCCCGCTGACACCTCTGCCGTGTGAGCTAATCATTTATAATTCTTTACCAGTAGAAAAGAAGTAAAATTTTGTAAAGCAGGTACACAACGTAGCTTGTACTTATCCATTCCGATATTATAATTCAGAGAATCAGTCGTCACAGGACCAAGCAAAGCTTCCAAGTATAATAATGAATGAGTTCGTTGCGAGCCAAAAGCTTCGTTCACGTGATTTAGAACATAAAATATTATAAATACGAAAGTTTGTTTGTAAGTGTGTTTGTTTCCGTTAAACTCTGTAACGGCTGAACGGATTTGAATGAAATTTGGTACGGAGGTTGCTAATACCCTGGATTAACATTAACGGCTACTTTTATCCCGGAAAAATCTACTAGGTATTCCTATGGTATAGCGGTAGAAACCGCAGGGAGCTGCTAGTGGATAAGTTATGAATAAGTAATTGACATAATCTATGAAATATAAAGAAAGTGAGATTACACTGGGGTTACGGAAGTTACGGGTTAAGGGGTTATTACACTGAGGTATGTCGGATAAGAGGCATTTAATTACACTGAGTTATGTAGGATAAGAGGCACTTAATATACTGAGGTATGTAGGATAAGAGGAATTTAATTACACTGAGGTACGTAGGATAAGAGACACTTAATTACACTGCAAATGCAAATCTTTTTTAGCCGTTTGTTTTTGGAGAAAACGAAACCCGGCTAAAATATTTGCTTATACTTTGTTTACAGGTTCGAAGGTACTCGTTCGTTATTAATAATTTATTTATTTTATTATATGTTTCAGGGTTGTGTTCTCAGTTCTCGGGATCCTAACTTTACTCAGCACATATTACGATCTACATCACACATATATTCTGGGAAAAGGTATATAATTATCATGATATAATATTATACCTTACACTTACTCTTTAACAAAAAAATTGATGTATAAGCTTGTTACTGTTTATTGTCAGTAGGTACTTAAAAAATCCACACTTATGCATTGTGTCGATTTTACAGGCGGTTGCGTTATGCCTCCATTCAATAATATTTGAAATTCCCTACCATGCCTTCGACACTAGCTGACGATAGAGGACGATAGCGAAATGGCTCCATACAAAGGATACTGTACCTCGTTCTCGTTACCGCCCTTTGCCCGTTGGTGTCGTTCATGCGGCCTATACCACTTTCATTGAATCTCTGAAAAAAACACAATACATTTTTTTAAATCTAAATTTAGCTTCGACAGCTTCAGTATATTTATTCAGTATCGTATACTTAAGAAACAAAAACACATTTTTTTACTCAGTAAAAACACATAATTTCAGAGCCAGAGACCGCCAACGCATACGGGAGACTTTTCTCCATTAACACGAACTGGAGACGCCTGATGAGGTTCTCCGCGGGCGCGGGCGCGCTGGACTGCGTGGACGGAGTGCGCGCTCTGGCCATGGCGTGGGTCATCGTCGGGCACTCGTTCACCTCGGAGTCGCACTGGCTCAACCCTATCGATAGTTTTTTGGTGAGTTTCTTTATTTTTAATCGAGTGGACAGGTTTACTAATCGAATTTGCGCTTATTTTTGAGTTTTTTAGTATTTTACAAATAGCGTTATCGCTGACGGTTCTATTTTATTAACCGAATAAGCGAAACGAACTAAACTCTGCGTATGTTGGTACTCGCGTACACGTCATAATTTTTAACCAATCTTGACGAAACTTACATGTACAGGTTCTACAATTTAATGTTTTTTTTTTTATCGTTAGCGATTTTTGATTGGAAGCGTATTTCCCCCAAATAGGGGAAAAATTTACTGTGGCGTCATTTACGTGCCGATTTTAATATTTTTTTATTTATTTATATCTGGGACATTTTTGCACACACGGTCATCTGACCCCAAACTAAGCAAAGCTTGTAACATGGCTGCCAGAGACTGATATACGTACATAGTTTTTTTTTTTTTAAATACATAGTTATATAGATATTAACACCCAGACATAGAACAAACAGAAATATTCATCACATAAATGTTTGTCCTAGATGGGAATCGAACCCACGCCCCCAAACACAGAAGGTAGGTTCACTATCAACTGAGCCACCGGGGCAGTCAAATATAATATAATATAATATTTGGCAGATGTAATCGGTACCTAATTCTAAACAAGAATTTAGAATTTGAGCAAAATCGGGAAAGAGAGAAGAGGCTACTTAAAACGAGACTTAACGACCTTAGATCTTGACAAACTCTTGCCAACCGCCACATACAACTTCCCCTATTTTTGGACAAAAACCCCTCCAATCAAAAATTGCCGACGACAAAAAAAAATGAAACTATAGAATTGAAGATGTGCAAAAAAAGTTGTGCTCGCGAGATGTACAGTGCGCAGAGCTACTAGTTAACTGATATACTTCACTGGTCGTTCCCACAGGAAAGTTTGAAAACAATGCTATTACAAAATATGCCATGAAATTAATAATTTAAGGAAGCACCTGATAAATTCTACTTCACCTTGACGATTTACTTGGAACTAGTTACGATACCTCGACACCAGAGAATGTCCTTCACTCGGTTACTCTCTATTTCTAGCAGTCGGAGGCTACCAATGTTTCCAATGAAAGATAATTCTTCTTCGCTGCAGTGACAGAGCTACATTTTGCAGTCGAGATTTATGTTGTTTCGTTTTTACTGCATAAAAATAATTTTAGTCGTAAAATAACATAAAATGGCACCGATTCTGTGGTAATTCTAAACCAATCTTTCAGGGTCAAAATTATAATCATCTCATTTTATTTCAAAATTTTAGAAAAGGATAAGACAGTTTTAGGTCTGTCAAATTCAATTAAGTTTTGAAAATGGTACAGAGAAGAGAGGTACAGCTGAGAAGATAATCACTGCTATAATATTCAAAAAATAAGTTTTATTTTTCAGTGGACTTCATCGTTCGGTGCACTTTGGATAACGGCCGCTCACATAACAGTGGACACATTTTTCACTTTGAGCGGTTTACTGGTCGTCTATACTACTGCAGGGAAGCTGACTGCAAGTAAGCCATTGTTTTGCACTGGGTTAATATATACAACATACTTACCTAACACAGTGTTGTTTGGACTGGTTGTAGCAACAGAACTAGGTGTATCTACTACTATCACACAAACTCTTTACTCTTATTTGCAGTGAAACTCTTCAAAAATATCCACTTATTTTACCTGAACCGTCTTCTACGGATGTTTCCTTTGCTCGCCGCGGGCGTCCTTCTAGAAGCTTCTTTCTTCAACCGCGCCACTGACGGTCCCGACTGGGGCACTATCATCAGCCAGGTGGACAGGTGCAGGACCTTCTGGTGGTCTACTCTGCTGCACATACAGAACTATTTAAATCCCGGTATGACGGTCAGTATAAACTCACTAGTCATATTGAACGGATAATCTAATTAACATTAAATATTATCTACGACATCGTCTTCGGTGACCTGGCACTTTCTCAGGATCTATAACAGTATATTATTTCCACATAAGAAAAAATTGAAATTCATTCTCTCGAAACGTTTTTTAGGAGATTTCAGCACGTAGCTTACTGAGTTATATTTACGAGTATTGATCATGTCAGTGACTCTCATCCAACTCAATAATCTAAATCTGTGATTAACACCTGCTCTCATCCGAGTGACACTGTTTGAATAGGAAACAGATAGGTAGCAAGGGGCAATCGTCGACTTCCATTAATCTCCTTTGACCTCGCGCCTAATAGCCATTATTATTAACCGACAAAATTGGCTAGAAAAGAGCATGACCCGGGATCAGTTTCGCAAAGGGTGAATCTTGAGTGACGACTTCATTTATGCGCTTTAATATGTTACCGAAATACTGTACAAGAATAAAACTAAAATTTAGGGCGCTTCTCTTTGAAAGCTTTATTTCATCAGGTCACTACCTAAAGCCTGATGATGAGTCCTTTCATTTGCTAAAACAAATTTGATAACTTTGAAATTTGAGGAATTTTGTTTTGATTTTTAAGGTTTATGCACACACGTCAGTCATGTCAGCGTTAAGTCGCCGATCATCAGACGCGTCATATAAGGGACGCCCACAGAAAAGAGAAAGATAGTAAAAAAAAATCTCTTCTGTAGTGGAGCCAATGTCCTACAACTTCTGCGTAACTACTGTTTTTAGATGTAATCGTCGACTTAATGTTGACTGACGTGTGCATGACTTGACCTTGACCTTTAGAATTTGGGAGTATAACAAGTATAACAACTCGCACCAACTTTTTAAGTGGTAAGTGACGGCTGGCACCGGATGAAGCAGGCTGATCTAGAAGGTCAGCTAGATCATATTGATTACATTTCAGAAACAAGTAAGATGGCAGGGAGTTCCATTCCTTGGCATTTAGTACGTATCATAATGTTTTTATGACTTATATTTATATAATAAATTATATGGACCTAAAGCGAGTGAAGAGAATCGCGGGCAGAGCATTAACGTGGAATAATGGTGTTCCAGTGCATCGGGCAATCGTGGTACCTAGCTATCGACACCCAGCTGCACGTGATATCGCCGTTGGTATTGTTCTTCGTGCTCAGTGGGAAAAGACTGGCGTGGATCGGGTTGACGTCGGCTCTGCTAGCCATTTTGGTGGCCTCTACCGTATACAACTTCATCATGGAGTTTCCTTCGTCGATGATGAATCCTAAGTGAGTGCCCATTATACTGTGTTATTTTGAGACCAGAAAGAGTCCGGTGAACATTTTCTAGATTGTTATGACCTTCAATGGTATTTTCAGCCGCGGTCATGAGTTCATGTACTATCTTCAAAAGTATTACGTAAACACACTCACCAGAGGATCGCCTTTCTTCGTAGGGATGTTTTTTGGATATCTGCTCCATCTTCGGCGAGATAAGAAGATAAAAATAACACAGGTATGGCTCATAGGGAGCATCGCAATATTTAAAACAAATGATATAAAATACGATATATCTTCGTTTCGCTCGCATAGACTATAGTAAAAAAAACCCATTTCATATCTGCAGGGTTGATTTTCGAAAAAACCTTTCTTTTTTATGTTTAGTACACCGACCGAGTTTAATTGGCGAAGCACTAAAAAAGTTTTTATTTCCATACAAACTTTAGGGTTCCGTTGAAATTTCGCAAAATCCGTTCTTACTGTTCACCTATCATCATTCACCTAGATCATTTGAAGAATATTGGGTCAAAATTTGACCTCTCTTTTCTTTTACCCATATTAAGCTGTGCCCGATGGTGTGCCGACGGGATGCATAGTTGTGACAAAAATGTAATATCCTACCACAATACATACATATAGGAATGATGAAGTATATTATATACATACATATGAATAGTAAGATGAAGTATTTTATTTACTATATATATAAACTTATATATCAATCAATCAATCAATCAACGTTTTTTATTTGACACATAAGAGCGGTACATAAAAAGTTTCGAAGCCTCTGGTTCCCGAACTAGCATAACACTGTATTTCAGAAACCAGCGTCTTCCCCCATGAGTGCATATGGCAATACAAATTACTCTTAAATTATAAGCTTACCTATTCCTATCTAAGTTATATAGTGCAATAGACTTAAATAAGTAACAGAAGATAATTGCTATATAAAATATGATAAGACTTAAGAGATATACCTAAGTGTTGTATTTGTATCGCCTAAGTACATTATTTTCTGATCCAGGTGCAAGCTCTGTGTCTGTGGGTAGGAGCATTCACGCTATCGACATTTGTGATGTACTCTTCGTACCCAATCCTGCAGCTCGATTGGAATAACCAAACTCTGGACAGCTTGTACAACTCCTTCATTAGGCCGATATGGGCCCTCGCTCTCGGAACTATGATATTCTTGTGTGTGCAGGGATACGGAGGTAAGTTTTTACTTATACTGCACATAGCACATAGCACGGCACGAGTGCAATGATTTTACTTTTCAAATACTATGGCTACCAACGCAGGGCAAGGCTTGAGTATTATAATAACCTAATAATAACCTATTTTTATTTTTATTTGTAATGACAGACACCCTTTTACAGTGTACTTAAAATTTAGATTAGATTTAAGATAAGATATGGGACAAATGTGCCTGAAATAAAAATTATTATTATTATTATTATTATAGAATTGAGCAAAATTCTGAACAATATAAATAATGATGTAGCTTGTTGTACGTGACAATGTCGTGCAGCACCTACACTAAGAGTAATCTTGTGTCGTAGGTAGCTGCATGTCCTTCGAGAGTTTAATTAAATTGAGCAAAATTGGCGTGATTTACGTCAGAAATATTCTTCCTAAAAGTATTTTCAAATATTTCTACTAGCAGGTATAATGCTTTTTTCTCGTCTAAGAATAATATATTGATTATAATTCCCAGGTCCAATCGACTGGTTCCTGTCCCTCAAGATATGGAAGCTCCCGGCTCGGATATCGTACGCCATGTACATCTTCCACTGGGTGCTGATGACATCCGTCAACTCTACTGCCGTCGTGCCTCTCTATTTCACCCCTGGCTTAGTCGTGAGTAAATTCAATCTCTACACGATATACGGTTTTTCTCTGTACCTACTAAACAATTTCAAAACTAAACTAAATAGTAGGTATACATAAACAGGTTTAAAATTGTTGTCATTTTGTTATCACATTTAGAATTAATTTTATTAGAAGACAATTATTAAATGTTTTATTCGTTTCTTTAAGTGCTGTCAGATTAGTTCCGTTATGCAACAATAGAATCGCCGACAATATTCTAGCACAAAATAAATAGAAATGGAAACATCTAATTTACTAACCTTATTTCAATTTTCAGACATTCAAGGCACTTGCTCATTTTAGCCTCACTTTTGTGGTATCATTGTTGCTAACGTTGACTGTGGATGCCCCATTCTCTTCCATTTTCAAACTCGTGTTGGGGAAAGGTACGTAAAATAATATATTTTAAGATTATTTTGTATACATTTTAAAATGATACATGGAGAAATTGTCCGAGGGAAGGTGCCCTTGGGAAATTAGGCTAGGAGGATACTGGTCTCACCAGGAGGGTACAAAGGTGGTACAAATGGCCAGGTGAGGTTACAAACTAATGGCATGATTATTTGACGATGTGTTATCAAGTCGTCGTAATGGATAGAAGTTTTCCAGCAGAAAAGCAGCGCTATTTGAAAAGAAACAAGTCATAATACTGTGTTACCTACCTCTTTGCAGGTGCTAGAAAACGACCAGGTCTCAACCACGCAAAACAGTTATCGACAACGAAGGATGACAAGCAAACATAGCACAATACGTGCCATGTGTCTGACGTCTGAACATCATAGAGATCAAGGAACATAGTACTCTATGACGAGGAATAGAAATAATAATTAAATTTATGTATAAAAGTCTGCTAAAGATTTTTACTTAAATAATTTCCGAATGGTTTCGAATCATTTATCTCAACAGATAACCAATAACTTGCCCGGTGGTAGGCGATTGGCTTTAATTCAAAAAAAAAACCTAAATCAGATTCTAAAGCGACCGATTACTCACATTTCATATCGAGGACAGCCCACTGGAGTTATCCTCGACATGAAATGAACTAGGGCCCTATATAATAGAGAGAATTCTATTCTGCATGAATTAGTTTTTACCCAAACATACTGAGAAGCTAACCTTCCGCTTGAACCGAAAGCCGTCTCGTACATGACACAATCCCTTGCAAGTACAAAAAACGGGATGTCAATGCTACATGTCAATCAATTTTTTTTTAATACCTATAAATTATGAGTAAAAAAATACTGTGCTTACTGAAACCGAAAAAAATATTTATGAGACAAAATAAAAAGATCTCGAAAAGTTATTCTAAAATTATTAAAAAACCAAAAACACTGCATGAAATAACACACTAAAAAGATGTAAAGAAGTCTTATATCAAATGATATTACGAAAGTCAATGGATCTATTAGAGAAAATGTACCAGAGGACACTTAAAATTGCATGTTATAAGATTAAAACACACAGTCGGAAGCTTTTCTAAAGCTGATCGTGAAATATTTGTAGCCTCCGAGTGCATGTTTTCATCTTATAACATGTAATTTTAAGTGTCCTAACCTAACCTTATTATTTTTTCAATCCTTATTCCGTAGAACTACTACTTACTAGTAAATATTGGTATTAAACATTTTGTTGTCACAATAGGAACTCATTTTACTCTAAAAGCATGCATCACCAAAATCCACATTTGCCTTCAAAATGTTGTGCACTCTTAAATAGTATCCAGTATATCCTCTATGAACCATCATACTCAGAAAATCCGTGATAAAAGCTGCGAAGGCTCGATACATAACTCCAAGCCGCAATTCATCGTGCATTATCCGTTGTAATGTAAGTAGATACTTACTGAGGAGAGTTGAATGCATTACTCTTTATGTTCCGTTTTTTTTTTTTTTTTTTTTTGGTCATCTGACCCCAAACTAAGCAAAGCTTGTAATATGGCTGCCAGAGACTGATATACGTACATAGATATTTTTTAAATACATACTTATATAGATATTAACACCCAGACATAGAACAAACACAAATATTCATCACAAAAATGTTTGTCCTAGATGGGAATCGAACCCACGCCCCCAGGCACAGAACGTAGGTTCACTACCAACTGAGCCATCGGGGCAGTCAAAAGCGCGTTACCTGACTTCCCTCGCCCACTTGCATTTTTTATATCCTGATATCTATACACTAATTATAACACCTACTATACTTATACTCTCTCACTAACATCCACTCAAACTCACATTCACTGACTAATCACGACAAACTTTTTGAAAACAGGATTTCTCGATACATATCATCATCACGATACAGTCATATAGTGAGGAAACTGACAGTAATATACTTCTAAATTTTAGAAAAACTTCTTTGCAACTTATGTACTATCGGACTTTATTTTCTTGTGTATTTTTTATTTTATTTATTATTTGCTAATGATATGTATATTTGCAGTAAATAAACATTTTTTATTTTTTCTTTTTTTTTCTTTTCATTTTTTCATCTTAAAAAAAACTTTCCGTACAAAGCCGTCGCCAAAACGCATTCATTCGTACCAAACGTAACCAGAAGACAAGAACAGAATTCAACAGAGAGAGACAGAAATTTACTAGCGACTTCTATCTCGTCTCGTCATTCAGAAATCAGAAATGTTTATCTTCCATAAATAACATTGAATATTACAGGCAAGTCACTTTTACAAATTAAACTTGCTTTGAATTCACATTCAAGGCAAGTTTAATTTAAGTATGTAGTATAAAGTAGTATAAGGTATGTAAGTATGTATATAGTTACAAAAATATTTGGGTAAGAATTATTCATATTCATAATTAAGTATATATTATTTCAACATTCCACAATTACTTTATTACGATCGAAAAAACGGAAAGGAAAATATGAATCTAAACACGGCAACTCATTTACCCAACAGTAGCATTTCTTATTTGGAGTTGGAAAATTCCTCGAATTTACTTAATGAATTTAAGTAATAAAGTTGGGACATTAATTGGCTCGAGACGCGATTAGCACATCGATTTCCAGGGCCCGAGGAATATTGAAATCCGATATAGCTTTGAAGCAGAAGTACTGCCTTGTATATCTCGTTATGTGTTTGTTAATTGTTGTTATCTTTGTATCATCATTTGTCGGTAGCTGCACCGAGCCACGACGTTTTACCCGCTTCTGGACTAACATTTTCCGGGACTAATGTGGACCTGACTTTCAAATATTTTCAGTCTGCTGTCATACCGTACCTTAGATAAGTTTTTTATGCAAACTGCGCAAAATAAAAATTTATGGACCTATGATTATACTGACAAAACATTCCTCCGCGTACCTGAACGGGACCCTCCGTTCAGTATTTACATGTTCGCGACCTCTGCCTTCTTACCCGACGAACTTTTCCACTATATCAATAGAAAATTACGCAAAGTAAGCAAATCCTTTCGGCGGACTTCGCAGCCCTCTGTGGGCAGTATCTATCTATCTTGCGCTCTCGGGGTTCACATCGAGCGGAGACTCTGCTGAACGAAACGGCAGCTACGGTAGTTAGTAAAGATCAAATACAGATTAGAGATTTGATTTTGATAAAAATTTTAATTCTTCAAGTTTTCAAATAAATAAATGAGTAGACTTCTTATAATAGGCGTAGGCACAGTCTAATCTGTATAAAACTAATAATAAGCATTTGTCTTGCATTTCTTTTGTTTCGTAACATTGGGTAAGTATTTAGGAACGTATACAACGACCGGCCGTCGCTCGTACGAGCTGGCGTAATGTCAGCACGTACACGTCTTGTGTCGTTCAGCAGAACCTCAAGTGAAGAACTCGCCGAGTGTACGACGCGTCGACTACAAGTCCTACACAATACATGATGTTCTTCACATGAAATTCTACTGGATAAGGTCAATATTATATTAATTCTAAAATTAAATGCGGCAAGCGAGGTAAAGCTTTATGAATAAGATTTTCAGTCGCGCAGATGGCGAAAAAATAAAATAACTTTTCATCACTAATCCTTTTGGGCTCGTTTTGGGTAGATGAATGGTAGATGCAGATTTACTGAGATTTAATGTTATGTAATGGAACAACATCATAAATACTATCACATGACATGGCGTCTTTTTAGGGAGCTGTTTTTTTGTCAATCTGTTCGTGT
This sequence comes from Apocheima hispidaria, assembly GCA_947579745.1. NCBI lineage: Eukaryota > Metazoa > Arthropoda > Insecta > Lepidoptera > Geometridae > Apocheima > Apocheima hispidaria. The sequence continues at coordinate 141,424 of OX388152.1, read as the reverse complement.
ACGTTTTTCTCAGTACCTACATGTACATGATGTACGTACACTTTTCTACGAATATACATATTCGTATTAAGCTGTATTTGTATTTTCATAAAACTACCTGAATGTACTGCCTCACAGTTGGATTCGTCTTGACCAAACCTGCAAATAATAGATACCCGTTAAGTAAGTTGAAGTTTAAATGGATTTGGAACTAAACTTGAAAGATTCATTTTTCAGCATCAAAAAAGCGAAGAACTCTTTATTACAGACGCCAGCGCCATATTAGTTACAATATAGCGCTGGTGTCTGTAATAAAGAGGTTGCACTTGCTATTGCGGTAAATATGCATACGTTTTGTTTATAGCTATTTTTGTTTTGTTTAACGCTCGGGGATTGACTTTTTTATTTCGCACTGATGCCCGCGACTCCGTACGCGGGTTTAGGGCTCGGAACTGACACTCGGACTTTATTCTCTCAAATACAAAATAAAAATGACGACCATCCATACAAAGTTTTATCCCATATGTAAACAATAAAAATATAGTACCTAAGTGAAATGCTTTTTACACCTTTTTAGTGCTCAGTCTCGCTAAATTTCAAAGGTAACTTCTCTGCTTGTCACGCTTCTTGATCGGTCGGGATGATAGCGATTGCAATATCCTAATTCCTAATCCTAATTTCGACTTTACGTTGTTACAAATATAACCTGTTGTCCCTGTGCCTATTGATCAGAACAGATACATTTCAGAAACAGTATCTAAACCATGGAAAAATTCGTCACCGCAATTCAGAAAAGACTCGTGTCGCCATCTATTGGCGACCCGATGTAAATTTGCTTTGCAAAAGTACTCGACTTTCTTAAATATTGCGTACTATCTCCAGTTTTCGTGAGCCGATTATAGTGAAACAAAGTTTATTATAAAGCCTAGGACACCACAGATCATTTTTTAGAAAACCGCATGTCAACTCATCTCTTAATTCTACAAACTCTCAAAATAATCAAAAAACCAACTAAGGATCCGGTATATTCTGTGGTTCAACTTGTAAAAGACATCCTCATATTTTACTGAATTACGTCATAACTTCAATATTCCTGCACCGATTTTGATGAAACAAAGCCTATTGAAATGTTGGGCTAATAATTGAGATTTTAAATACAGACTAACAATAAACGGCAAAGACCGCAGGAACACGCTGGATGCGAGCCGCTTCCATCCGCTCTTCGTGGAAATCTAAGGGGGAGGCCTATGTCCAGTAGTGGACGTCCTGTGGCTGAGGTGATGATGATGATGAACAATACATTGATAGAATACACTTTGAAATCCGTTTATTAATTGGTTCTAATTTCTTTACAACTATTATATGCTACACACGCAAACTTAACTTTACTTATAGCTATAACACACACTACACCATGCTATGCGCCGGAATCCACAGAATATATTTAAAAAAACTGCATGTAAATCTGTGCCTTTGTTTCTGAGTTTATCTCAGACAGACACAAAAAAAACTGAAAACTTTATTTTTTGGTTCTGTATCGTTACAGTTTTATTATAAGTATAACACTAATATTATAAATGCGAAAGTTGGTGTGTAAGTCGGTAAGTATGTAAGTGTGTTTGTTCCCGTTCAACTCTGTAACGGCTGAACGGTTGGAATGAAATTCGGTTTATGTAGAATAGTAATAGAAGTAATGCAGCTAGTAGTACATAAGTAATTTTATATGTCACTCCTACCTCCATACCAAATTTCATTCAAATCCGTTCAGCCCTTACAGAGTAGAACGGGAACAAACACACTTACATACTTACACACAAACTTTCGCATTTATAATATTGGTGTGATTTTTCTATTTTCCTCCGAGAACTGAACTGCAGCTGTCGAAGTCCTTCAACTATTTCCTGGACGTCTTACTGTTTTTGCCGTGAACTACAAGTTTCCAAGTTGTTAGTCTGGGAGCTGTGAAGCGTCATCGAACAAACATTAGTAGTACCTACTGACTTGCCCGTCGTTAAGGTACAGCTTAAAGCCGGCGCTCTAAACCGATGCCGAACTTCGTTTTCTCAGAGTCAGTCGAATTCCGTTGTCTAACTGCGTGGTGCAAGTTATCCGTTACTTATTCGGGGTTATGATGTTTTTCTTCTACCCGTTGTTTTGGCCGTGAAGATTTTGGAGAAGTTTTTCACTCCCTTTATCCTCAGCGTCAACCTCAGTCGGACTTACGTTTATATTATTTTTCTTTATATGTGGTCTAATGTTCATCTCGGTCTTAAATACATTTTGTACGTAGTGATCGTTCGCTTATGCACATACCTACCTACAGTTTAGTGCACGAAATCACCGCAAAACCTTGTACAACCTTTTTTGCAGTCACTAAAATATTGATCGCACATGCCATCAAACTTCTCAAGAAACAAATTAATTATTTAAAGGGTTTATCCAAAGTCCCTAATAAAATTAAGAGGCAAAGTCACCGTTGGCCAACCTATTGAAAAGGTCAATTAAATTTCACTTACCTTGTTGTTAATTGACAAGAGATAACAACTGTTAACAAATTTAGTTATTCAGGTTGGTTTCTCTGTTCCTGGTAAACGGACTGGAAATGTTTTTGTACTGATCTATTGTCTCATCATCAGCCAGACAACGTCCACTGCTGAACATAGACGTCCCCCTTAGAGCGGCACACCGACCGACAACGTGCTACTTGCATCCACCGGTTGTCCGCGACTTTCACAATGTCGTCGGTCCACCTAGTGGGCAACATGCCTACGCTGCGTCTGCCGTTTCTTGGTCGCCACTCAAGAACCTTTCTTCCCCATCAGTTATCGGTTCTTCAAGCGATGTTACCTGCCCATTGCCTCTTCAGCTTGCAAACTCTGAAAGTTATATCCGTGACTTTGGTTGTTTGGCGAATATCCTCGTTCCGGATTTTATCTCTTCATTGCCCGCTGTGTGACTCTTGGGTTTCTTCAAAAGGCCTGCCGTTAAGGACCATGTTTCAGTTTCATGTGTCATCACTGGCAACACACACTGGTTGAAGACTCTTGTCTTCAGACACTGCGGAGTTTTGGACGAAAAGATATCACACAACTTCCCGAACGCTGTGTTGGACTCTTTGGGCTACTTCTTTGCCGAAGTTGGACCTACCTAACTGAACGATCTGCCCATGGTAGCTAATATAGTGGTCAACAACTTCGAGAGTATCGTTTCCAACGACTACCGGAGCGAGTACAACATGAGCATTTGACATGATTTTTCGTCTTGTCCAAGTTCCTGAAGGAGGGTAAAGTTTATCATAGGCTACATTTTGCAGTCGGGTTTTTTTTGTTGATAATTTATAATCGTTATATTATTATTTTTATGCTTTATCAATCTAAAGCGACAGCGTTTTAAGAATTTTTACAATTGCTTGTACGTTGGACCACAGGAACAATTCAAAGTTACTCTCTACTTCCGGAATTAGTTTTACCCTACTGTTTAAACTATAACAGTTTCGCAGTCAGTTCCAGATTCGGCAAAGAAAAGGGACCAAGCGCAAGATAAGCTCGGCTTGTTTATCTTATATCTCTCTCGAAAGTTACTTACCAACACTAAAGAATAAATAAAGGAAGAATCCACCTGCTCAGCAGTGGAAGAACTGGTGGCAGCGCATCGGCGCCGTGCGACGCCACCGGCTCCATGACTAGCCACTTGACTTTAAGCATGTAAGAAAATGTGCTGGAATACACATTTTGTTCTCAATAGAATAAGTATAATTACTAGACATCGGATTATATGCAACGAAAAATCTCCCTCTGTTCAAGTCATTCGAAGTATTGTGAACAAATTGCATAATAAAAAAATAGAACATGCTGACGGCCTTCCGATTCTATATCGAAAAAATAAGTCCGTTATAATATAAATTAAATATTGTACAATACTGTACTGTACAAAAACACGGGTCTGAAGCAATTACAAAAAAATGTATAATTGCAACGGCACAAGTTTAGTGATGATACCCTGCCTCATGAGTATCTCCTGAAATGACGCCTTATTTCAAATGTGGTCCAGTGAGTGACATCAGTTAACCTGGAGGTCGTCGTGCCCTATTAATTGATATTAGATAACAAACGTCACATGTTTGTCCGAGAAAATCTACTGAAAATATATCTGAGCACACAGAATTATCCTTATGAAATAAGGATTATAATGCATATTTTATGCTTATTTGGTCTTTTTTAGAGCACATTTGCATGCTTATTTTGCCATTTTCTTAGTTTAGTGCTTTTTAGGTATCTGATGTCTAATAATAACAAAATCACTGAAACTCGTGGTGGTCAGCTCTGCATTTTGTTTAAAGTGCAAGGTGATAGAATTCAGCAGAGCTCGCGATTCCTATCTATTCTCGTGCGTTACGTTGCGTCCGTCTCCCAGCATTATTTTTCTGTCCCTACACAAATTTCCCATCATGGGTGGCACAAGCAGGTACATTAACGAAAATGCAATGCGTTTCGGTCGCCCTTCAAATCGCTTTGTGAATTATTTAGAAATAAATATTTATGTTGAAAGCATAGATAAATTAATGAAGGTAAATAATACCGGCGGCCAGTTTCCTAACGTTTGCAAAAACTGCAGATCTCAATCTTAGCAAAAATAGTTTGTGATTTGTGTACGGAAGTTCATATATAGGGCAAACGAAGCGAACCGTCACGTGTCGCATTAAAGAGCACATTAAAGCAGTGAAGAATAATGAGAGACACAAATCTGCTATCGCTGAACATCTGCTGGACGCAGGCCCGAACCACTGGATAGAATTTCACAACCCGCAAATTCTGTCTACTGAGCGCCATTATATAACCAGGATGGTAAAGGAAGCGATTGAAATCTCAAAATACCGAAATTTCAATCGAGGTGATGGATTTCAACTTGCCAGTGCGTGGAATCCAGTGTTAGGTGCCCTGATAAGTAAAGGTCCACAATGTGACCAAAATACAAAGCGTAGTGATACTGTGAGTGTGTTTTGTCGAGACTTGCAATCGAGTTCTAGTACCAGTGGTACCCGTAGCAAAAGACTGAGAAAGGGGGTAGATCAATGTCTGCTCCTAAATTTCGTAACTTTTTTATCATCCACCCGCATCTTCAGTCTACCCGTGAACATGGCGCATGCAACTGTGCCGAAATATCGGGAACTCAACAAAAACAATAACCGTGGTAAATATCCCGTGAGTACTAATAGTAATGTTGTGTACGTAACTTCTATAGCGCTTCACAATCATAGCTCCCGACTAGTTCCCTGTGGCTGGGTCGAGGATGACGGAACACATAAAGACAGGGACAATTACCACCTAGATCTAGAGCAGATATTTAAATTCTCATTTAACATGCTCGGCCAGGAACCGAAACCGGGATCGTTTGCTTACGTGAAGGAACTAGTCGCTGCGCTCCGCCGAGCCTGTAGGCACTAAACTGATCTCTACATCGGCCGGAAGACGTCCACTGCGGAACATAGGCCTCCCCGTTAGAACGCCACACCGACCGACAACCTGCCACATATATTCACCGCGGTTGCCCGCGACTTTCACAAGGCATCGGCCCGCCTAGCGGGAGGTCTGCCTGCGCTGCGTTTTTCGGTACGTGGTAGCCACTCAAGAACCTTTCTTCCTCGTCGGTTACCGGTCCTTCGAGTGATGTGACCTGCCCATTGGCACTTCAGCTTGTAAACCCTGAAAGCTATACCGTTGACCTTGGTCCTTCGACAAACATCCTCGTTCCGGATTTTATCGCGCAAAGAAACTCTTAACATAACTCTCTCCATTGCCCGCTGTGTGACTCTGAGTTTAAACTGACCTATTAATAAAATTATTATCGAAAAACTCATCTCGTAATTTAATACCATTATAGTAGTCATCAATCAAGAATTAAGTATGTGCTAATCAATTTCAGCTGGAGCGTCATACGTCAGGATGGCCGAGCGGTCTAAGGCGCCAGACTCAAGGTTTCCTTGCTCACCGAACGTGAGTGCGAGCTGTTCTGGTCCTCTCTGAGGGCGTGGGTTCGAATCCCACTTCTGACATATCTTTTTGCTTCATTTTGCCAGCTATTTAATGAGCCACTAAGAAAAAATATATTTGTACAATAATATACTCGTATAGATAGATAGATAAACTATTTATTGTTCACACCATATTGTATAACATTTTAATTTTTAATTTCCTTTTTTTTGTAACTTTCTAAAGTACCAACTATACAACTAATGATCCTCAGAAGAAGCAACGAGTGCAGTGCGCCGTGCCGTGCCAGTGTACTGCAGTGCCCGTAGAATTTTGAAGCTTGGAAGAGCTGTTAGCGCAGTTGTGAACGATTAATTCATCTCGATCTCAAATTACACTCGTACAATACTCGCTCGTAGCTCACTTGTACGCTGAAAAGATTACCATGAATATATTTTCATTAATTTCATAATTATTCATTCTTATCATATGCATATTAATGATATCAGGTAGGTGCTTAATTGCCTACTAATTAGTCTTAATATTGTGAAGCAAAACAAAAATATGACTATTTTTATTATTTTCCGAAATAACCATAAATATTTATTTTGTGAAAATCGAAGTTGTTCTTCAACAATTCAGTATGACTGTATGTATGCTTGTAGTGTAGGTGATGAAAATTAGCAAATTATCTACTGGGATTTCTAAAATGACTGTGGTTCTATTCTATGCGATAAGTATATTGCTTTTTGATGATAAAAAGAATTACAGTTTAATTATATTTTTAAATAAGACGTGTGCTAGTAGTCTGGAGCCTGGAGCGGGTTGTCGAAGATCTGATAAGGTCGAGGTTTAGCAAACTAGACGTAGGGTGGCGGCCACATCCTATTTACCAAACCTGTATAGGCATGTTTTATATCTATCTTAAAGTTCCAAACTAAAATAACCAAGTATGAGATTAAGATCTGGTCTGGATATGGTAAACTATGTTTCACTATAATTATATTCGTCGGATCTGTCCGCAGATATGTCAAGGTCCTTTCATTCAGACTCTGTATAGACTACAGCCAGACTACCAGCGCTGCGTAGGTATAGACCGCATTTTAACCACTGCTAGGAAAAAACTAAAGATATGAAATAAGTATTTTTAGTGGTAAGTAACCCCTCTAAGTGCAGAGAGGGGATGAAATTGAAAAGGGAATTTTGAATTAATTAAGAGATTTCTATGCCGTTTTTCAAAACCACGTCCCGTTAGGTACATACCCGTCTACTTGTAAAGTTGTAACTACACGTAGGTATACACAATATTATACGTATATAGTCGTACCTCTATAATACATTAAACTTTCACCAATCCTGAGAATGGGATGTCTTTGTTCTCGAGTTAATTAGGCAAACTTTGTAATTGATAGTACCAAGTTTCAGCTTATATGTGAAAACTAATTTCTACATTGATCCGTTCTCTAATTAATTGGTTTCTAATTATATAAAACCTTGAAATCAATTTCATCCATTACTACTTATTTTACTCGATATACTACCTATAGGTAATTTATACTTACCTATTCGTAATATATGTATAGGTTTTTGTGTAAAGAATTGTAAAAGTGACTTGCCTGTAATATTCAATATTATTAATTTATGGTCAACAAATATGTCTGATTTCTGACTAACTAGTTCTAACTACTTGCCTAGGTACATGGTTAAGAGTAGCCTAGGTGCTGACAGTAACAGTAATTGAAAGCAGCTTATTTTGCGTAAAGCAAGAACCGGCTCTTAGAATGACCAATCAGTTATTATGACGTTCATATTGTTTGGATTTCAAACACACACTACACATGCTATACATACTTATTTGTACCTACAAAAAATTATGTAAATGAAAGTGAATCCGAATGTAGGTACAATAACGGGGGTGTACCTATACGGGGGTGTCAAGGTAAAGTCGCCGGCCATGTCGTCACTGTATATAACCTAATGTAGGTACACCCCCGTTAGTCAAGAAAAGTCGCCGGCCATGTCGGCACTGTATATAACCGAATGTAGGTATACCCCTGTTATTCAAAGTAAAGTCGCCGGCCATGTCGTCACTGTATATAACCGAATGTAGGTATACCCCTGTTATTCAAAGTAAAGTCGCCGTCCATGTCGTCACTGTATATAACCGAATGTAGGTATACCCCTGTTATTCAAAGTAAAGTCGCCGGCCATGTCGTCACTGTATATAACCGAATGTGTTGGTATACGCCTGTTATTCAAAGTAAAGTCGCCGGCCATGTCGTCACTGTATATAACCGAATGTGTTGGTATACGCCTGTTATTCAAAGTAAAGTCGCCGGCCATGTCGTCACTGTATATAACCGAATGTGTTGGTATACGCCTGTTATTCAAAGTAAAGTCGCCGGCCATGTCGTCACTGTATATAACCGAATGTGTTGGTATACGCCTGTTATTCAAAGTAAAGTCGCCGGCCATGTCGTCACTGTATATAACCGAATGTGTTGGTATACGCCTGTTATTCAAAGTAAAGTCGCCGGCCATGTCGTCACTGTATATAACCGAATGTGTTGGTATACGCCTGTTATTCAAAGTAAAGTCGCCGGCCATGTCGTCACTGTATATATCCGAATGTAGGTACACCCTTGTTATTATTCAAAGTAAAGTCGCCGGCCCTGTCGTCACTGTATAAAACCGAATGCAGTTACATGCCTATTAGTCAAGGCAAAGTCACATATAAAACCGAATGTAGTTACATCCCCATTAGTCAAGGCAAAGTCTTGTACCTATATAACCGAATGTAGGTTCATCCGTGTTAGTCAAGATAAGGTCGCCGGCCGTGTCGTCACTGTACCTATGTACCTAACTGAATTTCATGGCCTTTGAAATAGCGACCTAAAATATAAATATCTCGATATATTTGCACGTGTAATATAACCCTCGGTGACATTATTATGAGAAAGAACTTACAACGCGAACCAAGATTCCTAAATAATATTATAAGCCTCGAATTCTTCCCAGAAAATTCTTCCATGGCCGCATATTTCCTTCACATAATATTAGTATGTAAAACGTACTTTCTACTTACATTACTTTTATAACCCGACTTATGTAGACAATAGCCTCTGAACGGGCCAGTTACGTCTGGTAGGTTACGAGAGCCGCTTTTATCGAAGTGGGTTAAAAATTCATGTTCCATTAGTAGCTGCGAACAATATTTGAAAAGCCCAGCGCTGCCGCTCGCGCTGCCGCTCGCGCTGCCGCACGCTTTGAAGCTCAAATTCAAAGGGAGCGTTTGAAAGACGCGAGCCCGCATTGTTTTCGCAAGACTCTCATTTTGCAGTGGTACTGTGGTAGTCGTGGATTTTTTTAGCTTTTTAACTTTAGATATGTGTTGCGGAACGAATAGCCACGGATAATCGAGGGCATTTTTATTCCCCGTAGGCTTTCCCTACGTCGCGTCGGTGAATTTTGATAAACCGCGGAACGACAAAAGAGGGCGATCTCGATCAGGGGCCCAAGTCTTCTAAATATAGATATTTGCCAAAACATTCAAAAACGATATTACAATGAGGCGTTTTCCAAAAAAAAATAAGTAGTTCTAAAATACTTACTAGATGGCGTAACAGACCTATCGTTTTACCTGTCATTGTCATTTCTGTCGAAATATTTTATGTTTATTTCTTAAATCGTAAATTTTGGCTCCACACGTTGTGTATTTAGCCAGTGTCAACTACTGTAATATTTCAAATGAAGTCAAATACATAGTTACGTTACTTGAAATTGTCTAAATACACATGTCGAGCCAAAAAACACGAGAAAAAAAAGGCACACGTACATTTTTTTGTCTTCCATATCTTGACAGTGACAGAAAAAACTCATGGTACATCTAACGCCATCTATTGGGTACTTTTATAACAAGGATTTCTTTTTTTTTTTGGAAAACGCCTCATTGTCACTGAAGTTGGTTACTAATATCAATAGCAACTCGGTGGTATCTCGGAGCACGGAGTACCCCCGCCAAGTCGAGCACAAGGGAGTGACCGTACCATCTATGTCTCGTTTATTATTGGAGAAGTTTCCGTATCTATTGCCGTATTTCGAATCTAGGTTCCGGTACTTATGACGATACAACCAGCAGCATAGCTTCACTTCCAAAACCTACAATTACGCGGATTCCTATTTTCACTCGTGATAAAATAAAGTAGACCCCACGAACGATAAAAACAAATAACATGAAGTTTTAGGCGTCGCATGGAGTTTTTGATAAGGTGCTCCCTAGAGGCCGACTCTGGAGCTTAGGACCGTTATGATGTTGCGATAAGAAGATTCCTTACGTTTTTTTCTGTTATAAATGGTTATTGTCGAAGTGTGGACTTGCATAGGAATTTTCGAAAAACTGTATTTTGTCTAAGTTGTTGTTACACTAGTTTTAAGTTGTCATTTTGTCTTATGTAGGTATGTCATTTTAAGTGTGAAGAATAAAGAGCTATCTATATATCTATCTATCTGCCCCGTTTTTGGACTCCCTACAGTTTGAGGCTAATGATGCGTTAGTAAGTGGTGACATAATTGTGTATCTGAATAACACATTAGTCTTATTATGAATTATAAAAAAACTGCAATCTTGATATAAGCCATAAATAAACAAACTGGACTTTTGATATTACGGGCATAGTGGTAGATGCTTTATTATGGCATATAATTATATAACGGTAGATGCTATATTATGGCATATATATATAGTGGTAGATGCTATATTATGTCATATAATTATATAGTGGTAGATGCTATATTATGCTGGTCGTTCGGTTAGACGACGGGCGGACATAGGTAAATTGTTATGCTAGGATATCGTTGAACTCGTCATTATGAAAAACTTGCATCGTGAACAAATTACTTGCTAGGGGCATGTCGTGCTTAGTAGGGTCCCGTAGGCGCGTATGGGACTTTTGAAGTATTTATCCGTTTGTACCTCTTATCTCAAAAAGTAACTAAAACATGTTGCCCGAAATAAGTTTAAAAGAAAGTTTTTACTAAGATCTATCAATATGGTAGATTACAAGATTCTGATATGCACAGTTTAGAAATGGCAGGGGAGGGGGGACACATTGTAAGCAACTTTGTCGGTCAATATTTCGCAAGCGGTACATCTGATTAAAAAAATGGTGTAGTGTGAGTAAACCTAACTTTATTTTAAAATACCTATCAATGATACCCCACATGTGGGGGACAGGTGATAAGGTTTTTTTCTCCCCCTCTTTACATGTATCACAGCCACTACCCTTATTTTACAAAAAAAATTAACTTTTTTTTCTTTTTTTTTAGTACTTAGGTCTATACTTATACTATCTTAAGCAAAATTGTATGCATGTAAGTTTAAGCCGTGGAATTTATAAGGATGTAAATGATTCAGACAGACAGGCAGCAGTCACACAGACAGACAGACGGACAAGACGAACTTATAAAGTTTCCTTTTAGTACTACGGAACCCTAAAAACAAAAATTAGCTATCATCCATCATCACACAGAGATGAGTACGTACCTACTTAGTGAGTACCTACATGTAGAATGATATCGTATAATGTGTCCGTCGAGTAATCGGATCAGCCACTCGACTGTGCACCCTACAGCACAGCTCTTGATATCACAATAGATCATAAGTATGCCCACCCAATGGAAACGAAATTGTAAATCTATATATATAATAACTTGTTAAGAGCATGTGGGGCCATGCTTAGTATAACGTAGTATTATATTCTCTTTGATGCTTAGTAGGGATCCGTAGGTGCGTACGGCAGGACGTTTGAATTGTTTATCCGCTTTTAACGCATATCTTAAAAAATAATTATCACATTTTGCCCAAAATAATTTTAATACAAAGTTTTTACTAAGATCTATCAACATGGAAGATTACAAGTTAATAATGCATAGTTTAGAAATGGCAGGGGAGGGGGGACAAATTGTAAGCAACTTTGCCGGCTCATATTTCGCAAGTGGTACATCTGATAAAAAAAATTGTGTACGAAACGTTAAGTTTATTTTCAAAGAACTTTTCTATGATATATGTGGGGGACGTGCGAAAAATGTATTTTTATCCCCACTCACAGATTTCATCTGTGTCCCCACTTTATACTTATGTAAACCAGCCACCCTTTATTTTATTTACATAAAATTATTATTTTGTTATTCTTCCAAAATAGTCACCAAAGGTGTCTGGGGTGTCGTTGAACAGTCAACGACACCCCGATGATGGAGTTCAACGATTTTTTTTTACACCCTCTTTACATCTTTACATATTTTACAAAAAAAAAACTACTTTATTTTTCTAAACAGTACTTAGGTCTATACTTAGACTATCGTTGTGCAAAGTGTCATGCATGTAAATTTATAACTTTGGAAGTTATAAGGAAGGCTGAAAAGGATTTATACAGACAGACAGACAGACGAACATGACGTATTGTAGGAGTTCCTTTTAGTACGTAACGACAAATTTTTAAAGGCCTCGCTACATTACCTGACCCGACATCGTGCGAAAGGGACAGCTAGACTAGAATTTCACGGGAGCAAAAGAAACAAACTAGTTTCTAATTTAAGTTTCTGGGGGAGCGAAAGGGAGACGCTATAACCTTAATAATTTGTTTCTTTTGCTCCCGTGCCGTGAAATTCAAGTCTAGCAGTCCCTTTCACACGATGTCAAGTCAGGTCATGTATAACCACTTATAAGGGTGTCTACACATGGCCTGGCCTGACATTGTGTGAAAGGGACAACTAGATTTGAATTTCACGGGAGCAAAAGAAACAAATTATTAAGATTATAGCTTTTTTCCTTTCGCTCCCCCAGAAACTTATATATAGCCATCTCTTTCAAGCGATGTCAGGTCAGGCCGTGTAGCGAGGCTTTCAACGGGAGACAATAATGTAAGACCCGATAATTGACGACCCGATTGTACAGCCTGATATTTGGTGTGCCGGTACATGGAATATCAGGCTGTGCATTATCTTTTCGTGAAATATCACAATCATACACTATCAACACGGGCATGGACGTAATATCACAATGAACAGAGCCATGAGACATTGCCGCTCCGACGTTCATTATGTCAACATATTGTCATGTTTCTCTTTTTATTACACGGATCGCCGCATAGAGTAGGCGAGAGAGGTATTGTAAGATTGGCAATCTCGCACTCTGTGTCCATTTTTCACCGACTAGTAGGTCATAACATTGCGACCCGTGTTGGTCAAAAGTGAAAAAAATATCGCTGTGAAGACTTAATACTATCATACATAGTGATATTATGGCGTGTTGTGCTGTGTTTTGTCCATCGAAAACAACGAAAGGAGGAGTAAAAGATCCAGAATTATCATTTCACACGTAAGTCTTTTGTAGCGTTTATTACCTAAAATAACCAGTATCAAAGCTAAATATTCATTTGATCATTTCACTTAAAGAATATACATGTTTCAAGTCATACAACTATCACGCAGAGTTATATACTAATGAATGATAGCTTTCATTTAAGATAAATAAATGCATTGTTTTCGCGTTCCTGCTAGTGAAGTACCACTGCGCGTTTCAAACTTTGTCGATATTTGGTCGATATTTATCTAATAATACTCTTGTAATACTCTTGTATATATATATATATATATATATATATATATATACAAGAGTATTACAAGAGTGTATGCGAAGTACTGACCTTAGACTTAGGTTCATGTGAAAGGCGTCAAAACAATTAATATCACCTTTTTAGAGACACCAGGTCTCAGTGGTACACAGCAATATAGGTAGGATCATTGCTTTTTATACAAAGAACTTTGTGTGTAAGCGGAGGTCATGCGAGTCCAAAACTTATTTACGAAGCATGCGAAATGATGCCGCCGTCTTTGCGATTCGAGAGGAAACTTTGGTCTCTAGGCGGTTCTCATCTCGAAAAAAGCTCCCAAGATACCGAAAAGATGAAACTTCATCGAGTACTTTACCATTCAGTGATATCGGCGTTGTCTGGAGTCGAACCGCGTGTTTAAGCAATAAGGAACCCTACTAAGCACGGCCCAACAAGTTATTTATTAGTTACAAGTTATTCAACCAAAGCTAACTTATGCTAGATGACGCTATGTTTGAAGGTGATAAATACGCTAGGCGTAATACTCTTGTATATATATATATATATATATGTATATATATATATATACAATGTATATATTTGTATATATATATATATAAACTCTTGTACATTTCATCATTATACATTTCAAGCCGCGAAAGTGTCAAAAATATTAAAATTAATTATCGATAGAATACTTATCAAGCCGATTAAACACGTTCATGTTTAACTTAATTAAGTATATATATATAATCTAATAATACTCTTGTAATACTCTTGTATATATATATATACAAGAGTATTACAAGAGATATATACAAGAGTATTACAAGAGTATTATTAGATTATATATATATACTTAATTAAGTTAAACATGAACCGTTAATTCCTATTCCGTGTTTAATCGGCTTGATAAGTATTCTATCGATAATTAATTTTATATATTTTTGTATATATATATATACAAGAGTAATGTAATACTCTTGTATATATATATATACAAGAGTATTACAAGAGTATTATTAGATTATATATATATACTTAATTAAGTTAAACATGAACCGTTAATTCCTATTCCGTGTTTAATCGGCTTGATAAGTATTCTATCGATAATTAATTTTAATATTTTTGACACTTTCGCGGCTTGAAATGTATGATATTTTGATGGTTAACCAATTAATGAAAATAAAATATTTTGTTATAGGTTTCCAAAATGTCCGCAAATCAGAAATCAGTGGATAAAGGCTGTGAGGCGCAAAAACTGGGAGCCATCTAAATACTTTTGAGTTTGTTGAAAACATTTTGAAAAATCTAGTTTTTTGACTGGACAGTCAATTAAAAACTGAGAAGAATAAAAGAAACTAGGAGACGGTGTAGATAACTTATTAACTTTCATAGTTACTATTAAATATTCGTACTATTTATGTGGCAATTATAAGTTTCGATGCTCAATAAAGTACATATTTTTGCAAACATTGTGTTCTTAATGTACAAATTCTTAGTTTTGTACATTTGTGTACCTTTTTATCAATAAATTCTGCACTAGTTTTCACTTCCTTACTCACGCACACTCAAGCAGTTCTAGACACGCACACCAACATAAAGTGACCACGCTGCCAAAGCAATCACTCTGTCCTTTGTGATATTAAGTCCATGAGCACGGGCCTATAATGCTATCCGATAATGTACAGCCTGATATTCCATGTACAGGTACATCAATTATCAGGCTGCTTCAATTATCAATATTGGACGTACAATATCATGCCGTACATTATTGACACGGGCCGATAATGTACGACCCAATAATGCACAGCCTGATATAAGACAACCCATCCTCACCTCATTGGCTGAGGAAATTACACGTTCTACATGTACTTCTCCGCCTACCTGAGAAAAGTACACGTTTTATCGGGTCGTTCAATATTGGGCTGTACATTATTGCTGTACATTTCTGGTCGTGCTTTATTGGCACATGCTGATAATGTATGGCCGATAATTTACAGCCTGATAAAATCGACCCATAACTGTAATCCTTATATTTTTAATCTGTGTCGTATTATTACAGTGGCGTTCAAACGAAGCACGAAATCGATAGATGTCATAGACACAGAGGCTCTTAGCCAATGAGGGAGGAGTTGTCTTTTATCAGGCTGTACATTATTGGGTCGTACATTATTGGACCGTGTCAATAATGTACGGCAATATATTGTACGTCCAATTTTGTACAGCCTGATAATTGATGTACCAGTACATGGAATATCAGGCTGTACATTATCGGCTGTGCAATATACCGGTACATCAATTATCAAGTTGTACATTATCGGGCTTTCTATTATCGGGTCGTACATTATTGTCTCCCCACCAATCCAAACTAGGATAAAAGTTTAAGTTTTACAACAATTTAACAATTTACTTTACATCAACTTTACAATAATTATTATAATTTTAAAGTTTCGTTGTGTTGTGATTATGACATCTGTGTGATCTTGCGGCGCGAATTAAGTTAATACCTTACTAAGTGTAGCTGTAGTGTAAGCCTGTAAGCACATAATTCTCCCTATGTCTTTGCCACTGAATTCTCCATATACCTTTATGTCTTTGTTCTTTGCCTATAGGCTAATTAATGTGAAATTATCCTGTTACCACAGATACCTCCAGATATCTTTGCATATTACCATTGAGCAACTCAGTGCCACAGATAAAAATGCTTACTTACCTGACAAAAGTTTTTTTTCAAACTTTTGTCAGGTAGGTAAGCACTAAGCATTTTTATCTGTGGTACTGAGTTGCTCAATGAATTTTCAGATTTTCTCGAATTGCAGAAATTAAATTTTACAAACTACACGATGAGTTTTGGCGGAACGTGAAGAAGTCATGTAGCGTCATTGTATTATAAAAGTTGCCTATGTCATCATCATCATCTGCTGAACATAGGCCTCCCCCTTAGGGCGCCACACCGACCGACAAGATGCCACTTTTGCATCCACTGGTTGCCCGCGACTTTCATAATGTCATCGGTCCACCTAGTGGGAGGCCTGCATACGCTGCGTCTTCCGGTTCATGGTTGCCACTCAAGAACTTTTCTTCCCCACCGGTTATCGGTTCCTCGTGTGATGTGGCCTGCCCTTTGCCACCTCAGGTTGCAAACTCTGAAAGCTATGTCGCCAACTTTGGTTCTTCGACGAATATCCTTTGTTGCGGATTTTATTGCGCAAAGAAACTCCGAGCATAGCTCTGTCCATTGCCATCTGAGTTTCTCCAAAAGGCCAGTGGTCAAGGACCACGTTTCAGTTCCATATGTCATCACTGGCAACACACATTGATTGAAGACCTTTGTCTTCAGGCACTGCGGGATTTTGGACGAGAAGATATCACGCAATTTCCCGAGCGCTGCCCATCCGAGTTGGATTCTTCGGGCAACCTCTTTGTCGAGCTTACACCCTGGTTTATCACAGAGGCTACTTTTTATCCTGGAAAATTATTCAGTTACTGTAGAGTAGCGGCTGAAACTGCGGGGCGCAGCTAGTAATTTATTTATATGCAAAAATTAAGGTTGATCTGTGTAGCCGAGATAATACGTTAAACACAGACAGACAGAGTTACTTTCGCATTTATGATATACTATTGATTACGTCGGATAGTCTTTGGCCAAAAGAGAAAGCTGCTTTGGTACAATGGTCCTGTGTTATCCTGTTGCAGGTTTGCTGCGGACATGGAATCGTGGGAGCGCTTGGTAGAAGGCTGGTGGGAAGGTATCGATGTGGGCTCCTTCAGCTGCTTCACTCGGGCCACCGAGACTGTGCTTAAGGAGGACCTGACAGAATTTGAAATAGGTTATTATTGCTTATTATAGAGTTTTTGGGTATATGATGTTGTTAGTGGCTTGATGGTATTATTACCGCAAGGAGGGACCTAGCTAGTGACTAGCTAGGTCCCTCCTTGCGGTAACACCTTCATCGCCAGTTTTTACAAGCATTTATTTAACTTGTATGTATGTATGTATGTTCGGGTCAAATTTTGCAACTGAATTTTAGACCCTTGATCAATTGAGTTGCAAGTTTGCTTGTCTGTCAAGTTCCGGTGACAATACAATATTATGGCAGCGAGCTATCTGATGATGGAGAGGGGATGTGGAAATCGGAACTCCTCAGTCACTAACAGTAGATTGATGGAGTTTGGACTCATTTAGATCAGTTTACAGTACCAGTACCTCCCGGATTTTATGAAAGGTCATATGGAAAAATATATTTTTCCACAAAAACTTATGAAGCCTATATTTTGTCTGTAGTTTATTGTGTGAATAATAATGTGTTAATTGCACCTTCATGGCCACAGAATCCTTACATTTCCAGAGTTCAGATACATTAATAAAATAAAATAAATAAATTATTTCCTTGTCTATATAATATTATTATTTGCTTTTCATTTCTCGAAATATATAAAATCAAGATCGGTTCAAACGCTTACTTATGAAAAGATGCGGGCCTTCTTTGCAGCGAGGCCATTTTTCTCCATAAGCATGCAGGCAACAACTGGCCAGTTACCGCGAGGTCATGTTTTCTCCAGAGTGGATCTCCTCGTCTCTGCTGTGCGAGCCGGTTCACTTGCTGGGGCTGATATCGTCCCACGCCGGCGACTCCGCCTGGACCAAGCCTCTCATCGACACCTTCAAGCTGATCAACACCTTCGTGGAGCGCCACCCGGAGTGTTCCGATCACTATCATGATGATATTGTAAAGGTGAGGCCTTCATCCATCGATGAAGGCCGACATGTAGGCCGGGAGCCGGCACGCGCGGCACCTATCTTCAAAACTTGATAAGCATTTTATGCCTAAAACGGGCATCACACTAATATTATAAATGCGAAAGTTTGTATCTAAGCGTGTAAGTATGTAAGTGTGTTTGTTCCCGTTCAACTTCGTAATGGCTGAATGGATTCGAATGACATTTGGTATGGAGGTAGCTTATACCCTTTGTTTGGAAAATTCATTTACGCATACCCATCCGCTGGGTGGGCGGACGGGTTATGACGGACTCGACGTCGCATAAGACGCGGCGCCCCTACCGACTAAAAACCCCACGATGTTCCGTCGGCATCGGAATGCAAACAGGGCCGCGGGATCGCTCGCGCACTCTCCGCAGCCCTGTTTTTCCGACGTCCACCCCCTTGCACAGGGGTGGACCCACCTCAGGAGGGGAGCGCCCTCCGTCCGTCTCGAGCGAAAACTTTCGCCATCCAGTCTCTGGGGGGCCCTAGATAAGGGAGACAACGGGTGCCCCCGCATCCGTCGCCTCGGGCTCCCCAAGCGGAGACGGAGTTAGAGCCCGGCTGGCTCGCCTCCGTGTCCGCGCTCTCCGGAGCGGGTGAGCGAGAGGAGCCCTCTCTTTCTCACGCTCCTCGGTCTCCCTCTGCGATATAAACCACCACAGATTAAGTAAAAAGGAAAAGAACGAATCATTCTTGAAAGTTTGATGGCTTGAGCAAAATATTGACGACTGATATATCATTTTTATTTAAATGGCAACAATGGGGTAGAGAACGCTACTCCCACTGTATATCCACCGTGATGAGCTATCCACTGCCGCGGCCGTGCTCGCAAGTTGGAGAAAAGTGACAGAGGGGAAAGAATTATTATCCTCTCCCGGAGGATAATTTGTCTTCACCCGTGCTAGCCCTGCAGGAAATTTCCATGTATTCATCTAGAATGCTCAATCTAAGTTCCAAATTTCTATTATGCTATCACTATTCCCTAATGCATGTTAGTGTGTATTTTGAATACCTTTTCATTGGTCCTATTTGTTCACGAAATATAAATCTTAAAATGTTATCTCGTGAATAATTCTGTCCTTATAAAATAAAACAAATCTTTAGTAACTTTAGTTCCAGTCTATAATATTCTCTTTAAATATCACTAATGCACCTTTCTGTTTTTGTATTCAAATATAAAAACAAAATAATATTTCCAACCAAAAATCGTCGAAAAAAAAAACTGTGACCAGCTGTTATGCTTATGGCGACTTATCTGTTATAATTTATAATGAGAAGCATTTTTCTGCGATATCCATTGCGGCTGGCACACATTCTAAATGAATGGGTGCTCTAGCTGCGATTATTTTGTAGGGCTCCTACGTACGGCGGCTCCTCTCTGTTCCTACGTACGGCTGCTTCTCTCTTCTCCTACGTAACGGCTTTAACCTCGACTACAACTCTTACAACTCCGCTATCTCGCTCACTTCTCTCCAATCCTTCCGTATTTTTAACTACGGGATCTGCGTTGGCGGCCTGACAGCGCTGCGCCGACCCTTGAAAACTTGATCGCTGGGAACAGAATCCTGGGCGCGCTACAGCCGAGGGCCGTTCCTGTCTCCGAGTTACTACTGTCTTCTCGTGGCTTCTCTTCAATTCGCGTCACTTACTACTGAAGCTAAGTCCCTTTCATGTCTACAAGGGACCGTATATGTAACCGTTTAGAATCTGAACTCGCGACCCCTTCAGGGAATTAAACAATAAATGGGCGATTGAAATTATACACCAGTCGTTATTACTTACTCCCAACATAGGTAAGTAGAGTGAACGTTACGCTTCACGAGAGTCGGTCGGTCGGACAGGCGTGCCAGGCGCCGCTGGAGGCGCGCGTGCGCGGCGCCGCGCTGCACTGCCTCGCGGCCCGGGCGGCGCGCTGCCTGCGGGGGGTGCGCGTGGCGGCCTACATCGCCGAGCTGGAGGCGCCGGCCGCTTGCAAGGCGCCGCTGGCTGCACTACTCGGTACTCAGTTTTACACATCTTGTGGCACACCTAACACACGTGGTCAGAAGGCTCGTCACGGATCGTCTACAATTCTGTAGAATATAAGCGAGTGATTTGGCATTGTCTTAACTAGTAGTTCGCCCCGAACTGAGCCCCACATGATTTTCTGTTTCACAAGCATTTGATTCAGTTAGCTACACTGTTCATACTGTATAGAATGTTGTTCTTCCAAACTCATAATTTTTTGTTCGACCACTTTCAACGTTTTCGATCGAGTTGAAATTCTAAAGAGTCTAAAATTCAGTTGCAAGATTCGACCTTAATTGACCGAGCGAAGCGAAGGTCTCAGAGTTTACTGGGACAAATCGGCTTTTGTATGTATGTTTGTGTGTATATTTGTCCGACGATAACTTGCGAACCGTTGATCCGATCTTCATGAAATTTTGTAGGCTAGTAGTTAATTTCAATACCATTTTTAAGTTCGAATATGACCGCGAGGTCTCATTTCGCCGCGAACTACTAGTATAAATAAAAATAAAAGCTTGTAAAAATGTTAGGAGTGTCCCAGGTGTGGTATCGGTATCGCGTTGCGTAGTATCGTGACATGATACGTCGTGATGTTGCAGGCACGATATGCGAGCACCACCCCGAAGCGGTGGCCGACGACATCGGGCGCGTGTGGCGCGCCTACCTCCACCTGCTGGGCGCCGCCAACAACACTGTGAGTGGCCTTCCTAGCCCGGACCGGACCGGACCGGACCGGACCGGACCGCGCCCCACCTGGGCCGCTCGGCCGCTCGGCTCGAAACATGCAGGCAGTTAGCGACCCTCGATTTTAAAATCAAAATAAACAGTCAATGATGTTAATTTACCGGTTTGTTGGTGATTGCACTTATTCTTTATATATGTATATACATACGTATACCGAATATGTGTTTTTTCCCGCTGCAAAATGACATCTGGTATATATACCTAGTTAGGGATTAAAATGGTAATAATATCTAAATAATGATGTCTGCGTAGGACGGTGTAAGGAAAGCGGCACTGCGCGGCGCGGGCCGGGTGCTGGCGTGCTTCGGGAGCGAGCTGCCCGTCGCGGAGCTGACGCTTTTCTATCCCGCGCTCACCGCCGACGTCGGGAACGGTCACTGAATTACATTACTCGCCTACAAACAAGAAAATATATACACTTTGAAACTGCATATTGTAAATAAATTAGTAAACAGACAATCGGTGGCATCAGATGGAATTGTTCCCTTTACGCCGCTTCCCACGATGTCGCTCTGCGCCTATACACCAGTCCCACTACTAACTCCTATACAACGCTTCCCACCACGCCGCACGCCGCTCTCCGCCTCTAAGTCAGTCCCATAACGTCGCTCGCTCACTTTAGGGTCATCCCTTCGCAGAAAAATTCTAAAATAAACTATTTTTTATAATAGTGACTTGCCTGCAATATTTAATGTTATTTATGATCAATAAATATTTCGGTTTTCTGATTATTTTCCTTGGATTTACTAGCGACATTTCCACAATAACCGGAAATTGTTCTATGTCCGTCCTCGTGACTTTCTATCTACTTGTAAAATTTCATCAAGATCGGTCTATCCGTTTAGCCGTGACAACAAGCAGACAGACACCTATTCATAAATAAAAATATTTATGATAGAGTAAAAGTAAATATTAATGAAGATTTATGATTTTTACAAAATACTTGGCTAATTATCTGTGATATTAATTTTTAATGTTTTGTTTTGACTGAAATAATTTTAATTATATCTTTTTATGTTTATGAGTGTGTACATAATTGTACTGTGTGAAATGTTTGGTTCAATGAAATTATTTATTTTACAGATATTAATCATTTAAATTTATTTCATGAGAAAAAAAAAAATACACTTAAGATGTATATTTATACGAAAAGAAACCTAACACTCGAGAACACTATCTACTTAAAAACATATTACTATATACAAAGTTACCAATAAATTAATAAATTACCTTAACAAATAACACACACAAAAAATAATTACATACACACACACTACATTACATTTCTCATTTCGACTGAGATTCTCTGTGATATTTTTAATGAAGTCCATCGTATTTTTATTTTATTCCTATCATAAAATGTTTAAATAATTTTTTTAAAAAAATGCAATGTTTAATAAAATAGTTTGATAATTATTATTCGTTAAATCTAGATATTAGTTGAAATAAATCAAAGTTTTTTCACCCCGTGATAAATTTGCATCCATGAAAATTTTACAACTATTTATGGGTCCTTAATAAAAGCACAAAATTCATGATTTCAGAGTTTTCTGCGAAGGGATGACCCTAAAGTGAGCGAGCGACGTTATGGGACTGCCTTAGAGGCGGAGAGCGGCGAGCGGCGTGGTGGGAAGCGTTGTATAGGAGTTAGTAGTGGGACTGGTGTATAGGCGCAGAGCGACATCGTGGGAAGCGGCGTAAAGGGAACAATTCCCAACTGTAAAGGCCGCGTGCCGCGTGCCGCGTGCTTGTGCCGCGTGCCGCGTGCTTGTGCCGCGTGCCGCGTGCTTGTGCCGCGTGCCGCGTGCCGCGTGCTTGTGCCGCGTGCCGCGTGCCGCGTGCTTGTGCCGCGTGCCGCGTGCTTGTGCCGCGTGCCGCGTGCTTGTGCCGCGTGCCGCGTGCCGCGTGCTTGTGCCGCGTGCCGCGTGCCGCGTGCTTGTGCCGCGTGCCGCGTGGCCGCGCGTGACGAATACAAGTTATTTATTGATAACACCATAGTTATGTAGAGAGTAGCGAATTATTATCGTATTTTGTAATCGTGTTGCAGAGTCGCTGGAGCTGCTGGAGCGGCACGCGGCGCTGTTCCGCGAGCGGCTGGCGGCGGACGCGGGGCTCCGGCGCCGGCTGTGGGCCGCCGCGGCGGAGCCCGGGGCCGCGCTGGCGGCCCGCGCCGCGCGCGCGGTTGCCCACGCCGCCCTGCAGGCCTCGGACGCGGCGCAGGCGCAGGTACGCCTCCCGCTCCCGCGGCTCGTCGTCACGAAGGTTCGGCGGAGAGCCCTAATGTCGAATATGAAAGCCCCGACATCGTGCGAAAGGGACGGCTAGACTTGAATTTCAAGGGGGCTTTAGCTCCCGTGAAATTCAAAACAAACTACTAAGAGAAACAAACAAAAAAACAAACTACTAAGGTTACGGCTTAACCCTTTCGCACCCCGGAAACTCGTCGGTTCGGACATTGGTCTTCTCAATTTTCTTCAACGGCGTTGAATTCTGGACCATGAGGAAGCAAGAAACGAATTATATTGACGCATTCAAAATGTGGTGTCGCAGACGCGTCGCCCACTCCTCGGACCGCTCGCCGGACCGACGTTCCCGTCCTAAAAGAGCTCCGCATGACGAGGCTGTCGACGATATGTTTCCGGCGCTACCTCGGACACGTCGCTCGCACAGCTCCTGGAAACCTTGAGAAACTTATAGTAGCAGGGACGGTCGACGGGAAAAAGTCACGTGGTCAGATCGATCACGTGACTTTTATGAACGATTTTTTTTGTCCTACGACATGGACATGCCAGATAAAATTACCGACCGGTCCGCCCATCCCTGATGCCATTAAGTCTGCATTAGACGGGACAAACTGGAGGAGCATAGTCCCGAGAGTCGTGAAAGATCAATCCTTATTTTCATTTCGACAAGAAATTCTAATTATAGTTATTTTTTTGCTTATAAAATGAATACTCGACTCGACTCGGGTGATCGATAACCGTTTGAATCGTGCAAACAAACTGCGTGCGCGTGCGGGGAGCGGGTGAGGTAAAACGAATTGGCGGGGGCCGGGGAGGGGCCGTACTGTATGTAATACTAAATAATAATAATGTAAAACAAAATAATATGGTATTCAGTGGTTTACTGTGGAGCCTGACGTAATAACAAAAATGCTATAAAAAAAATATGGCTTAACGCGGCCCCACGATCCAAACTTCATAGATCGATATAAGACTTCAATAACACAAATATAATAATCATTACTTCTTTACCTCTATTAACTCCAATGTCTTAGAAACGAAACTTTAGGATAGCAGTGTACTAAATTGCGCGTCGGTCTTGTATCGAATGTATTAAGGTTTGTGATAAGGGGGTGCGACTCCGTGATATTTATTAAAGGTCGGATCCGGAGTATGTAGGCAGTTCTCGTTCTCTAGAGAACCCATACTTTTGATGTTTGTAGTCTGCACCTATAATATTGCGGTGACGACAAGCCTGTTTCTATTGCTCGCCTCCACCTATGTCACAATGAAGTACATCATGTTGGTGTCTATTAAATAAATAAATGTATAACTTGACCTGAGTAAAATATTGACTCGATTCCGCATACATAGAAGGCGTGTCCGGTTCCAGCGTATCGTAGAGTCGGAGCTGGTCCCGCTGACGGCGCACGGCGCGCCGCGCGTGCGGTTCGCGGCGCTGGGCGTGGCGTGCGCCGCGCCGCGGTACGCGCACCTCGCCGGCACCGTGGACGTGCACGCGCTCGAGTTCCAGCTGCGGACGGACATCGACGACGTGCCCGAACATGTCGCCGAGGCGGTCAGTCGACCTCCAACACTACACTCACTCTCTCTCTCTCTCTCTCTCTCTCTCTCTCTCTCACTCTCTCTCGTCTCCTCCACCGTTTCACGGAAAGCTCGTGGTTTATTGTTCGATATTGAATCGCTATTTATCCTCAAAACGCTTCGCTACTATCGTTCGCAAAACCGCCGTTAAGTAAAAAATAGGTTGACGCGTCTCGCAGGTGGCGTGGTGCGTGGAGTCACGCGTGCCGCATTCGGGCGTTCTCCTGCAGACGGCCATACTGTACCACGAGCGTCTCCCGGCGGCGCGCGTGCGCGACGTCGTGCTCGCGGGGCTGCGGGCCGAGGCGGGCCGGGACACGCTCGACCCTAGCGACGTGAGTATACGGTCCACGGTGGCGCGGCAGACGGCGACCCTGTACCGCGAGCGTCTCCCGGCGGCGCGCGTGCGCGACGTCGTGCTCGCGGGGCTGCGGGCCGAGGCGGGCCGGGACACGCTCGACCCTAGCGACGTGAGTATACGGTCCACGGTGGCGCGGCAGACGGCGACCCTGTACCGCGAGCGTCTCCCGGCGGCGCGCGTGCGCGACGTCGTGCTCGCGGGGCTGCGGGCCGAGGCGGGCCGGGACACGCTCGACCCTAGCGACGTGAGTATACGGTCCACGGTGGCGCGGCAGACGGCGACCCTGTACCGCGAGCGTCTCCCGGCCCGCACGTGCGCGACGTCGTGCTCGCGGGGCTGCGGGCCGAGACATTTTGATTTTTATAAAATTTGTAGGAGTAGGTAGTAGAAATTTGTCTCGTCAGACTCCCCCAACCATACGTCGGGTATGATCCTAATTAATATTATAAATGCGAATGTAACTCTGTCCGAGTGCTTGTCGCGCTATCACGGCTAAACGGCTGAACGGATCGAGCTTAATTTTTGCACAGATATAGCTTAACAATTAATAATATAATATAAAATACTAAACTCAGATTATGAGTATGTTTGTTTTGTTTGTTTGAATCTTGTTTCCACCACCACCTTTTGCCTATTAAGATTAGGAGAGAGGCTGCTGATCTTACCATCTTGTACAATATAGTTTCTAATAGAATTGATTGTTCGTCATTGTTGGCCAAAATTTGTTTAGTGACTCCCTCTAGATCTGCACCACGTAGAAATGGCCTTCAGCTGTACACCCCACGTTTTGACACAAACTATCGGAAAAACTCTTTTCTTATCCGTACAACTATTAATTTCAACTACAACTATTCTAATTGTGTTGATTTATTTATGATGAGGAAAAACACCTTTAAAAACATCATTTCTAAAAAATTCTTCGATAAAATGAAAATAGTATTCAATAATACAAGAACGAAATTAGCAAAAAAAAATAAAAAAAATATATATATAAACAAGTGTAGATAAACTGATTTAGTTTTTATATTTATATGGCTCTGGACCCCGGTGCTTACTAAGCAAGGGGTATTAAAATATTTTAAGTTCTTCTGACACCTTTTAACTGGTTCTATTTTGTGATGTCATTTTTATAATTTATACCATAAATTTTTTCGTGCTCATGTTTATGTTCTAACAGGGCATTCTTAATCTCATCCATAAGCGAGAACTGTTTAGGCTTTTGTGTACCCATTAACTGTATTTCTACTTTATTTATATTCAAGCTGTTAGTTTTCCATGCAAAATAAAATAAAATAAAATAAGCGTTCATGAATATATAACTGGCTCGCGATGATGGTCGCGAGTGTTGTGTAACAGTGTCGTGTCAGCAGTCGGGGCTGGAGTTCCTGGTGGCGGAGAGCTGCCGCGCCGGCGGGGCGGAGCGCTACCTGCCGCTGTGGCGCGCCGCGTGCGCCGGGCCCGAGGGCGCGCCGCTGGCCGCGGAGCTGGCGCGCCGCGCCGCCGCGCTGCTGGCGGCCCACGCGCGCGCGGCGCTGGACGAGGTCGGTGCGCGCGCCGAGCCGACTGTGGCGCGTTCGATTCCAATTGCTTCACTTAACGTCATTCGTTCGTTAAGGATTCTGAGAGTAAACCTCGCGCGTTACCGACGAGCCGATATATTATATAGAATCCCTAACGATCGTCCGACCGTCGAGATCCCGATCGAAGTTAGAGGATAAGGCCGCGGGTTCGGTTATATCGTTTCCGTGGCAGTTGGAGCCGTCGCTGGAGTCCCTCCTGCGCGTGTGCGCGCACGCGCTCCCGGGCGAGCGGTCGGGGAGCGCCGTGCGCACGTTGGCCGCGCCGCTGTGCGCCGCGCTGCGACACGCGCACGCGCTGCCCGCCGCCGCGCTGCTGCTGCTGCCGCTGCTGCCGCACACCGACGACGTCTCGGAACTCTTTACGGTAATTGCTATCGTTTGTATTATATATATAACCTTACATTTATACAAATTCACCCACGATAAAAGGTTCAATAAAACCATCTTTATATTTATATTATATTCATAGCAAGTGGAGGTGGAGCGCGCGGCCGACGAGGAGAGTGCGTGCGCGGGCGCACTCGCCGCGCTGCACGCGCCGCGCGGGGCTACACTCGCCGCTGTACAGGTACGTAGTGGGGGGGGGGGGGCGACGAGGAGAGGCGCGAAATTCACGCGATTTACACGGATTTCAGCACGACGTTTGATCTGGTCGATCACGATTTACTTCTTGATAAGCTTTATAAGTTGGGTATCCACGGGACGCTACTAACGCTGCTATGGATTAAATCATATTTACGAAACAGATCACAGTTGGTGGTTGCTAGTGGTTTCAAATTAGTTGCAACTGCGATGCCTTCCGGTGTTCCGCAAGGATCCCATCTGGGTCCTCTCCTGTTTCTGGTTTTTATAAACGATCTAAAACATCGACGATCTATAAAGTCAAGCTTTTTGCTGATTATCTTAAAATCTATAAGGTAATTAGGAACCGGGTGGATGTGGAGGCTCTCCAGGCTGACTTTGATAGTGTTTGGCGTTAGTGTGTCCGTAATAAAATGATGATAAATGCGAAAAAGCGTTATTATTATTCAGTTAGCTAGGATCACTGTTGCATACAATATATTTGTTAAGTAAAATTATAAGCGTTTTGCATAACGCTGTTTGTGAACTTAAACAAAAAATATATATAGTTTTGGTATCGTAACCAGGCCGCTCTCTATGTTCTCCGCGGGTGTAATATCTGTAGCAGGTGTATGTGAGTGAGTATGTGACGTTCCTCACGTTCCCGTTCTCGGTGCCGCAGCTCGTGCTGTCCCGGCGCGACGCGGACCCGGCGGCGCAGAGCCGCGCGCTGCGCTCGCTATCGCGCCTGCTCGACCACGGCGCCGCACTCGACCCGACGACACACGCACACGTCAGTTAACAGCGAATCAGCTTTTAGACGTCCACTGCCGGACGAAGGCTCCAGCAAACCACACCATATTTTTTTATATATCTTTTCGCATATACTATCACACAATCTCCATCGTTACACAACCCATCTTCTACCTTTTCTATGAATCCTCTCCATCCTAGGGTTGCCTGAAAGAGATCGCTGTCAGCGATAAGGGTGCCAGTTGTTACGCTAATTTTTGTGCCTCTTAAAATGTTGTGTGAATAATGAACAGTTTATCTATCTAAAGATAGATAAAATTCAAAATCCCCACGCTTGGCAGGCGGCTTGGAGATCGCAGAATGGTCACCGCTTACCGCTGCTACCCGTGCTCGGGTCGGTGCAGTCGTAGGACATACCAAACATTGAGGACTTCTGGGAGAGCCAGTACTCGTATAAACAACGCATGCAACTTGTAAACCGCACTGACGTTAACGGCGACCACGAGTTTCTCCTTCTCGGTCCGTTCGTTAATCGACTTTTATAGTCGCGAGTTAACGGCTCGAGCGATCGAAGCTCGATGATCCGTATTCATCCGAAGGGCATAATTATAATATCTACTTTTATCCTACAAAAATACGTTAATACCGGAGAACAGGGAGTGAATTCCGGGTACGACTCGAAGGCTATATAGCCCACTAGAAATAATAACTAACCGATGTGAAACTTCAACGTATGCACTACCGAGCCTCCGGATCCGGTAGAATGCGACTACATATTTGCAATAATATATCGCCCTCGCGGTGCGCGTGCGTCCTGCAGGTGGCGCGGCTGGCGGCGCGGGCGCGCGCGCGGCTCGCCCGCGGCGGCGCCGGGAGGGACGCGCGGGCGCTGCACAGGGACCTCGACATGTTCCTAGGTAACTCGGTACTACGCAGGTGTACGGGACACCCCGCACACCTGCGACTTACGTAATTATGTGGCTTGCACTCTTACCGGCTCGAAACTGAGAAGGACCTTAGAATATTTCATTCGAGTCCCTTGAAGTGTTCATAAATAACTAGTCGTGATCCCGGGCCCGATGTAATGTGACTCGATGACTCTCGCGAGCCGGCGGCGCCATCTCTGTATATTTTAGAATGGCTGACCGTGTTGTCCGCAGGCGCGCACGGGCGCGGCACCGAGTGCGACAGCGACGTGGACCTGCTCGTGGCCGAGCTGGGAGACGCCGTCTCTCTCCCGCTGCCCGCCGCCGACTGCCAGGTCTGTCTCTGTCTCTGTCTCTGTACATGTACATGTACAGACTACTACCGCTCGACGAACGACTCGAACTCGGTGTGTATTGTATAGG
This sequence comes from Apocheima hispidaria, assembly GCA_947579745.1. Lineage (NCBI taxonomy): Eukaryota > Metazoa > Arthropoda > Insecta > Lepidoptera > Geometridae > Apocheima > Apocheima hispidaria. The sequence goes on along the minus strand of OX388152.1, from coordinate 111,916 downwards.
TCGATTGGCCGGCCCCAGTGTCAGTGCTATTCCGAACTGGCCGGCGCTATCCGGCGTCGAGGCGGAACGTTTTTCTAGAAGAAGCGACCGATAGCCACAGTTTAAGCCCCCGTCGGAGTGATCGGAGCCACGGCTAGGTATATAACGATGTGTTGTGTTGCAGCTGAGCCTGAAGCGCGTGGTGAAGCTAGCGCTGGAGCACGAAGACCACGACTCCCTCGTGGTGTTGACTGCCCTCATCTGCGACCACCGTGAGTAATCCATTTTTGACCGACCGAGCGAAGCGAACGAAATACTCTAACGGCATTGCTTATCCGTATGTTGGTAGTCGCGTGCAAACAGGTCGAATTTTTCAACCAACCCTGATTAAAAAAATGTTCTACAACTTTATTTTTTTGTCGTCTTTGATTTTGGATCGGAGAGGTCATCATCATCATTATCAGCCGGAAGACTTCAACTGCAGAACATAGGATTGAGCGCCATACCTAACGAAAACCTACCACTTTCACAATGCCAATTTCACAGCGGTTGCCTGCGACTTTCACAATGTCGTCGGTCCACCTAGTGGGAGGCTTGCCTACGCTGTGTTTTCCGGTTCGTGGTTGCCTCTCAAGAACCTTATCGGTTCTTCGAGTCATGTGGCCTGCCCATTATCCATTAGATACGAGAGGGACGCAGCTTCTGTAGTAAGTGACGCGAATTGGAGAGAAGCGACGAGAAGTGTAAAAAAAATATAATTAAAAATAATACAAGAGTAGCAACTCGGAGACCGCCTCCAGGATTCAGTTCCCAGCGATCAAGTTTTAAAAAGTTCGGCGCAGCGTTGTCGGGCCGCCAATGTCGTAATAAATACGGGAGGATCGGAGAGAAGTGAGCGAGGTAGCGGAGTTGTAAGAGTCGTAGTCCTCGTAAAAGCCGTACTTAGGAGAGAGAAGCAGTCGTATGTAGGAAAAGAGAGAAGTTGCCGTACGTAGGAACGACGCGGCTAAAACACTCATTCATTTAGAACGTGTCCCAGCCGCTATGGATAACAGATAAGTCCCCTATAAGCATAACAGCCGGTCACATTTTTTCCGACGATTTTTAGACACTATATAATTATACGGAACTACATGACAGCGCGTCCCTTTTGTGCACTCGGTTTTATTTAATACAACATTTAGTATCTTTTTCCGCGGCGAAATCCGCGTGCGTTCTCGTCGAAGGCACTCGGCCGTGTGGAATGAAGCACCACACCTGTCGGAAATGCTGTCTCCATTTCGGAGTGACCCCTCCTGTTCTGTGCATTATTATTGTGTCCCGTCTCGGTAAGAGAGGCCGTGTAGTGTAGTGTAGTGTAGTATTGTTCTCGTGGTTCGCAGCCGGCATGCGGCGAGAGACGCCTCCGGCCGGCACGGTGGCGGCGCTGGCGCGCGTGCTGGCGCGCGTGCTGGCGGCGCGCGCGGCGTGCGCGGCGCGCGGGGAGGCGCCGGCCCCGCGCGCGCCGCTCGTGCCCGCGCTCGCGCTCCCCTTGCTGCAGGTGAACAGTGCGTCCCTCGGGCCCGCGCGGACGGCGGCTATCCAAAAACTTCATTTGTAATGTTAACATTTTTCCACGAGTCGTAGTGCACGACCGCGAAACATTGGAACGGTGCAGTGACCGTATCGTATGCGTGCCCGTGTTGCAGCTCATCTGTTCCTGTGAGAGCGCGGGCACGCGGCGCGTGCTGCGCGACGTGCTGCGGCCGCTGCTGCGCGGCGCGGCGCTGCAACACGCGACGGAACTCGTCACCGAGACGCTCGCGCCGGGGAACCCCCGTGAGTTCCTATTTACCGACTGTCTCGCGACTATCCAGTTCTCCCGAAAGTTTTCGATGACAAAATATAAGTTCAAAAACTAAAACCCGCCCTCGTAGACGTATGAAACGAGAAAATATTATGCGAAATTCAAAATGGCACGGTCCATTTAATTTACATAGTGTTTTTCCAATGAGTTTTAGTCAAACTCATTGGAAACATTCAGTTTGGAATCTCTCGTTTTAGTTTTTGAACTTATATATTTCATTCGAGGATTGGAGTTGGACATGTACTTAAAGGCAACATGGACAAATTTTAAAGGAGACCTTGTTGCTTTACGCCCAAGACAATTAACCGGTAATTTGGAAGTTTCAACACGACATCGACCCAAATGATAATATATGGTACCGGGTATAGGCGACGGTAGTGGCCAAAAGCACCACAAACAAACACCAAGTGTACGATGCTTTTGTAGAATTGTAGAATCAAATTCCAAAAGACACCAGCATCAAATTGATTCATTAAATACCGCGACGATTTCGGGCTCCTGTTACCTCCAAGGGACACGCCACTAAGCAAGACAGTGATACTAAAGTTGTTTTCAAAATGCATGAAATTTGATGTAATTATAGTTTTTTTTAAATATTATATGGTATTTCATTCATCTCCATTACTCGGCTTTAAGCGTCTTTATTTAGTTGGCCGGCCCTTCGTTGTCTTCGAATCGCTTAGGAAAAGTTAAACTGAAAGAAAAAGATAAAAATAATAACAATACCGTCAAAGAGATGTAATAACAGCATCGAGAAATATCCGTAAGATTAGAATGAATTCGAATAAAAAAACCTCCATTTCGGTATCTGCAGTATTTTCAAAGCATCTTTGATTAGGTGTCCAGTAGTGTCAATATGTATGTCGGCAGCGGCGGCGCGGGCGGGCGCGCGGGAGGCGGCGCGCGCGGTGCTGGCGGCGCTGCGCGGGGACTCGGTGGCGGCGCGCCGCGGGCTCGCGCCGCTGCTGGCGCGGCTGGCGGCCGCGGGCGCGGGCGAGCCCTTCTCTCTGGCGGCCGCGGCGTGTCTGGACATGCGAGCCGTCTGCAGGTACGCAGGACGCGGCACGCGGCACGCGGCACGCCTCGCGAACCTATTCAATGTTACTAGCATTTCAGATATTCTGCGTTTATTTCAGTGCGAGTGCTCTAGACGGGGCGGTCGATGATTTGCTGAAGGTGTTGCTGGAGTCGGATGTGACGTCGCGCACGCGAGTGGCGCTCTACAAACGAACCGTCCGTTCGACCGTCGACTTCCTGACCGAGCTGTATGGAAGTGACGATACCGGAATACTGATGGAGAAATTTTTCCGAGTGAGTTAACGTCCCCGGGTAGCGGGCGGTAGACGGGGCGAGGCGCCGACTCCGGGAGGAGAGAACGAGAGAGACGGTGGTGAAACGGATCGCACTCGGATAAAGATGGCCGATAATGATGACTGCATCATTATTAATGACTAGCTGTTACCCGCGACTTCGTTCGCGTGGCCCTACAAAGAAAAAGTAGCCCAAGTCCGTCCCGAGCCTTAGATATTATCTATGCAAAAATCCAGGTCGATCCGTTCAGCCGCTTAGTCGTGATAACGCGACAAACGCCCATACAGAGAGACGGACAGTTACTTTCGAATCCTAACGTATATTATAATTGAGAGGAATATAGCCGCAGTCGTGTCAGGCCCATAAATCTTCAAGATATGAACATAAATACTTTTTCAAATTTCTTTATTGATGACAACAGGGGTCACATTTGGTTAGTAAAAACAACTTAAAACTAGAGTAAATACGTTCGTCTCGTGGAAAAAACTAAGTCCATACAAAACGTCAAAACATGCATAAAAATCAACGCCATCCAGCGAACTATAGGAAGCAACTTTGTCTCTTTGTCTGGATGTTTGTCGCGTTATCACGGCTAAACGGCTGAATGAATCTTGATAAAATTTTATAAGGTGTTACTGTATATCACAAAGACAGGACATAGGATACTTTTTTATGTCCACGGCGAACGAAGTCGCGAGTAACAACTAGTCTATAATACTAGTAGTTCGCAAACTTAAAAATTGTATTGAAATGAACTACTTGCCTACAAAATTTCATAAAGATCGGATCAACGGTTCGCAAGTTATCATCGGACAAATATACACACTAACATACAAATGCCGATTTGTCCCAGTAAACTTTGAGACCTTCGCTTCGCTCGGTCAATTAGTTAGGCTGCTAAAGTAACTGTCTCTCTGTCTGGTTGTTTGTTGCGTTATCACGGCTAAACGGATCGACCTGGATTTTTGCATAGATATAGCTTAAGGTGCAACGTTGCGCACAGCGCATCAAATTCAAATTTTCACGTGTTTTTTGTCAATTACAGCTTAATTACTCACATGGGATATCATTGAATAGGTCTTTTAAAATTATGTTAAGGTTTCCTATACCATTTATTTATCAAACGTCCTGCTTGCGAAATATTGCCCGACAAAGTTGCTTCTCAATTTCTGATTATTTATGTATAATCCGGGCACTCGCCTCCATTTTGTTTGCTTGTTTATTTTGTAACCTTAAGTTGAATCGCCACGTTTGTTTGATAAGCGATAGCCTCCGGTGGCTTAGAGGTGTACTTATTATCTTAGTGTTTAAATTTATTTGTACGAAGGCCGTCTAGCTAAAATAATATGAGGGAAAATATATCGAGATCGTCCGATCGAGCGCTACAGACGCGGTATTGTACTGTCGTGCAGGCGTGCAGGCGGGAGGAGGACGACTCCCGCTGCCTGTACGTGGCGGCCGCGCTGCCGGCGGAGCCGAGGACGGTAGCACGCGAGCCGCGCCTGCTGCGGGCGCTGTTCGAGCCCGCGCGGGCGAGCGCCTTCCACGCGGAGGCCACCTTCGCCTTCGTGGCTCGCTGCGCGCCGGCTCTACTCGAGACGCACTACGAGGTGGGCTTCCGGACGCACGCGCCCTCTCTCTCGCACTCGCACGCCGCGCCACGCTCACACTCTAACGTTTCCAGGAAACGATACGAGCGTTATCCGAGATGATACCGTCGGTGTCGGGCGCGTGCGCGGGCGCGGTGCGCGCGTGCGCGGCGGCGGTGGGCGCGCCGCCGCGCCGCCTCGCGCTCGCGCTCGACGCCTGGGCCCGCTCGCTGCCGCTGCATCGCGTCGCCGGTGAGTCGGGAGGCGAGAGTCGCGAGTCGCGCGTCGCGGGGTGCGAGCGAGAGGGCGCCCGCCACGCTATATAGCGCGCCGTGTCTCGTGTTGCAGAGCACGTCGGCGGCTACCGGTTCGAGCGCGCGGAGGCGGCGGCGGCGGCGGCGCTGCGGCGCGCGCTGGAGGCGTGGCCGCCGCCGCACGCGGCGCAGCTGCTGACGGCCGCGGCCGCCGCCGCCGCGCCCTGGCCGAGCCTCGTGCTGCGGCTGCACGCGCAGGCGCCCGGGCCGCTGCAGGTTCGCCGCTCGTATTGTAACTATACGATCCGGGGTTCGACCCGCCGGAACGAGCTTCATCCGAATCCGTTCAGACGTCGAGAGATCGAGTCGGAACGGACACCTATCGATCGAATCCGTCGCCGGATATACCATCCGAGATAATACCGACTCCTCCGTCGTATATAATTACATCTTATTTAATGTATAAATGTCGAGTTGCAAACGGCCAGCTAAACCGGCCGAATTGATTCTGAACAAAACAGAAAGCTGCGGCAAGCGGTCCTCGAATATTTCAGTATGAAGTCTGGCACACCTAGGTATTGTTCGTCTCTTGTTTTTTCATCAAAACGGTGGCCCCTCGTAAAATATGCATCGAAAGTTGACAATAATACGAACAAAATTTATATACTAATGATCCTCCGGCAGTTTCCAGAATGTACGCTTTCAAAGTAAGAAGGTGGCGCCGACGGTAAGTCGACTTAGATATGGGAGAGGGTATAAATTGGATCTAAAAATATTGTTGTAAAGTCATCTATCAGTTTTAGCATTCGCTATCGAGCGACCTCAGTCAAAACCTAAAAGAACTACTCGGTTCGGAATAGTACCTACCTTAAATATCTTTACCTCCGGTGATTGCACTGGCAATATTACTTTTTAATTAATTTATATCTTATAAATAATTATATTTATATCTCATTCTGGCCCGACCGATTCGTTTAATTACTTTTTAGTGGATTCATAATGAAAACGCTAAATGGAACTTTTAATAGCTCTGTCAGTTTAATATAATTTCATGAATAAACGGCCGAGACGATCTCGATGAAATATTATACGACAAGGAAGTAAAGTTAGGAGTTAGTTAGTAAGTTAGGAAGTAAAGTTTACTAAATTATCAGACAAGCGAGATTACCGAATAAGGTCTAATTATAAGAACAAATTAATAGTACCACCGTCTAAACTAGAAATGCATAGCTCCGGACCAAACCCAATGGCTGCTAAAATATACAACAAACTACCAGTACAGATAAAAGAGATAGAAGAAGAGTTCAAATTTACTAAAGCCCTAAAAAGTGTATTACTCGCGAAATCCTACTATACCCTAGACGAATTTTTGACAAAATAATTATGGAATAGATTGACCCGCTCCGCACGATATTGCCATACCCATTCAGGGTCATTATGATTTACCTATTTAAAATATGCTAGTTAAGATCTGCATGTATTCCACATAATGTTTGCAATAAATGAATTGAGTATTGAGTATTAAAGTCTAGCGCACGGAAGCGGGACGGTCCGTTTGTGCGAGTAACTCCGTCGAGTGTCGAGTGGCGAGTGGCGAGTGGCGAGTGGCGAGTGGCGACAGTGACAGTGGCGTATCGGCGCCGGTACTCCCGCAGGAGCACGCGAGCTACCTGCAGGACCTGGTGTGGGCGGGGCTGCGGCTGGGCCGCGCGGGCGCGCTGCCGCGCCTGCTGCTCGAGGACGCCGCCCGCGCCTTCATGCCGGCCCTCTACACGTCAGTACCGTCACACTCGAGCGCCGATATCGCTCGCATACGATTACTGGGTTTTTTTTATTATTTTTGCACTCTTTCCTCTTAAGACGATTTTGTCGTCGCACGTCTTATGCATTTGCCAGTGTCAAGTATACTTATATATTTTCATTTTTTTTTAAATATTTTCAAACAAGTCACAGTCAAAGGCGAGCAAAGCAAGTCACGGTCGAGTCCAAGTCGTGCCCCAGTAAAGCGGTGAAAACTTTACTAGAGCCTTCTATGGAGTTTTGGAAACGACACGAAAATTCACGTTTCACGACATTATACAATTCACTAACACTCGTGCATGTTCACGAACACTTAACAATTCACCGTTTTTACACAAGTTTTGGAAAATATGGTTAGATCGAGCTGTCGCAGTAAGCGATGGCCTTTTTTTTGTTCTTCATTATAAAAGTATCGGCGACACCGAGGCCCATATCGTTCGATGCAGGTTCTTATTGCGCAAGCCGTTCGTCCTGTGCTCCGCGCAACTAGCCCCGTGCTGCGCGCTGCTGCGCGACGTCGCGGCGTGCTGCGGCGCAAGCGACGCGCCGGCGTTGCTCGACCTGGCCGACCAGGTAGTTATAATATACCTACCTACCTACCGGACCGATCCCGCTGTCTGCATGCAAGCTACACACTGCGTGATCGCTTACACCCCGAGGATACTGTTTATCTCCATAAATTAGGATAGTAGGTACAATCTTAATCTTGGGGAAAGGCTGCTGACGCAGACGGGCTGACGCACAAGAACTAGTCCATAGAAACATACAGAAAGACGATGGCTTAGTTGGCAGAGCGAGCAGGACACCGACTCCACTGTTCATAATAATATATATCCTTGTTATAATATATGTTTACACTCGGAACACAAAACGTAAACGAGGATCGTCAGTGTGGCTGGCATAGGTACATAAAAATTAATTTACCTAGAAGTAAGGGTAAAGTTGTAAGTTGGTTAATTAGCGTGTGGGGCTACGCAGGGCAGGGTTCTCATCAGGGTTATGCCCCAGTAAAGTGGTGAAAACTTTACTAGAGCCTTCTATGGAGTTTTGAAAACAACACGAAAATTCACGTTTCACGACATTATATCGTTCACCGACACTCGTGCATGTTCGAAATAACACAAGTTTGGGAAATTCATAAAATGAGGCGACATGAATTCTTCACGTTCCCGCCAAAACTCCGTAATTTTTGTTGTAGCTGTGGGATAAGTACGCGGCGGCCGAGGATGCAGCCTCGTGCCGCGCGCTGCTCGCCTCGCTCGTGCGGCTGGGAGCGAGCGAGAGGGCGCGGTGCGTGCAGTGGGCGCTGGCGGCGGTGGGGGACGCGGCGCGACCAATCACAGACCGAGCCGCGCTGCTGCCCGTGCTGCCGCCGGGGGACTATGCCGCGTATGTTGCGTAGCCTAGCCCAGCGTAGTACTCACGCACTAGGACTAGCGGCGTCACTCCGCCGGGAACTGCTATTAGACACGTCACGTCTACGAAGTCACCTTAAGGGTCAACTTTGATAAAAATGTGATTTTTGTATTTAGCGCCCTCACTAGTAGTTATGTAGACTAAAAATCTTATTTTGTTTTTTTTTTTGGTTCTGTCATCTAGTATGACAGAGTATAGTAACATGGCGGGAAAAAATAATTCCATGACATTTTCACGATAAAAAATTATATATAGATAAGTATTTCACTGGTGGTGCCGAGAGCATTCGATAGTGCATTTTTTCAGAGTATTTTGTTGAAGTCGAATTTTTTTTAGTGAAAATTATTCTCTTTTGTGTAGTTTGTTCACGTAGGTGCGTGCCTGTTAGAGGGTGTCAGAGAGCGTGTGCGAGAGAGGCGTGTGAGTTCGGTTTCGTCCCGACTTTGCTTCCATACCGTTTCTCATAAGGACTTTGAGAACCTCGTTTGAAACAAAATGTGCCGGTTTGAAATTAAAATATTTTATTATTGTTGAAATGATGGTATTCCCACACGCTTTTATGGTGAGTTAACGTAGTGATCCTACCTAAACTGGTTGCTTTCGGGCATGTATCAGAGTCGCGTACGCGTCGGTCGCGCGCGCGCTGCCCGCGCGCCTGTCGGAGTGCGTGTGCGAGCACGCGCGCGCGCTGCGCAGCGTGCTGGACGCGGCGAGCGTGGCGCCCGCGCCCGCGCTGCTCGACCTGCTCGCGAGACTCGCCGCCGGTGAGTGACCACTAGCGCGGCTGTCGGAGTGCGTGTGCGAGCACGCGCGCGCGCTGCGCAGCGTGCTGGACGCGGCGAGCGTGGCGCCCGCGCCCGCGCTGCTCGACCTGCTCGCGAGACTCGCCGCCGGTGAGTGACCACTAGCGCGGCTGTCGGAGTGCGTGTGCGAGCACGCGCGCGCGCTGCGCAGCGTGCTGGACGCGGCGAGCGTGGCGCCCGCGCCCGCGCTGCTCGACCTGCTCGCGAGACTCGCCGCCGGTGAGTGACCACTAGCGCGGCTGTCGGAGTGCGTGTGCGAGCACGCGCGCGCGCTGCGCAGCGTGCTGGACGCGGCGAGCGTGGCGCCCGCGCCCGCGCTGCTCGACCTGCTCGCGAGACTCGCCGCCGGTGAGTGACCACTGCCGCGAGCGAGCTCTCCAAACCGAAACATACCGCTTCATTCAATTGTGATTTTAACATACACGTACTCACCGCAGAACTAATTTGGACATGAATTTCATCGAATTTCCAACATGTTGTTACGACGTGCATTACAGTAGGTAAGTAGCATGGTGTGTGGAACATCCCAGTGATAGGTAGCGATGTCGTCGGGTCGGTTGTGATGTGATATTGAAGTGACGTGACGTGGCGTGTAACGTGTAACGTGTAACGCAGGTGACGAGACCGCCGGGTGGTGGGACTCCGCGATGGAGTCCTGCATGGCGTCGCTCGCGGTGCAGGCCTCCCCCGCCACGCTGCACGCCGTGCACGCGCGTGCGCTCCACAACCCGCTGTCCACCGCCGCCGTGGACAGGCTGCTCGTGCCCCTCATCAGGTACGGACAGTCCGTAACCGTGCTAGTAGTAGTACTACTTGGGATACTCGAATAAACCGTAACGCTTTCGTTATGTTTTTAATTAGTCCGGTTTTTGATCACCTGAAGAGTGTCGTTTGTCAAAATGATTTGTTTCGTAGGGGCAATAATCTTGTCAAGTTACATCTCAGCTATGTAAAACTAGCTGCGCCCCGCGGTTTCACCCGCTATTCTACAGAAACGATGAAAAGTTATTCCATCTTTTTTGTAGTTTGAGTGCGCGGATGACTTTCTACACAATTTCACTGCACAGATAGTCATTTTTGTTTACTGTTGGTTATCAGGAAAATAAAACAACCGTCTTATTTTGTAAGCCGCACGCACGCACGCACAGCTCTGGCACTTGGTCGGAACTGAGGTTCAATGTTTGGGGCGGCGTCTTATATAAGTCTTATAAAACTTATGTGTTGCGCGCTAGGCTCGTCCTAGACTAGGTATCTAGTTCTATTCATCTGTGAACGGGAACAAACACACATACTTTTTTATTATTATTTTTTACTTACATAGTAACATAATTGCACACAAAGTTTCGCATTTATAATATTGGTATGTTGAAAGATCCCCTGTTCCTCGGCAGCCACTCCGCGGCGGGCGTGTGCGAGCAGTACTTCTCCGCGGCGCTGCCGCCCGCGCTGGGGGCGCTGCGCGCGGCGCGCCCGCCCGCCGCCTCGCGCGCCTCGCCCGCCTCGCCCGCCTACTCGCGCGAGGTGCGAGACCTCACGGTCACCGTCACGCTCCTGAAGCTCATGGTCGAAAAGGTCAGTACTGTTTATTCGTCCGGTTTATAAGGATACGTATATGAGGTCGTGAGGCTTTTGTTCGGTACATCGAAATGAAAAGTCACGACCGTAGATCTCGACAACCGATTTTGCTCATATTCGATAATTTAAGAATTGAGTAACGAAAGTTTATGCCAAATATTATCAAAATCGTCCGGTAAATGGCGCCGCAGCAAATTACTCCTATTTGGGGGTGGGGGGGGGACATACCCCACCGATCAAAATTCGCCAACGACAAAAAATTCTATGAAACTGTAGAATTGCGATTGTGCAAAAAAGTTTATGCCGGCGAGGTCTACCGTTCGCGGAACTACTGGTTCCTTTCCTTATTACATTTCATTTTATTTTTCGACCGTTTGCGTTAACAGTTTGTCACATTTGATTTTCGGCTACTCAGAACACAGAAGCGTTTACGGATAGCTCGATTGAACATGCACACGAATTCACCGCGTAACATTAAAATGAAGTTATTTATGAATAAAAAAAATAAAAAAAATAATTAATCATAAAAACAAACGTCTTAACTAATTAGAAATAGTCAGGACGCGTCACCGGGCAAAGCGATGGCATGTGGATTGAAATGTCGAAGGATCGGAGGCCGCGTAGGTATCGCGGTGTCTCGCCGGGGTGACGGGGTGACGGGGTGACGGGGGGACGGGGGGACGACAGGCCTGGCGCAGCACCGCGCGCGTGTTCACGTCCCGCCTGTTGCGGCCCGGCAGGTGCCGCGCGGGGCGCTGGAGTCGCCGGCGTCGGCGCTGCACCGGGCGCTGGCCGCCGACGGCGCGGCGCTCCGCCCGTGGCACGCCGTGCGGGAGGCCTGCAAGCTCATCGTCACCTTGCAGAAGCGGACCGTGGCGCCGCCGGCGGCCGCGCCTCCGCTCTGCAGAGCCGTCGGGTAAACCGATATCTCACTTCTTACTTACAACTATAAGATATAAGATCGCTTTATGCTCAGTTTGGAGCTATCGAGTTGAAATTAATACCGAACCGGACGACGAAAGGTTAGATATGTTTGTTTGTGTGTTTCAATTGACCTCTTCTGACCTAAACGCCTTGCCCGATTTTGACGAGAGATGTGTCGTTGGATCCCTCTTAATTTCCGGAGTGTCGGAGGCTACATTTTGATGCCGGTTTTTTTTTTGTATGTTTTTGTTTAGTAATATTACTCGTTGCTCTTGAAAATACGGAGCGCTAAAAAGGAAGTAAAGCCTGCGCAGACGACAGTTTCTTGTTATTTTTTTTTGTTGTCGCTACAACTCGCGCAAACCGTAATGTAAACGAATACATCCGTACTTACATTCGTACTCGACATGCGTTTATCGATGGACGGCGCTGGAAGATTACATTTTTTCCTTTCCCTCTTTCCCTTCGTGATTTCAGTGTGTTCCAGCAACGTGCGTATAACGCGCTCTGTGCGCTGGTGTGCGTGTGGCGAGCGGACGTGCGCATGTACCGCGCCGTGGTGGGGGGCGAGGCCTGGGACCGGCTCGTGGGGGCGGAGCCCTACCACCTGCCGCTGCGACCCGCGCCGGTGAGCACCCGCACTGTATATGTCCCGACTGCGGTCCGACCGTCGCATATCGTGTCCATAGTAGTGTGCGTGACCGAGACGTCGTTAGTTGCAGTCGCGGCGCAGGCTGGTGGCGGCGGGCGGGGAGCCGGGGGCCGGGGCCGGGGGCGGGGCCGGGGCCGGGGGCGGCACGTCCCGCCCCCCGCCCGTGTTCCTGCGCACGCTCTCCGAGTGCCCCTACGGATTCGACCTGTTCCAGGAGCCGGAGGAACCGGTGAGACTCGATCCAGCCTCCACCTGACAGCCTCCGAGGAATCCAGACGAATGAGACGAGTCACACTAGATACCGCATTACGAGTTCCTTGTTCCTACAAAAAATCACCAGAGTATGAGCGCGGCGCGGCTCGCGGGGAGTGCGACCGAGCGTTCTCATTGACAATCCGGATATGCATTGGCTATCCGATCGGTACCGTGGCTAGCTTCGGAAATTATCATCGTCGCTCGGTCAATAATCTTTTTATGAAATAGTTCCGGGTCGGTAGCCAAATAGAGCGGGCTACCCGTGGCAGGGATGCGTGATGTAATGTAACGTAACGTACAGACGGAGCGCGTGGAGCTGGTGGTGTCGGAGGGCGCGCTCAACCGGCACCCGTGCGCCGGCGCGCTGTCCGCGCTGCTGCGCCACCTGGCGGCGGCCGGCGGGGGCGCGGGCGCGGGCGCCGGCTGGGCGGCGCCGCTCGCGCTCGCGCTGCGCTCGGCCGCGCGGAACGTGCGCTGGCTGCTCGCGCAGGTACATGACACATTGTGTGGGGAGGAACCGCCACTTCACTCGGCTTCCTGTCCGGCGCGCTGCTCGCCGCCGTGCGCGACACGCATGTAGTGTATCGGTGTGTTGCAGTGCGCGGTGAACGTGCGCACGGAGCTGCGTGCGCACGCGGGGGACCTGTCCGGCGCGCTGCTCGCCGCCGTGCGCGACACGTGCGCCGGGACCCTGAACGCGCTGCATGTCCAGATCGTGAGTCGACTCCGTCTTTATATCGAGTTAAACTTCTTCCTTACCTATACAATATCATAAACACTATTTCATTACTACAAGTTTGTAAGAAGTCAGATAAAAACTTACAACATATACTAATAACTGAATCGACTCTACCCCGTATTGCGAAGTAAGGAGCATCACAAATATTTTGTCTCATTTAATTCAGTCGTATAACCGAACAGCCCTCATACAAATCATTTTAAGGTGCAACGTTGCGCACAGAGCGCGAAATTCAAATTTTCTTGCGTTTTTTGTCAATTACAGCTTAACTACTCATCGTAGGTTCATGAAAACTAATTTTGCGATAATAAATAGATTGTTTCAAAAAATTTGTCCAACCAAAAATTCAAGTTGAAAGCTAGTAGAAGTACATTTCTCACTAAACCAAAAACCAAGATTAAAATCAGCTTCTTGAGATTTGTAGCTAAACCAATGCTATCTAGGTTATCATTTTACCCGTAATTTCTTAAAACAACTTATTTATTGGCGCAAAATTGATTTCAATAAATCCACGAGGAGTAATTATGCTGTAATTAACAAAAAACGCAAGAAAATTTGAATTTCGCGCGATGAGCGAAACGTTGCACCTTAATAATAAGAACGCCCCGCGGGCCCACGGAGGCTATCCTAACTAATATTGGAAGCGCGAATGTAACTCTGTTTAAAAGGCTAAACGGCTCAACGGATCGACCTTAATTTTTACATAGATATAGCTTAAGGGTCGGAGACGGATATAGGCTCTTTTTTTCTCGAGAAAACGCAAACGAAGTCGCGGGTAACAGCTAGTCACTTATAAAACAACATGGTGCTAGGGCGCAAAACTATTGGTAAAATTACAAATATAACTCATTGTGAGTAATGCGTCCTGCGCACCATTTTATTATTATTATATTTTTGTGAAGGTAATATAGGTGTAAAGATGTGCGTTACGCGCACCACGTGGCGGTGCGCGTAACGTTTACTCTCGCGGTCCAGCTGGAGACGGTGGCGCTGTGGCACGCCCCCGGCGCGTCCCCGGGGCCGGCCGCCCCCGCCCCCGCCCCCGCCGACGTGGCCGCGTGCGCGGCGCTGCTCGTGCGGGCGTGCGTGGGCGCGGCCGCGCGGCGCGGCGAGCACTACGCGCTGCTGTCCGCGCTCGGCACGTTCCTGCGCGCGTTCCCGGACACGAGCCTCGAGTGGGAGCTCCTGCGGCCGCATCTCGACGGTAACGCGACCGATCCCTCCGTCGCCTCGCTCGTTCCCTCGGACGCGACGATGGTCACGTTCACCGCTATGTCCCCAGATCGCGAGAGCGGCGGCGCGTGCCTGCGCGTGCTGGCGCGTGCGACGCGCGCCGGCGTGCGCGTGCCCGAGCTCGTGCCGGCGCTGCTCGAGAGGGTCGCGCGCGCGCCCCGCCACGAGGTGCGTCCCGGTCGGTCCGCGGGTGTCCGAGTGTCCGTGTGTCCGTGTGTCGGTGTGACCGCTCGGTGCGCGGTGCGTGTCGCAGGTGCCGGAGCTGGGCCGGCTGCTGGGCGCGGCGGCGCGCGCGGCGCCGGACGCGGCCGAGGCGGCGCGCGCCTGGGAGCGGCTCGGCGCGCTGGCGACGCGCGCGCGCCGGGACGACGTCGCGCGCTACGTCGCCATGCTGCACTACGCGGGCTGCACCGACGCGCAACATTTCAAGTAACATTTTGTTTTAATAAAACTGGAATACTCACGTTAAATTAAGTCGGTTATTCCGACTACAGTTTCGATCACATTCGGTGATCAACCGACACAATTTAACGTGAGTATTCCCGTTTTATTAAAACAAAATGTATCAAAACCACGTCAGTTTTCATAGTAAAATTTCAAGTAACGATCACAAGCGAGACCGAACCTAGTGCGGACGAACTTCTTCTTTATTCGAATTATATCATGAAAACTGAAGAGAGTAATGCCAAAAATCCAAAAGACTTTTGGCGCTATGTTAAAAATAAACATAAAACGCGTTCTTCGCTTCCGGCAGAAATGCGAATGGAGGAGACCATTACTAGCACAGGAAAAGACATAGCTAATCTTTTAGCAAATAATTTTTCGAACGCTTTTACTTCGTATGCGCCGATCGGGCATGATGAGAGCATACCTCAGGATGTTCAACAGCATAATTGCATTGGCAAAGTAAGCTTTACCGAACGCGAAGTCTTGAAGGAAATCAAGCATTTGGATGCCCACTAAGGACCCGGTCCCGACCTCATCCCACCACTCTTGGTTAAGCGTTGTGGTTCTGCATTGGCACTTCCTCTGACACTCATTATAAATCGTTCTCTATTCTTGGGAGAATTTCCTGACGAATGGAAAAAGGCAAAAATTATACCTCTTCATAAAAAAGTCAATATGAATGATGTAAAGAATTACCGACCAATTTCAATTTTGTCCTGTTTCTCCAAGTTGTTTGAAGCGCTCATATGTCCGATAGTCTCCCGTCATTCATGTCACCTCCTATCCGAACAGCAGCACGGTTTTAAGAAAGGTCGCTCTGTTGAAACTAATTTAGTTGGCTTTGTTTCTGAATTGGCTCGAGAAGTAGATAGAGGAAATCAAATCGATGCCGTGTATACAGATTTTAGCAGTGCGTTCGACAAAGTAAATCATTTTTTGTTAATTAAGAAGCTAGGAATCATCGGTTTTCACGGATCCTTTCTAAATTGGTTTCGTTCTTACCTCTTAAACAGAGAACAGGTAATTTTTGTCAATGGATTCGAATCAGAAAAATATTTTGCGAAGTCAGGTGTTCCGCAAGGATCTCTTTTGGGTCCCATTCTCTTTTCAATTTTTATCAACGATATTATTACGCATATTAAATATTGCAATTATAAATTATTCGCGGATGACCTTAAAATTTATAAAGTAGTCAACAGTAACGCAGATATTCATTGTATACAGAGTGACATAAATAATATTAAAGAATGGTGTGACATAAATCAAATGCACCTTAATGTCCAAAAATGTTTCTATATCAAATACACACGCAAGAAAACCCCTATGAATTCGGTCTATACGTTGAATGATGTAAGTCTACAGGAGGTGAAAGAAATACGAGACTTGGGAGTTTTAATTGATAGCCAATTGACTTTCAGATCTCATATTGACTCAATAGTTAAGAAGGCGGCCCAACAACTCGGTTTTATTAGACGAAATGCCAAAAATTTTAAATTATATTACACTAAGATCTTACTGTACAATTCTATGGTACGCAGTCTAGAATTTTCTAGCGTGGCCTGGAATCCTTTCTATACAGTGCATTCTCAACGTATTGAAAGCATTCAACGTGCCTTCACAAGATACTTGGCTTTTTCTTGTCCAGGTATTTCACACGGAAGCCCTTATTCAAATCGCTTATTCTTCTTTAAAATTAATAATTTGCGCGATAGGAGGAAGATCCGAGACCTCTCATTTCTTTACAAACAAATTCACAGCTTTACTGATTGCCCCTCAATTTTAAATGCTATTTCCTTTAAAATTCCTTGTCATTATCCGCGTCACAGAATCTCCAAAATTCTTCATGTTACATTTGCTAAAACAAACTTAGCTTATAATTCTCCTCTAACAAGAATATGTCGTACATACAACGAAGTTAATGCTTCGTTGTGTGATCTTGATATCTTCCACGACTCTTTACAAGTTTACAAAAATAAAATTGTAAAACATCTAAATGCAAACAACACAAACGAATAATTTCTGACTTTTTCTTGCGTATCTATGTTTTAAACTATGTGTATATAATTATTATTATTTTTCAAACCACACTTTTAACGGTGAATGCTGTAAACACCTGTTACTGGTGTACATATCAGAACTGTATCTAATTTAAAAAGTGTTACCCTATAGATGATAATTAATATGAACTGTTGGTGTTTCTTTAAATAAATAAACTTCTACTCGGTGGAAAGTCTCTATCTCTCGCTCGAACACGTTTACGGGACCGCCGACCAGAGGGCGACGGGAGGCGACCGAGCTCGTGCCTCCCGCACCTCCCGCACCCCTTGCGCCTGCCGAACAGTTGGATTCCTCACCTCTGTCGAAGTTGTACTTACTCAAATCTACAGTCTGTCCAAGGTAGTTATAATGGTCGACAACTTCGAGAGTATCGTTCCCGGAGACTACAGTTACGGGTACGACGGGGACATTAGAAATTATTTTTGTCTGTCCACGTTCATTTTAAGGCCGCCTGTTGGGAAACGTAAAAAGTTGCTGAGGTCGTCGAGCATAGTACTGAGGTCCTCTAGCGACTCTGCCTTGATGACTATATCATCGGCAAAACGAAGGTGATTGATGTATTCGCCCTCAATGCGGATGCAGAATCCGTCCCGGTCCAAAGGCTTGAAAACGATGCGCCTTGTTGTTTTTAAGCTGTTCGAGAGACATTCTAATCTCGGGCAGGCTGATGTCTGGGATGTCCTCGCTGTAGTGTCGGGTCAGTCGGACCAGTTGAACGGACTTCAGGATATACATATTTTCGACAGAGTTTTGATTCGTATATATCTCGCACAGGAATGTGGCGGACATCGCTATGAAGGTGCGCAGCGAGCGCGGCAAGTGCGTGTCGGTGCTCGCGGCGAGCATGGCCGCGAGCGCGGGCGCGAGCCGCGCGCGCCTGCGCGGCCTGCTGCCCGGCGAGCTGCACGCCGAGCTCGCCGCCAGGTGTCCGGCCCTGGCGTTCGACGGTACGAGTACAGAGCGGGCTCCTCCCCCGGCCGCTCTCGTCGCATCTAAGGAGAAATATCGCCATTGCAGATTCGTTCCCCGCCCCGGCGGAGTCCCCGCCCGCCAAGCGCGCGCGCACGCGCACGGCCGGCGGGCGGTCGCGCGTGCTCGCCACGCGTGCCGACGAGCGCGCGTTCGCGCTGGCGCTCGAGAAACTTCCGGCTCGGGAGCGGTGGGACAAACTCGACGAGAAACTCACGGAAGACGACCTCGGGCTCAGGTAACGTGACGCGATACATCCCCGACGTGCCCGACGTGCCCGTGGTCGGTACGTTGTCGTGCGACTCGGTTTTCAAGCTTTTTTTTTTGGATGACGACGCTGTTTGTCTCTAACGGCCTCTACAGCTATAACCGGACTTTGGCGAACGAACAAGGCGTTGAACCCTAAAACTATTTTTACGGCGCGAGGGTGACTAACGCAAGGGCACCCACTGCGGTACGAACCTCGGCTTGGGCCGTCACCCGAGAGGGGGATATCAAACTGGCCCTGGCACCCCGGAAGAGGTGTGCCCCGTGGCCCTAGCGGTTTGGTTTGAATCTGATTGGTTATTTGGAGAGAAACTAATCGATCTTCGGACAGATCCTGGGATTCTTCGACCACGCGGGCGAGGTCGGTGTATGATTGGTAACCGGCGCCTGTACCGAATACTGCATACTTCCTGTTTTCGGAAGCTGTCTGATCGGAATTTTCAAGCGCATCGAGGCATTGCTTGTTCTTTCCATTCTGTCCATTCGAGTCGGTCAGATCGTTTGTAGAGAGAAAGAGAGTGAGAGAGAGAACGCTTGAACACTGACAACTGTCTACGCTTGGGGAAAACAGAACGTTCACCGTTTACTAAAAGGACGCTACTGCCCATCCTACGGTGTTTCTGGTCGTAGTTTTAGAACTTACCCGGGTCAAAAGATATAAATAAAAGTATACCACGTTCAAATAAAATTCATTAGACTAAAAGGCTTATCTACGTTATTACTAAATGCACATCAAAATAGGCGCATATAAAAACAAGAAAATGTCTATGGCAGAAGTCTCACGAGGTGGACCGACGACATAATGCAAGTCGCGGGCGAGGCCTATGTTCAGCATGACGTCTGCCGCTGATGATGATGATGTAGCCTATGCGAGCGAACCCGTGCGGGCAATGATATTAAGTCCGAAAATCATAATTTTGTAGTTGAACAGTGGGAACGTATGTCACCGTCGATCCTATAGTAGTAGTAGTAGTAGGTATGTAACCTACTTACATTTGCATTTGGAGAATGAAAAAAAAAACGAGAACGGGAAGTTCATTATGGGTTTTAATTTATTTGCTAGTGTCAATAGATGCGGCATAAATGACCTTATTTTTTATTTATTTTTGCTGGTGCAGAAGCTTGATTTCTATTACTGCGCCAAGATTCGATAATAATTTTAACTTGATACATCAACGCGTTCCTGAGAAAAAGAGTCTTTGTTTTTTTGTAATGTACTGTACAGATGCTGAGGACGTTGAGAGAGAGCGTAGGGCGTTGGCTGTCAGAAGCAATATGTTGGCCCGCAGATTTGCGCGTTGCACTGCAGCAGTAAAAGTATCTCTTTTCAAGGCTTACTGCCAGTCTTTCTATACGCGCAGTTTGTGGGTAAACTGTACGCAAAAGACAATGAACGCCCTACGCGTGCAATATAACAACGCGTTCAGGGTGCTGCTGAGACTGCCTTGGCGCTGCAGTGCATCAGGTAGTTTGCTGACGCTCGGGGAGACGGCTTTCATGCCATAATGCGAAAACGAGCCGCCTCGATGCTCAGCCGTGTTCATGGCGCTACCAACAGCATCCTGCGCGTTATAACTGGCCGATTTGACTGTCCTGTACTTAATCATGCGGTTAGGTTACATGTTAGTAGTAATAATTAATTGAAAGATTTGACATAGTTGACATTACTTAATTTTACATTTCAAAATCATAACTTACTTTTTATTTAATTTAATTTGACGTTATTTTATTTTAATTTAATTTTGTATTTGCTGTTTGACAAAAATTGTTTTCTGTTTGTTTCTGTTGTGTGTTACTATTGACATGTAGGACAATATATATATAATATAATATAATTTAATAATTTAATTTTGTGTTCTAATTGTAATTGAATTTCTTTTTATGTGAATATGGACCTTTGTAGTCTGAATTAAATGATTTGAATTTGAATTTGAACTGTAACGTAACGTACAGACGGAGCGCGCGGAGGGCGCGCTGATATATATTTTTATTGTAATGTGACGATGATTATTACGTTGTTCGTCCTCCGCGCAGGTTCGTGGAGTGTTTCTACGCGTGCTTGTACCTGCCGGCGAAGTACCCATCCTCGACCGGGGGGTCGGGCTCGGAAGAGGGAGGGTGGGGCGCGCGGCTCGCGGCGATGCTGGCGCTGCTCCTGCGGCGCGCGCGCACGCACCCGCGCCACGTGCGGGCCGCGATACCCGCGCCGTGAGTACACGTGCCGCTAGTACTGGTACTATCGCGGGCTGGGGCGCCACTGTAGCGGTGATGTCGCGTGTGTTGCAGCCTCGTGGCGCGCGCATGCGGCGCGGAGCGGGCGGCGGCCGGCTCGCGCGCGGACTCGCTGCGCACGCGCACCGGCACTCGACACCAAGCAGGTTTGTGACAATCTTTAGTTAACATGTGATCTTATATGTTAGTAATAAGTGCCCTTCAGCCTAGAAGAGGTTACGACACGGCAGTGATTGCGGTCAATGCAAGGAACAAAATTTCATCCATTTTTGTGCACTTTTTGACTTTTTGTATGAAGTTACAGTAGTAGTTCTGAATCGCGCAAGCGAAGATAATATTGCTGTGACTAATGTTGTGATTTGCGCCAATATTCCATAATAATGAATAGTTAATAGTGTTATTATACAAGTTGTGTGTGATTGTTAATTAATTAAGAATTATTAGATAATAATTAGTATTATAAATCGGTCAATTGAATTGTAAAAGACTTGGTGTGCGCCTATTGGTTGTTTAAAGATCGGGTACGAAAGTTACGATGGCGCTGTAGGGTAGGAGTAGGGATAGAGACGAAGAGGGAGTTGGAGCAAGAAGTGCGAGCAGTCTCGGCTGTGAGCTGCTCGCAGTAAGACATACGATTTTTAAATAGGAGATTTATAAATATAAAATATAAAAATATAAATATAAAGATAGATAAATTATATAAATAAAATTATAAAATTATGAAAGAAGAATAAATACATAAAAGTGTATAACCAGTGAATTTCATTACATATCAGAAGTGCAAAGACCTACGAGCCATGTCGGATGAAAACCGTGAGTATTTTACAATGTATTCCTAGATAATTATAACTTATAAAAAAAAAAAGGTGGTTCTCAAAATTATTGGGACGTAAGTCTGAAAGTAAAAAGCAATTTTGAATAGATTTCACTTCAGCTGTGCCAAGCAGAACTTATTGGTAGAATACAGTGGTATTTTCGGTCGGGGCAACTCCCCGATAATGTTACCGTTGTATTGGACCAGTAGGGATTGTAGATTTTGCAATAAGGTTTGAATTAGGGCAATGTAAGTGGAACTTTTGGTTGGGCAACTCCCAATATTGTTTCCACTGCATTGAACTAAGCCAATATTACAATAAATAAACTGCAATAGTGTGAACGGGGCCACTCCCCGATAATTTTATTGTAACCAGAACTAAACTATATTGGGTTATTAAGAAGCTTAGTTATTATTGTTAAGCAAAGATTATTAGATTTGAATCTCACCAATACCTTGAGAACCACTTCATGCCTTATGAGCTAATATTGAATTCCGAGAGGCCGACTACAACAGCCATGTAGGTGAGCTGTAGTAAGTCTGCTATACAACAGCCATGTAGGTGAGCTGTGCAGCCATGTAGGTGAGCTGCAGTATAGAAAGAATATTAACGAGTCGACTATGGAACAGCCATGTAGGTGAGCTGTAGTACGGCCATGTAGGTGAGCCGTAATGTCGAATTTCGAGAACTCGAGTATACAACAGCCATGTAGGTGAGCTGTGCAGCCATGTAGGTGAGCTGCAGTATAGAAAGAATATTAACGAGTCGACTATGAAACAGCCATGTAGGTGAGCTGTGGTACGGCCATGTAGGTGAGCCGTAATGTCGAATTTCGAGAACTCGAGTATACAACAGCCATGTAGGTGAGCTGTGCAGCCATGTAGGTGAGCTGCAGTATAGAAAGAATATTAACGAGTCGACTATGGAACAGCCATGTAGGTGAGCTGTGGTACGGCCATGTAGGTGAGCCGTAATGTCGAATTTCGAGATCTCGAGTATACAACAGCCATGTAGGTGAGCTGTGGTTTTGAATATGAGCTTCATAGGTAAAAGCAATCTAAGTTAGGCTGGAATATGAATATACTGCATAAGTTTGCCTGTGTCTTGTCAAAAGTTCCGGGAAATAAAGTTGAATCAGATCAGGCTTTAGAAGTAGTTATTATTTATAAAAGAACATTAAGTGCAGAACTTTTCAGGAAACGGTGGTGGAAGCCATACACGGGAGCTCCCTAGTAGAAGACTTAGAAGATTCAGTTCCGACGATGCGGATGAGTTAAGCAAACTGAAGAAAACTTCGGTAGGTATGAGGGCAAAAGATCTGATGAAGATTGTCACCATATTGCAAGAAACTTCAAGAACCTCCGAACAGCATTCCTTAATAAAATTACAATCTAGACTCGGGCTAATAGGTAATATAAATCTTTTAAGCTAGATTTATATTACCTATTCTAGATACTTAATGATTAAGAATGTGTCCAATAACACTTTTCTTATTGTCTCTATTAACTCACTATGTTTGCGTGTTCTTTAGAAGCAGCACTTGCACTATATTCACTACAATTACATTACACTACACTAACTCGAACGGTTTCGTTCTGTTTAGTCTTCTTAGTATATTCATGTGGTCGAGAAGCTGGATGGCCTCGACGTTCACGTGGTGATGAAGTCTGTTATCGTGAGCTTCTGCGTACATTTGTATTATTTTATGTACGAACTAGACTTGAAGGTCCCGATGGAGATCGACGTTCTTACGTACCAAGGTGCATTTGAAATGTCCCTCAGTACTTTATTTTGGAACCTTTGTATGATAAGTACGTTGCTCTGAGCGGTACAGCCCCACAGCTGTATACAATAAGTCCACACTGGCATCAGGACTTGTTTATGCAATCGTAACTTGTTATGTAATGACAGCGAGGAATGTCTTCCAAGTAGCCGAAACATTTGCTTATACCGAAGGTTCAGCGCTTCCCCTTTTTCTTGAGTGCTTTCTAGCGAAGTTTTGCGTCAAGTCATGCCTAGATATTTGGCTGTATTCTTATAAGGTATGATTTGATTGTTGATCAAAATAGGAGAATACCTATGTCGTTTATTACTGGAGTCTGTGGGTAGATTTTGATTCGTTTAGTTTAATCTTCCATTTTTTCTGTCCAGTCATAAACTTGATTCACAGCCACTTCAACCTTTTCAGCTGCTTCTTCATGGGTACTTCCTATGGCCATTATAGCAGTGTCATCAGCAAAGGTGGCAATGGTTTTATTTTCTAGCTCTGGGATGTCACAGGTATACAATAGGTACAGGACCGGACCTAAAACACTTCCTTGTGGTTTTCCAGCTTTTATTTCTTTGTTCTGAGTAGACATCTTCTTGTCTGATCCTAAATAGTCTATCGGTAATGTAAAATTCTATAATGTCTACATATTGCTTGGGAGGCATACTTCATAGTAAAGCTTGTGCTACATCTAGAAAAACAGTGGAGCACACTTTTTATCCTCAAGACTTTTTTTCAATAATGTTAGTGATTCTATGTATTTGAACGATGGTGGAGTGCTATTCTCTGAAGCCAAACTGGTGTTTCGGAATAAGGTTTAAACTTTCTAAAACCGGCTTTAGCCTCTTGAGCAAAAGCTTTTCAAAAAAGCTTCGAAATTATTGGTAGCAGGGATATAGGCCTGTAAGATGTTTCAGGTGGCGGTTTACCTGGTTTTGCTATCATGATCACTTCGGCAATCTTCCATAAATCTGGTACATACTTTAACCTTAGTGCGGCGTTAATTAGGGTTGTTAACTATAGCCTTTCTTGGAAGATTCTTAAGAATATCTCCCGAGATCAGATCATATCCGGGGACTTTCGTGGGCTAATATTTCGTCTGATTTCTCTAACCAGTTCTTGCGAAGTGAATAGTTTTATATCTCTTCTGATGTGGTGTTTTTATTCAAAGTTGGAATATCGTTTGACTCTCCCTCATTTGGTTGAAATATGACTTCTTGGTGTTCTGCAAATCTTTTAGCTTTTTGTTCGTTGTTTCTTGCCCATACCCCGGGACCAATTTTTATCGGAGGAGTATGGGTTATAGGTCTTTTAAGGTTCTGCGTAGCCTTCCACAGGGAATAGCCGGTACTGCTATCATTGGATTTCTAGATTGTTGCCAAATTCTTCCTTGCTTTCGTTTTTCGACTAGAAGCTGCTTTATGCATAAGGGATAAACTTTTCCCTTAGTGGTTTTATTTAAATCTGGCGTATTGTTCCCTGCTGCTTGTTGTATGTGTTTAATGATTTGGTCTACTTGAACATCTAAATGGTCTGAGTTCATATCAAAGTTTTGTTCAGTTTGAAAATGGCCAGAACATAGATTTTAAAATATGAAGAATTCTATTAAATCTGGAATCTTTTTAGGGTCTGATAGCCAGCTGGTTGGTTTTCCAGCTGATATTGCATCGGACTTTGTCTCCCTTATAGCGGTTATGCCTAAGTAGACAGTATACGCAGGATATTGTTATAGGAAACCTCTGTTTTGATTTGTATCGCAACGGCTTGGATTTCGTTTGCTTCATATTTCATTTCCTCGTGGTGTTGGAGGTTTTCTTTCACAATGACAGCACTTCCCGCTTTAGCTTTATTATCTGGGCGAAGAGCGTGGTAAATTTTATAACCAATGAACTGTATAAATGATTGTATGTTTTTTTTTTATCTAGGACTAGCTGTAATTCATTTTTGTGATTTGCGTTCCAAATCATAATTTTAAGGGTGCAATTCATTACTTTGGCTTAGATTTAGAAGCCGTTTTGTCGCTTTTTCTATTTTCCATCTAGTTTTTTATTGTCATTGTCAGATACAGAAAGATTCTGAGTTGTCCTACTTAAGTTTTTTGCAGCTGCTTGAGCGTACGATACGCTTTTCGTCGCAGTTTGCACTGTTTCAGTTACAGCAAGTTTGTTTTTGGCAAAGCCAGTTTGTTTCCCAGTCGATGCACTATGATTACGCATCACGTTAGTTTTTTCTTTTAGCAGTTTTGTTTCTTATCAGTTGAATTTCTTTTGCTATAGCGCATCCTCTGTAGTTGGCAGGATGAGAACCTCCACAGTGGATGCATTTAGGCTTATCTTCTGCTCGTTTTGAACATTCTATTGTTAAGTGTGTTCCTAAGTGTGTTTGTTAAGTACACTTTACGCACCTCGGTTCTTTAGCGGAGCACTTTTGTGTAATGACCATAAACCTGGCACCTTTTGCACTGAGGGATTAGTTTTGTTGTTTTTAAAGATTGCTCATCAACTTTAAATCCCAACAGTCTTGATTTGGAAAACTTTGTTGATGTCTTCAGTATTTTCAATGTAGGTAAGCATGAACATATTCAGTGGATCTTTGGTTCTCAACTGTTTGCTCACTGCTTCAACAATTTTGAATCCTTTGTCTTAAGTCGCTCCTTTTTATTTTCATATGAGTGCCAATGGCAATTACTTTGACAGTGATATCTCTCTACATTTATAATAGTTTGCTAAAAATACATGAGGCTAATTTACCAAAAAAATAATAATAATAAAGACATGCATCAATGCAACCTACGAAACAAGGAAAAGCTGTACAAGCCATGGACTGGGATAGTTGAAGTTGGGAGGCAGGGTCGTCGCGCCGAGGTACTAATGTACAATAAATTAACTGATTCTATAACCGAACTTAAATTTAAAAAGGCTCTTAAGCATTATTTTTCTAAGGCAATCCGTTCTACACAGTAGGTCAATACATGTCATTGGACTTCTCGGTGCTCATTTTTGTACGAACACTGACATATAATAATTTGAAAACTTAAAAACTTATTTGTAAATCATGATGATTAGTTTATTTTGCCGATGTTAAATAGTATTTGTCTAATGTTAAAATATTAAAATATTAATTAATATTAAGTAGGGTATTATAATCATAAAATAACCATGAAGTACTTTCGTTACTTGCCGAATGTTGTGATTTACGCGTGCTTCGGAGTTAGCACGCAGTCGGATGGCCGAATGTTGTGATTTGCGCCAATATTCCATAATAATGAATAGTTAATAGTGTTATTATACAAGTTGTGTGTGATTGTTAATTAATTAAGAATTATTAGATAATAATTAGTATTATAAATCGGTCAATTGAATTGTAAAAGACTTGGTGTGCGCCTATTGGTTGTTTAAAGATCGGGTACGAAAGTTACGATGGCGCTGTAGGGTAGGAGTAGGGATAGAGACGAAGAGGGAGTTGGAGCAAGAAGTGCGAGCAGTCTCGGCTGTGAGCTGCTCGCAGTAAGACATACGATTTTTAAATAGGAGATTTATAAATATAAAATATAAAAATATAAATATAAAGATAGATAAATTATATAAATAAAATTATAAAATTATGAAAGAAGAATAAATACATAAAAGTGTATAACCAGTGAATTTCATTACACTAATAACATAAAATGTGAAATCGTTTTTATGTCAATAAATAATTTGAAACTTCAGGCACCCGATACGTGAGGATCTATTCCCAAGCTTCCAGGTGCATTTCTCAGACGTGGGCCGCCCACTCCCACTCCCACTTTAGTTCGGCCATGTCGCGTTACCGACATAAGCGGTGTCAGTTTCGTATTCGCGCGGTCCGCTCTCTTCGCCGCGAGGACGCTGCGTTCCTTTGCTCTCTGACGGACGGTGAGTTTGGACTCCTGGCCGGTCGACCGGCCTCGTATAGTCGATGAGTTGGCGCTTCAACGATAGTGGAACTCGCCCTTCAATAGCTACACGAGTATTTCGACCGGTCTGCCCTCGTTCTTGTTTGTCGACTGTATAGTGTCGTCCGTTTGTCGGCAGCAGGCGCGCGCGAGGCGCCTGCGCCTGCGCCGGCGCCGGCGGAGGACGCGCCCCTGGCGGTGGACGCGGCGCTCGACACGCTGCTGCGCTTCGGGGAGGTGACCGCGACTATAACACTAATATTATAAATGCGAAAGTATGTAAGTGCGTTTGTTCCCGTTCAACTATGTAACGGCTGAACGGATTTGAATAAAATTTGGTATGGAGATAGCTTACACCCCGTAGTACCCTACCTCTAAAATGCTTATATGCTCTTTTTATCGCAAAAAATATTCGGTTTCAGTAGAATAGCGGATGAAACCGCGGGGCGCACCAAGAACTGATATTTTTTTTTCTTAAACGTTCGCTTTTACACTTTGTGTATTTAGCCAGTTTATTTTTTATTTAGCCATTGTCCAGTTTTTTTTAATATTTCACTATTGAAACAGATCTCGATCACAGTCTAAGTCAAAATAGGTTACGGTCATGTCCCAGCAAAGCGGTGGAGACTTAACTAAAGGATTCCATGGTGTTTTGTAATCATCATCATCATCTCAGCCACAGGACGTCCACTGCTGGACATAGGCCTCCCCCTTAGATTTCCACGAAGAGCGGATGGAAGCGGCTCGCATCCAGCGCGTTCCTGCGGTCTTTATCAGGTCGTCCGTCCACCTTGTGGGTGGACGTCCTACGCTGCGCTTGCCGGTACGTGGTCTCCATTCGAGAACCTTACAGCCCCATCGGCCATCAGTTCTGCGTGCTATGTGCCCTGCCCACTGCCACTTCAACTTGCTAATCCTCTGGGCTATGTCAGTGACTTTCGTTCGTCTACGGATCTCCTCATTTCTGATTCGATCTCGCAGAGAAACCCCGAGCATAGCCCTCTCCATAGCTCGTTGTGCTACTTTGAGCTTACTAATAAGGCCCACAGTAAGAGACCACGTTTCAGAGCCATAAGTCATCACTGGTAACACACACTGATCGAAGACTTTCGACTTTAGGCACTGAGGTATTTTGGACGAGAAAACGTTGCGCAGTTTTCCGAACGCTGCCCAGCCGAGTTGGATTCGACGATTGACCTCTTTCTCGAAGTTGGACCTACCTAGTTGGACTGCTTGTCCTAGGTAGATGTACTTGTCAACAACTTCAAGAACCGAGTTCCCAACTGATATCGGGGTGGGCACAACATGGGCATTAGACATTAATTTCGTCTTCTCCATGTTGTCCATGTCCATGTGTTTTGTAAACAATACAAAAATTCACTTTCACGACATTAGACATTAGACATTCTTTATTAATAATTGTAAAAATTACAGGTCAGCATAATAATAATAAAATTATAGAAAATATAGTAAATATAGTCATCTAAATATAATGCGGTATTTTAATACCAAAGAACTCGTCATAGTCATAAAACGCATGTGTGATAAGCCATTTTTTAAATTTATTTTTGAATGATATAAAGCTCCGAGCATCAATTACTCTAAGTGGAAGTCTATTGTATACATCAGCCCCATAACGTGTAGCATTTTAGCTGATTTGGCTAGTGACCGTTGTATCGTAACTAATCTATGTTGGTATCTGTTGGAACACGTTAGCCCTTCTGCTCGTTTATGGTACGGATGCAGAGTCTCTCGAGTGTACACTGCAGCTTGCATGATAAGGAGACTAGGCAATGTTAATATCCCTAGCTCAATATAGAATGGCCTCGCGGACTGGTCTTGCTTGATCCGTGCTATCGCTCTCACGGCTCTTTTTTGTAATATAAAGCCCCGCTTCCAATCGGCAGCGCGTCCCCAAAACTCGAGACCGTACTGAAGCAATGATTGCACACTAGCAAAGTAGCAAGACCTCACAGCTTCCTCTGGCAGAGTCGATGCAACCCTACTAAGGGCAAAACAAGCACCACCTAGTTTCCCACACAATTTGTCTATATGTGATTCCCAAGACAACACGGGGTCCATGTGGAAACCTAGAAATGGAGCGGATCGAACTTGTTCTACAGCCTCACCTTCGAGATCGACCTCTAACAGACGCCGCTTGCGACCTGAGAGATCAACCGTTTTTGTTAAATTTAGCTTCAAGCCATTGCACTTGAGCCACAACAGAAGATCAGAGGCTTCCGTGTTCAAGCGCTGTTCGAGATGGTCTAGAGACGAGGCTGTTACAACCGCAGCGACGTCATCGGCGTACATAAAGACTTGTCCCTCTGTTGTAGCTTTTGGCAAGTCGTTTAATAGGAGCGAAAAATCTAAGTTGGACAATGAGGATCCTTGGGGTACGCCGATTTCAGCTGTCATGCCCTTCGATCTCGAATTCCTATTATCTCCTATAACATACTGAGTTCTGTTGCTTATGATTGTGCTAAGAGCTGGTGGACCAGATATACCGTAGTGACTGAGGTTCTCCGAAAGTGTCTTATGATCCGCGACGTCAAATGCTTTTAATAAATCACAGAAGAGCACAACAACTTCAGTCTTACGTTCTCGAGCTTCTAGAATCCTGCGCACCACTTCTCTTGCTAGTAATGTTGTGGATCGTCCCTCACGATATGCAAATTGACGATCGGACAGCGTGTGTGTGGATTTCAAAATGTCCGATATGCGCGAAAATAGCTCTTTCTCAAAGATCTTCGCTATAGCAGGAATTATAGCTATCGGTCTATATGAGTTCGGATCATCTTTCTTTCCTTTGCCCTTGTAAAGCGGACATATTGTACTATTCACCGACACCGGCGCACGCGCGTGATCGAACACTTAATTAATAAAAAACCACCGATTTTACACATTAACACTCGAAATAACCCAAGTTTTGATAAATAATACAATGTCACAACATGACTTGTTCTCTTGACGGCCGCCAGGCGTGGTGGGAGGCGAGCGCGTGGCTGGTGGTGCAAGCGTGGCTCGCGAGCGGCGCCGAGCCCGCGCTCGCCGACACGCTCGCGGACATGCTCGCGGACACGCTCGGCGCCGCGCCCTGCATGCTGCGGCTCGCGGTGGACCTCGCGCCCGTCTTGCCGGACCTCACCGGGTATGACTCATTCTAAACATAAATCACGACGTTCGATCACAAAAGGTAGGATCGCAAGATATCGCAACGTTTAGGATCCGGAGAACCTAACGAGACGAGCGCTCGGTGCTCTATATGAGTAGACGCGCTGTAGATGCAGCCGGCGTCGCGGCGCACTCTCGTCTCTAATACATAAATACTTATAATAATCTGCGTACACACCTTTGCCGAAGTTTTGACGCACGCGAAGTAAAAAAGTGTCATCTGCGCAGGCCCGAAAATTAATACTTCATCATTAGTTAAAAAGCGTTAATTTAGTTTCGTTGCGCGTCAGGTTCCAGGAAGCGGTGGCGCGGCTGAGCCGGCGCTGGGCCGGGACGGAGGCGGCGGGCGAGCTGCGCATGTTGCACGACGAGCTGCGCCTGCGCACGGCGCCGCACCCCGCCTTGCGCCCGCTCGGGTCGGTACCGCGCGCGGCCGTCGTCGCCGCGACGTCTCGACGACGACCTGCACTGAGCCTTTTCGCTATAAAAAAAAAATTGATTTAGAATGACTCGTAGACCCCGTGTCGTAACGTAGTTAGATAAAGCCGCTCGCCACCGTCTCCTCACCCGAGACATTATCGAGTTCTCACTCGTGGAGCGACGAGCGAGGCGCCGTTGCCGTGTAGGGGAGAGCGAGACGGGGACGGGACAGAATCGCGATGTAGAGCGAGCGAGAGGGACACCGCTCCGCCGTATAACTGTAGACATGTGACGTGCGCGTGTCCACAGGGCGCCGGCGTCCGGCGACGATGCCGACGACGAAGACGCGCCGCCGCGCGCGACCGACGCAGACTTCTCCATAGAAGGTACCGCTTCAATATCCTATATCATTTCAATCCAATATCCAGGATGGCACTGATCCGTCACGGGCGAGCTCCCGTCGGGCGTCACCTTACTCGGAGCCATACAAAAAAGTATATTTTTTATTCCTCTAAAGTAGGTTCTTAGTCTACAATATTATAATGATACCCTTGTACCTTCTTTGACCGATAGCGACGAATCGGACCGGGACGAACACGATGATATTTCAGTGTTCCTTTCTATACAGCGCTGGTGTCGGCGTTCGGCTCCCTCTCGGAGTGGGCGCACCGCACCGACCGCGAGCGGCGCCGCGCGGTGGCGCGCCTGCCGCCGCTCTGGACCCGCCGGGACCACTTCCGGCACCTGCTGCGGCGGTACGAGCCCGGTGAGCGCACACTCTCCTGCGCCGCGCGCGCACACTCCCACTCCCACTCACACCCACGGCCGCGTGCCCGTGTTGCAGACGGCGACGGCTGGTTCGCGCGCTGCGTGCGCGTGCGCCGCGCGCCTCGGGACGCCACGCGCCACCTGCGCCGCGTCGGCGACTGGCCGCGGAACCGCTTCCACGTCGCGGCCGTACGTATACTACACATCTAAATGTAAAAAATTGAACGCCTATTTCTTCCGGTCACGCTATTACTCGAGAGAGGCTGGATCGATTTCGATGATTTCTTTTTTGTCGTTTTCGTAATTGTGAGGACAAGGTTTGTACGACGAGTTTAGCGAGGCGGAAGGCCGAGCATCGTGGGCATCGGCTAATATACAAATATTTTACTATCCATGTCCTGTAAGAACATCCTTAATAATAACACTATTTTTTTAAATGCGAATGTTTGTGTGTAAGTGTGTATGTAAGTAGGAAAATATGTGTGTTTGTTCCCGTTCAACTCTGTAACGACTGAAAGGATTTGAATGAGATTTGATATGGATACCTCCATTACCTTACACCCTGGATTAACACATAGGCTACTTTTTATCCGTGTAAATTTGTTACCTCTTCATAGAAGAAGGGAGGCTGCAGATCTCTCCTTCCTGCACGATTTAGTGTCGAACAGAATTGACTGTCCATTACTGCTGGCTGAAGTAAAACTTATCACCCCTTCTATCTCATCTCGCAGAAGTCACCTCCGTCTATCTGTCCCCCTCCCGCGCTATAGGACAAATTATCGCGGAAACTCTTTCTTTTTGCGTACGGCTTCTAACTTTAACTCTAACTTTTCCCAACACGTTGACTTATTTGCAACAAGGCACAATATATTTAAATCTTTTACAAATCAACAGTTTTTTGATCGTTGATCAAACTAATACGACCTACAAAATTTTTAATGATAGTGTGATAATTTGTTTCATTTATTGTTGTTTATGATTTCGTATGGCTTTATCATCATATTTTATTAATTATAAAAGATGCACTCAATCAATAATAGCCACTGTTTTTCCTTTAAATGGTATCTTATATTCTGTTAATCAGGCACTCACCTTCACATTGTTTGTTTTTTTTTTATTTATTTGTAAAGTTAAGTTAGATAGTTTTGCACTAGCACCATGTTTGTTCTATAAACGATAGCCTCCGTCGGCCCGCGGGGTGTTCTTATTATCCTAGTGTTTAAATTTATTTGTATGAAGGCTGTTTGGTTGTCCAACTAAAATAAAAAAATAAAATAAAAATAAATTATTCGGTTTCTGTAGAATAGCGGGTGAAAGGACAGCTAGTGCTTAATGAAATTGGCGGTATGTAGTAGGTACGTACTTTAGTTAAATTAATTTAACGTTACACAGGTATTTTCATAAAAAGTGTTCGTAGACCGTAATTATTATATTGATACATACAATTGCATTCGATAGATAATCGAAAAGATTGAGAAAGATAGCCGAAAACGAGAGACGGAGACGGACGTCGCACATTTTCACTGCGAGTGTTTAACTCGCGGCGCTCGCCCCGACAGGTGGCGGAGGCGATCGAGGAGGGTAGCGGCAAGGCCCCGCCCGCGCCCGCGCTCGCCGACGACGACGACTCGTGCCTGGCGGAGTGGGCGGCGCGGCTGCAGCTGCGCGCGGCCGCGCCGGGCGCCGACGTGTCGCTGTCCCGCTCGCACGCGCTGGCGTGGGCGCGCGCGGCCCTCGCGCGCCGCCTGCCCGCGCTGGCGCTGCAGTGCGCGCGCGCCGTCACGGCGTGAGTACCCCGCGCGGCCGCGCTACTCGCACTCGTCGTACTCGGCAGAGGGCAGCCCGTACTATCGAGTGTCCCGTATTCCCGCAGGGACGGCGCTCTGGCGGAGCGGGAGGCGCTGCCCTGGGTGGTGGCGCGCGCGCGGGCCCTGCGCGGCCTCCCCGGGGGGGACCGCGCCTCGCTGGAGAAGGCGCTGCGACTCGCAGGTCGGTGGCGCTCTGTAAGATCCCGT
This sequence comes from Apocheima hispidaria, assembly GCA_947579745.1. NCBI lineage: Eukaryota > Metazoa > Arthropoda > Insecta > Lepidoptera > Geometridae > Apocheima > Apocheima hispidaria. The sequence continues at coordinate 78,691 of OX388152.1, read as the reverse complement.
CGACGAACCCGTAACGACCTATATGTTATACGAAAGAAAACGTAAAATAACAGACAGTTATTACAGTTATTTATTGTTATCGCTCGCTAGCAGAAAACTGATTTTCTCTCTATGTCGCTCGCACATTTAATATTTTTAATGAAATCATCAATTTACTGAGATTGCAATAAAACAATGTTATTCCGATATTTTCTTAATAATAATTTTAAATTAATAATAATTTTTAACAAAACTTGAAAATATATAAGTATACTTGACACTGGCAAATGCATAAGATTAGCGACGCCAAAATCCTCTCAGGAGGAAAGAGAAAAAAAAACACTTAAATACTTACACACAAATTTCCGCATTTATAATATTAGTACCTAGTAGCGAGAGAGCGCGTATTGTTTTCGGCAACGCAGCAGCAACGGTTCAGGTGTTGCACATCTTGCAAATAAATATAATATTATTATTTCATTAGTTAAGTACATTTGAGTTACATAATTATACTCGTAAGTATATAATCTTGAAATATTTGTAGATAAAGATTTAAGATAGATGTAATTTTGTCTTAAATATAGTCAAAGATGTTTACTCTGAAAACTAGACGTAGAAGGCAAGACACCAAAGTATAGTTCAGGGGTAAAGGTACAAGTTTAGTTTGAACGTTAACGTTCCAGAGTCGGGCGCGCGGCTCGCGGCCTCGGCCGGCGCGCGCGACGTGCTCGACGCGCTCGACGTGCTCGACCTGTGCGTGCTCGTGCTCCACTTGCACGGAGATTTGGCCAGTAAGTTCATGTTACTAGGACGCATGCTCGGCCGGCGCGCGCGACGTGCTCGGCGTGCTCGACGCGCTCGACGTGCTCGACCTGTGCGTGCTCGTGCTCCACTTGCACGGAGATTTGGCCAGTAAGTTCATGTTACTAGGACGCATGCTCGGCCGGCGCGCGCGACGTGCTCGGCGTGCTCGACGCGCTCGACGTGCTCGACCTGTGCGTGCTCGTGCTCCACTTGCACGGAGATTTGGCCAGTAAGTTCATGTTACTAGGACGCATGCTCGGCCGGCGCGCGCGACGTGCTCGGCGTGCTCGACGCGCTCGACGTGCTCGACCTGTGCGTGCTCGTGCTCCACTTGCACGGAGATTTGGCCAGTAAGTTAATGTTACTAGGACGCATGCTCGCATGGTGTGGGACTCCGTATCGATTCCGCTCGAGCGTGACCTTTATTCCCCACCGAGTATGATACAGTTTTGAAATAGTGTGATCTGATGACATACTGATAGTAAAAAAAAAAAAAACTAAATTTTATTTAGACGACGAGGTGTTCTATGTTCTTAGTGATGATAGCGACATCTGTGCGGCGTGAATACGTCTTCGGCTGAGCGTTTGAGGTTTCTTTATTTCGAAGACGGTCGGTATTATTTACTGTGAACATCTAGAATTGTCGATATCGATATAGTTATTTCTGATTTTTAGCGTTTATTTATATCGATGACTCGGTCCGGGCTTACCGCAGAGTTTTCACCCCTTTCGGATGTCTCAGACGAATCACACTAAATTTTTTCGAAAATCGTGACAATATAATAGGAGTGAGACTTCAAAGCTTCTCTTGTAGTCGAGTCGATGTGACCAGTGCAGAGCTATAGTACTGTTATCCGTTGTCAGCGCTGACTGACGACATCGTGGAGACTACTCTGGGCGCGGCGGCCGCGTGCCTGCGGGACGGCGCTAGCGCTTGCGAACGGGACAGCATGCGGGAGCTGTGCGAGTTAGCGATGCTGCACTATGACGACACGTGGGATACTAGAGGTATGGCACGTTACCGACGCTGACTGCCCGATGAGCGCTCTTTACGACATTGGTTATTCTTTGTGCAAAAGCATCCCCTTCGCCTCTTTGAAAAGTTTGAATGTGTATCGTTCCAGATCTGGATACTAATATAAGACACATGTGCCGCGTCCTCGAGCGGTGTGCGAGCGAGACGGGCTTGGCCGTCCTGCTCAATCGACTGAACGAGCACGCGGAAGACCGCGCTAGGGATGGAGACGGCATGAAGGAGGACACGGCTCTTTGTTTGCTCGATACGGTAATGCGGAGATATCGCACTAGCTGCACACCTTTCTAGCTCAGCGATTGTCAGTTTTTGTGTTGTTACCGGCGTGTCGCGTTGCGCGTGCCGCGTGAAACGTGCCGCGTGCAACATGCAGATTAAAAATGACGAAAGGCAAAGGGGTTTCGAAGTTGAAGGCATTCGATTTTCAATCTGCTCGGCTTTTCGGGCTAGACAACAACAGACGCAGATCGCATAAATTAATTTTACACCGCCCAAAAGTAAGTGCAATAACCGTAATCGTATTTAACTCGCCCCGCGCCCGGCGAAGAGATTATTTTTCCGCAGGCGCGATCGACTAGTGTCGTCGCCTTCGGACGGTGCCGACCCGAACTATGGATGCTGCTACCGCTACCGCTTTTCAAGTGGGCGAGTGATTTTCCTGCAGAATGAGGATCCGGCGCTTATGGACCTATGATTGTCTTAAGCCGCGTCTCCTGCGCGTGTTTTTTCGAAAAACCTTACACGTAACATTTGGTTTCGGTCATGGGAGAAAACGAAACAACCCTGCGCCTCTTCAATCGCGCGGGGAATGGTTTCCGTGCACCTCGGAAAGCAGAAACATTGGGTTTTCAGCGTCGGCTGTGTACGGCCACGCCTCTTTGTGTTTCTGTGGATCGGTTTACATCCCCCGCTCGCCTGCTTCGGCGAGCCGAGCACCGGATATCGGCTGATATCCGGAGAGCGTGCGAACAGCCACTGCTCGGAGTGGCTGTGTCGACGCTACGAAGGGGTAACGGTCGTTTATCGAGGGATCGAGGCAATTAATGAAAGGGTTGCGAGTTTCTCGAGGGACGTCTATGCACTGAACTCTTATTGCTATAACCTAGGCTACATATATACTACGCTATGAGTAACGTCGCTCGCACACCGCACTACTTCCTCGACCTGTTACCCGGTAACGCAATTTTTATAAGTAAAATGTACGAAGGAGCTCGAATTGAGACAGGTTAAGTATCGCGGGTGAAAAAACGGAACAGAAGCAGTCGCGTTTCGCACATACATAAATATATAGGATAATTGTGATTGAATCGATGCGCTGCGACCAGGTGTTGCCCGCGGTAGTGCCTCTGCCGGCACAGTTCGGCGCGCGGCTGGCGCGCTGCCTGCCGGCGCTGCCCGAGCGCGCGCGGGCCGCGCACGCGCACGCGCCTCTCGTGCGCCACCTGCTGGACCGGGACCGGGGCCTCGAACAGGTACTACATTTTCAAAACTATTTACAAATTCGATAGTGTTTATTCAGGATAGAATAAATCCATGTCGTTACGGTCCCTGCTCGCCCGACCGGAACCGCTTTCTAAAACAACTTAGACTAACACAACTTAGATCAAAGTTCCTCCAGAAACTATACCTACTAAGGATCGAGACCGTTTAGTCAACCCGCGCCAATGGTCGAGCTGTATCACTGCAGTCTGTGCGTGCGCGTGCGCCGTCACCACACAGAATAAATAATACTAGTAGCCAGCTAACCTAACCTAACTTTTCGCGGCGTCAAAATTTAAAAGCGCTCGTGAGATAAATTTTCATTTCACTATCACATAATAACTGAATAGATAAGGCTTGAAATTATAACATATAATTTGTCACTGAAAATATACTAAAATGCCTGTAGGAGATAAATAAGCAAAGGTAAGCGTGCTACATCTTCGGCCACATCGTCGCTTTCCATCAGGTAACATTGTGGTCACAGGCTTGACTAGATCGTTATAAAAAATATTACAATGATATTCAAATTTAAAAGACAACATTAAAGATCGATCGATACATTAATAGCATAGGTAACAATTCAAATTAAAATGTAAACTGCAATGTTTGAACTGCTGTATCTTTTTATATGACAAATAATTGGATTACCAATTATTATTTGTCACAATTTGTAACAAATATAAAAGAAGACAAATAATTCTTAATTGCTAGGTATAATATTAAATGCACTAATACTAATACTAGAGCTGAACATTATATTTATGAAATAAATTGTGAAAAAGTGTCGTTTGTCTTGCGCAGTGGCGGAACTGCTTGCAGCTTTTATGCGGCGCTGAACAAACTCTTCTCGCACATTGCGAGGCCCTGGAGCGAGCGCTGCAAGCTGCCGGTACGTCTATTTGCACATCACGATTCAATAACCGCCGGAAATCAGGTTCTTTTCCAAACTGAGAGTACTTCGTGAAAGAACAAATAGCTACCCTCACGAGGACGAGCCTCGTGATGGTACGATTACTTTTTCTAAGATATGATGCACAACGGAGGTAGACGCGTGTCTAGCTCTGTGGGCGTTGAAATCTATCACAACGGAGATAGACGCGTGTCTAGCTCTGTAGGCGTTGAAATCTATCACAACGGAGATAGACGCGTGTCTAGCTCTGTAGGCGTTGAAATCTACCACAACGGAGATATAGGCGTGTCTAGCTCTGTAGGCGTTGAAATCTATCAAAACGGAGATAGACGCGTATTCTGTTCTGTAGAACAGAACACAACTATATAGACACGCGTTTATCTCCGTTGTGCATTTTATCTACTACCATACTATACGTACTACCATATCGCCCTCTGTTCCTTAGGAACTCAAGAACGGAATATACCGTTCTAATAAATATATTATAATTATACACTCCTTCATAATATTATAAGTGTAATTTATCAGTAACTGTGTGTTTGTTGTCTTTCTGCCTTATGATACCGAAATGCGTGAAAACAGGTAACATTTAGGGGCGTAGTACCTAAGTAAAAAAGTACTTGATGTGTTCGTACAGACGGAAGCGCCTGGCGGTGTGCGTTCTCTCGCCTGCGTGCGGAGGTGTGGGACGAGGCGCGCGCGGGGCCCGACTACCGCGCGCTGCACGCACACAGGCGCACGCTGGACGACGTGGAGCTGCCAGGTACAATGTGTTACGGTGTGCGTCCTCTCGCCTGCGTGCGGAGGTGTGGGACGAGGCGCGCGCGGGGCCCGACTACCGCGCGCTGCACGCACACAGGCGCACGCTGGACGACGTGGAGCTGCCAGGTACAATGTGTTACGGTGTGCGTCCTCTCGCCTGCGTGCGGAGGTGTGGGACGAGGCGCGCTCGAAAAATGTGAATTCGCTACTACGTGAATTCAAAAAACTTTCATTCAAAAAGAGACCGATGAAATCGTTGCTAATTTAAAACCGGTAAAAAATGCAATAGCAGGAGCGACATTAACAGTGCACAAAAACTCGTAAAAGATCATTAAAGCTTATACCGGATCGATAACCGGAAACCTACTCGATCACCTCTACGCTAGAACGACACTTAATAATCGTATGCGCGAATGTAGAGTTGCGCAAAGCACCCCTTGAATTTCGCCGAGAGGCTATTAAACGGTGACGGGAGCTGTACCCTGTATGGACGTGTCCTGCAGGGAGGTCGCCGAGTGCGTCGAACGTGTCGGCGTGCCGCGCGGCGCTGCGCACGGTCGCGGGCGCGCTGCGGGCCGCGCCGCCGCGCGCCTCGCGCAGCGTGGCCGCGCTCTGTCCCGCGCTCGCCGAGCCCGCGCCGGGCGCGCTCGCCGCGCTCGCCGCCATACTGCGCCTGCCGCCGGCCGACGTGCTCGGACTCGACGACGAGGTGAGCGCGACCGAACCACACTGTGGTGGCGCCTTCGATATACGAGGGCGCCACCGATGAACGACTTATAAATTAATCCAATGCGTTCGCCTCGCTCGGAACGTCTACGACGAGAGGAAAATGAGCCTCGGGCTTCCCTTAATGAATGAAGGGCGCTTTTCTCTCGTAGCTTGTTTACATCGGTCGGTTTACATTTGTTTTGCGATGGGTCGTCCTCAGATCCCGGTGTTCACGGACGCGGTGTCCGCGCCGGGCGTGGTGTGCGTGCGGCTGACGCGCGCGCGCCGCCGCCGCTACCTGCTGAAGCGCGAGCGGCTGGCGCTGGACGCGGCGGCCGCGGCCGCGCAGTGCGCGCTCGCGCCCGCGCTGGACGCGGCGGCCGCGGCCGCGCAGTGCGCGCTCGCGCCCGCGCCCGACGCTCCGCCGCCGGAGGTGATCCTGCTGAGCGCGGAGTGCGGCCTCATCGAGTTCCTGGAAGGATACGAGCGCCTGGGGGACCTCATACGGGGGGAGTGCGACCTCACGGGTACGTACCTCCGCGCCGAGCTCGATGTCCGGTGCTTCGTACCTCGGAACGGAAAAAGGAAGCCTCGTCAATCGCTTCATCGTGGATCGCTTCGTTTTAGGTCTGTCCGTCTGTCTGTCGACATAACAAACATATTGAAACACTCTCCGATTTACCGCGTGTTTAATGTGTACGACGATATAAGAGATGATGTCGACATATCGTTGTCTGGTTCGTTGACCTCGATTAAATTAGATCTCTATAAAGCAATAGCTAAATGTTTAAATTAATTTTATTGTAATAACGTTGTTTTTTGCTGCATAGGTTGTTTTTGTTTGTTTAAAAAAATTCGATTTGTCATTTATACCGCGAGTGTATTTTGACACTCGCACGCCAACCGAAACCGTTTATACTATACCTACTTCCAGACTTCCAGCTGCACTAGAGTCATGAAATTTGGAAGAAGTAAGATCTTTTGAAGTTTTATCACATAAGAATATCATTCATTCATTTATTGTTATTTTCTTATGAATTCGTATGGCTTTATCATCATCCTTTACAATTACCATGGACTCGATCAATAATAGCCACTGTTTTTCCTATACAATTTATTTTTATCTCTGTTTAATCAGGCACTCGCTTTAGTATCGTTTTTTTTTTTTTTTATGTATGTTAGGTAGTTTTGCGGACTAGCACCATGTTTGTTCTATAAACGATAGCCTCCGTCGGCCCGCGGGGTGTTCTTATTATCCTAGTGTTTAAATTTAATTGTATGAAGGCTGTTTGGTTGTCCAACTAAAATAAAAAAGAATGTGGTTGTAGAGTGCGTGGTGCGGCGCGTTATCGCACACAGTGTAGAGTGACGTGTGGAGTGTGAGTGTGAGTGCGTGTGTGTGTGCGCAGGTGTCCCGGCGCAGCGCGCGGCGCGGCGCGCGGAGGAGCTGGTGCTGGCGCCGGCGGCGGCCGCGCTGCGGAACTTCGCGCACATCCTCGACCACGTGCCGGCGCACGCGCTGCGGTCACTGCACATGCCTACTAGCATCCTAAATCCTAACTAATATTATAAATGCGAGAGGAAATAATAATAATAATCCGTCCGGGTGTTCCGTTTTACCACGGCTGAACGGATCGATCTGAATTTTTGCATAGATATAGCTAAGGGTCGGAGGCGGACACGAGCGACTTTATTTTTGTAGGTCTACGTTCATTTATAAAATAACAATGCGCCCGATTTCAGTCGGCAAGCGTGCGAGCGCGGGTCGTACCGCCGTGTGACATTTCTTGTTTGAGCCGATTCCCGGTAGTAGAATCGGCACAGTATAAATGTATAACACTAGGCCCGGACGGGCGGAGCGCCGCGCCCGCCGCGGTCCGGACCACTCGTCACTCGTCACTCGTCACTCGTCACCAGTCCTACCACTCCTACCATAATACAACGCGTAGCGTCCGTATTTTGTTCGAATACGATTTTAGACCGATTCAATGTTGCGGTTACATTTTTAGCGGTGACGGCACACGTCACGCTTCATCGCTACATCTGCGTACGAGCGCAACGGGAACATTTTCGTATCGCTGAAAGAAGTCGGGGGACAAAGTTAGGTCCCGCGAAGTAAAAAAAGGATCTGGATGAAATACTAGCCTTGCGGTTCAGTGGGTGGATTTCCACCTTCCGAGATCTAGGTTGTGGGTTCGATTCCCACCCAGGACAAGCATTTGTGTGATGAACGTGGATGTTCGTTCTTTGCCTGGGTGTCTCTGTGTATTCTATGTATGTATTTACAAAAAAAATAAGTATTTATGTATTTTAGCAGTCATCTGGTTCCCATAGTACAAGCTCGCTTAGTTTGGGGCTAGATGGCGCTGTGTGAAAAACGTTCACCGATATTTATTTATTTATTTAAATATTCGGCGGCGAATGGATCCCGATGGTCGGTCGGGTTTTCGGCCGGTGACCGGCGCGTGTCCGTGTATGTTCAGGCGCGCGTTCGAGCGGCGCAGCGCGGACCCGGCGCACTTCGTGCGCGCGACGCGCGCGTACTCGCGCTCGCTGGCGCGCACGGCGCTGGCCGACTGGCTGCTCGGGCTCGGCGACCGGCACGCGCACAACGTGCTGCTGGCGCCGGCGCGGGGCGGCGCGCGCTCCGTCGACGCCGGCGCCCTCTTCCAGCGCGGCGCGCGCGACTTGCCGGCCGCGCGCCTCACCGCGCAGCTGCGGGCGCCGCTGTCCCGCGGTACGGCCGCCTACCTACCGAGCGATACGTGAGCTATTCTCACGGGGACGGTCGCCCCCGCAGCTCACGATGCTCTCCGTGCGCAGGGTGGCCGGAAGCGGAGCTGCAGCTGGCGCTGCACGAGCTGCGCGCGCGCCGGCGCCGCGTGCTGCCGGTGGTCGCGCTCGCCTTCGCGCACGTCGGCGACTACGGCCGCGAGGTACTCCGCTCGCCGGCCGCCGGTCGCCGGTCGCCGGTCGCCGCTCCCGCGAGAGGCTCGACAGACGTATTCACCGGACGTTTTGCAGATGGCGATCGTGGAAGAGATTCTGTCGGGCCGCGTGCTGGCGTGCGACGTGACGGCGAGCGCGCTGCGGCGCGGCGACGTCGCGCACGCGCAGCGATACGTCGACCTGATCGAGGAGCTGTTCGCGCACGTCGACAGGAAGCGCGCGTACGGCGTCGAGGAACAGGTACACGCGAATAGAATAGAATTGACTTGATCGATTTTTGTCGATTCGGTGCGGACGTAATGTAGCGGTTTTCGTGCAGGTGTCCAGCGTGCTGCTGCTGAGCACGTCGCCGCGCGTGCTCGCCGTCACGCGCTCCGAGTGGGAGCCCTGGCTCTAGCGACGAACGCGAGCGTGCCGCTCCCGAGCACGCGTAAGCGCGTGGAATACGATCGCCGCTAATATTACATTGTGCTAACGCGTTAAACGGCCATCGGTAACCGTATCGTGATCGCTGTTGTGCCAAAATCGCTAGTGCTACACTTTTCCTTCGTTAAATAGTATCTAAGTTTGAAAAATAAACATTTTTAACTATTTAACAATTTTTTTTTTGTTATGGATGTATAGAAGGACGGACGGACGGGTGGGATGGATGGAAAATTAAATGAAGTTGGTTTTCCGGTTTACGATGGATGGATGGATGGATGGATGGATGGATGGATGGATGGATGGATGGATGGATGGATGGATGGATGGATGGATGGATGGATGGATGGATGGATGGATGGATGGATGGATGGATGGATGGATGGATGGATGGATGGATGGATGGATGGATGGATGGATGGATGGATGGATGGATGGATGGATGGATGGATGGATGGATGGATGGATGGATGGATGGATGGATGGATGGATGGATGGATGGATGGATGGATGGATGGATGGATGGATGGATGGATGGATGGATGGATGGATGGATGGATGGATGGATGGATGGATGGATGGATGGATGGATGGATGGATGGATGGATGGATGGATGGATGGATGGATGGATGGATGGATGGATGGATGGATGGATGGATGGATGGATGGATGGATGGATGGATGGATGGATGGATGGATGGATGGATGGATGGATGGATGGATGGATGGATGGATGGATGGATGGATGGATGGATGGATGGATGGATGGATGGATGGATGGATGGATGGATGGATGGATGGATGGATGGATGGATGGATGGATGGATGGATGGATGGATGGATGGATGGATGGATGGATGGATGGATGGATGGATGGATGGATGGATGGATGGATGGATGGATGGATGGATGGATGGATGGATGGATGGATGGATGGATGGATGGATGGATGGATGGATGGATGGATGGATGGATGGATGGATGGATGGATGGATGGATGGATGGATGGATGGATGGATGGATGGATGGATGGATGGATGGATGGATGGATGGATGGATGGATGGATGGATGGATGGATGGATGGATGGATGGATGGATGGATGGATGGATGGATGGATGGATGGATGGATGGATGGATGGATGGATGGATGGATGGATGGATGGATGGATGGATGGATGGATGGATGGATGGATGGATGGATGGATGGATGGATGGATGGATGGATGGATGGATGGATGGATGGATGGATGGATGGATGGATGGATGGATGGATGGATGGATGGATGGATGGATGGATGGATGGATGGATGGATGGATGGATGGATGGATGGATGGATGGATGGATGGATGGATGGATGGATGGATGGATGGATGGATGGATGGATGGATGGATGGATGGATGGATGGATGGATGGATGGATGGATGGATGGATGGATGGATGGATGGATGGATGGATGGATGGATGGATGGATGGATGGATGGATGGATGGATGGATGGATGGATGGATGGATGGATGGATGGATGGATGGATGGATGGATGGATGGATGGATGGATGGATGGATGGATGGATGGATGGATGGATGGATGGATGGATGGATGGATGGATGGATGGATGGATGGATGGATGGATGGATGGATGGATGGATGGATGGATGGATGGATGGATGGATGGATGGATGGATGGATGGATGGATGGATGGATGGATGGATGGATGGATGGATGGATGGATGGATGGATGGATGGATGGATGGATGGATGGATGGATGGATGGATGGATGGATGGATGGATGGATGGATGGATGGATGGATGGATGGATGGATGGATGGATGGATGGATGGATGGATGGATGGATGGATGGATGGATGAGCGGCGGTGCGAGCCTTTGGCGGCCTTGAGTGGCCGCGGGGCTCGGTCGGCGTCCCAGCCTTATGCTGGGTAGCGGCGACGCGAGTCGGGGGGTCTGGGGGGCGGATGTGGGTGACATCCGTCTCCTTAGTCACAGTGTGACAGACCCTCAGGGGTGGACGACGCGCCCGGTGTTCCGGCGCGTCGTACCAAGGGGGGAAGGGGGTCTTCCCGAGGCGGGTCCGCCCATGGGGCGGGCAGGTGGCGGGAGGGGGTTGCGGTGCATACTCTGCATGGTCCCGCGGCCCCCGTCCGACTTGCCGCAGCGGTGGAACACCTTTGGGTTTTAGTCGGTATTAGCGCCATTGCTGCGGCCGTGGCGCTCGAGTCCGACATACCCCGCTCGTGTCCCCACACGGCGGGGATGCGTAAATGCATTTCCCAAAGTAAAAAAAAAAAAAAAAAAAAAAAGGTTCCCCCCCGCCGCCACCGTTGAATGGCGGCGCGGTGGGGTCGCAGGGGAAGAGGAGTGCCGGTATTACGGTGCGCCGCTCTCCCTATCCTCTGCGACCGTGAGTTGGGGAGGCTTTACGCCTCCCCGGAGGGGGTAGGCTCGCCCGGCGCCCTGGACATTCCGGGTAGCGGCGGTGCGAGCCTTGGCGGCCTTGAGTGGCTGCGGGGCTTGGCCGGCGTCCCGGCCTTATGCTGGGTAGCGGCGGCGCAAGTCGGGGCCCTCTCACCCACCTCTCCTTTGAGAGCAGGTGCTGTAGGGCCCGGTGGCCTTCTCCGCGCGCCCCAGAGCTTTTATCTGGAGCGCGTGTAGAAGGCGGTCCGGACGAGGTCCGGACGGAGGGGGTAGGCTCGCCCGGCGCCCTGGACAGTCCGGGTAGCGGCGGTGCGAGTCTTGGCGGCCTTGAGTGGCCGCGGGGCTCGGTCGGCGTCCCAGCCTTATGCTGGGTAGCGGCGACGCGAGTCGGGGGGTCTGGGGGGCGGATGTGGGTGACATCCGTCCTTCTAGTCACAGCCGTGACAGACCCCCAGGGGTGGACGACGCGCCCGGTGTTCCGGCGCGTCGTACCAAGGGGGGAAGGGGGTCTTCCCGAGGCGGGTCCGCCCATGGGGCGGGCAGGTGGCGGGAGGGGGCTGCGGTGCATACTCTGCATGGTCCCGCGGCCCCCGTCCGACTTGCCGCAGCGGTGGAACACCTTTGGGTTTTAGTCGGTATTAGCGCCACTGCTGAGGCCGTGGCGCTCGAGTCCGACATACCCCGCTCGTGTCCCCACACGGCGGGGATGCGTAAATGCATTTCCCAAAGTAAAAAAAAAAAAAAAAAAAAAGGTTAGGTTCCCCCCCAATGGGTTCCCGCCTTGTCGCGGCGGGGGGGCTCAGTAACCGTGGATTCGGCACCCACGGTGAAGCAAAGAGGAACCCGAGGTGGGGCCGCTTCTTCCGGGCTGTGCTTCCCGGGCCCAGTCGAAGCGGCCGGTAGGTTGCGGTGGGGTTGGCGCCGCAACTGAGGTGGGCTGCAGTGTGGGGGTTCGCACTGCAGCTGAGGGATACGGGGCCGCCACCGTTGAATGGCGGTGCGGTGGGGTCGCAGGGGAAGAGGAGTGCCGGTATTACGGTGCGCCGCTCTCCCTATCCTCTGCGACCGTGACTTGGGGAGGCTTTACGCCTCCCCGGAGGGGGTAGGCTCGCCCGGCGCCCCGGACAGTCCGGGTAGCGGCGGTGCGAGCCTTGGCGGCCTTGAGTGGCTGCGGGGCTTGGCCGGCGTCCCAGCCTTATGCTGGGTAGCGGCGGCGCAAGTCGGGGCCCTCTCACCCAACTCTCCTTGGAGAGTAGTGCTGTAGGGCCCGGGGGCCTTCTCCGCACGCCCCAGAGCTTTTATCTGGAGCGCGCGTAGAAGGCGGTCCGGACGATGTCCGGACGGAGGGGGTAGGCTCGCCCGGCGCCCTGGACAGTCCGGGTAGCGGCGGTGCGAGTCTTGGCGGCCTTGAGTGGCCGCGGGGCTCGGTCGGCGTCCCAGTCTTATACTGGGTAGCGGCGACGCGAGTCGGGGGGTCTGGGGGGCGGATGTGGGGACATCCGTCCTTCTAGTCACAGTCGTGACAGACCCCCAGGGGTGGACGACGCGCCCGGTGTTCCGGCGCGTCGTACCAAGGGGGGGGGAAGGGGGTGCTTCCCCGAGGCGGGTCCGCCCAGGGGCGGGCAGGCGGCGGGAGGGGGTTGCGGTGCATACTCTGCATGGTCCCGCGGCCCCCGTCCGACGTGCTGCAGCGGTGGAACACCTTTGGGTTTTAGTCGGTATTAGCGCCACTGCTGAGGCCGTGGCGCTCGAGTCCGACATACCCCGCTCGTGTCCCCACACGGCGGGGATGCGTAAATGCATTTCCCAAAGTAAAAAAAAAAAAAAAAAAAAAAAAAAAGGTTAGGTTAGGTTAGGTTAGGTTAGGTTAGGTTAGGTTAGGTTCCCCCCCAGTGGGTTCCCGCCTTGTCGTGGCGGGGGGGCTCAGTAACCGTGGATTCGGCACCCACGGTGAAGCAAAGAGGAACCCGAGGTGGGGCCGCTTCTTCCGGGCTGTGCTTCCCGGGCCCAGTCGAAGCGGCCGGTAGGTTGCGGTGGGGTTGGCGCCGCAACTGAGGTGGGCTGCAGTGTGGGGGTTCGCACTGCAGCTGAGGGATACGGGGCCGCCACCGTTGAATGGCGGTGCGGTGGGGTCGCAGGGGAAGAGGAGTGCCGGTATTACGGTGCGCCGCTCTCCCTATCCTCTGCGACCGTGAGTTGGGGAGGCTTTACGCCTCCCCGGAGGGGGTAGGCTCGCCCGGCGCCCTGGACATTCCGGGTAGCGGCGGTGCGAGCCTTGGCGGCCTTGAGTGGCTGCGGGGCTTGGCCGGCGTCCCGGCCTTATGCTGGGTAGCGGCGGCGCAAGTCGGGGCCCTCTCACCCACCTCTCCTTTGAGAGCAGGTGCTGTAGGGCCCGGTGGCCTTCTCCGCGCGCCCCAGAGCTTTTATCTGGAGCGCGTGTAGAAGGCGGTCCGGACGAGGTCCGGACGGAGGGGGTAGGCTCGCCCGGCGCCCTGGACAGTCCGGGTAGCGGCGGTGCGAGCCTTTGGCGGCCTTGAGTGGCCGCGGGGCTCGGTCGGCGTCCCAGCCTTATGCTGGGTAGCGGCGACGCGAGTCGGGGGGTCTGGGGGGCGGATGTGGGTGACATCCGTCCTTCTAGTCACAGCCGTGACAGACCCCCAGGGGTGGACGACGCGCCCGGTGTTCCGGCGCGTCGTACCAGGGGAGGGAAGGGGGTCTTCCCGAGGCGGGTCCGCCCAGGGGCGGACAGGTGGCGGGAGGGGGTTGCGGTGCATACTCTGCATGGTCCCGCGGCCCCCGTCCGACTTGCCGCAGCGGTGGAACACCTTTGGGTTTTAGTCGGTATTAGCGCCATTGCTGAGGCCGTGGCGCTCGAGTCCGACATACCCCGCTCGTGTCCCCACACGGCGGGGATGCGTAAATGCATTTCCCAAAGTAAAAAAAAAAAAAAAAAAGGTTAGGTTAGGTTCCCCCCCGTGGGTTCCCGCCTTGTCGTGGCGGGGGGGCTTAGTAGCCGTGGACTGGTCCCCCACGGTGAAGCTAAGTGGAACCCGAGGAGGGGCCGCTTCTTCCGGGCTGTGCCTCCCAGGCTCTGTCGAAGCGGCCGGTAGGTTGGGGTGCTGTATGGGCAGCATCGCAACTGAGGCGGGCTGCAGTGTGGGGGTCGCACTGCAGCTGAGGGTTAGGGGCCGCGGCGGAAGAGGACTGTCGGTGTGTCGTTGCCGCTTTCCCTGTCTTCCGCGGCCTCGACGGGGTCGCCACCGTTAGATGGCGGACGCGGTGGGGTCGCAGGGGAAGAGGAGTGCCGGTATTACGGTGCGCCGTCCTCCCTATCCTCTGCGACCGTGAGTTGGGGAGGCTTTACGCCTCCCGGAGGGGGTAGGCTCGCCCGGCGCCCCGGACAGTCCGGGTAGCGGCGGTGCGAGCCTTGGCGGCCTTGAGTGGCTGCGGGGCTTGGCCGGCGTCCCAGCCTTATGCTGGGTAGCGGCGGCGCAAGTCGGGGCCCTCTCACCCACCTCTCCTTTGAGAGCAGGTGCTGTAGGGCCCGGTGGCCTTCTCCGCGCGCCCCAGAGCTTTTATCTGGAGCGCGTGTAGAAGGCGGTCCGGACGAGGTCCGGACGGAGGGGGTAGGCTCGCCCGGCGCCCTGGACATTCCGGGTAGCGGCGGTGCGAGCCTTTGGCGGCCTTGAGTGGCCGCGGGGCTCGGTCGGCGTCCCAGTCTTATACTGGGTAGCGGCGACGCGAGTCGGGGGGTCTGGGGGGCGGATGTGGGGACATCCGTCCTTCTAGTCACAGTCGTGACAGACCCCCAGGGGTGGACGACGCGCCCGGTGTTCCGGCGCGTCGTACCAAAGGGGGGAAGGGGGTTCTTCCCGAGGCGGGTCCGCCCAGGGGCGGACAGGCGGCGGGAGGGGGCTGCGGTGCATACTCTGCATGGTCCCGCGGCCCCCGTCCGACTTGCCGCAGCGGTGGAACACCTTTGGGTTTTAGTCGGTATTAGCGCCATTGCTGAGGCCGTGGCGCTCGAGTCCGACATACCCCGCTCGTGTCCCCACACGGCGGGGATGCGTAAATGCATTTCCCAAAGTAAAAAAAAAAAAAAAAAAAAAAAAAAAAAAAAAAAAAAAAAAAAAAAAAAAAAAAGGTTAGGTTAGGTTAGGTTCCCCCCCAGTGGGTTCCCGCCTTGTCGCGGCGGGGGGGCTCAGTAGCCGTGGTCTTCCCCACCCACGGTGAAGCCAAGAGGAACCCGAGGTGGGGCCGCTTCTTCCGGGCGCTGTGCCTCCCAGGCCCAGTCGAAGCGGCCGGTAGGTTGCGGTGGGATCGGCGCCGCAACTGAGGTGGGCTGCAGTGTGGGGGTTCGCACTGCAGCTGAGGGATACGGGGCCGCCACCGTTGAATGGCGGTGCGGTGGGGTCGCAGGGGAAGAGGAGTGCCGGTATTACGGTGCGCCGCTCTCCCTATCCTCTGCGACCGTGAGTTGGGGAGGCTTTACGCCTCCCCGGAGGGGGTAGGCTCGCCCGGCGCCCCGGACAGTCCGGGTAGCGGTGGTGCGAGCCTTGGCGGCCTTGAGTGGCTGCGGGGCTTGGCCGGCGTCCCAGCCTTATGCTGGGTAGCGGCGGCGCAAGTCGGGGCCCTCGCACCCAACTCTCCTTGGAGAGTAGTGTTGTAGGGCCCGGGGGCCTTCTCCGCACGCCCCAGAGCTTTTATCTGGAGCGCGCGTAGAAGGCGGTCCGGACGATGTCCGGACGGAGGGGGTAGGCTCGTCCGGCGCCCTGGACATTCCGGGTAGCGGCGGTGCGAGCCTTGGCGGCCTTGAGTGGCCGCGGGACTCGGTCGGCGTCCCAGCCTTATGCTGGGTAGCGGCGACGCGAGTCGGGGGGTCTGGGGGGCGGATGTGGTGGACATCCGTCCCTTTAGTCACAGTCGTGACAGACCCCCAGGGGTGGACGACGCGCCCGGTGTTCCGGCGCGTCGTACCAAGGGGAGGGAAGGGGGTGCTTCCCGAGGAGGGTCCGCCCAGGGGCGGGCAGACGGCGGGATGGGGCTGCGGTGCATACTCTGCATGGTCCCGTGGCCCCGTCCGACGTGCTGTCGCGGTGGAACACCTTTGGGTTTTAGTCGGTATTAGCGCCATTGCTGCGGCCGTGGCGCTCGAGTCCGACATACCCCGCTCGTGTCCCCACACGGCGGGGATGCGTAAATGCATTTCCCAAAGTAAAAAAAAAAAAAAAAAAAAAGGTTAGGTTAGGTTCCCCCCCGTGGGTTCCCGCCTTGTCGTGGCGGGGGGGCTTAGTAGCCGTGGCCTGGTCACCCACGGCGAAGCTAAGCGGAACCCGAGGTGGGGCCGCTTCTTCCGGGCTGTGCCTCCCAGGCCCTGTCGAAGCGGCCGGTAGGTTGGGGTGCTGTATGGGCAGCATCGCAACTGAGGCGGGCTGCAGTGTGGGGGTCGCACTGCAGCTGAGGGTTAGGGGCCGCGGCGGAAGAGGACTGTCGGTGTTTCGTTGCCGCTTTCCCTGTCTTCCGCGGCCTCGACGGGGTCGCCACCGTTCGATGGCGGACGCGGTGGGGTCGCAGGGGAAGAGGAGTGCCGGTATTACGGTGCGCCGTCCTCCCTATCCTCTGCGACCGTGAGTTGGGGAGGCTTTACGCCTCCCCGGAGGGGGTAGGCTCGCCCGGCGCCCCGGACAGTCCGGGTAGCGGCGGTGCGAGCCTTGGCGGCCTTGAGTGGCTGCGGGGCTTGGCCGGCGTCCCAGCCTTATGCTGGGTAGCGGCGGCGCAAGTCGGGGCCCTCTCACCCACCTCTCCTTTGAGAGCAGGTGCTGTAGGGCCCGGTGGCCTTCTCCACGCGCCCCAGAGCTTTTATCTGGAGTGCGTGTAGAAGGCGGTCCGGACGTGGTCCGGACGGAGGGGGTAGGCTCGCCCGGCGCCCTGGACATTCCGGGTAGCGGCGGTGCGAGTCTTTGGCGGCCTTGAGTGGCTGCGGGGCTCGGTCGGCGTCCCAGCCTTATGCTGGGTAGCGGCGACGCGAGTCGGGGGGTCTGGGGGGCGGATGTGGGGACATCCGTCCTTCTAGTCACAGCCGTGACAGACCCCCAGGGGTGGACGACGCGCCCGGTGTTCCGGCGCGTCGTACCAAAAGGGGAAGGGGGATCTTCCCGAGGCGGGTCCGCCCAGGGGCGGACAGGCGGCGGGAGGGGGTTGCGGTGCATACTCTGCATGGTCCCGCGGCCCCCGTCCGACTTGCCGCAGCGGTGGAACACCTTTGGGTTTTAGTCGGTATTAGCGCCATTGCTGAGGCCGTGGCGCTCGAGTCCGACATACCCCGCTCGTGTCCCCACACGGCGGGGATGCGTAAATGCATTTCCCAAAGTAAAAAAAAAAAAAAAAAAAAAAAAAAAAAAAAAAAAAAAAAAAAAGGTTAGGTTAGGTTAGGTTAGGTTAGGTTAGGTTAGGTTAGGTTAGGTTAGGTTAGGTTAGGTTAGGTTAGGTTAGGTTAGGTTAGGTCCCCCCCCCCCCAGTGGGTTCCCGCCTTGTCGCGGCGGGGGGGCTCAGTAGCCGTGGTTTTCCCCACCCACGGTGAAGCAAAGAGGAACCCGAGGTGGGGCCGCTTCTTCCGGGCGCTGTCCCTCCCAGGCCCAGTCGAAGCGGCCGGTAGGTTGCGGTGGGGTCCGCGCCGCAACTGAGGTGGGCTGCAGTGTGGGGGTCGCACTGCAGCTGAGGGATACGGGGCCGCCACCGTTGAATGGCGGTGCGGTGGGGTCGCAGGGGAAGAGGAGTGTCGGTATTACGGTGCGCCGCTCTCCCTATCCTCTGCGACCGTGAGTTGGGGAGGCTTTACGCCTCCCCGGAGGGGGTAGGCTCGCCCGGCGCCCCGGACAGTCCGGGTAGCGGCGGAGCGAGCCTTGGCGGCCTTGAGTGGCTGCGGGGCTTGGCCGGCGTCCCAGCCTTATGCTGGGTAGCGGCGGCGCAAGTCGGGGCCCTCGCACCCATCTCTCCTTGGAGAGTAGTGCTGCAGGGCCCGGGGCCTTCTCCGCACGCCCCAGAGCTTTTATCTGGAGCGCGCGTAGAAGGCGGTCCGGACGAGGTCCGGACGGAGGGGGTAGGCTCGCCCGGCGCCCTGGACAGTCCGGGTAGCGGCGGTGCGAGTCTTTGGCAGCCTTGAGTGGCTGCGGGGCTCGGTCGGCGTCCCAGTCTTATACTGGGTAGCGGCGACGCGAGTCGGAGGGTCTGGGGGGCGGATGTGGTGGACATCCGTCCTCTTAGTCACATTGTGACAGACCCTCAGGGGTGGACGACGCGCCCGGTGTTCCGGCGCGTCGTACCAAGGGGAGGGGAAGGGGGTGCTTCCCGAGGCGGGTCCGCCCAGGGGCGGGCAGGCGGCGGGAGGGGGTTGCGGTGCATACTCTGCATGGTCCCGCGGCCCCCGTCCGACGTGCTGCAGCGGTGGAACACCTTTGGGTTTTAGTCGGTATTAGCGTCACTGCCGAGGCCGTGGCGCTTGAGTCCGACATACCCCGCTCGTGTCCCCACACGGCGGGGATGCGTAAATGCATTTCCCAAAGTAAAAAAAAAAAAAAAAAAAAAAAAAAAAAAAAAAAGGTTAGGTCCCCCCCCCCCCCCCAGTGGGTTCCCGCCTTGTCGCGGCGGGGGGGCTCAGTAGCCGTGGTCTTCCCCACCCACGGTGAAGCCAAGAGGAACCCGAGGTGGGGCCGCTTCTTCCGGGCGCTGTCCCTCCCAGGCCCAGTCGAAGCGGCCGGTAGGTTGCGGTGGGGTCCGCGCCGCAACTGAGGTGGGCTGCAGTGTGGGGGTCGCACTGCAGCTGAGGGATACGGGGCCGCCACCGTTGAATGGCGGTGCGGTGGGGTCGCAGGGGGAGAGGAGTGTCGGTATTACGGTGCGCCGCTCTCCCTATCCTCTGCGACCGTGAGTTGGGGAGGCTTTACGCCTCCCCGGAGGGGGTAGGCTCGCCCGGCGCCCCGGACAGTCCGGGTAGCGGCGGAGCGAGCCTTGGCGGCCTTGAGTGGCTGCGGGGCTTGGCCGGCGTCCCAGCCTTATGCTGGGTAGCGGCGGCGCAAGTCGGGGCCCTCTCACCCACCTCTCCTTTGAGAGCAGGTGCTGT
The DNA here is from genome assembly GCA_947579745.1 of Apocheima hispidaria. Taxonomy (NCBI): domain Eukaryota; kingdom Metazoa; phylum Arthropoda; class Insecta; order Lepidoptera; family Geometridae; genus Apocheima; species Apocheima hispidaria. Next base: position 59,083 of record OX388152.1, on the reverse strand, counting down.
AGGGCCCGGTGGCCTTCTCTGCGCGCCCCAGAGCTTTTATCTGGAGCGCGTGTAGAAGGCGGTCCGGACGAGGTCCGGACGGAGGGGGTAGGCTGGCCCGGCGCCCTGGACATTCCGGGTAGCGGCGGTGCGAGCCTTTGGCGGCCTTGAGTGGCTGCGGGGCTCGGTCGGCGTCCCGGCCTTATGCTGGGTAGCGGCGACGCGAGTCGGAGGGTCTGGGGGGCGGATGTGGTGGACATCCGTCCTCTTAGTCACATTGTGACAGACCCTCAGGGGTGGACGACGCGCCCGGTGTTCCGGCGCGTCGTACCAAGGGGAGGGGAAGGGGGTGCTTCCCGAGGCGGGTCCGCCCAGGGGCGGGCAGGCGGCGGGAGGGGGTTGCGGTGCATACTCTGCATGGTCCCGCGGCCCCCGTCCGACGTGCTGCAGAGGTGGAACACCTTTGGGTTTTAGTCGGTATTAGCGCCACTACTGCGGTCGTGGCGCTGGAGTCCGACATACCCCGCTCGTGTCCCCACACGGCGGGGATGCGTAAATGCATTTCCCAAAGTAAAAAAAAAAAAAAAAAAAAAAAAAAAAGGTTAGGTCCCCCCCAGTGGGTTCCCGCCTTGTCGCGGCGGGGGGGCTCAGTAACCGTGGATTCGCACCCACGGTGAAGCAAAGAGGAACCCGAGGTGGGGCCGCTTCTTCGGGGCTGTGCTTCCCGGGCCCAGTCGAAGCGGCCGGTAGGTTGCGGTGGGGTTGGCGCCGCAACTGAGGTGGGCTGCAGTGTGGGGGTTCGCACTGCAGCTGAGGGATACGGGGCCGCCACCGTTGAATGGCGGTGCGGTGGGGTCGCAGGGGAAGAGGAGTGCCGGTATTACGGTGCGCCGCTCTCCCTATCCTCTGCGACCGTGAGTTGGGGAGGCTTTACGCCTCCCCGGAGGGGGTAGGCTCGCCCGGCGCCCCGGACAGTCCGGGTAGCGGCGGTGCGAGCTTTGGCGGCCTTGAGTGGCTGCGGGGCTTGGCCGGCGTCCCAGCCTTATGCTGGGTAGCGGCGGCGCAAGTCGGGGCCCTCTCACCCACCTCTCCTTTGAGAGCAGGTGCTGTAGGGCCCGGTGGCCTTCTCCGCGCGCCCCAGAGCTTTTATCTGGAGCGCGTGTAGAAGGCGGTCCGGACGAGGTCCGGACGGAGGGGGTAGGCTCGCCCGGCGCCCTGGACAGTCCGGGTAGCGGCGGTGCGAGTCTTGGCGGCCTTGAGTGGCCGCGGGGCTCGGTCGGCGTCCCAGCCTTATGCTGGGTAGCGGCGACGCGAGTCGGGGGGTCTTGGGGGCGGATGTGGGGACATCCGTCCTTCTCGTCACAGTCGTGACAGACCCCCAGGGGTGGACGACGCGCCCGGTGTTCCGGCGCGTCGTACCAAGGGGAGGGGAAGGGGGTGCTTCCCGAGGCGGGTCCGCCCAGGGGCGGGCAGGCGGCGGGAGGGGGTTGCGGTGCATACTCTGCATGGTCCCGCGGCCCCCGTCCGACGTGCTGCAGAGGTGGAACACCTTTGGGTTTTAGTCGGTATTAGCGCCACTACTGCGGTCGTGGCGCTGGAGTCCGACATACCCCGCTCGTGTCCCCACACGGCGGGGATGCGTAAATGCATTTCCCAAAGTAAAAAAAAAAAAAAAAAAAAAAAGGTTAGGTTAGGTCCCCCCCCCCCGAGGATCGTGGGGACGGCGGCTGCGCTGAGCCGCCTCCTCCCGAACCTCGGAGGGGGAGGGGGGACCTGCCGCCGCCTGTATATGGCGGTGGTCCGGTCGATGGCCCTCTACGGGGCCCCAATATGGGCCGGATCGCTAGGGACAGGGGAGACCGCCCGGCTCCACAAGGGCCAGAGGGTAATGGCGGTGAGAGTGTGTCGGGGGTACCGCACACTCTCCCACGAGGTGGCCTGCGCCCTGGCCGGCTCCCTCCCGTGGGACCTTGAGGCCGAGGTCCTCTCCTCCGTATATTGGCGGAGGGCGCGGGCACGCGCGGAGGACCTACGGCCTGCCCCACGGGAGGTCGAGCAGTGGCGGAAGAGGGCGAGACAGGCCGCCCTCGAGTCATGGAGCCGGCGGATCGCCGGAGACCGGAGGAGAGGAGCCGGAGCTGTCCGTCTCCTGGAGGCGATCCGCCCCATATTGGGGGCATGGGTGCACCGCGGCCACGGAAGTCTCTCCTTCCGGCTGACGCAGGTACTCTCGGGGCACGGTTGCTACGGGAGGTACCTGCGTCGCGTGGCCCGGAGGGAGGAGACTTCAGCCTGCCACCAGTGCGGCTGCGCCGAGGAGACGGCGCAGCACGTGCTGGAGGTGTGCCCAGGGGCGGAGGATCCGCGGCTCTTCCTGGCCGCGGAAATGGGTGGGGACCTCTCGTTGCCGAACATCCTGGCAAGGATGGTCGCCGACGAGAGGTCCTGGGAGGCGATGGCCTCTTTCTGCGAGGAGGTGATGTCGCAGAGGGAGGCCGAGGAGCGGGAGAGGGAGGTGGATCCCCTCGCTCACCCGCTCCGAAGAGGGCGGAGACGGAGGCGTGCAAGCAGAGCTCGCACGCCGTCTCCGCTGGGAGGGTCTGGGGTGGCGGATGTGGGGACATCCGCCACCCCTTCTTAGTCACTTAATGTGACAGACCCTCCAGGTGGTCGACGCGCCCGGTGTTCCGGCGCGTCGTCACGAGGTGGGAAGGGGTCAGTTCAACGACCCCTTCCCGAGGCGAGTCCGCCCAGGGGCGGACAAACGGCGGGACGGGGCTGCGGTGCATACTCTGCATGGTCCCGCGGCCCCGTCCGACTTGCCGTCGCCGAAGGAACACCTTGGGGTTTTAGTTGGTATTAGCGCCACCGCTGCGGCCGTGGCGCTCGAGCCCAACATACCCCGCTCTTGTCCCCACTCGAGCGGGGATGCGTAAAGGCATTTCCCCAAGTAAAAAAAAATAAAAAAAAAAAAAAAAAAAAAAAGGTTAGGTCCCCCCCCCCCCCAGTGGGTTCCCGCCTTGTCGCGGCGGGGGGGCTCAGTAACCGTGGATTCGGCACCCACGGTGAAGCCAAGAGGAACCCGAGGTGGGGCCGCTTCTTCCGGGCTGTGCTTCCCGGGCCCAGTCGAAGCGGCCGGTAGGTTGCGGTGGGGTTGGCGCCGCAACTGAGGTGGGCTGCAGTGTGGGGGTTCGCACTGCAGCTGAGGGATACGGGGCCGCCACCGTTGAATGGCGGTGCGGTGGGGTCGCAGGGGAAGAGGAGTGCCGGTATTACGGTGCGCCGCTCTCCCTATCCTCTGCGACCGTGAGTTGGGGAGGCTTTACGCCTCCCCGGAGGGGGTAGGCTCGCCCGGCGCCCCGGACAGTCCGGGTAGCGGCGGTGCGAGCCTTGGCGGCCTTGAGTGGCTGCGGGGCTTGGCCGGCGTCCCAGCCTTATGCTGGGTAGCGGCGGCGCAAGTCGGGGCCCTCTCACCCAACTCTCCTTGGAGAGTAGTGCTGTAGGGCCCGGGGGCCTTCTCCGCACGCCCCAGAGCTTTTATCTGGAGCGCGCGTAGAAGGCGGTCCGGACGATGTCCGGACGGAGGGGGTAGGCTCGTCCGGCGCCCTGGACATTCCGGGTAGCGGCGGTGCGAGCCTTGGCGGCCTTGAGTGGCCGCGGGACTCGGTCGGCGTCCCAGCCTTATGCTGGGTAGCGGCGACGCGAGTCGGGGGGTCTGGGGGGCGGATGTGGTGGACATCCGTCCCTTTAGTCACAGTCGTGACAGACCCCCAGGGGTGGACGACGCGCCCGGTGTTCCGGCGCGTCGTACCAAGGGGGGGAAGGGGGTACTTCCCCGAGGCGGGTCCGCCCAGGGGCGGGCAGGCGGCGGGAGGGGGTTGCGGTGCATACTCTGCATGGTCCCGCGGCCCCCGTCCGACGTGCTGCAGCGGTGGAACACCTTTGGGTTTTAGTCGGTATTAGCGTCACTGCCGAGGCCGTGGCGCTTGAGTCCGACATACCTCCGCTCGTGTCCCCACACGGCGGGGATGCGTAAATGCATTTCCCAAAGTAAAAAAAAAAAAAAAAAAAAAAAAAAAAAAAAAAGGTTAGGTCCCCCCCCCAGTGGGTCCCGCCTTGTCGTGGCGGGGGGGCTAAGTACCTGCGGCAAGATAGCTGCGGGGAAACTAAGAGGACCCGAGGAGGAGGCTCGACCGGCGCCCTGGAGAGTCCGGGAAGCGGCGGTGCGAGCCGAGGGCGGCCTTGAGTGGCCGCGGGGCTCGGTCGGCGTCCCAGTCATATACTGGGTCGCGGCGACGCGAGTCGGGGGGGCCTTCTCCGCACGCCCCAGAGCTTGTATCTGGAGCTGGCGTAGAAGGCAGTCCGGACGGGGGTCTGGACGTGTGGGGTCGTCTGCGGACGGCGTTTGGGGAGGCTTTAGGCCTTCCGGAGGGGGTAGGCTCACCCGGCGCCCTGGACAGTCCGGGTAGCGGTGGGTGAGTCTTGGCGGCCTTGAGTGGCTGCGGGGCTTGGCCGGCGTCTCAGCCTTATGCTGAGTAGCGGCGGCGCAAGTCGGGGACGTGCTCGGCGTGCACTTACACTGCCGCCGAGTGGGCCTGGGGAGAAATCTCCTGGCCAGCGTCCATGGGGGGAGGTACGCTCTCTCTCCACCCGGTTCCGCACTGCCATCGCAAAGACCCCCGTTCGCGCTAAGGGTGGTACGTGGTGGCATGTGTTAGGGCCGAAGGGGACTTGCCTTTATTGGCCGGTCCCAGAGCAGGCAAGCTCGAAATAAAAAACCCGGGAGAACACCCGTAAAAACCTATGGATACCTGGGGCCCTCCATAGTATGTACCCTTGCTCCCGGAATGGGCGTCACCCGGGAGTGGACATTTAGTTCGACCCATCTCGTGGGAATATATATGGAATCTAAACTAAAAACCAAGTATGACGAAGGACGGGGGCTTAGGCCCGAAAGCGGAGAGGACTCCGACTCCTCTTGTAGGAGTATGATGTCGGTGAAGAGTATCTCACCGGACAGAACTAGCCCGAGGTTCTGGCTCAAGCGTGCCAGATCTCGCGAAGCGCAGAGTGGGGCTAGTGGCCCTGGCACTGACCAGGACGAGGAAGCCGATGCTCCGGCTATTAAGAAGGTGCCTACGGCGCGACGAGGCAGAGGCCGACCGCCTACGACAGGCGAGTACGTCGGCCTCGCCCAGGCAAAGGCGGCCCTTGTCGCCGCCAAGAGGCAGGAGATGGAGCTGCAGGCGGAGCAGGAGGTCGGCGAGCTGGCCCTGACACTGCGCTCCAACAAATCGGCGGAACAACTGCCCGAGCTGATATCGGAGGGGTCGGAGGAGCTTGCCTCTGACCTTTCCCAGAAGGTGATGGCCTCAGTGGCCATGATAAATACGGTGGCCACCAAATCGGGGAACTTGAAAGGGACGTTTCAGCGTCACCTTAAGGAGGCGGCCCAGACAGTGGAACAAGCGATGGCAGTCCTGCAGAAGAGGTCCTCAACAGAGGAGACCCGGAAACTGCAGGCTGCCAACGCACGCCTCCGAGAGGAAGTCGCGGAGCTCCGGAAGGAGATGGCAGAGCTCCGTGCCGAGATGCGAGAGGCGCGAACCTCCACTCCTCCGCGGGCCTCGGCATCTCAGCCTCGTCCGGCAGAGGAATTGGAGCAGGCGATCCTGCGACAGGTGGGAGGTATGCTGAGTGCCCGACTTGAGGCACTGGAGGATCGCCTCCTGCCGGAAAAGCGGATCCGCCCTCCTCTAGCCGCGGACCGACGGCGGGATGCGGCTCCTCCCCCTGCACCGACTCCTGCGCAGGTCCCGACGCCCAAGCCCAACAAGGGCAAGGGCCAGGGAAAGGCCTCTAAGCCCTCAGCGCCGGTAGCCGAAGCTGCTGCAGTTCCCGCCCCTCCGCCACCGCCTCCCACTGAGGCTTGGACGGAGGTGGTCAGGAGGAAAACTGCTAGACCAAAGGTCCAGCAGCCGCGGCCCACAAAGGCTGCACAGCCGGAGAGGCCCAAACAGGCCCCGGCAAAGAAACAGGCCAAGAAGGTGAGGATCCGCCCCCAGCGCACGGCAGCGGTGGTCATCACGCTGCTGCCGGGGGCGGAGGACAAGGGCCTTGATTACTCCAGGGTGCTGGGCGAGGCCAGATCCAAACTGGACCTCAGCGGCTTCCCGCCGCTAAAAATGAGAGCGGCAGCAACGGGAGGCCGCATTATAGAGGTGTCGGGAACGGAGAGGGCAGAGAAAGCCGACTCTCTGGCCTCAAAGCTGCGGGAAGTGTTCCTGGGCGCCGAGGGGGAAATACGGGTGTCCAGGCCGGTCACCACCGCAGATCTGCGGGTGAGCGGCCTGGACGACTCGGTCAGCACCCAGGAGCTGACCGAGTGCCTCGCCAAGGCCGGAGGCTGCGCCGCCCTGGACCTCAAGGTCGGGGAGGTACGGAAGGGGGCGGCGGGCATGGGCACTGCCTTCGTGCGGTGCCCTGCAGTGGCCGCCAGAAAGATAGTGGCGGCCGGCAACCGGCTGTTGGTGGGATGGGTGGCAGCGCGGGTCGAGGTCCTGGAGGCCCGACCCCGTCGCTGCTTCCGGTGCCTTGCACAGGGCCATGTTAGGGCCCAGTGCAAGGCCGAGGTGGACCGCAGCGGGGAATGCTACCGCTGCGGTCAAACAGGCCATAAGGCCAGCGGTTGCTCTGCCGCCCCCCACTGCACCTTGTGCGCAGCTGCGGGGAAGCCAGCGGAGCACCTCTCCGGGGGCAAGGCATGCGCCAAGCCCCCGTCAAAGATAGAGGGCCGAAAGAAGAAGGCTGCGACCAAGGACAGGTCGCAGCCGACTCGCCCCACTCCGGAGCAGGCGGCTGCCATGGAGGAAAGTTAGGATGTCGGCCCTAACTTTCCTCCAGGCGAATCTCAACCACTCTGCCAGGGCTCAGGACCTACTCCTCCAGAGCCTGGCAGAGCGGTTGATCAAGGTGGCCGTGATCGCCGAGCCATACCGCATCCCGCCCAGAACGGACTGGGTCGGAGATGTGGATGGCTTGGTGGCGATCACCACGCAGTCGCCTGCCCAATCCCCTCCTCTCGAGGATGTGGTGAGGGGTAGGGGATACGTCGCGGCCCGGATCGGGGGGACGGTGGTTGTGGGGGTCTATTTCTCCCCCAACAGGGTCCTCGCCGAGTTCGAGAGTTTTCTCGGCGAGGTGGGGACCCTGGTCGGCCAGAACCGTCCCCGATCCATCATCGTCCTCGGAGACCTCAACGCGAAATCCACCGCGTGGGGGTCTTCGAGGACCGATGCCAGGGGCGAGGCCGTCGACGAGTGGCTGGTGGAGGTGGGGCTGTGCGTGGTCAACCGGGGGTCGGAGGACACGTGCGTGCGACGCTCGGGTGGGTCGGTCATCGACGTGACCCTCGCCACCCCCGAGCTCGCAGCACGTGTCCGGGACTGGGAGGTGCTGGTGGACGAGGAGACGCTCTCCGATCACCGGTATATCCGGTTCAGCGTCTCCTCGTCGTCGGTAGGACGGGCCCCTCGGTTGCCACCGGCGGCTGGCCGGCGCTGGGCACTAACCCGTCTGGACACTGACTTGCTGCGGGAAGCAGCAATTGTCCAGACGTGGTGTGCCCCCCCCTCGGGGGAAATAGACTTGGACGCCGTAGCAGATGGACTGTGTGAGGCCATGGCAAGCGTGTGCGACGCCGCTATGCCGCGCGCGAGGCCTCCACAGTCCAAGCGCCAAGTCTATTGGTGGGGCGAGGGGGTCGCAGAGCTCCGGCGCCAGTGCCTGGCAGGACGCCGCAGCTACCAGCGGCACCGCCGGAGGAGGGTGCAGGACGCGGAGGAGCTGGACCGCCTCTACATAGTGTACAGAGAGGCGTGCAAAGCCCTCCGCGTCTCGATCAGCCAGGCCAAAGCACAGGCCTGGCAGGAGCTGCTCGAGTCGCTGGAGAGGGACCCCTGGGGGCGGCCCTACAAATGGGCTCGCCAGAAGCTACGACCCTGGGCCCCTCCAGTGACCAGCACCCTGGAGCCGGCGGTCCTCCAAAGGGTGGTTGAGGGACTGTTCCCCGGTAGTCCGGGGACCGAGTTCGTCCCTCCCGCCCTACCGGCGCCTGCCACGGAGGAGGAGGAGGAGGACGTCCCCGAGGTCTCGCAGGGCGAGCTGGGGGCGGCCGTCCTCAGGATGAGGGCCAGGAACACGGCGCCGGGGCCCGATGGGATCCCCGGTCGCGCGTGGGCCCTCGTCCAGGAGGAGTTGGGGGAGCGCCTGAGGGCGCTGCTCGACCGCTGCCTGCGGGAAGGGAAGTTCCCCAGGCGGTGGAAGTCGGGCCGGCTCGTCTTGCTGAGGAAGGAGGGGCGCCCGGCAGATGAGCCGGCGGGGTATCGCCCGATTGTGCTGCTTGACGAGGCGGGCAAGCTCCTGGAGCGAGTGGTGAATGCCCGCCTCGTCAACCACCTGGAAAGGGTCGGCCCGAACCTTGCCGACACGCAGTTCGGCTTTCGGAGGGGTCGCTCGACGATTGACGCCATAGCGCACGTCCGCGACCTCTCCGACGAGGCGTGCTCCAGCGGCGGGGTGTTGTTGGCGGTGTCTCTTGACATCGCCAACGCGTTCAACACCCTGCCCTGGACCGTAATATTGGGGGCACTGGGGTGGCACAGAATACCCCAGTACCTCCGACGCCTCGTGGGGGACTACCTCTCGGATCGGGAGGTAGTCTACCCCACAAAGGAGGGCGAGGGCCGGAGCCCCATGACCCGCGGCGTTCCACAGGGGTCCGTATTGGGCCCCACCCTGTGGAACGTCGGGTACGATTGGGTCTTGAGGGGCGCTAACCTTCGTGGCGTCAGCGTCGTTTGTTACGCTGACGACACGTTGGTTACCGCGAGGGGGCAGACGTATAGAGATGCGTCTGTCCTGGCCACCGCCGCGGTCGCTGCGGTGGTGGCCCGGATCCGGCGGTTGGGCCTGGAGGTGGCGCTCCATAAATCCGAGGCCATCTGCTTCCACGGGCCTCGGAGGGCGCCACCTGCAGGCTCAAGGATAGTGGTGGGTGGAACCTCCATTGCTGTCGGCGCGACGCTGAAATACCTCGGCGTCGTGCTCGACAGCAGATGGAGGTTCGGAGCCCACTTCGAGGGGTTGACCCCGAGGATCGTGGGGACGGCGGCTGCGCTGAGCCGCCTCCTCCCGAACCTCGGAGGGGGAGGGGGGACCTGCCGCCGCCTGTATATGGCGGTGGTCCGGTCGATGGCCCTCTACGGGGCCCCAATATGGGCCGGATCGTTGGGTCCGGGGGAGATCGCCCGGCTCTACAGGGGCCAGAGGGTGATGGCCGTGAGAGTGTGTCGGGGGTACCGCACACTCTCCCACGAGGTGGCCTGTGCCCTGGCCGGCTCCCTCCCGTGGGACCTTGAGGCCGAGGTCCTCTCCTCCGTGTACTGGCGGAGGGCGCGGGCACGCGCGGAGGACCTACGGCCTGCCCCACGGGAGGTCGAGCAGTGGCGAAAGAGGGCGAGATCGGCCGCCCTCGAATCGTGGAGCCGGCGGATCGCCGAAGACCGGAGGAGGGGAGCCGGGGCTGTCCGGCTCCTCGAGGCGATCCGTCCCGTGCTGGGGGAATGGGCACACCGAGGCCATGGCAGTCTCTCCTTCCGGTTGACACAGGTACTGTCGGGGCACGGCTGCTTCGGCAGGTACCTGTGTCGTGTTGCCCGGAGGGAGGAGACTCCGGACTGCCACCAGTGCGGCTGCGCCGAAGAAACGGCGCAGCACGTGCTGGAGGTGTGCCCGGGGGCGGAGGATCCGCGGCTCTTCCTGGCCGCGGAAATGGGTGGGGACCTCTCGTTGCCGAACATCCTGGCAAGGATGGTCGCCGACGAGAGGTCCTGGGAGGCGATGGCCTCTTTCTGCGAGGAGGTGATGTCGCAGAGGGAGGCCGAGGAGCGGGAGAGGGAGGTCGATCCCCTCGCTCACCCGCTCCGAAGAGGGCGGAGACGGAGGCGTGCAAGCAGAGCTCGCACGCCGTCTCCGCTGGGAGGGTCTGGGGTGGCGGATGTGGGGACATCCGCCACCCCTTCTTAGTCACTTAATGTGACAGACCCTCCAGGTGGTCGACGCGCCCGGTGTTCCGGCGCGTCGTCACGAGGTGGGAAGGGGTCAGTTTAACGACCCCTTCCCGAGGCGAGTCCGCCCAGGGGCGGACAAACGGCGGGATGGGGCTGCGGTGCATACTCTGCATGGTCCCGCGGCCCCGTCCGACCTGCCGTCGCCGAAGGAACACCTTGGGGTTTTAGTTGGTATTAGCGCCACCGCTGCGGCCGTGGCGCTCGAGTCCAACATACCCCGCTCTTGTCCCCACTCGAGCGGGGATGCGTAAAAGCATTTCCCCAAGTAAAAAAAAAAAAAAAAAAAAAAAAAGGTTAGGTTAGGTCCGGGGGGGCTCCCCCCCGTGGGTTCCCGCCTTGTCGTGGCGGGGGGGCTTAGTAGCCGTGGACTGGTCCCCCACGGTGAAGCTAAGCGGAACCCGAGGAGGGGCCGCTTCTTCCGGGCTGTGCCTCCCAGGCTCTGTCGAAGCGGCCGGTAGGTTGGGGTGCTGTATGGGCAGCATCGCAACTGAGGCGGGCTGCAGTGTGGGGGTCGCACTGCAGCTGTGGGTTAGGGGCCGCGGCGGAAGAGGACTGTCGGTGTGTCGTTGCCGCTTTCCCTGTCTTCCGCGGCCTCGACGGGGTCGCCACCGTTAGATGGCGGACGCGGTGGGGTCGCAGGGGAAGAGGAGTGCCGGTATTACGGTGCGCCGTCCTCCCTATCCTCTGCGACCGTGAGTTGGGGAGGCTTTACGCCTCCCGGAGGGGGTAGGCTCGCCCGGCGCCCCGGACAGTCCGGGTAGCGGCGGTGCGAGCCTTGGCGGCCTTGAGTGGCTGCGGGGCTTGGCCGGCGTCCCAGCCTTATGCTGGGTAGCGGCGGCGCAAGTCGGGGCCCTCTCACCCACCTCTCCTTTGAGAGCAGGTGCTGTAGGGCCCGGTGGCCTTCTCCACGCGCCCCAGAGCTTTTATCTGGAGTGCGTGTAGAAGGCGGTCCGGACGTGGTCCGGACGGAGGGGGTAGGCTCGTCCGGCGCCCTGGACATTCCGGGTAGCGGCGGTGCGAGCCTTTGGCGGCCTTGAGTGGCCGCGGGGCTCGGTCGGCGTCCCAGTCTTATACTGGGTAGCGGCGACGCGAGTCGGGGGGTCTGGGGGGCGGATGTGGGGACATCCGTCCTTCTAGTCACAGCCGTGACAGACCCCCAGGGGTGGACGACGCGCCCGGTGTTCCGGCGCGTCGTACCAAGGGGGGGAAGGGGGTCTTCCCGAGGCGGGCCCGCCCAGGGGCGGGCAGGCGGCGGGAGGGGGCTGCGGTGCATACTCTGCATGGTCCCGCGGCCCCCGTCCGACTTGCCGCAGCGGTGGAACACCTTTGGGTTTTAGTCGGTATTAGCGCCACTGCTGAGGCCGTGGCGCTCGAGTCCGACATACCCCGCTCGTGTCCCCACACGGCGGGGATGCGTAAATGCATTTCCCAAAGTAAAAAAAAAAAAAAAAAAAAAGGTTAGGTTAGGTTTTTTTTTTTTTTTTTTTTTTTTTTTTTAAATAAAGAACACCCCCGATAATGTCGGGGACCTTTTTTAGGTTTAATTCAAGTTAAAAAATATTTTTTGTAATAGTAAGTCTATTGACTTTAGTTTTATTCTTTTCTATGTATATATGTATATTGTATATATTTATTTTATACTTTATTTAAGTCTATGATACATGTATGTTTTATTACTTATTTTTTCTTTTGCTCTTCGTTGAATTACTTTCCATAGCTTATTCCATTCTTGTCTGTTTGATTATATTTCATTTTAATTTTTGTATACACTATCGACATCTATATTATATTCCATTTGAATCAGCATGCGTACATACTCATAATTCTTAGGAATTATGCGTTGGACGCATTTTTCATATAACTGGTTTTAAATAAGACCCGACGACAATCATTGTCCTCGTGTCTTATTTCTATATACCGCATCCTTTGCTACTTTTGTGCAAAACGCCAACAGGTACGGCCTGGATTCCTTTCCGGCCATCATTTCACACAATGAGGATTCCGTCAACTTGATGTTCGTTACGGATTCCAGGTCGTACCTGTCCGCATCATGTTTAGGGCACTCAAGAAGCAAGTGTTTAACTGTTTCCTCTTTTTCAGGATCACAGACGCATGAGGGGCTATCCTTGCACTTGAAGCGATTCAAGTACGCAGAGAACCCCCCATGGCCAGTCATCACCTGCGTGAGAATTGGGGTAAGTTGAAACTTTTTAATTATTTTAAATGCTTCTGAAGCTTTTGGTAGGAAAAGTTTTGTCACACTCGCTGTTTCCTCTTGTTGGTATCTCAGATCCCATTTTTCAACAGTTTCTCTCCTTATCTCGCTTTTTGCGTATGACACAGGGCATTTATCATAGTGCGCGGAGATTTTTGTATACAGAGCTGCGTTTTTGGCCAACTCGTCTGCCCTTTCATTTCCGGGAACCCCGACATGCGCTTTCACCCAGTACAGCTTTATGTCACATCCCTTGGTTCTTAGGTCAGAAATGTTTTGTCTAATTACAAAAGCCAAGGGATGAAAGGCATCTGGATTTTGGACTATTTGAAGGGCAGATCTCGAGTCGCTCAGCACAGCCACCGCACCTTGCTTCTCTCTCTGCAATAGCTCAGTAGCTTGTAGTATTGCATAAAGTTCGGCTTGGAAGACTGTACAGAACGACTCGAGTCTCATCTTCTTCATCTTTAGCTCCTTCCCGTTTTTCCAGTACGAATACGCTGCACCGACTTTCCCCTCCAATTTGCTCCCATCCGTATAAATTTGGATTTCCGGGAGCTGATGTTGTTCCAGGGTTTCGGGCAGCATATCGTTTAGGCAGACAAACTCAACGTCCTCCTCCTTGGCCGGATGCTGAGCCCTCAGGAAGCTGACGCGTTTTTCAATTTCCCGTTTGCCGTAGTCCAGGGAAGTTGGGTTTCCTCTCTTCGCTTCATACAGCTGTGCCGCTTCCCGGACCCTAAGGTCTAAAGGAAGTAGCCCAGCTAATATGAGTGCTGCGTTGAGAGGCACCGTGCGATAAGCTTTGCAGATCTTCTGCACAAAACCACGCTGGATGGTGTTTAGTTGTTTTTGCACCATGAGTTTTTCTGCTGCTGGTGCCCATGCGCTCGAGGCGTACATGACAATCGGCTCTATCACAGCTACGTATATCGTTCTGATAATCTCCGGATTCAGCCCCCATTCAATCTTCGCCGTCCTTGCTAACTGCTTATAGATGTTTGCGGCCTTACGACAGACATTTACCACGTGTTTATTGAACGTGAGTTTTTTGTCAATCGTAAGGCCGAGCAGCTTTATTTCGTCTACGACGGGTATGCTTACCCCGCCCATGTGCATAAATGGGACATCAAATTTGAGTTTCTTGGTAACAACCATGGCATTGGTTTTATGTGCCGCGAAACTAAGTTTGTTTTTGGTGCCCCATTCATGCACATATGCGAGGGTCTCATTGATTTTTTCTTCTAGCTTATTGGCTGATTGTCCGGAGAACATCAGAACGACATCGTCTGCGAACGCCTGTGCGTGCACATTTCGAGCGACCAGATCATTTAAAAGCGGATTCAGCAGCAGATTCCAGAATGTGGGTCCACCTATCGACCCCTGGACGCAACCTTTGTCGGTACTTTTGCTGAACATTTTTCCTGCATAGTTGACAGATACTCTTCTATCATCGAAGTAGTTATTTACTAGCCGTCTAAGATTTAAGGGACATTTCAAGTTTATGAGTTGACCTTTGATGGCTGGCCACCATGCACTGTCAAACGCTCCTTCGATGTCCAGTGACACGATAACCATCATCTCTTTGCGGAGCAGGTTTTTCCGGATTTGCTGCATAAGGTCGTAGAGTGCGTCCTCGGTACTTCTCTGTGGAACAAAGCCGTACTGTCTGGGGTTTGTCTTCGGTAGTAAGTGCCACCTTATCCTTCTTACCATCATTTTTTCTAAGACTTTACCCAGAACTGACAATAGCCCAATCGGTCGGTACGACTTTGCTTGAGAGTAGTCACTTTTCCCAGGTTTACGCAACACTACTACAGCAGCTTCCTTCCAAGGTGATGGGAAGCATGACAGGGACAGGCACTTATTTATAATTGCCAAAAAGACGTCTTTCACTGCAAATACTGCCCTAAAGCAAATATCTGCAGTGAATCCATCCGGTCCTGGGGCCTTCTTTGGATCGAAGCTATTGAGAGTTCTTTTCAGTTCGGCCATCGTAAACGGTGGATCGTTTATATCGTCAGGCATCGAATTACATACTGTTCCAGCTTGTCTTCTAATTGTTATGTGGATATCACTATCCACATTGCAATTGTCATCTGGGAAGAATGTTTGAGCAAGTAATTCGACCGACTCTTCTGGCCCTAATACCACTCCATTTCTCTCTAATAGTTGGTCTTCGTGTCTACCTGTCTTGCTTCTTATCACCCTATATACCCTGTCCCACATACTTTCCCTATCCTGCTTTGTACAAAACTCCTTCCAACTTTTAGTTTGTGCGTTTTTAGCTGCTAATTCATATTTCTCTTTTGCTTTCAGGTATTCTTCAACTACGTGTTCCCGTCTCCGGGGTGCTGCGCAGCGAATCCTTCGTCTCGTCGTGTTCACAACACCTTTCAAGCGTTCCAGTTCATCGGTCCACCAAGGTAAGTAATTTTTGCTATTTTTAGTTTTGATTAACGGTATAGCTTTTTCACATGCTGTTCGAATAATGTTTATATATTTGCTGATTACTGTCTCTAATTGTTCCCTATTTTCTAATTTCTCAATATTTTCTAATGTTATACAATTTCGTTCTAATAATTCTTTTACTTCCTCAGTGAACTGACTCCAGTTAGCTTTGCGGGTGTTGTAAACACGCGTGGACGCTGGCTTTCTCTGTTCTGAAGGCTTTTCTAGACTAAGGTTAAACGTTATAGCATTATGATCTGAACTGGTGACCGACTTATCGACCTTCCAGTCCGAGGTGTGACGCAATAAACTTGATGTGCAGACTGTTACGTCAACGTTACTTGTAAATAGTCTGCCACCTCGTACCGTGTCGAAGGTCGGGTCGTTCCCACAGTTCAGGATGTGCAAGTCGTTCTCGTCCAGGAAGTCTTTATAGAGAACACCTCTATCGTCTTCTGCCACGCTCCCCCACCACGTACTCCACGCGTTTATATCGCCTCCGATCAAGGCTTTTTCTGCTCGCACCGAGTCCAAGAGTGTCCCAAGTCTATCCAGGTAAGGCTCAAGCGGCATACTATCCTCGAAGTAGACCGAAACCACTCTAATCGTCCATTTGTCTGTTTTTAGACTTGTCAGTACAATGTTCTCAGTTATAGTGGTTTGGTCATTCAGGATCTCGATGTCGTCATCGAAAACTATCACGGCTGCTTTAACTGGCTTCGTCCTGTTCCGTTCGCATTGGACGACTCGAGTGCCTGTATACCGCTTGAGCTCTCCCCTGGCTCCGACGTAGGGTTCCTGTACTAGCGCGAAGCTGAGTCGCCTTGATCGAGCTTCTAAGAATAGTTCATCTGTCGCACGCTCTTTCCGTTGAAGGTTTGCCTGTATAACCCTGTACCTATTTCCAAAAGCTGTCCTTGCATCCATAGTGATTTGGGTGCCCTCTGCTTTAACAGTAAGCTACACTGGATCTTGCAATAGCGTCCCATTTCTTGCGTATTGGGCATTTCCCATCAAAAGCACTATGTGCCGTATCAAGAGACTTTGCCAACCTGCAATTGCGGCAGGTCGGTGTCTCACTAGTCAGGTATGACGGACAGTCTGCCCGGAGGTGCGGGCCGGCGCAATAACTGCACAGGTCAGCTAGCTCTTTGCACAGTTTGCGCCCGTGCCCGTACCCCAAGCATCGTGTACACTGTACTAGTGGACTCTGGTCTTGGACTGTCGCAAATTGCAGGTCGACATGCACCCGTCCGGCCAGGGTCAGTTTTTGCCAGACCTTTGGCGAGACCTGTAGGACGACGTGGTTCTCGTGGGGGTTCCTAGCTCTACGCCGGTACCGTACCACGGCTTTGAACTCGTCGTCCTTCAGGTCTCGCAAAAGGCCGGCATTCTGGGTTCTGAGCGATGCCACTATCTCTTCGTCCTTGTAGAAGGTGAGCAAGTTTTTGATTATTATCAGCGGGTCTTTATTTATGGCCACTTCCACGCTGAGATTCTTATTTCTGGCCGTAATCCTCTCGCTCACCTTCTTCAACTCCTCCTTAGTGGCACAGCTCAGGACAACCTTCTGATTCCTGACCTTCTGGACTCTTGTTACTTGCAGTCCGTTGGTCTTTGCTTCAAGGGCAGTCCTCACTTTTCCCAAGACTTCATCACTTGTGTCGTGCTCAATATCCGACGACACAATGATGGAGTGTTTGGGACGTTTCGTCGGAGTAACTGGAGTAGTTGGTCTTGCCAAGACTTCTGCGTATGATGGAACTGCGTCTTGGAGACTAGCGATTCTCGTTCCAGTGTCTTCGGTCTTTTGACGAAGCTGTCTTACTTCCTCTACCAGCTTATCGAGACCGTGTTCTTGTGTTCTGGCGCTTCCTTCGGCAGATACTTTTTTGTCCAATGCGTTCTTAATTATCCCCATTTTGTCCAAATTTTCTTTCATTAACTGTACATGCTTTTCGATTACTTTTTCTAAATCTGTTCCTTCCCCTACCCCTATCTTTTTTGTTTCTTCCATCATCCTACTTTCCTGTTCCAGGCACAGCTTCTGGCCTTTGGCGGAGGCAGCCTCCTTGATCAGCTGGAACATGCGGTCAATCGCTTCAACAACTCCTTGCTTTATCTCCGCTTTCAAGTTCCTGGAGTTGTTGAGGTGCATCTTGGCCTTGATCAAGCAGGCTTTTCCCTCCGCCACTCTATCCAACACCTTGCCACTCGCAGGTCTGGGTGGACTCCCCTTAACTTCAACTGAAAGTCTTCGCACCGCTGCGGGCTTTGGTTTCAGGGAGTCCCCAGACGAGGGCTTTTTTGGGGTGATGCTGGTGCGGTCGGAGTTTCCAGACTCCCACTCCCCAATGCTTTTGCGAACATTTTGTGTTGGACGGGCTGCGTGTTTGGTAACGGTTCCGGGTCCAGCCGTGTTCGTATTCAACTCTGTGCTTTCGTCCGACTTTGCGGGTGTTCTGAACATTTTGTCCAAATATGTAAAAACTTAAAAGTAGTTAACAATATGAATTAAAAAAAAGTAAAAGTTTGTTATGAACTTAATTAAAGTCAATATCCTAAGTAAATTTATAATATCTCTTGATATATAAGGCTGATTTTGCCCAAACTTCGTCAAAATATATTTTTCGGGTCTGCGAACAGAACTGTGTGCAAAACCCGAAAAGTCAAAAATTTGTTATATTTTATTTTAGCCCGTCCCAATGGTAAATTTTAAAAGCTATTTTTAACACCTCCGGGAGGGTGGGCGGGCAAAAATTTCGCGAATTTCGCGTTTTCGAGTATGGGGCGCGATGCGCGCTCACTGTCCGATACCTAGAAAAATATACAAATAATTTGGAAGAGTAAGTTGACCGAAAAAATAATGTTTTACCTAAAATTTACTGAAAATTTTGAATATTTCCTATGTTCCTAATAATTTTATGCTTTTTGTTGCAGATCCGCGGAGGGGACGCCGAGACGGAGCCGACGACGTATCACACACCACAATCGGATAAAAACTTAGACACGCGAAAAAGTCGGGTTAGGTTAGGTTAGGTTAGGTTAGGTTAGGTTAGGTTAGGTTAGGTTAGGTTAGGTTAGGTTAGGTTAGGTTAGGTTAGGTTAGGTTAGGTTAGGTTAGGTTCCCCCCCAATGGGTTCCCGCCTTGTCGCGGCGGGGGGGCTCAGTAGCCGTGGATTCGGCACCCACGGTGAAGCCAAGAGGAACCCGAGGTGGGGCCGCTTCTTCCGGGCTGTGCTTCCCGGGCCCAGTCGAAGCGGCCGGTAGGTTGCGGTGGGGTTGGCGCCGCAACTGAGGTGGGCTGCAGTGTGGGGGCTCGCACTGCAGCTGAGGGATACGGGGCCGCCACCGTTGAATGGCGGTGCGGTGGGGTCGCAGGGGAAGAGGAGTGCCGGTATTACGGTGCGCCGCTCTCCCTATCCTCTGCGACCGTGAGTTGGGGAGGCTTTACGCCTCCCCGGAGGGGGTAGGCTCGCCCGGCGCCCCGGACAGTCCGGGTAGCGGCGGTGCGAGCCTTGGCGGCCTTGAGTGGCTGCGGGGCTTGGCCGGCGTCCCAGCCTTATGCTGGGTAGCGGCGGCGCAAGTCGGGGCCCTCGCACCCATCTCTCCTTGGAGAGTAGTGCTGCAGGGCCCGGGGCCTTCTCCGCACGCCCCAGAGCTTTTATCTGGAGCGCGCGTAGAAGGCGGTCCGGACGAGGTCCGGACGGAGGGGGTAGGCTCGCCCGGCGCCCTGGACAGTCCGGGTAGCGGCGGTGCGAGTCTTTGGCAGCCTTGAGTGGCTGCGGGGCTCGGTCGGCGTCCCAGTCTTATACTGGGTAGCGGCGACGCGAGTCGGAGGGTCTGGGGGGCGGATGTGGTGGACATCCGTCCTCTTAGTCACATTGTGACAGACCCTCAGGGGTGGACGACGCGCCCGGTGTTCCGGCGCGTCGTACCAAGGGGAGGGAAGGGGGTGCTTCCCGAGGCGGGTCCGCCCAGGGGCGGGCAGGCGGCGGGAGGGGGTTGCGGTGCATACTCTGCATGGTCCCGCGGCCCCCGTCCGACGTGCTGCAGAGGTGGAACACCTTTGGGTTTTAGTCGGTATTAGCGCCACTACTGCGGTCGTGGCGCTGGAGTCCGACATACCCCGCTCGTGTCCCCACACGGCGGGGATGCGTAAATGCATTTCCCAAAGTAAAAAAAAAAAAAAAAAAAAAAAGGTTAGGTTAGGTTAGGTTAGGTTAGGTTAGGTTAGGTTAGGTTAGGTTAGGTTAGGTTAGGTTAGGTTAGGTTAGGTTAGGTTAGGTTAGGTTAGGTTCCCCCCCAGTGGGTTCCCGCCTTGTCGCGGCGGGGGGGCTCAGTAGCCGTGGTTTTCCCCACCCACGGTGAAGCAAAGAGGAACCCGAGGTGGGGCCGCTTCTTCCGGGCGCTGTCCCTCCCAGGCCCAGTCGAAGCGGCCGGTAGGTTGCGGTGGGGTCCGCGCCGCAACTGAGGTGGGCTGCAGTGTGGGGGTCGCACTGCAGCTGAGGGATACGGGGCCGCCACCGTTGAATGGCGGTGCGGTGGGGTCGCAGGGGAAGAGGAGTGTCGGTATTACGGTGCGCCGCTCTCCCTATCCTCTGCGACCGTGAGTTGGGGAGGCTTTACGCCTCCCCGGAGGGGGTAGGCTCGCCCGGCGCCCCGGACAGTCCGAGTAGCGGCGGAGCGAGCCTTGGCGGCCTTGAGTGGCTGCGGGGCTTGGCCAGCGTCCCAGCCTTATGCTGGGTAGCGGCGGCGCAAGTCGGGGCCCTCGCACCCATCTCTCCTTGGAGAGTAGTGCTGCAGGGCCCGGGGCCTTCTCCGCACGCCCCAGAGCTTTTATCTGGAGCGCGCGTAGAAGGCGGTCCGGACGATGTCCGGACGGAGGGGGTAGGCTCGTCCGGCGCCCTGGACATTCCGGGTAGCGGCGGTGCGAGCCTTGGCGGCCTTGAGTGGCCGCGGGACTCGGTCGGCGTCCCAGCCTTATGCTGGGTAGCGGCGACGCGAGTCGGGGGGTCTGGGGGGCGGATGTGGTGGACATCCGTCCCTTTAGTCACAGTCGTGACAGACCCCCAGGGGTGGACGACGCGCCCGGTGTTCCGGCGCGTCGTACCAAGGGGAGGGAAGGGGGTGCTTCCCGAGGAGGGTCCGCCCAGGGGCGGGCAGACGGCGGGATGGGGCTGCGGTGCATACTCTGCATGGTCCCGTGGCCCCGTCCGACGTGCTGTCGCGGTGGAACACCTTTGGGTTTTAGTCGGTATTAGCGCCATTGCTGCGGCCGTGGCGCTCGAGTCCGACATACCCCGCTCGTGTCCCCACACGGCGGGGATGCGTAAATGCATTTCCCAAAGTAAAAAAAAAAAAAAAAAAAAAAAAAAAAAAAAAAAAAAAAAAAAAAAAAAGGTTAGGTTAGGTTCCCCCCCAATGGGTTCCCGCCTTGTCGCGGCGGGGGGGCTCAGTAACCGTGGATTCGGCACCCACGGTGAAGCCAAGAGGAACCCGAGGTGGGGCCGCTTCTTCCGGGCTGTGCTTCCCGGGCCCAGTCGAAGCGGCCGGTAGGTTGCGGTGGGGTTGGCGCCGCAACTGAGGTGGGCTGCAGTGTGGGGGTTCGCACTGCAGCTGAGGGATACGGGGCCGCCACCGTTGAATGGCGGTGCGGTGGGGTCGCAGGGGAAGAGGAGTGTCGGTATTACGGTGCGCCGCTCTCCCTATCCTCTGCGACCGTGAGTTGGGGAGGCTTTACGCCTCCCCGGAGGGGGTAGGCTCGCCCGGCGCCCCGGACAGTCCGGGTAGCGGCGGTGCGAGCCTTGGCGGCCTTGAGTGGCTGCGGGGCTTGGCCGGCGTCCCAGCCTTATGCTGGGTAGCGGCGGCGCAAGTCGGGGCCCTCTCACCCAACTCTCCTTGGAGAGTAGTGCTGTAGGGCCCGGGGGCCTTCTCCGCACGCCCCAGAGCTTTTATCTGGAGCGCGCGTAGAAGGCGGTCCGGACGATGTCCGGACGGAGGGGGTAGGCTCGTCCGGCGCCCTGGACATTCCGGGTAGCGGCGGTGCGAGCCTTGGCGGCCTTGAGTGGCCGCGGGACTCGGTCGGCGTCCCAGCCTTATGCTGGGTAGCGGCGACGCGAGTCGGGGGGTCTGGGGGGCGGATGTGGTGGACATCCGTCCCTTTAGTCACAGTCGTGACAGACCCCCAGGGGTGGACGACGCGCCCGGTGTTCCGGCGCGTCGTACCAAGGGGAAGGGGGTTCTTCCCGAGGCGGGTCCGCCCAGGGGCGGATAGGCGGCGGGAGGGGGTTGCGGTGCATACTCTGCATGGTCCCGCGGCCCCCGTCCGACTTGCCGCAGCGGTGGAACACCTTTGGGTTTTAGTCGGTATTAGCGCATTGCTGAGGCCGTGGCGCTTGAGTCCGACATACCCCGCTTGTGTCCCCACACGGCGGGGATGCGTAAATGCATTTCCCAAAGTAAAAAAAAAAAAAAAAAAAAAAAAGGTTAGGTTAGGTTAGGTTAGGTTAGGTTAGGTTAGGTTAGGTTAGGTTAGGTTAGGTTAGGTTAGGTTAGGTTAGGTTAGGTTAGGTTCCCCCCCAGTGGGTTCCCGCCTTGTCGCGGCGGGGGGGCTCAGTAGCCGTGGTCTTCCCCACCCACGGTGAAGCCAAGTGGAACCCGAGGTGGGGCCGCTTCTTCCAGGGCTTTGCCACGGGCCCTGTCGAAGCGGCCGGTAGGTTGCGGTGGGATCGGCGCCGCAACTGAGGTGGGCTGCAGTGCGGGGGTTCGCACTGCAGCTGAGGGATACGGGGCCGCCACCGTTGAATGGCGGTGCGGTGGGGTCGCAGGGGAAGAGGAGTGTCGGTATTACGGTGCGCCGCTCTCCCTATCCTCTGCGACCGTGAGTTGGGGAGGCTTTACGCCTCCCCGGAGGGGGTAGGCTCGCCCGGCGCCCCGGACAGTCCGGGTAGCGGCGGAGCGAGCCTTGGCGGCCTTGAGTGGCTGCGGGGCTTGGCCGGCGTCCCAGCCTTATGCTGGGTAGCGGCGGCGCAAGTCGGGGCCCTCGCACCCATCTCTCCTTGGAGAGTAGTGCTGCAGGGCCCGGGGCCTTCTCCGCACGCCCCAGAGCTTTTATCTGGAGCGCGCGTAGAAGGCGGTCCGGACGAGGTCCGGACGGAGGGGGTAGGCTCGCCCGGCGCCCTGGACAGTCCGGGTAGCGGCGGTGCGAGTCTTTGGCAGCCTTGAGTGGCTGCGGGGCTCGGTCGGCGTCCCAGTCTTATACTGGGTAGCGGCGACGCGAGTCGGAGGGTCTGGGGGGCGGATGTGGTGGACATCCGTCCTCTTAGTCACATTGTGACAGACCCTCAGGGGTGGACGACGCGCCCGGTGTTCCGGCGCGTCGTACCAAGGGGAGGGGAAGGGGGTGCTTCCCGAGGCGGGTCCGCCCAGGGGCGGGCAGGCGGCGGGAGGGGGTTGCGGTGCATACTCTGCATGGTCCCGCGGCCCCCGTCCGACGTGCTGCAGAGGTGGAACACCTTTGGGTTTTAGTCGGTATTAGCGCCACTACTGCGGTCGTGGCGCTGGAGTCCGACATACCCCGCTCGTGTCCCCACACGGCGGGGATGCGTAAATGCATTTCCCAAAGTAAAAAAAAAAAAAAAAAAGGTTAGGTTAGGTTAGGTTAGGTTCCCCCCCCCCCCCCAATGGGTTCCCGCCTTGTCGCGGCGGGGGGGCTCAGTAACCGTGGATTCGGCACCCACGGTGAAGCCAAGAGGAACCCGAGGTGGGGCCGCTTCTTCCGGGCTGTGCTTCCCGGGCCCAGTCGAAGCGGCCGGTAGGTTGCGGTGGGGTTGGCGCCGCAACTGAGGTGGGCTGCAGTGTGGGGGTTCGCACTGCAGCTGAGGGATACGGGGCCGCCACCGTTGAATGGCGGTGCGGTGGGGTCGCAGGGGAAGAGGAGTGCCGGTATTACGGTGCGCCGCTCTCCCTATCCTCTGCGACCGTGAGTTGGGGAGGCTTTACGCCTCCCCGGAGGGGGTAGGCTCGCCCGGCGCCCCGGACAGTCCGGGTAGCGGCGGTGCGAGCCTTGGCGGCCTTGAGTGGCTGCGGGGCTTGGCCGGCGTCCCGGCCTTATGCTGGGTAGCGGCGGCGCAAGTCGGGGCCCTCTCACCCACCTCTCCTTTGAGAGCAGGTGCTGTAGGGCCCGGTGGCCTTCTCCGCGCGCCCCAGAGCTTTTATCTGGAGCGCGTGTAGAAGGCGGTCCGGACGAGGTCCGGACGGAGGGGGTAGGCTCGCCCGGCGCCCTGGACAGTCCGGGTAGCGGCGGTGCGAGCCTTTGGCGGCCTTGAGTGGCCGTGGGGCTCGGTCGGCGTCCCAGCCTTATGCTGGGTAGCGGCGACGCGAGTCGGGGGGTCTGGGGGGCGGATGTGGGTGACATCCGTCTCCTTAGTCACAGTGTGACAGACCCTCAGGGGTGGACGACGCGCCCGGTGTTCCGGCGCGTCGTACCAAGGGGGGAAGGGGGTCTTCCCGAGGCGGGTCCGCCCATGGGGCGGGCAGGTGGCGGGAGGGGGTTGCGGTGCATACTCTGCATGGTCCCGCGGCCCCCGTCCGACTTGCCGCAGCGGTGGAACACCTTTGGGTTTTAGTCGGTATTAGCGCCACTGCTGAGGCCGTGGCGCTCGAGTCCGACATACCCCGCTCGTGTCCCCACACGGCGGGGATGCGTAAATGCATTTCCCAAAGTAAAAAAAAAAAAAAAAAAAAAAAAAAAAAAAAAAAAAAAAAAAAAAAAGGTTAGGTTCCCCCCCAGTGGGTTCCCGCCTTGTCGCGGCGGGGGGGCTCAGTAGCCGTGGTTTTCCCCACCCACGGTGAAGCAAAGAGGAACCCGAGGTGGGGCCGCTTCTTCCGGGCGCTGTCCCTCCCAGGCCCAGTCGAAGCGGCCGGTAGGTTGCGGTGGGGTCCGCGCCGCAACTGAGGTGGGCTGCAGTGTGGGGGTTCGCACTGCAGCTGAGGGATACGGGGCCGCCACCGTTGAATGGCGGTGCGGTGGGGTCGCAGGGGAAGAGGAGTGCCGGTATTACGGTGCGCCGCTCTCCCTATCCTCTGCGACCGTGAGTTGGGGAGGCTTTACGCCTCCCCGGAGGGGGTAGGCTCGCCCGGCGCCCCGGACAGTCCGGGTAGCGGCGGTGCGAGCCTTGGCGGCCTTGAGTGGTTGCGGGGCTTGGCCGGCGTCCCAGCCTTATGCTGGGTAGCGGCGGCGCAAGTCGGGGCCCTCTCACCCACCTCTCCTTTGAGAGCAGGTGCTGTAGGGCCCGGTGGCCTTCTCCGCGCGCCCCAGAGCTTTTATCTGGAGCGCGCGTAGAAGGCGGTCCGGACGATGTCCGGACGGAGGGGGTAGGCTCGTCCGGCGCCCTGGACATTCCGGGTAGCGGCGGTGCGAGCCTTGGCGGCCTTGAGTGGCCGCGGGACTCGGTCGGCGTCCCAGCCTTATGCTGGGTAGCGGCGACGCGAGTCGGGGGGTCTGGGGGGCGGATGTGGGTGACATCCGTCCTTCTAGTCACAGCCGTGACAGACCCCCAGGGGTGGACGACGCGCCCGGTGTTCCGGCGCGTCGTACCAGGGGAGGGAAGGGGGTCTTCCCGAGGCGGGTCCGCCCAGGGGCGGACAGGTGGCGGGAGGGGGTTGCGGTGCATACTCTGCATGGTCCCGCGGCCCCCGTCCGACTTGCCGCAGCGGTGGAACACCTTTGGGTTTTAGTCGGTATTAGCGTCACTGCCGAGGCCGTGGCGCTTGAGTCCGACATACCCCGCTCGTGTCCCCACACGGCGGGGATGCGTAAATGCATTTCCCAAAGTAAAAAAAAAAAAAAAAAAAAAAAAAAAAAAAAAAAAAGGTTAGGTTAGGTTAGGTTAGGTTAGGTTAGGTTAGGTTAGGTTAGGTTAGGTTAGGTTAGGTTAGGTTAGGTTAGGTTAGGTTAGGTTAGGTTAGGTTCCCCCCCAGTGGGTTCCCGCCTTGTCGCGGCGGGGGGGCTCAGTAACCGTGGATTCGGCACCCACGGTGAAGCCAAGAGGAACCCGAGGTGGGGCCGCTTCTTCCGGGCTGTGCTTCCCGGGCCCAGTCGAAGCGGCCGGTAGGTTGCGGTGGGGTTGGCGCCGCAACTGAGGTGGGCTGCAGTGTGGGGGTTCGCACTGCAGCTGAGGGATACGGGGCCGCCACCGTTGAATGGCGGTGCGGAGGGGTCGCAGGGGAAGAGGAGTGCCGGTATTACGGTGCGCCGCTCTCCCTATCCTCTGCGACCGTGAGTTGGGGAGGCTTTACGCCTCCCCGGAGGGGGTAGGCTCGCCCGGCGCCCTGGACATTCCGGGTAGCGGCGGTGCGAGCCTTGGCGGCCTTGAGTGGCTGCGGGGCTTGGCCGGCGTCCCGGCCTTATGCTGGGTAGCGGCGGCGCAAGTCGGGGCCCTCTCACCCACCTCTCCTTTGAGAGCAGGTGCTGTAGGGCCCGGTGGCCTTCTCCGCGCGCCCCAGAGCTTTTTATCTGGAGCGCGTGTAGAAGGCGGTCCGGACGAGGTCCGGACGGAGGGGGTAGGCTCGCCCGGCGCCCTGGACAGTCCGGGTAGCGGCGGTGCGAGCCTTTGGCGGCCTTGAGTGGCCGCGGGGCTCGGTCGGCGTCCCAGCCTTATGCTGGGTAGCGGCGACGCGAGTCGGGGGGTCTGGGGGGCGGATGTGGGTGACATCCGTCCTTCTAGTCACAGCCGTGACAGACCCCCAGGGGTGGACGACGCGCCCGGTGTTCCGGCGCGTCGTACCAAGGGGGGGAAGGGGGTGCTTCCCCGAGGCGGGTCCGCCCAGGGGCGGGCAGGCGGCGGGAGGGGGTTGCGGTGCATACTCTGCATGGTCCCGCGGCCCCCGTCCGACGTGCTGCAGAGGTGGAACACCTTTGGGTTTTAGTCGGTATTAGCGCCACTGCCGAGGCCGTGGCGCTTGAGTCCGACATACCCCGCTCGTGTCCCCACACGGCGGGGATGCGTAAATGCATTTCCCAAAGTAAAAAAAAAAAAAAAAAAAAAAAAAAGGTTAGGTTAGGTTAGGTTCCCCCCCAGTGGGTTCCCGCCTTGTCGCGGCGGGGGGGCTCAGTAGCCGTGGATTCGGCACCCACGGTGAAGCCAAGAGGAACCCGAGGTGGGGCCGCTTCTTCCGGGCTGTGCTTCCCGGGCCCAGTCGAAGCGGCCGGTAGGTTGCGGTGGGGTTGGCGCCGCAACTGAGGTGGGCTGCAGTGTGGGGGTTCGCACTGCAGCTGAGGGATACGGGGCCGCCACCGTTGAATGGCGGTGCGGTGGGGTCGCAGGGGAAGAGGAGTGCCGGTATTACGGTGCGCCGCTCTCCCTATCCTCTGCGACCGTGAGTTGGGGAGGCTTTACGCCTCCCCGGAGGGGGTAGGCTCACCCGGCGCCCCGGACAGTCCGGGTAGCGGCGGTGCGAGCCTTGGCGGCCTTGAGTGGCTGCGGGGCTTGGCCGGCGTCCCAGCCTTATGCTGGGTAGCGGCGGCGCAAGTCGGGGCCCTCTCACCCACCTCTCCTTTGAGAGCAGGTGCTGTAGGGCCCGGTGGCCTTCTCCGCGCGCCCCAGAGCTTTTATCTGGAGCGTGTGTAGAAGGCGGTCCGGACGTGGTCCGGACGGAGGGGGTAGGCTCGCCCGGCGCCCTGGACATTCCGGGTAGCGGCGGTGCGAGTCTTTGGCGGCCTTGAGTGGCTGCGGGGCTCGGTCGGCGTCCCGGCCTTATGCTGGGTAGCGGCGACGCGAGTCGGGGGGTCTGGGGGGCGGATGTGGGGACATCCGTCCTCCTAGTCACAGTCGTGACAGACCCCCAGGGGTGGACGACGCGCCCGGTGTTCCGGCGCGTCGTACCAAGGGGGGAAGGGGGTTCTTCCCGAGGCGGGTCCGCCCATGGGGCGGGCAGGTGGCGGGAGGGGGTTGCGGTGCATACTCTGCATGGTCCCGCGGCCCCCGTCCGACTTGCCGCAGCGGTGGAACACCTTTGGGTTTTAGTCGGTATTAGCGCCACTACTGCGGTCGTGGCGCTGGAGTCCGACATACCCCGCTCGTGTCCCCACACGGCGGGGATGCGTAAATGCATTTCCCAAAGTAAAAAAAAAAAAAAAAAAAAAAAAAAAAAAAAAAAAAAAAAAAAAAAAAAAAAAAAAAAGGTTAGGTTAGGTTAGGTTAGGTTAGGTTAGGTTAGGTTAGGTTAGGTTAGGTTAGGTTAGGTTAGGTTAGGTTAGGTTCCCCCCCTCGAGGCGATCCGTCCCGTGCTGAGGGACTGGGTGCACCGTGGCCACGGGAGTCTCTCCTTCCGGTTGACACAGGTACTGTCGGGGCACGGCTGCTTCGGCAGGTACCTGTGTCGCGTTGCCCGGAGGGAGGAGACTCCGGACTGCCACCAGTGCGGCTGCGCCGAGGAAACGGCGCAGCACGTGCTGGAGGTGTGCCCGGGGGCGGCGGATCCGCGGCTGTTCTTGGCCGCGGAAATGGGTGGGGACCTCTCGTTGCCGAACATCCTGGCAAGGATGGTCGCCGACGAGAGGTCCTGGGAGGCGATGGCCTCTTTCTGCGAGGAGGTGATGTCGCAGAGGGAGGCCGAGGAGCGGGAGAGGGAGACAGATCCCCTCGCTCACCCGCTCCGAAGAGGGCGGAGACGGAGGCGTGCAAGCAGAGCTCGCACGCCGTCTCCGCTCGGAGGGTCTGGGGTGGTGGATGTGGGGACATCCGCTACCCCTTCTTAGTCACGTAAAGTGACAGACCCTCCAGGTGGTCGACGCGCCCGGTGTTCCGGCGCGTCGTCACGAGGTGGGAAGGGGTCAGTTTAACGACCCCTTCCCGAGGCGAGTCCGCCCAGGGGCGGACAAACGGCGGGACGGGGCTGCGGTGCATACTCTGCATGGTCCCGTGGCCCCGTCCGACTTGCCGTCGCCGAAGGAACACCTTGGGGTTTTAGTTGGTATTAGCGCCACCGCTGCGGCCGTGGCGCTCGAGTCCAACATACCCCGCTCTTGTCCCCACTCGAGCGGGGATGCGTAAAAGCATTTCCCCAAGTAAAAAAAAAAAAAAAAAAAAAAAGGTTAGGTTCCCCCACACTTCAAGCAACTAGTTCCTAGGCTCACGAAAGCAGCGTCCGCGCTGGGAAGCCTGCTCCCGAATGTGGGTGGGCCGAATGTCGCCTGTCGCCGCCTCTACACTGGGGTAGTGCGATCAATGGCGCTCTACGGGGCCCCTGTCTGGGCAGACGCTCTGAGTGCCCATAACCTGAAGCTGCTGCGGAGACCGCAGCGACTTATGGCACTCAGAGCGATACGAGGATATCGCACTGTCTCATATGAGGCGGCTTGCGTGTTGGCCGGTACCACACCGTGGGATTTGGACGCCGAAATGTTGGCCCACATTTACCGCCAACTGTCGGATGCACGGACCAGGGGTGAGTTCCCTCTCCCTGAGGTGATTAGACGTTGGCGGAGGTTGGGCCGGCAAGCGGCCATGCAGAAGTGGCAGCGTAGGCTGGATGTGCCAACTGCTGGTCTCCGTACCGTGGAGGCATTTCGGCCCATACTAAAGGAATGGGTCGAAAGGAAACATGGTGCTCTCTCTTTCAGGCTCTCACAAACCCTGACAGGTCATGGCTGTTTCGGCGAATACCTGTTCAGGATAGCCGGGAGAGAGCCCACGCCGGTGTGTCACCAGTGCGGCTGCACCGAAGATACGGCGCAACACACGATAGAGACGTGTCCAGAGTGGGACAATCAGCGTTCCCAACTTGTAGCAGAAGTCGGAACCGATCTCTCGCTGCCAGCCATTGCCATGGCCATAACTGGCAGCGAGTCGGCTTGGGATGCGTTGCGAAGCTTCTGCGAGGAAGTTCTGGAACGCAAGGAAAAGGCAGAGCGCATGAGGGAGGACGACGCATCAAGCCATCCTATGCGCAAAAGAAGAACCGGACGTAGACGGCTGGCGCACGAGCGCCGGTTGCCTCCATAACCGGGAACTCTGGGTTGCGGGTTCGGGGGAACCCAATGCCCTATGAGAAAGTTCCCCGAGGATGCGTGATGTGTCTGGTGTTCCGACACATCGCGTGATGACGGGTGGAGTTACAGCTCCCCGAGTAGGGGTCCGAAAGGACCAGCGCTGTCGGGGCCGCGGTTGAGTGCGGAAGCGTGCCCGTAGCCCCGGCGGATGGCGCTGAGATGGAACACCCCAGGGTTTTTAGTGAGTAGGCCGCCCTCTGGCGGAGAGTCTCACATAACCACCGAGCTCCCCCGGGCCGGTGGTATCCATCAAGGATTTTCCCTGGGTAACAAAAAAAAAAAAAAAAAAAAAAAAAAAAAAAAAAAAAAAAAAAAAAAAAAAAAAAAAAAAAAAAAAAAAAAAAAAGGTTAGGTTCCCCCCCAGTGGGTTCCCGCCTTGTCGCGGCGGGGGGGCTCAGTAGCCGTGGTCTTCCCCACCCACGGTGAAGCCAAGTGGAACCCGAGGTGGGGCCGCTTCTTCCAGGGCTTTGCCACGGGCCCTGTCGAAGCGGCCGGTAGGTTGCGGTGGGATCGGCGCCGCAACTGAGGTGGGCTGCAGTGCGGGGGCTCGCACTGCAGCTGAGGGATACGGGGCCGCCACCGTTGAATGGCGGTGCGGTGGGGTCGCAGGGGAAGAGGAGTGTCGGTATTACGGTGCGCCGCTCTCCCTATCCTCTGCGACCGTGAGTTGGGGAGGCTTTACGCCTCCCCGGAGGGGGTAGGCTCGCCCGGCGCCCCGGACAGTCCGGGTAGCGGCGGTGCGAGCCTTGGCGGCCTTGAGTGGCTGCGGGGCTTGGCCGGCGTCCCAGCCTTATGCTGGGTAGCGGCGGCGCAAGTCGGGGCCCTCTCACCCAACTCTCCTTGGAGAGTAGTGCTGTAGGGCCCGGGGGCCTTCTCCGCACGCCCCAGAGCTTTTATCTGGAGCGCGCGTAGAAGGCGGTCCGGACGATGTCCGGACGGAGGGGGTAGGCTCGTCCGGCGCCCTGGACATTCCGGGTAGCGGCGGTGCGAGCCTTGGCGGCCTTGAGTGGCCGCGGGACTCGGTCGGCGTCCCAGCCTTATGCTGGGTAGCGGCGACGCGAGTCGGGGGGTCTGGGGGGCGGATGTGGTGGACATCCGTCCCTTTAGTCACAGTCGTGACAGACCCCCAGGGGTGGACGACGCGCCCGGTGTTCCGGCGCGTCGTACCAAGGGGAGGGAAGGGGGTGCTTCCCGAGGAGGGTCCGCCCAGGGGCGGGCAGACGGCGGGATGGGGCTGCGGTGCATACTCTGCATGGTCCCGTGGCCCCGTCCGACGTGCTGTCGCGGTGGAACACCTTTGGGTTTTAGTCGGTATTAGCGTCACTGCCGAGGCCGTGGCGCTTGAGTCCGACATACCCCGCTCGTGTCCCCACACGGCGGGGATGCGTAAATGCATTTCCCAAAGTAAAAAAAAAAAAAAAAAAAAAAAGGTTAGGTTAGGTTAGGTTAGGTTAGGTTAGGTTACCCCCCCAGTGGGTTCCCGCCTTGTCGCGGCGGGGGGGCTCAGTAGCCGTGGTCTTCCCCACCCACGGTGAAGCCAAGTGGAACCCGAGGTGGGGCCGCTTCTTCTAGGGCTTTGCCACGGGCCCTGTCGAAGCGGCCGGTAGGTTGCGGTGGGATCTGGGCCGCAACTGAGGTGGGCTGCAGTGTGGGGGTCGCACTGCAGCTGAGGGATACGGGGCCGCCACCGTTGAATGGCGGCGCGGTGGGGTCGCAGGGGAAGAGGAGTGCCGGTATTACGGTGCGCCGCTCTCCCTATCCTCTGCGACCGTGAGTTGGGGAGGCTTTACGCCTCCCCGGAGGGGGTAGGCTCGCCCGGCGCCCTGGACATTCCGGGTAGCGGCGGTGCGAGCCTTGGCGGCCTTGAGTGGCTGCGGGGCTTGGCCGGCGTCCCGGCCTTATGCTGGGTAGCGGCGGCGCAAGTCGGGGCCCTCTCACCCACCTCTCCTTTGAGAGCAGGTGCTGTAGGGCCCGGTGGCCTTCTCCGCGCGCCCCAGAGCTTTTATCTGGAGCGCGTGTAGAAGGCGGTCCGGACGAGGTCCGGACGGAGGGGGTAGGCTCGCCCGGCGCCCTGGACAGTCCGGGTAGCGGCGGTGCGAGCCTTTGGCGGCCTTGAGTGGCCGCGGGGCTCGGTCGGCGTCCCAGCCTTATGCTGGGTAGCGGCGACGCGAGTCGGGGGGTCTGGGGGGCGGATGTGGGTGACATCCGTCCTTCTAGTCACAGCCGTGACAGACCCCCAGGGGTGGACGACGCGCCCGGTGTTCCGGCGCGTCGTACCAGGGGAGGGAAGGGGGTCTTCCCGAGGCGGGTCCGCCCAGGGGCGGACAGGTGGCGGGAGGGGGTTGCGGTGCATACTCTGCATGGTCCCGCGGCCCCCGTCCGACTTGCCGCAGCGGTGGAACACCTTTGGGTTTTAGTCGGTATTAGCGTCACTGCCGAGGCCGTGGCGCTTGAGTCCGACATACCCCGCTCGTGTCCCCACACGGCGGGGATGCGTAAATGCATTTCCCAAAGTAAAAAAAAAAAAAAAATAAAAAAAAAAAAAAAAAAAAAAAAAAAAAAAAAAAAGGTTAGGTTAGGTTAGGTTAGGTTAGGTTAGGTTAGGTTAGGTTAGGTTAGGTTAGGTTAGGTTAGGTTTTTTTTTTTTTTTTTTTTTTTTTTTTTTTTTCTCCGAGTTGACCCTAACGTGATCAGGGATTTCATTCTCATACTTATTTTGTCCTTCTTATCATTTCTATCTTATTTCTAATGTTTAGTTTCTTAACTGTCTCATTAAATCTATAAATTTTTTTACATCTGTTCTTAAAAACTACACAGCTGATATAAGTATATTAAAAAATATAAGTATTCAGCTGTTTTTTATTTATCTACTTATTTTTATTAATTACTTTTCTACATATTTTTACACAGTATTTTATAAACTTATTTCTAACATCTTTATCTCTAATTATTTCAAATAAATTTTCAACACTCACTTTGCCGCCTATTTCCTGCTCCAATTCGTATCTCTCCTTCCCGTATAACGGGCATTCTGTGACTATGTGCAGGGGTGTTTCATCTTTGTCCGGCTCGCAGACACATGATGGGGTCTCCCTTAACTTGAAACGATGCAAGTATTGGGAGAACCCACCATGCCCTGTTAGTATTTGTGTGACGATACCTTCGGGTTTTAAGCTCCTAACAATTCTAAAAGATTCTATTGCATCGGGGAAAAAGGCCATCGTCGTCGACGCGGTTTCTCCTGCTTTATATCTCCGGTTCCATTCGTCAAGCGTACCCATACGGATTTGTCGCTTGACGAATGAAACCGGGCACTTATCGTAGTGTGGTCGAGTTTTCAACTTCAGAGCCGCGTTTTTCGCCAATTCATCTGCTCTCTCATTTCCCTCGAGTCCCGCATGCGCTTTAATCCAGAATAATTGTACTTTTTTGTTCTGGTCTTCGCATTCTTTGAGTTTTTTACGCGTTTCGACTGCGAGGGAATTGAGGGAGCAGTGATTTGCTACTGTTTGCAGCGAGGATCTGGAGTCGCTATATATTCCAAAACTTTGGCCTGGGTTTTTAAGAATCTCATCCGCCGCTTTGAATATCGCCAGCAATTCCGCTTGATATACGGTACAGTAGGACGGCAGCTTCAATTTCAGGTTTTTGGTTTCAGCAGCATTGCTCCAAAGAGACAATGCCGCCCCAACCTTGCCGTCAATTTTGCTACCGTCCGTGAAGATCCTAACCTCCTGTGTGTTGTTGCGATCTGTCTGCTCTTCGTTTTCAAGACACAGGAATTGATGGTCGATATTCTGCGCCGGATGAGGGGTGTCAGCGAACTTTGTCCTTCGCTCGATCTCCCCTCCTCCCAATACTGCCTGAGCTACTCCCCTCCTTGCCTCAAACAGGGCAGCTGCCTCCTGTATCCTGAGGTCGAGGGGTAGTATCCCAGCCAGTATCAGTGCTGAGTTAAGGGAGACCGTGCGATAAGACTTGCATAGTTTCTGTGCAAAGCCCCTTTGCACTACGTTCAGCTGCTTGCGAATGCACCACTTCTTGGTTGCCTGGGCCCAGGCCCCCGCTGCATATGAGACAATAGGTTCGACCACTGCTACATAGATCGATCGGATTACTTCCGGGTGGAGGCCCCAACTAACCTTGGCGGCTCTTGATAGTTGCTTGTAGACATTCAATGCTTTTTTGCAGACTTCAGCTGCATGTGCATTGAATGTAAGTTTGTCATCTATCAAGAGCCCCAGGAGTTTGATTCCTTTCGACGTTGCTATGGCGGTACCGCCCATGCTCAGCCTTGGGGTGTCGAACTTCAATTTTCTGGTTAATACCATTGCACTTGTCTTATGTGGTGCAAACTTCAATTTGTTTCTAACACCCCATCGCTGAACATAGGCTAGTGCGCCATTAGCTTGTCGCTCTATCTCCAACGCCGTGTTCCCGTCGAAGCACATGACCACGTCGTCGGCAAATGCCTGGCAATAGTCTCCGCGCAACTTTAGTCCCTTTAATAGCGGGTCGAGGAGGAGGTTCCAGAGAATAGGGCCGCCAATCGACCCTTGAACACAACCTATCGATGTCTCCTTCACCACCTCCTCGCCCGCGTATCTGACTCTCACCTTTCTGTCTGTAAGGTAGCTGTCCACTACTCTTCGGATGTTAATAGGGCACCCCTCCTCGGCCAGTCTGATTCTTATTGCCGGCCACCATGCACTATCAAAGGCTCCCTCTATGTCCAGTGATACCAGAGTGATCAGCTTTCTTTGATTAAGCTTTTCTTTGATATGCTTGATCAGGTCATAGAGGGAGTCTTCTGTGCTTTTCTGTGGCATAAACCCATATTGTTGGGGGCTTAATCTCGGGATGAGGTGCCACTTTATCCTGCCCATCAGCAACTTTTCCATGACCTTTCCCATCACTGGCAGCAAGCCTATCGGCCTGTAGGATTTAGGCGCCGTGTAATCTTCCTTACCGGGTTTTCTGAGCATCACAACGGTCGCCTCCTTCCAGGATTTCGGAAAGTGTCCCAGTGCTAGGCACTTGTTTGCCAGTGCTAGGAAAGTATCAGGATCCAGACCAATTGCCCGTTTACAAATATCTGCAGTGAAACCGTCAGAGCCGGGTGCTTTTTTAGGATTAAAGCTGTTTATGGCGTACGTTAGTTCGACAGAGGTAAATGGTGGGTCATGGTATTCATCATGACCCTGTCCGTTTACTTGTTCAGCCTCAGCTCTTATTCGCTTATGTTCTGCGTTTTCACCGTCTTTCTTGTCTTCTGGGTAAAAGATCTCCGCTAACAGCTCTGCGGACTCTTTTTGGTTTAGCACCCTACCTTCTTTTGAGAGGGGCATTTCTTCATGCCGTTTTGCTGTTCTTCCTATGACCCGGTAAATACCTTCCCACATGCCCTCCCTATCTTGTTTGCCACAGAACTCTTTCCAACTGAGAATTTGAGCCTTTTTTACTTCCTGTTCATATTTTTCTTTTGCTTGCAGGTACTCGTCGACGACTTTGGATCTTCGGACTGGCGCTGCACATCGGATCCTGCGTTTCCTGGTAGCAACTCCCTTCTTCAACTTGGCGAGCTCCTCGGACCACCACGGTAAGTTAATTTTCTTCTTTATATTTAATTTTGGTATGCTACTATCGCATGCCTCTGTGATTATTTTTATATATGTGTTGATTTTGTTTTCTAATTGTAATTTGTTTTCAATTTTGTCCAATTCTGTTTTATTTAGTTTGTTTGCTTCCAACAACTGGGCCATTTTCCCATGAAAATTGTTCCAGTTTGCTTTTTTAGTATTATAAAGTCTTGTAGTTCTATTTACGTCTATGCCTCTAGCTTTAATTAATCTAATTTTAAAAAGGATTGTATTGTGATCCGAGGTGGTCATGCCTTCGTCGAGTTCCCAGTCTTCTACCAGGTTCAGCAGTTCCGGTGTACAGGCCGTAACGTCCACAAAGCTACTATATATTATCCCTCCCCTAATGGTGAAGAATGTCGGATTAGTGTTAGTGTTGAGTACCTGCAAGCTCAAGTCTTCCAAGGCTCCTGCCATTTCCTCCCCCCTATCATCCGTGGTCGCACTGCCCCACCAAGCGCTTTTAGCGTTCGCGTCACCCCCAATGATTATATTCCTGCCGAAGTGCTGTATAATCTTACCCAGCTGCTCCAAGTAAGGCTCAATCGGTTTAGGCTTCGGTTCAAAGTAGAACGAGACGACGAGGATTTCCCACGCGCTTGTCCTGATCTTTACTACAGCGACGTTGGCTGTAGTAAATTCTGGACACCGGACGACGTCCAGATCGTGGTCGAAGACAGCAATTGCTGCTTTGACTGGAACGTCGCCCGGTGATGCACTTTGGAAAATCCTCGCCCCCCCGTAGTCCCTCATTCTACCTATCCCACCGATATAGGGCTCTTGGAGCAGTGCGAAGGCCACCTTTCTATTCTGTGCCTCCTGCATCATATCTTGAGTGGCTACTTCTTTCCTTTGCAGGTTTGCTTGGGCTACCAAGTACGGCTTATAGCTTCCGTGGGTGGAGTTTGAGACAGGGGCGCCCTTAGCAATACGCAACAGCTGCTCGGGCCAGCGCGTCCCACCTCTTTCTGACTGGGCACTCGGAGCTGAATGCATTGTGGTCATTTTTATCCAATTTCGCGTTGGTGCAGTTGCAGCACGATGGGGATGCACCCGCTATCCAGTCCGCGCATAGAACCTTCATGTGTGGGCCACCACAATGACTACACTTTTCTACCTTCTCAGTGCAGAATCGGCGGCCGTGTCCGTAGCCGAGGCAGAGGGAACATTGTACCAACGGGGATTGGTCTTCTACTCTCACCCGTTGCAGATCAATATGCACTGCCCCGGCTTCCAGCATCCGTTGCCATATTTTGGTGCTAACCCTCAACACTACATGGCTCGTAAGCGGGTTTCTGGTGCGTCTTTTGAACGCAATTTCGGTCCTGTCATTTTTATCATCTAATTCTTTAAAGATGTTTTTGTTCTGGTTTCTCAGAGCCTTCAAGACGTCCTCATCGCTATTGCACTGCAAAACATTGCGTAATATGACCAAAGGGTCTTTGTTCTTTATCTCTTCTACATTCAGTTCAGTGGCTTTGCTGAGTCTATCTTTAACCTTTCTCCTCTCTTCCTCTGTTCGACATCCCACTATCACTTTCCTGTCCTTTGCTTTCCTTATTTTCTCTACTTCTACTCCTCCCTCCTTTGCGTTTACCACTTCCCTTATTCTTTTTAACACCTCCTCTCCAGTTTCTAATTCATCCTTGGCAGTAACGACCACCGAGTGCAGAACTGTTCGTTCTGGAAGCTGCCTTTTGGGGGTCGCCGCTGCCGCGCTTGCGTAGGTTTTCTTCATTAGGATTTCTGTAAGATTTTCCATTTTTTCATTACTTTCCTTTATTAGTTCGGTGTGCCTACTGATCATCTCCTCCAATTCTCTTTCCTTCTTCCTTCCTTTCTCAGAAATTCCTTCCTCTTTACTCTCTTTCTGTCCTGCCTCCACTAGCTGTCCCGTGGTAGCACTCTGGCCTTTGATACTGTGTGCTTCTTTGACAAGCCGGAAAAGCTTTTCCACCGCTTCAAGGACTCCAGTCTTAATCTCCGTTTTAAGGTTTCTGGAGTTATTAATATGCTGTTTGGCTTTTATTAGCCATGATCTCGCCTCCGCCACCCTGTCCGACGTTTTCGAACTGACTGGTGGAGGCGGGCTCACCGTCATTCCTGCCGACAACGACAGCCTTCGCACTGCCGGGGTTGGCTTTAGGTGTCCCGAAGTACTGGCTTTTTGGGGGGGCGTCATACTGGATCTGCCTTTGTCCGGTTTCCCGGTCTCCCAAATGCCTATGCTTCGTCTGACGCTTTTGGTCGGGGATCCCCTCTTATCGGTCTCTGGCACAGCCAGGGTAACCGTTACGTTGGGGTCCTCGTTCCTTGTATCAGATTTTGCCGGAGTTCGGTACATTTTGTTTGCTAAAGGGGGGAGGATCTTTGTGGGGACCTCTCGCGGAAATACTAGTTGCTAGTGTAAACTTGTAAAATTTGTAAATAGGTAGCAATAAAATAAAGTAAAGGGTAAATTTAGTATATAATATTTGTAGAGTCAGCTCTACTGTTGTCGATATTCTCAAAATATGACGTCAATACGTTTTCTATTTACTCTATGCAGAGTCTTCTGTCTAATCTAATGTGTATACAGTAGAACAGTCAAGTATATGATAAAGTATATAAATACAGTCACGAAAAAGTCACGTTTAATATAAAAGGTCAAGAAACCAAAAGATTTTGAAATTGCTGTCCAGAGTGTTTACCTCCCTACGGTCAACGCCTTGGGGAGGGCGGGCGGGCGAAAATTTCGCGAATTTCGCGTTTTCGAGTATGGGGCGCGATGCGCGCTCACTGTCCGATACCTAGAAAAATATACAAATAATTTGGAAAAGTAAGTTGACCGAAAAAATAATGTTTTACCTAAAATTTACTGAAAATTTTGAATATTTCCTATGTTCCTAATAATTTTATGCTTTTTGTTGCAGATCCGCGGAGGGGACGCCGAGACGGAGCCGACGACGTATCACACACCACAATCGGATAAAAACTTAGACACGCGAAAAAGTCAAATGTATGAAAATTGTCAGAGCTTAGGTAGACTCCGACCTAAGTTTGCAAAAATTTCGCGAATTTCGCGTTTTCGAGTATGGGGCGCGATGCGCGCTCACTGTCCGATACCTAGAAAAATATACAAATAATTTGGAAAAGTAAGTTGACCGAAAAAATAATGTTTTACCTAAAATTTACTGAAAATTTTGAATATTTCCTATGTTCCTAATAATTTTATGCTTTTTGTTGCAGATCCGCGGAGGGGACGCCGAGACGGAGCCGACGACGTATCACACACCACAATCGGATAAAAACTTAGACACGCGAAAAAGTCGGGTTAGGTTAGGTTAGGTTAGGTTAGGTTAGGTTAGGTTAGGTTAGGTTAGGTTAGGTTAGGTTAGGTTAGGTTAGGTTAGGTTAGGTTAGGTTAGGTTAGGTTCCCCCCCAATGGGTTCCCGCCTTGTCGCGGCGGGGGGGCTCAGTAGCCGTGGATTCGGCACCCACGGTGAAGCCAAGAGGAACCCGAGGTGGGGCCGCTTCTTCCGGGCTGTGCTTCCCGGGCCCAGTCGAAGCGGCCGGTAGGTTGCGGTGGGGTTGGCGCCGCAACTGAGGTGGGCTGCAGTGTGGGGGCTCGCACTGCAGCTGAGGGATACGGGGCCGCCACCGTTGAATGGCGGTGCGGTGGGGTCGCAGGGGAAGAGGAGTGCCGGTATTACGGTGCGCCGCTCTCCCTATCCTCTGCGACCGTGAGTTGGGGAGGCTTTACGCCTCCCCGGAGGGGGTAGGCTCGCCCGGCGCCCCGGACAGTCCGGGTAGCGGCGGTGCGAGCCTTGGCGGCCTTGAGTGGCTGCGGGGCTTGGCCGGCGTCCCAGCCTTATGCTGGGTAGCGGCGGCGCAAGTCGGGGCCCTCGCACCCATCTCTCCTTGGAGAGTAGTGCTGCAGGGCCCGGGGCCTTCTCCGCACGCCCCAGAGCTTTTATCTGGAGCGCGCGTAGAAGGCGGTCCGGACGAGGTCCGGACGGAGGGGGTAGGCTCGCCCGGCGCCCTGGACAGTCCGGGTAGCGGCGGTGCGAGTCTTTGGCAGCCTTGAGTGGCTGCGGGGCTCGGTCGGCGTCCCAGTCTTATACTGGGTAGCGGCGACGCGAGTCGGAGGGTCTGGGGGGCGGATGTGGTGGACATCCGTCCTCTTAGTCACATTGTGACAGACCCTCAGGGGTGGACGACGCGCCCGGTGTTCCGGCGCGTCGTACCAAGGGGAGGGAAGGGGGTGCTTCCCGAGGCGGGTCCGCCCAGGGGCGGGCAGGCGGCGGGAGGGGGTTGCGGTGCATACTCTGCATGGTCCCGCGGCCCCCGTCCGACGTGCTGCAGAGGTGGAACACCTTTGGGTTTTAGTCGGTATTAGCGCCACTACTGCGGTCGTGGCGCTGGAGTCCGACATACCCCGCTCGTGTCCCCACACGGCGGGGATGCGTAAATGCATTTCCCAAAGTAAAAAAAAAAAAAAAAAAAAAAAGGTTAGGTTAGGTTAGGTTAGGTTAGGTTAGGTTAGGTTAGGTTAGGTTAGGTTAGGTTAGGTTAGGTTAGGTTAGGTTAGGTTAGGTTAGGTTAGGTTAGGTTAGGTTAGGTTAGGTTAGGTTAGGTTAGGTTAGGTTAGGTTAGGTTAGGTTAGGTTAGGTTAGGTTAGGTTAGGTTAGGTTAGGTTAGGTTAGGTTAGGTTAGGTTAGGTTAGGTTAGGTTAGGTTAGGTTAGGTTAGGTTAGGTTAGGTTAGGTTAGGTTAGGTTAGGTTAGGTTAGGTTAG
The DNA here is from genome assembly GCA_947579745.1 of Apocheima hispidaria. Classification (NCBI taxonomy): domain Eukaryota; kingdom Metazoa; phylum Arthropoda; class Insecta; order Lepidoptera; family Geometridae; genus Apocheima; species Apocheima hispidaria. The sequence goes on along the minus strand of OX388152.1, from coordinate 19,838 downwards.
GTTAGGTTAGGTTAGGTTAGGTTAGGTTAGGTTAGGTTAGGTTAGGTTAGGTTAGGTTAGGTTAGGTTAGGTTAGGTTAGGTTAGGTTAGGTTAGGTTAGGTTAGGTTAGGTTAGGTTAGGTTAGGTTAGGTTAGGTTAGGTTAGGTTAGGTTAGGTTAGGTTAGGTTAGGTTAGGTTAGGTTAGGTTAGGTTAGGTTAGGTTAGGTTAGGTTAGGTTAGGTTAGGTTAGGTTAGGTTAGGTTAGGTTAGGTTAGGTTAGGTTAGGTTAGGTTAGGTTAGGTTAGGTTAGGTTAGGTTAGGTTAGGTTAGGTTAGGTTAGGTTAGGTTAGGTTAGGTTAGGTTAGGTTAGGTTAGGTTAGGTTAGGTTAGGTTAGGTTAGGTTAGGTTAGGTTAGGTTAGGTTAGGTTAGGTTAGGTTAGGTTAGGTTAGGTTAGGTTAGGTTAGGTTAGGTTAGGTTAGGTTAGGTTAGGTTAGGTTAGGTTAGGTTAGGTTAGGTTAGGTTAGGTTAGGTTAGGTTAGGTTAGGTTAGGTTAGGTTAGGTTAGGTTAGGTTAGGTTAGGTTAGGTTAGGTTAGGTTAGGTTAGGTTAGGTTAGGTTAGGTTAGGTTAGGTTAGGTTAGGTTAGGTTAGGTTAGGTTAGGTTAGGTTAGGTTAGGTTAGGTTAGGTTAGGTTAGGTTAGGTTAGGTTAGGTTAGGTTAGGTTAGGTTAGGTTAGGTTAGGTTAGGTTAGGTTAGGTTAGGTTAGGTTAGGTTAGGTTAGGTTAGGTTAGGTTAGGTTAGGTTAGGTTAGGTTAGGTTAGGTTAGGTTAGGTTAGGTTAGGTTAGGTTAGGTTAGGTTAGGTTAGGTTAGGTTAGGTTAGGTTAGGTTAGGTTAGGTTAGGTTAGGTTAGGTTAGGTTAGGTTAGGTTAGGTTAGGTTAGGTTAGGTTAGGTTAGGTTAGGTTAGGTTAGGTTAGGTTAGGTTAGGTTAGGTTAGGTTAGGTTAGGTTAGGTTAGGTTAGGTTAGGTTAGGTTAGGTTAGGTTAGGTTAGGTTAGGTTAGGTTAGGTTAGGTTAGGTTAGGTTAGGTTAGGTTAGGTTAGGTTAGGTTAGGTTAGGTTAGGTTAGGTTAGGTTAGGTTAGGTTAGGTTAGGTTAGGTTAGGTTAGGTTAGGTTAGGTTAGGTTAGGTTAGGTTAGGTTAGGTTAGGTTAGGTTAGGTTAGGTTAGGTTAGGTTAGGTTAGGTTAGGTTAGGTTAGGTTAGGTTAGGTTAGGTTAGGTTAGGTTAGGTTAGGTTAGGTTAGGTTAGGTTAGGTTAGGTTAGGTTAGGTTAGGTTAGGTTAGGTTAGGTTAGGTTAGGTTAGGTTAGGTTAGGTTAGGTTAGGTTAGGTTAGGTTAGGTTAGGTTAGGTTAGGTTAGGTTAGGTTAGGTTAGGTTAGGTTAGGTTAGGTTAGGTTAGGTTAGGTTAGGTTAGGTTAGGTTAGGTTAGGTTAGGTTAGGTTAGGTTAGGTTAGGTTAGGTTAGGTTAGGTTAGGTTAGGTTAGGTTAGGTTAGGTTAGGTTAGGTTAGGTTAGGTTAGGTTAGGTTAGGTTAGGTTAGGTTAGGTTAGGTTAGGTTAGGTTAGGTTAGGTTAGGTTAGGTTAGGTTAGGTTAGGTTAGGTTAGGTTAGGTTAGGTTAGGTTAGGTTAGGTTAGGTTAGGTTAGGTTAGGTTAGGTTAGGTTAGGTTAGGTTAGGTTAGGTTAGGTTAGGTTAGGTTAGGTTAGGTTAGGTTAGGTTAGGTTAGGTTAGGTTAGGTTAGGTTAGGTTAGGTTAGGTTAGGTTAGGTTAGGTTAGGTTAGGTTAGGTTAGGTTAGGTTAGGTTAGGTTAGGTTAGGTTAGGTTAGGTTAGGTTAGGTTAGGTTAGGTTAGGTTAGGTTAGGTTAGGTTAGGTTAGGTTAGGTTAGGTTAGGTTAGGTTAGGTTAGGTTAGGTTAGGTTAGGTTAGGTTAGGTTAGGTTAGGTTAGGTTAGGTTAGGTTAGGTTAGGTTAGGTTAGGTTAGGTTAGGTTAGGTTAGGTTAGGTTAGGTTAGGTTAGGTTAGGTTAGGTTAGGTTAGGTTAGGTTAGGTTAGGTTAGGTTAGGTTAGGTTAGGTTAGGTTAGGTTAGGTTAGGTTAGGTTAGGTTAGGTTAGGTTAGGTTAGGTTAGGTTAGGTTAGGTTAGGTTAGGTTAGGTTAGGTTAGGTTAGGTTAGGTTAGGTTAGGTTAGGTTAGGTTAGGTTAGGTTAGGTTAGGTTAGGTTAGGTTAGGTTAGGTTAGGTTAGGTTAGGTTAGGTTAGGTTAGGTTAGGTTAGGTTAGGTTAGGTTAGGTTAGGTTAGGTTAGGTT